>CM059975.1:53887757-58687757 GCA_030490835.1 Annona cherimola
CACTGTTCCGGTGTAGTTGCAGAGCAGTTTTTTCAAGATCTAAACCATGAAAAGCATGTTATTTATATGGATAAATGATTATATAAACTTTTATTACATTATAATACGTGTAGGGCCATTTTTGGAGTAACTGCACCACTGTTCCGGTGTAGTTTCAGAGCAATTTTTTCAAGATCTAAACCATCAAAAGCAAGTTATTTATTTGGATAAATGATTATATAAAATTTTATTACATTATAATACGTGTAGGGCCATTTTTGGAGTATCTGCACCACTGTTCCGGTGTAGTTGCAGAGCAGTTTTTTCAAGATCTAAACCATGAAAAGCATGTTATTTATATGGATAAATGATTATATAAACTTTTATTACATTATAATACGTGTAGGGCCATTTTGGAGTAACTGCACCACTGTTCCGGTGTAGTTGCAGAGCAGTTTTTTCAAGATCTAAAACCATGAAAAGCATGTTATTTATATGGATAAATGATTATATAAACTTTTATTACATTATAATACGTGTAGGGGCCATTTTTGGAGTAACTGCAACCACTGTTCCGGTGTAGTTTCAGAGCAATTTTTTCAAGATCTAAACCATCAAAAGCATGTTATTTATATGGATAAATGATTATATAAAATTTTATTACATTATAATACGTGTAGGGCTATTTTTGGAGTAACTACACCACTGTTCCGGTGTAGTTGCAGACCAGTTTTTTCAAGATCTAAACCATCAAAAGCATGTTATTTATATGGATAAATTATTGTATAAAATTTTATTACATTATAATACGTGTAGGGCCATTTTTGGAGTAACTGCAACCACTGTTCCGGTGTAGTTGCAGAGCAGTTTTTTCAAGATCTAAACCATCAAAAGCATGTTATTTATATGGATAAATGATTATATAAACTTTTATTACATTATAATACGTGTAGGGCCATTTTTGAAGTAACTGCACCACTGTTCCGGTGTAGTTTCAGAGCAATTTTTTCAAAATCTAAACCATCAAAAAGCATGTTATTTATTTGGATAAATGATTATATAAAATTTTATTACATTATAATACGTGTAGGGCCATTTTTGGAATAACTGCACCACTGTTCCGGTGTAGTTGCAGAGCAGTTTTTTCAAGATCTAAACCATGAAAAGCATGTTATTTATATGGATAAATGATTATATAAACTTTTATTACATTATAATACGTGTAGGGGCCATTTTTGGAGTAACTGCACCTCTGTTCCGGTGTAGTTTCAGAGCAATTTTTTCAAGATCTAAACCATCAAAAGCAAGTTATTTATTTGGATAAATGATTATATAAAATTTTATTACATTATAATACGTGTAGGGCCATTTTTGGAGTATCTGCACCACTGTTCCGGTGTAGTTGCAGAGCAGTTTTTTCAAGATCTAAACAATCAAAAGCATGTTATTTATATGGATAAATGATTATATAAAATGTTATTACATTATAATACGTGTAGGGCCATTTTTGGAGTATCTGCACCACTGTTCCGGTGTAGTTGCAGAGCAGTTTTTTCAAGATCTAAACAATCAAAAAGCATGTTATTTATATGGATAAATGATTATATAAAATGTTATTACATTATAATACATGTAGGGCAATTTTTGGAGTAACTGCACCACTGTTCCGGTGTAATTGCAGAGCAGTTTTTTCATGATCTAAACCATCAAAAGCATGTTATTTATATGGATAAATGATTATATAAAATTTTATTACATTATAATACGTGTAGGGGCCATTTTTGGAGTAACTGCACCACTGTTCCGGTGTAGTTGCAGAGCAGTTTTTTCATGATCTAAATCATCAAAAGCATGTTATTTATATGGATAAATGATTATATAAAATTTTATTACATTATAATACGTGTAGGGGCCATTTTTGGAGTAACTGCACCACTGTTCCGGTGTAGTTGCATAGCAGTTTTTTCAAAATCTAAACCATCAAAAGCATGTTATTTATATGGATAAATGATTATATAAAATTTTATTACATTATAATACGTGTAGGGCTATTTTTGGAGTAACCTGCACCACTGTTCCGGTGTAGTTTCAGAGCAATTTTTTCAAGATCTAAACCATCAAAAGCAAGTTATTTATTTGGATAAATGATTATATAAAATTTTATTACATTATAATACGTGTAGGGCCATTTTTGGAGTAACTGCACCACTGTTCCGGTGTAGTTTCAGAGCAGTTTTTTCAAGATCTAAACAATCAAAAGCATGTTATTTATATGGATAAATGATTATATAAACTTTTATTACGTTATAATACGTGTAGGGCCATTTTTGGAGTAACCGCACCACTGTTCCGGTGTAGTTGCAGAGCAGTTTTTTCAAGATCTAAACCATCAAAAGCATGTTATTTATATGGATAAATGATTATATAAAATTTTATTACCTTATAATACGTGTAGGGTCATTTTTGGAGTAACTGCACCACTGTTCCGGTGTAGTTTCAGAGCAATTTTTTCAAGATCTAAACCATCAAAAGCAAATTATTTATTTGGATAAATGATTATATAAAATTTTATTACATTATAATACGTGTAGGGACATTTTTGGAGTATCTGCACCACTGTTCCGGTGTAGTTGCAGAGCAGTTTTTTCAAGATCTAAACAATCAAAAGCATGTTATTTATATGGATAAATGATTATATAAACTTTTATTACATTATAATACGTGTAGGGCCATTTTTTGAGTAACTGCACCACTGTTCCGGTGTAGTTGCAGAGCAGTTTTTTCAAGATCTAAACCATGAAAAGCATGTTATTTATATGGATAAATGATTATATAAACTTTTATTACATTATAATACGTGTAGGGCCATTTTTGGAGTAACTGCACCACTGTTCCGGTGTAGTTTCAGAGCAATTTTTTCAAGATCTAAACCATCAAAAGCAAGTTATTTATTTGGATAAATGATTATATAAAATTTTATTACATTATAATACGTGTAGGGCCATTTTTGGAGTATCTGCACCACTGTTCCGGTGTAGTTGCAGAGCAGTTTTTTCAAGATCTAAACCATGAAAAGCATGTTATTTATATGGATAAATGATTATATAAACTTTTATTACATTATAATACGTGTAGGGCCATTTTTGGAGTAACTGCACCACTGTTCCGGTGTAGTTTCAGAGCAATTTTTTCAAGATCTAAACCATCAAAAGCAAGTTATTTATTTGGATAAATGATTATATAAAATTTTATTACATTATAATACGTGTAGGGCCATTTTTGGAGTATCTGCACCACTGTTCCGGTGTAGTTGCAGAGCAGTTTTTTCAAGATCTAAACAATCAAAAGCATGTTATTTATATGGATAAATGATTATATAAAATGTTATTACATTATAATACGTGTAGGGCCATTTTTGGAGTATCTGCACCACTGTTCCGGTGTAGTTGCCGAGCAGTTTTTTCAAGATCTAAACAATCAAAAGCATGTTATTTATATGGATAAATGATTATATAAAATGTTATTACATTATAATACGTGTAGGGCCATTTTTGGAGTAACTGCACCACTGTTCCGGTGTAATTGCAGAGAAGTTTTTTCATGATCTAAACCATCAAAAGCATGTTATTTATATGGATAAATGATTATATAAAATTTTATTACATTATAATACGTGTAGGGCCATTTTTGGAGTAACTGCACCACTGTTCCGGTGTAGTTGCAGAGCAGTTTTTTTCATGATCTAAACCATCAAAAGCATGTTATTTATATGGATAAATGATTATATAAAATTTTATTACATTATAATACGTGTAGGGCCATTTTTGGAGTAACTGCACCACTGTTCCGGTGTAGTTGCAGAGCAGTTTTTTCAAGATCTAAACCATCAAAAGCATGTTATTTATATGGATAAATGATTATATAAAATTTTATTACATTATAATACGTGTAGGGCTATTTTTGGAGTAACTGCACCACTGTTCCGGTGTAGTTTCAGAGCAATTTTTTCAAGATCTAAACCATCAAAAGCAAGTTATTTATTTGGATAAATGATTATATAAAATGTTATTACATTATAATACGTGTAGGGCCATTTTTGGAGTATCTGCACCACTGTTCCGGTGTAGTTGCAGAGCAGTTTTTTCATGATCTAAACCATCAAAAGCATGTTATTTATATGGATAAATGATTATATAAAATTTTATTACATTATAATACGTGTAGGGCCATTTTTGGAGTAACTGCACCACTGTTCCGGTGTAATTGCAGAGCAGTTTTTTCAAGATCTAAACCATCAAAAGCATGTTATTTATATGGATAAATGATTATATAAAATTTTATTACATTATAATACGTGTAGGGCTATTTTTGGAGTAACTGCACCACTGTTCCGGTGTAGTTTCAGAGAAATTTTTTCAAGATCTAAACCATCAAAAGCAAGTTATTTATTTGGATAAATGATTATATAAAATTTTATTACATTATAATACGTGTAGGGCCATTTTTGGAGTAACTGCACCACTGTTCCGGTGTAGTTTCAGAGCAGTTTTTTCAAGATCTAAACAATCAAAAGCATGTTATTTATATGGATAAATGAATATATAAACTTTTATTACGTTATAATACGTGTAGGGCCATTTTTGGAGTAACCGCACCACTGTTCCGGTGTAGTTGCAGAGCAGTTTTTTCAAGATCTAAACCATCAAAAGCATGTTATTTATATGGATAAATGATTATATAAAATTTTATTACATTATAATACGTGTAGGGTCATTTTTGGAGTAACTGCACCACAGTTCCGGTGTAGTTTCAGAGCAATTTTTTCAAGATCTAAACCATCAAAAGCAAATTATTTATTTGGATAAATGATTATATAAAATTTTATTACATTATAATACGTGTAGGGACATTTTTGGAGTATCTGCACCACTGTTCCGGTGTAGTTGCAGAGCAGTTTTTTCAAGATCTAAACAATCAAAAGCATGTTATTTATATGGATAAATGATTATATAAACTTTTATTACATTATAATACGTGTAGGGCCATTTTTTGAATAACTGCACCACTGTTCCGGTGTAGTTGCAGAGCAGTTTTTTCAAGATCTAAACCATGAAAAGCATGTTATTTATATGGATAAATGATTATATAAACTTTTATTACATTATAATACGTGTAGGGCCATTTTTGGAGTAACTGCACCACTGTTCCGGTGTAGTTTCAGAGCAATTTTTTCAAGATCTAAACCATCAAAAGCAAGTTATTTATTTGGATAAATGATTATATAAAATTTTATTACATTATAATACGTGTAGGGCCATTTTTGGAGTATCTGCACCACTGTTCCGGTGTAGTTGCAGAGCAGTTTTTTCAAGATCTAAACCATGAAAAGCATGTTATTTATATGGATAAATGATTATATAAACTTTTATTACATTATAATACGTGTAGGGCCATTTTTGGAGTAACTGCACCACTGTTCCGGTGTAGTTTCAGAGCAATTTTTTCAAGATCTAAACCATCAAAAGCAAGTTATTTATTTGGATAAATGATTATATAAAATTTTATTACATTATAATACGTGTAGGGCCATTTTTGGAGTATCTGCACCACTGTTCCGGTGTAGTTGCAGAGCAGTTTTTTCAAGATCTAAACAATCAAAAGCATGTTATTTATATGGATAAATGATTATATAAAATGTTATTACATTATAATACGTGTAGGGCCATTTTTGGAGTATCTGCACCACTGTTCCGGTGTAGTTGCAGAGCAGTTTTTTCAAGATCTAAACAATCAAAAGCATGTTATTTATATGGATAAATGATTATATAAAATGTTATTACATTATAATACGTGTAGGGCCATTTTTGGAGTAACTGCACCACTGTTCCGGTGTAATTGCAGAGAAGTTTTTTCATGATCTAAACCATCAAAAGCATGTTATTTATATGGATAAATGATTATATAAAATTTTATTACATTATAATACGTGTAGGGCCATTTTTGGAGTAACTGCACCACTGTTCCGGTGTAGTTGCAGAGCAGTTTTTTCATGATCTAAACCATCAAAAGCATGTTATTTATATGGATAAATGATTATATAAAATTTTATTACATTATAATACGTGTAGGGCCATTTTTGGAGTAACTGCACCACTGTTCCGGTGTAGTTGCAGAGCAGTTTTTTCAAGATCTAAACCATCAAAAGCATGTTATTTATATGGATAAATGATTATATAAAATTTTATTACATTATAATACGTGTAGGGCTATTTTTGGAGTAACTGCACCACTGTTCCGGTGTAGTTTCAGAGCAATTTTTTCAAGATCTAAACCATCAAAAGCAAGTTATTTATTTGGATAAATGATTATATAAAATTTTATTACATTATAATACGTGTAGGGCCATTTTTGGAGTATCTGCACCACTGTTCCGGTGTAGTTGCAGAGCAGTTTTTTCAAGATCTAAACAATTAAAAGCATGTTATTTATATGGATAAATGATTATATAAACTTTTATTACATTATAATACGTGTAGGGCCATTTTTTGAGTAACTGCACCACTGTTCCGGTGTAGTTGCAGAGCAGTTTTTTCAAGATCTAAACCATGAAAAGCATGTTATTTATATGGATAAATGATTATATAAACTTTTATTACATTATAATACGTGTAGGGCCATTTTTGGAGTAACTGCACCACTGTTCCGGTGTAGTTGCAGAGCAATTTTTTCAAAATCTAAACCATCAAAAGCAAGTTATTTATTTGGATAAATGATTATATAAAATTTTATTACATTATAATACGTGTAGGGCCATTTTTTGAGTATCTGCACCACTGTTCCGGTGTAGTTGCAGAGCAGTTTTTTCAAGATCTAAACCATGAAAAGCATGTTATTTATATGGATAAATGATTATATAAACTTTTATTACATTATAATACGTGTAGGGCCATTTTTGGAGTAACTGCACCACTGTTCCGGTGTAGTTTCAGAGCAATTTTTTCAAGATCTAAACCATCAAAAGCAAGTTATTTATTTGGATAAATGATTATATAAACTTTTATTACATTATAATACGTGTAGGGCCATTTTTGGAGTAACTGCACCACTGTTCCGGTGTAGTTGCAGAGCAGTTTTTTCAAGATCTAAACCATGAAAAGCATGTTATTTATATGGATAAATGATTATATAAACTTTTATTACATTATAATACGTGTAGGGCCATTTTTGGAGTAACTGCACCACTGTTCCGGTGTAGTTTCAGAGCAATTTTTTCAAGATCTAAACCATCAAAAGCAAGTTATTTATTTGTATAAATGATTATATAAAATTTTATTACATTATAATACGTGTAGGGCCATTTTTGGAGTATCTGCACCACTGTTCCGGTGTAGTTGCAGAGCAGTTTTTTCAAGATCTAAACCATGAAAAGCATGTTATTTATATGGATAAATGATTATATAAACTTTTATTACATTATAATACGTGTAGGGCCATTTTTGGAGTAACTGCACCACTGTTCCGGTGTAGTTGCAGAGCAGTTTTTTCAAGATCTAAACCATGAAAAGCATGTTATTTATATGGATAAATGATTATATAAACTTTTATTACATTATAATACGTGTAGGGCCATTTTTGGAGTAACTGCACCACTGTTCCGGTGTAGTTTCAGAGCAATTTTTTCAAGATCTAAACCATCAAAAGCATGTTATTTATATGGATAAATGATTATATAAAATTTTATTACATTATAATACGTGTAGGGCGATTTTTGGAGTAACTAAACCACTGTTCCGGTGTAGTTGCAGACCAGTTTTTTCAAGATCTAAACCATCAAAAGCATGTTATTTATATGGATAAATTATTGTATAAAATTTTATTACATTATAATACGTGTAGGGCCATTTTTGGAGTAACTGCACCACTGTTCCGGTGTAGTTGCAGAGCAGTTTTTTCAAGATCTAAACCATCAAAAAGCATGTTATTTATATGGATAAATGATTATATAAACTTTTATTACATTATAATACGTGTAGGGCCATTTTTGAAGTAACTGCACCACTGTTCCGGTGTAGTTTCAGAGCAATTTTTTCAAGATCTAAACCATCAAAAGCATCTTATTTATTTGGATAAATGATTATATAAAATTTTATTACATTATAATACGTGTAGGGCCATTTTTGGAATAACTGCACCACTGTTCCGGTGTAGTTGCAGAGCAGTTTTTTCAAGATCTAAACCATGAATAGCATGTTATTTATATGGATAAATGATTATATAAACTTTTATTACATTATAATACGTGTAGGGCCATTTTTTGAGTAACTGCACCACTGTTCCGGTGTAGTTGCAGAGCAGTTTTTTCAAGATCTAAACCATCAAAAGCATGTTATTTATATGGATAAATGATTATATAAACTTTTATTACATTATAATACGTGTAGGGCCATTTTTGGAGTAACTGCACCACTGTTCCGGTGTAGTTTCAGAGCAATTTTTTCAAGATCTAAACCATCAAAAGCAAGTTATTTATTTGGATAAATGATTATATAAAATTTTATTACATTATAATACGTGTAGGGCCATTTTTGGAGTATCTGCACCACTGTTCCGGTGTAGTTGCAGAGCAGTTTTTTCAAGATCTAAACCATCAAAAGCATGTTATTTATATGGATAAATGATTATATAAAATTTTATTACATTATAATACGTGTAGGGCCATTTTTGGAGTAACTGCACCACTGTTCCGGTGTAGTTTCAGAGCAATTTTTTCAAGATCTAAACCATCAAAAGCATGTTATTTATATGGATAAATTATTGTATAAAATTTTATTACATTATAATACGTGTAGGGCCATTTTTGGAGTATCTGCACCACTGTTCCGGTGTAGTTGCAGAGCAGTTTTTTCAAGATCTAAACAATCAAAAGCATGTTATTTATATGGATAAATGATTATATAAACTTTTATTACATTATAATACGTGTAGGGCCATTTTTTGAGTAACTGCACCACTGTTCCGGTGTAGTTGCAGAGCAGTTTTTTCAAGATCTAAACCATGAAAAGCATGTTATTTATATGGATAAATGATTATATAAACTTTTATTACATTATAATACGTGTAGGGCCATTTTTTGAGTAACTGCACCACTGTTCCGGTGTAGTTTCAGAGCAATTTTTTCAAGATCTAAACCATCAAAAGCAAGTTATTTATTTGGATAAATGATTATATAAAATTTTATTACATTATAATACGTGTAGGGCCATTTTTGGAGTATCTGCACCACTGTTCCGGTGTAGTTGCAGAGCAGTTTTTTCAAGATCTAAACAATCAAAAGCATGTTATTTATATGGATAAATGATTATATAAACTTTTATTACATTATAATACGTGTAGGGCCATTTTTGGAGTAACTGCACCCTGTTCCGGTGTAGTTGCAGAGCAGTTTTTTCAAGATCTAAACCATGAAAAGCATGTTATTTATATGGATAAATGATTATATAAACTTTTATTACATTATAATACGTGTAGGGCCATTTTTGGAGTAACTGCACCACTGTTCCGGTGTAGTTGCAGAGCAGTTTTTTCATGATCTAAACCATCAAAAGCATGTTATTTATATGGATAAATGATTATATAAAATTTTATTACATTATAATACGTGTAGGGCCATTTTTGGAGTAACTGCACCACTGTTCCGGTGTAATTGCAGAGCAGTTTTTTCAAGATCTAAACCATCAAAAGCATGTTATTTATATGGATAAATGATTATATAAAATTTTATTACATTATAATACGTGTAGGGCTATTTTTGGAGTAACTGCACCACTGTTCCGGTGTAGTTTCAGAGCAATTTTTTCAAGATCTAAACCATCAAAAGCAAGTTATTTATTTGGATAAATGATTATATAAAATTTTATTACATTATAATACGTGTAGGGCCATTTTTGGAGTAACTGCACCACTGTTCCGGTGTAGTTTCAGAGCAGTTTTTTCAAGATCTAAACAATCAAAAGCATGTTATTTATATGGATAAATGAATATATAAACTTTTATTACGTTATAATACGTGTAGGGCCATTTTTGGAGTAACCGCACCACTGTTCCGGTGTAGTTGCAGAGCAGTTTTTTCAAGATCTAAACCATCAAAAGCATGTTATTTATTTGGATAAATGATTATATAAAATTTTATTACATTATAATACGTGTAGGGTCATTTTTGGAGTAACTGCACCACTGTTCCGGTGTAGTTTCAGAGCAATTTTTTCAAGATCTAAACCATCAAAAGCAAATTATTTATTTGGATAAATGATTATATAAAATTTTATTACATTATAATACGTGTAGGGACATTTTTGGAGTATCTGCACCACTGTTCCGGTGTAGTTGCAGAGCAGTTTTTTCAAGATCTAAACAATCAAAAGCATGTTATTTATATGGATAAATGATTATATAAACTTTTATTACATTATAATACGTGTAGGGCCATTTTTTGAGTAACTGCACCACTGTTCCGGTGTAGTTGCAGAGCAGTTTTTTCAAGATCTAAACCATGAAAAGCATGTTATTTATATGGATAAATGATTATATAAACTTTTATTACATTATAATACGTGTAGGGCCATTTTTGGAGTAACTGCACCACTGTTCCGGTGTAGTTTCAGAGCAATTTTTTCAAGATCTAAACCATCAAAAGCAAGTTATTTATTTGGATAAATGATTATATAAAATTTTATTACATTATAATACGTGTAGGGCCATTTTTGGAGTATCTGCACCACTGTTCCGGTGTAGTTGCAGAGCAGTTTTTTCAAGATCTAAACCATGAAAAGCATGTTATTTATATGGATAAATGATTATATAAACTTTTATTACATTATAATAAGTGTAGTGCCATTTTTGGAGTAACTGCACCACTGTTCCGGTGTAGTTTCAGAGCAATTTTTTCAAGATCTAAACCATCAAAAGCAAGTTATTTATTTGGATAAATGATTATATAAAATTTTATTACATTATAATACGTGTAGGGCCATTTTTGGAGTATCTGCACCACTGTTCCGGTGTAGTTGCAGAGCAGTTTTTTCAAGATCTAAACAATCAAAAGCATGTTATTTATATGGATAAATGATTATATAAAATGTTATTACATTATAATACGTGTAGGGCCATTTTTGGAGTATCTGCACCACTGTTCCGGTGTAGTTGCAGAGCAGTTTTTTCAAGATCTAAACAATCAAAAGCATGTTATTTATATGGATAAATGATTATATAAAATGTTATTACATTATAATACGTGTAGGGCCATTTTTGGAGTAACTGCACCACTGTTCCGGTGTAATTGCAGAGAAGTTTTTTCATGATCTAAACCATCAAAAGCATGTTATTTATATGGATAAATGATTATATAAAATTTTATTACATTATAATACGTGTAGGGCCATTTTTGGAGTAACTGCACCACTGTTCCGGTGTAGTTGCAGAGCAGTTTTTTCATGATCTAAACCATCAAAAGCATGTTATTTATATGGATAAATGATTATATAAAATTTTATTACATTATAATACGTGTAGGGCCATTTTTGGAGTAACTGCACCACTGTTCCGGTGTAGTTGCAGAGCAGTTTTTTCAAGATCTAAACCATCAAAAGCATGTTATTTATATGGATAAATGATTATATAAAATTTTATTACATTATAATACGTGTAGAGCTATTTTTGGAGTAACTGCACCACTGTTCCGGTGTAGTTTCAGAGCAATTTTTTCAAGATCTAAACCATCAAAAGCAAGTTATTTATTTGGATAAATGATTATATAAAATTTTATTACATTATAATACGTGTAGGGCCATTTTTGGAGTATCTGCACCACTGTTCCGGTGTAGTTGCAGAGCAGTTTTTTCAAGATCTAAACAATTAAAAGCATGTTATTTATATGGATAAATGATTATATAAACTTTTATTACATTATAATACGTGTAGGGCCATTTTTTGAGTAACTGCACCACTGTTCCGGTGTAGTTGCAGAGCAGTTTTTTCAAGATCTAAACCATGAAAAGCATGTTATTTATATGGATAAATGATTATATAAACTTTTATTACATTATAATACGTGTAGGGCCATTTTTGGAGTAACTGCACCACTGTTCCGGTGTAGTTGCAGAGCAATTTTTTCAAGATCTAAACCATCAAAAGCAAGTTATTTATTTGGATAAATGATTATATAAAATTTTATTACATTATAATACGTGTAGGGCCATTTTTTGAGTATCTGCACCACTGTTCCGGTGTAGTTGCAGAGCAGTTTTTTCAAGATCTAAACCATGAAAAGCATGTTATTTATATGGATAAATGATTATATAAACTTTTATTACATTATAATACGTGTAGGGCCATTTTTGGAGTAACTGCACCACTGTTCCGGTGTAGTTGCAGAGCAGTTTTTTCAAGATCTAAACCATGAAAAGCATGTTATTTATATGGATAAATGATTATATAAACTTTTATTACATTATAATACGTGTAGGGCCATTTTTGGAGTAACTGCACCACTGTTCCGGTGTAGTTTCAGAGCAATTTTTTCAAGATCTAAACCATCAAAAGCATGTTATTTATATGGATAAATGATTATATAAAATTTTATTACATTATAATACGTGTAGGGCGATTTTTGGAGTAACTAAACCACTGTTCCGGTGTAGTTCAGACCCAGTTTTTTCAAGATCTAAACCATCAAAAGCATGTTATTTATATGGATAAATTATTGTATAAAATTTTATTACATTATAATACGTGTAGGGCCATTTTTGGAGTAACTGCACCACTGTTCCGGTGTAGTTGCAGAGCAGTTTTTTCAAGATCTAAACCATCAAAAAGCATGTTATTTATATGGATAAATGATTATATAAACTTTTATTACATTATAATACGTGTAGGGCCATTTTTGAAGTAACTGCACCACTGTTCCGGTGTAGTTTCAGAGCAATTTTTTCAAGATCTAAACCATCAAAAGCATGTTATTTATTTGGATAAATGATTATATAAAATTTTATTACATTATAATACGTGTAGGGCCATTTTTGGAATAACTGCACCACTGTTCCGGTGTAGTTGCAGAGCAGTTTTTTCAAGATCTAAACCATGAATAGCATGTTATTTATATGGATAAATGATTATATAAACTTTTATTACATTATAATACGTGTAGGGCCATTTTTTGAGTAACTGCACCACTGTTCCGGTGTAGTTGCAGAGCAGTTTTTTCAAGATCTAAACCATCAAAAGCATGTTATTTATATGGATAAATGATTATATAAACTTTTATTACATTATAATACGTGTAGGGCCATTTTTGGAGTAACTGCACCACTGTTCCGGTGTAGTTTCAGAGCAATTTTTTCAAGATCTAAACCATCAAAAGCAAGTTATTTATTTGGATAAATGATTATATAAAATTTTATTACATTATAATACGTGTAGAGCTATTTTTGGAGTAACTGCACCACTGTTCCGGTGTAGTTTCAGAGCAATTTTTTCAAGATCTAAACCATCAAAAGCAAGTTATTTATTTGGATAAATGATTATATAAAATTTTATTACATTATAATACGTGTAGGGCCATTTTTGGAGTATCTGCACCACTGTTCCGGTGTAGTTGCAGAGCAGTTTTTTCAAGATCTAAACAATTAAAAGCATGTTATTTATATGGATAAATGATTATATAAACTTTTATTACATTATAATACGTGTAGGGCCATTTTTTGAGTAACTGCACCACTGTTCCGGTGTAGTTGCAGAGCAGTTTTTTCAAGATCTAAACCATGAAAAGCATGTTATTTATATGGATAAATGATTATATAAACTTTTATTACATTATAATACGTGTAGGGCCATTTTTGGAGTAACTGCACCACTGTTCCGGTGTAGTTGCAGAGCAATTTTTCAAGATCTAAACCATCAAAAGCAAGTTATTTATTTGGATAAATGATTATATAAAATTTTATTACATTATAATACGTGTAGGGCCATTTTTGGAGTATCTGCACCACTGTTCCGGTGTAGTTGCAGAGCAGTTTTTTCAAGATCTAAACCATGAAAAGCATGTTATTTATATGGATAAATGATTATATAAACTTTTATTACATTATAATACGTGTAGGGCCATTTTTGGAGTAACTGCACCACTGTTCCGGTGTAGTTGCAGAGCAGTTTTTTCAAGATCTAAACCATGAAAAGCATGTTATTTATATGGATAAATGATTATATAAACTTTTATTACATTATAATACGTGTAGGGCCATTTTTGGAGTAACTGCACCACTGTTCCGGTGTAGTTTCAGAGCAATTTTTTCAAGATCTAAACCATCAAAAGCATGTTATTTATATGGATAAATGATTATATAAAATTTTATTACATTATAATACGTGTAGGGCGATTTTTGGAGTAACTAAACCACTGTTCCGGTGTAGTTGCAGACCAGTTTTTTCAAGATCTAAACCATCAAAAGCATGTTATTTATATGGATAAATTATTGTATAAAATTTTATTACATTATAATACGTGTAGGGCCATTTTTGGAGTAACTGCACCACTGTTCCGGTGTAGTTGCAGAGCAGTTTTTTCAAGATCTAAACCATCAAAAAGCATGTTATTTATATGGATAAATGATTATATAAACTTTTATTACATTATAATACGTGTAGGGCCATTTTTGAAGTAACTGCACCACTGTTCCGGTGTAGTTTCAGAGCAATTTTTTCAAGATCTAAACCATCAAAAGCATGTTATTTATTTGGATAAATGATTATATAAAATTTTATTACATTATAATACGTGTAGGGCCATTTTTGGACTAACTGCACCACTGTTCCGGTGTAGTTGCAGAGCAGTTTTTTCAAGATCTAAACCATGAATAGCATGTTATTTATATGGATAAATGATTATATAAACTTTTATTACATTATAATACGTGTAGGGCCATTTTTTGAGTAACTGCACCACTGTTCCGGTGTAGTTGCAGAGCAGTTTTTTCAAGATCTAAACCATCAAAAGCATGTTATTTATATGGATAAATGATTATATAAACTTTTATTACATTATAATACGTGTAGGGCCATTTTTGGAGTAACTGCACCACTGTTCCGGTGTAGTTTCAGAGCAATTTTTTCAAGATCTAAACCATCAAAAGCAAGTTATTTATTTGGATAAATGATTATATAAAATTTTATTACATTATAATACGTGTAGGGCCATTTTTGGAGTATCTGCACCACTGTTCCGGTGTAGTTGCAGAGCAGTTTTTTCAAGATCTAAACCATCAAAAGCATGTTATTTATATGGATAAATGATTATATAAAATTTTATTACATTATAATACGTGTAGGGCCATTTTTGGAGTAACTGCACCACTGTTCCGGTGTAGTTTCAGAGCAATTTTTTCAAGATCTAAACCATCAAAAGCATGTTATTTATATGGATAAATTATTGTATAAAATTTTATTACATTATAATACGTGTAGGACCATTTTTGGAGTATCTGCACCACTGTTCCGGTGTAGTTGCAGAGCAGTTTTTTCAAGATCTAAACAATCAAAAGCATGTTATTTATATGGATAAATGATTATATAAACTTTTATTACATTATAATACGTGTAGGGCCATTTTTTGAGTAACTGCACCACTGTTCCGGTGTAGTTGCAGAGCAGTTTTTTCAAGATCTAAACCATGAAAAGCATGTTATTTATATGGATAAATGATTATATAAACTTTTATTACATTATAATACGTGTAGGGCCATTTTTTGAGTAACTGCACCACTGTTCCGGTGTAGTTTCAGAGCAATTTTTTCAAGATCTAAACCATCAAAAGCAAGTTATTTATTTGGATAAATGATTATATAAAATTTTATTACATTATAATACGTGTAGGGCCATTTTTGGAGTATCTGCACCACTGTTCCGGTGTAGTTGCAGAGCAGTTTTTTCAAGATCTAAACAATCAAAAGCATGTTATTTATATGGATAAATGATTATATAAACTTTTATTACATTATAATACGTGTAGGGCCATTTTTGGAGTAACTGCACCCTGTTCCGGTGTAGTTGCAGAGCAGTTTTTTCAAGATCTAAACCATGAAAAGCATGTTATTTATATGGATAAATGATTATATAAACTTTTATTACATTATAATACGTGTAGGGCCATTTTTGGAGTAACTGCACCACTGTTCCGGTGTAGTTGCAGAGCAGTTTTTTCATGATCTAAACCATCAAAAGCATGTTATTTATATGGATAAATGATTATATAAAATTTTATTACATTATAATACGTGTAGGGCCATTTTTGGAGTAACTGCACCACTGTTCCGGTGTAATTGCAGAGCAGTTTTTTCAAGATCTAAACCATCAAAAGCATGTTATTTATATGGATAAATGATTATATAAAATTTTATTACATTATAATACGTGTAGGGCTATTTTTGGAGTAACTGCACCACTGTTCCGGTGTAGTTTCAGAGCAATTTTTTCAAGATCTAAACCATCAAAAGCAAGTTATTTATTTGGATAAATGATTATATAAAATTTTATTACATTATAATACGTGTAGGGCCATTTTTGGAGTAACTGCACCACTGTTCCGGTGTAGTTTCAGAGCAGTTTTTTCAAGATCTAAACAATCAAAAGCATGTTATTTATATGGATAAATGAATATATAAACTTTTATTACGTTATAATACGTGTAGGGCCATTTTTGGAGTAACCGCACCACTGTTCCGGTGTAGTTGCAGAGCAGTTTTTTCAAGATCTAAACCATCAAAAGCATGTTATTTATTTGGATAAATGATTATATAAAATTTTATTACATTATAATACGTGTAGGGTCATTTTTGGAGTAACTGCACCACTGTTCCGGTGTAGTTTCAGAGCAATTTTTTCAAGATCTAAACCATCAAAAGCAAATTATTTATTTGGATAAATGATTATATAAAATTTTATTACATTATAATACGTGTAGGGACATTTTTGGAGTATCTGCACCACTGTTCCGGTGTAGTTGCAGAGCAGTTTTTTCAAGATCTAAACAATCAAAAGCATGTTATTTATATGGATAAATGATTATATAAACTTTTATTACATTATAATACGTGTAGGGCCATTTTTTGAGTAACTGCACCACTGTTCCGGTGTAGTTGCAGAGCAGTTTTTTCAAGATCTAAACCATGAAAAGCATGTTATTTATATGGATAAATGATTATATAAACTTTTATTACATTATAATACGTGTAGGGCCATTTTTGGAGTAACTGCACCACTGTTCCGGTGTAGTTTCAGAGCAATTTTTTCAAGATCTAAACCATCAAAAGCAAGTTATTTATTTGGATAAATGATTATATAAAATTTTATTACATTATAATACGTGTAGGGCCATTTTTGGAGTATCTGCACCACTGTTCCGGTGTAGTTGCAGAGCAGTTTTTTCAAGATCTAAACCATGAAAAGCATGTTATTTATATGGATAAATGATTATATAAACTTTTATTACATTATAATAAGTGTAGTGCCATTTTTGGAGTAACTGCACCACTGTTCCGGTGTAGTTTCAGAGCAATTTTTTCAAGATCTAAACCATCAAAAGCAAGTTATTTATTTGGATAAATGATTATATAAAATTTTATTACATTATAATACGTGTAGGGCCATTTTTGGAGTATCTGCACCACTGTTCCGGTGTAGTTGCAGAGCAGTTTTTTCAAGATCTAAACAATCAAAAGCATGTTATTTATATGGATAAATGATTATATAAAATGTTATTACATTATAATACGTGTAGGGCCATTTTTGGAGTATCTGCACCACTGTTCCGGTGTAGTTGCAGAGCAGTTTTTTCAAGATCTAAACAATCAAAAGCATGTTATTTATATGGATAAATGATTATATAAAATGTTATTACATTATAATACGTGTAGGGCCATTTTTGGAGTAACTGCACCACTGTTCCGGTGTAATTGCAGAGAAGTTTTTTCATGATCTAAACCATCAAAAGCATGTTATTTATATGGATAAATGATTATATAAAATTTTATTACATTATAATACGTGTAGGGCCATTTTTGGAGTAACTGCACCACTGTTCCGGTGTAGTTGCAGAGCAGTTTTTTCATGATCTAAACCATCAAAAGCATGTTATTTATATGGATAAATGATTATATAAAATTTTATTACATTATAATACGTGTAGGGCCATTTTTGGAGTAACTGCACCACTGTTCCGGTGTAGTTGCAGAGCAGTTTTTTCAAGATCTAAACCATCAAAAGCATGTTATTTATATGGATAAATGATTATATAAAATTTTATTACATTATAATACGTGTAGAGCTATTTTTGGAGTAACTGCACCACTGTTCCGGTGTAGTTTCAGAGCAATTTTTTCAAGATCTAAACCATCAAAAGCAAGTTATTTATTTGGATAAATGATTATATAAAATTTTATTACATTATAATACGTGTAGGGCCATTTTTTGAGTATCTGCACCACTGTTCCGGTGTAGTTGCAGAGCAGTTTTTTCAAGATCTAAACAATTAAAAGCATGTTATTTATATGGATAAATGATTATATAAACTTTTATTACATTATAATACGTGTAGGGCCATTTTTTGAGTAACTGCACCACTGTTCCGGTGTAGTTGCAGAGCAGTTTTTTCAAGATCTAAACCATGAAAAGCATGTTATTTATATGGATAAATGATTATATAAACTTTTATTACATTATAATACGTGTAGGGCCATTTTTGGAGTAACTGCACCACTGTTCCGGTGTAGTTGCAGAGCAATTTTTTCAAGATCTAAACCATCAAAAGCAAGTTATTTATTTGGATAAATGATTATATAAAATTTTATTACATTATAATACGTGTAGGGCCATTTTTTGAGTATCTGCACCACTGTTCCGGTGTAGTTGCAGAGCAGTTTTTTCAAGATCTAAACCATCATGAAAAGCATGTTATTTATATGGATAAATGATTATATAAACTTTTATTACATTATAATACGTGTAGGGCCATTTTTGGAGTAACTGCACCACTGTTCCGGTGTAGTTTCAGAGCAATTTTTTCAAGATCTAAACCATCAAAAGCAAGTTATTTATTTGGATAAATGATTATATAAACTTTTATTACATTATAATACGTGTAGGGCCATTTTTGGAGTAACTGCACCACTGTTCCGGTGTAGTTGCAGAGCAGTTTTTTCAAGATCTAAACCATGAAAAGCATGTTATTTATATGGATAAATGATTATATAAACTTTTATTACATTATAATACGTGTAGGGCCATTTTTGGAGTAACTGCACCACTGTTCCGGTGTAGTTTCAGAGCAATTTTTTCAAGATCTAAACCATCAAAAGCAAGTTATTTATTTGGATAAATGATTATATAAAATTTTATTACATTATAATACGTGTAGGGCCATTTTTGGAGTATCTGCACCACTGTTCCGGTGTAGTTGCAGAGCAGTTTTTTCAAGATCTAAACCATGAAAAGCATGTTATTTATATGGATAAATGATTATATAAACTTTTATACATTATAATACGTGTAGGGCCATTTTTGGAGTAACTGCACCACTGTTCCGGTGTAGTTGCAGAGCAGTTTTTTCAAGATCTAAACCATGAAAAGCATGTTATTTATATGGATAAATGATTATATAAACTTTTATTACATTATAATACGTGTAGGGCCATTTTTGGAGTAACTGCACCACTGTTCCGGTGTAGTTTCAGAGCAATTTTTTCAAGATCTAAACCATCAAAAGCATGTTATTTATATGGATAAATGATTATATAAAATTTTATTACATTATAATACGTGTTGGGCGATTTTTGGAGTAACTACACCATTGTTCCGGTGTAGTTGCAGACCAGTTTTTTCAAGATCTAAACCATCAAAAGCATGTTATTTATATGGATAAATTATTGTATAAAATTTTATTACATTATAATACGTGTAGGGCCATTTTTGGAGTAACTGCACCACTGTTCCGGTGTAGTTGCAGAGCAGTTTTTTCAAGATCTAAACCATCAAAAAGCATGTTATTTATATGGATAAATGATTATATAAACTTTTATTACATTATAATACGTGTAGGGCCATTTTTGAAGTAACTGCACCACTGTTCCGGTGTAGTTTCAGAGCAATTTTTTCAAGATCTAAACCATCAAAAGCATGTTATTTATTTGGATAAATGATTATATAAAATTTTATTACATTATAATACGTGTAGGGCCATTTTTGGAATAACTGCACCACTGTTCCGGTGTAGTTGCAGAGCAGTTTTTTCAAGATCTAAACCATGAATAGCATGTTATTTATATGGATAAATGATTATATAAACTTTTATTACATTATAATACGTGTAGGGCCATTTTTTGAGTAACTGCACCACTGTTCCGGTGTAGTTGCAGAGCAGTTTTTTCAAGATCTAAACCATGAAAAGCATGTTATTTATATGGATAAATGATTATATAAACTTTTATTACATTATAATACGTGTAGGGCCATTTTTGGAGTAACTGCACCACTGTTCCGGTGTAGTTTCAGAGCAATTTTTTCAAGATCTAAACCATCAAAAGCAAGTTATTTATTTGGATAAATGATTATATAAAATTTTATTACATTATAATACGTGTAGGGCCATTTTTGGAGTATCTGCACCACTGTTCCGGTGTAGTTGCAGAGCAGTTTTTTCAAGATCTAAACCATCAAAAGCATGTTATTTATATGGATAAATGATTATATAAAATTTTATTACATTATAATACGTGTAGGGCCATTTTTGGAGTAACTGCACCACTGTTCCGGTGTAGTTTCAGAGCAATTTTTTCAAGATCTAAACCATCAAAAGCATGTTATTTATATGGATAAATTATTGTATAAAATTTTATTACATTATAATACGTGTAGGGCCATTTTTGGAGTAACTGCACCACTGTTCCGGTGTAGTTTCAGAGCAATTTTTTCAAGATCTAAACCATCAAAAGCAAGTTATTTATTTGGATAAATGATTATATAAAATTTTATTACATTATAATACGTGTAGGGCCATTTTTGGAGTATCTGCACCACTGTTCCGGTGTAGTTGCAGAGCAGTTTTTTCAAGATCTAAACCATCAAAAGCATGTTATTTATTTGGATAAATGATTATATAAAATTTTATTACATTATAATACGTGTAGGGCCATTTTTGGAGTATCTGCACCACTGTTCCGGTGTAGTTGCAGAGCAGTTTTTTCAAGATCTAAACAATCAAAAGCATGTTATTTATTTGGATAAATGATTATATAAAATTTTATTACATTATAATACGTGTAGGGCCATTTTTGGAATAACTGCACCACTGTTCCGGTGTAGTTGCAGAGCAGTTTTTTCAAGATCTAAACCATGAATAGCATGTTATTTATATGGATAAATGATTATATAAACTTTTATTACATTATAATACGTGTATGGCCATTTTTTGAGTAACTGCACCACTGTTCCGGTGTAGTTGCAGAGCAGTTTTTTCAAGATCTAAACCATGAAAAGCATGTTATTTATATGGATAAATGATTATATAAACTTTTATTACATTATAATACGTGTAGGGCCATTTTTGGAGTAACTGCACCACTGTTCCGGTGTAGTTTCAGAGCAATTTTTTCAAGATCTAAACCATCAAAAGCAAGTTATTTATTTGGATAAATGATTATATAAAATTTTATTACATTATAATACGTGTAGGGCCATTTTTGGAGTATCTGCACCACTGTTCCGGTGTAGTTGCAGAGCAGTTTTTTCAAGATCTAAACCATCAAAAGCATGTTATTTATATGGATAAATGATTATATAAAATTTTATTACATTATAATACGTGTAGGGCCATTTTTGGAGTAACTGCACCACTGTTCCGGTGTAGTTTCAGAGCAATTTTTTCAAGATCTAAACCATCAAAAGCATGTTATTTATATGGATAAATTATTGTATAAAATTTTATTACATTATAATACGTGTAGGGCCATTTTTGGAGTATCTGCACCACTGTTCCGGTGTAGTTGCAGAGCAGTTTTTTCAAGATCTAAACAATCAAAAGCATGTTATTTATATGGATAAATGATTATATAAACTTTTATTACATTATAATACGTGTAGGGCCATTTTTTGAGTAACTGCACCACTGTTCCGGTGTAGTTGCAGAGCAGTTTTTTCAAGATCTAAACCATGAAAAGCATGTTATTTATATGGATAAATGATTATATAAACTTTTATTACATTATAATACGTGTAGGGCCATTTTTTGAGTAACTGCACCACTGTTCCGGTGTAGTTTCAGAGCAATTTTTTCAAGATCTAAACCATCAAAAGCAAGTTATTTATTTGGATAAATGATTATATAAAATTTTATTACATTATAATACGTGTAGGGCCATTTTTGGAGTATCTGCACCACTGTTCCGGTGTAGTTGCAGAGCAGTTTTTTCAAGATCTAAACAATCAAAAGCATGTTATTTATATGGATAAATGATTATATAAACTTTTATTACATTATAATACGTGTAGGGCCATTTTTGGAGTAACTGCACCACTGTTCCGGTGTAGTTGCAGAGCAGTTTTTTCAAGATCTAAACCATGAAAAGCATGTTATTTATATGGATAAATGATTATATAAACTTTTATTACATTATAATACGTGTAGGGCCATTTTTGGAGTAACTGCACCACTGTTCCGGTGTAGTTGCAGAGCAGTTTTTTCATGATCTAAACCATCAAAAGCATGTTATTTATATGGATAAATGATTATATAAAATTTTATTACATTATAATACGTGTAGGGCCATTTTTGGAGTAACTGCACCACTGTTCCGGTGTAATTGCAGAGCAGTTTTTTCAAGATCTAAACCATCAAAAGCATGTTATTTATATGGATAAATGATTATATAAAATTTTATTAAATTATAATACGTGTAGGGCTATTTTTGGAGTAACTGCACCACTGTTCCGGTGTAGTTTCAGAGCAATTTTTTCAAGATCTAAACCATTAAAAGCAAGTTATTTATTTGGATAAATGATTATATAAAATTTTATTACATTATAATACGTGTAGGGCCATTTTTGGAGTAACTGCACCACTGTTCCGGTGTAGTTTAAGAGCAGTTTTTTCAAGATCTAAACAATCAAAAGCATGTTATTTATATGGATAAATGAATATATAAACTTTTATTACGTTATAATACGTGTAGGGCCATTTTTGGAGTAACCGCACCACTGTTCCGGTGTAGTTGCAGAGCAGTTTTTTCAAGATCTAAACCATCAAAAGCATGTTATTTATATGGATAAATGATTATATAAAATTTTATTACATTATAATACGTGTAGGGTCATTTTTGGAGTAACTGCACCACTGTTCCGGTGTAGTTTCAGAGCAATTTTTTCAAGATCTAAACCATCAAAAGCAAATTATTTATTTGGATAAATGATTATATAAAATTTTATTACATTATAATACGTGTAGGGACATTTTTGGAGTATCTGCACCACTGTTCCGGTGTAGTTGCAGAGCAGTTTTTTCAAGATCTAAACAATCAAAAGCATGTTATTTATATGGATAAATGATTATATAAACTTTTATTACATTATAATACGTGTAGGGCCATTTTTTGAGTAACTGCACCACTGTTCCGGTGTAGTTGCAGAGCAGTTTTTTCAAGATCTAAACCATGAAAAGCATGTTATTTATATGGATAAATGATTATATAAACTTTTATTACATTATAATACGTGTAGGGCCATTTTTGGAGTAACTGCACCACTGTTCCGGTGTAGTTTCAGAGCAATTTTTTCAAGATCTAAACCATCAAAAGCAAGTTATTTATTTGGATAAATGATTATATAAAATTTTATTACATTATAATACGTGTAGGGCCATTTTTGGAGTATCTGCACCACTGTTCCGGTGTAGTTGCAGAGCAGTTTTTTCAAGATCTAAACCATGAAAAGCATGTTATTTATATGGATAAATGATTATATAAACTTTTATTACATTATAATACGTGTAGGGCCATTTTTGGAGTAACTGCACCACTGTTCCGGTGTAGTTTCAGAGCAATTTTTTCAAGATCTAAACCATCAAAAGCATGTTATTTATATGGATAAATGATTATATAAAATTTTATTACATTATAATACGTGTAGGGCCATTTTTGGAGTATCTGCACCACTGTTCCGGTGTAGTTGCAGAGCAGTTTTTTCAAGATCTAAACAATCAAAAGCATGTTATTTATATTGATAAATGATTATATAAACTTTTATTACATTATAATACGTGTAGGGCCATTTTTGGAGTAACTGCACCACTGTTCCGGTGTAGTTGCAGAGCAGTTTTTTCAAGATCTAAACCATGAAAAGCATGTTATTTATATGGATAAATGATTATATAAACTTTTATTACATTATAATACGTGTAGGGCCATTTTTGGAGTAACTGCACCACTGTTCCGGTGTAGTTGCAGAGCAGTTTTTTCAAGATCTAAACCATCAAAAGCATGTTATTTATATGGATAAATGATTATATAAAATTTTATTACATTATAATACGTGTAGGGCCATTTTTGGAGTAACTGCACCACTGTTCCGGTGTAGTTGCAGAGCAGTTTTTTCAAGATCTAAACCATCAAAAGCATGTTATTTATATGGATAAATGATTATATAAAATTTTATTACATTATAATACGTGTAGGGCCATTTTTTGAGTAACTGCACCACTGTTCCGGTGTAGTTGCAGAGCAGTTTTTTCAAGATCTAAACCATGAAAAACATGTTATTTATATGGATAAATGATTATATAAACTTTTATTACATTATAATACGTGTAGGGCCATTTTTGGAGTAACTGCACCACTGTTCCAGTGTAGTTTCAGAGCAATTTTTTCAAGATCTAAACCATCAAAAGCAAGTTATTTATTTGGATAAATGATTATATAAAATTTTATTACATTATAATACGTGTAGGGCCATTTTTGGAGTATCTGCACCACTGTTCCGGTGTAGTTGCAGAGCAGTTTTTTCAAGATCTAAACCATCAAAACCATGTTATTTATATGGATAAATGATTATATAAACTTTTATTACATTATAATACGTGTAGGGCCATTTTTTGAGTAACTGCACCACTGTTCCGGTGTAGTTGCAGAGCAGTTTTTTCAAGATCTAAACCATGAAAAGCATGTTATTTATATGGATAAATGATTATATAAACTTTTATTACATTATAATACGTGTAGGGCCATTTTTGGAGTAACTGCACCACTGTTCCGGTGTAGTTTCAGAGCAATTTTTTCAAGATCTAAACCATCAAAAGCAAGTTATTTATTTGGATAAATGATTATATAAAATTTTATTACATTATAATACGTGTAGGGCCATTTTTGGAGTATCTGCACCACTGTTCCGGTGTAGTTGCAGAGCAGTTTTTTCAAGATCTAAATCGTGAAAAGCATGTTATTTATATGGATAAATGATTATATAAACTTTTATTACATTATAATACGTGTAGGGCCATTTTTGGAGTAACTGCACCACTGTTCTGGTGTAGTTCCAGAGCAATTTTTTCAAGATCTAAACCATCAAAAGCAAGTTATTTATTTGGATAAATGATTATATAAAATTTTATTACATTATAATACGTGTAGGGCCATTTTTGGAGTATCTGCACCACTGTTCCGGTGTAGTTGCAGAGCAGTTTTTTCAAGATCTAAACCATGAAAAGCATGTTATTTATATGGATAAATGATTATATAAACTTTTATTACATTATAATACGTGTAGGGCCATTTTTGGAGTAACTGCACCACTGTTCCGGTGTAGTTTCAGAGCAATTTTTTCAAGATCTAAACCATCAAAAGCATGTTATTTATATGGATAAATGATTATATAAAATTTTATTACATTATAATACGTGTAGGGCCATTTTTGGAATAACTGCACCACTGTTCCGGTGTAGTTGCAGAGCAGTTTTTTCCAGATCTAAACCATGAAAAGCATGTTATTTGTATGGATAAATGATTATATAAACTTTTATTTCATTATAATACGTGTAGGGCCATTTTTGGAGTAACTGCACCACTGTTCCGGTGTAGTTTCAGAGCAATTTTTTCAAGATCTAAACCATCAAAAGCAAGTTATTTATTTGGATAAATGATTATATAAAATTTTATTACATTATAATACGTGTAGGGCCATTTTTGGAGTATCTGCACCACTGTTCCGGTGTAGTTGCAGAGCAGTTTTTTCAAGATCTAAACAATCAAAAGCATGTTATTTATATAGATAAATGATTATATAAAATGTTATTACATTATAATACGTGTAGGGCCATTTTTGGAGTATCTGCACCACTGTTCCGGTGTAGTTGCAGAGCAGTTTTTTCAAGATCTAAACAATCAAAAGCATGTTATTTATATGGATAAATGATTATATAAAATGTTGTTACATTGTAATACGTGTAGGGCCATTTTTGGAGTAACTGCACCACTGTTCCGGTGTAATTGCAGAGCAGTTTTTTCATGATCTAAACCATCAAAAGCATGTTATTTATATGGATAAATGATTATATAAAATTTTATTACATTATAATACGTGTAGGGCCATTTTTGGAGTAACTGCACCACTGTTCCGGTGTAGTTGCAGAGCAGTTTTTTCATGATCTAAACCATCAAAAGCATGTTATTTATATGGATAAATGATTATATAAAATTTTATTACATTATAATACGTGTAGGGCCATTTTTGGAGTAACTGCACCACTGTTCCGGTGTAGTTGCAGAGCAGTTTTTTCAAGATCTAAACCATCAAAAGCATGTTATTTATATGGATAAATGATTATATAAAATTTTATTACATTATAATACGTGTAGGGCTATTTTTGGAGTAACTGCACCACTGTTCCGGTGTAGTTTCAGAGCAATTTTTTCAAGATCTAAACCATCAAAAGCAAGTTATTTATTTGGATAAATGATTATATAAAATTTTATTACATTATAATACGTGTAGGGCCATTTTTGGAGTATCTGCACCACTGTTCCGGTGTAGTTGCAGAGCAGTTTTTTCAAGATCTAAACAATCAAAAGCATGTTATTTATATGGATAAATGATTATATAAACTTTTATTACATTATAATACGTGTAGGGCCATTTTTTGAGTAACTGCACCACTGTTCCGGTGTAGTTGCAGAGCAGTTTTTTCAAGATCTAAACCATCAAAAGCATGTTATTTATATGGATAAATGATTATATAAACTTTTATTACATTATAATACGTGTAGGGCCATTTTTTGAGTAACTGCACCACTGTTCCGGTGTAGTTGCAGAGCAGTTTTTTCAAGATCTAAACAATCAAAAGCATGTTATTTATATGGATAAATGATTATATAAACTTTTATTACATTATAATACGTGTAAGGCCATTTTTGGAGTAACTGCACCACTGTTCCGGTGTAGTTTCAGAGCAATTTTTTCAAGATCTAAACCATCAAAAGCAAGTTATTTATTTGGATAAATGATTATATAAAATTTTATTACATTATAATACGTGTAGGGCCATTTTTGGAGTATCTGCACCACTGTTCCGGTGTAGTTGCAGAGCAGTTTTTTCAAGATCTAAACAATCAAAAGCATGTTATTTATATGGATAAATGATTATATAAACTTTTATTACATTATAATACGTGTAGGGCCATTTTTTGAGTAACTGCACCACTGTTCCGGTGTAGTTGCAGAGCAATTTTTTCAAGATCTAAACCATCAAAAGCATGTTATTTATATGGATAAATGATTATATAAAATTTTATTACATTATAATACGTGTAGGGCCATTTTTGGAGTATCTGCACCACTGTTCCGGTGTAGTTGCAGAGCAGTTTTTTCAAGATCTAAACCATCAAAAGCATGTTATTTATATGGATAAATGATTATATAAAATTTTATTACATTATAATACGTGTAGGGCCATTTTTGGAGTAACTGCACCACAGTTCCGGTGTAGTTGCAGAGCAGTTTTTTCAAGATCTAAACCATCAAAAGCATGTTATTTATATGGATAAATGATTATATAAAATTTTATTACATTATAATACGTGTAGGGCCATTTTTGGAGTAACCGCACCACTGTTCCGGTGTAGTTGCAGAGCAATTTTTTCAAGATCTAAACCATCAAAAGCATGTTATTTATATGGATAAATGATTATATAAACTTTTATTACATTATAATACGTGTAGGGCCATTTTTGGAGTAACTGCACCACTGTTCCGGTGTAGTTTCAGAGCAATTTTTTCAAGATCTAAACCATCAAAAGCAAGTTATTTATTTGGATAAATGATTATATAAAATTTTATTACATTATAATACGTGTAGGGCCATTTTTGGAGTATCTGCACCACTGTTCCGGTGTAGTTGCAGAGCAGTTTTTTCAAGATCTAAACCATCAAAAGCATGTTATTTATATGGATAAATGATTATATAAACTTTTATTACATTATAATACGTGTAGGGCCATTTTTGGAGTAACTGCACCACTGTTCCGGTGTAGTTTCAGAGCAATTTTTTCAAGATCTAAACCATCAAAAGCATGTTATTTATATGGATAAATGATTATATAAAATTTTATTACATTATAATACGTGTAGGGCCATTTTTGGAGTAACTGCACCACTGTTCCGGTGTAGTTGCAGACCAGTTTTTTCATGATCTAAACCATCAAAAGCATGTTATTTATATGGATAAATGATTATATAAAATTTTATTACATTATAATACGTGTAGGGTCATTTTTGGAGTAACTGCACCACTGTTCCGGTGTAGTTGCAGAGCAGTTTTTTCAAGATCTAAACCATCAAAAGCATGTTATTTATATGGATAAATGATTATATAAAATTTTATTACATTATAATACGTGTAGGGCCATTTTTGGAGTAACCGCACCACTGTTCCGGTGTAGTTGCAGAGCAGTTTTTTCATGATCTAAACCATCAAAAGCATGTTATTTATATGGATAAATGATTATATAAAATGTTATTACATTATAATACGTGTAGGGCCATTTTTGGAGTAACTGCACCACTGTTCTGGTGTAGTTGCAAAGCAGTTTTTTCAAGATCTAAACCATCAAAACCATGTTATTTATATGGATAAATGATTATATAAAATTTTATTACATTATAATACGTGTTGGACCATTTTTGGAGTAATTGCACTACTGTTCCGGTGTAGTTGCAGAGCAGTTTTTTCAAGATCTAAACCATCAAAAACATGTTAGTTATATGGATAAATGATTATATAAAATTTTATTACATTATAATACGTGTAGGGTCATTTTTGGAGTAACTGCACCACTGTTCCGGTGTAGTTGCACTGCACCAGAACAAGTCTCTCTCTCTCTCTCTCTCTCTCTCTCTCTCTCTCTCTCTCTCTCTATATATATATATATATATATATATATATATTCATTTTTTCATGGACATATAAATCTAGGAACCCAATCCAGTGCACCCGGGTGCATTCAGCCTCAATGCACCCAGGTGCACTGCACCTATTTTTTTATTGTTTTTTTGAAAATTTTTTCATGAAGCTGTTAATATAGGTTTATTTAACATATGTATAAATTTTTACTATTTTTGGAGATTTTTAGATATTTTTTTAAGATTTTTTAAAATCAGTGGCATTTTTCGTAATTTTAAATTACCGAAAATTCCACTGCTTTTAAAAAATCTTAAAAAAATATCTAAAAATCTCCAAAAATAATAAAAATTGATACATATGTTAAATAAACCTAGATTAACCATTGTATAAAAAAAAATTTCAAAAAAAAATAAAAAAAAATAGGTGCAGTGCACCCGGGTGCATTGAGGCTGAATGCACCCGGGTGCACTGGATTGGGTTCCATAAATCTAAGTGCATTAAATCTATAAACCAAGCTTTACTATTTTTAGATATTTTTAAGTATTTGTTTTGAATTTTTAAACACAAATCCAAAACAAATACTTAAAAATATCTGAAAATAATAAAATTTTATTTATTGATTTAATATACCTAGATTTACTTATCCATGAGAAAAATTTTAAAAAAAAAAATTTGGAATGGATACATGGCTGCCCTTATGCGTCTAGCCGTAAAAGATAAGGGCTCATTAATCTCAATAAAATACTTGTACATATCAAGTGCGGCTCTGATACGACAGGAGAGAATGAAGGAATTGAAGGAACAGGGGGCTCAGACTAGGCGGCTGAGACCAAAGGGAGAACGTCAAGCCAAAGGAGAGGCTGAAGCCGCTGAACCTTTAAAGGCGGCACGTAACACGCAGAAGACCAGTGTGGGACATCCCAAACAGATGGGTCGTTAAGTCGGTTAGCAAGTTGGCTAAGTGCAGCAGTCATGGCGCACAGGTGTTGTTGTATAAAAGGAGTCATGCATCTTGTTGTAGAGTTCAGCCGATTGTTATATTCATTTTCTTGAATCAATCAAAGGATTCGTTTCTCCGTTCTTGAAGCTTCTTGCGGGGTGAAACCCAGCAGGCTACGTCACGAATTTTTATGCTATCAATCGGCAACTACTCTGAATATTAGATCTACCTCCTTGTGTATAACCTGGCCATGTCGAATTCATCTCTGCCACATCCTCTTTGCAACGACAACGATTAAAATATATTTTTTTCCTACAACCAAAGAAGGCATCACAAACCCATCCTTTTGAGGGATATAACTTGAGTAGGGCACGCTGGGCCAAACAGAGATTAGTCACTATACAATAAGCTAGATCCGAGACCAATTCCGATTATAACTTGTTTTTGTTCTATTGAATATTATCAAGGTATATGCTAAATAGGCTTCTCAGGTGAGCGTTTGGGAGTACACGAAGAGACGGATAAAATGAAAAAGATCGGATGAGGTATTGCGAAGTGAAATATCATATTAAGAATAAAAAATTATTTAGAAAGGAGAAATCTACCATTCGCACCAATTCCATTTATTTTTTTAACAAGGAGCTAACCATTAGCTGGTGAATTTGCTGATGATAACAGCCGAATCCGACAAAGTATGTAAGTTGCATCCGAACCAACCCACCCATCGCATTTAATGAATACTCCAGCCCATGAAGCTTACGTGTATTGGGCTCCGCGAAACATATCTTCCCGTTACTATAGCCCATATACGCACATATGATGCACCGGGTGAAGTTAGACTAGCTGAGGCTTTCTCACATGTTGATAGAGAAAACAGGAAACAAAAACAAAGAGACAAATTACAAATATCTATAAAAAACAAAAAACAAAAAAAACAAAAAAACAAAAAAAATTAAAAAGAAAACATCGTTTTCCATCCGCTGCAACCGTTAGAAGCCCTTCTGCTTTCCTTGTCCCAGGAAGTCACAAAATTCCTCTGAAGCTTGCCAAAATCAGACGGTCAATGACAAATTCGAAATCATCTCCTCACGTCAACACTTCTCATCTAAGCCTCTCTTTTCTCAATCTCTCCAATTCCTTAACTATTCGCCAATGCTCCATCGACAGGGTCGTTTCACCAAAGCTTGCGGACACTAGCCGGGCCATTGTCAGCCACCTAAAACAACACAATCACAGCCAGCCCCTTTAACCAAATCAAAGAAAATGGCCCACTAGAATACTCAGTAGCTAAAAGCCAAATGATGAAGAAATAGGTAACTAAAATATAGATCGCAACCCATACCAACATTTTGTTTGTTCATATCTATTAATGCAACTATCCTATCTATTTCAACATGATTGTAAATATATATATAACATACTTTTTTATACAACTACTCTACTATTCAATTACTTGTACGTCATCGAAAAAAAAAAATTACTTGTACACCTTTCTATATAACTTAACCTACATTTCAATTATTTTTTATACATTCTTCCATGCAAATAATGTTTACTCCTAATCATTACCTCTATTTATTTATTTTTACTATCACCCTAACCTTTTCCAAACTTTTTCCAACTTCTCAACAATTTTTTTCCACATTATCACCCTTGATTTTTTTTTACTCCTAGGCATTACTCCTATAATATTGTATCATTACCCTATCTATTTCCAAAAAATTTCAATTCAATTTTTTCCTTTTTACCAAACCCAACCTCAGTTTTCTACAAGAGATTAACTAGTGTCTTAAAACAATCAAATGTATCAGTGTAGTATCTGAATAACCTGCTAAAATCATCAGCGCCCATGCTTCGGTCAACTTGTCTAGCTGCTACCATGTCATCTTCAATCAACTACAGCAAACACACCAATGTTACTCTGAAAATCAACAAATTTATCTAGCATCCTCAGTAATATTCTTGCAAAACACAATCTTAATTTGAAAACATATCCTCCTAAGCACATGTATGGTTGTTGAGAGCGCAATGTGTTCTGATGATGACAAGATAGCTTGATTGCATGACAGACAACACAATGTGTTTTGATGATGATGCCAGTGTCATGCTCAGCTGCTAATGTCGTGCGGATTGTCATATCATGCGTGATGTGGAGTTTGGAATAAAAGTCAATTTTTATATGCGAACTTATTAGAGCTACTCTGATTAGCTCCTGCAGGTTGTGTGACAAGTCCTCGATATTTGTAAATGTTTTAAAATGTCAAAGTTTAAATTGATGACTTTAGTTTCAAGAAGAGATTTTTGAATAAACACTTCTGCTTTGATATATTGACTTGTTCATTTGCATTTTTTTGTGAAAATCTTAGTTTGAAATTCCGTACTCTCAGTAATAAAGTTCTATAACTTAAAATATTCTTCTAGCCATATTTCAACTCTGAAATTTTTATAACATATATTTCATCATTTAAAATACCTTTAAATGAAGTGATTCTTCTTTGGAAGCTACCTACTGCTCTAAACAATTCCAGGCAATTTGCCGCTGAAATTTGAAGTTGCAGGTAGTAATTTTTCATCTTTATTCACATCACAATGCTTAAACTGATACTCCACATGCTTCCCCCACTTGTGGAAAGCTTGAATGAATAATACCCTAGAGTATTGTGGAATATCATTAGCCAAACATAAACTTGACCATGTTTCCCCATTACATAACTGGAAGAATCAAGGTATCTTCTTGTTGAATGCCATTAGCATGAAATGAGCCTTGTAGTTGATCATGTTTCTACAAGTAACATAATTGGCCACTAGGGGGTTGCCTTGGTGGCAATGCTGGCTGCATGTATGCCACCTAACCAGCATTTGAGTCCCCCCCTTCGGATGGGGGTAGTTTTAGAAATTCCCCTAGCATGAGGGTATTTACTAGTTCCCCTAGTTTAAGGTGTTCATAGATAATTCCCTCTATGGTATGAGGGCTGTGAATGTGCCTGTTATGATATCAGCTGTCATGATGTATATAAATACTAATTAAAAAAATTAATGTAACTGAAACAATCTAATCTCTTGTGGTTGAATAGCTTGGGGATAATGACCAAATCTTTTAAAAGCTTTCTATCCCCTTGATCTCATTCAAAACGGAACATGAATTTGATCTTAATTTTCTAAATGGCTATTTTTTATCATTTTGAAAAAATGATAGCTTTCTACAAGCATAATTTTATTAAATCCTAGTGTTGAGATAAAAATATATATAAATTAAGGATTATAAAAATTAGGTTTGTATTTTTCTCAAAGGGCTTTTCTCACATAAAACGAGGAGCAAGTTGTTTTGCATTTTTTCTTCTGATAATTTTCTTCAGATTAAAGCATTCATTTTGTTGAAAACTACTTGTTTATTCTAAATACCAAAATAAAATACTTGATCAAAACCTTTTCTAATCTATAACTTGAAAATAATATAATTTTAACAAACCCCCATATTATATTAATAAATAAATAAGAAAATGTTGAAAAAATTGAAAATGACACTTATCCAAAACATGTTGAAATACTATTTACATAATATCATAAATAATTATTCCATATTTTTTATTTTTCTATTTAATTAAAAGCAACAGTAAATCATTTCAATTAAAAGGAATTTTATTGAAAAATTAAATTCATACTTCATTTAATAATTTAATTAAAGGGTTTTTCTTCTATGAAACTGGGTGAAACTTATACTCCACGGTTTCCCATTTTCTTGAAAATTTTCCATTAAACATATGAAAATTCATTTTAAGTAGATTTGTGTATAATCCATAAAATGAAAAAATGCAGGAGGTCTTTTAAAATTATTTCATCATCTTCATAAACCAAGTCTCGCACGCTTCATTTTTTAAAATTATATCTTTTCTTATTTTGCCAGTCATCTACCTAACATTCTCGTTTTTACTAAATCTCTCTCTCTCTCTCTCTCTCTCATGTTCGTTAACTGCCCAACATTCTAGGTTGTGGCATAATAGGTTTAATCGTTGTCTTATAAAATTGTCCTTCTAACTCAATTAGAGCTCTAGTCACATAAAATTTGTGAAGTAATTAATCATTTCTTCCATCTTGTTTCTCTTAAATTATTGATCTTAAATACCAAAAGTGATTATTCTTGCTTCTACTTGGTATGAAAATCTTAATTGGTTCTTCATCATATATTTTGATAATACAAATTATGAAAGCTTTTAGTTGAATTTTTTTTTGTATTTAGACGAAATAAATAATTTTAAACATAATACATAGCTTGGATCTAAAAATATCAAAAAATGATAAACCTGAGATGGAACAAGTTGCACCTGATTTCATGAAAGAAAAACCCTATAAATTATCACAGAAAGTTAGCTTAACTTATTACAAATTAAAGTTTATAGGGTTGGGGCTCACAGTTCCATGTAGCCATGTTACATAGAAAGGGGATTTCGTAAAAGCATCATCATATAAAATTATAGTGGTCCCGCTTATATAAAACTCCTTTTCTATGTAACTTTTTTCATTTTTAATATCTTGATGGTTGACGAAAAATTCGCTTCATCTATTATATTTATCATCATTTATAGTATCTTGGAAACTCTTTTATTTGTCTAATATCACTATGCATGGGCCCCGTTAGAAATCAACGTAATAAAATGATTTGATGTTAAATATCAATTTTAAAGTTATATTTTCAACATCTAAACCATCTAAAATATCATTTCTACATGGATAAATAATTCTATCAAGCATTATTACATTTTAATACATGTGTAAATAGATCTAAGCATTTTTCATAATTTATACGTGAATATAAAATTTTTTCAACAAATGTGACCTCATAAACATACTTAATTGGAACAAAACTTGAACTCTTAAATAAATAAATAAATAATGTTAAATCATTATATGGATTGAATTTTCCATCAAGGATCAACATCTTAAATTTGGGCCGCATAGCTCGGCTTCTATGTAACCTGATTACATTGGGGCGGGGAACCCAAGTTATAGTATTAACAATGTTGTTATTGTAGCTATAAATATATATATACTATTATTTAATTAAACATATTTATAATGGATTTTATAGTTATTTGGATTAAGATAATTTGTTTTCTATTTGGAGTTAATTGATTTAGATTACCCTTAACCCATACCAAACCATTTTGCAATAGGGTTCAAGTAAACACAAATTATACTATCCAAAACACAAGAAATATTGACCCAAATCATTTGAGATTTGGGATATCTAGGTAGATTTCATGCCAAACCAAACCAAGTTATGCCCTACTTATTATACATGCAAATTTTGTTACCATATACTTTCCCGAGCCTTTTTAGGTAGTTTCATGGCCCTATGTCATGCATTAAAACCAAGCTCTTAATAGAAAACCAACATAATCTTTCAGCATCTTAGGATTTTTTTTCGTGAATGTACACCCTTCTAGGAACCTCAAACATCCAACTCTTTACACCTACAACTGCATTTTTGCATCCACTAACAAATACCATCCATCAATTGCACTAATCAGGAGAGTTCCCCATAGGTCGCCAATCATTTTGTTTCACTTGTTTCTTTTGTTCTTAACATTTGGCCTCACAACGATTATGCGCATCTTTTTGATGGAAACAATTATGAGCATTAAGATAAAAGAAATCCATAGTGTTAATGGAGAGAAAAAAGGCAACCGAGAATACCTTTTGAATTTGAGGGTCAATGGTGTGAGGAAGGGATCTCAGATTGGCCAAGTACCACCTCCAAGCTTTCAGTTCTTCATAATTAGCCATTACATCTGCATCAGAAGAAACTGCATCTGGATGGAAAAGCAATACCAAATCGGCTGGTAAAATGTTGGATTTTCCTTCAGACAGGATTAATACTTGGACGTCAGCAACCATTTCCATCTTATAGAATTCAAACTCATAATCCACCTGAAATAAACAGGCCATCCAAGAATAAGAAAATTTTCTCATGGGCCAAAGGACCCCTATGGAATTCTCAATTGATTTGGACTATGGGCAAATCTTTTGGTTCCTGGAATGATGTACTTCCCCCAACAAGAATGTACCCCTATGATGAAATACATTTTTTACGTGGGACCTACTAAGTCATAATGTACCTTAATAATAAATGAAATTACTAAACATCTCCAAGAAGTACCTTGGTGTATGTTATTTGCATATGACATTGTTCTAATAGATGAAACTAAAGGAGGACTAAATTTAAAATTGAATAGGTGGGTAGATGCTTTAGAATCTAATGATTTTAAAATTAGTCGTACTAAAACTAAATATATGTAATGCAATTTTAATAATAGTGAGAACCCGCATGAAAAACCAATTAAGATTTTAGATCAAGTAATAACAAGAACTAATCACTTTTGGTACTTAGGATTAATAGTTCAAGAGAACGGAAAATTTGAGAAAGATATAATACATAGAATTCAAGCAGGATGGAAGAAATGGAGAAGTACATCAGGAATTTTATGTGACCGTCGAGTTCCAATCAAATTAAAAGAAAAAATTTATAAGACTGCAATTAGACCTGCTATGCTTTATGGAGCAGAATATTGGGCAGTTAAAGAACAACATATACAAAAAATGAGCGTAACGAAAATGAGAATGTTAAGGTGGATGAGTGGTAAAACAAGAAAAGATAAAATTAGGAATGAAATAATTCAAGAAAACTTAAAAGTGAGACCAATTTGTGATAAAATGAGAGAAAATAAATTAAACTAATTTGATCATGTTAAAAGGAGGCCTGAAGTAGCACCAGTTAGGAAAACAGAGTCTATCCAACTAGAAGGTGTAGGAGAATGAGAGGAAGACCCAAAAAATATGGATGGAAGTAATTAAACAAGATTTAAAAATATTACAAATTATAGAAAATTTAGTCTTAAATCGCCAAGAATGGCGTAACAGAATCCATGCAACCGACCCTACCTAGGTGGGAAATGGCTTATGATGATGATGATGATGATGATGTAAAGAGGCCTCCTGGCTTACCCAGACTTTATTTCATGAACCTCTTCTCAAGAAGATTTTAGCATTTCATATCCATTTATAACATTAGATATTTCCAGCATTTTCAAAGAACCCAGTAATGAGAACAATTGATAAAATGGTGCAGTCACAGCACAGGATACCATCTACCTTGCAGCATAACATGAGAAGCCAGTCTCATACATCAGTAAAGAATTTATTCAAATAGTCTCTCAATCATGTTTCTACCAGCCCATGTCTGTTGAATGATTCCAATATATCACTAGTTGACGGTCCAACTTAAATACTTGCTCAATTGTCCCTATCGGCGAGAAGATGCAGAAAGGGCAGCCAGAATTACCTTCTGATGGTCCATGAGATTCTGAAGCAGTTGTGCGTTAGCAACTCCATTAGCATTGAGGGTACCAGTTCGCAATTGGGTTTCATCAATGGTAAGATGGGTTCCCTGCGCTAGTTGCAGAACTCCTGTAACTAGCCTAGACAGAGCAAATTCATGATGTCAGGCAAACATCAGCACCAGGATAATGATCCTTGACAGAAGCAAATAGTTACCTATTTCCTTTAATAGAAGGGGCACAGCTAGACATGCCAATGTGAGTCCATGTATTTCAGACCTGGATTCATGTCGTTGGCCTTGATGGACATGACATAAACAGCCATCCAATCTGTCTACCAAATAACAGAAATTGTGTGCACAACTGGACATGCCAATGCACTATGCAAATATTGATGAAATTATATGAAACAAGACTCGAAATCAAATTGTCAACACATTTTTCCTTTAGCAAAAAATTAAATGGAATGTAGTCATGGACATATACATTAGATTGACATTATTGGCCATACATGTTCATCACTTTCAAGTGAAAGAACTGTATTTACCTGTTTGTTTTGTAATCTTTTTTGGGCCCAAGATTTGCTGTGTTGAGGTATTCCACTGTGAGAGGTATAAATTTCGTGAATGGCAGAAGGCTTTGGATTGCAAGTTCAAGCCTATTTCCAAAAACAGGAATAGTCTCACTGTTAAATCCTGTTAGATTTAATGACAACTTTCCCACTGCAAGAGAATCCACTCTAGCATGCACCTGCTCAACATAGGGAAAAAAAAATCTAATATGACAATTCAATTTGAAAATCATAGAATCATTAAGAGAAGAAACAACCTAGAAAAAGAGCTAGTCTAGATCAAACAAGGTTTTTATCAAAAACAAATTCTATATTAGCCACTAAGATAAACATCTAAATCAAAATGAATTAATATTAACACCAATTTCATATTGGCACCTTATCAAAACAGCAGTCAAATCATTTCAAAGGTAAGCACTCTGACCAGCACGAGGAAGAAAAATCTAGAAGATGCCATTACTTTTCTCCATAAGACTGTCAATTGTTCAAGCAAGGAATCAAATTTCTGAGGTGAAGCGTTATGAACTAATGCAGAATGCAAGTTTAATTAGACTTTTCCTAAATAAGGGTTTTTTATTTTATCATCTATTTGATGAAGTCATTATTCTTTATTTAAGATTAGTTCATTCCTCATCATAGTAGGTTTTGGTTTACTCAAGTAGGAAGTCATCATGCATCCCACTGAAGTGGGGATTCATGATTGCATAAGGATTGAGTATGAATTGCATTTGAGTTTATTCTTCTTCCAAATAGTTACAGTGTGTTAGGTTTTACAAGCATTAGAATGAATTTGACTTAAGTTTCTCAATACTTGATTCTTGCTTCCTAACATTAATTCGTCTTGGTTTTCCCCCTTTCTTCTCTTTTTCATCACCTTGAGAAGATTCTTCCTCTTTCTTCAATTTTGTCACATTTGCCATCATTCTTCTTCAAGAAGCATTCTTATGGATCATCTTCAAAAAAGTAAAACGCAATTCTTCACCATTTGAGTGCTAACAAACAAATTTAGGAAACATGTACCATAGAAGCAAGAGGTATTACCAGCCAATCGTAAATTAAATTTCAGATAGGAAACAACATTAACATGAACCCCTTGAAAGTTCAACTCAAATACCTTGATCTTCAAAAAAGTAAAACGCAATTCTTCACCATATGAGTGCTAACAAACAAATTTAGGAAACATGTACCATAGAAGCAAGATGTACTACAAGCCAATCATAAATTAAATTTCAGATAGAAAACAACATTAACATGAACCCCTTGAAAGTTTGACTCAAATACCTAGAAAAAATTGAGACTTAGATTTACTTTAGATAATTAATAGTGCGAGATTAAATACATCGAAAGCTAGATCCGTAAGCACCCAATACACTAAGAATCAACAGCCACTTCAAGCTGCAGACTAGTGATCCATCCATCTTGTCTCCAACTGTGTCATAAACCTACAACAATTAATGCATGATCTACGAAACTGGCAACTGGTTCTTGATCAATAAATTGAAATAAGGACAGGTTAAATCAACCCAACTGAGCAACTCACAACCAGAATTTATATTTTAAATCTTTGATTCAGACTCAATATGAACAATGTAGGCAATTTAAGTGTCTTGGTCTTAGTGAGAATGTTTAAATAATAAGTTCAAAAAAATAGTTTCATATGGCATGACCATGTTTACAAAACAGATAGAGAATTGCGTACAACACTACAACAGGAGAAGTCTCCAGACACATTTCTAAACTTTGTTGTGCAGCAAATCAAGTTGTTAAAGTCTTGGCCTACCGAAGGTGCTGCTTATTTTTACAGTCAGGTGAGAGGTATGGCCAGTAATTCTGAGGTCCATCAACAAAACGATCAGGCTGGCTAGGGCTGACAGTCATGCAAATAAAAGCCTCATCTTATTGGCATTGCTAAATTTTCACAGAGTTCCAATAAACAGTCATGACAAATTACCAACCTAAATAGATTTTTTTTTTTAATAAAAAATCCTGCAAAGGTTTCTCTGTGGGGTTACAGAGGCAGAAGACGGGTTTTCTAATTGACCCAACTGAATTATTTTGTATCATTGATGAATGGGATAAAGAAGCAGTTGTTTTCTCATGGCACTAAAACCAGAAATAAACTAGAGGAATTTTGACATGGGAAAAAAAACAGAACCATGTCTGAAAGATTTATAATTATTTTTCAGTATTCCAGGAAATACTCAACCCAAAACAAAGATCATGAAAACAATTACCTTTGACAGAAGATGCAACAACATGAACTGAGCAGCAACATCATCATTTCCAAGAACAGCTGTGAGATGTCTTATCAATGCTTCTCGGATGCCTCTAATTGAGCTAGGTACTGGCTGTAGTTTCAGTAAAAAATTGTGTTAGCATCAGCAGCTAGCTATCTGAAGAAAGTATGACAACAAGCTTTGACAATATGATGTAACGCAAACAGTCCCATTCCCAAGCTGTTGGCATTGTGGTCCCACAGTTCCATCTACTGCTTCCTGGTAATTTCCATAATTAGACAACCGTAGCATCAAATGATATCATCATCATCATCATCAAAAGCTTTTTCACCTAAGCTGAATATGTGAAACTTATTGTCTGTGCCATTCTCATCAGTTTTGAATCATTTCCTTAGCAAAAGCTCAAGCATTGTCACGTCCGAATATTCAGTAATCTGCATTTTCTTAGCCTTCCTGTAGTTTGCTTATTGTAGCCTCGTACTTTCATCTTTTTCCTCTTGAACCATGTCCTTGTTAAAAGCACAAGCATTTTCATTTATTTTTCCAACAATATTTAACTATGTTTTCTTAGCCTTCCTCTAGTTCTCTTATTATAGCCTGGTATTTATATCTTTTTGCCAAACCACAATGTATGATACAATTATTCTTTTAATCTCCACAATCAATAGATCATGGAGAAATGAAAACATGTAAATTTGACTAACATTCATTCTCTGAAGAAACAAGGAAAGAGAATCACCTCAATTACAGGTGAACTATGAAGGAAGTCCTGGAATGACAGCTTTCGGTGTATTATACAATTAATGCATGGAACCTGCGATATCATCATGTTCAGTGTCAACCCAATTGAAGATCGTATGGAATGAGCATGCACCCGGGAACTTAAAAAACAAATAACAATGTATAATGATAACTCGAAAGCTGAACAAACCAACATGCAGCTTCATAGCAACGAGAAAGCCAACTGTGTTGTTAGTGCAAATGCTTAATGTGGCACTAATGTTTGTGGCTGGACCAATAAACAAGGTCTTTCGACTTGTTACGTCACATGGAAAAAAGTAAAAACAATAACCGTCGAACAACATTATAAGTTTTTTTTTGCAAAACATTATAAGTCTAAATAGAACCATTCAAGATCTCCCTTTATTATGTGACCTTAGCTTAAGCTAGCTATTAGTACATTCCAGCCTATATACTCGAGGTTAAAGGTTTGAACCCTGTGACAAAATGTCGCACCTAGGCCCAAACCCTTAGCAGATTTGAACCAACGTCATGCTATTCCAAAGGGTCAATTTGTTTTGACATGACAGATATACCCAAATAGCTTAACAATTAAAATACATTTGATTCATTACATAAATTTTGCCTAACTACAACTAGTAACATGTAAAAATAAAAATAATAAAGAATAAACTTCCTACTTTGGTTTTTCCTATTGTGAAAAGAATTGCAAAACTAGAGTATTGTGGAATGAGTTCAATGCCCAGTGAGTTTAATTCATAAAATCCCTTATCGCCAATATTGTTAAAACCAAATCAAACCAGCCAATTGGACTGGCTCAACCAAGAACCAATGACTCGGCTAGTCCAATCCACCCTGAGTAACCACTAACCATTGAAAACTGGCTAAACTAGCAACCAATCCAATTCTCCGTACCTCCAGTTAAACCAATTTACACACCTACAAAAAAAAATTCTTCCTTATAGAATCCCAAAATAGATGGCAACTTCGAAAAACGAAATGGAAATGGAAATCCACATAGTACGCTAAGGTGCGATAAAAGAGTCTCTTTGCTTACAAAAAGGAGGAAGTTTTGCAATAATCATGACAGTTTCTACAAACCCATTAAACATAAGTGCACGAAGCATGAAAAATAGATCTCCCATGAAAATTGAAAATAGCCTATTGACAATTGTTTCTCAATTTGTTATTTCAGGTAGAAAAAGTGTCATGGTGTATGAGAGCAACAACCAGAAGTTAAATTATGCAGGAGGAGATTCAATAATACAAACTAATTTAATGTAAAGAAATTCAATAATCCAAACTCCATATACACAAGACTATTTATTTTTTTAATGTTGAGCAATAATTGAGGTTTATTATAGATCAAATTATAATGTCAATATAACCTAAAAATTGGATAAGGCTTTGCCAAACTTTTGGGATAAATACATCATTCTATTTGACTTTTTACATTATGATTCTAATATGCATTATTTTCAAACTTCCAAGTGTTAGGTTTTGAGCTTAAAAATATCATATATTTTATATAACTGCAATGCAGGACATGAAGGATCCTCTCAAATGGATAAGAAGGGAAGAAGCAAAAAAAAAAAAAAATTAAAAGAATTAGGGATGGAAGAATTAGAAGAGAATTTTAGAGAAAATAGAATCCCAAATCAACTATCAAAATAAATTATCTTACAGAAACCCTATTTACCTTATTTATAAAAAGATAACTTAAGCAATAAGAAAGCAAAACCCTATACAATTTACAAACTTGCTCTACAAATAAACTTGCATACAAAAAGAAAACCAAAAAATAAAAACCTAATAATTTAAACCATTCGTAAAAAACCCTAATTCCTACAATTGCGCCTTGAATAGGTACAAAGCAGGTGCATGCCAATACCATCTCCATCAATTCTCCATGGATGAAAAGAACTAGCCTCCAAAGGGTTATCTTGATGATAGCAATCAGGTAAATTTGGATTTAAATGTTGAAGTTCATCTTTAAATATCCAAGTGGCATCAGCATGTGATTTGTTTTTCCATTGAATGAGATATCTATAATATCCACCTGAATGAGTAATAATTTCATCTTGGAGAATTCTTTCAATTTGATCTGGAGATAAAATCGAGGCTCAAGTTAGAAATGATACAGGATTAGATGATAAAGCTCATTAACTTGATATACCTTCAAGCAATTGAGGAGGCTCAAAGGTGCCTATATATGGTATCAAATCTTCAACTAATTTCCATATCTATAGGCAAGTCAAGAATGTATGCGTTTGGCCCAATCTTTTGAAGAATTCAAAAAGGACCATTGGCTCGTGCATGCAAGTTTTTAAAAGAATATTTTGAAGATCGTTCAAGTCGCATACGAATCATAACATAATCACCTTCATGAAATTCATAATGCCTACAATGACATCTGTAGTCATCTTACAAGCGTCATTACTAAGTGCAATTTTTCTCCTTATAGTAGCATGAACGTCATGAACATGTTGTGCAAATAAATCGGCAAAAGAAGAGACAACAATTAGGTGGTAAAGGAACAAGATCAATGGGACTACGAAGAGTATAACCTTGGACAATCTCAAATAGAGACATTTCTGTAGATCTGTTCATGAAATTATTATAAGCAATTTCTACAATGGTAAAACTAAGTCTCAAGTTCCTACGTGCTCACCTACCAAACACCTAAGTAAATCTCTCAAACTTCGATTAACAACCTCGGTTTGACCATTAGTTTGTGGATAAAAGACAAGAAAATTTCAGTTAGTACTAGAAAGTTTCCACAAAGTATTTCAAAAATAATTCACAAAATGGACATCCTTGTTGACACAATGATGGAAGATAACCCATGAAGTCTAACAAATCTCCTTGAGGAATAATTTTGCCACACAAGAAGCATCAGCGGTTTAATTGCAAGATAGAAAATGAGTCATTTTTAAGAATTGATCCACCACAACAAGAATAGAATCTCTCTCTAGGAGTTCTAGGCAAACAAGAATGAAATCTATAGTAATGTCTTTTTAAGGAGTATGCGGCACTCGTAAAGGTGTATACAACCCTGTATGCTACTCTTTTGCCTTTGCCAACTGAAATGTCTGACAAATAAACACAATCCTAGTAACATCCCTTTTGACGAAAGGTTACTAGAATATGTCCTCAACTAGGGCTATAATTTTATCTCTACCAAAATGTCTTGCTTTGTCGCTTGCTTGTAGTTCCCAAATTAAGAAATCACACAATGAAATTTTGAAAATAAATAATTTAGAATCCTTCAATAGATAACCATCTTTAATTATAAAGTCAACAAAATCATGATGGTTTCCATTTTGCATTTCTTGAAAAATAATGTCGAACTCCGGACACCCTGTATACTCACCATTCAACCTATCAAATCCTACAACATCGACACTCATATTCTGAAGGATTGCAACACAACTGAGGGCATCTATAGGTTTGTCATCAATGTCAGCACGATGTTTAATGACAAAAGTGTATTCTTGAAGAAATTCTATCCACTTGGTATATTTTGAATTGAGTTTACGCTGTAGTTGCGAAATCTCAAAGCTTGATGATTAGAATAAAATACAACTTGAAATAACAAATAATGTCCTCAATACCTGCACTACAGTATAAAATTCTTTATCGTAAGTAGAATACTTTTGCCTTCTGCCATTGAGTTTCTCATTGAAATTGCAATAGGATGACCCTCTAGACTCAATACACCTCCTATACCTACTCCGAAAGTATTACATGCAACCTCAAAAAATTTTGAAAAATCAAGAAATTGCAATATAGGTGCTATCATCTTTTCTTCATTTTATTGAAAGCTTTGGATGCAGACTTGGACCATTGAAACGCATCTCCTTTTATGCATTTTGTGATGAGTGTCATGATGGAACTAAATCCTTTAAAAAAACACCTATAAAAACTTGTCAATCCATGAAAACTATGAAGTTAATGAAGGGATTTAAGTTTAGGCCGATTTTTAGTATCACTCGCCTTTGAAGGATCCATTGCTAAACCATTAACAGAAACATCCTAAAAAGACAAACCTCCATTTGCATGAAAACACACGTTTTAAGATTAACAAATAGTTTCTCAATTCAAAGAGTTTCAAGAATTTTCTTCACATGACGGAAATTTTCTTACTTAGAATGGCTATAGATCAAGATATTATCAAAATAGATGACCAAAAGTTTTACAATGAATGGTTGTAAAATCTGAGTCATTGCCCTCATAAAAGTACTAGGTGCATTTCATTATCCAAAGAGCATTACTAATCATTCATATGATCTGTTTTGAGTCTTATAATGATTTCTCATTCGAATTTGATGGTATCCATTCCTAAGATCAATTTTAGAGAACTAACATGAGCCAACCATCTGATCCAACATATCATGTTTCGTTGTTAGAAATCAATATTTAATGGTTATTTTGTTTATTGTTAGTATACAAATTCAATCTGGTTCTAGTTGTTGAACCAAAATGACAAAAACCAGTCTTTGACCATTTATTAATTAGTGCAATTTTGACAACATTGCGTACCATTGCTCAGTAAGCAAACATTATCATCATCATCATCATCATAAGTCATTTCCCACCTATGTGGGGTCGGCTGCATGGATTCTGTTACGCCATTCTTGGCGATTTAAGACTAAATTTTCAGTAATTTGTAATTTTTTTAAATCTTGTTTAATTACTTCCATCCATGTTTTTTTGGGTCTTCCTCTCATTCTCCTACCACCTTCTACTTGGATAAACTCTGTTTTCCTAACCGGTGCGACTTCAGGCCTCCTTTTTACATGACCAAACCATCTTAATCTATTTTCTCTCATTTTATCATAAATTGGTCTCACTTTTAAGTTTTCTCGAATTATTTCATTCCTAATTTTATCTTTTCTTGTTTTACCACTCATCCACCTTAACATTCTCATTTCTGCTACACTCATTTTTTGTATATGTTGCTCTTTTACTGCCCAACATTCTGCCCCATAAAGCATAGCAGGTCTAATCGCAGTCTTATAAAATTTTCCTTTTAATTTGACTGGGACTCGACGGTCACATAAAATTCCTGACGCACTTCTCCATTTCTTCCATCCTGCTTGAATTCTATGTATTATATCTTTCTCGATTTCCCCGTTCTCTTGAACTATTGATCCTAAGTACCGAAAATGATTAGTTCTTGTTACTGCTTGATCTAAAATCTTAATTGGTTCCTCATCCGGGTTCTCACTATTATTAAAGGGGAAAAAAACATTTGCCTACATGCTCATGAAAATGCAACTTATACTTAGCCTTAGTAGGAGAGCACTTACGCAACTTATTGTTATAGCCTGTGTTGTACTTAACGCACTCGTAAATATTGCATGCCATGGATACAGGTCACTAATTGAACTAGTAATTACAAAAAAATTTCTATTTTATTTTTATTTTTTCAAAAAATTCATGAATTTAAATAATTCAATTTAACATAATGCAAAATTTTCAAATTATTTTTCATACTTCAATTTTTTCTAAATTATATTTTTCCCCTTTTCTAGGCTATTAAACAAAATGTCTAAGTCGTGAATCCTACGATGAAATCTTAAAAAAAAAAAAGATCTCTTTCTTATTCCAAAGTTCTAAAATAATGTCGAAATAGTTAAATCTTTTTTTTTTGACACTTCTAAAATAGTTTTGTTCTTCTCTCGATAGGGCCTACCATAGCTCTACGTGATATCAGATAAAATTTCAAAAACATTATAACATTAAAAGTTATGCGCAAATTTGAATTTAACCATATATAACATGGTATATTTTGATTAAGGAATCACAAATACATATTTTTCAAAAATAAGATGGACCAAATAGAATTGAGATTCTTAAATATTGTGACCATTGAAAGTAGGCCACGAAAGAGCTATTTGATTATTTTAATATGCAATTCATATCCATTTCCATTATAAACATTAAGTAGATAAGATTTCCATGGCTATGGTTTCAAACCCATAAATTAGGGTGAACTGACAGGTTAGATGTAGCTATGGAACTTGGAAGCTAGCCGTTGTTAAATTTTGATTGGGAAAAGAAAGATGCTTAATAAAAACGATTTTGACGATCATATCTTGACCTATTAAGAAAAACAACACTTAAAGCATATTTGCTTCATACCAAAATTTTTCAATCTAAAGTTTTTCACTTTCCACATCTATCCTATTTTTTAAATCATTTTTTCACTTTTTTCCTATATAACTATCCTATTTTTAAATCATTTATACCCAACTGCTCATACGACTATCTTCTCTATTTTAACTTTATTCTCTTTACTCCTCATCATTACCTATATTATATCACATTATTTTCTCTCGATTCAAAAAATTTTACACAATAGACTTCTCATCCAAAAAATTTATCGCTTTCCAAACACACCCTTAGTTACAAATAAAATAAATAACAAATACTAGGTGATACAACCTAGACTCTAAGTAATAATGTTCTTAGTCTAATTGTAAGAAAGAGAAAAGAAAAAGAACCTAAGGAAGAAAGCTTTCTTGAAGAATCATTGCGAAGGTAAATAGCACTTTTCCAACTCAAGTTTTTTAATTATTTTAGAATATTTTCTTTGTAATGAATGTTTGTGAGTCCTTATAAATGATGTTTGATCAACTGTGCATTCTCAGCAATGATCATATCGTGTGGCATGAATGGTATGCATGAAATAATCTTATGCAGGTTGAAATTAGAGTTGAAGTTTCTAAGGAAACTAGGAAACTAAGCTTAGTCGCCTAACCATGAGATCCTATGGTGGCACCCAAAGGTGTTCCAAGTACTCTCTGGAGTAAGGAAGGATATTTATGTTCTTGTAATGCATCAATAAGTACACAAATTCATTGGACTGATTTTGCATTTAAGAAATTTTCTATGTGCCTACTTATTTAGTAATATACTCATACTTTTTAAAATTTTAGCAATGCAAGCCCCAATTCATAAAGAGGGTCCAAGTACAACTCTAGGAGAAATTTATCACCATTATCTCATTTCTTGAAATACTATAACTAGTTTGTAATAAGAAAATGGGTTGTATTATTTTGGATAATTGAAATGGAAGTAAATATATATAAGCTTGATTTTAGTTTTGAAAAAGAATTCAGGTGAAATTTTGCATTTTGCCATAATTCGACTCATGAAGTAAGGAAATTACCATGGTGTTTCGTATCTCAGGATGCTACAACCCACACTTAGGATGACCTTAAAAATTGAGCAAAAAAGTTTGAAACTTGGGTTCTCTATACTTGAAGGATAGTTTTGAAATTAGAAAGGTGGGCAAGTAAAGCACTTTCCATTGTTTTGTTTTTTTTTCTTTCCTTGCTTTTCTTTTATTTTTTATTAATCATTCAAATCATTGGTGAAGAACATGAAAAGCTCCCAAAATATTGAAGGTTTATAGAAAGAAAAAATAGTTCCTTCTTCCGCAAAAAGGATTCCAATAGGGAGCAAAGTGAAAATATTAGCACAATCACACCTCAAGATAACATAGAATTCTTGCAAAATTACTGAGAGAATCACTGAGAAAAAAGAACTCCTCACCAGTAATTTTAATGATCAATGGAAAATAAAAGCAAAGTAAAGAAAGAGAACAATAATGGTGGAGCATTTTACCTATACATTTTCCTGATTCAAAACCAGCCTTTTCGTAAATAACATGATATTTCTCCAAGAATGAGATCATGGACGCAAGCAGCATCGTAAATGCGGCATACAACTAATATGCAAATCCCATTAGGCATAGACACATTTGGTACCTTCATAAGCAAACATAGTGAAGTTGTGCCAAGTGGACTTCGAACATGGCAAACAAGGACTGTTAAATAGCATTGATTTGACAATGATGTGGACAGCCGCGATAAGTGTGACACTTAAATGGTGCGCATGTCAAGGTTAGACCAAGTTCTAGATGACCAGGCCACTACCCTTAATAAGGGGAGCATTTGGTCCACCCTTCCCTTGATTTGAGTAGGAAATGAGAGTCTTGAATGTGTAATATGAGTTACTGTAGGAGCATGCAACTTGAACTAGATTTCTTTAGACTCTGCATACTATATAACCTAAGCTCTTATTTATAAGGAATTTACCTAAATATTGGAATCAAGGTGTTTTTGTCAAAAGTTGAGGTCAAAGTTGTGTTATAATTTTCAAGTTCATTTTTCCCTTAGTAAATATTCAAAGCGCTATGCTTTTCTTGTAAGTTGCCTTTGTTTCTTTACTTCAATTTTTATTCTCTCTTTTCTTGGTTTGGTAGGCATGGTTGTTGATTTGTAGCTTGCGGATAAGCAGCTATGATCTAGGATCTGATGCGGTTCTTATGCTAGCACAAGGTGAGGTACTATACATAAGAGTCCGATTCCATAAAGGTGATGGAAGTTGTCGAAAATAGAAATCATAGTGCTTCAACTAAAACCAACGTTTTCAGTTTCAAATATTTTCCACCTTCAGAATCAAAACTCATCACAATGAAATGCATTGATGAGACTTTGCAAGTTGATGAAAAAAGAATAACAGCACATCACATCTTGATTTTGAGATTTATTTGTTCATTCACTTGGAGCTCTAAATCTCAACAATCGAGCTTCAATCCTCTTCTACACACTCAACTCCATATCAACCACCTCCCATTAGTAAAAACTTGTAACACCTTGACCTCAACCAACTATAAAGTGTTGTCTACATTGAACCACAGAATTTTAGTAGTAAAGCCCTTGCAGTTTTGTCCCTTACGCGTAATAGGCTACCAACCCAATAGTCGCTCTAAAGCATTTGTAGTTTTATCCCTTTGGCCTAGCAGCCCTAATCTCCCAACCCAATAGGTGTTTTATAATGTTCTAGTAAACATTCATATTCAATCCTCAGCCACTTCTGAAAATTAATTTTCAAAGAAATCCTCATACCAAGACTGCTCGATAACTAATCATACGAAGACTGATCTAAAAACTATGGTTCTAAATATCGATATAGGGGAGTGTATCGGCCCTCTCCAAAATGAATACAATACAGCCATATCATTTTACTATTGGACTGTATTGGGCCATATCGTACGAAAATTTTTTAACCTATAAAAAAAATCTTTTAAAAATATTGTAGTAAATTCATAAAAATGGAAAATGTAAGAATATGCAATTACTTCACATTTTGCCTATATGTAGGATGGTGTATCTGTCTATTTTCTTTTATCAGTGCTATTTATAAGTAGAATGATTTTTACATGCAATATCATAACTATAAATTAGAACATCATGTTTGAATTAAATAATAAATCTGACCGAAAAAGGACAAAAATCAACATTAATATAGTTATTAAGTAGCTAAGTTATGAGATTGAACATACAAAATGAAAAGTAACTTAGAATTTTTACTCAGCATAAGAATAAAATCAATCATCACCAAAATCAATGTCTGGTTCTTCAATATTATCCCTATCATTACGGTTATTGCCCGTGTATTTCCCAATTTGGTATGTATATTGAGGACACCCAACCCTAAAGAAGTAAGATTCATATTCTAACCCAGACCCATATTGATGACCAGGTGACTCTTGTGGATAGTATTTTAAAAACTTATTTAAGTAAAAAATTTCCTACCTTGCATGAAAAAATAATGTGTTACTATCACACAAATTTATTCCACTGGAAATTTATCCACTTCATCATAAAATAGATTTTTTCTTCAACTTCAGAATATTTTATTTTAATTTTAAATTTCCATAATTCGAAAAAACTAGAAATGATGTTGAATATTGCATAAATTGCAATGAACAAGCAACATAAATTATTATGTTGCGGATTTATGTACATGCACATTTTCCTGGATTTTTATTTTTCAGAATTTTTGAATTCAAATTCTTTAATTTAAAAAGCGTATATGAGCAAAAAATTTCCTAGCTCGCACGAAAAAATAAATGTCATTTTTGCTTCAAAATTAGCGTTAATTCACATAATTTTCTTTTTTAAAATATATTTTCGAAATAGAAATATTTTATAAATAAATAAATAAAATAAATGCCAAATCGCAGCAAAAGCATCAATTTATCTCCAATCTTCAGATATGGCTTAGATCAGATGTTTTAAACAAAGAAAAGCATAAATCGAATTTTTTTGAATTTTCTCCACATTTCGTTTTTCCTCATAGATCTGAAATTTTCCTCCAAAAAACCTGTTTTTCCTTGATTCAATGCACTAGGCTGGTCGAAATTACCTCCTCTACCTTCGATCATGCATAAAGTAATGCAACACATTTTGAATCGATTGTAATCATGTTTTCCTCAAAACAATGCAACCTGTTTGCGGTTTGCACAGCATATTCTTAAAAAATACAAAGATTCGATGATTTTACCACAGATTATTAGAGATTTGCTACCAATTTGTGTTTATCCAGCTCCAACAGCTATTTCAAAAAGAATGGACGCGTAGAAATTAGGGTTGTCAAAAAATAGATTGCACATGTTGCCATCCCTTTTAAGAGAGGTATCAATACACATGCTAGGTATCTAGCAGATACGTGTCTTTATCAGTCAATACACACTAAAACCCTAAATCCTAACAGATACATACCCATGTCCCCTATTTTCTGATATGGTTCCAATACACCCGCATGTTATCCGTTTAGGTTGACTTTCAGATCCATGCTAAAAACCAATTTAAAGAAAGAGATTAATGTTCGAGTACATATCTGAACAAAACAGCAAAGGTTTTACATGCCAGAAAAATCTGGTAAGCCAATGCGAACAATACCACTCCTTGCCTACTACCATGTGGGGTATGGATCCCACAGAAGTAACAGGAAAGCCTAGGCAATGAGTTTATCTCAACTCTTCATTTTGAGGCGCTTTAGCTGGCATGATGCAAAGGTGGTGAGAAGGTTGGGAACAACCATAAAGGTATTGCTTAAAGCAAGCAATCCCTTTCTTGGTGAAATTTTGAAATAACATATTCTAATTAAATTATCTCGTTAGAATAAATAATTTTATTTTTCTAGTACTAATATTTGGTAATGTAGGATGCCATATAATGATATTAAAATGATTTGATGATTTGCCTTTAAAAATAATTTATAACATGTGGTAGGTAGTTTCAATAAGCATGTATCATTTAGCAACAACAGTATATAAGATGCATAGAATTAAATATAGAGAGGATATAATACCAGAAAATTTGAAAATTTTCTGCCTCAAAAATATTCTCAAGTGATCAGAAATTTATTACAAAGATAAGGTGCCAATGTTTAAAAAAAAAAAATTGCAACAGATACAGCAAATTGAGCAAAATATGCGAAATAGTATACAACATACGGTTGTCAATAAAGACTACAAATCCTTGAAGTGACACAAAATACCTTACTAGGAGGCTGACTAATAATTGCATCATCACAAAGGCCATTTAAGAACTCTTCTGTATCATGCTTGTGAACTGCAAGCTCTGAATCGAAAGTAAAAATTCCAATAAACTCAAAGACGTCATTCAATTTCAGATCAGCCTCTGGTGAATCATACATCTGCAAACATGCAATTTCAGAACTAAACTTACTTAGAAAAAAGATGAAAAAATGCCTTATAATAAAAATTGTGAAAGCCAGACTGTTAAAAGTATAATGCATTAGGATGTTCCAAATAATAATGGTTCCAATGAATAACAGCAGATAAGAAAAGCTGACATGATCAGATCAATTGAAATTATTCCATCGAAAATGGCATTATATTGGAATTGCAGTTTTTGGTTGGCATTTGTTAGGAAGAAAAAGGGCAAAGCAGCATCGATGATTTGATTAATGTTCAATTGCGCATCCAAATGTTTCAACTAATACGTTTTATCAAAGGCAGAATAAGTAACAAGAAAGCAATGTTTACCTTCACTAAACAAGCAAACAAATTCTCTTCACAATCCAATGTTGGGGACTCAACACCACTACCATGAATTGATCCTTCTGGTGCCTGAACCAATTGGGAAGAGAATACGTCTTCTCTCTAAAAGAAAAATAGTGGATAGTTTCACAGTCATCATCCAAAAGTAACTTATGGAGACAAATTCTAATGGGCTATAATCACATGATGCAATAACTCATAAATCTTTGCCAACTATCTTTAAACATCATTCTGATTCATATAGAGGGAAGTGATGCCGACAACTAATATAATCCATAAAATGGCTTTATAAGTTTAAAAAAAAAAAAAAAACAGCAATATCATTGTCATGGAAGCCAATCCAGTGGGTGGAGTGCACAAAAGAGCATAAAATTCGCTAACTTTCCAGCCATTTTGTCCTTAACCAATTTAGGGGAACATCTGAAGGAAAACTTACTGCAATAACTTAGAAGTCCCATTGGCTCCAATTCATTGCAACTATACCTTCTGTCAAAAATATTATCCAATAGCAAAATATTTATATAGAGATTTCATTATAATGTGCCTGCTTTTGGACTAGCTTTGCAAAATGAAAATTCAAGGATAGTTTCTATGAACAATGAACGGTTCGTAACTAAGAGTATCTTTGCAGGGTCTAAACATTGCATTCACAATATCCAAGATTATGAAGTATGAAAAAGGAGTTGTCCCCTAGAGTCATGTGAAAATTCCTTCTAGTCATTCGAAACTTCAAACAAATTATTAATCCAAGCCATTATGACTTGCCTTTTTCTTGGTAGACAAAGATAGATCCATTCCATTGTGACCTGAAACCTGTCCATAAACCATCATGAAGGGAAAAAATCCAGCAATAAAAATCTAGTAATTGCTGGAACTATAGGGTATGCTGTTTGAAGGTTACATCTGTTTCATCATTTGCAGACTCCCTAAGGCGTTTTTCTCCAAGCTGGGATGAAGAGCTGCTACATCTTTTTTCCACAGTCGCAGGATGAGATAGCTCCATAAGCCATGAATTCTGCCCAGGAACCTTGCAAGGATAATTCAATGGAAATTAAGAAAGGTTCAGTTGAAGAGCAAACTATGGTCACTGAACAGAAAGGATATCCAACTCCTCCAATCTCAGATGTTGTCTTCCATTGGATGGCATTTGCCTACTATAATCATTCTTCTGTGGGAATTACCCAAGCAGCGAAATCAGCCTTTTAAGTCGGCTCATTGATTTCTTTCTTTATGTTATCAATTGATAAGCTACAGTTCACTCGATTGGATTATAGCGCGTGTTTCATGTGACAAGAGCATTGACAATTCAGATTGCACAATTGACCAGCATTTGCAAAGCAAAGCCAATCGGCAGCAGAGGTGAGACTTTCTGTATTTCATTTTCACTAGTGATACAGAACGCGAACAACATGACAACTTACAGGAACACAGTACAGAAGACGCCTTTCCCATATTTGCTTTTCAGATGAAGAAGCCATCGGAAAAAAAGCAACATCAGCGAATTTATTTGTTCTCCATGTCAAGTGATCCTGTCAGCATACAAAGGTTGGTGAAATTTCAGTTGTGGGCAAAGGAGAGAAACAAGATCAAGAGACCACAAACTACCTTAAATGCCCCAACATAAAATTCATTGCCGAGCATATCTTGCACCATTCCTCGGAAGCGAACCAGAGTATTAGGTTGAATCCGATGAAGATTTGTTGGGTTGAGAGTCGGAACCTAGGAGGACACGTATCATACACAATGACTTCCCATAGCATGCAAATCTCGCCGAAGTAATAGCTAAAAAAATAGAAACGGAAGAACCAGGTGTTGGCCATGGCCTTCACTGTAACAACCTTTCTTATCATCGACAAGTTTTCGTTGCCGATGGGTACGTGCGACAATCCATCCAACGAAATTCACAAAAGATTTGCTGCTTTTAGTTTAATTTGTTGTGGTGCTACCAAATGTAGACCACCAAGCGTTGTTCAAGCACGAAATTCAGTTGAGACATCAGCCAGTGCTAGTTTGATGGTGCCATGCGAATGATGAGCTAGGCTATCAGCTGAGAGAGAGAGAGTAAATACATGGGAGATTCCATCCTGGTTGAAGAGGAAGTCATGGAAGATGTCGAGAGCGCCCCAGTCGGCGCCGCTGCGAAGAAAGGTAGAAGGATCGTGGCCGGACGATGTAGCATCAGCCAAAGCTCTGTCGAATGTCAGCCGTACAGCACCCAACGGATTCGCTAGGCAGTCGAAGGGAACGCCTACCATTTTTCCCCCTCTGCTTGCCTGCGCGGAGATCCGGTGGAGAGAATAGGATGGAAGTGGGAGAAGCATCGGTTCCAGATTTATTGGACGTTTCGCGCCAGAAAATGCCACGTGGACATTTTCGCGCTAACTTTTCCCGCCTTTTTCCGTCGGCTGAAGGCCAGGTGAATGGGATGAAGAATTGAAGATTGACTGATTGAGACCAAGCACGCGCTGCTAAATCAAGCTCGGCAGCATAACTCAACGTCCACAAAGAATCGAAATTTCTCGCTCTTGTGCCCAGTTCCCGGTCCCTTAGGTATCGTCTGTGGATATAATGAAATGAAATACGACGAGGCTGTTTTTTTTTTTTCTTATTATTACATGTATGTTACAGTCGCCTCAAATTTGTATTACCATCAAGCTCCTTGAAATATTCTTACAATAATTTCTACAAACATTCTACTCAATCTCTAATAATATTTCTACTACTTCTTTTCCTATATTCCTTACAATAGCAACCCGTGGACACTCTCATGCCGTTAGCTGAAAGACATTTCTACCACCACAACGATTTTGATCTGCTGTCAACCAACAGCGGGTCACTACATCGTACCACCATGCCAGATGGCACGATGGCACGACGAGGCTATTTAGTAGTGGGTAAAACTCATGCACTTAGGGTGCATTTGAGGGAGCCCGATCCAGTGCACCCGGGTGCATTCAGCCTCAATGCACCCGGGTGGACTGCACCTATTTTTTTTATTTTTTTTTTAAACTTTTTTTATACAATGGTTAATCTAGGTTTATTTAACATATGTATCAATTTTTACTATTTTTGGAGACTTTTAGATATTTTTTTTAGATTTTTAAAAATCAGTGGCATTTTTAGTAATTTAAAATTACGAAAAATGCCACTGATTTTAAAAAATCTAAAAAAAATATCTAAAAATCTCCAAAAATAGTAAAAATTGATACATATGTTAAATAAACCTATATTAACAGCTTCATGAAAAAAAATTTTAAAAAAAAATAAAAAAAATAGGTGCAGTGCACCCGGGTGCATTGAGGCTGAATGCACCCGGGTGCACTGGATTGCGCTCCGCATTTGAGAAGGATAAAAGTTTTGATGAAATATTTTTTGGGGACAAATTTTTAAAATTAAAGAAATGATGTGAAATGGTATTAATAATAATGAGGAACAAATATAATAAAATTAAAAAATATATATATTTTTAATATTTAAATAATCATCTATAAATTATTAAAAAGTACAGTAGTTGTATAGAAAATGTGAAAAAATAATTAAAAAATAAAGTGGTTGTGGAAAAATAATTTAAATTGAAAAGTTTTTTGTATAAATAAACGCCCCCTTAAATAAAACATTTCAAACAAAAAGCGATTTGACAAAACTTGTCATTTTATGTTAGTGGAGACAATGTGTTGTTGTCATGCATACTAGGTAAAATGTTACTAAAATTACTTTGCTCAAAATTAAAAATTCATAATCAAATAATATATTATTGATAGTTATGGAATTACTAAAAAATTATTGTAAAAAAGTTTATTTAATATGAATTTTTTGTTATAAAATCATAATTATTGATGACATATTCATCATTTCATAAAAAGTTATTGCCCCATTTAATGAATCCCTAATGATATGAATATATGTTAAATTAAGATGAAAATTCGTGGATATAAGAGGCTATTTTGAAAATTTATAAATATCAGTGCAATTAAAAATAAAATTTGCAAATATATGAGAAGTTCATCCAAATTAAATTCTTTGTTTCTTTCTTTAACACTAGATAGATTAATTTTGTGTTGTAAGATTGCGAAAATTCCCCATGACAAATATTTTTCAAATATTACTTCTCTAATATTGTGAGAAAGACATAAGAAAATGCCTTAAAATAACGAAGCTTATGAAATCTTGCTTAAAGGAAGAATTTTTATATTTTGAATGTATTTTCCACCATTTTCTCTTATAATATTTAAATGTTTCATTTTTAATACTGGTTGTTCGTAATTTTTAAATACTAAAAACAACAAATTAATTATTTAATCTAAGGAACATTTCAAAAATAAAAATAATTTTTAATGCATTTCCATAGACAATGGTCTTGCATTTAAGCAATAATTTATTGATTTTGATAACTAATATTATCAAAACATCATAAGAATTGAAAGTAATAAAATTTACACAGTGATAATTCAAAAATAATTGTATTTAAATCTTATTATTACAAGGAACAAAATATAAAAAGCATTAATGTGTTGAAGAAATATATTATAGAAGACCTAATCAAGCATCAAGTCAAATTAGTATTCGACATAAGCAAAGTTGGTCCTTAGTCGACTTTGCGTGCAACTTAAAAAGGTAAAATGTGAACAGAGTTTTTGCATAAAGGGTATGTTTGGAAATCGATAAAACATTCGATGAAAAGTTTTGGAGAATGAGAGTTGTAAAATAATATGATATAATAAGAGTATTGACGAAGAGTAAAAAGAATAAAATTAAAATAGACAGGTTAATTGTGTAAAAATGATTGAAAAGTATGTTAGTCGTATAGGAAAATACGAAAATTTTATTAAAAAATATGATAATTATTGAGAGTTCAAAGTTTTAGATTAAAGAATTTTAATTTTACATTTTTTTACATATTACCAAAACACCTTAAAACTTAACAATATCAAATTACGAGCCAAGTTGACTTTAATTTTGACTTAAGTACAATCAAATTCCAAGTCAAGTTCATCTTTAACTTCAAGTGGCAAAACATGTGCATGGACTTCCAAGTGAAAGTGAAGAAAGAGTCGATTTGCAACTCAAATCAATTTGAGCTTCAACTTGAATAAAATCAAACTTGAAGCCAACTTTACTTATAACTCAAATAATAAAAAGAAGATAGAGAGGTTTGTGAAGAATTATAGTACCTTGTTTGCTCACCTCATTGTCATGGAATTAGAACAACGACTATCACGTGGTATAATAAAATTTTGATAATATTTTCCCAAAATATATAAGGTGGTAGCAATGATGCATAACATGCTAGACATGAAATCATCTAGTATACTCGTAATATACACAATAAAATCATAACCACACGTACATATAAATCTGTCAATATCTACAATCATTTACATAGCATTGAAATCTTAACAATATCATCACCACACCGTAACCACATATCAGATCATAAAATATTTATCTCATAAAGGGATATAACAGACATGGTAAATAGTCACTACTAACAAATAAACAAAATGAGGTAGTTGCCTTTGATAAATGTTGTTATAAAAATGCATTGCATCATTACTTTATACGTACTTGTGCAAAAGCTAGAATTGTTTCCCACGCATCTCAAAATCTTCACACTAATTGGGAATGGAGTTATAAAAAGAATTCAAACTCTTCCTATAGTACAAAAGTCTTATTGTATGGATAATTAACAATCACTCTAATTTTACTTATGTAAGATGCCAATATAAGAGCATAACTAGTTGTCACAAAAACCACAACCATGCTTAGCAGTTACAAAACTGACAATACATGACCTATGCACAAAGTCCATGATGGGTGTTACATTAATATCTCTCATTCACATATGATGGACTTGATATTCTCCCTTTCAAGTAAAGTCTTTGATATTATGTTTTATACTATCAAGTACGTTGCACAATAAATGAGTAAACATGCAATTTGGGAGGTCAACGCTATACACTAGTTAGGGATGACATACTAGCTACCACCTCAAAAAATATATATTATCGCTATGCCTTAAACTCATTTTGTTACACCAACCTAAGCATACCTAATATCTTAGAAGGCTATATTCAATTTTTTTACTGTATTATAGTCATAATTACATCTAATTACATAAACAATTTACATAAATAGACATAATAGATCAACCAGTAAATACAAGAAAGTAGTGTAAATCAAATAGTCTACATATATTTCTCAATTATAGATTAATCGCTTTCCTAAACATGTTCCCACAAAGTTGCGTCATTCATAATTTATTGATAATATGCTAAAGTAGCAAATATTAGATTACAACATCAAAACATAGTTGAAAGTCACATAGGGTATAAAATAAAGTTATTTGGACCTAAAGAACTATCATAGTGATGAGACAAGGATTATTAAATTAAAAAAAATAGCTCAACTCACTTCTTTTATAGGTCATTGATCACGTGTGATGTGAAACATATGCTATGGTAGAATATCTTTTAACATTCAGGGAGCATATGTCATTAACTTTGCAAATATCATACAGACCTTAATTTAGTCGCTAATAAACACTTAATCTGGACTTTCAAAGTGCTCCCGTTATACAAGGGCCAACTAAGATCTTACGTCTAGATTTAACAAAGTCTAATATAATGCGGGACTCCCACTATGGTCATTGTATAATTTAATAAGACTTATATTGATACTCTTATCAAGGCGACATAAATTATCTTAAGTTACTACTCATTTTAGAACATCTGTAAATTATACGTTCGCGTATAACATATATAACAATTAAATTATCTCATCTCTTGTGCAATCCCGACCGTATACGCGTCATTTCAATATCAACCGTATGCACGCCGTTTTGAGATTTGTAACCCTAGATTATTTTTGTAATTATTTTTATGATAAATGAAAATTCATGAATTATATATGTGAATACGTGTATTGGAGGTTAAAATAATGCAATTAAGAATTTGACCCACGTGAATAGTAACCAGAGACTAAGACACGTGATTAAGAGTTAATCACTTGAATTAACCTATCATAAAAAGACAAAATAGAGATTTAATCATTACAAGACAAAATAGCATTACTTTTTATTATTTTAATACAAATTTGGATTTTAGTGAAAAAATAGAAAAAAAATCATAATTTGCAATCTGGGCGTTGGAATTCGATGAAATTTTTTATGGATGGTTAAAAATTCATGATGAACATGATGAATGTGTTAAGATGTGATGAAAATCATAAATCAAGAGTCAACATGACACGTCAAACGAAGATAAAAAAGTAACTCGACTTTACATTAATTAACATTTGATTTTTTATTTAAAATAAATAATTAAACAATAAAAAAATTAAATGCAAATATAGCTGCAGCAGGGGTGTGCCAGGGGGCAGATGAAAAATTGACCAAGATCAATGGTCTTTGATCAACCTCATATTTAATCAACGGTTAGGATTTATTTAGCCTACATTAAATAATTTTTAAAATCAAAAAATAAATAAATAATAGGGGTGCATAGGGTGGCTAGAGAAGGCCTAGGGTGGCAGCTCTTGGCTCAAATCATTTTTTAAACTTAAAAAGAAATACCAATTTATAATTAAATACCTCAAAGCTAGGAGGTAAATTCTAAATTATTGAAAAATCCAACCCTATAAATAGGGCATCAGGGAGAACGTCCAAGGCCATCAAATTCCAACTCCGCTTGAGTCATTCCAAGTTTCCAAATCATCTCACACGTCCAAGGAAATAAACGAGTAAGTTAGAGAAAGAATATGTGAGAAAAAGAGGCGTATCTCCACTTCGGGTAAATGTTTTCTACCCAAATTTCTTTTGGATGTTAAGTAGGGTAAAGCTATGCTTAGATAATGTCTAAGCATGAGAAAATAAATATAGATATAATGCTTAATTAAAATTATGTTAAAACATCAAAAATTTAGAGCAAAGACATGGTATTCGAGAAGATAGCATATGATATGTGAGAATAATGCTCTAAAATTAATAAATGATGATTTGGATGTAATATTATGATAAATATGATGTTGGAATGATTATATATTAATTTCATAATTTTCAAAATTAAGGATTATGCTTAAGTGAAATTATGTTGATTTTTAGTATACGGAAAAAATAATTTTTTTGCTAAGTAAATGATGATAAATTCAAAATGTATGAAATTTTCTATAATATACTAGGCATAAGCTATGTCATGGTATGTTTTATTTTTGAAAAAAATATCAATTTTTGGAACCATGAACAGTAACCACGTATCTGTGAACAGTAACCTCGTATGAATAGTAACTGCTCCAGTAAACAGCGTGATTTTGAAGAAAATTTGAGATTAATATTTAAATATAATGATAGAATTTTTAAGGAACATACGGATAAAAATATCCATATAAAGAAATAATACTAAAATATTATAGAGTATGCGTGGGAAGCAACTTGAATGGAAGAAATAAAATAACTTTTTTCCTTAAATAGGAAAAGGATAAAAGAAAATCGAGAACACTAACCGAAGAGGTAAGCGAGTTATATGTTTTGCAAATTATTTCCAAAATGCTTGAAATTATTCGTGAATTGATTTATGAAATTTATTTAAGGTTGATCATACCTATAACCAATGTTATCAGAACCGGACCGGACCGACCGGTTCGACCGGTCCGACCGTGAACCGGTACAGTTCCCGGTTCGGTCATCTACGGTTCGGTTCAATTGTTTAAAACCGCTCAAACCGGAGAACCGCCGGTCGGACCGCACTGGCCGGTCGGACCGGATTCGACCGGTCCGACTGCCAGAGCTTAAATAATCTAAATACTTAAAAAAAATGAAAGCGAAAGCCTAAGGTCCCTGACCCTGCCGTCTGCCTCTCTCGTTTCCCCCCGTGCGCCGTCCCTGACCTCGTCTCGCAGGCTCGTAGCCGGCAGCTCTCGCTTCTTCTTCCCCGACCCCGACGTAGATCTCTCGCGCATGCCGTCCTCGTCTCGTTCGCTCACCTGCTTCTTCCCCGACCTCGTCTCTCTCGCCCGCCGTCGCGGCTGCCTCACCAGGCTCCTCCGTCCTCGTCGCGCACACCGTCACGCCGCCGCCTCCTCTTCGCTCCCACTGCCTCCTCGTCGAGCTTACGCGCCCGCACGCCCGCACCTCGTCGTGCCCGCGCTCCCGCATGCCCGCCTCCCTGCCTGCAGTGCCGCCTGGCCGTCGCCCCCGCCGCCGCCGCCTCCTCATCGCGCCCTCCTCGCTGTCATCGTCTAGCCGATCAGCAGCAAAACAGCGTGAGCGTAATAGGGTATCAGCGTACTCATATTTTATTATTATTTATTGATTTAGCCATTTTATTTATTTTAGGTATAAATTAAATTATTAATACATAATTTTTTCTGCCTAATTATATGTGTGCAACTCGTGTAATTAATATCACTCTCATAATTAATTGCATAGCACAAAATTCTTCACATAATTAATGTAGCAAATAAAAATTATAATATAATTAATAAAATATTATAATTATATTTTAGGTAAAATTCTTAGTACCTAGGACGATTTATGTGTAATCCGAAAATTTATTTTTAATATTTTATTTATTTCATAAAATTTGAGTGTCCCTTAAATATCGTTAAATGCTGTTAGATGTTATTAGATACTATTAGATATTGTTAGATGCCGTTAGACGATGTTAGATTAAGGTGGATTTCATTAAATCATATTATCTGGGTTTTAAGTTCTATAATTAAGGTATAAATGACCTTATAAGGAGTTGAATATTATATTATAGGTGTTAAATTAGTATTAATTTATTAATATCAAAAGTTAGATGCTGTTAGATGTCGTTAGATGCCGTTAGATGCTGTTAGACGCTGTTAGATAAGGCAGATTTCATTAAATTCTATTATTTGGGTTTCAAATTCTATAATTTAGGTAGGCTCAAAATTATATTACAGGTGTTAAATTAGGATTAACTTATCAATATATTTACTTAAAATTTAAAAATAATTTAATATTTATGACATCATAAATATGTCATGCTGACGTCACCGGTTCGAACCGGTTCGCTTAACCGATCGAACCGGTTCGAACCAGACCAGTTCCTTTACCGGTTCAATCACCGGTTCGGTTCTGACAACATTGCCTATAACTGCTTTACATGAACTAAAATGTGTTTGTTAAATTGTTTATTAAATGCTTTTTATGAATTGTTTATGATTTGCAAATGACATGCCGCCATGTGTATGTAAATAAGCATGTGCACGAGAAATAGACTTTAGTCGAGGTAGTAAGCGAACTAGATGTCCCCATCGCTATTGCCAAGTCGCTTATATAGGCCCAGGCCGGCGGTGACCTCATTGAGATGAGAGCATGTATGGAACGGGCACCTAGCTAGTGTCGCATCTAAAAGAATGTCATGAACGCTATGTATGCATTGCATTTGCATTTTATGAAATGTATGAAAATGATTGAAAATTTATGTATGGTTTGCTTAATGAGTATTATTACTCACTCATGTTTTTTCAACGATAGACAGAAAATGATGAAGAAGGCAGCATGTCAAATGATATGTAATTTTTAATATAAATATTGTATGTGTAAATTTGATGTAAAGACAATGGTGAAATTTCGATGATATAACTGTGTTACATGAAATATCTTTCATGTTGGATAAATGATAGAAAATTTGTATGTATTGATGATATATATATAGAAATCCTGCTGTGTGATCAGAGCAACAATCCTGAGTCACGTTTACCAATCAAAACGATACCGGAGTAAGGCTTCTAGACACCTCGGTTTGGGGCACCACATCTCTACATGCTCTCGAAACATTCAAACTCATAAGATAGGGTCAATCTATGACTTTGCTAACGTACATTTTACTTATTCATTCATACTAGTATTTCATGAATATCAAAATATTTATTAATATTTCAAATAAGTAATCAATAAACATTATAATCTACGTAGATCTAGAGATTTAATGTATGGTACAAATACATCTGTAAAAATTAATTTTATGAACAGATAAACAACCATTTGATAACTTTAGAACTTTATCGCTTTGGGATTCAGCTTGACTACTTCATAAATATTATATAATATTAAAATCAATTGAAAATCAAAATATAAGTTTGAAATGATTTGAACATTAGATCTCATCATTTATTAACAATTGCTCTCGCCACTTTGGTAATCTTGTTATGTTTTATAGTTTTTGCTATTAAAATATTTAAACTAAGTTTCATTCTTATATCTCCTTAACCTTTAATCTTATTATCGGACCATCAAATCTTTCTCGTTGTAAATTGAATTATACTAAATTGATAACGCATAAATTTATGATTCACCTTATTTTGTGTATATATAAGAAAACAGTTTAATAGAAAATTTATTACTAAGTTATGTGGTAAATATCTCTTAAAAAATTTATATTAAATTATGATCAATTAACTTTTAAAGGTTCAAAATTTATGTTTACATCACATATAAGTCATTAACATCATCATATCCTACTTTGATCATCAAATTAATGGTTGGATTTGCTGGTCCCGAGTTTATGGCAACTACCCAATATGGGAAAGTAGGGGTGCAACTTGGGCCGGGTTCGGCCCGAACTTGACCAACTGAACCCGCTCAAGCAGTGCTAAAACTCTTCATTTCTCAACCCAAACCCGGACCGAATTTAAACAACTCTCGGTTTCAGGTTCAGGTAAACCCGAACTCGAGGTTATATTTGAAAATATTATTATTTTATATTACACATCAACATCACAGCTCAGCTCGGCAAGAGTACCAGTGCCAGCCCAGCCCCACTTGCTCCGACTTTCCTTTTCGCATCCAGACTTTCCTGCTCTCATGTCTCGATTCTCAATCTCTCGCAATCTCGCGCGCGCTCGCATTTTCAATTTTCAGGCTCCCCCTTTCATGTTTCAGCCAATCATCACTTCTCACTTCTGAAATTTGAATCTCTAACTTCTGAGTTCCGGTAATCCGTGTGTGCGAACCTTATAGTCCGTCCGCCTCTCTCAACTCGCTGATGCCACCATTTTCCTCCTCTCCCGTCGCCGTCTCGACTCTCGACCATTCTGTGTTTTTGCGCCAAAAGGACAAAGTCGCCTCTATGCTTTTCTATGTTTCCGACGAACAGCGTCCATCCCAATCCCTAGCTCCCTGCGCCGGCGTCATTCCTTGCCCCTGCTCCGGTCCCTACCCCTGTCCCTGCGCCGGTAGCGCTCGTCCCTGTCCCTGCATCCTACGCCGACCATGTGCTTCATTGCTTCTAGTCTAAACGCGCCAACGGGCAACAGCAAAATCGCGCCGGTAACAGTTTTGTTCTTGATTTTTTTTAAAGAATCTTTGATTATTATTTAATATATAAATTAACAGTACATGATTAATTATTGAAAATTGGTGCAATGAAACCCTATTTGAAATGAGAGCAAAAGAGGGGGGAAATTTATATAATGGGATTATATATAGGTAGAATGAATTTTTAGAAATAAACAAATGAAAATAGCATTAATTATCTACGAGTTAATTGTTAGAAATAAAGTTAATGGAAATTGTTTAAATGGTAATTTAGAAATGTCTATTTTTACTTGGCATGCAGTATCAGATGTACTTGTTTTGCATTTTTTTGAACAAGTATTCCTATAGCTTGAATGCTTGCATTTCAAATATTTTTGCAATCCTAAAAAATTATTTCATTTGTTTGTGTTTATGTTAGTTGTTGATAACTTGATATGCATTGGTTAATATTTTGATTTTTGAATTAATTTGTTATTGCTTTGAAATAAGTAGAACTTTTGAAATTCACATGGACAAATTCTAATTTTTTTATATATGCTAAAAAAGTGATATTTAGGTGATCGTTTCAACATGGATAGTTCAAGTAATATGCAAGACAAGATTAGCAAGCCAAAAATCAACAGTGAGCAAATAAAAAATACACCAACTGCCTCAAATACTGTTGATCTTACAGAAAGTTCAGACGCAAATGAGACTCTTCTTAAAAAAAGAAATGGTATAAAATTTCGTCACCAGTTTGAGAAGAATTTGAAAGAATTTTGGACGAAAATGGAAAAGTGGCATGGGGTATTTGTAAATATTGTCATATCAAACTTAAGTATCCAAGTACTTAAGGAACAAGCACATTAACAAGATACTTAAAGTTATGCAAATATGATACCAACAACAAAGCTAAGGGTCAACGCTTGTTGTCATTTCAAACAGTAACCGATGATTGTCAAAAAGTTATATCAAGTTGGAAGTTTGACCAAAAAGTTTGCAAAAGATCAATGGCACGAATGATTATTCTGGATGAATTGTCATTTAAATTTGTGGAGAAAGAAAGGTTTAAAGAATTTTGTAAAGTTGTGCGGCTACTTATTAAACATGTTTCTAGAACCACAATTGTGAAAGAAGTCTTCAAAATATACAAGTTGGAGAAGGCTAAATTAAGAAAGATTTATAGTGAGAATATTCGTTGTGTGTGCTTGACAACATATTTGTGGACTTCAAATCAAAATATTGGATATTTATGTTTGACTGCTCACTTTAGAGACTCGAATTGGACTATTCAAAAGCGAATTTTTAATTTTTGTATTCTTTCTTCACCACACACGAGCAAAGCTATTGCTAATGCAATTGAAGAATGTTTGAATGTTTGGAATATTAGACAAGTGTGTATTCTTACTGTTGACAATGCGTCGGCCAATGATGTCGCGCTAAACACTTTGCGTTTGAATTTGAAAATGAATAATGCTCTTTTTGGAGATGAAAAATCTTTGCATATCCGTTGTGTTGCACACATTTTAAATTTAGTTGTAAAGAAGGGAATTGATCAAATCAAGGATTCCATTGCTCGAATTCGTAATAGTGTAAAGTGGGTCAAAAGTTCTCCGAGTAGAGAGCAAGCATTTAGAAAATCTTGTGAAAGTGTTAGAATTTCGACTAAATTATCTTTGTGTTTGATGTGTCAACACGTTGGAATTCTACATACTTTATGTTGAAATATGTTTTGCCCTTTCAAATGGCTTTCAAACATCTTGAAGCGAATGATGCAAGCTTTAGGAGCATTAGTCCTCCTCTTGAAGAAGATTGGAACCATGCTAGAGTCATTTGTGACTTTTCGGTCTTGTTTCTTGAAGCAACCAAGCTTTTGTCAAACACTAAATATACACTGCTCCACATCATTTTTCTCAACTTGATACGATTCAAAATCGATTAAATACATTTCCAACTGAGAATAGTAATCCTATCCTTCTTCATATGTGTAACAAAATGAAGGAAAAACTTGCAAAGTATTGAGGTTCTATTGACAAGTTCAATTTTACTTGTTCATTGCAGCAGTGCTTGATCCACGTTACAAGTTAGGTTATTTGGAATTTGTCTTAAAATTTTTCTTCCTATGGATCAAGCTTGTGTATTATCCAATAAGATGTATGATAAAATGCTTGAATTGTATGAAACTTATCAAGTTGGATCTACATTTGCAACTACAAGTTCTTCATCTGAAGTGTGTGGTGCACCATCCGAATCGACGCGTGCAAAATGGAAGCTATGACAATCCACAAGTTGTTCTAGTGCTGGAGTTATTGTAAATGAAATTGATGGCTATTTAAAAGATCCTATTGAGAATGATGTAGAGTCATTTGATATTTTAGTATGGTGGTCTACGACTACAAAATATAGAGTTTTATCTTCGATGGCAAAAGATATTCTGGCTACTCATGTTTCAACAATTGTATCAGAATCTGCATTTAGCACGGGAGGACATGTTCTTGACCAATATCGTAGTTCATTGACACCTATGTTGGTTGAGTGTTTGATTTGCACTCAATATTGGTTGAGAGCAACTCCAAATGATTCAAGTTATGAAAAATTTGTTGAAGAACTAGACAAATGTGCAAGAGGTAATATATTTTTCTATGTTTCAATTATTTGGCTTACTTTTAATACTATTTTCTAATTAATATTTATCTTTCAGAGGAAGCTGACGAAACATCGACATGTGCTTCTTTACCTCCTCTTCCATCAAACAATTAATTTAAAAGAGGTATTAGTTATATCTTTGAATATATATATATATATACTCTTTAAGTTCAATTATATAATATAATATTGAATTTTTGCTTTTTCTTTTAGGAAAGAAGAATTTGGCTTGACGTATGGTAATAATGCAAGACAAGGACAATGAACACAACAGTGGAAGATAAAAATATTTATTTCTATTGTGTTATAATGTTTATTGTAATTTGGTTATTCAAACTTAAGACTCGTGTTATCGACTTGGAGTTAACTTAGATGTTGTGATTTGGAGTTTGATACTTGAATTAATATAATCTTATTCAACTTGATATTTTATGATTTTTGAATGATTTTATTTTATTGTAATTGATTTGATAAGGTTTATCTTACAATTGGATGGTGATATTGATGTATATAACTGTGATATTGGTGTTAAATTGCAGAATGGAAAATTGTTGTACTTCTACGTTCTCCAAAATACAGTTATTATTCTACTTGATGCAAGGAGAATACTCAAAACATGTTTCTTTCTTTCACTCTTAAGTGGTATTTGAATTTTTCTTACTTTCGTATAATAAATTATTTTTTAAACATTTTTATATAATAGGTTTGTGATAAAAATTATATATAGGATGAGTAACAAATGCATGTTAATATGATAATGTCAACTCGAAACTCAACCCGAGCCCAAATTTCAAAAATAGGATTAGGGTTGAGGTTTACAAATAGGGTTAGGGTTGAGGTTTACAAATAGGGTTAGGGTTAGGGTTAGGGTTGAGGTTTACAAATAGGGTTATGGTTAGGGTTAGGGTTGAGGTTTACAAATAGGGTTATGGTTAGGGTTAGGGTTGAAGTTTTACAAATAAGGTTAGGGTTAGGGTTGAGGTAAACCCGAATTTCATGAGCCCAAGTTACACCCCTAGGGGAGAGGTGAAATGGGTATTTTAAAATTTTTTACTTAGATAGAAATTTTCCCATTTTTAGAGTTAATCCCCTTTAATGAAACAAGTAGAAATATAGAGATAAATAAAGCAATAAAACACAGATAATCAAGCCACACCAAGGGGCAAGGTTTTATAGTAGTTCGAGCAACCTCCATACTCTACTCTTCCAAATTCACACCCGTTGTGACTTAGATTCCACTATTGAATTTCAAATACAACTAGAGTGACAACTATCTTCTAGATTTCAATACTAGGGGACTTGCACAAATACAACACAAGTAGGTAACGAGTTACACTCCAGTCACAACACTATTTTGCCTTCACTTAGTTTCGATTCAAATATCAAACCAGGTGGTAACAGAAATAATCAATCAAAAGAAAGAACTACACTTTACAGATTCGTATAGGCAGTTTGTAGTGCATAGAATAACTTTTAGAGAGAGTAGAAGGTTCAACAATGGAGCTTTTAGCAACTTGAAGCACAGTTCTTCACCTGGAGTCGGTGTAGATAAACTTAAATGCAAGAGAGAGTGGAAGGTAAACTTATTAAATGCTTCTCTAACCTCTTGCACGTCTTCTCGAAGACTCTTTTATCAAAGAAGATTAAATTCGAACTTTTTGTGGTAGATGGCGTGCATTTAATACGCCAATGTTCGAATTTTTCAAACTATTGCGGGCCAAGTCACTGTGGGGTCGACTTGGTATGCGACTTCATCCAAGTTGCATGGTAGAGTCGACTTCGGTTGTGACTTCACCCAAGTCGCAGGTTGGAGTCGACTTCCGATATGACTTCACCAAAGTCGCAGGTTGGAGTCGACTTCGGGTGCGACTTTGGTGTTCAGTTTCCACTTCAAGTTCTATCTTCGGGTCGACTTGGTCTTAGACCTGACTCAAGTCGCTGGTGAAGTCAACTTTGGTTGCGACTTAACCATCCATGTGTATATGTTGGAACTTTGGATTCTTGCAAGTGATCTTGATACTTCATTTTCCTTTTCGTATCTTGTTCTTCATTTGATATACTTAGTTTTCCTTGTTTTGTCTTGAAACTTAGCTTATTATTCTTCTCTTCAGAAGTTCTTCATTGTGGCCTTGATTCAGGATGATTGTCCTTCTTGATTTTGGTGTCCAATCTTTTGTACATAGATATTCATTTAATAATATTTCAACTTTGAAGGATTCTAACATAACTATTTGCTTGAGTCGATTGCTTAGGTCGACTTAGACTTCAACTTCACTCAAGTCGCATTGCAGAGTCGACTTGAAAATGCGACTTGACCTTGAAATTCAAAGTCTTCTGTATTTTAGAACTCAAGTCGTATCTGGAGTCCACTTGGGTCTGTGACTTCACCTAAGTCGCAAGTAGAGTCAACTTCGACTGCAATTCCACCTGTCTCCAAGCCCAATTTCAACTCTAGAACATTTAATGCATTTGAAGTTGTTTCTAGAGTCGATTTGGGTTTGCAACTTCACCTAAGTCGCAGGTGGAGTCGACTTCGATTGCAACTTCACCTGTTCTCCGAGTCCAATTTTAACACTGGAACTTTTAATGCATTTGAAGTCGTTTCTTGAGTCGACTTGGGAATCGACTTCACCTAAGTCGATGACTAAGTCGACTTGGGACTGCGACTTGGTCTACTATGTTCTGAAACTTGAGTTTTTATCTTTTAACGACACTTAACAACTACATTAGTTCTCAATTAATTCTCAAATTAAGTTGTTAATCATTAAAACATAGATTGTACTTAATTTGCCTTGAATTCCAACATGATTTAATCATTAAGGGTCATACCTAGCTGTCAAGTAGGGCGCTAAAAATAGGTCTATCTTGCATCTTAGAAATACCCTCCGAACTTCATTATTTTGAAAAGTTGTCAACATAAAAGTTGTAAATCTCATTTTTCTACTTAATTTTGACTATTTACTCATCAAATTCCGTTTTAATTTGATAAAGATATCATTGATCTACTGAAATATCTCTAAAAAGCATTATCTTTATGACACTTCTACTAAAATAATTAAATCATCATGATCTAACATTTATAATCATGATCCAAACCATTCCTTTGAAAGAGAAACTAGCCTAAATATGTAGCATAAATAAGAAAAAGTCTAAGTTCATCACCTTTTTGCTAATCTCACTTGTCTATCACTGTTAATTTGCTCATTTCTTTTGTTTATTCTCCTTTCACGTAACATTGCTTGTATATATGAATTTCTTGCTTCAGTGCACTATTTATAGTCTTAATTTTTCTTTATTTAGTGTGTGAGATTTACTCCTAGATAGGCTACACTTAGTTTTTTCTATAAGAGCCCTTAAGTTTACACCAATGGGAGAGCTTCATGTCCAAATTACTTGAATTTGTTTCACCCACATGGCTAGACCTTATCTTGTTAGGTGGCAAATCCATTGCATCAATTTTCTCTCTTATCCATATGGCATTATCTCTATTTGAGGTGGCATTTGAATCTAACTCAAATTTACTTATCATAGTTGATGATGACCCACTTGTGATGCTCTTAATCGATGTACCTAAGCTGAAAACTTGATTTTCAATAATTTTTATTTCTATATTTTTCTCCCAAGCCCATCATACTATATACGAATGAATTCAAAATTTTGTATTATTTTGAATGATATAATTTTTTAAAATTTATCTAACCACTAAATATATTTTAATTGAATTAAATCAGAAATATTTTTATTTCCATCATAGTGTAGAAATCGGGATATATCTTCACCATTTTTCATATATCTTTCTCATTTTAAGTTTGATTTAGATTTTTTTTGTTAGAAAGTACACTTCAAGAGATTTCAAATGACACTATTTTCATATTTTTCGGACTTATATATATAATATTTTGTGATTTTTAAAAATAAACTAGTGTGTAATTTTCTGCTACTTTATAACTTTACCATAATTTTTGTAAAAATTCTAGAATTCTTCTTTCTTAATTTCTGAAAATTTTGATAATTTCCAGAAAATTTTCCTAATCATCTTTCTTTCATTTAAACTCATTTTTTATAATTTTTTCATATTTTCATTATTTGTATATTTTTGTTTTGTTATTTTATTTTGTTTTAATATAATTCATTGTAATTTCTTCCATCCATTTTTCATGCAATACTATTCATTTTTATTAGTTTATTTTCTTTTTAGTTTTAAGATAAAAATTATGCATTTCTTTAATCATATGCTAAATAGAATTTAGTTTTTAATTAAATCACATTTTAGTAGTAATTAATGTAAAAATCAAGGAAAGTAAGAAATTAACTTACATGACTATTACAACTGAGAAATCATCCATGAATATCTAAGAATTTTTCAACCATATTTGTAACTATAGCCATCATATAGCGTTGAATGTGGTTGTGCATTGCAAAGGCCAAAGGGCATCCACCTGAATACAAAGGTACCATGTGGCCAAGTAAATGTGGTCTTCTCTTGATCTTCTAGCATCATCATAATTTTGTGGTAACCCGAATATCCATCTAAGAAACAATAATGCTCCTTTCCAGTTAGTCTATCCAATATTTGATCAATGAAGGGCAGCGGAAAACAATCATACATTGTTGCTTTATTCAATTTTCTATAATCTATACATACCCTTCATCTTGAGACTGTTCTAGTTGGAATAAGTTCATTATTGTCATTTATAACAACAGTCATCCCACCTTTCTTAAGAACACATTGTACTTAATTAACCTAAAGACTATCTGAAATGAGATATATTACCTCTACATAAAGCCACTTAATGATCTCTTTTTTAACCACTTCCTTCATAATAGGATTCAACCTTTTTTTACTTTCAGTTGTAGGCTTGTGGGTCTCTTCCATAATGATCTTGTGCATGCAAAATTCAGACTAATACCATGAATATCTGCAATAGTCCATTCAATAGTTTGTTTGTATTCACTCGGGATTCTCTCCAACTTTTCTTCTTGGATTGTATCTAGAGTTGAAGAGATGATTACTATAATAGTTGAAGATTCTCCTAAGAATGCATATCGTAAATGAGAAGGAAATGGTTTAAGATCCAATGTAGAGGCTTCCTCAATAGAAGGCTTAATCGGCTTGAATTAATTGATGTTGAGTTCTAATGACTCAAACTTGCAAGGGAACCGAGTGATATTATTTGTTTATTGCAAGTAATCCACAAATTCTGAAAATTCAACATTCTCCCGATCGACACACTCAAGCAAAGAAGCTTCAAGGTTATTCATTGGCACCCTTTGTTGGAAATTATATTGAATTATAGAGTCTACCACATCAGTCATTAAACATTCTTCTGCATCTCCCGGAAGCCTCATGGCCTTGAATACACTAAAGGTCACTTGTTCATCTTGAACTCGCATAGTGAGCTCTTCAACTTGCACATCAATTAGAGCTCTACCTGTAGCCAAAAATGGTCACCCCAAGATGATGGGGACATCTTGATTCTCTCCATAGTTAAGCACGATAAAATATACTAGAAAGATGAATTTTTCTACTTTCACTAATGCATTTTCAATTATACCATCTAGATAAGTAGGCCTTGCCTCTCAAATGCCTAGCTTTTTGAAGATAGATTTAGGCATCAAGTTTATACTTGCCCTAAGATCACAAAGGGCCTTCCCAAAATAATAAGAACCAATAATACATGGAATTGTGAAACTCCCAAATCTTGTAATTTAAGAGGAAACTTTCTTTGAACAATGGCACTGCATTCCTGCATTAAGACCACCGTCATAAATTCACTTAACCACATTTTCTTTACGAGGACATCCTTCATAAACTTGGCATAAATTAGCATTTGTTCAAGAGCTTTTACAAGAGTTATATTAATGTGAAAATATTTTAGAACCTCTAAGAGTCTCTTGAATTGATGGTCATTTCTTTGTTTCTCAAATCGTTAAGGGAAAGGCAGTGGTGGCCTATTCATGGGCTGTTGTGGTGTATCAACCAATGATGTCCCTTGTATTTTCATTCTATTGCTTCCTTTAATGAGTTCCTCAATTTGCTTTAAATTTAGAAAGGATTTAGATACTGCTCCTTTCTCTGGCATCTTTAGATCGTTTTACAGTTCCTTTCCACTTTGTGATAGCTTGTACTTGCTCTTTACCTTTACCCTTGGGTTTTGACTTGGTATCACCTAATAGAGCTCATTGTGGTTGATATTGATAGCTGAAGCCAACTGTCCAATTTGATTCTCTAAGTTTCACATTGAAGACACTTGAGATTGCATGAATCACATAAACATGTCTTTAAGTGATGGCTTCTTGTCAGGTTGAGGTTGAGGGGGTGGGGCTTGTGGAACTTGAAGAACATGTATTTATGGCTAATTTTGAAAACCAGGTGGAACATCTAGCTTGGGTGATTGATCGACACCTTGGTTGCTTCAAGCAAAGTTGGGATGATTCCTCCAACTCGAATTGTATGTTTGAGTATGAGTTGTTCTGATTTTTGTTGAAATCTACAACACAATTTATAGACTCTGGATTTGAAGAGCATTGAGCCACCATATGGCCATATTCGCCACACTAATCACACCGAAGAGGTGTAGATTCAACCGAGCTCACATTTACCGGCATCTAAAGACTTTGAATTTGTTTAGTAAGAGTTGCTAACTATGCGGACATTACAGATTGAGCATCAATCTTAGAATGCCTACTACTCTTCTTGAATTGACTCTTTCACTTGTCCATTGAACATTATTATAGGTCATCTTTTCAAGCAAGTCAAATGCTTGATTGTAAATCTTGCCCATTAGAAATTCCCCAGCTGCTGCATCAACCACAGTATGAGTCTTCGGTAATAGCCATTGTAGAATGTTTGGATTCACGCCCATGGAAGGACTGCATGTTGAGGGCAACTGCTCAATAGCTCTTTAAACCGATCCCAAGCTTCATATAATGATTCTCCATTAGCTTGCATGAAAGAAGTTGATTATTCAACTACACAACCTTATCTAGTGGAAAATACTTGGCCAAAAATTTTTGAGTAAACCATCCCAATATCTAATGAAGTTAGGAGGAAGGGTGTTGAGCCAAGCACGAGCCTTGTCTTTCAGTGAAAATAGAAATAGTCTCAAATGAGTAGTATCATCCTAAACCCCTTCTCTATTGAAGAAGTCACAAATTTGAATGCAATTCACCAAGTGCTCATGAGGATTCTCATTTGAAAGGCCACTAAATTGCCCGATTGTCTACGTCATGTGAAACATGATTGGTTTTAACTCAAAATGCCCAGCATCAAGATCTCAAGTCCTACTTCTCAATTGCTTACGAAGCTTTTGATGGAATGTATGCTCTGGTTCGCATAAATGTGTGAAACCCCGACTATGATAAACATGGTTAAGTGATAATTTTGAGAAATGGGTGACCAATATGGGATTTAAGAAGGATGAATTTGAAATTTGCAAGAAATAATGGAGGTAAATTGCAATTATTTAATGGGCACTATAAGATAAAAATGATGACATGTACAAAATGACAAAAAGGAGTGTAGAAAATGAGATGAGGTGGCAATACAATTAAAGCTAGGTGACGAGGTGGCATAAATAATCATTGCTGTTTATTTTAATTAATGATTAATTCATATTTTATGATACATAAGTTGGATTTGGATGAAATTTGAAAGGAAAGCCTAAGTTGACATACCCTACACTCCGGCTTATGAAAAATATAATTGGAAATGTGTTAAACAATTAGAGATTTCATGAATTAAGTTGAATGGCTAATATCTTAGCCTATGCTTATCATCTTGAGATAAAAAATTTAATGAACAGGTAAATTTATATGCCCTAAGTTATGAATGGATTTGATTATATCAAACCTTATTAGAAAACCCTAAATAACATTGGATTTATGGATGATTTCAAGATAATGATGAACGTTTTAAAGGTTATTGACTTAGAGGCATAAAAGGTGATTTGTCATAATTAAGAATAAAGAGAAAGTTGACATTTTGAGATATATATGGACAAGTGGCATGAGAGGGACATTTCTTGGGGAGGAATTAAGTGAGAGTTAACATTTGCATTATCACATGAGACACATGCCAAACAAGGAATCATTTGGAAAAAATTAAAGTAAACTCAATTAATGCAAGAGTTGACAAATTTCCAACCTAAGTGAACATGTGGCAAGCCTAGATATTTTAGGGCATTTTGATAAAAAAAAAGAGATAAAAGGGGGTAGCAAAGGGACATTCGAAGAGGATGAAAATGAGAAGGAAAGAAAGAGAAAAAGATAAAAGAAAAACAGAGGAAAATAAGGGAGAGGAGTTAACGTCCAAACCAAAGGGAGAAAGAAGAGAAAAGGAACAAAATGAGAAGGAGGAGAAGAGAAGCTTGGTCATTTTCAAGTGGAGGAAAATTAATCTCCAAAATCAAGTAAGTATCGGCTTTTAATGATACATAAGTAGGGTGTAAACCCTAGCAAAAATGAAACATTTATACATGCTTATATGTATGGAATGCCCACACTTGTATGGGAAGAACTGTTTTGTTTATATATGTTAATTTCATGATTAAAACAGACGATATATGTTGAGTTTAAAAATTAAGAAACTAAGGATTTTGGATTTTGCACATGTCTTAAGTTTAGATGCAAATAAGTGAGCAAATCCTAGTAGAGGGTTGTTTTAATGATAAATGAAAATTCTAGAAATTTCGTATGAAATTTAGTGTATTATAAATCATAAACAAGCTCTTAAAATGACCACAATAATGGTTAATAGGTAGCACCCTATATATGTGTCGTTAAGGTGCAATTGCATAAGTGAAATTTAGTAAAATGAGGCCATAAGGGGTTGTTTGGAAATGGATGACTAATTCCATAAATTTTGAGGCAAAAATAACTTATTATAAGTTATAAACAAGTATTTGAAATGAGCACAAGGGTTATTGGTTGATAAACTTGTATGCATTCATGCTACAAGTGCAATTGTAGAACGAAATGAAATGGAAAGAAATGAATACGGGGCTATTTCGAGGAAAAGATGGTTAATTCCAAAATTTTGATATGAATTGGATTGTAATAGGGATCGCGATCCCAATCCCATGCACCTGGGTGCACTTAGCTTCATTGCACCTAGGTGCATTAAACTCATTTTAACCCTTTTTTATTTTTTTAAATTTTTTTATATAAGTGTTAATCTAAGTGTATTTAACATGTGTATCAATTTTTACCTTTTTAGAGTATTTTAGATATTTATTTTTTATTTTTGAAAATCAGTTGCATTTTAGTAATTTAAAATTGCCTAAAATGCCACTGATTTTCAAAAATAAAAAATAAATATCTAAAATACTCCAAAAGTGACAAAAATTGATACACATATTAAATATACTTAGATTAACACTTCTATAAAAAAAATTTCAAAAAAATGAGTTAATGCACCCGAGTGCACTGAAGCTAAGTGTACCCGGGTGCAGGGGATCGCAATCCTTGTAATAGACCCTAAGTAAGCCCCTTGAATAATTACAAAAAGGTTTAATATCCTAGATTTGGGTATTGAACAAAATGAATGAAGAATATGTATTTGTTTTAAAGAAAGAAATTAAGTAAATTTAACTTGTTATAAGTTAAAAACAAGCATTTGAAATGATTTCAAAATGTCTAGGATTCTAAAGATAAGGATTAAATGAAATGATAAACAATCACAAAGATTATATAATTTCTGCCCAAATGAACGTCCCATGTGCTCCCCATCATATATATATTTTTTTTATTTTTGGGACCCACTTTTGCCACCTCATTGGAGGGTAATTTATGGATCCTTATCCCTTAGTGTATTGGCAAAATTTCACTGAAGTAAAATGCCTATTTATCACAATTTACAAATATAAAAAATTAGCTCAAAGGATGCAATATAGTTGTCCACTATTCACGTCCCACACATGGCATCATTTTGTGTCACAAAATCTATCCTCCTTTGATATACATTTAATAACCTATTCACATAAACTATACACGTGTGATTTTAATATTTTTAAAAAATCACAAAAAACAACCCGAATACCTCTTGGACATCTCATGTCATGCCACCACCTCAAGCCTCTTAAGGCTACTTAGCTTAGTCATTAAACCATGCATTTATGCCTTGGATAATTCATGATTTTTTCTGAAATTTTGAAAATGCAAAATGCTCTAAAAAATTCTTCCTCATGTCGCCTCATCTTATCCCTTTAATTGCCTCATTTAAGAGGTTGATTCTTCATTAATTACAAGATTCTTTTTTAGAGCAAAAGTCAATAACTTTCGTCCTTTTGTTGTTAAAAAATTTTCATGATAATTTGCTTAATTAAATCCATCCATAAGCTTCATCATATCATTTTAACCGTTCATGATAAATTTCATCTCAAAATGATCTTTCTAGCATAAGTTATGACAATTTGAAATTGTCTTATAGATTTGGATTAAAATAATTAATTAGCACCCTAATCTCATCATAATCTTCATAATCCAATCCATTCATAAGGTTAAACATATCATCATGTGCTTACCTGTCAAATTTAACCTCATTCTGCCTTATAGGCGTCAAGTTATGAATTTTTTAACATTTGTAAACTTAAATTCATAATTATCAATATAATCTTCATTACTTAATTCATAATATATGAGGTAGTTATCCCCAATATATTCGCATTTCCTAACCATCATTAGGCCTCTTTGGTCACATTGATCCACCTCGAGGTATGGTGATTAATTTAATCACCTTTCTTAATCACTGGCATTAAAATCAATCAATCGATTAAATCATACATAAATCACATATTCGTGCCTAATTTACATGTAAGGGTCCTACTTGGGTCTGGGTATCACATATATAATATTGGGGTGAATGAGAGTAATGTATGGAATGGAAGTCAGGTAGGCAGAAGCAGGACACGAGGTCCGCTATTGACATTTCCAAGTCGAAAGGTCCGGCGTCATGGATGGAAAGGTTCATGTAATGAAAAGATATTCACTTGGCTACCGTACCCTCACATGTAGGATTATGTCATGAATGAAAATAATGCATTTTCACATCCAGTGTTTGTAAAATGCTCAGAAAATGGGATTGAAAAATTTTACATGAATGATTTATATAAAAAGGTTTCTGTTCTGTTGGTAGTTGATCACTTGATAAATGTCTCTTACTAAATTGAGAGAAATGCATTTACATGAAAGTGAAAAATGTTTACTTATTGAGTTTCGACTCATGTTTTATTTTTTCAACCTTAGACAGGTGCAGGGAAGGCCAAGTTATGGAAAAGATCAGGTTAATTTGCCCGTGAGTATTTTATCGAATATCTTGTATAGATATCGTATGACTAAGGCAGAAAAAAGGTAAATTGTATGTGATTGTATGCTGTGAATGGATGTAAAGATTGTATTGAACCTGAAATGGTCAGATTATATATGTATTTAATGAAAATGTCATGATCAAGTCGATTGGCCCTTTGATGAAAATGAGTAAGTGATATGGTGTAAATGATAAGTGTGATTGATTCCAAATGTATGAATATTTATGTTGAAATAAAGAAAAGAAAAAAATTGAACGAGATTCACTTCAAGAACCGGCCGCGTGATCAGGATAACAATCCTGACTCACATTTACCAATCGATAACGATCCCAAAGTAAGACTCAGGCTAGTAACGCCTTGGGTCGAGGGTGTTACAACATGAATGATATATCTTGTAATTCAATGAAACAAAGCAAAGGTAGAAGAAATACAAAAATAAGAAAGTTTGAATAAAATTAAGTAAAATTGTAAGTGTCGAGTTTTTAAAATAGACAACTATATATTTAGTAGTTGCTTCCCTGGCAAAGGCACTACAAACTTGATGGGTCATAACACAACTAATATATTGGCTTACAACGCAAGTGCACGTGCCGCTCGAGTAATAAAGAGATGAGCAAGAGATCATTTACACAAGGAAGAAAACTAAATAAATTATAATCTAACAGGAAAAATGTCACTTTGAAGTTGATTCAATTAATATGATATTATAATGATGAGAAAAATAAATAGCTAAGCTCTAAAGTAACGAGAATGGTAGTTGATAACAATTAAAGAAGGTGACCTTCAGTGTTAGGAGACTTAGGGTTGTGATTTCCTACAACACATTTCATATGAACTTGTAATTGTTTTATAAGACAAATTATTAATCTAGGCACCACATTAATTACATATGTCTTCCAACATATATAATCTTAGCAACCAACTTTCAAATTCTATATTCGTATGACAATGAAGGTAGATTCCTGCATTTTTAATAAGCCTTGCACATGATTACATAAGATTGGTTAGTATATTCCTATTCAAAGTAATAAATCAACTCAACCAATAGCTAAGATACAAAAACCCTAACCTAGTGAGATAAACTCATACCATTCAACCTAGGTCCCACCTCAAGCTACCTTTTCCAAGCATTACAAGACACCCATATCATTCCACAAGATGGCTAAGCTCGTAGAAGTATTAAACTCAAGTTAAATAGATAATCCAAGCAAAAAAAATCAAATGAAAACAAAATATGAAGTCATGAATATATGTTGAGTTCTATCACCACCCTAAACACGATTTAACTAATGATTAACATAGAAAAATCTCCCCATACATATATCCAGCAAAATCTAGGAGACGATGAGCAAATGAGAAAGAAATGAAAGAGAAATGAAGGAAAAACCAATTAGATTCCTCCTCTTGATGCTTTTTCTCCTCCTTTTTCAATTCAAAAACGCTTCTCCTTTGCTCCCTTTCTCTTCCCCTTCGTGTCTTCATTCGTCCCCTTTTTTCGTTTATTCAAAAATCCTAAGAGATGTATTTATACACTCCTCTACTAAAGTACTACATGTGCAAAAAATTGGCATAGGTGGGTTTGGCACCACGATGCCAGTCTCTCTAGATGTTGTCTAGATATTGAGGTTGAAGGGCCCAAATTTTGGGGCCAAGGAGCCAACTTGTCTGTGTTAAAATCTTCCACCTTACATGAAACAAACTTCTTCTTCCTTTCATTCCATCCATCTTTAGCATTGAAATTATCATGAAATCACTCATCCTTTTTTTACAATAATAAGTAAAAATAAGTAAATGCATTTTTAAATGATTAAATAAATTTAAAACAATCAAGTTAAGATGAATTACAACTAAAATCAACTAGAAATGCAAAAAAATCAAACAAGATGTAAGAAATGCATAAATGGTGAAAACTAATGCAAAATCTATGAGAAATTACATATTTATCTTGAACTAGCATTCAAAATGGATACAAAATTAGCCTTGATAACTCTATTTCCATAATGTTATCACCTTCCAGAGTGCTAAGTCTGAAGATTGAGTCAACTTCATGTCTGACTTTACCTAAGTCGCAAGGTGAAGTCAACTTTAAGTTTGACTTCAATTCTCTAGATTCAACTTCAACCTCCCGAAGTCTCCTAATTCGCATATTGAACCGACTTCGTTTTGCAACTTCTTCTGCTCAAGCATCCACAATGTTTGATCTGTCTCTAAAACGCCCTTTGAAGTCAACTTGGGTTATCGACTTGACCCAAGTCGATGCTAAATTTTACTTGGTAACATAACTTTGACTATTTCACTTCAAACTTAAAATTCAAACCTGAAACATGAAATGAAGTATATTAGTCCGTAGAATAATCTCAATTTTTGGTTGTTAATCATCAATCCTGAAGTCTCCTAATTCGCATATTGAATCGAATTCGTTTTGCAACTTCGCCTGCTCCAATGTCCACAATGTTTAATCCGTCTCTAAAATGCCCTTTGAGGTCAAGTTGGATTATCAACTTAACCCAAGTTAATGTTAAATTTTGCTTGGCAATGCAACATTGACTATTTCACTTCAAACTTAAAATTTTAACTTGAAACATGAAATCAAGCATATTAGTCCTTAGAATAATCTCAAATTTTGGTTGTTAATCATCTATAATATCCAGACCCAAGTAGGACTCATGTAGGTGCATTTGAATTATAATCATGATTCATGTATGATTTGGTCGATTTATGGATGATTTTTATGATTTAGTGATATTTTGCAATTATGGTTATGATTAAGAATCGTGATTAAAATTAATCTTCATAGCTCAATGTAAGTCAATATGACTAAGTGGCTTAATGAGGATTAAAAATGCTAATGTGTCATGAATAATTATTTTAATCACCATGATTTGATTAATGGAAATTAGAATGATAATTATGAAATTAAAGCGAAAAATGCTAGAAAAATTCGCAAATTGACGCCTATAAGGCGGATTAAGATGAAATTTGAAAGATAAGCACATTATTTTGTGCTCAATCTTATAGATGGATTGGAATAAGAAAAATATGATAGAATTATGATGATAATTATTTATTTTCATTCCAAATCCAAAAGTTAATTTTAAATGATTATAACTCAAGATAGAAAAGTCGTATTAAGACGAAATTCGAGATGAACGAATAAAACTATATGAAGAATATTATGAAAGGGTTAGATTAAACTAATTATCATAAGAATATGCTTAATCAGAAAAAAGACGCATAGCTTTGACTTTATGCTCCATAAAGTAGCATTGCATTTATGTAAAAGCTAAGAGATTAAATGCATGCTTAACGACACATATGAGGTGTCAAAACGAGGTAATTCCAAGTGACTTTTGTGAATTTTCTAAAATGATAAAATCCATGATATTATCAAGTGTTTAATGAGAGGATTAAATGGCTAATGACTAGCCTCAAAGAGGCATAGGGAGGTGGCATTCCATGGTGACGCCCATGGTGGATAAAAGTACATTTTTTGATTTTTTTTTTAAAATATAAATCATGCATCTAATTACCTAGGCACCTAGGGTAAGTAATGAGCAATTAAATTAAGTGGAAATTGTGGCACAAAATGCCAAAAAAGAGAACTGCATGGGACATGCTCTCCATGGACAACTTGGTGGCCCATCAATGCAATGGATTTTGATGAAATTTTTACATGGTATAATTACCTAATTTACTTGGAGGTGGATGTGCCATGTCAACAAGGGATAAACATGCTTTAATTTACCCTCAAATGATGTGGCAAGTGGGCCTAAAAGCTGAAAAAAATCCAAGCTATATAAGGGGGGACGTCCATATGTTATGAAGGTTGGAGAGAGAAAATTCAAAGAGGAAAAACCCTCAAGACAAGGCAGCCTTGCACGTCCCAAATTCAACAAGGAAGGAGCAGAAAAAAAGGAGAAAAAGAGAAGGGAAAAGGGAAAAGAAAGAAAAGAGATTCAAGCTAGGGAAGTTGAATTCAAGTTTCAATTCGAGTAAGTGTATCTCGAGTTTTGAATTATTTAAACCAAGTTTTCTACCTCTAATTATGGGTCATGAATATGATTCATAAAGAACCTTTCAATGATGATTTATGATGCCATTGATTAGGTATTGAATAATATGTATGAAATCAAAGATTCAAGAGGGAGAAAATAGAAATTATGGTTGAATTTAGGTTGAGAACCTATCTTGATTTTTCTTAAAATCTTAAGCTAAGTTGTTGTTTTGTTTAAGTATCATGATTAGGACATGATTCATGTTTTTGTGGATTATACATGTTGATTTGGGCATATGCTAAAGATTTTAGAAAGGATGGAACTTAGGGTTTCATATTTGACCCGATTTTTCACTTTTTATGTTAAAAATGATGCAAGGAGTAGCCTAAATGATTTATGGGTGAATTATAGGGTAAAGTACCCTAAATTAAGGACCCTTTGAACATCCTACATGGGGTGAAAGAGATAACCCTAAATCTGATTTTTGCGGGGTACATACATAGGAACGTCCAAATAGGGCTAGAACGGGTACCCTACATGTATATCATGTTGCTGTTTTGTAAATAATTAAATTATAAATGTTTTAGAGAGTAAAATACCCTAGTATTAGGGTACTTTAGATGGCCAAAATAATTTTGGAAGGTATGCCCTAAATATTAAATCTGATTTTTAAGGGTATGCAAAGGGATATCCAAAGAATGGTGCACAAGGTGTTCAAAACATGTGTAGAAATTGCTGTTTTGGAAGCAACCAATACATGAATTTTAAATATTTAATATTATCCTAAATTTGGGTTAAGAAAAGCATGATTAGTTGTTGGAATTTATGGATAAAAAATCTGTTTTCATTTAAGTATCAAAAGAGGCATTGAAATGATGAAAAACGGGTCCTAACGTTGTTGTTTTGGAATTCAATGATGAATGGATTAAAATTTCATAATTAAACCTTAAATTATATGTTAATTAAGTAATTTAATCATGCAAAAATAAGATACAAGTTGCTATTTTGAAAATTTTTAAGAAACACATAATATATGTGTTGTAAGATGGGTATATATGAAAAACTATGTATGGTTGAATGATAAATGATTTATATGAATTGCTAAAATGCATAAATATATAATGAAATGCATGATTATGTTGTTGTTTTGATGATTATTGATAATATCAAAATTTAAGATTAATTTACGAAGCCTAAGACGTCGAATATGTGCTTAAAGTGAGCATTGACGTAGGAAATATGAAAAATAGATGAAAAATGATAAATGAGAGGTATGAACTTCCATATGATGATAAATGAATGGTTATTATGTGTTTACCCTACATATGGGTTTAAAACGCGATAAGGATTGAATGGTATGATGCACAAGTATGTGTTTGTATGTGTACCCGACTTGAAATTCAAGTTGGTTGTGTATGAAATGAATTATGGATTGGAAAACTAAGTATATGCAAGAAAGTGAAAGTTTTATAAATGCAATACCATTCTTATGTATAAGCAAAAGCAAAAAGAAAGTTGATTCAGAAAGTTAAAGCGAAAAAGGTAAGCGAACGATTTTTTAAATGCTTCTTCTTTTATCAAAATACGATAAAATGTTTGCTAACGATGTTTTAAATATTTGAATGGTTTAGCAAATAATTGATTTGAATTTTTTCTAAGATGTTTAAGGATAACCATTCCTTTATCTCACTGTATATTGAAATAACATTTCCAGTATGATGATTTGTTCAACGTTTTCTCAATTATTTATGACAGGAGATAAAATGTATATTTATGAATGCAAAATCATGCTAGCATGTCAAAAATGAGGTTTATGAAAAGTTCATGTGCACAAAGCATGAGGTCCACCTCAAAGGTATAAGTGGACCAATTGTCCTTCTTTGGTGCGGCCAAGTTGCTAAGATAGGCCTTAGACCGGCGGCACCTCCTTGAATTAGAAGAAAAGTTAAAGATGGATGATTGTCTAACTAACTTCCATCCTATAATGTCATGCTTAAAAATGATGTATTGCATTGTTTATGGTATACCCTTGACGGATATAAAAATATATTTTTCACAATATACCCTTGAGTGGACATAATGTTTGTTTTTCAATATATTTTAAATAAAAATGAATTGTCTGAAAACCTTATAGCTTGTTTATTGAGTTTCGACTCATGAATTGTTTTTCAAACCCAAAGACAAGTGAAAGGAAGCACCAAGCAAGGAGCACAGGTGGAGCTTAAAAGAACAATTGAATTTTTATGAATACATGTATATGAATTTATGAATGAATGGTTGTATGATGACCATAAGTGTTTGTCTTGATGTTGTATGAGAATAATTTTATGTTATGTGACTATGAATGGCGAAAAATTTTATGGACAAATGCTAAGGTATGATTTATCATATTATGATTAGATATGAATTTTATGATATAACATGTGTATATTCAGATGTTATAATGACCTAAAAGGGCATTTGATGAAAATTGAAATGTGTTAAATAATATAAACTCATAAGGAGTCAAGATTAAGTGGATAAATATTTAATAAATTTTGTCATGTGACAGAGCATCAATCTTGATCACGTTTACCAATCAATAACAGTTCTAGAGTAAGGCTAATGTTGTGACGCTCGGGCTAGAGCGCCACATCATTAATGCCGAAGTCTCCTAATTTGCATATTGAATCAACTTCGTTTTGCAACTTAGCCTGCTCAAGCATTCCCAATGTTCGATTTGTCTCCAAAATGCCCTTTTTTTATTGGAATATATTTACATACACTTCAACATGTATTACACTGAAAGTTCTGAGACATTCTTACAAATCTGGAGATACTGCTCCACCAAATAATCGAGAAGACACAACTTCCAACAACCAAACGGGATATCACCGCTCCCACAACAACCGGATGGGAGACCACAACAAAACGCCCTTTGAAGTCAACTTAGGTTATCAACTTAACCCAAGGCGATGCTGAATTTTGCTTGGTAATGCAACTTTGACTATTTCACTTCAAACTTAAAATTCTAACTTGAAACATGAAATCAAACATATTAGTTCTTAGAATAATCTCAAATTTTAGTTGTTAATCATCAAAATATGGATGATCCTTGATTCGTAAGTTGTTCAATTAAGTTCACAACAAAAATTACTAATATGTCATCTATTCCATAAAACCTATGCAACGATCTTAAATTTCTCATGAATCCGTCTACATTAGCTTGCTCTAAATCCTAAAATGCGCCAAACCACAAAGTTGATGGATGATGTCCATTTCCACCAGCTTTACAACATGTTTAATTTAAGATTTGATCCCTACCTTGAGAGAAGAAAACATCTATTTACCTAAATTATAATTTTTCCTAAAATCAACAACCATAAACTCAAGTCTACAAAATTCTAAGTTGTCTTTAATGGAAAGCTATGATCTTTAAGGTGATTACAACAATCTTGAAGATAAGAGGAAGAGAAAGGGGAGAAAACAAAGATGAATGAGAAGGAAAGAGTAAAATGGTTGCTTGCTCGCACCTTCTTTCAAATGGTCTTGCTAGTTAATAGGTTGTGCTAAACATGGGCCCACACAGCCCAAGTCATGTTCTTTTCCCATCCCACACAACTTTATCTTTTTCTCAGGGGCTTGCGACCAAACCGGATAGATCATACATACCTTGCAAATACTCTGCGAGATTCAAGATAGTCATAATGTCCTAAACGACACATCAATCGCACACCTCTAAATTAATACTCAACAAATCATGTCATAACTGAATGAGTGTAGTCATACAAAAATGCAAATTCACACTCATAATTCATATAAAATATAATCATGAATTATGTCTTATATACTTTAATATGCTAAGATCATAATGCATGCATACATGTGTTACATGTCTCCTAGGCTCTTAGATATATGTGCAATGTGCATAATACTAACATTGTTAACTACTAGTTGTATATTCACAAATTATCTCATGGCCAAATAATGGTTACCATAAAGATACTTGATCATCGCACCTAAATCCCAAAAATGTATACTTTATTAAAAACATAAATAGACATTGTTGGCTAGTAGATAAAAAACCAACTAACCCAACAAATTCAGGATTAAATTGAAAGATTGAACACTATAATTCACTGTTGCCATAATTGTATGAGAGCTCTAAATACGGAGCCCTAATTTCATTCCTTACCATTTTACTTTATATTTTATTATTTTATGGGAGTACTTTGGGCATTTATGAAAATATGACTGGCATTTAAACAAACCATTCTTAATTTAGCTTCTGTAATGGAATGAGTACTTTTAGGATTAGATGCAAATGTAATGAGTATATTTAAAATTTCGAAACATCATATGTATATTTAAGAGTGTAACTTAGGTCGAGTTCTATTAAGTACAAGAGAACCCAAACTTTAATTATGAATTGGATTTAGGATGGATTTAACTCGGGTTCGTGTTGAACTTTAAATTTTCTATTATGTTGTTTTTAAAATACAATGGTTATTTTTAAACAACATAACATATTATCAAAATTCAATAAATCATAATAGTATATTTTAAAGTATATTATAACTTTATTTTGTAAATAATGTAAATAATAATTATTTGTTCAAAATGAAAAATAAAATTATGTTTTACTATATTAAATTTTAATAAATAAAATCAATGAAATAATTAATTTATAAGTTTTGTGAAAAATGGATGAATTGGCTTATAGCCAACATTTTTAAAATATAAATAATATTATACATAATTTTGAATTCATCTTTAATTAAAATATTTAAAACAATTAAAAGATAAAGAAAATTATTGCATTGGTCGTTCAAAATTATTACTGAAATAAATAACTTCGTTTTTAATGAATAATATCATATTAATTAAAAATATATCTTAAAGAGTACATATTAAATATATGAGTGCATATATGTGATTATATGAAAGAATACATTAACATATATAATAATGGGCTCCGCTTCCATGTAACCAGGTTACATAGAAGCAGATTCATGCAATCCTTTCAAAATCTAAGATTTTGATATTTGATGGAAAATTTAATTCATTTATTATATTTAACATCATTTGTTTATCTAGGAGATCAACTTTCATCTGAATCAAGTATGTTTATGAGTCACATTTGCTGGAAAATGTATATATCCATATGTAAATCATGAAAAATGCTAAAATATCAATTTTAAAGTGGTTTTTTCAATATTTAAATAGTCTAAAATATCATTTTAATGTAAATAAATGATTACATAAAGTATTATTACATTTTAATACATATGTAAATAGATCTAAGCGTTTTTCATAATTTACACATGAGTGTGTATATATATATATGAACAAACATGACTCACAAACATACTTGATTTATTAGATAAATAAATGATGTTAAATACAATGAATGAATTAAATTTTTATTAAAAATTAAAATCTTAGATTTTAAAGGAGTTACATGGGCCCACTTCTATGCAATCCAGTTACATAAAAGTGGGACCGTATAATAATAACGTGTTAGATTTATACCTGACTAGAATTCTTTTTAGTTCATATGAATCCTAACTTAACTCTATTTTATCTTAGGTTTAGGGTTAAATAGTGTTTTTTTCGAATAGAGTTTTGAACTGACTTAACCTCTAATCATTTAGAATGATGGTCAAACATAATAAATATGCTTGAGAAAAATCTTATTTTTATGAAGTTGTTTTTATTTTTGCATCTGATTTTTTTTGAAAAATTTCAGTTTCGAGTCAGCGATACACTTGTTTGCTGATATTGTTAGATATATTTGAAAACGTGCTTATTCAAGTATGGGAGCCTGCTATGGCATCACATAAAGCCCTCGTGCGATTCCTTTTTTTATTTTTGTTTTTTACATAAATATATTTTCTTGAATGTGCGTAATCAATATATCAAGTTTTACTATTTTATAATACATTGAAAAATATGTTTATAAAAAATAAAAAGCATTGCATGTTAGCCAATTAGTGACGTCATCGCATTATCTCATATACTCACCCCTGTTTAAGTATTGATATATAATTAATTAAAAACAATATTTTCAGAGCCGGGCTCCGCTGCCAGCCCGCTTCATTTTGAAGCTGGGACGGTCAGATGGATAGGAACCGCCCGAACCGTGTAAACCGCGGTCTGACCGGAAATTGCGTAGGATGCGGGTCAGCCGGGGCGTCGAACAGAGAATAGCAGACTCGAAATATTAAAGAAAAAAACCCTAAGAAGAAAGAATCTGAATTCCTAATTCGCGCTTGCCTCCAGCATTTGCCATTTTCCCTAACGTCCGCACCGGCCATTTTCGCCGGCGCTGAAGTTCCGGTTGCACCGCTGCCCTATCCGCCTGTCGCTGGTCATCAGCATCCTCTCCGGTCGCCCCGTCAGCCTACTCGCCGGTCGTCAGCAGCCCTTTACACCCTCACCAGTTACCACCTCCCACCTGCACCGCTGCACGCCGCACCTTGCCGTCGTCGGCAACTTCTCTGGCCGCCCTCACAAGTCACTACATCCCCCTCTCAGCCCCCTTGTCTCCCTGCTCACCATTCGTCTGCAGCCCTCACGGCCTCACCACCTCCCCATTTCCACCTCCCTGTCGCCCTGTCTCCCCGCTTCCGATTCCCCTTCTCCTCATCTCTGCCCGGTGGGCCCTTCTCCTCGTCTCTAGTCACTACCCTCTGGCCTACAGTAGCAAAATTTATTTTTTTCCTATTTAAATCGAAACAACAGCTGGAAGCTGCTCTCTCTGCAGTCTGCTATCTCTTTCCTCCCCATCTGTTTTTCCTTTCTTCGGTCCTGTGTGACTTCTGACAGCAGCTCGCTGCACGCAGCAAGTGTGTGGCTACAGCTAGCCAGTCATCGTTGCAAAGTGTGTAGCTAAACAGTCTGGAACTTGAAGAAAAATCAGAAATCACTGTAAGATACTAAGATTACCGCTGCTCTTCATTTTGTATTTTTGAAAATTCAAAACTGCATTTCGCCATTTCATCGCTGACTAATTGATTGGTATTGTTCCATTGCTTGCATTATTGTAGTTAATTCATTTGTTCATTTGTGTCTTTACTGTGGAATTGTGGATTGCATGATTTAATTCTGTAATTTTAAAATTTGTTCTTGTACTATTGTAGGCAGTTCTTTGATAACCATGCCATCGTCAAACCCATTTGGAAATCAGTCTTCTACCCCTACGATATCAATTGCAAAGGTAGCACAACAGATTCCGGGTCAATACCTACGAGGGGAAGAACTGATATTGCATGGAACCATGTCATTGAATTAGAATAGAATAAAATACAAATTTTTGCACTGTGGAAGGTTTTCTCAAGAATTCATGTCGGCAGAATGGTCATTTCTGACCGGTCACCAGTCGGAAACCACTTTCTTAATTTTTTAAAGTTCTTTTTGAAATCGTAAATCAAAGTTCGTATTACTATAAATCAACTTTTATCATTTTTGGATATGGGTAAATATGTTTTTAAAATTCTAAAAAATATATTTACCCATATACAAAAAGCAGAACTTGGTTTATAGTTATTATACACCTAGATTTGCAGTTTCAATAAAATGGATTTTCGGACCGGTTGGACAAGCCCCCATTTTCGACCGGTTGTAGAGTCTTACGACTCTTCATGTTGGAATTTAGAACTTGAAAGTTGAAACAGTTAGCTTCTACACTTTTAAAATTTCATGTTTGATGAGAATGGTGGACTTGTAAACTTCTAAAATTTCATGTTTAATGAGAATGGTGGACTTGTAAACTTCTAAAATTTTATGTTTAATGAGAATGGTGAACTTGTAGACTTTTAAATTTCGTGTTTGTTGAGATCGTGAGAAGAACGGTGGATTATGGATGGATAAATTCTTTCATAATTCCATAATTCTACTGCTGTATGTGGTTTTGTAATATGCAATATTATATTTTGCTGAAAGTTGATTGTTGAGCATATGAATTTTTCTTTTGTAATTTTATTAACATCATGAATGATTCAATTGTTCAACTATCATTGATTTATTTTATTTCTTATTTTGTTAATGAAGTTGATTTCTTCTAATGTAATATGTTATAATTTGTGCTTAGTTAATGAATCTTTGAAAATTTCCTATTAATTTTTTCTTGTATGTTTTGTTTTGATGATTAGAGTCGAACATATAGACTTTGAGTTATGAATATATAAATTTACCAATATATGATTAACTAGAAGTAAACATTTATGACATCATAAATATGCCATACTGATATCACCAACTCAAACAGGTTTGCTTATCTGCTCAAACCAGTTCTGTTTTGACAACATTAGTTAAAACAATTAAATATGTATGAGATAATAAATATAATGCTGACGTCACTGGTTCAAGCCGGTATGCTAAATAGTTAACCGGTTCAAACCAGACTAGTCCCTTCATTGGTTCCATTACTAGGTTTGTTTTGACAACATTGCTTTGAAGGCAAAAACTCCAGTTTTTGAGAATACTAGAGGCTAGCTTTCCCTTCTTCTCGTAGCACTAGAACTGAACTGATAGAGACTTTCTACGAGCAGTCAGAAGATGATAGGACGAGGCAAAACCCCTACCCTATGTTTTCTCTTGGAAAGTGGAAATCATCTGTGATCTCCAGCTCTACCGGAAAGGGTTAAGCTTTCTCCATCCCCCTCTCTATCTGAAATTCATTTTGATTTGCGGAAGAAGTTTTTTTCTGCATTTCCTACCAGAAAGTTATGGCATTTGTTTTTTTTTTTTGGGGGGGGGGGGGGGGGGATAGTGGTGCCTTCCGTAGAATTTACATGGATGTAGAATGTAATTTTACGTTGCATTCCTCACGGGGACTGCGATTTAATCTTTATTGCAGTTACTGATGTTGGTAACTGCGCAGCATTTGTATGCTTTCTCTTGTAGTGAATTCTTTTTTAGATTAGCTTTCTTGTCAGAACTGTAGCATTGGGGAATGAGGGTGGAAGCTGTGAGATTGGGGATTGCCAAATTGCCAAACCACTTGAGAAGTAGATGCTAGAATATGATTTCCTCCATCTTATCTTATTTCTGTCATCCTTTTCCTTTTCTTGCAGAAAATAAAACAAAAAAAAGAAGACATGGAATAAGTAAAGCAGCTGTGCATGGCACACTTAGGTTGGAATTAGAATTTCAGGGAACATAGCTTGCCATGCGGAAACCCTTTCTGCAGGTGGACCTCAACCGCTTAGTTTAATAACATCTGGCAAAGAAATCAGGTAATATACTATTCAAGTAGTCCTTCAATGTACCTGGTCTCGCAAAAGTTTGCTGATTGTGCAAATTCAATATATGTTAGGGACAGTTCAGTGAGTGGATTAACCCGGTTTTTTGGACCTGTGAAAGCTTGGTGCTGGCTCTCTGCTCTGCACGCAATGGGAGTGTGGATCCGAGATTTTGTGGAAATTAGTAATTGAAAACCAAAAAATGAGACTTGGTTATCGAACAATAACTATAGACATGAACCTCTTTAAACTCATTAACAATTTATATTTATTTTCTTTAATTAATGTCTTATTATTTAACTTTTATTCTTTTACACAAAAACTAAAACTGAAATATAGTGCTCGTTTTAAAATTCATTTTCGTAAATATTTCAATCTCCCTTTTTACTTCTACTTGATTCTTGCCGCACAACTTGAAACTTAAAAGTCGAATGACATACAGATTCTTGCTCATGTTTTCATTAATATGAGTGTCTAAAACACAACATGAGGCTCGATTTAACTTTTAAAGAATGTTATTATTCATTATGGACTCCACACATTTGTAAAAATTGTTTTCTTAATCTAAACAATTTACAATACGAGCGATGATCCCATGAGGCTGGCCCGTTTACATGTTTATTTATTATTATTTTTTCATAAAACTATTATCCTAAATTTGATTTTATGTATCAAGTTTTATGATTATGGAGCTGTGTATATATCATTTTCAGCTCTCAAAATGACTAAAATATCACTGATTTTTAAAATTCAAAAAAAATATATAAATCTTCGAAAATAGTAAAATTTGGTGTATGAATCAAATTCACTTAGGCTGACAGATCTGTGGAAAAAGAAAAAATTTACTTGTAAATGGGCTGGTCTTGTTGGAGTTTCCATGAGAATTTATATGGATGTAGAAAATAATTTTTATGTTGGATTCCTCATGGGGATTACGCAGTTTTATTCTTTATTGCACTTACTGATGATTTCTTTTTAGGTTAGCTTTCTTTGGGAACTGTACATTGGAAAGCTTGCATTGAGGTACGAGGGTGGAAGCTGTGAGGCTGCCATAATATGAGGATCTTTTTTGTTGTCAATAATACCTGGCAAAGAAATCACGAAATATACTATTGAAGTAGGCCTTCAATGCATCTGGTCTAGCAAAAATGTGCTGATTGTGCAAATTTAATGTATGTTGGCGAAAGTTTGATTAGTGGATTAACCTGGTTTTTGGTCCTGTAAAAGCTTGATGGTGGCTCTTTGCTCTTATCACATGGGTCCCTTGAAATACAGAACGTACTTTCTCAGGCTGCTTGTTTATGATAGCCGCCATTCTTATTCAATTCAAATCGAAAATAGCAAAAAGGAATTAATGCTGCTGATGCCGGTTGGGCTGGAAAGACGATGATTTAAGAAATAAAGACAACAGCAATAGAAGTATTCTTATGAAAATCTTCTTGTAGCCTGCATTGGAGAATGGAGATGCCTTCGAGATTTTAGACATGATTGCATGACCAATATGAAAATTTCTATAATTACATGTTCCGAGTGCGATCATTGTGTGGGGCCATGGGAAATTTTAATTGAGGCATATGTATTGCAGCTAGGAATGTTTATGGGCATGTTTTGACAAATAATTCATACAGTTTTTTGCGAGCCATCTGATAGACCAGATGTGGTCCCGATTCTGAATTCTTAGCTTCCTCTCTCCCTCTCTCTCTCTCTCTCACACACACACACACACACAAAACTCTGAATTCATAGCAAATGATGACTAAATTGTACTCAATGGTTGATTCCTTGTAGGTGGGACAGGTTGGATGTGAGGACCTGTTAAATCAATCATGATTAATTAATTTGTAAATGATTCATTTGTCTTTGATGATGATGGTGATGTCTTCAGCTTGTCAAAGTATATGACCTCATAAATCATATTCTTGAAAGCTTGGAGTTGCAATTTAGAAAGAAAACGAAGATGATTTTCTTGGCAGCTGATAATTCATTTTGACAACATTAGATGCCAATATCAGTGTAGATATTATATTCATTTTTCTTTTAAAATTTTTTTGGATGTGCTAAGAAAATATGCTTGATCCATATTGCATTTCAAAAATAGAAATTGATTGAGATTGATCGATTTTCATTTGATTTTATGCACATGTCAGTATTCTTTATCTGCCTTTAACTTTGTATTTATTTATTTATATTTGTGAATGTAATCTGAAAAGCTTTTTCAATGCCTTGCAGGATTTGAGGTGGTCATTAATACTCTGATGGCCCAAAAACCTGAACCAGAAATCGATGATGAACTTTTTGACGAAGTCTATGGAAAGGCATATACTGGTCCTCCTGGTTCGACTGCCAACAATGCACACGAAAGAGCAAACTCTAACAAAAGGCCTCATGCAGGTGGAAACGCTAATGATGAGGACAATGATGATGATGAGGAGCCCCATGATCCAAATGCTGTGCCAACTGATTTTACAAGCCGAGAAGCTAAAGCATGGGTTGCTAGAGCAAAAGCCACTGAAAGGATCTGGAAGAAAAGGAAAGAGGAAGAAATGATCTGCAAAATATGTGGAGAGTCAGGTCATTTTACTCAGGTATTTATTGAAGACATTTATTTTAGGTCATTTTCTTTTTCAGTCCAAAAGTTTTCACAATTACGATTCATCAAAAAATTAAGAGACATGAGGAAAGGAAAAAAAAAAAAAAGCAGTTGAACTCCAAATCCTAGAATTGTGAATGGGTCGCTTATGTGAAGTTAAGCCTTAAGAACTTTGTCAAGCTCTTGTCAAGAGTGGATGCTCAGCTTCCCATTGTGCAAAGAACGAAGAATGATGGTGGCTGTGGAGGTGTGAATGGGGCGATGATGTTAGTGATAGCGGCGGCTGGATAGTAGGGATCAATATGGTGGTTGGATAGTAGTTATGAGCATCAATATGGTTTTGAATATTGGTATCGGACAACATATCTGGCTGCTCGGAAACCTATACAACACGGTTGTATTGTATCAGTATCGGCCTATATTGGACCGTATCGGGGTGAATTTTTTTTCAACGTCTAAAAAATGTTAAAAAAATCCACTAAACAAGAAAATTGGAAAATGCAAGAACATATTGTTATTTTACATTTTGCATGTGAAAATGATGGTGTATCGGTCCATTTTTCTAATAAGTATCTAATCTGTCGATAATTGATATGGCTTTCATAAGTCACAACTTACAACACAAGTTTATAAATATAGATAAAGTGAGAAATTAATAAATTGAAAATTCACAAACAGAATTGAAAATGTATTAAAGCAGTGAGGCTAGTAATTTCGAAAGTTTGATTGTTACCTCAACACAACAATCCATATCCAGTTCGTTGTTCACCGCCAAAATGAATGCCGATGAGTTTCATGAACATTATCATCATTGTTGCTTGACTGATGCTAACTCTCCATATCCATCTATATTTCAAAGACATTAAGTGTATGAATCTGACCCAGACCCATATTAAGGTAGTTGTGGACCTTGTGGTGGATATTGTGAGTACAATGGTTGTGTATATGCATTTGGATTGCCTATAGGCCATGGTGGATGGTTTTTCCATAGAACTCATACTTGTTAGCTCATCATCCTCTTCATCTTCCTCTTTGTCAGCCTCATCTTCTGGTTGTATAATAGGACTCTTTCCATGATCATCATTTGTATGTTGTGATTGTGAGGTAGAGGCGTGAGAATGTGAGATTGTTCTAGGCACAAAATAATGATATGTAAATCCGACAAGTATATCGAGTAATTTACTCACCTCCACCCCCATTCCTAGGCCTACTTCCACCATGATGGTCATCATCGTCATTATCTCCACTATCAGTACGGGGTGCACTGATGTCTTTGTCAACTTCAATGATGAGCTCTTAATGAGATTATATTGTTCCTCTAGCAATATTTGAGTAGTTTTCATCATCACTATTTTGATTATCTATCTCCTTTTCTCTATTCTCCAACCATGGGAGTAGCGGATCATCTTTAGCAAATATGTAGTCCAAGTTAACTGGACAATATTCCCTTAGTGCTCCTTGATTTCGTTGCCCTTTCCATGTTTTTAAGTCAGAATTCTCACATTATAATGAATGAACACATTTCTTTCCACCTTCTGTGACATTCTATTCCTTTGCTTTGTATGAACAAGTGCAAAGGAGTTCCAATTCCTCCCACAGCTTGATGAGGAAGTTGTTTGACTTAAAATCCTTACAGCAAGTCTTTTGGGACGTGTGGGCATTTTCTCCATAATTCAACCACCATTCAGCTCATAAATTAATATTATAAGTTATTAACTTATTATATAAATGTTAAAATATAATAAATACAGCTTCTGCGGCAGCATCAACAAATACTTGAAAATATGGTGAATCTGCCATGTGGGGGAATGCTATTGTGTAAGAACAATTTCGCGGCTGCTTTTACCAAATTATCAACAATTGATTTATCCATATTTGCTTCAAAATTTTTTTAGCTTCGCTCCACTTTTGCAAAATAGTTGTTCATCCCTAGTAAAATAGTTGTTCATCCCTAGTAGGCGCACCTGCCTCAAGAATCTCTTCCTCGTCGACGTCATCATCAACATTGACGAATCGCCCTTATCTCAATGTTATCGTCATCGTTGTCATCACTGTCCTCATTAGGATGTGGGGTTCCAAATACTTCATCTTTGCATGCATCTAAAGCGGCTTTTTTTCCCCCCCTTTTCTCTTGCTACATTCTTACCTTTTATGCTTTCCAAGTTAGCTTGCATCAATGTTCTCACTTCATTAGGCACCTGAGGGCAGGAAGCTACATTACCCTTTTTACGTGCCAAATGTTGCTGCAACCTTGTGAATCCCACCACTTAATCCTCTTCTGCAAGATTTAAATCTTATCTGTTGTTTATTGTCATCCTTTCTCCATATTGCCACCCTATATTTGTATTATATTCACCACCCTTGGACATCTCACATTCCAATTACTGATTGAGCACCAAACAGTGCAAACACCAAACAGGCAAAGGGAATCTTATTATCACAATGCACAAAACAATCTGAAAAACAATTATAATAACAAATTTTATTAGAAACTTCAATTCACAACAACCAGAACCCAATTTAAACTCTGTAAATAAAAATTCTAAAAACCATCTGTTAAGAAAACCATAAAGCCAATTTCAGAACATAATCTGTGCACAACAAAGTACGAACAGAAATTTTTTATTTTTAAAAATTTTCAGAATAAAAATATATTTTAAAAATCTAAAAAATAAATATGTATCTCAAAACTCCAGATTTATCACACCTTCATATTTATTACAGAAAAACCTAAATCTTTCCCTGGAGAAACAAAATATGAATTAATTTTGTATTTTATAAATTCTGTAATATGTAAACATATAAAAGCATCTAAAAATATTGCAGCTGTTAGAAAAAGCATAAGGCCAATTGTTGCACATAATCTGTGCATGCCAACAGAAGATTTTTACTTCTTTATTTTCGGAATGAAAAATATATTTAAAAAATTTAAATAAAAATGTCAAAACTCCAGATCTATTAGAAAAAGCATAAGCCCAATTGTTCCGCATAATCTGTGCACATGAACAGAAGATTTTTATTTTTTAAAAAGTTTTCTGAATGAAAAATATATTTAAAAAGTATAAAGAATAAAAATAAAATGTCAAAACTCCAGATCTAGCATGATTTCATATTCCCCCAACCAAATGATAGTTAGATCCGGTGATTTATGCCAATAAGACATGAGATTATTACCAATTTAAATTTTTCTCCAAATTTTCTACCGTTATGTAGATCTTATATGGCAACCAAAATAATCAGTTTTTCCACCCTAAAGCACCTTAAATCTTATTGAAATCACATTTTCACCATTTAGTAAAACTAAAAACTAAAAATAAAAAAATAAAAAAATTTGGACGGATTTAAATGCTGCTTTTACATTTCAGAAAAAATGGCAGTGTAAAATAAAAAAAATGGAAAAGTGCATTTTGATCCGGAAATTACCTGTTGTAATCCAATCATTGCTGTCAATTCTCCAATCTGAGATGTCCACAATAGGTTTCAAAGCAAAAAAAAAAAAAAAAAAAAAAAATAAAAAAAAATAGCAGATCTTGAGTAAAAATTCTGGACGGCATCTATTTAGTCACTCACGCAAGTGTTTCGGGTACCTGATATTGGTCGGGCTGCCCATATAGCCCAATACGGGCAAAAAAACGGCTGATACCCATGGAAACCTAACCCTAAAACTGTTATACCCTTGTATCCAGTATCAGGTTTAGCCAATACAGATCACACCAATGGCAGCGCAGCAGCCATGGACCTTGCAATGATATTTTGTTACACGGTCATCATTTTGTTTTTGTAATTGTTTATGGGAGACCAAACTGGATAGGCTTCTGTTTGTTTGTTGTGTTGGGATCCTTGATTAATGCATGCCTTCAGCATTTTGAAAGGATGGATGTATCAAAATGTTCTTGATAAGATGTTTCGTTATCTGCAACATTTGTTGACTGTTTTTTGGTTCTTTGAGTTTGTATATTTCAATTAATTCCTTTTATCCTTAGAAGTATCTGTATGATTCTCTGATGATGTATTTACATTGACAGGGTTGTCCGTCTACACTTGGCGCAGGTCGCAAGTCACAGGATCTTTTCCAAAGAGTACCTGCCAGAGACAAGCACGTGAGGGCTCTTTTTACTGAAAAAGTTATTCAAAAAATTGAAAAGGATGCTGGTTGCAAATTTAGAATGGAGGAGAAATTTATAATCATCAGTGCGAAGGATAACTCAAGCTTAACCAAAGGCATTGATGCAGTGCACAAGGTAATTCAGGATGAAGAAAAAGCTAAGGCAGGGGGTGCTTCTTCTTCACAGAGAACTGAATCCAGATCCCCTGATAGAAGTCCAGTGGGTCCCCAGTTGAGGCGCTCGGATTCTCAAAGGTCCCATTCATATTCTAGCCCCAGAAGAGCACCACATTTCCAACCAAAGGCCTTTAAACAGGAAAGATTTGATGAAGACCAAGTGCGTGAAGATCTAAAGCAATTATCAAGGAGATCACCACAAGGTATGCAAATCATTTTCTTTTGCAGCAAGAGGTAAGCTCAAGCTTTATGCATTCGAATCTGAATTAATTTTGTGTGGTTCTGAAACAGTGGGATTTTCTCAAGTATAAACTATATATGCTCATTTGTATGTGGTGGATGGGTTCAGAGATTCAGTGCTCAAATCTGCTGTCTTTGCTTATTTCAATATACGTGGCTAAAGCTTCTGTCTATATTAGTGCATTTACACTCAGTGCACCCGGGTACATTTCACTTTTTTTAAATTTTTTTGAAACTTTTTTCATTAAACTGTTAACTTAATTGTATTTAACATGTGTATCAATTTTTACTATTTTTGAAGATTTTTAGATTTTTTCCGGATTTTTAAAAATCAGTGGCATTTCTGATTTTTAAAAATCCAAAAAAAATCTAAAAATCTCCAAAAATGGTAAAAATTTGATACACATGTTAAATACACTTAATTAACAGCTGTGCAAAAAAATTTCAAAAAAAAGGGTATTTGCACCCAGGTGCATCGAGTCTAAGTGCACCTAGGTGCATATAATAAAAACCCTATTAGAAATCTGGAAATAAAGTGGGATTTCACTTAAACACATTCTTTTTTTTTTTTTTATGATATCTTAACACATTCTTGATTTCATGAAGCTTATGCCAACAACGGAGGAAGGGGCCATGCTGGCCGTTCAAAGTCACCACCACGACCTGGGTTTGCTAGCAGTAGTTTTGGTTCATTTGACAGCCATACTCAGAATACTGGGATGCAAAAAAATGATAACTGGGATAGTGAGAGGCGTGGGGTGGATGCCCATTCTAGCCGCAAGTATGAATTTCCTGGATACCCACAGACATTGGAAGAACTAGAAATGGAGTTCAAGAGGGAAGCTATGGAATTTGGTAGAATTCGTGACAAAGAAGAAGATGAAGAGAACTATAAGCACCGGGAGGTATGGCTGTCAGTTACAAAGCCTTATGCGGGTCTTTTCTACAAGCCAACGAGCAGAAAATTTTCTCTATTCTTTGGATTTACTCCTTTTTACTGTATGAGTTACCTACTAGTACTGCTTGGTTCAGTGTTAGGCATTATCCCTTTTGCTAGTCAATTATTGTTGGGGGGTTTTTTGATTTCCCTAAGTTAATTATTCTTTAATCAAAATTCTAGTTTCCTGTATAAATTTGCAACTTTGTTGCAATAATCTTATTCATTGTTAAAACTTCCAAAATTGTTGTTGACTTGTTCAACTATTCATGTTGAGTATGTCAGTCTACATTTGCTATTTATCTTATATCAGGTTCTCTGCAGCTAAATCATTCTCTTACTGGCTTCGTTCTCTGCCAAAACGGTCACAAATGTAGTATGGGAGGGGCATGATTTATGTGTGAATGACTGACATGCAAGACGCCCATGTGCAATAATAAGCTCAGCCATGGATGCCCCATGCAAGACGCTAATGTTTTAGTGAGTCCTTATATATCTCTGGTTTCCCTCGCCTTATCCACTGAATAGCATCTGAACAGTGTGACTTTTTGATGAGTCTTGTTGATCTCTGATTTCCCTTGCCTTATCCACCAAATAGCATCTTCACACTATTTTAGTGAGTCCTGTTGGTCTCTGATTTCCCTTGGCACTAATGTTTGCCAAGGGGCTGCAAAATTTCTGTTTTATGATTATCTAGGGTTGTAGAGTAAACTTGCATGGGGCCTGCATGGCCAAGCTCCTAAACAGTATACTGACTGAAGCCAGAATAAGCCAATTGACTCCAAACTTGCAGAGAGCAATGCTGTTCCATCAAACTGTATCTTCAGATGCTTTGGACAAATAGCACCAGCTGTGACTGGAAAAATCCTTTCTTTGCACATCATTAAACACCATGTCTCAGTTCTTCCTGTCTTTATTTTTCTTCCAGTCTAACCGGGGTAGAGTTTCCACCTTTGCTAGAGTTGTCTGCATGTATAAACTGAATAGAATCAGTCCAATTCCTTGCATTTAAGGTTCTTGATTATTATTATTGTTATTGTTATTGTTATTATTTGAGTGTGTACATAAGGTTCTTTATTACCTGTATTAGATTACTGATTAGATTCATAATGTCATTATTACTCTTCGCAGCAGCAGTCAAAAGATTCAGAAAACTTGCATCTTTCCAGTCTGACTGAAGTAGAGTTAACATTTGCTAGACATACATAGCAAAATACATGCTGTGTATGCATTGAATATAAAGTCATGTTCCTCATACCTGATAGGATGAAGTCATGTATGTGTATAATCAAGGTTGCAGATGAAAAACATGATTTTATGAGTAACCATTTAACTTATCTGGACAAGTCAGACACCATATAGAAAAATCACTATCTTCTTGATGATGTAAGCTCACTGGTTTACTACATTCCTAATTCCTAATGAGGTAACATTGAACTATTCTTTCACGAATATATTTTGAAACTTCCGCACATGGAAAAAGCCCATTAGGTTAATTTTAATAGGTACTTTGAGCAACACAAAATTGCACATGCATTGAGCTGTGCATGGCTAGATAATTCCAAAACTTTATTGCCAAGCTTGCTTCACACATTAGGGTTCTTTGCGTCTTTACCTTTTTATGCACGAGATTTCTTTTGTTCTTTTGTTTCTTTCTTCATCTTGCTGCATTAAGAATGTTTATGGCTGTGTCATGCTGGTAAGCCAAGAAGTTGGATGTGTCGGCACTCATCACACCTTGAGTTCGTACAGCAGCAGCATTTTTGTTTTTCTTTCAAAGATAATGGCTGTGCCATTTTGCGTTGCATGATTTTGCATCTCAGTTTTTTTTCACACTGTTAAAACCAGCTGATTCAACCAGGTTCAACCTGAGCTAGTTGCATGCTTGTCTGGACTGGCTCATTATTGAAACCAGACTGAGCCATCCAAATCAAATAGGTTTAACTGAAGCCAATTGCTCACTTGTCTGCTTTGATTGTTCTGTGACTTTTTATTTTTGCTATTTTTTTTAAAAAGTAAATAAATTCAGTAATTCTTCCATGGATGGCGGCTGGCTTGTAAATGCTTGAGCAAGGTTTCAGTTGCCACCAAAGCTGATTTTTTTTTTCCAAATCCTATCTTCCCAAGATTGTTTTGATACTAGACATTTAAAGAGCTATTCATCTGACTGCTTTAACTGAGCTCAAACTGCCAGTTATGTTTTCATTCATTCTGTCCTCCACAATGCAGACTACCAGAGAACTGAGGGAGACATACATGAAGAAATTGGCTACACTTAGGGGCATGCATGCCAAACAATGGGAAGAGTTCTGTCAATTTAACATCCAAAGGCAGCAAAGGAACCAACATCTACCACCAACGGGCTATGATGGTTATAGCCAGCCAAATTATCCAGATTATGACCGTTCTTCTGCAAATCCTCATTTTATGGGTGCTAATATGCCTATGGAGTCCAGGAATAGATACCCATATCCTCTTGATAATTATACAAGTTCAAGGCCTCCTGATTCCTTTGGTGAGTTTCAACGTCAGAGGCACGAGGAGTTTGGCAAGGGATACAACCGATATTGACATCTTAATGCAGATGCACTGTTTGGTGAGTTCTCTATGATACTTTGATCTGCGGAGCCAAATCTACAATTCATTTCAATTTCTTCAGATCTCAGTGGGCCAGGCTTTTTTGCAAATGGTTGTATCTACGTGGGTTTTGGATTAGTCAGCAACGAATGACACTAGGCTGCGAAACAATGCATTGATGAAACGAGTCTGGGCATGGGAATGCATATGGCAGTTTTATGTGTGTGCTTGAGCATGGATGACAAAAACCGAGATAGGCATTGCAGGATTTTTGTTGCCACCACTTTGATCTTAAAATTTACCCCAATTTTCAGGGCATGAAGGGTTGCCGTACAAGTTAAGAGGAACAGCTGGGTAAATCCAGGTAAGTACTTCATCTTGAAATGTAGGACTTGGGAGGGCTGGGCCCAGGTCCTAGGAAGATGTAAGTGGATATTTTGGGCATGATCTGATGGAAAAGGTTGTCCGTGGTTATGTCTAGATAATCCAGGTAAGTACTTCATCTTGAAATGTAGGACTCAGGGGAACTGGATCCTAGGATGATCAATGTCAGTGAATATATTGCGCATGATCTAATGGAAAAGGCTGTCTGTGTTCTCCATCCACTTTTAGATGGATGTTTGAGGATGTCCATTGTGCATGTTGTGGCCTAAAGCAGCATATGTTACTCTATTTAACCATATGCAATTTTTTTTTGGGGGTATCTGTAGTAATATTGGCATGTCTATTCACCATGAGCATCAGCTTTTGAAAACCTACCTTAGTTCCATGACTTCCATCCGCACCATGTTACACTCTTGCACCATGCATCCTTTGGACGTAGCAAGGTGCAACTGGGAGGCGAAAAGTGCTGAGTGAGAGGCGGATTCATGCGTCGACATTTATGCTCCCCACAGGATTGGCTGCAAGGCATTGCTTGGTTGAGATGGACTAGTTAGTAAAAGGGTGAAAAGTAGTGGGTGTATTTAGGGGTGCAAACCAGGCGGGTTTTCATTCACCTGCCCGGTATTCGGGTTTTCTAAAAGGTACTTCTTATATACTAGTACCGGCCAAAAGCCCGGACAAAACCTTTCGCTTGTAAGCTGCCAGCCAGGCAGCCCGCTGCCAGGAAAACCCTTCGTTGCGTGCTAGGCCATGGGTTGTAGGTTACAGTTCAGCCTACCTCACCTCAGTACGTCGTTCCCGGGTCTCATAAATTCACATGCAAAGGCGGGTTTTCCTAATTTTCATTTCCGTTATATCAATACTTTATTTTTAAACTAAATAAATCAACACTTTATTCACCATAATTATATTTAGATTTTGTATAACTGAAGGTGCTTTAAAATGTGTGGGACTTGATTACATAAGTCAAAATTATATTTTCCTGATCCGCTCAATAGATGTAAAGGGAGAGTGGAGATAAATTTGCATCTAGGGGTGCAATTCGGGTTCGCCTCAACTCTAATTCTAATTCTATTTCTAAAATTTCAACCATATCGTTAACTTAACCCTATTTATAAACTTAAAATTCTAATCTTATTTTTGAAATTCGGGCTTGAGTTGAGTTTAGGATTAGAATTCAGGTTGAAATTATTTTATATTTTTGTTAGCTATTTTAATACTTATTTAATTTTAAATTTATCATTAAAAAAATTAAAAATAATATTTTTCTCTTTTCAAGCAAAAATTCAAGTGGAGATGATAAAATCAAGAAACAATTTTGGGATGACTTAGATAGTGTTACGCAAAGGATGCCTAACTAGGAAAAGGTTGTGATAGGAGGAGATTTAAATGGATATATAGGAAAAGAGAATGTAGGATATGAGAGAAGTTATGAAGGTTTCAGCTTTGGAATAAGGAATGAAACAGGGAATGCCATTTTGGACTTTGCTATAGTATATGATTTTGTTATAGCAAATACCTTATTTTAAAAATGAGATGAATATTTGATAACTTTCAAGAGTGGGACCAATTTTAGCCAAATAGATGTTCTTCTTATAAGAAAATTGGATAGATCCCTTTGTATTAATTGTAAGGTTATTCTAGGCATAGACTATTAGTGATAGATATGTATACACAAAAAGAGCCAACAATTAAGATTTTAGATCAAATACAATTTTAATAATAATGAGAACCCAAATGAGGAATCAATTAAAATTTTAGATCAAATAATAACAAGAACTAATCACTTTCGGTACTTAGGATCAATAGTTCAAGAGAACGGAGAAATTGAGAAATATATAATTCATAGAATTCAAGCAGGATGGAAGAAATTGAGAAGTCCATCAGGAATTTTATGTGATCGTTGAGTTTCAATCAAACTAAAATTTTTTTTTTATAAGACTGCGATTAGACCTGCTATGCTTTATAAAGCAGAATGTCGGGCAGTTAAAGAACAATATATACAAAAAATGAGTGTAGCGGAAATGAGAATGTTAAAGTGGATGAGTGGTAAAACAAGAAAAGATAAAATTTGGAATGAAATAATTCGAGAAAATTTAAAAGTGATACCAATTTGTGATAAAATGAAAGAAAATAGACTAAGATGGTTTAGTCATGTTAAAAGGAGGCCTGAAGTAGCACCGATTAGGAGAAAAGATTTTATTCAAGTAGAAGGTGGTAGAGAATGAGAGGAAGACAAAAAAAATGGATGGAAGTAATTAAACAAGATTTAAAAATATTACAAATTACAGAAAATTTAGTCTTAAAGTGTGTTTAAGAATTTAAAGAAGAAAAATCTCATTTAAATATCCTCTTTATATTAAGTAGACTAATAATCATTTCTTTTTTAAAAAAAAAAGACTAGCCTGTTTTAGAAAATGAAAAGTTACATTATTTTCCTATTACGCAATTTAATATTAATATCATAAACATATACATAAACATTAATATCTAATTATAAGAAAAACCTTATAATATCAATTATAATAAAAATATTTAACAATCATAGTATTAAGTCAAATAAAATATAACAAATTTATTTCAAGTAGAACACACATCTAGTTACTAATATCATATTAAAATGACTAAATGATAACATCTTACATATGTAGTTAAATTAAAACATCAAATAAAACATTTCATGTTCTAAAAATAGTTTTCATTTTTTTTTGTTTTGAAACTACCACTAAACCAAATTTTTTTTTTCCTAAAAGAAAATATAAAAAATTATATTATATAATTGAATTTAAGGAGGAATGATGTTTATATATGGTATAAAATAAATATAATATATATGAGGGGAATGGAACTAGATTTATATGGAGTATAAAATAAATATAAAATATGTGTTATATATAATTTAGGTTCAGGTTTAGCTCAACTTGGATTCAAGTTCTTTTCAATTCAGGTTCGGATTGAACATGGAAAATTGGGCTTGAGTTCTACAGTAGGTAGTTTTAACACTGTTTCAGTTCGGGTTCGGCGAGCCGGGTTCGGGTTGAACTTGACCCAAGTTGCACCCATAATCCTATAATTTTTTTTTTTTGCATCACTATAGGAAGTTTATTTTTTGATGAAATTAAATTAAATTTGTTCCATGTGATTTCCAAACTTGTATGGGTGTAAATAGGGTCGGTCTTAACTCCTGGAGTACTTCATTCATTGATACATTGCTTGACTTTCTACTTGATTGGCGGCATCCATTGCTGCTCACGACCTTCCTCCATTAAATATGGTTGCAAACTGCTTATTTTTTTTTCAACCTGCTTCAACATTGGTAGATCCCACCAGGTTGTTACTAATCATTTTTCCAAAATTGCCGACAATTTGTTATCCATCTTAGCACCATCTTCTTCCCTTGTCCTTTGTCACCAACAGCTACCATCCCACAGCCACCTCCCCCAAATCTGGCAGACCACCTAGGCTAGCAGAAAGCAATTACAATCACTTTATCATCGCCATCATCCAGCACCCATCAATCATACCCCTCAAATTCATCCTAGCAACAAAATCAACCCATCTTCCTCCCTCTAGAATCTGCCCAATCATATTTTCTTCCAATCTAACCTTAAATTGTCGTCCATGATATTTTGTCACGATCCACTCTCCCCAAAATAAAGTTCCTACTATGGCTTTCATCAATCTCCACACGATCTAACTGTTAGTTATTGACTTAGAGTTCCGAAGGGACTAAAGAAGGTTGTCGATTGGATTGATGGTCATCGGAATCAGATTTTCCAGTGAATAGAGGCGCACTGTCGGATCTGTTTTCATTGTTAAGATGATCATGGCTCCCTGATGCAGATTAGGTTGGTTAAGTTGCTTGCTGTCGATTTTGCCAACAGTTACGGTTTACAGAGGAGCATGACAGATTTTGTAGGGGCAATCGAAATTGCAAGGATGTGCCGCTGTAAAATCAAAAAATTCTGCCAGCAAGATCGAAGGAGGATGCTAGCGTTAGATCTGATTCATTTGAAATAAGGGTGGTTGCCGGATTTAAAGAGGAGAGTAACTGCTGCCTCTCCTTGCTACCGGCAACTTGGATTAGCTGGCGGTAATGGTTGATGAGGGCATTGCTAAAATTAGGTCTGATGGTTGGTGGTAGTGCTGAAGATGAAGATGGGGTGGTGCGATTTTTTGCATAAAGAATACATTGACAAATTTGGATTATGGAGCCGATGCTCACTGACGACAGATTTGCAACGGCAATCATGGCGGGTATTCTCGACGGAGAAGATGGTCTTCGTTGTTGCTACTTGCTACTCATTGGAGCTTGAAACTTTTGTTAGTAGATCACAATCATGATCTGCTTTGGAGAAGCTTCTAGATTTTGTTAATCAGCAATCATGATGGAAAATCAATAGCTGCAATTGCTTTCTGCTATTGGCGGTTTGGAATTTCCGATGCAGGCATGGAATTTGTTGCAGGCGGCAAAATGAAATGATGGATTCAAGGGTAGTTTGGTCATTGACAAATATTTGTCATACCAAACTAACTATGTTTCCTATTCAAGTAACGGACTATTAAATTTTGGGTATATTTGATATTAAGAATATATAGAATGGGTATATACGAAAGATTTCATACTTAGTTGACATATTTGTAATTAAGGGCAAAGGTTGTGGATATATTTGAAATTAACCCAAAAATAATCATACACTAGCACATAATACATAGAAATTAACTAGATATTATTACTTTGAAATAAAATTATTTAGCAATTATATTATTGTATAAGTCATAAATTGGAAAATATTCCTAGAAAAAGGATCAATTTTTATTCTTTCATTTAAATTTATAGTTTGAAATATATTTAATTAAGAAAAATATTTTTAAATATTGTATATTTATTAACCCGATTTTTATATGGGGTTGAGTTAAAGCGTAAAAAATAGAGTTGAAGGTAAGGTTGAGTTAAAATTTTATAAGGTGGGTTAGAATTATATTTATCCCAACCCGATGTATACCGCAGTTACATCATGGGCAATCATAATTGTGCAATTAAAGATATACACTATTGTTGTTATTATTAATCCAAATATTCCCGTTAGCAACTTGTGTCCGGGACGTATTCATGAATTTTCCACTGTAGTGGGCAAAAGCCCACCACAAACGTGCGATTTAGTGGTGACCGGCAAAAGAGAGCGAAAAATAACATTTTCTATTAAAAAGGCATGCAAGAGATAGAGCATTAACACGTATTATACCATCGGATTTGTCACATAAAAAATGAATGGGATAAAAATAACTATACCTTTTAACTTGGCATAAACGTGCGATTTAGTGTGTTTGACAATTGATAGAAAATGATTTTTCAATCTAAAACTTTTCACCGTCCACAACTATTATATTTTTTAATCATTTTTTCATATTTTCCTATACCACTATCCTACTTTTTAATTATTTCTACATAATTATCTACACAACTAACTTATCTATTTTAACTTTATCATCTTTATTACTCATCATTACCACTATCATATCACATCATTGGACAACTTTCACTTTTCTAAAGTTTTCATAAAAAAATTTATTCATTACCAAACACACCCTTAATATTACAGGATTTAATACCAAGTTCAACTCAGGCCTAAACGCATGGGGTCAAAATAGGTACTGCATCCGGATGGTTTACCCGGCCCGATGTGCACGCCTAGGTGTATGTCTTGTTTCTTCAGCTTTTTGGCTTTATGCTTGCTGGTGCTTTGGATTTTCCTTCCTTTCCCCCGGAATGTGGGTTTGCTCAATGAAATGAATTTCTGTCATGGTGTTATCATTTGTCCATCATTCACGTTTAAGAGTTGTTGGTTCAAATTCAGTGGCGGATTTTGGACCTTTGGCCAGTGGGGGCAATAATGCATGAAGGGCTTATATTATTATTTGAGAGGAAGCATTTACGTTAAAAGACAGTTTTAAAATATTTTTCAAGAAAAATTCTATAATTAACTGTTATGTATATCAGCCTACGGGTTCAATTTTTCTGCCAGAAAAAAAATACACGTCATAAAAATTAGGATCGGCTGACTAAGGATGTGCAATGATCGGTGATGATCGAGAGAGCTTAATTTAGTTGTAGACCCTTAATTGTGCTTTTTAAAAGTGGTTTTATAGGTTTTTAGACAAAACTCAAAATTGAAATGCGCAATTGCAATCGTGGAAAACTCATATTAGGGGTGCAACTCGAGTCGGTTCGGTTCAGGTAGTAGTCCACCCTATTCATATCTTATTTGTAAAATACTTATCTTACCCTACTCATTTGCCAGTTCGGTTCATAGCGTACCCTATTATTCCCATTATCCATAGGAAAGGAGATAGGTAGAAACAGCAGTTGTTGGGAAAATAAGGAAAGCGATGGGAGATATAACAAATGAGAAGGAAATAAAAAATAAAATGTAATGAAGGGGCAGATTTCAGGGGAAAAGAAAATGGAAGTGCAAAGCACAATAGAGGTTGGAAAGGAAAATATTCGTAGAGGGAGAAAAGGAGATCAAATTTTTAACTGCTAGGTGGAATAGTATGTAAATGAGAAGTTCACAGATGGGACCAAAAAATTGGTGGGAGCGTAGAAAGGCTAAGTAGAAGCCGAAATGGAGGTTGGGGGAATGTTGATATTCACGATACATCTAAAAATTGTGGAAATTTGCAATAGTTCAAAAATGAGGACAAAGGAGAAGCAGGAAGGAGAAAGGATGGAAATAGTTGGAGATGGGGATTTATCAATTATCATAGGAGTGGATAAGGTGGACAAGCAACAACAGGGCTTCAACCAGGATAATGGGAATACTAAACAAGCTATATCCAAAGCAACTCATACCAGGATTGGAAGAGACTAGCTAGATCTACTGATGAAACTGAGAAAGTAGATGTTCTATCTGGGAATGGAAATGGGAATGGGAAAAGTAGGTGTAGAGAAAAGGGAGGGGAAGAAGAGAGAATGAGGAAGAGGCAGTCAAGAGACCAAGAATGCTAAAAGAGGCAGAGGCAAGCAGATAGTCAAGAGGATCTTGGCATGGAATTGTTATGGGCTTAGAAACCCACGGGTACTCATTGACTTAGTCAAGAGGAAAGATCTCACTGTCATATTTTTGACAGAAACAAAAAGAAGGAACGAAGAGATTTGAGTCCATTAAAAGAAGATTGAGATTTGAAGGGTGTCTAACAGTCAATTGTATGGATAGGAGAGACGGCCTAGTGTTGATGTGGAAATAGGGTTGTGAGCTCACTGTTGAATCCCATTCAAACTGCCGTCAAGCTTTCAAATCAAAATTCATGGCACCTCACAGGTTTTTATGGAGCTTCAAAAACAAACAAAAGGGAAGAAAGTTGGAGCTTACTGCATTTGTTGAAGACTAATAGCAACAAACCCTAGCTAGTACTAGGAGACTTCAATAAAGTGGTGGGAACATCAGAATATATTAGTAACCATATCGGACTAGAGAATCATATGCGAATGTTTAAAGAAGTAACCAATGATTGTGAACTAAGAGATCTGGGTTTTGAAGAGGCAGCATGGAGAAACAATAGAAGAGGGAAGCAAGGGTTGATGGAGCTTTGGCTACTACAGAATGGATAGACTTCTTTCCAATGGCTAAAAATATTCACTGTAGTGCAGCCATATCTGATCACCGTCCTTTATTTGTCTGTCTTGGGAATGATCTTAATGCAAGAAGACCCCCAAAGAGCTTCAACTATGAATCCTTTTGGACGAGAGACAAACAAGCAAGTGAGATTATTCATTAAAACTAGAAAAAGACTAAAGAAGTAAACGTAATATCCCTTGGCAACATAAAATACAAACTGTTAAAATGTGAAAAAGAGCTGATAAGGTGGAATTATAATTGCAAAGGGACTATTTCAAGAAAGCTCCCGGAAAAACAAGAGAAGTTAACAGATCTCAAGGCTCAAGCTCCTACAAATGACAAAGATAATGAAATTAAATTGGTTGAGCAGCAAATAAATGAATTAGTAGAGGATGAGGAATGTATTTGGCAACAAAGATCAAGAATAAGCTGGCTTCAAAAGGCAGACAAGAACACACAATTTTTTTCACATTACAGCATTAGAAAGAAGACGTAGAAACACCATTGTGCTGCTCAAGGATGAACAGAGCAATCAGGTAGTAGACGAAAATGCTCTAAAAAAAAAAAAAAAAAAAAAAAAAGTAGTCTAGCTATCAACTATTTCTCATCTATGTTCAATTTAGAAGTCAGAAACATCACAAGAATTATTGAAAACTTGAAACAACATATTTCAAAAGAAGACAACAAGTATCCGAGATGGCTGCACTCACAAAAAATGAACTGATAGTGGTACTAAAGAATATGGGACCATGGAAAGCTCCGGGACTAGATGGGTGGCCTGCAGGCTTTTTTCAATGGTACTGGACTTTTCTAGGAGATGATATTTACCGAGGCATGCAGAAACCTTATGGAATGTAGAGACAAAGAAACTAGATGGAATCTAATGAAAGGTATAAATCAGATTGATATTGTTTTGATTCCTAACAAGTAAGCTGCCGGTAGGTTGGGAGACTTTAGAACCATAAGCCTTCGCAGTTCGCAATGTCACATATAAAATATTTGCGAAAGTGTTAGCAAACAAGCTGAAAAAATGTTTTAAAAAATCATTTTAGAAAATTAGAGTGCACTTGTTTCGGGGAGGTTGATTACAGATAACATGTTAATTGCATATGAAGCTTTGCACACTCTATGAATTAAATCGGAAGGTGCGGAAAGTTACTATAAAGCAAGACATGGCTAAGACTTATGATAAGGTGGAGTGTGGATTCTAGCAAGTAAACAATTTTCATGTATTTTTATTGTAATATCATACCTTTAATTCATATGGTTTTTATGAAAATTATATTTTTCATGGAATTTTTATATCTGTTGCAAAGTGAGTCGTTTTGTATTAACCTTTTGAAATATGAAATATTATAATCTATGATTAAAAAAAACTATGTATATTAAGTAAAATTAAGAAAGCTAAAAAAATAAGTTAGAATATTTGCTGGTTATCCAGATGATTTAGGGGTAAAATTACAGGCTTAAAATGATTACACATGAACTAATACGTGATATTTTAAGATAGTTCATCATAACACGAAATGAAGTTATATAAATATAAGGAGAGTTAAATAGATAATAACTTAAAAATATTTATGACCCTATTAAAATTGATTTAGGCCAAATTAAATTAAAACTTAAATGAGGTAATCAACAAATTCACATATGCATGGTATAAAGTGATTTTAATTATTTAAAAATGAAATTTGGAGGTTTGAAATGAGTTAGGTAAATTTATTAGCTAATTAAATGATTATAAGTCATTTTACTGGTGCAGATCATCTGTAGAGGAGGCCCCGTGAAGACAGACGCAAATGAACTGCCGGAGCACCAATTCCATACTCCTCCTTCACTATCCTTTCTCCCATCTTACCGGCTGCCTCAAACCCACCGCCACCATCATAGAAGCTGCCGCCCCATCAATTCAGCCGTCCAAAACCAGTCCGACTGCCCAGCGGAGATCAACTGGTGTCTCAACCAGCCATCCCCAACCAAGCAGAAGATAGGCAGCACCCATCGAATTTAGGCGTCGCACGCGCCTTAAGTTTCCGGCAGCCACTTCATCATCTTCACATTCAACAACCCCAACACAGCAATTCGATTGAAACCTAAAAGCATGCAAAGGCTGCAGTGGGAAATTGGCAGCCCTTTTTTTCCCATTCCAACCCAGCGTCAAAAGCCATGAATTTCGGTTAAATCAACAGAATCTGCTGCCTGCAAATCAAGCAATTCCAGCTGCAAATCGATGGCAGCCATGAAATTTGAATTCCAGCCTCACCTTTGCCCTCGTGCAGAAAACCGGCAGCTCGAAAAGGCCACCATCTCCTGCAAAAGCCGGCAGAATCCCCATTTAATCGGTCGGCTAGCTCCAACTCCAACCTGCCAAGCATCTAAGTGGCAATTTCTGCTTCAATCCCAATCCCAGCAACAGGATCAAACCGGTATGCCAAAACCCGCAGCTGCCATTTTTTTCCCCATTCCAAACTCGAAGTCGATCAGCAGCAACACGCCCCTGCATCTTTCTTTTTCTTTTTTTTTTTTTGCCAGCTCTGACAAAAAATGTGGCCGTCGATTTTTCCCATTCTATATTCAAACCCGCAGCACCAATCTGCTGCCTCTGATCTTGGACGGCAGAAATAGATCCACCAAGCTTCGATTCAACACGCCACTCCTATTGACAGTAGCCACACCACCAGCAGCCCATTTGGTCTCAACAACAGCTATTTCAGCCGCATGAAAACAACAGCAATCACGTGGAAGACAACGGGAAAAAATTCCACAATGGCAGTGCAAACAGAAAGGTGTGAATAGAAGTCACCATGGAGAGCAGCTGCAATAACTTTGCGCACTTAGCTTCAATGCACTTGTGTATTTAATTTATTTTTTTAATTTTTTGAAATTTTATTTTCTAAAACTATTAATCTAAGTGTATGTAATGCATGTATCAATTTTTAATATTTTTAAAAATTTTTAGATTTTTTTAAAAATCAATGGTAATTTAAAATCACTAAAGATGCCACTGATTTTTGAAATTACTAAAAATGCAATCGATTTTTAAAAATTCAAAAAAAATCTTAAAATCCTTAAAAATTATAAAAATTGATACACATGTTAAATACACATAGATTAATAATTACATAAAAAAAATTTAAAAATGTATATTTCCACCCAGATGCACTGAAGCTAAATGCACCCGGTTGCACTTGATCTAACTCCAATGAGATTTCTACATCATTAGGTGTGACACCTCCAACCCGAGGCGTCACAATTCTAAGCCTTACTCCAAAATCGTTATCAATTGGTAAATGTGAAATATGATTGTTACCCTGATCACGCGGCGAGTTCTTAGTTGGATCTCATCCAATTTTTTTTTGTTTCATTCCTTTATCCATCATTATTTCATTTCTTTGTATTTCACTTCATTTATCTTGTAAGCAATGATACACTTGTAATTCATTGCACATAGCATTTTAAAATACTAATCGGTTCCCTTCCTTATATACTTTTTCGTAAACTCATCTTGTGGCAATTGTCATCAACTGTACATATTATTCATAAAATTTTCGTCTTGTTCTCTTACATCCTTGGTTTTATCAACCTGGTCATGTCATAACCATATAAAATTCATTCTTTATCAAATAGCAACACCCATACTTATATACATATTTTCAATCATCAATTCACATAGAACTTAGAACTTTTAATAAGTTCACATACATTGTCATACCATAAAAATTCCAGTCATACCATTCCATACACATAGCTAATCATTTAGCACACACATAAATATCATTTTATACCTTTCCTCAAATGCTCAGGTTCTCTACCTCTCGAGCTTCCCTGTATTTGTCTAAGGTTTGGGAAAATAAGTCGTGAATGATAACTCAGTAAGCAAGCATTTTGCATTATCATATAAATGCATTTCTCGCTGTTGGGTAGGAGACACTTATAAGTGATCAACTACTAACAGGAAGAAACTTTTCATGAAAACCTTTCATAAAATCCTTCATAAAACATTTCATATAAACCCTTTATAAAATCTTTTTTCATGAGGACATTTGCATGTCCTAAAACGTTGTTATATAATCATAAGGACAAGTGTATGTCCTAAAACATTTGCATATAATCCTTTGTTCATGAGAACAATTTTATGACCTAAACCATTTGCATATAAATCTCTTTATATAAGGACAATTGTATGTTCTCAAACAATTTCGTATAAATCCTTTTTCATATCCTAATTTTTGGGCTTTTAAAAAACAATGCATATGCATATAAACCTTTTTATTTGTGTGGACATTTTTATGTCCTAAAACATGTTCATGTAAACCTTATTTCCTATGGACAAAATTATGTCCTAAAATATTTGAGTAAACATTGTTTTCTATGGACATTGTTATGTCCTGAAATATCCTTAAATAAACATTATTTCTTGTGGACATCTTCATGACAAAAAATATTCTCATGTCTCCATTTTGGGGCTTTTAAAACAAAACATATGCATATACGTCTCTAACCCTCTGGTAGGTGACACTTACCAAGTGATCATCCTTCCATAAGAAAGAAACCATCCATGTAACTACACTGCTAGCTAGGCAGTCGTCTATGATCCTGCTCCCATTTCAGAAAGGGCGCCGCCGGCCACCGGCCTTCCTTTAGTGACTTGACCATAGGTAGAGGTTGGCCTTAGTGTGGCGCCCCAAACCGAGATGCCTAAAAGCCTTACTCCGGGATCTTTTTGATTAGTAAACGTGACTCAGGATTGTTGCCCTGATTACACGGCAGGATTTTTTTTTATATATATATACAACATTAATACATGAAAAATTTCCATCATTTATTCAACATGAAATATATTTCATATATTACAGTTATGATCAAAAACTAATTTCATAAACATTTTTATTGAAATAAAAATATTCATATCCATCTCCAAATTAACATCATTGTCTTTACATAAATATTCACATATACAACATTCATATCAAAACTACATAACACTTGGCATGCTGCCTTCATCATCATTTCCTGTCTGTTGTTGAAAAAGCATGGGTGAGTAATAATACTCAGTAAGCAAGCAATACATAATTTTTTAATCATTTTATGCATTTCATAAAATGCAATGTAATGCATACATAGCATTCATGACATTCCTTTGGATGCGACACTAGCTAGTCGCCCATCCCATACATGCTCCCATTTCAGGGAGGTCGCCGCCGGCCTGGGCCTATTAAGCGACTTGGCAATAGCGAGGGGGACAACCGGCCCGCTTACTACCTTGACTAAGGCTTATTCCTCGTGCACATGCTCATTTACATACATATGCCGGCACGATATTTGCAAATCATAAACAAATTCATAAAAAGCATTTAATAAATAATTTAACAAAATAGACTTCAGTTCATGTAAAACAATTATAGGTATGACCAACCTTAAATAAATTTCATAAAACAATTTACAACAATTTGCAAGTATTTTGAAAATAATTTGCAAAAGATATAACTTGCGTACCTTCTCAGTGGGTGTCTTCAACCTTCTCTTTTCCTTTTCCTATTCAAGGAAAAAGGATAATTTTATTTTATCTATTCAAGCTGCTTCCCATGCATGCTCTATAATATTTGGGCATTATTTCTTTATATGAATATTTTTTATCCATAGGTTCCTCAAAATTTTTATCTTTATATTTAAATATTAATATCAAATTTTCTCCAAAATCACGCTGTTTACTGTAGCAAATTACTGTTCATCCGAGTTACTGTTCACAGAGACGTGGTTACTGTTCATGAGTTTCAAAAATTGATATTTTTTTCAAAAATAAAAAATACCACGACATAGCTTATGCCTAGTATATCATAGGATATTTTATATATTTTAAATTTATTATCATTTACTTGGCAAAAAAAAATTATTTTCTCCGTATACTAAAAATCAACATAAATTCGCTTAAGTATAATCCTTAATTCTAAAAATCATGAAATTAATATATCCTCATTCCAACATAATATTTATCACAATCATACATCCCAAATCATCATTTATCAATTTCGGAGCATTATTTTCACATATGATATGCTATCTTCCCGAATACCCTATCTTCGCTTCAAATTTTTGATGTTTTAGCATAATTCCATTTAAGCATTATATATATACTTATTTTCTCATGCTTAGGAATTATCTAAACATGGTTTTACCCTACTTAATATTTAAAAGAAATTTGGGTAGAAATTACTTACCCGAAGCGGAGATATGCCACTTTTTCTTACCCTTTTTCTCTCTAACTTCCTCCTTTTTTTCCTTGGATGTGTGGGAAAGTTTGGGAACTGAAAATTTTCAAATGGAGATGGTTTTTGGATGCCTTGGACGTTCTCCCCCTGCTGCCCTATTTATAGGGGTTGGATTTTTCAATAATTTAGAATTTACCCCCTAGTTTTGAGGTATTTATTTATAAATTGGTATTTCTTTTTAATTTTGAAAAAACGCTTTGAGCCATGTGCTGCCCACCCTAGGCCTACCCCATCCCCCCTATGCAGCCCTATTTTTACCTATTTTTTTGATTTTTTAAAATTAATTAAATTAGGCTAAATTAATCTTAGCCATTGATTAAAGATGATGATGATGATTAATGACCATTGATCTTGGTCAAGCCTCCAGCCACCCTAGCCTTCTCTAGCCCCTGCAGCAGCTGCCTTTTAATTAATTTTTTATTTTTTATTTTTTTATTTTATTTAAAAAGTCAAAAGTAGAATTTATTAAAAAGTTAGCTACTTTTTGATCTTATTTTGACGTTCCATCTTGACCTTTGATTTGTGATTTTCATCACATCTTAACCCATTCATCATGTCCATCATGAATTTTTAACCATCCATAAAAAATTTCATCGAATTCTGATGTCCGGATTGCAATTTATGAATTTTTTCTATTTTTCCACAAAAATCCAAATTTTGATTAAAATATCCAAAAGTAATACTATTTTGTCCTGTAGTGATTAAATTTCTATTTTGTCTTTTTGTGATTAAGTTAATCAAAGTGATTAACTCTTAATCATGTGTCTTAATCTCCGTTTACTATTCACGGGGTTAAATTCCTAATTGCATTATTTCAATATTTAATACACATATCCATCAATATAATTAATGAATTTTTATTTATTCATAAAATAATTACAAAATTACAAATATCGAAATGACGCGTATACAGTCGAAATGACGTGTATACGGTCGGGGTTTCACACTTAGTATGCAACCGTCTCGGTCTGTAACCACCTCCACCATAGACCTAGTATATGATCCTTGTGCATATTCGTTTGTATTCGCATTGTCATGCTATCATGATTTCATAAAATTAACGTAGTCCTCAAACCGTGCCATTTTTCAAGTCAAAACTTGATATAATATAATCTAACATAGTCCGTAAACTGTGCCCTTCTCAAATTGAGAAGTAAACATAATTATTTTAAAAATAAAATATTTTCATAAACCGTCATTAAATAATAATGTTAGGATGACCACCCTTAAAAAATTTTAGAAATATTTTAGTAAATCAATTTTACAAAACATTTATAATAATTGATAAAACAATATTTTCAAGAGTATTTCTTGTTTGTTGGTATACAATTTTAGGATCATTTCGATAAACCAATTTCAAAATATTTTAATAATTGAAAAGAATAAACTTTTCTTGTAAACATTTTTATTCTCATTTCTGAACTTTTTATGAGCAAAGGATAGACAAATACATTTGCTTTCATTTTATTGGCATTATATGCCTTATCCACACACCATCATTAGCACTCTTATGTAGAGAAATATTTGCACTATCTTTTAAATATCATTTTAAATAAAGTAGTCATCAAATCAATTTATCAGTTGTTCATCCTTAAAATTTGTTTGAAAATATGAATACCAGACATTTTCAAAGTATATCAGTCTTCAAAAAGACTGAAAATATTTCAATAGACCATTTCAAAATATCTAAATAAACTATTTAAAGACATTTAATTAAACCATTTCAAAAGCCCTATTTATTTATAAATACCATTATATGAAGAATTATATTTTTTTTTCTCAAAACTCCTTAGGAATAGAATTCTCAAAGTAAGTTCAAACATCATCTTGTAAGAGAATCGAAACTCTCTCATCATAAAATGCTTTTGAAATAGTATTTTGAAGAACTTGCTTAACATGAAACCATCTGAAACATGTCATTAATAAGGAGTAAAATCATACATTCAAGAATTGAGCATGCTTACTCTGTAAGAAATTCTAAAATCATCAATATAGATACTTGAAACAAAATCAACATTCATGAAGGTTCACTTGCTTACCTTGTAAGCAATCTTACAAACATCTTGATAAACCAAGTTCAAATTATTTCAATATATGTTAATAAAATAATATATGAAAATGCTTAATAGAACATCATTATAAAGAATTTGTAATCATTTTAATATTTGAAATAAAATTAATATTTTCAAAAGGTTGCTTGCTTACCTGAATTCACTTCCGTTTACTTCGTCAATTTTCTCTTGCCTTTGCCTGGATTTTGGGAGAGGAATTACCCTCCCTTTGATATCTTCAAGTTACCTTTCTCTCTCTTCTCTCCTTTTTGCTCTCTTTCTCTCTCTCTCTCTCTCTCCTTCCTTGCTGGACGTCCTAGCTACTCTTGCTGCCCCTTTTCTTATTTTTTCCTCCTTTCTTGCTGCCCAAGAAACCCCTTTATATATTGTTGAGATTTTACCTTTGGTTAACCATCATTTAACCATGGTTAGAGACACTTAATTGCCATCATCTAAGCCATCCACTTGTCCCATTCTTAGCCACCCTTTTGGCTTACTTCCTCCCCAAGAAACGTCTCTCTCATGCAGCCCTGTTTTCATGCATTTTTCAAAATTTCAAAATTGTAAAAATTTGCTAAAAAATCCCTCGTTTTGATGCCTCAATTGCACCCTTGATTGCATTCACTTTTGTATTAATTGAAAATCACTTTTTGAAGCAAAAGTCAAAGGGTTTTAATCATAAGTGATTAAACATTTTTTCATATAATTTAGCTTAATCAAATCCATTTATATGGTAGAGTACTTTGTTTTAGCCGTCCATAACAATTTCATCCCAAAATGACCTTTCTAATATAAGATATGCTCATTTGAAATTATCTCATGAAAATTCATAAAATTAAATTATTATCACTATAATCCAATCATGATTATCATAATCTATACCATTCATGAGGTAAAGCACATCAACATGTGCTTACTTTTCAAATTTCACGTCAATCCGCCTTATGAGCGTGAAACTATGAATTTTCTGAGTAATGACCCAATTTATTTTATAATTATTATCAACTTAATCATAATTAATGGAATTCAAAATCATGCCATATCATTATTTTCATACTCCGTTTTGTCCTTTTTGAGCATATTTACTTATATTAGGCTAAGGTGATTAACTTAATCACCTCACTTGATTACTAGCCCTGATCTCATTTATCCACATAGATTATATTATTAATAACTCTTGAATACCTAGATTACATTTATTGATCTCAAAATATTTTAGGTATCACATTAGGTTAACTATCTACATCCACCATGCCCATCAATAAATAGAGGGTCCTCGACCCTTATGGGAGACTAGAGATGTTAATGGTCATGGTCAACCCGTCAACCCACTCGTCCAACCTGTTTATAAATGAGTTTGAATTGAAATTTTTGAATAAATAGGTTATGATTTGCCAACCTGTTTAACCATTTAATTAAATAAATGGATTAGGGTTGAGATTTTATAACTCATCAACCCGTTTAGTAACCCATTTAACTCATATAACCTGTTCAACCCGTTTAATTCGTTCAACTCGTTCAACTCGCTTAACTCATTAAAATTATATATATATATGTAAACCCCTTGTTTGTTTTTCCTTTTTAAGTCTTCTTCAAGTCACGTAATTTTTATTTTTCCACTACTACCCTAATTTTATTTTCCCGTTACCACCCTATTTCCATTTCTCCTAAGCCGAAAACACCCTCTCGTTTCTCCCTGCGAGATCATCATCTACTAGAGTTTAGGCTTTCAGGTTATTTGCTATACAACCCGTTAACAACCCCACCAACTCATTTATTAAATGAGTTGTAAATGGGTTGGAGTTGAGATTTTTTAAATGGGTTAATAAACGGATTAGGGTTGAGATATTTTAAATGAGTTAGAATTAAGATTAAGCTCCAACCCGTCCAACCTAATCCGTTAACACCCCTATGGGAGACGCCTCCCTACACAAGGTTGGCTAACTCCGAAGCCTGGTAGGATTGCTCTTCAAGATTGGTCTTCAAGTAATATTTTGGATAAATAAAATTTCTTTTGATTGTAGTTTTTGTTTTGTGCTTTGTAGTTGTATTGCATATTTTCTATTAATTTTTTATAGTTTTTGTAGTACTCTAATTTTTAGAATATAATTAGTTTAATTATGGTTAGTGTAATTTGAATCGAGCTATTGTGTTTAGTTTCTCTTGAATTTTTCTTTCTCAGTCTACTCCTCTCTATTCTATTTTCTTTCTATACTCTCTCTCTTTAATTTCTCTCCTCTTTCTTTATCATCTTTCCGTCTAAGTTCTTTAATGCTTACTTTGATTATAAGCTTGGTCGCAAGCCAATCATGGACAATATTCAGTTAGCTTGTGCCCTGATAATTGTCTTGGCTAGCGAAAATTTACTTCTTTAACTAGTTATTGGCTATTTGATGCGGGTTATGTGTTTTTGAGATGTAGTTAGCGTATGGGCTTATTGTCCATGTTCACACCATGATCACACGGTTCACATCAATATATTGTATATCGAATAAACTCAGTCAAAGATAGATCACATCACAAGGCATTTCTAGCTATATCTCCCGCATCCTCGTAAAATAATGCAGATTAGTTTGAATCCTCAAAGATAAATACGAGAAGAATCAATGGACAAGGGAAAGGTGGAATTCTTTTTCATATTCTCTCTATTCTTTAATATTCTTCAACCATACATTTTTATTTATCGTGTATTCTTTCAAGCATAATAATCATTATAATTCCAATAATGAGATGGAGGAAACTCGGTCTTTTGGTTCAAGACCTTCATAAGCTGTCTCATGAGAGGATTTTCAGAGATTTGTGGATTGTTGAACAGTTGCCATTTTAGTTCCAACAATAAAAAATCTGTTAGCATGAAGATCAGCAGGAAATCAAAATAGATTTGTTTTCTGTTTTTTGTTATTTTTTCAAGTTTTAACTGTCCACAAATTTGGGAATTCAAAGTAGGAGAAAGTTGTTATTTTTTATGTATAAATAACTGGTTTGAATGAAGGAAAGTAGATCATTTTTTCTAAACCTTTCAGTTTACACTTTCATTGCTTTCCTTGTTTTAATCCAACAAGTGGTATCAGAGCTACAGTTGGTCTTAGAGGATTTGTGAGAGAAAAAAAACAGAGAGAAGCCTTATATTTTCAAACCCAATGTCAACCAATAATTACCTTTTCTTGTTAGCTCCACAAACCTTTACTAGCGAGAATTATCAAATCTGATCCGTGAAGATGCAATCTTACTTGGAAGCCTTTGATCTTTGGGAGATTGTAGCTGAAGACAAACATGTACCTCCGCTACCAAGAGATCCTACTTTGGCACAAATCAAAGCCAACTCTGAAAAAAATGCAAAAAAGGCTAGAGTCAAGACTGTTATTCAAAATTCTATAGGAGATTCAATCTTTCCCAAGCTTATGACATGCAAGACTGCAAAAGAAGCTTTGGACAAACTGAAAATAGAGTATCAGGGAAGCGACAGAACCAAACAAATGAAGATTTTGAATCTTAAAAAAGATTTTGAAGCACTAAACATGAAAGAAGATGAGTCAATCAGCAAATGCTCTGACATAATTTCTTTGATTGTCATCCAAATTCGGTTGCTTGGTGAGAATTTTTCTGACTCAAAGATTGTGGAAAAAATCTTAGTGACGCTTCCTGAGAGGTTTGAATCTAAAATTTCCTCCCTTGAAGAGTCCAAGGATCTCACCGAAATTTCAATGGCTGAACTAATCAGTGCTCTTCAAGCACAGGAGCAAAGGAGGGCTTTGAGGTAAGAAAAAATTACTGAAGGAGCTTTTCATGTACAAAATCAGCAAGGAAACAAAGGCAAGAAGCAACTTAACAAGAAGTTGAAAGACAAAGATGAAGGCTATGATGGTAAGAAAAAATCTCACCTTGCAGGTATTGTAAAAAGACTACACAAGTGGAGAAATATAGCTGGTGGAGGCCTGATGCAATATGTGGCAATTTCAAGCAACTTGGGCACGTCACCAAAGTATGCAAATATAAAAGCAAGGGTTCTCAAAGCAACCAACAAGCACAAGCAGCTGAGTCAGAAGCTCAGGAGGAGCAACTATTTGTTTCCTCATTGATGAGGTATATTTTGAACTATAAGACCATTACAATTATATGATTTTGGTCTATGAAATTATATGATTTTTTATTTTTTTTATTTTTTTTTGGTGTGTAAAAAAAAGAAAAAAAAGAAAAAGAAAAAAAAAGAAAAAAAAAGCACAACAAAAGGGAAATTGATAGCAAAAAAAAAAAGAGAGAGAGAGAGAGAGAGAAAAAAAAAAAAAAAGAAATCTCACATAGTCAAGTTTTTTATAGACCGGCAAATTTAACAAAAAAAAAGGGTTAAAAATATGAAAAAAAAGAGAGGTGGGGGTGTCTTGGACAAAGTAAGCTTTGGCCATCTGATGAGAAAATTTCAATGGGAGATGGTGCCCACTCAAAATCTACCGGGTTTTATGGTGATGGTCGGCCCAAAAGCAAAAATGTATAATAATAATAATAATAATATACACTGGACAATTTTTCTTCCCCGCTCTGCAGCCATTGCCACTGTTGCAAAAGTACTTTTATTTATTATTATTATTATTATTATTATTATAAAAAAAAGAGAGAAAGAAAAATATACATATGTAAAAATATATATATGTAAAATAAAAAAAATCTTGGTCTCACAATCTCTGCGATGGAAACAGCGACTCCAACCTCGAATCAACAGCAGTAGCAGCCATTAAAACAAAGAGACGTTGTTAAAAAAAAAAAAAAAAAAACTACGAACAGGTAAGGCGCAAGTGATGGCTATGAAGAACCTGTCAGATGGACAAAGGAGCGGGATCATCTTTGCTTGATTGGCATGGAGACAACCTCATTTGTTGTTACTAGACGAGCCAATCAACCATTGGACATTGAAACGATAGACTCATTGGCAGAGGCTCTGAATGAGTGGGATGGAGGGATGGTCCTTGTCAGCCATGATTTCAGGCTTATTAACCAGGTGGCTCAGGAGATATGGGTGTGTGAGAATCAGGCCGTAACATGATGGGAAGGTGACATTATGGATTTCAAGCAGCATCTGAGGAGCAAGGCCGGGTTGTCGGATTCAATCAAGGGGGCTAGCTGAAAAGCCGTTGCTAGCGTTGGCGCGCGTCCATTTTTGAAGCTCCTCCCGGGATTTTCTCATGCTAATGCCTTCTTCCTTTATTCATTTTACGAGCGATGGCTGTTGCGCTAGAAAAAAAAGAAAAAACAAAAGGGCCTCAGCCCGGAAGATCGCTTCGCTTCTTCCGCATTTGTCGTTTTTTTTCGAAGCAGCAAGCTCGCTTCGAGGATTGGGATGATTTGCAAGCCGTGGAAATTGAAGCTCGTATTGAGCAATATGCTGGCGAATGAAGTTTTGAATAATTCCAAGGTAGTAAATGAGTATATATCGGAGAACTTGCAGCGGCAAATGACTTGAGCAGACGGCGAGCCTTGAGAAGGCTGCAGTAGTGGCAGAGGAAGAAGAAAGTCTAGTGACAGACACGAAATTTATTTCAGAGCGACAGTACAACCCTTTTGGGGAAAGAAATCAGGTTTGCAGCGACAGCTGCTCTGAAGATGGGACGTGATAATAAAAAAAAAAAAAAATATATATATATATATACGCTGAACCTAGTGTTCCGCGGGAATGATAACTCGCGCCCACATGCGAGATTCATTAAAAGGTTCCGCAGAATGTTTCATGATTCCGCGGAATCACTCTAAGAACAACAAGGTGACGCGGAACTGTATCGCCGAGCCTATAAATAAAGGAGTAGGCATCCATTTCAAAAACGACGATAATGAGGAGACAACTCAACCTGGACGAGAGCTCTCCCACGCTCAAAGAAAAGAGAACGTGAGTTATCCGGATATACTTTTTTTATTTTCTTTTTTTTAGGAATTTTTTTTTTATTAAAAATATATATATACATATATATTATTTTCAAAAAAAAATACTTTTCCTAACGTGGATACTTCCCGACTGGCGGGTTGAATTGACACACGGGTTAAGTATTTTTCTCCTTTAAAAATAAAATAAAAACATATATGTATATTTTATATATATAAATATATATATATATACATATATACATATATACATATATATTATTTTCAAAAATTACTTTTCCCAACGTGGATACTCCCCGACTAGCGGGTTGAATTGACACACGGGATAAGTATTTTTCTCCTTAAAAAATAAAATAAAATAAATATATATATGTATTTTCTATATATAAAAAAAATATATATATATATACATATACATTATTTTTCAAAAAAAAAAAATACTTTTTCCCAACGTGAATACTCTTCGACTGGCGGGTTGAATTGACACATGTGATAAGTATTTTTCTCCTTAAAAATAAAATAAAATATATATACACATATACCTATATATTGTTTAAAAAAAAACCATGTTTCCTGCGCACGGTGGGCCACATAATATATATACACGTATATATAAAGCTATATATTTTTATGATAAAATAATAATATATATATAAGAGCACGGGGTCTCGGGATCTCGAGGGTTGCAGTATAATATGAATATATATGTATATATATACACATAAAACTATGTATTATTACAATAAAAATATACAATAATACATATAATATATATAAGGGCCGCGGTCCCGGGATCTCATGGGTGGCCGTATAATATATATATATACGCACATATATATAAAACTATGTATTATTATGATAAAAATATATAATAATACATATAATATATATAAGGGTCGGGGTCCCGGGATCTCACGGGTGGCCGTATAATATATATATATATATACATAAAACTACGTATTTTTATTATAAAAAATATATATATATAACAATATATATATATAAGGGCCCGGGGTCTCGAGATTTCACGGACCGCCGTATATATATGTACACATATATACATAAAGCTACGTATTTTTATTATAAAAAATATATATATATAACAATATATATATAAAAGGGCCCGGGGTCTCGGGATTTCACGGACCACCGTATATATATGTACACATACATATATATATATATATATATAGTCCGAGGTCCCGGGATCCCACCAAGCGCGCTATGCACACACGCGCGCGCCATACACACACGTATATATATAGATATGTATATATAAAAAAGTTAAGTATTTTTATGATATATATATATATGCATATTTGAAGACCCGAGGCCCCGGGATCTCACCAGGGCCCGCCATATATGTGTATATACATATAAGGCTAAGTCGTTATGTATGTGTATATATATATAATAATAATAATATTAAGGCCCGGTGTCCCGGGATAAGTGTCCTCATAAAAAAAAAAAGTGCCCCGAGGATCCTGAGATAATACACATATATATATATATATAAAAGCTCGAAAAATATATATATATTATACATATATATTAAAAGGCTTTCAAAAATAAATATTTTATTTCTAAAATGCATATATATATATATATTAAAAGGCCTTCAAAAATAAATATTTTATTTTCTAAAATGCATATATATATATATTAAAAGGCCTCCAAAAATGAATATTTTGTTTTCTAAAATTATATAGATGTCCCGCGGGCATCCAAAAATGAATATTTTATTTTTCTAAAATTATATACATGTCCCGCGGGCATCTAAAATTGAATATTTTGTTTTCTAAAATTATATAGATGTCTCGCGGGCATCCAAAAATGAATATTTTATTTTCTAAAATTATATAGATGTCCCGCAGGCATCCAAAATGAATATTTTATTTTCTAAAATTATATAGATGTCTCGCGGGCATCCAAAAATAAATATTTTTATTTTCTAAAAATATATAGATGTCCCGCGGGCATCCAAAAATGAATATTTTATTTTCTAAAAATATATAGATGTCCCGCGGGCATCCAAAAGTGAATATTTTATTTTCTAAAATTATATAGATGTCCCGCTGGCATCCAAAAATGAATATTTTTATTTTCTAAAAATATATATATGTCCCGCGGGCATCCAAAAATGAATATTTTTATTTTCTAAAAATATATATATGTCCCGCGGGCATCCAAAAATGAATATTTTGTTTTCTAAAAATATATAGATGTCCCGCGGGCATCCAAAGATGAATATTTTGTTTTCTAAAAATATATAGATGTCCCGCGGGCATCCAAAGATAAATATTTTATTTTCTAAAAATATATAGATGTCCCGCGGGCATCCAAAGATAAATATTTTATTTTCTAAAACTATATAGATGTCCCGCGGGCATCCAAAAATGAATATTTTATTTTCTAAAATTATATAGATGTCCCGCGGGCATCCAAAAATGAATATTTTATTTTCTAAAATTATATAGATGTCCCGCGGGCATCCAAAAATGAATATTTTATTTTCTAAAATTATATAGATGTCCCGCAGGCATCCAAAATGAATATTTTATTTTCTAAAATTATATAGATGTCTCGCGGGCATCCAAAAATAAATATTTTTATTTTCTAAAAATATATAGATGTCCCGCGGGCATCCAAAAATGAATATTTTATTTTCTAAAAATATATAGATGTCCCGCGGGCATCCAAAAGTGAATATTTTATTTTCTAAAATTATATAGATGTCCCGCTGGCATCCAAAAATGAATATTTTTGTTTTCTAAAAATATATATATGTCCCGCGGGCATCCAAAAATGAATATTTTGTTTTCTAAAAATATATAGATGTCCCGCGGGCATCCAAAGATAAATATTTTATTTTCTAAAAATATATAGATGTCCCGCGGGCATCCAAAAATGAATATTTTATTTTCTAAAACTATATAGATGTCCCGCGGGCATCCAAAAATGAATATTTTATTTTCTAAAATTATATAGATGTCCCGCGGGCATCCGAAAATGAATATTTTGTTTTCTAAAAATATATGGATGTCCCGCGGGCATCCAAAAATGAATATTTTGTTTTCTAAAAATATATAGATGTCCCACGGGCATCCAAAGATGAATATTTTATTTTCTAAAATTATATAGATGTCCCGCGGGCATCCAAAAAATGAATATTTTGTTTTCTAAAAATATATATGTGCCCCACGGGCCTTCAAAAAAAAATATTTCGTCCGACGGGCCCCCAAAAAAATATATTTTATTTTCACATATATATCTTAGAGACTTTCAAATATATATACATATGTATATTATAAAAAAAATCATATACTTCTCCCCGAGTAAATACTCTCCAGACAGTGGGCTAAGTTGATACACGGGTGAATGACCTTTTTGCTCAAACCGAGCCTTAATAGGCCCCAAGATTCTTCAACCCGAGCCTTAATACGCCTAAAACCTCCAGTAAGCCCAAGACGGCTCAAAAACCCTCCTACAAACCCGCTTGGGTCCAAAATTCTCCAACAAGCCACTTGGGCTCAAAACTCTTCAACAATCCCAAGATGGCACAAAACTTCCAGCAAGCCCAAGATGGCTCAAAATCCTTCAACAAGCCCTCTTGAGCCCAAGATCCCTCAACAAGCCCAGTTGGGCCCAAACCTCCTCAAATGGTCAAAGTTGACCCAAAAATACTTTTAAAATTTGGTTGAATCCATTTCTTGGTAAAACCACCCAATTATTCAATCCAGAGACTGAATGCGGGAGACGTTGGTTTCTTGTACAAGTACAGAAACTGAAAGCGGGACACGCTGGTCTGCTGTGTAAATCCAGAAGTTAAGAGCGCACTTAGTTTGCTGTGTAGGGTCACTAGTGTAGCCGACGGGCCCCTCACTAGTTCCCAAACCGAGTCATCGCTGGTCGACGGGCTAAGCGTAAACTCATATTTAAGTTATGGCGCGTGACGTCATGCACCTCATATTTAAGTTATGGCGCGTGGCGTCATATACCTCACATTCGAGTCACGACGCGGGACGTAGTGTACTCACTTATTTTTATATTTTTGTTAGACACGATTTTTCGTGCATTTGTAAAGACGTAGAAAGATCTTCTACGCATTTCATCATTATTTCAATAAGAATAAGCATTTTTTTTTACGGACTATTGTATTCAGCTCTTTTAATAAAGGGTTATCTCGTTGGAGATGTAAAATCAGAATGTAAAACACAATGCAAAATATTTCTGTGATATACTTTTCGGACTCGGTTAAAGAATTAGATGCTTTAAAATTTTGCTGGGGAATTAATTAAGCATTTATTTTCAAAGCCGCAGGAAAACAATTTTACTTTTAACTAATAATTTTTTTTCACGAGGCCGGAACACTCATATTTTCACAGCATAGATACCGGCAACACTTGGTTCATCGATAGTGGATGCACAAATCATATAACATTTAATGCAGCAATATTCAAAGATCTTGATGAAAGCTATAAAACTAAAGTGAGAATTGGGAACGGAGACTTCCTTGATGTGAAAGGCAAAGGTGCAGCCAAAGTAAAAACTTCTACAGGTATCAAACTTATTACTGATGTGTTATTTGTGCCTGAACTTAGTCAAAATTTACTAAGTGTTGGGCAAATGTTGGAAAATGGATATTCGCTTGAATTTCAAGACGATAACTGCACTATTTTTGATAATGATGGAACTAAATTATTTTGTGTGAAAATGAAGAAGAAAAGTTTTGTTATAGAATGGAATGCGGATAAAGCTTATGCAGGTGCAAACTTAAGTGACTCAGATTTGTGGCACAAAAGATTTGGTCACTTTAACCACAGGAGTTTAATCAATCTCAAAAGGCATAAACTTGTTGAAAACATGGCTGAAATCACAAATGAACCTCATGATTGTGATGCTTGTCAGCAAGGAAAACAAGTAAAAGTTTCATTTCCAGAAGGCCAAGCTTGGAGGGCCTCTCAAAAGCTGCAACTTATACACACCGATATGTGTGGACCCATAACAGTTACATCAATGAATGGTAATCGATACTTTCTTCTTTTCATTGATGATTTTTCTAGAATGTGTTGGGTCTATTTTCTCAAAACTAGAAGTGAAGTTTATGCTGTGTTTCAGAAATTCAAAAATTATGTTGAAAACCAAAGAAATTTGAAGATTAAAATGTTGAGATCTGATAATGGCGGTGAGTACAACTTTAGCAAATTTGATAAATTTTGTAGTGATGAAGGAATTAAACACCAGTTGACTGTCACTTACACACCTCAACAAAATGGTGTAAGTGAGAGAAAAAATAGGACCGTGATGGAGATGGCTAGGTGCCTAATGTTTGAGAAAAATTTACCAAAGCATTTTTGGGCCGAAGCAGTCAACGCTTCGGTGTATTTATTAAACAGGCTACCTACTAAGGCTCTCAAAAATAAAACTCCATATGAGGCTTGGCATGGTGTGAAGCCATCTGTACATCATCTCAAAGTATTTGGGTGAATTTGTTTTTATCAAATTCCTTATCAGAAAAGAGACAAGCTTGATAAAAGAACAGAAAAGGGAATTTTTGTTGGTTATAGTCTTGTCACAAAGGGATATAGAGTTTATTCCTTGAAAAGTCATGAAATTTTGGTCTGCAAAGATACTAAATTTAATGAAATGGCAACTTGGAATTGGAACAATCTTGAGGATGTGCAACCTGAAATTCTTAATGACAAGCTAAACTAGCCACATACTATAACATATGATGAAACTTTCGATGATGAACCTATTAGAGGTACAAGAACTTTGCAAGATATATATCAGGGGTGCAATCTTGTTATCTCAGAACCTAGCAACTTCCTTCAGGCAAAAACTTCACCAGCTTGGAGAAAAGCAATGCAAGAAGAGATTGATATGATCAACAAAAATGAAACATGACAATTAGTTGAAAGACTTGGAGTGCAGAAAGTGATTGGAGTCAAATGGGTATTCAAAACCAAACTCAATCCTAATGGCTCAATATGCAAATACAAGGCAAGGCTTGTGGTGAAGGGATATTCACAATAGCAATGAGTGGATTACCAAGAAACATTCGCACCAGTTGCAAGGTATGATACTATCAGATTAATTATTGCCTTTGCTGCATTCAAAAAATAGCAAATTCATCAACTAGATGTTAAATCAACATTTTAAAATGGATTTCTTGATGAAAATATTTATGTTGAGTAGCTTGATGGTTTTGTAATTTCTGGAAAAGAGAATTATGTTTATTTGTTGAAGAAGGCTCTTTATGACCTTAAACAAGCTCTAAGAGCTCGGTACATCAGAATTGATAGCCACTTATTGCAAATTGATTTCAAGAAAAGTGATAGTAAAACAACCTTATACATCAAAGGGAAGGGAGCAAAATTCAGGTACTTAAAAGGTACCATAGATCTTGGCGTTTTGTTTAAAAGTGCAGGAAATGATACTTTGATAGTGATTGGGAGGTTGTCTAGATGATTTCAAAAGTACTTCTGGAAATCTCTTCTCTTTGGGTTTTGGTATCTTCACATGGAGCTCAAAGAAGCAAGAAACAGCAACACAATCGACAGCTGAAGCTGAATACATTGCTGCTGCTGCTGCTGCTGCGAATTAAGCTATTTGGTTAAGGAAGCTTCTAATGGATCTTGGTTGTCAACAAAAAGGTCCAACTGAAATCAGATGTGATAATCTTTCAGCAATATCAATTTCAAAGAACCCAGTATTTCATGGTAGGACAAAACACATAAAAATAAAGTTTCATTTCATTTCGAAAAGTTCAACAATCCAATGAAGTGAATCTGGTGTGTTGTTCATCTGAAGATCAACTTGCTGATTTACTCACTAAGGCTCTGCCTAAAGAAATGTTTGAAATTCTGAGGCAAAAGATTGGTGTTTGTCTCAAAAAAGCCAAGGAGTGTTGAACAGTTGCCATTTTAGTTCCAACAATAAAAAATCTGTTAGCATGAAGATCAGCAGGAAATCAAAACAGATTTGTTTTCTGTTTTTCTGTTATTTTTTCAAGTTTTAACCTTCCATAAATTTGGGAATTCAAAGTAGGAGAAAGTTGTTATTTTTTATGTATAAATAACTGGTTTGAATGAAGGAAAGTAGATCATTTTTTTCAAACCTTTTAGTTTACACTTTCATTGCTTTCCTTGTTTTAATCCAACTGCCACGTCCTCGTAAAATAATGCAGATTAGTTTGAATCCTCAAAGATAAATACGAGAAGAATCAATGGATAAGGGAAGATAAGCTCTCTACATCTGATTTCTTTCTATTTCTCTATCCCTTTTATCATATCTGGCGTCATTTATGATGGGAAGGGTGGAATTCTTTTTCATATTCTCTCTATTCTTTAATTTTCTTCAACCATACATTTTTGTTTATCGTGTATTCTTTCAAGCATAATAATCACTATAATTCCAATAATGAGATAGAGGAAACACGGTCTTTTGGTTCAAGATCTTCATAAGCTATCTCATGAGAGGATTTTCAGAGATTTGTGGATCTCGTTTGTGGTTGCTTTGAGAGGAGTTCCAAACTTATGCCAACTCTTACTTCGGGCTCAACTGCAAAAGGACCAAAGTTCATTGGTGATTTCCTAGAGTTTCATCTAATTCAATAATGTCATAGTAATACTCCTTCACTGCAACAAGTTGTTAAGACTCTGGATCTATTGCCTTTTTCTGCTAATATTATCAATAAGTCCTTACGTCTTAATTTTGAAACTTTGAGCATTAAGCCTTATGATGGTCTTTCAAATCTGCAAGATTATTTGGACATGTTTCTCATTAGTGCTGATTTGATTGATCTTTCTAATAAAATCAAATCCAAGGATTTTATTTACTTCAATCACTGCTTTAGTTCACTAGTAGCAACCCTCCAGTTGCAATTCATTAATAAAGCTACACGTGCTACATGACCCTCTGACCACATGCTAATACGTAAAGGAGATAATGAATCTTTGAGGGGCTATACAGTTTGTGTGTAATGTGTAAAACCCCTATAACCGAAATCTAAAAAGAGAGTATATGCTCTAAGTTGTAATCTAGATCTATAGTGGAACCTAAGACACAAATGATGTTTGCTAGAAAGAATAGAGTAGAGAGTTATTTAAACCGTTATAAAAATCTCTGTGTTTCCTTGTGTCTTTGCTTTTCATTACTTCAACTCTCAATTTTTTACTTAATATATGCCATTCAAGGGGAACTAAAAGTACAAATGGGCTAACATTTAAACTAAATAAATTTTTATAAACCCAATTCACCATTCCCCTCTTAGGTTAAGCTAAGTGAATGAAAGCAATATTCTTGACATTGTTTCTTAGATTCTTGTAAACTATTTTACTTTCCTTGCACGAACTAAGTGCAGGTATCTGCCCTAGTCGATTGCCAAGTTTTGTTTTCCCAATTAGCTTACTAATGCAGCCGTGGTGGCAACATTAGGAATCTAAGAGAGTCGCTCTCCAAAAAGAAGGGTCACAAGCCAAGGGAAGGAGTCCAAAAAGAAGGCTCCTTTAAAGAAGAAGGCTAAGATGTTATTGAGGAACCTTAATCTTGGGTCTAAGAGATTCTTCAATCCAAACCTTCCAATCATGCAATTATGAAAAACCCTTCCAATCTCCCCTAGTGAAGGAATTGGCTTCCCATTTTAGATGATTAGGATCCACTCCTTAGATCCGGAATTCCCGCCTTCTTATTCAGGAGCTGAAATGCGCTTACTCTATGAATATGGTGCCACTTTTATACATTATGCAATTAGTCATGACACATGCTTAGTATCAGAAGAACTATAATCATCTCGTTACATCTTCTTTAAGTTGATGCGTCCATCTCTAGTTTGCAGTGTGTTGAACGAGGCCTACCCCGATCAACTTATGATGACTTTGAGTGTTACCACTTCTCTAGACTATTAGAACTATCGTTAATGTTGTGCAATGATGCTTTGCTTGAGAGCTGCAACATTACTAGGCTTTCTTAGGCTACAAGTAAGCTAAAGTCAAGGTGACGTCACCCTACATCTATCCAATCCTGTTTTCATAAGGGAGCCTCAACCCTTACACTCGAATGGTGCAAGCCTCAAGAGCAGCCAAGCATGAGAGTCTTGGTCTTTGAGAGTTAACCATTCCTGCAACATTGTCATTAACCTTGCAATGATGTATACCAATCCTCACTTATGTATGCTAATTGCAGAATTAATAACTTGATTTTTAAAAATTTTCATTTACACGTAATTACAGTTAATTTCTCTAAAATTTAAGAAACATAGGTTTTTCTTTAACCATCTAAAGATGTCTACCCATCCTAATGAACTTAAGGTAATTTGAGTTGATTGGAAATTAGATTGATCTTCTGAATGCATTTCTATAATCTATACCGGGAATGTTATATCTTATACGCAAATGATTTCTTTCCATATGATTTCCTAATGAAAATACACTAATTTAACACATTAGTACCTTTAAATGTCTTGTATGTCTTATTCCTCATCAAAACTCACAGGCTTAATTTACATGTCTTAAGATTTTGAACCCATGGTTTACGTTCAACGCTCCGAATAACATGATAGCTTATTGAAAATTTAAATACCTACTTTTTATTCTCTTCTTCATCTAATTTTTTCCTTCGATATTTGATTGTGACATTCTTTCAATATATTTGAACCCTTTTTTTCTTATTACAAAAATTAATATACTCTTCTAGGATTTTTTTCTTATTAAAAAAATTAACGTAAATACCCTTGGGATGTTTCTCATCTAATTCTTAAAGTACTTATGGATACAATATACAAGCTTTGTTGATATTATATTTTAAAATTTATTAATGTATTATTTCTAAAATGTTTACATATGTCTCCAATAAAACTTACGAGAAATAAATGTGTGAGTATGGAAGAATGGAGAGTACGATTTTTCTTTTTGTTGACACCTCACTTAAATGTGAAAATTAAAATTTCAAATGGGCTTACTACTATTTGGCACACCCATTTAAGGTTTTTTGTGAATTTACATTTGAATTTTTAACCCATATATTTGCAAGCCCAAATTTGTATAGGATCCATGAGCCTCCAATGCTTTAAGCCCACTACGGAAGTAATGACCAATAATTCATACGGTTGATTAAGAGTAATTTGCATTTAAGATGAAGTGAATAATATTTTTTTAAGTTAATTGAAACAGAGTCGACGTGATGAACGATTTGGATTAAACAAATAATTAATATTTTTATGAGATTTTTAATGGTCAAAATAGATTTGACCAAGAAAGGAGGTGAATTTGCAACGTTTCAAATGCTGGATGAAAATTACAAGATCTAAGTGATCAAATTAAGATCTGAACCGCTAAAGTGATTAAAGGACATCAACAAGTGTGGGCTCCATCCAAAATCAAGAAAAAATAGGTAATGATTAAAGCATGAATAAATGATACAAAATATATAGAATTAATGGCCAAGGAAGAGTTAACTTACTAGCCAAGCAAAACCATGGGCCCATTGTGATGGAATTTACCAACAAGTCCACTTGTGATGGAATTTTACAAAAAAAGGAAATATGGAGTTGTGCGAAAAAATCAAAAGAAAATACCAATATTCAATTTTTCAAACTTAAAAGCCTATAAAAGGACCCCCTCTCCTATCATTTCCCACACGTTGAAAAAGATCCAAAAACCCATCCATCATTCCTCTTCCTATGTGAGATCCATCTTCTTCTTTTTTTGCACCAGTTGGTTTCCTCATCAACAATAAAAAAGAAAAAGAAAAAAAGAAAAACCAAAGAGACTAGACCACGCATGCATCTGTCCCTTTTGCATTGATATTTCTTTTCATAGGAATCAGCGTATTCTCATATCATCCTCCTTCTTGTTTTTTTTTATTTTCTTTTAAAAAAAAATCCAAAAGCTCTAATGCATTAACGGCCCTTAGCACGTCCTCAACCTTCCTTTTCAAATTTTTCGTTTTTTTTAATAAAAAAATATCAGCATTCGGTTCCCATCGCGCCTTCCTATTCTCTGTTTATTCTCATTTAAAAAAAAATCAAAAAAAAAAAAAACCAAGAAGCAAACCTACAGCACGTCCTCTTTCCTTTTTATTTCTGTAATAAAAAAGGGGCACGTTGTTTTTTTTTTCCTTAAATCATCTTTCTCTCGTTATTTTCATTTTTTTAAAAAAAATCCAAAACCTCCAATACATTATTCCCCCTGCATCAACCCTTCTTTTCACTTGTCATTTTTTTTTAAAAAAAATTCAAAAGAAAGTAAAAACTCATCAGCACGTTATCATTCTTCTCTTTTTCATTTTTTCATTTTTTAAAAATCAGCACGTCATTTCCCCTTGAATCATCCTTCTTTACGTTATTCTCATTTTCCTTTTTTTTTTTAAAAAAATAAATAAAAAAACCCAAGACCTCCAATACGTTATTGCCTCTGCGTCATCATCATCCCTTTTCAATTTTTTTGTTATATATATATATCAGCACTCATTTCCCATTGCATCATCCCCTTTCCCGTTTATTTTCATTTTCATTTTTTAAAAAAAATCAAAAGAAAACAAAACCTCCAGCACGTTATCATTCTTCTTTTTTATTTTCCAAAAAAAATCCGCACGTCACTTTCTCTTTACATTCTATATTTTTTTCGGCTTTTTTTCAGCTTTTCTTAAAAAAAAAATACAAAGCTGCTGCTGAAACTTTTTTTAGGGTATTTTTTTTTAACTGCTCATAATTTTTTGTTATCCAAATCAAAATACTTATGCAACAAGTATGTATCATTATATTTATAAAATAAATATATAAAAAAAGCATGAAATCAAATCATCATAAGAAACAATTTATTTTGCGCAACGAGAACAACTACCCGCATCTAAATTCCAAATTGAGTTAGGGCCTCTAAAAAAGCCTAGGGATTAAATTCCTGCCTCAATCCTCCTGAGCTTTTACATATAAAATATATGTTAATTTTTTCGTACTCCTAGGACCGATGTACTAGAAAAATAAAGTTATATTTTTTTTCTAGTTGTGAATTCACCCAGAAAATCTGTCTTTCAGTGTCTTATTGTACACGGACTGGCCACCGTTATATAGTTAGTGGCGACTCCAAAAGTTAATATATTAAAATTTATCAATATTTGCACGCATGTTACTAACTGCTAATTGCGTCTAATTGAAATACATATTTATGTTTGACTAACTCGCATCATTTGAAAATCTCTAAAAATTCGCATCATCTAAAAGCCTTAACACTTGCATCTCCTTTCTTTAACCCCCATGTACACCTTTTATTTTTTTCCATTTCTGATCTTAAACCCCTATTCTACACCTTTTTAATATTTTATTTTGCACATTTAATTTCTATATCTAACTTGCATCATATTTGACCAGCTAACTCGCTAACTTGCATCTCATATTTATTTTCTTCTCTGGTGCATGCACATTTTATTTTCTCATTTAGTTCACAGTAATATTTTTTAATTGAGGCTACCTTACACTTTTAGGCCCATTTGCAGGCCCATTGTAGTGCGTTAAAAACCACGTGCTACACTTTTATATATAAAAAGGATGTTAATATGATTTTACAAATCACAGGGATGGAGGTAGGAGGCAGGTGCAACCTAAGCTACTGTCATTTCGAGAATCATTACTGACCGTGGGATATAGGAATCATTCACTGATACATTTTACATAGAAAGCAGCAGCTCTATCAGCTGAGCAGTCGCTATCGACCATAATAGATCAGACGACTGTCTCTGGTACTGTATTTTAGTTACTCTGTTCTTCTCGATTGGGTGGTGTGACGTGGCTGTTGTACTGCACAGTGCACGATAGTTGGAGTGGAGCGGCTGAGAGAGGAAGAGAGGAGATTTAGGACTCTTGTCCTCACACTACATAAACCATACCCACCTCCAGCAGTGACACCGCTGGCACCTTCAGCACCACCTCTGGCCCTCGGCAGTTCCTTCGCAGGAAATTATACCCAAAATCGATTGCTAAACGCTTGAAGATGGACGATCCTTGCTTTGCTTTCACATGCGAATGCCCAAGGATAAACGCTGTTCCTGAATCTTGTGCAGCACACAGCTCCTCCAGCTCTGCCCTCACATCTGCATCACCTTCTAAGTTGCTGTCATCCAGCATGAACCTCACCCTCCTCCGTTTTGTTCTACCAACTGGCTCCATCTCTATCATCTCCCCAATGCTCTCCACCGTCTGAAACCCAATTGAGACACTAGCCGGCTCAGCACTCTCATCAATGTCATAAGCTGGAGGGTGTTGGAATGCTGTTCCAATAACTGTGAGTGCGCCCTCATCAAATGAGTCTCCAGACTGGGAGCCATCAATGCTGTACTTGGCCCCACTGTGGAAGCCGTCTAGCCGGATGAAGTCAGCTAGCCTTGCTACAAGCTCTGATTCAAAAGAATCAATGTCTTGATGAACATCTCGATACCCATACCTGACTATGCACCGGTACGACCTGTGATCTGGAGGCCCAACTCTGCCCACGAGGTAGCGTTCGGCAGGGGGCACATATGGGACTGGGACTGACTTCACACAAACAAAAATAAGAACCCGGTGGAAGGCAGGCAGATTAGTGACAAAGCGAGAGAAATTGGCAGGAATGCCAGAGATGAGGTCTGTGTAAACCAGGCCAATCCCTGGGACTCGGGCGATGCCGAGGCTGGGGCCAAGTGCCAGAAGCCATTCAAGAGAAACCTTGTTATGGAGGTCATACTCGTACTTCTTAATGGTCGCATAATGCCAGACAAACATCACTGTCATGAGAAAAAGAGCTAGGAGAATAGGGAGCCAAGCACCCTCGCGGAACTTTGTGAGTGAAGCTGAGAAGTAGAGGAGTTCAATGGATCCAAAGAAGATGACAAAAGCTAGAGCCAGCAGAGGGGGCTTATGCCAGCATAAGATGATGACTAGGGATGTGAGACATGTGGTCACTAGCATCACCGTCATCACTGCAAGGCCTGCAATACCCGAAAAAAGTAATAATAATAATAATAATAATAATAACAAAACAAACAAACAAATCAACCTAGAGAGAGACACGCATGCATATCAGATTAATGTATGTGTCACTGACAGCCATGCCATATGAAAGTAGACTGATTATGGGATCAGAATGCTGGAAAGTCAATGACCAATAAAAAATGCAGGAGTTCATTAACAAAATCCAGTGAAGACTTCCATTTGACTCAATCACAGTCATGAAAATGTCAGGAGGAGGCTGGAGTTCCTCCACAAAATGCTACTTACATGTGCCTATTTGCAGATACAGGTTCAGACCATAGCATCACAATACTTCACCTTGAAATTTGTTTGTCCACTGGATGGGCCTGGTTGATGGTCATTAAGCAGTCGACACAAAAAATTGATATTGTTCTCCCCAACCACATTCAACTAATAAAGACAAAAGTCCTTACTATCAGAGTTCATCAGGAACTACATGCATGGGAATCACCAACGTTAGCTGCATATCTGGCTTCCACAGATCCAATGATCCAAGCAAGACATGAATTTTGTAATGACTGTTGAGTTAGAAAGAGAAGTAACCACATTGATCCATATTAATAACAATCCATAAGTGAATTACATGGTTTCCATAACACGAGAAACATTTATTTTTGGAATGTTGCTAAATATACAAGCCTCACTTTCAATCATCAGTCAATGAAATCCACTACTCCCATGAATGGAATGGTTAATTAAGTATAAGTCAATTTGTTAGAAATTCAAAAGCTCTTTGCAGAAAATAGCCTTCAATCTTTCCCTTTATTATTCTTCAATTACCTATTTTGCAGGCCATCTCTGTTGAATGTACAATCCATGGATTCAAATTAAGCATTGCATATCCCCAGCAAACATAATAGAATTGTCATATATCATATTAGCTAGAAACTAACAACCAGGGTAAGTAGGGGCTAACCTATTGACTAGCAATCTCTTCTAGAAATGTAGAATAATACAGGTTTTTAATAGCAAAGGGGTTTGTACTCAAAAAAACAAAAACAAAAAAGGAAAAAAAGAAAAACAAAGGAAAAACAAAAAAGGAGTTACCTGATGCATTCCCCATGTGTTTCGTGTCTCGAAAACCGACTGCCACAGCGATGCAGAGTATCATAAGTATCCAGTTTATCTCAGGGATGTAGATTTGGCCATGTATTTTGTCAGAGGTGTGGACAACTTTAACCCTGGGGAAGCAGCCAAGTGATTGGCTCTGGTTGATGATAGAGAATGTGCCGCTGATGATTGCCTGGCTCCCTACCACAGAAGCAAGGATAGCCACTACAAGCACTGGCCACCTCACACTTTCTACAAAGAAAGCAGTTCAATATATCGTCCCCCTTTTCTAAGATTAAGAAATAATAAGCATCACATTCCTAGAAATGGAGAGCTCAAAGTGGTATCTTACAGAATGATACCGGATGGAGTACAAGAATTTCAGTTTACCAGCCTGTATCAGGATGCAATCTATACAATGGACTTGGCTCTTGGGAAGATTTGACCAATAGTGGATTAGCTTTGGCTGTGGGGTTATGCATTTTTTATGGGTAAGTTCAAAGGCTACCTGTACAATGAAATATTTTGGTGGGTGAAGTGGGGACAGCTACCCAACCTCCACTCCATTACTGTTGCATTGATCTGCTGGCATTTTCCATGGTGCACAAAATGGCGATTCTGCTTCTTTATGGATATCAAGTAAGGCTAGCAATAGTGGGTCATGGTTTTTCAATGTAACAGGTAAGGTATAGTTCAGTCTTTGCCCATTCCCAGATTATTCCTTACAGAAGAGCTGGATACTTATGCTCATCAGCGTGTTTTAGAGTCATTTTGATGGATGATTCAATCTAAAATCTGCTACCTAGGAAGACTCTAAAAGTAGAGATTAGGCTTCTTTTTTTTTTTTTTTTTTGAGGTTTATGGTATGTTTGGGAAGTGATAAAACTTTTGGATGAAAAGTTTTTTGTATAAAAATTGTTAAATTGATAGAAAATGATGCAATATGATAAGACAATGATGAGGTGTAAAGAAAATAAAGTTAAAATAAATATATTAGTTGTACGGGTAGTTATGTAGAAATGACTTAAAAATAGGAGAAATATGTGAAGAAATAATCTTAAAATATGGTAGTTATGGAGAGTAAAAAGTTTTAGATTGAAATTTTTTTGTTAAAAACAAACATACCCTTAGAATAGTGTTAGTTTTAAGTTGTATCAATATCACATTTCTAAATAATGAATATATGCTTGGATTTGATATATTCTTCTCCTCTAATCACCATCAACAGTCTACTCCACAGGGCTTAACACGGCAGCGCATGCCTCAAATGTCTCTCTAGGGCTATATGCAAATCATTATATCAAAAAGACTTAGGAAGAAAAATCCTCCATAATAGACTGACTAACACACAAAAAATTGTGCAATAAGTAAAAAGGCAATTAACAACTTTACTGTTCTGACTTGGCAAACTTACAACTAAGAAAATTGTTGAAATCGATGCTTTTGATATAGGCTATGGAGGCATCCTCAAACAAATTAATAACAGTAAAGAAGAAACCATATAATATTATTCAGGTTGATATTGGATGGCAATTTAGGGAAAGAGTTGGAACAAGACGGCAACAAATTAAGTACAAATTTTGTAGAAGAGAATTAAGTTGAGGTATTACAAGATCGAAGCAGCATTTAGCACATAAATGGGGTAATGTTACTTAATGCACCCAAGTGCCTAAAGAGATTACAGCATTAATGCAAGCTAATTAAGAAGATATAAAACAGAAGAAAGCAACACGACAAAAGGAGAGAGAGGCAACTTTAGAAGCTTGAAGAGAATAAGTGTTTGGGACACCACTTGATGATCATGACAAAGAGGAGGAGGATGATATGGAAATGAGAATAGACTGCAATGGAGGATGAGCAACGTAGACAAACTTTCTCAAGAAATCAGTCAGTTCGAAGAATAGGCAGAAATAGTGGTGCAAGAGGATCTAAAAGTGATGGAGGTTTATTTAGAAGTTTTCGACAAGCATACAGTTCTTTCCAAGCAATTAAAAAGTATTAACCTTAATAATGAAGATATTCAATTTACAGAACCACGAGCACCCATGGGTGATAGGCAAGTCTTTAGAAGTTGTGCAAAATAAAAAAAATTTGAAGCAAATGTGGAATAAATCTACATAGATAATTTGCGTAAAGTGGCTACAAAGTTATTTTTACATAATAATATTCCAACTCATATTGCAGATTATCCATATTTTCAAGTTTTAGTTGATGCAGCGCCAAAGTAGGATCGTATGTAAAAGCACCAAGTTCATATGAAATTGATGGAAAATATTAATAAAAAACCTATGAGGAAGATTGGCAATATGTACAAGGCTTCAAAAAGATATGGGCATCATGAGGTTACACCACAATGTGTGATGGTTGGACTAGCCCAACTAGGTTGAGCATCATTAATCCTATGGTGTATTGTCATTTAAGTACAATCTTTATTAGAGCAGTTGATGCTACTGGAACTGTGAAGGATGCTAATTAAATTATCAGCTTGATGGATAAAATGGTTAATCAAGTTAGAGAAAATAATGTATTGCAAATTATGACAGATAATGAAGCGTGTCATAAGGCATCTAGGAGGATGCTCATGCAAAAGAAACCTAATTTATTTTGGTCTCCATGTGCGACTCATTGCATAGATCTTATGCTTGAGGATATCAAATGGAAAAAAAAAAAGTATCAACTGTGGCGGATAAGGCAAGGCAAATAACTTCTTACAATCATAATTGGGTTATTACTTTGATGAAGAAATTTACAAATGGCCTAAGTTGTTGAGACCTGAAGATACTCGTTTTGCTACAAATTATACTGCTTTGGAGAGTCTGTACACTCAAAGGACAGCTCTAAGTGAAATAATAGAGCATAGATTAAGTCAAAATATGAAAAATTGACAAGAATGTCAACCGCTAAGATGTATTCTATTATTAGAGACAATAGATATTGGGCAAAGGTACTTGAAATAATAAAAGCAATGAGTCCTTTGATTAAGGTGCAAGACTCCTTGAAAGTGATGATCGGCTCACAATGGGATTTATATATGAAGCAATAGATCGAGCTAAACTTGCTATAAAAAAATGAATGCAAATACTACAAAGGGTATTGGAGTCTTATTAATCAACGATAGAATCAACAACTTCATCACGATGTACATGCCGTAGGTAATTCGTATTTCATACACATCCTTTCATGTGTATTGAGAATTGATTATTAATCTCTTTAAATCCATGTGCGTGTCATTGCATAGATCTTATGCTTAAGGATATCAAACGGAAAAAAAAAGTATCTACTGTGGCGGATAAGGCAAGGCAAATAACTTCTTTCTCACAATCAAAATTGGGTCATTACTTTGATGAAGAAATTTACAAATGGCCTAAGTTGTTGAGACCTGAAGTTACTCGTTTTGCTACAAATTATACTGGTTTGGAAAGTCTGTACACTCAAAGGAGAGCTCTCAGTGAAATGATATCTAATAGAGCATGGATTAAGTCAAAATATGAAAAATTGACAAGAATGTCAACTGCTAAGATGTGTTCTATTATTAGAGACAATAGATATTGGGCAAAGGTACTTGAAATAATAAAAGCAATGAGTCCTTTGATTAAGGTGCAAGACTCCTTGAAAGTGATGATTAGTTCACAATGGGATTTATATATGAAGCAATAGATCGAGCTAAACTTGCTATAAAAAAAATGAATGCAAACACTACAAAGGGTATTGGAGTCTTATTAATCAATCTTTATTAGAGCAGTTGCTGCTACTGGAACTGTGAAGGAAGCTAATTAAATTATCAGCTTGATGGATAAAATGGTTAATCAAGTTAGAGAAAATAATGTATTGCAAATTATGACAGATAATGAAGCATGTCATAAGGCATCTAGGAGGATGCTCATGCAAAAGAAACCTAATTCATTTTGGTCTCCATGTGCGACTCATTGCATAGATCTTATGCTTGAGGATATCAAACGGAAAAAAAAATGTATCTTCTGTGGCGGATAAGGCAAGGCAAATAACTTCTTTCTTACAATCATAATTGGGTTATTACTTTGATGAAGAAATTTACAAATGGCCTAAGTTGTTGAGACCTGAAGATACTCGTTTTGCTACAAATTATACTGCTTTGGAGAGTCTGTACACTCAAAGGACAGCTCTAAGTGAAATGACATCTAATAGAGCATAGATTAAGTCAAAATATGAAAAATTGACAAGAATGTCAACAGCTAAGATGTGTTCTATTATTAGAGACAATAGATATTGGGCAAAGGTACTTGAAATAATAAAAGCAATGAGTCCTTTGATTAAGGTGCAAGACTCCTTGAAAGTGATGATCGGCTCACAATGGGATTTATATATGAAGCAATAGATCGAGCTAAACTCGCTATAAAAAAATGAATGCAAACACTACAAAGAGTATTGGAGTCTTATTAATCAACGATAGAATCAACAACTTCATCACGATGTACATGCCGTAGGTAATTCGTATTTCATACACATCCTTTCATGTGTATTGAGAATTGATTATTAATCTCTTTAAATCCATGTGCGTGTCATTGCATAGATCTTATGCTTAAGGATATCAAACGGAAAAAAAAAGTATCTACTGTGGCGGATAAGGCAAGGCAAATAACTTCTTTCTCACAATCAAAATTGGGTCATTACTTTGATGAAGAAATTTACAAATGGCCTAAGTTGTTGAGACCTGAAGTTACTCGTTTTGCTACAAATTATACTGGTTTGGAAAGTCTGTACACTCAAAGGAGAGCTCTCAGTGAAATGATATCTAATAGAGCATGGATTAAGTCAAAATATGAAAAATTGACAAGAAGGTCGACCACTAAGATGTGTTCTATTATTAGAGACAATAGATATTGGGCAAAGGTACTTGAAATAATAAAAGCAATGAGTCCTTTGATTAAGGTGCAAGACTCCTTGAAAGTGATGATTAGTTCACAATGGGATTTATATATGAAGCAATAGATCGAGCTAAACTTGCTATAAAAAAAATGAATGCAAACACTACAAAGGGTATTGGAGTCTTATTAATCAATCTTTATTAGAGCAGTTGCTGCTACTGGAACTGTGAAGGAAGCTAATTAAATTATCAGCTTGATGGATAAAATGGTTAATCAAGTTAGAGAAAATAATGTATTGCAAATTATGACAGATAATGAAGCATGTCATAAGGCATCTAGGAGGATGCTCATGCAAAAGAAACCTAATTCATTTTGGTCTCCATGTGCGACTCATTGCATAGATCTTATGCTTGAGGATATCAAACGGAAAAAAAAATGTATCTTCTGTGGCGGATAAGGCAAGGCAAATAACTTCTTTCTTACAATCATAATTGGGTTATTACTTTGATGAAGAAATTTACAAATGGCCTAAGTTGTTGAGACCTGAAGATACTCGTTTTGCTACAAATTATACTGCTTTGGAGAGTCTGTACACTCAAAGGACAGCTCTAAGTGAAATGACATCTAATAGAGCATAGATTAAGTCAAAATATGAAAAATTGACAAGAATGTCAACAGCTAAGATGTGTTCTATTATTAGAGACAATAGATATTGGGCAAAGGTACTTGAAATAATAAAAGCAATGAGTCCTTTGATTAAGGTGCAAGACTCCTTGAAAGTGATGATCGGCTCACAATGGGATTTATATATGAAGCAATAGATCGAGCTAAACTCGCTATAAAAAAATGAATGCAAACACTACAAAGAGTATTGGAGTCTTATTAATCAACGATAGAATCAACAACTTCACCACAATGTACATGCCGTAGGTAATTTGTATTTCATACACGTCCTTTCATGTGTATTGAGATTTGATTATTAATCTCTTTAAATCCATGTGCGTCTCATTGCATAGATCTTATGCTCGAGGATATCAAACGGAAAAAAAAAGTATCTACTGTGGCGGATAAGGCAAGGCAAATAACTTCTTTCTTTCAATCATAATTGGGTTATTACTTTGATGAAGAAATTTACAAATGGCCAAAGTTGTTGAGATCAGAAGTTACTCGTTTTGCTACAAATTATACTGGTTTGGAAAGTCTGTACACTCAAAGGAGAGCTCTCAGTGAAATGATATCTAATAGAGCATGGATTAAGTCAAAATATGAAAAATTGACAAGAAGGTCGACCACTAAGATGTGTTCTATTATTAGAGACAATAGATATTGGGCAAAGGTACCTGAAATAATAAAAGCAATGAGTCCTTTGATTAAGGTGCAAGACTCCTTGAAAGTGATGATTGGCTCACAATGGGATTTATATATGAAGCAATAGATCGAGCTAAACTTGCTATAAAAAAATGAATGCAAACACTACAAAGAGTATTGGAGTCTTATTAATCAACGATAGAATCAACAACTTCACCATGATGTACATGCCGTAGGTAATTTGTATTTCATACACCTCCTTTCATGTGTATTGAGATTTGATTATTAATCTCTTTAAATCCATGTGTCTCATTGCATCGATCTCATGCTTAGATCTTATGCTTGAGGATATCAAACGGAAAAAAAAAAATGTATCTACTATAGCGGATAAGGCAAGGCAAATAACTTCTTTCTTTCAATCATAATTGGGTTATTACTTTGATGAAGAAATTTACAAATGGCCAAAGTTGTTGAGATCAGAAGTTACTCGTTTTGCTACAAATTATACTGGTTTGGAAAGTCTGTACACTCAAAGGAGAGCTCTCAGTGAAATGATATCTAATAGAGCATGGATTAAGTCAAAATATGAAAAATTGACAAGAAGGTCGACCACTAAGATGTGTTCTATTATTAGAGACAATAGATATTGGGCAAAGGTACTTGAAATAATAAAAGCAATGAGTCCTTTGATTAAGGCGCAAGACTTCTTGAAAGTGATGGTCGGCTGACAATGGGATTTATATATGAAGCAATAGATCGAGCTAAACTTGCTATAAAAAAATGAATGCAAACACTACAAAGAGTATCGGAGTCTTATTAATCAACGATAAAATCAACAACTTCATCACGATACACATGCCGTAGGTAATTTGTATTTCATACACGTCCTTTCATGTGTATTGAGATTTGATTATTAATCTCTTTAAATCCAAGTGCATTTCATTGCATAGATCTTATGCTTGAGGATATCAAACGGAAAAAAAAATGTATCTACTGTGGCGGATAAGGCAAGGCAAATAACTTCTTTCTTACAATCATAATTGGGTTATTACTTTGATGAAGAAATTTACAAATGGCCTAAGTTGTTGAGACTTGAAGTTACTCGTTTTGCTACAAATTATACTGCTTTGGAAAGTCTGTACACTCAAAGGAGAGCTCTCAGTAAAATGATATCTAATAGAGCATAGATTAAGTCAAAATATGAAAAATTGACAAGAAGGTCGACTGCTAAGATGTGTTCTATTGTTAGAGACAATAGATATTGGGCAAAGGTACTTGAAATAATAAAAGCAATGAGTCCTTTGATTAAGGTGCAAGACTTCTTGAAAGTGATGATTGGCTGACAACAGGATTTATATATGAAGCAATAGATCGAGCTAAACTTGCTATAAAAAAAAAATGAATGAGAACACTACAAAGAGTATTGGAGTCTTATTAATCAATGATAGAATCAATAACTTCATCACGATGCACACGCCGTAAGGTAATTTGTATTTCATACACGTCCTTACATGTGTATTGAGATTTGATTATTAATCTCTTTAAATCCATGTGCGTCTCATTGCATAGATCTTATGCTTGAGGATATCAAACGGAAAAAAAATGTATCTACTGTGGCGGATAAGGCAAGGCAAATAACTTCTTTCTTACAATCAAATAGTAAAATGTGCAATTTACTATAAATAGCAAATAAAATCGCGTAAAACTTTGACAGCTTTAAATCACGCATAAACGGGGAATTTTGACATCAAAAACATACTCGACAAGGTTTACCCTAATTGCCACATCGACAAGCTCGAAAAATGTTTTCCGTTGATGTGTTGTGACTCTCGTAACTCCTCCTAGATCAAAAGTTATAGTAAATTAAAATTAGCACACTCCTTTACCACTTTCAAACCCTTCCATGACAATCAACACAATCCAAGAAGTCTTCTGCAATGATGTCTATGTCACCCCCACCCACATCCCCCAGGGCTAGAGCTAGTACATGGGGTCCAACACAGCCAACTTTAGTCACAAAGTTAATTCAACTTAGTCTATGAGTAAGGGCAAAGTCATTATTAGGTTAACCCAAAGTGTGACTACATTTGTACAAAAATGCCCAGGTTGTTCTACAAAGTTAGCAGAAGGTGGTGGGCTAACTCAGCACTGATTGAGATAACTTAGTAGCAAGGCATAGTTAACTGTGACTAAAGCAGGGAACTAGCAACAAGGTCAACCAAATGCTATCAAGCCAAGGAACCCAACTAGGGACCTAGGTCAACCTAGGCCTAATCGAGGTTGTGACAAGCTTAGCCTTAACTGGTTTATTAACATGCAATTAAGGGTGTCAAGTACAGTTTTCAATAAAAATTATTTTAAGCCCTAAAATCATTCCATTACACTTCTTTCTCTTCCAAGATTTGGAGAAAGAGGAGATTTGTGGGCAATTTTGTTTCTTATAGATTTTTGGTAACAAGAGCTAGAGGCTAGAGGGTCTTCTTCATAAGAGCTTTGTTTTCTCATAGATTCTTGATTAATGGTGCGATGTGGTTTAATTTATATGATTACGATGTTTTTAGTTTTGGATTTTAGAGTTAGGGTGCAAAACTTAGTTTGGTGTATGTTAGGTTTGGAGATTTGCATGCTTTGTTGTGGCAACAATGGATGATTGTGGTTGGTGATCATCATGGAGTGAATTTGGATTTAGGAATTTGGTGTTTTGAAGAATTGGGATGGAAAGCCCTCATTTGGAAGAGTTAGGTGGTTGGGTCATGTAGGCATCTTGGGTGATGATTTTGATGTTTTGGATCCATAGGACATTCCCTGCAGTGAATCAGTAGGACGATTCATTGTATGCAGCTCTGGTTTGACCCTAGAGTGCTATAATGTGTTATCTTATGTTATAGACTTTTCCCTAGCTTGAGGCCGAATAGCTGTTTTGGTGTTTTGTTTGTGATTTTTACAAGTCGTATGTGTCTTCACATGATTTCACATGAATTGATACCATGCATGCTTTATATTCAGTGATATGTATATTCTTGAATTTGTACGAATTTGCTTTGTGGGTGGAAACATGCATTGACACAGCGATATGGCCTGAGTGACATGTTTTATGGTTTGAGTGGCATACTTTTATGGCATTTTCATTGGTGACAACACTCCAATGAAAACATAGTATGGATTGATCCGGTGATATAGGCTGAGTGGCATATTGATACTTTGCACAGCACAATTTGACAGTACTCATTTCTGGTACGGACATTGTTGCATTCATGTCATGCACAGGTGCTTGTGCAAATGATGGCATGGATTCATGTGGTTATACAGCCTGAGTGGCATATGTTATAGTCAAGGACGCATACTTTTACCAGGTTTTCATTGGGACAACTGTCCGAGGTATGAAAAGACATTGTAGGGCGGACCCTACATGTTAAATGGCATTTCCCTGTGCATATACCCCTGGTGTGAAAGGGTGGCACAGAAACTATTTGAAGCCATTATATTTTCATTATTATATTTATTGAGAGCTTGCAGTAATTGGTTACATTTTAGAGCTGCCATTACAAGCTTATTTCTGTCAGATATGGATGGGGGGAAAAGCAGAAAAAGATATCTTGAGAAGTTTCACAAATGCACACACAAGACCATACCTGGAACAGAAACATAAAACCCAATCTGATAACTTGTATAATAATGATGATGCTTAGACAGGTAAGCAGCCTGTCCCATGTATGCCAGAATAAGTGCTGGATAAACCAGGAAAGTGAAGGCAATCTGCAATTGGAAGAATAGACTAAACGCCATTTCTTATAAACTAGAAAAAGAGGGCAAAATAATTTCTTGCAGAAAGTACCTGAATTGCCCTGTAAGAAAAATGGCCAAGGTCAGCAAACATTGCCTCTGAGCCTGCAATGGCCAGTATTCATATTAACAACCGAGTTGCCACTTGTTCTCTTGCATTTTGCATTTGAGTCAACTTGTCTGATTATCAAGTCTACTGAAAAGTTATTGATAGCTAACAAATGAGTGCCTCCTGCAGGAATCTTCAGGAAGTTTGATATTCTTCACGGATTGTCAACTTGTTTTTGTGCTTGTATATACCCTCTGGTTTCTTCAGGCGGGGCTTCGGTTTTAAGATCAAGTTCCATAAAAGGTACAACAGGTTCTTACCTAAACAAAAGACCAATTGCATTGCTAGCAAAAGCACTTACTAATTTACTGCATTTGAGTCAACTCATCTGATTCTCAATTCAACTGGAAAGCTATTGATAGCTAACAAATGGGTACATCCTACAGGAATCTTTGGGAAGTTTGAAACTGTCTTCTGGATTGTGAACTCGTTTTCATACTTCTCTATATCCTCTGGTTTCCATGGAGGGGACTTTTAGTTTTAAGATGACTCCCATAAAGACCAGTTCCTACCTAAACAAAAGACCAATTGCATTGCTAGCAAAGGCAATTACTGATTTACTGCTTCGAAACAGAGTTGTTTAAAATGCACAGTGCACAAGATGCAAAGGGCTCTAAGGGCTACGGTCAACGTGCAAGGTGGGGCATGTACTCATATAAAGCAAGACAATATGTAAAATTAAATAGATTTATCTACGACTGGTAAGGATAAACCGACAAGATTGCTCAAACATTAAATATAATGTAAATCATAATCATTGACAGTGAAAAGATAGACTTAGGCAGTTGAGTTCCAATTAAATTAATAGGAAAATTTTATAAAATTGCGATTAGGCCAGCTACGCTTCATGGGAAAAATGTTGGGCAATTATAGAACATACACATAAAATGAGTGTAGTAGAAATGAGAATGTTAAAGAAAATAAGTGGTAAAACAAGGAAAAATAATATTAAAAATAAAGTAACTTGAGACGATGTGTAAGTGCCAATAGATGATAAAATGGAAAGCCGACTAAAATATTTTGGTCATGTTAAATGAAAGCTTGGAATGACACCAATTAAAAAAGTTGAGTTTATTCAAATAGAAGGCAGTAAGAGAATGAGAGGAAGACCTAAGAAAACATGATGGAAGTAATTAAACAAGATATGAAAACATTAAAGGTAACTAAATACTCAATTGTTAATTGTCAAGATGGCATAGCAAAATCCAGGCAATTAACCCGACTTATGAGGGAAATGGCTTATGATGATAATGAATTGCTGAAAGTGCAAATAACTTAAATTCCATTAATCTAACTTTTATAGCTAAGTGGATCAATATTATTTCTCTATTTTTGAGAAATTAAATAAGCCAGATAAAGTGCCTGAGTGCGCCTTGCTCTTAGGTGTGAGTACAGAATACTTTGCTTCATAATAGTTGCGCAAAGCAGTGAGGGAACATGAGAATTATAATTTCCAAGCATTTTTTATTACCTGTTATACACAACAAAATTCCACCCAAAGACATCCAGCCACTTGTGCCTGTCTTCTTCAAGAATTTGTACATGTAATATGGAGAAAGTGCTTGATACACATGTGGGTTCCAATGGAAGACATTGTACAACCCAAGGGCACTGATGCATAGAAGCCATGTCAAGACAACAGGCGCAAAAAGGAACCCAACCCGATGTGTACCATAATGTTGAAGGGCGAACAAACACACTAAAATGAAGCAGGTGATTGGAACCACAGCATCTGCAATTAAGAATTTCACTGATCAGAACACAATGAGTAGAGCTCTGAGTTTAATGGAAAATTCTGCCAAGCAAAATTTTCCTTCTAAAATTTTTTTTTTGTGAATAGGATGAGTATGCAATTCCATTACCAAATCATACAACTAACAGAACAGCAATTCATCATATCGTGTAGCTCCATCACTTTGAGTTGTACAAGCACGTTTCAAACATAGTCATTCGCTGGTATTTCTCCATGTAATTTTTGGGTCATACCATATCAATAAAGCAGTACAATAAAAATAGGTTGGATTTTCATATACTTGGAACAACTGTGTGAGATCTGAATCACTTGTACAGTCATCTATTAGGCAATCAAACTACCATGGAATTGATCATACGTCAGAAACTAAGAAACTGGAGTGATCGAAGGCATAAGACATTATTTATAGGCTTTCTTGTTTGCAGTCCATCAATTGCTTGGAATAAGCCAACCAACCATACATAATTCTCAAATCTTCCGATCATCAGCAATGAATACTAATCCAATGTAACTTCTTCTTTTTCTTTTTTTATGAATGTGTGAAATCAAATCTAAAAATCTACTTACTTTTGAGTCAAATTATCCACAACTATACCACTGATGGACAACTACCATTATTATTTGTATGTTGCATCACTCAACAAAGTATTGTTATTTATTTATTTTTTGGTTTTCTGTACAGCAGTCACCAAATAAGTGCATCTGTACCATTCAACAATTTCAGCTTACAACTTGCGGTCATTGTGTCTTGCTGTATCTCACGATAAAAAATTTTGCAGTATCTGTGGTGTGATCTTTTTTATTCGCATTTTGTTTTTTACTATTTAAATTTTAAGTACTGCTAAATTCTAACAGTGAAAAAGGAACCAAATGTGGAAGGTATTCTTTCATCCATCCTTTGCTTTTTCTTTTTTTGTTTTCATTCGCATGCATGGATGTGTGGATTTTTTGTTGTTGACTTACACTGATGGTGTGCTTTGGACATTGACAACTCCAGGCCAGATACTGCAGAGAAAACTAAATAAACAAGCAAACACAAAATCCATCAGAAAACTGGAAGTACAACCAAGGTACATGCATGAAAAAGAGCATATGTTTGAGGATCAGCCACCAGATATTGCAGGGGTAAGCAAGCCATCCCCAATAACCATACAAGTGCCAAGCATCACAATGAGCAGCAAAGCTGTGTGCAGGTTCTTGTGCTTCTCAAGAAAGTTTTTTATCCTTGAACCATTTTTCGTCTCAGGAGGGATCTCTAATTTATATGTAGAGACTTCTTCGTCTGCAACCTGCCTATTAGGCAGAAGGCTCACTTTGGCATGCCGGCAAATTAAGGAATACAGTGCAAAAGTGCCACCTGAAAGAATGACCAAAACACTTTATACAACAAAACAGGCTATTTTCACTTGTTTGATGAATACCCTGATCATTTTATTACTTGCCTTCTCCATTGTCATCTGCTCTAAGGACCACAAAAACGTACTTGAAAAGAGGAACCAAAGTTAGGGTCCAGAAAACAAAAGAAAGCACGCCAAAGATCTCCTCATTTGTCTCTGAATGCTTTATATCATCAGCAAATGTGCTTTTGTAGACATACAAAGGGGATATGCTTAGGTCTCCATACACAACACCAAGGCTCTGATATGCTAGGAGCAGACCATTCTTCCAAGAATCCTTCTGAAACCATTGTCAGTAACGACAATTCAGATAGATGTAAATATCAGCTGGCAATTGCCAGGCATTCTAGCAGGAACAAAGGGAAATTTGACTAAGATCCAAGGAAAAGATAACCAAATGCATCTCATTATCCTTTTTTATGTCGCATTGCCAAAAGAGAAACAGAAAGAAAAAAAAAAAAAAAAAGCATCAAACCTTTGGAGAGCTCCAGCAGCTTCCTGATTTGAGATCCATGCTTGTCGCACTGGGCTCTAAGCAAAACGAATGTTTTCAGTTCCTGCAACTGCAACGCTTATAACTTCACTAAATGGCCTGAAGCTTTTAGAAGAAAATTCTTGAACAAGTGAAGAAGAAGAGGTGAAAAGGGATTTTTCAGGGCCAACAATTGGCGATGTTATTGAAATCGTTTCCCATAATTCACCATTTTATTATATTAATCTTAAAAAAGTTGTTGCATTGGCTTGTGATGCAAGTTGAAGAAGGTAAGAATGCAAAAGAACGTATGATCCCAAAGTCCTCCAATCCAAGCGATCAGATGTCGACAGATTCCACCAAACTCATTACATCAGCATCTAATAGGAATTCCACCAAACTCAATAAATCAACACTTAATAGGATGGGACAGGAAACCTGTTTCGCCCAACCAGCTAGAGAGAAAAGCACGGAAACAAGGGTGAGAAGCACAAAAAGTGATGTCTGGGCAATTGAATACTCGGATTGACATACATTTGAATGGAAATCTACTTCTTCCTTTCCTCCAAAACCAAGTAGATATTGATTTTCAACTATCTATCATACAGAGAAGTACACAGAAAGAAGGTGAAGAACAGTTATTCTTGAAAGAACAAAAGAACCAATTTTTTCCAGCTTGGTTTGGATAAGAAGAAGAAAGGATTACCACGCGACTATGTTAATATTATACTTCGGTTGCCATTTTCTAGAAATTAACTCGTCTACAGACAAAAAAGCGGTACCTAAGTTAGATTCAGGAACTTAGTCTCATGGAAGAAGGATTTCATTCACCACTTGTTCCCCTGTATGCACTAGAAAACCTGGAGAAAGTACAAAAAGGAAGAAGCAGCAGCAGATGCAGGGAGGGATCACAATGCCGCTAGCTAACTCACCGGATGAACAACACCCAAATGAAGAGAAGTTAGAGAGGTTAGAGAGAGAGAGGGTGTGGGTGGAGAGGAAATTCGATATTTTCTCGCTAGCAGCAAAAGCACGTGAACGGTTGGCTTTTCTGTCCACTCCAAGCACTGCTTCTCTCCCTGTATTTGCTGCTGGTGCTGACAAGACTGTTTTTTTTTTTTTTTGTCTTTTCTTTTTTTGTGATTTTACTGAAAAAGACATCTTTCAATCCTCCGCATTTAACGCTCCGCCGTAAAAAGCCGCCGGTCCGGGGATGCCATTCCGTTTCATCACTCCTTAACCCGGCCGTCTTTACAAGGACGTGGCAACAGAACTTTTGAAATAAAATTTGTCAGGAAAAGTTATTAAATGGATAAAAAATAATGTGATATAATGAAAATAATAATAAAGAGTAAAAAAAATAAAATTAAAATATATAAGTTAGTTGTATAAGTAATTTGATAAAAATGATCAAAAAGTAGGATGGTTTGGATAGAAAAATGTAACAAAGTAATTAAAAAATATGATAATTATAGAAAGTGAAAAGTTTTACTTGTTGCAAAAAATTCTCTAAATAAGTTTGAGGTGATTTTTGAATAAATAATTTATGATTTATTAACTCGTTTAACCATCTAAATAAATAAGTTTGGATTGAGACTTTACAATCTGTCAGTCTCTTTAGTAACCCGTTTAACCCATTTAACATATTTAATCCGTTAACTCATTAACAACTCGTTAAAAGTAGTATTATATATTTTTTAAATTCTAAATCCATTTCTCTCATTTTAATTTTTTATTTTTTTCTTTTTGTTGTGGCATCGTCATCGACTGCTGCTCACGCTCTCTATTTCTCTCTCACTATTTCTACTTTTTCTTTCCTTTCTCCCATTCTATTCGTCTTTCTCTCTCCGACTTTAATCATGTTTCTCACCGTCTCTTTTTGTGTTTCCTCTCTCTCTACAAGTTGTCATCATTTTTTATGTTGGCACAGTGAATATGCAATCCTCTTTTTCGATGAAAATTTGTACATGTCATGTATCTTGTGGTATACGTCAATTCACCATGACAACTATAAGCAACACACTCAACTTTAAATTAATTTGATTTTGACTTATTTATAACATATATAATCCATTAACAACTTGCCAATCCATTTTTAAATGGGTTAATAAATGTATTAGGATTAAGATATTTTAAATATATTAGAATTAGGATTATGATTAGGCTCTAACTCATCCAACTCGATCTGTTAATACCCCAGTTGCACCAAGTGGATTTTTCATTTAAAAGACAGATAATTCTAAATTTTGAATCTTAGGGCGTGTTTGGTAAAAAAAAATTATTATAAAAGCTTTTAAAATATAAGAAAATCATGCGATGTGATAGAAATAATGATGATAAATAAGTAGGATAAAGTTAAAATAGATACATTAGCTGTATGGATAGTTGTATATAAATTATTAAAAAGTAAAGTACTTATATAGAAAACAGGCAAAGAAGTGATTAAAAAATATAATAATTTTAGAGACTAAAAAATTTTAAATTAAAAAGTTTTAACTTTAAACAAATACTGGCCTCTAAGAGGTTTTAACTTTTATCAAACAAGGGACAAGCTCACCTCTAAGACTAATCATTGGCTTTCTCCAAAGGAGGATTTTTTTACCCTTAATTTTAAATTAAACTTGTTTCTATATAATCGGGTTAGACGTAAGTAATTCCACGTAATATCTTTAAATTTCAAAGTTTCGATGCTTGATAAAAAAATCCAATCGATTAATTATATTTAACATCAATTTTTAGCTAAAAGTTAAGTTTCGTTAAAATAAAATATGTGAATGGGTCACATTTGCTCAAAAATAGATATATTCACGAGAAATTGGGAAAAACGCTTAGATTCATTTACACGTAAATTAAAATGTAATAATATTTTATAGAATTATTTATCCTCATATGAGTAATTTATAGATGATTTAGATATTGAAAAATACAACTTTAAAATTAATATTTAATATTAAATTATTTTATTACGTTGATTTTATATATTTATAGGCTGGGCAGTAATTCTAGATAAGTGAATGAGATTAATATACATGTCAACACAATATACAAAGTAAATTTTTCATCAACTATCTAAATATTCAAAATGAAAGAAAATATATGGATGTGAGTTTCACATGAACATTTCCCATTTTAAATATATCTACAATTATTCTTGTAACCATGTGTTTCATCTAAAATACCAATTATACCCACCGTTCCAGAAACGTGCAACTCAAGTCCTTGCCCACGCGTCAAATTACCAAATGCTCATCCCATTTTTGTGCTCTCACGTAAAAGCAGAGCAATGCTGCACTGTCAAAAAAACAGAGAGAGAGAGAGAGCAAGGAATGCTGCTGAGGAGACTCGGGAACATGCGACTCCTGCTGCAGTGCTGCTCTCCTCAGCAGCTTCTGCCTCAGTTAATCTGTTCAGCTTCACGCCTCTACGTCCACCTCCACCTCTGGTAAACGGTTCCCCCTCCTCAAGTACGTCAATTGCGTACGCCCTTTAACTCCGCCATCATCTCCATCATAAGGAGTGTGAGCCGGACATCTACAGGCTCCAAGAAGCGGTCGAGTTTCTAAGCCGTGCATCCTGTTGGGTTCGACGGCTAGGATTTTTCGGATTTCACGCTAAACGGTCGCGATGTATGGATGCTTACGTCGCTGAAAATTGGCTGACCGTGCTGATTTGTTGGATGAATTATTTATTGTGCATGGATGATCGAAATTGGCGATGATGGACAGCTGCTTGCTCACCTTGGATTTTTCAAGATAGATGGTTGAGATGAGAGCTTTAACGGTCGCCATAATCACTAGCTGCAATTGGCGATGATGGACGACTGTAATTTAGAAATTGGTCGTCACTTGTTACTAATTTGATGACCGAAAATTTCAAAGGGAAAAGGGCTGCTACTGATTTGAAGAGGTCTCACTCTGCTTATCACTGGCCAATTGTAGAAAGGGCTTGGATCTAAGGGTGGTAATTGAGGCGGGTCGACCCGTAACCCAATCTTAACCCGATCTATTTTTAACTGGGTAAAACTAATATATTTTTTGAGATGAGTTATAAATTTTAACCTGAATTCAAAAATAGGATTAGAGTAGGTTGACCATGTCCCGACTCGAAGAGTTCAACCCGCACCGCATATATATTATAAGTCTATATTTAAATATCATTATTGTTTTCTTTCAAAATTCTCACTTTTTTATAATCAACTCTATTAATAATAATAAAAGAATCTATTTATTCAAAAAGCAATATAAAAATCAATAAAAAAATTCGTACATATATAACTCTTATATATAATTGTATATTAACTTATTTTAATAAATTTACACTATATTTTCTCATGTTTTATTTTCTGAATTATGTGTCTTTTAATAATTAGTGAAATATTTAAATTTAGTATAGATGTATTTTTATATTTAATAGGTATATAAATTCTTAAAATCATTGTATTTGATCCACATTTTTTACCCAACCCACTGTCCCAAAACCGGTTCGATACCAACCCGAAGTTTGTCTTAAAATCTATTAAAAAAATCGAGGGTTAAACTGACATTATCCTGACCAGGTATAAAAAGAGGGTTAAATTCAATTTTTAAAAAGTAGGGTTAAGGTTAGGCAAACCCTAACCCGGTACAACCCACCCCCATTCCCACCCTACTTGGATTTATAGGGTCATTTGTTGATGGTGTCGATTAAATTTTGGTTTGCAACTGAAATTGGATAGCCCAAGTTTCATGATGAAGGCCATGAAGCAATACCCCAAGACTGATTTGGATTTTGCTGGCTGGATGAGTTTAATGGCTACTGCTATTAGGATATGAAGAACTACAAAAATTTTTGCTGCCATAGGAGCACATGGGCGTTGATGAAGAGCCATGGACCATGTCACGACTTGAAATTTGTTGTTGCTATGACTATCCTTAGACGTTTGTGGGTTTCAATATTTAGTAGGGGCGCCCACCCATGAATTCCTTTAATGAAAGATGATAAAGAACCAAATAATATGCTTCGGTGGTGTATTATGTATACGCACTTATGTAAAACCGATAATTTGCATATATACCCGTAGAATTTGACGTTAATTGCAGATAAATCCACATAGTTTCACGAATTGTATATTACTCTCATATAATTTCACCAAAATTTCTTATTACCCCCACGCTGTTACTTGCAATTAATACCTAACATGATATTTTGAAAAATAATGAAAATGTCCTTATTAGTATGCATAGTTTCATAGGGTAATATGCAATTTTTGTCAATTTTCAAAATATCATGTCAGGTAATGACATAAGGGTAATATGCAATTTTGGTAAAACTATATGAGAATAATATGCAATTCATGAAAGTGTGCATGTATATTTGCAATTAGCATCAAATTACGTAGATATATTGCAAATTAACTGCATAAGGCAGTGGATTAGTTTCCAACCTATTGGCCGAAAGAGATGCTGCTTACACTCAAGCCTTTGTACTAGTGGAGGTGGAGGCGGAGGCGATGCAGTACAAGGGGAGATTCATAGTTGCTTGTGTGGTTTTAAACGAACAGATCTAATTTTCTGTTTACTCGCTGCTAGAGTGTTGAATGGAGGCAACCATTGTTGATTATGCTTAGGAAGATGAAGGAGTTAGAATAGAAAAGCAGAGTCCGTGTATGGCATTTTGGGATTTACAAATACTATTAAAAAATTACATTTTCTTGAAGTTTCCTTGAACTTAAAAAAATTGTATTTTCAAGTTAACTTATGGTGTCTGATGGCATGGATACCTTCAAAAATTTTAACATTATATGTAACATAAAGTTATTTTTTGTTCGTTTCGAATTTATGGCAAAGCTCAAAAGAGGAGGAGTGAATTAGGTCTTTTAAAAATTCTTTTTGTAACTGAAAAGATAGCCCCTTGAAAGTTCTATCCCCTTGAATGAAAAATGCGAAATATAAAAGCAGTAAACAATCAAACACAAGAAGTTATAATGGTTCGGGACAACCCTCCCTACTCCACTCCTCCAAGAACACTCCCTAGTGTCTTGGGTTCCACTGAAATAAGTATACAATACAGCAGAACTCTTGCTCTCTTCTAGATTTTAGCTCTAGGAGGCTTTATATAATCTCAGCACAAGTAGGTAACGAGTTCCACTCTAATCACATGCTACTTTGCCTTCGCTTGGTCTTAGTCTCCAATACTAAACTAAGTAGAAAACAAATGATCAAACAATAAACAAGAATTCTATACTTTACATATGTGTAGGCAGATTCGAGCGCAAAGAAGAACTTGTTGAAGTAGTTGAAGATGAAACAATTTAGCTTTCAACAGTTGTATGTAGTGTTCTTCTCGAAAAGCTTCTTGTAAATCACTTTAATGCTAGAGGTCGTAGGGTGAATTCAATCAATGCTCCTTCAACTTTTTCCTTATTCACTTGAACTCCCTTAAATAAAGGAAAGTAAATTCGAACGTTTGGTAGTAGATGACGTGCATTTAATACACCAACGTTTAAATTTTTTCGACCGTTGCGAGTCAAGTCGCACTTGGAGTCAATCTGGGATGTGATTTTGTCTAAGTCACAAAGTGGAGGCGACTTTGGCCTTCAACTTTGAAGTCAAGTTCCATACTTAGGTTGACTAGGTCTTAGACTTGACCCATGTGGTGCTCCAGCCCGAGCGTCACAACTTTATTTCAAGATTTATCGATTGATATATGTGATCAGGATTGTTACCTTGTCACACAGCGGGTTTATTAGATATTTATTCATTTTATCCTAACTCTTTAGGAGTTTAATCATTCTTCTCGATTCACTTTCCATCAAATGCCCTTTTACGTCATAAATCAATTTAGCATCATAAATTCCATACTTAGTTATTTCATGCTAACTCATACCTTAACATATGACCATAAATTTTTTTCGTTATTTATAATCAACATCACCACATAAATTCTTGTACAACATTACCACAATTCAATGTTAACATTTATACAACCATACAATCCATAAAATTCATACATAGGTAACTTATAGAAATTCATATTTTCTTGAATCTCCACCTATGCTCCTTGCATAGTTCGTCCCTTCACCTGTCTTTAGGATTTGAAAAACAAAATTATGAGTGAAAACTTAATAAGCAAGCTATAAGGTTTTTAGGCAATACATTTTCATTGAAAATAACTTGAAAAGCCACATTATACCCACTCGAGGGTATATCTTAAAACCTGCTTCTTATATACCCGTCCAAGGTATGTCATGAACAATGCGATGCATTATTTAAAATCATGACATTCCTTTGGATAGAAGCTAGCTAAGCAACCATCCACTTTCATTCTCTCTCCCATTCCAGGGAGTCGCCGCCGGCCCGAGGCCTTCCTTAGCGACTTGGCCTAACCAAAGGGGGACATTCGGTCCGCACCTCATGCTTTTGTGTACATACTTTTTTCATAAACGTGAACTTCGACATGTTAGCATGATTTTTTATTCATAAACTCATGAATCATCATTTGTCATAAATAATTGCAAAACAGTAAGCAATTCATTTATTACATTGAAAATAACATTTCAATATACATTTAGATAATGAATGACTATCCTTAAACTTAAAAAGAATTGAAATCATTTATTTGCTAACTCATTTAAACATTTAGAATATCATTGATAAATATTTTATCACATTTGATAAAACAAAGTATTTAGAAAACTGTTTGCTTATCTTGCTTGCTTAGCTTTTCGTCTCGCTTATCTCTTTACCTTTGCCTATGCATAAACATAGCATTGCATTTATAACAATCCATTTTCTTGTACTCACTCAGTTTTCTAATCCCATAATCTATATCATAATGAACTTGAATTTTCAAGTCGATCATATATACATAACATGCACTTGTGCATCATATCATTCATTCCATATTGTGTTTTAATCCCACATTTAGGATAAACGCATAACATTCATTCATAATTCACCGTATGAGGATTTATATCTCCCGTTAACTATTTTTCATATATTTTTTCATTTTTCCTACGTCAATGCTTATTCTAAGCATATAAGTGACGTTTCAAGCTTTATAAATAAATCTCAAAAATTGAGATAATCACACGTCATTCATACAGAAGTATCCTTATGCATTTCATCATATATTCATGCATATTTTGTATTTTAGCAAGTTCACATAAGTCACATATCATCCATTCGTACATATGCCTTACATACGTTCAACATACAACACATATATTATGTGTTTCTTAAAATTTCTCAATACAGCAACTTACACACATTTTCATCATCATTAAATCCCTTAATTAACATATACTTTAGGGTTAAATTTCTGATTTTTAATCCATTTATTACTGGTTTCCAAAACAGACATGTTAATACCCGTTTTTATCCTTTCAACGCCTCTTTCAAGACTTAAATCATAACAGATTTTCAAGTCATAATTTCCAGCAATTAAACATGCTTTTCTTACACAAATTTAGGGTATTATCACATATTTAAAATCCACAATTCATTTTCTTTCATAACAGCAATATTTTCATGCATATAAGGTATCTATTTTGACCCATTTTGACGTGTCTATACATATATCCATAAAATTAGATTTAGAAAAAATCTTTCCAACCCATTTTGGACACTTAAAGTACCTTAATCCTAGGATAATTTAACCTCCATAACATCCATAAATCATTTATTTACAAATAGCAACAAAAATCATATGGAAAACACCCGTTTTGGCCCCCATTTGGACGTCTCATACACATACCCTAAAAAATCAGATTTATGACAAACTCATCTAGCCAAATTAGGTCATCCAAAGGGTCCTTAATTTAGGTACTTTAACTTATAATTCATCCATAAATAATTTAAACACCCATTTGTATCATTTTTAACTCGAAAATGGAAAAATAAGCCATTTCTTGAAACCCTAAGTTTCATATTTGCTAAAATTATTAACAAATGCTCAAATCAACATATGTAATCCAAAAGAACATAAATTACATCTAAAAAATCATGCTTAAATCATACAATAACTTGGTTTAGGGTTTTGAGAATTTCTAAGTTAACTTTTATCTCAAATTTCAACTTTAACCTCCCTTTTCACTCTCTTGAACTCTTGATTTTGTTTATGTTTTTCAAAAATCATTCAATACCCATATTAAGGCATTGTAACTCATCTTTTAAAAGTTCTTTATGAACCATATTCATGGCTCATGAATTGAGAGAGAGAAAACCTTGATTAAAATAATTCGAAACTTAGATTTCGCTTACTTGGATGGAACCTAACTTGAATCCAACTTGTTTGGCTTGGTTCTTCTTCTTTTTCTTCTCCTTTTCTTCTCTTTTCTTCTTCCCTCTTGCTGTTTTGGACGTGCCCAAGCTTGCTCACAACTTAGCGAATTTTGAGATTTTTTTCTCCCCCTTTCACATGTGCACGTTTTCAAGGGTATACCTCTATTTTTATATTTTTTACCAGCCCATGGGACCCACTTTGCCACATGTCATAAGAATAATTTATTTCTAACTTATCCCTTGATGACATGATATTTTATTTCCAAGTAAATATGCATTTTTCAATTATCAAAAATCTACAAAATCCATGCATTTAAGGAATGCATTGCTATCCACTGGGTGACGCCCCCCAGCTTGGGTTTTGACTTTTTTTGCCATATTTTCCACATATTTATGTGCCCATTTACTTCACTTAGGTATTAGGCAACTTAGATATGTATTTTAGCATTTTTAAAAGTCACATTTCTATGCCCAAAGTGCCCTTGGACGTCCATACATATGCTACATAACCTATGCTCCATTTGAGCTAAATATTAGGCATTTAACCATTGCATTTAAACCTTGACTTTTTCATGAATTTGACCATTAAATAAATCCATAACATTCAGCTCCATCCACCATAATTTGATACCTTACATAGCATTAAAACAAGTCATTTATCTCAAATATTTTTTATTAAATGCTATGGTAGTCTAGGGTACACGAAGTCAATGCTAGGTACCTTTTTCCAATTAAGCATTTTTCCATGATAATTAGCTTAATCCAATCCACTCATACTATAGATTTTATAATTTTATTCAATAGCTTCAAATTTCATCTCTAACCAACATTTTTACTCCAAGTTATGAATCTTTGAAAATAACCTTAGAGTGTGAGATTAAAAATAAATAATTATCACCTTAATCTCATTTCTTTTATCTTAATCCAATCCATACATAAGGTTGAGTCCAAAATCATGAGCTTACCTTTAAAATTTCATCTTATTTCGCCTTACAGGCGTCAAGTTATGAATTTTCTACTATTTTCAACATAACTCTACAATTTTCATTTTAATCTTTATTAATTAAATCATGAAAATTAAAATAAATATTCAAGCCACATTAGCATATACTAATCGTCATTAAGACCTTTAGTCATCTTGACTCACATTAGGCTTTTGCGATTAATCTTAATTATCATTTTTAATTGCAAACCCTAATTACAAAATTCATCAATTCATAAAAATTATCTAAAAATCAATCAATTCACACATAAATCATAATTATACCTTAAATGAAATTATATGAGTCCTACTTGGGTATAGGTATTATAACTCAAGTTGTAGGTGGAGTTGACTTCAGATGCGACTTCACCATCCATGTCTTCTTGAAACTTTAGACTTGCTTGTGGTCTCATTTGGTCTTAGCTTGAAATTTGATATGTTCAGTGTTCCTTCGTACACTTAATATAATCCTCTTCAAAGGTCTTAACTCAAGGTTGTCATAGCCTCTTGATTTTAACTTTCATATTATGCTAAAGAATTCTAGAGACAATTTTAATGTAGATTTATACTTAAGTTGCGATCTTGAGTTGACTTGATATGAAACTTCGCCCAAGTCGCATGTTGGAGTCGGCTTGAGGTGCAAGTTCACCCAAGTCGCTTGTTGGGGTTGACTTGAGCTGTGATTTCACCTAAGTTGCATAGTAGAGTCGACTTGATGTGCGACTTAATTCTGTCATTCTCAATTTATGTAATTGAGGTTTACCCAAGTCACAGTTAGAGTCGACTTGATATTACGACTTCACCTAAGTCGTAAGTGAAGTTGACTTCGGTTACGACTTCGTTTGTTTCAGATCCCAATTCAGCACTGACAATTTTTGTGCCTTTGAAGTTGATACTGGAGTCGACTGGACCTAAGTCGATGCCTGAGTCGACTTGACATGCGACTTGACTTGCTTTCTTTTTGACCTTTGATTATTTGAACCTTGACATCACTTAGCAAACTCATTAGTACTTGAATGATTCTGAAATTGAGTTGTTAATCATCAAAACATAGATTGTGCTTAATTTTCTTCAAGTTCCAATATTTTAAATATTTTTTCTCAAAAAAAGATAGTATTTTTAACATCATACCATCACTGTGTCACCGTAGTTTGCATCATGCTTATGCCCAGAGGTCCAAGGTTCAACCCTGGCAATGGATGTGTGATGTGTCTACAGTTGGTCACCCTAAGACCAAAATAAAAAAATATTTTTCAAAAATGTCACAGTAATATTTGAAATTAAGAGTAAATTTCATTGATATACTTGGACTATACCCTTTAAAAATATTTTGATTTTATTTTAATTTTAATTTTTTGTAAATTTTTCTAATAGATAAGCAGCGTGTTTATTTGGGCAGAATTAAAGGAAAGGAATATGGTGCAAAAGCTAATACCTAATTAGTCTATTTTTCAACTTTAAAAAAAATTAGTCTATTTTTTCCTATTTTAACCCGAACATTTCAATCACTTCTCATATTTGTTCAATTATTTCGTTATATATTTTCGTATAATACCCTATGTTTTATTCCGCTTTATTTCTACAATGTCCATTCCATCCTTATTTTCTTTCCCTCCATTCTCCTCTGAACAATCAAACCCAATAATTTTATTTCTTTTATTTCAAACACTATTTTATTTTCCCAGTACAGAACAACAATTTATGTTGCATTTTTATCAAAATTTTTATTTTAGATGTGATTGGCATTTCGTAAAATTTGTCCATTTAAAATTTTGAAGTCCAAAACTTTTTTCTCCACAACCATCTTATTATCTAACGGTTTATTTGCATCTTCTTATATAATTATTTTATTTTTAATCATTTATTCATTGTTACTGGTACAACTATCTTATTTATTTTTATTTATTCTATTTACTCCTTATCATTATCCTATCATATTACCTCACTTCTCCAGTTCAAAAACTTTTCCAACAAAGTTGTTTCTTTCGAAAATTTTATCGAATACCAAACACATTTTATAAAGGCTTTAATGGAAATTAGTAACTTATCCAAACAATGTATATTTCATATGAGGGCGCAACTTAAGTTAGGTTATACTAAGTTTAAATGAACTCAAACCTAAACTCAATTATATGTACCAAGTCAATTTTGGTTAGATAACTCGTATTTATGTGCGTTTCTGGCTTAGTTTTGAATTAGAAATTCAAGTTGAATTTTATATTTATAGGTAGGTTGAATTCTAAATTTGTTATTATTTTTTTAAAAAATATTATTGGTTTATATTTTTAAATAACATAATATATTATCAAAATAAAAATAAAATAACATATTCTTAAAGTAGGTGATATTTTTAATTTTAAAAAAATGTAACACAATTATTTATTAAAAATGAAAATTTTCATTTTACTACATTAAATTTTAAAAAAACAAAAAGTAAAAGAATTCACTAACTTATAAGTTCATGAAAAGTGAATGAATTAGGTATGCCCGACATTTTCAAACTACAAATAATATTATCAAAATTTGAATTCTTTTTTAGTGAAAATAATTAAAACAATGAAAAGATAAAAATTATTATATTATTATTCAAGATTATTAAAAACAACTAATTGAAAATAATTTTTAATAATTAATATATATCAATTGAAAATTGATGCGAACCAAGTTTTGTTTTTAAGAGCATAATGATCACTACTTTAATTAAATCAACCGAATCATGTTAAAATTAACACTATGCAGAAGATAACACAAAATAATAGTGAAACGAGTCGAATCCACAAAAAGGCAATAATGCTTGATTTTTTTGAGATTAATACGTATTAAAAAAGAAGAAAGGAAGAAGAGAGAGAGAGAGAGAGAGAGAGAGAGAGAGAGAGAATAGAGAAGTTAAAGAGAGAGAAGATAGGAGGAGAAAAGAGATAGAAGTGTGGTGCCCCAGTCCGAACGTCACATTTTTAGCCTTACTCTGGGACCGTTATTAATTGGTAAACATGACAGGATTATTGCCTTATCACATGGTGAGTTTTATTAAATATTTATTCATTTAATCTTTACTCCTCAGGAGTTAATATTATCATATAAATTTCATTTTTCATCATTTTGCCCATCTAGACCATTATTAAATCCTGATATACACATGTTACATCATAAAAATCATATTTATTCATAATATAGCAAAGCATTCATTTAACACTTGTCCATAAATTTTTTTTCCAACAATACAACATAAATCATAGTGTAAATCTGATACATTCATCAAAGCAGTTATATAAACCATTATACAACCATTCATCCATAAAATCATACACAAACATTCATTAACATTCTCCTTTGTCATCGTTTAACCTGTGCTCATTTGCCACGTCCATCCTTTCACCTGTTTGGAAAGCAAAACGTGAGTTGAAACTTAATAAGCAAGCTGTATGTTTTTCAGATAATTTATTTTGCAGGCAACATTTTTCATTTAAAAACTTCTTGGAAAACAACATTATACCCATTCGCGGGTACATATCCTTATACCCATCATGGGTACATCGTAAATAATGTAATGCATTATCTTAAAACATGAACATCATAGGATGGAAGCAGGATAGAAGCTAGGCGACTATCCGTCTCTGTCTTTTCCCTTCCCAGGGAGGGCGCCGCCGGTCTTGGCCTATCTTAGTGACTTGGTCACACCAAAGGGGGACAATTAGTCCGCTTATACCTTTGAGGTGGACCTAATGCTCTGTACATATGAACTTGTCATAAATATGATTTTTGACATACTAGCATGATTTTTCATTCATAAACTCTTAAAGCATCATTTTTCATTAACATTTGATAAAACATTGTGTAAATCATTTATCACAATTGAAAATAGCATTTCAACACATATTAAATTAAAGGAATAACCATCCTTAAACAACTTAGAAATAAGTTCAACAATCAATAGCTAAATAATTCAAAGCATTTAAAATATCATTAGCAAATATTTTATCATAATTTTGTGAAAGTAAAAATCCTTTAGAAAGTTGCTTGCTTACCTGCATCACGTAGCTTTCCTGGCCAACCTTTTCTTTACCTTTTCGTATACACATAAGAATGACATTGTATTAATATAATTCTCATTTTCTTGCATACAACTTAGTTTTTCAACCCATTAATCATTAACATACAAAACTCACTTGAATTTTCAAGTCGGGTATTACATATAGCACGTACTTGTGCATCATACCATTCATTCATTACATACCATGTTCTTTGCCTGTATATAGGGTAAACATTCATGCACATCATAATCATTTATTAATTATCATATGGAGGTTCATTACCTTCCATTCATTATTTTTTTTACATATTTTTCACATTTCACACGTTGGTGCTCATTTTAAGCATATATTTGACATCTTAGACTTCATATATTAATCTCAAAATTTGAGATTATAATTAATTATCAAAACAGCAACTTAATCATTCATTTCATCACATATTCATGCATTTTTTTTAGCAAATCATATAAGTCATTTATCATTATTCATACATATCCTTTCATGTATACCCATCTTACAACACATATGTTATGCGTTTCTTAAAATTTTTCAAAACAGCGACTTGCCTTGAAATTTTGCATGATTAAACTCCTTAATTAGCATATAATTTAGGATCTATTTATGAAATTTTAATCCATTAATCATAGGGTTCAAAAATAGCAACTTTAGGACCCCTTTTTCACATTTTCAACGTTTCTTTTGATACTTAATTCTTAGGGGCTGTTTGGTATGGCTTAAAACCTTTTGACATATTTTATCGCTCAAGAAAACGTCATCCATCAATTTATTTTCCGTAGATTAGTCAACTGCAAAGGTGGTCGTACTGGCGTGGAATGAATGTGTGCGGGCGGCGATTCGTGGTAGTCCGCAGGTGGACGCGTAGTGCAACGCATTCGCATTCGCATCTGCCGGGCGTGACGAAACGCGGTCCCGTTCACAGGATCCGTAATTCGCGCCGACGAATTTGTGCCGAAACACTTGCTCGAGCCGATCTTCTCAGACGATGGCGTGCACGCGTAGCAGCAGCTCCGGAGGGAAGAAAACGACGTGGTGCGGGCGATGGACGGATTTGCATGGGCGGCTGCGCGAGTCGTGAGAGGCCGCTGGTCTCGCAGGCGGCGCTAGGGCAACGACGAACAAGGGTTCCGTTTGCGTGCTCCCCGTTTTTCTCCCCCATTACCAAGCCCGAGAATCGTCCGCCTTCTGCAACAGTACGAAAATTGCAACCCGCAGTCGACAAAAGATTGATTTGACGAGTTTTTGCCCACAGGTCCCCTTGCGTGAAAAGTTTTACGCAAATGGGAGAGTTTTATACCATACCAAACAGCCCCTTAATGGATATTTAATTCCTTAATTTTAGCTATTAATCATAATTTTCTTATCCCAAATTTAGGGTAAAATCACATATTTAAAGTCCATAAATTGGTTGCTTAAAAAATAGAGACTTCACATGCATGTAGGGTACCCTTGTTGCACCCCTCTTGGACATCCCTATGTGTTCCCCTTAAAAATCAGATATAGGGCAATCTTTTTCCAAATTTTTTGGATGTACAAAGTACCCTTAATTTAGGGTACTTTATCCTCTAAATCTCCATAGATCATTTGGGCTAATTCATGCATCATACATATTATAAAAGGGTAAAAATCAGGTTAAGTTGTTAACCTAAGTTCCATCCTTTCTAGGGTTCATATCTTATACCCTAATCAACATATATAATTCATAAAAGCATGAATCATAATCTAATCATTATAATAGATCAAAACAGCAACTTAACATGTAGGATTAAGAAAATTTTAGCTAGGTTTAATCATCATATTCAAGCCTAGCATCCCATTTAACCTCTTTAAACCCTTGAATTCATTTCTCTCATTTAATCCTCATTCAATACCCTAGTTAAGGGCATCATAAATGATCCTTTAAGGATTTATTATGAATCAAATTCATGACTCATAAATAGAGGTGGGGAACTTAGGATTAAAAGATTCAAAACTTAATCCATACTTACTTGAATCTATGCAACCTTTGAATCCAAAATTTCTCAACTTGGTTTTCCTCCTTTCTTCCTTCCTTTCCTCATCCACCTCCTTGGACGTGCTTAGGGCTGCCCCTTAGAAGGTTTTCTCCCCTTTGATTTTTTTTCCAAAAGTGGACGTCCCATGCATTCCCCCTTTTTAAAATTTTTGCATTTTGTGGGCCCACCTTGCCACATCATTTGGAGGGTAATTCATTGCCCCCTTATCCTTTGATGACATAGCTCATTCACATCCAAGTAAATACATATAATTATCTTATGTAAAATTCGTTAAAATCATCACATTAATGGGTCATGTTGTTATCCACTATTGGAAACGTCCATGAGGCTTCCCATTTGGCAATTTTTTTCACAAAATTCAACTTTAATTTAATTCCCATTACTTACCCTAGTTTCCTAGGTAATTAGATACATATTTTACATTTTTTAAAAATAAAAAAATTGCATGTTTATCAAGCTTGGGCGTCACCATGGAATGCCACATATATGGCCTCTTGTAGCTACACTCCTTAGCCCCTTATCAATGCATTTATCACCATAATTTTATCATGGATTTTGCCTTTTTAGGTAGTTCATAAAATCACCTCCAAATTACCCTTGATTGACACCTCGTATATGATATAAATCAAGTCATTAACACACTTGCTTTTACATTAATACACATATCACTTTATAGGACGAAAGCCAAAGTCTTTCGTCATTTTGTGATTAAGCATGTTCTCATGATAATTAGTTTAATCAAATCCTTTCATATCGTTAATCATATAATTTTATCCATTCATGTCAAGTTTTATTTCAACATGACCTTTCTATTTCAAGTTATAACCATTTGAGTTTAACTTTTGGATTTGGGATGAAAATAAATAATTATCTTCCTAATTCCATCATAAATTTTATAATCCAATCCATTCATAAGATTGGGCACATAATCATGTGCTTACTTTTCAAATTTCATCTCACTCCGCCTTATAGGCGTCGAGTTATGAATTTTCTAGCATTTATCACATTAATTTTATAATTATTATTTTAATCTCCATTAATTAAATCATAATAAACGAAATAATTATTCATTGCATATTGACATTTTCTAATCCCCATTAGGTTACTTTAGTCATATTAACCCATATTGGGCTACGACGATTAATTTTAATTACCATTCCTTAATCATTTGCCCTAATTGAAATAAATCATCAAGTCATTGAAATCATTCATAATTCATTCAAATAATATATAATTCATATTTATATGCCAAATGCACATATATAAGCCCCACTTGGGTCTGAGTATCACAAGAAGAGAGGAAGAAAAAAAAGAGATTAAAGAAAGAAGAGGGAAAGAAAGAGAAAAAAATGCAATTAATTAACAACAAGTTAAATTAAATTTACTCCAAGAAAGCAATTCGAAGACTACAAAATAATTTTAATTAAGGGTTTATGTGTTTGGGAAGTGATAAAATTTTTGTATGAAAAATTTTTGGTAATTGGGAGAAATGATGTTATACGATAGGGATAATAATAACGAGTAAAGAAAGTAAAGTTAAAATAAATATGTTATATATATAGATAATTGTTTAAAAATATTAAAAAGTAAAGTAATGTGTAGGAAAATGTAAAGAGCGATTTAAAAATAGGAATAGTTGTAGGAGTAAAAAAATTTAAGAGTTAAACAAGCATCATCTCTAAGAAAAGGATAATCCTAATAAATTTAATCTAAGAGTTAAAATGAAAAATTAAATTTTTTGGCATAAAAGTTTTCAAAAAAAAATGATGCGATATAATCTATTTTCATTCAATGCACCACTGCACATTGAAATTTAAATGCTCCCATGTGAATTTGCCATTCAGATAGGGGTGCCTTATCTCGTCCATTCACTAAAGGATGAGGGTTTTTTCACTTTGAACCCCCAACGTCTATTTTTGCATGAATGCTTGCTTGTATTGTGAAAATCAATTCGAGCTTGTCGGGAGAAAAAAATGATGAAAAATCTTCTTTTGTTTCCTCTCTTCCCCATTCTATCTCCTTGCGAAAAATCTTCTTGCGACCACAGTCCATCTGTTTCTCAAATTCCCCATTGACTATTGGCATCCTACACCCATCTCCATAGAATCTGATATGAGCATGACGTGAACCAACACCATTTTCATCATTCGAAAAATGAGAACCCATTTATCAATCTGCCGGAAATTTAAAAGCTGCTCTTGCTGCTTAAAGAAAATAGAGGGGATTGCGATCGGGCTGTAGCCAAGCTATGGAGAGAAAATCAATGCACCATTACTGGATCTAGAAAGCATGCTACCAGATCTGGTATAGAACACCTCCTTGTTATGTTTTGCTCATCAAGATGAGGCGGGATTTACTATTGCCGGAATCGTGGAAGACGACGTTAGATCTACCAGCGACAACGAGACTGGTCAAATCTGGAAGTTGCATCGATTGTCATTTGGGGAAGATGCATAGGTTCCTTTAAAATGTCTTCCTTCATTGCTAGAATTAGCATATCGTAGATAAAGAGCTTTTGTCCACATGCTAAATGATAAATAGGTTAGTCCTATGTATTAAAAAGTAGAATGATTAAAAAGTAGAATAATTAAATAGAAATATATAAAAATATAATTAAAATTAACGTAAGTATGGAAAACAAAAAATTTTAGATTGAAATTTTTTAACATAACACACCCTAAATTTAACAGCTACAGTTCAAAGAAAATTACAAAATAAGAAAATTAAAATTTACGTCGGCCGAGGCACTTATTGCTTGGATTTTTCGCATATGTTTCACGAGCGGCCCTTATCTTAGAGCAGCGTAGAGAGGGTGCTGCTTTAATCCCATCGATGTGGGATGTCAGTGATGGTAGTGAATATAGCTGCCCTTGGGCTTTCGTTCATCACTGAGGTTGCCTGCTCGGATTTTGCATGTGCTGAACGGAGCTAGGTGGCCAGAAATCCTCTGTAAATCGATCACCATTGACAAATCAACCATTATGGCTTCGAATTTGTTGGTGAAGGGTTGCGGCGGGCATTGGTTGGGTTTGCTCTGGTTATGGATTGCTAGTAACAGCTATTGGTAGCTGTTTGGCTTGGAATTTGGAGTCCTTGCCAGTTGCAATTCATGAACGGATTTAGGTTTTGTAGAGTAGCAATGAACAAAGGAGGTGAGAGTTGCCGACTTTTATGGAGGTAATTAATGGGTATAGAAATTCGGCACACCAACTGCGATTTGCTCTTGTAGCTGAATTGCAGGGAATGGTGACTATAACCATCGAGCTTGCTTGGATGCAATTCATTCACGTGCTGCTAGAATTCTTCATGCGATAGCAAAATCGAGGGGAAATTGGGAGGATAGAGTCGATGTTTCTGTTGAATTTCTACCGGTGACAGGAGATTCGCTGTTGTACCGTGCTGCTGATAGGTTGCCAGATTTGGGGTTTTGATTTTATGGGCATCGGACTCAAAAAGTATTGTACATAGATTTTTTGAGGTGGGCTAAGCGAGACATTTGTTAGCCTAAGCTAGATAATTCTTTTTTAAACAATGTAAGTTATAAAAATGACGTTGCATGTATGAGTGGGCATTGGGGCGGGTCGACCCATGACCCACCCCACCCCACCTCGATCCTATTTTATCCTAGGGTTGGGTGGGTCAAGAATTTAATATTTTTATGAAATTGTAGGTTGGGGCAGACCGATGGTCTCCAAACTTTTTCGTATGGTTTTTTTTACTCGCCTAACATGCTTGACTCATTGACCTATCGACTCGGCTAACTTGGTTCTTCAAGTTATGAATAAAATTTTGAATAAGATATGTTTCATGAATTTGTTTCAATATTCATATTTTATTTAAATAATGATGTTTTAATTTGACTAATTATTAATAAGTCGAAACATACAATATTTAAATTTGGTATCGATATGTTTGTACTTACTATGTTTATAAATTCTTAAAACTATCCTACTTGACCTATATTGTTGTCTGACCCGTTGTCTAAATAACGATCCGGAGTTTGCCCCGAGATCTATTGAAAAAATAAAAGTCAAACTGACCTTATTATAAAAATAAGGGTCAAATACAATTTTTAAAATATAGAGTTAGTTTGGCATACCTTAATCCATACTAACCTGCCCTGATTTCCGTCCCTAGTCACATCACATGTGATCCTCCTTTTCAAGTTGTTCTAGCAATTGTTTTACACCCAACTGATTCTTCTTGCAAATTGATGAACTCACACCAAAAATAAAAAAGGATAAGATTTGGGTCTCAGGAAGAATACTGACGGATAGGGTAACTTAATGTCTTCAATCATCCTCTGATTGGTCAGATGTAGTTGTTCCAGATGAAGGATAAAAAAAATTTTAGGGCGAGATAGAAAATATAGGAAGTGAAATGGAAAGGAAGAGAAAGGAGGCTGCTTGGAGTGGCAAGAAGGGATGGAGAGTGGGAACATACAAACCAAGAAGCTGCGGGTTGTTGATGCAAAGCAGGTGGATGGTGTAGAGATGGTGGGAGCTGAGGCAATCCCTCAGCCCTGCCAAATCTAATGGCGGTATTAGCCTTGAATTGCTTGAGGGTTCTTAATTGCCGAGGGCTTGGGAACCCCTGAGCAATTCGAAACCTTCAGGATTTGATTAGGAAGGAAGATCCCATTTTGATTTTTTTGGTGGAGACCGGGAGGAGAACCCTAGAAATGGAATCCATAAAGAGGAAGCTCAAAATGGATGGGTGTTTTTTAGTAGAGTGTAGTGGAAAACGAGGAGGTGGGGGGGGGTGTTGGCTGTGCTGTGGAGGTAGGAGTGGGATGTGATGATCCAATAATTCTCAAAAAATCACATTGATGTTATCATAGTGAATGACAAGAGCCCCAAAAATGGAACCCATAAAGAGGAAGTTCAAAATGGATGGGTGTTTCTCAATAGAGTGTAGTGGAAGAAGGAGGGGTGTGTTGGCTATGCTGTGGAGGCAGGAGTGGGATGTGGTGATTCAATCATTCTCAAAAAATCACATTGACGCTATCATAGTGAATGGCAGAGCAGGCCCTTGGCACATCACTGGCTTCTATGGGTTCCCAAAAACAAATAAAAGAAGGATTCATGGGCCCTTCTCAGAACTCTGCAAGCTAGGATGGATCTCTCGGCACTCGTGATCAGGGACTTCAATGAGGTAACTAGCACCACAGAATTTTTGAGTCGTCATTATTGTTCTGATAACCAGATAGGGACTTTTAGAGAGGCAATTGACGACTTTTTTTGAAGGATGTGGGCTTTAAGGTAAACATGATGACTTGGAGCAATAGGAGGTTAGGAGAAGAGCAGGTGGAGGCAAAATTGGATAGGGGTTTGACAAAATGTTGGGTGAATGGAGATGTTCCCATTAGTAATGCTTTACCATTTGGTGGCAGCCAGTTGGGATCACTACCTAATCCTCTTAAGAACTGAGAAGAGACTAGAAAGACAGAGGATGTAATTTATGTATGAGGTTGGTTGGGCTAGATACCAGAGGGTTAGGGAAATTATTAAGGAGGTTTGGGCTAGAAACTGCAGCAATGGGCAGACTGTGTGGGGCATTGTGAGGAGGAAAATTCAAAGATGCAGAAACGAGCTCACCAATTGGAACAAAGTCTCAAGGGCAATGTGATGAGGAGGATTAAGTCATATTAGGACCAACTTCGGGCCATTAAAGGAGAGGCACCATCAGAGGCAAGGGATAAGGAAGTGGAGGGTATTGAGGAAAAGATCAATAATATGTTAGAAAAAGAGGATCTGAGGAGGAAACAAAGAGCCAAAGTTCATTACTATCATTCTTCCATAGGATGGCTAATGAAAGAAGGAGGAAGAGCTGGATGAGAAAAGGTAAGGAAATCAACACCTAAAACTGGAAGCTAACAATGGCTGAACAATTTTTTCATGGTATCCACAAATCTGATGGGGAGAAAGAGGAAGCAAATAGAGTAGTTGAGGCCATCCATAACACTATTTTTAGAGAGGACAATCAACTATTAGTGAGGGTAGTTACTCAGGAAGAAATTTTAGGGGTTATTAAAGCAATAAATCCACTAAAATCCCCAAGTCCCGATGGGATGTCTGCTGGTTTCTACCAAAAGAATTGGGAGGTGGTTAAAGATGATATCCTTAAAGCATGCCAGACTATGTTTGAGAAGAACTTTTTGAAAAGGCAGATTGAGATCATGAACGAAATTAATCAAATAGGTATAGTTCTCATTCCAATAAAGAAAGGGGCCATGAATCTAAATGAGTTCCAACCAATTAGTTTATGCAATGTGATTTACAAGGTTATAACAAAGATCTTGGCCAATAGACTCAAGAGGTGCCTTCCGAAATTAATATCGAAGCAACAAAGTACTTTTGTTCCATCTAGGTTAATAATAGACAATATTATTATTGCTCAAGAAGTCATAAACATAATGAAAAGGAGAAAGAAAGGGAACAAAGAGGAAGTGACAATGAAGCTTCACATGACAAAGGCATAAGGTGGAATGGAATTATTTGCACAAAGTGATGAAGAAGATGAAAATTTTTAAACTGTGGATCAATTGGATTATGGGTTGTATCACTACTATCTCTTACCAGGTTTTGATAAATGGCGAAAGATCTAGAGTTATCTTTCCGTCTAGGGGATTAAGACAAGGAGACCCTTAGTCCCCCAAACTTTTCCTCATATGTGCAGAGGGTCTCTCGGTCTTTTGGAGAAGGTCCATGCTGACAGTAAGCTTTAGGGGATTAGGATCAGCAGGGGTGGACCTCGCATCATGCAATCTTCTCTGCGGATGACACATTTCTATTTTTGAGAGCAAATGAGAGGGGGGGGGGTGAAGCATATGCTAGTTTTGTTGAGAATCTATGAGTTGGGTTCTGGCTAGAAAGTCAACAGAAGCAAGATTGCCCTGTTATTTAGTAGAAATATAATGAGGAATAAGATGGATCACATTGTAAGAATTACTGGCTATCAAGGTCAACAAAATGAACACATATTTGAGTATGCCGATTTGGATTGGAAGGAGGATGTGGAGAAGACTTCAAGGTTAGAATAACAAGCTTCTATCCATCGAAGGGTGATCAGGTGCACCCGAGCACATATACCTATTTTTTTATTTTTTTCAAAATTTTTTAATGAACTTATTAATCTAAGTGTATTTAACATATATATAAATTTTTACCAATTTTAGAGATTTTTATATATTTATTTCGGATTTTTAAAAATATTGGCATTTTAATAGATCAACATTCGTGTAAAAAAATTTTGAAAAAAAAAAGTGTATGCACCCGGGAGCATTGAGGCTCAATGCTCCCGAGTGCACTTGATCACCCTCCCTATCCATCAAGGGAAAAGAAATGCTCATCAAGGCTACTGCCTAACCAATCCCTAGCTACCTAATGAACTTATTTATTCTTTCAAAGGCCTTTATGAGGAATTGAATGCCCAAGTAAGCAAATTTTTGTTGGGGGGGGGGGGGGGGGGTGGGGGGTGTTGGGGAATGAGGGGAAGAAAAGAATTAGTTGGGTAGCCAGGAAGAAGATGTGTGTATCCAAATCAGAAGGACTGGGGTTTAGAGAAATCTTAGCTTTTAATCTGGCTTTGGTGGCTAAGCAGGCATGAAGGGTGGCAACAAATGCAAATAGGTTCTGTCATGATTTGCTGAAGGAAAAATATTTCCCTGAGAGGGAGTTCTAGGAAGGTAAGATTATAAACGGCTGCTCTTCTGTTTGGAAATGTTTTATTCAAACAATTCCTCTATTGAAGATGGGTAGGAAGTGGCGGGTCAGATCGGGAGTCAATGTTTGTTTCTTTAAAGAAAAATGGGCCTATGATTATATTATGAAATTTGGTCCCCTACCACACGATATCCTAGAAGATTGCAGGGTTGCCCAATTCATGAAGGAAAATATAAGCTGGATAGAAGACGCAGTGAAGGTGGCGGCTGGGGAGATTAGATGGAACAATGTGAAGCTGATTCCAATTTCCCAAATTGAGGAGGAAGATGAATGCTTCTGGGAACTAAAAAACGATGGGGCATTCTTGGTGAAATCTGCTTACAAATTGGCCCATGAGCAGGTTGTCTCTAACCAGCAAGTGGCGAGTATGGAGAGGGTTAGGGGCAAGTTCAAAGCAGTGTGGAGAACCAACATCCCCAGGAAGATTCAAATTTTTAGGTGGAGAATGCTGACCGGAACGCTCCCAACCAAAGCTAATCTCGATAAGCGAAGTATACAGGTTGAGGCTAACTGTCTGTTTTGCAGGTCTGTCGTGGAGGAAGATCATCTGTTCTGGGGTTGCTCTTTCTTCAACAGGTGGCTTATTAAACCCCCGTTCAATGGGCTTTTCACGGAAAGGGTGATTGGGGTGGGGGACATTTTCAAATCGCTGTCTGGGAAGCGGGAGACGGACCTCCAGGCATTATTCTTGATCATGGGGTGGAGATTCTGGTTCCTCAGAAACAACATGTATCTCAATGATTCTAATTCCGAAAACAGGGGGAAAGGATATGAACATTCTACAATAGAGTTGGATGTTCCTCCACAATTTTAGGTCAGCTAGTGGCCTCCCTAAAAGGGGAATGGCGAATAGTGAATTTTTCGGTTCGATGGACGACCCCAACGGATGGTTGAGTTAAAATTAACAGGGATGTGGTTTGCAGAGTGGAGAAAGAAGAGCTTGGATTTGGGGCTGTTTCACGCAACTCAAGAGGTTCCTTTCTTGGGACAAAATGTTGGTTCTTGCAAGGTATGGCTGATCCACTTTGGATGGAGTTAATGGCTGTGGCTTTGGGTCTTTCTTGGGCTAGTGAAGAGAGAGTGGCAAGAGTGGTATTAGAATGTAATTCACTGACTGTGCGGAAATGGTTAACAGGCAATGGTTATCCCAAAACCAGCCTAAAAGCTCTGGTGGATGACATAAAATCAAAGGAAACTCTATTTGAGAATGTCAACTAGCAGCATGTATTGAGGGAGGGAAACAAGTCGACCCATATTTTAGGTAGAATTGCGATGGATTCTATTAGGTCTATAAGGGAATGGAGGGTGGTCCCCCAGTTTGTATTGATAATGCATGATCTCTTGACGCTTTTGGCCACGGTAGATTGACGGCGATGCCGAAAATGCAAGATTGACCGAAGGGCAGGAGGTTAAGCTTTTCCCAGCAGTGCATGGAGATAGAGGGGAAGATGGGTTTTGGGATTTTCCTTCCTGCTTTTGTGGATATGGGAGGGAATGAAAATCCCAAAACTTACCTGGGCATTAAAAGTTATGTTTTTTAAACTCACAGGAGTAAAGTGGGAACATAAAAAGTAATAATCATAATAATAAAATAATTGAAATATAAGAGTATTTAGGAAAAAGTAAAGTAATTAAGGTGTTAAAATATTTTAAAAAAATGTGTGAGAGGAGGTATAATTTTGCTTCCCGCCTCACCTCTCTTACTAAATGGTACCTTGTTGTTTTTGATGATCGAGTTCTGTTAATTGGTCTAGTTCAAACTGGTTGAACCACAGCTCACTTAGTTGGAGTAATTTTTAACTTTCCAACTAGATTGGCTATATTTGAATAGGGAGAACTATCGTTTCTTAGTTGATCTGATCAAATTAGCCGATTTGGTTTGGTTCTAGTGACGTTGATCTTAATATCATTTATTTTTCCATGGTATAAAATGTGGGTACTGATACTATGCACACGAGTGTTTTAACTTATTTTTTTATTTTTATAATTTTTTTAGACAACTATTAATCTAAAGTGTATTTAATATGCGTATCAAGTTTTATCATTTTTGGAGATTTATAGATTTTTTTTTTAAAAATCAGTGACATTTCTAGTAAAATAATAAACCTAAAATTCCTCTTATGCCCATAGATTTTTAAAGATTTCTCTCATACCCACGAATTTTACTCATTATTTTCTTGATACTCATGCTGTTAAAATGAAAAGTTACGGACATTAGCTCTCAGTCACAATGACATTTATGCCCCTAGTGAAAATGAATTTTCACTTAAACAACTTCTCTCATGACAGAATGTATAGTAGAAAGTATAAGCATCAATAGTGTGCAACTTTTTTAGCCATCTTTGAGTATATTCTCCACTTTCATAAGGTTTCAAAAACTCAATGAGATCACTGCAAAGAGGGTTTCAAAAATACAAAAAGATTATTGCAAAGCATAAGATTATTGTAGCTACGGAACTCGTGTGCTTCCTCTCTAGATTCTGTGTTACTATTTCGTAGTGATAAATCAATATGTTTTGGCCATATCTTTCCTATGTCCTCTATTGGTAAGATCTGAACCGTCATTCATGTATATGTAAACACATGGGTAGTTTCGATATTTATTTAATATAAATAATAAATAAAATAAAAAATTCTAATGGTAGCAAACGACTTGTAACGATATGGGTATCGGGGAATAATGGGTAATATTTGTAGATATGAGAAGAATATTTGAAAACCGTAGGTATAAAATGAATTTCGAGTAAATTATATGAGTATATTTGAAAATTTTTGAATTTTTTTTATAAATATATAAAAAGGTAAAATTTGATATACATGCTAAATATATTTAGATTAACAATTGTATAAAAAATTTTCAAAAAATAAAAAATAGGTTAAATTCACTTAGGTGCAACAAAAAATTATTTCAATTAAAATTTTATATCAATTATACTTGCTTTAAAATACTATAAAGTATTTTGCATTATGAAAAATATTTAGATACATTTATAAATACATTAGAGTATTATAATACTTTCTAGAATCATTTAGAATCATTAACCATACAAGAATGATGTTTTACTCTGACTCAACAATTTCATAATTATTCAAATTAAATAATTTTATTACATTAGTTTTGCATTAATAAGCTAGGTGTCATTTAGATTTTTATGTGAATAGAATTTAATTTTTCAGTTAGACAAATAATTCAGAATGAAATTCACGGATTGGATTTCGATTGAGGTATCAACATGGGCTATTTAACCAATCTAATGTGGTATAACTATTGATTATGATACCATAGAGCCGGATGGGAGCAACCATACGTCTGGCCTAAAATGTATTTGTTTTTAATTTTTTTCTTCTCATAAAATTAATATTCTACGTATATTTAACTCACGCAACAGAATTTATCATTTTTTTGATATATATTTATATCTTATTGAACTTCAAATATATAAGTATTTTAGTAATTCAAAAAAAACTAAAATATTCATATATTTGAAATTCAAATATGTATATATTTAAAAATAGAAGATGTTTGTTTGCACCAAAAAAAATTTTAAATTAAAAATTTTCAATCTTTATAACTACCATATTTTTTAATTTTTTCCTATATAACTACATTACATTTCAATTATTTTTACATAACTTCCTATATATCTAATATATCTATTTTAAGTTTAATTTTTTTACTCATCATCCTTGCACCTGTTATCATGTTATATCATTTTTTCAGTTTAAAAATTTTTTGATTAAAAAACTTTTCATTCAAAATTTTATCCCTTTCCAAATACAATTCCCTTGGAGTTTACATAAATTATATATATCTAGAATAATATTTTACGAGAAAAAATTAAAAAATTTAAACATGAATATATTTTGAGGCCCGGTGGATGATTGCTCACATGCATCGGGGTTTACACAGTTATCCCCATCCTTTGATTTAAATAATAGCATTGCATTTTTGTACCGTGGAGAATTAATTAAAAAAAACAACAAACATTCGTTGATTGCGATTCCTTCCTGTCGATCCGACCCTCCCCAGTAGCATTCGGCGGCCTGTTTTTCCTCCTTTCGCCTGCGGTCTCTATAGTCAATGTAGACTGGGAAGCCAAGAAGACCGCGGACCAGGAGGAGCAACCTGCCGAATTAGCCGTGGACGAAGTAAAAGAAATTCGGAGGAAAAAAAAAATTAATAATAATAAAGAAAGGAAAGAAACTAGCATCATCATCATCAGCTACTGCTGCGAAGAAGAATTGGACGACGACGACGACGACGACGACGACGATGAGCGCTAGGGAGGAGAAGAGTATGGAAGAAGAGCTGTCCTACCCCATCTTTCTCTGCGAACGAATCCGGAAATCTGTGGAGGAAGCCGAATCCCTCAAGCTCGACTGCACTGAGGTAGGAAAGCGCACGGGGCGCTTAGCCCACTTGCTCCGCGCCATCATCTACCTCGCCGCTTCCATTTCCTCCTCCTCCTCCTCCTCCTCTTCTGTGTCTTCTTCCGCATCCTCCTCCTCCTCCAAACCTGCATCTTCTTCCATCATCTACGATCGCCCCATTCGCCGCATCGTCGCCGAAGCAGTCAAGAACCTGGAACGCGCCCTCACCCTCGTCCGCAAGTGCAACCGCCGCAGCAGCCTCCTCCACCGCGTCTTCACCATCAACACAGCCGCTGATTTCCGCAAGCTCCTCTGTCTCCTCGACGCCTCCCTCGGCGACATGCGTTGGCTTCTCAGCATCTTCAATTCCGAAGATGACGTTGGCAGCACTGGCATCGTCCTTAGCCTCCCTCCAATTGCCAGCATCGACCCTATCCTCTCCTGGGTCTGGAGCTACGTTGCCGCCCTTCACATGCCCTCCTCCGCCTTCTCTGACCGAATCGAGGCCGCCAATTCCCTCGCCTCCCTCGCCCTGGATAACGACCGCAACAAGAAGATCATCATCGAGGAGGGCGGCGTCCTTCCCCTCCTCCGCCTTCTCACTGAGGGTGCCAACGCCTCTCCCGAAGCCCAAATCGCCGCCGCCACTGCCCTCACGAATCTCGCGACTGACAGCGGGAGGGTCCGCCAGATTGCTAACGCCTTCGCAATTCCTGTCATCGTTCAGGCGCTTAGCGACTCGCCCGCCACTGTGCAGATTCGGGTGGCGTCGCTCTTGGCTAGGATGGCTGCCCAAGACCCTGAAGCCCGCGAGGAATTCGCGAGGCACAATGCCATCCGCCCTCTTGTCTCCCTTCTCTCCATGGACCTCGTCTTGGAAGTCCGCAGCAATAGTGCCGCCTCCGCCACCTCCAAGTTGCCCAACAGTATCCATTCTCTGGTCCGGATGCACAAGGAGATGGGTGCCCATTCAAATTCGTTGGACTCGGTGGAAGGCGGCGGCAGCAGCCGGGGGCGAGACCACCCCCACCGGAGAGACCCCCACCGGGATTATGAGAATCCAGAGTTGAAGCTCAAACTGAAAATCAGCTGTGCTGAGGCCCTCTGGATGCTTGCCAGGGACAGCTTAGCCAACAGCCGGCGTATCACTGAGACTAAAGGGCTACTTTGCCTGGCTAAGATCATTGAAACAGAACACGGAGAGCTGCGGTTCAATTGCTTGATGACAGTAATGGAGATCACAACTGTGGCAGAATCCAATCCTGAGCTCCGTCGGGCAGCTTTCAAGACCAATTCAGTTCCTGCAAAGGCAGTAGTCGATCAACTCCTTCGGATTGCTCAAGATGTTGGCAGCAATCCAGCAATGCAAATTGCTGCCATCAAATCCATCGGCTCTCTGGCTCGCACATTTCCAGCGAGAGAGACACAGGTCATTACGCCATTAGTTGACCAGCTCAATAATTGGAATGGGGATGTTGCTGCGGAGGCCGCCATTGCCTTGGGGAAGTTTGCACATCCAGATAATTTCTTGCGTGTGGAGCATTCCAAGGCGATAATTGAGTTTGATGGGGTCTCATCTCTCATGAGGCTGAGAAGGTCTGGTGACAAGGCACAGTTGCCTGCACTGATTCTTTTATGTTACATTGCGGTGCACGTTGGCAACAGCAAATCTCTGGAACGTGCAGGCATTCTGACTGCCCTTGAGCAGGCATCTCGTTCCCTGTCAGCTCAGCATCCTTCCTTGAGGGAATTGCTTCCCAAGGCTATTTATCAGCTCGAGCTGTACCAGCCGAGCACACATCACAATAGGCTGTCCTACAACACCTGAATGTCACTATTTATCATCTGTCTATGAACCGCTGTTACTTCCCTTGCTGCTGGATCTGGTTGAATACTCATGGCTGTTCAACTTTTTAATCAGTTGATGCAAATGGATTGACAGAATGTCATAATAGAAGGGGGGCAATGGACATATCATGTCCTGGACCCACAATGCGGGAAAGGGAGGAGTGAAGCAATAGGTGATCGAAGATGTGAATACTTTTGTTTGACACACATACACACATTGAATTCTTTCTAAAATTTTGTTATTCCTTGTCCAAAAGATTTTCTCTTCTTCATTTGGATAGCCATTAGCCACAATTTCTTAAAAAATGAGTGCGTTGGTTTGTAAAGATCCTTCGTTGGATACTCTTGAGCTTTCTGATTTGGTTGCAACTGAATTGGTTGGCTGGTGTATTATCATGTGGAAGTAGTTTACACATGGGAAGGCAATCACCCGCTGTGTTTTTTGTACTTTTGGTTTGCTGCAAATGTGCATTTTTACTAGTTTTGTTATCTGGTTGTTGGTGGCACAAGTAGCTTACTCATGGGATGGAATTACTGAACTGCATTCGATATGCTCTCACCCACCTGCTGGGAAGTTTTTATTATTATTACTGCTTTTGTTACGCGCTCGATGATGGCACTGTTCTGTTTGCTGCCAGATTCAAACAGAGTTTGCTCTTCACTCATTGGTTTTAAATGATCCTCATTCTTCGAGCGAATTGGGTTGCTGTCTTTTTACCTGGCTGTTGTATTCTTCTTGGATAGATAGTTAAACTCAACTTTATTATTATTAATTTTTAATTCATGAAAGATAACATTTGTCTCTGTAACTTAAATTCAATTAAATTTTTTTTTCCCTTTATTTTGAGTTTAATTCTTCAAAGGAGTTCTGTTTTTTAGTTGAGAGAATTACAGGATAGCATCCATGGATTCATCTTCTCATTCAACATGGCTTCTTTTGCTAAATATGAGGGTAAAAATCGTACAATGTTTAAGAAGCGGAGGTTTTGGTTTCACCCTCAGATAGTGCAACGTTGTTTATTGTAGGTAGTTTTGTAGATCATTAGTGATTTACTTTTACTTTTTATTTAGAGGAATTGCTGTTGAAAGAGTGATCTGTTTTACCATCTATTTGTAGTTGCCAATAACTTCCCATGATATCATTTGCTAGTTGCCTTTCTGAATCTCATCCTTTTTACTATGTTAGCATTAGAGTTTTGATCTTTTGAAGCCGGCTTCACGGTAGCTTCCGTAAAGCCAGCCCAAAAATCTATTTTTTAAAAACTTTTTTTTGATTTTTTTTCATGGGTAAGTAAATCTAGGTGTGTTAAATCTATAAACCAAGTTTTACCATTTTTGGATGTTTTTAAGTATTTATTTTGGATTTTTAAACATAGTGGCATTTTCGTAATATTTTGAGATCAGAAAATTACGGAAATGCCACTGTATTTAAAAATCCAAAATAAATACTTAAAAACATCCAAAAATGGTAAAACTTGGTTTATAGATTTAACACACCTAGATTTACTTACCCATGAAAAAAAAAATTTAAAAAGTTTTTAAAAAATAGGTTTTTGGGCTGGCTTTATGGAGGCCACTATGAAGCCGGCTTCAAAAGATCATTCCACTTAGCATTATTTATAATTTTTTTTTTTTAATAGTCAGATGGCTAGGAATTGATATTTTATTCCTGATTGTTAGCTTTAAGTAATATTGCTATGGGAGTTATGACATGATGTTGGCATCATGTCATCTTTGTAAGGAGGAGAAAAAGATTATTTTACTGATTCGGCTATTCAAGGCCTTCAGCTTGAGTGGTCCATTAAGTTCATAGGAGTTGAAGCTGGATTCTTAATGGTTTCCTTTATGATTGAGAATTTTAGCATGCAGTGAATAGCACACTTATTTCATTGTCGTGTTTAGCTATGGCTCAAATTTAGCTGTATGGTTCGTGTCAGGAAACTTCTCCTGCTCACCCTAGCGGCACCAGAATTTTTATGCATTTACATCTATTAAGAAAATAGGCATTCCTAAGAATCTTGCCCCAGTTTGCGTCTGTGATCATCCTATTTATTTTATCTCTGGTATTGCAAAGATTGGAAATGCTTTACATTGATGAGTTTAAGAATTGCTTATAAGTAAAAAAGTTCTTTAAGATGCTATTTCTAAAAGATTTTATGAAGAAAAAAGAGGTTTTGACTTTTCCACAAGGATATACTTGCAAACAAGTTTTGAGTTTTACTCCTATCAGATTTTGTGAAAAGCAAGTACAATTATGAAAGAAAAGAAAATGAGGTTTGATTTATAAAAGAAATTGTTTACTCCTTGACATGTCACTTGAGAATAAATGATGATTTGAAAATGGTCCATTTGTTTGAAATGGTTTATTAGAAAAGTTTTGATTTCCTTTAAATATGAAAATACTTTGAAAATGCCTTGAAAATGTTTATACGAATATTTTTAAAAAGGGTTTAAGGATGGCCAACCCGATAAGTCAACTGAGCGAAACAAATCAATTAATGGTTGCTAAAATAGTATTCAAAAGGTTATGCAAGCTCTTCTTTACATAAAAATGACAAGGATGGTATGTGGACTAGTACATGATACTAGGGTGGATAAAGGAATATGATATCATTGCATATCCTTTCTGTACGAAAAGCCCCAAAATGGAAATAAAGAAAATATTTATGAGAAAAGATTCTTTTCATGAATATGGAAATGCTTTGAAATCTCTTTATCATGATGATTTTTAGATTAATTACAAGCAACATTTTTAGAAAGATTTTTTGCTCAAATATTACAAATGCTTATTAAAATATTTTACTTAAATATTTCTAAAATTATTTAAGGGTGTCATTTTAAAACTAGAATTCAAATGATGTTTATGAAAATATGTTTAAAGTAGGCGTGCCCACTTTTCAAGTTGCAAAAAAGGACGTGGACTGAGGTCTGTGATGTTTCATGAAATCATGCTAGCATATGGACATATGTGATTATGTATGGTGCACTAGAACAATGAATAGGTCAATTGTAGAGATGGTTTTACCTGGCAAAAAATGGGTCAGGTCAAAGTCGGGTCACGATCGACCCAATTCCCACCCCTAGGAGAAATTCATTGGCTTATGCTTTATTTTTTGAAAAACCCAAAAAATCGGGATATAGAATTATTTATATGAAAAGCTACCCTAAATGGGGTCATAAAAGTTTATACGACAAAAAAGTTTACTCTAAATAGGATCATAAAAGTGTTTACATGAAAAACATATTTTCAAGGTTGAGATGAAAAAATTTCTATGCAAATATATACATGAAAAAGGATTATATGTATATGCTTTGTTTGTTTTAAACAAGCCTTAAAATGGGGACATGAAAAATAATTTACAAGAAAAATGTCTTGGGACACAAGAACGTCCATTTAAGAACAAAAGGAATTACTTAAGAAGGGTTTATATGCATATGCATCACCTTTGAAAAGCCCAAATTTGGGATATAAAAAGTTTATATAAAAAAGATGTTTATGAAAATATTTTACAGGAAAATGCTTGCCTTGCGATAAAATGCTTGTTTATTGAGTTCTCACTCACGTTTTGTTTTTTCAAACCTTAGACAAGTATAGGGAAGCTCAAGAGGTAAGAACCTGAGCAACTGAGAAAAGATATGAGGTGATATGCATGAGTGTGATAAAATGATTAGCTACAATGTATGAAATGATATAATTAGAATTTCTAAGGAATGTTAAGGTATGTAAACTTGCTGATAGTTCTAAATTCTATGTTAATGGTTGAATATATATATACAAGTATGATGTTGAATGTATTTTACATGGTTATGACATGACCAGGTTGATAAACCTAATGATGTAAGGGAACAGGATGAAATTTTGTGAACGATATATGTAGTTGATGACAAGTGTCAGAAGGCGAAATTATGAGAATATATATAAGGATGAGAAATCAATTAGTATTTAAAAAAATGCTAAACGAAATGATGAAGGGAAAAAGAGTGAAATGAAAAAAAATTTGGACAAGATCAGGACAACAATCCTGACTCACATTTACCAATCAACATCGATCCCAGAGTAAGCTTTGTGATGTCTCGGGTCGGGGGTGCCGCACACGCATTAAATGTGCCAACATTAAAAAAATTATGACTGTTACGACTCAAGTCGCATATGGAGTCGAGTTGGTCTACGACTTCACCCAAGTTGCATACTGAAGTCAACTTGGTCTTTGACTTGTATCATAACTGTAAATTCAAAACTTATTTACAAACAATGCTTTGTGAAAAAGGGTAAAATTCTCTTTTTCTTGAACAACATTATAAAGAACTTGCTTGCTTGAAAGCAAATCCTTAAAACCATCGGCATAAAACATAAAATTCTTTAAAATTAACATTATGGAGAACTTGCTTACTCCTAAGCAAATTTCTCAATTCCATTAACATAAAGCATTGCCAATCTTTGGCAATACTTATGACAAAATATTTATCTTAAAAGCTGTTGTTTGCATCTCATGAAACAAACCTTGAGACCTTTCATTAATGGATAGGAATATACCATTAAACCCTATATAGTCATGAACAAGTTATGTATTTATTAATTCCATTTCATTTAATTGCATGGGAACATAGCGATTGAATACGGTGTAATTAGCTTTATATGTGTTGGAAGATATATATAAAGATTATTGAACTTTGACTAGTAAATTTCTGCACAATCTAATGAAAATGAACTAATGCAATATAGTTTAGATTCAAGGATTCCCAACTATCCCATCTGTCATCCCCAATTGTTAATTCCTTTTTAGTATTCTAACTGTCCCGTGAAACTCTTCTCTATTTCTTTTATGCATTTGGTATTTCCATTCTTAATTATGAAATTCCTTTTCTACTCACTGAAAGCAACTAAACTAATTAATAATCTTATTTAGACTATATCCCAATGGGAACGATACTTAACTCACTCTTTATTACTTGATCGGCAAGTATACTTGCGTTAAAACGAGTATTTTAATTAGACACATATGCAGCTGAGACCATTGACATTATGATGATCCTTCTTCTTGTTCTGATGTTATTTTTTATTCTAAATTTGCAAATTGGTTAATTGGTATAAATGAAGAGATGAAATCTCTTTAAAGAATTAAACTTGAGAGTTGGCTAAACTTCCCAAAGATAAGAAAGTTATTAGATGCAAGTGGGTATTCAGGAAGAAAGAAGGCATTCCAGGAGTTGAAAACGCAAGATATAAAGCACAGTTAGTTAAAGGCTATAGTCAGGTACAGAATGTTAATTTTAATGACGTTTTCTCACCTATCGTTAAGCAAAATTTTATACATATTTTGTTATCTTTGGTTGCTCAAGAAACTTGATGTTAAAACTACTTTTTTAGATGGCCAATTTGATAAGAAAATTTATGTGTTAGCCTCGTAAAGAGGATCATACTTGTTTACTAAAGAAATCATTACATGGATCCAAACAATTTCCTATTCGGTGGTATAAATGATTTCATGCTTTTATAGTCACTTGTGGTTATTTGAGAAATCAAAGAGATAGTTGTGTCTATTTCAAAAATATTCAGATAGGTCATTCATTTATTTACTATTATATGTTCATGATATGCTTATTGCTGCTAAAAATATTTTTGAGATCAATAGGTTAAAAGCTCATTTTAGTGTTGAATTTGAAATGAAGGATTTAAATGCATCTAAGATGATTCTTAGAATGGAGATTAACAGAGATAGAAAAGCAGAAAAATTATATCTCTAACAATAGAAGTACATTCAAAAGGTTTTTTTAAACATTTTGATTATGCAAACAATCTTGACAAAAGAAGATCATTTTCAACTTATGCGATCTCTAATGATAGTTGTACTATCAGTTGGAAAGCCACATTGCAGGGTACTGTTGCTTTGTCTACAATAAAAGTAGAACTTATGACATTGACTAAAAGTGTCAAAGAAGCTTTATGATTTAGAGCCTAATGAGTACTCTCAATCTATGTCAGAAAAAATTATCATTCACTGTGATAGTCAAAACGCTATACATCTTGGTAAAAATCAAATGTATTAAGAAAGAAAAAAGCACATTGATATCAAATATTGCTTCATTCGTGATGTTATCAAGCGTGGTTACATTCAAGTTAAGAAAATTACTGCTGCAGGCAATCCAACTGATATGTTAACGAAGCCTCTTCCTGTTACCAAGTTTAAGCATTGCTTGAGCTTGGTTGGAGTTTCAAGTTTGTAAGCAGTGGTTTGTGGTAAATGAAGAGAATCCAATATGTTTTGAAATTAATTGAATTCCTATCAAAAAGGAGATTTATTAGGCGGTGCGGTGACTTGCATGTCAAGCCACCCCCTTCTTATGCTAGTTTTATATGCAAGCCTATTCGCACAGTGTTTCCAAACGCACACAACAACAAACATAAATTCCATCCAAATATTTTGAGCTCCCTCTCTATGTTATAAATAGAGAGTTTGCTCCTAGGTTAAAAGTGTGAATTTTCTAAGCTCTATTATATACTCTTTGGTGAGGTTTGGTCTTTCCAAGAATTTTTTGTGGAGTGTATTGGTTTAAGGATTTTTCTTTTGAGATTCTTCATTTCTTATAATATTTTCTGATAATGGACTTTTTCCTTCTTCACCCGTGGTTTTTCCCCTCACATTAAAAGGTTTTCCCTGTAAATCTTCCTACTTTATTTTTCTCTTGTTTTTTCGCACAACTTTGTTGTCTTGTAAGATTATTTACTAACAGAATCATATCATGTTTTCATTGCAATTATTCCCTGTTTTTAGGTTCATTGCTGTACTGCTGTGTTGTTGAATCCATTGCAACGATATTTTGTTGGTGTTCTGATGGTCTTAATTCCACACTTTCTAATTATATATTACATCCAATGTCTCTAAACCCACGCCTCAAGAAAAGAGTAAGAGGAGGATGGTTGATGCTCCACCACCATCTTCATGTCCACCGAGGACTCGACGGAGAGTGTCGGGCATAGTCGTTGATGAGAATAGAAGAGAGGAAGTTAAAGCAAAGCAACAATAAAAAGCAAGAGATCCAGACTTTCATTGAATGATTTCCCACAAGCGTACTACCTCACACTCATATTTTGAGGGCCCGACTTTTCCCTAAACCCTATTTTTTCACGCTTTCTCGCGGGTAGGGTGAATTCATGTCTGAACACTTGGAAATCTATTAAAAGGGACGGAAATTGGGGAGATCTAAGGTCCAATACAACAAGGTATTCACTTACAAATGCCCAACCGTTGCGCTGGCCAAACTTTGAGCTACCGTTCACTTTAGAGTAAGACGCATTAGGTGGAGGGATCAAGGTATCACATGGACAACTTATTCCTAAGTACAACAGCACATTCCAATAAGAACCAAACTAAGGGCCCGTTTAGTGCATAAATTAGAAATCCTAGCGTCTTTCCGATAACCCTTTTGAAGCTTTGTTTGGGCACACTTAGACACGGTGATCGGCTGTTGGAGTGAAGGCCCTTGGCCGGGCCGTATGAGAGGAGGAAGGGGTGTACACTCCTGTTTAACTAAAAATAAGCACTTACTGTAATTATGACGATTTGCTTACCAAGTAAGCGTTTGTGGAGACCTCGAAATAGCTTCCTCCCAATCGGTTACACTCATAGTTTAAAAAATCACCCGATATACATAGAGCGATACTGTCAGTTAAGGAAGTGTAACATTTTCACTGAACATTCGAAATGCTAAATTTGATTTTTTACCAACCACAACGAAGCTGGCCAAGCTGCAAATCTGTCTAGTTTTCACATTTTTGACATTTTGACGAGGAAGAACACAAGAAGGCAGAAATGATACGCAAAGATAGTCAATGCAACCACATAAGCTGTTCAATGTGCAGATCTTGCTTAATTCGTATACTTACTATACTGACTACTGTCGACAGGGAACAATATAAAAAACAAGAAATGACAAGAACAAATAAGATGTCTAATATTACTCAAAGCTTTGCAATCAGCCCATTCTGTATTGGCTTTGATATCACATTGTCCTTAATGTCAGAATCACAAGCACTGGGTGGAACATCCACAGCAGGGGAGCAGTTGAAGAAACCATGCGGCTGCACAACAACCAAAAAATTGTCAGACACGACCTTGCTTGATGATGGCGATGTCAGATTTCTCTCAACATGCATCTACTAATTGATAAAGAATAATCAACTTCGTTCATTTTGTACTCTGATGTCCCAATCGAAGACAACCTATTAAGTGGCCGCTACCAAACTCATTGCAATATCAACCCATAGATGGCACTCTTGAAACAACAAAAGCAAAAAGTAAAAATCCAGAGAAATAATTAAGTAGAAAATTACAGCAAAAGAGATGCCTTTTAGAAACACTAAACCTTGATTTTCTACTTCCCAACAGGCAACCTCAAACAACCAAGTAGAACGCAATTTTCCAGTAGATAATAGGGTTCCAAAAAATTTAACATGGAAATTATTGGAAACAGAAAAGAGCTACCAGTAGATATATTAATCTTATAGAGCAAATTTATGAGCTCTATAGCAAATGTTAGAAAGAGTATTTTCTAGTTGTAATAGATTTGCATCAAGACTCCCCTTTCCTTTCAACTCCAGTTATGGATGCACACTCACTAGAAATCTCTTGACATACATTATTTACAGATGACAGTCTTATAAATGAAACAAAATAATGAGTGAATTTGAAATTAAACAAATCACGAGATGTTCTAGAAGCTACGGGTTTTAGGATTAGTTGAACAAAAGCTGAATATATGAAATGCAATTTTAATAACAATGAAAATATAAATGAGGAACCAATTAAAATCTTGAACCAAGTTTAGCTATTTGGGATCAATCGTTTAAGAAAGTACATAAATTGATAACATCATTACATTACAAATAGAATTCGAGTAGGGCAGATAAAATGGTGAAGTGCTTTTGGAATTTTATGTGATCATAGAATTCCAATTATGGTTGGGTTTGGGAAATGATAAACTTTTAGACAAAAAGTTTTTAGTGCGAAATTTTTGAATTTGAAGAAAATAACATGATATGGTGGGGGTAATGATCAGGAATAAAGAGAAAAAAAGTTAAAAGAGAGTTTACTTGCATGGGTAGTTGTGTAGAAATGATTGAAAAGTAGGATAGTTGTATAGGAATATGTGAAAAAATAATTAAAAAACAGATTTATGGAAAGTGAAAAATTTTAGATTAAAAAATTTTCTTAATTAGAAGGAAGATTTTATAAGATGGAGGTAACTATGCTTTATGGAGTAGAATATAAGGCAACTGAAGTCCGACACAGAGAATGAGAAGCAAAAATAGAAGTGGATGAGTGGTAGAATAAAAAATGATAATTAAAATTTGGAATTTTTGTAAATATGCCTATAAGGTTTCACCAATGTTACATCCATGTACCTAAGTTTGCCGAAATTGCAAATATGCTAACAAAATTCGCATAAAATTGCAAGCATGCTCCTTTCATTAGTAAAGTTATAAGTTTTTATAAAATGACAAAAATACCCTAATAAAACTACAAGCATATTTCTCAACTTAAAAGGAAATTTTCATCATTTTGCAAGAAATTCTAACAATATCTCAATGAAAGGGGCATGCTTATAATTTTATGCAAAATTCGTGGGCAATTTTGGCAAATGTAAAGACATGCAATGTTGGTTAAATTTTGTAAGCATATCTGCAAAAGTCCCCTTAAATTTTGAACTAATTTGAGATATTCTAAAAATAAAAACCAATAAGAAATAAAATGACAGGAGACAAAGGTGGTCTGGGTATATTCAACAGAAGCCTGAAACTACATAGGACAATAGTATTGTTTCATGTTTGAAACATACATTGTAAATAGGAAAATAGATATTTCAGAAAACAATGGGATGACATGACGCAGCATAGAAAAAGCTTTAGAATCTTACAGATGACTTAATTGAACAACAAACAAGCACAAAATTGTGTACCAATGAAAGTAAAATGAAGGATAATTAACCTTATTAATCAAACATGCAGCACTTTCAAAAACAATCGTCACTACACTGAAAATGATTGAGCTAAGAAACAATTGGTTAAAAAGAGAAACTTTTCAACCAAATGAAATATTAAAATAATAAAAGGCTTACTAATCATGACAAGCTTACGATATTCACTGCAGTATGCTACTCTAATTGATTGTTGTATCAAACAAAATAGAATACAAAAAACCAAAAAATTGTACCATAAGCATAAAGCCAATGCGCTCGACAGGCATGACAGGCCAGTCTTCCAAACGAGGAATATGCGTCACTCCAAAGACGTACCTGCAAATGAAAGATAATATCAAACTAGAAATACACCAATCCTGTTTAGTAGTAAATGCAGCACATAATTAATGTGCACTTGCATGCACAGAATTGCTTTTAGGAGTTCACCTTCATCTAAATTGGAGAAACATTGCAGATGGTATGAGTGTGGATGAGTTAGTCATTACAGCCAAGGGTAAATTAGATAGTTCTCAATGAGCCAATGTTTAGTTCTGATACTTCACTTCCGATATCCCACGCAGATCTACAATTAAGTCAGTGTTTTTAACCATGGCTAACAAAGTAGAGTGATGTCGGACGGGTAGATAAGACAATAAGAGGAAGGATACTCTCAAGGGGATGATGAGGAGAGAAGAAAACAGAACACAAAGAACAGGAATAAAGAGAAAAGGATAAGAAGAAGATGAAGACAGAGAAATCAAAGAGGTACTTTTGTAGAACCAAGCGGTGATGCCTCTTAAACCTTAAAAAAAAGCTGCATTTATAGATGAAAGAAAGAAAATAAGTTTAGCTAACTTATTGGAGAAGCAAACTAAAAATAGACGAATGCTATTCTTAGCTAACTTCTAAAAGAAGCAAACCCCAAAAAAGGACAATAACATCTTCTAAGCCAAGCAACAAATATGGATCTCTGATACCAAGTTGATGTATGACAATTACCTCCCAATCAATTTTATTTTTTTTTTAAAAAGAAAAAAGAAAAAAGAAAAGAAAATGATGACTTTGGAAGAAAGAGAAAGATACTCTCAATAAAGAAAGGAAAAAAAGGGGAACAACAGATGAATTAGGAGAAAGAATAAGAAATAGAGAAATCAGAGATACTTTTATAAAACCAAGCTATGATGCCTCCAAAAGCTTACAAAAACTAGATACTACTCAAAGAAGCAAACCCAAAAAAGGACTGACATCCTCCAAGGAAAGGCAATAAATCTTCAGTATCTTCTAGTCAGTATCTTCTAGGGATCTAGATTGAGATACAGTTATTCAAATAGAAGATGCTAAAAACATAAAAATTCAAATAAAAATCCTAATTTATGAAAGCTAGAAAGTTAAATGAACATGTGTAGAGAGAGAGAGAGAGTGAGGAAAATATTCACGAAAAGCATCACCAAATCCTTTAAAGAATACATCTTCTGGGTCCCCAAATCAAGCATTTTCATAAACTGGCGAAAACATATTTGTAATTATAAACCTTCCACCAAATACTGGATGAAAACATTCTGTTTTGGTCCACCACACTAAAATTGAATGTGCAGAGTCAATCATTTTAGTAAAATCAGAAATCCTATAGGATATCAAATTTTGTCCCATGGAAACATCCAAAGAACCTTTGCAGAGAGGCATTATGATATGGAATTGCCACAGTTAACAGCATGAACAACATTAACAGCCAAGAAACTGAGTAGAAGAAATGATGCAACAGGACAAGGAAGACAAGAGAGAGAATAGAGAAAAGCAACAATGCAAAAATTATGGGCAACTGAGCCAAATAAAGGATATTTCATGTTATGAAATAAAGAATAGAACAAAGGCACTGACCATAGAACAACATCAGATTCCTCCAGTGACCGATTTTGCTTAACCCAGGTAGCAAGTCCCTCATCAACACGTGGATTTTGATTAGGAAACTCTCCTCCAGGATACTTCTCCTCACGTGAATACGATGTGACCCAGAGATTATGCTTCAAGAAGGCAGCTCTCCTTAGAAAAAAGGCTTCTGGGCCAGCTAGGGGCAAGCAGTTGGAACCAGGCATGAGCTTAAAGCCTGTTAGCTGCCCTGTTCTATTTACAGCTCTTGTGTTCCGGACCTGAAAATAAATTTTCCATATTTTTTGCATCATTAAAGAAACAAAATATTGAAAACACTCAATTCTTATTCTAACGCAAATGCACACATTTGTGCAACTAATGGATCTCGTAAGCCTAAACAAGTAGTAGCCACAAGAACCACCAGCTCTTGATAAAGAAATTTAATCAGGGGAAAGAAGAGATCAGATAAGGCTCATTCTTGTTCTAACACACAAATGCACACATTCGAGCAAATAATGGATCTGGTAAGCATAAACAAGTAGTAGCCGCAAGAACCACCAGCTCTTGATAAATAAATTTAACCAAGGGATAGAAGAGATCAGAAATAGTTATCTATCAATCTATAATACAGTCATGCACCCTATAGATGCATAGCAATGTTTTTAAAACCAAACAGTGAAGTGAAGTGTTTTTATGTCCTGTTCTGGTTGGACCAACCCAACTGTTGGTTCAAACTGTTTTGAACCATAACATAAATATAAATTAAATATTATTACATTTTGTTTTTTATTCTAAATTATTTAAAATATAAAATAATCATAGATATGATATTTTATAGGCATAAAATGAAACAAATGCAATAAAACACAACTTAAAGAAATTCATTTCATGCATTAAAAGGCTAAAATTCAATATTTAGCAGGACTTTTCAATAAAATGGATTAAATAATAACCATCTCACCATGTGCGTAGCTGCTTCTTGCATATGAATTGAAGAGATGGAAAAAGCGATTTTTCGGGAAAATTTTCAGATGGAAGAACGAAATTTGGGCAAATTTAAAAAAATTCGATTTATGCTTTTTTTTTGGTTTAAAACATCAGATCAAATTTTCATTTTATTTTATTTATGTATTTACTTTTTAAGATTTTTTCTTCCAAAAAATTAAAAAAAAGAAAATTACATCAATTAATGTGAATTTGAAAAATCCGTTTTCATGCAAGCTAGGAAATTTTTTACTCGTACATTTTTTAAATTTTAAAAATTCAAATTCAAAATTTCTGAAAATTAAAAAAACAGCAAACTATGTGCATGTACATAAATCTGCAATACAATAATTTGCATTGCTTCTTCTTTGAAATTTAAGCAAATTTTAACCTATTTTTTTTAATTGAAAGAATTGAAAGAAATACAAACAGGTTAATGCAAATTTGAAACAAGCAGCACTCGTAAATTTTTTATCTATGGAAAGGATGTGGCTCGTAGCCTAATACTACAAAAGACAGTTGAAACATGGTTTAGACTACCAAGGCCCCTGATCCAACTCAATGCTATTTCATATTCACATTATGTGTGATTATCACTCTTTCAATCAAATTCAGAAAACCAGAAACCAATGAACCAGTTTGATTAGTTGCATAGAACGCAAAGCAAGAAGTGTGTGCACACGTGAAAGTGTGGGTGCATGCATGGATGGGTAATAGTTTTCGGTGTGTCATTTGTCCAGGATCCCTCTACAGAATTTTCTGTTTTATATTGAGTGCGCTCATTTAGCATGCTACTTTCAATAGGATGCCATCAAATTGCAATTAGGTTCAGACGAACCAAAATGCAGTTCAGTTTACATTTCAACAGCAGCAGCAAACACTGTTCATCCGTATTTGGTGAGAAAACATAGCCCGGTTTGCTTAACAATCCTCTCTGAGTCACAATAATTACAAATATCCATCTCTTCTATAACATCTATTGAGTCCACACCATGCATGCAAAGGTTTCGTTTGAAAACCCTCCTTACAAAAACAACCATGACATATTTCATGTTGCAGCCGATAGAGTGAGGATATGTAATTCACAAACTTAGCTTGCATTTTTTATTTGCCCACTCTTGATGGTTGTGTGTAATAATGAATATGGTTGAAATAGAAACTCAATACAATACATAAAGAACAATTCAGATAATTGAACAGCAGCCAAACTAAAAATTTTAATTCATCAATTATTTCTTTGAAAGTATCTGACCAAATTCACCACACAATAAATTTATGAATTTCATCTTAGTGCAAGACAAGCCATATGGTCAAAGTTCTCATTGCATGTCCATGTAGACATAATCCTCATCATCAAAAATTGTTATCCACCTGCATGGGATCAGTTACATGGATTCTATTACATCATTCTTGCCCATCTTATGGGCTCATTAGGTCTAAGAATTTTCACATCTTTGATCTTTCATAGTATTTTCTTTTCTAATCCTTATAGTAGTCTGCTTATAATCTTGAGCTCATTAGGTCTAAGCATTTTCACATCTTTTATTGTATTTTTTTCTGATCTTTACCCTGGTCCCCACATAACCTTCTTCATCATTGTTGTCATCATCATTTGCCACCTATGTGAGTCAGCTGCATGAATCATATTGCGCCATTAAAGAACATGAACTATGCTTCCAATAGTCTCCAACATGATCATCATTATCATCGTCGTTGTCGTCATCACAAGTAACTTCCCACATAAATGGGGTTAGCGACATGGATTCTACTCTGCCATTATTGAAATCAGTAATTAAGTTTTCGACAGTCTTCAATGTTTTCAAATCTCGTTTAATTACTTACATCCATGTTTTTTGGGGTTTTCCTCTCATTCTCTTACCACTCAACTCCCCTAATTGATGCCCTTCCAAGCCTACATTTAACACGACCAAACCACCTCAATCTGTTTTCCCTCATTTTATCACCTATTGCCTTCAGCTTTAAATTATCTCAAATTACTTCATTTCTAATTTTATTTTCTTATTTTACCACATCCACCTTAACGTTCTGATTTCTGCTATACTCTAACATCTTTATTTGTTTAATTACTGTATTCCCGTTTTTTTAGGTATTTCTTCTCATTCTCTTATAGCCTTTCTATTTGAACATACTCAACCTGCCATATAGCAATCAAATGATGCCATTTTAAGCCTCCATTTAACATTCCTATATTACCTTCGATAGCAATAAATTCACTCCACCTGATTTGTCCTTAGGGCCATACAGCATAATATAAAATTAATTACATTGCAAGACGTATAATCAATGGAACGAAAGTAATTTCCAAATAATTATGCTCTAACAGTTCTGACAATGTCAGCCCCTCTAAGAGGTGATTTGCACCTCTTTTTCCAAAATTCTGGCAACAAAATAGCATCATTGTTATGTAGGCATTACAATGTGTGTGGACTGCTCTTCCATAATGAATCATTATGGCCAGGAAAGGAAACATCAGCCATCGGCTGCAGCAGCTTTTATTCCCATGTGGATGGAGGAATCACCACCAATGTCTAAACTCATATTTCACAATCATTATGAGCAAGCCTCTTTAGGCTCTAAAACAGATATAAGAACACGAGCTGTGTGTTTAGGACACTAGAGTGTAGGACAAGATGGAAACACATCACAACACAGCTTCCCTAATTGGGTATGCCAAGCATTATAGTTAGACAATGGAACCAGCTCTATGATATGTTTAGCATAACTGGACACGTGATAAATGAACCTTACAATCCAGTGACGAGCAGTTGTAGGGTTACAGTCACGCATAGCTTGCAGTTCAGATCTAAGCAACTTCTCTTCAGCATAGAAAGCATTATTGTGGATATTATTCTGCCCTGGCTCTTCGACTTTGACATTCACTTCAACCACCTGAAAAATGAGTATAACATTTCAATCCACTAAAAATATATTAAAAAATAGCACATAAATTTTCATTTTGGAAGGAAATTGATAAAAAAATGGTTTACAGGAAGTACAAAATTAGTTTTAATGTTCATGAAAAAATGAATTCAGTCAGGATGGGTTACCAACTAACCCTGGAGAATAGAGAAATATCAGTATTCAGGTATATAATCAAGACGAAAAAACACTAGTCCATTGCACAACAAGTCAAATCACTAAACTAAGAAGGGGACCAGACCGACCAGTATTTACTTGACCATGATGTTAGCAAATCCTACTGCCATATTCATGCCCAGGATTTACTCCATGTAAGTGATGTGCATGCCTCCATCTAAACACAACCCTGTATGCAACAGTTGCTAGAAAGAGTTCATATTTTGGATAGGTTATGAACATAAAGGCAATATTCTGTACTCTTCTTAGATACTCTCATGAGTTGTCCATGACTGTGTTCCCCGCTATGATTTAATGCCAATGACCCAAAGAGCAAGCATAATTGCAATCCCAACACAACCTCACTGCTATGAAGGCAATAAGATTCCCATACTTGACCACAATGTTAGCAAATCCTACCAGCATATTCATGCCCAGGATTTACACAATCTAAGTGATGTGCATGCATCCATCCAAACACAACCCTGCATGCAAGATTTCATATTTTGGATAGATTATGAATATAAAGGGGATATTCTGTACCCTTCTTTGATACTGTCAGAGTAGTACTTGACTCCATGTTCCCCCCTCTGTATTTATTGCTAAGCAAGAGGCTAATGCTAACGCCCCAATGAAAGAGCAAGCATAATTGCAATCCCAACACAACCTCGCTGTTATGAAGGCAATAAGATTTCTATATGAAATTATTGTATTGAAAGGTGATCTGTATGTAACTATAAATAATAAATATTAATTTTTTTCCAAAACCTGTAAATGATCAAATCATAATTCTCTTGGGCGTGTTTGTTTAACTACAAAACTTTTCAAACTAAAACTTTTCAATCTAGAACTTCTCACTCTCGACAACTCCCCTATTTTCGTATATAACTACCCTACTTTTTAATAATCTCTACACAATTACCCATACAACTAACCTGTCTATTTTAACTTTATTGATTCCTCATCAATACTCCTACCATATCACATCATTTTCTCTCATCTTAAAAACTTTTACGCCAAAACTTTTCATCCAAAAGTTATATCACTTCCCAAACACACTCTTTACGTTACAAAAGTGCACCTGATTGAACGTCTCTCCAGGTCTACAATCAACAGCCATATCCAAGCGAGCAACAAAGAAGTGCTGATGAACAGGCGCATACAAGCCAGGAGCAATAGTTGTTCCATATTTTCTTGTTTCTCCAGGTTGAAGTGCACCTAAGCTGAGAATTCCAGTAAGTTTAACTTCAGCTTCAATTCTACCATCCTGTGGGGAAAGATCACAAAAGAACATCATAAACAAAATCAGAATAAGAAGAAAAGAAACACAAATAAGAAAAAATTTCACAAATAGCATAGAGAACATACAAAAACCATACCCCTTGAGTAAAATGAAAGCATAGTTAATACCATCGCATATGATGGCAAATACATCTGATTCAGCATGCACTCTTCATTTTGAACAACATTTCAAATTCAAGAGTAAGACATCAGTAAACATTTAGAAGCATATGCTTAAAACTTTCAAGAAATAGATGGGAAAAAAGCATACAACTGCCAATAGAGAACCAGCCAACCTGTTTTGATCTTTAAATCAATTCAGCGGTTGAAATTCTTCAAGCATTTTCATAGTTGCCAATTTCAAATAGTATTTGCGCAATTTCTATAAGAGAAAATATCGCCACCCCCAGAATACCAGATTATATGTGTTAATGCTTTTACAGTAAACAATATCAATTTTATAACTAAAATTTAATGAAAAATAAAGACGAATTAAAATTGGAGAACCAAAAATTGCCATGCAGATTCAGTATAAATTAAATAATATAAATACACATGCAAAAAAATACTACTGTAAATGATAACATGTAATGGAAAAAATGAGAGAAGTACACAGTACATAACCCTTCAATCTGTGATCAGCTGATTCCCGGTTCTTGCACTGGCAGGGACGCGGGTCCCGAAATAATATATTAGATATATATTGGCAATTCGGATCAATTCAAATACCTGGTAGTGCAATGGATAATTTTTTATTGGAAGCTAACCTGCCCTATAAGTAGGAAAATAAGAACTTAGCCTACCCATTCCAATTTCCGGGTACCCAGCTCTGGCCAAAGGAACTCATGAACCTAAGTAGTAGTTTACTTTTATAATAAATAACTAAAAATAATTATTCTTCAAAAAGTTGAGTTCAAAACTGACCATTCATCGCTAACATTTATTAAGTTAGATTATATTAACGACTTCACTCACAAGTGAAATTCACAAATTAGCTATATCGAAACCAGTGCTAAAATTAATTACATTACATATTGTTATGATCAAATGAATAGTTTTTGTGTATATTCATGATTGAATCTATCCATCATCATCATCATCATTATTCTTTACTTATATATGTATGGCAAAAATAAATTTTCAGGTTTATCCCTAATTTCAGCAAAACTACAATTACACAGAAATTAATAATCCAAAGCTCAATTTTCTAATCGAATTACTTAAAACTTTACGAGTATAATAACATTTTCAATCATTTATGCCTATAATTTGGGTTCAATCTTACAATTTCAAATTTTACATAAATTAAAAGATCTTAAAATAAATTTGAAGATGAAGATTTTTTCAGAAAAAAAGAAAAAGAAAAAAGAAAAAAAAGTAGATGTCTGTGGAGTTACTAATAGAATTATTGATAAAAAAAACCGGGTCAAGTGAAGAAATAATCAATGGACAATGTTATTGATACCTATAGCTACAAGTGTGATTAGACAATAGAATTTAAAAGTAATACTGGAATGATAAGGATACTAAACTAAAAAAAAAAAAAAAAAATTAAAATCCACCCTTTCCTACACATTTTTTAATATAATTTGACATCTTAACTACCTACCTACCTTACTTTTTCTATTATCACCTCCATATTTAATTATTCTTTCACATTTTTCTATACTACCCTATCCATTTTATCTTTATTCTCCTCACACATATGGCACTTTCGCCTTTTTAACATTCTTCCCATAATGTTTTCCTTTTCTTTTAACCAACTACCAAACACACCCTTAGACTTTGCACAATGATTTGGATTTTGTAAGTACCTTTTTCCTTTTTGCAAAAAAAAATAATAATAAAATCACGAGGATCTAATAACTTTCAATAACGGATCACATTCAATAGACTTTTTTCCCCCTTCTAGAAGGGGGGAAAAAGAAGATTGACCCTTCATGTAGGTCAAGTCAATAGGTAATAAATGAGAGAAGGCAGACTAAAAGCAAATTGGTCATATAAAGCAAAGCCAAAGAATAACACCAGTTAGAGCTTATTCAGAGATTTGGAAAAATTCTTGAATTTAATGAAGGCATAATAAAGAAAGACAAAAACGGTGCAACAGAATCCATGGAGCTAAAATCGCATAGGTAAGAATTAAGAAATGACTATTGATAATGATAAATGATGATTTAAAAGACAATTAGTTTCAGTAACAATCTAATGGAATTGAGTTGCACGAACACATCCATGCAACCCATTGCCTTTCTAATTTAAAAAAAAATTCAACTCAATAGGTGCCTTGCTTAATTAAAGTGTGAACATTGCTTATGCATCTTAACTTAGGCCCCAATAGCTACGGGTGCAACCCAAGTTCATAAAATTCGGGCTTGCCTCAACCCTAAGCCTAAGCCTATTTATGTAAATCAAAACATGAAGCTCTCTTCAATACATCACCCTACCGAAGTGAATGTCCAATTTTGAGCCTCATCTTGCTATTCATGTCAAATCCAATCCATTCATTGTATTCAACACTATTCATTTTACTACATGAAATTCATATCAATAGGAGTTGTAAGCGAGCCACGTCTTCTAAAAATATATAAAAACATGCATAAATTTAGAAAATCAATTGTATCCATGCACCAAAGTTTTAAAATGTTAATCTTAGAATGATTATTCTAGGTAGGATGAATATTTGAGATGGTTTAGATATTGAATTTGAACCTTGTAGGTCCTTATAATAAACAAATAATTTTTTTGTCTTTAAAATCACTCTCAGGTTATTCTTAATTTTGGAAATGATGCTACTCATGGGTTGTGATGATTTTTCCTTCACTAAATACATAATGATAAAACTAATGGACAGAATGGATTTGATGTAAATAGCATGACGAGATGCTTATTGTCTATTTCTGCTACATCTCCACTGCTGACAAAGTTGAACAATGAATGAAATAAGAAATGACAAGGACAATGAACAATAAATCTTTTTCTCCTTTCTTCTTCCTCCTCTTTTCTTCTTTCTAAATTATTAATGCATCTAAGTCCTCAAAAGCATATTTTCAAATATTAGAAATAGAACATCCAGAAAATCCCTCACCTGAAGAAAAGAATGAATATACAAAAGAGAAATTCTTGTGATAAGGTTCAAAAGGAAACAAGATAATTAGCACTTGGAGTAAAACTCACCACAAAGCACAAATAAAGGAAGATATAGAAGAAGCAAAGAATACCAGGGATGGGCATCTGTTGGCATCATGTTTAATCATATATGGATAAACATAATAAATGGTTTATATTTTTTAAAATATGAAAAGCAAGTAGGTGCAGCATTAGATCATTACCCATTATTTACAGAAGAGAAAAACGGGTGGACTCCTAATACTTAAATGGTGTCAAAGGTCATGCACTTCATAAAGCAAAGACAGGCTATGAATCAATAATAACAACAAAAGCCAAATACAGCACTTATTTCAAAGAATGGAAGAGAACTTGCCTGATAGAAGTGCCAGTAAAACCCGTACTCATAATTGGCCACAGTACATATGAATGACACACTAAGCCTCCTAGACCGTCGTACTTCTGCTAAGCCTGTCCGCCAGTCTTGGTGTTTCCATAGGATTCCATGGTCCTCTTCGTGCAAGCAAACACAGTTCTCTATTGTCTCAACCCCTCCAGTGTAATTTGTAAAATGAGCATCAAAATATTTCACATAGCCTAAACAGTCACACCCCTGCTCATATTAAAGTCATTTTAGATAGAAGATTATTAGACCATCATTAAATGAAAAAACATACTATGGTAGGACCAAGAAAAAGATTCAGAATTTGACCTTTTTCAAAGAATGAGCATTTTTACCCAGACCATCCTCTCCTGCATCAAATGCATTCTTTCTGTAATGCGGTTCATTTGGATCCCCATATGGCACCACCATCTCAACAAAGCTTAGCCTGTGGGCAACTGATCTTCGACCCCGGCTGCCATCAATATAAGCAATAGAATAGATAACCAGGCCTTCCCTAGGAGTGAAGCCAATTCGGAAATTCCACTGGTGCCAAGCATCAAAATGTGAGAAACTTGATAAGATTTTTCTGATTGCAAAATAGGAGCAATAATAAACTAGCCAGTCGAAAGCTTCCTGGAAAATTAATACCAAAGTACCTTTTGCCATTCAACAAAATGGCCATTGACACGAAAACTTGGGCCTTCTGACTGAATTATCTGCAGTGGCTTCACGTCACTACGGTCAACACCTCCTCGTGATTCTCCAGCAGTATAGTTCCTCAATGGATCAGCCGGAGGTAAAGGAACCAGTTTTCGATCTTCAAACTCCATGACCACCATCGTCTGCATATTAACTAGTACATAGATGCCTTCGACTGGGCGTGCATAACCATTTTCCATTGGGCAATCGCTTTCGGTCCTGCAGAAAATAAGTGGTTTGGCAAGTCTTCGGCTGGGAGCATCAGATTCACCATGATAACCAACACACCTAGGGGAGAAATGCAGTAGAAAGAGGACTTATAAAATGACGGCAAAAGAGAAAAACCACAGTTACCATTCTTCACAAAAAAAGAACAGAATTTTCTAACCAGGCATCAACCATCACAAGATCCATATCTTCAATACCCCTCCTTTTCATTGCTTCTCGAAATGGAGGATAGTCTTTTACGACAGCTTCACATTCAGCATATTCTACAGCATCCTGCAGTTGGCCAGCGAAATGAAAGCGAAATGAATAATAAATAATTACCACAAAGAACTAATTGTATAAGCTGCTATACAACAGATGGATAATAAGACCAACGGAAAGGAAATTTTGCTATTTATCTGTAAAGTTTAAAGTCAACTGCAAGGAATCTTATAATGACTTCGTTTTGCAAAACAACGGCAAAGAATACTATAAATATTTTGTTTTGCAGGATGTGCAACTTTTCATTGCAAAAAATCAAATCACAAACTGAAAGCAAAAATGCCCTCAATTCTTGGCTGGGGAAAAAAATAACGAGGGCATTTATGTCTTTACATGCCCATTTAAGTCTATTTTGCAGATGTAAGAAAAGAAAAGGTGCTTTGCAGAATTATAAATCTCATAGCATAAAGTCTGCTAAAAATTAACAAGTTAATAGGAGATCTTCAAACTTTAGAAAAAAAAAAAAAAAAAACACAAAGATGCCTTTACTAAATACTCGAAGAAAAGACAATAAAGCTCTCTTGAAACAGAGAACATTTGCTATTTAGATTCATTTTTGCTACAACTATTGTAGTGGAATGACAGCGATAGTATAACATATTTCATCCAATCAACTGTGCAAAAAGCATGAACACTCTATAATAACTTAATGATAAACATGCACACCATTTTTGGTAAATTCATAAATGATGAGCATGCCGAAGAATTTGAGAGTAAAAGCAAGTTAAAGATCTGTAGGCACAACTGTGATGAGTATGTGGACTTTGAATCCCCATATTGGAGACTTCAGTAGACTTCATCACTTGAATTGATGAGAATATATATAGTAATTTGAGTCTTAGAATTATTTAATTTTTGGAAGACAATTCATCTAAGTAGGAAACATGCGCCGACTGCATTGAGCTATAAAAAAGTATTTCCATGGATTGATATTCCCAAGAATTTTAATTTGATCAACATTAGTTGAAAATTGACAAAAACTTTGAGCTATAAGCTAACCACATATTTAATGAACAGGGTGTATGCTTAATGTATACTAGAGTGGGGTCGGTAAAAATTGACCTTTAAAAAGTAAAATCACTCAAATTCCTCACATTTAAGATTTATGCATGCATTCATTTAGAAGTGGCAAATTGAATAAACTGAGAAATGAAATTAATGCTAGAAATATTTTTGAAAATGAAGCAAAATGAGAATCTGAAAAAACAAATCAAATTGAAAACCAAAAAAATAAAATAAAAAATTAAACAGCTGCTTCTTACGAAACATTCAAATTATGCAATCCAATTTTATGTCATTTACTAGAAGCAATTTACTTGATAAAACCCACCCAAAAACAAAAAACAAAAAACGGAATTAGATGCATGGAAAATTCAGTGTTATAGCTCTTAAAGCAGAATTCTATCAGTTAGAGAGATACCATTTTACTTGAAATATTCCTTGCTAATAAAAAAAAATTACAATTGTTTAATAAAAACAACTTCAGCTAAATATAAATAAATAATTTGAATAAAATTCATTTCAAACGCCAGAATGAAACATATAACAAAAAAAATCCATTTGGAGCACACAACAGTAAACGAGACGAGCAATATACAGCTGGGAATATTGGCCATCACCACCATATGTCAATCATGTAGAAATCATATCGTTTGGGTTAAATCACATTATTTAATAGAAAATTAGCCAAAACAATACTAAACTAACACCAAAATTATCAAAACTGTCATATGTCTTCACATAGATTGATCTACTCATTTAACTAACCAGTCTTAGTTCCTTACCTAAAACACTATCATATCTGTCATCATGTTATTTAAAAATGAGGAGCCTAAAAAAATAAGATATGCATGGTTGCACTAAAGCTATTTGCCTATCTAATATAAATTGTGGGCTATTGAACCTTGCATATTCATAAAATCACTCTCCATCATTATCACAAGCTGTTCCCCCTCATGTGGGGTCAGCTGCATGGATCCTATTACACCATTTTTTTATGATCATAAACTATGATTTTCAATAATCTTTAATGATTTCATATCTTGTTTTGATTAATCCATTTTTTTGGTCTTTCTTTCATTCTCTTACTGCCTTCTATTTCAATAAACTCAACTCTCCTTACCGTCGCCATTTCAAGCCTCCATTTAACATGTCCAAACCAGCTTAATCTACATCCATTTTATTATCTATTAACTTCGCCTTTACATTATCTCACAAACTTCATTTCTAATTTTATTTTTCCTTATTTTAGCACTCATCCATCTTAACATTCTCATTTCTATTTCCCTCATATTATATATATGTTGTTCTTTAACTGCCCAACATTCTGTCCTACATAATATGGTCTAATTGTCGCTGTCTTATAAAAAAATTTCTTTTAATTTAATCAAAACTCAACAGTCGCATAAAATTCCTAAAGCATTTCATTTCTTCCATCATACTTGGATTTTATTTATAATGGATTTCTCAATTTCCCCATTTACTATTTATCCTAAATATTGAAAAAACTAAATACCAAAAAGTAATTAGTTCTTGGTACAACTTGGTCAAAAATCTTAATTGACTTCTCATCTAGGTGTTTGTTATTATTTAAGCTGCATTTCATAAATTTACATTTTGTTAGACAAATTCTAAAACATTTTTCCACTAGTTGAATTTCAAATTTACTCTCATTTCATTAATTAAAACTATATCATCTGTAAATAACATTCGAAAAGGTACTTCTTATAAACGTCTAGTAAGTTCGTCTATAATTAAACTAAAAATATGAGGACTTAAGGTCAAGCCTTGAAACAAACCTATTGCAATTATAAAAATACCCATATCTCTACTTATGATCCTCATATTTGTCATAGCCTCTCACACATATCTTCAATAACATCAATATACCTACTAGTAATTCTTTGTTTTCCAACATCTTCCGCATTTAACTTTCTTAGAACCTTATCATATATTTTTTCTAAATCAATAAAAATCATGTGGGGGTTCTTTTTCTTCTCTCTACACTTCTCCAATAATTGTCTAAGTAAAAAGATGACTCCGGTCGTTGATGTTCCTAGCATAAAACCAAATTGATTTTTGGAGACCTTTGCCTTTTTTACTTTAGATACTCAAATTTTTTAAGGGTTTTTTTTTTTTACTTTAGATACTTACACTTTTAGAAAATAGATGATATTTCTATCGACTTATACATTCAAACCACCATACAATCTTAAATATTCTGATGAGTTACCATTTAATAAACTATAGATATATGGCTTTTATATCTTTCTCTAATTTAACCATTTTTATTAAAAGTCTACTATTTGCTTTTAGCGCATCCAACATGTGCTAAATCTTCACCTTTATTTTCTATTAATTTAGCTAACTTATTATATCGATTTCTCTTTATCTAGTTCCTAACTTGGCACATAAATTATCATAAGCTTTGTATTTATTTTTGCTTATAATCATTTTAATAGCTTTTTTTTATAATTTGTATTGTTGTAAATTTATATCATTTTTATTGGTCTATCATTTTTTTAGATCACCATCATTTATAGCCTTTTAAATATCCCCGTTCTACCACCAAGTTGACCTATGGAGGGATTTATCATTATTCTATACTCCTAAAATGTTTTATCCAACTCTTTTAATAATTTTGTTGTTTCATACCATATTAATTCTACTTACAACTTCTTGTACATCCCTCTCAATATACTATGTAATTATTGTAATGTCTATTTCTTTTTACATATTTATGTTTTTTTAACCTTACAAATTTATCACTACATATCCATCCTTCCTACGATAACAACTTTAATATTTGTAGAATTATCAATATTTAAATGTCATTGAATTTAATTTCTCCGATTTCAATTATATTATGAATGTTATAATTTTTCCCTGTATAAAATTTATCTTATAGTTACTTTCATTCGTCAAATTAAAATTTGAACTTTTTTACTTTAGTCTATTTAAATATTTTACTTAAGTTATCTTTGGTCAATACGCCTTAGGTTTAGGGCATTTCAATATTTTAACTATTGTCCTCGCATTTCAACCTCAATTGTATCAAATGAGCCTACTAATTTGAAGTCATTTATTTCCATTATTCCAAACAATCTATGCTCATCTTCCACTAGTTATCATGTACTTGTCAGAAGTCAACCACTCAAGTAGAATCAAAGAAGGCCTTAATGAGGGCAAGTCCACACAACAAGAGTGGCATTACAAAATTATACGGATAGCCCCACTTGAGTGTTAAATGACATTTAAAGATGATTAATTAATTATACAAGTATTTATAAATTCATTGACCTTCTTCTATTGGTGAGCATGATGTTCATATTCTTATAAAATCCTTCTTTTTCAACACAAATTATGAATGGTGGTTAACACTTATTAGTTTCCTTTAGTTTTATATGTTTACGACTTCATCATTTGAAGTCATTTTATCTTTCCAAAAGCCATGTTGTTATTACTCATTGTATGATAGTATTTAAAGACAGGTTTTGCTCTAAATATTCATCTATATTTATTTCAATTCCTTTGAAATGTTAACAGAGAATTCCTATTTTCTCTACATTAAAGATAAAGTAAGACAATAATGTCAATATTGTATTCAATAAAATATTCTGCAAACTGCCATTATGAAATTCAATTTTTATCGACATTTATAGGACTGATATACGACCTGGTTTTATAGCTAGAATCAAATCTCAATCTAGAATTCCCACAGTTGGCAGGCTAGTACACAGATTTCTACTGTTGTTGCTTGCATCCCTCAGTTAAAGGAGCAAAAAGTAGCCTGCTAAAGGAGTAGGTGATCCAAAAGTATAAGCTGCGAGGCAAGACGAAACGAATAAAATATTACTTTCCCATAAATACTATCAAAAGCTTCCATACAATAAGGAACAGGAAAATACCATACATGAACAAGGAACAGGAAAATACCATACAATGAATGAGGAACAGGAAATACCATAGGGGGTTGAACATCTGGAACAACTTCAGACGAGATAACCTTCCCTCTATGATGCCCACCTCGAGTTGCTGCATGCACTTCTGACAATTCAACAATCCAAATGCTTGTTTCATTTGATCGCTTGTTATAGACAACAAGTCTAGCCCTCCTTGGAGGGAGCTTACTAGGAATGATAGGTCCCCCCTTTGTTCTAGGCAGTAGTGAAGGTTGGAATGGGGGGAAGAAATATGCATCTGCTAATGCAACAACATGTTTATCGGGTTCCCACAACACCACCTCAACAAAACGCATGCTGTCTCTGACCTGAAGAATGCAATGGACTTGAGTCTTGATACCAATGCTGACCATAAAAATAAAATATCGAACTAGAAGTATCACTAAGTTACATTTTGTTACTAGGAAAATCTACAGATAAAACAACAAGAGTAGTTCATGACCTCAGGAGTGGCTCCAGCAGCTCTAACAGTAGCCACAGCCACTGAGATTTCCGCAGCAGATAATGGATCCAAAGGATGGCTAGACTGAGGCCTCAACATAATTGGCCCTGCGTGTGCACGGTAGAAATAACATAAGCAGACTGGAAGAGAAGGAACTCAAAAAAGTGTCATGACATTTTATGATTAAGATGTTGCAGTCATCAATAATGTTTCACTGCCTTTCAGAAGAGCTTTTTCTTCTCTAAAACTGTCTACCAACTAAAATCATTTGCAACCGATTGTTAGAAAACCAATCTATCCCTACTTGGCAATTAAATTGTTCAAGAATATTTTCGGACTACGCTTCTTAGAACATCTAAAACCCCACATGTACTTGAAAACAGCTTCTCAATATGATCAAATAGCTCAACAGAAATTAAAGAGCAATTATTAAAGAAAACAACTTCATGAAGCATGAAATGCATAAGATTTAGAAGGATAAAAAAGGACATTACTCCAAATTCGTAGATCTCACAAATTTTTTAATACTATAAAAATACCATGCAATGGTAATACAGAAATGTCATAATTACTAATTCTTCATTATGTTGGCAATTCAGTTGGTCATATTCTAACATAGCAGAACCCATGCAACAGATGAAAAGATCAGTTTTAACAGTTTATTGTATCAGGAACCCCTTGTTTCCAGTATTTATGCTATAGATGATGCATGCTGGTAACATAATCGCCAAATAAGCTGTTGTTGCAACTATTGTTATGTTTATGACTGCAAATTACAAGGTAGAAAAAAGTATTAAGGTCCAATCGCATTTGACAATCAAACATATGCAGCAAAGGGGATTAAAAAAGCTGCCTCTGTCTCTCAGTTGGAACAAAATTAGAAACAGAACTGAAGGTTGAGCAGTTTGCAAATACCACCACAAAGTGCAAGCAAAAGGGAGTGGGAATGGATTCAGGAGAAGAACAAGGCATTTTGGCATCCAACATCAAACATCATTTCTAAAAAGTGTAAAAAAATGAACTGAAAGTGGTATACAGTGGCCACACCATCAAAAGTATGCATACCTTGTTTCTGGTAGAGCACAGAGAAATAAGGCCATTCTAAATGCTGGCAGATCTTAACACTTAAGTTCCTATATATAATTAATCTCATAATTACCAATCACATCACAGCAGCATTGTGCTCAAAGAACATCATCATGGAACAAATTGCAGTCAAATAGCTCATGAAAAGACACTAACAGTCGAGGTGCAGGAATGACAAAGTGGGACGGGGGAGGCACTGTCAAAAACGTTAACAATAAAAGCCAACCAGTCAGGTAAGGCAAGAGCTAGTGGTGCACAGAACACACTAACCTTCAGCACTGATTAGTTATAACTTCTAACTGGTAGGGATGCAACTTAGACTAGGCCAACAGGAGGTCAAACCATTACAATCCAAATTTCAAGAGGATTGCCCATCTTTTGGCTGTGAAAGTTGGGTTTAGATAAGATTCGATAATGCAACTTGCTTTAGAAAGTGGACTTGGGTTCATATGATTGCAAAAAAACACATTTTTAATAATTAAAAATCAGAACAAAATTTTATTGAATCCTCACAACCACATCCTAATGTTCAAAATAAGGGTGTAATTTCTAAACCTAACCTGAATTTCACTCTTTTTTAAAAGTCAACATTTTGTTATGCTTCTTCTCCAAGACATTGATCCTCACATATAAGCAACATATCAAAATCTATCTTTTAAATATACGCATCCATATAGATATATAGACATTGGAAAAGCAGCCTGGCTGCGCAAAATATAAATGATGTATGCATATTTGTTGATATTCACCAACGGTCAAATCTGTAAATATGAGAAATGTCAACCCAAATTGTTAGCTTAACTTAAATTTTTAGAAGTTTGGTTTAGGGTGGATATAAGGCTGAGATGACCATGACCCAATATAAACCAACAGAATTTCCACCCTTAGTCTGGGCATATCAACAATATCAGAATGACAACTAAACACTAAATAGTTACACCACATATGGATGGGTGTAAAAGAGAGGATGTTAAAAAAAAATAGTGAAAAGCAAAAATTAAATCTTGGACATGAGAAGGAAAAGCGAAAAGAAAAAAAAAAAAAACAAGGTAATGATGGGGAAAATATGAAAACGAGTGAAATGAGATAAATAATAATTGAAAATAGAAGGGTAATGCTAAAGAAGGGGTGGTTAGAGATCGGTCGGTAAATGAAAAGTTAACTAGAGGTAAAAAGATGGATGTCAAAGGAGTGTAAATACTAAATTCCCTCCAAAGAGCCGTCAGCAAATAAATGTCAGAATATAGTGATTATTGTATTTACAAGCTCTGTGCCCAGTTGCACATGCACAATACATACAGATGCATATGTATGTCAAGTATTCGAACATGCTCATTTGTCAATCCCTTCCTAGAAACAATGGGAATACCATGATTGCACACCCCATGCAGTTTGAAAACAGCAGTTATTAACAACATACAGACCAGCAATTGCCATCCTTTTTTTGATTGCATTACATTGGAGACTAGTCTCCCATGGGATTCAATCCCAGGAACCCACGCATGCATCCCTGACATAGCAATTGCCATCCTTGGTTCTGAACAATTGGCTCAATAGCCTGTTTAATGGTACTATTCTTTTTTACATTTCGAAGTTTGTGGGTTCCAAATGAAAATAACCAAAAATTAAAATTGCTTATAAGAAATCTGACAACGGAGGATGTGGAAGGATGATGGATCCAGGGGGACGCATCCTCAAGCTTCTTTGTGTATATCTTTTATTTGAGTATGGCTCAACTATTTGTTGCATGCGAGCTGCAAACCTGAACATGGAATTACCGATAGAGTATCCACTGCATGGATTGTACGGGAATATTACCATCGTCGAGATGTCATTTGCGGATGGGTAGTCAACTAATCTACCAATATTTATTTCTCCCTTAGAAAAATAAAAATACAAAAAAGAGGATCTTCTAATATTTTTATTTCATCGCCCTTCAAAAAAATTAAAAGAAAGAAAAATGCAGTGTTTATCGGTGAATCATACGGTTCCACTGACAAAAATAATGAACAAATCAGTCTGTGGATCTACTAAGCCCAAAATAACCAAGAAACAAAATGGGAAGGCGAGGAAAATAAGAACATTGCTCCAACGCCATAATATAATCCATACACACAGTGGATTCTTGCAAACTTAATGATGTTAGTTTCAAAACTCGGAAAAATAATTAAAGAATAAAATCCCTTTTAAAAAGAAAAAAGAACAAGGGAAACCGATTCAATGACGGGCTCAAAAAAAAATATAAAAAGATTCGGAAAAATATATTAAAAATGCAACGCGCGTATGACGATCTCTTATATCTTGAGAAAACTACTTAAGCAGGCATTACTAGTAAAATCTTTTTTTTTTTTTCTTTTCGTTTTCTTTTATACCTTTGGAGAGGGGTTTAGCAGACTGATCAGCGAGGTCATCAACGGGGCGGATCATCGCTGTTGCCGTCGCTAGCGCGGGCGCAGCGGAACGATGGTCGTCGCGGCGATCCGCGGCGCCAGTGCCCGCACCGCCCCAGTTCCGGACGACGACATCGTCCGAAGCGGATGCAGACGCAGGAAGAGGAACGGGGCGCTTGTCAATGCAGCAGGACGTCGTTTTTTCCGCAGTTGTGGCCATTGTAGAGGGTTCGCAAGCTCACTAAATCCGCCGTAGTAGCCCTCACTACAATCTGACATACAGCAAGAGTCTGTTCCACGTTCGGGAACCTCGCCCCTCTGCCTTCTCTCTTCTTGAAACCGCAATGAAAATAGGCTAAATCCTCCTATGCCCTAGGGAAAAAAAAAAAAAGATACAAGAGTAGGACGCGAAAAAAGGCGATGGATGCAACTGCTGCACCACAGCGATTTGTATCTAGACGCGGAAGAAAGCAGGAGCGGAAGGAAGGAAGAAAGACTGCCGCTTCGAAGGCCTTCTCCGTCTTCCTTCTCTCTATTATAAGCCTGCCTGCCTGCCTGCCTGCCAGCCAAACAACTACTGCTGCAGCTGCGTGAGAAACTGCATCGGGAGCGCTGCTCTTTTTATGCTGAGGAAGAGGAGATTGGATTTCACGTGCAGTTTTTTATTTTTTTTATTTTTCCGGGAGGCTCAGACGAATGTTTTTGTTTGTTTGTTTGTTTTTAATTTTTATTGATATTATTAAAGCATTGTCCTTGTTTCGCGTCCGCTTGCTGGCTCGCTGGCTCGCTGGGCCCCGTTTGCACTAGTCGCCAGATGCATTAATGCATACATGCTGTGCCGCATATCAGATCTGTAGCCGTTCATCACGTACGGACGGCGCATTATGCGCTAAATGGTCGACGTTGTCGGTAAGGTTAAAAAAAAAAAATGTGACCGCGTTCACGTGATAACAAGTCTAAATTCCTAATTGGAAATTTGGTCTTTTTTCAGTTTGCTTAACATAGTCTATTGAATTAACATCAAAAAAAAAAAAAAAAAAAAGTCCATTGAACGTTTATCTTTATGGAGAACTATCCTTGAAGAAGAGGACTTATGCAGTGAGATTTAAATTTGAAATTTAATTTTTCTTTTTTCTTTTGAATTAAAGTTATGTTTAGATAAATATAAAAATTTTCACTCTTCATAATTATTTCTTTGCATCTTTTTATACAACTATATTATTTTTTAATTATTTCTACGTACGATATGACCTATCTATTTTAACTTTGGGACTAGAATCAGTTCTACGTCACCCCTCAAATTTTAAGATTTGGATGTGTGATAAAAAAATTCAATCCATTCATTGTATTTAACATAATTTGTTTAACTATAAGATCAAGTTTCTTCTAAATCTAATATATGTATAGGTCGCATTTGCTCAAAAATAGGTACATACATATGTATACTGTTGGAAACAATTATTGAAATCAAATGCAAAATATCCAAAGCATGTGTTTTGATGATTAAACAACACAATTTGAGTAAGTATTAGCTACTAATGTGTTTTGTGTATTGTTTAAGGATATAAAAATGAAAAATGCAAAGTATGACAGATCAAGTCGATCTCCAAGTCGACTCAGACATCGACTTGGGTTAAGTCGATTTCTCAAGTCGACTCCATTTTCGACTTCAAAGGTCATCCTCTGTTCAGAGTTGAAATTTGAAGCAAGAATTCTCAAAGTCGCAGACGAAGTCGACTTCACTTGCGACTTGGATGAAGTCGCAGGCCAAGTCGACTCCAGCATCGACTTCAGGTTCACAGTGTAGATTTTCAAAAGTCAAGTTGAAGGCTAAGTCAACTTGAAGCAAGACTTCAGTCAAGTTGAAGACCAAGTCGACTTGAATATTCGACTTGGAATATATGAAGATTAATCCAAGTCCAAAGCAAGCAAGATATATGAATTCAACCATTCTAATCGAAATATATATATATATATTGGACTTGTACATGTACACCAAGATTCAAGCTTTCTAGACAGAAAGCTAAAGAACTTTTATACAAATGAACTCCAAGTATTGAAAATCAAAAGAAGAACACTTATGAAGAAGAAGTTAAGCAAGCAAGAGACATTTCAAGAAAGATTAAGTAGACTTGGCAAGAGAGAGAAGCCAAGTCGCACCCGAAGTCGACTCCAAGATCAACTTGGGGTCAAGTCTCAGACCAAGTCGACCCAAAAGACAGACTTGGAAACTAAAACATAGCCGAAGTTGCACCCGAACTCGACTCCAACATGCGACTTTGGTGAAGTCGCACACGAAGTCGACTCTACCTACAACTTGGAGAAATAACGTTCAAATTTTTGAAAGTTGGAACATTTATTACGAGCCAACCAACTCTATAACGTTCAAAATTCTCTCTCTTCTATATATAAACACTCAAGCAAACGTGGAAACATACAAGAAAGAGCTGAAAAAGAGGAAAGAAGTGCTATTAAGAGTTTCAATTCACTTTTCTCTAAAATTGAGTGATTGATACACTTTCAAAGGAAGAACAAACTTCAAAGTTGTTGTTTGCTTCAACGCAAAACGTTCGTTACTTCTACAGATTCTTCCTTGAGCTGGAACTTGCTACTCAAATCTGTAAAGTGTAGAGTTCTTCTATTTTATCCTATTATTTATTTTTGGTGCTTGGTTTGATTTTGGTGTTTCAAACCAAGCTATAGCAAGGTATGATTGTGATTAGAGTGGAACTCGTCACCTACGTGTGCTATTTGTTGTATACGCCCTCTAGAGCTAGAATCTAGAAGAAAGCAGAGACTTTGATTGTATATGCCCCCTAGAGCTAGAATCTAGAAGAGAGTGGAGACTCTATTTGTATTCACGGAATACATAGTGAAACCCAAGTTACAAGGGAGTGTGAGCTTGGAAGAGTGGAGTAGGGAAGATTGCCCGAACCACTATATATTGTTGTCTCTTGTTTGGATTGATTGCTTGCATTTTATATTTTCATTTGCTCCCTCTTATTCTATTTCATAGCACGTTTCATCAAGGGGATTAAACTTACAAGAGGTTAAGCTTTTAATTACGAAAAGAATTTTCAAGAACCCAATTCACCCCTCCCCTCTTGGGTTTTGCCATAAACTCCGGACCAACATATACTAGAGACAATGATTAAATTCACTTACATATCTATTGGAATGTAGTAATACTTGATGAAATCATTTGTCCATGTAATAATGATATTTTGGATAGTTTATATATTGAAAATACTATTTAAAATTCGATATCTAGCATTAAATCATTTTATTATATTGATTTTGCATGTTTTTAGATCGGGCACATATACATCGATACTAGAAAAACGAAAGAATTTCTATAATAATATAAACAATGTTAAATGTAATAGACAAAGTGAATTTTTCATCAACCATCTAGATATTGAAAATAGAATGGGTTACATAGATAGAGGGTTTCATAGAAGCATCCTTATTTAACTTTATTCTCTTTACTTCTCATCATTACTTTTATTACACCGCACTATTTTATATTATATACATGTTTGTCTGTATTTAAAATGCCTTTTATGATTAGTAAATTTAAATCTTTTCATTCTCCATAATGACCTTATTTTTAATTATTTTTTCATTTTTTCATATACAACACATACTTTTTAATCATTCATATCCAACTATCCATACATCTAACATATCTATTTTAACTTTATTTTATTTACTTCTCATCATTATCTCTATCACATCATATCATTTTTTCCATTTCAGAAATTTTTACACTAAAAATTTTTCATTAAAAATTTTATCATTTCCCAAATATACCTGACAACTCTGCAAAAGTAGGGTTATTATTGCCTAATTTTCATAGAGTTTTGAATGTTAGTCTAAAATCATGACATAAATTTGTATAAAAATTGCATTAGTTTGCATTAGTGGCACTCTTTTGTCTAATTTTCATAATATGCACATTTAGAGCATAGTTTGCATCATTTGGGGCATATAAATTTCATGCATTCACATAGGAGCATGTTGCTCATTTCAATTCTTTTTATTTGTTCGTTATAGAGCGGGGGACATGAGGACTTAAAGCCTTTCTGAACAATGAAAATGGGGAAAATGCTTATTTGAGTTGAGTTTTGATTGGGTTTAGTGGACTAACTGGCACCTCGGCGCCACATTTTTGAAGCTTCGGCGCCAACAACCGACATGCCAGTGTCAGAGGAAAATTCTAGAAGCAGCGGGTGTGTGAAACCCTAACCCATGTAGGACCCATATGTATGCATTGAACATATATATGATGATTATTTGTGGATTATGGAATTATGAAGGCAATATATGATTTTTGCTAATTATGACAATTAAGGTTATGGGTTAGCATTAATGATGTGATTAAGCATTTTGAGCCTAAATGAGACAATGAGTTTAGAATGAATTATTTGTGATTTAAATGTGCAAATATATCATGAAAATTATTTTCCATTATTTAAAATGAATTATGGAGATTAATATGGAAATTGACAAGTGTGAGGGAAAATATTGAAAAATTCATAACTCAACGCCTATAAGGCGGATTCAAGTGAAATTTGAAATGAAAATTAGTAATGATGGGCTTGATATTATGGAATGAATAGATTATGAAAATCCTTGATGAAATGAGAATTATGAATTTTTAATCATATGTCCATTTCAACCGTTAACTTCAAACGACTATAACGGGAGCTAGAAAACTCGGATTGAGTTAAAATTTGAAACGGTTGAATGGAATGGTGAGATATTTTTTTAAATAGATTGGATTGAGTATGAAGTGTTGGAAAAATGCCTACATTGAAAAAGGTGAGTATGTTTGACCTATGCTCCACAAAAGCAACCTACCATTAATGCTAGAGTACCAAGAGTTAATGCTTGATGGAAAGGGAATTTGAGGTGACAAATTTCAGGCCATTCCTTGGAGATTTTATGTAATTATTTTCCATATATAAATGTGAGAATTATCCAACCATTTAATGCAAGTTATGATGGATTTTCAAAGTCATGAAGGAGGTGTCCAAGAGGGGACGTCCAAGGGCCGTTTTGGTGCTTCTTTTTTATTTTTGTATTTATTAAAAATGCATATATTGTTGGAAACAATGCTTCAAAACAAAATAAAATTGACCAAAGATTGAGTTTTGATGATTAACAACAACTAACTTGAGTATATTTAAAGGACTAATGAGTTTGTCATTTGTTATAAGGAACTTAAGTAGCCAAGTCGATCCCCAAGTCGACTTGAACTTCGACTTAGGGTGAAGTCGATCCCAAAGTCGACTCAACTATCGACTTGAGAAAGAACCTCAAAGGCAAAATCAACTTGCAGGTGAAGTCGCATCCCAAGTCGACTTCACATGCGACTTGGGAAGCCAAGTCGCAAACGAAGTCGACCTCGCTATCGACTTCAATCGTGAAAAACTGTCCAGAGCTGAATTTTGGGGCACGAAGCTGCCCAAGTCGCAGGCCAAGTCGACTCCAGGTGCGACTTGGGTGAAGTCGCAGACAAAGTCGACGTCGTCCGCGACTTGAGAAGTTCAGACTTCAAAGATGCAGTTTCAAAGCCTATTCAAAGAATCTCTCACTCAAGTTCAAAGCAAAGATTCGAGATGGAGATCAAATCAAGTCTATCAAGTCTTAAAGACCAACTGAGTCAAATGCAAAGCAAGGTGCATGATTCAACCAAGCAGGATTCAAGCTCTCCTAAGAATCACAAGATTCAAGACAATCCAAGATAAACCAAAGATAAGGACTTCAAGATCAACAAGATCTACAAGTATAAGGGATTATTTCAGAATGAAAATGATTAAAGGAAACAAGCCAAGCAAGATAGAGGAAGATCAAATGAAGAACAAAGCATATTTTGCAAAGACCAAGTCAAGTCGCAACCCAAGTCGACTCCATGATCGACTTGAGTTGAAGTTGGAACCCAAAGTCGACTCAATACTCAGACTTGGAAACTGACAAGGTGAAGTCGCACCCGAAGTCGACTTCACCTGCGACTTGGGTCAAGTTGATGCCCAAGTCGACCCTGACTGAAACTTAAAGTTGCGACGGAGAAGCGAAGTCGCACCCGAAGTCGACTCCATCTGCGACTTAGACGAAGTCGCATCCGAAGTCGACTCCACATGCGACTCGGGTCGCAACGGTCGGATTTTATTCGAACGTTGGCGCATTAAATGCGCGCCACCTACCCTCTAACGTTTAGATTCCCTCCAAAATTATAAAAGACATTCATGGTGGACGAGGGAAGTAGCTGAGAATCATTAAGTGTGCATAACTACCATCTACAAGAGCTTAAAGAGATCAAGCCAATTAAAGAGGAAGAACTTTGCTTCAAACTGCAAGAGCTCAACTACTGATCATTCAAAGCCAATTCAACAAGTTCTTCTCTGCGCCAAACTGTTTCTACACACCTGTAAAGTGTAGTTTTCTTATTGTTTCTTTTGTATTTGTTGAACTTGATTTAGTTTGAGGAACTAAGATCAAGTGTAAGCAAAGTAGTGTGTGATTGGAGTATAACTCATCACCTACTTGTGCTGTGATTTGTTGATGCCTCCTAGAGCTGGAATCTAGAAGAGAGCAGTGACTCTAATTGTATTGAGAGAATACAATAGTGGAACCCAAGTCATAAGGAGTGTGAACTTGGAAGAGTGGAGTAGAGAGGTTGCCCGAACCACTATAAAAATCCTGTGTGCTTGATTTATATTCCTGCTCTCTACATTATATTATTTTCCATTTCATTTCTTCATTAAGGGGACTAGATTAATCCGGGGTTCAGTTTCTGTTATAAATTTTAAATACCCAATTCACCCCTTCCCTCTTGGGTTTTGCCATCAACTCGGGACCAACAAGTGGTATCAGAGCAGGTCTTTGAGTTTACCAAAGAGATCTTATTAATATGGCATCCCAATCTACTTCCGTTCCCGCATTTGCTGAAGGCCAATCCTTTACAAGGCCACCGTTGTTTGATGGGAACAATTTTGGATATTGAAAGCTTCGTATGAAGCAACTCATCATGGCTACTGACATGGATTCTTAGATTGCAATCCAAGATGGAGTAACCTTGCCTACCGATGAAAGAGCTTCCAAATGGACCGATGAGGAAGTAAGAATTGTTAAGAGCAACGCCAAAGCTATGAACTCTTTATTTTGTGCTCTTACTACTTCCGAATATGATAGAGTATCCTCTTGCTTAACCGCCAAAGAGATATGGGATACGCTAACCTCTATCTATGAAGGAACTTCTCAAGTCCAAGGGACGAGAAGAAATATTTTGATTGGAGAACTGGAAAACTTTAGAATGCTAGAAAGAGAAAATATTTCTGAAATGTTTGCTAGATTCTCGAAAATTACTAATGCTCTAAAAGGTCTTGGAAAGGCTATATCTGAATCTGAGCAGGTCATGAAGATTTTAAGAGCTCTACCCGAATCATGGACTCCAAAGATCACTGCGATAGAAGAAGCCAATGACCTTAACACACTAAAGCTTGAAAACTTAATTAGCTCACTCATGTCACATGAGCTAATCAAGAGAAGAAATGAAGATCAACATAGGGGCAAAAGAGCAATTGCCTTGAAAGCCGCACAAGACACGGACGACACTTCTTCTTCTCAAAACGACGACGAGATTGCCCTACTCACAAAACGTTTCAGAAAATTTGTGAGGAAAGGCAAAAATTTCAGAAGTTTCAAGGAAAGAAATTCTAGAGAGAAAAAGAAAGAACCAACCAAATGTTACCGATGCGGCGGTTCGGGTCACATGCAAGCTCAATGTCCAACTCCCGAAGAAAGCAAGGCAAAAGAACAAAGAAAAGATTGAGGGGATAACAAAAGATTCCAAAGAAATAAAGGAAGAGGCATGTACGTGAACGACGAGGAATCCTCAATGAGTAGCTCCTCAACCGACGAAATAGAGGCGGAAGAATGTGCAAGAATTTGCTGCATGGCACAAATCGAGCAAGAAGAACAAACTACCTCAACAAAATGCACAAGTAATGAAGAGACATGTTTTAAGGCAAAGGCAAATAATGAATGGTTCATGGATAGCGGTTGCTCAAGGCATATGACCGGTGAAAGAAGCTTATTTTATAAACTTAAGCCTTGCAACGATGGAATGGTTGCCTTTGGTAATAATGAAAAAGGTAAAATTAAAGGTAAAGGAAATATACATAGTATTTCAAATGCATGCATGGAAGATGTTTTGTTTGTTGAAGGACTCAAACACAATTTAATGAGCATTAGCCAATTATGTGATAAAGGACACAAAGTTGTGTTTGAATCATCTATATGTAATATATTTGATAGAGAACATATCATGTTTAGTGGTAAAAAATATGGAAATGTATATTTGGTTTCACTTGATGAATTAAATGGTCAATGTCTAATGGCCATTGATAATGATCCATGGGTTTGGCATAAAAGGCTTGGACATATAAACATGGGAAATATAAAGACCCTATGAAAAAAGAGTTTGGTAGAAGGATTACCAAGATTGAAATATGACAAGGACAAGATTTGTAAGGCATGTCAATTATCAAAACAACCCAAGATGCCTTTCTCTACCAAAAAGGAAATTTCCACCACTAAGCCACTTGAATTGCTACACATGGATCTATACGGGCCATCCAACATTCTAACCCATTGGTGGAAAGAAATATGTATTTGTGATTGTTGATGATTTTTCAAGATTCACATGGATAATTCTCTTAGCTATCAAAGATGAAGCTTTCTCTATGTTTTCAACTTTTGTAAATTTGGTGCAAAATGAAAAACAAAGTACTATTATGACTATAAGAAGTGATCATGGTGGTGAATTTGAAAACAAACGATTCATAGAGTTATGTAATGAAAAAGGAATTCATCACACATTTTCTGCACCAAGAACTCCACAACAAAATGGAGTAGTTGAAAGGAAAAACAGAACTATACAAGAGATGGCTAGAACAATGCTAAATGAGAGCAAATTATCCAAGAAATTTTGGGGTGAAGCTGTAAGTACAGCTTGTCATATTTTGAATCGAGTCACCATTAGAGCAATCTTGAAAAAGACCCTATATGAGCTATGGAAAGGAAGAAAACCAAATATCTCTTATTTTCATGCTTTTGGATGCACATGCTATGTTTTGAACAATGGAAAAACCAACTTGGGAAAACTGGATGCTAAAAGTGATGAGGCAATATTCCTTGGTTACTCATCAAATAGCAAAGCATATAGAGTATTCAATAAACGAAACCAAGTTGTAGAAGGATCCATACATGTTGTATTTGATGAATTTAACCAAACTCCGAGAAAGGAGGATGAACTAAGTGATGCAGATGAGACAAAAAGAAAAGAACAACCAAAGGAACTCGAGCTCAAGCCAGAAAATCTCATGGAGGAAGAGGTAAGTGAAGGTAATGATACTTACAAACCTCCAACTGATTTAAAGTTCAAAAATGCCCATCCAATTGAGCAAGTTATTGGTAATGTATATGAAGGAGTGAAAACTAGAAGATCAAAACAAAACATTTGTGGTCAATATGCTTTTGTATCAAAAATTAAACCACATACCATTGAACAAGCTCTCAATGATGAAAACTGGGTCATTGCAATGCAAGAAGAACTAAACCAATTTGAAAGGAACAATGTATGACATTTAGTTCCTAGACCAAATAATCATACAATCATTGGTACCAAATGGGTATTTAGGAACAAATTAGACGAAAGCGGTCTTGTAATAAGAAACAAGGCCAGATTAGTAGCCAAAGGGTATTTCCAAGAAGAAGGAATTGATTTTGAAGAATCATATGCACCCGTGGCTAGATTAGAGGCCATACGTATTTTACTAGCATTTGCTTCTCATATGAATTTCAAATTGTTCCAAATGGATGTAAAAAGTGTATTTCTAAACGGATATTTGAATGAAGAAGTGTATGTTGAACAACCCCCAGGATTTGAAGAAAAGGATCAATCGAAATATGTTTATAAATTGACCAAAGCGTTATATGGATTAAAATAAGCTCCAAGAGCTTGGTATGAAAGGTTGAATAAATTTTTGATTGATCATGAGTTTAAAAAGGGAAAAGTTGATACTACTTTGTTCATTAAATATAAAAATAAAAATATTTTAATTATACAAATTTACGTGGACGATATAATATTTGGTGCTACTGACGAAAATCTATGCCAAGAATTTTCTAAGATTATGCAGAGCGAATTCGAAATGAGCATGATGGGAGAATTAAATTTCTTTCTTGGACTGCAAATCAAGCAACAAAGTGAAGGGATATTTCTAAACCAGTCCAAGTATGTCAAAGATATGCTCAAGAAATTTGGTATGCAAAACAGCAAAGGGGCAAATACTCCAATGAGCTCTACAATCAAGATCGACACGGATGAAAACGGTAAATGTATCGATCAAAAGCTTTATAGAAGCATGATAGGTTCTTTGTTATATTTAACTACTTCTAGACCCGATATTCTCTTCAGTGTTTGTATGTGCTCTAGATTTCAAGCATGTCCTAAAGAATCACATCTACTTGCTGTAAAAAGGATTTTTAAATATTTGATAAAAACTACCAATCTTGGACTATGGTATCCAAAGGGGTCAACCTTTGATTTAATCGGCTATTCGGATGCAGATTTTGCCGGCTATAAAGTAGATAGAAAGAGTACTAGTGGAACTTGTCAGTTTCTTGGACATATGTTGGTTTCATGGTACTCAGGAAAACAAACAAGTGTTGCTCTATCTACTGCGGAAGCCGAATACATAGCCGCCGGTAGTTGTTGTGCCCAATTACTTTGGATGAAACAGCAATTGAAAGATTATGGTGTTGATTATTTTGATATTCCTATTAGATGTGATAATACAAGTGCAATTTGTCTAACTAAGAATCCTGTACTGCATTCAAGAACCAAGCATATTGATGTAAGACACCATTTCATTAGAGAACATGTTGAAAACCATGATATTTGTTTAGAATATGTGAAAACAGAAGACCAAATTGCTGATATCTTTACCAAACCACTGGCCAAGGAATCATTTTGTAAAATCAGGAATGATATGGGGATGATAGAGCTCAATTAGGAAAAATTTAACAAGAAACTAAAATCTGAAAAGGTCAAATCGATGAGTCAAGTCGACTCCATGGGAACCAAGTCGACTCCGCCAAGTCGACTTGGGAAAGTGAAGTTGACTTCGCCTCAACAGCGAAGTCGACTCCACAGGTATCGAAGTCGACTTCGCCTAGGGCAAAGTCGACTCCGCGCGCGCGACCGTCCGACTTCCGCGTTTTCCTCCTTTTCTTCTCCTTCTCTCTTTTCTTCCCCATTTCCCGCCTTGCTCCTCTGCCTATCTCTTCTCTCCCCCGGCGACAACCCTGTTTCCCTTTCTTCTCCGACGATTTCTCCTACCAGATCTCTCATTTCCGGCAGTTGTTTTTTTTTTTTTTCGGCAGCAATCGTTCGTCTCTCTCTCTCCGTCATTTCTCTCTCTCTCATTTTCTCTCAGTGCACTCTCTCTCTCTGATTTCAGCCCTCTCTCAGCTCTCTTTCTCTCTCACAGGTCTCTCAATTCTCTCCATTCCTATCTCTCAGTTTCCAACTCCAAACCCAATCAATGGCCCCAAAACCAAGACTTCCAAAGCTAGCAGTCAAAAAGCCAACCCAAAGGCCTGTGCCCAGACCTTCCCAATCCAACACTGAAGAAGATGTCCCTAGAAGACAGAGGACATCGGCAAAAAGGGCTAGAGAAGAACCCTCTACATCGACGGGTAGACGGGTTCGATTCCAAACCACTACTCAATCAACCGATCGAGCTCCAAGGTCTGAAAGCCAACTTGAAAGCTCATACTCCTCAAGAATTCCGATCAAGAAGGAGCAAGTCTTGAAAATGCCCACAAACTACTTCAAGACCGAGCTGCAACATAGCCGCTTCTACAAACACTTCTATGAGCGAAAGGTATTCATTCCTAAGATCATAGACTTCAAATTTCTTAGCGACTATGAGTTCGACATATAAGAGCTGCTAGACTTCCAAGGTTGGACACAACTGTTCAAATCCGACGAAAGGATCTATCCTGATCTCACAAGACTCTTCTACTATTTATGGGATGATACCAAGTTCTCAACCTATGTCAAGGGAAGCGAGATGTATCTGGGTTCGATGAATAATCCAAACCAAAACGAAGCCATAAGGAGAATTGGGAGCATTCTCCAAGTACCCTATGAAGAAGAAAGGCTTCCCAAAGATCTGACGATGGACAAGGTTTACAACGAGTTGACAAAAAGCAACAAGTACCATGCAGGCACCAAATTCCTGCATTACATGGATCTTCCTCCCAGACTTAGGGTCATCCGTCTACTAATCGCCCATTGTATCTTGCCAAAAGGAGGCAGAAGAAATCAACTCAATCCACAGGAAGCAATGATCTTATGGAAACTGGTCAATAAGGTAAAGATCAGTCTTCCTAGACTCTTCCTCGAAGCTTTGACATGTAAAAAGGATAACCCACGAGGCGTGCTACCCTACGGTTCCTGGATCACTAAGATCCTTGAACGATTTGAGGTTGATATAGATGGTGAACCATTTGAAGTTCCCAAGACGACAAATGCCATCAACAAGGCTTTGCTCCAACGTATGAAGATCAATCTGGAGCAGTTCAGGGATGATCGAATAAGGGAGAAGCTAGGTGAGCCAGTCCGAGAACCAGAGGACAATGCACAAGCTGAGGGGGAGCAAGCTCCCGAGGCATCGCCTGTACGGGCCGCTTCTCCTGCATCGCACGGATCCTATTCACCTCACGGATCCACTGCACCCGAAAGAGCGCCTCCCACTTCATCTCATGAGGCTAAGCTACAAAGGATTCAAGACGATATATCAGCTCTACGGGAAGAAATGGGTCACCAAGAAAACCGAATGACGAGTCTTGTGACCGAGGTGTTGACGGCGATCAACGACATGCATTCCCGACAAGATCGAATCGATCGAAAAATGCGAACCATCCGATATCACCTCGCCTCAGGCCGTCACAAGAAGAGGCCCATGCCTGAACTCAATCCTTACGAATCGGGTTCAGTTCATAAAGCAGCAACTACCGATCACGCTTCTTCTATCTACTCATCTGCCCAAAATCATCCTATCAAACCTATCTTATATCAGATCTCTCAATTTCAATTCACAAAATCATTAAGAATTGATAGATTTTTGATAGATTGACAAAAAGGGGGAGATAGAATAGGAATTGAGTAGAATTTTTTGAATTTTGGGTCGGGTAGTTTGTATTTAGGAGTTTCATTTCTTTTGCTTTACATCGTAAATTGAAAACATGAATGATATGAAACTTGTTTATGATTGAAATGTGCTTATATGAATTGAATGTTTGCTAATAATCTGTTTTGAAAGTTATGCGATGATTGCTTATACTCTGTTTTCGAAGATTATATAAATGCATCTATCTTGAAAGGTATAAGCTCAATTTAGTTTTTTCAATCATCAAAAAGGGGGAGATTGTTGGAAACCATGCTTCAAAATAAAATAAAATTGACCAAAGATTGAATTTTGATGATTAACAACAACTAACTTGAGTATATTTAAAGGACTAATGAGTTTGCCATTTGTTATAAGGAACTTAAGTAGCCAAGTCGATCCCCAAGTCGACTTGGACTTCGACTTAGGGTGAAGTCGATCCCAAAGTCGACTCGACTATCGACTTGAGAAAGAACCTCAAAGGCAAAATCAACTTGCAGGTGAAGTCGCATCCCAAGTCGACTTCACATGCGACTTGGGAAGCCAAGTCGCAAACGAAGTCGACCTCGCTATCGACTTCAATCGTGAAAAACTGTCCAGAGCTGAATTTTGGGGCACGAAGCTGCCCAAGTCGCAGGCCAAGTCGACTCCAGGTGCGACTTGGGTGAAGTCGCAGACAAAGTCGACGTCGTCCGCGACTTGAGAAGTTCAGACTTCAAAGATGCAGTTTCAAAGCCTATTCAAAGAATCTCTCACTCAAGTTCAAAGCAAAGATTCGAGATGGAGATCAAATCAAGTCTATCAAGTCTTAAAGACCAACTGAGTCAAATGCAAAGCAAGGCGCATGATTCAACCAAGCAGGATTCAAGCTCTCCTAAGAATCACAAGATTCAAGACAATCCAAGATAAACCAAAGACAAGGACTTCAAGATCAACAAGATCTACAAGTATAAGGGATTATTTTAGAATGAAAATGATTAAAGGAAACAAGCCAAGCAAGATAGAGGAAGATCAAATGAAGAACAAAGCATATTTTGCAAAGACCAAGTCAAGTCGCAACCCAAGTCGACTCCATGATCGACTTGAGTTGAAGTCGGAACCCAAAGTCGACTTAATACTCAGACTTGGAAACTGACAAGGTAAAGTCGCACCCGAAGTCGACTTCACCTGCGACTTGGGTCAAGTTGATGCCCAAGTCGACCCTGACTGAAACTTAAAGTTGCGACGGAGAAGCGAAGTCGCACCCGAAGTCGACTCCATCTGCGACTTAGACGAAGTCGCATCCGAAGTCGACTCCACATGCGACTCGGGTCGCAACGGTCGGATTTTATTCGAACGTTGGCGCATTAAATGCGCGCCACCTACCCTCTAACGTTTAGATTCCCTCCAAAATTATAAAAGACATTCATGGTGGACGAGGGAAGTAGCTGAGAATCATTAAGTGTGCATAACTACCATCTACAAGAGCTTAAAGAGATCAAGCCAATTAAAGAGGAAGAACTTTGCTTCAAACTGCAAGAGCTCAACTACTGATCATTCAAAGCCAATTCAACAAGTTCTTCTCTGCGCCAAACTGTTTCTACACACCTGTAAAGTGTAGTTTTCTTATTGTTTCTTTTGTATTTGTTGAACTTGATTTAGTTTGAGGAACTAAGATCAAGTGTAAGCAAAGTAGTGTGTGATTGGAGTATAACTCATCACCTACTTGTGCTGTGATTTGTTGATGCCTCATAGAGCTGGAATCTAGAAGAGAGCAGTGGCTCTAATTGTATTGAGAGAATACAATAGTGGAACGCAAGTCACAAGGAGTGTGAGCTTGGAAGAGTGGAGTAGGGAGGTTGCCCGAACCACTATAAAAATCCTGTGTGCTTGATTTATATTCCTGCTCTCTACATTATATTATTTTCCATTTCATTTCTTCATTAAGGGGACTAGATTAATCCGGGGTTCAGTTTCTGTTATAAATTTTAAATACCCAATTCACCCCTCCCCTCTTGGGTTTTGCCATCAACTCGGGACCAACATATATGTTGCAGGGATGCAAGTACATGATATGTGCATACAATAATGGAGATTTGCAGCAATTAAAAAATAGGAAAAGGCAGGTATATACTGCTGAAAACGTGGACAGCTTGTGGAGGAGAAAAATGTGATTTTTGTGCTAAGTTTCTGCAATATTTGTTAAATTTATTTACATAAAATTTATGCATGAATTAAAGGATAATTAGAGGTATAATTTACCCTTAAATTAGGGTGAAAATAAAAATGAAAAATGGATGGAAAATCTGAACAGTAGGGACGTGAATTGGAGATGGCATTGAACGGTTATGATTTAATGCAATTTGGTAATTTTTGAAAGTGGTAAAATTCCATTTTACTAGGCTGTGAAATGTCTAGCACTTCAAGGGGATAGATATGCATTTACTCATGTGGAAAAAATGGCCAAAAAGTGGGCCCCACAGTTAAAAAAATTCCAGCTCTTATAAGTCATGCACGTTACTTTGTGAGAGTCTTGGAAAAAATTGCTAAGTGTTGATTTTTCACCAAGCAACCAACAGCAGCTCCTCACGTCCCTCCTAGACAGAAAAAATAAGAAGAAACCAAGGGAAAAAGAAGGAGAAATTGGGAGGAAAAACATCTCCAAAGATTAGGGTTTGAGTTGGCTAAAAAACAAGTAAGTATGTGATGATTTTAAGTTGTTTAACTTGAGTTCTTAAACTCAAAACTTGAAAATGAAAAGCATGCTTAAAGTATCTGTAAAATGATGTTTCAACATGCCTTTTCATGAATATGGAATGGGTATTAAGTTTTAAGAATGAATTTCTAAGTTAAGATTGATGAAAATGGAGTTAAGCATGTGTATTAAGTGGAAAATCCAAGTTGTTAAACCCTAAATCTCCAAGACAAGTTTCTGTTTTGATATGATGATGTAATTAAGCTATGAATTATGTATTTATGTCAAATATATGAGGGTTTATGCTTAAGTGATGAATTTTTAAAGTTATGAAATGCAAAGCATCAATTTTGACCTAATTTCTTAGCTTTTGGGTTAAAAATGTTATGAAAATGGACTTACATGTTTTAAGCATGTTATATAGGATAAAATATCCTAGGTTTAAGGTATGATGGATGCCCAAAATATTTGGAAGAAAGAAACCCTAGAACTGTTTTTTATGAATTTTATAAAAGAACGTCAAACCGACGTGAAACGGAACTCAAAACGTGTAGGCTATTTGCTGTTTTGAGAGATGATAATGCATGGATGTTATATACGTGTTTAATCCCTAAATATGAATGAGGAAAAATGGATTTTATTGCTGAAAATTCGGAATTATATGACTACATAGGGTTATGTGTCGAAAGACGCGTAAAACGGGTGAAAAACGGGTTCCAAACTTGCTGTTTTGGAAACTTATGGGTGAATGGATTTAAATCCTGTGAAAATACCTTGAATGCAATGTTAATTAAGGGTAATTAACCTGCTGAAAAATGGATTAAATTTCTGAGTTTATAAATTTTATGAAATGCATTATGATTATGGGCTAAATGAGCTTATGTGACGGCATAAAAGTGAATAGGTGATGAATGACTTATGAAAATGATTTTATGCAAAAATGCATGAAATTGAGATGAATCCTATGTTTATGTATCTGTTTGACATGGTATGATATTAATTCCAAAATTTGGAATTTGATTTATGAAGATAAAACAATGATATGTACGTAGAAGCAAGCACCGATGGGTGTATGGTGGAAAAATAAAAATGGCCAAGTAAGCTCAATGAACATATGAATGATGGTTATTGAGTGAAATTTATGATATTGAAATGAATACCCTAATTTTAGGGTTATGTGTATATGCTATGTTGTATGATAGCCGAATGTGCGTAAATTGTGCTAATGGGTGAAAAATAAGTCGTATATGTGTATGATGACTTATGAAGTCAATTAAATGATGTGTGTATATGGAATGAGTTGGAAAACTAAATGAAACATGAGAAAAATAAATATATGAAGAATCATATTATTTTTCATGTAGGCAAAGGCAAAGAGAAAGTAGTGACGGAAAGCTAAGAACTTCAGGTAAGTAAGCAGCTTTCTAAATGAGTTTTGTTTTAAATGCTTTCCAAATTGTTTAAGGATGGTCATTCCTTGTCTAAATGTATGTTGAAATATTTATTTCTATTGCAATAAATGATTGCTTATGGTTTCGCAATTATGCTTGAAATGTGATGAAACATTAATTTATACGATGTTTCATTGAAATGGTGTTTAAAAAGGGATGGTGCAAAGAATTCTCTACACGAGAATGACAAGTTCCATGTGTAAGGAGGTATATAATGCCGGGGTGACTAAAGGACATGCATGGAATGGAAATCAAGTAGGCTAGTCGAGGTAGTAAGTGGACAAGGAGTCCTCCTTGACATTGCCAAGTCGGTAGGTCTGGAGCTAAGGATGGAAAGGACATGTCATGGAATATTGTTCCCCGAGCTAGCGTACCGTCACATGAAGGATAACATCATTAATGGAAATGATGAATTTGCACATCCAATGTTTATGAAATGTTTTACGAATGGTTTACGTGAATGGTTTTTCATGAATGATTTTCATGAAATGATTATGAAAGATTTATAAAAAAGTTTTTGCTCTACAGGTAGTTGATCACTTAATAAGTGTCTCTACTGAAGGGAGAAAAATGCTTTTGAATAAACATACCTTCAAAATGAATTTCCTGCAAAATATACAACTTTTATTGAGTTTCGACTCACGTTTTCGTTTTCCAAACCCATAGACAGGTGAAAGAAGAGATCTGACAAAAGAGCAAGAGCTGAGCATTGAGGAAATGAAGAACAATATAAGTTTCATGTTGTGAAAAACTTATGTTAAATGATTGATTGTAAATTTACCTTGATGGTTTATGTTGACAACTGTAATAATACATGCAGTGACATCTGATTTATGAGAATGATGAAATATTTTTGAACATCATGCTTTATTATGCCATTATTGGATGGAAATGACTCAGATATGCATGAGACGAAAATAAGAAGGAATAAAACTCCTATGAAATATATTTAATTGGATAAATATCCATTAAAACCCATCGTGTGACAGGACAACAATCCTGATCATGTTTACCAGTCGAATGATCTTGAGGTAAGGTTGTGACGCTTGGGCTGAGGCACCTCAGGGCGACTCCAAAAAGTTGGCACTGCGGCGCCACTCACATGTGTGAGGATTTCACACGTCTCTCATGCTGGCTTCTTAAGGAGGTATAAATATAAAGTTTAGGGTTTAAGCAAAGCAGCTAAGATGTGGTGCCCCGAACCGGGGTGCCTAAAAGCCTTACTCCGGGACCGATTATGATTGGTAAATGTGAGTCAGGATTGTTGCCCTGATCATGCAGCGGGTACTTAATTGGATCTTGTCTAAAAAAAATTTCCTTTTTTTTCTTTCATCACATAAGCATACACTTTATTCATAATAGACTCATCCATATCATCGTAAAACCATTCATGTCTTATTTTTATTGAAATAATTCACATAAGTACAATAATGTTTGTAATATCCATAAAACATGTCTTCAACATGATTATCATACATTTGTTCCTTTGGACTTATACATAGAACTGCAATTAAATTTGCAGGTCATTTCTACCTAGCATTCTTTATGAGTCAGCTTCATAGCTTGTTTGTCATTTTGAAAATACATATGATTAATAATACTCAGTAAGCAAGCCTTTTTCTTTAGCAAGTAAACATTTTCCTTTCATTAAAATGCATTTCTCCCCATTGGGTAAGAGACACTTACCAAGTGATCAACCACCAATGGGACTGAAACCTTTTTATGCATTTCATGAGAATGCAATGCATTTATTCATACATGACTTTCCTTTGCGTCCAACCTCTGGGAGGATGCCGTCGGCACACAGCCCTTGCAACTCGGCAATAGTGAAATGGGATCCTCTGATCCGCTTACTACCTCCACCAAAGCCTCTTCCGCTTACGACCTCCACCGAAGCCTCTTCTTTGTGCACCATGTTCATACATACATATTCCGGCATTACATGCTCCATAAAACTTGATAAATCATTTATAAAGTAATTTAACAAACGGTTAGCAATCATTTCAGGTAAAGCAGTATAGGCATGACCATCCTTAAATATAATTCATAAAACATGTGAGCGAACCATTCGCAATCATTTAAAAATATTTTAGAAAGCATATAACTTGCTTACAAATCATCATTTTCAAAAGAGTTGTTTGCTTACTTTCTCAGTTGGTGTCCTCAACCTTCTCCTTCATTTTTCCCTATACAAGGAAAATGAATATTTTATCTATATCATTGCATGTCTTAGATTGCTTCCCATGCATGCTTTATAATTATTTATTACCTCATTCATATAGAGGTTAATCTTATAAAGATACTTGGTCATTACCTCCTTATATGAATTTTTTATCCATAATTCCCTTTAAAAATTTCATCTATATATTTTTTAAGATATAAATGCTAATCTCATTTTTTTCCACCAAATTTATGCTTTTTACTGTTCATGGTATTGTTCATGATTACTGTTCATGGGTTACTGTTCATAATCACTGTTCATGGAATTACTGTTCACCTAAGGTTACTGTTCAGGGTTCCAAAAATAAAAAATGTCATGACATAGCTCTTAGTTAATATATCATGGAAAAATTCATGAATTTTGAATTCATCATTATTAACTTAGCTAAATAAATCATTTTCTCCATATACTAAAAATCATCATAATTTTACTTAAGCATAATCCTTAAATCTAAAAATCATGAGACTAATATATCATCATTCTAACATTATAACTATCATAAATATTCATCCCTTATCATCATTTAGCAATTTTAGAGCATTATTTGCATATTTTATACATGATTTTTTTGAATGTTCTATCTTCGCTTCAAATTTTTGATGTTTTTTCTTATTCTTAGGCATTATCTAAGCATGATTTTACCCTACTTAACATCCAAAAGAAATTTGGAAAGAATCCCTTTACCTGAAGTAGAAAAACTTTCCTCCTACTTGCCTTTTCTCTCTCTAACCTTCTCTTTCTCTCTTAGAAACAAATTTTGAGGGTGGGAAAGGCATGAATTTCTCAAGCTTGGGTTGAGAATGGAGTGCCTTGGATGTTCTCACCTTGCCCCTATTTATAGGGTTGAATTTTTCATCAAATTATAATTTACCCCTTGCTCAAGGTATTTAATTCTAAATATTTTTTGTCAAATCCAAGCAGTATTTTGAGCAATGTGCAGCTGCTCTTGCTGCCCCCCTCACGCCTCATAGCTATACCTTATTTAATTAATGATTTTTGATTTATTAAAAATAATTTTTTAAGCTAATTCATCTCAACCGTTGATTAATTGATAAGGATGATTTTGAGCCATTGGATTTGGTTCCTATTTTCCATCCCCCTTGCACGTCCAAGATTGTCTTGGAACATGTGCAGATTTTGTATTAATGATTTGATTTTTTAATTAATAAAAATTAACAAAGTCAAACTTGAAATTAATGAAAAAGCAAAATTGCTTTTTGATCTTCTAATGACGTTTCATCTTGACCTCAGATTCATAATTTTTTTCAAATCCTAAACCATTCATCATATTCATCATAAATATTTGATCATCCATAAAAAAATTCACTTTAATTTGACATCCGGATTGCAATTTATGAATTTTTCTTTATTTTCTCCAAAATTTTCACTAAAATCCGAAATTCCATTAAAATATCAAAAAGTATGCTATTTTGTCCTATAGTGATTAAATCTCTTTTTTCTTCTTTTTGTGATTAAGTTAATCCAAGTGATTAACTCTTAATCACGTGTCTTAATCTTAGGATTATTATTCACATGCACTATGTTGGAAACAATAGTTAAAACAAAATAAAATTAACCAAAGCATAAGTTTTGATGATTAACAAAGTCAAATTTGAGTATAGAGGATTACTAATGAATGTGTTGAATGTCTTAAGGAATGAAATTAGCCAAGTCGATTTTCAAGTCGACTCAGACTTCGACTTAGGGTGAAGTCGATCCCGAAGTCGACTCCACATTCGACTTCAAACGGAACCTGAAGGACAGATTTGAATTTGGAAGGTGAACAACTGAAGTCGCAGGCCAAGTCGACTCCAAGATCGACTTGAGGTTCTCAAAGTTCAAGACACAGGTTCAAGCTCATTTCAAGATGAAGACTAATACAAAAAGGTGCATACAAATTTTCAAGCTCTTCAAGATTCACAAGGTTTATAAAATATGAAGCCAATCCAGAATGAAAATAATTGAAGGAAAGAAACTAAGCAAGATAGAGGAAAATCAAACAAGGATCAAACTGATTTAGCACAAGAACTAGTCAAGTCGCAACCCAAGTCGACTCCGAGATCGACTTGAGGTCAAGTCTGAAACCAAGTCGACCCAGAACTCAGACTTGGAAACTGAAGAGCTGCCGAAGTCGCACACGAAGCGACTCCAGCATGCGACTTGGGCAAAGTCGCAGACGAAGTCGACTCCACCTGCGACTTGGTAAAGTAACGTTCGAATTTTCGTACGTTGGAACATTTATTGCGCGCCAACTACTTGTATAACGTTCAAATTCTTCCCTCCTCTATAAATAGACACTCAAGCAAACGTGAACACACACAAGACAGAGTCTAAAGAGAGGAAAAAAGTGCAAGCAAGAGTTCTTATTTGCTTTTCTCTAAATTTTAGTGATCTATACACTTTCAAATGAAGAACAAGCTTCAAAGTTGCAAGTAGCTTCAACGAAACACAACCGGTTGCTTCTACAGATTCTTCCTCAAGCTGAAACTTGCCTACACAACTCAGTAAAGTGTAGATCTTCCTTATTCTTACATTATTGTTTGTTTTTGGTGCTTGGTTTGAGTTTGGTGTATCAAACCAAGACGTTGCAAGTAGAGTTGTGATTGGAGTGTAACTCATCATCTACTTGTGTCAATTGTAAAAGCCTCCTAGAGCTAGATCTAGAAGAGAGCATAGGCTCTGATTGTATATGCCCCCTAGAGCTAGAATCTAGAAGAGAGCGGAGACTCTAAGTGTATTCGCGGAATTCATAGTGGAACCCAAGTCACAACGGTGTGTGAGCTTGGAAGAGTGGAGTTGGGAGGTTGCCCGAACACTATAAAATCTTGTATGTTGATTTCTATTTCTGCTCTCTACATTATATTGCATTCCATTTTGTTTCTTCATAAAGGGGACTAGATTTATCCGGGGTAAAAGTTTCTATTTAAGTTTTAAATTTTCATAATACCCAATTCACCCCTCCCCTCTTGGGTAATTTTCATTAACTCGGGACCAACACACCATTCATTCGAATTTCATAAATAATTATTTTAACCTCTATTCACACATATTTTCATACTCATGAATGTATATTTCCCAAATATATTACATAGGGTTTACAACCCTAGGGTTTTATATACGTGTCTAAGATCGGGGTTTCACAATCCTCCCTATCTTACAATAGGTTTCGTCCTGAAACCTGTTGCCCTTCAAATATTTCATTATGTTTTTTTTGCATAATTAGACATCTATATCCAAAAGCATATTAGCCTTTTCTGGCTTTTGCTAATTCATACGGAGGAAATCCCTCCTCTTTCTTGCCTATCTTTAAATGTATTGAGTTTGGAAAATAATTCCAAATAATTTTCAATCTACTATCCATTATTGCATGCCTCAAATTCTATTTTAGAATTATATCTTCTTTCAATATCATTGTGCCTATCCTGATAGGGCACGCCTTGCATACTTGATTCTTTACTTGCCATTTTCATGGTACTACTGGTTTCCTCCACCCATAGTGCATGTGTGGTTATGTATTGGTATGAATGTGTAACATCTGAATTAAATAATGAATTTCCTAAAATTTAAATCATACTTGTAACCAATTCTTCCTCAGTTTCTTGAGATTCCATCCCGGTGAGGGCTTGGACACGCACAGGGTTGTTGGCTATGACGAGGGCTTTCTATAGGTCCGACCTTCCTTGAGTTGGAACTTCCTGTGGTTTGTTCAGGTAGTTGAATGATATATGCCCGACTTGGCCACATATGAAACACTTGGTTGTTTTGCATTCCCAAGCCATATGTCCTGCTTGACCACACTTAAAACATTTCCTCAATCTTTGGAGGCATTTGCAGGAGTGATGCTTATGGCAGGTTTTGCAAGGTGAGGTACTCTTTTCCTTGGAACTGGATTCCTCCTTTCCATCCATTACCTTCTCATTTTTCCCTTTCTTGGTCCCATTTTCCTTGGGAGCCGAGAAGAATTGCTTTCGAACTTGCCTAAGCTCCTGTGTCCTCATGGACTCCATTTCTAATGCCCTAGCTCTTTCTATAGTAGAAGCATAATCTCTTATTAGTAATGGAGCTAGTCCCTCCCTTAATTGGGGTCTCAGCCCACGTTGGAACCTCTGTGCCTTATTTTCTGGCACATTGGCGATTCATGTTACATGCCTAACCAAGACATTGAATCTTGTTGCATACTCAATCACCGTCATCTTGCTTTGGTAGAGTTCCTGAAACTCTACCATTTTGTGGCTTTGTAAGCCTACTGGAAGATACTCTTTATTAAATTCTTCTAAAAATTCTTGCCATGTGACCCGTTCTAGGTGTGGCATGATAACCATCAATGTTTTCCATCATTCATAAGCGTCTTTAACCAGCAGGAAGGTAGCACATAAGACCTTTTGTTGATCATTGTAGGGCGAGATTCTAAATAACTTTTTGATCTCCATAATTCATTGTTCTGCAATGATGGGGTCTGGTTCTCTAGCAAACTTAGGGGGTTGTTAGGCAAGGAAGGCATTGATAGCCTTTCTATCAGCTCTAAAAAAGTTGGGGTTGGCCAATGGGCCAGGCGTTCCCCCATTATCGCCTTGTGGCGGGGCCTGCCGATTTCTCTCCCACATACCTTGTATTATACCGGCAGCCTTGGTTGCCCATTTCTACATTGTCTTTTCCACGGCTGCAGCTATCCTTTCTTCTATCTGTCTTTCTTGGTTAGCTCTCCTTTCTACATGGAATTCGGAGCTAGCCTCTTTCCGTCGTTGACGGGTCCTTGACTTTTATCATCTTGACTCGGACCTTTTGGTCCGTTTACTGGTTTCTTCTACTTCGGGTCGGCTAACCGATTCTCCTATTGGTGCCTTCCCTTTATTTAGCCTAGCTCCGACTCTTGTAGTTGACATTTTTGCTTTCTATATGCACAAAACTTTGGTTAGTATTTTAGCGTTCTTATAATACTAATATTTATAATATTCATAACATTATTCATATTCAAGCATATATGTCACACACATCTATATATGTTTCTCACATATATATCATTTCATATCAATATCATAGAAGTATCATAACCTCTTAAACATGTAGATCTAGACATTAGTTTTTTCTTTTTATCCCTATCTATCAATCCATGCTCTATTCCTAACTTCTGTGGTATCATTCCTTTTCTATCACCATTCTTAATTTTTCTCTTTCCACGCCTAATTACCAATCATTGCTCTGATACTACTTTTGTGATATCAAACCTATCCTTTTATCATCCTTTATTTTCTCCTTCTCCCGCCTATTTACCAATTCTTGCTCTGCTACCATCTTCTGTGGCGCCCCAAATCGGGATGCCTAGAAGCCTTACTTCGGGATTGATTTTGATTGGTAAATGTGAGTCAGGATTGTTGCCCTGATCACGCGGTGGGTACTTAATTGGATATTGTCTAAAAAACTTCTTTTTTTTCTTTCATCACATAAGCATACACTTTATTCATAATAGACTCATCGATATCATCATAAAACCATTCATGTCTTCTTTTTATTGAAATAATTCACATAAGTACAATAATGTTTGTAATATCCATAAAATATGTCTTCAACATGATTATCATACATTTGTCCCTTTGGACGCATACATAGAACTGTAATTAAATTTGTAGGTCATTTTTACCTGGCATCCTTTATGAGTCAGCTCCATAGCCTGTTTGTTATTTTGAAAACATATATGAGTAATAATACTCAGTAAGCAAGCCTTTTTCTTTGGCAAGTAAATATTTTCCTTTCATTAAAATGTATTTCTCCTTATTGGGTAGGAGGCACTTACCAAGTGATCAACCACCAATGGGATCGAAACCTTTTTATGCATTTCATGAGAATGCAATGCATTCATTCATACGTGACTTTTCTTTGCCTCAAACCTCTGGGAGGATGCCACCGGTACACAGCCCTTGCAACTCGGCAATAGTGAAGGGGGACCCTCTGATTCGCTTACTATCTCCACCAAAGCCTCTTCTTTATGCACCATGTTCATACATACATATGCTGGCATGACATACTCCATAAAGTTTGATAAATTATTTAGAAAGTAATTTAACAAGCAGTTAGCAATCATTTCAGGTAAAGCAGTATAGGCATGACCATCCTTAAATATAATTCATAAAACATGTGAGCAAACCATTCGCAATCGTTTAAAAATATTTTAGAAAGCATATAACTTGCTTACAAATCATCATTTTCAAAAGAGTTGTTTGTTACTTTCTCAGTTGGTGTCGTCAACCTTCTCCTTCATTTTTCCCTATACAAGGAAAATGAATATTTTATCTATATCATTGCATGTCTTAGATTGCTTTCCATGCATGCTTTATAATTATTTATTACCTTATTCCTATAGAGGTTAATCTTATAAAGATACTTGGTCATTACCTCCTTATATGGATTTTTATCCATAATTCTCTTTAAAATTTTTATCTATATATTCTTTAAGATATAAATGCTAATCTCATTTTTTCCACCCAATTTACGCTTTTTACAGTTCTTGGTACTGTTCATAATCACTGTTCACAGGTTACTGTTCATAATCACTGTTCATAATAACGTGGGTTACTGTTCATGGGTTCCAAAAATTGATATTTTTTCCAAAAATAAAAAATGCCATGACACAGCTTTTAGTCAGTATATCATGAAAAAATTCATGAATTTTAAATTCATCATTATTAACTTGGCTAAATAAATTATTTTCTCAATATACTAAAAATCATCATAATTTCACTTAAGCATAGTCCTTAAATCCAAAAATTATGAGACTAATATATCATCATTCCAACATTATAACTATCATGAATATTCATCTCTTATCATCATTTAGCAATTTTGGAGCATTATTTGCACATTTTATACATGATTTTCCTTAATGCTCTATCTTTGCTCCAAATTTTTGATGTTTTGGCATAATTCCAATTAAGCATTATAACTTTACTTATTTTCTTATACTTAGGCATTATCTAAGCATGGTTTTACCCTACTTAATATCCAAAAAAATTTGAAAAGAATCCCCTTACCTGAAGTAGAAAAACTCTCCTCCTACTTGCCTTTTCTCTCTCTAACATTCTCTCTCTCTCTCTCTCAGAAATGAATTTTGGGATGGAAAAGGCTTGAATTTCTCAAGCTTGGGTTGAGAATGGAGTGCCTTGGACGTTCTCACCTTGCCCCTATTTATAGGGTTGAATGTTTCATCAAATTACAATTTACCCCCTTGCTTAAGGTATTTAATTTCAAATATTTTTTATCAAATCCAAGCAATATTTTGAGCAATGTGAAACTGCTCTTGCTTCTCCCCTCATGCCTCCTAGATATACCCTATTTAATTAATGATTTTTGATTTATTAAAAATAAAATTTTAAGCTAATTCATCTCAACCGTTGATTAATTAATAAGGATGATTTTGAGCTGTTGGATTTGGCTCCTATTTTCCATCCCCCTTGCACGTCCAAGCTTGTCTTGGAACATGTGTAGATTTTGTATTAATGATTTGATTTTTTAATTAATAAAAATTAACAAAGTCAAACTTGAAATTAATGAAAAAGCAAAATTACTTTTTGATCTTCTAATGACATTTCATCTTGACCTCTGATTCATGATTTTTGTCAAATCCTAAACCATTCATCATGTTCATCATAAATATTTGGCCATCCATAAAAAATTTCACTTTATTCGATGTCCGGATTGTAATTTATGAATTTTTCTTTATTTTCTCCAAAATTTTCACTAAAATCCAAAATTCCATTAAAATATCAAAAATTATTTCTATTTCGTCCTGTAGTGATTAAATATCCTTTTTCGTCTTTTTGTAATTAGGTCAATCGAAGTGATTAACTCTTAATCACGTGTCTTAGTCCCAGGGTTACTATTCACGTGCACTATTCATCCGAATTTCATAAATAATTATTTTAACCTCTATTCTCACATATTTTCATACTCATGAATGTATATTTCCCAAATATATTACATAGGATTTACAACCCGAGGGTTTTATACATGTGTCTAAGATCGGAGTTTCACATAAGAGCTCGTAGAAGCAGCCACAAGTGGAGAAAAATATTATTTTAAACTAAAGAGTGATTTTGAAGTGAAGATCAAGTTTTGATGGTAGAAACTAGAAAGTTTCTTCTTCTCTTTGTTTTTACTTATAATTTTTTTTCTTCTCCTTTGCTGGGACTTAGTTTTTATGGGATTTGGTTTTATGTTTATAAGCTAAATGCCAATAGATGGGATATTGAGATAACATGGCTGTTAAACTATGTCGATTTGGTTTTTCTTATTTTGAATATGAATATATAATTGTTGTAAACTGGCGTTGTATAGATTTACCTTTATATGTGGTGTTTAATATTTTCTACAAGTTTAGCTACCTTGTAAGATGATCAAATTACTAGATTTATGCTGGAAGAGCAGATTTTAGGCAAGATTCACATGTAAGACTTGGGTTTCTAACCTTAATAAGGTGAAATGCTAAAATGGATATGAATATACTATTTAACCCTATGTAATCTTAATCAGGTTACGAGCAAATTAATTCCACCATACTCCTTTGCATAAGAACATAGCAATAGGGTGTTGCGAGATTAACTTTATGCATGTTGGAAGACATTTATAAAGACTTACGAACTTGAATTAATAAATCCCTGCATCACCAAGCAAAAAGGAGCTTATTTAATATGATTTAGAGTCAAAGATTCTTAATTTTCCATCCACTATAATCGACTTTGAGAATCCCTACTTAATTTTACACAATCCACTAGCCCTTAATTCAGTTTACTTCATTTTCATTCAAACAATCATTTAAACTCTCTCTCCATCAAGGTAATTGAATTCTTAAAGATATAATCAGTTTAACCTAGTCCTCGTGGAATCGATACTCTATTCGTGCTTTATTACTTATACGACACGTATACTTGTATCTAAAACCAGCAAATAAATTAGATATATCAGATCGTCAAGTTTTTAGTGTCATTGTTGGGGATTAGAGCTAAACTTATTAGTCTTTAATTTTTATTGTCTTTTTATATAAATTTCTAAATATATTCAATTTTTTATAGATCTTTTAGTTTTATATTTTTCATTTTAGTACAGTTCAATTATTCTTTACAGAGCTTATCATTTTTGCATGCGATGGGGTTGTAAGAAAAAGGATAATATTGTATCATTTGATCCTAAACTTGAAAATACTTATTTGAGAAGGCGTCATAGGAGCAGAGAGGCTCGAGTTCAAAATATTCCAATGGAACACGTGGGAGGTCAAGGAGAGAACATTAATGCAAATCAGTAGGAGAACCATTATAACAAGATGATTTGGACTAGTCTATCTGAAATCTCATTGCTATGGGACAAAATGTCATGGAAACCAGCATTCAACCTCCTCTTATTGATGCCAAAGACTTTGAAATAAAGCCCGCGATTTTCCAAATGGTAAAATCCATAGGGCAGTTTGGAGGTTTGCTTTCGGAAAATCCACATCGCCATCTCCGGAATTTCTTACAAATCATGAACACATTCAAGCAATATGGAGTCTCTAATAAAGTTATGAGGCTTAGAACTTTTCCGTTCTCTCTAAGGGATAGAGCATCTGAGTGGCTTGACTCGCTGCCGCCAAATTCTGTTAATACTTGGAATGACCTGGTGTAGAAATTTCTTGAAAAATATTTTCTTCTCGCTAAGTTAGCTAAGCTCAGAACGGATATAGTTTCATTTAAGCAATATGGAGAGGAGACTTTATTTGAAGCATGGGATAGATTCAAGGACCTACTTCACAAATGCCCTCATCATGGGATTTAACCAAAGGTGCAAATTTAGATATTTTACAATGGTTTCTAAGATTCCACCTCATATGGTAGATTCTTCATCAAACGGGTCGTCGCTATGAAAAAGTTATCGAGAATCCTATGCGCCATTAGAAAACATGGCAGTAAACACTTATCCATTGTCATCTGATAAGCTTACTTCAACTTGATGTAGTCTCATCTAAGAAGGCTCGCATTGATGCTTTGTCAAAGCAAATTCAGAATTTGTCCATATCTGTCAATGTCAATGTAGTGGGGATATCCTCATCTTCATCCTCAATAGAGTATTGCACATCGTGCAGAAATTTTGGCCGCCCTTATGATTAATGTGACTCTAACCCGAAGTCAGTTAATTATGTGGGCAATTTCTGAAAGAACCAAAGAAATTCAAATTCTAATACTTATAATTAGGGGTGGAGAAATCGTCTTAATTTTTCTTAAAATAATTAGGTTAGGCCAAGTCACCCACTGGGGTTTCCTTAGCCATCACAGCAACAGCCCAAGAGATATTCTCTTCCTCCTCCACAGTCTCGAGAAGAAAGCAAATCCAAATTGAAAAATGCACTTATGCAGTCCCAGATTACCACAAACAGAAATTTGGAGGCACAAATAGAACAAATTGCTTGGGCAATAAACAGTAGTCCCCAAGGCAAATTACTAGATGACATTGAACGAAATCCAAAAAAGAAAGGCAAGGAGCAAATGCAAGCTGTCACTTTGAAAAGTGGCAGAGAATTACATGAAGTCATGCCTTCAAAAAAGTCAATTACATCAAATTCCTCTTTTCTAGTTGATCCTAAAGAAGCTAGTGAAGAAGACTAGGGTGCATCAATTCCTCAAGACTAGGTGCTTGATGCTCCTCCAGCATCCAAAGCCAAAAATTTGAACCGGGACAAAAAGCATTGCTATATAATTCCAGACTAAGGCTATTTCCAGGCAAACTTAAGTCCCGGTGGTCGGAGCCATTTATTGTGCTAAAGGCTTATGAAAATGAGGTAGTGGAAGTGTTCAATGAAAGGTCAAATAATAGTTTTATGGTAAATGGCCAAAGACTTAAACATTATATGGGAGAGCAACTGGATCGTGGCAATGAGACCATGAGGTTAGAAGATCTGTTACCGGATGGGACGTCGGACTGAGGACGATAAACTTAGCACTAAATGAGAGACAACCCATTATCCTTTTTGATTTTTTCCTAAGGCATAGATTTATGATTTATCATATGCGTCTTAAAGCATGATATCCTAGGAAGGTCATCTCTTTTGAGAGCCTACAGACACATGATAATTCTAAATTTTCACTGAGTGTATTCTCAACAAATTGCTTAGATGATCTTCACAATTGCAGTGCATTTCTAAATCCCGACAATTTGGAGCAGGAAGAGATCTCTATAATCACAATTCAGTTATCGCAAGGAGCAACTAAGTGAATTCAAGACAAACAAGGGTCGAATTGGTAAACAATTTGTTTAATGGTTTGAGCTAATCAAAATTGCAACATTCTCCATCTTGATGATATAGAATTGCCATTCTCAGAATTAAGGGAAGTTGCATTTGAATCAGCCAATCCTCTTGCAAGGGTGTGAAAGCAGTATTGAGGGGTACTAATTGTGATTTGCAAGGAGATTCATGTCCCTTTGAGTTTTTATGCAAGTGAAACCCAATTCAGGGACTATTAGCGTGCTCAAGATCGAAACCAAGTTATTGACCAAGTATCAAATGGAGAATTTAGGAAATGATATGTTTCTTAAGTGATTTGGACCAATTCAAGACAAATAGTTGAGGCTCTGGCGTCAAATTTTTGGAGCCCTAACAAGAAAATTTCAAGGCAAGGAGAAAATGCATATTCGGCAGGCAACAAGTTGGCACTCCGATGCCAACTGCCCTAGCACTGCGATGCCAATACGGCCCGCTACTGACCTAGTCAAGTAGCCCACACTAAAACCCTAACTCTCCCTCACTTTTCCTCATTTCTCCAAATCAGCGCCCCCTTCTCTCCAAAACCCTAAAAACTAATTTCCCCCCTCTCAAATCTCCCTCAAATCTTCTATTTTTCCACCTCCAAACCATACGCATCTTCTTCCTCTTCATTTCCTCTCTATTATTGCCCATTTATCTCTTCTGTTCCACTTCTCCTTCCCTAAAAATCTCCCTATTTCCTCAATTCTAAGCCTTTCTTTTACCCACTTGGTTATTCTTCATTTCCACCACTCTTCCCCTCGTTTCCCCCATTTTCTCCCTCTCATACCCTCTTTCTCTTTGTTTCGTCCGGCTGCCTCCACTAGCTCCGGTCACCGTCGGCGCCATGGCATTAGAAAATTCGACTCCAGAGTGTGAAGTGTAAAGTAGTGTGAAATTTCCCCTGAATCTGAGCATATCATAGGCTAACTTGAGTGGTGATCTCTTTTGCCACACTTCAGAATTATTTTTGAGCATATATACATCTTGGTTTGGATTGCGTGCGATTATTGTATCGCTTGAGCTTGCTTGTGAATTGATTTGGTTGGTGTGGTGATTGTGGAATAGAATCTTAAGGGTGGTTGAGCAAGAAGCGTTATAACCTATTGTATTTGGCATTAATTGCTTAAGAAGTGGCTATTTGATGGTGAAAGGGAAAGCTTGCAAATCTCTAGATTGGATTGGAGTGCATTTAAACCTAGGGTGTTATTCTTGGATGGGTTAACTTGATTTGGATTCATTCGTACTTGAAAAGAGCTATTTGGTTATCATGGCTTCCTCATCATCCAAAAGGAAGAAAACCAGTGAGCCGGTAGAATTTGATGCTACCAAATTTGTATCATCCTGAGAATATCAAAGATATGCCACTGTAGTGTCAAAATGATCTTTAATAGCAGAGCGTGGTGTAATTATAACTCCATTGAGTGATTTGTTGATTGATTCCATAAATCAACGTGGGTTAAAATATTCATAGCTTAACCCTAACTCATTGTCATCTCGGTTGTGAAAAAGTTTTATGCCAATGTTGTTGAGCACAATCAGGATCAGGTTAGAGTGTGTGGCAAGGTTGTCTTTTTTCATAATAGGCCATCAATGCCTTTTATAGATTACCCACTATCGAGTACCCTGACGAGTATGAGCAGCTTATAGAGGTCATAGACCACGATTTGATTCAACTTACATATCCATTTTATGAGCAACCGCTAGCATGGAAAAGCACAATCAATCAATTGTTGGCATTTAAGAGGAGTGCTTTGACATCGGTAGGGAAGTAATTGTTTTATTCATTTCGACCTGCCGTATGCCATCTACTCATGTTAGCAAAGTTACATTGGATCAAGCTATCCTTCTTTATGCCATCTTTACGGGCAAGTTGATAGACATAGGGCACCTATTGTTCAATCAAATTTGCATCAATGCCAATGCTACTAAGGTTACTGGTTTCCTTCTCTTATTGCTAGCTTGTGCAAGAAAGCTAGTTTCAAATGGAAATCGACTGAAGAACTTTTGAACTATCAAGCCATTTTGGACGATAATTTCCTTGGCAAACATCATCGAGATCCTCCGGCTAGAGGTGAAGGCACAACCCCAACATCTTAGCCTGCCACATCTCCCACCAAATCTACATCACAACCAGCTTCCTCTTCATCCCGTCGCCTCCCGAAGGATGTGAACATCTAGCTAGGCAAGCTGGAAAATTTGATGGCAGCCCAGGCATGCTACGCATATCACGCCGCCAGAGCAACGAAGATGTACCCGAGGCAACTCATCGATCATCATCGTTTGGACATGGGCACCATGCCCCCATATCCCTCCACACTATCGGAGTTTCGCCCTTACCTTGGAGAGCCTACATCACCAGAGAAAATTAGTGATAGTGGAGAAGAACATGATGAAGACCTCGCTTAATTCTCAGACAATTAGGGGAGTCCCCTGTTCCTTTTCCTTCGCTTTTATTTTTCCTTTCTTTTCATGAATTGAGGACAATGCATCCCTCAAGTTTAGGAGAGGCCAAGCCATTATCCATTCCCATTTGCATTTTTATTTCCATTTCCATTTGCATAAATCAATCCTATGTTAATCATTCCTTGTAGCCCATCTTGATGAATACTTAGAGTGAAAAAAAAGTCATTAAGTGAAGAAGAATTCATGAAAATTTTGAAAAATTTTGTACCATGAATATTCATTAAATGAGCTCTGATTCATGAATGACATGTTAATGACATGTTAATGAAAGTTAGCTAAGTAGTTAAATTTGTAACTTTCATTCATGCTATCATGTTCAATTAAAGTGATTAAGGCGAATTTTTATGTAAATTGCATGCTTGGGTCTAATTATTTGTTAATGTGATATATTCAGCATATATTTTCCTCATTAATACCTATGTATAGATATATTTTGGTTTTTAACCCTTAAATTCACTGTCTCAATAATTGGGAGTGTTGATTTATCTGTTACTTGAGACCTAGGGTTGAGTTATATGTGCATATAATATACCGATTATTATAATAGTACCTCTATTTTTCCCTTTTGATCAAGAGAAGTGTTGGCATGATTAATCTATGGATCTCGATTACTTTTAACTACGTTTGCATGTATTAGGTAGGTTAAAGTGATAATGCATACCTTGGCATAATATTAGTAGGTCTTATATGAAACATTTCACTTAACGATTATCTTTGACATTGTTTAAGTAGAAAGATAGGGCTACATTTTAGTGACTATGTTAGGTTTGATTGTTGTATATAAGGAACATGACATTTATATAGCTTCTATGTGTTGCTCAAAGACTAACAACAATTAAGTTTGGGAGAATGATAACTTTGCAAAGTAGGATTATCATTGCCTAATGTTCATAGAATTTTGAATGTTAGTCGAGAATCAACGCATAAATTTGTATAAAAATTGCATTAGTGGCACTCTTTTGTCTAGTTTTTATAATCTGCACATTTAGATCATAGTTTGCATCATTTGGGGCATATAAATTTCATGCATCCATATAGGAGCATATTACTCATTTCAGTTCTTTTTGTTTATTTGTTGTAGGGTAGCAGATGTGAGGACTTAAAGCCTTTTTAAAGAATGAAAACAGGGAAAATGCTTGTTGGAGTTGAATTTTGATTGGGTTTGGTGGACCAACTGGCGCTTTGGCATTACATTTTTGAAGCTCCGGCGCCAACAAATGACATACTGGTGCTATAGGAAAATTCTAGATGCAACAGGCAACTCTAAAAAGTTGGCGCCCTGGTGCCACTTCACACATGTCTCGTGCTAGCTTCTTGAGGGGGTATAAATATATAGTTTAAGATTTAAGCAAAGCAGCTACGAGCTCGTGGAAGCAGCCACAAGTAGAGAACAAGAGGATTTCAAGATAAAGGGTGATTTCGAAGTGAAGATCAAGTTTTGGTAGTGGAAACCAACAAATTTCTTCTTCTCTTTATTTTTTCCTACATATTTTTCTTCTTCTCCTTTGCTGTGATGTATTTAAACTTAGTTTTTATGGGATTTGATTTTATGTTTATGGGCTAAACGCCAATAGATGGGATATTGAGATGATATGACTTTTAATATGTTGATTCAGTTTTTTTTTATTTTGAATATGAATACATTGTTGTTGTATATAGGTTTTGTGTGGATTTACCTTTGTTGGTCCCGAGTTTATGACTATACCCAAGAGGGGAGGGGTGAATTGGGTATTTTTAAATTTTCACTTAAATAAATTTTTTTTCCCTCTTTAATTTAGTCCCCTTAATGAAACAAATGAATAATACGAAGAGAAATAAAGCAATAAAAGCTGAAATGCAAACTACACCAGTAGGCAAAGATTTTATAGTGGTTCGGGCAACTTTTCCTACTCCACTCTTCTATGCTCACATCCTTTGTGACTTGGGTTCCACTAATGTATTATCAAAAATAGCTACAGCAGCAGCTCTCTTTTAGATTCCAGCTTTAGGGGGCGTGTACAAATCACAGCGCAAGTAGGTGACGAGTCACACTCAAGTCACAACGCTACTTTGCTTTCACTTGGTTTAAATCACCAATATCAAACCAAGTATTAGATACAAATATCGAATCAAATAAAGAAAACTACACTTTACAGATTGTGTACGCAAGTTTTAGCTTGTGGAAGAACTTGTAGAAGAAAATATTTGATCAGCGATGTAGCTTGCAGCAAGTTGGAGCTAAGTTCTTCTCTTGAAACTTGTGTTGATCACTTAATGTTTGGAGAGAATGATAGTTTGATCTAAGTAAATGTTTTCTCTAACCTCTAGCACGTTCGCTTGAATCCTCATTTATAATGGTGGAGTAAATTCGAACGTTTGGTGGTAGGTGGCGTGCATTTAATGCAACAATGTTCGAATTTTTCCGATCGTTGTGACCCATGTTGCATGTGGAGTGGATTTCGGATGCGACTTCACCAAAGTCGCAGACTGGAGTTGACTTCGGGTGCGACTTTGATCTCTAGCATTTTCAAGTTTCTCTTCAGGTTGACTTGGTCCTGGACTAGACCCAAGTCTCAAGTGAAGTCGACTTCAGGTGCGACTTCACTTTCTGTATGCAGTTGATGGAACTTGGATTTCTTTGGAAATGAACTTGCTTGCTTGATATTCATCTTATATTTTGTTCTTCCACTGATGCTTTTGATCTTGAATGCTCAATCTCGAAACTTGACATGTTCAACTTTCCTTGGAAGCTGTCTTCATGCCTTGAACTTAGAATGATTTTTTTTGATTTTGCAATCCATAGATATAGCCGAATGATTTTTCCTTGAGTAAAATACTATCTTGAATGATTAGATCATGTAGATTTGCTTGTCTGGACTGTATATATCTTCATCCTGACTCAAGTTGAATATCTGGGTCGACTTGGGTTCCAACTTCACTTAAGTCATATGTGGAGTCTACCTGGGGATGCGACTTCACCCAAGTCGCACATGGAGTCAACTTCGGTTGCGACTTCATCTGTCTTGATTCCCAATTTCAGCATTGGAAGGTTTGAGCATTTGAAGTCGATAGTGGAGTCGACTTGGGTTTGTGACTTCACCCAAGTCGCAGCTGGAGTTGACTTGGACTGCGACTTCACCTGTCTTGATTTCCAATTTCAGCGCTGGAAGGTTTTGCACCTTCTGAAGTCTATCTTAGAGTCGACTTGGTTATCGACTTCACTCAAGTCGATGGCTAAGTCGACTTGGCTTTGCGACTTGGTTTGCTAGGTTCTGAATTTTAAGTTTTTAGCCTTTAAACAATTTCAAATACAACTAGAACCTTTGTTCTCTTCTAGATTCCAGCTCTAGGGGGCATAAACAACTCACAGCACAAGTAGGTGATGAGTCCCACTCCAGACACACTACTATTTTGCTATCACTTAGTTTGAAACACCAATATCAAACCAAGTATCAAAACCAAATAAAAAATTGTAAAGAAAGGAGATCTACACTTTACAGATTGTGTAGACAAGTTACAGCACGTGGAAGAACTCATAGAAGAGACGATTTAATTAGCGTTGGAGCGTGCAGCAAGTTGGAGCTCGTTCTTCCTTTAAAACTTGTATATATCACTCAAAACTAGGATAAGATGAAATTTGGATCTCAGTAGTTGCACTTTCTTCTTGGTTTCACGTTCATTTGAATGTCCATTTATAATGGTGGAAGAAATTTGAACGTTTGAGGGTTGGTGACCCGTATTTAATGTGCCAATATTCAAATTTTTCGAACGTTGCAACCTAAGTCGCAGATGAAGTCGACTTCGGGTGCAACTTCACCTAAGTAGTAGACTGGAGTCGACTTCGGGTGCAACTTCAGTCTTCAGCAAGCTTCTCAAGTTCCTCCTCAGGTCGACTTGGTCCTGAACTTGACCCAAGTCGCAGGTGAAGTCGACTTTGGGTGCGACTTCATTTTCTGTACTTGCTTGATGAACTTGAAATCTTTAGAAACGACCTTGGTTGCTTGATATTCTTCACATTAATTGCTCTTTCGCTGATTTCTTTTACTTGTAACTCAGTATGATCATCTTTTCTTGAAATCTTCTAACTTCATGTCTTGAAGTTGGAATACTTGAATCTTGGAGTTCGTAGAAATGTCCAAATGAGTATTCCTTGATCTTGAATGATTTATTCATGTAAATCAGCTTGTCTTGGACTTGATTTATCTTTATTTTGTTCCAAGTCGAAAGTTTGGGTCGACTTGGGTTCCAACTTCATTAAAGTCGTATGCGAAGTCGACTTGGGTATGCGACTTCACTTTCTGAATTTCCAAATTCAGTGCTGAAGATTTTGGTTTTGTCGAAGTCAATTCTGGAGTCGACTTGGTCTGCTACTTCACCCAAGTGCGCGACTTCGGCAACTTTTGCTCTTCGGATTTAGCTCTGGCCATAAAATTGCATTTGAAGTTGATACTAGAGTCGACTTGGGTCTACAACTTCACCCAAGTCGCAGGTGGAGTAGACTTCGACTGCGACTTCGTCTGTCCTTGTACCCAAATTCAGCGCTGGAAGGTTTTTATCGTTTGAAGTCGCATCCGGAGTCGACTTGACCTGTCAGACTTCATATTTTTCTTTTTATATCCTTTAAACATTTCACAAAATATGTTAATAGCCAAAACTTACTCAAATTGAATTGTTAATCATCAAAACATAGAATTTGCTCATTTTGCCATTAATTCCAACGCTTGTTTCCAACAATCTCCCCCCTTTTGATGATTGACAAAACCGATTTGAGTTTATACCTTTCAATGTCTTTAAAACATATCATTTTATCTTATTTTGGTATTTTTAGGATAATCATAGGTCTTTTGCATTGCATTTCAAACTTAATGAAATAAACATATATATTTCATTTTCAACAATTGCATATATCATATAGATTACAAGTTAAAACATTCATTCAACCATTTCTATTCAAACAAACAGAACATAAATAAACCTTTTTAATATATAATCAAAACATTTCATACAAAATGCAAAGAAAAATGCAAACCTATATATACAAGCTACCCAACCCATGACTCGACTCCTAAAAACTAGAAACTCAACTACTCTCCCCCTTTTTGTCAATAGATCAAAAATAGGAATAAAAAATTTGAGATTTGGCAAATAGAAATGCCGATATTGGATATGGAGCCTGACAGATGGGTGGAGTAGGTCGGACATGGGCAGATGAATAAAATGAGGATACTGGTTGAGGTGTAGGCTCTCGTCGTACTGACTCACTCACAAGGGGATCCAGGTCAGGTATAGGTCAAATCCGGCCGCTTCTTGATGCAAGCCTGTACCGGATCGTTCGGAGCTCCTAGTCCATATGATCCTGCCTGGTATCCATATCCATGACTGCATTGAGAACCCCGACAATCTATGAGGTCGGCCTATCCTCTAGTTGCCCAAAATGTTCCCGTATAGCATTCATCGAAGTGTCCCAAGAAGGAGGTCGTGGAGCCAAATCTGGGATCTCCGAGCCTCGTGGTGAATAGGATCCGTGTGAGAGGCGATGTGGGCTCAACCGGGACTTCAAATGGTGGACATGGAGCTGCTGTTGGTCCCGAGTTAATGGTAATTACATAAGAAGGGAGAGGTGAATTGGGTATTTAAAATTTTTCAACTTAAACAACAACTTTTACCCCGGTTTGGTTTAGTCCCCTTTAATGAAACAAATGAAAAACAATAAGATAATGAAAGCGGAAATAAAAATCAATGGACAAGATTTATAGTAGCTCGGGCAACCTTCCCTACTCCATTCTTTCAAGCTCACACCCCTTGTGATGAGTCCCTACTCCAGTCACAACGCTACTTTGTTATCACTTGGTTTGAAACACCAAAATCAAACCAAGTATCAAAAACTGAATAACAAAATGAAATGAATGAAATCTACACGTTACAGATTTGTGTAGGCAAGTTTCAGCTCAAGGAAGAACTCGTAGAAGTAACAAGTTGATTGACGTTGGAGTACGCAGCAAATTGAAGCTCGTTCTTCCTTCAACACGTGTATAGATCACTCAAAGGTAGAAGAAAGTGGAATATAGACCTTAGTAGCTTCTCTTTTCTCTTTTTCTGCTCAATCTTGTGTGCTTTCACGTTCACTTGAGTATTTATTTATAATGGAGGGAGAGATTTGAATGTTAGAGAGTTGGTTGGCGTGTAATAAATGCGCCAACGTTCAAATTTTCGAACGTTGCGACCTAAGTCGCAGGTGGAGTCGACTTCGGGTGCGACTTCGCCTGTAAGCAGGCTGCTCAAGTTCTTCCTCAAGTCGATTTGGTCTTAGACTTGACCCAAGTCACATGTGGAGTCAACTTCGGATGCGACTTCGGATTTCTGCAATTTTCAAGTCTCTTCTTTAGGTCGACTTGGACTGGGACTTGACCCAAGTCGCTGCTGGAGTCGACTTCGGTTGCGACTTGACTTTCTTAGCTTTCCAAGTGAACTTAAATTTCTTTGAAATGATTTTGCTTGCTTATGTTTCTTCAACTTAATTGTTCTTTCACTATTTTACAGTACTTGGAACTGTGTATGATTATTTTTAACTTGAAACCATTTGACTCCATGTTTTGAATTCTTGAATACTTGAGTCTTGGAGTGCATGAAAATGTTCAAATGTCAGTTCTTGATCTAATTTGATGAATTCATGCAACTTTGCTTGCTTTGGTCTTGATTTGATCTTTATTTAATCCAAGTTTAATGTTTGGGTCAACTTAGTCTTCAACTTCACTTAAGTCGAATGTCAAGTCGACTTGATTTGCGGCTTTGCTCTTCAAATTCTATGCTGTCAGTCTAAAGTCGATGCTGGAGTTGACTTGGGCTGTGACTTCACCCAAGTCGCTTGTGGAGTTGACTTTGTTTGCGATTTCGGCAGCTTTTGCTCCCTAATTTCAACGCTGGACAAAAAATAGGCTTTGAAGTCTAAATTGGAGTCGACTTGACCTGTCATGCTTCATATTTTTTATTTTTATATCCTTAAACATTGCACAAAATATATTAGTAGCTAAACTTACTCAAATTGAGTTGTTAATCATCAAAACATATACTTTAGGTATTTTTCCTTTGATTTCAACATTGTTTCCAACAATTTCTCTCTTTTTGATGATTGACAAAACCGATTTGAGTATATACCTTTCGATATCTTTAAAACATACCATTTTTATCCTATTTTGATATTTTTAGGATAATCATAGATCATTTGCTTTTTGATCTTAATGAAATTGTTATTCATATAACATTTGCATTTTCATTTCCAATCACAAGTTAAATACAAGCATATCATTCATTCAAACAACTATTTCAATTTCATATAAAATCAGAGCATAAGTATAAACTTTTCATAAGTAAATAGAGCATAAATAATTTTTTTCATAAACTTTTCATATATGATCAAAAATGTTGCATACAAGTTTCAAAAGCAAATAAAACCTATATATAAGCTACCCAACCCAAAATCCTAAAAAACTAAACACAAACTGAACTATTCTCCCTCTTTTTGTTAATAGATCAAAAATAGGGGTCGACTTGCTAAGATCTGGCATAGAGAAATGCCGATATGGATATGGAGTAGATTGGAGAGCAGGAGAAGGTGGAATAAGTTAAACATGGGTCGATGAGTAAAAATATGAGATAGGGCCCAGAGTCGGATCTCAGCGCACTAACCCAGTGTCAAAAGGATCCAACTCAGGTATGGGTTGATTCCAGTTGCTTCTGGACGCCAAATGATACTGTATATCGTCTAAAGCTCCCGATCCATGCGATCCTGTTGTGAATTCATATCCATGATGGCAGTTAGGACCTCGGCGATCTGAGATGTCAATCGGTCCTCTATCTGCTCAAAGTGCTCTCAGATTGCATTCACCGAGTTATCCCATGATGGTGGTTGAAGAGCGAGGTCTAGGATCTCGGAACCATGAGGTGAACATGGTCCGTGTGATAGCAGTGACGTGGGTTGCTCGAGGGCATCATGTGGAGCGAGTTGCTCCTCTAGTGGTGGCGGGGGTTGCTCCTCCTAAACCTTTGCACCTCCGGCTTCTTCTGGAGCCGGTACGCCCATCCTTTCTCGGACCTGTTCTGCTCTGAACTGATCCACGTTGATTTTCATTCTTTGGAGCAAGGCTTTGTTGATTGCATTTGTCAGCTTCAATACCTCGAATGGCTCGCCTTCTATATCCACCTCAAAGTGCTCCAGGATCTTAGTGATCCATGTCCCGTAAGGCAAAACCCCTCGTGGGTTGTCCTTTCTGGAGGCCAGGGCTTCTAGGAAAAGTTGTGAGAGACTGACTTTGACTCAATTGGTGACTTTCTAAAGAATTTCTGCCTCCTGCGGGTTTACTTGATTTCTGCCTCCGCCCTTGGGATAGATGTAGTGGGCGATTAATAACCTCAGAACCCTCAACCTTGGGGATAAATCCATGTAATGTAAAAATTTGCCCCCGGGATGATATTTATCGCTTCTGGTGAGCTGATTATACATTTGGGTAAGAGACAGATCTGTAGGTAGCCGTTCCTCATCATAAGGGACCTCTAGAATTCGTCCCACCTTCCTAATAGCCTAATCTAGGCTTGGGGTCCCTCTTGATCCCAAAACCATCTCAACTCCTTTAACAAACGTACTAAAATACTGATCATCCCACAAGTAGTAGAAAATCCTAGTCAAGTCAGAATATACTCTGTCATCTGATTTCAAAAGCCTTGTCCATCCTTAAAAATCCAAAAGCTCCTCGATTTCAAACTCATAATCGCTTAAAAATTTGAAATCTATGATCTTGGGAATAAAAACCTTATGCTCGTAGAAATTTTTGTAGAAGCGGCTGTGTTGTAGCTCAGTCTTGAAATTTGTCATTGACATTTTCAAGACTTGGCCTTTAGCAGCTGGGGTTCCCCTTCTTTTGGCCCCTATATCAGAACTGCCTGAGGTTTGAGTTTCTTCTCCCCTTCGGGCTGTTGTAGATGCAGTCTCAGCCTGAAAATGAACCCGATGGACAGTGGAAGTTAATGGTTTGTCCCAGACATGCTTCGAAGGAGTCCATTGCCTTCTGGGGACTTCCTCTTCAGCTTGAGAGTTGGATGGTCTAGGAACGGGCTTTAGGGATGGTTTGGACACGACCAGTTTGGGCAATCTAGTTTAGGTGCCATTGGATTTGATTTTTGAGAATGGGATTTTCGAAATTGAACTTTAAATGGAGGTTTGCAAAAGAGAATGAGAATGAAAGACTGAAATGTTGAGAGAGAGAGAGAGAGCTGGAGATACCGAAATAGAGAGAGAGAGAGTGCTGGAGAAAAGAGAGAATAATGATGGGGGAAAGAAGAAGAATGAGGGAGAGAAAATGAGACAGAGAGAGGAAATTAAGCTGGAGCTTTGAGGGAGATGGAGAGAGAAGGACAGGGGGCTTGAGCCGGAAGAGAGAAGAAAGAGGAGAGAAGAGAGTTTGCTGGAGAGAGAAAGAGGGCTGGAGAAAGCCGGAGAGAGAAGAGAAAAGAGAGAGAGAGTAGTCGGAGAACATAAAGAGAGGGATTGCCGGAAAGAGAGGAGAAAAGAGATGGTAGCCGGAGGGGAAAAAACTGGAAAACGGCGCTGGAAAAATGAGAAGAAGGAAGAGAAGAATGAAAGAAGAAGAAGAGGAGGAGGGAAGTCCGACGGTCGCGCTCTAAATTCGACTTACCCTAGCCGAAGTCAACTTCGCCCTGACGTGGAGTCGACTTCACCGAAGTCGAGTTGGGATCTCCGGAGTCGACTTGGCCTATCGACTTGGACTTTTCTAAGTCCATTTCTGCTATCTAATTATTCTTAATTTAGCTCAATCATCCTCATATCATTTCTAATTTTGTAAAAAGATTCTTTTGCTAAAGTTTGGTGAAAATATCTGCAATCTGATCCTCGGTTTTCACATATTCCAAACAAACATTATGATTTTCAACATGTCCATGGATAAAATAGTATCTTACATCTATATGTTTGGTTCTAGAATGTAATATAGGATTTTTAGTTAAGCAAATTGTACTTGATTATCACATCTAATTGGAATATTATAATAATCAACAACATAGTCTTTTAGTTGTTGTTTCATCTAAAGTAGTCAGGCACAATAGCTCCCGACGGCTATATATTCGGCTTCCGCCGTAGATAGAGCAACACTAGTTTGTTTCCTTGAATACCATGAAACCAACATGTTTCCAAGAAATTGACATGTTCCACTAGTACTTTTTTTTTTATCTACTTTGTATCCGGCAAAATCCCATTCGAGTAGCCGATTAAATCAAAAGTTGACCTCTTTGGATACCAAAGTCCAAGATTATTGGTATTTATCAAATATTTAAAAATTATTTTTACAGTCAATAAATGTGATTCTTTAGGAAATGATTGAAATCTAGAACACAAGCAAATACTGAAAAGAATATCCGGTCTAGAAGTAGTTAAATATAGCAAAGATCCTATCATACGTCTATATAGCTTATGGTCGACACATTTACCATTTTCATCTATGTCGATTTTGATTGTTGAACTCATTGGAGTGTTTACTCCCTTGCTAGTTTGCATTCCGAATTTCTTTAGCATTTCTTTGATAGAATTGGACTAATTTATAAATATCCCTTCGGCTTGTTGCTTGATTTGCGGTTCAAGGAAGAAATTTAATTCTCCAATCATGCTCATTTCAAATTCGCTCTGCATAGTCTTAGAAAATTTTTGGTATAGAGTTTCGTCAGTAGCACCAAATATTATATCATCTATGTAAATTTGAACAATTAAAATATTTTTTTTATAATTGATGAATAATGTAGTATCAACCTTTCCTCTTTGAAATTCATGATCAATTAAAAATTCGTTCAATCTTTCATACCCAGGAGCTTGTTTTAGTCCGTATAATACTTTGGTTAATTTATAAATATATTTTGACTGATTCTTTTCTTCAAATCCAAGGGTTGTTCAACATATACTTCTTCATTCAAGTATCCATTCAAAAATGCGCTTCTCACATCCATTTAAAACAATTTAAAATTCATATGAGAAGCAAATGCTAGTAAAATGCGTATGACTTCTAGTCTAGCCACAGGTGCATATGATTCTTCAAAATCAATTCCTTCTTTTTGGGAATACCCTTTGGCTACTAGTCTGGCTTTATTTCTTATTACAAGTCCACTTTCGTCTAATTTGTTCTTAAATACCCATTTGGTATCAATAATAGTGCAATCTTTGGGTCTAGGAACTAAATGTCATACGTTGTTCCTTTCAAATTGATTTAGCTCTTCTTGCATTGCAATAACCCAGTTTTCATCATTAAGAGCTTGATTAATAGCTGTCGGTTCAATTTTTGATACAAAAGCATATTGTCCACAAATGTTTTATTTTGACCTTCTAGTTTTTACTCATTCATAGATATTGCCAATAACTTGCTCAATTGGATGAACATTTTTGAATTTCAAATCAGTTGATGGTTTATAGGAATTATTACCTTCACTTACCTTTTCCTCCGTGGAATTTTCTGGCTTAGTTTCCTCTTGTTGCTCTTGTTGTTTTGCTTTTGAATTCTTTGGTGTATCATCTGCATCACTTAATTCATCCTCCTTTCTCGGAGTTTAGTTAAATTCATCAAAAACAACATGTATCGATTCCTCCACTATTTGATTTTTTTTTGTTAAAAATTCTATATGCTTTATTTTTTTATGAATAACCAAGGAAAATTGCCTCATCACTTTTGGCATCTAATTTTTCCAAATTTATTTTTCCATTGTTTAACACATAGCAAATACATCCGAAAGTATAGAAATATGATATGTTTGGTTTTCTGCCTTTCCAAAGTTCATATGGGATCTTTTTTAATATTGCTCTAATGGTAACTCGGTTTAATACATGACAAGCTGTGCTTACAGCTTCACCCCAAAATTTTTTAGATAATTTACTCTCATTTAGCATAGTTCTAGCTATTTCTTGTATTGTCCAGTTTTTCCTTTCAACAACTCTATTTTGTTGAGGAGTTCTTCGTGCAGAAAATGTATGGTGAATTCCTTTTTCATTACAAAATTCTCTGAATCGTTTATTTTCAAATTCTCCACCATGATCACTTCTAATGGAAATAATCGAACTTTGTTTTTCATTTTGCACCAAATTTGAAAATGCAATAAACATAGAAAATATTTCATCTTTGCTAGCTAAGAGTATAATCCAAGTAAATCATGAAAAATCATCAATAATTACAAATACATACTTTTTCCCACCAAGAGTTAAAATGTCCGATGACCCATAAAGATCCATATACAATAATTCAAGTGGCCTAGTCGTTGAAATTTTCTTTTTGGTGAAAAATGACATTTTAGGTTGTTTAGATAATTGACAAGCCTTGCAAATTTTATCCTTGTCATATTTAAGCTTTGGTAACCTTTGTATTAGATTCTTTTTCCATAATGTTTTAATATTTGACATATTTATATGTCCAAGCCTTGTATGCCATACCCATGGATAATTTTCTATGACTATTAGACATTTTTCCTCAAGTTCATCTAGGCAAACCAAATATACATTTCCATGTCTTTTGCCACTAAATACTATGTGTTCATCATCAAATACATTGCAAATGAAAGATTCAAATATAACTTTATAACCTTTGTCACATAATTGACTAATATTCATTAGGTTGTGTTTGAGTCCTTCAACAAATAGTACGCCCTCAATACATGCATTTGAAAAACTGTAAACATTTCCTTTACCTTTTATTTTACCTTTTTAATTATTTCCAAAAGCATCTGTTCCTTCATTGCACGGGTTGATCTTATGGAATAGTCCTTTTTCTCCTATCATGTGTCTTAAGCAGCCACTATCCATAAACCATATGTTATTGGCCTTTGCTCTAAGACAAACATACAAAAGTGAAGTCAAGTGGAGTTCATCCTTTTGGTACCCATTTTATGAGTCCATTTGGGTTAGTTATCCATTGGAATCTCCATTGATCTTCCTTCGAAGCCATAAATCCAATGCTTTTGGGCATCCAAACCAATTTTGCATCAAGGTTTTGTAATTTTCTCAATTTGCATTGAAATACCTTGTGTCCCATCTTGTTGTAAAAATTACACGCTCTTAGGAGTATAGGAGTGGGAAGCCATTTGGTAATTAGTTCCCCAGTTGGTTTTTTGGTCCAAACTACATAATTTAACTTTGGTTTAGCATGAATGGATTTGGCATTATTCTTTGGAGCATTAGATTTGCGTTGCTCAAATGTGATATACCTAAGTCATTTCTTACTATTTTGGGTGGTTATTTTCAAAAATCTATTGACACTTTCTCTAGGATTAGAAAACTTAGTAAGCGATTCATTTAATGATTCATTTTCCTTTTTGAGTTTTTCTTACTCATTTATCAAGGTATTCCTTTCATTTTTCATTTGATCAACCTTTTCAGCAAGTTTACCATTCGCAATTATCACTGCATCGCATTGTCTTTTTTTTATTGTAAACTTGTTTCCTAATTTTTTTATTTTCTCATATAATGACTCATAGGTTTGTTGAAGTTCTTCTAATTCAGCACATTTGATGCATTCATTTGTAGAAGAAAAAATTAAATTTTTTTTTTGTTTGGAGGTTACCTATTGAGTAGTTGTGCAGTTTGTTAAAGTAGCTTGATCCTCCAAAATTTCCATCACTGCAAGACATATGTCGGAATTTTCCATGGAACAAATTCTTGCGCAACCCGCTTCATTTTCTTCACTTGAAGAGCTATATGTCGTTGATTCTTCTTCGTTTACGTACATGCCTCTTCTTTTAATTTTTTAGAATTTTCTGTTGTTGCCTCAATCTTTTCTTTGCTCCTTTACTTTAGTCTCTTCGGGCGTTGGGCATTGGGCTTGCATATGCTCTGAACCGTCACACCGGTAACATTTTGTTATTTCTTTCTTTTTCTCTTTAGAATTTCTTTCTTTAAAGTTTCTGAAATTTCTTCCTTTCCTTACAAATTTTCTGAATCGTTTTGTAAGTAAGGCGATTTTATCATCGTTTTGTGACGACGAGGTAGTGTCATCCGAATCTTGTGCGGCTTTCAAGGCGATGACTCTTTTGCCTTTGTGGTGATCTTCATTTCTTTCCTTGATTAGCTCATGTGACATTAATGAGCTAATAAGATCTTCTAACTTCAATGTGTTTATATCCTTCGCTTATTCTATTGCAGTAATCTTTGGAGTCCAATATTCCGGTAGAGCTCTTAGAATCTTCATGACCTGTTCAGATTCTGAGATGACTTTTCCAAGACCTTTCAAAGCATTAGTAATTTTTGAAAATCTAGCAAATATTTCAGAAATATTCTCAGTATCCAACATTTTGAAACTTTCCAATTCTCCAATCAAAATATTTCTTCTTGTCCCTTGGACCTGAGAAGTTCCTTCATAGATAGATGTTAATGTATCTCATATCTTTTTGGCGGTCAAACAAGAGGATACTCTATCATATTCAGAGGCAGTAAGAGCACAAAATAATGAATTCATAGCCTTAGCATTGCTCTTAACAATTTTCATTTCCTCATCGGTTCATTTTGAAGTTCTTTCATCAGTGGGTAGGGTCATACCGTCTTAGATTGCAATCTAAGAGTTCATATCTGTAGCCATGATGAATTGTTTCATACGTAGCTTCTAATAGCCAAAATTGTTCCCATCAAACAAAGGTGGCCTAGTAAAAGATTGGCCTTCAACAAATGTGGGAATGGAAGTAGATTGGGATGCCATGTCAAAAGATCTATTTGATTTAAACTCAAAGAACTGCTCTGATATCACTTGTTGGTCTCGAGTTAATGACAATTACCCAAGAGGGGAGGGGTGAATTGGGTATTTAAAATTTTTCAATTTAAACAGCGACTTTTACCCTGGTTTGGTTTAGTCCCCTTTAATGAAATAAATGAAAAGCAATAAGATAATAAAAGCAGAAATAAAAATCAATGGACATAATTTATAGTGGTTCGGGCAACCTTCCCTACTCCACTCTTCCAAGCTCACACCCCTTGTGATTTGGGTTCCACTATGTATTCCACGAATACAACTAGAGCCTCCGCTCTCTTCTAGATTCCAGCTCTAGAGGGCATATACAACACGCAACACAAGTAGGTGAGGAGTCCCTACTCCAGTCACAATGCTACTTTGCTATCACTTGATTTGAAACACCAAAATCAAACTAAGTATCAAAAACTGAATAATAAAATGAAATGAATGACATCTACACTTTACATATTTGTGAAGACAAATTTCAGCTCGAGAAAGAACTCGTAGAAGTAACAAGTTGATCAACGTTGGAGTATGCAGCAAGTTGAAGCTCGTTCTTCCTTCAAAACGTGTATAGATCACTCAAAGGTAGAAAAAAGTGGAATATAGACCTTAGTAGCTTCTCTTTCCTCTTTTTCTGCTCAATCTTGTATGCTTTCATGTTCACTTGAGTGTCTATTTATAATGGAGGGAGAGATTTGAACGTTAGAGAGTTGGTTGGCATGTAATAAATGTGCCAACGTTCAAATTTTTGAACATTGGGACCCAAGTCGTAGGTGGAGTTGACTTCGGGTGCGACTTCGTTTGTAAGCAGGCTGCTCAAGTTCTTCCTCAGGTCGACTTGGTCTTAGACTTGACCCAAGTCGCATGTGGAGTTGACTTTGGGTGCAACTTCGGATTTCTGCAATTTCGAAGTCTCTTGTTTAGGTCGACTTGGACTGGGACTTGACCCATGTCACTGCTAGAGTCGACTTTAGTTGCGACTTGACTTTCTTAGCTTGCCAAGTGAACTTAAATTTCTTTGAAATGATTTTGCTTGCTTATTTTTCTTCAACTTAATTGTTCTTCCACTGTTTTACAGTATTTGAAACTGTGTATGATTATTTTTAACTTGAAACCATTTGACTCAATGTTTTGAATTCTTGAATACTTGAGTCTTGGAGTGCATGAAAATGTTCAAATATCAGTTCTTGATCTAATTTGATGAATTCATGCAACTTTGCTTGCTTTGGTCTTGATTTGATCTTCATTTAATCCAAGTTTAATGTTTGGGTCGACTTGGTCTTCAACTTCACCTAAGTCGAATATCAAGTCGACTTGGTTTGTGACTTTGCTCTTCAAATTCTGTGCTATCAGTCTGAGGTCGATGCTGGAGTCGACTTGGGTTGCGACTTCACCCAGGTCAATTGTGGAGTCAACTTTGCTTGTGTGGCGCCCCGAACCGAGGCGACACATTTGTCCTTACTCTAAGATCTTGTCGATTGGTAAGTGTGAATCAGGATTGTTGCCCTGATCATGCGACGGGTACTTAATTCGATCTCGTCCAATTTTTTTTCTTTTTTTCTTTTCTTTCATTACATAAAGACACATACTTATCATCAAATCTCAATTATCATTGATAACATTCATACTTGTTTTTGTACAATATAGGTTATTTTAACCTAATCATTTCATACATGCATAATTCAATCATACCATAGAAAGATCAACATATCATAAAATTTTCTTCAGACCTTCTTCTTCCTTTCCTTCTTAGGCTGTGCTATACTTGTTTATGGTTTGAAAAGAAAAACGTGAGTCGAAACTCAGTAAGCAAGCGTTTTTCCATTTAAATGCATTTCTCCCGTTCAATAGTAGACACTTGTCAAGTGATCTACTATCAACCAGTGGAATCCTTTTCATAAAACCTTTCATAAAACATATGCTTGCAAACTTAACATGTAAACCTGTTTTCCATGAACATAAAAATATTTTTCATAAAACTTCCTTTTTCCAAAGATATTCTCATGTCCTTAAAACATTTTTCATAAAACCTTTTTAAAACAAGCATATGCATCATGCAATACGTTTCTGTCCATCTGGTACATGACACTTACCAAGTGATCACCCTTTCCTCCTTAGGAGAGAAATCATTTCATTTGATAACTTGCGAGCCAGAAAGTTATTTGTATTCTTCTCCCATTTCAGGGAGGGCGCCGCCGACATTTCGCCTTTTAAAACGACTTGGCCTATGTATAGGGGGCCCATCTTGCAACCGTGTCTGGTCTACATATCCTCTATAATAGACCTAGTACATAACTCATGTGCACATTCCTTTCTCCATATTCATATGCTAGCATGTTTTTTATAAAACTCCACAGACCCTAGTCCGTGACTTTTCCTTTTCAAAACTTAACGCTAGCATGTCATTTCAAAATAGTACAGACCTCGGCCTGTATTCCCTTTTCTAACTTGAAAACTTGGCACAGCCCAAGTTAACAAGTTAATAAAAATATTTTTTAAGGATGACTAACCTTAAATTATTTTGGAAATATTTAAATAACACATTTCTAAATCATTTAAAATATTTGAAGGAAATAGTAATTTCAAAATTTTGCTAAAATATCTTTAAATAAATTTTAAGCGGTAAAACAATTTTGAAAACATTTTAATATCTAAAGACAAAATATTTTGTAAACGCTTTTTTTCTCATTTCTGGGTTTTTCATGAACAAAGAATATACCAATGCATAATTCATTTTCTTTATATGGTATCATGTTCTTTGTCCACATGACACATGAGTTCCTTCTATATGAAGGTAAGCTTATATGATCCTTTGGTCATTACCTTAAAAATCTTCATTTAAATCGATTATCGGTTGGCCTTCCTTAAATTCGTTTCAAAATATTTTAATAAATCATTTTAAATTCATTCGATAAAACCAAATATTATTTGGAAATCAAATTTTTTTTTCCATTATAATGCAATCATTTCCACATTTCTCCTCATTTTCATAAGGATCTGCTTATGATAAAGCAATTCCCACATATCTCAACATTTCTCTTTACTTCCATATGGATTTGCTTATAATAAAGCAATTCCGACATATTCCTTAGTTGCAATATAAAACATATAAAAATCATTTTCAAAAGGTTTACTTGCTTACCTCTATTTTGCTTTAGTCTGAATCATTCATCCTTTCATTTCCTTTTCCTATACAAGCGAAAAGGATATACATACTTTATCATACATATGTTATGTTCATTTATGATCTTATTTTCCTCCATAATTTCTTATAGAGGTTAACCTTAAAAATACTTGGTTATTATTTCCTTATGTGCATTTTTATCCATAAATTCTTAAAAATTTCATCTTTAGATTTAAATATTAATCTCAAATTTTCTCCAAAATCACGCTGTTCACTGTAGCAAATTACTGTAGCAAATTACTATAGCAAATTACTGTAGCAGTTAATGTTCACCCGAGTTACTGTTCATGGGTTCAAAAAATTGATATTTTTTCCAAAAATAAAAAATATCATGACATATTATATGCCTAGTATATCATAGGAAATTTCATACATTTTGAATTTATCATCATTTACTTGGCGAAAAACTCATTTTCTCCATATACTAAAAATCAACATAAATTCACTTAAGCATATTTTTTAATTCCAAAAATTATGAAATTAATATATCATCATTATAACATCATATTTATCATATTCATACATCCAAAATCATTATTTATAAATTTTAGAGCATTATTTTCACATATCATATGCTATCTTCCCGAATGCTCCATCTTTGCTCCAAATTTTTGATATTTTGACATAATTCCAATTATGAATTATATATATACATATTTTCTCATACTTTTGTATTATCTAAGAATGGTTTTACCCTACTTAACATTAAAAAGAAATTTGGGTAGAAATCACTTACCCGAAGTGGAGAACTCCTCTCCTCCTCTCTTTCTCTCTCTTTCCTTCTCTCCTTCTCTCTCTAAGGCTAAAACGAATTTTGGGGGTGGAAATGCTTGAATTTTTCAAGCTTGGAGTGCCTTTGGAAGTCCTCCCTGCCCCCCTATTTTTCACAAAATTGAATTTTACCCCCTAGCTTGAGGTATTTAATTATAAAAATATTTTTTTTTATAATTTCTAAAAATGCATGGAGCTTTGTGCAGCCACCCTAGTCCTGCTCCAGCCCCCCTATGGTAGCCTTATTTTTCTTAGATTTTTAATTTATTAAAATTAATTATTTTTAAGCAAATTAATCTCAACCGTTGATATATGATAAGATTAATTTGTGGCCATTAAATTTGGCCCGAAAAGTCAACAGCCCCTGCACGTCCCTGCATTGCAGCTGCTTTTCATTTAATTTTATAATTTTATAATTATTTATTTTATTAAAAATTCAAAAGTGGAATTAATTAAAAGTTGGCTACTTTTTTGATCTCCTCTTGACATTCCATCTTGACCCTTGATTTGTGATTTTCATCAGATCTTAACCTATTCATCATGTCCATCATGAATTTTTAACCATCCATAAAAAAATTTCATCGAATTTCGACGCCCGGATTGCAAATTATGAATTTTTTCCTATTTTCACTAAAATCCAAATTTGTATTAAAATAATAAAAAGTATTGCTATTTTGTCCTGTAGTGATTAAATTCCTATTTTGTCTTTTTGTGATTAGGTTAATCCAAGTGATTAACTCTTAATCCTCAGTTATTATTCATGTGCACTATTCACGTGGGTTAAATTTCTTAATTGGACTATTTTAACCTCCGATACACATATTTATAAATATAATTCATCAATTTTTGTTTATTATAAAAATAATTACAAAATAATCTAGGATTTACAACCCGAAATGATGTGTATATTGTCTGGGTTTCACAATTCTCTCCCCTTACAAAAGGTTTCGTCCCGAAACCTATTACAACGTATCACACTTCTGCTGCGCCTTTCTCATACAGGGGTTTTTACATAAAGATGCTATTCATTCTTTCTACTAACAATGCAGGAGTAGTTGATATGGAAATCACATAATGTCATCATTAATTAATTCAGCATCCATACCTGCAACTTCTTCCTCTCCTTGTTCTTGTGACTCTTCGTGAGTCAACGTATGCATCTGCATTAGGTTAGTAGAGGTACCCTGTTGATTAGTAGTCATATTCCTTTGTTGGGCAGATCTCCCTTGACCTCTTGCTTCTTGTGCTTTGTTCGGACATTAGGTAGCAATGTGTCCTACTTGATCACAAATGAAGCACTTTAATAATTTTGCCTTAGCACTTCTGCAGTTCTTTGCTATATGACCAATCTGGCCATACCTATAACATTTATTAAAACCCTTTAAACATTTGCCAAAATGACACCTTTGACAATTTCTACACATTGGAGCACCTACTGAGATGGAGTTTGACTTCATTATTCTTGTCACTGTCTTCTTGCTCCTTTCTTTTCCCATATCATGCTCCTGGGTGTCAAAATTAAATTGCTCTTATTCTTCTTGGGTTCTTAATATTTCTAATTCTAAGGCTCTTGCACTTTCTATACTTGAGGCATAATCTCTAATCAAATAAGGTGCAAGATCTTCTCTTAAACACGACTTCAACCCTTGTTGAAACCTTTGTGCCTTATTTTTAGGCACATTTGCTATCCATGGAACAAATCTTACCAGGGCATTAAATTTTATAGCATATTCCATAATAGTCATCTTGCCTTGACATAATTGTTCGAACTCAATCACCTTTTGACTTTGGAGACCTGCTGGAAGGTACTCCTTATTAAATTCTTCCAAAATTTTTTGCCACGTCACCTCTTCCGGGTGTGGCATAGTAACTAGTAGAGTCTCCCACCATTCATAGGCGTCCCCAACTAATAAGTGGGTGGCACACAATAACTTTTGTTGATCATTGCATGGGGAGATTCTAAATAACTTCTTAATCTCAATCATCCATTGCTCAACTTTTATATGGTCCGGTTCGCCTGCAAACTTAGGGGGGGTGCTGTGCTAAGAAAGCACTGATAACCCTTCTATCAGCTTCTAATAGGCTATCTTCAATTCCTATTATAGGGGTAGGGTTGACCAATGGGCCGATTCTTTCCCTATCATTGTTTCCTAGTTGGGCACGTTGATGTTCCTCCCATAATCCTTGGATCATGCCCATGACTTGTGTTGTCCACTGCTGCATTGCTTTCTCTACAGCTGCAACTACCATTTTGTCTATTTGTTTTTCTTGGTTAGCTCCTCTTTCTATACGGGGTTTAGAACTAACCTCTTCTCGTAGATGACGAGTTCTTTGTTCTGATTGCTCCTCCTGCCCTGGTCGCTTAGACCTATCATTGGTCTCTCCTTTTTCCTGTTGACTTACAGGTTCATCATTCGCGATCGTCTTTCCTTTGTTTAGCCTAGCTCCTGCTCTGGTGATAGGCATCTTTCTATATATTCAAAAATCATACCATCAATAATTCATAGCATAATTAATCATATAATTCACTAATCATACATACTTATTATACAAGTGTAAAATATTTTCACTTGTATTTAAAACAACCTACATTCATGTATCATTTCAAAAATCAAAAAGGACTTTTGCTATCTTCCGCTATCCTTTTCTTACCACATATATTCTACTTAGCTAGTGCTAAACCAACCAAGTCATCTTTACTTTTCTTCTTTCCATTCCTATTTACTAATCCTAATTTTGATTTCAACTCTGTGATATTAAATCTTTTCTTTCCACGCCATTACCAATCCTTGCTTTGATACCAACTTCTATGGCGCCCCGAACCAAGGCGTCACATTTGTTCTTACTGCAAGATCTTGTCGATTGGTAAGTGTGAATCAAGATTGTTGCCTTAATCATGCGGCGGGTACTTAATTTGATCTCGTCCAATTTTTTTTATTTTTTTATTTTCTTTCATTACATAAAGACACATACTTATCATCAAATCTCAATTATCATTGATAACATTCATACTTGTTTTTGTACAATACAGGTTATTTTAAACTGATCATTTCATACATACATAATTCAATCATACCATATACAGATTAACATATCATCAAATTTTCTTCATACCTTTTTTTTCCTTTCCTTCTAGGCCTGTGTTGTACCTGTCTATGGTTTGAAAAGAAAAACGTGAGTCGAAACTCAGTAAGCAAGTGTTTTTACATTTAAATGCATTTCTCCCTTCAATAGTAGACACTTATCAAGTGATCTACTATCAACCAGTGGAAACCTTTTCATAAAACCTTTCATAAAACATATGTTTGTAAAATTAACATGTAAACCTCTTTTCCATGAACATAAAAATGTTTTTCATAAAACTTCCTTTTTCCAAGGACATTCTCATGTCCTTAAAATATTTTCCATAAAATCTTTTTAAAAAAAGCATATGCATCATGCAATACATTTCTATCAATCTGGTAGGTGACACTTACCAAGTGATCACCCTTTCCTCCTTAGGAGAGAAACCATTTCATTTGATAACTCGCGAGCCAGGCAGTTATCCATTTTCTTCTCCCATTTTAGGGAGGGCGCCGCCGACATTTCGCCTTTTGAAGCGACTTGGCCTATATAGGGGGACCCATCTTGCAACCGTGTCTGGTCTGCATATTCTCTACAGTAGACCTAGTACATAACTCATGTGCACATTCCTTTCTTCATATTCATATGCTAGCATGCTTTTTATAAAACTCCACAGACCCTAGTCCGTGACTTTTCCTTTTCAAAACTTAACACTAGCATGTCATTTCAAAATAGTACAGACCTCGGCCTGTATTCCCTTTTCTAACTTTAAAACTTGGCACAGCCCAAGTTAACAAGTTAATAAAAATATTCTGTAAGGATGACCAACCTTAAATTATTTTGGAAACATTTAAATAACACATTTCTAAATCATTTAAAATATTTGAAGGAAATATTTGAGAAATAATGATTTCAAAATTTTGCTAAAATATTTTTAAATAAATTTTGAGCGGTAAAACAATTTTGAAAATATTTTAATATCTAAAGACAAAATATTTTGTAAACGCTTTTTTTCTCATTTCTGGGTTTTTCATGAACAAAGAATATACCAATGCATAATTCATTTTCTTTATATGGTATCATGTTCTTTGTCCACATGACACATGAGTTACTTCTATATGAAGGTAAGCTTATATGATCCTTTGGTCATTACCTTAAAAATCTTCACTTTAATTGATTATCGGTTGGCCTTCCTTAAATCCGTTTCAAAATATTTTAATAAATCATTTTAAATTCATTGGATAAAACCAAATATTATTTGGAAATCAAATTTTTTTTTCCATTATAATGCAACCATTTCCACATTTCTCCTCATTTTCTTAAGGATCTGGTTATGATAAAGCAATTCCCACTTATCTCAACATTTTGTCCTTACTTCCATATGGATTTGTTTATAATAAAGCAATTCTGACATATTGTAATATAAAATATATAAAAATTATTTTCACAAAGTTTGCTTGCTTACCTCTGTTTTGCGTCAGTCTGAATCCTTTATCGTTTCATTTCCTTTTCCTATACAAGTGAAAATGATATACATACTTTATCATACATATGTTATATTCATTTATGACCCGATTTTCCTTCATAATTTCTTATAGAGGTTAACCTTAAAAATACTTGGTTATTATTTCTTTATGTGCATTTTTATCCATAAATCCTTAAAAATTCCATCATCAGATTTAAATATTAATCTCAAATTTTCTCCAAAATCACGCTGTTCACTATAGAAAATCACTGTAGCAGATTACTATAACAAATTACTGTAGCAGTTACTGTTCACCGAGGTTACTGTTCACAAAGACATGGTTACTGTTCATGGGGTTCAAAAAATTGATTTTTTTCCAAAAATAAAAAATATCATAACATATTATATGCCTAGTATATCATAGAAAATTTCATACATTTTGAATTTATCATCATTTACTTGGCGAAAAAAATTATTTTTTCAATATACTAAAAATCAACATAAATTCACTTAAGCATATTCTTTAATTCCAAAAATATGAAATTAATATATCATCATTATAAAATCATATTTATCATATTCATACATCCTAAATCATTATTTATAAATTTTAGAGCATTATTTTAACATATCATATGCTGTCTTCCCGAATGCTCCATCTTTGCTCCAAATTTTTTATATTTTGACATAATTCCAATTAAGAATTATATCTATACTTATTTTCTCATACCTAGGCATTATCTAAGCATGATTTTACCCTACTTAACATCAAAAAAAAATTTGGATAGAAATCACTTACCCAAAGTGGAGAACTCCTCTCCTCCTCTCTTTCTCTCTCTTTCCTTCTCTCCTTCTCTCTCTAAGGCCAAAACGAATTTTGGGAGTGGAAATGCTTGAATTTCTCAAGCTTGGAGTGCCTTTGGAAGTCCTCCCTGCCCCCCTATTTTTCACAAAATTGAATTTTACCCCCTAGCTTGAGGTATTTAATTATAAAAATATATATTTTTATAATTTCTAAAAATGCATGGAGCTTTGTGCAACCACCCTAGTCCTGCTCCAGCCCCCTATGACAGCCCTATTTTTCCTAGATTTTTAATTTATTAAAATTAATTATTTTTAAGCAAATTAATCTCAACCGTTGATATATGATGAGAATAATTTGTGGCCATTAAATTTGGCCCGAAAAGTCAACAGCCCCTGCACGTCCCTGCATTGCAGCTTCTTTTCATTTAATTTTATAATTTTATAATTATTTATTTTATTAAAAAGTCAAAAGTGGAATTAATTAAAAGTTGGCTACTTTTTTTATCTCCTCTTGACACTCCATCTTGACCCTTGATTTGTGATTTTCATCAGATCTTAACCTATTCATCATGTCCATCATGAATTTTTAACCATCCATAAAAAAATTTCATCGAATTTCGACGCCCGGATTGTAAATTATGAATTTTTTCCTATTTTCACTAAAATCCAAATTTGTATTAAAATAATAAAAAGTAATGCTATTTTGTCCTGTAGTGATTAAATTCCTATTTTGTCTTTTTGTGATTAGGTTAATCTAAGTGATTAACTCTTAATCACGTCTCTTGATCCTTAGTTACTATTCAATGCATTATTCACGTGGGTTAAATTTCTTAATTGCATTATTTTAACCTCCAATACACATATTTTTAAATATAATTCATGAATTTTAGTTTATCATAAAAATAATTACAAAATAATCTAGGATTTACAACCCGAAATGACGCATATATTGTTTGGGTTTCACAATTTGCGACTTCGGCAGCTTTTGCTCCCCAATTTCAGCGCTGGCCAAAAAGTGGGCTTTGAAGTCTAAACAGGAGTCGACTTGGGCATCGACTTGACCTGCCATGCTTCATATTTTTGATTTTTATATCCTTAAACATTGCACAAAACATATTAGTGCTAAACTTACTCAAATTGAGTTGTTAATAATCAAAATATGTACTTTAGGTATTTTTCCTTTGATTTCAACACTTGTTTCCAACAGCTGCTTATGGTTGCGGTGATGGCGGGGGCTGCTCCCCATCATCTTGTGCTCCTCTGGCTTCTTCTTGAGCCGGTTCTCTCATTCTTTCCCTGATTCTTTCCTCTCTAAACTGATCAACATTGATCTTCATACGTTGGAGTAAAGCCTTGTTGATTGCATTTGTGGGCTTTAGTACCTCGAATGGTTCATGATCGATGTCCACGTGATAAAACTCAAGGATCTTGGTGATCCATGTCCCATATGGCAAAACCCCTCGTGGGTTGTCCTTTCCGGAGACTAAAGCTTCAAGAAAGAGCTTGGGAAGGCTAACCTTGACTCTGTTTGCCACTTTCCATAAAATTTTAGCCTCTATTGGGTTCACTTGATTTCTATCTCCTCCCTTGGGGTAGATGCAATGGGCAATCAGTAATCTCAGAACTCTCAACCTAGGAGACAAATCCATATAATGGAGAAACTTGATCCTAGGGTGGTATTTATTGCTCCTAGTGAGCTGATTGTACATTTGGGTTAGAGATAGGTTGGCGAATAGTTGTTCATCTTGAAATAGAACCCCTAAGATTCTGCCGATTTGCATAAAAGCCTGATCTTGACTTGGGCCCCCCATTGTGCCCAAATAAATCTCGATGCCTTTTACAAATGTACTAAAATATTCTTGATCCCACAGATAGTAAAAAATCCTTGTCAAGTCTGGATATACCCTATCATCAGCCTTCAACAACCTGGTCCACCCTTGAAAATTCAGTAATTCTTCTATTCCAAACTCATAATCACTCAAAAATTTGAAATCTATAATCTTACGCTTGTATAAGTTTTTGTAGAATCTACTATGTTGATGCTTGGTCTTGAAGTAGGTTGTCGGCATTTTGAAGACCTGGCCCTTTGGAGTTGGGGTCCCCCTTCTTCTACCCCCAGTTCCGGAACTGTCGGAGGTTTGCGGTTCCTCTTCTCTTGGAGCTGAGGTGGTTGGGGTTACTGCCTGGAATCGAACTCAAGGGCCGGTAGATGTTGACGGTTCTTCCCGGGCTCACTTTGATGGAGTCCTTTGTCTCTTAGGAATCTCCTCCTCAGCTTGGGATCCGGATTGTCTAGGTACCGGTCTTAGAGATGGTTTAGAGACGACTAATTTGGGTAGTCTTGTAGCCGATTTGGGTGCCATTTGGATTTTTGAAATGGGTTTTGAAAATGGAATTTAGAAGGAAGGCTTTGAGGGGGAGAGAGAGTCAGGAGAGTTAAGAGAGCTGAGATGAGAGAGAACAAACGAGAGAGAGAAAGAAAGCTGAGAGATAACGGGAGATGAGAGAGAGAACTCGAGATGGGAGAGAGCAAAAAGATGAGAGACAGAGAGAATCAGTGTGAGAGAGAGAAAGTTGAGAGACAGGGAGAGATAGAACGAGAGAGAGAAGTGAGAGGGAGAGACGAGAGAGATGAGAGCAGTGAGAGGGAGAGAGTGAGCTCGAGAGGTGAGGAATTTGAGAGAGAGGAGAGGGATTGGCGCAAGAGAGAAATGGGGAAGAAAGAAAGAAAGAAAGGATGAAGAAGAAGAAGAGAGAGGCGGGAAGCCCAAACGGCGCATGCTGAAGTCGACTTGCCCTAACCGAAGTTGACTTCGCCCCAATCCGAAGTCGACTTGGGACGTTCGGAGTCGACTTGGCCTATCAACTTGGACTTTCTAAGATTACTCCTCCTATCTTATTGTTTTTAATCAAATTCAATCATACCCATATCATTTCTAATTTTATAAAATGATTCTTTTGCTAAAGATTTGGTGAATATATTTGCAATCTGGTCCTCAGTTTTCACATATTCCAAACAAATATCATGATTTTCAATATGTTACGAATAAAATGATGTCTTACATCTATATGTTTTGTTCTAGAATGCAATACATGATTTTTAGTCAAACAAATTGCGCTTGTATTATCACATCTAATTGGAATATCATGATAATCAATTCCATAGTCTTTAAGTTATTGTTTCATCTAAAGTAGTTGGGCACAACAGTTCCTGGCAGCTATATATTTGGCTTCCACCGTAGATAGAGAAACACTAGTTTGTTTCCTTGAATACCATGAAACCAACATGCTTCTAAGAAATTAACATGTTCCATTAGTAATTTTTCTATCTACTTTGTATCCGGAAAAATCCGCATCCGAGTAGCCGATTAGATTAAAATTTAACCCCTTTGGATACCACAATCCAAGTTTAGTAGTGTTTATCAAATATTTAAAAATTCTTTTTATAGCCATTAAATGTAATTCTTTAGGACATGATTGAAATCTAGAACACATGCAAACACTGAATAGAATATTTGGTTTAGAAGCAGTTAAATATAACAAAGATCCTATCATGCTTCTCTATAGTTTTTGTTTGATAGATTTACCTTTTTCATCCATGTCGATCTTAATTGTTGAACTCATTGGTGTGTTTGCTCCTTTGCTAGTCTGCATTCCGAATTTCTTTAACATTTCTTTGATATACTTGGATTGATTTATAAAGATTCCTTCGGCTTGTTGCTTAATTTGCAGTCTAAGGAAGAAATTCAATTCTCCTATCATGCTCATTTTAAATTTACTCTACAGAATCTTAGAAAATTTTTGACACAGAGTTTCGTCAGTAGCGCTAAATATTATATCATCTATGTAAATTTGAACAATTAAAATATTTTTACTCTTATACTTGATGAATAATGTAATATCAACCTTTCCTCTTTGAAATTCATGATCAATCAAAAAATTGTTTAACCTTTTATACCAAGCTCGTGGAGCTTGTTTTAGTCCGCATAATGCTTTGGTTAATTTGTAAACATATTTTGATTGATCCTTTTCTTCAAATTCTGGAGGTTGTTCAACATAAACTTTTTCATTCAAGTATCCATTTAAAAATGCGCTTTTCTCATCCATTTGAAACAATTTGAAATTCATGTGAGAAGCAAATGCTAGTAGAATACGTATGACTTCTAATCTAGCCACAGGTGTATATGATTCTTCAAAATTAATTCCTTTTTCTTGGGAATAACCTTTGGCTACTAGTCTGACTTTATTTCTTATTACAAGTTCACTTTTGTCTAATTTGTTCCTAAATACCCATTTGGTACCGATAATAGTGTAATCTTTGGGTCTAAGAACTAAATGTCATACATTGTTTCTTTTAAATTGATTCAGCTCTTCTTGCATTGCAATAGTCTAATTTTCATCGTTAAGAGCTTGATCAATAGTTGTTGGTTCAATTTTTAACACAAAAGCATATTATCCACAAATATTGTGTTTTGACCTCCTAGTCTTTACTCTTTCATAGATATTGCCTATAACTTGCTCAATTGGATGATCATTTTTAAATTTTAAATCAGTTGGAGGTTTGTAAGAATTGTTATTTTTACTTACCCTTTCCTCCGTGTAATTTTCTTACCTAGGCTTGGTTTCTTGTTGCTCATGTTGATCTTTCTTTGATATATCATCTGCATCACTTAATTCATCAAAAACAACGTGTATTGATTCCTCTACTATTTGATTTCTTTTGTTGAAAATTCTATATGCTTTGCTATTTGATGAATAACCAAGGAAAATTGCCTCGTCACTTTTGGAGTCTAATTTTTCCAAATTAGTTTTCCATTGTTTAACACATAGCAAGTATATCCAAAAGTATGGAAATATGATATGTTTAGTTTTTCGCCTTTCCAAAGTTCATATGAGGTCTTTTTCAATATTGCTCTAATGGTAACTCAGTTTAATACATGACAAGCTGTACTCACAGCTTCATCCTGATAATTCGTTTATCATTGCCCATTTCAGACTTTATTTTTGTGTTAGTTCGAGAGATTAGGCTTAGTTTGCATCCATTTAACTTAATTTTCACTCACTTTGCATTTTAGGAGCATTATTTAATTTTTAGGCATTTTTAGCATTAATCAGGCAATTTTAGGAATGCAGTTCGGAACCAAGTCATAAGGCATGTGCATGGTGATGAGGTAAATTTTTAACTATGGGACTACTACGAGCATATGATTTCTCATTTAAAAAAAAAAAAAAAGGAGGGCGATAAGCCTGATCGGGTTTCTGGCGAATCACCGGAAGAGAAGGCCGCTGCTTTGTACAACGGAAGCTCCGATACTGTGGCGAAGGGTGTGGCTGCCCCGAAGTCACCAAGTCCGGCAGTTCGGGTCCCGGCGTCTGAACCGGGTGAGTCAGCCGAGTTCCGTACCTTCACCTCCATCGTCCACCCAGCCGGCAACCAATCGGGCGTAGATTCTGACGTAGGAACCACTACCAAATCAAAGCTTGTCCTCGGCTCCTTAGCCACTGTCTGCTTCATCAGCGGGGCTTCGAAAATCTCCTTCAGATGAAATCTCCATTTCTGGACCAGCCTCGATCCTCCCTTCCAAATCTGAAAGCTGGTCTTCCTGCTGCTGGAGTGAGGAGCGGTCCGCGCAGCTGACAGACTGCGGCTGAGAATCCTCACTCACTAGCTTCTCCTCTTCCCTAGTTGCTGATGCTGCTGCTCCCGCCATCGTAGCTTTGATACCGAATACTGCTTCGTTGGAGAATCGGGAAGTAGACATTCAGCTCTGTGGATGAGTCACAAGGGAGGAAGAGTTTCTTGCTTGGTTGTTTGGCTGGTGGAGGTCTGGGAGCTCCATTTCCGCGGCTTCGAGTGCTCCACTCACGTGAAGAGCACTTAAGTCCCCACCGCCCGTCGTCGAGAGTGCCAACTCGCTTCTGCAACCGCCACGGCCGCCGGTTCCTCCTCTCCTCCTTCTCCGGCACCCGTGACGACACCAACGGTGGCTCCAGTTCTCCATCGTCGTCCCCAGTTCTGCCAGCAGGGGGCATGGCGACTTAGCCGGAGCTTCTGATCGCCGGATGATCTGCTGCTCGTCGAACTGAGGAAGAGAAGCTGCCCAACGATGATTTTCGGAACAGCAACCTGCCGGACAAAAGCTGCTGCTCGCGGAAGGGATGACCGACGATGGTCTCGGTTTTGGGGAAGCTAGATGAGACGAGCTGGCCAGGTAACGAGATGACGGTGAATGGTAATGCTGCTGGCCATACAAATCATTGCTCTACTTTGAGGAGCCAGCAGATAGCAGACATCGCCGCGAGACTGAAGCAGAGCGGGCATCGGATCCTTTGGTCGGTGCGGAGTCGGGCGAAGGAGCTGTCCGTGGGGCTTGTCGATGCGGACCTGGACCAGGTCCTGCCGGATGGATTCTTGGGGAGGACGAAAGCGCGGTGGCTACTGTTGCCGTCGTGGTTCCGCGAGTCTGCAGAAATCGGATCTACGCGAAAGCAGTTCCGCGGGAAAAGCGGTTCCGCGCAAGTGCAGCTTGGCGCCCAAGCAAACGAAGTTCCGCGGGGAAGGCGGTTCCGCGGGAAGGCAGTTCCGCGGGAAGGCAGTTCCGCGGGAAGACGGTTCCGCGTGAGCTTGCATCCACAGCCGCGGAACCCATCCCAGACCCGGCAAAAACCTATAAATAGCCGCATTCGTCAACCCATTTGGACCACAACGAAGACAACGAAGAGAACGGGAGCGAAACAACGACACCCGGAACGAGAGCTCTCCCACGCTGAAAGAAAAAAATCGTGAGTCCTTCAGATAGATATATATTTTTTTTTCTTTTGCATAAAAAAAAATCTTTCTTATTAAATATATATAGATATACATATATATATTATTTTCAAAAATTACTTTTCCTAACGTAGATACTCCCCGACTGGCGGGTTGAATTGACACACGGGTTAAGTATATTTTCTCCTTTAAAAATAAAATAAAAATATATATGTGTATATTATATATATATAAATATGTATATACATATTATTTTCAAAAACTACTTTTCCCAACGTGGATACTCCCCGACTGGCGGGTTGAATTGACACACAGGTTAAGTATATTTTCTCCTTTAAAAATAAAATAAAAATATATGTGTGTATATTATAAATATATATATACATAAATATTATTTTCAAAAACTACTTTCCCCAACGTGGATACTCCCCGACTGGCGGGTTGAATTGACACACGGGTTAAGTATATTTTCTCCTTTAAAAATAAAAATAAATATATATATGTGTATATTGTTTATATATAAATATATATATACATATATATTATTTTCAAAAGCTACTTTTCCCAACGTAGATACTCCCCGACTGGCGGGTTGAATTGACACACGGGTTAAGTATATTTTTCCCCTTTAAAAATAAAATAAAAATATATATGTGTATATTATTTATATATAAATATATATATACATATATATATTATTTTCAAAAACTACTTTTCCCAACGTGGATACTCCCCGACTGGCGGGTTGAATTGACACACGGGTTAAGTATATTTTCTCCTTTAAAAATAAAATAAAAATATATATGCGTATATTATAAATATATATATACATATATATTATTTTCAAAAACTACTTTTCCCAACGTGGATACTCCCCGACTGGCGGGTTGAATTGACACACGGGTTAAGTATATTTTCTCCTTTAAAAATAAAAATAAATATATGAGTATTTTCTATGAAAATATATCAAAAATTATATAGATGTCCCGCAGGCGTCCAAAAATTAAGATTTTGATTTTTAAAATTACATAGATGTCCCGCGGGCATCCAAAAATTAATATTTTGATTTCTAAAATTATATAGATGTCCCGCGGGCGTCCAAAAATTAAGATTTTGATTTTTAAAATTACATAGATGTCCCGCGGGCATCCAAAAATTGAGATTTTGATTTCTAAAATTATATAGATGTCCCGCGGGCGTCCAAAAATTGAGATTTTGATTTCTAAAATTATATAGACGTCCCGCGGGCGTCCAAAAATCAAGATTTTATTTTCTAAAATTACATAGATGACCCGCGGGCATCCAAAAATTAAGATTTTGATTTTTAAAATTACATAGATGTCCCGCAGGCATCCAAAAATTGAGATTTTGATTTCTAAAATTATATAGATGTCCCGCGGGCGTCCAAAAATTAAGATTTTGATTTCTAAAATTATATAGATGTCCCGCGGGCGTCCAAAAATTGAGATTTTGATTTCTAAAATTATATAGACGTCCCGCGGGCGTCCAAAAATCAAGATTTTATTTTCTAAAATTACATAGATGACCCGCGGGCCTCCAAAAATTAAGATTTTGATTTTTAAAATTACATAGATTTCCCGCGGGCATCCAAAAATTGAGATTTTGATTTCTAAAATTATATAGATGTCCTGCGGGCGTCCAAAAATTAAGATTTTGATTTCTAAAATTATATAGACGTCCCGCGGCGTCCAAAAATCAAGATTTTATTTTCTAAAATTACATAGATGACCCGCGGGCCTCCAAAAATTAAGATTTTGATTTTTAAAATTACATAGATGTCCCGCGGGCATCCAAAAATTAATATTTTGATTTCTAAAATTATATAGATGTCCCGCGGGCATCCAAAAATTGAGATTTTGATTTCTAAAATTATATAGATGTCCCGCGGGCGTCCAAAAATTAAGATTTTGATTTCTAAAATTATATAGACGTCCCGCGGGCGTCCAAAAATCAAGATTTTATTTTCTAAAATTATATATGTCTCGCGGACATTCAAAAATATATATATATTTTTTCATACACATACATCTTAGAAGACTTTCAAATATATATATATAATTATGTATTTCTCCCCGAGTAAATACTCTCCGAGAAGTGAGCTAAGTTGATACACGGGTGAATGACCTCTTTGCTCAGATCCGAGCCTTAATAGACCTAAAACCTCCAGTAAGCCCAAGACGGCTCAAAAACCTTCCTACAAACCCACTTGGATCCAAAATTCCTCAACAAGCCATTTCGGCTCAAGACTCTCCAAAAAAAAAAAAAAAAAGCCCAAGATGGCTAAAAAATCTCCAATAAGCCAACCCGGCCCCAAAATTCTTCAGCCTGAGCCTTAATAGGCCTAGAACCTCCAGCAAGCCCAAGATGACTTAAAATCTTTCAACAAGTCCTCTTGAGCCAAAATCCCTCAACAAGCCCAGTTGGGCCTCAACCTCCTTAAATGGTCAAAGTTGACCCAAAAATACTTTAAAAACCGGTTAATCCATTTCTTGGTAAAACCACCCAATTATTCAATCCAGAGACTGAATGCGGGAGACGCTGGTTTCTTATATAGAAGCTGAAAGCGGGACACGCTGGTCTGCTGTGTAAATCCAGAAGCTAAGAGCGCACTTAGTTTGCTGTGTAGGGTCACTAGTGTAGCCGACGGGCCCCTCACTAGTTCCCAAACCGAGTCATCGCTGGTCGACGGGCTAAGCGTAAACTCACATTTAAAACATGGCGCGTGGCGTCATGTACCTCATATTTAAGTCATGGCGCGCGGCGTCATGTACTTCATATTTAAGATATGGCACGTGGCGTCATATACCTCACATTCGAGTCACGGCGCGGGGCGAAGTGTACTCAGTTATCTTTATAATTTTTGTTAGACACGATTTTTCGTGCACTTGTAAAGACGTAGAAGGATCTTCTACGCACTTCATTATTGTTAAGCATTTTTTTTATGGACCATTGTATTCAGCTCTTTTAATCAAGGGTTTTCTCGTTAGAGATGTAAAATCAGAATGTGGAACACAATGCAAAATATTTCTGTGATGTATTTTTCGGACTCGGTTAAAAAATTGGATGCTTTAAAATTTTGTTGGGGAAATTAATTAAGCATTTATTCTCAAAGCCGCAGGGAAACAATTTTATCTTTAACCAAGTTATGATATGATTTCTCGCAAGGCCGGAACACATGGTGCCTAGGCGCCACCCTCCGTGCCTTGTCATTTTTCAGCACAGTTCAGTGTACAACTTGTTTCTAGTGAGTTGGCACCTAGGCGCTAGCCAGGGGCGCCCAGGCGCCAGGCATGATCTCATGATGTCTCCAGGAGAAGCTCCAAGTTGTGAAAACTCTAGGGAGTTGGCGCCTAGGCGCCAAGACATGAATTTCTAGGATTTGCAGAGAAGTTCCAAGTTTCCTAGCACACAAAGAGTTGGCGTCTAGGCACTATCCAGCGGCGTTTAGGCGCTAATACGCATCCATCTACGCAAATTTCAATGCGTAGGCTGTGCAACCGGGCTTTATAAATAGATCTTAGGGTTTCACGCATGAAGAGAGAGGGGAGAGAGCCTAGGAATGAACTACACAGCAAGAGAGAGAAAATCGCGATAAAAGCACGGATTGAATGGAGGATTCAACCTCGTTGGTGGAAGCCGTCGAAAAACAGTTTTCGCTATTTCTTTCTATTTTTCTTTCTCTGCTTCCATGGATACCTTTTATATGGATGTAATGGATGTTAAGATCATGTCTTTGAACTAAACCTCCATTAGATGGATAGTTCGGATGAATTGAATTCTAAACTATATTGTTTTTTTTTGTTTTTGAATATTCATGAATGAATATTTGACTTTATATATGATTGTGTATGATTTACCTTTGCATGTGTGAATTTAATGCTTTTTACAAGATTAGCTACTTTGTAAGATGATTTATGTGCTTGATTTATCCTTGGAAGCGAAAGATCTCTGCTAGATCTCTGTGCAAGGCATAGGTTTCCACCTTGTTTAGGGGAGTTGTTTAACAGATAGGAATATACCGTTAAACCATGTGTAGTCATTATACAGGTTATGAACTTATCAATTTCACTTTATTTAATGGCATGGGAACATAGCAATTAAATAGGGTGTGATTAACTTTATATAATGTTGGAAGACATATATAGAGATTAATGAACTTGGGGTAGTAAATCCACACACATTACAATTAAAAAGAACCAGTGCGATATAGTTTAGATTCAAGAATTCCGAACTATCCATCTGCCATCCCTGATCAATAAATCTGTTTCTAGTATCCAAAAGTTTGTAACTCTGCTCTAATTTCTCATTGCAGTCGTTATTTTTAGTTAAATCATAAACTCAGAATTTTTCACCCATCAAAAGCAGTTAAACTAATTAATAATTCAAGTTAACAATTCCTCATAGGAATGATACTCTACTCACTCTTTATTACTTGACACGGCACGTATACTTGCGTAAATAGTGAATATTTTAATTGACATATACGCAACTCGTCAAGTTTTTGGCGCCGTTGTCGGGGAATTGTTTAGCTAATTATTGTTAGTTTTACTGCTTTCTTGTATAATTCTGTAGAATAGTTTATTTTCATAATTTCTTTTAGCTTAGAATTTTTCCGCTAGTTCAATTGCATTGGTTTTTGCACATTATTCGCAAATTGCATGCGCCGAGGCAGAGCCGAAAAGGAGATTATTATTTCTTTTGATCCGGAACCCGAGTGAACGTATTTGAGAAGGCGTCGTAAGAGTAGGGAGGCTAGGAACTGACAGCATACTATGGAGCGCATTGAGAACTAGGACGAGAACATTCACGCAAATCAACGGGGAAACCAAAGGATTGAGATTCCAAATCATCCACCTCAAGATGATTTCGACCAACCCATATGGGATCTCATTGCGCTTGGCCAGAATGCAGTTCAGACGAGCATCGTACCTCCTCTTATCAACACCTACAATTTTGAAATCAAGCCGGTGATTTTCCAAATGCTCCAGTCCATTGGGCAGTTCGGAGGGCTCGCATCTGAAGACCCACACCATCATTTATGGAATTTCCTGCAGATTATGAACACATTCAAGAAGAATAGAGTCTCCGACGAGGCAATGCGGCTTCGAACTTTTCCATTTTCTCTACGTGATAGAGCTTCGGAGTGGCTAGACTCTTTGCCCCTGAACTCTGTCAACACATGGAATGATTTGGCTCAGAAATTTCTGGAGAAATATTTCCCGCCTGCCAAGTTAGCCAAGCTGAGAATCGACATAGTTTCGTTCAAGCAACACGGAGAGGAGACATTATCAGAGGCGTGGGATAGCTTCAAAGACCTTCTCCGAAAATGCCCGCATCATGGAATTCAGCCGTGGGTTCAAATACAGATTTTCTATAATGGTCTCCAGGATTCCACCCATCACATGGTGGATTCTTCATCAAATGGTTCTCTGCTGAGGAAAAATTATTGAGAATCGTACGCCCTACTTGAAAACATGGCAGCCAATACTTATCAACTGCCATCTAACGGGAGCCGAAGTGGGGGTCTACTTCAATTGGATGCGGTTTCATCGATAAAGGCCCATATCAACGCTTTATCTCGACAAATCCAGAACTTATCTAGGCCAGGGCGTCTACACCACAGCAGCCAACAGCAGCAGACATTTGCACATGGTGTGGTGAATTCGGCCTTCCCAGTGATGAATGTGCCTCCAATCCGGAGTCCATCAATTACTTGGGAAATTTCCAGAGAAATCCAGCAAATCAGTATGGAAACAACTACAAACCAGGTTGGAGAAATCATCCCAACTTCTCATGGAACAATCAGATGAGGCCAAATCAACCACTTGGATTCTCGTAGTAGCCTCGTAGAAACAACCACCAAGACCGATGCAATTCAATCCACCTCCACGAGAAGAAAAGAAATCTGATTTGGAAACATCTTTATGCAATTCATGCAATCCCAGATCACGATGAGCAGGAACTTAGAAGCTCAGATAGGCCAACTGACCTCAGCTCTGAATAACCGGCCTCAAGGTTCGTTGCCAAGCGACACCCGTAGGGAAAAGGCAAGGAACAGGTCCAAGCAGTTACACTACATAGTGGAAAGCAGTTACCCGATGCAATTCCACTAGAATTGGTAACTGAACTCACTAATCCTCTGATTCAGTAGTCACAGGAGCCAGAAGAACCAGTTACTACCCAGAAGCAACCGGACGCTGAAATTGCGACAAATCCAAGGCCGCCTCCTCCATTTCCTCAACGATTCGCAAAGACTAAAAAGGAGGGCCAATTCAAGAAATTTCTAGAGGTATTGAAGCAGCTGGATATCAATATACCTCTCGTCGAAGCCTTGGAACAGATGCCTAGCTACGCCAAATTCATGAAAGACATGCTATTAAAGAAAAGGCAATTGACGGAATTCGAGATGGTGGCGTTAACGGAGGAAACCAGCGCTAGGGTGCAGAGGAAGCTGCCTCCTAAGCTCAAGGACCTAGGAAGTTTCACCACCCCATACACAATTGGAAACCAATACTTCGGGAGAGCTTTATGTGACTTGGGAGCCAGCATTAACCTCATGCTTAAGTCGATTTTCAAAAAATGGGGCCTCGGGGAAGCCCGATGAGGCGCCCCGAACCAGGGTGCCTAGAAGCCTTACTCCAGGATCGTTTTTGATTGGTAAACATGACTCAGGATTGTTGCCCTGATCACACAGCAGGATTTTTTTTATTTATATATAACATCAATACATGGAAAATTTCCATTGTTCATCCAATATGAAATATATTTCACATGTCACAGTTATGATCAAATATTGTTCCATAAACATTTTCATTGGAATAAAAATATTCATTTCCATCTCAAAATTATCATGATTGTCTTTACATAAAATTTACATATACAATATTCATATAAAAAACTACATAACACTTGGCATGCTGCTTTCATCATCATTTCCTGTTTGTTGTTGAAAAAGCATGAGTGAGTAATAATACTCAGTAAGCGAGCCATACATAAATTTTTAATCATTTTCATGTATTTCATAAAATGCAAATGCATTGCATACATAGCATTTATGACATTCCTTTAGATGCGATGCTAGCTTGGCGCTCATCCCATACATGCTCCCATCTTAGGGAGGTCGCCGCTGGCCTGGGCCTATATAAGCGACTTGGCAATAGCGAGGGGGACATCCGGTCCGCTTACTACCTCAATTATAGCTTATTCCTCATGCGTATGCTCATTTACATACACATGCCGGCATGATATTTGCAAATCATAAATAATTTCATAAAAAACATTTAATAAACAATTTAACAAAACAAACTTTAGTCCATGTAAAACAGTCATCAGTATGGTCAACCTTAAATAAATTTCATAAAGCAATTTATAAATAATTTCAAGTATTTTGGAAATAATTTACAAAAGATATAACTTGCTTACTTCCTCAGTTGGAGTCCTCGACTTTCTCTTTTACTTTTCCTATTCAAGAAAAAAATATTTCATTTCTTCTATTCAAGCTGCTTCCCATGAATCTTCGTTCCAAATTTTTGATGTTTTGGCATAATTCAAATTAGGCATTATATCTATGCTTATTTTCTCATGCTTAGGCATTATATATGCATGATTTTACCTTACTTAACATCTAAAAGAAATTTGGGTGGAAATCACTAACCCGAAGTGGAGATATCCCATTTTTTTCACACTTTCTCTCTCTAATCTTCTCCTTTTCTTCCTTGGACGTGTGGAAGGATTTTGGGAGCTGAAATTCCTCAAGTGAGCTGGGATTTTGATGCCTTGGACGTCCCCCTTTCTGCCCTATTTATACTTTTTGATTTTTCACAAAATTAGATTTTACCCCCTTAGCTTGAGGTATTTAATTATAAAAATATATATTTTTTTATAATTTTAAAAAATTCCTTGAGCAAAGAGCAGCCACCCTATGCCTGCTCTAGCCCATCCTATGCAGCCCTATTATTTATTTATTTTTTTGAATTTTAAAATTATTTAATTTAAGCTAAATAAATCATAACCGTTGATTTTGGATGATGATGATCAATGACAATTGATTTGGTCAAATTTTTCAACCATCCTAGCCTTCCATGCCCCTACTGCTGCTGCCTTTCATTTAATTTTTAATTTTTTAATTTATTTTAATAAAAAGTCAAACGCACATTAATTGAAAAATTAATTCACTTTTTTTATCTTTATTTGACGTTCCAGCTTGACCCTTAATTTATGATTTTCATCACATATTAACTTATTCATCATGTTCATCATGAATTTTTAACCATCCATAAAAAATTTCATCGAAATCCGACGCCTGGATTGCAAATTATGAATTTTTCTTTATTTTTCCACAAAAATACAAATTTGGATTAAAATATCCAAAAGAATTGCTATTTCGTCCTGTAGTAATTAAATTTCTATTTTGTCTTTTTGTGATTAAGTTAATCCAAGCAATTAACTCTTAATCACATGTCTTAATCCTTAGCTACTATTCACGTTCACTATTTACGTGGGTCAAATTCTTAATTGTATTATTTTATCCTCCAATACATATATCTGTCAATATAATTCGTGAATTTTCATTTATCATAAAAATATTTACAAAAGAATTTAGGATTATAATCTCAAAATGATGCGTATATGGTCGGAGTTTCACAATCCTCCTCCCTTACAATAGGTTTCGTCCCGAAACCTATTTTTCCTTGAACAATTGAGGATATTTTCTTTTGACCTCTTCTCGTATATCCCAAGTGGCTTCGGACTCTGAATATCAATTCCATTGTACCTTTACATACTCGATCTCTCTGTTCCGAAGCTTCTTGATCTTGAAATTCAATATTTTGATTGGTCTTTCCTCATAGTTCAAGTGTTCTTGGATTGACAAATTTTCTACTATCAACACATAGGTAGGATCAAAAACATATTTTCTGAGCATGGAGATGTGAAACACATTGTGGATGACACTTAGGGCTGGAGGCAGGGCTATTCTGTAGGCTAGATTGCCTATCTTTTCCAAAACTTCAAAGGGCCCGACATATCTTGGGTTTAGTTTTCCCCTCTTTCCAAACCGGTTGACTCCTTTGAATGGCGTTACTTTGACAAATACGTGATCCCCAACTTGGATATTTAAATCCCTTCTTTTACAATCGGTGTAACTCTTTTGCCTGCTCTGGGTCGTGAGTATATAATGGCGAATCACTTGAACTTTTTTTACCATTCTTTTAAGAGGTCTGGAGCTAACTTCTTTTCTCCCACTTCATCCCAGTTTAGAGGAGTTCTATATTTCTGACCAACTTATTGAAAATGCTCCACCGTTGCGAGGATACAAATCTAGTTCTCAACTAGAAAAAGTGTCATTTTATGGTGCAAGAAGGTATCGTACTTGGTTATAGGGTCTCTAAACAAGAAATTAAAGTGGACAAGGCTAAAATCGAGACGATCGAGAAATTGCCTCCACCCACCTCAGTCAAAGGCATTTACAGTTTTCTGGGACATGCAGGGTTCTACAGGCGATTCATAAAAAGAGTTCTCAAAGATAGCCAAGCCACTATGCTCACTGCTCGAGAAAGATGAGTCATTTGAATTCACCAGCGAATGTAGGGAAGCATTCTAGGAGTTGAAAAAGAAATTGGTATCCACGCAAATTATTATTTCTCCAGAATGGAGCCTTCTATTCGAATTGATGTGTGACGCGAGCGATTACGTAGTGGGAGTGGTACTGGGGTAGCGAAAGAACAAGGTTTTTCACTCCATATACTAAGCTAACAAAACCTTGAATGAGGCATAAATGAATTATACTACGACCGAAAAGGAACTGCTAGCGGTGGTATTTGCATTCGAAAAATTCAAAGCCTATCTGGTGGGCACCAAAGTGATTGTTTACACAGACCATTCAGCCATCAAATATTTGATCAAGAAAAAGATGCAAAACCACGCTTGATTCGATGGGTCTTACTGCTACAGGAGTTTGACCTCGATATCAAAGATCGGAAGGGAGCTGAGAATCAGGTCGCTGACCATCTATCCCGCCTCAGAGGATCCCAATTAAACCACGATACGGAGCAAATTCGGAAAAGTGTTCTCGGATGAGTAGCTATTCTCTATCTCCCCTGGCAGTCTACCATGGTATGCAGACATCGTCAATTACATCGTCAGCGGAATGCTGCCTCCGGAGTTGAATTCACACCAAAAGAAGTTCCTCCATGATGTTAAATTTTACTTATGGGATGAACCATATCAGTTTAAGCAATTCCCAGACCATTTATATCGGAAGTGTATCCCAGAATGTGAACAAGAATCAATATTGCAGAGCTGCCATTCATCTCCGTATGGGGTCACTTTCATGGAGATAAGACTGTGCAAAAAATACTTCAATCTGGATTCTACTGACCATCTCTATTTAAAGACGTCCATTTTTATGCCAAGACGCGCAATCAATGCCAACGGACAGGTAATATTTCCAAAAGACACGAAATGCCTCTCACTAATATCATTGAGGTAGAAATATTTGATGTATGGGGAATCGACTTCATGGGCCCATTCATTCCCTCCTTTGGGAACCAATACATTTTGGTTGCTGTTGGTTATGTTTCCAAATGGGTAGAAGCGATTCCGACTCAAGCAGATGATGCCAAAACGGTTCTCAAATTCATTAAGAAGAACATCTTTACCCATTTCGGCATGCCTCGGGTGATCATTAGTGATGGAGGATCCCACTTCTGTAACCAGCAGTTCATGGAAATTCTGCACAAATATGGCATACGCCAAAGGGTGACAACAGATTATCATCCGCAAGCTAATGGACAGGCGAGTTGGCCAACAGGGAATTAAAGCAAATTTTGGAGAAAATGATCGTGTCATCTCGCAAAGACAGGTCCGTCAAACTGAATGACGCACTATGGGCGTACAAACTGTTTATAAAACTCAGTTTAGAATGTCTCCGTACCAACTGGTCTATGGAAAAGCCTGTCATTTACAGCTGGAGGTGGAGCACAATGCGTATTGGGCGATTAAAAAACTAAACCTGGACATGCAACAAGCGGGGGAACGTCGATTACTGCAACTCAATGAGTTGGACGAAATCCGAATGCAAGCCTATGAAAATGCCAAGATCTATAAAGAAAAGGTGAAGAAATGACATGATAAAAAGATTCTATCATGGAAATTTGAACCAGGTCAAAGAGTTTTGCTTTTCAATTCAAGATTAAAATTATTTCTAAGGAAATTCAAATCCAGATGGTTGGGTCTGTTCATGGTAATAAAGGCGACTGAGCATGGGGCAGTGGAAATATTCAACGAAGCATCCAGCAATAGCTTTGTCGTGAATGGGCAACGTCTTAAGCACTATATGGGAGATGATTTTCAACATTGCAAGGAGGTGGTGGAACTGAGAGAAAGTTAAATAGCGGGAACTTCGGGCAGAAGACGTTAAACTTTGCGCTGGATGGGAGGCAACCCATCACTCATTCTCATTTTGATTTTTGTCTTTGTCTTTGTTTTTGTTTTTATTTCTAGGAAGAAGATTTAGAGCTTAGTTTCAAAGAGATCATGGTCCGAGCCTGCTTTGGGTAGCCGTCTCAGCCCCAGCCCCAGCCCCAACTCGACGATAGCAAGGACGAGGACGCCATTGAATTCGATTCTTGAGGGAGTCCCGGTCCTTTCATTTTGTTTTTATTTTTTCTACTTTTCATTGTATTTTCATTATTAGGTCATTCTAGGTCAGCACGCATTGAGGATAATGTATCTCTCAAGTTTGGGGGGTGTATAATTCTCAACCATAGGTTAGTTTTTCATGTTAGTTTTTCATGTTTTATTTTATGCTGCATGTATGTCAATTCTAGCTAATAAAAGTTATCTTTGTTTCAATCCATCTTATTGTGAAAATGTGCAAGGTTGTGATTAATGTTGACTTAAAATTGAATTCATGAAAGAATGGGCAATTCGGATTAAAAAAAAACCAAGTATAAAGTCAAGTTGAAATTGACATGTGAAAGAATTAAAAAGGAATTTCATAATATATTGTTCTAATTCGATTACATGTATATCTTCCAGACTGAAATGATGAGAACTAAACTAAATAAATGGCTGACCAAATACTTTAATGGGTTCAGAAATGGTATTATTTCACAGAATCACAGAAGCATGTTCAATACCCTTAACAAGGCATCGGAAAAATAAAAAAACGGGGTGGTTGACCTGAGCTGAGTAACCGGGACTTGGCATCAACAAATGACAAGGTTCGTATAAAAAAGCAGAGGAAAATCACAATAATAACGCTTTAAAATCAAAATTCTCCCTGGATACCCTAAAATATGGTGGGGGGAGTAAAAAAAAATAGATCTCCAGATATCCTAAAATATAGTGAGGAGAATTTTTGCAATAAGTTTGGGGGGGAAAAGACTGTGCAGTTGGTAGAAATTGAACCTAGTGACTTATTACCTTTTTCTGTGACCCGTTAATTCAGATTAAACCTTGGTTTGTCTGTTTTCATTACTTCTCTAACTAGTTTTTTGATCGAATGGAAGATTAACGTGTTGAATTGTGACCATGTAGTAAGGAATTTTAGTATCCACATGTAACTTGGTTTGAGAATGAAAGGCATGCCTTGTTTGTGTAATGGATGATTTTTCAAGTTAGATTGATCTTGACCTTGTGAAATAGATAAGTGGATTGATCAAAGCATAACAGGGGGCAAAGAGAGTTGGCGGAGTTTGCATTGATTGATTGATTGATTGATTGATTCATTGATTGATTCATGTGTTGCTCGAGGACTAGCAACATTTAAGTTGAGGGTGTGATAACTCGTAAAAATACGAGTTATCATTGCCCATTTCAGACTTTATTTTTATGTTAGTTCGAGAGATTATGCTTAGTTTGCATCCATTTAGCTTAATTTTCACTCGCTTTGCATTTTAGGAGCATTATTTAATTTTTAGGCATTTTTAGCATTAATCAGACAATTTTTTAGTCTATTTTCTTAGTTTTCCATCTTTTGTAGGAAGGACGGGACACATGAAGGCATGCGGGCGAGTGGAATGCAGTTCAGAACCAAGTTACAAGGCATGTGGATGGCGCCCAGGCGCCACCCTCCGTGCCTTGCCATTTTTCAGCACAATTCAACGTACAACTTGTTTCCAGTGAGTTGGGGCCTAGGTGCCAGCCAGGGGCATCTAGGTTCCACTTCATCAACATGCAAGTAAAATTTTGAAGGTTTTTGAAGTCATAAGTCACATTTCTCATAAGTCACATTTCTTCCAGGGAGTTGGCGCCTAGGCGCTAGACATGATCCCACAATGTGTCCAGGAGAAGCTCCAAGTTATAAAAACTTTAGGGAGTTGGCGCCTAGGCGCCAAGACATGAATTTCTAGGGTTTGCAAAGAGGTTCCAAGTTGCCCAACACATAGAGAGTTGGTGCCTAGGCACCAGCCAGTGGCACCTAGGCGCCAATACGCATCCGTCTACACAAATTCCAGTGTGTAGGCTGTGCAACCGGGCTTTATAAATAGATCCTAGGAGTTCGCGCACGAAGAGAGAGGGGGGAGAGCCCAGGAGCGAACTACACAACAAGAGAAAGAGAAAATCATGATAAAAGTTTTCTCTATTTCTTTCTATTTTTCTTTCTCTGCTTGCATGGATACCTTTTATATAGATGTAATGGATGTTAAGATCATGTCTTTCAACTAAACCTCCATTAGATGGATAGTTCAGATGAATTGAATTCTAAACTATATTGTTTTTTTGGTTTTTGAATATTCAGGAATGAATATTTGACTTTATATATGATTGTGTATGATTTACCTTTGCATGTGTGAATTTAATGCTTTTTACAAGATTAGCTATCTTGTGAGATGATTTATGTGCTTGATTTATCCTTGGAAGAGGAAGATCTTTGCCAGATCCATGTGCAAGGCATAAGTTTCCACCTTATTAAGTGGAGCTATTTAACGGATAGGAATATACCGTTAAATCCTGTGTAATCATTATACAGGTTATGAACTTATCAATTTCACTTTATTTAATGGAATGGGAACATAGTAATTAAATAGGATGTGATTAGCTTTATATAATATTGGAAGACATATATAGAGATTAATGAACTTGGGCTAGTAAATCCACACACAATACAATTAAAAAGAACCAATGCGATATAGTTTAGATTCAAGGATTCCGAAATATCCATCTGCCATCCTTGATCAGTAAATCCGTTTATAGTATCTAGAAGTTCGTAACTCTACTCTAATTTCTCATTGCAGTCATTATTTTTAGTTAAATCATAAACTCAGAATTTTTCACCCATCAAAAGCAGTTAAACTAATTAATAATTCCGGTTAATAATTTCTCGAGGAAATGTACTCTACTCACTCTTTATTACTTGACACGGCACGTATACTTGCGTAAATAGCGAGCATTTTAATTGACATATACATAGCTCGTTACACCCCAAAACCTTTTGGACAATTTACTCTCATTTAGCATAGTTCTAGCCATTTCTTGTATGGCTTAGTTTTTCCTTTCAACAACTCCATTTTGTTGAGGAGTTCTTGGTGCAAAAAATGTATGGTGAATTCTTTTTTCATTGCAAAATTCTCCGAGTTGTTTGTTTTCAAATTCACCACCATGATCGCTTCTAATGGAAATAATTGTACTTTATTTTTCATTTTGCACCAAATTTGAAAACATGACAAACATAGAAAATGCTTTATCTTTGCTAGCTAAGAGTATAATCCAAGTAAATCTTGAAAAATTATCAACAATTACGAAAACAAAAATATACTTTTTCCCTCCAAGAGTTAAAATGTCCGATGACCCATAAAGATCCATATGCAATAATTCAAGTGGCCTAGTCGTTGAAATTTTCTTTTTGGTGGAAAATGACATTTTGGGTTGCTTGGATAATTGACAAGCCTTACAAATCTTATCCTTGAAATATTTAAGCTTTAGTAACCCTTGTACTAGACTCTTTTTTCATAATATTTTAATATTTGACATATTTATATGTCCAAGCCTTGTATGTCATATCCATGGATCATTTTCTATAGCTATTTGACATTTTTCCTCAAGTCCGTCTAGGCAAACCAAATATACATTTTCATGTCTTTTTCCACTGAATAGTATGTGATCATCATCAAATACATTGCAAATATAGGATTCAAATATAACTATATAACCTTTATCACATAATTGACTAATACTCATTAAGTTGTGTTTGAGTCCTTCAACAAATAATACGTCCTCAATACATGCATTTGAAATTTCATGAATATTTTCTTTACCTTTGATTTTACCTTTTTCATTATTTCCAAAAGCAACTATTCCTTCATTGCACAGGTTGATTTTATGAAACAGTCTTTTTTCTCCTATCACATGTCTTAAGCAACCACTATTCATAAACCATATGTTATTGGCCTTAGCTCTAAGATAAACCTGCAATAATAAAGTCAAGTGGAGCTTATCCTTTTGGTACCCATTTTATGGATCCATTTGGGTTAGTTATTCATTGGAATCTATGTTAATCTACTCTTGAAGGCATAAATCCAATGCTCTTGGGCATCAAAACCAATTTTGCACCAAGGTTTTATAATTTTCTCATTTTGCATTGATATACCTTGTGTCCTATCTTGTTGCAAAAATTACAAGCTTCGAGGAGTCTAGGAGTGGGAAGCCATTTGGTAGTTGGTTCCCTAGTCTTTTGATCCAAACCACATGATTCATCTTAGGTTTAGCATGAATGGGTTTTACTTTGTTTCTATAAGTCCTTGGAGCATTAGTTTTGCTATTTTCATCTTGCTCAAATGTGGTATACCCAAGTCCTTTCTTACAACTTTGGGTGGTCATTTTCAAAATATTTTGACACTTTCTCCAGGATTAGAAAACTTAGCAAGCGATTCATTTAATAATTCATTTTTCTTTTTGAGTTTTTTAACTCATTTGTCAAAATATTCTTTTCGCTTGTCAAATGATCAACTTTTTCTGCTAGCTTTCTGTTCACAATAATTACTATGTTACATTGTCTTTTCTTTATCGTGAACTTATTTCCCAATCTTTTTATTTCCTCATATAATAAATCAGAGGCTTATTGAAGTTCTTATAATTTAGCACATTTGAGGCAGTCATTTGTAGAAGAAAAAATAGAAAAAAGATTTTTATTTGGAGGTTACCTATTCGTTACTTGTGCAGTTTGTTGAAGTAGTTTGTTCCTCCAAAATTTCCGTCACTGTAAGACATATGCTGGAATCTTCCATATTTGCCATACAACAAATCCTTGCACAGTTTTCTGCCTCATTTTCTTCACTTGAGGAACTGCATATTATGGATACTTCCTCATTTACATACATGCCTCTTCCTTTGATCTTTTGAAATCTTCGATTATCGCCTCAATCTTTCTTTTCTCTTCGCTCCTTTGATTTGGTTTTTTCAGGCGTTGGGCATTGGGCTTGCATATGCCCATACAGCCACACCGAAAGTATTTTGTTGCCTCCTTTTTCTCCTTAGAATTTCTTTCTTTAAAGTTTTTAAAATTCCTTCCTTTCCTTACAAACTTTCTGAATCGTTTTGTAAGTAAGACAATTTCTTCATCGTCATTTTGTGAGGATGAGGTGGAGTTGTCCAAATCTTGTGTGGCTTTTAAAGCAATAACTCTCTTGCCTCTATGTTGCTCCTCATTTCTCCTTTTTATCAAATCATGTGACGTGAGTGAGCTTATAAAGTCTTCTAGTCGTAGTGTATTGAGGTCTTTTGCTTCCTCAATAGTTGTAATCTTTGGAGTCCATGATTCGGATAGCGCTCTTAGAATTTTCATTACTTGCTCAGATTCAAAAATTGCTTTCCTAGACCTTTCAAGGCGTTAGTAATCTTAGAAAATCTAGAAAATATTTAAAAAATATTTTCTATCTCTAACATTTTAAATCTTTTCAATTCTCCAATCAAAATATTTCTCCTTGTCCCTTAGACTTGAGAAGTTCCTCATAAATGGATGTCAATGTATCAATATCTCTTTGGCAGTTTGGCATGATGATACTCTATCATATTCAGATGCCGTTAATGCACAAAAGAGGGAGTTCATGGCTTTCGCGTTGCTTTTAACAACTCTTACTTCCTCCTCGGACCATCCGGAGGCTCTTTCATTGGTAGGCAACACAATGCCATCTTGGATAGCAATCCAAGAATCAATGTTTGTAGCCATGATCAATTGTTTCATTCTCAACTTCCAATAACCGAAATTAGTCCCATCAAATAGAGGTGGTATAGTGAAAGATTGACCCTCGGCAAAAGTAGGGTGGAAGTTGATTGGGATGCCATTTCAAAAGATCTCTTTGGTTTAAACTCAAAGACCTGCTCTGATACCACTTGTTGGTCCCGAGTTTATAGCAATTACCCAAGAGGAGAAGGGTGAATTGGGTATTTAAAATTTTTCACTTAAACAGCGGTTTAGTTCAGTCCCCTTAATGAAACAAATAGAAAATATGGTGAGTAATAAGATAATCAAAACAGAAATATAAATCACAGCAATGGGCAAGATTTTATAATGGTTCGGGCAACCTTCCCTACTCCACTCTTCCAAGATCACACTCCTTGTGACTTGGGTTCTACTATGTATTTCACAAATACATTTAGAGCCTCAGCTCTCTTCTAGATTCCAGCTCTAGGGGGCATAGACAACTCACGGCACAAGTAGGTGATGAGTCTCACTCCAGTCATACCGCTACTTTGTTATCACTTGGTTTGAAACACCAATATCAAACCAAGTATCAAAACCAAATAACAAATTGTAAAGAAAGGAGATCTACACTTTACAGATTGTGTAGGTAAGTTACAGCACGTGGAAGAACTCGTAGAAGAGACGATTTAATCAGCATTGGAGCATGCAGTAAGTTGGAGCTCGTTCTTCCTTCAAAACTTGTATTGATCACTCAAAACTAGGAGAAGATGGAATTTGGATCTTAGTAGTTGCACTTTCTTCTTGCTTTCATGTTCATTTGAATGTCCATTTATAATGGTGGAAGAAATTTGAACGTTTGAGGGTTGGTGGCGCGTATTTAATGCGCCAACGTTCGAATTTTTCGAACATTGCAACCCAAGTCGCAGATGGAGTCGACTTCGGGTGCAACTTCACCCAAGTCACAGACTGGAGTCGACTTTAGGTGCGACTTCGGTCTTCAGCAAGCTCCTTAAGTTTCTCCTCAGGTCAACTTGGTCTTGAACTTGTCCCAAGTCGCAGGTGAAGTCGACTTCGGGTGCGACTTCACTTTCTGTACTTGCTTGATGAACTTGAAATATTTAGAAACGACCTTGGTTGCTTGATATTCTTCACATTAATTGTTCTTCCACTGATTTCTTTTATTTGTAACTCAGTATGATCATTTTTCTTGAAATTTTCTAACTTCATGTCTTGAAGTTGGAGTACTTGAATCTTGGAGTTTGTAGAAATGTCCAAATGAGTATTCCTTAATCTTGAATGATTTATTCATGTAAATCAGCTTGTCTTGGACTTCATTTATCTTCATTTTGTTCCAAGTCGAAAGTTTGGGTAGACTTGGGTTCCAACTTCGTTCAAGTCGTATGCGAAGTCGACTTGGGTATGAGACTTCACTTTTTGAATTTCCAAATTCAGTGCTGGAGATTTTGGGTTTGTCGAAGTCGATTATGGAGTTGACTTGGTTTGCGACTTCACCCAAGTCGTAGATAGAGTTGACTTGGTGTGCGACTTTAGCAACTTTTGCTCCTCAGATTCAGCTCTGGCCATAAAATTACATTTGAAGTCGATGCTAGAGTCGACTTGGATTTGCGACTTCACCCAAGTTACAGGTGGAGTCGACTTTGATTATGACTTCACCTATCCTTGTGCCCAAATTTAGCGCTGGAAGGTTTTTTCCGTTTGAAGTCGCATCCAGAGTCGACTTGGGGATCAACTTGACCTAAGTCGATGCTTGAGTCGACTTGGAAATCAACTTGACCTATCAGACTTCATATTTTTAATTTTTATATCCTTTAAACATTTCACAAAACATGTTAGTAGCCAAAACTTACTTAAATTGAATTGTTAATCACCAAAACATAGACTTCGCTCATTTTTCCATTGATTTCAACACTTGTTTCCAACAATTTGCATTGCATCTCAGAGTTAATGAAATCAACATATTATAGCAAATACATACAGCGCACAAGTTATATTCATTCAACCATTTCAATTCATCTAAAACAGATCATTTTCATATATAACCAAACATTTTATACAATGTGAAGCAATGAAATGCAAAATGACCTATATGTGTACAAACTACCCATCCCATGAAAGTAAACTATCCTGAAAAACTCAAAACTCTCTTCCCTTTTTGTTAAAGAATAAAAAAGGAGATAGGGAAATCGGGATTTAGTGAATTGAAAGGCAGAGATTGGATAAGATGACCGACAAGGAGGTGGGATAGGCCTGATGTGGGCAAAGGAATAAAAAGATGAGAGAGGCTGAATGGTGGGTTCAGCTCTTACTGATTCGCCAAAATAGGGATCCAGATTAGGCACGCTCGACATACGACAACCTCTACTGCTTCTCGATGCAAGCCGATACTTGTTATTGCGTAGTTTGTGATCCATTCGATCCTAACGAGTATGCATGTCCATGATCGCCATATGGATCCCGACCAACTATGACGTGATCCTATCTTCCATTTGCTCAAGGTGTGCCCGTAGAGCGTTGACCAAGGTATCCCATGTCAGTGAATGCGGACGGGGGTCGGGGATCTGTGAACCTCTAGGAGAGCATGGCCCCTGTGACTAGGGCGATGCAGGCTCGGCAGGCACAATCGTTGGTGGAGAAGGGGCTACCTCCTGCTGTGGGGACGGGGGGGGGGCTGCTCCCCCTCAGAATGTGCACGTCCCGCTTCTGGTTGGGCTGGTTGTCCCATTCTTTCCCAAGTTTTCTCAGCTCTAAATTTCTCCACATTTATTTTCATTATGGTTAACAAGGCCTTGTTTATTGCATTTGTTGGCTTTAATACTTCAAATAGCTTGTCGTCGAGATCAACACCAAGATAATGCATTATTCTAGTGATCTAAGTCCCATATGGTAGCACGCCTCGTGGGTTGTCTTTCTTTGAGGCTAAGACTTCCAGCAACAATGCAGGCAGGCTGACTTTGACCCGATTGTCGATTTCCATAGAATTTCAGCCTCCTGTGGGTTTAGTTGGTTCCGACCTCCTCATTTACGTTAAATACAATGAGTGATTAACAACCATAGAACCCTCAATCTCAAAGACAAATCCATATAATGAAGAAATTTTATTCCAAGGTGATATTTATTGCTCTTGGTTAACTGATTGTACATCTGTGAAATTGTTAACCCTTCGAGAATACTCTCCTCTGCTTCTGGAACATTCAAAATTTTTGTAATTCTGCAGATTGCATTTCCCCTGTGATTGCCATTTCTAATTCCCAAATTTATATCTTTTCCCTTTACAAAAGTCAAGTAATACTCCTAATCTCAAAGATAGTAGAATACTCGGGTCAAATCCGGGTATACCCTGTCATCAGCTTTTAGAAGCCCAGTCCATCCCTGAAAATCAAGTAGCTCCTTTATTCCAAACACATAGTCTCACAAAAACTTAAAATCAATAATCTTGGGTACAAAGATCTTACGCTCGTAAAAGTTCTTGTAGAATCTGCTATGCTGCCGTTCAATCCTGAAATATGTAGTTGGCATTTTAAGGACCTGTCCCTTCTGAGTTAGGGTGCCCTACCTGTTTACAGCCGATAGCGTCTCACTTCTTGACCTAGATTCGAAGCTGACTTGTTGGGGTGCCGACGAGGATGGATAAGCCTCGCGGAAATGCACATGACGTCCCTCAAATGCGGAGGCCTCCTCCCGAACTCGTTTGGATGGAGTTCGTTGTCGGTGGGGTACCCCCTCGCCTGTATTTGATCTTAATGGCCTGGATACGGCCAGTTTGGAAGGCTTTGCGACTGCTTTAGGAGTCATGTGATCAATCTGATGTGGGTTTTGAGATGGATTTCTATGGATTGCTTGGAGAGCTGATGCAAGCAAGATCAGTGGGCCTTTAAAAGAGACGGAGTGATGAGAAAGAGGAACTGTAATCTAAGAGGGAACCGTTGGCTGGAAATACTGGCCGGAGGTGGCGGTGCCCGTCGGACAGGGAGAAAATGAGAGAGAGAAGGAAATGACGATACAGCAAAGGGAAAAAAGAAAAAGGGAAGAATGGAGATAGAAAAAACTGGAACTTGTAGAGAGAAGAATTGAGAAAACAGGGATATCTGAAAACAAGAGAAATAGGGTCGACACCAGAGAGAAAAATGGAGAAATGAAGAAGAATAGGAAAGAAAGAAGAAGAAGACAAACGCGCAGGAAGCCCAAGTGGCGCTGCGCTGGAGTCGACTTGCCCTAACCAAAGCCGACTTCGCCTCATGTGAAGTCGACTCGCCTGTCCGAAGTCGACTTGGGTTTTGTGGAGTCGACTTGGCTGACCGAAGTCGACTTGGCTCTCCAGACTTGGTTTTTCTAAAATGCTCCCCCTATCATTATATGCTTCTAATCAAACTCAATCATATCCATATCATTCCTAATTTTATAAAATGATTGTTTTACTAAATATTTAGTAAAAATATCTGCAATTTGGTCATCTGTTTTAACATATTCCAGACAAATGTCATGATTTTCAACATGTTCACGAATGAATTAATGTCTAACACTATATGCTTTATTCTAGAATGTAACATAGGATTTTTGGTCAAACAGATTGCACTTGTGTTATCACATCTAATTGGAATATCATGATAATCAATACCATAATCCTTAAGTTGTTGTTTCATCCAAAGTAATTGGGCACAACAGCTCCTGACGGCTATATATTCGGCTTCCGTGGTAGATAGAGCAACACTTGTCTGTTTTCTTGAAAACCATGAAACCAACATGTTTCCAAGAAATTGACATGTTCCACTAGTACTTTTTCTATCTATTTTGTAACTAGCAAAATACACATCCGAGTAGCCAATGAGATCAAATGTTGACCCCTTTGGATACTAGGGGTGGGAATCGGGGCGGGTCGGGGCGGGTCAGGGTTTGCCCAACCCTGACCCTACTTTTCAAAAATCTTGTTTGACCCTTATTTTATACCGGGTCGGGACAAGGTTGGTTTGACCCTTACTTTTTTCTACCAGGTCTAGGGACAAAATTCGGGTCGGTGTCGGACCGGTTTCGGGATAGCGGGTCGGGTAAAAAATACGAGTCAAATAAGATAATTTTCAAATTTTATATATCTATCAAACATAAGTATACATCTATACTAAATTTAAATATTATATGTTTCAATATTTCATTAATTATTAAAAAACACATAATTAAGAAAACAAAACATTTGAAAATATAGTATACATCTATTAAAATAGGTTAATATGCAATTACACATAAGGGTTATATACGTACAAATTTTTTATTAATTCTTATATTGTTTTTTGAATAAATTGATTCTTCTATTATTGATAGAGTTAATTATAAAAAAGTGAGAAATTTGAAAGAAAATAACAATAACATTTCAATATAGTCTTATAATTTTTAATAAATTTATATATGCGGGGCGGGTCGGACTCTTCGGGTCAGGACATGGTCGACCCACCCCAACCCTATTTTTGAATTCGGGTCAAAATTTCTGACCCATCCCTATACCGGGTAAAAAATGTATTGATTTTACCCGGCCAAAAACGGGTCGGGTCAATACCGGGTCACGGGTCGACCCGCCCCAATTCCCACCCCTATTGGATACCATAGTCCTAGATTAGTGTATTTATCAAATATCTGAAAATTCTTTTTACAGCTTTAAATGTGATTCTTTAGGACATGATTAGAATCTAGAACACATGCAAATACTAAATAAGATATCAGGTCTAGAAGCAGTTAATTATAATAAAGACCCTATCATACTTCTATACAATTTTTATTCGACAGATTTACCCTTTTCATCCTTGTCGATCTTGATGGTTGAACTCATTGGTGTGTTTGCGCCTTTGTTATTCTGCATTCCGAACTTCTTTAATATCTCCTTCACATACTTAGACTGATTTATGAAGATCCCTTCTGCTTGTTGCTTAATTTGCAGCCCAAGGAAGAAGTTCAATTCTCCCATCATGCTCATTTTAAATTCATTATACATAATCTTAGAAAATTCTTAGCACAGGGTTTCATTAGTAACTCCAAATATTATATCATCAACATAAATTTGAACAATTAAAATATTTTTATCCTTATACTTGATGAACAATGTTGTATCAACTTTTCATCTTTGAAATTCATGATCAATCAAAAATTTGCTTAACCTTTCATACCAAGCTCGTAGAGCTTGTTTTAGTCCATATAGTACTTTGGTTAACTTGAAAACATATTTTGATTGATCCTTTTCTTTAAATCCCGGAGGTTGTTTAACATAAACTTCTTCATTCAAGTAACCATCCAAAAATGCATTTTTTATATCTATTTGAAACAATTTAAAATCCATGTGAGAAGCAAATGATAGTAAGATACGTATGACTTCTAATCTAGCCACAGGAGCATATGATTCTTCAAAAGTTATTCCCTCTTCTTGAGAATAATCTTTGACTACGAATCTGGCTTTGTTTCTCACCACAAGTCCACTTTCATCTAATTTGTTCATAAATATCCATTTGGTACCAATAACTGTGCAATCTTTGGGTCTAGAAATTAGATGTTATATATTGTTTCTTTAAAATTGATTTAGCTTTTCTTGCATTGTGGTGATCCAATTTTCATCATTAAGAGCTTGATCAATGGATGTTGGTTCAATTTTTGACACAAAAGCAAATTCTCCACAAATATTGTGTCTTGATCTTCTAGTTTTTACTCCGTCATAGATATTACCAATAACTTGCTCAATTGGATGGTCATTTTTGAATTTTAAATCAGTTGGAGCTTTGTAAGAATTGTTACCTTCACTTAACCTTTCCTCCATGGAATTTTTTTATTTTGCTTCGGCTTCTCCTTATTGCTCTTGTTGTTCTGCCTTTGGGTTATTTGAGACCTCATCTGCATCACTTAATTCACATCCTTTCTCGGAGTTTGGTTAAATTCATCAAAAACAACATGTATTGATTCTTCTACTATTTGATTTTTCTTTTTAAAGACTCTATATGCTTTGCTATAATGAATTACCAAGAAAAATTGTCTCATCACTTTTAGCATCTAATTTTCCTAAGTTGGTCTTTCAATTGTTTAACAATAGCATGTACATCCAAAGCCATGAAAATATGATATGTTTGATTTTCTTCCTTTCCATAGTTTATATAAGGTCTTTTTCAAAATTGTTCTAATGGTAACTCGGTTTAATAAATGACAAGCTGTACTTACGGCTTCACTCTAAAATCTTTTGGACAATTTACTCTCATTTAGCATTGTTCTAGCCATTTCTCGTATTGTCCTCTTTTTTCTTTCAACAATCCCATTTTGTTGGTGGGTTCTTGGTACAGAAAATGTATGGTGAATTCCTTTGTCATTGCAAAATTTTATGAATCGTTTATTTTAAAATTCACCAGTTGATCACTTTTAATAGAAATAATTGTATTTTATTTTTCATTTTGCACCAAATTTGAAAACATGACAAATATAGAAAATGCTTCATCTTTGCTAGCTAAGAGTATTATCCATGTGAATCTTGAAAAATCATCAATAATTATAAATACATACTTTTTCCCACCAATGGTTAAAATGTCTGATGGCCCATAAAGATCCATATGCAATAATTCAAGTAGCCTAGTCGTTGAAATTTCCTTTTTGATGGAGAATGACATCTTGGGTTGCTTGGATAGTTGACAAGCCTTACAAATCTTGTCCTTGTCATATTTAAGCTTTGGTAACCCTTCTACTAGGCTCTTTTTCCACAAATTTTTAATATTTGACATATTGATATGCCCAAGCCTTTTATGTCATATCCATGGATCATTTTCTATGGATATTAGACATTTTTCATCAAGTTTATCTAGGCAAACTAAATAAACATTTTCATGTCTTTTGCCACTAAAAACTATGTGATCATCATCAAATACATTGCATATAGAAGATTCAAATACAACTTTATAACCTTTATCACATAATTGCTACTACTCATTAAGTTGTGTTTGAATCCTTCAACAAATAGTATATCTTCAATACATGGGTTTGAAATTCCATAAATATTTCCTTTACCTTTGATTATACCTTTTTCATTGTTCCCAAACGCAACCGTTCCTTCGCTACATGGTTTGATCCTATGGAACAATCCTTTTTCTCCTGTCATGTGTCTTGAGCAGGCACTATCCATAACCACATATTGTTGGCCTTTGCTCTAAGACAAACCTGCAAAAATAAGGTCAAGTTGAGCTTATCTTTTTTGTATCCATTTGGGTTAGTTATGTTGGTCCCGAGTTAATGGCAAAACCCAAGAGGGGAGGGGTGAAGTGGGTATTTAAAAATTTATAACTTAAACAGAAACTTTACCCCGGATTATTGTAATCCCCTTAATGAAGAAACGAAATGGAAAGCAATATAATGTAGAGAGCAGAAATATAAATCAAACACACAAGATTTTATAGTGGTTCGGGCAACCTCCCTACTCCACTCTTCCAAGCTCACACTCCTTGTGACTTGGGTTCCACTATTGTATTCTTCAAATACAATTAGAGCCACTGCTCTCTTCTAGATTCCAGCTCTAGGGGGCTTCAACACAACACAGCACAAGTAGGTGATGAGTTCCACTCCAATCACACACTACTTTGCTTACGCTTGATCCTAGCTCCTAAAACTAGATCAAGTTCAATACAATCAAAATGAAATAACAAAAGAAGTCTACACTTTACAGATGTGTAGAAGCAATTTGGCGCAGAGAAGAACTCGTAATGTAGGCTTTGAAGATTCAGAAATGTAGCTCTTGCAATTTGAAGTAAAGTTCTTCCTCTTTGAATGGCTTGATCTCTTTAGAGCTCTTGAATATAGGAGTTAAGCACACTTAATGATTCTCAGCTACTTCCCTCGTCCACCATGAATGCCTTTTATAATTTTGGAGGGAATCCGAACGTTAGAAGGTAGGTGGCGCGCATTTAATGCGCCAACGTTCGATTAAATTTCGACCGTTGCGACCCAAGTCGCATGTGGAGTCGACTTCGGGTGCGACTTCGCCCAAGTCGCAGATAGAGTCGACTTCGGGTGCGACTTCGCTTCTCCGTAGCGACTTCAAGTTCCAGGCTGGGTCGACTTAGTCCTCGACTTGACCCAAGTCGCAGGTGAAGTCGACTTCGGGTGTGACTTCACCTTGTCAGTTGGCTTTGATGAACTTGAATAATTCCGAGATGCTTGTTCCTTCATGCCTTTATTTCTTTTGCATCTCTCATGTCTTTCCTTTATTGTTTTTGCTTTTCTTTGCTCCATGTTTTGTAAGCCTTGAATCATATGATCTTGAATAACTTCTTGGTCAAGCTTATGCATCTTGTTTTGAACTTGGATTGATCTTCATAGCTTGAGTTTCTTCATCTTGAGAGCGTGCTTGAATCTTTGCCTTGGACTTGATAAACTTGATTTTGATAAAGAGCTTGTATCCTTGATTTGGTCTTGAGAGATCTTAAGTTGATCTTGGGATGAACTTGAAACTGCATCTTTGAGCTTGAGAGCATCAAGTCGAACTTGGGGTCGACTTCGTCCGCGACTTCGCCCAAGTCGCAACTGGAGTCGACTTCGTTTGCGACTTCGGCATTCTTTTGTCCCAAATTCAACTCTGGACGATTTTTCCCATCTGAAGTCGATGCTGGAGTCGACTTCGTCTGCGACTTGGCTTCCCAAGTCGCAAGTGGAGTCGACTTGGCCTGCGACTTCACTTGCTCTTCTCCCATTTTCAATTCTGGACAGATTTGGCTTCTTGAAGTCGATCTTGGAGTCGACATGGGGAACGACTTGGCCTTTCATACTTCATTTTCTTCAAATGTATATTCCTTAAACATTTCCACAAACGTGTTAGTAGCCAAGACTTACTCAAATTTATTTGTTAATCATCAAAACATAGATTTAGCTTGTTTTCCACATATTTCCAACAATCTCCCCCTTTTTGATGATTGAGAAAACCGATTTGAGTGCATACCTTTCAATTGCTTAAAAAATAACATGCTCATTTTGTATTTTGAAATTTTATCATACTTAAGCTCATGCAAGCATATCCTACTCTTCTCCTCCTTTGTCCTACTCTTCTCCCCCTTTGGACTTATATCAAATCCTACTCTTCTCCCCCTTTTTGTCAATATATCAAAAAGTTAGAGGGTAAAGAGATAGGTGAGTTTGCTCCCCCTAAACATGTGTTCCCCCTAAGTTTATGCTAAGTTAATTCAATCATTCCCATGTCATTTCTAATCTTATAAAATGCTTCTTTTGCTAGGGGCTTTGTAAATATGTCTGCAACTTGATCCTCTGTTCTTACATATACCAAACATATGTCATGATTTCTCTACATGTTCTCTAATGAAATGGTGTCTAAGGTCTATATGTTTGGTCCTAGAATGCAAGACTGGATTTTTAGTTAAACATATGGCACTAGTATTATCACATTTAATGGGTATATCTTTAAAATCCATGCCATAGTCTCTAAGTTGCTGTTTCATCCAAAGTAATTGGGCACAACAGCTCCCGGCGGCAATGTATTCGGCTTCCGCCGTAGATAGAGCAACACTAGTTTGTTTTCTTGAAAACCATGAAACCAACATGCTTCCAAGAAATTGACATGTTCCACTAGTGCTTTTTCTATCTACTTTGTATCCGGCAAAATCCGCATCCGAGTAGCCGATTAGATCAAAATTAGAGCCCTTTGGATACCAAAGTCCTATATTGGTAGTGTCAACTAGGTATCTGAAAATTCTTTTGCAGCTACCAAGTGTGATTCTTTTGGACATGATTGAAATGTAGAGCACATACACACACTAAACAATATATCAGGCCTAGAAGCAGTTAAATACAACAAAGAACCTATCATGCTTCTATACAATTTCAGATCCACTATTTTTCCTTTCTCATCTTTATTGATTTTGATTGTTGAACTCATAGGCGTGTTTGCTCCTTTGCTATTTTCCATGCCAAACTTCTTCAGCATTTCTTTTATATACTTGGACTGGTTAATGAAGATTCCTTCATTTAATTGCTTGATTTACAGTCCAAGGAAGAAATTTAGCTCTCCCATCATGCTCATCTCAAATTCTTTCTGCATAAGCTCAGAAAATTCTTGACAAAGAGTCTCATTAGTTGCACCGAAAATGATGTCATCAACATAAATTTGAATGATCAAAATATCCGTTTCTTTATACTTGATAAACAAAGTGGTGTCTACCTTTCCTTTTTGAAAATCATGATCAATCAGAAATTTGCTTAGTCTATCATACCAAGCCCTTGGAGCTTGTTTTAATCCATATAATGCTTTGGTTAACTTGTATACAAATTTAGATTGATCTTTTTCCTCAAATCCAGGTGGTTGTTCTACATACACATCTTCATTTATATATCCATTCAGAAATGCACTTTTAACATCCATTTGAAACAATTTAAAGTTCATGTGAGATGCAAAAGCTAGTAAAATGCGAATAGCTTCTAATCTAGCAACCGGGGCATAGGATTCCTCAAAATCTATTCCTTCTTCTTGTGAGTATCCTTTTGCCACAAATCTAGCTTTGTTTCTCACTACAAGTCCACTTTCATCTAATTTATTCCTAAAGACTCACTTGGTGCCAATAACAGTACAATCGTTTGGTCTAGGAACAAGGTGCCAAACTTGGTTTCTTTCAAATTGATTTATCTCTTCTTGCATTGCTATAATCCAGTTTTCATCATCAAGAGCTTGATCGATATTAGAAGGTTCAATTTTAGATACAAAGGCGTATTGTCCACAAACATTTTGCTTTGACCTTCTAGTTTTTACACCTTCATACACATTCCCTATAACTTGTTCAATTGGATGGGCATGTTTAAACTTTAAATCAGTTGGAGGTTTATAGGAGTTATTACCTTCACTTACCCTTTCCTCCATGGAGTCTTCTTGCTTTTCCACATGCAGTTTTTCAAGGCTACTTGTTATATCATCTGCATCACTTAAATCATCTTTTCTTTTGAAGCAAGGGTTAGTTTCATCAAAAACAACATGTATGGACTCTTCTACAACTTGGTTTCGTTTATTGAATACTCTATATGCTTTGATATTTGATGAGTAACCAAAGAATATTGCCTCATCACTTTTAGTATCTAATTTTCCCAAGTTGGTTTTTCCATTGTTCAAAACATAGCATGTGCATCCAAAAGCATGGAAATAAGAGATATTTGGTTTTCTTCCTTTCCATAGCTCATATGGGGTCTTTTTCAAGATTGCTCTAATGGTAATTCGATTCAAAATATGACAAGCTGTACTTACAGCTTCACCCAAAAATTTCTTAGATAATTTGCTCTCATTTAGCATTGTTCTAGCCATCTCTTGTATAGTTCTGTTTTTCCTTTCAACTACTCCATTTTGTTGTGGAGTTCTTGGTGCAGAAAATGTGTGATGAATTCCTTTTTCATTACATAACTCTATAAATCGTTTGTTTTCAAATTCACCACCATGATAACTTCTTATAGTCATAATAGTACTTTGTTTTTCATTTTGCACCAAATTTACAAAAGTTGAAAACATAGGGAAGACTTCATCTTTGCTAGCTAAGAGAATTATCCATGTGAATCTTGAAAAATCATCAACAATAACAAATACATATTTCTTTCCACCAATGGTTAAAATATCGGATGGCCCATATAGATCCATGTGTAGCAATTAAAGTGGCCTAGTGGTGGAGATTTCCTTTTTGGTAGAGAAAGGCATCTTAGGTTGTTTAGATAATTGACATGCCTTGCAAATTTTATCTTTGTCATATTTCAACTTTGGCAAGCCTTCTACCAAACTCTTCTTCCATAGGGTCTTTATATTTCCCATGTTTATATGTCCAAGCCTTTTATGCCAAACCCATGGATCATTATCAATGGCCATTAGACATTGACCATCTAATTCGTCAAGTGAAACCAAATATACATTTCCATGTCTTTTTCCACTAAACATGATATGTTCTCCATCAAATACATTACATATAGATGATTCAAACACAACCTTGTATCCTTTGTCACATAATTGACTAATACTCATTAGATTGTGCTTGAGTCCTTCAACAAACATAACATCTTCCATGCATGCATTTGAAATACTATAAATGTTTCCTTTACCTTTAATTTTTCCTTTCTCATTATTACCAAAGGCAACCGTTCCGTCGTTGCAAGGCTTAAGTTTGTGAAATAGACTTCTTTCTCCGGTCATATGCCTTGAACAACCGCTGTCCATGAACCATACATTGTTTGACTTTGCCTTGAAACAAATCTGAAAAATAAACAAGTAAATCTTATCTCTTTGGTACCCATTTTATGGGTCCATTTGGATTAGTAATATAATTCAATCTTTGTTGCTCCAACTTAGAAAGCCCAAATCTTGTGTTCCTTGGAACCCAAACTAGTTTTGCACCATGGTCATATAATTTCTTAAAGTTACACTTATAGACTTTATGACCCATTTTATTGCAGAAATTGCAAGCCATAGGTAATCTTGGAGTGGACCTCCAAGTATGCAATGGTTCAAACGTTGGCCTTCTAGTCCACATAACATTTTTCCTTTGTGGCTTGTATATAGGTGCAGTTTTGGTTTGATATTTCTCAAGTATTGGCACATTTGATTTGCCACTTTCTTTTTGCTCAAATGTATAATATCCAAGGCCTCTTTTATTTGTTTGAGCAGTCATGTTTAGAAACATCTTTACATTTTCTCCGGGATTAGAGAACTTTGCTAATGATTCATTTAATGATTCATTCTCCTTTTTCAATTTTTCTATCTCATTTATCAATGATTCATTTTCTTCTTTCAGTTTTGTTGATTTTTCAGCTAGTTTTCCATTTTCAATAATAACGAAGTTACATTGTTGTCTCTTCAATGACAACTTGTTTCCTAGCTTTTTGATTTCCTCATATAATGAATCATAAGCAATATGTAGTTCTTCTAATTCAGCACATTTGAGGCATTCATGAAAAGAAGAATAATTTGATTGAGAATAGCAAGGTTTGGAAGTTACCTCTTCATTGCTCGTGCATTTTGTTGAGATGGTTTGTTCTTCCAAAACTTCCGTTGTGTTCAAACATAACAAGTTTTCTTCGTGTTCGATCCGTGCCATGCAGCAAATTCTAGCACAATTTGCCGCCTCAAATTCGTCGGTTGAGGAGCTACTTGTTCATGAAGTTTCTTCATTCACGTACATTCCTCTTCCCTTTGGCCTTTGAAATTTTCGGCTTTCATATCTTTCCTTTCTTTCTTGTTGATCCTTTGATCTCTCTTCCGGCGTAGGACATTGAGCTTGCATATGTCCCATCCCGCCGCATCTATAGCACTTTGTTGGCTCGTTCTTCTTCTCTCTTCTTGTTCTTTCTTTGAATTCCTTGAAGTTCCTTTCTTTTCTCACAAATTTTCAAATTTTGCGAGTGAGAAGTGCAATATCTTCATTATCGTTATGCAAAGAGGAGGTAGACTCTTCTGAGTTGTGTGCCGCTTTTAACGCAATAACTTTCTTCCCTTTGTGATTGTCTTCGTTTCTTCTCTTGATTAGCTCATGTGACATTAATGAGCTAATAAGATCTTCTAACTTTAATGTATTTAGGTCTTTGGCTTCTTCAATTGCCGTAATCTTTAGAGTCCAAGATTCCGGTAAAGCTCTTAGTATCTTCATAACCTGTTCAGATTCGTAGATAGTCTTTCCAAGACCTTTCAAAGCGTTAGTAATTTTAGAAAACCTTGCAAACATCTCAGAAATATTTTCTGTTTCTAACATTCTAAAGTTTTCTAATTCTCCAATCAAAATGTTTCTCCTAGTCCCTTGGACTTGAGAAGTTCCTTCATAAATAGATGTTAGAGTATCCTATATTTCTTTAGCGGTTATACAAGAAGATACTCTATCGTATTCGGAAGCCGTAAGAGAACAAAATAAAGAATTCATGGCCTTGGCATTGCTCTTAACGGTTCTTACTTCCTCTTCGGTCCATTTGGAAGCTCTTTCATCAGTTGGCAAGATTACACCGTCTTGGATTGCAATCCAAGAGTCCATATTGGTAGCCATAATGAGTTGCTTCATACGAAGCTTCCAATAGCCGAAATTGTTCCCATCAAACAATGGTGGCCTAGTAAATGATTGGCCCTCAGCAAAAGCGGGAACGAAAGTAGATTGGGATGCCATGATAACAGGATCTCTTTGGTTTAACTCAAAGACCTGCTCTGATACCACTTGTTGGTCCCGAGTTAATGGCAAAACCCAAGAGGGGAGGGGTGAAGTGGGTATTTAAAAATTTATAACTTAAACAGAAACTTTACCCCGGATTATTGTAATCCCCTTAATGAAGAAACGAAATGGAAAGCAATATAATGTAGAGAGCAGAAATATAAATCAAACACACAAGATTTTTATAGTGGTTCGGGCAACCTCCCTACTCCACTCTTCCAAGCTCACACTCCTTGTGACTTGGGTTCCACTATTGTATTCTTCAAATACAATTAGAGCCACTGCTCTCTTCTAGATTCCAGCTCTAGGGGGCTTCAACACAACACAGCACAAATAGGTGATGAGTTCCACTCCAATCACACACTACTTTGCTTACGCTTGATCCTAACTCCTCAAACTAGATCAAGTTCAATACAATCAAAATGAAACAACAAAAGAAGTCTACACTTTACAGATGTGTAGAAGCAATTTGGCGCAGAGAAGAACTCGTAATGTAGGCTTTGAAGATTCAGAAATGTAGCTCTTGCAATTTGAAGTAAAGTTCTTCCTCTTTGAATGGCTTGATCTCTTTAGAGCTCTTGAATATAGGAGTTAAGCACACTTAATGATTCTCAGCTACTTCCCTCGTCCACCATGAATGCCTTTTATAATTTTGGAGGGAATCCGAACGTTAGAAGGTAGGTGGCGCGCATTTAATGCGCCAACGTTCGATTAAATTTCGACCGTTGCGACCCAAGTCGCATGTGGAGTCGACTTCGGGTGCGACTTCGCCCAAGTCGCAGATAGAGTCGACTTCGGGTGCGACTTCGCTTCTCCGTAGCGACTTCAAGTTCCAGGCTGGGTCGACTTAGTCCTCGACTTGACCCAAGTCGCAGGTGAAGTCGACTTCGGGTGTGACTTCACCTTGTCAGTTGGCTTTGATGAACTTGAATAATTCCTAGATGCTTGTTCCTTCATGCCTTTATTTCTTTTGCATCTCTCATGTCTTTCCTTTATTGTTTTTGCTTTTCTTTGCTCCATGTTTTGTAAGCCTTGAATCATATGATCTTGAATAACTTCTTGGTCAAGCTTATGCATCTTGTTTTGAACTTGGATTGATCTTCATAGCTTGAGTTTCTTCATCTTGAGAGCGTGCTTGAATCTTTGCCTTGGACTTGATAAACTTGATTTTGATAAAGAGCTTGTATCCTTGATTTGGTCTTGAGAGATCTTAAGTTGATCTTGGGATGAACTTGAAACTGCATCTTTGAGCTTGAGAGCATCAAGTCGAACTTGGGGTCGACTTCGTCCGCGACTTCGCCCAAGTCGCAACTGGAGTCGACTTCGTTTGCGACTTCGGCATTCTTTTGTCCCAAATTCAACTCTGGACGATTTTTCCCATCTGAAGTCGATGCTGGAGTCGACTTCGTCTGCGACTTGGCTTCCCAAGTCGCAAGTGGAGTCGACTTGGCCTGCGACTTCACTTGCTCTTCTCCCATTTTCAATTCTGGACAGATTTGGCTTCTTGAAGTCGATCTTGGAGTCGACATGGGGAACGACTTGGCCTTTCATACTTCATTTTCTTCAAATGTATATTCCTTAAACATTTCCACAAACGTGTTAGTAGCCAAGACTTACTCAAATTTATTTGTTAATCATCAAAACATAGATTTAGCTTGTTTTCCACATATTTCCAACAAGTTAACCATTGGAATCTACGTTGATCTACTCTTGAAGGCATAAATCCAATGCTCTTAGGTACCCAAACCAATTTTGCACCAAGATCATGCAATTTTTTCATTTTACATTGATATACCTTGTACCCCATCTGTGGCGACCCAAACCGAGACGTCACTTCCTTACCTCAAGATCCTATTGATTGGTAAATGTGAATCAGGATTGTTGCCCTGATCACGTGGCGGGTTTTTAATTAGATTTCGTCCAAATTTTTTTTCTTTTTCGATTCATTCCATTTATCTGTCATCATTCATTCATTCCTCACTACATCTTTCATCATACAAGCACCATTACACTTGTAATACATTTCATGTTTCATTTATAGCATCTCATCATGCTTTTCTACAGTAAATGGCTCTTTGACTAAATCATCACATTTTAAATTCATACATCTATACATTCAATCATTGAATCACATAGAACTTAAAATTGTAATTAACTTCACATGCACATTAACATATCTTAGCATATCTATGTTTTTCCATTCCTTATTGATGCGCACCAAGTGCTTGTCGTTAAGAGCACTGTGATCACCAGTTTAATTAAAATTAACCGAAACACATTAAAGCTACCACTATACGGGTGATAGTGTAGAATAACGGTGAGTCGGGTCGAATCCACAGAGAGGCTATATATTTTGAATTATTTTAAGCAAAAATAAAAGAGAAAAGTGAAAGAGGGTGTAGAGAAGAGAAAGAAAGAAATTAGAGAAAAAGAAATTAAAGAGAAAGGAGAAGAAATTAGAGAGAGAAGAAAGAAGAGAGAGAAGAAAAGAGAAAATAGAAGAAATTAGAGAGAGGAGAAAAAGAAATTAGAGAGAGAAGAAAGGAGAATTAGAAAGAGAAAGAAAGAAGAGAGAGAAAGTAGATAAATAAGAGAGAGAAAGAGACAGAGAAAGGAAAGGAGAAATTGCAATTAACTAAAAATTAAATCTAAACTAGGACAGTAATTAAAAGACTACAGAAGTAAATATTAATCTACGAAAACAGGAATGAAAATTGCATTAAATGTAATTTGAAAAGTACAATGCATAAAACGGTAAATCTAGGCTAAATATTACAAATCTAAAATTAACAACTACAAAGCATTAAAGAAAAACTATAATTAACAGAAAATTTATTTACCCCAATTCTTGCTCGAAAAACCACTCTCTTTGAGAAGCAATCCAAGCCCTTGGAGCTTTTTCTCACTTGGCAACGGTCCCACCTAAATGGGCCCCACTTCAAGTGATGGGAGAGATGTTGTGTCTCTTGGGATGAGCGGAGGGTCCCTTTTATAGATGTGTGAGGGGACCTCCTTTCAACGTGGAATCCGATGTGGGATTCCCAGTTTCGTTGCCTGCCCTTCTCTTCATCTGAACATTAACTGTCTTGCCACCGTCCTTGTGAATTCGGTCGTGGGCGAGCGGAGCTGCTGCTTATTAGAATGGCTTTGATCGGCAATGGGTTCGGTAGCTATTTGTAAAAGGCTGGTCGACTGAATTTTGGCTGACAACAGAACTAATGGGAGAAGCTAGTGATTAAGAATGGAGCAGCGTGTGTCAGTTGAAAATTTGGCCGGACAGATTTCCGTGGGTTTGAATTTCTTTTCTGCTGTAATTTGGTGGAAAATGGGGCTGCCAATGGCCGGTCCAGGCCTGCTTGTTGAATTTTCAAAACTTGGAAATGGTGGTCATGGCTGGCTCTAGATCTGATTTGGGGGCAATGGAGAATTCGGCCACTGGTTTGCAGTTGTCGCGATTTTAAGAATGGCTGCAGGATTATTTGGATGGCTGCTTTGGTGGGTAATTTCTGCTGTGAGTTTGGGGGAAGATGTATGCAGGATTTGAAGATGGAGCGGCAGTTGCTTCGAGTTTTGGGTTGTCGATCGGTCCATGTTTAAATCAAAGGGACAGCTGAAATTCTTGCTGCAACAGCTGGCTCGGTGGAATGGATTGCTGTCGGCAATTTGAGGGAGCTGGAAATGGTCGTTTGCTCGAGCTGGTTCTGGTTGCTATGCTGTAGGATAATTGGTGCTGCCATTTGGATGAAAATTGATGCCGAGATGCTTGCGACCATAAAAATTGGGAGCAGCTCTCATCTGCTTGCTGAGATGGCCAGCGATTGGAGGCTTAGGCGGCTAAATTCGATGGCGTAGTCCAGCGTCGCTGCAATTCGGTGGGCGGTGATGAACTTTGGATGCAGTTACGATTAGCATGTTGGAAGGATGGGTATAGCGAGAGGAAGATGCAAGTGTTGGTCCCGAGTTGATGGCAAAACCCAAGAGGGGAGGGGTGAATTGGGTTCTTTAAAAAATTCTTTGGTAAATCAAAGTCTTAACCCCTTTGTAAGATTAATCCCCTTTTGAAAGCAAATAGAGAGCAATTAAGATAAAGCAGTAAAAGGAAACAGAAGACAAGATTTATAGTGGTTCGGGCAATCCTTCCCTACTCCACTCTTCCAAGCTCACACTCCGTTGTGACTTGGGTTCCACTATGTATTTCTCGAATACACTTAGAGTCTCCGCTCTCTTCTAGATTCTAGCTCTAGGGGGCATACACAACACACAGCACAAGTAGGTGATGAGTTCCACTCCAATCACACACTACTTTGCATATACTTGATCTTAGCTACCCAAGCTAAATCAAGTTCAATACAACAAGAACTTAGAAATAAGAAAAATTACACTTTACAGAGATGTGTAGGCAAGTTTAGCTCGAGGAAGAATTTGTAGAAGCAGCTTGGTTGAGTATCGATGAAGCAACTTGCAACATGAAACTCTTTCTTCCTTTGAATGTATATGGACCACTCAAATATGGAGAAAAGAGAATAGAAACTCTTTCTTGCACTTCTTTTCTCTTTTTGGACTTTGTAGTGTATGTAGCAGTGTATTGTTGTGTCTTGTGTGTTATTCACGCTCATTTGAGTGTCTATTTATAGAGTGAGAAAGATTTGAACGTTGTAGAGGTGGTTGGCACGCAATAAATGATCTCCAACGTTTAAAAATTCGAACGTTATTTTCCAAGTCGAAGATGGAGTCGACTTGGCCTGCGACTTGGCTTCCAAGTCGCACCTGGAGTCGACCTCGTGTGCGACTTTAGTTCTTCAGATTTCCAAGTCTGAGTCTTGGGTCGACTTGGCTTCAGACTTCAACTCAAGTCGATCCTGGAGTCGACTTGGGTTGCGACTTGACTTGGTCTTTTGCCAAAACTGCTTTGATCCTTATTTGATTTGCTTTTATCTTGCTTGGCTTTCTTCCTTTAGTCCTTTTAATTCTGAAATGGCTCCTCATACTTGTAGATCTTGTCAATCTTTGAAGAGCTTGACTTTGATTCATCTTGGATTGGCTTGAACTTGAATCTTTGCTTTGAATTTCAAGAAACTCAAGTTAATCTTGAGAATGGTCTTCGCACCTTACTTTGGATTTGAGAAAGCTCAAATGGATTCTTGGAATGAGCTTGGAACTGCATCTCTGAAGTTTGAACTTTCTCAAGTTGAGGATGGAGTCGACCTTGTCTGCGACTTCGCCCAAGTCGCACCTGGAGTCGACTTCGCCTGCGACTTCGCCTTGTCCATTTCCACATTTCAACGCTGGACACTTTTTGACGTTTGAAGTCGATGCTGGAGTCGACTTCGTCTGCGACTTGGCTTCCCAAGTCGCAAGTGGAGTCGACTTGGCCTGCGACTTCACCTGTTTGTTTTCTATTTTCAACGCTGTCCACTTTTGCCATTTGAAGTCGCTTGTGAAGTCGACTTGGGTATCGACTTCACCCCAAGTCGAAGTCCAAGTCGACTTGGTAATCGACTTGACTTCTTGCTTTCCTTAACACATTGAACATATGCATTAGTGCTTAACTTAAACTCAAATTCGACTTTGTTAATCATCAAAACTCATGCTTTGGTCAATTTTGTTTTGTTTTGAACATTGTTTCCAACAATCTCCCCCTTTTTGATGATTGACAAAACTTAATTTGAGTTGACACCTTTCAATCAAAGACATGTTCATATGGTTTAGAGCATAGAATTCAAAACATTATCATAGAATTCATACCTTTCAAGCAAAGCATTATCATAGAACCAATCATTAACAAGTTTAGCATTCATCAATCTTTGCAAGCAATCATAGAACACATATTGAACATAAAGCATCATTCATATATCAAGTTTCATTTTAAAAATTTCAATGTAGAGCAAAAAGTGAAACCTGTAATACAAACTACCCGACCCAAAAAAAAAAAAACTCTCAAACCCTATACGCTCAACTCCTAATCTATCTCCCCCTTTTTGTCAATCTATCGAAAATGGTTCAATCACCAAGGATTTGGTGAATTGAAATGGGGAAATGGGATATGACGATTGAATGGGTTTGATAGGACGAACATGAGCAGAGGAATAGAAGGAGGAAACTGGAGCGGGAGTCGGATCTCTATGAACTGATCCTGAATCGAATGGATCAAGTTCAGGTATGGGTCGATTTTTGTGACGCCCCGATGCAAGATGGTATCGAATGGTACGCATTTCCCGATCGATTCGATCTTGTCGGGAATGCATATCATTGATTGCATTTAGAACCTCGGTCACGAGACTGGTCATGCGATCCTCTTGATGACCCATTTCTTCCCGAAGAGCAGATATCTCTTCTTTGATACACTGAAGTGTGACCTCTTGAGACGACGTTGGAGGCGCCCGTTCAGGTGCAACAAATCCTTGTGGAGAGTAGGATCCATGCGTCATGGGAGATACTGGCTCGTCTTGAGCAGGCGGTGCCTCGGGAGGTTGCTCCCCCTCAGTCTGTGCTCGCTCTTCTTCCGGAGCTTCAGCCCTTAGTTCAAGCACATTAATCTTCATCCGTTGGATCAGTGCTTTGTTGATGGCATTGGTGGATTTCAGTACTTTGAAGGGCTCGCCTTCAATATCCACTTCAAAATGTTCAAGGATCTTCATGATCCAGGTGCCATATGGTAGGACTCCCCGTGGATTGTCCTTTCTGGAGGCCAAGGCTTCAAGAAATAGTCTTGGTAAGCTAACCTTGACTCTGTTTGCCACCTTCCAGAGTATCTCGGCTTCTTGTGGGTTTAACTGATTTCTTTCACCGCCCTTTGGGTAGATGCAGTGGGCAATGAGAAGTCTGAGTACACGAAGCCTGGGAAGAGATCCATGTAATGAAGAAATTTGATTCCTGGGTGATATTTATTGCTTCGGGTGAGCTGATTATACATTTGATCCAGTGTAAGATCTTCAGGAAGTGGCTCATCTATGTAGGGAACTTCAAGTATCTGACCAATATTTATCAAGGCCGCTTCCAAACTTGGAGTTACTCCTATTCCAAAGAACATATCCACTCCTTTGACAAAGCTTCCATAGTACTCTTCATCCCACAGATAGTAAAAGATTCTAATAGACTTTTTCATCTTCTTTTAGGAGCTTCGTCCATCCTTGGAAATTCAATAGATCTTCTATGTCGGATCCATAATCTTTTAAGAACTTGAAATCAATGATCTTGGGAATGAATACCTTACGCTCGTAGAAAGATTTGTAAAACCGACTGTGCTGGAGTTCGGTTTTGAAGTATGTTGTTGGCATTTTCAACACTTGAGCTTTAGCAGCTGTGTTGCCTCTTCGATGTGCCCCAGATTGAGTACTTTGTGAGGTTTGGGCTTGTTCCTCACGACCCGCTGTAGTGGATGGTGTTCCCGCTTGGAATCGTACTCGACGGCCAGTGGAAGTGGATGGTTCTTCCCGGGCTCGTTTGGAAGGGGTGCGTTGTTTTCTGGGTACTTCTTCTTCTGTGTGAGATGTAATTTGTGGCGCCCCGAACCGAAGCGTCCACATAGTCCTTACTCTAAGATCTTGTCGATTGGTAAACGTGAATCAGGATTGTTGCCCTGATCACGCGGCGGGTACTTAATTGGATCTCGTCCAATTTTTTTTTTTCATTTATTTTTCTTTCATCATATAAACATATACTCATAATCATTCATAATGGACTTATCCATAACATCATAAATCATCAATTTCTCATATTATTCATCACTTCATAATTTCATACAACCTATGTCTTTTTCATCATATCCCATTAGGGAATCTATTCATACAAAAATCTACTAACCTTTGTAGATTCCTCTTTTCCTTTAGCAACACATGTCCTTCATTTCTTGGCTTTCCCTACACCTGTCTGAGGTTGGGAAAACAAAACATGAGTCGAAACTCAATAAGCAAGCATTTTTCATTTTAAATGCATTCCTCTCCGTTCGATAGAAGACACTTACCAAGTGATCAACTACCAACGGAATAGAAACCTTTTCGTAAACCATATTTCGAAACCTTTCATAAACCATTCATGTAAATCATTCGTAAATGCATTTCTCTCCATTCGATAGAAGACACTTACCAAGTGATCAACTATCAACGGAATAGAAACCTTTTCATAGACATTGGATGTGCAAATGCTTCCTTTCCACTCTTGACATAAACCTTTGTGCGCGGGTACGCTAGCCCAGGGAACATCTCACATAGCATGGTCCAATACGCCGGCTGTCTCCGACTTGGCCTCATCAAGGGAACCTCTCTTCCTCTTGACGCCTACATGGTTCCTACATGCATGGCTTTTGATTTTCCCGGCATTATATACCTCTTACACCAGGTGGCTTGTCATTCTCATGTAGAAAATTATTTGCATCATCCACTAAAAATATCTTTTCAAATCCATGTGTGCAAATACTTTCTTTCCATTCCTGACATAAACCTTCGTGTGTGGGTACGCTAGCCCAGGGAACATCTCACATAACATGGTCCAATACGCCGGCTGTCTCCGACTTGGCCTCATCAAGAGGAACCTCTCTTCCTCTTGACGCCTACATGGTTCCTACATGCATGACTTTTGATTATCCCGGCATTATATACCTCTTACACCAGGTGGCTTGTCATTCTCATGTAGAGAATTATTTGCACAATTCATTTAAAAACATCATTTCAAATCCATGCTTTTCTTTTCAATCCATGTATGAAAATGCAATGTATTTCATTCACACATAACATTCCTTTGCCTCCACCTCTGGGGAGGACGCCGTCGGCACACAGCCCATACGACTCGGCAATAGTGAAGGGGGACTCTCTGATCCGCTTTCTACCTTCACCAAAGCCTCTTCCTTATATATCATATATGTGCACATGTCCATGAACATCACATGATATCAATATGCCGGCATGAATTTTCATAAAAACTCATAAACATTCATCATTTCAAAACATTATAGGAATGACCATCCTTAAACATATTTCATAAATACTTGGGAATAAAATCATATTTTCAAAAGGGTTTGCTTGCTTACAAATCATCATTTTCAATGAAGCAATAAAATCACATTTTCAAAGTTGTGCTTGCTTACAAATCATTATTTTCAAAAGGATTGCTTGCTTACAACGAAGCAATAAAATCATATTTTAAAAAAAGTTTGCTTGCTTACCTTTGCTTTGCTTCAACCTGACTCCTTTATCCTTTCCTTTCATTTTCCTATACGAGGAAATTTGATATTTTATTCATCTATTCCATGTCTTAGCTTACTTTCCATGCTTGCTTTATAACCATTCATTACCTCATTCCCATAGAGGTTAATCGTATAAAGATACTTGGTCATTACTCGTTTATATGGATTTTTATCCATAAATCCTTTAAAAATTTCATCCATATATCCTCATAAATATACAAAAATAAATCTCAATTTTTTCCCAAAATACGCTGTTCACTGTTCATAATTATTGTTCATGTCACTGTAGCAGATTACTGTTCATAATCACTGTTCACGTTACTGTTCACCCGAGGTTACTGTTCACAGCACCGTGGTTACTGTTCATGGGTTCCAAAAATTGACATTTTTCCCAAAAATAAAAAATACCATGACATAGCTTATGCTTAGTATATCATGGAAAATTCATGAATTATGAATTTATCATCATTAACTTGGCTAAATAAATCATTTTCTCCATGTACTAAAAATCATTATAAATTCACTTAAGCATAATCCTTAATTCCAAAAATTATGAAATTAATATATCATCATTAAAACATCATATTTATCATAATAATACATCCCAAATCATCATTTATCAAATTTGGAGCATTATTTCCATATATCATACATGATTTCCCCGAACGCTCTATCTTTACTCCAAATTTTCGATGTTTCGGTATGATTCCAATTAAGCATTATAACTTTACTTATTTTCTCATGATTATGCATTATCTAAGAATGATTTTACCCTACTTAACATCCAAAATAAATTTGGGAAGAAATTGCTTACCTCAAGTGGAGAACTTCTCATTTCCTTCCCATTTTCTCTTTCCTTCCTTCTCTCCTTCTCTCTCTATGGCCAAAACGTGTTTTGGGGGTGGGAATGCTTGAATTGCTCAAGCTTGGAGTGCCTTTGGACGTCCACCCCTGCCTCCTATTTATACTTTTTTGATTTTTCACATATTTGCAATTTACCCCCTCTTGCTTGAGGTGTAAATTTGAAAATGTTTTTTTTTCTAATTTTAAAAGGTGCATGGAGCATTGTGCAGCCCCACTAGGCCTTCTCCAGCAGCCCTATTGCATCCCTATTTTTACCTATTTTTTTATTTTTAAAATTAATTAATTTAGGCTAAATTAATTCTAGCCATTGATCTTTGATAAGGATGATCATGGGCCATTGGATCATGCCCCAAAATTCCATGCTCCAGCAGCAATTGCAGGCTTTGCATTAATTTTATTTAATTAAAATTAATCAAAGTCAAATGCCATTAATGAAAAAGTGAAGTTACTTTTTCCCTTTTCAAATGACATTTAATCTTGACCCTTAATTCATGATCCTTGATTAATCTTGGACCATTCATCATATCCATCATCATATCTTGGCCACCCATAAAAAATTTCATCTTGATCCGATGTCCGGATTGCAAGATATGAATTTTTCTTCATTTTCTTCAAAAATCAATTAAAAATCCGAAAATTCATATTTTAATCCAAAAAACATTTTTGTCCTGTAGTGGGAAGCTTCCTTTTTCGTCTGTTATGATTAAATTAATCCAAAGTGATTAACTTAACATATTTCCTTAATCTCACGTTTACTATTCACATTTCACTATTCACGTGCATTATTCACGTGCACTATTCATCCGAATTTCCTGCATAATTATTTTAACCTTCATTTCCATATATTTCATATCCATGAATATATATTTCTCAAATATATTACCTAGGGTTTACAACCCTAGGGTTTTGTACACGTCTCAAAGATCGGGGTTCCACATAATTGGTCTGGGAATTCGTTTGAGGGATGGTTTTGATACAGCCTTTTTAGGTGCCATTGAATTGATTTTGGGAGTTTGGGATCTGAGAGAGAAAAGGAAATATTGGGAATGAAATGGAAAGGTAGGTTGCTGTAAGTAGACAGTCGGTCTGTCGGAATGGAAGAAGATGAACTGAATGGAAAAAAATGGCCGGAGAGCAGAGAGAGAGTGGGACGGTTGTTTGCCGGAGATAATGAAGGGAGATGAGCTACGACCGAGGATTTCGGAAGACGAGATCGCCGGAGCGGGAAGAGATGGCTGGTCGCCGAAGTTTTTGCGAGGGATTCAAATTGCCGGAGAGGAAGAAGAATAGGGAAGTAGGCGGGAAATGGGAAAGAAGGAAGAAGAAAGGAAAGAAAAAGAAAGAGAGGGAGAAGAGGAACGGTCGCGCGCTCGTGGAGTCGACTTGCCCTAGGTGAAGTCGACTTCGGTCCCTCGGAGTTGACTTCGCCCTAGTGCGGAGTCGACTTCACTTTCCCAAGTCGACTTGGCTGAAGTCGACTTGGCCTTCATGGAGTCGACTTGACCCATCGACTTGACCTTTTCAAATTTGAGTTTCTTATTTAATTTTTCTAATTCAGCTCTATCATCCCCATATCATTCCTAATTTTACAAAATGATTCCTTGGCTAGTGATTTGGTAAAAATATCAGCAATTTGGTCTTCTGTTTTCACATATTCTAAGCAAACATCATGATTTTCAACATGTTCTCTAATAAAATGGTGTCTTACATCAATATGCTTGGTTCTTGAATGCAGTACAGGATTCTTAGTCAGACATATTGCACTTGTATTATCACATCTAATAGGAATATCAAAATAATCAATACCATAATCTTTCAATTGTTGTTTCATCCAAAGTAATTGGGCACAACAACTACCGGCGGCTATGTATTCGGCTTCCGCAGTAGATAGAGCAACACTTGTTTGTTTTCTTGAGTGCCATGAAACTAACATATGTCCTAGAAACTAACAAGTTCCACTAGTACTCTTTCTATCTACCTTATAGCCGGCAAAATCCGCATCTGAATAGCCGATTAAATCAAAGGTTGACCCCTTTGGATACCATAGTCCAAGATTGGTAGTTTTTGTTAAATATTTAAAAATCCTTTTTACAGCAAGTAGATGTGATTCTTTAGGACATGCTTGAAATCTAGAGCACATACAAATACTGAATAAAATATCAGGTTTAGAAGCAGTTAAATATAGCAAAGATCCTATCATGCTTCTATAAAGTTTTTGATCTATACATTTACCGTTTTCATCTGTGTCGATTTTGATTGTAGAGCTCATTGGGGTATTTACCCCTTTGCTATTTTGCATTCCAAATTTCTTGAGCATCTCTTTGACGTACTTGGACTGGTTTAAGAATATTCCTTCACTTTGTTGCTTGATTTGCAGTCCAAGGAAGAAGTTTAATTCTCCCATCATGCTCATTTCGAATTCGCTCTGCATAATCTTAGAAAATTCTTGGCATAGATTTTCGTCAGTAGCACCAAATATTATATCATCTACATAAATTTGTACAATTAGAATGTTTTTATTTTTATACTTAATGAACAAAGTAGTGTCTACTTTCCCTCTTTGAAACTCATGGTCAATCAAAAATTTATTCAGCCTTTCATACCAAGCTCTTGGAGCTTGTTTTAGTCCATATAATGCTTAGGTCAATTTATAAACATACTTTGATTGATCTTTTTCTTCAAATCCAGGGGGTTGTTCAACATATACTTCTTCATTCAAATAACCGTTCAGAAATGCGCTTTTTACATCCATTTGGAACAATTTGAAATTCATATGAGAAGCAAATGCTAGTAAAATACGTATGGCTTCTAATCTAGCCACGGGTGCATATGATTCTTCAAAATCAATTCCTTCTTCCTGGGAATACCCTTTGGCTACTAATCTAGCCTTGTTTCTAATTACAAGTCCGCTTTCGTCCAATTTGTTTCTAAATATCCATTTGGTACCAATAATGGTATGACCATTTGGTCTAGAAATTAAATGTCATACATCATTTCTTTCAAATTGATTTAGCTCTTCTTGCATTGCAATAACCCAGCTTTCATCATTAAGAGCTTGTTCAATAGTAGTTGGTTCGATCTTGGACACAAAAGCATATTGTCCACAAATGTTTTGCTTTGATCTTCTAGTTTTTACTCCTTCATACACATTTCCAATGACTTGCTTAATTGGATGGGCATTTTTGAACTTTAAATCAATTGGAGGTTTGTAAGAGCCATTACCTTCACTTACCTCTTCCTCCATGAGATTTTCTGGCTTGAGCTCGAGTTTCTTTGGTTGTTCTTTTCCTTTTGTTTCATCTGTATCACTTAGTTCATCCTCCTTTCTCGGAGTTTGGTTAAATTCATCAAATACAACATGTATGGACTCTTCTACAACTTGGTTTCGTTTATTGAATACTCTATATGCCTTGAAATTTGATGAGTAACCAAGGAATATTGCCTCATCACTTTTAGCATCTAGTTTTCCCAAGTTGGTTTTTCCATTGTTCAAAACATAGCTTGTGCATCCAAAAGCATGAAAATAAGAGATATTTGGTTTCCTTCCTTTCCATAGCTCATATGGGGTCTTTTTCAAGATTGCTCTAATGGTAACTCGATTCAAAACATGACAAGCTGTACTTACAGCTTCACCCCAAAATTTCTTAGATAAATTGCTCTCATTCAGCATTGTTCTAGCCATCTCTTGTATAGTTCTATTTTTCCTTTCAACTACTCCATTTTGTTGTGGAGTTCTTGGTGCAGAAAATGTGTGATGAATTCCTTTTTCATTACAAAATTCTATGAATCGTTTGTTTTCAAAGTCACCACCATGATCACTTCTTATAGTCACAATAGTACTTTGTTTTTCATTTTGCACCAAGTTTACAAAAGTTGCAAACATAGAGAAGGCTTCATCTTTGCTAGCTAAGAGAATTATCCATGTAAATCTTGAAAAATCATCAACAATTACAAAAACATATTTCTTTCCACCAATGGTTAAAATGTCGGATGGCCCATATAGATCCATGTGTAGCAATTCAAGTGGCCTAGTGGTGGAAATTTCCTTTTTGGTAGAGAAAGACATCTTAGGTTGTTTTGATAGTTGACATGCCTTGCAAATTTTATCCTTGTCATATTTCAGCTTTGGTAATCCTTCTACCAAACTCTTTTTCCATAGGGTCTTTATATTTCCCATGTTTATATGTCCAAGCCTTTTATGCCAAGCCCATGGATCATTATCAATGGCCATTAGACATTGACCATCTAATTCATCAAGTGAAACCAAATATACATTTCCATGTCTTTTTCAACTAAACATGATATGTTCTCCATCAAATACATTACATATAGATGATTCAAACACAACCTTATATCCTTTGTCACATAATTGACTAATGCTCATTAAATTGTGCTTGAGTCCTTCAACAAACAAAACATCTTCCACGCATGCATTTGAAATACTAAATATGTTTCCTATACCTTTAATTTTACCTTTTTCATTATTACCAAAGGCAACCATTCCATCGTTGCAAGGCTTAAGTTTATGAAATAAACTTCTTTCTCCGGTCATATGCCTTGAGCAGCCACTGTCCATGAACCATTCATTGTTTGCCTTTGCCTTGAAACATATCTGAAAAATAATCAAATAAATCTTATCTCTTTGGTACCCATTTTATGGGTCCATTTGGGTTAGTAATATAATTCAATCTTTGTTGCTCTAACTTAGAAAGCCCAAAACTTATGTTCCTTGGAACCCAAACTAATTTTGCACCGTGGTCATATAATTTCTTAAAGTTACATTTATAAGTTTTATGACCCATTTTATTGCAGAAGTTGCAAGCCATAGGTAATCTTGGAGTAGTCCTCCAAGTATGCAATGGTTCAAACGTTGGCCTTCTAGTCCACTTAAAATTTTTCTTTTGTGGCTTGAATATAGGTGCAGTTTTGGTTTGATATTTCCTAAGTATTGGCACATTCGATTTGCCACTTTCTTCTTGCTCAAATGTATGATATCCAAGACCTCTTTTGTTTGTTTGGGAGGTCATGATCAGAAACATTTTAACACTTTCTCCTGGATTAGAGAACTTAGCTAATGATTCATTTAATGATCCGTTCTCCTTTTTTAGCAAATCATTTTCATCTTTCAATTTTTCTAATTTTTCTGCAAGTTTACCATTTACAATTATTACTGCATCACATTGTCTTTTCTGAATTGTAAACTTGCTTCCTAATTTCTTCATTTCTTCATATAATGAATCATATGCAATTTGTAGTTCTTCTAATTCAGCACATTTGAGGCTTTCTTGAAAAGAAGAATAACTTGATTGAGAATGGCAAGGTTTGGAAGTTACCTCTTCATTGCTTGTGCACTTTGTTAAGATGGTTTGTTCTTCTTGTTCGATTTGCGCCATGCAACATATTATCGCACAATCTTCCGCCTCGATTTCGTCGGTTGAAGAGCTACTCGTTGTAGATTCTTCGTCATTCACGTACATGCCTCTTCCTTTATTTCTTTGGAATCTTTTGTTGTCCCCTCGATCTTTTCTTTGCTCTTTTGCCTTGCTTTCTTCGGGAGTTGGACATTGAGCTTGCATGTGACCCGAACCGCCGCATCGGTAACATTTGGTTGGTTCTTTCTTTTTCTCTCTAGAATTTCTATCTTTGAAACTTATAAAATTTCTGCCTTTCCTCACAAATTTTCTGAATCGTTTTGTGACTAGGGAAATCTCATCGTCATTTTGAGAGGATGAGGTGTCGTCTGTATCTTGTACGGCTTTCAAGGCAATTGCTCTTTTGCCTCTGTGTTGATCTTCATTTCTTTTCTTGATTAGCTCATGTGACATTAATGAGCTAATTAAATCTTCTAGCTTCAATGTGTTGAGGTCCTTGGCTTCTTCTATTGCAGTAATCTTTGGAGTCCAAGATTCCGGTAGAGCTCTCAAAATCTTCATAACCTGCTCAGATTCAGATATAGCCTTTCCAAGACCTTTTAAAGCATTAGTAATTTTTGAGAATCTAGCAAACATTTCAGAAATATTTTCTGTTTCTAGCATTCTAAAGTTTTCTAGTTCTCCAATCAAAATATTTCTTCTCATCCCTTGGACTTGAGAAGTTCCTTCATAAATGGAGGTTAACGTATCCCATATCTCTTTGGCGGTTAAACAAGAGGATACTCTATCATATTCAGAAGCAGTAAGAGCACAGAATAGTGAGTTCATAGCTTTGGCATTGCTCTTTACAATTGTTACTTCCTCATCGGTCCATTTGGAAGCTCTTTCATCGATAGGCAAGGTTACTCCATCTTGGATTGCAATCCAAGAATCCATGTCGGTAGCCATGATGAGTTGCTTCATACGAAGCTTCCAATATCCAAAATTATTCCCATCAAACAATGGTGGCCTTGTAAGGATTGGCCTTCAGCAAATGCGGGAACGGAAGTAGATTGGGATGCCATATCGATAAGATCTCTTTGGTAAACTCAAAGACCTGCTCTGATACCACTTGTTGGTCCCGAGTTGATGGAAAAACCCAAGAGGGGAGGGGTGAATTGGGTTCTTTAAAAAATTCTTTGGTAAATTAAAGTCTTAACCCCTTTGTAAGATTAATTCCCTTTTGAAAGCAAATAGAGAACAATTAATATAAAGCAGTAAAAGGAAACAGAAGACAAGATTTATAGTGGTTCGGGCAATCCTTCCCTACTCCACTCTTCCAAGCTCACACTCCGTTGCGACTTGGGTTCCACTATGTATTCCTCGAATACACTTAGAGTCTCCGCTCTCTTCTAGATTCCAGCTCTAGGGGGCATACACAACACACAGCACAAGTAGGTGATGAGTTCCACTCCAATCACACACTACTTTGCATATACTTGATCTTAGCTACCCAAGCTAAATCAAGTTCAATACAACAAGAACTTAGAAATAAGAAAAACTACACTTTACAGAGATGTGTAGGCAAGTTTAGCTCGAGGAAGAATTTGTAGAAGCAGCTTGGTTGAGTATCGATGAAGCAACTTGCAACTTGAAACTCTTTCTTCCTTTGAATGTATATGGACCACTCAAATATGGAGAAAAGGGAATAGAAACTCTTTCTTGCACTTCTTTTCTCTTTTTGGACTTTGAAGTGTATATAGCAGTGTATTGTTGTGTCTTGTGTGTTATTCACGCTCATTTGAGTGTCTATTTATAGAGTGAGGAAGATTTGAACGTTGTAGAGGTGGTTGGCGCGCAATAAATGATCTTCAACGTTTAAAAATTCGAACGTTATTTTCCAAGTCGAAGATGGAGTCGACTTGGCCTGCGACTTGGCTTCCAAGTCGCACCTGGAGTCGACCTCGTGTGCGACTTCAGTTCTTCAGATTTCCAAGTCTGAGTCTTGGGTTGACTTGGCTTCAAACTTCAACTCAAGTCGATCCTGGAGTCGACTTGGGTTGCGACTTGACTTGGTCTTTTGCCAAAACTGCTTTGATCCTTATTTGATTTGCTTTTATCTTGCTTGGCTTTCTTCCTTTAGTCCTTTTAATTCTGAAATGGCTCCTCATACTTGTAGATCTTGTCAATCTTTGAAGAGCTTGACTTTGATTCATCTTGGATTGGCTTGAACTTGAATCGTTGCTTTGAATTTCAAGAAACTCAAGTTAATCTTGAGAATGGTCTTCGCACCTTACTTTGGATTTGAGAAAGCTCAAATGGATTCTTGGAATGAGCTTGGAACTGCATCTCTGAAGTTTGAACTTTCTCAAGTTGAGGATGGAGTCGACCTTGTCTGCGACTTCGCCCAAGTCGCACCTGGAGTCGACTTCGCCTGCGACTTCGCCTTGTCCATTTCCACATTTCAACGCTGGACACTTTTTGACGTTTGAAGTCGATGCTGGAGTCGACTTCGTCTGCGACTTGGCTTCCCAAGTCGCAAGTGGAGTCGACTTGGCCTGCGACTTCACCTGTTTGTTTTCTATTTTCAACGCTGTCCACTTTTTGCCATTTGAAGTCGCTTGTGAAGTCGACTTGGGTATCGACTTCACCCCAAGTCGAAGTCCAAGTCGACTTGGTAATCGACTTGACTTCTTGCTTTCCTTAACACATTGAACATATGCATTAGTGCTTAACTTAAACTCAAATTCGACTTTGTTAATCATCAAAATTCATGCTTTGGTCAATTTTGTTTTGTTTTGAACATTGTTTCCAACAGCACGGAGGCTGTCGGATTAATGGGAAGAGGGCCTGCTGCAGTTGCTGGCTTGGAATGGGACGACCATGGCATTTGGGGATGGTGGAATACTGAAATTCGGTGCTCCGGCGGTGTAGAGCTATTCGGTGTATACTCATGCAGCGAACAAAAACATGGATTTAAATATTTAATTTTTGTCAAAATATTTTTAATAAACTCGCAGAGATTTTTAACTTACTTTTTAGCCCTTTTTGAATTGCTTATTATTATTATTATTATTATTTTATCTTAAAATGTTATAACAGTTTGCTTTATAACCATATTTTAGATTATATTTATAATTGTATGTATGATTTTCCAAATTAGATGGTTTTATAATTTTGCCTAAATTATATTAATATGCTAATACATATTTTAACGTTAAAATTTTCTAGGGGATTGAATTATAATTTTATATTTTCAAGAATGTTGCAAAATGACCCATTTTATAGCAAAATTAAAAACTCTATCGAAAATATGATTTTCATAAAATTCCACTTAAAACATGTATTTAATTAATATTTTAATATTTAACAGCATGAATTTAATATGAAAATAAATGAAATTTTTTAGGCTTATCACACCCCCCAACTTAAATATTGCTAGTCCCTTAGCGATGTAAATAGTTTAATAAAAAAAAATATTTTTTTATTTCTATTATTATTATTATTTATTTATTTTTCTTTAATCATAATGTACTACTAATTTTATAAAGATCTAAGTGTACTACTAATAATGATAGTAGGCTTTTAGAAGTAAATTTCTTTAGTGAACATGAGTAAAAATATCTCATGATGCATAAAAGAGTATATAGCACGTGTACACATGTCCTAATGAACAAATGGGCATTGGATAAATAAGTTATTTTCAACTCACCCAATCTAAGTAATTTTCATATCAAAATTATGATAGTGACAGTTAATATATATATATATATATTTTTCTTCCCCTCACCATATTTCAGGGTATTTAGGGATTTTTTTTTCTCCCCTCACCATATTTCAGGATATTTGGGGTTTTCCTCTTTTTCTTTTTCTTTTTCCTTTTATTTATTTTTATTTTCCCCTCACCATATTTTAGGGTATCTAGGGATCTACATTTTTTTTTAACTAACAACTATCAATTGCAATGATATTAAATGTTACTTGCTTGGATGAGAGAGAAAAACTATATTATCATGGTACCCACAAAGTTCATTGACGTGTAAGTGCAATCAGTGCTAATAAATTTTAAAACACCATGAAAATATTTTTATAACTAATTACAGTTTTCTTCTGCACTTATTACCAAACATAGCAAGTACACTTTGATTTATCTCTATGTTGTTTTTTTTAATAAAAATCAAGTTAAACAAACCAGACCCCCCTAACTTAAGTATTGTTATCTTTAATAAATATGCCCAAAATATAATTTTGTGAAAATAAGATAGCAGGGAAGGAGACAACCTAGGGTGTAATTTTACAATTGAATAATGAAATTGTTGATTTATCAACAATATTTTTCTGCAACAAAATGTTCTTTTCCTGCCAAAAGAAACAAACATATATGGAAAATATTGGGTTGCCTCCCAATCAGCGCTAAGTTTAACGTCTTCAGCCAGACGTTGTGAAGTTTCGATCAATGTGGGTCAATCAGTCCAACCTTGTCAATAATCTTATTATCAGAGATGTCGTCAATATATGGTTTAAGTCGTTGACCATTCACTGTGAAAATATTTCCACTCTTCGGGTCACGAATTTTCACAGCACCATAAGGAAATACTTTATCCACAACAAAAGGTCCATCCCAACGAGATCTTAATTTTCCAGGAAATAAACGTAACTTTGAGTTAAATAGCCATATTTTTTGATTGGGCTCAAAAGTTTTTCTAGATATATGTTTATCATGAAATGTTTTCATTTTGCTTTTATAAATTTGAGAATTTTCATACGCTTCTTTGCGTAATTCTTCCAACTCATTTAATTGCAGCTTTCGATGTGATCCTGCAGTATTTAAATCTAAATTGTATTGCTTGATAGCCCAGTAAGCCTTATGTTCTAATTCCACAGGGAGATGACAAGCTTTTCCATACACTAACCTGAAGGGAGACATTCCAATAGGTGTTTTAAATGCTGTTCTATAGGCCCATAATGCGTCATCTAATCTATCCGACCAATCTTTACGATCGGGCCTAACAGTCTTTTGCAATTTATTTTTAATTTCCCTATTAGAAACTTCTACTTGACCACTGGTTTGTGGATGGTAAGTCGTGGCTATCTTATGGGTGATTCCATATTTCCTTAGTAGGGCTTTAAATTGGTAGTTGGTAAAGTGTGTTCCTCCATCGCTAATGGTTGCCCTAGGGAAACCAAATCGAGAAAAAATATTTTTTTGGATGAATTTTAAAACTACCTTGTGATCATTAGTCCGGGTTGCGGCAGCCTCAATCCATTTAGATACATAGTCTACTGCCACTAATATATATTCATATCCATAAGATGGTGGAAATGGTCCCATAAAATCTATTCCCCATACATCAAATATTTCAACGACAAGAATAGGGTTCCAAGGCATCATATTTCTTTTTGTAACATTTCCTATTGCTTGACATTTAATGCAAGATTGGCTAAAATTATAGGCATCTTTGAAAAGAGTCGGCCAATAAAAACCGCATTGCAATACCTTAGCTGCTGTTTTCTTTCCTGAAAAGTGTCCTCCACATTTGAGATTATGGCAAAAATTCAAAATACTTTGTTGTTCATTTTCCGGAACACATCTGCGAATAATACTATCAGAACAAATTTTAAAAAGTTCCGGATCTTCCTAAATATAATATTTATCTTGAGCAAAGAATCTATCTCTTTCTGGCTTTGTCCAATCTTTTGGAATTTGCCCTACTGCTTTATAATTAACGATGTGTGCAAACCATGGAGGCGATGTTTGAGTAATGGCTAAAAGATGCTCATCTGGAAAAGAGTCATTTATAGATGTGCTCTCTGGTGTAATAATTCAAGAAAGATGATCAGCTACTACATTTTCAGAACCCTTTTTATCTCGTATTTCAAGATCAAATTCCTGTAATAAGAAAATCCATCTAATAAGTCTTGGTTTTGCCTCTTTTTTAGATAATAGATATTTCAAAGCTGAATGATCTGAGTAGATAATGACTTTGGCTCCTAGTAGATAAGAACGAAATTTTTAAAGGGCAAATACTACTGCAAGAAGTTCTTTTTCTGTGGTGGTTTAATTGATTTGGGCATCAGTAAGCGTATGACTTGCATAGTAAATTACAATAGGCTTCTTATTTACCCTTTGCCCTAAAATAGCCCCAACAGCAAAATCAGAGGCATCACACGTAATTTCAAATGGGAGGGACCAATCAGGGGATTGAAGAATTGGAGCTTTAGTTAATGCCTCTTTTAGTAGCTCAAATGCCTTTAAGCACGATTCATCTAGGTTGAACGGAGAATCTTTACATAGTAAACTTGTTAATGGTCTAGAGATTTTAGAAAAATCTTGAATAAATCGGCGATAGAAACCAGCATGACCAAGGAATGATCGAACCTGTCTCACTGAGGTTGGAGGTGGTAGATTAGTAATTAAATCGATTTTAGCTTTATCCACTTCTATCCCTCATTCTGAGACTATATGGCCGAGAACTATTCCTTCATTAACCATAAAATGGCTCTTTTCCCAACTTAGTATTAGATTCTTTTCTATACATCTTTTTAGCACTTTTTCTAAATTTTTCAAACCAACGTCAAATGACTCACCAAAAAGTGAAAAATCATCCATAAAAATTTCAAGAAATTCCCCTGCCATATATGAGAAGATTTCCATCATACACCTTTGAAAGGTTGCTGGTGCATTACATAGTCCAAAGGGCATTCTCCTAAATGCAAATGTGTCGTATGGGCAAGTAAAGGTGGTCTTTTCTTGATCTTTTGGATAAATAGCAACCTGATTGTATCCTGAATATCCATCTAGGAAACAAAAGTATTTTTGACCTGCTAATTTTTCTAAGATTTGATCAATGAATGGGAGTGGAAAATGATCTTTCTTAGTCATAGCATTTAATTTTCTATAATCCATACAAACTCTCCATCCTGTGGTCAATCTAGTAGGTACTGCTTCACCTTTTTCATTGTTTATTACTGTGAGTTTAGATTTCTTTGGTACGACTTGGGTTGGGCTTACCCATTTACTATCAGAGATTGGATAAATGATTCCTGCATCAAGCCATTTGACAACTTCCTTTTTCACTACCTCTTTCATAATGGAGTTTAGTCTTCTTTGCATTTCTCTACTTGGTTTAGCATTTTCCTCTAAGTATATGTGATGCTGCCTTTTTAGATGAGCTCATATTTCTTTCATATGATGATAATGAAGCATGATTTATGGAATTTTCACTAAGCATTTCGAATAAGTCATATGCTTCATTTTCACTTTTACTCATAAATGCTCCTCCACATGATGCATCTACCATTTGTTCATAATGATCAACTAATCCCTCATAAAAGGCTTGGACAATCTGCCATTTGGATAACCCGTGATGTGGACATTTTCTTAATAATTCTTTTAATCTTTCCTAGGATTCATGGATTTGCTCCCCAGGTGTTTGGGAAAATTGGGTAATTGCTCTTCTCATGGTATTGGTTCGGCCTATAGGGTAGAATTTTTTTAGAAATTCTTGTTGCATCATATTCCAAGTAGTGATAGGTCTACTTAGCGTACCTAACCAATATTTAGCCTTATCTTTAAGGGAAAATGGGAAAAGTCTTAATTTGAGAGCGTCATCAGAAAAACCTTGTATTTTCACTGTGGAGAAAATTTCTAAAAATTCATCTAAATGCTTATAAGGATCTTCATTAGTATTTCCATAAAAAGATGGAAGCATTTGGATGGTTCCTAATTTGATTTCATATTGATTGGCTTGAGTTTGAGGTAATTGAATACAAGATGAGGGATTACAATTGGTTGGAATGAAATATTCTTTCATTTGTTTAGGAGGATCAGGTTCAGGATTATTCATTTCTAACATTTGATTTTGGTCCATTATATATTTTTGTGATTTTCTTAATTGATGTAGGAATCTTTCAATTTCAAGGTTTGGTTCTATCAAATCAGAATTTAAAGATCTCCTACCATACATATATCATTCATTTTTTTTAGAGAAAAAAAAATGTGTAAATGCACAACCAAATATGAAATGCGAGTTAGCAGGTTAGCTGGTTAGATATGATGCGAGTTAATGGCATAAATTAAACGTGCAAAGGTAAAATGTAAACAGTGTAGAAAAGGGGTTCAAGATCAGAAATGGAAAAATATAAAAAGGTGTAGACATGGGGGTTAAAGAAGGGAGATGGAAACGTTAAGACTTTTAGATGATGCGAGTTTTTCAAAACTTTTTAAATGATGCGAGTTAGTCAATCACACACATGTATCTTAATTAGACGCAATTAGCAGTTAGTACATGTGTACCAAATATTGATAATTTTTTTTTAAAGTTTTATATTTCTTTGCAATCTAAAGTTCCTTAAAGTGCGTAAAGAAAGCAGATAAGAAATTCAAAAGGAAGCAATGATATTAAACTAACAGCATAATAGGTAACATGAAATAAAGCAACACAAGATGAGATTTAATTAAAGAAAATTTAAGAAAAATAATTCAAAATTTCATGCCTCCCCGGCAACGGCGCCAAAAACTTGATGCGCACCAAGTGCTTGTCGTTAAGAGCACTGTGATCACCATTTTAATTAAAATTAACCGAAACACATTAAAGCTACCACTAACGGATGATAGTGTAGAATAACGGTGAGTCGGGTCGAATCCACAGAGAGGCTACATATTTTGAATTATTTTAAGCAAAAATAAAAGAGAAAAGTGAAAGAGGGTGTAGAGAAGAGAAAGAAAGAAATTAGAGAAAAAGAAATTAAAGAGAAAGGAGAAGAAATTAGAGAGAGAAAGAGACGTTAGAGAGAGAAGAAAAGAGAAAATAGAAGAAATTAGAGAGAGGAAAAAAAGAAATTAGAGAGAGAGAAGAAAGGAGAATTAGAAAGAGAAAGAAAGAAGAGAGAGAAAGTAGATAAATAAGAGAGAGAAAGAGACAGAGAAAGGAAAGGAGAAATTGCAATTAACTAAAAATTAAATCTAAACTAGGACAGTAATTAAAAGACTACAGAAGTAAAAATTAATCTACGAAAACAGGAATGAAAATTGCATTAAATGTAATTTGAAAAGTACAATGCATAAAACGGTAAATCTAGGCTAAATATTACAAATCTAAAATTAACAACTACAAAGCATTAAAGAAAAACTATAATTAACAGAAAATTTATTTACCCCAATTCTTGCTCGAAAAACCACTCTCTTTGAGAAGCAATCCAAGCCCTTGGAGCTTTTTCTCACTTGGCAAAGGTCCCACCTAAATGGGCCCCACTTCAAGTGATGGGAGAGATGTTGTGTCTCTTGGGATGAGTGGAGGGTCCCTTTTATAGATGTGTGAGGGGCCTTCCTTTCAACGTGGAATCCGATGTGGGATTCTCCGTTTCGTTGCCTGCCCTTCTATTCATCTGAACATTAGCTGTCTTGCCATCGTCCTTGCGAATTCGGTCGTGGGCGAGCGGAGCTACTGCTTATTAGAATGGCTTTGATAGGCAATGGGTTCAGTAGCTATTTGTAAAAGGCTGGTCGACTGAATTTTGGCCGACAATAGAACTAATGGGAGAAGCTAGTGATTAAGAATGGAGCAGCGTGTGTCAGTTGAACATTTGGTCGGACAGATTTCCGTGGGTTTGAATTTCTTTTCCGCTGTAATTTGGTGGAAAATGGGGCTGCCAATGGCCGGTCCAGGCCTGCTTGTTGAATTTTCGAAACTTGGAAATGGTGGTCATGGCTGGCTCTAGATCTGATTTGGGGGCAATGGAGAATTCGACCACTGGTTTGCAGTTGCCGCGATTTTAAGAATGGCTGCAGGATTATTTGGACGGCTGCTTTGGTGGGTATTTTCTGCTGTGAGTTTGGGGGAAGATGTATGCAGGATTTGAAGATGGAGCGGCAGTTGCTTCGAGTTTGGGGCTGTCGATCGGTCCATGTTTAAATCAAAGGGACAGCTGAAATTCTTGCTGCAACAGCTAGCTCGGTGGAATAGATTGCTGTCGGCAATTTGAGGGAGCTGGAAACGGTCGTTTGCTCGAGCTGGTTCTGGTTGCTATGTTGTAGGACAGTTGGTGCTGCCATTTGGATGAAAATTGATGCCGAGATGCTTGCAACCATAAAAATTGGGAACAACTCTCATCTGCTTGCTGAGATGGCCAGCGATTGGAGGCTTAGGCGGCTAAATTCAATGGCGTAGTCCAGCGTCACTGCAATTCGGTGGGCGGTGATGAGCTTTGGATGAAGTTACGATTAGCATGTTGGAAAGATGGGTATAGCGAGAGGAAGATGCAAGGAGGCTGTCGGATTAATGGGAAGAGGGCCTGCTGCAGTTGCCGGCTTGGAAGGTGAAGTCGACTTGAACTGCGACTTCACCTGTCTTGATTCCCAATTTCAGCGCTTGAAGGTTTTGTACCTTCTGAAGTCGATCTTGGAGTCGACTTGGTTATCGATTTCACTCAAGTCGATGGTTAAGTCGACTTGGCTTTGCGACTTAGTCTGTCAGGTTCTGAATTTTAAGTTTTTAGCCTTTAAACAATTTTAACAAATCACATTAATATCCAAAACATTCTCAAATTGAGTTGTTAATCATCAAAACACAGATTGTGCTTAATTTTCCATTGATTCCAACAACCTTTACATTTGATGTTTAATATTTTTATAAGTTTAGCTACCTAGATGATCAAATTGCTATATTCATGTTGAGAAGAGCTAATTTTAGTCAAGATTCACATGTATGGCATGCATTTCTAATTTTGATAAAATGGAATATTAAAATGGATTGAAATATACCATTTAACCTTATGAAATCTTAAGCAGATTATTAGCAAATCAATCCCATCATACTCATTTGCATGGGAATATAGCAATAGGATATTGCAAGATTGGCTTTATATATGTTAGAAGACATCTATATAAACTTATAAACTTGGATTAGTAAATCCCTGCATCACCAAGTGATAACTCGTAAAAATACGAGTTATCCTGGCCTATTTCAGACTATTTTTGCGTGTTAGTCCAAGAGATTAGGTTTAGTTTACATCCATTTAGCTAAATTTTCACTCGCTTTGCATTTTAAGAGCATTATGTAGTTTTTATGCATTTTTAGTATAAATTAGGCATTTTTAGTCTATTTATTTAGTTGATGTAATTTTTACAAGAAGGACGGAGAATTACAAGCATGCGAGCTAGTCGAATGCAGAATAGAGCCAAGTGAAGGAGCATAGGGTTGGCGCCCAGACGCAATTCTACAAAATCTCCAACACTTCACAACACACATTACATCTAGAGAGTTGGTGCCTAGGCGCCACTTCATCAACACGCAAGCAAAGTTCTAAAGGTTTTTGAAGTCACAAGTCACATTGATTCCAGAGAGTTAGCGCCTAGACGCCAAGGCATGAAGTCCTAGGATTTTCATTTATTTTGTTTTAAGGTTTCTAAGTTACGCAGCTCTAGAGAGTTGGCGCCTAGGCGCGAATACGCATCCGTATGCATGTGGATTTCTACACATGTGCTGCGCAATCTACCCATTATAAATAGAAACCTAGGGCTGCGTGCAAAAGAGTCCGGAGGCCATAGAAAGCAGAGGCGTGGAGAGAGCCGCTAGCGCAGCCGCATAGATAAGGAAAAAGATCCGTTTTCCATCGTAAACGAAAGAGGAGATCTGATCTCGCTGGTGGAAGCTTCCGAGATTTAGTTCTTCTCTTTCTCATTTTCTTTCCTTTCTCTTTCCTTTTCTCTGTGTTCTTGTAGATGATCGTAACTTGATTTTAATTGGAATTGAAGTCATGTTAGTGGGCTAAACCTTCTTATGGTGGGAGATATGTAGGATTTGAACTCATAACTTATGATATTTAGTTTTCTTATGCTTGAATTGGTAATACTGCTATGCTGTGACTTGTGTTACTTGAGATTATCCTTATATATCATGCTTAATGCGTTTACAAGCCTTGCAACCTTGTGGATTGATCTAATATTCAGATTCATGCTTGAAAAAGTGGGATTTAAATAAGATCCATATATAAGGCACAGGTATTCTAACTCATGTTGTGTTAGAGGTTAATATGGATAGGAATATACCTATTAACCCTGTATAATCATGATGAGGTTATATGGTTATCAACCTGATTTTACTTGTGTGCATGGAAACATAACATATAACTAAAACTTAGTTAGGTTTGTATGTGTTGGAAGACATATATGAATATAAATGAACCTAGATTAGTAATCTCTGCACAACTAACTTAATTGGAACCAAATAACATAGCTATGATTCAATGAATTTATATTCCCACCTATCTTAATCATCTCAAGGCAATATCAGCAACATCCACACCACTCTAGTCATTTACTGCTTTGCTTAGTTTAGTTTAATTCAATTATTTGAAACCAAATCTCATTCCTTTTACCAATTCACTTAGACAATTGAGATTTAAGGTGCTAATCCATTTAACACAATCCTCGTGGGAACGATACTCTACTCACACTTTATTACTTGACACTGCACGTATACTTGCGTAAATAGCGAGCAATTTAATAAACATATACGCAGCTCATCAAGTTTTTGGCGCTGTTGCCGGGGATTGATTTAAACTTAGTACCTGAAAATTTCAATTGTCTTCTATGAATGTGTATATATTATACATAGTTTTTCTTTTATTTCTTTGTTTTGATAAAAAAAATTTTCAGGAGTCTTTGGTTTGCAATTTTCAATGGCTTCAAATGCTTACCACTGGTTAAATGTAGAATTTTCAACACCAAGCACAATGGGTTCCCATCAGTATGATAATACATGGGCACCTCCAACTTAATTTGCAGGTTTTGACAATCACATTTAGGATATGGACAATTCTTATAAAACTTACTGCGATTCGTGCGGAGGCAAGGGACATTTACTCAATCAATGCGTGTATTACTCAACATCCATGGGCTATCTTGATCATTCAAATGATGCACAAGAAAACTATGGAGACCTGCACTCAAAGAATATGATGCATTTCGATTGTCAAGGATAGGAGTTTGAGGAGCCATCACTACCTGAAAGCAAGTTATCTTTGGAGAACATGTTCATGCAATTCATGAAGAGCTAGATGCAATTTAATGAGAACATGCAGAAACAAGTGGAGCAATTGGCTACTGCAATCCAATGTATGGATCAAGAGCCATCTTCCAGTCCTATTGAAGAAATTGCAGAAGAAGATGAGTTGAAACAGGGTTGTGAAGTCACTCCAAGCATTAACGAAGATATATCAATCGATGTGATAGAGCAACCTGTACCTCAGTTCATTCTTGAACAATTGGTCGAGCCAATGGAAAGTCAAGAAGTAGAAAAGAAAATTGATGAAGAGATAGAGGTTGATATAGTGGAGACAGTTGAAAATTATCATATCGACATGCCTTTAAGTTATCTTCCAGAAATTCAGGTGCAACAATACTTAAATGATCAATGCAGAGCCTTGGAAAGCAGCATCTTGAAGCCATCATTCATTCAAGACCCTAAAAACCTTTTCTATAGTCTCTATGAAATTCATGAAAGGAGGCTAACTGATCTATTTGAAGAGGCTAAGAAGAGAGCTGAACTTCTAGTGCACAATCCAAATGGAAGGAAATTTGATAGAGCAGGAATTGGCTAATCATAGTGGAACATCGGGCTGAAGACGATAAATTTTGCGCTGAATGGCAGGCAACCCATTACACTTTTTGATTTTTGTTTCAAGAATAAAGTAGTCATCTCCCAAGGCAAGGAAGGACAGGATTATTATGCTCAAATATGGACTTTCAATCCACTTTCAAGTTGGTAAATGATGGAATCAAGGAGTTTCAAGTTTATATTCACCATTCAAGGAAAGACAATGCAGTTTGAGTGAGGTCCCGACCTCAATTTTTGGTGCCCGACACTAAGTTTCGCAAAAGAACATGTTCTAGCAAGTTGGGATCAGAGAAGTGGCACTCCAGCGCCATATTTTTCAAGGAAATAACATGTTGCAAGTTTTGAGTCAGCAAGTTGACGCCTAGGCCCCAATTTTTGGCGCCCTGACGCCACCTCCCTGCCAGCATAAAAAAAAACAGCAAAACACGAGTTTTCAACATGCCAACTTCAACTGGCCATAACTTTTAATCCCGAAGGAGTTACAGGAGCTACCACATATCAACGGAAAGAATTTTTTGAGCCCGTCGACATGAAAACCATGGTTTTCTTAGTCGATATCATTTTCAAAATCAAAATCCTCCATCTTTTCATATTTTGGGTCGTTGAAGTTCTACACAATTTGTTTGACTGCTTTTAGTGAATCACCTATTTTTTTACTATAAATAAAAGGTGTGCAAGTGGGTGGTTTACATTTCTCATATAATTGCGGGCATGTGGATGTGTTGCTTGAGGATAAATTTTTGGTTCCAGTTGTTCAATTATTTTTTCTGTGGCTAAGAGTTTAAAGTGGTGGGGGAGGAGTTTATGGATTACACTTATGGTATCAATCATATGACTTGAAATTCGAGTTGGAGTATCTGAGAAGAGCTTCCATGGAATATATTTGGGTTTTAGAGTCCTAGACATTTGAGCTTGCATTGCCCCTTTCAATATTGTGCTACTTGATTTCTTCCTTCTTCCTGTTTGTGACATCGCTCGTAACCGCTCTCAACCAATGTGAGGTTGACCAACTTGGAGAATCTAATGGCAGCCCAAGCTCAATTTTTACAGCTGTCCAATCAGGCTATGGAGGCACACTTTCGAAGACTCATGGAGGGCCGACATATTGATATGAAGGCTTTACCACCATTCCCATCGGCACCTCCCAAGTTCTGAGCCTATTTTGGTCAATCTTCACATCAGCCTAGTGAAAAAAGTGAGCGCGACGACGACAACGACTCCGCATCAGATGCATAGGGGAGTACCTGTCCTTTCTATTTTATATTCTTTTTATATTTATTTCTCAGTCTATAATCATGTAGGTTTCACGTAGTTGCATACATTGAGGACAATGCATCTCGCAAGTTTGGGGGATGTATAATTCTCGGTCGTAGGTTATTTTTCATGTTTTGTTTAGATTGCATATCATGTCAAATTTTTCCTGTGAAAGTTATCATGTTTCAGTCCATTTTGATGAAATATGTGCAAGGTTGAGAAAAATTTTAACTTGAAATTGATTTCATGAAAAATCAAAAGTTCAAGCTAAGGACTATGTGTTAAGAAAATTTGCAAGTAACATGTAAATGAATCATGAGAATCTCATAGTACATTGTTATAATTCAATTCCATGCTAATCTTTTTAACTGAAATTATAAGAATTGAGTTAAATAAATGTGAACCACGTGCTTTAAGGGAATTAATGGTCTCGAAAATGGTAATATTTCACAAAAAATTTCTTGCATGTCAAGTACCCCTACCAAGTCATCGAAACAATAAAAGAGGGTGATTGACCTAAGCTAAGTAACCGGGACTTGGCATCAACGAATGTCAAGGTTCACGTAAAAAAGTAAAGAAAAATCATAGTAAGAACGCTTTAAAAAGAAAACTTTCCCCAGATACCCTGAAATATGGTGAGGGGAGCAAAAAAAAAAACAGATATCCAGATATCCTGAAATATGGTGAGGAGAGTTTTGCAATAAGTTTGGGAGAGAAAAGAATGTGCAGTTAGGCAAAATGGAATCCAGTGAATGATTACCATGTTCTTTGACCAGTCGGTTCAGCTTAAACCTTGGTTCACCTATTTTGTATTGATTTTATAACAAGTTTCTTTTTATCAAGAGGAAGATTAGCATGTTGAATTATCACTTTGTACTAGGATTACTATCGTCTACATGTGACTTGGTTTGCGAATGATAAATGAATATGCGTGTCCTGTTTTGAGAAATGGATGATTTTTCAAGTTTAGATTATTCTCGATTATGTTGAATAGAAAGATGGATTGTTGGAAGTATAATGGGAATCAGGTTGAGTTGAGGAGTCCAAATTTATTCATTCATTCATTCATTGTGTTTGCATGTGTTGCTCAAGGATTAGCAACAATTAAGTTTGGGGGTATGATAACTCGTAAAAATACAAGTTATCATGGCCTATTTCAGACCATTTTTGTGTGTTAGTCCAAGAGATTAGGTTTAGTTTGCATCCATTTAGCTAAATTTTCACTCACTTTGCATTTTAGGAGCATTATATAGTTTTTATGCATTTTTAGCAAAATTAGGCATTTTTAGTCCATTTATTTAGTTTATGTAATTTTTACAGGAAGGACGGAGAATTACAAGCATGCGAGCGAGTCGAATGCAGAACAGAGCCAAGTGAAGGAGCATGGGGTTGGCGCTCAGGCGCTGCCTAGTGGTGCCTAGGCGCAATTCTACAGGCCTTTGACAGAATCTCCAACACTTCACACAACACATTACATCCAGAGAGTTAGCGCCTAGGCGCCACTTCATCAACACGCAAGCAAAGTTCTAAAGGTTTTTGAAGTCACAAGTCACATTGATTCCAGGGAGTTGCGCTAAGGCATGAAGTCCTAGGATTTCCATTTATTTTTTTAAGGTTTCTAAGTTACGCAACTCTAGAGAGTTGGCGCCTAGGCGTGAATACGCATCCATACGCATGAGGATTTCTGCACATGTGTTGCGCAATCTACCCATTATAAATAGAAACCTAGGGCTACGTGCAAAGGAGTTCGGAGGCCATAGAAAGCAGAGGAGTGGAGAGAGCCGCTAGAGCAACCGCATAGAGAAGGAAAAAGATCCGTTTTCCATCGCAAACGAAAGAGGAGATCCGATCTCGCTGGTGGAAGCTTCCGAGATTTAGTTCTTCTCTTTCTCAATGTCTTTCCTTTCTCTTTCCTTTTCTCTGTGTTCTTGGAGATGATCATAACTTGATTTTAATTGGAATTGAAGTCATGTTAATGGGCTAAACCTTCTTATGGTGGGAGATATGTAGGATTTGAACTCATACCTTATGATATTTGGTTTTCTTATACTTGAATTTATAATACTATTTTGCTGTGACTTGTGTTACTTGAGATTACCCTTATATATCATGCTTAATGCGTTTATAAGTCTTACAACCTTGTGGATTGATCTAATATTCAGATTCATGTTTGGAAAAGTGGGATTTGAATAAGATCTATATATAAGGCACATGTATTCTAACTCATGTTGTGTTTGAGGTTAATATGGATAGGAATATACCTATTAACCCTGTGTAATCATGATTAGGTTATATGGTTATCAACCTGATTTTACTTGTATGCATGAGAACATAGCATATAACTAAAACTTGGTTAGGTTTGTATGTGTTGGAAGACATATATGAATATGAATGAACCTAGATTAGTAATCTCTGCACAACTAATTTAATTGGAACCAAATAACATAGCTATAATTCAATGAATTCATATTCCCGCCTATCTTAATCATCTCAAGGCAATATCAGCAACATCCACACCACTCTAGTCATTTACTGCTTTGCTTAGTTTAGTTTAATTCAATTCTTTGAAACCAAATCTCATTCCTTTTACCGATTCGCTTAAACAATTGAGATTTAAGGTGCTAATACATTTAACACAATCCTCGTGGGAACGATACTCTACTCACACCTTATTACTTGACACGGCACGTATATTTGCGTAAATAGCGAGCAATTTAATAGACATATACGCAGCTCGTCACCAAGCAAAAAGGAGCTAATTTACTATGGTTTAGAGTTAAGGATTCCGAATTTCCCATCCACTATAATAACTTTGAGAATCCCTACTTAATGTTGCACAATCCACGAGCCCTTAACTCAGTTTACTTCATTTTCATTCAAACGATCATTTAAACTATCTCTCCATCATGATAATTGAATTCTTAAAGATATAATCAATTTAATTTAGTCTTCATTGGATCGACACTTGTGGGGCCCCAACCTGAGACGTCACATCCTTACTCCAAGACCTTATCGATTGGTAAATGTGAATCAGGATTGTTGCCCTGATCACGTGGCGGGTTCTTAATTGGATTTCGTCCAAAATTTATTTTTTTGTTTCATTATCATTTCATGTCTTTGCATTCCACACCATTCATTTTACAAGAGACAATATACTTGTAATCAATTGCACATATCAAGTGCACATTTCATTCATAACATCTCAACTTGTCCTTCTACAATAAGGATTCTCTTGACTTAATCATGAAATTTTGATACATACATACATACATCTCATCATCAGTTCACATAGAACTCAGAATTTTAAATAATTTCACATACATTAGCTTAAAACATTAAGACATATCATCTCACACATCCTGGCTAATCGTTTTAGTCCACATTTGCATATCATCTCTTACCTTTCCTTAGATGCTCAGGTCCTCGACCTCTTGAGCTTCCCGGTACCTGTCTAAGGTTTAGGAAAACAAATGTGAGTGATAACGCAGTAAGCAAACATCTCGGGACAAGACTTTCATTTAAAACATTTCCACAAACATCTTGAACACCTTTTTACCTGAGAACCTTTGTATGTCCTAAAATATTGTCATGAAATCCTTTGTTCATAAGGACAATTCTATGTCTTAGAATATTTTCATAAACATCTATTCTTAAAATCATTTACAAGCCACGTCTGGGCTTGTTAAGGCAAAACATATGCGTTTTACCCTCTTTAATTAATTTTTTTTGGTTTTGTGTGAACATTTATAATTTTCCAAGACATTTACTTAAAACCTTCTTTTGCCAATGGACGTTTTTACGTCCAAAATATTTTTCATCATAAATTTATTTAGCCAAGAGACATTTGATGTCCAAAAACATCTTTGACATAAACTTTCTTCGGCAATGGACATTTATATGTCCTAAAATATTTTTTCTTCATAAATTCTTTTGGAAACGGACATTCATATATCCTAAAATATTATTTTCACATAAACTCTTCCGCAAAGGACATTCTCATGTCCAAAAATATTTCCATTTAAACACTTTGGCATTGGACATTCTCATGTCCATAAACACTTTTCATTTAAATCTTTTTCGTAATCCCTATCTTGGGGATTGTTTATAACAAACAAGGCATAAAACTTATTTCGTAATCCCCATTTCAGGGATTGTTGTAGCAACAAGACAAAAATACATAATCCATTTTCATGAAAGCATTTTCATAAAAAAATATTTCTTTCATCCTTGTTATTTACACTTTTGTGTAAAACACCCTATTATTACTTATAAAATTCCCATATAGGATAACTTTCCATATAAACGCTTTTATGTCCCAATCTTAGGTTTTTCAAAAGCAAACATATGCAAATGCGTTTCTCTCCATCCAGTAGTGACACTTAGCAAGTTATCATTCTACTTTTTGGAAGAGAATCCATCATTAACAGCACGCTAATCAGGCGGCTGTTCTTTCATCTTCTCCTATCTCAGGGAGGGCGTCGCTGGCCTCTTGCCATCCCTTAGTGACTTGGCCATATGTAGAGTGGGTGTGGAACCCCAAACTTTAAGGTCATATATGAAACCCTAGGGTCATAAATCCTAGGTAATGTATTGACTTCTATATGAAATAAATACATGATTTCTGTAATATATGGTGTTGAAGGATCAAATAATTAATTATGAAATATAATTTCAAATGAATAGTAAATGTGAATAGTAAAATGTGAATAATAATCATGTGATTAGGATAACGTAATCACTAAAGATGAAAAAGGAGGCTCCACACAACAGGACAAAATAGGGATAGAAACAAAAGGAGACTTAATTGAAATTTACAAAAGTTACATTTGAGATTTATAAGGAAATGGAGGGTAATTTATGATTTTATAAAGATTAGATATGAAAATAAATTTCTACAAATAATTCGGGAAGGAATTTCAATATTTTGAATTATATCAATCGAAACCGTTTAAATTTATGGAACTTATGGAATAAAAATAAATGAAAAATTTTGGCTAATTAAGGGCCCTAATTAAGGGTTATGTTCATCCTCACTATTTCCATTAGATCTAAGCATTTATAACTCGGATGGATAAGAGAATTTGATAGGAAGTATTAAATTGTATGCTCTTTAATCTACACGGAAAAGATTATAAAAAATAATTTACGTCCAGCGGATATTTTGCTATTTTTGCATAATTGATTAGTTAATTAATATCTTAATGCGTATAAGGCCGTTTGAGATGAAATTTTAGGTCAAGCCTATTTTAATATGCCCAATTTAATGAAGGAATGAAATTTTGGAAAACATGTTTTCAAAATTTTAAAAAGAGATTTTATGTCCAAATATGAATGAATTAATTAAAATAAAACAAATTTTTTTAAAAAAAATTCCGAATGGTGCATTTTGTGAGCAATTATATATATTAATAAGAAAAATTTTCATAATATATAGGTGTGTATGTAGACAATTATGAATTAATTAATTAATGATGAAATTTTCTGTTAAAAAAATTATAAAAAATCCAGGAGCATGCACGTAGGGTAATTGCATGAATTTGCTGGAATTATAAAATTTAAACAGCTGTAATTAAATTACAGTGGCAACTAAAGTAAGGTTAATGTGCACCCACGGTTAATCGATCAAGACCGTGTATAAATAGATATGCTGTTGGTCATCAATACACTGTTGAATTAGAAAGGAGAGGCTGGACGGACAAATCTTGCTGAAATTGTAGAGAGAAATAAAGTTTGAACGGTAACAGTAAATCTGTTGCTAAAGGTGTTGACGGTCCACAAACAAGGACGTTCCAGCAGTAATTAATCCAAGTGCATGGTATTCTAACAAGTTCTGATTTCACTGCTTCAGGTATCTTAATTTAATATTGGCAATGACATAGAGCATGATTTCAACATGATTTTAATGCTGCCCCATTCTTGATTAATGTACAGTCCAATATATGCTAATTCAGAAAATTTAAACTGCTGGACCTTAATAGAATGCATATACCTATGTTATTTTGATTTTGATGATTTCAGAAGTTTCTTCTAAATATTATACAGAACGATAATTGCTATGATTTTGATATATGCTGTAAAAATATTTTAGTGTTCTAAAATAAATGATTTGGTACTGTTTATACTGATTTAACAGCATTATTTTAATATCATTTCAGCAAAAAAAAAGTTTTCATGATTTTAATACCGGTATTATTCTCATATCATTATTTCAGTGAAATTTTAATATTGTTTAAATGGTTCAAATGTTAATATATATGATACATATATATATAACCGTTAATGAATTCAGTGAGATTTTAATGTTGATTAATTAATTCAGCTTTAAATTAAGGTTTCATAGATTGCAAGTATATAATCACATATGCAGGCAACGTCAAAATCAGATTTGGGTATATATGTAAACAACTTAGAACGTTCAAATGATAAGTTAATCTTAAATTATTACTCCAAATGTGGAGGTTATGTGTGTTAGAAACCAAAATATAAATAAGATAGTAAATGAAGGAATTTGTCCATGAAAATTTGTGTACGATATTATTACATGATGATTAAAAAATAAACAAATTTTTAGATTAAAACATTAAACAAGTTGTAAATTAAAAATTCGAGAAGATCAACCTAAACAGAGTAAAATGGGTGACAGAATCATCTGTAGTAAATAATTTTTTATAATTTTTTTAGATGGATTTTTGATTTTAAAATTTGATATGATGTATAAGATATCATTATTTGCACTAGAAAAAAATAAAATATTATTTTGGGATGATATAAGTATGGTTTAAAATTAACATTATTAAGGTTGTTCCTGATTTCACAACACTGTCCAATATAGTGAAAATGCCAAAATAAATATATAATATTAATATTTCTTATTGAAATTTTTATGAGGGTTAATTAATGTAGTTATTGATGTGTTATAAAAATATCAGAATTAAATACGTTGATTTGATTACAAATAAAGAATTAAAAAATCAGTTCACCTGATTTCAGCAAATGAGGACAGTTTGATAAATAATGAAAAACAAATATGAAAACTAAGTGAAAGTGATCCAAATTGATATGTATGTTAGGAAAGAGTGTAATAAAGGATTAGGGATAACAAATTGATGCTATTATTTGTATATGAAATTAATGGATAAACAAGAAGATGAAACATAGTGAAAATAAGAAGAGAATGGCTGTTTTAGAATTTAATAGTAAGTTCTAGAAATTTTAAATGAGATATTATAAGAAAAAATAGTCCTTTTATGTGTATAGGAAAATAAAAAGAAAAGATGGAAGGTACAAGCTAATTTTACAGGTAAGCAAGTTATACTTCCAAAATTGATGTTTTTCATCTTGTGTTGCAAACGTGTTATAAATAATTGAATTTGGATATTTTAAATCTTTCTTAAGGATGGCCATTCCTATAATATTTGAATTACAAAGAATATTTCTATTTATTAAAAATTGTTTATAAATTATTTGTGTAAAATTATTTATACATGAAATGACATTCTAGCATGAGAATGAATGTACATGGTGCACGAGGATTAGGTCATGAGAGAGGTGTAATTGGACCGGTTGTCCTCCTCTAGCATGACTGAGTCGCTAATGCAGGCTGAGGCCGACGACGCCCTCCCTGAAATGGGAGCAGGATCAAGTGATGGATGCCTGGCTAACGTTCCATCGTGAGAAATGTCATATATGCTTGAATGCATTGCATTTTTATATTTATGAAATGCACAGAAAGGAAATAGAAAATGTTTATTTGCAAAATGAAAAGACTTGCTTACTGAGTATTAGTACTCATGTGATGTTTTTCAAAATTATAGACAGGTATGAGACAGACACCGAAGTGAAGAACAGGGCTACATGAGTTACTACCTTTCTTGTATAAATCTATATGGAAGATTGAATTTTGAAGCGGCAGCCTTGACTGACTAGGAAACCTCTGTTGTAATGAAATAACTGATGAATGTATTATGAATATACAAAAAGGACAAGTTTTAATTACCATATGTGGAATAAAATAGAAATGGTTTGGTTATCTCATCCTTTCAAAGATTATGGGTATTATCTATGAATATATATAAAAAATCTCGCCACATGACTAAAGCAACAATCCTGTTCACATTTAATAATCAAAAATCGATTTGGAGTAAGGCTCTCCAATGCCCCGGTCGGGGGTGCCACAGAGCGTGGTATTAGAGAAAGGATTGGTAAATAGGCATGGAAAAGGAAAATGATAAAATTTCATTTGTTATAAAACATGTGTTGTCCCATGTATTTATGAATTTGGATGTTTCTTAAGATTTTCTTTTGCAAAATATAGCTAAATTGCTATATTTAAAATGTAGATGACTGACAAAGGTAAGACAGTTCTAGACCCTAAGATGTTAAGGTGGGAGATGGAGGAGGCCCTGGAAAGGCAAAGGATAGAAGACAACATAAGCCTATGGTGGGCTTCCCAGCAGGACCTAGGCTTTGGCCTCCCATACCAGAAGAATTTTTCCATTCACACCCTTCTCTACACATCAGGAGAGAAAAGACCACCAATTCCCACCCATATGTTCTCCAGGCGAGACCCAACTATGAAAGATCTATTGGTAGAGCTTCCTCACTACAGTATACCCCATGGCTTCAGCAATACCCACTCTTGGTTATCAAGGAGATCAATGCTGCAGAGCTACAAGATATTAGGATAGGATCTCCGCCTCGGTTCCACCAGATGAGGAATCCTGGTACCGCCTTGTAGGAGGATTTGTGCAGTTCTACTATGGGATCAGGTGAGAACAATTAGATAGGGAGGAAAGGAAGCACCGTAGACTCCGAGAGGAGGCCTGTGACCGAGGGGAGGATATGATGGAGTAGGCTCCTGACAAACTACCTGGCGAACGTATACTATGAGCCGTAGATCGTGAAGAAGAACCTGCAAGGGAGGAAAGCGAGAATGATGACGATGACCCTATGGAAGGGACCATTGAAAGTGAGAGTGAGGAGGAGGAAGAGGAATATGTAGATGAGAACCCAGACCCCTCAGCATGGTCTGACACTAGTACTATTACTGAGGAACCTACGCAAGTGCCCCCTAGCCGTAGGAGGTATATAAGGGGACCAACAGGTTACGCAAATAGGCACAGATAAATAATAAGGAGAGTGAGTTTTCTTTTATTGTGTATAGTTGTGTATGTATGTATGTGAAATGACTTTCTGTATGTTTTAGTTTATGTATGATTGTGACTGTAAAAATGTTTGATATATAATATAAACCAGTATGTGTATGTATGTTTTGAATATGACTCCTTATATGTATAAATTGACCGTGAGGCTATTATAGATTACTTAATGATTGCTAATGTTATTTCATGTGTGTAAAAAAACTAGTACGCCAACTACTAGAGCACGAGCTAGAATGAATAAGGGAAAGGCCATGGCTGACGAACCCATAAGTTAGCATGAAGAAGGGGAATCGAGTAAGAGGTCGAAAAGTTTAGGACCAAGTGAGCAAAATCTCAGGACTTTTCAACAACCAGAAAATATAAATCTCGATTTAAATATGGGAAGTGAGGCTGACTTAAGTGAAGCAAGACAGATAAGAGAAGGAGTGGTTGCGGCCATAAAAGAAGTCATGCAGCAATCTACTAGGGAATGGGCAACACAAACAGCCAACATAGTCCAAGGATTATGGGAAAGAACTCAGCAAGCACAGTCAGGAGGAGGAAGACCAGGTTAGGCAGTAGTTCCTAACCCCGCACTAGCTCCGGTAGGAGATGAGGATAATATCTTAGAAGCTGACCGAAGGGCCATCAGTGCCTTCCTAGCTCAATGTCCCCCTAGATTTGCAGGAGAACCTGATCCTGTTCTGGCAAAACAATGGATGACCGAGATGAAAAAGTTATTTAGGTCCTGTGTGCTACCCATTTGCTGATAAAAGATGCACAAGAATGGTGGAAAATCCTGATGATGACCATGTCCCAGCTAGAACAAGTTACCTGGCAAACATTTGTGGAGGAATTCAAGAAGAAGTACCTTCTAGTAGGGCTCCAAAGCTAAAAATTCATTGAGTTTGAAAAATTCTACCAAGGCAGGATGTCTGTAATAGAGTATGCGACTAAATTCAATACATTAGTAAGATATGTACCATGGGTAGCCAATGTGCCAGAGAATAAAGCACAAAGGTTCCAGCAAGGGCTAAGGCCCTATTTATGAGAAACTTTAGCACCGCTTCTAATAAGAGACTACGCCTGCAGTATTAAAAGAGCAAGAGCGTTGGAAGTGGAGGCATTGAGAACACAAGAGTTAAGACAGGGGCAGAAGCAATTCTTTTCTGGCATCAAGGAAAATGATGCTAAGAAAGGAAATAATAGGAAAGCACCATTGGAGAAAAAGAAACCCAATTTTAAAACCAAGAGTGTGTTGGAATCAATGACAAAATAAGCAAAGTTTATATTTTGATGATTAACAATTCAATTTAAGTAAGTTTTGGTTACTAATATGTTTTGTGAAATGTTTATAAAAATGAAAAATATGAAGTCTGATAGGTCAAGTCGATCCCCAAGTCGACTTCGGATGCGACTTCAAATGAGATTTTATGGCCAACGCTGAAATTTAATCCAAGGCAGGCGAAGTCACAGAGCCAATTCGACTTCATCTGCGACTTGGGTGAAGTCGCGGACCCAAGTCGACTCTAGCATCAACTTCAAATGCAATTTTATGGCCAGTGCTGAAACTGAAGAACAAGAGTTTCCGAAGTCGCACTCCAAGTTGATTCCATCTACGACTTAAGTGAAGTCGCGGACCCAAGTCGACTCCAGTATCGACTTTGAAGAACCCAGAACTTTCAGCACTGAATTTGGGAATTCAAAAAGTAAAGTCGCATACCCAAGTCGACTTCGCATATGACTTGAGTGAAGTTGGAATCCAAGTCGACCCAAACATTCGACTTGGAACAAAATGAAGATAAATCAAGTCCAAGACAAGCATATTTGCGTTAATAAAATAATCTAGATCAAGGAATACTCATTTGGACATTTCTATGAACTCCAAAATTCAAGTATTTCAACTTCAAGACATGAAGTTAAAAGATATCAAGAAAAGATGAACATATTGAGTTCCAAGTAAAAAAATCAATAGAAGAACAATTAATGTGAAGAATATCTAGCAATCAAGGTCACTTCCAAGGATTTCAAGTTCATTAAGCAAATACAAAATGTGAAGTTGCACCCGAAGTCAACTTCACCTGCGACTTAGGTCAAGTTCAAGACCAAGTCAACCTGAGGAGGAACTTAAGGCGTTTGCTGAAGACCGAAGTCGCACCCCAAGTCGATTTCAGTATGCGACTTGGGTGAAGTCGCACCCGAAGTTGACTCCACCTGCGACTTGGTTCGTAATGGTTGAAAATATTCAAACGTTGGCGCATTTAATGTGCGTCACCTACTTCCAAACGTTCGAATACCCTCGTCATTGATATAAGGCATTCAAGACAGATGTTGCGGGTAGCTGAAACTTCATTGATTGAGCACAACTCCCATCCTTAAGTGCATTAAGTGATCAAGCCAACACCTAGAAGAAGAACTCTGCACTCAAACCGTCAAGAACTGTTTACTGAATCTTTTAGTCTTCTTCACAAGTTCTTCTCCGCGCTAAATCTGCCTCTACACAACAGTAACGTGTATAAACTTTCTTTATTACTTTTCTATTGTACTGAACTTGATTTAGTATTAGTGACTAAGGTCAAGTGAAAGCAAAGTAGTGTGTGATTGGAGTGATACTCATCACCTACTTGTGCTAAGTCTGTTTTAAGCCCCCTAGAGCTGTGAATTTAGAAGAGAGCAGAGGCTCTATTGTATTTGGTGAAATACATAGTGAAACCCAAGTTACAACGGTGTGATCTTGGAGGAGTGGAGTAGGGAAGGTTGTCCCGAACCACTATAATTTGTGTGTTCTGTTTGCTGATCTTAGATTTCTGTTTTATTTGTTTCAAGGGGCTAGATCATAACAAGGGCAGTATTTAAGATTATCTAAAAGAATTTTATAAACCCAATTCACCCCTCCCCACTTGGGTTAAGCCATAAACTCGGGACCAACAAGTGGTATTAGAGCAGGTCTTTGAGCTTTATCAAAGAGATCTTTTATATAATGGTAAACTGATCTGCTTCCGTTCCCGCATTTGCCGAAGGCTAATCTTTTACTAGGCCACCATTGTTTGATGGGAATAATTTTGGCTATTGAAAGCTACGTATGAAACAACTCATCATGGCCACAGATATGGACTCTTGGATTGCGATCCAAGACGGTGTGACTTTGCCAATTGATGAAAGAGCTTCCGAATGGAATGATAAGAAAGTAAAAATTGTAAAGAGCAACGCTGAGGCCATGAATTTATTATTTTGTGCTCTTACTGACTCTGAATATGATAGAGTATCCTCGTGTTTGACTGCCAAAGAAATGTGAGATACATTAACATCTATCTATGAAGGAACTTCTCAAGTCTAAGGAACAAGAAGAAACATTTTGATTGGAGAATTGGAAAGTTTTAAAATGTTGGATACTGAGAACATTTTTGAAATGTTTGCTAGATTTTCAAAAATTACTAATACTTTGAAAGGTCTTGGAAAAACTATCTCAAAGTCTGAACAGGTTATGAAGATTCTAAGAGCCCTACTGGAATCATGGACTCTGAAGATCACTGCAATAGAAGAAGCCAAGGGCCTAAACACATTGAAGCTAGAAGACCTCATTAGCTCATTAATGTCACATGAGTTAATTAAGAAAAGAAATGAAGATCACCACAAAGAAAAGAGAGCAATTGCATTAAAAGTCACTCAAAACTCAGATGAGTCTACCTCCTCATGTCACAACGATGATGAAACATTGCTTTGCTAACTCGTAGATTTTGAAAGTTTATAAGGAAAGAAAAGAACTTCAAAGATTTCAAAGAAAGACCTAGAAAAGAGAAAAAGAAAGAGGTTACAAGATGTTATAGATGTAGCGGTATGGGACATATGCAAGCTCAATGTCTTACACCGGAAGAAAAATTGAAGAAGCGTTAAGAAAAAAAGGAAAGATATGAAAGTCGAAAATTCTAAAAGCCTAAGGGAAGAGGAATTATACGTGAATGAAGAAACTTTATCAACAACTAGCTCCTCATATGATGATCTTAAAGCAGTAAATTGCACAAGAATATGCTACATGGCGCGGATTGAGCAAGAAGAAACCTTGTTGTGTTTAAACGCAACAGAAATTTTAGAAGAGCAAACTACCTCAACAAAATGTACAAGTAATGAAGAGGTAACTTCCAAACTTGGTTATTCTCAATCTACTCATTCTTCTATACAAGAGTGTCTCAAATGTACTGAATTAGAAGAATTACAATAAGCGTATGATTCATTACATGAGGAAATCAAAAAATTAGGAAATAAATTATCATTGAAAAAACAACAGTATAATTCCATTATTATTGTAAATGGAAAATTAGCATAAAGAACAACAAAACTAAAAGAACAAAATGAATTATTATTGAAAGAAGTGGAGAAATTGAAAAAGGAGAATGAATCCTTAAATGAATCATTAACTAAGTTCTCTAATTCAGGAGAGAGTGTGAAAATATTTCTGAACATGACATCTCAAAACAATAGAAGAGGTCTTGGATACTCTACATTTGAGCAAGGAGAAAGCAGCAAATTAAATGTTCCAAAACTTGAGAAAAATCAAGCTAAAACTGCACCTATTTACAAACCAAAAGGGAAATAAGTTGTTTGGACTAGAAAGCCAATCTTTGAACCACAACATACTTAGAGATCTACTCCTAGATTACCAATGACATGTAACTTTTGCAACAAGATGGGTCACAAAATTTATCAATGCAACTTTAAGAAACTATATGACCATAGTGCAAAATTAATTTAGGTTCCAAGAAACACCAGATTTGGGCTTTCAAGAATAGAACAACAAAGATTAAACCAGTTTACTAATCCAAATGGACTCATAAAATGAGTACCAAAGAGATAAGCTCTATTTGCTCATTTTTTAGGTATGTTTCAAGCCAAAGGCAAACAACGTTTGGTTCATGGATAGTGGTTGCTTAGGGCATATGACTGGAGAAAGAAGTTCGTTTCATAAACTCAAACCTTGCAATGATGGAACTGTTGCTTTTGAAAATAACGAGAAAGGTAAAATCAAAGGTAAAAAAAATATTTATAGTATTTCAAATGCATGTATAGAGAATGTATTATTTGTTGAAGGACTCAAGCACAATCTAATGAGTATTGATCAATTATGTGACAAAGGGTACAATGTTGTGTTTGAATCATCTATACGCAATGTATTTGATGGAGAACATATCATGTTTAGTGGAAAAAGACAGAAATATATATTTGGTTTCACTTGACGAGCTAGATGGTCAATGTCTAATGGCCATTGACAATGATCCATGGGTTTGGCATAAAAGGCTTGGGAATATAAATATGTCAAACATTAAGACCGTATGAAAAAAAGTTTAGTAGAAGGATTGCCAAAATTAAAATATAACAAAGACAAAATTTGGAAAGCATGTCAACTGTCAAAACAACCTAAAATTCTTTTTTCCTCCAAAAAGGAGATTTTCACCACTAGGCCACTTGAATTGCTACACATGGATCTATATGGGTCATCCGATATTTTAACCATTGGTGGAAAGACGTATGTATTTGTAATAGTTGATAATTTTTCAAGATTCACATGAGTAATTCTCTTAGCTAGTAAAGATGAAGCTTTCTCTATGTTTGCAACTTTTGTAAACTTGGTGCAAAATGAAAAATAAAGTACTATTATGACCATTAGAAGTGATCATGGTGGTGAGTTTGAAAATAAATGAGTCATAGAATTATATAATGAAAAAAGAATTTACCACACATTTTCTGCACCAAGAATCCACAACAAAATGAAGTAGTTGAAAGAAAAAATAGGACCATACAAGAGATGACTAGAACTATGCTAAATGAGAATAAATTATCCAAAAGATTTTAGGGCGAAGTTGTAAGTACAACATGTCATGTCCTGAATCATGTAACCATTAGAGCTATCCTGAAAAAGACCCCATATGAGCTATGGAAAGGAAGAAAACCAAATATTTCATATTTTTCATGCTTTTGGTTGTATATGTTATGTTTTGAATAATGGTAAAACTTGGAAAAACTGAATGCCAAGAGTGATGAGGCAATATTCCTTGGTTACTCATCAAACAACAAAACATATAGAGTTTTCAATAAAAAGAACCAAGTTGTAGAGGAGTCAATACATATTATTTTTGATGAATTTAATCTATGCTCCAAAAGAGAAGATGATTTAAGTGATGCAGATGATGTCACAAGTAATCTTGAAAAACGGCATGTGGAAAAGCAAGAGAAAACCACGGATAAAAAAGAAAGTGAAGGTAATATTTTTTACAAACCACCAACTAACTTGAAATTCAAAAATGACCATCCAATTGAGCAAATTATTGGAAACATATATGAAGGAGTAAAGACAAGAGCCTCAAGACATAACATATGTTGCTTATTTGCCTTTGTGTCTAAAATTGAACCAAACTCCATCGACCAAGCTCTTGATGATGAAAACTGGATCATGGCAATGCAAGAGGAGCTAAATCAATTTGAAAGAAACTAAGTTTGGCATCTTGTTCCAAGACCAAAAGACAGTACTGCCATTGACACAAAATAGGTCTTTAGGAACAAATTAGATGAAAGTGAACCTATGGTGAGAAACAAAGCTAGACTTGTGGTAAAAAGATACTCACAAGAAGAATGAAAGATTTTGAGGAATTCTATGCTCCAGTTGCTAGATTAGAGGCTATTCGCATTTTGCTAGCCTTTGCATCTCACATGAACTTTAAATTGTTTCAAATGGATGTAAAAAGTGTATTTTTAAATAGATATATAAATGAAGAGGTGTATGTTGAACAACCACCTGGATTTAAGGAGAAAGATCAATCTAAATTTGTATACAAATTAACCAAAGCATCATATGGATTAAAACAAGCTCCAAGGGTTTTGTATGAAAGATTAAGCAAATTTCTGATTGATCATGACTTCCAAAAATGAAAGGTAGACACCACTCTATTTATCAAGTATAAAGAAAAAGATATTTTGATTATTCAAATTTATGTAGATGATATTATTTTTGATGCCACTGATGAGATCCTTTGTCAAGAATTTTCTGAGCTTATGCAGAAGAAATTTGATATGAGTATGATGAGGGAATTGAATTTCTTTCTTGGACTGCAAATTAAGGAACAAGCCGAAGGAATCTTTATAAATCAGTCCAAGTATATTAAAAAAATGTTAAAGAAATTTAGAATGCAGACTAGCAAGGGAGCAAACACACCAATGAGTTGAACAATCAAGATCGACACGGATGAAAAGGGTAAATCTGTTAAACAAAAACTATACAGAAGCATGATAGGTTCTTTGTTATACTTAATTACTTCTAGACCAGATATTTTATTCATTGTTTGCATGTGTTCTAGATTTCAATTATGTCCTAAAGAATCACATTTAATGGCTGTAAAAATAATTTTTAAATATTTAATAAACACCACTAATCTTAGAAAGTCCAAGTCGAAAGGCCAAGTCAACTTCGAATCGGGGCGAAGTCGACTTCAGTACGCAATGGTTTGTCTTCCCGCGCATTCTTTCTTCTTCTTCCTCTTCTCTTTCTTTCTTCCCCATTTCTCTCCCGCGCCGTCTCCCTTTCAAGATCTCACCCTCTCTAATCTCTCTCCCCATCTCTCTCTCTCTCATCTCAGCTCACTCTCTCTCCCGGTCTCTCTGTCTCTCATCTCTCTCGAGTTCTCTCTCTCATCTTTCTATCTCTCATCTCTCTCTCAGCTCATCTCTCTACTCTCTCTCATCTTGCTCTCTCCCTGTCATCTCTCAATCTCTCACTCCGATTCTCCCTCGATCTCACTCTCTCTCAGTCTCTCTCAGATTCCCACTTCGTCGTCTCTCTCTCTCTCTTAGACTTTCTCTCTCTCTCAAAGTACCATTTGCAAAACCCATCTCAAAAATCCCAATGGCACTGAAATCGGCTACCAGACTACCCAAATTAACCGTTTCTAAACCTTCTCTAAGACTGGTACCCAGACAATCCAGATCCCAAAATGAAGAGGAGATCCCTAGGAGACAAAGGACTCCATCCAAGCGATCCTGGGAAGAATCATCCACATCTATCGGCCGTCGAGTCCGATTCCAAGCTGGAACTCCAACCACATCAACTCCAAAAGAGGAGGAATTGCAGATCTCCGATAGTTTCGAAATAGGGGCTAGAAGAAAGGGTACCCCAACGCCAAAGGGCCAGGTTCTAAAAATGCTAACAACCTACTGCAGGACAGAACAACAGCACAACAGATTCTACAAACATTTTTATGAGCATAAGATCTTTGTCCCAAAGATTATTGATTTCAAATTCCTTCATGATTATGAATTTGGGATAGAAGAATTACTAGATTTTCAATGATGGACAAGGTTGTTAAAAGCTGATGATAGGGTGTACCCAGACTTGACACGTATTTTTTACTATCTTTGGGATCAACAATATTTTAGTACATTTGTAAAAGGTGTCGAGATTTATTTGGGTACAGTGGGGTCCCAAGCCAAGATCATGCCCTTATGCAAATCGGTAGAATCTTAGAGGTTCCATTTGAGGATGAACAACTACCCGACAACTTATCATTGACCCAGATATATAATCAGCTCACAAGGAGCAATAAGTACCACCCAGGGATCAAGTTCCTTCACTATATGGATTTATTTTCGAGGTTGCGAGTACTTAGACTGCTGATTGCCCACTGTATAGACCCTAAGGGAGGAGGTAGAAATCAAGTAAACCCACAGGAGGCCGAAATCCTATGGAAAGTGGCAAACAGGGTCAAGGTTAGCCTACCCCGACTATTTCTTGAAGCCCTAACCTCCAAGAAGGACAACCCACGAGGGGTCTTGCCATATGGGACATGGATCCCTAATATCCTTGAGTTTGATCATGTGGATATTGATGGTGAGCCGTTCGAGGTGCTGAAGCCAACTAATGTCATAAATAAGGCATTACTGCAAAGAATGAAAATAAATGTGGAACAATTCAGAGAAGAAAGGATCAGAGAAACGATGGGACAACCGGCTCAAGAAGAAGCCGGGGGAGCACAAGCTTAGGGGGAGCAGCCCCCGCCATCACCGCAGCCACAGGCAGCTCCTTCTCCTCCACATGATGCCCCCGATGAGCCTGCATCGCCTCATTCCCACGGGTCATGTTCGCCACGAGGCTTGGAGATCTTAGATTTGGCTCCACATCCACCTTCATGGGACAACTCAGTGAATGCAATAAAGGAGCATTCGGAGCAGATTGAGGATAGGCTAACCTCACAGATCACTGAGGTTCTCAACGCGGTCATGGAAATGCATACGAGACAAGATCGTATGGACCAGGAGCTGAATAATCAAGTATCGGCTAGCATCGGGGAGCGGTAGGGTTTGACCGATACCCGATCTGGATCCATTAGTGAGTGAATTAGTGCGACGAGCTCTACACCTCAGCCTGTCTCATCATTCTACTCATCAGCTCACATCCGACCCACTCCACCCATCCGTCAGGCTCCTTAACCCATATCGGCATTTTTGTTCGCCAAATCTCAAATTCTCGATCCCTATTTTTGATCTATTGACAAAAAGGGGGAGAATAGTTGAGCTTCTAATTTTTAGGAGTCGAGTCATGGGTTGGGTAGTTTGTATATATATGTTTGCATTTTTCTTTGCATTTTTCATGAAATGTTTTGATTATATATGAAAAAAGTTTGTTTATGTTTTGTTTTTGTATGAATTGAAATGATGATCTATATGATATATGCAAATGTGAAAATGGAATATGTATGTGATAGCTCGTATTTTTACGAGTTATCATGACCCATTTCAGACTTAATTTGTGCGTTAGTTCAAGAGATTAGGCTTAATTTGCACTCATTTAGCTTAATTTTCATCCGCCTCACATTTTAGGAATATTAATTAGCTTTTAGGTATTTTTAGCATTATTTAGGCATTTTTAGTTTATTTATTTAGTTTTTCCATCTTTTGCAGGAAGGACGGGACATACGAAGGCGAGGCAGACAAATTGAATGCAAGCTGAGGCAACCAGAGGCAAATGGATGGCGCCTAGGCGCCACCCTACGTGCCTTGGCCATTTCTTCCACACACAGCTTACAGCATGGTTTCCAGAGAGTTGGCACCTAGGCGCCACTTCATATACATGAAACCCAAGTCAACGATGTTGAAGCCTCAAGTCAGGTATTGCCTCCAGAGAGTTGGCACCTAGGCGCCAGGCATGATCAGCCACAAGGTGTTAAGAAGAAGCTCCAAGCAAGAACAGTCTAGGGAGTTGGTGCCTAAGCACCAATGCATGAATTTCTAGGGTTTGCAGAATATGTCCAAGTTGCATAGCACACAGGGAGTTGGTGGCTAGGCGCCAACACGCATACGTACGCAAATATTCCAGTGTGTAAGCTGCGCAAGATGGACTCTATATATAGTTCCTAGGGGTTCGCGCGCAAGAGAGAGGGGAGAGAGCCCAGAGACGAATTGCTAAACAAAAGAAAGAAGAAATCAAGATTAAAGCATGGAGAATTCAAGCCCCGTTGGTGGAAACCGCCGAAAAATAATTTTCTCTTATTCTCTCTAATTTTCTTTCTCTGTTTTCATGGATACTTTTTATATGGATGTATTGGATGTTAAGATCATGCCTTTGAACTAAACCTCCATTGGATGGATAGTTAGGATGATTTGAATTCTAAACTATATTGTTTCTTGGTTCTTAGGATATTCAGGAATGAATATTTGATGTTAGACATGATTGTGTATGATTTACCTTTGCATGTATCGATTGAATGCTTTTTACAAGATTAGCTACCTTGTAAGATGATTTAATTACTTGATTTATCCTTGGAAGAGGAAGATCTCTGCCGGATCCATGTGCAAGGCATAAGTTTCAACCTTTGTGTAAGTAGAGTTGTTTAACGGATAAGAATATACTGTTAAACCCTATGTAGTCATTATACAGATTATGAACTTATCAATTTTATTTTATTTAATGGCATGGGAACATAACAATTAAATAGGGTGTAATTAGCTTTATATAATGTTGGAAGACATATATAAAGATATATGAATTTGGGCTAGTAAATCCATATGCAATCCAATTAAAAAGAACCAGAGCAATATAGTTTAGATTCAAGAATTCCGATCTATCCATCTACTATCCCTAATCAGTAAATTCATTTTTAGTATCTAGTAGTCTCGTGATCTCTACTCTGATTTCTCGTTGCAATCGTTAGTTTAGTTGAATCACAAACATTCAGAATTTTCCACCCATCAAAAGCAGTTTAACTAATTAATAATTTTGGTTAACAATTCTCTTGGGAACGATACTCTACTCACTCTTTATTACTTGACACGGCATGTATACTTGCGTAAATAGCGAGCATTTTAATAGACATATACGCAGCTCGTCAGTATGTTAATTTCATTAAGTTTAAAATGCAATGCAAATGACCTATGATTATCCTAAATACCAAAACAAGACAAAATGTTATGTTTTAAAGACATTGAAAGGTATAAACTCAAATTAGTTTTTTCAATCATAAAAAAGAAGGAGATTGTTAGAATCAATGGAAAAATAAGCAAAGTTCATATTTTGATGATTAACAATTCAATTTGAGTAAGTTTTTGTTATTAGCATATTTTGTAAAATGTTTAAGGATATAAAAATAAAAAATATGAAGTCTGATAGGTCAAGTCGATTCCCAAGTCGACTTCGGCATCGACTTAGGTCAAGTCAATCCCCAAGTCGACTCCGGATGCAGCTTCAAATGGGATTTTATGGCCAGCGCTGAAATTTGATCAAAGGCAGGCGAAGTCGCAGAGCCAAGTCGACTTCATCTGCAACTTGGGTGAAGTCGCGGACCCAAGTCGACTCTAGCATCGACTTCAAATGCAATTTTATGGCCAGCGCTGAAACTTAAGAACAAGAGTTGCCAAAGTCGCACTCCAAGTTGACTCCATCTGCGACTTGGGTAAAGTTGCGGACCCAAGTTGACTCCAGTATTGACTTCGAAGAACCTAGAACTTCCAACACTGAATTTAGGAATTCAAAAAGTGAAGTCGCATACCCAAGTCGACTTCGCAAACGACTTGAGTGAAGTTGGAACCCAAATCTGTTGGTCCCGAGTTAATGGAAATTACCCAAGAGGGGAGGGGTGAATTGGGTATTTAAAAATTTATAACTTAAACAGAAACTTTACCCCAGATTAATCTATTCCCCTTTTATGAAGAAACAAAATGGAAAGCAATATAATGTAAAGAGCAGAATATAAATCAAGCACACAAGATTTTTATAGTGGTTCGGGCAACCTCCCTACTCCACTCTTCCAAGCTCACACTCCTTGTGACTTGGGTTCCACTATTGTATTCTTCAAATACAATTAGAGCCACTGCTCTCTTCTAGATTCCAGCTCTAGGGGGCTTCAACACAACACAACACAGGTAGGTGATGATTTCCACTCCAATCACACACTACCTTGCTTACACTTGATCTTAGTTCCTCAAACTAAATCAAGTTCAATACAACAAAATGAAATAACAAAAGGAGTCTACACTTTACAGATGTGTAGAAGCAATTTGGCGCAGAGAAGAACTCGTAATGTAGACTTTGAAGATTCGGAAATGTAGCTCTTGCAATTCGAAGCAAAGTTCTTCCTCTTTGAATGGCTTGATCTCTTTAGAGCTCTTGAATATAGGAGTTAAGCACACTTAATGATTCTCAGCTACTTCCCTCATTCACATTCAATGCCTTTTATAATTATGGAGGGAATCCGAATGTTTGAAGGTAGGTGGCGCGCATTTAATGCGCCAACGTTAGAAAATTATCCGACCGTTGCGACCCAAGTAGCAGGCGGAGTCGACTTCGGATGCGACTTCGCCCAAGTCGCAGATGGAGTCGACTTCGGGTGCGACTTCGCTTCTCCGTAGCGACTTCAAGTTTCAGGTTGGGTCGACTTGGGTATCGACTTGACCCAAGTCGCAGGTGAAGTCGACTTCGGGTGCGACTTCACCTCAACAGCTTGCTCAAAATCTTCAGAGATTCTTTCTTTGCTTGAATTTCTTCATGTTGGTTGCCCTTCTTATATTTTTCATTATTTGAACTCTAGTAACGTTATCCTTGCTTGAAGTTCTTCAACTTCATATCTTGAAATCTTGGATACTTGGATCATTTTGTCTTCCCTTTAACTTGCTTGACTTCTTTCCTTCATTAATATCTTGTAGACCTTGTAAAGATTCTTGGATTAACTTGAACTTTGTGAATCTTTGGAGAACTTGAGTCTTGCATGGTAGATTTATGCACCTTGCTTACTTTTGATTCATATTGATCTTCATCTTTGAAATACACTTGAATCTTTGTCTTCTGAAAAGTTCCCTCTGCCCGATCGAAGTCGAAGTCGGAGTCGACTTCGTCTGCGACTTCACCTCAAGTCGCAAGTGGAGTCGACTTGGGGTGCGACTTCGGTACTTCGGGTTCTGAATTTGACTCTGGAGTGAACTTCCCGTCTGAAGTCGATGCTGGAGTCGACTTCGTCTGCGACTTGGCTTCCCAAGTCGCAAGTGGAGTCGACTTGGCCTGCGACTTCACTTGCTCTTCTCCTATTTTCAACTCTGGACGGTTTTGGCTCTTTGAAGTCCATCTTGGAGTCGACTTGGGGAACGACTCGGCCTTTCATGCTCTGTTTTCTTCAGATGTATATGCCTTAAACATTTCCACAAACATGTTAGTAGCCAAGACTTACTCAAATTGATTTGTTAATCATCAAAACATAGATTTAGCTTGTTTTCCACATATTTCCAACAAAATCGACCCAAACGTTCGACTTGGAACAAAATGAAGATAAATCAAGTCCAAGGCAAGCAAATTTGCATGAACAAAACAATCTAGATCAAGGAATACTCATTTGGACATTTCTATGAACTCTAAGATTCAAGTATTCCAACTTCAAGACATGAAGTTAAAAGATCTCAAGAAAAGATGAGCATACTGAGTTCCAAGTAACAGAAATCAGTAGAAGAACAAATAATGTGAAGAATATCTAGCAATCAAGGTCACTTCCAAGGATTTCAAGTTCATCAAGCAAATACAAAATCTGAAGTCACACCTAAAGTCGACTTCACCTGCGACTTGGGTCAAGTTCAAGACCAAGTCGACCTGAAGAGGAACTTAAGGTGTTTGCTGAAGACCGAAGTTGCACCCCAAGTCGACTTCAGTATGCGATTTGGGTGAAGTCGCACCTAAAGTCGACTCCACCTGCGACTTATTTTATAACGGTCACAAATATTCGAACGTTGGCGCATTTAATGCGCGCCACCTACTTCCAAACGTTCGAATACCCTTGTCATTTATATAAGGCATTCAAGGCAGACATTGTGGGTACCTGAAACTTCATTGATTGAGCACAACTCCCATCCCTAAGTGCATTAAGTGATCAAGCCAACATCCAGAAGAAGAACTATGCACTCAAATCGTTAAGAACTGCTTGCTGAATCTTTTAGTCTTCTTAACAAGTTCTTCTCAGCGCTAAATCTTCCTCTACATAGCAGTAACATGTAGAAACTTTCTTTATTACTTTTCCTATTGTACTAAACTTGATTTAGTATTAGTGACGAAGGTCAAGTGAATGAAAAGTAGTGTGTGATTAGAGTGATACTCATCACCTACTTGTGCTAAGTCTGTTTTAAGCCCCCTAGAGCTGTGAATTTAGAAGAGAGCAGAGGCTCTATTGTATTTGGTGAAATACATAGTGAAACCCAAGTCACAACGGTGTGATCTTGGAGGAGTGGAGTAGGGAAGGTTGTCCCGAACCACTATAATTTGTGTGTTCTGTTTACTGCTCTTAAATTTCTGTTTTATTTGCTTCAAGGGGCTGATCACAACAGGGGTTGTATCCAAGATTATCTAAAAGAATTTTATAAACCCAATTCACCCCTCCCCTCTTAAGTTAAGCCATAAACTCAGGACCAACAGAGTGCCCCAATTTGTTAAACTTGTCAAAAAAGGCACTATGGTGAATGTCTACAAGGTTTGGGCAAGTGCTATAAATGTGGCCAAGCAAGCCACATGACAAGAGATTGCGGGACAGCTGACGCAAGAATTGTGAAGTGCTTTATTTGCAACTAAGTAGGACACATATTGCCCAATTGTCTGAATAAACTGCAAGGAGCACCAGCACATGGAAGGCCCGCGCAACAAAGGACACCCGCAATTGCCACTTGACAAGGCACTACAGCAAACTCGGTGCATGTTCAGGCCTTAACTCGTACCGAATCTCAAGACCGTGAAGAGAAGATGGTTACGGGTATGATTTATATTTTGGAAAATTCAGCTGTAGCATTATTTGTTCAGGTGCTACACATTCCATTATATCATACCAATACGTAACCACACATGCATGCAACTAGAAGAAACAAGTAACATAATCCATGTAGAATCACCTGTCTACAGGTTAGCAAGTATCAATCATATATGTAAGTCTTTCCCTATTAGAATAGGATCAAAGATATTAGAGGCTGACCTGATCCTACTACCCATGACTGAGTTTGATGTGATACTAGGAATGGATTGGCTAAGCCGATGGAGAGCTACAATAAATCATAAAAATAAGAAGGTACAATTTGATGCAGCTCCAGGTAGGGGTGTTAATGGTCATGGTCAACCCGTTAACCCGCTCGTTCAACCCGTTAATAAATGGGTTTGGGTTGGAATTTTTGAATAAATGAGTTATGATCCGCCAACCCGTTCAATCATTTAATTAAATAAACGGATTAGGGTTGAGGCTTCGCAACCTGTCAACCCGTTTATTTAACTCGTCCAACCCGTTCAACCCATATAATTCATTTAATATAATATATATATAATATTTATAACAGGAATTGACATTAAAGAGATGATTTGAGATTGAAGCTGATGTTTTCAAGCCAAAATAAATTAAATTCAGGTATATTAGCTTCAAATTATTTAATTTATTTAAATTTATAAACTTTATTGAAGATTTTTAGCATGAAAATTAGTAACAAACACAACCCGTTAACAACCCGTTAGCCCGTTTATTAAATGGGTTGTAAATGGGTTAGGGTTGAAGTTTTTTAAATGGGTTAATAAACGGATTAGGGTTGAGATATATTAAATAGGTTAGGATTAGGATTAGGCTCCAACCCGTTCAACCTGATCCGTTAACACCCCTAGCTCCAGGTGAAGAAATAATGATTAGCAAGCTAAGGCAACCTGAAACTACTACGATTTTGGTGTCATCTATGAAAGTGATGAAAATAATTCATCAACAATGTTAGGTGTACCTCATTTCAGTCAGTACCACTGAAGGAATGGAAGTGCAAATTGAGCAAATTCCTATGGTAAAAGAATTTTTAGATGTTTTTCCAAAAGAATTGGCTAGTTTACCACCAGAGAGAGATGGACATGGAAATTGACATTTTGCCAAGGACAACCCCAATCTCTAAAGCCCCTTATTGTATGGCTCCAGCAGAAATGACTGAACTGAAAATCCAAATTCAAGACTTGTTGGACAAGGGTTTTATTAGACCCAGCGTGTCACCATGAGGAGCCCTGATGCTATTCGTGAGAAAGAAGGATGGAAGCTTAAGACTCTGTATTGATTACAGAGAATTAAATCGGGTTACTGTAAAAAACAAATAACCCTTCCTAGAATTGATGATTTGTTTGATCAGCTAAAAGGAGCATCTACTTTTTCAAAGATTGATTTGTAATCAGGTTATCACCAGTTGAGGGTCAATCCAAGTGATGTCAATAAAACGGCTTTCCAAACTAGGTACGGGCTCTATGAATTTTTAGTTATGCTATTTGGATTGACTAATGCCCTAGCTGTATTTATGGATATGATGAATAGGATTTTTTGAGAATATTTGGATCAGTTCATAGTGGTATTTATTGATGATATCTTGATATATTCAAAAATGGAAGAGGATCACCAAGTTCATCTCAAAATGGTATTAGAAAAACTTAAAAATGAAAAATTATATGCCAAGTTGAAAAAGTGTGAATTTTGGCTAAAGTAGGTAGCTTTCTTAGGGCATATAATCTCAGAAAAAGGAATCCAAGTCGACCCACAGAAAACCAATGCAATAACCAAATGGCCTCAACCAGCAAACATTACAGAAATCAGAAGCTTCTCAGGATTGGCTGGCTATTGTAGGAGGTTCGTTGAAGGATTTTCGCAATTATTGGCATCACTTACCAATTTAACACGGAAAGGAATTAGGTATATATATGGTCAGCAGAGTGCGAAAATAGTTTCTAAGAGCTAAAACGAAGATCGATAGAAGCACCCATTGTAACCTTACCACAGAAGGCGAAGGCTTTGTGATATATAGCGACGCTTCAAGGAAGGGTTTGGCTTGTGTGTTGATGCAAAGAGGAAAAGTTATAGCTTACGCGTCTCGACAACTCAAGCCAAATGAGGTAAATTACCCAACCCATAATCTGGAATTAGCTGCAGTAGTGTATGCTCTGAAAATTTGGAGACATTACTTGTACGGTGCTAAATGTGACATTTATACTGACCATAAGAGCCTTAAGTATATTTTTACTCAAAAGGAGATTAATATGAGGCAAAGACGATGGCTTGAACTATTAAAGGATTATGATTTCAATATACTATATCATCCAGGCAAGGCAAAAGTTGTTGTCGATGCGCTGAGTAGGAATATCAGTCTAGCGCATTTAGTCACTAAGGAAGAAGGATTGCTTCAAGAATTGACGCAAATGGAGATGATTGCATGTCCACCAGGATTGTAAGTGAGATTATCTCAAATGCAAATCCAATCCACCTTATTTGAGCAAATCAAGAAAGCACAATAATATGATGAGAATTTAAAGGAATATATAGAGAAAATGAGGCAGAAAAGTCCAGTTGAGTATACTATTGATGATCAGGGTTTATATCGATTCCAAAGTCGGTTGTGTATGCCAGACCAAAGTGGATTGAAAAAACAGATATTACAAGAAGCGCATTTCTCTCCTTTTTCAATACATCCCGGTAGTACAAAAATGTATCAGAGTATCAAAAAGATGTATTGGTGGAATAATATGAAGAGAGAAATTACTGAGTATGTGGCTAAGTGTTTGACCTGTCAAAAAGTGAAAGCAGACCATCAACGGACTCCAGGAAAGTTACAATCATTAGAAATCCCAGAATGAAAATGGGATGACACCACAATGAATTTTGTCAAAGGATTACCTCTGACTCAACATGGAAGTGATTCCATTTGGGTAATAGTAGATAGGTTGTCCAAGGTAGCTCACTTTCTACCAATAAAAAGGAACTTTTCAGTTGAAGGATTAGCTAAGATATATTATAAGGAGATTGTGTGTCTCCATGGAGTACCTGAATCCATAGTTTCAGATCGAGATATAAGTTTTATCTCTCAATTTTGGAAGAGTTTACATCAGACCCTAGGTACTCAACTAAAATTTAGCACTGCATTTCATCCTCAAATTGATGGACAAACTAAATGAGTAAATCAAATTATTAAGGATATGCTTTGTATGTGCACTTTAGAGTTTGGAGGATCATGGGATGAATATTTACCAATAGCTGAATTTGCATATAATAATAGCTATCAGGCAAGCATATAAATGGCCCCATTTGAAGCTCTATATGGACGAAAATGTCGAACCCCACTAAATTGGGAGAGATGAGAGAAAGAAAGCTAGCTCTGGACTTATCAAGAAGAATGATGGAAAAAGTATAGGTGATCCGTCAATGCATACTCATGGCTTAAAGTTGACAGAAAAGTTATACCGACTGCAAGAGAAAAGATTTAAATATTCAAGTCGGATTTTTGATAATTTTCGTAGATGGAGTTTTGATTTGAAATTTGATATGATGTATAAGATATCATGATTTTCACTTGGCCAAAATAAAATATAATTTTTGGATGACATAAGTATGGTTTAAAATTAACGGAACTAAGGTTGTTCCTGATTTCACAACACTGTCCAGCATAGTGAAAATGTCAAAATAAATATATAATGTCAATATTTCTTGCTAAAATTCTATGAGGGTTAATTCATGTAGTTATTGATGTGTGATAGAAATTTTAAAATTAAATACCTTGATTTGATTATAAATCAGGATTTTTACACCTGATTTCAGCAAATGAGGATAGTTTGAGAAATAATAAAAAAGAAATATGAAAACTAAGTGAAAGTGATCCAAATTGATATCTATGTTAAGAAAGAGTATAATAAAGGATTAGGGATAGCAAATTGATGCTATTATTTGTATATGGAATTAATGGATAAATAAGAAGATGGAACATAGTGAAAATAAGAAGAGAAGGGTTGTTTTAGAATTTAATAGTAAGTTCTAGAAATTTTAAATGAGATATTATAAGAAAAAATGGTCCTTTTTATGTGTATAGGAAAAGGAAAAGAAAAGGTGGAAAGTACAAGCTAATTTTACAGGTAAGCAAGTTATACTTCCAAAATTGATGTTTTTCATCTTGTGTTGCAAACGTGTTATAAATAATTGAATTTGGATATTTTAAATCTTGCTTAAGGATGACCATTCCTATAATCTTTGAATTGCAAAGAATATTTCTATTTGTTGAACATTGTTTGCAAATTATTTGTGTAAAATTATTTATACATGAAATGGCATGCCGGCATGAGAATGAATGTACATTGTGCACGAGGATTAGGTCATGAGAGAGGTATAATTGGACCGGTTGTCTTCCTCTAGCATGACCAAGTCGCTAATATAGGCTGAGGCTAGTGGCGCCCTCCCTGAAATGGGAGCAGGATCAGGTGATGGACGCCTGACTAGCGTTCCATCATGAGAAATGTCATGTATGCTTGAATGATTACATTTTTTATATTTATGAAATGCACAAAAAGGAAACGAAAAATGTTTATTTGCGAAATGAAAGGACATGCTTATTGAGTATTAGTACTCATGTGATGTTTTTCAAAATTATAGATAGGTATGAGACAGACACTGAAATGAAGAACAGAGTTACATGAGTTATTGCCTTTCTTGTATAAATCTATATGGAATGTTGAATTTTGTAGCGGCAGCCTTGATTGACTAGGAAATCTCTATAGTAATTAAATAACTGATAAATGTGTTATGAATTACAAAAAAAAAAGTTCTAATTACCACATGTGGAATCAAATAGAAATGGTTTGGTTATCTCATCCTTTCACAGGTTATGGGTATTACGTACGAATATAAAAAAAATTCCGCTGCGTGACCAGGACAACACTCCTATTCACATTTACCAATCAAAAAGCGATCCCGGAGTAAGGCTCTCCAGCGCCCCGATCGGGGGCGCCACAGTGGGCCCCGGTCCGTCTCCGATCATATTCTACAACTGACCTATTCCTTGTATTGGTGCACCATACATCATCATCATAGACCGCAACCCGTGTGGTTTAAAGTATCACAGACTGCATCCCGTGTCCTTTTAAACCATCTTGAAAAAGCGGGATCACAGACCGAGGTCTATATCTTTTTAAATCATTTTGAAAAAGAATATCACAGACCGCAGTCCGTGTCAACTTGTAAAGCGAGCGGTGCTACTTTAAACGAATTTCATTTGAAATATCGTTTTAGGATGACCTTCCTTAAATTCTTTTAGAAAAATTTTGAGTAAAATATTTTGATATGCAATTGAATTGAGAAAACAATAAATCTTAAAATCCTTAAGATGAAAAAACTTCAAAGCTTTTGAATTTTCAAGAATAAATCACATATTTTCCTAGCATCTTTTTGGTTTCCATTTTGGGGCCTTTTCTCACAAAGGTCATGCAATTATATCATTTCCTTCTTAACCACCCTGATATCAAATCCTTGTCCACATATCCAATTTGCCATTTTTACATAAAGAGGGCTTGCATAGCCTTTTGCATGCCATTTTAGCAACCCGAAATCAAATCATTTTATGAAATCAACTTATCTGGTCGGCCATCCTGAAACTCCTTTTTTATCAACATCTATATAAACAATTTTTTTAAAAGATATTTTCAATATATTTCTTTATCTAAAGAAAATAAAAACTTTTCTAATATCATTTCAAACATATGGACCATGTCCAATTATCGTTTATGTTTAAACGTCATGTCATAAAAATCAAATCCCTTTTGAAATCAATATCATAAAGAACTTGTTTGCTTAAAATCTATCCGCATAAAGCATGAAATCCTTAAAAAAACAACCTCATGAAGAATTTGCCTACTTGTAAGCAAATTCCTAAATCCGTCACATAAATCATTCTCAAACCTCGGCAACATTTGTGATAAAATAATCATCTTAAAAAGTGGTGCTTGCTTCTCATGAAGCAAACCTTGAGGTTTTTCATTAAAGCCATCTTTTTTCAAAACTTGTGGCTTTTCATTAAAGCCATCATTTTTAAAACTTATGCTTGCCCATTCGTCAAAACATCATCATAAACATTTTCAATCATGTCAACACATATAAAGAAAACAGTATTTTGGAAAGTTCGCTTGCTTACCTGAGATAGCCTTAATCTTTTTCTCAATACCTTTCCTTGCCTTTGCCTAGATAAATGAAAACGACATTTTATTTATATGCATCAAATTCAAACGCTTACATCCCTTAGGGTTTTCCAACCTACATAAATCCATTTGGATTTACTTTAAACTAACTTAACTCACTTGTCTTTCAAATCGGGTGTTCATACATAACAACATAACGTATCCAACACATGATCGATTCATTCCTTTTTTGATACCCTTATGCAAGATAAACTTTTATACATATCATAATCTTTTATTAAATTATCATTTGGAGGTTCATTACCTCCCGTTTGTCATTTTTTACATATTTTTCATATTTCATACGTCGGTGCTCACTTTAGGCACATATATGATGTCTTAAACCTTGTATATTAATCTCAAAATTTGAGATTATACTTAATTATCAAAACAACAATATAATCATGCATTTTATCATAATTTCATGCATTTTTGTATTTTAGCAAATCGCATAAGTCATTTATCACTTATCCATATATATCCTTCTATATACACTCATCTTATGTTACATAACTTATGTGTTTCTTAAAATTTTTCAAAACAACAACTTGTATCTTAATTTAGAATGATTAAACCCCTTAATTAACATATAATTTAGGGTTTATTTCTGGAATTTTAATTCATTTATCATAGGGTTCCAAAATAGTAATTTTGGGACTCGTTTTACACACTTTCAACGTCTCTTATGATACTTAAATCAAAACAGATTTTTAATCCATATATTTTAGAAATTAATTATGTTTTTCCTAACCCTAATTTAGGGTAATATCATCTATTTAAAATCCATAGATTAGTTTCTTCCCAAAACAGCAACTTTTATATATGTTTTGGGTACCTTTTGCATCCCTCTTTAGACACCCCTTTACAAACCCTTAAGAATCAGATTTAGTGCATACCTTCTCAACCACTTTTGTTTGTCCAAAGTATCCTAATCATAGGGTATTTTACCCTCTACAACCTTCATAAATTCATTAGCATAATTCATGTTTCATACAAATCATAAAAAGATGAAAATCAGGTCATATACATAACCCTAAGTTCCATCCTTTCTAAAACCCACCTCTAATAGGTTAAATCCTCATAATCACTTATGATATTTGTTTATATCCCATTTTAAGTTAAATTTCATCCTAAAAATCTGAAATTTAACATTTATTTTGATTTATTCCTAAATCTGTCCATAATGTTGAAATCATATATGCTGAACTCTCAAAATCTTGGATTATTATCAAATCAATTATTTTTTATCTGAAATTTCTCTCATACCTTAATATCTTCATTAATTAACCAAAACAAATATTTTCAGCATAATACATTAAGAATTTATATTTATTTTGGTATTTTTATCCTGCTGGATGGCGGCATCATCCATTTTCAAACAGTCTGAATCACGTTAATGATTAGGTATATTTGTACCCTTAAAAAATTAATTTTTATTTTGATAATGTGATCTTAAGGATGTCTTATATATCATATAAAATTTTCAGCTCAAAATCCCTTGTATAAAAATTATTAAAAATTATTTGGTGAAGCTGATCTTGACACCCATGCAACCCTATTCTGGTTGATTTCCTCGGATTTTTAATTTACAACCTGCGTACCCTTTTGAGATGAAAATTAGGTCATTCCTTAATCATCCTATCATGAGTTCTCAAACAGATTTTCATGCTAAAATTCATTCATTTACTATTCCGTTCAAATTTTAGATTTCTATCTCATTTCTTTTAGGTTTAGGTCCAATATTTGCATCTAATTTCAATAGATAAGCAAAGACCCTTAATCAATACTCTATTCAAGAGTGTCATTTATCTTTATTTAGGGGCCCATTATGAATCCTATTCATGACTCATAAATAAAGGCAGAGAACTTGGATTTTAATGAATCAAATTCCAAGATATACTTACTTGATTTGAGCTAAACTTGAGTTTCAATCTTTCTAACTTGGATTCCTCTCTTTGCTCCTCTTCCTCTTCCTCTTTTTCTTCTTTCTTTCTTCCTTTCCTCCTTGCCTTGGACGTCCATGATGCCGGTTGGGGTCATGCAAGGGTTGCCTTGCTTGAGAGAAAAGTCTCTCCCTTTCTCTCTCTCTTCTTCTCTCTCTTTCTCTCTCCTTCTCTCTCTCCTTTTCCCCCTGCTGGAAAGTCCCTTGATCTCCCCTTTTTTGCCCCTTTTATAAGGGTGCTTGCTTAACCCTTAAGTAACCTACTTTACTTAGATCTTAAGTAACCCGCTGTACTTAGCTCTTAAGTAACATCTTACTTGCTCTCCAAGAAAGAAACTTTCCATAATAATTAGCTTCATTCAATCCATTCATATCATAGATTTCATAATTTTATTCAATCATTTCAAGTTTTATTTCTAACCGACTTTTCTATGTCAAGTTATGACCCTTTGAAATATCCTTAGAGTGTGAGTTTAAATAAATATTTATCATCTTAATCTCATCACATTTACCTTAATCCAATGCACACATTAGGTCAAGCCCATAATCATGAGCTTATCTTTAAAATTTCACCTCAATCTACCTTATAGGCTTCAAGTTATGAATTTTCTACATTTTCCAACATAATTCCATAATTATCATTTTAATTTTCATAAATTAAATCATGAAAATTAAAATACTTATTCATGCCACATTAGCATCTTCTAATCCTCATTCTTCCCCTTTAGTCATCTTGACTCTCATTGGCCTATGATGATTAATGTTAATCACCATTCTTAATCATAACCCTAATTGCAAAATATCATAAAATCATAAAATCATCCATAAATCAACCAAATCATACATAATTCATATTTATATGTTAAATGCATATATACAAGCCCTACTTGGGTCTGGGTATCATAATCATCCCTCCTTATAACAGGTTTTGTCCCGAAACCTATTATATTTCGATATCGAGGTAAGACTCATATAAATTAGTCAACTTATCATTTTTCTTTCAACACTTTCAATGGCTTATCACGCTTCCACTGCGCCACTCTGTCCTGTTTGCACTTTTAGCCTTGGTCCATTAGACTTATTACTTATCTCTAGTGCTTCCTGTTCTCATATAGGTTTTCCATTGGCAATTGCCCTTTCCATTGTGCCATCTCACTTTTGTTCTTATGGTAGACATACTATATTTCTTATACATAGAGAAATTATATCTATATAATCTCTCATCTTATCATAGGGTAAGACATAAGCTACCCATCCAATCATATCAAGTAGAGATTAATAGCAATCATCTTCACATGATATTCATATAACATAAATACCTTCATTCTATAGCATAGAGCAAAAGATGCTCTCACATAAAATTTCATACATATTTTATTAAAAGCAAAAGATACTTTTGCTAATTCACATATTCATTCTCTCTTCATAATGCCTACAACTAGATTATACCAGTGTAAACTACTTAATAGGAGCACTAGTAATAAACCAGTCTAAAATATTTTCTTCCTTATCTCCCTTTCCCGTTTCCAGAAATTAGTAAGGGTCCTTATCATTCTTTTTAATCTCATTTCTCATGAGCTCATTGTCATCATAGAGAATTACCTCTCACACCTATCTTCCGCCCACATCGGAATTAAAGAGAATCCTGACAATTATTCTTGCCTTCATTTTTCTTTAGCTATTTACCATCTTTCACTATGATACGTGACACCAAGCTATATGGTATCATATGTGTAATCTTCTTTTCTTTCCATCCATACTGACCAGACATGGTTTGCTACACCTATCTGCAATAATTTTGCAGAGACTTTCTATTAACCAATAGCTGCAATTAGCTTTTATTGAGCTAGCCCTTCCTTATCTTATTGCCCTCTTATGACCTGGTGTGGCAGTTTGAGGCAACATGACCCCATTGGTCACAGTTAAAGCACATTCTCTCCTACCTTAATAACTTGACAAGTTCTTGCCACATGGCCAGCTTGTCCATTTTTATAACATTGGTTTAAACCTTTTAAACCTTCTCCAAAGCATTATTTGTCAAAAATACCATAAATTGGAGAACCTATTATGGTATAGCTTTTTTCTTTTTCTTATCACCGCTTTCTTACTCCTTTCTTGCCCTACACCAAGTTCCTTAGTTTTAGGGGTAAGTTGTCTTTGCCTGATTGTACTTATTTAGCCTCAACATATGTTGTACTCTAGTGTCCTATTGAAAGATATTTCTTATTAAATTCTTCCATAAAAATTTGCCACATTACATTCTTTGGTTATGGCTTAATAGCCATTAGGATTTCCTACCACTCGTAAGCATTGCCACCATTTATAAGCATTGTCAATCAATGCTTGGGTAACATATAAAACTACATGGACAAACTTTAAACATGTTCTTGATTTCAATCATCCACTGCTCAGCCTAAATAAGATCTGATTCACCTGAGAACTTAGGTGGATGCTGAGCTAGAAAGGTGTTAATATCCTTCCCATTCGTTTCTATCAGAGCATCATTAATCCTTAAAGGTTTGAGTACTAGGTTAGGAATTATTACCTGTACCGGTCCGTCCCTTTTACCTCCTTCTAATTCGTCCCTTTGGTTATTTTTCCAAAGATCTTGTATTACTTCTGCTGCTTGGGCCACCTATTCTCGAGTGGCCTACTGCACAACTTCTTTTACACTCGCAGTTATCTTTTCCTCCATTCTTTCTACCTGTGAGATGTTACCTATAGCGGTAGCACCTTCAACCTTTGGCTCAGGGTTTCCCGTCATTGACAAGTTCTTGGACTTACCTATCCTCACTACCCTGGTCGCTTAGATTTGCTACTGGCTTCTCTTATTCCCTGTTGACTCATAGATTCATCATTTACAACTGCCTTTCCCTTGTTGATAGGCATGTTATAGAAAACAACATGTAAAATCATATTAATATGATCATCTTTTATCATAAAACAATTCATATCATACATAGTCAATTATATTAACTAGAAAGATCAATGACTTTTCCTTTTACATAAGCACTTAGCATCTGAATAAAATCAAATGCACTTATATTTTCATAACATCAAACATTATACATTCATTTAGGAATCAAAAGGATCAAAAGGAAACTCCTTTTTTCCTACATTTCTCATTTCTATCTTTACTTTTCATGGTGTAAAGTTGCTTTTCTGTACACATATAGATTATATTCACATAACCTTTCATTTTATCATAAACATAAACTCCAAACCAACAATCATTAGAGAATCGATGCCTAACTTTCACCCAATTGACGCCATAGCATCGCACCTTACACATATAAAATCTAACACAATCCTATGCTATATTACATAAGGTGTGGTCAACCCTAAGTATGGGGGATCTAGATGCAGGATTCCATTATTCGACCCATCATCTATTCATATTCCCTTCTATCCTTTGTCTTTTCTCAGCCTCCCCTTACCTCTTTTTCATCTCACCTAGTCTCTTTATCATTCTTCCTTCACATACCATATACATTATGAAACATAGCAATTCAGCTACATTTCCTAAAATGACCATATCATAGTATCATAATTAGACATAGTTAAAGACAACACATGTCGTATATGTCCTATGATTCCAATCTATCTCTTTTATCATTACTTTTTCCTCTCATCTTCTATTTTCCTGTCTATCTACCAATCCTTACTTGGATATCAAACTCTATGATACCAAGTCTTTTCCTTCCACACTTATTTACCAGTCCATGCTCGCATACTGAGCTATGTGGTACCATGCTTATTCTTTCACCATCCTTTATTTCTCCATTCCACGCCTGTTTACCAATCCTTTATTTGATACCATCTATGTGGTATCATACCTATCCTTTCATCATCCTTTATTTTCTCCTTCCCATGCCTATTTACCAATCCTTTCTCTGATACCAATTTCTGTGGCGCCCAAACCCGAGACGTCACATCCTTACTCCAAGATCTTATCGATTGGTAAATGTGAATCAAGATTGTTGTCCTGATCACGCGGTGGGTTCTTAATTACACCATTCATCTTACAAGCGATGATATACTTGTAATCAATTGCACATATCAAGTGCGCATTTCATTTATAACATCTCAACTTGCCCTTCTATAATAAGGGTCCTCTTGACTTAATCATAAAATTTTTATACGCACATATATACATCTCATCATCAATTCACATAGAACTTAGAACTTTAAATAATTTCACATACATCAGCTTAAAACATTAAGGCATATCATCTCACACATCATGACTAATCATTTTAGCCCACATTTGCATATCATCTCTTATCTTTCCTTAGATGCTCAGGTCTTCGACCTCTTGAGCTTCTTGGTACCTGTCTAAGGTTTGGGAAAACAAATGTGAGTGATAATTCAATAAGCAAGCATCTTGGGGCAAAACTTTCCTTTAAAATATTTCCATAAATATCTTGAACACCTTTTTACCCGAGGACATTTGTATGTCCTAAAATATTGTCATGAAATCCTTTGTTCATGAGGACAATTCTATGTCCTAGAACATTTTCATAAACATCCATTCTTAAAACTATTTACAAGCCACGTCTAGGCTTGTTAAGGCAAAACATATGCGTTTTACCCTCTTTAATTAATTTTCTTTGGTCTTGCGTGAACATTTATAATGTTCCAAGACATTTACTTAAAACCTTCTTTTGCCAATGGACGTTTTTACGTCTAAAATATTTTTCATCATAAATTTATTTAGCCAAGGGACATTTGATGTCCAAAAACATCTTTGACATAAACTTTCTTCGGTAATGGACATTTATATGTCCTAAAATATTTTTTCTTCATAAATTCTTTTGGAAACGGACATTCATGTCCTAAAAATATTTTTTTCACATAAACTCTTCGACAAAGGACTTCTCATGACCAAAATTTTTTTCATTTAAACACTTTGTTATTGGACATTCTCATGTCCATAAACACTTTTCATTTAAATCCTTTTCATAATCCCCATCTTGGGGCTTGTTTATAACAAACAAGGCATAAAACTTATTTCGTAATTCCCATTTCGGGGCTTGTTGTAGCAACAAGACAAAAATACATAATCCATTTTCATAGAAAATATTTCTTTCATCCTTGTTATTTACACTTTTTTGTAAAGCACCCTATTATGGCTTATAAAATTTCCATATAGGATAACTTTTCATATAAACGCTTTTATGTCTCAATCTTAGGGTTTTCAAAAGCAAAACATATGCAAATGCGTTTCTCTCTATCCAGTAGTGGCACTTAGCAAGTGATCATTCTACCTTGGAAAAGAATCCATCATTAACAGCACGCTAATCAGGCAGCTGTTCTTTTATCTTCTCCCATCTCAGGGAGGGCGCCGCTGGGCTTATGTCATCCCTTAGCGACTTCGCCATATATAGAGTGGGCCCCGGTCCCTCTCCGACCGTGCTCTACAACCGACCTATTCCTTGTATTGGTGCACCATACATCATCATCAAAGATCGCAGCCCATGTCCTTTTAAACCATCTTGAAAAAGTGGGATCACAGACCGCAGTCCACATCCATTCTTAAAAAATATCAACTTGACCCAAGTCGCCGTTGGAGTCGACTTCGGTTGCAACTTGACTTTCTTAGCTTGCTATTTGAACTTGAAATTCTTTGAAATGAATTTGCTTGCTTAATTTCTTCATGCTTAATTGTTCTTCCCTTGATTTGCATCATTTGAAGTTCAGTATATTCACTTTGCATAAAATCCTTTAACTTCATGTCTCGGAATCTTGAATACTTGGATCATGGAGTGTATGAAAATGTCCAATTGATAGTTCTTGATTTGAATTCATGAATCCATGCATCTTTACTTACTTTGAACTTTGTTTTGATCTTCATTTGTTTCAAGTAGAATGTTTGAGTTGACTTGGCCTTCAACTTCACTCAAGTCTGGCATCAGGTCGACTTGGTCTGCGACTTTGCTCTTCAAGTTCTTTGCTGTTTAGTTGAAGTCGATGCTAGAGTCGACTTAGCCTGCAACTTCGCCTAAGTCACATATGGATTCGACTTCATGTGCGACTTCGGCAGCTTTTGGTCCCCAATTTCAACGCTAGACAAAAAATGGTCCTTGAAGTTGCTACTGGAGTCGACTTGGGTATCGACTTGGCCTAGATCGATGCCTGAGTCGACTTGGGGATCGACTTAGCTTGTTATGCTTTATATATTTCATATTTATAACCTTAAGCATTACACAAAACATATTAGTAGCTAAAACTAACTCAAATTGAGTTGTTAATCATTAAAACATATGCTTTGGGTATTTTGCATTTGATTTTAATAGTTGTTTCCAACAATCTCCTCCTTTTTGATGATTGAAAAAACCAATTTGAGTTTATACCTTTCAATATGTCATTTTATCCTGTTTTGACATTTTAGGTCAATCATAAGTCATTTGTCTTTTAAACTTAGTGGTCAAAGCAAAACTTAAGTAATCAGAGCATAGAACACAAGTAATTAAACTTTTCATAAAAAACTTTTTCATATATAATCAGAAAATATTCCATACAAGTTTCAAGAGCAATAAAACCTATATACAAGCTACCCAACCCAAGATCCTAAAAATCTAAACTCAAAACTCAACTATTCTCCCCTTTTTGTCAATAGATCGAATAGGGGTTTAGAAGAATTAGCACTGTCAACAAGTGGTTGATTCTCAACAACGCATTGGAGCTAATGTTGTCAGAACCAGACCAGTTAATGAGTCGGTCAAGAGATTGGTTTTTGTTCAACTGGTTTAACCATTTTTGAAAACCGGATTGAACCAGTGTATTAGTAATTTATGCAAGACATATCATGGAATAATAAGATTAAAGCCTACAATTTTAGATATAAAAATAATTAGAATTGTGATCAAAATTTTAGAAGTTAGAAAATGTTGTACTTACCTTCATGTTATTGATTATATCTTTACCAACATTGAATCCTGATGATGCTCTAATATGATCTTTGAAAATTTAAATACCTACAAAACGAAAATAAAAAAAGAAATTAATTTACATGACTGAAAATTTTAGTGAATTTTGACAAGCAACTTAATTACACAGAAATTTTGTGGCGCCCCAGCTCGAGCGTCACAACCTTACTCCAAGATCTATCGATTTGTAAACATGATCAGGATTGTTGCCCTGTCACACGACGGGCTTATTGAATATTTATCCACTTAAACTTAACTCCTTAGGAGTTTATATCATTTCATACCTTCAATTTTCATCAAATGCCTTTTCAGGCCATTATACCATTTGAGATATACACATATGATCTCATAAATTTCATACTTAATCATATCATAATAAATCATCCTTAACAATTGACCATAGTAGTTTTTCGCCTTCTATGATCATAAAATCATGACATAATTCATATACAACATTAAATCACAATTTAATGTCATTGTTCATACATAAAGGCATATACAGGTGTTCATAAGAATTCATTCATTCATGAATCTCCACCTGTGCTCCTTGCCTCCTTCCTTTCACCTGTCTTTAGGTTTGAAAAATAAAATGTGAGTCGAAACTCAGTAAGCAATCTAAATGGTTTTCAGGCAATTCATTTTAAAGGTAACATTGTTTAAAAGCATTTCTCTATATTCAGTAGGAGACACTTAGTAAGTGATCAATTACCTGCGAAGCAAAAACCTTTTCATAAACCATTCATAAATATTTCGTAAACATTGGATGTGCAAATGCATCATTTCCATTCATGACATTATCCTTCATGCGACGGTTGATAATTGGAAATTAGTAATATATTTTATGGCATTTTATACAAATTTAGTGGGTAATTAATTGAGTTTAATGTGAAATTTGTTCTAAAATGTGGTTCTACAACATTTGGGTTTTAAATATTAATTTCAAGCAATTTAAATAATTTTGTGATCTTTTGGCTTGAAATTACATTTTTCTTTGTTGCTATAGAATTAAAGGGGTTTGAATTAAGTTTTATATTGGAAACCCATTTATTAATTTTAACAATTGATGACCTAAAATATTTATTTTTATGCAGGAAAAATAAATTTCAGAAGTGGACCCCACCAGAAAGTTAATGGCCAAATCAAGTGCAGCAAGCAAATTAGCACCGCCCATATTTTTAGCAAAATAATCTGAGTGTCCATTCAAGGCTGGAAAAATTCAGCAATTTTGCATCCAGGTCATCCATTCTCCATCAGAAAAAAAGCATGTAGCAATTCTCCGCCGTCCAAGGCATGATTCTCAATGGCTATTAATTGATCACGTGATCCAGCAGCACACTAAATGAATCCAGCCATCCATTTCTAGCAATTAATCAAGACCATCCAAAGCCTCTATCACACCGTCCATTCTAAATGCACAATTTGAAAAATCCAGCAAACCTTCCACCGCCCAAGCTCATTTGTGGCCCACCAGAAATTTAAAACGTCCATTCATCATGCAACATCCATTAATTCAGCAAGCAAATTCACGTGATCAGGCAGCTGCCCATGCAGTGGACCCCACCAGCTGCCCATTAATTTACCAATGCATTCACTTGATCAATCCAATGTATTTACGTGACCAGCATTTATAAATTCAGCAGCCCATTTATATTGATGGACCCCACGTCCATTTATCAAATATCCAGCAGCAACATAACATTCACGTGATCGGCATTCCTCAGCCATCCAAACACCAAGATCACGTGATCAGATGGACCCCACCGAATGCAAGATCAGTAACGGCCTGAAATTAAACAAGCAGCCCACATGGCCCGTGTAGAATTTCAGCAAATCTGGCCATCCAGATTTTATAATCTAATTTCGTCCAAACAAGATCAAATAAAGACCGTCCAAGCAATCAGCCATTGTCCAGCTGAATTTTTATGAAAAAAATCCAGACAATCCAAATAGCTCTCTCACGTCCAGAATATTGCACTGATCCAAGCCACCCTTTTGGCCGCCCAAGTGATACGACACACCATCCAGTGGGGCCCACCATAAAACCCACATTAATAGCAAAAGTCACGTATGCAAATTCAGGTCGCAATCTCCTACGCCCGGGAGCAGGCAGCGCTCCCTGCTCCCGGGCGCATATACTTATTTTTTTTATTTTTTTTTCAAAAATTTTTCATAGAACTGTTAATCTAGGTGTAGTTAACATGTGTATAAATTTTTACCATTTTTGGAGTATTTTAGATATTTATTTTTGATTTTTGAAAATCAGTGGCATTTTAGGTATTTTAAATTACGAAAATGCCACTGATTTTCAAAAATAAAAAATAAATATCTAAAATACCCCAAAAATGGTAAAAATTTATGCACATGTTAAATACACCTATATTAACATTTTAAAAAAACAATTTCAAAAAAAATAAAAAAAAGAGGTGTGTACGCCCGGGAGCAGGGAGCGCTGCCTGCTCCCGGGCGCAGGAGATTGCGACCCTGCAAATTCAAGACTACACAATTGCGTTTAAACTAGATGCTTTCACCAAGTATAAAACGAGCAGCAAGGAGAGACTTTGGGAGAGGGGAGAGAGAAGAATTCCATCAGAGAAGATTCTGATGAATGAGGAAGAGCAGAAATAATCCCGGCAGAGAGAAATCCAACGGGCAGCAAGAGAGAAATCCAACGGGGAGCAAGAGAGAAATTCCAGGCAGAAATTTGAGAGAGAAAGAGAGACAGCAAGGAGGTAGAGAGCACGAGAAAAGGCAGACCAGCAAGTTGCGTGGAGCGGCCGACACACCATCGGGGCTTCAAACGAATAAGCTTTTCTATCTTTTTCTTTTTTTAATTTTAATTTTCTTGTTTAAGATGGATTTGAATTTGAATTTTATTTTGGATTTAAACATGCTCGGCTAAGCCCTAAATCTAAGGTTTATGACGTAGTATGTGTACAATGTAGTGTGGTGTGGATTTTTAATTTATTTATGATGGATATTGTTGTTAATTTAATATCTTGTGATTTTAATGCTTGCTTTGTACATGGGCTCGTACTTTAGCATGATTTCATATATTAGGTGATGGAACCGAGAGGTAGAAACCTAATATATGATAATCAAGATATTAAACCTGGAAATCTAAGACCATGAGAATAGGCATGATAACCTTGAGGAATTCCATAAACGAACCACAGAATTTATAGATTCTAATTAACTTAATCCCATGAGCATAGGTAATTAAGAAAATTAGCGTACGCCTTGTAGGTTTCGAAAGAAGGTGCAAGGATAAATTAGGGTTTGTTCTCCTTTAACAAACAATATCCGGATTAAATTATTATACTACTACTCGTTGCAAAATACGCATGTGAAATCTTAGACCCTAGGTACTCGCACTCTCATTTTCTCTACTCATTCTAATTTGCAATTTTCTCTTCCCATTTCGTTTATTTCCTTTCCCTTTTATTTACTATATTTTCTTCCCATTTTTCTATTTTATTTGCTATTTTCTCTCCATATCCAACACGAAAGTGTTTAAAAGCAAAACTTATAGTCCTGAATTCCCTGTGGATCGATAATTTATATACTACAATCTACAACCCGTGCACTTGCGGTGAGATTGCGAACAACAATATGTTAGCTCGGGGGACATTCTTTCATGACATGATCCTTTCCATCCTTGGTGTTGGACCTTCTGACTTGGCAACGTCAAGGGCAGACTCCTTGTCCTGCTTTCTGTCTTGACTAGCCTACTTAATTTTTATTTCATGCATGACTTTAATCACCCCGGCATTATATACCTCTTCCACATGGCAACTTGCATTCTCATATAGAAAATTCTTTGCATCATCCCTTTTAAACATCATTTCAATGAAACATTGTTTAAATTCATGTTTCATCACTTTTCATACATAATTGTAAAACAGTAAGCAATTTACTTGTCATATTGGAAATAATCAATTCAATATACATTGAGATAAGGAATGGTCATCCTTAAACATCTTAGAAAGCATTTAAAACATACATTTGTTAAATCATTCAAGTAGTTAGAACATCATTAACAATCATTTTATCATCTTTTGATAAGACAAAAGTCATTTAGAAAGCTGCTTCTTACCTGCTTCACCTTAGCCTTTCATACCGCTTATCTCTTTGCCTTTGCCTATACATATAAAAATGGCTTTACATTCATAATATTTTTATTTGCTTGCTTAGTTTTCCAACCCATAATCCATTAACATACATAATCAACTTGGATTTTCAAGTCAATCATATATACATGACAGACACTTGTGCATCATATCATTCATTTCGTACTTGTATTTTAATCCCATATTTAGGGTAAACACATAGCATATATTCATATTTTAACATATGGGAATTTATATCTCTCATTAACCATTTTTCATGCATATTCCATTTTTCCAACGTCAATGCTTGTTCTAAGCATATAGGTGACGTTCCAAGCTTCATAAATAAATCTCAAAAATTGAGATAATTAATCCTTATTCATACAACAACTTCCTCATGCATGTTATCATATTTTCATGCATATTTTGCATTTTAGCAAGTTCACATAAATCACATATCTTTCATTCACACATATGTTTCACATATGTTCAATGTACAACACATATATTATGTGTTTCTTAAATTTTCTTAACACAGAAACTTTCACCCATTTTTATCATCATTAAATCCCTTAATTAACATATAATTTAGAGTTTAATTTCAGACTTTTAATCCCTTTATCACTGATTTCCAAAATAGTCATGTTAAGACTCATTTTCATCATTACTACGCCTCTTTTATGACTTAAATCATAACGGATTTTTAAGTTATAATTTTCAGCAACTAAACATATTTTTCTTAATCCAAATTTAGGGTATTATCACATATTTAAAATTCATAATTCCTTGGCTTCCATAACAGCAACATATTCATGCATATTGGGTATCCATTTGACCCATTTTGACGTGTCCAAAACATGTGTCCATAAAATCAAATTTAGGGATAATATTTTTAAACCCTTTTGGACACTCAAATTACCTTAATCCATAACATTCATAAATCATTTCATTACAATCAGCAACAAAAATCATATGGAAAGCGCCTGTTTTGGCCCCCCATTTGGACGTCTCATATACATACCCTAAAAAATCAGATTTATGGAAAACTCATCCAGCCCACTTAGGCCATCCAAAGGGTCCTTAATTTAGGGTACTTTACCCTAAAATTTATCTATAAACAATTTAAACAATTCCTTTTATCATTTTTAACCCAAAAATGGGGAAATCAGGTCATTTCTTGAAACTTAGGGTTTCATATTTGCTAAAATCATCAACCAATGCTTAAATCATCATATGTAATTCAAAAGAATATGAATTACATCCAAATCAACATGCTCAAATCATATAGAAAATTTAGTTTAGGGTTTTGAGATTTTCCAAGTTTGCTTTCATCTCAAAATTCAACCTAAACTTCCATTTTCACTCTCTTGAACTCTTCGTTTCATTTAAATCTTTCAAAAGTCATTCAATCCCCATATTAAGGCATCATAACTCAGATTTTAAGAGTTCTTTATGAACCATATTTATGGCTTATTATTTGAGAGAAGAAACTTAGGATTAAAGCATCCAAAACTTGAAATATACTTACTTGAATCCAACTTGAGTTGTTTGGTTCCTCTTCTTTTTCTCCACTTTTTCCTTCTCTTTTTCTCCTCTTTTTCCCCTCTTTTCCTTGTTTTTTTGGGTCGAGCAAAGGGCTACTCAAAACTTAGCAAGTTTGGGAATTTTCCTCCCCCTCTCCTCTTATGCACGTTTCCAAGGATAAGCTTCAACTTTTGATTTTTTTAACCAACTTTTGGGACCCATTTTCCATATGTTATGAGGGTAATTTAATTATAACTTATCCCTTGATGCCATGGAATTTTTATAACCAAGTAAAATTTTTATTTAATAATTAACAAAAATATCAAAAATCACACATTTAGGGGTGCATTGTTGTCCATTAGTAGATATCCCCTTTTTAGCTAGCTTTTGACATTTTTTGTCAATTTTTCCACACATTTACATGTCCATTTACTTCCCATAGACATTAGGAATCTTAGACATATTTTTTAGGATTTAAAAAAAATTACATTTCATGCCCTAAAGTGCCCTTAGATGTCCACCTTGTTGCCACAGGCCCTAAGCTCCACTTTGAGCTAGTGTTTAGGCATTTAACCATGGCCTTTAATCCTTGAATTTTTAATGGATTTGACCATTAAATAATGCTTAAAAATTCAGCTCAATCCATTCAAAAATTGACACCTTGCATAGCATTTAAATATGTCATTTTCTCAAATACTTTTTATCAAATGCTATGATAGTCTAGGGCACACAAAGTCAATGCTAGGTACCTTTTTCTAATTAAAAAAAATTTCATGGTAATTAGCTTAATAAAATTGACTCATTCCATATATTTCATAATTTTATTCCATCATTTCAAATTTCATCTTAAACCGACGTTTCTACGTCAAGTTATGAACCTTTGAAATTTTTCTTGGAGTGTGAGATTAAAAATAAATAAATAATTATTACCTTAATCTCATCACTTGTGTCTTAATCCAATCCACTTATAAGGTTGAGCCCAAAATCATGAGCTTGCCTTTAAAATTTCATCTTATTTCGCCTTGTAGGCGTAAAGTTATGAATTTTCTATGATTTTCAACACAAATTCCATAATTTTCATTTTGATCTCCATTAATTAAATCCTGAAAATTAAAATAAATATTCATGTCACATTAGCATGTTCTAATTCTTATTAATCCCCTTTAGTCACTTTGAGTCATATCTGGCTTTAACAATTAATCTTAATCACCATTCTTAATTGCAAACCCTAATTGCAAAAATTCATAAATTCATGAAAATCATCCAAAATTCAATCAATTCCTACATAAATCATAATTACACCTTAAATGTAATTATATGAGTCCTACTTGGGTTTGGGTATCACAAATTTACACAATTACACAATCACAAATTTAATTTTGATATTATCTAATAACTAATAATGAACATTTAATCAAGGATTCAGCATACCATAATCATATTAACTAGCAAGTGGCAATGCTACTTGCTAATTTATTTTAATGTTATCAAATAAGTAATAACTAAATAATTAGTAATTTAATATCTAACCAACATGCTCAATAGAGCCAAATAGCTAATATACAATTATACAAATGTATAATTAAATAGACTGCAGCAACTTGCCAGCATCCATGACCACAACGAGCTAATATATCATGTATTTGACATTTTGTTATCAATTACCATCAATTCGTTGTATACAGGGAGGAAAGCCAAAAGATATTACCTTTCAATCGAGTGATGGAAGAAGTTGATTGAGGCTGCAGACGAGAAGAAATGGATTTCGAGGAAGAAGGTTCGAAGTAGGGTTTGAAGTAGAGAGGACAGCAGAGGGTTTGAAAATCAATTAATCAAAAGAAATTGATGACGAGCTGCTGGCAATGGAGGGGATAGTAGCTACCAATTAGAGAGATGGAAGACGCAAGTCAACGATGGTGTGAAGCTGCCGACCAAAGAGATGGAAGAAGCAAGTCAGCATCTCAACGGTAATGTGAAGTTGTCGGCATCAACAATACAACTAATTTGGAGGAAGATTGGTAGGATGGGTTTGTGAGGGTTTTCGGTTAGCTGTGGTCGAAATTTTGAATAGGGTTTTAAGTGTCATTGGTTTTTTTAATATATACATGGATACCAAATGGGGTTAACCAACCAGTTTAAAAATCAAAAACTGCCCTGGTTAACCAGTTCCCACTGGTCTATTATCAGACTGGATCGGACTGGAGAAGTGGTATGTTCCTGGTTCAAATAGATTTAGTTGCGCTACCCTCCCCTCTGGAATCTTACCACATGTCATTACAATCCAAAAAAAAGGCAATGGATATGCATGGTACAGTCATTAAGTAGCTTATCCACCTCTATAACTAGCAAATCAAGGTTACCCATTTACATAACTCTCAAGGCTCCCCCAACCCCTCGCCCTCTCTTCCACTCTACCCTCTTTTGATGTTTTCCTTGGTCCTAGAATCCTACTAAAGTGTTGCTAAGCCTTCTTCCTTAGAATCTAAGGTATAAACAAGAGGCTTAGTCTCTTATGAAAGATCTTCATATAGCTTAGATAATCTAAAGTAAGTAACTAAGACTCTTCTCTCATGTCTTACATAGATCATCGTCTTTTCCTCTCATTTTATTTCTTCGAAACTATAATGTTATCCATTTCTAGTAAGCATATTATCATTGCCTATGTCATTATGCTTTCAGAGTTAAGCCATGATGTTGCTTGACATTGATCTGACTAATCATCATACTACCTGACTAAATCCTCCATCTCCCAACTTAAGTATATCTGTGTCTTTATCCCTTTATGTTGTTCAATCATTCTACTTAAATCAAGCTATAATGCTGCCAAATCACTTGTATTTGGTATGAATTTTAGATTTTTGTGTGATATGTTGTGATATAACCTGAATTTGGAATGAACCAATGTTGATTCGAATGTAAACTCTATGATGTAATTTGAATTCATTGTAAACATTTTGATGTTTACTTGCACTTGTTTTGAATTTGAATATATGCTTTCAAAGTTTGCTTTAAATGAAAGTTCGTGAATGTTATTAATGTTGTCAATCAAATCCATGAATGTTTAAGCATTATGAAATGTGTAATGATTTCATTATAGTTTTATCACTTGAGAAAGCATATACCAATTAAGTTTTATAATTGTTAAAAAGTACCAATGCCATTTATGTTTTGATGATTAATAAGATAATTAGAATATACATGAGGAAACTAGTGTGTTTTGTGCAATTTGAAGCCCTAATTAGTATACTATATGAAATACTTGCACATTCTAAATTAGAAGCATATGGATGGTGACGAGTTGCGTATATGTCTATTAAATTTCTCATTATTTACGCAAGTATACTTGTCGTGTCAAGTAATAAAGTGTGAGTAGAGTATCATTCCCACGAGGATTGTGTTAAACGGATGAGCACCTTAAATCTCAATTGTCTAAGTGAATTGGTAAAAGGAATGAGATTTAGTTTCAAAGAATTGAATTAAACTAAACTAAGCAAAGTGATAAATGACTAGAGTGGTGTGGATGTTGCTGATATTACCTTGAGATGATTAAGATAGGTGGGAATATGAATCCATTGAATCATAGCTATGTTATTTGGTTTCAATTAAGTTAGTTGTGCAGAGATTACTAATCTAGGTTCATTCATATTCATATATGTCTTCCAACACATACAAACTTAACCAAGTTTTAGTTATGTGCTATGTTCCCATGCACACAAGCAAAACAAGATTGATAACCACATAACCTAATCAAGATTACACAAGTTTAATAGGTATATTCCTATCCATATTAACATCCAACACAAACAAGAGTTGGAAAACCTATGCCTCATATATGGATCTTACTCAAATCCCACTTTTCCAAGCATGAATCTGAATATTCAATCAATCCACAAGGTTGCAAAGCTTGTAAATGCATTAAGCATGATATATAAGGGTAATCTCAAGTAACATAAGTCACAACACAACTGTATTATTAATTCAAGCATAAGAAAACCTAAATATCATAAGCTATGGATTCAAATCCTACATATCTCCCACCATAGGAAGGTTTAGCCCATTAACATGGCTTCAATTCTCATTAAAATCAAGTTACAATCATCCTAAGCAAGGAAAATAACAAATAGGCAAAGATAGATGAGAAGGGGAGATGAAACTCAATGGATTCGCAGTGATGACTTGGATCTCCACTTACTCTTCTCCCCTTCCTTGAAGCTTTGGTTTTTCTCCCTTTCTCCACAGCAGCCACAACCCTCTCTCTGAGTCTCTATCTATGGCCTCCGGAACTCTTCTGCACGCAACCCTAGGTTTCTATTTATAATGGGTAGATTGCGCAGCACATGTGCAAAAATCCGCGTGCGTACGGATGCGTATTGGCGCCTAGGCGCCAACTCTCTGGAGCTGTGTAACTTAAAATCTTAAAAAAAATAAATGGAAACCCTAGGACTTCATGCCTTGGCGCCTAGGTGCCAACTCCCTGGAATCAATGTGACTTGTGACTTCAAAAACCTTTAGAACTTTCCTTGCGTGTTGATGAAGCGGCGCCTGGGTGCCAACTCTCTGGATGTAATGTGTTGTGTGAAGTGTTGGAGATTCTGGCAAAAGCCTGTAGAATTGCGCCCGGGCACCACTGGGCGGCGCCTGGGCGCTAACCCCATGCTCCTTCACTTGGCTCTGTTCTGCATTCGACTTGCTCGCATGCTTATAATTTTCTGTCCTTCCTGTAAAAATTACATAAACTAAATAAATGGACTAAAAATGCCTAATTTATACTAAAAATGCATAAAAACTACATAATGCTCCTAAAATACAAAGCGAGTGAAAATTTAGCTAAATGAATGCAAACTAAACCTAAACTATTGGACTAACACGCAAAAATAGTCTGAAATAGGTCATGATAACTCGTATTTTTACGAGCTATCAGATGGATGACCAAATTTCAATAAACCAAAAATATCATGACAGTCAAAAGAGATTTTAAGGGAAATGAATTTGATGAGTCTCTCTAAGTATAAGAAACAAACCAAGATATATCAGGGTCATATGCAATCTCATAGGTTGGCTTGTGTCAAAATCTAAGAAGAAAGAAGAAGACTAAAAAATTTCAAAGGAATCCATTTCTTTTTTATGAGAAGAAGGAAATCCATTTCTAGCATCTACATAAATTACCATCATAAAGAAAAAATTGAAGCATCAAATTTCAAAGCCGAATCTGAGATTGATCTAAATTGATCTCACTACTGAGATCAACCTTATGAGATTGATTCCAACATCAATCTCATGTAATTGGTGTAGAAAATACGAGATTAAACAAAAGTCCTAAAGGTTAGATCAATCTCATGACATCAATCTCATTGATGATATGAATTTCTCTTCTCAAAGGATAGAGTTCAAGGGCCAAATCAATCTCATAACATTAATCTCACATTAATCTCATAGCATTAATCTCATAATATTTCCATTAGGTTTTAAAATATAGTGCAAGATCTAATTGAGATCACAAACTGAGATCGATCTTTAAAGCAATATCAACTCAACAAGTTAATAAATTTGAATGTTGGAGCATTAAATGCATACCTCCCACTAAGCAACAACCATAAATCCTTTCCAACTATAAATGGAACATCTTAATGAGAAAGAGCGTTAGCTAGAGCAATTATTGAGCCCATATCTTCTTCTCTCAAAGCATTCAAGTGTTTTATACCATCATCAAAGCTTTGATGCTCTATTTTCAAGTGAACTAATTAATTGATAAACTTCCACTAGATCTTATTACTTTACACATTTGTAACAGATAGATTTCATTTGTTTAAATTTTTGTATTATTCTTTAGATTAGTATTGGAGACCAAGTCCAAGAAGAGGTTATAATTAGACGTTGGTTGGAGTGGTACTCACCAATCACTTGCAAAAGCTATATTAAGTCCGTTAGAGTTAAAATCTAGAAAAGAGTTATACCTCTAAGTTGTATTGAGATACAATATTCCAATCCATGCCACAAGGGGTGCTCAAACTACTATTAAATATTGTGCTTATTATGTGCATGCTTCATTGTGTGTCTTTCATTTTCATTTACTTTGTTGCATTCATTCACTCTCTCTAGCTCTAAGTCATTTCAAGCTAAGGATTAAGTAAAATAAAGGTTTGCATTTAAATACCAAAAATATTTTAATAACTCAATTCACTTCTCTCCTATCGAGTTTAAACTCACCAGGACCAATAGTATATACAAAATGTAAGTATAAAATATATAAACAAGTGTTCATTTATGATCGGTGGAAAATTGGGATGTATACATTGTATAAATGATAGTGTTGTGGAGCCCACTTAGTGCTAACAAGGCCCACTCAATACTACAATAATACCTTGAGGCGCACATGATTTTGTGGGGCCACTCGGTACTGTTATAATTGTTAGAATTCAAGGCAAATTAAGTACAATCCATGTTTTGATAATTAACAACTCAATTTGAAAATTAATTAAGAACTAATGAGTTTGCTAAGTGTTTCAAAGGTTAAAAATTCAAGTTTCAAAAGATAGCAGGTCAAGTTGCAATCCCAAGTCGACTTAGCCATCGACTTAAGTCAAGTTGATTCCCAAGTCGACTCCACAATCGACTTCAAATGCATTAAATTGGACAGAGCAAAAATTGGGACTCGGAGATAGGTGAAGTCACAGTGGAAGTCAACTCCGCTTGCGACTTAGGTGAAGTCGCAAACCCAAGTCAACTCCAGATGCGACTAGGGTTTAACCTTGCTGAAGACTTCGAATTCTCAGAGTCAAGTCGCTTACCAAGTCGACTCTACTATGCGACTTAGGTGAAGTCGAATCTCAAGTCGACCTAACCATGCGACTTGGGTAAAGTCAAAGTCCATGTCGACCCAAGCAAGCGACTCAAGTACATGGCCACTTCAGATTACTTCAAAGATGTATTATTGAATGATCAACATTATGTTATAGTTGGACAACAAGATCAAGAAGGACAATCATCTTGAATCAAGGCCACAAGGAAGAACTTCTCAAGAGAAGAATACATTGCTAAATTTCTAAACAAAACAAGGTAAATCAAGGACTTTTAATGAAGAACAAAAGAAGAAAAAGAAGGATATAACACTTAGATCACATGCAAGACCTCAAAGTTCTGAGAAAATCAAATGGTTGGTGAAGTTGCACCTGAAGTCGACTCCACCATGCGACTTGGGTCAAGTTCGTAATCAAGTCGACTTGAAGCTGGAACTTAGAAGTGGAAGCTGATGTTGCACCCTAAGTCGACTCCAGTCTGACTTGGGTGAAGTCGCACCCAAAATAGACTTCACCATGCGACTTGGTCGAAGTCACATACCAAGTCGACTCCATATGCGACTTGGTTCGCAACAGTTGGAAAAATTCGAACGTTGGCGCATTAAATGCACACCACCTACCACCAAATGCTCAAAATTCACCTTCCATTATTTAAGGAGCTTCAAGGGGATGTGAAAGAGGTTAAAGAAGCATTGATTGAGCTCACATTCCAGTCTCTCTTGTATTTAAGTTGGTCTACACCAAGATTAAAGAAGAACTGTGCTTCAAAGCTACTAAAAGTCGCATTACTGTATTTTCTATTGCTTCTGCAAGTTCTTCTAAGTGCCGCAAACTGCCTACACGAATCTGTAAAGTATAGATCTTTCTTTTGTTAATTACTCTACTTTTCCACTTGGTTTGATATAAGAAATCGGAACCAAGTGACGGCAAAATAGTGTGTGACTGGAGTGAAACTTGTCACCTACTTGTGCTGAATTTATACAAGCCCCCTAGAGCTGGAATCTAGAAGAGAGCTGCTGCTCTAGTTGTATTGAAACTCAATAGTGGAACCCAAGTCACAACGGGTGTGATCTTCGAAGAGTGGAGTATGAAAAGTTACCCGAACCACTATAAACCTTTGTCCCTTAGAGTGTCTTGACTATTTGTGTTTTACTGCATTATTTCTCTCCATCTTTCTATTTATTTCATTGAGGGGATTAACTCCAAAAAGGAAGAAATTTCTGTTTAAGCAAAGAATTTTAAAATACCCAATTCACCTCTCCCCTCTGGGTAATTACCATAAACTCGGGACCAACACGTGGTATCAGAGCGGGTCTTTGAGTTTAAACCAAAGAGATCTTACAAATGACATCCCAACCAACTTCCACCCCTGCATTCGCTGAAGGCCAATCATTTAAAAGGCCACCACTTTTTGATGGGTGTAACTTCAGTTACTAAAAATTAAGAATGAAACAACTTATCATGGCTACGGATATAGATTCTTGGATTGCTATCCCAGACGGTGTTGTATTACCAATCGATGAAAGAGCCTCCACATGGTCTGAGGAGGAAGTTAGAACTGTATACAGCAACACCAAAGCCATGAACTCCCTCTTTTGTGCCCTTACCACTTATGAATATGATAGGATATCCTCTTGTCAAACTGCTAAAGAAATATATGATACACTAACATCTATTTATGAGGGAACTTCTCAAGTCCAAGGGATGAGAAGAAATATTTTGATTGGAGAGCTAAAAAGCTTTAAAATGCTAGAGATCGAAAATATTTTTGAAATATTTGCTAGATTTTCAAATATCACTAATGCACTAAAAGGTCTCGGGAAAGTTGTTTCTTAATCTGAGCAGGTTACGAAGATTCTAAGGGCTCTACCTGAGTCGTGGACTCCAATGATCACAGCCATTAAAGAAGTAGAGGACCTAAACACCCTGAGGCTAGAAGATCTTATCATCGCACTCATGTCACATGAGCTGATAAAAAGGAGGAAGATGGAGCAACACAAAGGCAAAAAAGCAATCGCTTTGAAGCCTGCAGCAAATTCAGATGAGTCCACCTCATCTTCTCAAAACGACGATGAGGAGATCGCTCTACTCACCAGAAGATTCAGAAAATTTTTGAGAAAGGGAAAGAATTTTAGAGGATTCAAGGAGAGAAACGGGAAGGAGAAAAAGAAGGAGACAACCAAATGCTACCGATCTGAAGGAGTGGGACATATGCAAGCTCAATGTCCCACACCGGAGGAGATTAAGACAAAGGAACGGCGAGACAAGAAAGACCGAAATGAAAATCAAAAATTTCAAAAGGCCAAAGGAAGAGGAATGTATGTGAATGAGGAAACGTCCTCAACAAGCAGCTCATCGAATGAAGACAATGAGGCTACAAACTATACGAGGATATGTTGCTTGGCCACGATGGAGGAAGATAGCAACATCTGCCTTGTTGCAACAAAAATTTTGGAAGGACAAACCACCTCAACAAACTGCACAAGCAGTGAAGAGGTAACATTTAAACTAAAAACTCATTTTATTTTCTCTTCTACGAACGAATGTCTCAAATGTGCTGAATTAGAGGAACTACAACAAGCATATGATTCATTATATGATGAAATAAAGAAATTGAGAAACAAATTCATGATAAAGAAAAGACAATGTGATTCAATAATTATTGTGAATGGAAAGTTGGCTGAAAAGGTTGACCACCTAACAAATGAAATGAATACCTTGACAAATTAGGTGGAAAGACTAAAGAAATAAAATGAATCATTAGCAAAGTTCTTTAATCCAAAAAAAAGTGTCAAAATATTTCTAAACATGACCGCCCAAAACAACAAAAGAGGACTTGGGTACTCTACATTTGAGAAAGGAAAATGTAGCAAATCTAATGCTTCAAGGGCTGTCAAAAACCAAAAAAAGCCCATCTATACTAAACCTAAAATGAATCATGTTGCTTGGACAAAGAGACCAATTTGGGAACCATCCACTACATGGATTCCCACTCCAAGACTTCCAGGGGCATGTAACTTTCGTAACAAAATGGACCATAAGATTTATCAATGTAAAATAAAAAATTTGTATAATTATGGTGCGAAATTGATTTGGGTACCAAAGAACATTGGATTTATGCCTTCCAAAATAAAATAACGTAGATTCCAATGACTCACTAACCCAAATGGACCCATAAAATGAGTACCAAAGAGATAAACTCCACATGATTTTTTCTTATTGGTATGTCTTAAAGCAAAGGCCAACAACATGTGGTTCATGGATAGTGGCTGCTCAAGACATATGATAGGAGAAAGAGGATTATTCCACAAGATCAAATCATATAGTGAAGGGACAGTTGCATTCGGAAACAACGAAAAAGTATAATTAAAGATAAAGGAAATGTTTATGGAAATTCAAATGTATGTATTGATGATGTACTATTTGTTCAGGGACTCAAACACAACTTAATGAGCACTAGTCAACTATATGATAAAGGCTATAACGTTGTATTTGAATCCTCTGTATTCAATGTTCTTGATGATGATCACATAGTTTTTAGTGGAAACAAATATGAAAATGTATATTTGGTTTGTCTTGATGAACTTGATGGAAAATGTCTTATAGCTATTAAAAATGATCCATGGATATGACATAAAAAGCTTGGACATATAAATATGTCAAATATTAAGACCTTGTGGAAAAAGAGCATAGTCGAAGGATTTCCAAAACTTAAATATGACAAAGATAAAATATGTAAAGCATGTCAACTATCCAAGCAACCCAAAATGTCATTTTCCACCAAAAAGGAAATTTCAACAATTAGGCCACTTGAACTACTACATATGGATCTTTACGGGTCATCAAACATTTTAACTCTTGGTGAGAAAAAGTATGTATTTGTCATAGTTAATGATTTTTTAAGATTTACATGGATAATACTCTCAGTTAGCAAAGATGAAGCCTTCTTCATATTTGTCACTTTTTCAAATTTGGTGCAAAATGAAAAAAAAAACAATTATATCTATTAAAAGTGATCACGGTGGTGAATTTGAAAATAAATGATTTATAGAATTCTGCAATGAGAAAGGAATTCACCGCACATTTTTCACACTAAGAACTCCCCAACAAAATGGGGTACTTGAAAGGAAAAATAGAACAATACAAGAGATGGCTAGAACCATCCATGCTAAATGAGAGTAAATTTGTGGCACCCCAAACCAAGACGTCACTTCCTTACCTCAAGACCTTATTGATTGGTAAATGTGAATTAGGATTGTTGTCATGATCACGTGGCGGATTCTTAATTTGAAACTCATCCAAATTTTTTTTCCAATTCATTCCTTTTATCTATCATCATTCATTTTATTTCACACTACATCTTTCATCATACAAGCACCATTACACCTGTAATAAAATTTCATAATTCTTTCATAGCATTCGTCATGTTTTTCTACAACAACATTTACATTTCATGCATACATCCTTACAAGTATTGGATCACATAGAACTTATAATTCTACATAAGTTCACATATACATCAACATACATTGGATCTTTAACCAGGCAATCACATTCCATTCCTTATAGCCCACATGGCTATCATCACGTACCTTTTCTTTATAGCTTAAATTTGCATCCTCTTGAGTTTTTCGATACCTGTCTAAGATTTGAAAAAATAAAACGTGAGTGACAACTCAGTAAACAAGCATTTTATTATTAGGGCAAGACTTCCTTGAAAACTTTTTTCATAAATATTCTGAACATCTTTTTCCTAAGGACATTTATATGTCCCAAAACATTATCATGAAATCTTTTGTTCATGAGGACAATTATATCCTTGAATATTTTCATAAAACATTCATTCTTAAAATCTCTTACAAGCCACGTCCGAGCTTGTTAAAGCAAAACATACATGTTTTACCCTTTATAATTAATTCCTTTTTGTCTTGAGTGAACATTTTCAATGTTCCAAAACCTTTACATAAAATCATATTTTGTCAGTGGACGTCTCATGTCCAAAATATTTTTCTCATAATTCCTTTGGCAAAAGAGGACATTCTCATGTCCTAAAACATCATTCACATAAGTCTTTCTCGGCAAAGGACATTTTTATATCCAAAAATATTTTTCATCATAAAATCCTTTAGTCAAGAGACATTTAATGTCTCAAAACATTTTTCACATAGCTTCCTTTGGCAATAAACATTCATATGTCCTAAAACACCTTTCATTAAAACACGTTGGCATTGAACATTCTCATGTCCATAAACACTTTTCATTTAGGCTCTTTAATAATAGACATTCTTATGTCTAAAAACAAGTTTGACATAATTCCTTTTCATAATTCCCGTCTTGGGGCTTGTTTATAACAAACAAGGCATATAAGATATATAAACCATTTCCATAAATGCATTTGCATAAAAACATTTCCTTTCATTCCTGTTGTTTACACTTTTGTGTAAAACACCTTATTTTTAGGTTAATCATTTCATAAAAATCCTTTTAGTATAACTTTTCTTTAAAATGCTTTCATGTCCTAATCTTTGGGCTTTTCGAAAGCAAAACATAAGCAAATATATTTCTCTTCATCCAGTAGTGACACTTAGCAAGTGATCATGCTACCTTTTGGAAAAGAATCCTTAACAGCATGCTAGCCAGGTGGCTGTTCCTTTATCCTGCGTCTATCTTAGGGAGGGCACCACTGGCACTCCTGTCGTCCCTTAGCGACTTGGCCTTATGTAGAGTGGGCCCCGGTCATCCCAACCATGCTCTATAACTAGCCTATTCCTTGTATTGGTGCATCATACACCATCTCGACGGACCGTAGTCCGTTTGGTTTAAAGTATTACAGACCGCGGCTCGTATCCTTTAAAAACGGGATCACAGACCTTAGTCTGCATCCATAACTTAAAAATATCACAAATCGATGTCTGTGTCTTTTTAAAAAATTATTTTCAAAAACACATCACAGAACGCAGTCCGTGTCAACCTGCAAAGCAAGCGCACCCACTTTAAACAAGTTCTCATTTGAAATCTAATTTTAGGATGACCTTCCTTAAATTCTTTTTAAAACCTTTTTGAGTAAAATATTTTGATAACATTTGAAATATTTGAGAAAAAAAACATCTTAAAAACCCTTATAATAAAAGAATTTCAATACTTTTAAATTTTCAAAAATAAACTATATATTTCTCTAACGTTTTCTTGATTTCCATTTCAAGACCTTTTCCTTACAAAAGTTATTTAATGATACCATCCCCTTCTCCATAACCTAAAAATTAAATTATTATCCATATATCTATTATACTATTTTTACATAAAGGGAAATTGCGCAGTCTTTTGTATGTCATTTAGCAACTTAAAATTAAACCATTTTATGAAATCACCTATTAGGTTGTTCATCCTTAAATCTCATTCAACAACATTCGTATAAACATCTTTGAAGACATTTTTATCGTACATTTCCTTATCTAAAGGAAATTAAAACTTTTCGAATATCATTTCAAGACGTATGAACTCTGTCCAAATCATCGTTAATATTTAATTATCAATACATCAATTCCCATTTTCTTTTTCTTTCACAAACATAATTATTTATCATAAAACACCATCAAAGAAATTCAAAACTTATTTACGTTTGTTGCTTTGTGAAAAAGGGAAAATTTTCCTTTTTTATAAAATACTTTTGAAACAACATCATAACAACTTGCTTACTTAAAAGCAAATTCTTAAAGCCATTGACATAAAACATAAAATCCTATAAAATTAACATCATGGAAAACCTGCTTACTCTTAAGAAAATTTCTCAATCCTATTAACATAAATCATTACCAATCCATGGCAACACTCGTGATAAATTCTTTATCTTAAAGACATTGTTTGCTTCCCATGAAGTAAACTTTGAAGCTCTTCCTTAAAGCTATCATTTTTCAAAACTTATGGCTTTGCATTAAAGCCGTCATTTTCAAAGCTTGTGCTTGCCCATTCATCAAAACATAATCATAAAATCATTTACATAATCATCATTTCATCCTATAGAGAAAAATCCATAATTTGAAAAGTTCGCTTGCTTACCTGATATCGCTAGAATCCTTTCTTCCATTCTTTTCCTTACCTTTGCCTAGATAAATGAAAATAATATTTCTTTTATTTGCATCATCCTTAAATACTTATATTCCTTAGGTTTTCCAACCTACATAAGGTCATCTAGCTTATCCCACTCGTCTTTCAAGTCGGGTATTCATACGTATTGACATAGCCTATACATATCAAATTATCCATTCATTTTTAATACCCTTATGTAGGGTAAACTTAAATGCATATAACAATCATTCATTAAATCATTATTTGGAAGTTCATTACCTCCATTTATCATTTTTAACATATTTTCCATTTTTCATACAACGGTGCTCATTTTAAGCACTTAGTTGCTAACTTAGACATCATATAATAATCTCGAAATTTGAGATTATCATTATTTACGTAAATAGTACCTTAATCGACATTTTTCATCATATTTTTATTCATTTTTTCATTTTAACAACTTACACCATATATCATTTATTCATACTTATCTCTTGATATACGTCCATTTCTTAACACATACATCATGTGTTTCTTAAAAAATTTCAACACGGAAACTTGTCACTAATTCCAGCATGATTAAAATCCTTAATTAACACATAATTTAGGATTTAATTTCGGATTTATAATCCATTCATCATAGGATTCGAAAACAGCAACATTAGAACCCGTTTTTCATCATTTCAATGACTGTTTTGACACTTAATTCAAAATAGATTTTTAAATTCCTAAATTTCAGAAATCAATCATGCTTTTATTAACCCAAATTTAGGGTATTAATACATATTTAAAATTCAAATATTGGTTGCATCCAAAACAGCAACTTCCATATACATTTTGGGTACCCTCTGCACCCCTCTTTGAACATCCCTTTGCATATCTTCAAAAAATTATATTTAGGGTAATCTTGTTTACCTCTCTAATAGGTTAAACCCTCATTATCACTTATTTATATACTATTATAAGTTAAATTCCATCACAAAACCTGAAATTTAACATTTATCTTGATTTATTCCTTAAGTTGTCCATAATGCTGAATTCAGGCACACTGAATTATCAAAATCTTGAATTAATATCCAATCAAGTAATTTTGATCTGAAATTTCTACCATACCTTAATAAATTCATGAGTTAATCAAAATAAATATTTTCAGTATGAAATATTTATAATTTTTATTTATTTTGGTATTTTTACTCTGCTAGACAGTACATCCCTTTTCAGACAGTCTGAATCACGTAAATTATGGGGTATATTTATACCCATAAAAACCTAATTTTTATTTTGGTAGTGTGATCCTCAATATTTCTTATATATTCTGTAAATTTTAAGCCCAAAATTCCTTGTATAAAAATTATAAAAATTATTTGTTTCAGCTGATCCTGCTACCCGTTCAATCCTGTCCATGTTGATTTTCCTAGATTTTTAATTTGCAACATGCTTATCCGTTTAAGCTAAAAAGTGGGTCATTCCTTAATCACCCCATCATGAGGCTTCTCACAATTTTTTATGATAAAAAGAATTCATTAACTATTTCTTCCATATTTTCCTTCCCAAGTCCAGATTTACTACTTTTGAGTGTAGATTAGATGATATGGGCTGATTAATCCCCAAATTAAACTTTATAAACCAACGTATTTAAATAAGCATCTTTAATTTTTGAAACATGTTCTTTAAGAGGTATTTTATAACTCAAAACCATGATTTCAAATCAAGAATAAAACTTCAAAATTGGAAGGCTTAAACTCAATGGGTACTTACCCGATTTCGTTGATTCTTTATCCCGAACTTCCCGAGCTTGCTACCAAGTTTTGCCTTCCTCTTTTTCTTCTCCTTTTCTTCCTCTTTTCCTCTCCTCCTTGCTGGGTTTGGACATTCACAGCAGCTGGTCCTTGGAGGATTTTTCTCCCCTCTCCTCTTTCCTCTCTTTCCTCTCTTCTTTCTCCCTCTCTCACTTGCATGTTATCTTCTCTTGGAAAGTTACTGGAATTTTTCAGCAACTCATCCTCTTATTTGCCCTCCTTTAATTTCCACTTTAATGCCTCTTTATCCCCTTAACAAATGGCATTATTCGGTCCAAGATAATTCCATCATTTATCTCTTCATAATTTCACAAAATCATGCATTAATTGGAGGATATTGCTGTCCATTTGCAACGTCCCACATGGTAGCCCTTTAGTTTCGCATTTTATGCCTTTAATACACTTCAATCTACCATACATTAAACACCCTAGCTCATAGCCCATTTATATGTAATTTTTGGATTTTTAAAAATCCAAAAAATCAGATTTTTGGAGCTTGAAAGGTCCCCTTGAAACTTCCTTTGATTTTGCATTAATTTTTTTGTCTTTTCTCCCATAAATGTGTTTTATCTTGCAGTGATTAATAAAATCCCATGATAATTAGCTTAATCCATTCCTACCATATCGTTCGTCATATCGTTTTATCCATCTTTCTCAAGTTTCGTCTCAAACCGAGTTTTCTAACTCCACTTATGACCACTTGAATTTATGTTTTGAATTTGGGGATAAAAATAATTAATTATAACCTTAATCTCATCATGATTCCCTTAATCCAATCCATTCAAAAGATTGGGCCTACTGTCGTAAGTTTACCTTTCAAACTTCATCGAAATCCGCCTTATAGACGTCAAGTTATGAATTTTCTATCATTTTTCATCTTAATTCCATAATTACACTTTAATCTTCATAAATTAAATCATGGTAATTAACATAATTATTCATAACATATTTTCACATTTCAATCCTCTTTAAGCCCCTGGGGTCATACCGACTCACTTTGGGCTCCGGCGATTAAATTTTTAATCACCATTCTTAATTAACACCCTAATTGCAAAATATCATTAATCATAAAATCATCCATAAATCATTCAAGGCATACATGTATCATAATTACATGCCTAATGCGTTCATATGAGTCCTACTTGGGTCTGGGTATCACAATCCTCCCCCCCCCCCCTATAACAGGTTTCGTCCCGAAACCTATTACATTTCAAATATGGGGGTAAGGCTCATGTGAAATAACTAACTTATCATCTTTTTTTCCAATACTTCCATTGGCTCACCACACTTCGATTGCGCTACTCTATTTTGGTGGCATTTTTGGCCTTTGTCCATTAGACCTATTGCTCATCTCTACTGTTCCTTCTTCACACATGACTTTCTCATTGGCATTTGTCCTTTCATTTGTTTCATTTCACATTGTTTTTCCTTGTACATAGAGAAATTGCACCATTTCTCATCTTATCATAGGGTAAGTCTTAAGTTACCCATTCCATCATATCAAATAAAGATCTATGGCAATCATCTCCCTTTTTACACATAAGATTCATATAATATATATATCTTCATTTCTATAGCAAAAGAGCAAAAACGCTCTCACATACAATTTCATACGTATCTTAGCAAAACACTTTTGCTAACTCATTCATTTATCTTACTACGTAATGTCTACAACTAGTTTATACAAGTGTAGACTTGCTTAATAGGAGAACTGATGGAAATTCTGGTTTAGCAGCAGTCTAAAGCATTTCCTTTCTTATCCTCATTCCATAGAAAAGGATCCTTGTCATCCTTTCTAGTTTCATTTCTTATGAACTCCTGATCATCATAGAGAATCACTTCTCCCACCTATCTTTTAACCATTTCGGAATTAAAGAGAATTCCGACAATCTTTCTTGCCTTCATTTTTCTCATCTATTTATCATCCTTTGCTATGATATATGATACCAAACTCTGTGGTATCATACGTATAATATTCTTTCCCCTTCGTCCATGTTAACCCAACATGGTTTGCTACACCTGTCTACAATAAATTCGCAAAGACTTTCTACCAACCGGTAGCTGCAATTAACTTGGGTTAAGCTAGCTCTCCTTATGTCCTGGTTGGACACTTTGAGGCATTGTGTTCCAATTGATTATAGTTAAGACACTTTCTCTCCCCTGTCTCAATAACTTGACAAGTGTGGCAAGAACTTGTCTGCATTTATACTATTAATTTAAATATTTCATATATTCTCCAAGGTATTATAATATAATTTATTTTCATCTCTGTCATAGCCTTCTTATTCCTTTCTGTCCCTACACCAGGTCCCTTAGTTTTTTTAGGGTTATGTTATGCTTGCCCTAATTGCACTTGTTCAAACTCAACATATTTTGTACCCTGGTGTCTTACAGGAAGACATTTCTTATGAAATTCTTCCATAAAATTTGCCATGTTACTTTCCTTGGTTGTGGCTTAATGGCTATTAGGGTTTCCCACCTATCTTCTCGACTAATCCTATTGGGAAAAAAAATCCAAATGTCTTATACTATTTCTACTATTTTGGCTGCCCAACCTTGGGTGGCCTACTACACGACTTCTTTTATAGCCGCAGTTATCTTTTCCTCATTCTTTCTATCTGTGAGGTATTAGCTGTAATGGTAGCACCTTCAAATTTTGATTCAAAGTTTATATTAGCTCGTCGTTGACCAGTCATTAGGCTCACTGGTCCTCTCTGTCATGGTCATTTAGCTTTCCATTAGCTTCTCTTGTTTCCTATTGACTCATAGATTCATCATTTACAACTGCTCTTCCCTTATTCAAGAGCTAAGGTGATAGGCATGTTGTAGCAGCAGCATGTAAAATAATATCAACATGATCATCCCTTATCATAAAACAATTCATATCATACATAGTTAATTATATTAACTAGAAAGGTCAATGACCTTTCCTTTTTCATATAAACTTAGCATTTGAATGAAATCAAATGTACATGTAATTTCATAACATCAAATATCATACATTCATTTATGAACCAAAAAGAGTTCCCTTTTTTCCTACTTTTCGAATTTGGCGCCCCAGCCCGAGCATCACATCCTTACCTCAGGATCTATCGATTGGTAAATGTGAATCAGGATTATTGCCCTGATCACGCGGCGGGTTCTTATTGGATTTTTATCCAGTTAATCCTAATTCCTTAGGATTTTATATCATTTATACATTCTATTTCCATCAAATGCCATTTTAGGCCATTATATCATTTGAGAATTACACATGTCATCTCATAACCTTCATACTTATTCATATCATGATATTTCATGCCTTAGCATTACCCGTAAAAATTTTTCGCCAATCCATAGGCATAAAACATAACATAATTCTTCTACAACATCAAATAACAATTTAATTGTTAACATTCATATAATCATTCAACCCTTAGATTCATATATAGGTAACTCGTGGAAATCCATTCATCCTTGAATCTCCACTTGTGCTCCTTGTCTCCTTCCTTTCACCTGTCTATGGGTTTGGAAAACAAAATGTGAGTCGAAACTCAGTAAGCAAGCTTAGGGTTTTCATGCAATTCATTTTGAAAGCAACACTCTTTAAAAACATTTCTTTCCATTCAGTAGAGACACTTAGCAAGTGATCAACTACCTATGGAGCAGAAACTTTTTCATAAAACTTGTGTAAACCATTCATAAACATTTCATGAAAATCATTCATGAAAAACCATTCACGTAAACCATTCGTAAACATTTCATAAACATGGGATGTGCAAATTCATCATTTCCATTGATGACGTTATCCTTCATGTGACGGTACGCTAGCATGAGGAACACTCTTTCATAGCATGATCCTTTCCATCCTTGGCGCCGGACCTACCGACTTGGCAACGTCAAGGGGGACTCCTTGTCCACTTACTACCTCGACTAGCCTACTTGATTTTCATTCCATGCATGTCCTTTAGTCACCCCGGCATTATATACCTCCTTACACATGGAACTTGTCATTCTCATGTAGAAAATTTTTTGCACCATCCCTTTTAAACTCCGTTTCAACGAAACATCGTATAAACTCATGTTTCAACACATTTCAAGCACAATTGCGAAATCATAAGCAATCATTTATTTCAACAGAAATAAACATTTCAATTCACATATAAATAAGGAATGGACATCCTTAAACACTTTATAATGAAAACCAAAATCATTTAGAAAGCTGTTTGCTTACCTTGCTTGCTTAGCTTCCCGTTTCGCTTATCCCTTTGCCTTTGCCTATACATATAAGAATGATATAACATTCATATATTTCCTTTGCTTGCATTTAACTCAGTTTTCCAACCCATTTCATATACATCCATCATTCATTTGACTTCATAAGTCATTATACACATATATGGCTTATTTTGCACCCATTATCATAACTTACACACATTCGGCTATTATATAACATAGCATATACATATAACCCTAAAATTAGGGTATTCTTTCAATATCATAAAATTCATTGCATACACATCATTCATAGCTTCATTAAGCTTACTTTGCCATTTTTCCCATTTTTTTCAAAACACACATACTGGTGTTTCTTCTACATACATATCTTTGCCTTAACCTTATAATTCAAGCCCAAAATTTTGGATTAATATCTTATAATTTCAAACAGATCCATAAACATGAAATTCATCTCATTTTCATGAATTTTTGCATAAAATCATTTTTCATAAGTCATTCATCACCCATTTACCGTTATTCCTTCATATAGGCTCACTTAGGACTTAAACGCAATGTCTTTCATAAGATTCACTAACTCAAAATTTAATTCCTTTTCTTTCAGTGGTTTAATTACCCTTTAATACCACTTTAATTAGGGTATTTTTGTGGGTTTAAAATCCATTCTTCATAGGTTTCCATAACAGCAAGTTTGGAACCCATTTTCCACCCGTTTAACGTGTCTTTTGACACATAATTATGGGTAGCCCTAAAATCCGAATTTTCCAGAAATTAAATCCATTTTTCTCAACCCATTTTCTAGGTTTTAACATATATTCAACATTCATACATTTCCATTTCCCAAAACAGCAGGCAACCCACACGTTTTGAGATTCGTTTCCGCTCCATACATGCATTACTTCAAAAATTTATAAAAATCAGATTTAGGGTTTATTTCTCCCAAATATTTTGGGCATCCATCATAACTTAAACCTAGGGTATTTTACCCTACATAACATGCTTAAAACATGCAAGTTCATTTCCATAACATTTTTAACCCAAAATCTAAGAAATTAGGTCAAAATCCATGCTTTGCATTCCATAACTTCAAATTTTCATTAGTTAAGCATAAAACCTCATATTTTTGGCATGAATACATGATTCATAGCTTAATCAAATCATCAAATCAAAACAGAAACTTGTCTTGGAGATTTAGGGTTTAACAACATGGATTTTTCATTTCATATGCATGCATAACTCCATTTCCATGAACTTTAGCTTAAAAATTCATGCTTAAAACTTAATACCCAATCCATATTCATGCAAATACATGTTAAAATATCATTTTATAGATTCTTTAAGCATGCTTTTCGTTTCCAAGTTTTGAGTTTAAGAACTCAAGTTAAACAACCCAAAATCATCACATACTTACTTGGATTTGTAGCAAACCAAACTCTAATCTTTTGAGATGATTTCTTCTTCAAATTTCCTTCCTTTTTCCCTTGCTTTTCTCCCCTATTTCCTTGGGAAAATTTGTGAGTTGCTGCTGGTTCCCTTGGATGTGTTCAGCACTTAGAAAATGTTCCCAAATTTCATCTCAACTTAACGTGCAAAGGACTTATACATGTTGCTGGAATTTTTCCAGCAGTGGGGCCCACTTGTGCTGCAATTCCACCCCTATTCAATGCTCCCTTATCTAACATATGAGGTGGGTGAATTTGGGCCAAGTAAAATGCATTTTTACTTTTTTCCAAAAACCATAAAATCTGCATCACTTTGATCGTAAACTGCATAGCCAATTCACGCCCAAATCTGTCCAGATTTTTGCATCCCATTTTTCATTTTTATTTCATATATAAACATGGGTAATTTATGCTCCTAATCACCCTTTAATTCCTCCATAAATTCGGTGTTAAGAAAAATTAATAAAATGGTTAAAACTGCCACTTTTCTACACATTATTCCACCCACTATGCTGTCCACGATCAGCTGGGTTGCACATGCCTTTCCCTTTTTTTTATTGCTGAAACCTTGTATAATTGCATCCACATTCATGTACTTGCATCTCAGCAACATGTGGAATTTTTTTGAAATTTAAAAAAATAAAAAATGAGCACTAACCAGCCCATGGACGTCCATGTCTTGCCACCCTAGCTATGCTCCCATAGCTTCATCATTTCATGCATTAAATGGATGGATAATTCATGGCATTATGCATTTTATTTAAATACATAAATTTCCTCAAAATTTCCTGCAATGAAAACCTCACATTCCCTTTTGCATCAAGCATTTATGTATGGTACTCCATCATTAATGCTTTGGTACTTTTGGGGTGCATAAGTCAAACTTGCCCCCCTTTTTCAATGCAGGAATTTTTTTAATATTTTATGCACAATCCAATCCATTCAAAATAAATATCTCACCATTTCATTCGACCGTTTCAAATTTCAACTCAATCCGAGTTTTTTAGCTCCCGATATAGCCGTTTAAAGTTGACGGTTGAAATGAACTTATACTTAAAAATTCATAATTCTCATTTCATCAAGGATTTTCATAATCCCTTCATTCCATAATACCAAGCCCATCATTACTAACTTTCATTTCAAATTTCACTTGAATCCGCCTTATAGGCGTTGAGTTATGAATTTTTCAATATTTTCCATCAAACTTGTCAATTTCCATATTAATCTCCATAATTCATTTTAAATAATGAAAAATGATTTTTCATGATATATTTGCACATTTAAATCACCAATAATTTATTCTAAACCCATTGTCTCATTTAGGCTCAAAATACTTAATCACATCATTAATGCTAACCCTTAGCCCTAATTGCCATAATTAGCAAAAATCACATAATGCCTTCGTAATTCCATAATCCACAAATAATCATCATATACACGTTCAATACATACATATGGGTCCTACATGGGTTAGGGTTTTACATCTCATTTCTACCTTCGCCTTCCATGGTGTAAGGTTGTTTTTCTTTACACATACAGATTATATTTGCATAATCTGTCATTTTATCATGAACATAATCTCTAAATCAATCAATCACTTAGAAAATCGACGCCTAGGTACCGCCTAAATGGCGTCACAGCATCGCACCTTATATATGCAAAGTCTAACACAGTCTTGTGTTATATTAGGTAAGGTGTGGTCAACATTTAGATGTAGAGTTCCATTATTAAACCCATCATCTATTTATATTTTCTTCCATCCTTTGTCCTTTCTTAGCTTTCCCTTACCTCTTTTTCATCTCACCTGGTCTCTTTATCATTCTTCCTTCACATACCATATACATAATGAAACATTGCAATTCAGTTACATTTTCTTAAATGACCATATCATAGTATCATAATTAAACATAGTTAAAGACAACATATGTCATACATGTCCTATGATTCCAATCTATCTCTTTCATCATTTCTTTTTCGTGATATTCAAACCCAAGTAAGGCTTACATATATTCATTTGGCATGTATGAATGGATCATGTATGATTTATATGAATTATAATGATTTTAAATTTGCAATATTGACGATTTATTGCTATTAGGGCAAGCGATTATGAATGATGAATATAAGCCGATACGGGTCAATGCAATTACAGAGGCTTAATGAGGATTAAAGAATGTTGATATATTGAAGATAATTATCTCATATATTATGGCTTAATTAATGGAGATTAAGTTGATAATTATGGAGTTAAGGTAGCAAATGCTAGAAAATGCGTAACTCGACGCCGGGAAGGCGGATTAAGATGAAAATTGAAAGGTAAGCACATAATTTTGTGCTTAATCCTATATAAATTATGAATTTTGAAAATAAGGATGAAATTAGGGATAAAATTGATCATCACCGTCGAAAAATTCAAATGGTCATAACTTGAGCTAGAAAAGTCGAATTGAGATGAAATTTGAAATAAACGGATTAAAATTATTAGATCTATGCAATGAGAGGCATGGATTAAGCTAATGATGATGAAATCAAGTTATTAATGACATGATTTAGTGGCTAATGGATTAGCTCAAAGGAGCATGAAATAGGTGGCATGAAATGGACGCCCCAATGGGTTGTTTACATAGAATTTTTTTATTTTTAAAAATTACAAAATATATAATTAAGTGAGCTATGTGAAAAAATTGGTTAATGGCATTAATTTTGGATGGATTTTGTGGCACAAAATGCCAAAAATCCGATGCACAAGTGATGTTGAAAAAAATGGACAGCATTATGGAGCAAGAGAAAGGTCACGGTAAAGGCAGCTTTTTGGAATTTTTAATAATTTTTTTAATAGCTAAATTGACCCCTAATTAAGCTAGTTACCTAGGGTTATTAAACATCCATTAATTAAAGTGAAAATTTGGTGAAAAAATCGTGCAAAATCTGCTACAAGTGGACCCCACCAAAATGGACAGCAAGTCCACAGTAGGAGACGTAGACGGTTAGGTTGCTGTATTTGATTTTTTTAAAAATTTTTAAATAAGCTAAAATGACCCCTAAGTAGGCTATTACCTAGGGTGGTAATTATCCATTAATTAAAATAAATTAGGTGTGGAAAAATCGTGTAAGAGCTGATGCAAGTGGACCCCACCCAAGTGGACAGCTTTATTTAAAAGCTGGATATGGCTGTGGAAAAAATCAGAAAAAAATATTAAATGATCAAATATGTGGCTGAAAATTTTTGTGTAAAATATAGGGTAAATTTTCAAAACTTTACCCTCAATTTTGGGTCGAAATTGTAAAGGAAAAATTGAAAAATAAATGCCTATATAAGCAGGCAGTGTGGACATTCCAGATTTCTATTTTGGAGAAAAAAAAATAAAAAAATCAAAGAGACAGTGGCTGGAACTATCCAAGGGAAGAAACCATGAATCAAAGAAGAGGATTTTAAGTGCTCAAAGGAGGGATTACCAATTAATCAAGTAAGTATATGTTAATTTTGATTTTATACTTCAAATCTAGAAGTTATATGATGTTATAAGCCAAAATATGAAAGAAATAGTAAATGATTAAGGAATGACCAAAATTTCAGCTCAAAAGGATAAGTCTGTTAGAAATTAAAAATCCGAGAAAATCAACCTGAACAGGGTTGAACGGGTGTCAGGATCAGCGGCACCAAATGATTTTTAATAATTTTTATACAAGGAATTTTTGGCTGATAATTTTAAAAAATGTATAAAACATAATCATACTAAAAAATTAAAAATTAAGTTTTGATGGGTATAAATATACCCAATAATTTATGTGGATAGGGCTAGCTGAAAATGGATGCCGCTGTCTAGCAAAGTAAATATATCAAAATAAATATAAATGATTAATTTTTTGTGCTGAAAATATTTATTTTGGATAATTAATATAGTTATTAAGATATGGTAGAAATTTCAGATCAAAACTACTTGATTTGATATTAATACAAGATTTTGAGATTTCAGTACGCCTGATTTCAGCATATGTGAATGTTGGAGAAAAAAATCAAACAAAAATATGAAATCTATGTAGAAATGATCCGAATTGATATATATATTAATAGACTAAATTTTGGTTAGGAAAAGTTGGATTAATTGCTGAAAATTCGGATTTATAAAACTGTTTAGGGTTATGTGTTGAGAAACACGTTAAAAGTGTGAAAATGGGTTCCAAAGTTGCTGTTTTGGAAACCTATGATTAGTGGATTTAAATCCCATAAAAATACCCTAAAAAAAGTGATAATTACATATAATTAGCATTCTGAATTAGTGACCAAATTGCTGACTTGAAAAATTTTATGAAATGCCTAATATATGTGTTGCTAAATGGGCATTTGTGAAAGGATAAACATGCATAGGTGATAAATAACTTATGTAATATGATTTCATGCAAAAATGTATAAAAATATAATAAATTTTATGAATATATTTCTATTTAGAATTACATGATGTTAATCTCAAACTTTGGAATTAATTAATGAGGCTTAAGGCAACAACGGGTGCTTAAAATGAGCAACGATGTGTGAAAAATGAAAACTATATTAAAAATGATAAATAGAGGTAATGAACCTCCAAATAATGATTTAATGAGTGATTATTACATATATGTAAGTTTACCCCATATAAGGGTATTAAAAATGAATAATGTGATGTATAGGTTATGATATGTATGAACACCCGACTTGGAAGACAAGTAGACTAAGTTAGTGTAATATAAGTTCAAATGGATTTATATAGGTTGGAAAACCTAAAGAATATAAGTATTTAAAGATGATGCAAATAAATAAAATATTATTTTCATTTATCTAGGCAAAGGCAAGGAGAATAATGGAAGAAAAGGATTATAGCGATCTCAGGTAAGTAAGCAAACTTTCTAAAATGTTGTTTTCATTTTATATGATGATGTAAATGAAATATTTATGATTACGATTTGACGAATGGGCAAGCATAAGTTTTGAAAATGACGGCTTTAATGCAAAGCCATAAGTTTTGAAAAATGATGGCTTTAAAGAAAAGCCTCAAGGTTTGTTTCATGAGAAGCAAGTAATAATTTTAAAATAAAGAATTTATCACAAGTGTTGTCATGGATTGGCAATGCTTTATGTTAATGGATTGAGAAATTTGCTTATGAGTAAGCAATTTCTCCACGATAATGTTTTCAAAGGATTTCACGTTTTACGTCGATGGCTTTTAAGAATTTGCTTTTAAGTAAGCAAGTTCTTTAGAATGTTGTTTCAAAAGTATTTTATAAGAAAAAGTGAATTTTGTCATTTTTCACAAAGCAACAAATGTAAATAAGTTTTGAAATTCTCTTATAATTTTTAATAATAAATAATCATGTTATCAAAGAAAAAAAAAGAAAAAGGAGATTTGATTTATGAAAAAAATTATTTTGCAAGATCTTAATAATTAAATAATAAATGATGATTTGAACATAGTCCATATGTTTTGAAATGATATTCAAAAAGTTTTGATTTCCTTTAAATAAGGAAATCTATGTTGAAAATATTTTGAAAAATATTTATACGAGTGTTGTTAAATAGAATTTAAGGATGACCAACCTCCTATGTTGATTTCATAAAATGGTTTAATTTTGAGAATTCAATGTTGTGAAATTCTTTTATAAGGATTTTAAGATGTATTATTTCTCAAATATGTCAAATATTTATCAAAATATTTTACTCAAAATATTTCTTAAAGAATTTAAGGAAGGTCATACTAAAATTTGATTTCAAATAACAACTTGTTAAAGTGGGTGCGCTCGCTTACAAGTTGACACGAACTGTGGTCTGTAATGTGTTTTTAAAAATAATTTTTAAAGATATAGACTTCGGTCTAAGATTTTTGTGTGTTATGGATGCAGACAAAGGTCTGTGATCCCGGTTTAAAAGGACATAGGCTGCGGTCTGTGGTTCTTTAAACCAAACGGGCTGTGGTCCGTCATAATAATGTACGGTGCGCCAGTACAAGAAATAGGCAGGTTGTAGAGCACGGTTGGGATGACCGGGGCTCACTCTACATAAGGCCAAGTCCCTAAGGGATGGCAGGAGTGCCAGCGGCGCCCTCCCTGAGATGGGAGAAGAATAAATAAACAGCCGTCTGGCTAGCGTGCTGTTAAGGATTCTCTTCTAAAATGTAGCTTGATAACTTGCTAAGTGTCACTACTAGATGGAGACAAATGTGTTTGCATACGTTTTGCTTTCCAAAAGCCCAAAAGTTGGATATAAAAGCATTTATAGAAGAAGTTATCCTAAATTAGATTTTTATGAGCCATTATGAATAAGTTACCCTAAAAGCAGGGTATTTTACACAAAATGTGTAAATATTAATAATAAAAAGAAATAGTTTCTATGTAAAAGTTTTCATGAAAAGGATTTATGACTTGTTTGCTATAAACTAGCCCCAAGATGGGGATTATGAAAAAAGGTTTATGTTAGAAAATGTTTTGGATATAAGAATGTTCATTTCCAAAAGGTTTATGTGGAAAAAATGGTTGGACATGAGAATGTCCAATGCCAAAGTATTTTAATAGAAGGTGTTTTAGGACATATGAATGTTCATTGCCAAAGGAAGCTATGTGAAAAATGTTTTGAGACATTAAATGTCTCTTGGCTAAAGGATATTATGATGAAAAATGTTTTTGGACACAAAAATGTCCTTTGCCGAGAAAGGCTTATCTAAATAATATTTTAGGACATGAGAATGTCCTCCCTTGCCAAAGGATTTGTGAGAAAAATGTTTTGGACGTAAAAAGTCCACGGGCAAAAGATGGTTTTATGTAAATGTCTTGGAACATTGGAAATGTTCATAAAAGACTAAACAAAGTTTAAAAAAAAAAGGTAAAACACACATGTTTTGCCTTAACAAGCCCAAAGGTGACTTGTAAATGATTTTTAAAAATGAATGTTTTATGATAATGTTCAAGGACGTAGATTTGTTCTCATGAACAAAGGATTTCATGATAATATTTTAGGACATATAAATGTCCTCATAAAAAAGGTGTTCAAGATATTTATGAAAAGATTTTCAAGAAAGTCTTTCCCTAATGATAAATTGCTTGCTCACGTTTTATTTTTCCAAACCTTAGACAGGTATCGGAAAACTCAAGAGGTTGCGAACCTAAGCAGGTGAAGAAAAGGTACATGACGATAACCATGTGAGCTATAAGAAATGGGCTAGCATGGTTTGAAGTGTTAAGGTATGTTGATGTATATGAACTTACTTACAATTATAAATTCTATGTGATTCAATGATTGAATGTATGTATGTGTGGAATGTAAATGTCATTGTAGATAAGTATGAAGAGATGCTATGAATGAGATGATGAAATATATTACAAGTGTATTGCCGCTTGTATGATGCATGATGTTGATTGTAAAGATATGAATGAGTGATACAGAATGTCAAGAAAATGATGATGAAGAAAAAAAAATTTTGGACGAGATCTAATTAAGAACCCGCCGTGTGATCAGGGCAACAATCCTGATTTACATTTACCAATCGATAAGGTCATGAGGTAAGGAAATGACATCTCGGTTTGGGGCACCACATTTTTCATCTCATCTTCTATTTTCCGGTCTGTTTACCAATCCTCGCTTGGATATCAAACTCTATGATACCAAGTCTTTTCTTCCAATGCTTTTTATCGGTCCATGCTCGAATACTGAGCTCTATGGTACAATGTCTATTCTTTCTTCAACCTTTATTTCTCCTTTTCACGCCTATTTCCCAATCTTGCTCTGATACCAACTTCTGTGGCGCCACAAACCGAGACATCACTTTCTTACCTCAAGACCTTATTGATTGGTAAATGTGAATCAGGATTGTTGCCCTGATCACGCAGCGGGTTCTTAATTTGAAACTCATCCAAATTTTTTTCTAATTCATTCCTTTTATCTATCATCATTCATTTCATTTCACACTATATCTTTCATCATACAAGCACCATTACACCTGTAATAAAATTTCATAATTCTTTCATAGCATTCATCATGCTTTTCTACAATAATATTCACATTTCATGCATACATCCATACAAGTATTGGATCACATAGAACTTATAATTCTACATAAGTTCACATATACATCAACATACCTTAGATCTTTAACCAGGTAATCACATTCCATTCTTTATAGCCCACATGGCTACCATCACGTACCTTTCCTTTATAGCTTAAATTTGCATCCTCTTGAGTTTTTTGGTACCTATCTAAGATTTGGAAAAACAAAACGTAAGTGACAACTCAGTAAGTAAGTATTTTATCATTAGGGCAAGTCTTCCTTGAAAACCTTTTTCATAAACATCTTGAACACCTTTTTCCTGAGGACATTTATATGTCCCAAAACATTAGAATGAAATCTTTTATTCATGAGGACAATTCTATATCCTTGAATATTTTCATAAAACATTCATTCTTAAAATCACTTACAAGCCACGTCCGAGCTTGTTAAAGAAAAACATACATGTTTTATCCTTTATAATTAATTTCTTTTTATATTGAGTGAACATTTCCAATGTTCCAAGACCTTTACATAAAATCATCTTTTGTCAGTGGATGTCTCACGTCCAAAAAAAAATTCTCATAATTCCTTTGGCAAAAAAGGACATTCTCATATCTTAAAACATCATTCACATAAGCCTTTCTCGGCAAAGGACATTTTTATATCAAAAAATATTTTTCATCATAAAATCCTTTAGCCAAGAGACATTTAATTTCTCAAAATATTTTTCACATAGCTTCCTTTGGCAATGGACATTCTTATGTCCTAAAATACCTTTCATTAAAACACTTTGGTATTGGACATTCTCATGTCCATAAACACTTTTCATTTAGGCTCTTTAATAATGGACATTCTTATGTCCAAAAACAAATTTGACATAAATCTTTTTCATAATCTCCGTCTTGGGGCTTGTTTATAACAAAAAAGGCATATAACATACATAAACCATTTCCATAAATGCATTTGCATAAAAATATTTTCTTTCATTCTTGTTATTTACACTTTTGTGTAAAACACCTTATTTTTAGGTTAATCATTTCATAAAAATCCTTTTAGGATAACTTTTCTTAAAAAAGCTTTCATGTTCCAATCTTTGAGCTTTTCAAAAGAAAAACATAAGCAAATGCATTTCTCTCCATCCAGTAGTGGCACTTAACAAGTGATCATGCTACCTTTTGAAAGAAAATCTTTAACAGCACGCTAGCCAGGTAGCTGTTTGTGGCGCCCCGAACCGAGGTGTCCACATAATCCTTACTCCAAGATCTTGTCAATTGGTAAGTGTGAATCAGGATTGTTGCCCTGATCACGCGACGGGTACTTAATTGGATCCCGTCCAACTTTTTTCTTTCTTTGTTCTTTTCTTTCATCACATAAACATATACTCATCATCATTCATAATGAACTTATCCATAACATCATAAATCAACAACTTCTCATATTATTCATAACTTCATAATTTTATACAATCTATACCCTTTTTCATCATATCCCATTAGGGAATCTGTTTATACAAAAATCTATTAACCTTTGTAGATTCTTTTTTTCCTTTAGCAATACGTGTCCTTCATCTCTTGGCTTTCCCTACACCTGTCTTAGGTTGGGAAAATAAAACATGAGTTGAAACTCAATAAGCAAGCATTTTTTATTTTAAATGCATTCCTCTCCATTTGTTAGAAAATACTTACCAAGTGATCAACTACCAACGGAATAAAAACCTTTTCGTAAACCATTTTTTTGAAACCTTTCATAAACCATTCATAAATGCATTTCTCTCTATTCGATAGGAGACATTTAGCAAGTGATCAATTATCAATGAAATAGAAACTTTTTCATAAACATTGGATGTGCAAATGCTTCCTTTCCACTCCTGACATAAACCTTCGTGTGCGGGTACGCTAGCTCAGAGAACATCTTACATAGTATGGTCCAATACGCCGACTGTCTCCGACTTGGCCTCATCAAGGGGAACCTCTCTTCCTCTTGACACCTACATGGTTCCTACATGCATGACTTTTGATTTTTCCGGCATTATATACCTCTTACACCAGGTGACTTGTCATTCTCATGTAGAGAATTATTTGCACCATCCCTTAAAAATATCATTTCAAATTCATGCTTTCCTTTTCAATTCATGTATGAAAATACAATGCATTCATTCACACATAACATTCCTTTGTCTCCACCTCTGGGGAGGACGTCGTCGGCACACAGCCCATATGATTTGGCAATAGTGAAGGGGGACCCTCTGATCCACTTTCTACCTCCACCAAAGCTTCTTCCTTGTACCCCCACCTCTTGGGAGGACGCCGCCGGCACACAGCCCTTGCGACTTGGCAATGTTGAAGAGGGATCCCCGATCCTACTTCCTCCACCAAAGCCTCTTCATTATGCATCATACATGTGCACATGTCCATGAACATCACATGATATCAATATGCCGGCATGACTTTTAATAAAAACTCATAAACATTCTTTATTTCAAAATATTATAGGAATGGCCACCCTTAAACTCATTTCATAAATACTTGAGAATAAAACATATTTTCAAAATTGTGTTTGCTTACCTTTATTTTGCTTTAGTCCGTATCCTTTACCTTCCTTTTTCTTTTCCTATATAATTGAAAAGGATATTTTATACATACTTTATCATGACCAGGATTTCTACCCATGCATATGTCATGATCTACCTTAGACCTAAAAAGTTATTAGGTCTTCCTTCCTTTTTCATATGGGTATTAACCTCAATATCTCTAATCATTTTTCTTCATAACTTAGTTCTCCATTTCATAATATACTCACGTCATTCCTCATATCTTCAATCAAATGCCATATACCTTGAGTAACCATTCACTTGGGTTACTATTCACGTGAGTTACTATTCATAGGTTACTATTCATAAATACTATTCATGAGGTCCACATATTAATCATAAATTAAATTATGATTAATAAAAAATCAAAGTTCTTGCTAAACCTTTTCATCATTAATTATTAACTCAAGGTTAATAATTCATTTAAGCATATTTTCCATTCATTTCCATCAATTTCCTTCCAGTGTGTTGGCGCCGGGGCGTCGACACCTGCTCATGCCAATTTCGTATTTTCATCTTCTAAAATTCATGTTCTTCATGCCATTATCCTTCCAACATCTCATTTAACATAGATATACATCATTCATGCGTAGTTTGAATCATTCCAAAATCTAAGCATACCTATGCTCTATCTTCGTTCCAAAATTATCATGTTTTGGCATAATTCTATTTTGGCATGGTAACTATACTTAATTAATCACTTAGGCATTAGCTAATCATGTTATACCCTAAATAACATCATGCACAAATTTGAGGAGAATGCTCTCCTTTCCTCCTCCCTTTCTCTCTCTTCCCTTCCTTTCTCTCCTCCTCTCTAGCTTCAAAAACATGGGGAATGAATTTCTCAAGCTAAGAATGCTTGGGATGGGTGTGAAATTCGTTCAACACACCCTCCCCTTTATATAGTGCTCCAAATTTCATGAAATTGCATTCTACCCCTTGAAAATTGGGCTAAATTATAAATATCTTTACTTAGGTCATTTCCACCTTATTTCCAAGAAATTTCTCATTATCCTAGGTGGCAAATTGCTGGCCACAAGTTTCCATAGCTGATCCATCCATTAACTGCTTGATTTTCATCAAAAGACGTGATTAATCTCAACTGTTGATTATCCTTGATTGAGCTCATCTCAACCATTGAATTTTCAGCACAAATCCCCATGCTAGCTCACGTTTTCCCATGGTGGACTTTGGAGAATTTTTGCATTTTTTATTTCATTAAAATATCATATCTTAAGCTACTTTTTCAAAAAGTAAAAAGTAGAATTAATGACTTATTTTGGAAAAGTTAAGCCTCACATACTTGCTCCCCAAGAAACATATTTCCCATGATATTTGGCTTAATCTAATCCATCCATCGTACTCGGCATAATATTTTAGCCATTCATACAAAATTTCACCTTAATCCGACTTCCGGATTGCAAGATATGAATTTTTCTATGTTTTCTCCTCAAAAATCTATTAAAATCCGAAAATTATTATTTTAATCCAAAAAGCAATTTTGGTCCTTTAGTGGGAAGCTTCCTTTTTCTTCTTTTATGATTAAGTTAATCCAAAGTGATTGACTTAACATATTTCTTAATCCCATATTTACTATTCACGTGCACTATTCATCCGAATTTCATAATTAATTATTTTAACATCTATTCCCACATATTTTCATACTCATAAATATATATTTTATTAATATATTACCTAGGGTTTACAACCCTAGGGTTTCATACATGTGTCTAAGATCAGGGTTTCACACAGTTCCTTTATCCTGTTCTCATCTCAGGGAGGGCGCCGCTAGCACTCCTGTCATCCCTTAGCGACTTGGCCTTATGTAGAGTAGGCCCCGGTCATCCCAACCGTGCTCTACAACTGGCCTATTCCTTGTACTGGCGCACCATACATCATCTTGACAGACCGTAGTCCGTTTGGTTTAAAGTATTACAGACCGCGGCCTGTATCCTTTAAAAACGGGATCACGGACCTCAGTCTGCATCCATAAATTAAAAATATCACAGATCGAAGTCTGTGTCTTTAAAAAAATCATTTTCAAAAACACATCACAGACTGCAGTCCGTGTGAACCTGTAAAGCGAGCGCACCCACTTTAAACAAGTTGTCATTTGAAATCTAATTTTAGGATGACCTTCCTTAAATTCTTTTTAAAACCATTTTGAGTAAAATATTTTGATAACATTTGAAATTTTTTAGAAACAATACATCTTAAAAACTCTTGTAATAAAAGAATTTCAATACTTTTGGATTTTCAAAAATAAACCATATATTTCTCTAGCGTTTTCTTGGTTTCCATTTTATGACCTTTTCCTTATAAAAGTTACGCAATTATACAATCACCTTCTCCATAACCTAAAAATTAAATTATTGTTCACATATCTATTATACTATTTTTACATAAAGAGAAATTGCACAGTCTTTTGTATGTCATTTAGCAACCTAAAATTAAACCATTTTATGAAATTACCTATTAGGTTGGTCATCCTTAAATCTCATTCAACAACATTCGTACAAACATTTTTGAAGACATTTTTATCGTACATTTCCTTATCTAAAGGAAATTAAAACTTTTCGAATATCATTTCAAGACGTATGGACTCTGTCCAAATCATCGTTTATATTTAATTATAAATACATCAATTACCATTTTCTTTTTCTTTCACAAACATAATTATTTATCATAAAACATCATAAAAGAATTCAAAACTTATTTACATTTGTTGCTTTGTGAAAAAGGACATTTTTCTTATAGAATACTTTTGAAACAACATCATAAAGAACTTGCTTACTTAAAAGCAAATTCTTAAAACCATTGACATAAAACATAAAATCCTGTAAAATTAACATCATGGAGAACCTGCTTACTCTTAAGCAAATTTCTCAATCCTATTAACATAAAGCATTGCCAATCCATGGCAACACTCATGATAAATTCTGTATCTTAAAAACATTACTTACTTCCCATGAAGCAAACCTTAAAGCTCTTCTTTAGAGCCATCATTTTTCAAAACTTATGGCTTTGCATTAAAGTCATCATTTTCAAAGCTTGTGCTTGCCCATTCATCAAAACATAATCATAAAAGCATTTACATAATCATTATTTCAACCTATAGAGAAAAATCCACAATTTAAAAAGTTCGCTTGCTTACCTGATATCGGCATAATCCTTTTCTTCCATTCTTTTCCTTGCCCTTGCCTAGATAAATGAAAATAATATTTCGTTTATTTGCATCATTCTTAAATACTTATATTCCTTAGGTTTTCCAACCTACATAAGTTCATCTAGCTTATCCCACTTGTCTTTCAAGTTGGGTATTCATATATATCGACATAGCCTATACATATCAAATCATCCATTCATTTTTAATACCCTTATGTAGGGTAAACTTACATGCATATAACAATCATTTATTAAATCATTATTTTGAAGTTCATTACCTCCATTTATCATTTTTAACATATTTTCCATTTTTCATACAACGGTGCTCATTTTAAGCACTTAGTTGCTAACTTAGACATTATATAATAATCTCAAAATTTGAGATTATCATTATTTACGTAAACAGTACCCTAATCCGTATTTTTCATCATGTTGTTATGCATTTTTGCATTTTAAAAACTTACATAATCCATATATCGTTTATTCATACTTATCTCTTCATGTACGTCCATTTCTCAACACACACATCATGTGTTTCTTAAAATTTTTCAACACGAAAATTTGTCTCTAATTTCAACATGATTAAAACCCTTAATTAACACATAATTTAGGGTTTAATTTTGAATTTATAATTCATTCATCATAAGGTTCAAAAACAGCAACGTTAGAACCTATTTTTCATCATTTCAAAGCATGTTTTAACACTTAATTCACAACAGATTTTTAAATTCCTAAATTTCAGCAATCAATCATGCTTTTCTTAATCCAAATTTAGGGTATTAACACATATTTAAAATCCAAATATTGGTTGCTTCTAAAACAGCAACTTCCATATCCATTTTGGGTACCCTCTGGACCCCTCTTTGAACATCCCTTTGCTTATCTTCAAAAAATCATATTTAGTGTAATCTTGTTTACCTCTAATAGGTTAAACCCTCATAATCACTTGTTTATATCCCATTATAAGTTAAATTCCATCACAAAACCTGAAATTTAACATTTATCTTGATTTCTTCCCTAAGTTATCCATAATGCTAAATTCAGGCACACTAAATTTCTTCCCTGAGTTGTCCATAACTATATGAATTAACCAAAATAAATATTTTCAGCATGAAATATTTATTATTTCCATTTATTTTGGTATTTTTACTCTGCTGGGTAGCTGCATCCCTTTTTAGACATCCTAAATCACGTAAATTATATGGTATATTTGTACTTATCAAAACCTAATTTTTATTTTTATTGTGTAATCATAAATATGTCTTATATATCCTGTGAAATTTTCAGCCCAAAATTCCTTGTATCAAAATTATTAAAAATCATTTGGTGCAACTGATCCTGCCACCCGTTCAATCCTGTCCAGATTGATTTTCCTGGATTTCTAATTTGTAACGTGATTATCCTTTTAAGCTGAAAATTAGATATTTCTTTAATCTCCCTATCATGAGCCTTCTCATAAATTTCTATGATAAAAATCATTCATTAACTATTTCTTCCATATTTTCCTTTCCGGGTCCCGATTTACTACACATGAGTGTAGATTAGATGATATGGGCTGATTAATCCCCAAATTAAACTTTATAAACCAAAGTATTTAACTAAGCATATTTAATCTTTGAAACATGTTCTTTAAGAGGTCTTTTATAACTCAAAACTATGATTCCAAATCAAGAAGAAAACTTGGAAATTGGAAGGCTTAAACTCAACGGGTACTTACCGAGCTTGCTACCAAGTTTTGCCTTCCTCTTTTTCTTCTCCTTTTCTTCCTCTTTTTCTCTCCTCCTTTCTGGGTTTAGACGTACACAGCAGCTGGTCCTTGGAGGATTTTTCTCCCCTCTCCTCTTTCCACTCTTTCCTCTCTTCTTTCTCCCTCTCTCACTTGCATGTTATCTTCTCTTGGAAAGTTGCTGGAATTTTCTTGCAACTCATCCCCTTATTTGCCCTCCTTTAATGCCCACTTTAATGCCTCTTTATCCCCTTAAACACATGGCATTATTTGGTCCAAGATAATTCCATCATTTATCTCTTCATAATTTCCCAAAATCATGCGTTAATTGGAGGATATTGTTGTCCACTTGCAACGTCCCACATGGTAGCCCTTTAGTTTGGAATTTTATGCCTTACATACACCTCAAGCTACCATACATTAAATACCCTAACTCATAGCCCATTTGCATGTAATTTTTGGATTTTTAAAAATCTAAAAAATCATATTTTTGGAGCTTGGAAAGTCCCCTTGCAACTTCCTTTAAGCCCCTCGGGTCATACGGACGCACTTTGGGCTCCGGTGATTAAATTTTTAATCATCATTCTTAATTAAAACCCTAATTGCAAAATATCATTAATCATAAAATTATCCATAAATTATTCAAGGCATACATGTATCATAATTACATGCCTAATGCAGATGAAGCATTAAGGAATCAAGAAAAGGAACAGCTACAACAACAAGGAGGAGCCGAAACAAAGCAAAAGAATTCCACGGAGGAAAGGGTAAGTGAAGGTAATAATTCCTATAAACCTCTTACAGATTTAAAATTCAAAAATGATCATCTAATTGAGCAAGTTATTAGTAATATTTATGGAGTAAAATTAGAAGGTCAAGACATAATATTTGTAGAGAATTTGCTTTTGTGTCTAAAGTTGAACAAAACTCTATTGATCAAGCTCTTAATGATGAAAATTGGATCGCTACAATGCAAGAAGAGCTAAATTAATTTGAAAGAAATAAAGTATAGCATCTAGTTCTTAGACCCAAAGATTGCACGATTATTAGTACAAATGGATTTTTAGGAATAAATTAGACAAAAGTTGACTTGTAGTAAGGAACAAACCCAGATTAGTAGCCAAAAGATATTCCTAAGAAGAGAAATTTGATTTTGAAGAATCCTATACTCCTATAGCTAGATTAGAGGTCATAAGTATTCTACTAGCTTTTGCTTCTCACACGGATTTTAAATTATTTCAAATGAATGTGAAAAGCGCATTTTTGAATGGTTATTTAAATGAGGAAGTATATGTTGAACAACCTCCTGAATTTGAAGAGAAAGATCAATCAAAATTTATTTTCAAATTAACAAAAGCTTTATATGGACTTAAACAAGCTCCAAGAGCTTGGTATGAAAAGTTAAGTAAGTTTTTGATTGATCATGGCTTTCAAAGATGAAAAGTCGATACAACGCTATTTATCAAATATAATGATAGAAATATTTTAATTGTGCAAATTTATGTAGATGATATAATATTCGGTGATACTAATGAAACTCTGTACCAAGAATTTTCTGATATTATGCAGAGTAAATTTGAAATGAGCATGATGAGAGACTTAAATTCTTCCTTGCACTGCAAATTAAGCAACTGGCCGAAGGAATCTTTGTAAACCAGTACAAATATGTCAAGAAGATATTGAAGAAGTTCGAAATAGAAAATAGAAAAAGAGCAAACACGCCAATGAGTTCCACCATCAAGATAGATAAGAATGAAAAAGGTAAATCTATTGAACAAAAATTATATAGAAGCATGATAGGATCTTTGTTATATTTGACTGCTTCTAAACCAGATATTTTGTTTAGTGTTTGCATATGTTCAAGATTCCAATCATGTCCAAAAGAATCACACCTAATAGTTGTAAAAAGAATTTTCAGATATTTAATCAAAACTACTAATCTAGGATTATAGTATGCAAATGGGTCAACGTTTGATCTAATCGGCTACTCGGATACGGATTTTGCCAGTTACAAAGTCGATAGAAAAAATACTAGTGGAACATGTCAGTTTCTTGGAAACATGTTGGTTTCATGGTTTTCAAGAAAACAAACTAGTGTTGCTCTATCCACTACAAAAGCTGAATACATTGCCACCGGGAGCTGTTGTGCCCAACAACTTTGGATGAAACAATAATTTAATGATTATGAAATTGATCATAAGGATATTCCAATTAGATGTGACAATATCAGTGCTATTTGTTTGACAAAAAATCCTGTGTTGCATTCTAGAGCCAAATATATAGATGTAAGACATCATTTTATTAGGGAACATGTTAAAAATCATAATATTTGTTTAGAGTATGTTAAAACTGATGACCAAATTGCAAATATTTTCACCAAACCATTATCAAAGTAACCATTTTACAAAATTAGAAATGATATGGGTATAATTGACATTGATTAGAAACCTGATATGTTAAATCTAGATAGGAGGAGCAAATTAGAGAGGATATAGAATCCCAAGTTGATAGAGCCAAGTCGACTCCGACCAGCCCAAGTCGACTTCACCGAAGCTGACTCCACAGGGGCAAAGTCGACTTCGGTTAGGGTTAAGTCGACTCCAGCGTGTTGATTGGACTGTCTTGCACCGACAGCTTCTTCTTCTCTTCTCTCCTCTTTTCTCTTCTTCCTCATTCCCGCAGCAGCTTCCTCTTTCTCTTCAAGTTTCCTCTCTCTCAGTCCTCTCTCAATCTCGACCCAGCTCATTTTCTCACTCTCGATTTCTCTCTCTCAATCCGTCTCTCTATCTCCAGTTCTTCCTCTCTGCCTCTCGAGACCTCTCTCTCAGTCCTCTCTCAATCTCGACCCAGCTCATTTTCTCACTCTCGATTTCTCTCTCTCAATCCGTCTCTCTATCTCCAGTTCTTCCTCTCTGCCTCTCGAGACCTCTCTCTCTCACACAGTTCTCTCTCTCTCTGATTCTCCCTCTCTCTCCCTTGAGCCTTCTCTCCCTCTTAAGCCAGTTCTCTCTATCTCACTCCACTTCTATCTCTCTCTATCTAGCTCACTCTCTCTCACTATCCAGCTATTCATCTCTCAATCCTTTACTTCCATTGTAGTCTTCTTTGAATCATCCATCACATATCCAAACTTAATCATCCCACATAAATGGCACCCAAGGCCGTATCAAAACTCGGCAAGCTTCTAGTTTCAAGGCCATCCCAATCGAATACAGGCAAGGGAGTGCCACGACGGCAACGGACTCCATCCAAGCAGGTCTGAGAAGAGACCCCAACTTCCTCAAGGTGAGGGGTTCAATTTCACAAAGGTAATCCATCCATATCCGCTCCCCAAGATGATCATTTAAGTGAGGAATCCAGCAGTGGGACTGTAACAAGTGGAAATAAGAGGGGAACACCCACACATAGAGAGCAAGTTCTGAAAATGCCTACTGACTATTTTAGAACCGAACGGCAACATAGTCGGTTCTACAGGCATTTTTATGAACGGAAGATTTTTGTTCTCAAAATCATTGATTTTAAGTTTCTGAATGAATATGAATTTGGGATAGAAGAACTTCTTGATTTTAAGGTTGGACAAATTTACTCAAAGAGGATGGTAGGATATATCCAGATTTAACCAGACTCTTCTATTATTTGTGGGACCAAGAGTATTTCAACACTTGCGTAAAGGGAGTTGAGATAGATTTGGGTCTGGAACATGAGATTAGTAGAAGAAATGCAATTGACAGAATAGCCAACATTTTAGGAGTGCCAGATGTAAATGAACTCATTCCCGTAGGATTGTCACTCACACAGATCTACAATCAACTCGCAAACAGTAACAAATATCATCCGGTAATCAAATTCTTGCACTATATGGACTTATCACCAAGGCTTAGAGTTCTGAGATTACTGATTATCCATTGCATATAGTCAAAGGGTGGAGGCCGGAATCAGTTGAACCCTCAAGAAGTCGAAATATTGTGAAAAGTAGCTAATAGAGTGAAGGTCGGTCTGCTAAGATTGTTTTTGGAAGCCTTAGAACACAAAAAGGAGAATCCACGAAGTGTACTACCATATGGGACATGGATCACCAAGATAATGGTGTGTTATGGTGTTGACTTGGATGGTGAGCCATTCAAAGTTCTAAAACCAACGAATGCCATCAACCGGGCCCTCTTGACCCGTATGAAGATCAATCTAGAGGAGTTTAGGGCAAAAAGGATACAAGAGAGGATGGGACATGCAGAACAGCCTGACGCCGAGGGTAATCATCCTGAGGGGGAGGAGCTACCACACTCCGAGCCGGTTCCTTCTCCACCTCCCATGCCTGCAACCCCAGCATCACCTCAATCTCATGGGTCTTGATCACCCCATGGGAACCAGGTTCCAAATCATCATACAAGATCCCCCGATCGATCCACTTCCTCCCATGTCATCCTGGAGTATCTAAATCAAATGGAGAATTCAATTTCCTAACAGTAGGGATCCATTCACATATCTCTAATGAAAATGCACGATCGCCAAGATAGAATGGATCGGGAGCTAAGGGCAATCAAGTACAGACTTGCCACGGGAAGTAGTCTTGGTCGCTGCATCCCTAGCCTCCCCGACTTCGATCCATATTGGGGAGAGTCTGTGAGAGTCAAACCCACTATTCAGGCTCCCTCATCCCGTTTCTCATTAGCTTGCTCCCGACCCATTCCACCCCCTACCCAACCACCTACCTTATCATTGCTTTTCTGTGGCGCCCCAAATCGAGACGTCACTTCCTTACCTCAAGATCCTATTGATTAGTAAATGTGAATCAGGATTGTTGCCCTAATCACACGGCGGGTTCTTAATTGGATTTCGTCCAAATTTTTTCAACTTATTCATCAATCATTTCTTTATAATCAACATCATTCATCATACAAGCGACAATACACTTTAATACATTTCATATTTCATTTATAACATCTCATCATGCTTTTCTACAGTAAAAGTCTCCTTCACTAAATCATCACATTTTACATTCATACATTCAATCATTGAATCATATAGAACTTAAAATTCTAATTAAGTTTACATACATATTAACATACCTTAGCATATTCATGCTTTCCCATTCCTTATAGCCTACCTGGCTATCATCTCGTGTCTTACTTCATCGCTTAGATTTGCATCTCCTTGAGTTTCCTAGTACCTGTCTAAGGTTTGGAAAAACAAAATGTGAGTGACAACTCAGTAAGCAAGCATTTTATCATTAGGGCAGGACTTCCTTGAAAACCTTTTTCACAAACATCTTGAACACCTTTTTCGTGAGGACATTTATATGTCCTAAAATATTATCATGAAATCCTTTGTTCATGAGGACAATTCTATGTCCTTGAGCATTTTCATAAAACATCATTCTTAAAATCATTCACAAGCCATGTTTGGGTTTTTTAAGGCAAAACATATGCGTTTAACCTCTTTAATTAATTTTCTTTGATTTTGTATGAACATTTCTAACGTTCCAAAATGTATATAAAACTATCTTTTATTAGTGGACGTTCTACGTCCAAAATATTTTCTTCATAAATCCTTTTTAGAGAATGACATTCTTATATTCTAAAACATCATTCACATAAGCCTTTTCGACAAAGGACATTTCTATGTCCAAAAACATTTTCCCTCGTAAAATTCCTTTAACTAAGAGACATTTGATGTCTCAAAATATTTTCAACATGACTTTCTTGACAATGGACATTCATATGTCCTAAAACACATTCCATTAAAATACTTTGGCATTGGACATTCTCGTGTCCATAAACACTTTTCATTTAGGCTTTGTAGAAATGGACATTCCTATGTCCAAAACCAAGTTTCACATAAATTCTTTTTATAATCCCCGTCTTGGGGCTTGTTTATAGCAAACAAGGCAAATAAAATACATAAACTATTTTTATAAATGCATTTGCATAAAAATATTTTCTTTTGTTCTTGTTATTTACACTTTTTGTGTAAAACACCCTATCTTTAAGGTAATCATTTCATAAAAATTCCTTTAGGATAACTTTCATAAAAATATACTTTCATGTCCCAATCTTTGGGCTTTTCAAAAACATACAGAAGCAAATGCATTTCTCTCCATCCAATAGTAACACTTAGCAAGTAATCATGCTACCTTTTGGAAGAGAATCCTTAACAACACGCTAGCCAGGCGGCTGTTCATTCATCCTGCTCCCATCTCAAGGAGGGCGCCGCTGGCACTCCTATCATCCCTTAGCGACTTGGCCTTATATAGAGTGGGCCCCGGTCATCTCGACCGTGCTCTACAATTGGCCTATTCCTTGTACTGGTGCACCATACATCATCCTGACAGACCGCAGTTTGTTTAGTTTAAAGTATCACAGACCGCAGCCCGTGTCCTTTTAAACCGGGATTACAGACCTCAGTCTGCATCCATAACTTGAAAACCATCACAGATCGAAGTCTGAGTCTTTTTAAAATAAATCATTTTAAAAACAAACATATCACAGACCACAGTCCGTGTCAACTTGTAAGCGAGCGCATCCACTTTAACAAGTTATCATTTCAAATCTAGTTTTAGGATGGCCTTCCTTAAATTCTTTTAGAAGAATTTTGAGTAAAATATTTTGATAAACATTTGAAATGTTTGTAAAATAATACATCTTAAAATCCTTATAAAAAATTTTAAAATCTTTGAATTTTCAAAATTAAACCATATATTTTCTAACATTTTCTTGGTTTTCATTTCAAGGCCTTTTGCTTACAAAAGTTATGCAATTGTGCTATCCCCTTTTTAACCACCCTGTTGATTAAGTTATTGTCCACATATCTATTATACCATTTTTACATAAAGGAAAATTGCATAATCTTTTGCACGCCATTTAGCAATCTGAAATCAAACTATTTATAAAATCAAATTATTAGGTTGGTCATCCTTAAATCCCATTCAACAATATTCGTATAAACGTTTTTGAAGACATTTTCATCATAGATTTCCTTATCTAAAGGAAATCAAAAAAATTTTAAATATCATTTCAAAACATATGGACGATGTCCAAATCATTGTTTATATTTAATTATCTTGATATAGCAAAACCAAACTTTTTCATAAATCATATCTTCTTCTTTTTCCTTTCATAAACATAATTATTTATCACATATTGTTGTAAAAATAATTCAAAACTTATTCGCAAATGTCGCTTTGTGAAAAAGGAAATATTCTCTTTTTCTTATAAAATATTTTTGAAACAACACCATAAAGAACTTGCTTACTTAAAAGTAAATTCTTAAAATCATTGACATAAAACATAAAATCCTGTAAAATTAACATCATGGAGAACTTGCTTACTCATAAGCAAATTTCTCGATTCTATTAACGTAAAGTATTGTCAATCCATGGCAACACTTATGATAAATTCTTTATCTTAAAACATTGCTTGCTTCCCATGAAGCAAACCTTGAGGCTCTTCCTTAAAGCCATCATTTTTTAAAATTTATGGCTTTGCATTAAAGCCGTCATTTTCAAAACTTGTGCTTGCCCATTCGTCAAAACATAATCATAAAAGCATTGACATAATCACCATTTCAACAAATAGAGAAAAATCCATAATTTGAAAAGTTTGCTTGCTTACCCGAGATCGCCATAATCCCGTTCCTTCCATTCTTTTCCTTGCCTTTGCCTAGATAAATGAAAATAATATTTCATTTATTCACATCAACTTTAAATACATAAATCCCTTAGGTTTTTCACCCTACATAAATTCATTTGGACTTAGTTGACCCACTTGTCCTTCAACTCAGGTACTCATACTTAGCACATAGCCTATACATAGCAATCATCCATTCATTATTTTAATACCCTTATGTAGGGTAATCTTACATAAGTATAATAATCAATCATTAAATTATTATTTGGAGGTTCATTACCTCGATTTATTATTTTTAACATAGTTTTCATTTTTCACACATTGGTGCTCATTTTAAGCACTTAGTTGTTAACTTATGTATCATATAATAATCTCAAAATTTGAGATTACTATTATTTTCTAAAACAGCAACCTAATCCACGTGTTCCAATTAGATATCTATGCATTTTTGCATTTTAACGCTTCACATAATCCATTTATCATTTTCAACATCAAAACATAGAAATCGGGTCTTATACGTAACCCTAAGTTCCATCCTTTTTAAAACCCATCTCTAATAGGTTAAATCCTCATAATCACTTATGATACTTGTTTATATCCCATTATAATTTAAATTTCATCCCAAAAATCTGAAATTTAACATTTACTTTGATTTATTCCTCAATCTATCTATAATGCTGAAATCAGACACACTGATCTCTCTAATTTTTGAATCATAATCAAATCGAGGAATTTAAATCTGAAATTTATATCATAACTTAATAACTATATGATCTAACCAAAATAAATATTTTTAGCACAACATATAAAGTATTTATATTTATTTTGGTATTTTTACTCTGCTAGACAGAAGTATTAATTTTCAGATAGCTCTAATCACGTTAATTATTAGGTATATTTATACCTTTCAAAAACTAATTTTTATTTCAGTCGAGTTTTACTCATGATATCTCCCATATAATATAAAATTTTAGCTTGAAATACCTTTTGTAAAAATTACTAAAAATCATTTGGTGCAACTAATCCTGACACCCGTTCAACCCTGTTCAGGTAGATTTTCTCGGATATTTAATTTCTAACATGCTTATCCTTTTGAACTGAAAATTGAGTTGTTCCTTAATCACCCTATAATGAGTTCTCAAATAAATTTTTATGCTAAAATTCATTCATTTACTATTTTGTTCATATTTTGAATTTCTATCTCATTTTTTCTAGGTTTTGCTCCCATATTTGTATCTAATTTCAATAGATATGCAAGAATCCTTAATCACTTGTTCTTGATTCTTATACCCAATATATATAATCCATTAAATCATGATTCATAATCCAATCATGATATTCAATCCAAACAGCAACTCATTTTGTGAATTTATGAAAATTCAAGAGAAGTATACTTACTTGAATTGAATCCCACTTAAACTCCATTTTCCTAGTTTGGTTCCCTTCTTTCTTCTCATTTTTCCTTCTCATTTTCTCTTTTTTTTCTCCCCTCATGCTGCTAGAATGGGGGACGTGCTTGCTGCCCTTATTTTGGAGATTTTTTCCCCTTTTACATATCTCTCTCTCCCTTAGCACATGTGGATGTGCACCTAAGATATGAGCTGAATTTTCCAGCCTTGTGGGACCCACTTTCCACATTACTTAGCAACTAGTTAAAGCATGCTTTCCCCCTTTTCTGACATGAAAAAATATGGGCCAAGTAAATTATCAATTTATTTTAATAAAATCATTAAAAATTCATGTCATTAATGGACAAAATTTGCCCACTTAATGCAATGTCCCCTTGTAGCAGCCTTTGCACGATTTTTCCACCTAATTTTCACTTTAATTAAAGGCTAATTAACCACCCTAGCTAATAGGATACTTAGGGTCCACTTAGTCTTTTTAAAAAAATTATTAAAAATTTCAAATGCAGCTTGTACGTGCACCTCACTTGGCTTCCATGTAGCTGTCCACTTGGTGGGGTTCACTTAACATTGATTTTTTGGCATTTTCTTGCCACAAAAATCAACCCAAATCTCATCCACTATTAACCCTAGCTGTCTAGGTCATTAAAATGCACATTTTTTATTTTTTAAAAATTCAAAAATCCCATGCAATTGCCCCTTGACCATCCATGTGAGGGCCACCTTTTCATGCTCCTTTCAAGCTAATCCATTAACCATTAAATCATGTCATTAATCACTTGATTTTATCATAAATTTTGTCACTTAAAGTAATTCATAAAATCCATGTGTAATTACCTCTTTTTGACACCTCATTTATGTCATTAATTATATAGTTAATCATCTTACTTTAACATAAACACAAACTTACTTTTTGGTGCACAAAAATCAAAGGTATACACCTTATTTTTGTGCAACCATGATCCTATCATCATTAGCTTAATCCAAGTCTCTCATTGCATTCATCTGATAATTTTAACCGCTCATTTCAAATTTCATCTCAATCCGACTTTTCTAGCTCAAGTTATGATCATTTGAATCCATGTTTGAATTTTGATGGTGATGATCGATTTTCATCCTAATTTAATCATTATTTTCATAATCCAACTTTCCATATGATTAAGCATAAAATTATGTGTTTACCTTTCAATTTTCATCTTAATCCGTCTTTCCGGTGTCGAATTATGAATTTTCTAGCAATTACCTCCTTTAATCCATAATTAACATCATAATCTCCATTAGTTAAACCATAATAGATAAGGTAATTATCATCAATATATTCACATTACTTAATCCTCATTAAGCCTCTTTAATCACATTGACCCATATCGGCTTATATTGATCATCCATAATCACTTGCCCTAATTGCAATAAATCATCAATATTGCTCGGGAAAATCATTCATAATTCCACTAAATCATACTTTATCCATATTTATATGCCAAATGCATATATGTAAGACTTACTTGGGTCCGGGTATCACATTTTCAATTCTACAAATCTTGTTTCCCCTGTATTCCTTTTTGATCTCTTGACAAAACGGGAGAGAGGTTTGAGATTAGGGTTTAGGTCTTAGATTTCTTTTTGAGATTAGGTAACATGTAACATGTAGGCCATTTTCTTTTTGAATCATATTGTATAACAAGATTAGATGAAATGATTGAATGAATGACATGAAATTGTTTGTGAATGATATGAACTTATTTTCATTTATGCAATTTGTTGATTTGGAATGAACATGATCACATGATATGCAATGTTATGAAATTCTTGCGTAATCACAACAACTTGACTATTCTAAAGGCCAAAACAAATTACGACATATCATTTGTGAAAGAAAATGAGAGGTATATCTCAAATAGGTTTTGTCAATCATCAAAAAGGGGGAGATGGGCTTATCGATTTTTTCTCTTGAATTCAAATTCAAGGCAAATTAAATACAATCCATATTTTGATGATTAACAACTCAATTTGAGAATTAATTAATCACTAATGAGTTTGTTAAGTGTTTCAAAGGTTAAAAATTCAAGTTTCAAAAGATAGCATGTCAAGTCGCAGTCCCAAACCGACTTAGTCATCGACTTAGGTCAAGTCGATTCCTAAGTCGACTCTAGAATCGACTTCAAATGCATTAAATTGGATAGAGCTGAAATTGGGACTCGGAGACAAGTGAAGTCGCAATTGAAGTCGACTCCGCTTGCGACTTAGGTGAAGTTGCAAACCCAAGTCGACTCCAGATGCGACTTAGGTATAGCCTTGCTGAAGACTTCGAATTCTCAAAGACAAGTCGCTTACCAAGTCGACTCCACAATGCAACTTAGGTGAAGTCGAATCTCAAGTTGACCTGAACATTCAACTTGGGTAAAGTCGAAGTCTAAGTCAACCCAAGCAAGCGATCAAGTACATGGTCACTTCAGATTACTTCAAAGATGTATTATTGAATGATCAACATTATGTTGTAGTTTGGACAACTAGATTAAGAAGGACGATCATCTTGAATCAAGGTCACAAGGAAGAACTTCTCAAGAGAAGAATACATTACTAAGTTTCTAAACAAAACAAGGTAAATCAAGGACTTTTAATGAAGAACAAAAGAAGAAAAGGAAGGAATAACACTTAAATCACATGCAAGACCTCATCATGGTGCATGAGGAATAGGTTACGAGAGAGGTGTAATTGGACCGGCTGTCCTCCTCTAGCGTGACCGAGTTGCTACTACAGGCTGAGGCCGGCGGCGACCTCCCTGAAATGGGAGCAGGATCAAGTAGTGGATGCCTAGCTAGCGATCCATTTGGAGAAATTTCATGTATGCATTGAATGCATTTGCATTTTCATATTATGCACAAAAAGGAAATGGAAAATGTTTACTTACAAAAGGGAAGGACTTGCTTACTGAGTATTAGTACTCATATTTTGTTTTCCAAAATTTAGTTAAGTAAATGGAGATAACCCATAGAAAAGGACATGTATAAAAAGAATGTCAAGATGTTTACATTCCTTTGCATGTGTGAAAAGAAGAAGATGAACTTATAGTATGATCAGTGTTATGTTGAATGTTGATGAAAATAATTAAGTTGAGGTAGTATAACCTATATGGAATATGTGAGGAAATGCAAAATTATATGTAAATGGTGTATATGATGATTTTCCTGCAAAGACAATTGTTATATATTATTTGCAGTCCTATGTAGATGTCCGGAGAGGCGAATGTGAGATGATCATGTTTAAAGACATATTTTATGAATATGATAAGGACGATTGTACTTATGTGAATATGTGAATTATTTCAATAAAAGAAGATATAAATGGTTTTGTGGTGATATGAATGATTATATGGAATTTTCAAAGTCTGTATGTATGAAATATTTAGGTTGAGAGAACTTGTGATGTAGACAAGTTAGTTATTATGATATGAATAATATATGTGAAATTGATGTCAAAAATGTGTTTATATGTGATAATATGATGTTATGTGATGAGTAAAAAAAATAATTTAGACAAGATCCAATAAAAAAATTTGCCATGTGACCTGGGCAACAATCCTGAGTCACATTTACCAACCCTTTTCGACCCCGGAGTAAGGATTATGTGGAGCCTCGGGTCGGGGCGCCACAACTTTCCACTCTCACTTGCATTTAAGTTGGTCTACAACAAGATTAAAGAAGAATTGTGCTTCAAAGCTGCTAAAAGTCGCATTACTGTATTTCCTACTGCTTCTACAAGTTCTTCTGATTGCTGCAAACTACCTACACGAATCTATAAAGTGTAAATCTTTCTTTTGTTAATTACTCTATTTTTCCACTTGGTTTGATATAGGCAAAGTAGTGTGTGATTGAAGTGAAACTCATCACCTACTTGTGCTGAATTTGTACAAACCCCCTAAAGCTGGAATCTAAAAGAGAGTTGCTGCTCTAGTTGTATTAAAACTCAATAGTGGAATCCAAGTCACAACGGGTGTGAGCTTGGAAGAATGGAGTATAAAAGGTTGCCCGAACCACAATAAACCTTTATCTCTTGGAGTGGCTTGACTGTTTGTGTTTTACTACTTTATTTCTCTCTATCTTTCTGTTTGTTTCATTGAGGGGATTAACTCCAAAAATAGAGAAATTTCTGTTTAAGCAAAGAATTCTAAAGTACCCAATTCACCCCTCCCCTCTTGGGTAATTACCATAAACTCGGAACCAACAACAATGCCTTGAGGCACACAATTTCATCGGGCCCACTCAATGCCAATGTAACTTACTCAATGTTGTGACAGTGCCTTCAATTCCACATAGTTTTGTAGGGTTCATTAAGCGTAATGGGGCCAGCTAAGTGCAACAAAAATTCCTTTGGATCCACTTAGTATCATGGGGTCCATTAAACGTTACAATAATGCCTTCATGCCTACTTAATGCCTTTGGGCAGTTCCTTTGGGCCTACTCAAAATCATGAAACCCATTTAGTGTCATGGGGGCCACTTAAATGCTATGGCCTAATCAATGACATGAGGCCCACTTTTGTGACTTATTTAGTCAAGTTCAAAAGGCTTATTTGGTCAAGTTCTAAGACTTATTTTTTAAAGTTCTTAGGCTTATTGCACCAAGTTCCAAGTCTTATTTCACTAAGTTCCGAGTCTTCTTGTACCATGTTCCAAGACTTATTGCACCAAGTTTCGAGACATATTTCATCAAGTTTCAATGCTTATTTAACCAAGTTCTAAGGCTTATTGTGCCAATTTCCAAGGCTTATTTTTTTAAGCTACAAGTCTTATTGCACCAAGTTATGAGGCTTATTTCAAAGTTTTGAGACTTATTTTGCCAAGTTTAAGGCTTATTACGCCAAGTTCTAAGGCATATTGCTCCAATTTCCAAAGCTTATTTCTCCCAATCATGAGGCTTATTGCACCAAGTTACTAAGTTGCAATGCTTATTTCACCAAGTTTTGAGGCTTATTGTGCCACTTTTAAGGCTTATTTTGCTAAATTCCAAGGGCTAATTGCACCCAAAGCCTATAAATATCCCCTTCTAATCCCATTCTCATACACACACACCCCTAATGCTCTCTAAGTCCTCTCCTTGCTCCCCTTAGCCTCTCAAAGCCTCCGATGTCTCCATTTTTCACACGTAGCCATTTTCTACCTAGAAAATCAAATATTGCTTTCTCCTTTGAGTTTTAAGGTAGGAAAATAGTCAAGTCCCTCTCTTTGAAAATCACCCCAACATGGTTATGGTCTTGATAAAGTCAAAAGAGATGGATTTAACTTATTTTCTATTAAAAACTTTCATAGCTCACATAACTTCCTCCCTTGCACTACGTCAAGATAACTCAGTATAATCTAGTCTTACTGTAAAATATTGAAAAATAATAATAATAATAGTTTAATTTAACTAGTCAAAATCCACGTAGGACATCCTACTTGGCAAGAATAGACTTTTTGACCAACTAGGCTAAATGGGTAATAATGGGTCTTGCCCAATTATTATCTAAATATGATGCGGGTTATATTTATATTTTCATTTTTGAATATTATTTCAGCAACCTGTTTAGCTCCATTAGCATACAAGTGGTCCAGTAGTCTTAGAGATATAGGGTTTGAGTAGGGGGTTCCGTAGGAAAATAATTAATTTTTGCACTTTTGCCTTCCCGGGCATGTGGGCCCATAGGATAAGGTATGATAAATATCCTACTAGATAAGATGAGATTGAAAATTTAATTTAAGTTAAAGTGATAGATTTTATCATTTATTTCTTCCCTAGAATTTTAGGAGACTTACGAGAACTTTTTACAAAAAGGATTGGAGAGTTGATGGATTTAGGTATTGTGAATCGTAGGAAAAATTGAGAGCTAGAGTTGCGGAAGGAAAAGAAGAGAAAAAAAGGGAAGACTATTATGTTCTATAGAGGCAAGTAGAGTTTTATTTGGAAATTGATTTTAGGTTCCAAATAATTATTTTTGTCGTGGTTAAAACAATAATATTTGTTAAGTTATCTTATTAGGTTAAAATTAATTATATAATTTTTTATAGCATGCGGCTAGTATATACTTGGATTATATATTTAGCATGAAATATATATTATTATGCTTGAAGTTTATGCAGAATGTTTATTGCGTTGTGCATACTGGATTAATGTAGTTTTATATGCTGGCTAACATATGTGTGACGTACATTTGGCTTGAGCACTTTTGGTTGCATAGGGATTCATACATCCTGCTTGAACTATGATAAATATGGAATATTATATTCATAAGAGCTTCTGATGGTGCATGGTTTAGAGAACTTTGATCTTCTTTTTGTTTTTTTTGTCCATACATGTATTAATAGCAACCAATATATGCGGTTTCTGTTGGATTAATATATTTGGAAATATAATGTATATATCTTAAGGCTGAGCCTAATTAGCATTTGAGTTGCTTCGATCTATCTAACCCATACTTACATACCACTTAGCATTTAATACATGCTTAATTCATCACGTGGTAGCTCCTTAAATTAAGAGTTTTCATCATGTTTGATATCTTGTGCGCCCTACCCATCTCCTTGATCGAAATAGAGCCCAAGTACCAAATTGCAGTTAGTCCACTAGTACAAGCTAATGCTAACATCCCTTATGGTTGGCAAGGGCTAGTATTCCCTTGCATTCATACTACTTAGGAACATAGTCCCACATTTACATTATGAATCACTCTAAGTTGCCAGTTACTTACCCCTCAAAAATTATATCCTCACAACCCCTCACAGAAGGTCATTTCGTGGTAGCATGGTAAAACCTTACAAGCCAGTAACATGAGGATGAGGAGTTCGGTAGGAGAGATGTGAACTTTCTATTGGCCCTTTCACATAAGGCCATCCCCACCATATGTCCAGTCATCCAAAATTAATACCTTCGGGTTAAATGCAAAGTTTAACCAACGGGCCTCTCATTGTCCCTCTTCTCTCTAAACAAGTCATAGTGTAAGTCGATGGATTTACATTATCTCGTAGGGTTGGTCACATTACCTTGTCATTTAGACCCACTAGGGTCAATGACCTTGTTATCCCAAAATACCAAGGACCCATCCTTCTCCAAGAAATGGTTTTCTAGCCTGCATTTTACCTAAGCCATGGCTTCTTAGTCATGGACCACCCAAAGTCATGGTCATCAAATAACATATAGTCCAGTTGCATCCATTACATCAAGTTGTAGCCTTATGCTGTGCATTTCCTGCTTTATTTCAAATCTTGTATGAAGATTATTCTGTTCAATTTTCTGATTCAAGATTTTCTCTCGAAGGATGTAAAATGTGGATTGTAAAATATACACAGATTTGATGAATTTTTAGACATTATAAATACTAGTGCAAATTCAATATCTAATAATCTATGTTGCACCTACTTTATATTCATAGCTAAATTATCACAATCTCTCTCCTGTATTTATATATTTAGTTAATATAAATCTGAAGTGGGTCGTGGTCCAATTCATGTTCAAAGTTTTGGTGGGGGGGTGTTTCCAACCAATCATAATACCCTTTTTAGTCTTTTTCCATTTTTTGAAGTTGTAAATCTGGATTCATATATCCATAAACCAAAACATACCGTACGAATAATATACATCTAGATTTACAATTTCAAAAAAAATAGAAAAAAGGCGAACAAATGGGTATTATGACCAGTGATGGATGCCTCATTTCGGACCGGTCATAGATGATCATAACACAGAAATGTATCCTCCAATAAATAAAACTTCAATCCACTTATGTTGTTTAAAATCCTTCGTTTTATCATGGCACGAAAACCATTTCAGACCTAAAATATTTCCCGTGTATGAATGCAACAATTTTGAAACCGCTAACATATTTGTTATTTTCTAAATTTTGAATTGTCATAGATGTAAGTACATCTAGCATATATCAAAGGATAATAAATAACCTAGAGTGACATTTGCTTCTATCAAGATAAATTGCTATTTGTAATTAACCCATCTGAGTAAATAAAGTCTAACCGAACAAATCAAACATTACTCTTTCGCGCGGTAGAAATCAAATAAAACGTTACCACAGGATTCTCTGATAGGAAACAGACGCTCGTAAAGAGCTTATCAAGAAAAGCAAGCACAGGATAAGGTGAGCTGCCAAATAAGGGATTTGATAGGAGCATCGTCAGTCATAATAATAGAGCCAATGACACAAGGGCTTCTGGCGGTGATAAGAGCAGTGACGAAAAGAAAGACAATGCCAGCCACAACAGGACAAAAAAAAACTAGTTGTCTTGTCGACTTCTGCTGCCTTGTGCGCATCGAGTAGACATCGCACTTGACAAGGACAGTGCTCTCTGCCTTTTTGCTAATGCTATTCCTACCTACCAATTTCAACTTTGGCCTTTTCTTTTATTATTTTTATTTTCTGTATTCCCACTGTAAAAGATTTTGGTCCTGTCATTTCTCAGTCTGTCCGTAATTAATGGATGACACCAATGCAAGCATCAACAAAAATTCTAAAAAGTTCAATGATTGGTATGATTCATGGGAGCCGGCAAGCAAAGACCGAAGGGTTGATACGAGCGTTTGGGTAAAAGGCTGGGTTTGAAATTGGTAAAAATATCTGTTTCGTGGTAGTTCAGAGATAGGATGATGATGTTTTTGGGGGAAAAAAAAAAAAAAGGACGGGTGTAGATTGAATGCACCTGAGGTATTGCACTTATTTTTTGTTTTTTTGAAAATAAAAAATTATATACTTGTTAATCAAGATGCATTCAACATGTGTATCAATTTAAACTATTTTTTGTAGATTTTTATATATTTATTTTTGATTTTTTAAAATCAGTGGCATTTTTGTAATTCATTAATTATGAAAAATGCCACTGATTTTAAAAAATTAAAAATAAATATCTAAATATCTCCAAAAATGTTAAAAACTAATACAATTGTTAAATACATCTAGATTAACAGTTGTATACAAAAAAATTTAAAAAAATATAAAAATAAAATAAATTTTTGCACCTGGATGCACCCAAGCTAAGTGCGCTATATCATAACCCAAAAAATTGGGATGATGATGATGAGATAAGATGGAATCTGATGTCACATTTCTTATTGCACTTTTACCTATTCTTATTGCACTTTTACCTATTCTAATATACGTTTACTCATTCCCAATACAACTCTACCTATTCCTAGTACATTTATGATGTATTTGGGAAGTGATAAATTTTTTGAATAAAAAATTTTTAGTGTAAAATTGTTAAATTGGTAGAAAATTAAGTGTTATGATAGGAGTAATGATTAAGAGTAAAGAGAATAATGTTAAAATAAATAGGTTAGTTATATGGGTAGTTGCGTAGAAATGATTACAAAATAGGATAGTTGTATAGAAAAATGTAAAGAAATAATTTAAAATAAGATAATTATAAAGAGTAAAAAGTTTACAAACTTACATACCATATTCTCATCTTATCCCATTTCTAAACTTGGAGAGTTATCTTAAATTAATTGTCCAGTCATTCGAGAAAGTGATGCGATCATAAAATAAATAATAATTACCCTAATTCAATATTCATATGACAAGTAATTCGGTGTTACGTAAACCAATATAAGTTACACTGTGGAATAACTAATTTTTTAAAATTTAAGTATCGCTTTTTTAAAATCTAAATGAATCCTGTCAATCATTTACACGTGTATTTTTTACATGCAGAAGTTCATATGTCTTAGAAAGTTATGAAGGATTAAAGATTTATTTTCAAAATTAATGTTTTTATATTCATTCTCAAATGGCTTTTTTTTTTAATTCACAATATAGAAGTTTCTGTAGGATAAAATTTTATTTTCAAAATACACTGGTTGCATATTCCTTCTCAAATGGTGTTTTATAGATTTTGTAATATAGAAACACGTGTGAATTTTAGCATGATAAAAATACACACATAAAAAATAATATTATTGGTTTAAATTTTAAAACGATTATCAAATTAGAAAAACAAGATATCTATTATAAGTTATAGTTGTACATGTACCACTTTAATTTTAAAGTAGTGTTTTCAACATTTAAACTATCTAAAATATTACTATATGTGGATAAATATTTTTATAAAGTATTATTACATTCTAAAATATGTGTGAATAGATGTAATCATTTTTCAGAATTTACTTATGAATATATATTTGGTCTCCTAGTTAAACAAGTGAGGTTAAATATAATAAATGAATTGAATTTTGCATCAATCATTAATATCTTAAAAATTAAGCGAGTTACATGAGACTGCTTCTATATATAACTTAAAGTGGAGAGTTATATGGAATATTTTCAAATGCACTTAGGTACACTTAGCCTCAATGCATCCATATAACCCCTTCAAAATCAAAGATTTTAATCCTTAACAGAAATTCAATCCATTCATTGTATTTAACATCATTTTTTATCTAAGAGACCAAGTTTCATCCTCATCAAGTAGTGGTTTGATCTTTTCAGGCCGGACGCACGGCTGCCTTTTTGCATCCGGCCCAAAAACATATTTTTTTATTTTTTTCATTTTTTGTTTCACGGGTAAGTAAATTTATGTGTAGTAAATCTATAAACCAAGTTTTACCATATGTGGATTTTTTAAGTATTTTTTTAGACTTTTAAATATAGTGGCATTTCCGATATTTTTTTAGACCCAAAAATTACGGAAATGTCACTGTGTTTAAAAATAAAAAAAAATTACTTAAAAACATCAAAAAATGGTAAAACTTGGCTTGTAAATTTAATACACCTAAATTTACTTGCCCATGAAAAAATAAATAAATAATATATATTTTTCAGCCGAACGCACGGCTGATGAGGGCTCCATCAAGTATGTTTATAGGCCACATTTGTTCAAATATATATGTATATATTTTTTTTTCATGTGTAAATTACAAAAAATGCTTAGATCTACTTACACGTGTATTAGAATGTAATAATACATTATAGAATCATTTATTCACATAAAAATGATATTTTTGACAGTTTAGATGTTGAAAATACTACTTTAAAATAATATTTTAGCATTTTTCATAATTTACACATTAATATATACATTTTCTAACAAATGCGGCTCATAAACATACTTGATTGGGATGAAATTCGGTCTACTAGATAAACAAATGAGGTTAAATAGAATGAATGGATTAAATTTTTCATTAATGATCAAAATCTTAGATTTTGAAGGGATTACATGGCTTTGCTTAAAACTTTGTTTATATGTTAAATACACTTAGATAAATAAGTATATAAAGAAAAATACAAAAAAAAATTATTATGAATGGGCTTTTTGAGATGGGCTAAGTAAGGCATTTGCTTAGCCTGAGCTAACAGGATCATTCCTATATATATAAGATATATTCCTGTACAGTGAAGTTGCATCATTATTAACGATGTATTTAGCTAAAAAAGGCTCCACATATACTTAAATGTACTGATACTTTATACAATCATTTATCCATATATAAATTTTATAACAAATGATTTACATGTTAAAAAAATCACTTTAAAGTTGTTATTTACATCATACTATTTTATTACATTGAATTTATACTATTTTCATACGGTGTCCATACACATTTCCAATGAGGATGAAAATTGGTATGGTAATTGAATACATAATTCTAAATACAATGGGTGGAGTATATTATAATTTTATGATCATGTGATACCCATTTTGGCGCAACTATGTCGCTGTTACAATGCAATTGCGTTGCACCTGAATATTTCTCATATATATATATATGGGCTCTGTTTCTATGTAACTAGGTTACATAGTAGTGGACTTATATAACCCCTTTAAAATCTATGATTTTGATCTTTGATGAAAAATCTAATCTATTCATTGTATTTAGCATCATTTGTTTATCTAAAGGATCAAGTTTCATCCCAATCAAGTATATTTATGAGCACATTTATTAGAAAATGTATATATTCATGTGTAAATTATGAAAAATGCTAAAATATCAATAAGTAGTATTTTCGATATTTAAACCATCCAAAATATTATCTCTATGTGAATAAATGATTCTATAAAGTATTATTATATTCTAATATATGTGTAAATAGATCTAAGCATTTTTCATAATTTACATACGAATATATATATATTTTTGAACAAATGTAACCCATAAACATACTTGATTGAAATGAAACTTGATTTTTTAGATAAAGAAATCATGTTAAATACAATGAATAGATTGAATTTTCCATTAATGATCAAAATCTTAGATTTTAAAAGGATTACATTGATCCACTTCTATGTAACCTAGTTACACGAGCTCATATATATATATATATATTATGTATATGTATATATATTATGTATGAGAACCGATCCTGTGCAGTCCGCTGTAAAATGGACCCCACACATATTAGATTGTAATGAAACTTTATACACTCATTTATCCATATATAAATCATACTTTAGACGGTTTAAATGTTGAAAAAACCACTTTAAACTTGATATTTACATTAAACTATTTTATTACGTTGATTTTTCACCATTTTAAGATAGAGACTACACACATGTTGGATTTGGATGAAAATTGGTATGGTAATAAAGTGAACAATTATAAATACAATGGGTGGGGTGGATTTATGGGAAATGATTAGGTGGGACCCACAGTGCATGGACTGCACGGTGCAGTCGCATGCACTGGATCATTTCCCATTATGTATATGTATATATTAAAAATGGTAAGGTGCAATTGAGTGCAAATGGAATTATATCTGTGATAAATCAAAATATAACCTACCTATTTTATTTAGAATTATTTTTTTAATAATATACTAAGTTTCCAAATCAAATATATATCTTATTTGAAAATTTGTGCAAAATCAATAGCCACAAAAATCTGTAGGACTTTTGCGAATATGCTTGCGGGGTTTGACGGGATGCATTGACTAATATTGTATAGGTTTATATAAAAGTGCAAGAATATCTCTTCCGTCATGATGTTATCAAAAATTTCTGCAAAATGATGAAAATACATTTATAAAATTGCAAATATATCTTTTAAATTAAAAGGATATTTTCAAAAAAAATTTAAAAATGGTTAAAGCACTCAAGTGCGCTGAAGTTAAGTGCACCTAGGTGCACTATGTCAAATCCTATTTATTTTTATTTTTTATATATATGCAAAGATGGATGTATTTAACCTATAAACCAAGTTTTACTATTTTTGAATAATTTTAAGTATTTTTTTTAAAACATAGTGGCATTTTTTGTATTTTTAGTCAAAAAATTACGAAAATGCCACTGTATTTAAAAATTAAAAAATATTTAAAAGCAATCAAAAATGGTAAAAATTGATTTATAAGTTAAATACATCTAACTCTACATATTTATAAAAAATATTTTAAAAAAAATTTTGGGAGGTTACCGTGGCCGGACGCATGGGGTCCTTCCCCGTACTTATAACACGTCAATGGTCTGTACGCATGATCTTCTCATCCATTTAATGTCCTCTCTACACACTTGCTACTCAATTCTTGCGTACTAAGACGTGACTACACCAACTTCACAAATTCAAATAGGATAAGATGAAGATAGGATGATAGAAGATGTGTCGAAATCTTTCATTTTTAAAAAGTATTTTTTAATTTTAAAAAATAACAACTCATTTTTCCTCATTTTCATAAAAAAAAAATTCAATTCTTATACAATTTTTTATTTCAAACACACAACAATAGGTTTTTCTTCACACAATTTCTGTCCAATCAAGTCCTGAACAGGAACTTACCTTTGTTCCCTGAGTCACTCTAACCGACCCCTCTCCCATGTCAACAATGTAATCCTAGATCCAGCCTCGGCCTCAGCCTGGACCAACCTCGCTCCTACGGGCTCTCCTCTAGCCAAGCGGTGGCCTGCACCAGTCCAAATATCCAATACCATCATCCTTCGGCCCCCTTGCCATTGCCCCCCTTCACATTCAACAAGCCCCACACCTCTCCCCAGGTGGTGGCCTACCCTTCACCTCAATCAAAAGCATCCCGCACCGCTCCGCTTGTAATAGGAACTTTCCCCCAAAAAATTTATTATTTTGATTTTATTTTAAATATCTAACCATTCATGTTATTTAAAATATAAATTTGATTGTTCGCAGTAAAAATCATACAAATCAAATTGTGATAATTAAAAACCTAAGATAAAAGAGTATTAATGGTATATTATAAATACTATATATAATAACATTTATGTAATCTGAAATGTTATATGCATTTATTTTCTCTAGATGAATCTAAAATTGCCTTTTTATTTTAATAGAAGTATTGCATATCATTTTTATATGCTTAATATATAATTTTTACTTATTTAAGATTATATTAATGTCTGATTTATTTGATTTTCATTATGAGCAGCCTAAATTATATTTCAAGCAATATGTATGATAGGATTTTTGAAATAAAATAAAATAAAATATAAACTTTTGAGATGGTTCCATTAAGAGGAAGCCTTTCTCAGTACATCCAATCACAACTAATGAGTCTTTCACTTCGAAATTCAACACATGCTCTTCGGACACGAGTTAAAGTCTAGGGATCTCTCAATTTTCCTCTCTTAACTAGTGATATTTCTCATATTACAGCATTGACTACAGATTTTAAAATTTTCTAAACATCATTGGGCGGGCCTAACTTATTAATCTTTTTATTTACGGCTTAACCAATTTTGAATGTAAATTGGCCGATAAATGGGCAGCCTTGAAATAATGTTTCAAGAGTTTTTGATAACCAATGTTTCAAGATTTTAGTGCAATGATATTTGGTACATTGATAACAATTTGTTGGTATGTGTTTTTGTCGATTAGTTGATTATTTTATATTTGTTAGTTAATTATTTATGTAACAAAAGTAAAGACATTTAATTTTGTATATGAAACAATCAATTTTTAAGGATTTTTTTTATCAAATTGTTAACTCAAATTATGAGCCTGAGTTATTAATCCAAATTCAAGTTGTTCTTACTTTTTTATTGGTCCAAATTCAAGTTGTTCTTACTTTTTTATTGGTAGCTATACATTGTAACAACTGATATTATAATCAGGAGCATTTACAACCCTTACACTATAGAGGGAATTCTTCTATAAACCTCCTCCCCCTAAAATTTACAACTCTTACACCACAGAGGGAATTCTTTTATAAACTTCCTCCTCCTAAAGCAGAGGAAATTAAAGAAAGGGAGATAAAAACTCCCACCTGAGTGGGTTTGGATTTCCGCCCATGACCGAACCAACTGCGCTGCCCGCAGTTGGTGACTTGTTCTTACTTTGAATTTTATAAATTTGGTTTTCATTACTTTGAATTTTATAAATTTGGTTTTCATTTGATTTTTGATGTTTTGAATTTGGTTATAATTGAGGCTATAAATCTGGCCTGCTTCACTAGTTAGGATCTTCTCCACCCTTACTCTATTTATAAAAACTTAACCTAACTCTACACTCAACACTATATTTTGAGTTAAAAATTAGATTAAGTCAATATTTTCTTTTTTTTTATTTAATGTGGTTAAGTCAATAGTAGAAATAAGAAAAAATAAGAAACTTATTTCTAAATAGTTTTAAGCTTAGGGGCTATATGGCATGGGTTAAAAGTTTTTGACGTGTTTTACGGGTTGAAAAAACGTCAATCGTCAATTTTGTCCGTCAATACTTGTGCGGGCATTAACTACAATTGAGGCGTACGGGCGGAAGAATCACAATGCCATTTCGCCAAAGCCTGCTGCTGCACTGCAAAGGAGCATTTTCAGCGTCCCTGGCGTTGCTATTCACATGTACGGTAGCCAACGGTGTTTGAAAAATGACTTGAAAATGACATTTTTTTGATTCGCACCCCAAGGTTTGAAAAGTTTACAGATCTTTGTGAGTTTTCATTGTTACCAAACAACCCCTTATGCCTCGCCTTTATTTTAATAATACTCTAACGTTCATTTGATGATTTAATAATTATGGATTTACTACATTGATGGAAATCTGTCTAGGAACTAATTTCGTGATTGGGAGCAATTAAATGGTATCTGTTGTCGTCACTCTGTTACGAATAGGTGAATTTATTCGAACGCGTGTAATTTAAATGTAAATTAAATGGTACCGAAAACGAAAGCTCGTTAGCAAGCACACCTCAGTCCCCGGATCGAGTCTTCCAAACCAAATCTTCAGTCTTAAGTGCTTTTTTGGGTGGGAACTGATTCAATGCACCAGGGTGCATCAAAATTTTTGTGCACCCCAACGCAACACCCATTTTTTTGAATTTTCTATAAAATTGTTAATCTAAATATGATTAACATATTAAGTTTTACCATCTTTGAAAATAGTGCATTATTTTTTAAATTTTATAGTATTAGAAGGGGTTTTAGTCATTTTTTTAAAAAACAAAATCTAAAATACCTCTATTTTAAAAATTCGAAAATATATACGTCCCAACAATTGATAAAACTTAGTTTATAAATTAAGTACAGTTAGATTAATAGTTTATATAAAATTTTAAAAATAAATTTTGCACCCAAGTGCATTGAATCAATTCCTCTGTTAGGTGACGCTTCAGAAAAGAAGCAAAAATATAAGCACAGTGCAACAATGTTCAGATTTTTTACAACTATTACATGAGTTTGTCAAACACCTAATTGTTGAAGCGCGTACAAATTTTCAAAGCCAAAAAGCACTTAGCTTGTACAGCAAGTGGCGCCAAACAACTCTCAAATCTACTAGAGCTATAGGATGCTCACTAAAAGCCATCTCATCAGCCACAGTTTATCGTCCACAGGCAGCAAAAGGGAGTACAGCAAGTTGCACAGAAGAAAAGGAAAGGTGGGCAGAGCAGGAAGAAGAGCGGGCAACACCGAGCAACAGATAAGCTCTCACACAACCCAGGTCGAACAGATAGCAGCTACCAGCCACAGCAGTTGGACCGCGAAGGAAAGGATGAACAAGAACGAGGAGATTGCTGAGATGCAAAAAATGGGCAGAGGTATTAAAAAAAAATTAACTGTAATAAAAGAAGCCGAATTGTCCATCCATTACAATTTACGCGGAGCTTGGCCTCCCCAGGGCCTGGGAGCAACACGTACACTGGGGAGCACGGAGCACCTCTCTCGTAACGCAGTAACAAAACCTCGCGCTCAGGGGGACACCCTACTAGAATTGGGCCTTCTGAGAAGTCTTCGAAAGGTCATTTTCAAATTGGATGACACGTATTCTCTGACTCTAATATGACCGCTCACTTATCATTACTTTTCAAACATAACGACCTCGCGACCAATAACTCAAATGCGAAGTACTTAGTTTGGGCCCCACCGTGCTAACTTTATAAAAATATTTACAGTTATACTTCAAGCGTCGATCTCTTGGCTTTTAAAATCCATACCACCAATTGTGTTTATTATTGCTAATTTAGTTAATGTATTAAAAATTATCTTGATTGGATATCTTGGTTGCCCTAATAAATATAAATTGTTTTGAAATTGATTATACCAAAGAATCTAATCAAAATGATTTTGGGTGTATCAACTAAATTCATAATAATAGATTATTTGAATTTTTCAAAAAGCATCCTAGTATTTTAAACAAGGGTTCATACTTCTCATAAGCATAACAGTAAATATATTAAAAACTCATGCATATTAACAATAAGTTTCAACATAGGTGTAAAAAACCATATGCATGAGTGCAAATACCTCCAAAATCTGAACTCCCAACCTGTTTCACGTATCATATTTAAGAAACAAAAACAAAAACCAAAAAGAAAAAAAGAAAAAAAAAAGTTCACCGTGAAATAACCATAATATATCATAAAGTTAAAATCATTTTACTCGTAATAATATAAACTTACATAACATATTCCAGGAAGTTTGTGCATATATTTTCTTTAAATGATTTTTATCAGCAACATATAAAACATCATTTCAAGCAAGATGAATGGTTTAGATTTCACAAGATCATATTGACGGATGGGGTCCAAACCAAACATTTCCATTGGAAAAATTACAAACATTTTTCACTGAATTACTTCCCCAACAACAAACAACAATCTTGCTATATTTTTAATCAATAACAAGATCGCATATTATACAACATAATGGGTATTTTTGTAACTCGACTGCTAAATATTATTCAACAGCATAGATGATTCATCAGAAGACAAGTGATATGCAAAAAATCAAGTGTTTCAACGTTTGAAACCAGTTCAAGTTCAGCAGAACCCATTCAAAATATGACCACACATGGTCATTGCTTCTCGAAGATGACCATGTTGCTATATTTTTCCAATAATAAAATCAAACATCAACACATTTTCAGTCATAAGTTTAAGGAAAATTGCTCTTATACTCAAAACATTTGCTCCTAATTCCTAATATACTAACAACATTTCAAAAATTTCTCTTAGACTCGCATTTCACCCTAAATTTCTATCATACTCACGCACTCGACCATTAATTACCCTATTGAAAAGACAATTTTACACCTTTAAATTTTTATTAGTTGAAATGATTTAGCCCACATATGATATTTAAATTACATCAATCAACATTAATTAAGTCATAGTAGGGTAGAAACATTTCAATTAAGAAATTAAAGACAATTGTCTTTTCAATAAGAGAGTTATCAGTTGTTTTGACTATATAAGTATCATACAATAGAGAAAAATATTTCGGATATAAAACAAATTTTGAAACATTGTAGTTATGATATGATTTATGGGCAAATGTTGTGAATATAAGAGATTTTTCCTAATTTTAATTAATAATACAACCATATATTTATTATATATTCTCATAGACATACTAAGGTATACCATGTTTCACTCTAGCTAATGTGCACCATGATTTAATGAGGGTCACCTTAATGACAATATCCAAGTTTATTCCATCCACTGTATTTAAAATTATTTATTTAAAAAACAAATCAAGTTCCATCAAAATCAAATGTATGCTCACTTGGTATCTAATAAAATAAGTTGATTTATATAGCAATATTAACACTATTTTCAACATCTAAATTGTCCAAACAACATTCCTACATGAATTAATATCTATAAAATAGGGCAAGTTCCCCATCTACTCACAAAATTTACCCTTAATTTCACTTATACTCACAAACTTTAAAAATACCTATCATACCCACAAATTTTTATCATAATTCCACATATACCCATGTTGTTAAGAATCCGTTATGTAGGCTGTTAACGCCACTGTAAAATAACTAATATGTCCAAGCCTTAATATATTTTGAAATTAATTTACACAAATTTAGAGATTCTTATTCAAATAATGTATTATTTTACAATTATAGAATTTCTAAAAATTTATAAATAATACAAATTTTAGCCTATAAAATCATAATTAGGGATGGGTTAAACCCTTTAACAGATACCTGACAACATGGATATATGTACAATTATGATGAAATTTTATGAATATAAGAGGCATTTTTAAAAGTTTGCAGGCATAAGTGGGAATAAGAGTAAAATTCGTGAATATATGAAGAATTCACCCCTATAAAATATTTTTACATTTTAATGCATATATCAATGGTTTTGAACGGTTCTCACTAGTTACGTGTTATTCTATACATTTTTAAGTCTGTACAACCCACCCTAAACTCGGATTGAAATAATATTTTCACACGATAAAAACAAAGAATGTTAAACAATGTGACTAGTATTATGATTTCATCATCAAGTGCACCCAGTTTCAATTTTCATCATAATGCACCATAAGGTGCAACATTGTGTACCCTAAAATATATGGTCATATTTAATACTATTGAAAATGTGGATCATATTTAGAGATTCATATAAAAGAGGAATCATCCTGTTAGCACCAAAGACATAAAATTAGGGTTTTGTTTGAAAAGACACCTAAGAACGGCAGTTGTTTCAGCATTGAAATCCCAACACCAGCCACCTAGAACAAAAGTTTACCAATTGTAACTAGAATTCTAAGAACAGTAGTTGTTATTTTGTCGGATACAGCCGCAGAAATGAAAAGCGATCATACTCATCATTGAATCCACAATGTTCAAACTGCAGAATACATGCATGGATACAGGCTTTGACGTGTTGATTGTGAAAATAAATAAAATAAACATAGCTAGACCACTTTTTTCAATAAATGGTGTTTCGGAAGTGATAAAACTTTTGGATGAAAATTTTTTATATAAAAGTTTTTTAATTTGTAGAAAATGATGTGATAGGATAGGGGTATTGATGAGTAAAGAAAATAATGTCAAAATAATAGATTCGATGTATGGATATTTGCATAAAAATGATTGAAAAATAGGGGAGTTGTAAAAGAAAATGTGATTAAATAATTAAAAAATACAGAAGTTGTGAAAAATGAAAAGTTTTAGATTGAAAATTTTTACAAATTTTTTGTTGTAAACAAACATGCCCAAAATGTTTATTTGAGCTAGGGGTGCAACTTGGGTCGGGTACCCATGGGTCGACCCGATGGGTACCCTAAATAGGGTCGGTTCGGTTCCTGCACTCTTACCCATAGGGTCGGTTCGGTTCCAGGTAAAAAATACCCGGGGAGAATTTGGGTAGAGTCGGTTCCGGGTAACGGGTACTCGGAACCGAACCAAATTTTGTATATTATTATTATAATAAATATAAATATATATTATTCACTTTAACAGGTTGTCGCCTGCAGCCTGCGCCTGCCTATCCCCTGACGCACGCAAGTCACTGTCTCAGTTTCTTGGGCCTCTTGGCGACGCGCACTCAACAGTAAGAACTCTCACCAACTCACCAGTCACAGAACCCCGCAGGTAGCACCATTGCAGCAACGAATCCGCTTGCAGAGTTGCAAGCTTGCTTGAATGGGTTGAAGGGGAAAAACATTTTTCAAAAAACCCCAAAAAATCATTCGCCCCCGAGACCCATCCCGTTACGCTGATGCATCCCTCTCTCCGACGTCGTAGTCGGAGAAGAACGACCGGAGATCTATCCCCATGAAGATGGAAAACACCCGATGCTCTAGCCCCCCCCCCCCTCTCTTCAACTTCGATCTCCCACATCGACTACTGGCGGCTTCACCATTTGGAGCCGGAGAAGAACGGCGGCCATTATTGTGTTGTAGCCTCCCGTCTCCAGGCTCTATGAGCCCTTCCGGCCTTCTTCCCCGGTTCCCCTTGCTTCCTTGCATGCTTCTCGATTGCTCACAGAGTCACAGCTCACTTAGTCATCTGCTCCCGTGACCCCGTCCAGCATCTGCTCCTGCTCTCGTCCAGGCTCCAGCATCTGCTCCCGTCCAGACCAGACTCCAGACTCGAGAGAGGCAGAGCTGCAGCCCGCGAGACAGAGTTCGTTGTGGCCCTTCGCCGTTCGGAAATCGGAATCGCCCTTTGCCATCGCCCTTGCTCGGTTGCTCTGCTCCAGATCTGTCTTCTCCAGCCCGCCCGACCGCCCCTCGTCGCCCAATCGGTAGTTGTCCCTCATCCGGCGTTCGGCGTTCAGCGTTCAGCACGCCCCTCGTCTGTACGTTAATGGTTTTATCTTTATTTATCATAATAATATCATAGATTAGTACAACCAATTTTCAACAGCATTTTTCAGCATCTTTCGTTTTCATTTTCTTGTACAGTGCTGTAAGAAAATCCAATTCATCCCTGTTGCTCAAGTTCTTTCTGCAGATAAGCATGCTAGATGTAAAAAAATGTTTGATGGTGCAAAACAATGATTAAAGAAAAATGTGAGACCCATAATACTAGACATTTTTGTAGTTGAAATTGGTATGCAATATTTGTAGTCATGCTAATTATTCTGTTCTAGATGAGGATAAGCCATCTACCGTTGTGGATAAGTCATCTGCCATTGAAAACTTATCAATTATTGATATGAATAAGCCATCAATTAATTGAAAACCACAATAAGTTCTCGAGCTATCATTATATTGAAAATAAGTTTTTAAGTGTAATATTTTTTATTGGATTGGACAGACTTAAGATTATTGAAAGTAGTATATTCTAATGAGATAGTAATTTTAATGCTATTTGATTCTTTTTTAACAGATTTCATTATGTACACATTGCACTTTTTAAACAGATTTCATGTTTTAGTATATATAAATTGATTTTTTTTACACATGTTGCATTTTCTTATAGATCATGTTCTAGGAACCGATTTGGAACCGAACCGGAACCGACCCTCTCTTGAGAAAATTGGGTAGGGTAAGCTCCGGACCGACCCAGTCTAAAATAGGGTAGGGTAGAGGTTTTTACAAAATGGGTAAGGGTGGGTTCCACTCGTACCCGGACCTACCCGACCCAAGTTGCAACCCTGATTTGAGCAGGCCAAAAACAAATAGACGAATTCAACCACCACACCCACAAAAACATCACAGAGTAGGAGCTAACCCCCTAGATGCATGCAGATGCATAATAGGTTAAAGATAGTTATAAGAGTGAACCTATGGAATAAAAGAGCAAGAAGAAAGAAAACAGGTCTCTCATTGTAACCATAGAGCAATTGACACTCAGTAGACTGAAAGAAATCAATTAGCAAGAAAAGTCCCAACTTGATGGACCAATATTTGTACCTCCACGTTTTTCATTCACCAGTCTCACCTCTTGTATCTCCATGTTCTTTATCGCCAGTGTCACCTCTTGTACCTCTTTATGTTCTTCGTTGCTAGCCTCGCCTGCGTTGCCTGCCTTCGAATGTTTGGAAACTTCGTGCCAAATGGCCTTCCAAGTGGATCCTATGTTAATCGCATGCATGGATGATAACTAAAAGGCACTGCAATGAAGCAAAATGAAGCCTGGGTAGAAACAGTTTTAAATTGTCCATGTGCATGAATATTCATCTTTCATTTCAAAGCACAGTGACCTAACATGTGTCCTGCAGATTTAATGTCTGCCAATCCTAAACTGTGCCAAATTTCCCGGATCAGAAACCATCTCCAAAGGGATAAAGGCACTCAAAAAACCAAAATATATACAAACATAAAGGAAAATATATATATATATATGCGAAGAACTATAACAACATAGAAATCCAGATTAGTTTCCATTCGAGATCAGCACCTAACCTACCACTTCCTCTTAGCCCCCCCAAGAGGGGTAGTGTTAGACCCAGAAATGAAGGACCGGTTACCAAAACCCCGTCCTCTCGAACGGAAATTCCCAGCAGAACCTCCTGATGGAAACAGCAAAGCAAATGTGCCCTTAGGCAAGACAATACAAATAAATAATATGCATTCCTAAAAAGAGAGCATGAAAACTCACCTCCCCCAGACCGGCTCAAGCTAGAAAGTACTGGACTGACAGCCTGTCCAGCTGCTTGTAGGATTTTAATAAGATCCTTGGCAAATCTTGCATTTGTATGAGTGAAAAAGGTGAAGGCAGTTCCTTTCGCACCTGCACGCCCTGTCCTTCCAATCCTGTGAACGTAGTCCTCTAGGCTCGCGGGGAAGTCATAGTTTATGACGCATTTTATATCTTTAACATCTGCAATGAGGATCATACACACATCATAAGTATTTACAATGCTTGGTGTTCAAAAACTAAGATTTGAGCACTTCCGAAAGGGAGGAAAGAAATGCAACTGTCCTTATCCCTGCTCTTATCAATTTCCTCAAACATAACACTCACAGAACCAACTTACAAATGTGCCCACCTTGAAAATGCAGGGATAAGGACCCACACCATCAATCCCTCTCTAACTCCAAAAAATGCGCTGCAGCGTTGAGTCGACCGGGCTGCCACATGAACCAGCTACTTGACTCCGGATCGGCAGTGATAACCACACCATGTTACTCAGTATAGGAACACTTAACTTCATGGCACCTCTAATTATTCATGCCACAGGATCCTTGAGAACCTAGTGAATAATATCAGGAGGCCATTCAGAACCTACACTTTTATGCTCTACCAACAAGTTTCAAATGCCTCCTAGTAATAGACATCTCCCTTTCACCTAAGTTTCTTGTCATGTGTTTCCATGGTCCAAGTAATGCAGACGTATTCAAGGCACCTCAAATGATATTTTGTAGAAGCCACCAATTATATGAAAAAACTTAAATACCAAGCCAATCAGTAAGACTTTTGATCCAACAGAAAAGGCCACATGCCCAAAGGATGACAAAAAGACTGGTGTTTTCTGAAATAGCTACAATGTTTGACATGATGGCACCCTGACACGATCCACCAAAGGAAGAATTCAATTCCTGTGAAACTGGCTAGCAGCCCGCCGACTCGCATACCTTGAGCATATGGAGGATCTAAACAAAGGATTTTTTTAAGTGCCCTAACACAAATTGGTCCTACCGAGACCACGTGCAGCTACATCAGTGGCAGTCATTATAGGACTCCTGCCACTTTTAAACTCAGCAAGAACCCAGTCCCTCTCAGCCTGGTTTTTATCACCATGAATGGATAAAGCCGGCCAGCCATCCATTCTGAGCTGACGGGTAACTTGGTCACACCCTTTCTTGGTCTCTAGGAATACAAGCATCCTGCTCCCATCCATCATTTCACCCAGCAATTTGATCAACCTGCAAGAAAAGACAAAAGTCATCTCCAGTAGATAACTTCGTGATATCAACAAGAACCTATTAAAAGCTTCGCTTCCAACACACCTAGGGTACTTCTCATGCTCTTGCACAACTTCAACAATTTGGTTTATAGCCTGATTGGCTTTCAAGTCTGGAGATCCAATGACCACCTGCAATGAGCAATTCATTGCTCAGCAAAACTAATCCAGAGATCCAAACCTAAGACTGCAAATGTCGAAAAACAAACCTTGTATGGATTATGTAGGAACTGCCTTGCCAACGTCTCTACCTCTCGAGGCCATGTGGCACTCCAATATAATGTCTGCCTGTCAGGCCGAATCTGCATATCAAATCAATGTGTCTGCTAAGAAAGTGTTCGTACAGGATGATTTGGAAATTCAGATATGAAAAGCTCAGAAATGAGGTTGGCAAGATTTTGATATTGAAACCAACAATGAAGTAAATAAAGATGAAACAGACAGGATTTCCAGAAGAACGATAATCTTTGATATTTGAAAATGAAGTTTCACATTAGAAAAGGTATGGTCATTAGAAGTCATTAGAGGTCACATCAAATCCTCAATTTGGTCTACTTTGAACCAGTTTCTTAGTCTCTGTCTACCAGTCGTTTATTGTAGAATCTTATGATTATTATAAGGAGACTCCATTTTGTGTACTTAAAATATCACATCACATTGAACAAGTGGAGAAGTAAAGTCAGTCCGACTTTTCCCCATATCAAACATCAGACATTTTTATTGTTGGAATTTTTCCATTCAACAAAGTTATCACATAACAGAATTACAAAAAGCAAAAAAGACACCAGCAAACTTTAATTCTGCACTAGTCAAAGAAGCTATAACTTCTCAGCGACTAGGACCTAGGAATGCAATTTAGCCAAGTTAACCTGAAAGTCAAAAATGAGCCAACAACAAAATTTAATATGTTCTGGATTATTTTATTATCTGTTGTTTATTTATTATTAATATTATTATTTTGTATTTCAAGTATGGATTCAGGTTTCAACACAAACTGAATTGCGAAATGGTTCAGTTTGGGTTGTTAATGACCCAAACCAAACAAAAGTCCAAAACAAGATTATCTTAGTCAAAATAACCTAATTCCTACATAAATATCCTAATCTAAATAGTCTAAATAATTTTCGAGATGTAAAATAAACACCTTTATTATATCTCATATTATATGAAAATGATGATTAACTATGCCTACATTCTACATGAAATTACATTTTTCAGAAATAACTATAAAATTAGTTTTTAATTTAAAAAAATATTCTAGTTGCATTTTCTGACTGTTTTGCATATCGGTCCAAACGTTTAAGCGCCAATATATTTTATGGTTATTTATGATATCATATGGATATCAGTTCCAATGTTTTCCAACGTTTGCGAATATTTCCGTAGTCATTTAATCATATAAATATATAATCAATATATTCAATAACATCTGCCCATTTTAGGGCATAAAATATTTATGAGAATGTTTAACAGAATTGTCAACCCAAATTGTTAATTCATTTTTCATCTTGTGTTTAATTCGAATTTTCCAAACTAGGTTTGGTTCACTTAGAACTTTTAGAAGATGGATAATGGTTGAACTTGGTACAGATTTGACTGTTTGGATTAGGATTTAGAATTGGGTGAACCAACTAAAACAAAGACTCCAAACAAACCCAACGTAGCAACCCTAACTATATGACAGATAGAGGGGGAAAAAACTGCTGCACTAAAGCATGAAAGGAATGAAGATTCAAGAAGTTGAGATGCATCAGGCCATGATTTGGACAAATAAGGGCATTTGGAAGCAAGATCTTTGTTAGGTTTATTTAATGAAGGAAACTGGTCCAGTGGAACTCTCCTACTGAAATGTAAAAGCCTGGCCGCAGATCATCCTTGAACAAGCCTTAAATTCTAAAGGCAAGACCCAGCTTGTCCAATTCTCTGATCTGGGCATTATGCAAATGTAATAGTGTTTTCTGAACATTAGTCATAATAAAACAGCAGCATAGGCTACATTGCAGCTGCTTTTTGAGTTTTATTGTTCTTGTAGTAGTCTAAATATAATGTCTTAGAAAAGAATGATTTATGCTCATTTAATGAAGGGAAACTAGTCTAATGGAAAACTCTGCTGTTGGAATAGCAAAAACATGCCCCCAACCATTCCTGAACAAGCCTCAAATTCTAAAGGCTCGATCCCAGCTTGTTCAATTCTATGATCAGGGCATTCTGCGAATGTAAAAGCAGTGTTTTTTGAACAGTCGTAGAAAAACAGTTGCATAGGCTACATTGCAGGTTCATTTCAAGCATCAACCTCTTTTTTATTTTTTTTATTTTTTTATTATTTTGTTTTTGGTTCTTGTAGTTATCTATACTTCTTGGCAAAGATGCAAACTCAAAATACTCTCAGTCAAGGAAAGCTGAAAATTATATGGTAGCCTACAAAGATGATGCAATAGATGAACATGAAGCATATCTTTGGATTCAAATTTTTAACCACAAGAGTGCAAAATTCCTTCGAATGTTGTTCAAAGATCTTTGAACGATTACGAATAGGGTCAATCAACCATAATGGAGTAGATTATAGAGTTTGTAGGTTTTCACTGAATTAATTTTTTTAAAAAGAATAAAATATTAGATTGAGCCAAAGGAATTATGTAAGAACAGAAGGATGCTTTGAATAGTTGTCACGGCAAAGCAGTAGTGAAAGCGATGTCGTAATCACATTATTGATATTTTCTTTTGGTTTCTGGAGCTTCCTAGTTCCATCTTTCTTCGCTAATGGTGGGGGATCATTCTTTCAAAGGGGGATGTGGCTAGAAAAAACATCCAGCCTCACCAACCAACAGAACATGCTCCACAAATCTTCTTTCAATTTTGCTCAGAGGTCACACACCAATACAATCTTAGCATTAATAACTAGTTATCTCAGATATAGGATCATTCAATTAAAATGGGTAAGAACATACTCCTCTAGTGGCTTTCACCTAAAGTGAAGGAGAACAAACAAAAACAGCTTAAAATATTTCCTCAAGCCAAAGGCACGGAGCGAGCATGGAAGCAGCACTCGTCACAATAAAGACAAGCATAACACATAAGCTACACTGAAGGGTCACTTAAAGCCCTTTTCGCATTAAAATTTTTCAATTTTCACAGCTCTGTATTTGATACAGCTTTAAAAGACAGCCAGTTGTTTTGAATCACAACCAAGCAACCTTTTGATGCATATTATGGGTGTGTTTGGTTGGGCACAAAAAGTTGTTAACCAAAACTTTTCACTCTTCATAACTATCCTATTTTTTAATTATTTCTTCACATTTTCCTATACAAAGTTACAAACTACCCTACTTTTCAATCATTTCCACACAACTACTCATACAACTAACCCATCTATTTTAACTTTATTCTCTTTACACCTCATCATTACCCCTATCATATCACATCATTTTCTATCAATTTAACAACTTTTACACCAAAAACTTTCGTCCAAAAGTTTTATCCCCAACACACCCTATGCTAGTGTCTAATATTTGGCTCACTACATTTACCTTATAACATTAAAGTATAATCTACAAAATAACTTTAATTGGAGGCTTTGTGGGGCACAAAAAAAATGTATAGTAAATATGTTAGATTAAAATCATTTAATTATAAAGTCTTTTATTAATCTGTTATCATGAATTCTAACAGAATAAATAATATTAAATATATCTTAAATGGATTGGTTTCATTCAATATTCATATTATTTATGACTGGGATGAGATGAGGATGAAATGGAAAAAGTAATGTTGTGTGTCGCTGATGAGAAAAGTGTTTTTGGGAAATGGGAAATTCTATCCCATCCTCAAACATGCATACTTTTCCATAAAGCAGGTGCATTTCCTAAACTGGCTTTTTTTAAGTGTTCCATACTTTTCCTATGGTATGCCCCATACAACTATGATATATCTTTTATTTTCTTTTAACATGGCATTTTTTTTTTTTTTGCACTTTTCCTATGATTACTACACTTTACTTCATTGTCTTATCATTTTTTAATATAAAGCAACATAAATGCTACATCATAAAGAGGAATCAATGCCATATGCTAGTAAAAACACAGCATCGAAGGCCAAAAAGACTTGGTTTAAGAAGGTAGATGTGCCCTGGGCTAATTTAACACAGAGAGACAATGACATCCACGATTGATTCTTCTTCCTATTGCAAATGAAGTCTAAGCCAACCTATTTGCCATCAGCAACATGTACATGACAATTCGGTTTTATCTAGTTAAGGTAATTACTTTAATTCTGTTATCTTAGGCATTTAGTATTTAACATTTGACGAATGGTTTAAATTGTTTTGGGGTTCTGTCAATAAACATCCCATTATAAATATAATTGATATTGCATAAGTCACATAGGAAGTCCCTGCATATCTCACTAGAATTGGGATTTTGTAAGAATTTTGCTAGGGGTTTATTTTTCTTATACATTGATGCATTGTCATTAGTTTTGTCATATTGAATTGAATTGAAGTTAAAAATTTCTTGATGCTTAATTATTGGTCCCTAATTCTATCATATCTTCTCTAAATCATCTTGTTTTCTCCATTCCTCCCATTCTCATCTCCTTGCGAGGATCCTTCATCCTTCTTTTATTTCACACTTCCATAAAACACCAGAATAGAGTCAACGACCAATTTCTCTATATGCAGCATATGCCCCAATACATGAACAGATTACTACGGATTTGTCTGGCCCGGCAGCACTGTTACTTTGCTGCATGAAAAGTCATTTTGCAGTTTACAGTAATTTGAATTTGAAGCTTCCCTGTATACACGAATTGTAAGTAACCTAGCAAACTCAGGAAGGACAGACGGTTAAATAGGGAAGGCCCCTCCCCATGCAGCCAACCAAAACCTAAAAAGTCTTATAGGCTGCACAGCTGCACACATGCAGAATGGAGGGATCATATTAAAAAACTCAGGCCATATACAAGGCATCATCCCTTCCGACATTGAGATGCATGATTAATCCTAGAATATTTCTCATCAGAACCAGAATAACAAACAAAAATAATACTAACATCATTACCACTTGAATCCAGGGTAAATGAATCATACCTGTGAAACAATTTTCCTAATCTGGGGCTCAAAACCCATATCCAACATACGATCTGCCTCATCCAAGACAAGGTACGTTACTCTCCTCAGGTTGGTATGACGAGCTTCCAGCATGTCAATCAGTCTACCAGGAGTAGCAATAACAATTTCAACACCTAAAGCAAAATAGAAAACTCAGTTCTAAACTTCAGTGTTACTGGTCTGACATTACTGAAATTCTCCCGATATGCCGAAAGAAAAACTGGTGCAGTCAATTGAAGGTAATCATATTCCTTTCTTTACTTTTCATTTTTCAGTATTTTTGGGAAGTGATAAAACTTTTGGATAAAAAGTTTTTTATGCAAAAGTCTTTGAAATAAGAAAAAAATGATGCGATAAAATAAGAGTAATGATGAGGAATAAAGAAAATAAAGTTAAAATAAATAGGTTAGTTGTATGGGTAGTTGCGTAAAAATAATTGAAAAGTAGGGCAATTTGTAAAGGAAGATGTGAAGAAATAATTAAAAAATAAGGTAATTATGAAGCGTAAAAAATTTTAAATTGAAAAATTTTAAGGCATGTTTGTTTTTAACAAAAACTTTTCATACTAAAACTTTGCAATCTAAAATTTTTCACTCTCCATAACTACTATATTTTAAAATTATCTCTTCACATCTTTCTATATGACTATCCTATTTTTTAATCATTTTTACACAACTACCCATACAATTAACCTATCTATTTTAACTTTGTTCTTTTTACACTTCATCATTACCCCTATCATATCACATCATTTTCTATCAATTTGACAACTTTTACACCAGAAACTCATCATCCAAAGGTGTGTTTGGGAAGTGATAAAATTTTTGGATGAAAAATTTTTTATGCAAAAGTTGTTAAATTGATTTTTAAAAATGATGTTATATAATAGGAGTAATGATAAGGAATAAAGAGAATAAATTTAAAATATATAGATTAGTTGTATAGGTAATTGTGTAAAAATGATTGAAAAGTAAGGTAATTTGTATAAAAAGATGGGAAGAAATAATTAAAAATAAGATAGCTGTAGAGATTGAAAAGTTTTAGATTAAAATGTTTTATGGGAAAAGTTTTAATTGTTGTCCAACAACCCCCAAAAGTTTTATCACTTTCTAAACACGCACTTAGGGTGTTTGACAACAACGAAAAGTTTTCACCTAAAACTTTTCAATCTAAAACTTGTCATTCTCTACAACTCTTCTATTTTTTAATTATTTTTTTACATCTTCCTATACAAACCACCCTACTTTTCAATCATTTCTACACAATTACTTATACAACCTATCTATTTTAACTTTATCATTTTTACTCCTCATCATTACCTCTATCATATCACATCATTTGACAACTTTTATTCTTCAAAACTTTTCACCAAAAGTTTTATCCATTCCCAAACACACCCTTAATTGAAAAATTTTGTTGAAAAACAAACACCCCCTTTGTTTGTTAAAAAAATAACCCCCTTTGTTTGTTAAAAAAATAATAAATAAACCTTTTTGAAGATCTCGAATCTGTGGTCCCTTAGGGGCACCCCCATAGATGCATGTACTTCTGACTTTTGAATGAGATCCAAATTTTGCAGCTTCTTCTTGAATTTGAACAGCCAATTCCCTGGTGGGTGCTAAGACAAGTATGATAGGGCCTTCGCCTTGCTCTGGTACGAACAAACAAAAAAGAAAACGAATAAAAAAGACCAACAAAATATGGCCATTCATATGCTAGTGTTCTCAACGAGGGGGAAACCAATAACAATAATATCAAATTTGGAATTGTATTAATCAAAACAATTATAAATCAACCAGATTTTGTGTGATTCATACTAGGAAATGGAAACATCTTCCTAGATGAAGTCTAAGAAATGAAACTTCCGCTTATTTCATAGGATATTTAGCAATTATCTATAGTCAAGTTATTTACAACATATGAAATTGTGTAACCGGTACCCAAGCATGTCACTCTGACGGCAGAAAGCAACTTACAAACAGTACTTAAACAGGAACATGGATGACAGCATGAAGTACAAAAGTGATATGCATGCAAGTGATTTTAGTTAGTTGCCAGTGAATGATACTAACCCAGACGAGGTTGTGCATTTACATGAACCAATGCAGGAAGAAGATATGCCAAGGTTTTTCCAGACCCAGTCTCAGCAATGCCAATCAAGTCTCTACCCTTTAAAGCCATTGGCCATCCTTGAGCTTGAATGGGAGTTGGTTCCACAAAACCACATTTCTCTATCACCTGGAGGCAGTAATCTGTCAAGGCAATTAAGATACATTAATTGTTGGAGCTTGCAACTACCCCGGTTCCGAAAGTAGGGTGTCCACAAATGTTTATACCAGTTTCAGATTCAAGTCCACAATATAACTTCAATGACATGAGAAATTACCAATGCGCAGCTATGTTTAAGGTAAAGAAGCCTGAGGTGTGCACCAATTTGCAACCACAGGCTGTTTTAGAAGGCACTAGGAACGTCCTTTTTTATTATTACCTCAATCAGCCATTTAGGTGATCATAGTGTATTAACTGCCTGAAGGCAAATTTCATAATCCCAGCCCACAATTGGAACATTAATTACATACATAAATGAGGTCAAAAGATCAGAGGCAATCCTCTAAAATAAATGCCAGTGAAGACATGACAATGTACCTGGAAAGCTGGCCTCGTGGAAAAACCGGATTGGCTTGGGTATATCATGGCCTTCAACAGTAATATCGCGCAACTGGCGGTATTGTATAACCTCCTTTTCTGACATCATCTGTACAGAAGCGCTCTCAAAATAGAAGTTCTTCTCGAAAGGTATCAGATTGCTAAAATCTTCTCTCGGTAGAGCAATACCATCTAACTCTCCTTTGCCCCGCCGGCCATCAGCATGACCCCTGCTGCTGCCACGAGCCCTATCAGAAACCCTACCTCCACCACCTCGGGCGCCGCCAAAGACTCGGCCGCTGCCTTGCACCAATTCACGCCCTCTACCACCCCCACGGCCAGGTTCAAATCCCCGACTGCTGCCACGACCACCAGCTCCCCCACGACCACTGCCATAACCCCTTCCACCACCACGTCCACCTTCAGGTGCGCCTCTCCTGCCAGCACGTCCACCATTGGAAACCCTCCCACCGCGCTCCAAAAAACTGCTACCAGTACCACTGCCGCCGCCACCCCTCCCGGTATTGAAACCCCTTCCAGTGCTGCGGCTCGGATCCGCACCTCTACTCGAAAAGAAATGGGGGCCGCCAGCTCCTGGTACAGGTCCAGGTGGACCAACGCCTCTCCCAGCAACAAATGGTCCAGATGACCCTCCGTAAGGAGGTGCTCCGACAGGGCCAGCGTTTGGAACGCCGGGGCCATAGCCGCCACCTAACGGAGGCACCGCCATTAAGTCACTGCAATTACCAATTCAATTCAGCAGAATCAATTACATCAAAAAAATCGGAGAATCGCATGCAAGAAATTGAACAAAATCGAAGAAGAAGACAGAGACGAAACCTTCTCCGATCGCGGTAGGAATTGGGATCGACATAACGGACATCAAAATGGTTGTTCATCATGGCTCGAGGGCCGGAAGATGATTCAAGGGAGGAGCGCGAGAGACAGTCGAGCCCTACGGCGGGCGGTGGAGGGGTAACTAGGGTGAAAGGGCTAGGGTTTGTTTTCCCTCCAAAAACAAAATTGCAATTGGAGCAGCGCGCAGGGGAAATCATCGACCAATGCCACTTCCCTCTTTTTATTTTTATTTGTTTTATTTTCGAGTTTAGTTGGTCGGTCGTAAAACTTTATGAAAAATTTTTAAAGTAAAAATTATTAAATTGATAAAATATATATATGATATTACCGGAGTAAGAATAAGAAATAAAGATAATAAATTAAAAAAGATAAGTTGATTATATAAGTAGTTGTGTGAAAATGACTAAAAAGTAAAGTAGTTTGTTTCGGAAAATATAAAAAAATAATTAAAAAATATAATACTTATGAAGAATGAAAAATTTTTAAAAAAAAGTTTTTGTTGACATTTTGTAGCTCAAACAAACGCACCTTTATTTTATTGTCCACTTCAATGAACATTTGCATTCCCTTTTAGCTAGCTTGCTTATGGTTTTGTCCTAAATTTTTTCTCTATATTCATAAAGGAATTCTTTAAACTTTTTAAGCATTTTAAATTAGTACAAGTGGTTTTATGCAGTGTTGTTAGAACCGAACCGGACCGGCCCTGTTTCCGATTCGATTCTATACGGTTCGGTTCATGTTAGAAATACGTGGAAAATAAGCTAAATCTATGTTTTGATGATTAACAAATCAATTTGAGTAAGTCTTGGCTACTAACATGTTTGTGGAAGTGTTTAAGGGACATACATTTGAAGAAAATAGATCATGGAAGGATAAGTCGATTTCCAAATCGACTCAGGCATCGACTTAAGGTTAAGTCGACCCCCAAGTCGACTCCAACATCAACTTCAATGCGTCAAAACCTTCCAGAGTTGAAAATGGAGAGCTAAACTGCCGAAGTCGCAAACGAAGTCGACTTCGCATGCGACTTGGGTCGAAGTCGCAGACCAAGTCGACTCCAGTATCGACTTCAACATGACAAAACCTTCCAGAGTTGAAGTCCAGACCACGAAGTGCCGAAGTCGCACCCCAAGTCGACTCCACTTGCGACTTGAGGTGAAGTCGCAGACGAAGTCGACTCCGGCATCGACTTCGATTAGGCAGAGGGGATATTTCAGAAGACAAGCTAAGATTAACTGATTTCAAGACAAACTTGTATGAAGATGAAGATCAAGCCAACCTAGATGCTCAAACCGAAACATATGAAGACTAATCCAAGTCCAAGCAAGATGCATAAACTCAACCAAAAACTTGTTCAAGATTACATGATTCAAGACTCATGGATTCAAGGCTTGCAAAATATGGAGCTAATGAAAGCAAGCTAAAGTGAAGACACAATGATTCAAAAAGAAATAAAAAATACAAAAGAACAACAAGGCATGAAGAAATCTAAGCAAAACAAAAGCATCCCAAAGATTTCAAGTTCGTCAAGCTAACTGACGAGGTGAAGTCGCATACCGAAGTCGACTCCACCTGCGACTTGGGTCAAGTCGATGACCAAGTCGACCCAGCAAGGAACTTGAAGTTGCTACGGACAGGCGAAGTCGCACCCGAAGTCGACTCCATCTGCGACTTGGGCGAAGTCGCACCCGAAGTCGACTCCACCTGCGACTTGGGTCGCAACGGTCGGAAAATATTCGAACATTGGCGCATTAAGTGCACTCCACCTACCTTCAAACATTCGGATTCCCTCCACAACTATAAAAGGCATTCATTGTGAACGAGGGAAGGAGCTGAAAATCATTAAGTGTGCATAACTCCCATCTTCAAGAGCATTAAAGAGATCAAGCCAATCCAAAGAAGAAGAACTTTGCTTCAAACTGCTAGAGTTCATCTTCTGAATCTTCAAAGCCAATTCTACGAGTTCTTCTCTGCGCCAAACTGCTTCTACACAACTGTAACGTGTAGATTCATTTGTTATTTCATTTGATTGTATTAAACTTGATCTAGTTTGAGGAACTAAGATCAAGTGTAAGCAAAGTAGTGTGTGATTGGAGTGGAACTCATCACCTACTTGTGCTGAGATTTGTTGAAGCCCCCTAGAGCTGAAATATAGAAGAGAGCAGTGGCTCTAATTGTATTTGAGGAATACAATAGTGGAACCCAAGTCACAAGGAGTGTGAGCTTGGAAGAGTGGAGTAGGGAGGTTGCCCGAACCACTATAAAAATTTTGTGTGCTTGATTTATATTTCTGCTCTCTACATTATATTGCTTTCCATTTCATTTCATCAATCAAGGGAATTAAACTTTCAAGGGGTTAAGTTTTTTAATTTACCAAAGAATTTTATAAGAACCCAATTCACCCCTCCCCTCTTGGGTTTTGCCATTAACTTGGGACCAACAGTTCAAATGCTGAAAACCGTCCAAATCGGCGAATCGACGGTCGAACCGGAAGGGCCGGACCAACCAGGTTCGACCGGTTGGACGGGCGGGCCCAAATAATTATATTAAAAAAAATGAACTAAAAAAATTTCAGTCGAATACTCGAATCGCCCGCTCGTCCTCAATCCTCATTTCCCCCTTCACAAAGACACAAAAAAAAAACCTAGCCTGCTGCTCCCGAGTCCTTCCATCGTCGAAAACGGGAAACCCACTTCGCTAACAGCCCGCACAGAGGTCGTCGTCCTCGTCGCCGTCCGCAACGCCGCAGCCCGCCTGCACCTCGTCCGCAGCGCCGGCACGCCTCGCCTCCCTCGTGCCTCATCTGCCGCGCCGTCACGCGCGCCCTCCGGCGTCGTTCTCATCGCAGGCCTCGTTCTCATCACGCCCGCCCGCCCAACCACACCATCCCAATCCTAGAACCTTTTACCTTGTCGAATGATCCCAGCCCCAGGTATAACATTGAGCAGGTTGGTTGGCATTCAATTCAATTCCACCTATTAGTTACGCGCTTTCCAGATCTTCATTTTTATTTAATTAAGTCTTTGGGATTGCATCCATGCTGCTTCCTGCAACCATTTCCTCATTTCAGATTTGGAGGGTATTAAATTATTAATTGAGCGGGCTTTTTTACCTTGAGAAATGGAACGTAATTTTTGTTTTCGAACGGATGTACTCACATTGGCAGAAATGATGTATTTATATACTTTTAAAATCTATGTTTGATGAAAATGATGCATTTAATGATTTATACTTTATAGATTTTTACATTTTTATTTTTTTCCGAACATAGGAGATATTCTTAATTTTTATATTATTATAAGTTATTTGATTGTTTAAATTTTCAACACTTATTGATTTGTTTTATTTTTTATTTTGTCAGGTATGTTTAAAGCAATTCATCAAGGTACCGAGATAAAGAGGAAGAATTCAAGAACTAATAACCAAGCAACAACGGTCACGACTTATTACAAGTTAAGTATTTCAGGTTAGTTAATGTAGTTAATTTTTTTAAAATTCATGCTTAAAGATTTTTTAAAACTTGCTATTAATTTTTTCCTACATGTTTTGTACTTATACTGTGGTAATTAAAATCTAACTTATATATTTAGGATTTATAAAAATAAAATTTTATGAATCTATTTATTTTAAAAAAAAATTAAAATTAATATTTATGACATCATAAATATGTCATGCTGACGTCACCGGTTTGAACCGGTTTGATTAATCGGTCGAATCGGTTCGAACCAGACCAGTTCCTTTACCAGTTCGGTTCTGACAACATTGGTTTTATGTAACTTCTTTCACTTTTAATATATTTATAATTGATAAACAAATTTTTTAAAAAATGTGCATAAGTCAAATTTGCTAAAAATATATTTACAAATAAATTATAAAAAATATTTAAATCTACTTTATATATTAGAATATAATAATTTTAATAAAATATTTACTATATAGTAATAGTATTTTATCTGGTTTAGATGTTAAAAATATAACTTTAAAATTGACATTTAGCATTAAATTATTTTATTACATTAATTTTATATATTTATAAATGGATCACGGACAGTAATAATAGATAAATAAAAAGGTTTGCTAGTCATATATGGCCAACATGCCCTAAATCTTATATGTTTTATTCTTCATTTATAAATAATTAAATATCTCATGATCTAAAATCCAAAAAATATATACATCTCTCAAAAAATAATAGATTTTTATTTGAAAAATAAATGATTTTTATTTAAAAAATAGATATTTTATTTGAAAAAATAATAGATTTTCTATTTAAAAAATGGATTTTAGTTTATAGATTAAACATGTATAAATTAACATATTTATAAAAAATAAATAAATACATGTGTGAATTCTTCTTCAAGCATTAAGATATTAAAAACGAAAAGGATTTTATATAGTCTATGCCCTTTTTAAATATGAGATCTATTTGTATGAAACTTGACTTTTATATAACTCTATGCGTTTTTTTTACTTTAATGTTCAATGAAAAATTCATTCTATCAATTATATTTATCAAAATTTATATTATGAAAAAAATCTCATCACATTTGTCTAATCTTATTATGCATAACCTCATCTACATATGTTTAAAATTGATATAATAAAATGGTTAATGTTAAATATCATTTTAACATCCAAACCATTTAAAATATAACTAATATGGGGGTGTGTCTATGGAGCCCTATCAAGTGCACCCGAGTGTACTTAACTTTGGTACATGGTGAGTTGTATATATGTCTAATTAAAATGTTATTTTAACACAGGTATACATGTCAATCAAATAATAAATGGTAAATAGAGTATTATTCTCACAAGGATTGTATTAAACGAATTAGCACCTTAAAATTCAAGTATAAAGTGAATTGGCACATTTAATGAAATTTGTGTTTAAAGAACTGAAATTAAATTTAATTAATTTAAATAAAATATGACGAAAATAGAGTGGATATTGTTGGGATTGTCTTGAGATGATTAAGATAAGTAGAAGTATGAATTCATTGACTCGTAACTATGTCAAATTGGCCCCTTTTTAAGTTAGTTATGCAGAGATTACTAATCTAGGTTCTTTTATATTCATACATGTCTTTCAATACATTCAAACCTAATCTTGTTTTAGTTATTTACTATATTTTCATGCATCTAAGTGAAATAAGATTTATAACTAAATAACCTAATCAAGATTACACAGGATTAATAGGTATATACTTGTCCGTATAAACATTTAATCACAACGAGTAGATAAAAATATGTGCCTTATATATAAATCTTATTCAAATCTATCTTTTTCAAGTATAAATCTGAATATTAAATCAATCTACAAGATGGCCAAGCTTGCAAATGCATTATGATACCTAGGACATTTTGAGATCAATAAATATAATTTAGGAATTGTATAATTATTAATTGAATGCTTTGAGTTTGATGGATGAGATTAGGGTAAATGACTAAGTAAGGTGATTAAGTTAATTACTCTACACAAAAAGACGAAATAAGGTATAGGAAAAGATGAGTTAGCATGTTCATTTAATTCCATTATGGGTGTGTTTGAGAATGGATAAAACTTTTGATGAAAAGTTGTAGAGATGAGAAGTTGTCAAATGATGTGATATGATAGGGGTAATGATGAGGAATAAATAGAATAAAGTTAAAATAGATAGGTTAGTTGTGTTGGTAGTTGTGTAGATGATTAAAAAGTAGGGTAGTTGTATAGAAAAATGGGAAGAAATGATTAAAAAATATGATAGTTGTGGAGAGTGAAAAGTTTTAGATTGAAAAATTTTAACTTGACAATTTTTTGTTGTTACCAAACACACCCTATGTATGCTAATTTGTTATTATTTGTTGGGTAAATTAGGTTATTGCTTGATAATTTCTTAACTTGGAGTGTATAAGTCGGATTGACATAAAATTTGGAGGGTAAACACATGTTGATGTGCTCTACTTAATGAATGATGTGGATTACGATAATCATGATTAAATTATGGTGATAATAATTAAATTTCATGGAATTTCATGAAATTTTTTCAAATGCTTATATCTTGCACTAGGATGATCGTTTTGAGGTAAAATTTTTTATTGATGGTTAAAACAAGGTGTTTTACAATTTGGATGGATTTGATTAAGTTAAATCTCATGGGAAGATGCTAAACCACTTATGTTTAAAAACCATTAACTTTTTACTTTTAAAAAGTCGGTTACAATTAATGAAAAGTTAAAGCATTTAATGATACAATTGAGGTGTCTTATGGAGGCGATTTTCGGGCAATTTTTTAAATTATAAAAATTCAGAAAAATGCATAGGAATGTTGCGGCATTTAAGGACGTTAAATGGGGGTAAGATGGGGCAGCCTTTCACGTTGAAAAATAAAACAAAATGGTAGCTATAGTGTGGAAGTGATTTCATGGAAATGGGTGTAGATTTTGGGCAGCTATTTTTAAAAAATAAAAAGCAGAATTATATGGGTGAAAATGTGACAGCACATAAGAGGATAAACCATGAAAATTTTAAGTATAAAATGAGGTGGAAATTAAGGTTAAATGCAGCTATATAAAAATGGTAAAATGGGAGGTAACTTGGAACTTTTTTGGACAGCAAGGTAAAAAAAAGAAAGAAAAACTCAGCAAGGATGTCCAACCAAGAAGGAAGAAATGAAGGGAAAAAAAGAGAAAGAAGGGAAGAAGAAGAAATCCAATTAGCGCAAGGAGGAAGCAACAACAACATCACAAGTAGGTGCCCTAATTATGTTTTTATTTTTGATAAGTTGAAAGGTTTCCTTACTTAAGTGATGTCTCATAAATTTGGCTCATTTATGAATGAGTTACACAGCCCTTAAACTGTTTAATAAATGTTAAATGAGTAGGAAGTTTTACTTCAAATATTAAAGAAATGATATGAATGATTTAAAGCTATTTTGAATAAGGTAATCATGCTAAAATTTAATTTAATTTCATACATACGTATCTGTTTTGAACATTTATTGTGTATTGATTAGTTGGGTTATTTTTATGTTAAATTTATGAAATTCCAAACTTATATTACGATTCATAGTTAGGTGGAATTATGGATTAGTAACTTGGTAAAATTTTCATCCATTTTTGGTAGAATGATGCTTGATTTAACAATGATGCATATGGATAATTTTTGGTGTAAAATACATCACTATAGAAGGAGTATGGGATGCCCGAAATGTTAGGGTGAAAGTTAAAAATCTGTTTTATACATATATGTAATGGGGACATCCAATAATAGGTGGAAAAAAGTTATGTTTTGAATAAATTAATTGAGGAACTTTAATTGCTTTGTTGTTTCTTAATTAATGTGTAAATATGTATCTAAACTAAGCAAAAATTGAAGAAAAAATTCTGTTTGAGGCCACCTTGATTATCCTATGATATATGTGTAATTAAATGATACAAATCAAGGATATGAATGATAAGGATAATGGTTGATCATAGTATTGCATATATTTTTAGCTAAAGTGCAAAAATAAAAAGAAAATATGGCAAAATGAGAAAATATAGGGCTATTTAAGAAAAATTATAAAATCTCAAAAAATCGAGATTGAAATTAGTAGCCCTAACTTATAAATAAATACTTTAAATGAATGCCAAGGTGGGAATGCAAAGTATGAGTGTTGGATGATAAAAAGGGAAGTGTTAAATTCCAATATATTGAGTTAAACTTAATGGGGGTAAATGAATTCGAAAACTTACCTTAAGTAAGAGTATCAAAATAAAAAAAGGTTATAATTGGAATCATAACTTAAACCAACATGTGAATTGGAAAAGTTGACACCAAACTTGAGGGAAAAGTGGCTTAAGTTAGCTTTATGTAAATTCATTAGGTTGGAAAACCCTAAGGTATGCAAGCACTTGTAATTCTATGCATATTGATAAGATATCATTTTCATTTATTTAGGCAAAGGCAAAGAGAAGGTGGAAGAAAAAAAATTGAAGCTATCACAGGTAAGCAAGCAAAACCTTTGAAAAGTTACTTTCTCAACTTTTGATAATAAATTACAACTTGTTTTATTTAAATGCTTTTGAAGTTATTTAAGGATGGTTACTCCTATAATTCTTGCAAATTGTCTTGAATATTATTTTATTAAAATTGTGTTGAAAATTTTTGTTTAAAATGTCAATATGTGAAAAGTATGCTAGCATGTCTATGATCATGATGCACAAGGAACTAGCTCTACTTCAGAGGTGTAAGCGGACAGGTTATCCCCCTCTAGTGTGACCAAGTCGCTTACACAGGCCAAGAGCCGGTGGCACTCTACTTGAGATGAGATCAGGATGATGCGATAGTCGCCTGACTAGCGTACTATCACTATGATGTTCATATCATGTTTATAATAATGCATTTGTGTTATTTATGAAACACTCATGTTGGGTATGAATTTTCTATTTGAAAATATTTATACAAAGGAAAAAGTTTGCTTGAAAATGATATAACTTGCTTACTAAGTTAGTACTCACGTTATTTTCCAAACCCAAGACAAGTACAAGAAGACTCCAGAGGAAATGAACAAGTTTAACTAAAGAAATATGATTCTTTTATTCCTTTATATGCACCTACATGAATGGTTAAGTCCTATGGAAGTGATGTTGTGGTCTGCTTACTTTTTATGAAATTAAACATCTTTGATGAGATATGTGTGATGGGATTTGACCTTATCAGGAAAAGATTGAAGGGTCATTTGTATGTATGAATTTAATGTGACAAGAATGATGTGAAATTTTATTATATATGGTGGAAATGATGTGTTGGGAATAGATAATGAATCTAAATACCAGAGCATGTTGATAGCGAAGATGGACAAACTTGGGGTATAAATGAACATGTTACCATGAGGTTAAATTTCTATGGAATGAATCACCAATGTATGTCTGTGATGTAAATTTTAAAAAAAAAAACCCGCAGCGTGACTAGGGCAATAGTCCTACTCGCATTTACCAATCAATAAACAATCCCAGAGTAAGGCTCCGACACCTCGGGTTGGGGTGCCACACGCATTAAACAAGATATATAAATGTAATTTCATGCAACTAAAGCTACAACATAACTATTTTATCATTCAAGCACAAAGAAACCAATTACCAGTCTAAGATATCAAATCTTATATATCTCCTATCACAAGAAGGCTCAGTCCAAAAACATGACTTTAAATCCCTTCACAATCAAGTTTACAATCATCCCAAAGGGGAAGAATAACAAAACTAAGAAGAGAAATGAGAAGAGGAGAAGAAATTCTATGTATTGCAGTAAAACAGCTTGATTCTCTACTTGAATCACCCTCTTGCCTTGAGCTATAATTTCTCTCTCTCTCTCTCTCATGGCAATCACAAACCTTCTAAGTTATGTTCTTGAAATCCAAAAAATGTATGTATAACCTCTTCAGTTTGGAGTTTCACATGTGACCTTCGCAGTTGCAGCAACCCTTTTATTCTCTCAATTTGCACATCAGTCAACAACATTTCTATAGCAAAAACAACACAAAAACAACTAAATGTAATTCGATATAATCTAATAAATCAAAATGATCTAAAATGAAATAATTTACACTAAATTTAGCTAGAAATGCAAGAAAAATGTACGTGATGCAAAAAACACACAAATGATCAAAATTAATGCAGAGCCTATACAAATTTGTGCATTTATCTTGAACTAGCATCCAAACTAAGTGCAAAATGAGTATTAATAATTCTATTTTCATAGAGTTACCAGTGCACCCAGGTGCAAATACTTATTTTTTATTTTTAAATTTTTTTACACAATTGTTAATCTAGGTATATTAAATTACTAAAATGTCACTGATTTTTAAAAATAAATAATTTAGAAATATCCAAAAAGGTAAAAATTGAGGCACGTTGAAATACACTCAAATTAGTACTTTTATGAAAAAGGTTTTAAAAAATTAAAAAATAGGTTAAATACAGCAAAGTGCATTGAAGCTACTTGCACTTGGGTGCATTTAATAATATCTCGTTTGTCTACATCTAAAATTTTCAATCTAAAACTTTTCAATCTAAAACTTTTTATTCTCTACAACTATCATACTTTTTAATTATTTTTTACTTTTTCCTATACAACTATCATACTTTTCAATCATTTCTAAACAACTACTTATACATTTAACTTATCTATTTTCATGTTATTCCATTTGCTCTTCATCGTTACCCTATCACGTTACATCTTTTTCTTCTATTTAAAAAGCTTTTCATCAAAGGTTTTATCATTTCACAAACACATTCTATATGGATAAATGATTGTATAAAATATTATTATATTTTACTGCATAAATAAGTGAATCTAAGCATTTTCATAATTTGCACATAAATTTATACATTTAAGCAAATGCAATCACACATGTTTTTTATTGGGTGGCCACACATGTTTTTGATTTGTATAAAATTTAGTTTCCTCACTAAAAAATTGCACTGGATGCAATAGATAAAGTAGATTTTTCATCTATCATCAATTGGGAAAATAGATAAGTTACATGAAACCATATCTAGACTCTTATTTAAATATACATATAGAATCTTGAGGTTTTTGCAATTTTTATTTTGTCTTAATTTTGCCAAAAGCCACTTATAATTTTACGTGTAAAAATAGCTATGCTAGTTTGTCGCTTACATATGTATGCTCATATGACTTTCTAACAAAGTCACTTTTAGTCATTATAATTTTAAGGATTTTGCAATTGTTAGCTTATAAGTTTTAATTTTTATCAAAAGAACTTGTAAATTTTATTTGCAAAAACACCATCACTAATTTGCCAATTACACCTATTTGGTTTTCAGCAAGATTCACAATTCGAGAAAGATTAGGGCCGATTCGATGGCTGGTGAGAAGAGGAGTAAGAAGGGAGAAGGGGTGAAAAGGAGAAGGAAAAAAATGGGGAAGTTCGGTATCCCACCCTTAGCTTAATAAGACGTTTGCTAATACAGGCCAAGCCCATACATGGGTGGGTCCGGTTACTGATTTGCCACTAACCTTTCCACCTGTACCACTTAATCAATTAAAAATTTCTCCGGGGGCGCTGCCCCATTGACCCCCGCGAGTCGAACCCTATACCTATTTTGTGATGATTCATAATAGTTATAATGTCTCAAACAACGTGTCAATCATACACTTCTAAATTAATACCCCACAAATCATACTATACCTAATGAATGCAACCACCAAACATGCCAATGCATAACTCATACTTATTCAAATATACTCGTGAATTGTGTGCCCTATACAACCCGACATACCAAGAGTTTAATGCATGCATGCATACACTAAATGTCCCCCAAGTGCCACATCTACACAAAGTATATACAACACTAATATCATTAAGTACTAGTGGTATTCACAAATTACGTCATGACTAAAGAAAGATTATATATAAAAAATACTTGGTTCTCACACCTTCAACTTCATTCCTCTTAGCTTTCATGAAGAGTAGCGTATCATCTTGTGATACCCAGACCCAAGTAAGGTTTAATTATATGCAATTTGCATATAAATATGGATCACGTATGGTTTAGTGGAGTTATAAATGATTTTCCTGAACAATATTGATGATTTATTGCAATTAGGGCAAATGATGATGAATGATGAATATAAGCCGATATGGGTCAATGTGATTAAAAAGGCTTAATGAGGAGTAGGGAATGTAATTATATTGAGGATAATTATCTCATATATTATGGGTTAACTAATGGAGATTATGTTGCTAATTATGGAGTTAAGGTAGCAAATGCTAGAAAATGCGTAACTCGACGCCGGGAAGGCGGATTAAGATAAAAATTGAAATGTAAGCACATAATTTTGTGCTTAATATTATGATAATTATGGATTATGAAAATAAGGATGAAATTAAGGTGAAAATTGATCATCACCGTTCAAAAATTCAAATGAGCATAAATTGAGCTAGAAAAATCGGATTAAGATGAAATTTGAAATGAATGGTTAAAGTTATGAGATCTATGCAATGAGAGGCATGGATTAAGCTAATGATGATAAAATCAAGTGATTAATGACATGTTTTAGTGGCTAATGGATTAGCTCAAAGGAGCATGAAATAGGTGGCATAAAATGGACGTCCAAATGAGTTATTTACATGGAATTTTTGATTTTTAAAAATTACAAAATATGTAATTAAGTGAGCTACATGGCAAGGGTGGCTGATGGAATTAATTTGGGAAGAATTTTATGGCACAAAATGACAAAACACCAAGGCACATGGACGTGGACAGCAATATGGGAGCAATGGAAAGGTCACGTTCAAGTGGCTTTTTGTGATTTTTATTAAATTTTTTTAATAGCTAAATTGACCCCTAATTAAGCTAGTTGCCTAGGGTGATTAAAAACCCATTAATTAAAGTGAAAATTAGGTGAAAAAATCGTTCAAAAGCTGCTGCAAGTGGACCCCACCCAAGTGGACAACTACATGAAGGAAGGGAGGTGCACGATCAAAGGCTGCAAATGTGATTTTTTATAATTTTTTTAATAAGATAATTGGGCCCCTAATTAGGCTACTACCTAGGGTAGTTAATTAGCCATAAATTAAAGTAAAAATTCGTGGAAAAAAATGGCAATCAGCAGCTGAAATGGACGTTGCATCTTGTGGACAGATTTTGTCCATTAATGATGTGGATTTTAATGGATTTATTAAAAATAATTTGCTAATTTAAATGGACCACATTTTTCCATGTCAGCAATAGGGGATAAGAATGTCTTAATCATGCTTTAAATAAAGTGGAAAGTGGGGCCCACAAGCTGGAAAATTCCAGCATATGCATAGGTGAACGTCCATATGGATAGGAGAGAGAAAGAGAGAAAATAAAAATGGAAAAAATTCCCAAGCAAGGCAGCTCTTCACGTCCCCATTCCAGCAGCATGAGGAGGAGGAAAAGAGGAGAAAATGAGAAGGGAAAATGGGAAGAAAGAAGAGGAACCAAGTTAGGAAAAATGGAGCCCAAGTTGATTCAATTCCAAGTAAGTATACCCTTTGATTATGGGTTGAAAATCATAAGTGAAATTTTCTTAAATCCTATGTGATGTTACTATTTTGATGTTTAATCATGATTATATAATAATTCATGATTATATGAATTATATAAGTTGATTTATAAAGTTTAATTTGGGGATTAATCAACCCATATCATCTAATCTACACTTAAGTGTAGTAAATCTGAACTAGGAAAGAAAAATATGAAAAAAATAGTAAATGAACTAATTTTATCATTAAAATTTGTGGAAAAATTTATTATGGGGTGATTAAGGAACTAAAAAATTTTCAGATCAAAAGGATAATCACGTTGGAAATTAAAAATCCGAGAAAATCAACCTGAACAGGGTTGAATTGGTGTCAGGATCAGCGGTACCAAATGATTTTTAAAAATTTTTGTACAAGAAATTTTGGGTTTAAAGTTTTACAGGATATATAAGACATATTTTTTTATCATACTAATAAAATAAAAATTAGATTTTGATGGGTATAAATATATCCCATAATTAACGTGATTTGGACTGTTTGAAAATAGATACTGCTGTGTAGCAAGGTAAAAATACCAAAATAAATATAAATTATTAATTTTTTATATTAAAAATATTTATTTTGGTTAATTCATGAAGTTATTAAGGTATGATAGAAATTTTAGATCAAAAATACGTAATTTGATATTAATTCAAGATTTTGAGAATTCAGTGTGCCTGAATTCAGCATTATGGACAGCTTAAGGAATAAATCAAGATAAATATTAAATTTCAGATTTTTGTGATGGAATTTAACTTAAAATTGGACATAAACAAGTATTATAAATTATTATGAGGATTTAACCTATTAAAGGTGAGTTTTAGAAAGGATGGAACTTAGGGTTACGTATAAGACCCGATTTCCTTGTTTTGATGTTGAAAATGATAAATGGATTATGTGAAGTGTTAAAATGCAAAAATGCAAGGAATTATGGTAAAAAGAGATGATTAAGTTTCTGAATGGTTGAGTAATATTAATCTTAAATTTTAAGATTAACATATGAGGTTTAACACGTCGAATGTATGTTTAAAACGAACGTCGACTTATGAAACATGAAAAATGAATGAAAAAATAATAAATGAGAGGTATGAGACCTCGTGTAATGACGTATGAATCTTTGTTAGGTGTATGAAGGAATACCCTACACATGGGGTACGGAATGATATGCATCAAATGACGAAAGGCATGATTATATGCTATGCATATGAAAACCGACTTGAAATTCAAGTAGTTAATGCATGAAATGAATTATGGGTTGGAAAATTAGGATTATGCAAGCTAATGAAAGTGTTACGAATACTATCTCAATTATATGTATAGGTAAAGGCAAAGAGAGAGCTAACTTGGGAAGCTAAGGGTGAACAGGTAAGCAAGCGAACTTTTCAAATTATGGATTTTTCTCTATATGTTGAAATGATGATTATGTCAATGTTTTTATGATTATGTTTTCACGAATGGGCAAGCAAAAGTTTTGAAAATGACGGCTTTAATGCAAAGCCATAAGTTTTGAAAATGGTGGCTTTAAGGAAAAGCCTCAAGGATTGCTTCGTTAGAAGCAAACAACGATTTTAAGATAAAGAATTTATCACAAGTGTTGCCATGGATTGGCAATGTTTTATGTTAATGGATTGAGAAATTTTCTTATGAGTAAGCAAGTTCTCCATGATAATGTTTTCAAAAGATTTCACATTTTATGACGATGGTTTTTAAGAATTTGCTTTTAAGCAAGCAAGTTCTTTATGATGTTGTTATTTCAAAAGTATTTTATATGAAAAAGGGAATTTTGCCCTTTTTCGCAAAGCAACAAATGTAAATAACTTTTGAATTTCTCTTATGATGTTTTACAATAAATGATTAAGATTACAAAAGAGAAAGATTAATTTTCTATGTCAAGATATTTAATTATAAATGATATTTTAGACATAGTACGTATGTTTTGAAATGATATTCGAAAAGTTTTGATTTTCTTTAGATAAGGAAATCTATGATGAAAATGTTTTCAAAAATGTTTATACGAATATTGTTGAAAGAGATTTAAGGATGACCAACCCAATAAGTGAATTCATAAAATGATTTAATTTCAGGTTGCTAAATGGCATGCAAAACACTGTGCAATTCCCCTTTTATGTAAAAATAGTGTAATAGATATGTGGACAATAATCTAATTTTTAGGTTGTGGAGAAGGGGATGTTATAATTGCATAACTTTTGTAAGCAAAAGGCCCTGAAATGGAAACCAAGAAAATATTAGAGAAATATATGATTTATTTTTGGAAATCCAAAAGTTTTGAATTTCTTTTATTATAAGGGTTTTTAATATGTATTGTTTCTCAAACATTTCAAATATTTATCAAAATGTTTCACTCAAAATATTTTTAAAAGAATTTAAGGAAGGTCACCTAAAATTAGATTTCAAATGACAACTTGTTTAAAGTGGGTGCACTCGCTTTACAAGTTGACACGGACTGCGATCTGTGATGTGTTTTTGAAAATGATTTGTTTTAAAAAAAAGACACAGATTTCGGTCTATGATGTTTTTAGATTATGGATGCAGACTGAGGTCTGTAATCCCGGTTTAAAAGGACATGGGATGTGGTCTGTGGTTCTTTAAACCAAACGGACTGCGGTCCGTCAGGATAATGTATGGTGCACCAGTGCAACGAATAGGCCGGTTGTAGAGCACGATTGGGATGACCGAGGCCCACTTTACATAAGGCCAAGTTGCTGAGGGATGACAGGAGTGCCAGCGGCGCTCTCCCTGAGATGGGAGCAGGATAAAGGAACAGTCACCTGGCTAGCGTGCTGTTAAGGATTCTCTTCCAAAAGGTAGCATGATCACTTGCTAAGTGTCACTACTGGATGAGAAGAAATGTGTTTGCAAACGTTTTGCTTTTCAAAAGCCCAAAGATTGAGATATAAAAGCATTTATATGAAAAAATTATCCTAAATTTGATTTTTATGAGCTATTATGTATAAGTTACCCTAAAAGAAAGGGTATTTTATACAAAAATGTAAATAACAGTAATAAAAGAAAATGTTTGTATGCAAATACATTTATGAAAATGGTTTATGTATTTTATATGCCTTGTTTGTTATAAACAAGCCCCAAGACGGGGATTATGAAAAAGATTTATGTGAAACTTAGTTTTAGACATAAGAATGTGCATTTCCAAAGGATTAAATGGTAAATGTTTATGGACATGAAAATGTCCAATACTCAAGTATTTTAATGAAATGTGTTTTAGGACATATGAATGTCCATTGTCAAGAAAGTCATGCCAAAAATATTTTGAGACATCAAATGTCTCTTAGCTAAAGGAATTTTATGATGGAAAAATATTTTTGGACATAAAAATGTCCTTTGCCGAGAAAGGCTTATGTAAATAATGTTTTAGGGCACGAGAATGTCCTCCTTTGCCAAAGAATTTATGAGAAAAATATTTTACAAAAGATAGTTTTATGTTAAAGTCTTTGAACATTAGAAATGTTCATCTAAGATCAAAGGAAATTAATTAAGGAGGGTAAAACGTATATGTTTTGCCTTAACAAGCCCAGACGTGGCTTGTAAATGATTTTAAGAATATTTTTTTTATGATAAGATATAAGGACATGGAATTGTCCTTATGAATAAGGATTTCATGATTATGTTTTATGACATATGAATGTCCTCAAGTAAAAAGGTATTCAAAATGGTTAAGAAAAATATTTTCAAGGAAGTCTTGCCCTAAAAGATAAAATGTTTGCTTACTGAGTTGTCATTCACGTTTTGTTTTCCCAAACCTTAGACAGGTACCGGGAAACTCAAGAAGATGCGAACCCAAGCAGGTGAAGAAAAGGTACGTGATGGTAGTCATGTGAGCTATAAGAAATGGGATAACATGGTTTGAAGTGCTAAGGTATGTTGATGTAATGAACTTATTTAGAATTATAAGTTCTATGTGATTCAATGATTGAGTGTATGTATGTGTGGAATGTAAATGTCATTGTAGAAAAGTATGAAGAGATGCTATGAATGAGATGATGAAATTTATTACAAGTGTATTGTCGCTTGTATGATGTATGATGTTGATTGTAAAGAAATGATTGATGAATAATAGTATGAAATATAGAGATATGGACGATAATGAACGAATTTTTTTTTTGGACGAGATCCAATTAAGAACCGCCGTGTGATCAGAGCAACAATCCTGATTCACATTTACCAATCAATAAGGTCTTGAGATAAGAAAGTGACGTCTCGGTTTGGGGCGCCACACATCTGGAAAAAATAGATGTGATATTTCAGGACATCTAGGAGCCACCTTCACTGGGGAAAGCAATTTTTTCCCTTCATATCATCAATAAGAAGAGACAAATCTTCTACACAAACCAAAATAAGTATGGAGACAAAGAATCTCCCTGATGTAACCCCCTCTTTGGCGTGTAGCGAGGTGACAAAAATCCATTGATGTTTATTCAATAGCTAACTGATTCAATACACGCTTCAATCCATGATATCCACTTCTCAACAAAATTCATATGTCACATTCCCACAAGAAACTCCATTTCATCTTATCATAGACCTTTGACATTTTAATTATCATTTCTTCCTTTTTACTTTTCTCCACTTCCTCATGTGGTGTATTTCTTCATATGCCATTAGCATATTGATTGTGATAAGCCTCCTTAGAACAAAAGTACACTGAGTATCTGCTATAATGGATTGAAGGTAGTTCTTCATGTGGTTTGCTAATATCTTAGCTAAGATCTTATACACAACATTGCATAAACTAATCAGTCGGAAATCCTTCATCCTCCTTGCATCCCTTTTCTTTGCTATCAAAATGATGGTTGACTCATTATGCTTTTCATCTGATTTAATCTTTCAATCGGGTCATTGCATTCCATTATACTTTAGCACATTATAAAAATATCTTTTCCTACCATATCTTAATGTTTTTGGTAACACCCTATTGACAACTGTCTGATCCTAAATCTTTAGTTGCTTTCATCTCCCTAAGAACATTCTTTACTTAATACATTTCCAAGGTTCTGATGAGATCCGTATCTTCTATATAAGACATTTTCCTTGAACATAGATTGGTAACTCTTTCTAAGTCTCTCGGTTTTGAGGATTCAAATGGCCCCTTGAAGTAACTACACACAATTTTTTCCATCTCTTGAACTTCTTCACACCATCTACCTGAAGCATTTAGCAGCTTATTTATCTGATTTCCCCTTCCCTTTTTTGATATCATACTATGAAAAAAGTTGGTATTTTTATCTTTTAATTGCCACCAGTGAGATTTTTCTCTCTACTTCCACAAGATTTCCTCATCTTATAAGAACCTGTTCATCCTTCTTTCAATCAATTTTATCATCCCATCTCTCTTCTGATATAGATTTCAGCTTCTATCTTGCCAGTTTCTCCTTGCAAATTGTTATTTCCTTTTGGATATTACTTCTTTTCTCCTTGTTCTAGTTAGCCAAATCTCTTTTGCATTTGTTAATCTTCTGCACCACCAAAGCGCAGTTCAACACATTTTTCCTATTCTGTCCATTCCATCCAACTTCCACAATTCAGATGGCTTCCCTATCCCTTGCCCAGAACAACTCATATCTGAAGATTCCTGGTGGTCTTCTCTTTCTCCTGACTGCATTAAGACATAGAAGTAAAGAGAAATGCTCTGAATATGTAGTTTGTAAATGATAAATTTTTCGAAAAGTGAACTGTCTAAACTAGTTCTCTGTTACCATCACTTTGTCTAGTCGGGCTTCCACCTTTTCTCTCCCTCTCCTTTTGTTTTGCCACATCATTGCTGACCATGTATATCCTATATTAATTAGATTGCAGTAATCCCTTATTTCTCTAAATAGGTTCATTTGTCTTTCACTTCTTATAGACATGCTACGGACCTCTGATGACCCCAAAACCTCATTGAAATCCCCCCACAATTACCCATGGCAAGCTGCTTCTAGTACTTAGTCTTTTCATTAACTCCCAAGATTCTTCTCTCCTACTAGTTTCAAGATTTTCACAAAAACCTGTCAGTCTCCATGCCCTTTCCCCTTGTTTGAAGACATCAAATGATTCTTTGAATAGCTCAAGACTTGAACCATCCAATCATCCTTCCATAGCACAAGCCAGTCCCCCCTTCCCTCACAATCCACCATTAAGCACCCCTGGTACCTTAACTTCCTTTTAATGTTGTCCATCTCACTACACCCTTTTTTGGTTTTGCATAGGAAAACGTCATTGGGAACTTCCTTCTTGATCATGTCAAGGAGGTTTCGAATTACACATTGGTTCCCAAACCCACGACAATTCCAAGTTATGATACTCATCTTCCTTTGTTTTTAATTTCCCATTGCTTCTCCTTATTCCTTCATTTTCCACGTCCCCCACTATCTGTTGTTTCTATGATAGTTTGACCATCTTCATCATTCCTCTTCCCATGTCCTCATTTGTTTTACCTCCTTCCTATTCCTAACTTTTCCCACATCTCTCTCCTTTCCCATCTCCACTTTGAACTCCACTCTCTGTGCTCTCCCCATGTGTTTGACAACATTGCCCTGAGGATCCATAAACTAGTCCCCATTCTTCCCTAATTCCAATTCCATAGTTTTGCTCTTCCCCACATTCTGATCATATTCCTCTAACTCCTCATCCTCCTCTTTCGCCATTTGATCCTCATCACCCTCGTAATCAAATCTTATAATTTTATCCACTATATCTACCTTTGGCTCTTCCCCTTCCCTTCAGTTTTCATCTAACAATTCCTTTCCCTCCCTCATTCTCACCTTCACACCTCTAGCTACTCCTTTGATCTCTTCGACTACTATGCCCTCCTCCTTATTTGCGATCTGACTTGGCACCGCATTCTCCTTACCCCCCCCACTCCCTCTAAGAACTCCTTTACCCTTTCATGCATTTCGCCTCTCCCATTCTTACCTCCATACCTTGTCTGCCCCTACCTTTTGTATTTCCCATATCTCCCAATACAACCCTATCCCCTGCATCTGCAAGGTCCTTTTCTTCAACCCATCTCCCTCCCCTTGGTACCTGCCCCCAACTAAGAGTCCCTTCTATCCATCCCTCCATTTCCACCTCAAACTCCTCCCTTCTTCTACACCTAATTTCATTAGTGTAAGTTTTTAGGAAAAACTCTATTTCTAGAACTTTTTGTTCCCTTAAGTTTGAGGGCTTTGAAACCTATCCTCGAAAAGTAGACATAGGGTAGACTTGCTTCTAATTGAGTCTCTCTCCCCTTTGTTCCCCAATTTCCCATAGATGTAGTAGAATATTGGTAGCCTCTTGTATTGAAATAGAATCCACCTTTTTATGAAGATCCGCATTGTACAAAGATACCCATTGTCAATGGTTCCCTTACATCTAATTCGACCCTTACTCTTATCCCATTTTCACTTAGACAACATTCATAAACATGCTTGAAGGAGTTACCGATCATTTCCCCCAATCTGTTGCAATTTACCAAGAATGGGATCTCTTTAATGACAAGCCACATTGGTGTTGAATATAACTCCACCTCTCCCCTCTCCATCGGTTTGTCTAGCTTCTCCATCAATAGAAGTTGTCTATCATATGTCTGACTTCCCTTCATCACCTGGCCTCGATCATCTTCTTTTCCAAAGGACACCTGATGCAGGTTCTCCTCTGACTTTATAAAGAGTACTATTGCAGATGTGTTCCAGAGTCTTCTCATCAACACTCTAAATAGTTCCTTGTTGTATCTTCGATTCATCCACAATGAGCATAAGAGAGAGGACTTACCTTCAGGATCTATTCTCGAGAGGTCTTTTCCTTCAATGGTCTGGATTTCCCTAGTCAGTAGGTCCTCATTCATAGCCATTTCTTTCAAAACCCTAAGAAACGGGTTGTCTTTGCCCTTCCCCTTTTGACTTCCTTTGACCATCGATTTTCTTTAGTCCCCTTCCACTGCCCTGTAATTTGTCTTTACTTCCCCATCAGTTTCCAATCACTGTGTGATACTCAGAACAAACACGACTCATACATGTAATCTAGGCATGTAATTAGTGTTAATTATATGATTAAAGTGGATGGATGAGATTAGGGCAAATGATTAAGTAAGGTGGTTAAGTTAATCAACTCAGCCCAATATGAGTTAATATGCTCAAAAAGGACAAAATGAGGTGTGAAAATGATGATTTGGTATGATATTTAATTTCATTAATTATGATTACATTGATGATAATTATGGGATAGATGTGGCTATTGTTAGAAAATTTATAACTTGACGCCCATAAGGCGGATTGACGTGAAATTTGAAAGGTAAGCACAAGTTCGCATGCTCTACCTCATTAATGGTATGGATTATGTTAATCATGATTGAATTATGATGATAATGATTTAATTTTATCAAGTTCCATATGATATTTTTAAATGCTCATATCTTGATCTAGGATGATCATTTTGAGATGAAAATTTTCATGGACGGTTAAAACAAGGAGTTCTATCATATGGATGGATTTGATCAAGTTAAATATGATGGAAAATTGCTTAATCATATAAGGACAAAAGCGTTTGACTTTGGCTCATGAAAAGTGACATGCCATTATAAGTGACACGTGTCAATATGAGATTCGTTGAGTAAGATTTAAAGTCAACCAAATAAATGAAAAGTTGACTTTGAAAAGAAAATAAGACCATGTCAAACAAGGATTCATTTGGAAGAAATTAAAGTCAACTCACTTAATGCTAAAGTTGATAAATTTACATCAAGTGGACACATGTCAACGTAGGGTGAAACGAGTAGATTTTTAATTACAAAAAATGCAAAAATGCATGGATAATGTCGCAACCCTTAGACATGTGTCATTGTAGGATGCATTTGGGAAAAAGTTAAGGTCAACTAAATTAATGCAAGTTGATCATTTGAAGATACATTGGACATGTGTCATCGTAGGATTGATTTGAGCAAGATGGAAGTCAACCCAATTAATGCAAGGTTGACTTTGGAGGACCCGCTTTTGAGGCGTCAAGAAGGGATAATTTTGGATAAATTCTAATAAAGAAAAATGTAAAATCTATGTGATAATGATGATGATAACATGGATGAGAATTGGACACATGTATGACTTAAATTGAGTAGCAATAAAGCAAGATGAATGGTTGAGATTAAAATAGTAATATATTGATAAATTAAACATGTTAAATCATGATTTATGAGGTGTCAACATGTGGTTAAAATCAGCAAAGTATAAAAGGAAATGGGCAGCCCTTAGGGACATCCTTGGATTGGTTAGAGCGAGAAAAACATAGGAAAAAAAATAAAGAAAAGGGGCAGAAACATGGGACGTCCAAGGGGAGAAGAAAAGAGGAGAAGAAGGAAGGGAAGAAGACGAGCAACCAACTTAAGCAAGGACCAAGCAAACATAGCTCATCAAATAAGTGTTTGAATTAAGTTTTGGTTTGATAAATTCTAAGTTTTCTGGCTCAATGAATGGTTCATAAAATTGATTCATTATGAACCCTAGATGATGATTCAAGAAGCCCATGATAGTGTTGTTAAAGGTTAAAGGAGTTGAGAGATTCAACTCAAGCATCAAGGAGATAATATGCATGACCTAGAGTTGTTTACAACATGTGTACTACACTGGAATTTTTGTTAAATTCCATTTAAAGTTTTTGTTTTAACCCTTTATTATATGTTGATTATGTGAATAATTTCCATGATTAATATATGTTGAACCAATCATGTTTGAATGGACCTTTGATGGGTGGAACTTTGGTTTAACAACTTCGTGAAAGTTTCCATTCAAATAGGGTGGAAAAGATGCATGACTTGAACAACAAGTTATATGGATAATCATAAGGATAAAATACCCTAACTATGGAGCAAGATGGCACGTCGTCTAAATGGAGGAAAAAAATTTAAAAATCTGTTTTACAAGGCATGTTGATGTGGACGTCCAAGGTGGAGAAAAGAGTGGGAAAAGTTGCTGTTTTGGGCAATCCAATTGATGAATTTTAATTTCATGATTATAACTTAACTAATGTGCAAAAAGGTTCTTAGGTTAAGTTAAAAAGGAGAGGAAAATTTTTGTTTTATATGAACTTGAATTATACATAATATATGTGTGTTTAAAGGAGCGAACATGAAAGGTATGGATGACAAGAAGGGAGAATGACCATGTATGATTAGCTAAGGTGTAAAAATAAAAGGAAAACATGGTAAAATGAGGAAATATAGAGCTCTTTTGAGAAAATTATAAAATTTCAAAATTTTGAGATTGAAACTAGTAGCCGTAACTCAAAAATAGGTGTCTTGGATGAGCACCAAGGTGAAAATATAAAGAATGGGTGTTAAATGATAAATGAGAAGTATTAAACTTCTATATGTTGAGTTAACCTTAGAAGTTATAATAAGTTTGAAAAATTACCCTAACTAAAGGTATCCAAAATGAAAGGAATGGGCACAAGTGAACCATAAGTCACATGTCACACCGATGTGTGAATTGGAAGATTAACACCCAACTTGAAAGATAAGTGAGTAAAGCTAGTTGAGGTGGATTCATGTAGATTGAAAAACCTTAAGGGATGCAAGCATTTGAAATTTATGCATATAAATGAAATGTCATTTTCATTTATCTAAGCAAAGGCAAGGAAAAGTATGAAAGAATGGGATTAAGGCTATCCTAGGTAAGCAAGCGAACTTTCCAAAATATTGATTTCCTCATATGTGTTGAAATGATTAAAAATGTTTATGTTGATGTTTTTATGAATTTCTTACAAGTGGGCAAGCACAAGTTTTGAAAATGATGGTTTTAATGAAAGGCCTCAAGGATTGCTTCATTGGAAGTATGCAACACTGTTTAAAATAATTACTTTAATACAAGTGTTGAAAATATTGGAAATGCTTTATATTGATGGTTTTAAAAATTTGCTTACAAGTAAGCAAGTTCTTCATGATGCTATTTTCAAAAGGATTTTATAAAGAAAAAAGGAGTTTGGACCTTTTCACAAAGAAATACTTACAAATAAGTTTTGAGTTTACTCCCATGAGATTTTGTGAAAAACAAGTATGTTTATGAAAGAAAAAGAAAAAAGGATTTGATTTATAGAGAAAGATTGGTTTTTCCATGCCATGACACTTAAACATAAACGATGACTTAGACATGGTCCAATTGTTTGAAATGATTTACTAGAAAAGTTTTGATTTCCTTTAAATATGGAAATATTTTGAAAATGTCCTGAAAAATATTTATATGGATGGTCAACCCGATAAGTTGATTTCATAAAATGAATTGATTTTGAGTTGCTAAAATAGCATACAAAAGGCTATGCAAGCCCTTCTTTATGTAAAAAATGAAAAAGTGATATGTGGACAAGGATATGATTCCAAGGTGAATAAAAAGAGAATGATGCAATTGCATAACCTTTGTGGGAAAAAAGCCCCGAAATGGAAACCAAGAAAATGTTCATGAAATACGTTGTTTATTCTTGAAAATTTAAAAACTTTGAAGTTTCTTTATCATCAAATTTTTTTTAGAAATGATTGTTTTCTCAAACATTACAAATGCTTATCACGGACTGCGGTCTGTAATGTTTCATGAGATCATGTTAGCATATGGACATCTACGATGATGTATGGTGCACCAAAATAATGAATAGGCCGGTTGTAGGGATGGTCATAGATAGACTAGGGCCCACTCTACATATGGCCAAGACGCTAAGGGATGATAGGAGGCCAGCGACACCCTTCCTAAGATGGGAGAAGGATTAAGGAATAGCCACTTGGCTAGCATGCTATTATATGATGGATTCTCTTTCAAAAGGTAGAATGATCACTTGATAAGTGTTACTACTAGATGGGGAGAAATGCATTTGCATATATTTTGCTTTTGAAAAACCCAGAGGCTGGGATATAAATCATTTATATGAAAAGTTATCCTAAATGGGATTTTATGAGCCTATAAAAAAATATTACCCTAAAAATAGGGTATTTTATACAAAAGTGTAAATATCAAGAATGAGATGAAATGTTTTCTATGCAAATGCTTTCATGAAAAAGGATTATAGGTATATGTCTTGTTTGCTATAAATAAGCCCCAAAATGGAGATTACAAAAAAGAGTTTATGTGGAAAAATATTTTAGGACATAAAAATGTCTGTTTCTAAAAAGGGCTTATGTGAAGAATGTTTTAGGACATATAAATGTCTGTTGCCAAAAAGAGATTTATGAGAAAAATATTTTGGACATAAAAATGTCCACTGACTAAAGAGATTTATGATGAAAAATGTTTTGGACGTAAAAATGTCCACTGACTAAAAAGGTTTATGAGAAAAATATTTTGGACATAAAAATGTCCATTGGCAAAAGAAGAATTAATGTAAAATGTCTTGGAACATTAAAAATGTTCACACAAGAACAAAGAGAATTACCTATAACGGGTAATATGCATATGCATTGCCTTTGAAAAGCCCAGACGTGGCATACAAAAAGTTTTAAGAAAAGATGTTTATGAAAATGTTTTAAAGGAAATTGCTTGTCTAAAGATAAAATGCTTGCTTACTGAGTTATCACTCACATTTTATTTTCCTAAACCTTAGACAAGTACCAGGAAGCTCAAGAGGTTGAGAACCTGAGCAATTGAGGAAATGTATGATATGTATGAGATGGTATTCATATGTGCTAAAATGATTAGCTATGATGTATGGAATAGTATTATTGAAAGTTTTAAGGGATGTTAACATATGTGAACTTGTTGAAAGTTCTAAGTTCTATGTAAACTGATGGTTGAATATATGTATACATGTATGGATGTTGAATAATTGATGATGAGTGAATTTTATATGGCTATGTCATGACCAGGTTGATAAAACCAATGATGTAAGAGAACAAGATAGAAGTTTATGCATGATATGCGTAGTTGATAACAACTGCTAGGTTGTAAGATTGTGAATAGGAATAAAGATGAAAGGGGAGCCAAAGGGTATTTTTAAAATACTAAGTGCGACGATTAACAAATGTATCGCTGCTTATGATATAAATGAGGTGAAATGTAAAAAAATGAAATGATGAAGGAAAAGGAATGAAACGAAAAAAATTTGGACGAGATCCAATTAAGAACTCGCCGTGTGATCAGGACAACAATCCCGATTCACATTTACCAATTAATAAGATCTTGGAGTAAGGCTCAGGATGTGACACCTCGGGTTGGGGGCGCCACACACTGTCCCCTCCTGCCTCTAATGCTCGTCTCCTGTCGAGAGTGACCTTCACCTGAGAGCACTAGCTGGTCTCACGTAGGAAGGAACTCTCCTTCATGGAGTATACTTTATTCTCTTGGTGTTGATATAAATTCTTAAAAACAATGTCTTAAGTCCCAAATTCCTTGTAGGATCGATATTTCAAATACTAAAATTCACGACCTAGGAACATGCGGAGAGAACTTCCAAAATCTAAATAAAATTTTAAAATCTTCTATCCACATAAAATTTTAAATCTTCTATACAAAATTTCAAGCTTTTACAAAATCATGTTTTTATGGATCTGAGGTTTAATTGTGGTCACCAAGTTTTTCCAAAATTCAAACGAAGATTTAAAATTCTTTTATAATATTTTTCTCAGATTTTCTCTAAATCTGAACACAACTTTTCATACCACTTTACAATGTTCAAATGGTTGATGAAAAAGAGGCACGATTTTAAGCAACAAGGTAACTTTATAAGATTGTTAAACGAAAATTACAATAATAAGATCTAAAAACAATATATAAAAATACATGAAGAAAAAATGGAAATTAAAAAGTAATAATAAAATAAATTTAGACTGGGGGTTAACATCTTCATGGAGCTTAAACCTTCAACATTTAAGTAGCTTTCCCAAATCTTAAAAAAAAAAATCTTAAAGATATATAGCTTAAGTTGTTAGCATTCTAAAAATATATCTTTTTTAAAAAACTACAAATATGTTAATGCATTAGAAATCTACTTTATCAAAAATTCAAATTTCATACAACAAAGTTGGCATTCTAAAAATATATCTTTTTAAAAAAACTACAAATATGTTAATGCATTAGAAATCTAGTTTATCAAAAATTCAAATTTCATACAACAAAAAAAATAAAAAATAATCCTATGCATAAAAAAATCCAATATACATATAAATTCTATTTTAATTTCACTCCAAAGTTAAATCACAAAGATCAACATGACTTTTCTAACTTAAAGTATAGGAAATATAATGCATAGCTTAAAGCCTCAATAATTTCACAATTTTAAAACATATATTCATCAAACCATGTAATTAGAGAAAAAAGACTTAAGGAGTAGAAACTTAGTAAAATTCAAAAATTCAAATTCCATTTTTTATATATAAAAAAGCCAATCCAATGAATATCATAAATTTTAGATTTTAGTGTGACCCTCTCATAGAATCCAAGTCTCAACATATGGGTTAATACCTTTATGGAGTTCGAAGTCTCGACAATCGATGACCTCTCCAAATCTAAAATACAAAAAATATATTATATAATAGATGAAAATTTCAAAATATCTATATAAATAAAAAATTGTCACTTTATCAACTATATCCAAGAATCTCACATTACCTTAACACAAAAGCAAAAAACATATGCTAAACATTTATGATTGAAACAAAGCATTGTAGTTTCCCTAGATTTCAATTAATCATATATAAAATTGGTACTAACACCTTCACGAAGTCAAACATTAACTTTTAATTCCAATAAGTAAATATAACCAAGGGCTATTAGAATATAAATGCAAAACACTATGTGGTATGAAGAATATTAAAAAAACAACAATCATCATCTAAGGTATATCTGTAACAAAGATTATTTTGAATAGCTATAGAAATATACATACTAAGATAAAATATACATATATAAATAACTGTGCAAGCTTCTTAAAAAAAAGAAGATTGGACCATATGATAATACGATGGCTTAAATTATACTAGAATTTCCCTAAATAATAAGCCCAAAATTTTCAAATTAATGTAAATGTCATGTTACACATATGTTAACAAATGGTCAACCGAAATAGTATCTAAATTTCTGATTTAAAAAGTCTAAATTTTACTAAATGAACATGTTCCAAAAGCAACAATGGAAGTTTTAATTTAAATCAATGAGATAACTAACCTAAAAATTATATTTTTTAACCATTATGCATGATAAATAGGTGAATCATATGCACATATTTTTTTGATAAAGATCATACGCTGTGGAACCGTAAATTTTAAGGTCATGTGTGAAACCCTAGGATCATAAACCCTAGGTAATGTATTGACTTCTATATGAAATAAATATATAATTTCTATAATAAATGGAGTTGAAGGATCAAATAATTAATTATGAAATATAATTTCAAATGAATAGTAAAACGTGAATAGTAATCATGTGGTTAGGATAAAGCCTTAATCACAAAAGACGAAAAAGGAGGCCCCACACAACAGGACAAAATAGGAATAGAGACAAAAGCAGACTTAATTTAAATTTACAGAAGTTACATTTGAGATTTATAAGGAAATGGAGGGTAATTTATGATTAGATATGGAAATGAATTTTTACAAATAATTCGGGAAGGAATTTCAAAATTCTAAATTATACCAAGTGAAGTTGTTTAAATTCACGGACCTTATTGAAAAATAAAAATAAGTGAAATTTTTTTGGACAATTAGAGGTCTTAACTAAGGGCTTATATTCATCCATACTATTCTCATTAAAATCTAAGCATATATAACTAAGATTGATATGAGAATTTGATAGAAAATATCAAATTGTATGCTCTTTAATCTAGACGGAATAGATTATGAAAAATAATTGACATCCAGTGGATATTTTATTTTTGCATAATTAATTAGTTAATTAATATCTTGATGTATATAAGGTTGTTTGAGATGAAACTTTTGGAGCAGGCCTATTTTAATATACCCTACATAATGAATGGATTAAATTTTGAAAAACATGTCTACAAGTTTTTAAAATGAAATTTTATGCCAAAATACGATTTTAATTAAGTTAAAATATGTACTTCGCTTCAATTGAGGTGAAATTTTATGGGTAAGCCTATTTTAATATGCCCAATTTAATAAATAAATGAAAATTTGGAAAATATGTTTCCAAAATTTTAAAAAGAGATTTTATTCCAAAAATGAATTAATTAATTAAAATAAAATAAAAAAATTTCAAAATTCCAAAAGGTGCATTTTGTGAGAAATTGTATATTTATTAATAAAAAAATTTCATAATATATAAGTGTGTATGTAGGCAGTTATGAATTTATTAATTAATGATGAAATTTTCCAAAAAAAAATTTGCATGAAAAAAAACACGCTGGCAGCAAATGGACGGTGCATGTAACTACGTGGACCACTATTTAGGAATAGCAAATTAATTTATAATTGCTAAATTTTTAAAAATTCAACACTTGTAATATATTAAGAGGTGACTTAGGTTGGGCTAAAATTAAACCACGGTAACACCGCAGTTGAGATATGTATATAAAGGGTGTTGCTGGATTGAAAAAGGGACGTTCAGAGAAAAGGGCAGCAACATTAGATATATATAAAAAAAATTGTTTCAGCAAGCCAAAGCAAAGACGTCCAGCATCACCAGGTTTTTAATCTTTCCTTCCTCACGTCAAAAGCTTTCAACCAGGGTTTTTCCTTTTAATGCAATGCTTCATGTCAGAAAATTTATCTCTCTTAAAATACTGCTTCGCCCCTTGTTATTTTATTAAAATATTTAAAAATACATATATATATTTCTAAAGAGGGCAGATGGGCATTACTGGACGTTTCTGGATTCTAATGAATACTATTAGAATTGTTGGATAGATGTGTTGGACGTTGTGGCCAGCAGCGTTAGAAAAATGTTTTTTTCAGCAAAAGCAACGTCCTAAGCATCTAGCATCCAGGGTAGCAGCATTATATATATATAAATAAATAAATAAAAAATTTCAAGCAAAAGCTAGAAGGACGCTCCAAGGCCAGGTGTTGTTTAATCCTTGTCCTTTCATTTCTAATTGAATTGTATATTTAATTCTGGAATGGATGTACCGTTCCAAACAGATTTTTATAATCATGTTTAAAATATGATTTATGAATAATGAAAAGATGGGTAAGGATTAATGTCATTAAAATAATTCAGCGTTAAACTAATTTAGGGATATTTTCATGATTAATTTGATAAGTCTAAGTTAATCTTGATTTATTGCTTCAAATCTGGAGGTTATGTGATGTTAGAAACAAAAATATGAACGAGATAGTAAACAAAAGACTTTGGCCATAAATATTTGTATAAAAGCTCATTATATTATCATTAAGGAACGACCAAATTTTCATATTAAAATATTAAGTAGGTTACAAATTAAAAATCCGAGAAGATTAACATAAATAGGGTAAAACGGGTGAAAGGATCATCTTAGTAAATTATTTTTAATAATTTTTGTAGATGGATTTTTGATCTGAAATTTTGATATAATGTATAAGATATCATGATTATCACTTGATAAAAATAAAATATGATTTTTGGCTGACATAAGTATGGTTTAAAATTAACGTGACTAAGGCTGCTCCTGATTTCACAACACTGTCCAGCATAGTGAAAATACCAAAATAAATATATAATGTTAATATTTCTTGCTAAAAATTTTATGAGGGTTAATTTATATAGTTATTGATGTATGATAAAAATTTAAGAATTAAATAGCTTTATTTGATTACAAATAAAGATTTAAAGAAATCAGTACGCCTGATTTCAGCAAATGTGGACAGTTTGAGAAATAATGAAAAAGAAATATGAAACCTAAGTGGAAATGACCCGAATTGATATATATATATATATATGCTATTCAGGAGTGTAATAAAGGATTAAGGATAGCAATAATGATTAATAATTGATGTTATAATAGGTATATGGAATTAATGGATAAATAAGAAGATGGAACTTAGTGAAAATAAGAAGACAAGGGATGTTTTGGAATTTAATAGTAAGTTCTAGAAATTTTAAATGAAATATTATAAGAAAAAATGGTCCTTTTTATGTGTATAGGAAAAAGAAAAAGAAAAGGTGGAAGGTACAAGCTAATTCACTGGTAAGCAAGTTATCTTTTGAAAATTGTTATTTTTCTTCTTGTATTGCAAATGTGTTATAAATAGGTTGATTTGGATATTTTTAAATCTTATTTAAGGATGGTCATTCCTATAATCTTTGAATTGCAAAGAATACTTCTATTTATTGAAAATTATTTGCAAATTATTTATACATGAAGTGGCATGCCAGCATGGGAATGAATGTACATGGTGCACGAGGATTAGGTCATGAGAGAGGTGTAATTAGACCGGTTGTCCTCCTCTAGCATGACCGAGTCGCTAATACAGGCTGAGGCCAGCGGCGCCCTCCCTGAAATGGGAGCAGGATCAAATAATGGACACCTAGCTAGCCTTCCATCGTGAGAAATGTCATGTATGCTTGAATGCATTGAATTTTTATATTTATGAAATGCACAGAAAGGAAATGGAAAATGTTTATTTGCAAAATGAAAGGACTTGCTTACTGAGTATTAGTACTCATGTGATTTTTTCAAATTTTATAGACAGGTACGAGACAGACATCGTACAGACACCGAAGTGAAGTTACATAAGTTACCGCCTTTCTTGTATAAATCTATGGAATGATGAATTTTGTACAGGCAGCCGTGACTGGCTAGGAAACCTCTGTTGTAATTAAATAACTGATGAATGTGTTATGAATGTACAAAAAAGACAAAGACAAGTTCTAATTATCACATATGGAATCAAATAGAAATGGTTTGGTTATCTCATCTTTTCACAGGTTATGGGTATTATGTATGAATATAAAAAAAAATCCTGCTGCGTGACCAGGGCAACAATCCTGTTCACATTTACCAATCAGAAAGCGATCCCGAAGTAAGGCTCTCCAGCACCGCGGTCGGGGGCGCCACATACGCACATAAATATTCAGAGTTATATAATAAAATATTTACAGAGATAGAAAGTCATTGTTGATCAAAATAGATAAGTAAAAGGGCCCATCAATCAATTCTCCAAGAGCCACTTGCAATATAACCAAATACATATCTATTGGGATCTTGAAATTACGTGATTGTGTTAAGGAAAAATATAAGATTTGGAGAAGAAAATAAAAATTGCATATTAAAAAAGTAAGTCATTTTACAAATCTAAAAAAACTACACACCTTGAGCCATGAAAAGTGAACTTTGAAGTTGTCAAGGATCAGAAGCAAGAATTGTTTATTAGAGTTGTGATGGAATTGAAAAAAAAGAAAGATTTACCAAACCTCAACTAACTCATGAAAACAACACTACTTCAACTATGAAGATTATGTAGCTGTACGCAAACACTCTTGCTTTGTTTGGAAGATAATGATGTTTGGAATTATATCCATAAAGATAACAGACGTAAAATTCCTTGAAATGTGAATATCAGAAACATATTTTGCAAGGTGTTTGATTTTTCCAATCTGTAACAATGACATATTGCAAGAGTCATAACTGGCTGTACATTTTCAAATTTAAATGGGATTAACTTGAACAATTTAAATGGGGCCATCAATAGCATCAAGTGGACTATCTAGCTTATGGATAATACGTACAAGATAACTATTAAAATTTATTAAACAACTCCACTATAATGAGTGGGCCATGCATTTAAACTCGTTCAATGTAAAAAAAAGTATTTGAAGTATAGATATAAATGGTATATGTATAATAAAAAAGAGTTTATATAATTTAAATATAAAATGAGACAAGTAACTCTCTACATGAAAATAGTTCTCCAACATACATAATAGGTTAATCATAAGAATTTGATGATACACATAAATGTTTTACTCAAATGAGAGTACTTTTAAAATTAAATCATATTTGTTCAAGAACTGATCAAATTTTATTTATGAATTCTTGAAGGGGGCATTTTGTTAACATAAAATGGATGTCGAGTGAAAAACATTATATAAATGGTTTTTTAAGTGGATAAATTATTTGTCATTCAGATGCTATTTGACGAGTTGCGTATATGTCAATTAGAATGCTCGCTGTTTACGCAAGTATACGTGCCGTGTCAAGTAATAAAGAGTGAGTAGATTATCGTTCCCACGAGGAATTGTTAACCGAAATTATTAATTAGTTAAACTGCTTTCGATGGATGGAAAATTCTGGGTTTGTGATTTACTAAATTAACGATTGCAAAAGTAAGTCAGAGTAGAGATTACGAAACAACTGGATATTGAAAATGAGTTTACTGATTAGGGATGGCAGATGGATAGATCGGAATCCTTGAATCTAAACTATATTGCTTTGGTTCTTATTAATTGGATTGTATATGGATTTACTAGCCCAAGTTCATATATCTTTATATATGTCTTCCAACATTATATAAAGCTAATTACACCCTATTTAATTGTTATATTCCCATGCCATTAAATAAAGTGAAATTGATTTATAACTTGTATAATGACTACACAGGGTTTAACAGTATATTCCTATCCATTAAACAACTCTCCTTACACAAAGGTAGAAACTTATGCTTTGCACATAGATCTGGCAGAGATTTTCCTCTTCTAAGGATAAATCAAGCAATTAAGTCATCTTACAAAGTAGCTAATCTTCTAAAAAGCATTAAATCCACACATGCAAAGGTAAATCATACACAATCATGTATAAAATCAAATATTCATGCCTGAATATTCTAAGAACCAAGAAACAATATAGTTTAGAGTTCAAATCATCCTCACTATCCATCTAATGGAGGTTTAGTTCAAAGACATGATCATAACATCTAATACATCCATGTAAAAAGTATCCATAAAGGTAGAGAAAGAAAATTGGAAAGAATAAGAGAAAACTGTTTTCCGACGGTTTCCACCAATGGGACTTGAATCCTCTCTTTAATCTTGATTTCCTCTTTCTCTTGCACTTTAGTTCGTCCTTAGGCTCTCTCCTCCTCTTCCCCTCGCGCGCGAACCCCTAGGAACTATTTATAGAGTCCCTTTGCAAAGCTTACGCACTGAAGTTTCCGCGTATAGATGCATATTGGCACCTAGGTGCCCCTAGCTAGCGCCTAGGCGCCAACTCTCTGTGTGCTGGGCAACTTGGACACTTTCTGTAAACCCTAAAAATCCATGCTTTGGCGCCTAGGCGCCAACTCCCTGGAGGCATGCCTGACTTGTGACTTCAACAATGTCTGAACTTGGCTTGTATGTAGATGAAGCGGCGCCTGGGCTCCCCTAGGTGGCGCCTAGGCGCAAACTCTCTGGAAGCCATGCTGTAAGCTGAGTGTGTGCTGAAAATGGTCAAGGCATGTAGGGTGGCGCCTGGGCGCCTAGGCGCCATCCATCTACCTCTGGTTGCCTCGGCTTGCATTCAACTCGTCCGCTTTGCCTTCATATGTCCTGTCCTTCCTACAAAAGATGAAAAAATTAACTAAATAAAGTAAAAATTCCTAAATAATGCTAGAAAAGCCTAAAAACTAAATAATGCTCCTAAAATACAAAGCGGATGAAAATTAAACTAAATGAATACAAATTAAGCTTAATCTCTCGAACTAACGCACAAATCAAGTCTGAAAATGGGCCATGATAACTCGCAAAAATACGAGTTATCACACCCCCAAACTTAAATGTTGCTAGTCCTCGAGCAACACATGCAACCCTAATAAATAAATGAATGAATGAATCAATCGTGCAGACTTTATCAACTTCGTTTACTTCCTGTTATGTTTTGATCAATCCACTTATCCATTTCACAAGGTCGAGATTAATTCAACTTGAAAAATACTTCATTATAAAAACAAGGCATGCATTTTCTTTCTCAAACCAAGTTACCTGTGAATGCTAAGATTCCATAATGCACATTCGTAATTCAACACATTAATCTTCCATTCGATTAGAAAACTGGTTAGAAAATAATGACACAAGCAAACCAAAGGTCAAGCTGAATAAAACTGGTCACAAAAAATGGTATCAAGTCACTGGATTCTTTTTCCCCCAAAACTTATTGCAAAAATTCTCCTCACCATATTTCAGGATATCTGGAGATCTCTTTTTAGTTTTTTTTTGACTCCCCTCACCATATTTCAGGGTATCTAGGGAGAATTTCCATTTTTAAGCGTTTTACTGTGATTTTCTTTTGCTTTTTTTAAGCGAACCTTGCCATTTGTCGATGCCAAGTCCCGGTTACTCAGCTTAGGTCAACCACCCCCTTATTATTTTTTCTAATGCCTTGTTAGGGGTACTGAACATGTTTGAGTAATTCTTGTGAAATAATACCATTTCTAAACCTGTTAAAGTACTTGGTCAACATTTATTTAGTTCAGTTTTCATCATCTCGGTCTGAAAGATATGCCTGTGATTGAATTAGAACAATGCATTATGAAATTCCTTTTAATTCTTTCACCTGTTACTTTCAACCTGTTTTCATACTTGGTTTTTAATCTGAATAGCTCATTCTTTCATGAATTCAATTTCAAGTCAACATTAATCAAAACCTTGCACATTCTCACAATAAGATGGATTGAAACAAAGACAACTTTCATTAGATGGAATTGACATACATGCAACATAAAATAAAACATGAATAATTAAAATGAAAAACTAACCTATGGTTGAGAATTATACACCCCCCAAACTTGAGAGACGCATTGTCCTCAATGCATGATCCTAAAATGAACTAATAATGAAAATACAATGAAAAGCAAAACTAAAAGAAAAGAAAAATGAAAATAAAGGACTGGGACTCCCCTCGTGAATCGGACTCCGTCGCGTCCTCGTCGTCGGGCTGGGGCTGGAATTACTGCCCGAAGCAGGCACGGACCTCTGGTGGCGTCGGTGGGAAGGGCGGCAGTGTGGAGGTGTCAATCTGGCGGTCCTCAACTATCCACCATAGGTAAGCCTCCATCGCCCGGTCATGCTGACGCTGGTATCTGGCTTGGGCGGCAACCAGATTCTCTAGGTTGGTTAGCCGCTCGGCTGTAGATAGCGGCTGCGAGGAGGGACCCACCGCGGATGGAGCTGTGCTGGGGTGCGTCGTGGCGGTGCGGACCTAGGGCTGGGTGCGGTAGGAGAGGTTGTCTATGATGGCCTGACAGTTCATGACCTCCTCCGTCGGCTCCCATTTGACACCGGCCCGCTTGCAGAGCCCGGTGACGAGCTACGTATATATCAATAAAACTAAAAAAATAATTGGCTAAATAGTTCCCCAGCAACGGCGCTAAAAACTTGACAAGCTGCGTATATATCAATTAGAATGCTCGCTGTTTACGCAAGTATAAGTGCCGTGTCAAGTAATAAAGATTGAGCAGAGTATCGTTCCCACGAGGAATTGTTAACCGAAATTATTAATTAGTTAAACTGCTTTCGATGGATGGAAAATTCTAGGTTTGTGATTTACTAAACTAACAATTGCAAAAGTAAGTCAGAGTAGAGATTACGAGATGACTGGATACTGAAAACGAGTTTACTGATTAGGGATGACAGATAGATAGATCGAAATCCTTGAATCTAAACTATATTGCTTTGGTTCTTTTTAATTGGATTGCATATGGATTTACTAGCCCAAGTTCATATATCTTTATATATGTCTTCCAGCATTATATAAAGCTAATTACACCCTATTTAATTGCTATATTCCCATGCCATTAAATAAAGTAAAATTGATTTATAACTTGTATAATGACTACACAGGGTTTAACGGTATATTCCTATCCGTTAAACAACTCTCCTTATACAAAGGTAAAAACCTATGCTTTGCACATAGATCTGGCAGAGATTTTCCTCTTCCAAGGATAAATCAAACAATTAAGTCATCTTACAAAGTAGCTAATCTTGTAAAAAATATTAAATCCACACATACAAAGGTAAATCATACACAATCATGTATAAAATCAAATATTCATGCCTGAATATTCTAAGAACCAAGAAATAATATAGTTTAGAATTCAAATTATCCTAACTATCTATCTAATGGAGGTTTAGTTCAAAGACATGATCCTAACATCCAATACATCCATGTAAAAAGTATCCATAAGGGTAGAGAAAGACAATTGGAAAGAATAAGAGAAAATTATTTTTCGGCGGTTTCCACCAACGGGACTTGAATCCTCTCTTCAATCCGAGCTTTAATCTTGATTTCCTCTTTCTCTTGCACTTTAGTTCGTCCTTAGGCTCTCTCCTCCTCTTTCTCTCGCGTGCGAACCCCTAGGACTATTTATAGAGTCCCTTTGCACAACTTACGCACTGAAGTTTACGCGTACAGATGTGTATTGGCGCCTAGGCACCCCTAGCTGGAGCCTAAGCGCCAACTCTCTGTGTGCTGGGTAACTTGGACACTTTCTATAAACCCTAGAAATCCATGCTTTGGCGCCTAGGCATCAACTCTTTGGACTCTTCTGGCTTGGAGCTTCTCCTTGACATCTTGTGACTGATCCTGCCTGGCGCCAACTTCCTGGAGGCATGCCTGACTTGTGGCTTCAATAACGTCTGAACTTGGCTTGTATGTAGATGAAGTGGCGCCTAGGCGCCAACTCTCTGGAAGTCATGCTGTAAGCTGAGTGTGTGCTTGAAAATGGTCAAGGCATGTAAGGTGGAGCCTGGGAGCCATCCATCTGCCTCTGGTTGCCTCAGCTTGCATTCAACTAGTCCGCTTTGCCTTCATATGTCCCGTCCTTCCTGCAAAAGATGGAAAAATTAACTAAATGAACTAAAAATGCCTAAATAATGCTAGAAATGGCTAAAAACTAAATAATGCTTCTAAAATGCAAAGCGGATGAAAATTAAACTAAACGAATGCAAACTAAGCCTAATCTCTCGAACTAACTCACAAATCGAGTCTGAAATGGGCCATGATTACTCGCAAAAATATGAGTTATCACTATTACATGGAAAACACATGATTAAAGACATTCTACACACTTCATGTTGCATGGTATAGAATGTACAAAGAGTTGTGGCTGCTCCCGCTGCTATATGTTGTGTTACATGTGTTATATAATGGACTAGGAGTTATAGTAACTTCCACTACATTTGAAATCCTGACTAAAAGAGCTATTCTGAAGTTGATGACTATAAAAGTTAGTGGCTTGAAGCACAAAGGAGAGAAAATTATACCATACCTAGTTGGAGAAATTCCAAAAGTTTCATTCATTTTGAAGAAATTACCATCGATCTGAGAGGAGACCATAGATTAAATTATTGCATTTTGACTGTAAATAATTTAATTTGAGTTTATACAAGTTCTCGAATCTTAACACAAAGGGGAGATCCCTAAATTTTGTTTTTATCTTCCTAATTTTCTTTTACAGGAATTTAGAAAGGGTGAGATCGGAAATCTCATCAAATTTTTCTTATTTGCAAGTTGTACATTTTAAAATGGAGATTTAAACTTGGTTGCTTGAGTTATAGATAAATTAATGTTGAGTTGTATAACCCTCATGTTGAGGAGAGCACAAAATTCCAGCTCCACTTGAGCAATCCCAGCTCCCAAAACCCTCCCACACGTCCAAGGAAGAAGAAGAGGAAGTTAAAGAGAAAAAGTATGAGAAAAATAGGGATATCTCCACTTCGGATAAGTGATTTCTATCCAAATTTCTTTTGAATGTTAAGTAGGGTAAAACCATGCTTAGATAATGCCTAAGCATGAGAAAATAAGTATAGATATAATGCTTAATCAGAATTATGCCTAAACATCAAAAATTTAGAGCAAAGATAGAGCATTCGGGAAGATAGCATATGATATATGTAAATAATGCTCCAAAAATGATAAATAATGATTTGAGATGTATGATTATGATAAATATGATGTTGTAATGATGATATATTAATTTCACGATTTTTGGAATTAAGGATTATGCTTAAGTGAATTTATGTTGATTTTTAGTATATGGAGAAAGTGATTTATTTAGCCAAGTAAATGATGATAAATTCAAAATTTATGAATTTTTCCATGATATACTAAGTGTAAGTTATATCATAGTATTTTTTATTTTTGGAACCCATGAACAGTAACCCAAGTTGCTGTGAACAGTAACCTCAGGCGAACAGTGATTTGCTACAATAATCTACTACAATAATTTGTTACAGTAAACATCGTGATTTTGGAGAAAATTTGAGATTAATATTTAAATCTAAGGATGGAATTTTTGAAGAATTTATGGATAAAAATATCCATATAAAGAAATAATGCCCAAATATTATAAAACATGCATAGGAAGCAGCTTGAATAAAAGAAATAAAATATCCTTTTTTCTTGAATAGAAAAAGAAAAAAGAAGGTCGAAGACACCCACTGAGAAGGTAAGCAAGTTATATGTTTTGTAAATTATTTCCAAAATACTTGAAATTATTTGTGAATTGCTTTATGAAATTTATTTAAGGTTCGCCATACCTATAACTGTTTTACATGAACTGAAATACGTTTGTTAAATTGTTTATTAATGATTTTTATGAAATTGTTTGTGATTTACAAATATCATGCCGGCATGTGTATGTATATGAGCATGTACACGAGGAATAGGCCATAATCGAGGTAGTAAGCGGACCGGATGTCCCCCTCACTATTGCCATGTCGCTTATATAGGCCCAGGCTGGCAGCGACCTCCCTGAGATGGGAGCATGTATGGGATGGGCGCCTAGCTAGCGTCGCATCTAAAGGAATGTCATGAATGCTATGAATGCATTGCATTTGCATTTTATGAAATGCATGAAAATGATCGAAAAATTATGTATGGCTTGCTTACTGAGATTATTACTCACCCATGCTTTTTCAACAATAGACAGGAAATGATGATGAAGGAAGCATGCAAAATGATATGTAGATTTGATATGAATGATGTATATGTAAATTTTATGTAAAGACAATGATGATAATTTTGAGATGGAAATGAATATTTTTATTCCAATGAAAATGTTTATGGAACAGTTTTTGATTATATCTGTGATATGTGAAATATATTTCATGGTTGGATGAATGGTGACAATTTTCCATGTATTGATGTTTTATATATATATATATAAATCCTGTCGTATGATTAGGGCAACAATCCTGAGTTACGTTTACCAATAAAAAACGATCCCGGAGTAAGGCTTCTAGGCACCCCAGTTCGGGGCATCACAAAGGGTTTAACCTAGCATGATAAAATCCAAATACAATAATATTGTATTCAAAGTCCTTCTCAAGCATAACAATTAAACTCAAAAGAAAGAAAGAAAACGAAAGCTTATTGATTGGAAGCTCCGATGGTGTCTCGATTGCCTCAAGTAACTTGCCGCCTTGCTTCTTGTCTCATGCTCTTCAACTTCTCTCGCTCTCTAACCTTATTCCAAGCTCTAAGGATGTTCTAGGATGCCTTGAGACGTTCATAGGAGGTGTTTATATAGATTTTCAAAGAGTATTTGCGCACAGAGTTTATTTTGCGCTCAACATTGTTAACTAGGGTCCAACACGGTTCAAATTGTGTGGCACCTAGTTCCACATGGTTTGTCTCATGTGACACTTTTGAGTGCTCAGCTTACTCCAAAATTTTGATGTTTTGTTGCCCCTTTCACCCCGATTCGTGTTGAATCCCTGACACATCCCAAGACATTCTAGGCTGCCTTGATCATCATTTTAATTCCTTTAAAACCTTCAAAATCATCAAATCAAATGTGGTCTTGATCCTTGAGCTTTAAACTTCTCGAAATAGACACAATTACACTGAATAAGCGGACCTTCTTCAACTGCTCATAACTTTTAATCCAGGAGGAGTTACATGGGCCACAACATATCGACAGAAAGCATTTTTTGAGCTTGTCAAAATAGTAATTTATTCAAGCCCAGTTAAGCTCATTTTTATGTTAAAATTCACTATTTTTGTATGATTCAGGCCTCCAAAATTACATATACTTTTCTTCTTTGCACAAATTGCATCAACCGTGAGTGTTTTCACATAACTAAGCTAAATTAATCAATAATCAATTCAAATTATCTTAATCACTCACATTCTAATCTAATTATCATAAAAAATAAATAGTATAAAAATCAATATTCAATTCAAATTATCTTAATCACTCGCATTCTTATCTAATTATCATAAAAAATAAATAGTATAAAAATGAATAACAACCACTTACTGAGTTTTCCTAACTCACGTGTTAGTTTTCGATATTTTTAGCAGGATTGATTGCATAGCTATGAGGTAGGTTACGTTGATGTGAACTCAATAGGTTGAATTGCAAATCTCGGTATATTCAAGTTTTAATGATTAACAATGAAATTCGAGAATATTAAATGTACTAATGTGTTTGATTTAATGTTTTTAGTTAGAATTTTGGAATTCAAGTAAAAAACAATCCATGTTGCCATAACAAGTGAATCTCGACATCGACATGAGTCAAGTCGATATCTCAAGTTGACTTCAAACAGCTTTTTGGAGACATGGAGAAAAATGTGGATGCTTGACAGGTCAAATTCGTACCCCAAGTCGACTCAGCCTACGACTTAAGTGAAGTCGCAAATCAAACTTGACTCAAAATGCGACTTGGAATGCATCAAGCGATTGAAGCTCTATCTAACTGAAGCTTGAGAAATAAAGTTGCAACCGAAGTCAACTTCGTCATATGACTTGAGTGAAGTGTGATCCAAAGTTGAACCAAACAATGAGAATCGAAGGTTTTAAGCTGAAATGGAAATTTTGCTAAGTACTCGCACCCAGAAGTTGACTCCATATGTGATTTGGATTAAGTCTCACATGAAGTTGAATCAAAAGCAAGACTTGAAGAAAAGAAAGCCAAAATAAGGGAAGTTCAAAATTCTTAAAATCCAATATATAAAAAAATCAAAGCCCAACTCGACTTCATATGACTTGGGTGGAGTCCGAAGTCCTAGTCGACTTAAAAAAGAGCTTGGATGAGCACAAGATGAGGATAAACTATTAGGAAGTATTTGGAGGACTAAAGTCGCAAGCTAAGTCAACTCTAGTGTACGACTTCGGCGAAATCGCAGTCAAAATTGACTCTAGTTGCAACTTGAGTTGTAATGGTCATAAATTTTTAAACATTGTGCATCTAATATGCGCCACGTACCCTCTAACATTCAAGTTCTCCTCACAACTATTTAAAGCACGTCAAGAAGAGTTATGAGAGTTAGCAAAAGAATTTATTGAGCTTTCACCTCCCTATTTTCAAGCACTTACGAGTGAAATTAAGGATTTTTAAAATAAGACTCTCAAGTTTACTACAAGAGCTACAACTCATCATCTTTCTCATTCACTCAAGAGTCTGCTCAAGTGCTTCAACTGCTATATATAAATTTGTAAAGCGTAAATTCTTTCGTTACATTTATTTTCTATTGTATTGAGTTACTTAGCTTGGGGCTGGAAACTAAGGCCAAAGTGTAAATATAAGTAATGAACAATTGGATTAGGACTTATCATATACTTGTGAGTTGTTGTAAAAGCCTTTTGGAGCTAAATTCAGAATAGGGCTAAGGCTCTAGTTGTATTTCTGTTAAGATAGTGGAACCTAAGACTCAAAGGAATGCGTGCTTGGAAGAGTGCAGTAGGGAGACTGCCCAAACCACTATAATTCTGTGTGTTCTTTGTGTCATTACATTTGTTTTATTTCCTATTCTCTTATTAGATCTCTGTGTTTCATTCAAGGGGGATCCAATCTAGGGTTAAGTTTTTCATTATGTTCGTAATCTCTCTACAAGTGCAAGAGTCATAGATTGTAGTATATAAAATATTGATCCTACAGAGAATTTGGACTTAAGATGTTGGATTTAAACACGTAATAATCAAAATTAAAAGAATAAGGAAAAGGAAGAAAATGAGAAGAAAGTTGATCTCAAGAATGTAGAATAGAGATTAGAAATCACGAGATGAGAGTACCTAGAATTTAGGATTTCATATACGTCTTCTACAACGAATATATGGAGTGCTTACTTAATCCAAATACTATATGTTAAAGGAGAATAAACATCTAAATTATCATTGCACCTTCTTTTAAAACCTGCGAGGCGTAACCTTAAATATTCTTAACCATTCTATTCTCATGAGATTAAGTCAATTAGGATTCATTAAGCTCTGTGGTTGTTCATGGAATTTCTCAAGGTCATCATGTCTATCCTCATGGTCTTAAATTTTCAAGTATAATACCTTAATTATTGTATATTATATGCCCACCTTTCGGTTTCACCACTTAATATATGGAAATCATTGCCAAAATGTAGGCCTTCACATCAACCAAGTATTAAATCGTAAAATATTAAATTAACAATAGTCATAAATAAATTAAATTACAATATCCGCTACATTGTACGCTTGCTACATCCTAAATTCTAGATAATGGGTTTAGCCTAGCAAGTTTATGATAAAATTCAAATACAAAATAATATTATATTCGAAGTCTATCTCAAACACAACAACTAAACTCAAAGAAAAGAAAGAAAAGGAAAGCTTATTGATTAGAATAAGCCTCGATGGTGTCTTGACTGCCTCGACTAACTTGCCGCCTCACTTCTTGTCTCGTGATCCTCACCTTCTCTCGCTCCTGGACCTTCCCCAAGCTCCAAGGACATTCTCAGATGCCCTGGGATGTTCTTAGGAGATGTGTACATAGAAATCTCAAAGCCCCTTGCACATAGAGTCTAAATTAAGCATCAATTTATATAGCTAGGGTCCCACATGATTTGAACCATGTAGAACCCAGATCCACATAGTTCAAATTGTGTGGCACTCTAGAGTGCGCTATTCCATGTGCAGTTTTGCACGATTTCGTGTCATTTCGCGCCGAAACTTCCCCGACACGTTTTAGGTTGGTTTGATCCTCATTTTAACTCATTTAAAACCTTCATAATCTCAAATCAAATGTGGTCTTGATCTTTAAGTTTTGAACTTCTCAAAATAGATGCATGTTGTCTTGAATAAGCAAACCATCATCAATTGCTCAGAACTTTTGATTCAGGAGGAGTTATGGGAGCCACAACATATCAACGAAAAGCATTTTTCTAGCCTGTCGATGTGGCAACTCAGAAAAGCCCAATTAAGCTCATTTTAATGTCAAAATCCACTAATTACATATGATTTGGGGCCCCAAAATTATATGTACTTTTCTGCTTTGTACAAATTGATCAAATGGTGAATGTTTTCATGTAACTAAGCTAAATCAATCAATATTCAAATCAAATAATCTCAATCACTCACATTTTTATCGAATTATTATTCAAAATAAATAATATAAAAATGACTTAACGTATTAGCTAAAGAATTTTAATAACCCAATTCACCCCTCCCTCTAGGGTTATATTAATAACTCGAGATCAACAAGTGGTATCAGAGTTATGGGGACAATGTATTTTTATTATAACTCTTTCTTTACTATGAGGTAATTTGTGAATATACCACTAATAATTAATGATGTTAGTGTTGTGTATGTTATATATAGATGTGGCACTTAGGGGACATATAGTGTATGCATGCATGCATTAGAATCTTGGCATGTTGGGTTGTATGGAACATTATTCATGAGCATAATAAAATGAGTATGAGTTGTGCATTGGCGTATTTACTGTTGGTCCCGAGTTAATGGCAACTGGAAGAGTGGAGTAGGGAAGGTTGCCCGAACCACTATAAATCTTGTCCATTGATTTTTATTTCCGCTTTCATTATCTTGTTTCTTTCCATTTGCTTTCATCAAAGGGGACTAAATTAATCCGGGGTAAAGTTTCTGTTTAAGTTGAAAAATTTTAAATACCCAATTCACCCCTCCCCTCTTGGGTAATTGCCATTAACTCGGGACCAACAAGTGGTATCAGAGCAGGTCTTTGAGTTTTACCAAAGAAGATCTTTTGATATGGCATCCCAATCTACTTCCGTTCTCGCATTTGCCAAAGGCCAATCTTTTACTAGGCTACCATTGTTTGATGAGAACAATTTTGACTATTGGAAGCTACGTATGAAACAACTCATCATGGCTACAGATATGGACTATTGGATTGTAATCCAAGACGGTGTGACTTTGCCTACTGATGAAAGAGCTTCCAAATGGACCGATGAGGAAGTAAAAATTGTTAAGAGTAACGCTAAGGCTATGAATTCATTATTCTATGCTCTTACTGCCTCCGAATATGATAGAGTATTCTCTTGTTTGACTACCAAAGAGATATGAGATACTTTAACATCTATCTATGAAGGAACTTCTCAAGTCCAAGGGACAAGGAGAAATATTTTGATTGAAAAATTGGAAATTTTTAAGATGTTAGAAACAGAAAATATTTCTGAAATGTTTGCTAGATTTTCTAAGATTACTAACGCCTTGAAAGGTCTAGAAAAAGCTATTTCTGAATTTGAGCAGGTCATGAAGATTCTAAGAGCTCTACCGGAATCTTGGACTCCAAAGATTACTGCAATAGAAGAAGCCAAAGACCTAAACACATTAAAGTTAGAAGATCTCATTAGCTCATTAATGTCACATGAGCTAATTAAGAAAATAAACGAAGATCACCACAAAGGCAAGAGAGCCATCGTCTTGAAAGCCGCACAAGATTCGGATGACTCTACCTCGTCGTCACAAAACGACGATGAAATTGCTTTACTTACAAAATGATTCAGAAAATTTGTAAGGAAAGGCAGAAATTTTAAAGAAAAAATTCTAAAGAGAAAAGGAAAGAAACAACAAAATGCTACCGGTGTGGCGGTTCGGGGCATATGCAAGCCCAATGCCCAACGCCCGAAGAGACTAAAGCAAAGGAGCAAAGAAAATATCGATGCGACAATAGAAAATTTCAAAGAATCAAAGGAAGAGGTATGTATGTAAACGAAGAAGAATCAACGACGTCCAGCTCTTCAAGTGAAGAATGTGAAGCGAATTGTGCAAGAATTTGTTGCATGGAAAATTCCGACATATGTCTTGCAGCAACGAAAATCTTGGAGGATCAAGCTACTTCAACAAACTGCACAAGTAGTCAAGAGATAACCTCCAAACAAAAATCTTTTTCAATTTTCTCTTCTGCAAATGAATGCATCAAATGTGCTGAATTAGAAGAACTTCAACAAGCCTATGATTCATTATATGAGGAAATAAAGAAATTAGGAAAGAAGTTTACAACAAAGAAAAGACAATGCGATACAGTAATAATTGTGAACAGTAAACTTGCTAAAAAGATTGATCAATTGAAAAATGAAGGGAATACCTTGATAAATGAGTTAGAAAAACTCAAAAAGAAAAATGAATCGCTTGCTAAGTTTTCTAATCCTGGAGAAAGTGTCAAAATATTTTTGAAAATGACCACCCAAAGTGATAAGAAAGGACTTGGGTATACTACATTTGAGGATGGTTAATATAGCAAATCTAATGCTCCAAGGATCCACGAAAACAAATCAAAATCCATCTATGCTAAACCCAAGTTGAATCATATGATTTGGACCAAAAGACCAACTGGGGAACCAATTACTAAATGGATTCCCACTCCTAGACTCCCGGGAGCTTGTAATTTTTGCAACAAGATGGGACACAAGGAATTTCAGTGCGAATTGAGAAAATTGAAAAATCTTGGTGCGAAATTGGTTTGGATGCCCAAAAGCATTGGATATATGACTTCAAAAGAAGATCAACGTAGATTCCAATGGATAACTAACCCAAATGGACCCATAAAATGGGTACCAAAAGGATGAGCTCCACTTGACTTGATTTTTTGCAGGTTTGTCTTAGAGCTAAGGGCAATAACATTTGGTTTATGGATAGTGGCTGCTCAAGACACATGATAGAAGAAAAATGACTGTTCTAGAAGATCAACCCGTGCAACGAAGGAACAGTTGCTTTTGGAAATAATGAAAAAGGTAAAATAAGAGGTAAAGAAAATATTTATGGAATTTCAAATGCATGTATTGAGGACGTATTATTTGTTGAAGGACTCAAACACAACCTAATGAGTATTAGTCAATTATGTGATAAATGATATAAAGTTGTATTTGAATTCTCTATTTGCAATGTATTTGATGATGATCACATATTATTTAGTGGCAAAAGACATGGAAACGTATATTTGATTTGCCTAGATGAACTTGAGGAAAAATGTCTAATAGCCATAGAAAATGATCAATGGATATGGCATACAAGGCTTGGACATATAAATATGTCAAATATCAAAACATTGTGGAAAAAGAATCTAGTAAAAGGGTTACCAAAGCTCAAATATGACAAGGATAAGATTTGCAAAGCTTGTCAATTATCTAAACAACCCAAAATACCATTTTCTACCAAAAAGAAAATTTCAACGACTAGACCACTTGAATTGTTGCATATGGATCTTTATGGACCATCGGACATTTTAACTCTTGGTGGGAAAAAGTACGTGTTTGTAATTGTTGATGATTTTTCAAGGTTTACTTGGATTATACTCTTAGCTAGCAAAGATGAAGCTTTTTCTATGTTTGTCACTTTTTCAAATTTGGTGCAAAATGAAAAACAAAGTTCAATTATTTCTATTAGAAGTGATCATGGTGGTGAATTTGAAAATAAACAATTTATAGAATTTTGCAATGAAAAAGGAATTCACCATACATTTTCTGCACCAAGAACTCCTCAACAAAATGGAGTTATTGAAAGGAAAAATCAGACAATACAAGAAATGGCTAGAACTACGCTAAATGAGAGTAAACTGTCCAAAAGATTTTGGGGTGAAGCTGTAAGTACAACTTGTCATGTATTAAACCGAGTTACCATTAGAGCAATATTGAAAAAGACCCCATATGAACTTTGGAAAGACAGAAAACCAAACATATCATATTTCCATACTTTTGGATGTACTTGTTATGTGTTAAACAATGGAAAAATAAATTTAAAAAAATTAGATGCCAAAAGTGATGAAGCGATTTTCCTTGATTATTCATCAAATAGCAAAGCATATAGAAATTTCAACAAAAGAAATCAAATAGTAGAAGAATCAATATATGTTATTTTTGATGAATTTAACCAAATTCTAAGAAAGGATGATGAATTAAGTGATGCAAATGATACATCAAAAGCAAATCAACAAGAGCAACAAGAGGAAACCAAGCTCAAGCCACAAAATTTCACGGAGAAAAGAGTAAGTGAAGGTAATGATTCCTATAAACCTCCAACTAATTTGAGATTCAAAAATGTCCATCCAATTGAGCAAGTTATTGGCAACATCTATGAAGGAGTAAAGACTAGAAGGTCGAAACAAAACATTTGTGGACAATATGCTTTTGTATCAAAATTTGAACCAACAACTATCGAACAAGCTCTTAATGATGAAAGTTGGGTTATTGCAATGCAAGAAGAGCTAAATCAATTTGAAAGAAACAACGTATGACATTTAGTTCCTAGACCCAAAGATTGCACTATTATTGGTACCAAATGGGTATTTAGGAAAAAATTAGACGAAAGTGGACTTGTGATAAGAAACAAAGTCAGACTAGTAGCCAAAGGGTATTCCCAAGAAGAAGGGATTGATTTTGAAGAATCGTATGCACCCTTGGCTAGATTAGAAGTCATACGTATTTTACTAGCATTTGCTTCTCACATGGATTTCAAATTGTTTCAAATGGATGTAAAAATCGCATTTTTGAATGGATACTTGAATGAAGAAGTATATGTTGAACAACCCCCTGGATTTGAAGAAAATAATCAATCAAAATATGTTTATAAATTAACCAAAGTATTATATGGACTAAAACAAGCTCCACGAGCTTGGTATGAAAGGTTAAATAAATTTTTGATTGATCATGAATTTCAAAGATGAAAGGTTGATACTACATTATTCATCAAGTACGAAAGCAAAAATATTTTAATTGTTCAAATTTACGAAGATGATATAATATTTGGTGCTACTGATGAAACTTTGTGCAAAGAATTTTCTAAGATTATGCAGAGCGAATTCGAAACGAGCATGATGGGAGAATTAAATTTCTTCCTTGGACTGCAAATCAAGCAACAAGTTAAAGGGATATTCATAAATCAGTCCAAGTATATCAAAGAAATGCTAAACAAATTCGGAACGCAAACTAGTAAGGGAGCAAACACTCCAATGAGTTCAACAATCAAGATCGACACGGATGAAAATGGTAAATGTATCGATCAAAAGCTATATAGAAGTATGATAGGGTCTTTGTTGTATCTTACTGCTTCTAGACCGGATATTCTTTTCAGTGTTTGCATGTATTCTAGATTTCAAGCATGTTCTAAATAATCACATTTATTAGCTATAAAAAGAATTTTTAAATATTTGATAAATACCACTAATCTTGGACTATGGTATCCAAAGGGGTCAACTTTTGATTTAATCGGCTACTTGGATGCGGATTTTGCCGGATACAAAGTAGATAGAAAAAGTACTAGTGGAACATGTCAATTCATTGGAAACATGTTGGTTTCATGGTTTCAAGGAAACAAACTAGTGTTGCTCTATCTACGGCGGAAGCCGAATATATAGCCGCCAGGAGCTGTTGTGCCCAACTACTTTGGATGAAACAACAATTAAAAGACTATGGTATTGATTATTATAATATTCCAATTAGATGTGATAATACAAGTACAATATGTTTGACTAAAAATTCTGTATTGCATTCTAGAACCAAACACATAGATGTAAGATATAATTTTATTCGAGAACATGTTGAAAATCGTGATGTTTGTTTAGAATAAGTGAAAACTGAGGATCAAATTGCAGATATTTTTACCAGACCTTTAGCAAAGGAATAATTTTACAAAATTAGAAATGATATTAGGATGATTGAGTTAAAGTAGGAATAATTAGATAAAAAATGGACTTAGAAAAGTCCAAGTCGATAAGCCAAGTCGACTTCGGAGCTCCCAAGTCAACTCCGGTGAAGTCGACTTGGGTAGGGCAAAGTCGACTCCGCGTCAGGGCGAAGTCAACTTCGCCTAGGGCAAGTCGACTTCACGCGCGACTGTCGGGCTTCTCCTTCTCGTCTTCTTCTTTCTCTTCTTTCTTTTCTTTCCTCCCATTTCTCTTCCCGCGCCGATAGCCTATCTCCCTCTCTTCTCCTCTATCTCTCCGACATCCCTTTTTCTCTCTGGCGATTTCTTTCTCTCTCTCTCTCTAGTCCTTTCTTGTCTCTCTCTTCTGACAGTTCCTCCTCTTTCTCCCATTTCTCCTTTTCTTCTCTCTGTCTTTTCTCCTCCCTCTGCGGCAAATCTGGTCTGCCCATCTACACCTGCTGTCTTTCCCTTTCTCTCTCTGGTTTCGGCCCTTTCTCATCTTTCTCTAATTTCCGGCAGTTCATGTCCGGCATTCCGACAGGCTCCATCCCTTTTCTCCAGCTTTTCTCTCTCTCTTTCTCTTTCTATCTACCTCTAAGCAGCTCTTTGTGTTCGTGTTTCCCACTCATCTCCAACTTCCCTTCTCCTTTGGAACCCTCCATTTCTCATCCCTTTATCAGAAAATCAAATCCAAATGGCTACTAAATCTCGTTTCCCTAAGCTAGTTGTGTCCAAGCCATCACAAAGGCCTGTCCCCAGACCATCCAGCTCCCAATCTGAAGAGGAAATCCCCCGGAGACAACAAACTCCATCTAAACGTGTCCGGGAAGAACCATCCATCTCCATTGGCCGTAGAGTCCGATTCCAAGTTGGGACTCCATCGACAATGGCTGCCAGGGAAGAGGAACCGCAAACTTCCCAAAGCACGGACACCGGGGCTAGATGAAAGGGAACCCCAGCTGCTAAAGCTCAAGTCTTGAAGATGCCGACGACATATTTCAAGACAGAATTGTAGCATAGTCGATTTTACAGGTCTTTCTATGAGCGTAAGGTGTTTATTCCTAAGATCATAGATTTCAAGTTTCTAAGCGACTATGAGTTTGAGATCGAGGAGTTTTTAGATTTCCAAGGATGGACTAGATTGTTGAAATCAGATGACAGAGTATATCCTGACTTGACCAGGATATTCTACTATTTATGAGATGATCAGACATTTAGTACCTTTGTTAAAGGAGTCGAGATGTTTTTGGGTACTAGGGGAGAATACAGCCTAGATCATGCCATCATGCAGGTGGGACGAATCCTAGAGGTCCCTTATGATGAGGAACGGCTGCCTATAGATCTTTTCATCACCTAGATGTATAATCAGCTCACTAGGAGCAACAAGTATCATCCCGAGATCAAGTTCCTACATTACATGGACTTATCCCCGAGGCTACGGGTCCTTAGGCTACTCATCGCCCACTGCATCTATCCTAAGGGTGGCGGAAGGAACCAGCTAAATTAGCAAGAGGCAAAAATTCTATGGAAAGTCACTAATCGAGTCAAGATCAGCCTTCCGCGACTATTCCTAGAAGCCCTGGCCTTGCCCTACGAAACTTGGATTACCAAAATCCTAGAGCATTTTGAGGTCGACATTGATGGTGAACCGTTTGAGGTTCTGAAATCAACTAATGCCATCAACAAAGCCCTGCTCCAACGCATGAAAATCAATGTGGAGCAGTTTAGAGCAGAAATAATTCAAGAAAGAATGGGCTGACCAGCTCCAGAGGAAGCTGAGGATGCACAGGCTCAGAGGGAGCAACCCCCGTCACCTCCAGAGGAGCAACCCGCTCCACCTCAGACGCTCCCGATGCACCTCCTTCGCCTGCATCTCATGGATCCTGCTCGCCCCATGGTTAAGAGATCCCAGACCTGGCACCTAGACCTCCATCATGGGACAACTCGGTGAATGCAATCTGAGAACATCTAGAACAAATCGAGGATCGCCTGACTCGTCAGATAGCCGGGGTCCTTACTGCCATCACGGACATGCATTCCCGACGAGACCGCATGGATCAGGAACTGAGGACGATCCAATACCATTTGGCATCCGGGAGCCATAGACATCAGCCTATCCCCGAACTCGATCCATTTGACACCGGATCAGTTTGCAGAGATCCAACTCCGGCCCCTGTCTCATCCTTTTACTCATCAGCCCATGCACGGCCTATCCAAACTACCCAAACTACATATCCGATATCTGCATTCCAGTTTACCAAATCTCTGCGAGTCGACCCCTATTTGATCTATTAACAAAAAGGGGGAGAATAGGTGAGTTTTGAGTTTAGATTTTTAGGATTTTGGGTTGGGTAGCTTGTATATAGGTTTTATTGCTTTTGAAACTTGTATGAAACATTTTCTGATTATATATGAAAAGGTTGTTTATGAAAAGTTTGATTACTTGTGTTTTGCTCTTTTTTAAGCTCTGATTACTTGAAATGGATTGCTTTGGATAGATTCAACTTGAGATTCTTGGAAATAACATATGTAAATGTTGAAAATGAAATATGTATGACATATTCACTAAGTTCAAAAAGCAAATAACCTATAATCATCCTAAAAATGTCAAAACAGGATAAAATGACATATTGAAAGGTATAAACTCAAATTGGTTTTGTCAATCATCAAAAAAGGGGAGATTGTTGGAAACAACTGTTAAAATCAAATGGAAAATACCCAAAGCATAAGTTTTGATGATTAACAACTCAATTTGGGTTAGTTTTAGCTACTAATATGTTTTGTGCAATATTTAAGGTTATAAAGATGAAATATATAAAGCAGAGCAGATCGAGTCGATCCCTAAGTTGACTCAGACATCGACTTAGATGAAGTCGCAAGCCAAGTCGACTCCAGCAGCGACTTCAAAGCCCAATTTTTGTCCAGCGTTGAAATTGGGGAGCAAAGCTGCCGAAGTTGCACATGAAGTCGACTCCACATGCGACTTGGGCGAAGTCGCATACCAAGTCGATTCGATGCCAGACTAGAGTGAAGTTGAAGGGCGAGTCGACTCAAACATACGACTTGGATCAAATGAAGATCAAAACAAGTCCAAAGCAAGTAAATATGCATGGATTCATCAATTCAAATAAAGAACTATCAATTGGACATTTTCATACATTCAAGATTCCGAGACATGATGCTAAAGGTTTTTCATGCAAAGTGAATATACAAAATTTCAAATGATGCGAATCAAGGGAAGAGCAATTATGTTGAAGAAGTTAAGCAAGCCAAGACATTTCAAAAGAGTTTAAGTTCACTTGGCAAGATAAGGAGGTCAAGTCGCAACCGAAGTCGACTCCATCAGCGACTTGGGTCAAGTCTCAGTCCAAGTCGACCCAAAAGACAGACTTGGAAGTTGGAGGAATCCGAAGTCGACTCCACTTGCGACTTGGGTCAAGTCCAAGACCAAGTCGACCCGATGAAGAACTTGAACAGCCTGCTCATAGCCGAAGTCGCACCTGAAGTCGACTCCAGAATGCGACTTGGGCGAAGTCGCACACGAAGTCGACTCCACCTGCGACTTGGGTCATAACGTTAGAATTTTTGAACGTTGGCGCATTTATTACGCGCCAACCAACTTCATAACGTTCAAATTTCTCCTCCCATTATAAATAGACACTCAAGTGAACGTGGAACCCAACTAGATTGAGCAGAAAAAAGAAGAAGGAGAAGCTATTGATAACTCGTAAAATACGAGTTATCATGGCCTATTTCAGTCTATTTTTACGTGTTAGCTAAATTTTTACTTGCTTTGCATTTTAGGAGCATTATGTGGTTTTCATGTATTTTTAGTATAAATTAGGCATTTTTAGTTCAGTTATTTAGTTTCATTCATTTTTACAGGAAGGATGGAGAATTACAAGCATGCGAGCGAGTCGAAGAATGAACAGAGCCAAGTGAAGAAGTAGATAGGTTGGCGCCCAGGCGCCACCCTACATGCCTAGCCAGAAGTTCCAGCACTCACACAGGAAAATGCCTCTAGAGAGTAGGCGCCACTTCACTAACATGCAAAGTCATCCCAGAGAGTTTCTAAGTTATGTGGCTCCGGCTAGTGGCACCTAGGCGCCAATACGCATCCGTACGCACGAGTTTTGTTGTGCAGGCTGCTATGTTTAAACAGAAACCTAGAGTTCCAGAGGCCAGAGAGAGGAGAGGCGTGGAGAGAGCCGCTAGAGCAGCCGCATAGAGAAGGAAAAAGATCCGTTTTCCATCGCAAACGAAAGAGGAGATCCAATTTCGCTGGTGGAAGCTTCCGTGATTTAGTTCTTCTCTTTCTCATTCTCTTTCCTTTCTCTTTCCTTTTCTCTGTGTTCTTGGAGATGATTGTAACTTGATTTTAATGGGAATTGAAGTTATGTTAATGGGTTAAACCTTCTTATGGTGGGAGATATGTAGGATTTGAACTCATAGCTTATGATATTTTGTTTTCTTATGCTTGAATTGATAATACTGTTGTGCTGTGACTTGTGATACTTGAGATTACCCTTATATATCCTGCTTAATACGTTTACAAGCCTTGCAACCTTGTGGATTGATCTAATATTCAGATTCATGCGTGGAAAAGTGGGATTTGAATAAGATCCATATATAAGACACAGGTATTCTAATTCATGTTGTGTTAGATGTTAATATGGATAGGAATATACCTGTTAACCCTGTGTAATCATGATTAGGTTATATGGTTATCAACCTTATTTTACTTGTATGCATGGGAACATAGCACATTACTAAAACTTGGTTAGGTTTGTATATGTTGGAAGACATATATGAATATGAATGAACCTAGATTAGTAATCTCTGCACAACTAACTTAATCGAAACCAAATAACATAGCTATGATTCAATGAATTCATATTCCCACCTATCTTAATCATCTCAAGGCAATATCAGCAACATCCACACCACTCTGGTCATTTACTACTTTGCTTAGTTTAGTTTAATTCAATTCTTTGAAACCAAATCTCATTCCTTTTACCAATTCACTTAGACAATTGAGATTTAAGGAGCTAATCCGTTTAACACAATCCTCGTGGGAACGATACTCTACTCACACTTTATTACTTGACACAGCACGTATACTTGCGCAAATAGCAAGCAATTTAATAGACATATACGCAGCTCATCAGCTACTAAGTCCAATATTCCACTTTCTTCTACATTTGAGTGATCTATACACATTTTGAAGGAAGAACGAGCTTCAACTTGCTGCATACTCCAACATCGATCAACTTGTCACTTCTACGTGTTCTTCCTCGAGCTGAAACTTGCCTACACAAATCTGTAAAGTGTAGATTTCTTTGATTTCAATTTATTATTTGATTTTTGATGCTTGATTTGATTTTGGTATTTCAAACCAAGTGATAGCAAAGTGTTGTGACTAGAGTGAAACTCGTCACCTACTTGTACTGAGTGTTGTTCATGCCCCCTAGAGCTAGAATCTAGAAGAGAGCGGAAGCTCTGGTTGTATATACCCCCTAGAGCTGGAATCTAGAAGAGAGCGGAGACTCTAATTGTATTCGTGGAATACATAGTGGAACCCAAGTCATAAGAGAGTGTGAGCTTGGAAGAGTGGAGTAGGGAAGGTTGCCCGAACCACTATAAATCTTGTCCATTGATTTTTATTTTCGCTTTTATTATCTTGTTGTTTTCCATTAGCTTTCATCAAAGGGGACTAAATTAATTCGGGGTAAAGTTTCTGTTTAAGTTAAAAATTTTAAATACCCAATTCACCCCTCTCCTTTTGGGTAATTGTCATTAACTTAGGACCAACATCCAGGTCCCGTAGGGCAAAACCCCTCGTGGGTTGTCTTTTCTCGAGGCCAGGGCTTCTAGGAATAGTCGCGGAAGGCTGACCTTGACTCGGTTAGCGACTTTCCAAAGAATTCCCGCCTCCTGCGGGTTTAACTAGTTTCTGCCTTTGTCTTTTGGGTAGATGCAGTGGGCAATCAGTAGACTTAGGACCCGTAGCCTTGGGGATAAGTCCATGTAATGCAAGAACTTGATCTCGGGATGATACTTGTCGCTCCTGGTGAGCTGATTGTACATTTGAGTGATGGTAAGATCTGCAAGTAGCTGCTCATCCTCAAATGGAACATCTAGAATTCTTCCTATCCCTCTTAAGGCATTAGCTTGGCTTGGGTCCCCCATTGAACCCAAGAACATCTCAACCCCTTTGACATAGGTACTAAAATACTGATCATCCCATAATAGTAGAATATCCTAGTCAAGTCAGGATATACTCTGTCATTTGATTTTAGCAATCTAGTCCATCCTTGGAAATCTAAAAGCTCCTCGATCTCAAACTCATACTCGCTTAGGAATTTAAAGTCTATGATTTTAGGTATGAATACCTTTCGCTCATAGAAACTTTTGTAGAATCGATTATGCTGCAACTCAGTCTTGAAATATGTCGTCGGCATCTTCAAGACTTGCCCTTTCGTGGCTGGAGTTCCCTTTCGTCTAGCCTCGGTGTTCGTGCTTTGGGAAGTTTGCAGTTCCTCTTCCCTGGCAGCCGTTGTTGACGGAGTCCCAGCTTGGAATCGGACTCTACGGCCAGTGGAGGTGGATGGTTCTTTCCGGGCACGTTTAGATGGAGTCTGTTGTCTCCGGGGGATTTCCTCTTCAGCTTGGGAGCTGGATGGTCTGGGGACAGGCCTTTGTGATGGCTTGGACATAACTACCTTAAGCAATCTGGATTTAGGTGCCATTGATGGGATTTTTGGAGATGGGTTTTTCAAAAGGAGCTTGTGATGAGAAATAAGAGATGGAGACTAAAAGAGAGAGAGAAATGAGAGAGTTGAATTGAAGATTGAGACTGGAGAGAAACAGAGAGAGACTGTGAGAAAGAGAAAAATGAGAGGACAGAGAGAGAGAGTCGCCGGAGAGAGAAGAGAAAGAAAGGCCGGAAATAGGGAGTTCGTGGAGAGAAGAGAAAAGAGAGAAGAGATGAGAGATGGAGTCTGTCGGAATGCCAGACAGGAACTACCGGAAATCAGAGAGAGATGAGAAAAGTGGGATGTCGGAATGGGTGTTTCACCGGAGAAAGGGAATGGCCGGAGGAAAATAGGAAGGGTGAGAGAGAGACAGCAGGGGAAACTGCCAGAGGAAAATGAGAGAGAGAGGAATGAGATGGTTCTGCCGGAGAAGGGAACGTAGGGTCGGAGAGGAAAAAGAGAAGGGTTTGCCGGAGAAGAAAAAGAGGACTAAGAAAGGTTGTCGGCGCGGGAAGAAAAATGGGAGGAAAGAAAAGAAAGAAGAAAAGAAGGAGAAGCCTGACGGTCGCGTGCTGGAGTCGACTTGCCCTAGGTGAAGTCGACTTCACCCCAGCGGAGTCGACTTCGCCATACCCAAGTTGACTTCACCGGAGTCGACTTGGGAGTTCTAAAGTCGACTTGGCCTATCGACTTGGACTTTTCTAAGTCTATTTTTTCCATCTAATTATTTTTAATTTAATTTGATCATCCCCATATCATTTCTAATTTTGTAAAATGATTTTTTGCTAAAGGTTTGGTAAAAATATCTGCAATTTGATCCTCAGTTTTTCACGTATTCCAAACAAACATCATGATTTTCAACATGTTCGTGAATAAAGTGATGTCTTACATCTATGTGTTTGGTTATAGAATGCAATACATGATTTTTAGTCAAACATATTGCACTTGTATTATCATATCTAATTGGAATATTATAATAATCAATATCATAGTCTTTTAATTGTTGTTTCATCCAAAGTAGTTGGGCACAACAGCTCCCGGCAGCTATATATTCGACTTCCGCCGTAGATAAAGCAACACTAGTTTGTTTCCTTGAATACCATGAAACCAACATATTTCCAAGGAATTGACATGTTCCACTAGTAATTTTTCTATCTACTTTGTATCCAGCAAAATCCGCATCCGAGTAGCCAATTAAATCAAAAGTTGACCCCTTTGGATACCATAGTCCAAGATTAGTGGTATTTATCAAATATTTAAAAATTATTTTTACAACCAATAAATGTGATTCTTTAGGACATGCTTGAAATCTAGAACACAAGCAAACACTGAAAAGAATATCGGGTCTAGAAGTAGTTAGATACAACAAAGATCATATCATACTTCTATATAGCTTTTGATCGATACATTTACCATTTTCATCCGTGTCGATCTTGATTATTGAACTCATTGGAGTGTTTGCTCCCTTGCTAGTTTGCATTCCGAATTTCTTTAACATTTCTTTGATATACTTGGACTGATTTATAAATATCCCTTCGGGTTGTTGCTTGATTTGTAGTTCAAGAAAGAAATTTAATTCTCCCATCATGCTCATTTCGAATTCGCTCTGCATAATCTTAGAAAATTCTTTGCACAGAGTTTCATCAGTAGCACCAAATATTATATCATCTACATAAATTTGAACAATTAAAATATTTTTGCTTTTATACTTGATGAATAATGTAGTATCAACCTTTCCTCTTTGAAATTCATGATCAATTAAAAATTTATTTAACCTTTCATACCAAGCTCGTGGAGCTTATTTTAGTCCATATAATGCTTTAGTTAATTTATAAACAGATTTTGATTGATTTTTTTTTTCAAATTCAGGGGGTTGTTCAACATATACTTCTTCATTCAAGTATCCATTCAAAAATATATTTTTTACATCCATTTGAAACAATTTGAAATCTATATGAGAAGCAAATGTTAGTAAAATACGTATGACTTCTAATCTAGCCACGGGTGCATATGATTCTTCAAAATCAATCCCTTCTTCTTGGGAATACCCTTTGGCTACTAGTCTGGCTTTGTTTCTTATCACAAGTCCACTTTCGTCTAATTTGTTCCTAAATACCCATTTGGTACCAATAATAGTACAATCTTTGGGTCTAGGAACTAAATGTTATACATTGTTTCTTTCAAATTGATTTAGCTCTTCTTGCATTGCAATAACCCAGTTTTCATCATTAAGAGCTTATTCGATAGTTGTTGGTTCAATTTTTGATACAAAAGCATATTGTCCACAAATATTTTGTTTCGACCTTCTAGTCTTTACTCCTTTATAGATGTTGCCAATAACTTGCTCAATTGGATGGGAATTTTTGAATCTCAAATCAGTTGGAGGTTTATAGGAATCATTACCTTCACTTACCCTTTCCTCCGTGGAATTTTCTGGCTTGAGCTTGGTTTCCTCTTGTTGCTCTTCTTGATTTACTTTTGAATTCTTTGATGTATTATCTGCATCATTTAATTCATCCTCCTTTCTCGGAGTTTGGTTAAATTCATCAAAAATAACATGTATTGATTCTTCTACTATTTGATTTCTTTTGTTGAAAATTCTATATGCTTTGCTATTTGATGAATAACCAAGAAAAATTGCTCCATTACTTTTGGCATCTAATTTTTTCAAATTTATTTTTTCATTGTTTAACACATAACAAGTACATCCAAAAGTATGGAAATATGATATGTTTGGTTTTCTGCCTTTCCAAAGTTCATATGGGGTCTTTTTCAATATTGCTCTAATTGTAACTCGGTTTAATACATGACAAGCTGTACTTACGGCTTCACCCCAAAATCTTTTGGACAATTTACTCTCATTTAGCATAGTTCTAGCCATTTCTTGTAATGTCCGATTTTTCCTTTCAACAACGTCGTTTTGTTGAGGAGTTCTTGGTGCAGAAAATGTATGGTGAATTCCTTTTTCGTTACAAAATTCTGTGAATCGCTTATTTTCAAATTCACCACCACGATCACTTCTAATGGAAATAATTGAACTTTATTTTTCATTTTGCACCAAATTTGAAAACGTGACAAACATAGAAAATACTTCATCTTTGCTAGCTAAGAGTATAATCCAAGTAAATCTTAAAAAATCATCAATAATTACATACACGTACTTTTTCCCACCAAGAGTTAAAATGTCAGATGGTCCATAAAGATCCATATGCAACAATTCAAGTTGTCTAGTCGTTGAAATTTTTTTTTGGGTGAAAAATGGCATTTTGGGTTGTTTAGATAATTGAAAAGCTTTGCAAATCTTACCCTTGTCATATTTAAGCTTTAGTAACCCTTGTACTAAATTCTTTTTCCACAAAGTTTTAATATTTGACATATTTATATGTCCAAGCCTTGTATGTCATATCCATGGATCATTTTTTATGGCTATTAGACATTTTCTCTCAAGTTCATCTAAGCAAACTAAATATATATTTCCATATCTTTTTCCACTAAATACTATGTGTTCATCATCAAAAATATTGCATATAGAGGATTCAAATACAACTTTATATCCTTTGTCACATAATTGACTGATACTCATTAGATTATGTTTGAGTCCTTCAACAAATAGTACATCCTCAATACATGCATTAGAAATACCATAAACATTTTCTTTACCTTTTATTTTACCTTTTTCATTATTTCCAAGACAACTATTCCTTCGTTGCACGGGTTGATCTTATAAAACAGTCCTTTTTCTCTTGTCATGTGTCTTGAGTAGCCACTAGCCATAAACCATATGTTATTGGCCTTAGCTCTAAGACAAACCTGCAAAAATCAAGTTAAGTGGAGCTCATCCTTTTGGTACCCATTTTATGGGTCCATTTGGGTTAGTTGTCCATTGGAGTCTATGTTGATCTTCCTTTGAAGCCACAAATCCAATGGTTTTGGGCATCCAAACCAATTTTGCACCAAGATTTTGTAATTTTCTCAATTTGCATTGATAAACCTTGTGTCCCAACTTGTTGTAAAAATTACAAGCTCCCGGGAGTCTAGGAATGGGAAGCCATTTGGTAATTGGTTCCCCGGTTGGTCTTTTGGTCCAAACCACATGATTTATCTTGGGTTTAATATGAATGGGTTTAGTTTTATTCCTTGGAGCATTAGATTTGCCCTGCTCAAATGTGGTATACCCAAGTCCTTTCTTACAACTTTGGTTAGTCATTTTCAAAAACATTTTCACACTTTCTCCTGGATTAGAAAACTTGGCAAGTGATTCATTTAATGATTCATTTTTCTTTTTGAGTTTTTCTAACTCATTTATTAAGGTATTCTTTTGATTTTTCAATTGATCAACCTTTTTGGCAAGTTTACCATTCACAATTATTACTGCATCACATTGTCTTTTCTTTATCGTAAACTTGTTTCTTTATTTCTTTATTTCCTCATATAATGAATCATAGACTTGTTGAAGTTTCTTTAATTTAGCACATTTGATGCATTCATTTGCAGAAGAGAAAATTGAAAAATTTTTTTGTTTGGAGGTTACCTCTTGACTACTTGTGCGGTTTGTTGAAATAGCTTGATCCTCCAAGATTTCTGTTGCTGCAAGACATATGTCGAAATTTGTCATGCAACAAATTCTTGCACAATCCGCTTCATATTCTTCACTTGAAGAGCTGCATGTTGTTGATTCTTCTTCGTTTATGTACATGCCTCTTCCTTTGTTTCTTTGGAATTTTCTGTTGTCGCCTCGATCTTTTCTTTGCTCCTTAGCTTTAGTCTCTTCGGGCGTTAGGCATTGGGCTTGCATATGCCCCGAACCGCCACACCGATAACATTTTGTTGTTTCTTTCCTTTTAGAATTTCTTTCTTTAAAGTTTCTGAAATTTCTTCATGTCCTTACAAATTTTCTGAATCGCTTTGTAAGTAAGGCGATTTCATCATCGTTTTGTGATGATGAGGTGGAGTCATCTGAATCTTATGCGGCTTTCAAGGCGATGGCTCTCTTACCTCTGTGGTGATCTTCGTTTCTTTTCTTGATTAGCTCATGTGACATTAATGAGCTAATGAGATCTTCTAACTTCAATGTGTTTAGATCCTTGGCTTCTTCTATTGCAGTAATGTTTGGAGTCCAAGATTCCGGTAGAGCTCTTAGAATCTTCATGACCTGCTCAGATTCAGAAACTGCTTTTCCTAGACCTTTCAAAGCGTTAGTAATCTTAGAAAATCTAGCAAACATTTCAGAAATATTCTCTGTTTCTAACATTTTAAAGCTTTCCAATTCTCCAATCAAAATATTTTTCCTTGTCCATTGGACTTGAGAAGTTCCTTCATAGATAGATGTTAATGTTGGAAACAATGTTTAAAACAAAACAAAATTGACCAAAGCATGAGTTTTGATGATTAACAAAGACTAATTTGAGTATATCAAGTATACTAATGAGTTTGCCAAATGTTTTAAGGAACTGAAATAGTCAAGTCGATCCCCAAGTCGACTTGGACTTCGACTTAGGGTGAAGTCGATCCCAAAGTCGACTCCATTATCGACTTGAAACATAACTTCAAAGGCAAAATCAAAACTGAAAGAATAGCAGGTGAAGTCGACTCCACTTGCGACTTGGGAAGCCAAGTCGCAAACGAAGTCGACCTCACTATCGACTTCAGTCGAGAAAAACTGTCCAGACCTGATTTTGGGGCACAAAGATGCCCAAGTCGCATATGAAGTCGACTCCAGGTGCGACTTAGGCGAAGTCGCAAACAAGGTCGACTCCATCATCGACTTGAGACTTTCAAACTTCAAAGATGCAGATTCAAGGTCATTCCAAGAATCCACTTGAATAATCCAAATCGAGATGCAAACACATTTTCAAAGAACAACTTGATTTATCTCAAGTTCAAAGCAAGGATTCAAGTTCAAGATCAAATCAAGTCTATCAAGCCCAAGGCAAAGATACAAGTATGTTTCAAATATTCAAGTCTTAAAGATCAAATGAGTCAGATGCAAAGCAAGGTGCATGAATCAATCATGCAAGAATCAAACTCTCCTCAGAATCACAAGAATCAAGCCAATCTAAGATGAATCAAGGACAAGCTCTTCAAGAATCACAAGATATACAAGTATGAGGAGCCATTCAAGAATCAAAAGGACTAAAGGAAGAAAGCCAAGAAAGATAGAAGCAAATCAAATGAAGATCAAAGCATTTTTAGCAAAGGCCGAGCCAAGTCGCAACCCAAGTCGACTCCAGGATCGACTTGAGTTGAAGTCTGAGGCCAAGTCAACCCAAGACTCAGACTTGGGAATCTGAAGAACTGGAGTCGCACACGAGGTCGACTCCAGGTGCGACTTGGAAGCCAAGTCGCAGGCCAAGTCGACTCCATCTTCGACTTGGAAAATAACGTTCGAATTTTTGAACGTTGGAGATCATTTATTGCGCGCCAACCACCTCTACAACGTTCAAATCTTCCTCACTCTATAAAAGGACACTCAAATGAACGTGAAAGAACACACAAGACTCTCATATACACTACTATACACATTACAAAGTCCAAGGAGAGAAAAGAAGTGCAAGAAAAAGTTTCTATTTCTTTTTCTCTATATTTGAGTGGTCCATATACATTCAAAGGAATAAAGAGCTTCAAATTGCAAGCTGCTTCATCGATACTCATCCAAGCTGCTCCTACAATTTCTTCCTCGAGATAAACCTGCCTACACATCTCTGTAAAGTGTAGTTTTTCTTATTTCAAAGTCTTGTTGTATTAAACTTGATTTAGCTTGGGTAGCTAAGATCAAGTATATGCAAAGTAGTGTGTGATTGGAGTGGAACTCATCACCTACTTGTGCTGTGTGTTGTGTATGCCCCCTAGAGCTGCAATCTAGAAGAGAGCGGAGACTCTAAGTGTGTTCGAGGAATACATAGTGGAACCCAAGTCACAACGGAGTGTGAGCTTGGAAGAGTGGAGTAGGGAAGGTTTGCCCGAACCACTATAAATCTTGTCTTCTGCTTCATTTTACTGCTTTATCTTAATTGCTCTCTATTTGCTTTCAAAAGGGGATTAATCTTTCAAGGGGTTAAGACTTTAATTTACCAAAGAATTTTTTAAAGAACCCAATTCACCCCTCCCCTCTTGGGTTTTGCCATCAACTCGGGACCAACAGTTAATGTATTCCGTATTTCTTGGGCAGTCAAACAAGAGGATACTCTATCATATTCAGAGGCAGTAAGAGCACAAAATAATGAATTCATAGCCTTAGCGTTGCTCTTAACAATTTTTACTTCATCATCGGTCTATTTAGAAGCTCTTTCATCTGAAGGCAGGGTCACACCGTCTTGGATTGCAATCCAAGAGTCCATATCTGTAGCCATGATGAGTTGTTTCATACATAGCTTCCAATAGTCAAAATTGTTCCCATCAAATAATGGTGGCCTAGTAAAAGATTGGCCTTCGGCAAATGCGCAAACGGACGTAGATTGGGATGCCATATCAAAATATCTCTTTGGTAAAACTCAAAGACCTGCTCTGATACCACTTGTTGGTCCCGAGTTAATGACAATTACCCAAGAGGGGAGGGGTGAATTGGGTATTTAAAATTTTCAACTTAAACAGAAACTTTACCCCGGATTATATAGTCCCCTTTGATGAAACAAATGGAAAGCAACAAGATAATAAAAGCGAAAATAAAAATCAATAGACAAGATTTATAGTGGTTCGGGCAACCTTCCCTACTCCACTCTTCCAAGCTCACACTCCCTTGTGATTTGGGTTCCACTATGTATTCCGCGAATACAACTAGAGCCTCCGCTCTCTTCTAAATTCCAGCTCTAGGGGGCATATACAACTAGAGCCTCCTCTCTTTTCTAGATTCTAGCTCTAGGGGGCATATACTATACACAACACAAGTAGGTGACGAGTCCTAACTCTAGTCACAACGCTGCTTTGCTATCACTTGGTTTGAAACACCAAAATCAAACCAAGCATCAAAAATTGAATAACAAAATGAAATGAAAGAAATCTATACTTTACATATTTGTGTAGGCAAGTTTCAGCTCGAGGAAGAATTCGTAGAAGTGATGAATCGATTGACATTGTAGCAAACAGTAACTTTGAAGCTCGTTCTTCCTTCAAAACATGTATAGATCACTCAATTGTAGAAGAAAGTGGAAGATAGAACTTGGTAGCTTCTCTTTCCTCTTTTTCTGCTCAATCTTATTAGTTTCCACGTTCACTTGAGTGTCTATTTATAATGGGAGGAGAAATTTGAACGTTATGAAGTTGGTTGGCGCGTAATAAATGAGCCAACGTTCAAATTTTTGAACATTACGATCCAAGTCGCAGGTGGAGTCGACTTCGGGTGCGACTTCGGCTGTGAGCAGCCTATTCAAGTTCTTCCTCGAATTGACTTGGCCTTGGACTTGACCCAAGTCGCAGGTGGAGTCGACTCGGGTGCGACTTCGGATTCCTCCATCTTCCAAGTCTATCTTTCCCGTCGACTTGGTCTTGGACTTGACCCAAGTCGCTGTTGGAGTCAACTTCGTTTGCGACTTGACCTTCTCAGCTTGCCAAGTGAACTTAAACTCTTTTGAAATGACTTTGGTTACTTTAATTTCTTCAAATTAAATATTCTTCCTTTGTTTTGTATCATTTGAAAATCTGTAGGATTAATTTTGCTTGAGACCTTTTGACTCCATGTCTTGAATTCTTGAGTCTTGAAGTGCATGAAAGAAGTCCAAATGTGTGATCTTGATCCTACATGATGAATATATGAAACTTTGCTTGCTTTGGACTTGATTTGGCTTTCATTTGGCCTAAGTCGAATGCTTGAGTCTACTTGATCTTCAACTTCACCTAAGTCTAGCATCGAGTCGACTTGGTCTGCGACTTAGCTCTTTAAGTTCTGCGCTGTCAGTCTAAAGTTGAAGCTGGAGTCGACTTGATTTTCTACATCGCCCAAGTCGCATGTGGAGTCGACTTCATGTGCGACTTCGGTAGCTTTGGTCCCTAATTTCAACACTGGACAAAAATTGGGCTTTGAAGTCGCTGCTGGAGTCGACTTGGCCTGCAACTTCGCCTAAGTCGATGTCTGAGTCGACTTGGGGATCGACTTGATCTGCTATGCTTTATATATTTCATATTTATAACTTTAAACATTACACAAAACATATTAGTAGCTAAAACTAACCCAAATTAAGTTGTTAATCATCAAACTTATGCTTTGGATATTTTGCATTTGATTTTAACAGTTGTTTCCAACATTTACATGACTACACCACTTAGTTATAATATGATTGGTTAGGTATTTGATTTAGAGGTGTTTGATTAATACATCGATTGAGGCATCATGACTATATTGAACATCGTAGAGTATGTACAGAGTTCGACCTGCCCAGTCAGGTCGCAGGGGTCAAGGGGGTAGCACCCATTACAAGGGTGAAGGGGGTAGTGCCCCCAGAGAAAATTCTAATTAATTAAGTTGTATGGGTATGAAAGCTAGTTGTAAACTTATGACTGGACTTGGCCCATGCTTGGACCCAACCCATCTTGACTAGAGCCTCTTAAGGGGGGGATGCTCAACCCCTTTTTCTTTCTTCTTCTTCTTCTTCTCTTCTCATTCTTGCTTCCTCTCTTTTCCTCTTCCTCTTCCTCTTCCTCCAAGACTTCGATCCAACCCTAAACCTTCATAAAAATTCTCTAAATTGCCTTAAAGATCATCAATTCACATCAAGGGAGCACGAAATTTCAAAGATCCAAGTTTATGGTTGCTATTTTGAGGAGAAATTATGATTGAGGCAACTAGATGTTCTTTGTTCTCAAACCAGGGGTGGAATCTTATCTTTAATGTGATATAGGATTGATGGGAAAGGGTAGCTTCCAACAACTTCATGGTCTGGGGCATTTTAAGGTTCGTGATAACTTAGGGTTACATTCATGGCGAATTGGATATTACTATATGATTTTTGTGAAATAGATGAGATATTAAGAATTTTTACATTATTAAATGTGACATTACTCGAGTGGGTTGAACCGGTAAGATGAACTAGAGGTTTCCTCTTTAAAGCCTATCATGTGTTCAATGAAATCTTTGTGCAATGGTTGATATATTAAATTTAAAGTAAACTTCATTGATTTTGTTGATACTGTATATGTATGTGAGAACCAGGTATTTTAATTTATTTTGATTATAACCCTTGTCTATTTATGAGGTAACTTATGAACATGCTAGTAGGAATTTATGATGTTAATGGATACATAACATATATGGCCATGACATCTAGGGGATGTATAGTGCATACGTGCATGTATTATGATCTTAGCACATTAAGTATAAATTAAAAGGTGATGATTAATGTTCCATTGTTCAGCACTAGACTATTGTTCCCCTCGCAGAGTAGGTACGGGGTTCGACTTGCCCGGTCAGATCACGGGAGTCAAGGGGGCAGCGCCCCTGGAGAAATTTTTAATTATTAAGTCGTAGGAGTGGGAGAGTAAATTACTTATTGCAATTAGACCTGACCCAGACCCGACCCGATGGGGGTCAGTAATAAGGGAAGCCTGCGCGCTAGGGTTTATTTTCATCCCGCACTCAGCTATCTTTCCCTCTTCTTCTCTTCCCGTTCTCTGCTTCTTCTCTTCTTTCCCTACCATTTCGTTCGGTCTAGCTATAGATTCCTTCAAGAAAGCTCTACCGACTGCTTTGAAGATCGTCGACTCCAACTGAGGAAGCTTCAAATCTCTGCGATCCAAGTTAGGGTCATTGTTTTTGGGAGAAATTATGATCCAGGTAAGTAGATGTCGCCCCTTCTTAATTTAGTGATAAAATTTCATGCTAAACGTGATGTGGGACTGGTGGGAGTGTGTAATGTCGAATAATTTCGTGGTATGGGGCATAGGGTTCGTAACAGTTAGGGTAAGCAGGGTTCATGGAGAATTTGCTATGAATGTGCGATTTCTATGAAGTAAAGGATTTGTTAATAGTTTCTGTATTGTTAAATGTGTTGTTAATCAATTCGGCTCAAATGAGAGTATGAATTGAGGGTTCCCTTATTTTGCGCCTATCATGTGTTTGGTAAAATGCTTGTATGACGATTTTGTGTGTTGAATTTAAAGTAAACCTTGCCGATGTTGTATGTGTGATTTGTGGCATTTATCCTTGTCTGTTATGTATAATGTGTTGTTTAAAATGATTGGTTGCAAAGGGTTGTTCATGGCCCTGATTGACATGAGGAGAGGATTGTTCATGACCCTTGATAGACATGAGTAGAGGATTGTTCCTGTTCTTCTATTTATATATGGTTTTATGCATACGATCTTGGGAGTGGGTGTTTAGACCCATATGTCTTATCATAAACACAATATGTGCATCCAGAATTTACTTATTTCCACTTTGTGCTAACCACTATCTACTTGCTAAGTCTATTTAGACTCATATCGTTTGTTATTTTGCCTTTAGATCATAGGCCAGGTGGGGAACTTCAAGATGGGACAAGTTGAAGATCATATCTGGGAGACCATAGCACAATATCTTTAATTTCAGTTCTTTTAAAATTTGTGCTCTTTAGATATTTGTATATGTAGACGATTATTGAGACGGATTTACTTTGATAAACATATTGTATTTGGTATTTCGGATTGGATTATAATCTTTGTGGATGCACATATGCATAGTCATTAGGTTTGCTTGATGTGTATGGGTAACATTTAATGATTTTCCTTCCATATGAATGTCCTTATTATATAAAGATGCAAGCATATTAATATAGAATTGAATGTTACAAAAAGAAATGTTTATGAATATCATGTCATGTATTCCATATTACCCCTTGTATATTATGCGGAGATGCTGCCGAATTTTTGTTAGGTTGTGTAGTACCCATTGACTAGTTATTGAGTATTTCTACGAATGGGGCATTACAATGTAGTTTATGATATTTGTTCTTGTGTGTTATGGATGATGCAACATTCAAGATGGTTGGTTGTAGTTGACAGTTCAATGAATGTGTATGATCATGGGCACATTACATCATATATTTTGTTTTATTACCTTGTATACACATATGAGTTGTGTAGTTATATAAGGTTGTTCTGACCATTGATTAACATGAGAAAAAAGGGTTGTTCATGACCCTTGGTTGATGTGTAGTCATATGCATATGTTCATTGGTGTGGGTGTTGGTCTCATATGTCTTATACGATCATTTAGGAATCATCTTTCTACATCATTGTCATGGCTTGTGCATCAAGAATCTTATTATTTATTTTTACTTTGTGTTAACTATTATTTACTTACCAAATCTATTTAGACTCACGTTATTTATTATTTTGCTTTAAATTATAGCCCAAGTAAGGCACCTCAGGACAGGGCCAAAGGAGAACATATTTCTAGAGACACGACTTAATAGACTAGAGCTTGTGTCCAATATTATTTTTGGACTTTTTCTTTTATTAATACTAGTGAATGTAGACTTTTATTTTGTTGACTCAACTATGATAAACATGTTATATTCGTGCATTTTGAACTTGACTATAATTTATGCGAACATATATATGATAACCTTTTGGGTTGCCCTACCATGTAATGATGGTGTATGAGGATTTTCTTACTATATAGATGTCTTTATGATATGAGACTGCAAATGTATCAATGTAAAATTAAATATTATATTTTGGAATGGAATTGAGATGTTTATAAATAACAGGTCCTGTATTCCATACCACCCCCTCATAAGTTATGAGAAAATGCTATTGAATTTTTCTTAAGTTATGTGACACATGTTGACTATCCATTGAGGATGATTAAGCAACGGGGCATTACAAGAGCAAGCTTCGAGTTATTTATTGAAGAGATCTATTCAATATGGAAACCTAATCAACTTTCGTTTTTACATTTGCTGAAGGTTAGTCCTTCAAAAGACCTCCCAATTTGATGGAAAAATTAGATTATTGGAAGTTGAGAATGAAATAATTAATTATGGTCACGGATATGGACTCTTAGATTGTTATCCAAAATGACGTTACTCTACCTAAGAGTGAAACAACTTTCAATTGGACTGAAGAGGAAGTAAAATTGGTCAAAAGTAACACCAAAGCCATAAACTCCTTATTTTGTGATCTCACTGTAGCTGAGTACGATCTAATGTCATCTTGTCTAGCTGCCATAGAAATTTGGAACAACTTACTTCAATTTATGGGGGCATTTCTTAAGTCTAAGGGACGAGAAAAAATATTATTATTGAAGAGTTACAAAATTTTAAAATGCTTAAAACCGAAAATATATCTGAAATGCTTGCCTATTTTTATAAAATTACTAATGCTCTAAAAGGCGTATAAAAGATTATTTCTGAATCTGGGCAGGTTATGAAGAATATAAGAGCTCTACTAGAATCATGATTGCCAAAAATCAAAGCTATTGAAGAAGACAAGGATCTTAACACCCTAAAACTTGAAGACCTTATTAGTTCATTGATGTCCCATGAGCGAATAAAGAAGAAAAATGAAGAACTTAATAGAGGAAAGAAGACTCTTGCACTGAAGGAAACCCACCAAAGCACAGAGGAGTCTTCCTCATCTTCACAAAATAAAGATGAAGTAATTATTTTCTCACAAAAAAATTTAAAAAATTTATGAGGAAAGAAAAGAATGTAGATTCCTCTAAAACCTACAATGAAAAAAATAAAAGAGAGAAGAAGATGGATGCTCTCAAATATTACAAGTGTGGTGGAGTGGGACACATGCAAGCACAATATCCAACATCAAATGAGAGCAAGCCTAAAGGCAGACAAGAGAGAAAAGAAAGAAGCAATTTAAAGAAATTTTCGAAGCAAATCATCTAGTGAAGATTGACAAGTTGCGCATATGTCTATTAAATTGCTCGCTATTTATGCAAGTATACGTGCCGTGTCAAGTAATAAAGTGTGAGTAAAGTATCGTTCCCACGAGGATTGTGTTAAACGGATTAGCACATTAAATCTCAATTGTCTAAGTGAATTGGTAAAAGGAATGAGATTTGGTTTCAAAGAATTGAATTAAACTAAACTAAGCAAAGCAGTAAATGACCAGAGTGGTGTGGATGTTGCTGAAATTGCCTTGAGATGATTAAGATAGGTGGGAATATGAATTCATTAAATCATAGCTATGTTATTTGATTTCAATTAAGTTAATTGTGCAGAGATTACTAATCTAGGTTCATTCATATTCATATATGTCTTCCAACACATACAAACCTAACCAAGTTTTAGTCATGTGCTATGTTCCCATGCATACAAGTAAAACAAGGTTGATAACCATATAACCTAATCATGATTACACAGGGTTAATAGGTATATTCCTATCCATATTAACATCTAACACAACATAAGTTAGAATACCTGTGCCTTATATATGGATCTCATTCAAATCTCACTTTTCCAAGCATGAATCTGAATATTAGATCAGTCCACAAAGTTGCAAAGCTTGTAAATGCATTAAGCATAATATATAAAGGTAATCTCAAGCAACATATGTCACAGCACAACTATATTATTAATTCAAGCATAAGAAAACCAAATATCATAAGCTATGAATTCAAATCCTATATATCTCCTACCATATGAAGGTTCTGCCCATAAACATGACTTCAATTCCCATTAAAATCGAGTTTACAATCATCCCAAGAAAGGAGAATAACAAACAGGTAGAGATAGATGAGAAGAGGAGATGAAACTCAATGGATTTTGCGGTGATGGCTTGGATCTCTACTTGCTCTTCTCTCCTTCCTTGAAGCTTTGGTTTCCTCCTTTTCTCCACAGTAGCCACTCCCTATTTTGGTCTCTCCTCTATGGCCTGCGGAACTCTTCTGCACGCAGCCCTAGGTTTCTATTTATAATGGGTAGATTGCGCAGCACATGTGCAAAAATCCGCGTGCATACGGATGCGTATTGGCGCCTAGGCACCAACTCTCTAGAGCTGCGTAACTTAGAAACCTTTAAAAAAAATAAATGAAAACCCTAGGACTTCATGCCTTGGCGCCTAGGTGCCCCTGGATGGCACCTAGGCGCCAACTCCCTAGAATCAATGTGACTTGTGACTTCAAAAACCTTCAGAACTTTGCTTGCGTGTTGATGAAGTGACGCCTGGGCGCCAATCCCATGCTCCTTCACTTGGCTCTGTTCTGCATTCGACTCGCTTGTATGCTTGTAATTCTCCGTCCTTCCTGTAAAAATTACATAAACTAAATAAATGGACTAAAAATGCCTAATTTATACTGAAAATGCATAAAAGCTACATAATGCTCTTAAAAATGCAAATCGAGTGATAATTTAGCTAAATGGATGCAAACTAAACCTAATCTTTTTGACTAACATGCAAAAATAGTCTGAAATAGGCCATGATAACTCGTATTTTTACGACTTATCACACCCCCAAAATTAAATGTTGCTAGTCCTCGAGCAACACATGCAAACACAATGAATGAATGAATGAATGAATTTGGACTCCATCAACTCAACCTGATTCCCATTATACTTCCAACAATCCATCTTTCTATTCAACATGATCGAGAATAATCTAAACTTGAAAAATCACCCATTTCTCAAAACAGGACATGCATATTCATTTATCATTCGCAAACCAAGTCACATGTAGATAATAGATATCCTAGTATAAAGTGATAATTCAACATGCTCATCTTCCTCTTGATCAAAAGAAACTTGTTAGAAAATCAATACAAAACAGGTGAACCAAGGTTTAAGCTGAACTGACTGGTCAAAGAACATGATAATCATTCACTGGATTCCATTTTGCCTAACTGCACATTCTTTCCTCCCCCAAACTTATTGCAAAACTCTCCTCACCATATTTCAGGATATCCGGAGCTCTGTTTTTTTTTGGCTCCCCTCACTATATTTTAGGGTATCTGGGGAAAGTTTTCTTTTTAAAGCGTTCTTACTGTGATTTTTCTTTGCTTTTTTACGCGAACCTTGACATTTGTTGATGTCAAGTCCCGGTTACTTAGCTTAGGTCAATCACCCCCTTTTATTGTTTTGAAAACTTAAAGTAGGGATACTGAACATGTAAGAAATTTTTTGTGAAATACTACCATTTCTGAGACCATTAATTCCGTTAAAGCACGTGGTTCACATTTGATTAACTCAATTCTTATCATTTCAATTGAAACGATTAGCATAAAATTGAATTATAACAATGTACTATGAGATTCTCATGATTCATTTACATTTTTCATGAAATCGATTTCAAGTTTAAAGTTTTTCTCAACCTTGCACATATTTCATCAAAATGGATTGAAATAAGATAATTTTCACAAGCAAACTTTGACATGATATGCATTCTAAACAAAACATGGAAAACAAACCTACGACTGAGAATTATACACTCTCCAAACTTGAGAGATGCATTGTCCTCAATGCATGCAACTACATGAAACCTGCATGATCATAGACTGAGAAATAAATACAAAAAGAATATAAAATGGAAAGGACAGGTACTCCCCTATGCATCTGATACAGAGGAGTCGTCGTCGTCGCGCTCACTTTCTTCACCAGGCTAATGTGAAGATTAACCAAAATAGGCTCAGAAAGTATCAGTCCTCCATGAGTCTTCGAAAGTGTGCCTCCATAGCCCGATTGGACAGCTCTAGAAACTAGGCTTGGGCTGCCATTAGATTCTCCAAGTTGGTCAGCCTCACATTGGTTGAGAGCGGTCATGAGCGACGTCACAAATAGGAAGAAGGAAGAATGAGCAGCACAATATTGAAAAGTGCACTGCAAGCTCAACCGTCCAAGTCTTTACACCCCAAATTTAATTCAAACAAGCTCTTCTTGGGTAATCCAACTCGAGTTTCAAGCCATATTATCGATACCACAAGTGCAGTCCATAAACTCCTCCCCCACTACCTTAAACTCTTAACCACAACAAAATAATGGAACAGCTTGAACCAAAAGGTTACCTACAAGCAACACATCCACATGCCCACAAATATATGAAAAATGCAAACCACCCACTTGCACACCTTTTATTTAAAGTAAAAAAATTGGTGATTCACTAAAAGCAGTAAAGCAAATTGCGTAGAACTTCAACGGCCCAAAATATGAAAAGATGGAGGATTTTCATATTGAAAATGATATCAACTAAGAAAACCATGATTTTCATCTCGACAGGCTCGAAAAATGCTTTCCGTTGATATTTGGTAGCTCCCGTAACTTCTCTGGGATCAAAAGTAATAGCCAGTTGAAGTTGGCATGCTGAAAACTCGTGTTTTGCTATTTTTTTTATGCTGGCAGGGGGTGGCGCCGGGGCGTCAAAAATTGAGGCCTAGGCGCCAACTTGCTGTCTCAAACATTGCAACATGTTATTTCCTTGAAAAATATGGCGCCGGGGCGCTGGAACATGGAGCCGAGGCGCCACTTCTCTGATCCCAACTTGCTAGAACATGTTCTTTTGCGAAACTTGGCGTTGGGCACCAAAAATTGAGGTCGGGACCTCACTCCAACTGCATTGTCTTGTCTTGAATGATGAATATAAACTTGAAACTCCTTGATTCCATTATTTATCAACTTGAAAGTGGATTGAAAGTCCATATTTGAGCATGATAATCCTGTCCTTCCTTGCCTTGGGAGATGACTACTTTATTCTTGAAACAAAAATCAAAAAGTGTAATGGGTTGGCTCCCATTTAGCGCTAAATTTATCGACTTCAGCCCGACGTCCCATTATGATTATCCAATTCCCGCTCTATCGAACTTCCTTTCATGCGGATTGTGCACTAGAAGTTCAGATCTCTTCTTAGCCTCTTCAAATGGATCAGTTAGCCTCTTTTCTTGAATTTCATAGAGACTATAGAAGGGTAGTTCAGGATCTTGAATTAATGATGGCTTCAAGCTGCTTCTTTCCAAGGCTATTCATTGATCATTTAAGTATTGTTGCACCTGAATTTCAGGAAGACCAATTAGAGGTATGTTGATATGCCAATTTTCAACTTTCTCCAATATATCAACCTCTATTTCTTCATCAATTTTCTCTTCTGCTTTCTGGCTTTTCATTGGCTCGGTCAATTGTTCTAGAATGAAATGAGGTTCAGGTTGCTCTATCACATTGATTGATATATCTTCATTAATGCTTGGAGTGACTTCGCAACCCTGTTCCAACTCGTCTTCTTCTGCAATTTCTTCAATATGACTGGAAGACAGTTCTTGATGCCGACATTATTGCGGATGCCAATTGCCCCACCTGTTTCTGCATGTTCTCATTAAATTGCATCTGACTCTTCATGAATTGCATGAACATGTCCTCCAAAGATAACTTGCTTTCAGGTAGTGATGGCTCCTCAAACTCCTGTGTTTGACAATTGAAAGGCATCATATTCCTCGCGTGCAAATCTCCATGGTAGCCCTGTGTATCATTCAAATGCTCGTAACAGCCCACGGACGCTGAGTAATACACGCATTGGATTGACAGATGTCCTTCGCCTCCACATAAATCGCAATAGCTTGAATAAGAATTATACATTCCCTGCATTTGATAATCAAAACCTGCGAATTGATCTAAGGGTGCCAGTGCGTCATTAAACCCATGGAAACGGTAAGTGCTTCGTGTTGAAAATTCTGCATTTAACCATTGGTAAGGATTTGAAGCCATTGAAAATTACAAAACAAAGACTCCTAAAATAGAATTTGATCAAAAGAAAAGAAAGAAAAGAAAAATTATGTATAATATATACACATTCACAGAAGATGACTGAAATTGTCAGGTACTAAGTTTAAATCAATCCCCAGAAACGGCGCCAAAAACTTGACGAGCTGCGTATATGTCTATTAAATTGCTCACTATTTACGCAAGTATACGTGTTGTGTCAAGTAATAAAGTGTGAGTAGAGTATCGTTCCCACGAGGATTGTGTTAAAGGGATTAGCACCTTAAATCTCAATTGTCTAAGTGAATTGGTAAAAGGAATGAGATTTGGTTTCAAAGAATTGAATTAAACTAAACTAAGCAAAGCAGTAAATGACCAGAGTAGTGTGGATGTTGCTGATATTGCCTTGAGATGATTAAGATAGGTGGGAATATGAATTCATTAAATCATAGCTATGTTATTTGATTTCAATTAAGTTAATTGTGCAGAGATTACTAATCTAGGTTCATTCATATTCATATATGTCTTCCAACACATACAAACCTAACCAAGTTTTAGTCATGTGCTATGTTCCCATGCATACAAGTAAAACAAGGTTGATAACCATATAACCTAATCATGATTACACAGGGTTAATAGGTATATTCCTATCCATATTAACATCTAACACAACATAAGTTAGAATACCTGTGCCTTATATATGGATCTCATTCAAATCTCACTTTTCCAAGCATGAATCTGAATATTAGATCAGTCCACAAAGTTGCAAAGCTTGTAAATGCATTAAGCATAATATATAAAGGTAATCTCAAGCAACATATGTCACAGCACAACTATATTATTAATTCAAGCATAAGAAAACCAAATATCATAAGCTATGAATTCAAATCCTATATATCTCCTACCATATGAAGGTTCTGCCCATAAACATGACTTCAATTCCCATTAAAATCGAGTTTACAATCATCCCAAGAAAGGAGAATAACAAACAGGTAGAGATAGATGAGAAGAGGAGATGAAACTCAATGGATTTTGCGGTGATGGCTTGGATCTCTACTTGCTCTTCTCTCCTTCCTTGAAGCTTTGGTTTCCTCCTTTTCTCCACAGTAGCCACTCCCTATTTTGGTCTCTCCTCTATGGCCTGCGGAACTCTTCTGCACGCAGCCCTAGGTTTCTATTTATAATGGGTAGATTGCGCAGCACATGCGCAAAAATCCGCGTGCATACGGATGCGTATTGGCGCCTATGCGCCACTAGCCGGCGCCTAAGCGCCAACTCTCTGGAGCTGCGTAACTTAAAAACCCTTAAAAAAATAAATGGAAACCCTAGGACTTCATGCCTTGGCGCCTAGGCGCCAACTCCCTGGAATCAATATGACTTGTGACTTCAAAAACCTTTAGAACTTTGCTTGCGTGTTGATGAAGTGGTGCCTGGGCGCCAATCCCATGCTCCTTTACTTGGCTCTGTTCTGCATTCGACTCGTTCGCGTGCATGTAATTCTCCGTCCTTCCTGTAAAAATTATATAAACTAAATAAATGGACTAAAAATGCTTAAAAACTGCATAATGCTCCTAAAATACAAAGCGAGTGAAAATTTAGCTGAATGGATGCAAACTAAACCTAATCTCTTGGACTAATATGCAAAAATAGTCTGAAATAGGCCATGATAACTCGTATTTTTACGAGTTATCAAAGATCAAGGAGCTGTTAACTGTGCAAGAATCTGTTGTGTGACACAAATTAAAGACAAAAACTCATTCAACGTCTCACAATTATAGAAATGCTTGGAAGCAAAACTTCTTCAACAAACTACACTAGTGATGATGAGGTATGTCTTAGAGCCAAGAAAAGTAACACTTAGTTCATGGACAATGGATGCTTAAGACAGAAGACAGGAGATAAAGCTTTGTTTCATAACCTTAAAGCATAAAACGATGGCACTATGGTATTTGATAATAATAAGAAAAAAGTAAAATCAGCGGTAAGGGAAACATTTATGATATCTGTGATGCATGTATAGAAGAGGTTCTTTTCATTGAAGGACTTAAACACAATTTGATGAGTATTAGTCAATTATGTAATAAAGGATATAAAGTTGTGTTTGAATCATCTATATGCAATATTTTAAATGAAGAACGCATCGTTGGAAAAAGACATGGAAACATATATTTAATATATTTTGATGAGTTAAATAGAAAAATGTCTAGTAGCAGTTGATAATGATTTGTGGGTGTGACACAAAAAAATTTGACACATAAATAAGTCTAATATAAAGACATTGTGGAAAAAGAATTTGGTTGAAAGATTACTAGAACTCAAATATGACAAAGATAAAATCTGTGAAGTATATCAAATGTCCAAACAATCAAAAATATCATTTTCACCAAAAAACGAGGTCTCGACATCAAGACCACTTGAGTTATTGCAAATGGATCTTCATGGACTACCTGACATTTTGAGCCTTGGAGTAAAAGGTTCGTATATTATTGTTAATGACTATTCAAGATTCACTTTATGTTTCCCTGCGTTCCTGATTTTGATATATTTTGGTTTTATAAATTAAGGGGTGTTTGTGTCATATTCTGGCCTCTTACTAAGGATTGACATATTTTTAAAAGTGCATTTTCTAACTTTTTCATCCTCCAATCCATTGCTATCCTGTAAGCCTCAATTGTGTGCTTGAATCGATTATCCTTGTCTTTAGCATGCTAGGTCTGTTCAAGTTCTATTCTTGTCATTCTTAATCTAATGAGCACAAGACTCCAAATAGTTGTCTATCCAGCCTTTTTAAAGCTTAACAAAATTCAATTAGTAGTAACTGAAGTTACAATAGATCAAATGAGTGTTCCTTTCAATATGCTTCTTATATAGATGTCTACGCTCTGAAATAAGACTGAGAAGAAATTGTGAACCAGCAAATGATCCTAGCCTGAGTAGCCTATATGAAACATGCTTAAACCTAAAACTTATTCAAGTATGAAGATGAGCTTTTATTGGCCAAAATTCTCATAGGTCAGGAAAAAAAACTTAGGAACCCTCCCTTAAGACGTCGTGTTCTTATGTCATTCACGAAACAAATTAAAGAGAAATTAATAAATTATGGCTCAAAAGGACGCATCATTAAAAAGGGGCTAGATGACCTTAAACCTATGACCAACCGGGCTGAGAGGCGAGTCTTTAAAGGCCAAAATCATCAATAGTATAATGGAGAGAATAAACCCCGATTCTTATTCCTTAAGACTCGTCCAATTACTTTTATCAAAAAAAAAAAAAATCGTTCAGTTATGGATATTCATGAAAGAGATGTGATTGAGTACACCTGGGTGCACTTAGGCTTGGTGCGCCATGTGTATTTAAACTATTTATTTTATTTTTTTGAAAAGTTTTTTTATACAATTGTTATTCTAAGTGTATTATCATTTTTTGAGATTATAACTATTTTTTGAATTTTTTAAAATCAGTGACACATTTCATAATTTAAAATTAAGGTTATTTCCAAATATACCCACTATGTTTGACCTTAATTTCAAATATATCCACTATATTTTTCAAAATCCCAAATATACCCACTGCTTTTAATTTAATCCCAAAAATACCTATTCCGTCAAAAACCGTTAGTTAAAATTTTTAAATACCCAAGATACTCCTATTGCAAAATAATAAATGATAAAATAAATTAAAAAATAAAATGAAGGCGCTTTAAATTAGAATTCACGTGCAATTAAGGCAATAGCAAGTTATAACATTCAATTTTTCCAATTGTATCATAAATTTGAAGGGCATATTAGTAATTTCACATATTCTCTAGCTGTGTTAACTCATGGAATGGGTAATTTTGGGATTAAATGCAAACAAAGTGGGTATATTTCGAATTTTGGAAACGTAGTGGGTATATTTGGAATTAAGGTCAAACTTAGTGAGTATATTTGAGAATAACCCTTAAAATTATGAAAAGTGTCAATGATTTTAAAAAAATCTAAAAAAATATTTGCGAATATCCAAGAATGGTAAAACTTGAGACACATATTACATAAACTTATATTAATAATTGTATAAAAATTTTCAAATTTTTTTTAAAAAATAGGTTTTTGCACTTATGTGCACCAAATCTAAGTGCATCCGGGTTTATAAAAATATGGCCCTTTATAAAAAGGGTTATTAAGGGTGTGTTTGGGAAGTTGTAAAACTTTTGATGAAAAGTTTTGTATGTAAAAGTTGTTAAATCAGTAGAAAATGATATGATATTGTAGGGGTAATGATGAGGAATAAAGAGAATAAATTTAAAATAAATAGGTTAGTTGTATTGGTAGTTGTGTAGAAATGATTGAAAAGTAGAGTTGTTGTATAGAAATATGTGTAAAAAATAATTAAAAAAAAAGAATAGTTATGGAGAGTGAAAAGTTTTAGGTTGAAAAGTTTTAATTTGACAACTTTTTCAAATTGCCAAACACACCCTAAGTAAGGAGGGTGATCGAATGCACTCAGGCGCATTCAGCTTTAGTGCACCCGAGTGCATTTGACCCCATTTATTTTTATTTTTTTTAAATATTTTTATACAATTGTTAATCTAGGTTTATTTAATATGTTGATCAATTTTTACATTTTTGGAGATTTTTAGAGATTTGTTTTTGATTTATTAAAATCAGTGGCATTTTTGTAATTCATAAATTAAGAAAATGTCACTGATTTTAAAAAATTAAAAATATATATATAAATGTATCTGAAAATGGTAAAAAAATTACTATATATGTTAAATATACCTAAATTAATAGTTGTGCAAAAAAAATTCAAAAAAATTAAAAAAATTAATTTTTGCACCCGAATGCACGGAAGCTAAGTGCATTTAGGTGCACTGTATCACGTCCCATTAAGTAACTATACTTGAAATTGGAGTTCTAAATGGGCTAGCATGATGCCTTTATACTAAGAACTTGTCAGGGAACGGACGAACTCCATTTCAAATAACAGAATTCCTTTGTTTCATTACTTCCAGCTTTGTTTTTCATTATTCAGATATAGCATATTTTCACCTTTCTATTTCCCTTCGACATCTAGTTTAAGCGAATATTCACCATTAGATCTAATGGAGTTGTCAAGCTGTAGTGCCATAAGGCAGCACTGTGATGGGTCGGAGTGATTTCTTCCAGGTTGGAATGGCAATGAACTGCTATGGGTGACAGAAATGATATATAAATCTTGGTAATGGATGAATTTATGGCTTTTTGGGCTGCTGGAATTTGGAACCGGCAAAATACAATTATATTCCCATGTTTAACAAACATTTGAATATCATTATCCCTTTTTACCTAAAACGATTCAAGAGTATATATTTATTATGCCTTTGCCTTTAACGACTAAGAAAATCATGGGTGAGTCGAGATACAGTCCCATGCTCAACCAATTGATGAGAAAATGGAATTAATTTAACCAAAATCACATCCACTCTTGAAGAGCAATTCCAACAAATCACTTGTTATAGCTACAAATGAAACCAGAATGCTGAAGTTCCTCTTTCGGACAAGATTTTACATTTCCTTGATCTCCTTCCTATATAGAAACCATGAGCATCCTATCAATGCACAGATAAAAATCAGAACTTCCTTTGCCAGAAAAATCAACCAGAGAGGATCTTTATTGGCCATGGTTCCTTCGAGACAAAATGCAGATGGATCAACTATCTTAATCGCCCCTAGGCTAAATCCAGCAGTAAAAAGGATCTGCTTCACCCCTAATCTACGTGTTCATGAATGTGACATCCAAGCTATTAGGTGGGTTCCTCCCACATGAAGTCAAAGTGGGGGCCCCACCACTTTTGGCTTATGTGGAATTTCCTCACCTGCCATTTCGTCTCATCCTCTTGCTTTCGGCACGGGAGGAGAAAAGGGGTGAGAGAGAGAGAGATTATAAAAAATCTCTTCTCCTCTTAGCAGCGACATTCGTTCGTCGTCAGAGAGAGTTTTTTTCTCTCCATTTTCGGTTTTCAGAGAAGCAGCAGCAGCAGCTCCGACGGACGGAGGAGGATTTTATCCTCAAATGCTCAAGGTTTCTACGGCAGTTATCTCTTCCGGCCATTAAGAGAGAAAATTCTTCCGTCATCTCAGATTTGGTGAGATCTATCCTGGTTATTTCCTGTATTGAAATCCATCCTTATTGTGATGATGAAATCCTCTAGTTTTGACTAGAGAAGACATTGCGTTGTAATCCCATTATTCTATAGTGGAAGATTTACCTGGACTGGGTCCCGTGGTTTTTCCCCTTTGGTAAAGAGGGGTTTTCCACGTAAAATTGTGGTGTGTTTTTCCGTGGTTTGATTGTTTATCATTTGCAATATTTATTGTCTGTGATTAATTATTCCTGTTTAATCCACACAAAAAGGGGATAGCCTAAAATCCCAACAAGTGGTATCAAAGCGAGGTTTTAGTAATCTTGTGCCTTGTGTTGAACGATGGAGGTTAATACAAGTAGAATGATTAATTTGAATGGTTCAAATTATCATGTGTGGAAGGGAAAAATGGAAGACCTGCTATATGTCAAAGATTTTTATTTGCCTGTGTTTGCGGAACAAAAACCCGTAGAAAAAACTGATGCTGAATGGACTTTACTTCATCGTCAAGTATGTGGGTATATCAGGCAGTGGGTGGATGATAATGTTTTAAACCATGTCAGTGAAGAAACAAATGCACGTTCTTTATGGGACAGGCTTGAACAGCTGTATGCTCGAAAAATCGGGAACAACAAGTTGTTTCTAATAAAGAAGTTGATGGGCTTGAAATACAGGGATGGAACTCCTTTATCAGATCACTTGAATGCTTACCAGGGAATTCTTAATCAGTTGGCTGGGATGAATATCAAATTTGAAGATGAGGTGCAGGGGTTATGGCTTCTAGGCACATTGCCGGACTCGTGGGAGACGTTTAGAATGTCGGTATCTAACTCAGCTCCAAATGGTGTAATCACTATGGATTTGGCTAAGAGTAGTGTTTTAAATGAAGAGATGAGAAGAAAGTCACAGGATCCGTCACAGTCAGATGTCTTAGTCATGGAAAAGAGGGGGAGGAGCAAGAGTAAAGGTCCGAAGAACAGAGACAGAAGCAAAAGCAAGTCAAACAGGTTTGCCAATGTTGAGTGTTATCACTGTGGTAAAAGGGGGCATATAAAGAAGTATTGTCGACAACTCAAAAGAGACTATAAAAATGAAAAAGGGATAGAAAAAGAAACTGATGATAGTAATGATGTTGATAGAGTTTCTGCCATCACAGATGACTTCCTTGTTGTGTATGATGATGATGTTGTCAACCTTGCATGCCATGACACTAGTTGGGTGATTGATAGCGGTGCCTCCATTCATGCTACATCGCGACGAGACTTCTTTACATCTTATACATCCGGAGACTTTGGGAATGTTAAGATGGGTAACAATGGTGTAGCTAAAGCCGTAGGCATGGGAGATGTGTGCTTGGAAACCAACAATGGTACGATGTTGCTTTTGAAAAATGTTAAACATATCCCTGATATTCGCTTGAATTTGATTTCAGCAAGTAAGCTTGATGATGAGGGGTTTTGCAACACCTTCAGTAATGGTCAATGGAAGCTTACTAAAGGTTCTATGGTTATGGCTAGAGGCAAGAAGTGCTCCTCATTGTACTTCATGCAGGCAAAGGTTTCTGATTGTATTATCAATACAATGGAGAATGAAAGTACAACAGAGCTATGGCATAGAAGACTAGGTCACATGAGTGAGAAGGGTTTGATGGTTTTGGCTAAGAAGAATCTTCTTTCTGGATTGAAGAATTCAACACTAAAGAAATGTGTTCATTGCTTGGCAGGGAAGCAAAACAGAGTTGCCTTTAAAACATCCCCTCCTTCAAGGAAGCCAAAAATACTTGACTTAGTATATTCTGATGTTTGTGGTCCCATGAAAGTAAAAACACTTGGTGGTGCTCTCTATTTTGTGACTTTTATAGATGATCATTCAAGGAAGTTGTGGGTCTATACCTTGAAGACAAAAGACCAAGTGTTAGATGTTTTTAAACAGTTTCAGACCTCAGTTGAGAGACAGACTGGGAAGAAGTTAAAGTGTATCAGAACTGATAATGGAGGTGAGTATTGTGGTCCTTTTGATGAATATTGCAAATAGCTGGGTATTAGGCATCAAAGGACACCTCCGAAGACTCCTCAGTTAAATGGGCTAGCTGAGAGAATGAACAGGACACTAGTTGAAAGGGTGAGATGTTTGCTTTCACATGCACAGTTGCCAGGATCCTTTTGGGGTGAGGCTTTGAGTACTGTTGTACATGTGTTAAATCTCACACCCTGTGTTCCTTTAAATTTTGATGTTCCAGACAGAGTTTGGTTGGGAAAAGATGTATCCTATAGTCACTTGCGTGTCTTTGGATGTAAGGCCTTTGTGCATATTCCCAAAGATGAGAGGTCTAAGCTTGATGTCAAGACAAGGCAGTGTGTATTTATTGGCTATGGCCAAGATGATTTTGGTTACAGGTTTTATGATCCGGTACAGAAAAAGCTTGTAAGAAGCCGAGATGTTGTGTTTATGGAAGACCAAACCATACAAGATATTGAGAAAACAGTTAAAACAGTTTCTCAATATTATGATAATTTAACAGACTTGGATCCAGTTCCTTTGACACATGTGCCAGTACAGGTTAGAGATGAAGTTCAAGATGACCAGGATGGTACAGTTGATGTTGATACTCATACACAGGTTGAGATTAATGATGACATTATTGAGCAGTCACCAGTACCAGAAGTTCCACCAGATGTTCCACTCAGGAGGTCTACTAGAGATCGTCATCCTTCTACACGATATTCTGTTGATGAATATGTGTTACTGACTGACGGGGGAGAGCCCGAATGTTATGCAGAAGTCATGGAAGATGAACACAAGAAGGAGTGGGTTGAAGCCATGCAAGATGAGATGAAGTCACTGCATGAAAATCATACATTTGAGTTGGTAAAGTTACCTATGGGCAAAAGAGCTTTGAAGAACAAGTGGGTATACAGAGTGAAGCTAGAACAACATACCACACAACCTCGATACAAAGCAAGATTGGTCGTCAAGGGATTCAATCAAAAGAAAGGTATTGATTTTGATGAGATTTTTTCTCCGGTTGTTAAAATGTCTTCTATTCGTGTGGTTTTGGGTCTAGCTGCTAGTCTTGATTTGGAGATTGAACAGATGGATGTAAAGACAGCTTTTCTTCATGGTGAACTAGACAAGGAAATTTATATGGAGCAGCCAGAGGGTTTCATGGTAAAAGGAAAAGAGGACTATGTGTGCAAGCTGAGAAAAAGCCTCTATGGCTTGAAGCAAGCACCAAGACAATGGTATAAGAAGTTTGAGTCAGTTATGGAGAAACATGGCTATCGAAAAACAACTTCTGATCATTGTGTCTTTGTGCAGAAATTCTCTGATGATGATTTTATTATACTATTGCTTTATGTCGATGATATGTTGATTATTGGCAGAAATTCTTTGAGGATTGACAGGTTGAAGACGCAACTAAGTCAAATTTTTGCTATGAAGGATTTAGGGCCGGCAAAGCAAATTCTTGGCATAAGCATTCATCGTGAGAGGAATGCCAAGAAGTTATATCTGTCACAGGAGAACTACATTGAGAAGGTACTTCAGAGGTTCAACATGGACAAAGCTAAAGCGGTTAACTCTCCTCTTGCTACTCATTTTAAGCTAAACATTGAGCAGTGTCCCTCTACAGATGCAGAGAAGAAAGACATGGAAAGGGTTCCATATGCTTCAGCTGTGGAAAGTTTGATGTATGCAATGGTATGTACAAGACCAGACATAGCTTATGCAGTTGGTGTTGTTAGCCGGTTTTTGTCCAATCCTGGGAGAGAGCATTGGAATGCAGTTAAGTGGATTATGAGATATCTACGAGGTACTTCCATTTTGAGACTTTGTTTTGGCAATGAGAAACCATTACTAGTTGGCTACACGGATGCAGATATGGCAGGAGATGTGGACACTCGTAAGTCTACCTCTGGTTCCTTGATTACTTTTGCAGGGGGAGCTGTAGCTTGGCAATCAAGGCTACAGAAATGCGTTGCACTTTCTACAACCGAAGCGGAATTCATTGCAGCAACTGAAGCATGTAAAGAGTTGTTGTGGATGAAGAGGTTTCTACATGAGCTCGGTTTCAAGCAACAAAGATATATCGTATTTTGCGATAGTCAAAGCGCAATTCACCTTGGTAAGAATTCTTCTTTTCATGCAAGATCAAAGCATATTGATGTGAGGTATCATTGGATAAGAGAAGCTATTAATGACAAGTTGTTTGAACTTGAGAAAATCCATACCGATTATAATGGCTCTGATATGTTGACGAAGGCTCTACCAAGGGAGAAGCTTGAAGTTTGTCGTTTAATTGTTGGGATGGCGAATCCCTTCATGTAGTCGGAAGGGGGAGATTTATTAGGTGGGTTCCTCCCACATGAAGTCAAAGTGGGGGCCCCACCACTTTTGGCTTATGTGGAATTTCCTCACCTGCCATTTCGTCTCATCCTCTTGCTTTCGGCGCGGGAGGAGAAAAGGGGTGAGAGAGAGAGAGATTATAAAAAATCTCTTCTCCTCTCAGCAGCGACATTCGTTCGTCGTCAGAGAGAGTTTTTTTCTCTCCATTTTCGGTTTTCAGAGAAGCAGCAGCAGCAGCTCCGACGGACGGAGGAGGATTTTATCCTCAAATGCTCAAGGTTTCTACGGCAGTTATCTCTTCCGGCCATTAAGAGAGAAAATTCTTCCGTCATCTCAGATTTGGTGAGATCTATCCTGGTTATTTCCTGTATTGAAATCCATCCTTATTGTGATGATGAAATCCTCTAGTTTTGACTAGAGAAGACATTGCGTTGTAATCCCATTATTCTATAGTGGAAGATTTACCTGGACTGGGTCCCGTGGTTTTTCCCCTTTGGTAAAGAGGGGTTTTCCACGTAAAATTGTGGTGTGTTTTTCCGTGGTTTGATTGTTTATCATTTGCAATATTTATTGTCTGTGATTAATTATTCCTGTTTAATCCACACAAAAAGGGGATAGCCTAAAATCCCAACACAAGCAACACACAAATTAGTCAAACAGACGAGTCGCCAACAATCTATCGTCGGGTGATTGAAATCCGGTTTCTTCATTGAACAAGGCTCTGGATTACAAAGATTAAAAGTTTCCAGCCCAAAATCATGAAGTGGATTTACATGATTTCAGCATGATTTTGGGATCGTTAAACCATAGCTAGAAGTGAGAAATGGAAATTGAAAAGCTGGAAAGTGGGGTGCATTGTAGAGAATACAACCAAAGGAAAATGGCAGTAGTATTTTCCCAGGCTTCTTGGCCGTTTCTGTGTGTCTGGAATGCTGCTGGACATGTTCTATAGAGCTTTTAGATGTCATGCTGGTAGCTTAAGCCTTCCTCATTGGTTGAGCATGTACGAAACGCTGGCATGTTTGAGTGCTGGCTACGTTATTAGAAATTGGAGCTTAGTTATAGAGGCTTTGAACAAGATTGCATTTCTTATGCACCAAGTAATGGTGCAGATCGGCATTTTTGCCCACCGGTCTGCTGTTCGATTCCTGCTGATTGCAGGTTTAAACTTTGTCATTTTTACAGTTTAGTTCCCTTTAATGGGGGGTTTTATACTTTCCCCCATGTTGTGGAGTATATTACTTTCCCCATATGGTGGGGGTTTATGAAAAAATCTCCTCCCATGATGTGAGTGTAATGTGCTTCATTATATGGATGTCATGGGGTATATGGAAATATCCAAAAAATAATAATAATAATAATAACAGTGCTGCTGTCGCTATATCTAACTTCAGGCCCCTTCTCTTGTTGCAGCAGCTGGGCTTGCCCATGTTCTTGCTCTTCTTTTGCAGCTCCATACTCCCATAATCCCGTAATCTTCAAATTTTTAGCCCTCCTGCTAACTTTGCATTTTCAGAATTTCTTCATTTTTAGCTTTTCAAATATCTATCTTATTCGGCCTGAATTTTATGTGCCTGAATCAGCTGTATTATTCTCACGTCATTGTGCGAACGTCATTGTGCGAAAAAGGACGTTTGGTCCACCCATATTGTGAGCCCATTGAAGGGGTGTTTACGTATTTAAACAAGAGTTTTGATCTTTTACGACCGGTCGGTCAGTAAAGGTTTCGTCGACCATCGCGCCCCGCCGTTGGATGAAGCGGGCGCATTTTCGTCCGTCGGATGGTGTTGCGGAATTGCGGGCGGGAGGACGACCTCATTAATGAGGACGAAATAGGTTCCAGCCCCTGTCAGGTGAGGCTTTTTTCCCGCAGGCCCCTCCTTGCCCAACGCGCCCGTTGCTTCTTTCCCTCTCTCGTCTCTCTGCCTTTGTTCCCTCTCTCGTCTCTCCCGACAGAGGCGCCCTCTCTCCCTCTGTCAGCCCGTGCCTTCCCCCAGCTCTCTCTCTCCCTCTTTCAAACTCCCGCAACCCCCTCTCGAAATCAGACGCCATCTCGATCACGCCATCTCTCTCCTCCACTCCGACCGAACCCTCCCGACACCCATCCCCCCCTCTCTCTCCCTCCCGAGCACCAGCTTCCCAGCCCCACCCAGACACCCATCCCTCTCGGCCCCTCTCTCCCCAGTACTGGCTTCCCGGCCCCGCCCTCTCTCTCTCTCTCGAAAAAGGCCAACAGGATACACCCGAAAAAAGCCAACGGCGGCCTATTCAAAGACAATCCAAGCATTCATGAATTCGGCTAGATGGGATGGCTTGGTGGTCGCTGCCCCATCCCTCTCTCCCTCCCTCCCTCCCTCCCGAGCACCAGCTTCCCGGCCCCTCCCAGACACCCATCCGACTCGTCCCTGCCACCCAGACTATTTCATGCTCCTGACACCCATCTCTCCCGACGCCAGAATTTCTCTCTCTCGATTTCCCTATCCCTCTCGATTTCTCTCACTAGATTTCCCAATTTGTCGTATTCAATTATGGCAACTACTCATGCAAGAAAATACACAAATGGTGTTCTGACAAATATTTCCAATGGAAATTATATGAGTTTAGAACCTGTGGCAATGAGATCTAAATATTTATTTTAGGTTCTATCATATTCTAAGATGAATTTTGCTACCTGTTATTGTTGTTTTCCTTGGTGTGGATATGCCAAAGGAAGTGAAGGAAATGAATTATCCAACAATTTATTGTCAATGTGTTAGAGGTAAATGCAAAATCCTTCTTTCGAACAAAGATGTTTTGACAGATGTCCTAGATTTGTATGTCATTATTTTTATGTTATTTGTAATTTCTTTTATATTATTTGTTAAGATAAACTTGCAAGAGTCTTATTTTGATATGCATATTCAGGGACAGAAGATTGCAAGTTTTTTGCCTTGTATGATGAGTATAGTGGTCACGATGGAAGAGACACAAGGTTATGCCAGTGTTATTGTATGTGTGTAAAAGAAGTTGCATCATTAAGACGAAAATTGGAGGACACCGAGAGAGACCTGTTGTATATTGAGAAGAACGACACTAACAGAGACTTGTTGTATAGTGAGAAGAACTTAGGAAAGAAAATTGCTCTTCTAAAGCAAGATAGAGCTGATTCTTGAAAACAACTCTCAAGTGCTGGAAAGGCTTTTGGAAAATTTAAGATTGATAATTAACCTATGTACTTTTTTATGTTTCATGTGGTAGATGTATTTTGCAAGACTAGACTCCAACATTGTATGCATCAACAAGTGGATGTTTGAATGATATAATATTATTGCTGTTATATATTTGTCTTTTATTGCTAGAAGTTATTTCGTATTTTTTTAACATTTGTGTTCTTTCAGAAGTGGAATATTTGCCATTCACATAATTACGACAAATTGGACGGGAGTTGGAAAAATGCTAATCTGAAAATGCAGATTCCTTGAGAAAATGCATGTCATACAGACCACAAGAAAATGCAAATCTCGAAAAGCAAATTTTTTATACCACACCAAGAGCAAAATGCAATTCAAATTCCCAAATTTGCAATCATAGGAATTTCGCAATTGTCAAAATAATTTATTTCGGATTTAGGACTCCTTTCCATGAAATAAGGTGGGCATGACTCCAACAGATGCTATCACTTTGAATAGCCATGCATTTGATGGTGTTACAAAAAAAAGAAACTATGATGGGTGTTCCCTTAACTTCAAATGCAGGAATAAACGTAAACAGATACAACTAGCAAAAAAATGATTTCATTATAATCTAACTAAAAAATATATTAGAACGGCTTACATCTGATCCTTTTTACAAACATATAGTAAGTATTCTTTATATCAGAAAAATCTGCCGCAGTGAGAACTATCTCCTTTGTCATTGTCGAAAAATACACCACCCTGAAAATCAGAAATTTCAAATCTGCCACATTGAGAACCACCTTCCTTATCATTGTCAAAAAAAAAAGCCGCCATCTAGAAAATCAGAAAACTGAAATCTGCCACTGCGAGAACCACCTCCTTTGTACTATGGGTAGCTTCGGCCTGCGAACTACATTTTGTTGAATTGAACCTGCATACAACAATATATTTAAGTAATTCTAATTGTATCTATATAAGACAGAGATTTGGTCTATTTAGTAGGTTAATATGAGAAACGTATCCATATAAGACAGAGATTTGACGGCCGGGACGAGTGGGATGGGTGTTTGGGCGGGTCCGGAAGCCGGTGCTCGCGAGAGAGAGAGAGAGAGAGAGAGAGGGGGGGGGATGGGGCAGCGACCACCAAGCAATGCTGGCAATGACCACCAAGCCATGCCATCTAGCCGAATTCATGAATGCTTGGGTTGTCTTTGAACAGGTCGCCGGTTGGCCATTTTCGAATGAATCCTGTTGGCCTTTTTCGAGAGAGAGAGAGAGAGAGGGAGGGCGGGGCCGGGAAGCTGGTGCTCGGGAGAGAGGGGTCGAGAGGGATGAGTGTCTGGGCGGGGCCGGGAAGCCGGTGCTCGGGAGGGAGAGAGAGAGGGGGTGATGGGTGTCGGGAGGGTGGAGAGAGAGGGAAATCAAGACAGGCAGCAGGGTTACCTGAGTGCGCAGTGACCGATCGTCGGTCGAAGTGGAGAAGCGTCTGCGAGGCAGGCCCCTGTCTGCGAGGATGAGCTTCTAATTTCGAGTGAGAGGGAGGGCGTGATCGAGATGGCATCTGATTTCGAGAGGGGGCTGCGGGAGATCGAAAGAGGGAGAGAGAAAGATGGGAGAGTGAGCGGGAGTGAGAGAGAGAGAGAGAGAGAAGAAATGGGCGGAGACGGCGGGCTGAGTGGAGAGAGAGAGAGCTGATGGACGGCACGGGCGGACAGAGGGAGAGAGGGCGCCTCTGTCGGGAGAGAGACGAGAGAGAGAGAGAAAGGAGACGGGCGCGTTGGGCAGGGAGGTGCCTGCGGGAAAAAAGCCTTACCTGACAGGGGCTGGAACCGATTTCGTCCTCATTAATGAGGTCGTCCTCCCGCCCGCAATTCCGCAGCACCATCCGACGGACGAAAACGCGCCAGCTTCATCCAACGGCTGGGTGCAATGGTCGACGAAACCTTTACCGACCGACCGGTCGTAAAAGATCAAAACTCTTTAAACAAATTATATTATTTACAAAATCCTTCATCCACATAGGAAGAAAATTCTAGAAGATACACCCGTTAAAGGTTACAAAACTCATATAACAATCAGACGATTTATTACAAAATATTAACCCTTTAAATGATAATGGCCAATTTAGATAAAGTTTAGATTCCTGGTTAAACAAATCATTCTAAATACGGTGATATGATTCTTTCAGCTGAACTATTTTTCTGTCGAACATACAGCTCTTTTGCTATTAGCTGATTTATTCAGCTTCCCATAAACGTGCATATTCCACTACTTTTGTCTAGTTTTCTAGCCGCTATCCAGCAATTGTCAAACAGCATGCGAATTTGACAACCGGCATTTCTCCCCGTAACAATGCGTGGCCAAACGAAACTGAGGTCTTCATGTGAAGGTGCGCTGAAATGAGAGTTTTCACCAAAAATATTGATTACATTGGATTGGATATATTTATTCCCTGCCTCCCCTAAATGTTTTCCATCGCTCAAAAAGATCTTCCATTCTCGGCAAAAGAAAATTGTGTTTCTCTGAAAGGATTCAAGGGACTTGAATGGGATGGAGAAATGGGATGAAAATGTAATGATGTATATTTAAAATGGAAAAAGCTGTATTGAAAATATAAAAAGCTACATTGAAAATTGAAAAAGCCATCTTATGAATGGAAAATCTCATCCCACACATATCTCATTCAAGGATCTTAAATCCTTAGCAACATACGAATGCTCCGAGGTGCAACATTCTCTTTAAACATAAAGAGAATAGGAAGGCTTAAGTGTAGATAGGATCCGACAGATCTGAACAGTACTATACAAGAGGTTCTATTTACTTGGTATTCAAGCGTAGATTATGGTGATAAGGACATCAAGTAGAGGAAAATCTCCAAGCAGTTGATAGATGGTGATTTGAAGATGCTTGAGAAACATGAAATGGTGGCAATGGGAGAGGAATTATGACCTTTATTCATTCCCCACCAATATACATGACAATGTGAGCTGCATCATCTAGAATTTGATATTACAAATCATTAAGCGTACGCAGTCTTAGTCAACTTATGGATGGTCTTCATATCAGCCACTTCCTGGAGAGTACCTTTATCGACATCGTCCCACCATTTCAGCAGGAAATTGTCCACAACCAGCTTAAACCAGGGGGATAGCTTGATACCATCCTCTCCAATCTCTGCTTTCTGCAGTAACTCTTTCAACCCATCCCGATTAACATACTTCACATCAGCAACTTCCTCAGGGTTTGGACTCATATTGACATCCCGGACTATGAAGAGTAAATAATCCACTGAAATGAGCAAAACAGATAAAATTTAATGCTATATATGTGTTGAATAATTCTAAATTTAGGAAATTGAATAAATGAAAACTGCTAAAATTTACCAAAGGCGTAGAGAACAAGTGTACAAGGTCAATTGGTAACATATGCACGTCCCTTTTTTTTTTTTTTTTTTTATCAAAAACATATGCACGTCCCTAGTTGTATAAGAAATATCACAATTCTTTCACGTCCATTGTTCTACTTTGGTTAACACACTCCAAAATTGTATAATATCCTTGCATTTGGATACTCTAAGAGAAGCAGGCTAACGACTTTTTGCCTCGAGTTTCAGTTCTGATTATAAGTTACATAGTAGCCATAGATAAGAATGCCAAGAAAAACTAAAACTCTCCATTTAAATGGCAATATATTAGAAGTCTGAAGCAACATATATTAATGCCTGAAGACTATACAATATCCTTGCATTTGGATACTCTCAAAGAATGTCAAGAATGCTTTAAGGCATGCTAATGACTTTATGGATCAAGTTTCAGTCCTGATTATAAGTTATGTAGCAGCCATAGATACGAATGCCAAGAAATTTTAAAAATGCTCCATTTAAATGGGCTTTTATTAGATGTCTGAAGCAACCTACATTCATGCTCCCCCCACTTGCCATCAGATGGGGCCTTGTACAGTATACGGCCAATGGGAATGAACTCATCAACAGGTAAGTCTTTAGCAACAATACCCAACTCATCAAAGAGCTTCCTTTGCGCTGCATTCCTCACCCCTGGATAAGAAGAGTAAATCCCATACTTAAAATTTGGGTTCCTAAAATGAAATCAAATATTGCCTATTAAAAGACAATACCAAGGAAATTCTCTTCAATGAGCTCAGAGTCCCGATAAAGAGGATGGCTGCAGCAGGTATTTGTCCACACTTCGGGGAATGTTACCTTTGTTGCAGAACGTTGCTGCGGGTTAAAGAGAAAACCATACATACTAAGATCCCATGTATCAAGCAGCACAATACAAGTCGGAAAAAAAGAATTATACACCAAAATTAGAAATTGAACGCTATACACATAAATGAGCTAAATATAGATCTAGGTATTCCTAAGATCAAAGTGAAGCCATAAGGTGACAAGTCTAGCAATCGATTTTGGTAATAAACAAAGCTTCCATATACCAACAAGTGTATTAAATGCATCTAAGGTATATAATGTAATTTATCCACTTTCATAGTTACTACAAACTCAAGGAAACCCAAATAAAGGAGAGAGATCTTAAATAAAGAATGATGCAATAGAATTCACGCAGCTGAATTCAATGTATGTGTCAAGCTGTTATTAGATTAGTGTTTTGAACATGGCTTAGAATTTTCAACACTTACTATGAATAAAAAATTTAAAGGTTCTCTATCTTTTCTGTTTCTACATCTTCCTTTAGTTTTTTTTTTTAATGTGCCTAATCCTACTTTACCCTTTCCCCTTACAAGCCAGAGTCTTCTAGCCTTAAATGGAATCAATTTAACATGGGAATTTTTCCTATTCCATCAATATCCGTTGGATCATGGTATCCTCTTTAGCCATCTGTCATCAAGTATTTTCCCAAGTACATGGATCCAAACAGAGAATAAGCGATAGAACCAGTAAACAATCTATTTATCGCACTCTTTTCGTATAACCTGAGCTTGACTGAAAATGGACCTGTTAAATGAAGGTAAAATGGCAACTCCTAAGAAAAAAAGTATAATGATTGGAAACAAGACCGTGAAAAGGAATAGCCCAGGGCAAGACCTACCCTAGCAAGGAAGCAATATAACCAGAGTGGCCACACACCACAAGAACAATTTGACATAACAACACAAAATCCAGGAAAACAATGGGAGAAGGCCATTGTTGGGACGATTAAAAGGCAAAATCTGAGATAGCAGCACAACATGCATTTAGATGGTACACATACTACCTCTAAAACCTTGACAAGTCACTGAAAATTGAAATACTCCAGTTCAACAATACCAATAATGGTACATAATCTCAAATGCCCAAAACTTTGTTTCGGAAAAGGAAAACTAATAGTATAACTCTTTACTTTTCTTAAGTTTCAGCAACACCAATTTTAGAGTTCAAGTAGCAACATGAAAATTTACGTACCTGAAGTAGCAATTCATGTTTAGAGTTGAACAGGAAAACGCTGAAAGCTCTATGGAGTAGATTCTCAGATTCGATTTTCTCCATCAGATGACCTACCCAATAGAAATTAGACATCATAAGAAAGAAGTAGACGATTCAGACAGCGCATGGGCAGAGTATATTCATCCATTACCTCCAACATGCGAAGAATAAGGAGAAATTAGCCAAAATAATTTAGAAGCAGAAATAAATGCATCAGTAGCATAATTGATCTTTTGGATAAAATGACACAAAAGAAAGATGTCACCAGTAGAAAGGTAAAAAACAATAAAATTTTGAATTGCATGCTTATTATCTTCAAATCTTTGAACAAATATAAAAGATATTTTTCTATCAAATGGATAATGCTCCTATGAGACTGGTTGCAAGTAGCAATCTTTTGGCCTTGCCAAGAATGGCGCAACAGAATCCATGCAGCCGACCTCACCTGGGTGGGAAATGGCTTATAATGATGATTTAGATCCAAGCCATTGATTGTATGTAAAGCCATTTACTTAGTTCTAATATGACAAATCAGCTTGATCGAAAATTTTTATGATATACAATATTAAAATATGTGATCTTAAGGCATCCTATACATTCGCATTTGCTAGTATATGCAAATCTAATTAAAACGATTTGTACATATTTGTTAAATCATATGCATTTGCACTTGCTACGAATTACATACAAATCAATTCAAATGATTTTTTGCATTATTATAAAAATAGAGAAGTGTATGATATGGCTTGGATCTAAAGGGAAACCAAAAAGTATATAAAAATGCTTGATAACCACCACCTGAAGTATTCAAATGAATGGGGACAAACATAGATAAAGACAGTTGTGCAAGGCAAGCCTAGGCGCAATGCACAATTTAGTGATGAGGTCCGTCGTTATATAGGGTAAGGCAAGGCGTCTTCCAAGAAGCATCACATAGGCACTTCTTTTTAATGCAGCTTTCGTCTAAGCACAAGGTGTGCACATGGTGTGATTTTTCAAGAATGTTTAGAAACTTTTTTAGTTATGGTGCATCTAGGAAGTGATAAAAATTTTGACGAAAAGTTTCTTATGTAAAAGTTTTTGAAATGCAAGAAAATGATGTGATATGATAAGAGTAATGACAAGGAGTAAAAAGAATAAAATTAAATTAGACAGGTTAGATAAATGGGTATTTGAATATCATGATTGAAAAGTATGGTAGTTACATTAGAAGAAGTGAAAAAATAATTTTAAAACGGGGTATTTATGGAGAGTGAAAAGTTTTATGTGTTAACAAACAACCCCTCAAAAAAAAAAATTTGAAGCTTTTATCTTGTTTCTTTCAAGCTTTTAAGTTAAAAATGTTCCGGTGCAATGACAATAAAAAAAAATACAGAGCTTTTGATTCTTGTTGTATTTAGTTCACGTCCTTCAATTTCTTCTTCTTGCCTCTAGATTATCCTCCACCTCCTTTTTCTTTGGAGATTGAGCTTCCCAGTTTCACTAATATGCAACATTAGGTTGTTCCCCATGGTGTTCAACAATCAGGAACTCATAAGCATGAGACATTCCTGCCTCCTCTTTCATTTATTTTCCTTACATCGCACCCACATGCTTAGTTATCTTACTTACAATAAAGCAATCCAAACCCTACTTTTTTATTATTACCTATACATTCCAATCATTGTTCTATACATTTTCATGCAACCACCCTATTTATTTTAACTTTATTCTCGATGCTCCTGATTATTATCCATCTCATATCACATTCTCTCTCACTTTTTAAAAAAGAAATTTCTCGTCCTCACTTTTGCACTTTTATTTTTACATCTTCCCAAACAGATGAAATAAATACTGAATAAAAATGACGTCAACTCTGGGAAATATCATAATATCTGCAATGGATATCATTTATTTTCAGGCCAATGATGACATCTAATTGACAAATAAAGCAGATAATGTTGTTGGACACCATTCAATGCATTTTTAAGATTGAGAATTTCGGTTTTGCTAGGAAGATAGCAATCCAAACGGGCCCACATAGACAAAAGCTACTGATTACCATTTACACTAATCTCAGCCTAGATAACATAATTTTGAAAAGCCAAGCTGCTAAGCTTCATAAGAATTACGAAGAAAAAAAAAGAAGAAAAAAGAAGAAGATTATTTGCCCAACTAGTCGATTTGGCAAGTTCTGTAAAAGACCAGTAGATGCAGACTCAAAAGCTTTTTAAGTGAAATTAAGTGGCGAGCATACGGCAGACATTTTCGTTTCATTTTCTGACTCAGGTATATAAGCAACATCCGATACTTGATCATCATCAACACCAAACCAACGGTATCATCGTTTCCATGTCCTGATACAAGCCAAATTTAGTTTTGTGATACAATAATATTGCCAAAAATCTTGCAGCACCTAAGTTCTGCTTAAGTAGAACTGGAAATTTCGAAACGAGACCAAAAATGGAGCAGAGGATTTGTAGCAAATAATAAACAATGAGTAGCGTAAGAAATTGAAAACCTAAGGTACATAATTCAGTTGAAATGAAAAGATTCGTTGTACCAAAAGGAAAATTCGGGGGATACGATACAAGAAAGATTCTTACAATTGTATTTAGAGTCATGCCCAATAACACGGTCTTCCTCATCCACCAAAATACATCTGCATAAAGCAAGAATATATTAACTGCCTACCGTGGATGTCACTTCAAAATCAAATACTTGCCCTTCCTGTTCATTTCTTGTGGATTTGGAAATAGAAAAGATGGCAGAGTAGATAAGAAAAAGAAAAAAAAGAAGAAATGGAGTACTAAGTACTAACTCGTCTTCGAACATGAGGCGCCTCTGGACGGCATCCATGGAAGAATCAGAAATCTGGGCGGCAGCCATCTTCGATGAGTTGGATAGAGCAGCGGAGAGAGGGGCAGAGTGCAAGTAGGGGCGGGTGGAGGAAGAGAGAGGAGTGCATATGCGGCGGTGGAAGAAAGATGGGATGAGGCGATAGGATTGGGAGGTGGGAAGAGCCGTGGAGGCAAGGAGGGAGGAAGAGATCCGGACCGACATGGAATGTATTCGTGATAGTTTCTTTCGAATCCAGAGGACGTTGGCTACTTGGCTTCCTTCCTTTTTCCACAATCCGCCATTAGACCCAGTAAGCTTGACAGGAACATACTGGGACTCTTGAGGGGGTAAAACCGGGTTCACAGGTCCGAGGCCTCATCTAGAAAAATAATAATAAAACAAATTTTTTTTGCAAAAACTCTAATCCGTTTGCAATTACAGCTCATTTATAAAAATCTGAACAATGATCCGGACTTTCCAAGATGGTGTAATGGAATAAGAATTGAATAAGCAGATTGGATAAAAAATGATGGTTAAAGTAATTTTTAACATCATAAGTAAATTTTTACCAATAAGATAATAGATAGTTTAGACTTTTTAAGATTTTATTTGGAAAGAAAAAGTCATGCGCCTGAATTAGATGATAACCCTTCAAATTTCGCTCTTCATTTTTGGGCTCATCTTATGGTTAGAACATTGTTGGCCTAACTTTTTTTTTTTTTTTTTTTGGCTAGAAGTAAAAAGTTTAATGCGCGATTGCTTCTAAAAGAAATTATAAATCTAAGCTTTTGGCACCTTTTTGTTTGGTACATGCAAAAAGTCTCAAAATGTTTTTTTTTTTTTTTTAATCAAGAGTGTGTTTACGGAGTGATAAATTTTGTTTATGTAAAAGTTTTTAAAATATAAGAAAATAATGTAATATAATAACAAAAAAAGAGTAACGATAACGAGTAAAATGAACAATGACGAGTAAAAAGAACAAGGTTAAAATAAATATGTTAGTTGTATAAATAGTTGTAAAAAAATGAATGAAAATTTTGATAACTATATAACAAATAATTAAAATAAGATAATTACATAAATTGAAAGCTTGTGTTAAAAAAAGTAATACAACTACCATTTCTTTATATTCATAAATGATTTTATAAATTATTGTAATTGACTTTCGTATGTTATAGGCGCGTTTAGTAATATGTAAAAAAATTTAAGTTAAAACTTTTTAATTTAAAATTTTTTACTCTCCATAGCTATACTAATTTTAATAATTTTTTCACATTTTCCTATACGACTATCATACTTTCTAATCATTTATACACAATTAATTTGTCTATTTTAACTTTATTTTCTTTACTTCTCATCATTATCATTATCATATCATATCTTTTTTTTTAATTTAAAAATTTTTATACCAAAAACTTCGCATTTAAAAGTTTTATTACTTCTCAAACTCAAATCAGAAAATATGTACTAGTTTTAAATATAAAAATAAAAATATTTGTATTGGCTATGATAAACGACATGAACACGGTGAGATTGCTTGAAAATTCGTTATACCTCACTTAAAAACTGGATCATAATCATCTTGCATAACTTAAATGGTCACTAATATTTTTCATCAAAAAATTCCTAACTAATATATTATTTTCGAATAATTTGATTTTTTACATAAAATTTTAATTTTAAAACTTTTCATTCTCCACAATTACTTTATTTTTAATTATTTTTTACATCTTCCTATATTACATTACCTTTTAATTATTTCTATATAACTATTCATTCAAGTAACTCATCTAGTTTAATTTTATTCTCTTTACTTTTCATTATTACTCTTATCATATTATTTTATTTCTTTTTTAATTAAAAATGTATACAAAAAATTTTTCATTTGAAAGTTTTATTACTTTTTAATCACACATTATTTACTAAAAATCAATTCAATCAATATTTATAATTACTTAGTTTTATCACTTCCCGCGATACACCCCAAATGACATGACAGCAATGCATGGATATATCTCCGATAACCTTTTTTTTTTTTTTCCTAAGTCCGCCAGAGGAGACAGGTGGGTGAGTTTGGGACGATTGGGATTCGGCGCGGAGAGGAGGCCTGAGGTACATGTGAAAAATGCTCTTTTGTTGAAAATTTTCATGTGATACGTACGATTCTATTAATTTTTTTCCTTTATATTTGGTATTGCACCCGACATGATTAGGGACTCCTATTATTTCGGATGTGTTTCGTAATAAATTAAATATTTAAAGCTAAAATTTTGAAGCTAAAATTTTTAATTTTCGTAATTATTATATTTTTTAATCATTTTTACACAACTACTTTTAATAGTTAACATATCTATTTTAACTTTATACCCTTACTCTTCATCATTATTTATAATATTTATATTATACCACGTCATTTTCTTCTATTTTGACAACTTTCAAAAAAAATTCATACAAAAATTTTATCATTTTTTAAATACACCTTTTATTAATACTATCTACCGTACTAATTTTTTTCGTGTATCTTGTGAAAAAGGAAATAGTTGGGTGCCACGGGTTGCAGTGGAAGTTATATAACCTCCACATTTGATGCTCTTAATCATGAGCCGACCATATTATGATTCTTGCATTAGAATGTTTAAGTATGTAAACCATCTTTATGGAATATTCTTGAGGCGGTTCATAAAAATAGTATCACATTGTAGACACCTAAGTAAGTATGGATGGGCCTACTATGGATCATAAAAATTGATATTCATGCATTTAACGGTCTAGATCACCTGGATTGTTCATACATTGATCAACCTGAAAAGCACGCAGCATCCTAAGCATATGGCCTAGATCTAAGGTTAGGACTTTGGATTGGCTAAACAGTGATACATATATAAATGTAAACTCCTTAGTTATTTATTCCAACTAAGTCTCTTTCCTACTACCTAATTTCCATTTTTTCATTGCTACTCTAATTTTATTTTTCAATTGTTGCCTTATTTTTATTTTTACTTGTGATGAAACTCTCCCTAAGAAATTATTGTTTATTGGATTTTAAGCCTTCAAGTTATCTATTACACAACTCGTTAATAACCTGTCAACCCATTTATTAAATGAGTTGTAAATAAGTTAGTGTTGAAGTTTTTTAAATGAGTTAATAAATGGATTAAGGTTATGATATTTTAAATGAGTTAGAATTAATATTAAACTCCAACTTGTCCAACACAATCCATTAACACTCTTAGCGGCAGGCAAAGCATCCCACCTTGAATGTGGAAGGTTTCGACATGGAGTTTTAATATAAATATTTTATCTTTCATTTTTCTAGAGTAATATCTTCGTGGCTACTTTGTTAGCAACATTTTTAAAATTACATGTTGAAGCTCAAATTGGAATATATATTTGGGTTGTGTTGTAAATACAAGAATAAAAAATTAGGCTTTTCTAAACGTATGCTTTACATTTGATCTTAATCACAAATATACCTAAAACAGTTTCAAAATTTTAAATACACTTACTATTTTTGTATTTAATCTGAAAAACACTCATCCTAAAATACCCTTAATATGAAATGACAAATGATGAAATTATATAAAAAGAAAATGAAAATTAAGGCTTTCCAAATATAGAGACTATATATAATTAGGGCAACAAAGAGTTATAATTTTTAGTTTTTCAATTTCATTCAAAATTTGATAAGCAATGTTAGAAATTTTACATATTAACTAACGACATTAACGTACAAAATAAGTATTTTTTATTAGATACAAACATTGTGGACATATTTGGAACTTTAAAAATGTTATAGATATATTTGAGATTAGAGTCAAACGCAATTGGTATATTTGGAAAAAACTCTATAAAATTTGAAAGATCTATCATCGAAAATTTTAAAAAATGAGTGCCTCATGAGACGACAAATATACACATAAAAATATCATTTTAAGATTCATAACGTCATGGGTCAAGCTTAAGTCACAATTAAGTATAAAGAAAATAATAATTGAGTGATTTGCATTAAAATAAGCAAACAAAGTATGTATTTGGGAAGTGAAAAATTTTTTTGTATAAAAATTTTTGAATTGGTAAAAAATAATGTGATATGATACGAATAATGATAAAAAGTAAAGAGAATAAAATTAAAATAGATAGGTTAATTGTATGGATTGTTATATAAAAATGATTGAAAAGTAAGGTAGTTGTCCAGGAACATATAAAGAAATAATTTAAAAATAAGATAGTTACAAAGAGTGAAAAGTTTTAAATTTAAAAGTTTTCGTTTTAAAAATTTTACTTTAAACAAACATGTACAAACATATATTAAGTATATGTTTGTGGATGCTACCACAACTTACAACAACTCGTCATAGTGTTCAAACATAAATAAATATTAAAATAAATCCATGCTCCAGTAACTTTTATATAAAAAAACCATCAAGATTCAGTTGCTACGTTATCTGTGGAACAATGAAACACTAAAAGTAAATAAACTCAGTAAGTGAAAAAATAAAATATAACAATAGTATTTAGTGAATTTTTAAATAACCTAAAATGCAATAACATCTGCACACTTTTGTAACTATCCGAAAATATGATTTATCTACTAAGCCAACATGATAAACGTGTAAAATTTCATCGTAGGTGGGTCATAAAATTTTTGATTTATTACTTTCTCGTGTGGTTGCCCATGAAAATTTTTGGCTCCTCCTATGCTTAGAATATGGTTGGCCTAACTTTTTTTTTTTAGAAGTAAAAATTTAATGTGCAGTTCTTTCTAAAAGAAATTATAAATCTAAGCTTTTGTCACTTTTTGACTTGTATCTGTAAATCAAAGGCGTGTTTGGAAAGTGATAATTTTTTGTGACAAAATTTTTAAAATGAGAAAAAATAATGTAATATGATAGGAGTATTGATGAAAAATAAAGAGAATAAAGTTAAAATAGATATTTTAGTTATATAGGTAGTTATATATAAATGAATAAAAAATTTGATAATTGTATGAAAATATAAGAATAAATAATTAAAAAAGGATAGTTTTAGGGAGTTTTTATTTTAAGAGTTTTATGTTAACCAAACATATCCCAAGTCGAAACGTTTGTATATATTTTGAGACAAAAAGTACTTAATCAAAATTCAGTTCACTTATTATATTAACATTTTTTTAATTAGGAGGTGTTTGTTAATACTTAAAATATTTCAATATAAAAATTTTCACTCTCCACAACTCTCTTAGTTTTTTTTATTATTTCTTCACTTCTTTCTACACAAATATTCCTTTTTAATCATTTATACATAGCTACTCATAAATCTAACATATTTTTTTCAACTTTATTCTTTTTACTCTTTATCATTACTTCTATTAGATCACATCATTTCCCCACATTTCAAAAATTTTTACGCAAAAAATTTTTCATCGAATTTTTTTTCACGTCCAATGCACAACCCTTAGAAAATCAAATTTCATTCAACCAAAGTAATTGCTTGTGACTATTTGATAAAATTGCTAAAAATATGAAATAAGCATAATAAAATTATTTAATTATATATTTATTTAAAGTTATTAATGCAAAAAAGTTTCTTTGTATCCATGAGTGATTTTGTAAATTATTGCAATACTCTAATAATAAATCTGTAGAAAAACCTACTTGATTTTTATATTTTATATGTAATTTTACACATTGATTGAATTGGTTTGTAGTAATAGGATAAAAATAAACAGTTTTAAACAAAGGGAATGTTTGATAATATATTTTTTGTGGGACTGTGGGATGGGGTGGAGAATGAAAAATGGAATATTTTGAGATTTATGTAACTGATATTAAATAATAGGGATAAAGTTAGAATAAATAGAGTTGTTAGATGAACAGGTGTAAGGAAAAATAATTAAAATATCGAGATAAAATTGAAAAAAATAGAATTATTAAATAAATAAATGATTGGTAGGAAAATGTGAGTACGTGACGCTTCTCGCCACCCCACCCGTTGAGCTTACAAATAAGCCTAAATTAGCATATCAAAACGAGATGACAATAGCTAAACGGGGCAGTGCCTAGCTGGTAGGTGCACTGCCGTTATGCCTTCGAATCTCCCCACCAGTGGGAGGTCATTTTTCTCTCAATTCTTAGTTGTGGCTTTGGTATGGAGCTTTATCTCCAAAAGAAAATTATGAATGGGCTTAAAGTTGTAATATCACGTGCTATTGTAGATTAACAATAAAAAAAATAATAAAAAAAAAAACAACAACAAGAAAACGAGACGACAATAGCGTATACCAGTCTATCTCATGACAGAAAACGCAGGGGAAAAGGCGAAATCCAGTCCGGCAGATGCGACAGGTCGGTGGGTTTTGGACATTTGGGATTCGGCGCGTAGAAAAAGAGGCCTCGTGGTCGTGGTGCACGTGAAAATGCTATTTTTCTTGAAAATTTTGCATGGGACAGTGATACGCACGATTCTATATTTGATTTTGCATTGATAAGATTAGGTACCGCTATTATTTCGGGATGGGGATTGCAAAGGTAGCATATCACCTTTTTGAGAGGGTGGTTGTGACACGAGAGTTCATGGTCTGTAATAATCTGTATCCATTACTTTATTAACATTACCGACCATACTAATTTTTTCTTCTATCTTGTGTAAAAGGACATAGTTCAGTGCCACCGATTGCGCTGAAAGCTATATAACCTCCACATTTGACGCTTTTAATCATGAACTAACCATATTATGAGTGTATTGCACGGGATAAAACTTTTTTTTATATATAATTTTTTTTAAAATTAAAAAAAGTGATGTGATATAATATGAGCAATAATAAATAGCAAAGTGAATAAAGTTAAAATAGGTAGAATATTTAGAGAGAATGATTGAAAAGTAAAATAGTTGGATAAGAAAATGAGAAAAAATGATTAAAATATAAGATAATTATTGAGAGAAAAGTATTAGATTAAAAAGTTATGTTGTCGTATATGATTAGCACAGTGGGCAAAGCATCTTGTCTTGAGTGCGAGAGGTACGAGCTTCAAGTCCCGACATAAAGAATTTGTCTTTCATTTTTCCAAGAAAATCTTCATAGCTACTTTGTTAGCAATACTATTACATTTACATCTACGGTCTAAGATTTGAATTTGTACTTGGTTGAGTTGTAAATACAACAATAAAAAAAATTGAACTTTTCTCAAATATATTCATTATATTTTATATTAATCTCATATACGCCCACAACATTTTCAATATTTTAAATATACCCATTACGTTTGCATTTAATCCCAAAATACCCCTAATATAAAATGATAAAAGATGAAATTAAATAAGAAGGAAATGAAATTAAGGCTTTCTAAATGTAAAGCTTGTGCAATTAGGTCTATAGTGAGTTATAGCTTTTAATTTTTAAATTTTTTTAAAAATTTGATGGGTATATTAATAATTTCACATGTTAACTAACAACATTAACTTACGAAATAAACATTTTTGATATTAAATAAAAATATTATGGACATATTTGGAATTTTAGAAATGTTATGATATATTTGAGACTATGGTGTGGCGCCCCAACCCGAGTGTCACAATAGGAGTCTTACTTTAGGATCGTTTATTGATTGGTAAACATGAGTAGGATTGTTGCTCTGTCACACAACGAATTTATAACATGAAAATACATTTATAATTTACTCCATAGGAGTTCACCTCATGACACTTAATCATTTTTACACCAATTTGCCCATCTTAGCCATTATCAAGCCCCGATTTACACATTCGACATTTATTTTCTATATGTCATTTCCATCATATAACATAAAACTTCATAACATTCATATCATATTAAAATATCCATACATCACCCATCATCATTTTTTTAACAATTGGACATATTCCAATCCACAACACACATCAACATTGTATCACTTACCATTTTTTTATCTCTTGATGTTTTCTGTATGTCAAGAATATTTTTTCTTCATCTGAAAAAATAACCTTTCTCGGCCTGGTGTTAGATTTTGTGATACCCAGACCCAAGTAGGGCTTATATAGGTGCATGTGATCTGTAATTATGATTCATGTATGTTTTGGATGATTTTATGATTTAATAATATTTTACAATTAGGGTTATAATTAAGAATGGTGATTAAGACTAATCGTCATGACCCAATGTAAGTCAATATGACTAAAGGGGCTTAATGAGGATTAGAAAATGCTAATGTGACATGAATAATTATTTTAATTTTCATGATTTAATTAATGAAAATTAGAATGATAATTATGGAATTATGTTGGAAACTGTAGAAAATTCATAACTTGACGCCTCTAAGGCGAAATGAGATGAAATTTGAAAGGTAAGCTCATGACTTTGGGCTCAACCTTATGGATGGATTGGATTAAGGAAAATGTGATGGGATTAAGATGATAATTATTTATTTTCATTTTACACCCAAAGGATAATTTCAAATGATCATAATTTGACGTAGAAAAGTCGTATTGAGACGAAACTTGAAATAGGTAGATACAATTATGAGATTAACACTATGGAAAGATTGGATTAAGATAATTACCATGGAAATATGATTAATCAGAAAAAGATGAGTAGCTTTGACTTTGTGCACCCAAAAGTACCATAGCATTTATGTGAAAGCAAGTGGATTAAATGCATTATTTAATGACATGTATGAGGTGTCAAAGGGAGGCAATTCTAAGTGGATTTTATGAATTAATAAAAATGCTAAAATCCATGAAAAATCAAGAGCTTAAATGCATAGTTTTAAATGGCTATGGTGTAGCTTAAGGAGACATAAATATGGTGTCAAGCAAAGGGGACGCCCAAGTGGGATATGGCTTGATTTTGTGATTTTTAAAAATGCTAAAATCACATGTCATTAGTATATATGACTAGGTATGTTAAATGGCATTAAAATGAGTGGATTTTGATGGCATAAAATGCCAAAAATCTAGCCACATGGGGACGTGAATGGATGGACAGTTATATGAATGGATTTTGGGACAATTAAGCTCCCTTAACCATGGTTAAATGATGGCTAACCAAAGGTAAAATCCTAAATATATATAAAGAGGTTTCTTGGGAAGGAAAAAAGGAGGAAAAAAGGAGGAAAGTGGGTAGCAAGGCAAGGGGGTCGTTCAAGCTAAGAGAGTGAGAAAGAGAGAGAGAGAAAGGGAGAGAAAATTTTCTCCACAAAGGGGCAGCAACTAGGGTCGTCCCGAGCAGGCCAAGCAAGGAGGAAAATGAAGAAGAAAGGAAGGGAAAAATGATTCAACAAGACTTACCCATGTTTATGTTTATTTTGGGTGAGTATCATGCGTTTTTGATTCATATACGTTAACCTAAATCATGTTTGGTTGATGATTAATGTAAAGATGATTAAAAATATTAAATTCATGGGTAAATATCTCCTTGAATGCTTTATGAATGATTAAGCAAATCAAACCCTCATATAGATTATGTTTTAATACTTACAAGGGTGAAATGAATCACATGGATATGTTTATATGTATTGAATCTGGAATAAGAAAGGAAAATATGAAAAAAATAGTAAATGAATGGGTTTTAACTTGAACATTTGTGTGAGAACTCATGATAGGGTTATTAAGGAAAGACCCAATTTTCAGTTCAAAAGGATAAGCAAGTTGTAAATTAAAAATTTGAGAAAATCAACCTGAACAGGGTTGAACGGGTGTTAGGATTAGCTGTACCAAATAATTTTTAATAATTTTTATGCAAAGAATTTTGAGTTGAAAATTTTGTATGATATGGAATGCATGTTGATAACACTCTATCAAAATAAAAATGGGTTTATGAAGGGTATAAATATAGCTAATAATTAATATAATTTGAATCGTCTGAAGATTGATGCTGCTATCCAGCAGCGTAAAAATACCAAAATAAATATAAATACTTCATATGTTGTGCTGAAAATATTTATTGTGGTTAAATAATGTAGTTATTAAGTTATGATAAATTTCAGATTTAAATTCCTTGATTTGGTTATGATTCAGAAATTAGAGAGATCAGTGTGTCAGATTTCAACATTTAGAACAGATTGAGGAATAAATCAAAATAAATATTAAATTTTAGATTTTTGGGATGAAATTTAACTTAAAATGGGTTATGAACAAGTATCATAAGTGATTATGAGGGTTTAACCTATTAGAAATGGATTTTAAAAGGAATGGGTGCTATGAAAGCACAACTTATACCAATGTGAGAATTGAAAAATGGACACCCAACTTGAAAGGCAAGTGGATTAAGTTAGTTTAACGTAAATCCAAATGGATTTATGTAGGTTGGAAAACCCTAAGGAATGTAAGCACTTAAATTTGATACATATAAATAAAATGTCATTTTCATTTATCTAGGCAAAGACAAGGAAAAGTATAGAAGAAAGGGATTAAGGCTATCTCAGGTAAGCAAGCGAACCTTCCAAAATATTGATTTTCTCTTATATGTTGAAATGGTTGAATATGTTTATGATTGATGTTTTATGAATTTGTTACGAATAGGCAATTACAAGTTTTAAAAATGATGACTTTAATGAAAAGCCACACGTTTTGAAAATGATGACTTTAATGAAAAGCCTCAAGGATTGCTTCTTGGGAAGCAAGCAACGCTTTTCAAATAATTACTTTATCACAAGTGTTGCAAGGATTAGGAATGATTTATGTGGATAAGTTCAAGAATTTGCTTATACGCAAGCAGATTCTTGATGATGTTATTCCCAAAGGATTTCACGTTTTATGTTGATGATTTTAAGAAATTGCTTCCAAGTAAGCAAGCTCTTCATCCAAACGAGTTTAAGTTTACTCCTATGAGATTTTTGTGACAAACAACTATGATTATGAAAGATAAACAAGAAGAGATTTGGCTTATAGGAATAAATTGGTTTCTTCATGCTAGGCCACTTAAATGTAAGCAATGATCTGGACATGGTCCATCAGTTTAAAATGATATTAGAAAATTTTTGATTTCCTTTAGATGAGGAAATATATTGAGAATGTCTTGAAAAATATTTATATGGATGTTGTTAAAAAGGGATTTAAAGATGACCAACCCGATAAGTTGATTTCATAAAATGGTTTGATTTCGGGTTGCTAGAATAACATGCAAAAGGCTATGCAAGCCCTTCTGTATGTAAAAATAGCAAAATGGATATGTGGACAAGGATTTGATACCAGAATTGTTAAGAAGGGGATGATACAATTGCATAACCTTTGTGATCAAAAGGCCCTGAAATGGAAACCAAGAAAATGCTAGAAAAATATGTGGTTTATTTTTGAAAATTCAAAAGCTTTGAAGTTTCTTTATCATAAGGATTTTAAGATCTATTGTTTTCTCAAGAATTTTAAACGTTTATCAAAATATCCTACTCAAAATATTTTAAAAAAAATTTAAGGAAGGTCATCTTAAAAGTAGATTTCAAATGATAACTTGTTTAAAGTGAGTGTGCTCGCTTTACAAGTTAACACGGACTATGGTCCGTGATATTCTTTTTTCAAAATGATTTAAAAAGACACAGACTACGGTCTGTGATTTTTTCAAGGTGGTTTAAAAAGACACAGGATGCGGTCTGTGATACTTTAAACTACACAGACTGTGGTCTGTGATGTTTTATGAGATCATGTTAGCATAATAAACATTAATAATGATGATGTATGGTGCACCAATACAAAAAATAGGTCAGTTGCAGAGCACGGTCGGAGATGGATCGGGGCTCATTTTACATATGGCCAAGTCGCTAAGGAATGGTAGGAGGCTAGCGGTGCCCTCCCTGAGATGGGAGAAGATGAAGGAACAGCCGCTCGACTAACATGCTGTTAATGATGGATTCTCTTCCAAAAGGTAGAATGATCACTTGCTAAGTGTCACTACTGGATGGGGAGAAATGCATTTACATATGTTTTTCTTTTGAAAAGCCTAAGGATTGGGACATAAAAGCATTTTTACTAAAAGTTATCCTAAATAGGATTTTATGAGCTATTACGAACAAGTTACCGTAAAAAAAGGGTGTTTTACATAAAAGTGTAAATAACAAGGATAAAAGGAAATATTTTTTATGCAAATGCTTTCATGAAAATGAATTATGTGTTTTATGCCTTGTTTACTATATACAAGCCCCAAGATAGGGATTATGAAAAAGGATTTATGTCTTGTTTGCCATAAACAAATCCCAAGATGGGGATTATGAAAAGGGTTGATGTGAAAAATATTTTTGGACATATAAATGTTCATTACCGATATGCTTATGTGATAAATGTTTTAGGACATATAAATGTCCGTTGCCGACAAGGTTTATGTGCAAAAAAGGTTTGGACATGAGAATATTTGTTTCCAAAAGGGTTTATGTGGAAAAGTGTTTTTGGACATAAGAATGTCCATTGCCAAAAGGATTTATAAGAAAAATATTTTAGGACATATAAATGTCCATTGCCAAAGAAAGTTTATGTTAAAGATGTTTTGGGACATCAAATGTCCCTTAGCTAAAGAAATTTATAATGAAAAATATTTTGAACGTAAAAACATCCATTGGCGAAAGAAGATTTTATGTAAATGTCTTGGACCATTATAAATGTTCACATAAAACCAAAGAAAATTACTTAAAGAGTGTAAAACGCATTGTTTTGCCTTAACAAGCCCAGATGTGACTTGTAAATGGTTTTAAGAATGGATGTCTATGAAAATGTTCTAGGACATAGAATTGTCCTCATGAACAAAGGATTTTATGACAATGATTAGGACATACAAATGTCCTCATGTAAAAAATGTTCAAGATGTTTAAGAAAATATTTTAAAGGAAAGTCTTACCCTAAAATGCTTGCTTACTGAGTTATCACTCATATTTATTTTTCCAAACCTTAGACAGGTACCGAGAAGCTCAAGAGGTCGTGGACCTGAGTATGTAAGGAAAGGTAAGAGATGATATGCAAATGTGGGCTAAATGATTAGCCATGATGTATGAGATGATATGCCTTAATGTTTTAAGCTGATGTATATGAATTTATTTAAAGTTCTGAGTTTTATGTGAACTGATGATTGGATATATGTAATGTATGTTTGAAAATGTCATGATTAAGTCAAGAGAACCTTTATGTACAAGGGCAAGTTGAGCTGTTATGATTAAAATGCGCACTTGATATATACAATTGATTACAAGTGTATTGTCGCTTGTAAGATGAATGGAATGAAATATAAAAAAAATGAAACGATGAAGGAAAAGGAATGAAACGAAAAAATTTGGACGAGATCCAATTAAGAACCCGTCGCGTGATCAGAGCAACAATCCTGATTCACATTTACCAATCGATAAGATCTTGGAGTAAGGCTTAGGATGTGATGTCTCGGGTTGGGACGTGACGAGCTGCGTATATGTCAATTAAAATGTTCGCTATTTACGCAAGTATACGTGCCGTGTCAAGTAATAAAGAGTGAGTAGAGTATCGTTCTCATGAGGAATTGTTAACCGGAATTATTACTTAGTTTAGTTGCTTTTGGTGGGTAGAAAATTCTGAATTTATGAATTTAACTAAAGCTAATACTGCAATAAGAAATCAGAGTAGAGTTCACAGAACTGCAGGGATACTTAAAACGAGTTTAATGATCAGGGGTGGCAGATGGATAGCTCGGAATCCTTGAATCTAAACTATATCACATTGGTTCTTTTTAATTGGATTGTGCATGGATTTACTAGCCTAAGTTCATTAATCTCTATATATGTCTTTCAACACTATATAAAGCTAATTACACCCTATTTAATTGCTATGTTCTCATGCCATTAAATAAAGTGAAATTGATAAGTTCATAATCTGTTTAATGACTACACAAGGTTTAACAGTATATTCTTATCTATTAAACAACTCCCTTTAACAAAGGGGAAACCTATGCCTTGCACATGGATCTAGCAGAGATTTTCTCTTCTAAGGATAAATTAAGCAATTAAATCATCTTACAAGGTAGCTAATCTTGTAAAAAGCATTAAATCCGCATATGTAAAGGTAAATCATACACAATCATATATAAAATCAAATATTCATTCCTGAAATTCAAAGAACCAAAAAAATATAATTTAAAATTCAATTCATCCTAACTGTCCATCTAATGGAGGTTTAGTTCATAGACATGATCACAACATCCATTACATCCATATTAAAAGTATCCATGAAAGCAGAGAAAGAAAAATAGAAAGAATAAGATAAAACTGGTTTTTTGGCGGCTTCCACCATCAGAGTTGAATTCCCTCTTCAATCTGTGCTTTGATCGCGATTTCATCTTTCTCTTGCTTTGTAGTCCGTTTCTGGGCTCTCCTCCCTTCTTTTTTCGCGCACGAACCCCTAGGATCTATATAGAGGTTGGATTGCGCAGCCCACATACTGAAATCCGCGCGTACGGATGCGTATTGGCGCCTAGGCGCCAACTCTCTGTGTGCTAGGCAACTTGGAACTTTTCTGCAAACCCTAGGAATTCATGCCTTGGCGCCTAGGCGCCAACTCCCTGGAAATTTCATAACTTGGAACTTCTCTGGGACAAACCTGTGTGATCATGCTTGGCGCCTGGGCGCCCTTATCTGGCGCCTAGGTGCCAACTCCCTAGAGGCAGTTGTGACTTGTGGCTTCAAAAACCCTGCTAAGCTGATCTACATGTTGTTAGGGTGGCGCCTGGGTGCCCCTGGCTGGCGCCTAGGTGCCAACTCACTGGAAGCCTTATGTTTGCTGAATTGTGCTGGAGTCAAGACGAGGGCACGTAAGGTGGCGCCTAGGCGCCATCCACCATCCTCATGACTTGGTCTCGATTTGCATTCCACTCACCTGTATTCCACTCGCCTGCATTCCTTCATATGTCTCGTCCTTCCTGCAAAAGATGGAAAAACTAAGTAAATAGACTAAAAATGCTTAATTAATGCTGAAAATGCACAAAAACTAAATAATGCTCCTAAAATGCAAAGTGAGTGAAAATTAAACTAAATGAATAAAAACTAAGCCTAATCTCTCAGACTGACGTACAAATAAAGTCTGAAATGGGTCATGATAACTCGTATTTTTACGAGTTATCACACCCCCAAACTTAAATGTTGCTAGTCCTTGAGCAACACATGCAAACATAATAAATAAATGAATCAATGAATCAATGAATGAATGCAGACTTTGCCAACTCCGTTTGCTTCCTATTATGCTTTGATCAATCCACTTATCTATTTCACCAGGTCAAGATTAATTTAACTTGAAAAATCCTTCATTATACAAACAAGGCATGCATTTTTGTTCTCAAACCAAGTCACATGTGGGTGCCAAATATTTCTAATACATTATCATAATTCAACATGTTAATTTTTATTTGATCAGAAAACTAGTTAAAAAATCAATGAAAAAAGGCAAACCAAGGTTTAAGCTGAACTAACTGGTTATAGAAAATAATAGTAAGTCACTTGATTCAATTTCTACCAACTGCACATTCTTTTTCCCCCTAAACTTATAGCAAAAATTCTCCTCACCATATTTTAGGATATCTGGAGATCTGTTTATTTTTTTTTGGCTCCCCTCACCATATTTCAGGGTATCTTGGAAGAATTTTGATTTTAAAGTGTTATTACTGTGATTGTCATTTATTTTTTTATGCAAACCTTGCCATTTGTTGATGCCAAATCCTGATTACTCAGCTTAGGTCAATCACCCCCTTTTTATTTTTCTGATGCCTTGTCAGGGGTACTGAACATGTTTGTGTGATTTCTATGAAATAATACCATTTCTTGACCCATTAAAGTATTTGGTCAGCATTTATTTAGTTCAATTTCTCATCATCTCAGTCTGGAAGATATACATGTAATTGAATTAGAATGATGTATTATAAAATCCCTTTTAATTCTTTCACATGTCAATTTCAACTTGCTTTTTGTAGCACCCCATTCCTAGAATTACTCAAGAACTAGTCAATGAGTACTACAGAATCTAAGAAAAATTCGGCAGCATCTCCCCATAACATACAAGGGGTAATATGGAATACATGACCTGATATTCATAACATTTCAATCTGTAACATTCAATCCTATTTATCTACTTGCATCTTCATATAATAATATAATAAGGACATTCATATAGAAGGAAAATCATTAAATATTTTCCTTACACATCAAGCAAATATAATAATCATGCATATGTGCATCAACAAGGATTATAATCCAATCTGAAATACCAAATACATTATAGTTGTCAAAGCGAATCCGCCTAAATAATTGTCTACATATATGATTATCAAAAAGAGCACAAATCTAAAAGAACTGAAATTAACATATTGTGCTATGGTCTCTCATATTTGATCTTCAACTTGTCCCATCTTTAAGTTCCCCATCTGGCCTGTGATCTAAAAGCACAATAACAAACGATATGAGTCTAAACAGACCCAGTAAGTAGATAGTGGTTAGCACAAAGTGAAAATAAGTATAATGATGGATACTCATATAGTGATAAAGCTAATACATATGGGTCCAATTCCCATTCCCAAGATCGTATGCATATAACCACACACAAATTGAACAACACAACCAATCATCTACTCATCTCCATCAAGGGCCATGAACAACCCTCTCCTCATGTCAATCAGGGGTCATGAACAACCCTTACAACCAACTATTTGAGATAACACATCATACTTAACAGACAATGAAACATGTCGCAAACCACGCATACAACATCAACACAATTCAAATTCAACACAGATCTGTCACACAAGCATTTTATCAAACACATGATAGGTGCGAAATGAAAGAACCTTCAATTCATACTCTCGATTGGGGCAAATCAATTCACGTCACATTTTAACAATATAAAAACTGCTAAGAAGTCTTTTACATCATAGAAATCGCACATTCAAAGTAAATTCCCCATGAACCCTAACTGTTACGAACCCTATGCCTAATACTATGGAATTGTCAGGAGCTACACATTCCCTCTAGCCTCACATCGTGTTTAATATAAAATTTCATCACTAAATCGAGAAGGGGCGACATCTACTTACATAACCGTGATTTCTCCCAAAACAGCGACCCTAGATGTGGATTGCAGAGATTCGGAGCCTTGGAGCTTCCTGGACTAGGATCTATGACCTTCAAGGAAGTTGGTATAGTTTTCCCCAAGAGATTACGGATGGTTCGAACTGAGTGGAAGAGAAAGTAGAGGAGGAGCGAAGAACCAGAAGAGGAGAAGAAGAAAACGCAGTCGGGCGCGAAATGGGAAATGAAGCCCTAGAGCGCGGGCCGCTTATGTTAATTGAATCCATTGAGTCGGGTCGGGGCATGGGTCGGGTCCAGTTGCAATTAGTAATTTAATTTCCCGCTCCTACAACTTAATAATTAAAAATTTCTCCGGGGGCGCTGCCCCCTTGATCCCCGCGACCTGACCGGTGAGGTCGAATCCCGTACCTATTCTGCGAAGGGGAAAAATAGTTATAGTGCTTAATAATGACACACTAATCATACACATTTAAATTTATACTCAGTGTGCTAAGATCATAATACATGCATATATGCACTATATGTTCCCTAGATACTATATTCATATATATTATGCATCCATTAACATTATAAACTCCTAGTGGCATGTTCATAAGTTATCTCATAAATAGAGAAGGATTATAATGAAAATAAAATAAAATAAAATACCTGGTCCTTACACTTTTATACTTGGTTTTTAATCTGAATTGCTCATTCTTTCATGAATTCAATTTCAAGTCAATATTAATCACAACCCTACACATTTTTAATAAGATGGATTGAAACAAGATAACTTTCATTAGCTAGAATTGACATACATGCAAATAAAATAGAACATGAAAAACTAACCTATGGTTGAGAATTATAAACCCCCCAAACTTGAGAGATGCATTATCCTCAATGCATGATGACCTAGACCTAGAATGAACTAATAATGAATATACAATGAAAAGCAAAAAATAAAAACAAAATGAAAGGACCGGGACTCTCTCAAGAATCCGATTCGGTGGCGTCCTCGTCCTCGCTATCGGTGGGCTAGGGTGGGATGGTTGCCCGAAGCAGGTTCTGATCATGATCTCTTTGAAGCTTAGCTCCAAATCTTCTTCCTAAAAATAAAAACAAAAACAAAAACAAAGACAAAAATTAAAATGAAAATGAGTGATGGGTTGCCTCCCATCTAGCGCTAAGTTTAACATTCTCTGCCCGACGTTCTCGCTGTTTAATTTTCTTTCAGTTCCACCACCTCCTTGCAACATGAAAATCATCTCCCATATAATACTTAAGATGTTTCCCATTCACAACAAAACTATTGTCGGACGCTTCGTTGAATATCTCTACTGCCCCATGCTCAGTCGCCTTTATCACCACGAACGAACTCGACCATCTGGATTTGAATTTCCCTGGAAATAATTTTAATCTTGAATTGAAAAGCAAAACCCTCTGACTTGGTTCGAATTTCCGTGATAGAATCTTTTTATCATGCCATTTCTTCACCTTTTCTTTATAGATCTTGGCGTTTTCATAGGCTTGCATCCGGAATTCGTCCAACTCATTGAGTTGCAGTAATCAACGTTCCCCCACTTGTTGCATGTCCAAGTTTAGTTTTTTAATTGCCAAATACGCATTGTGCTCCAACTCCAGCAGCAGATGATAGGCTTTCCCATAAACCAGTTGGTAGGGAGACATTCCAAACTGAGTTTTATAAGCAATTTGATACGCCCATAGTGCATTGTCTAGTTTGACGAACTAGTCTTTGCGAGATGATCTGATCGTTTTCTCCAGAATCTGCTTTATTTCTTTGTTGGCCAACTCGACCTGTCCATTAGCTTGTGGATGATAAGCTGTCGTCACCCTATGATGTACGCCATATTTGTGCAAAATTGCTATGAACTGCTGGTTGCAGAAATGGGATCCTTCATCACTAATGATCACCCGATGTGTGCCAAAACGTGTAAAGATGTTCTTTTTTATGAATTTGATAACTGTTTTGGCGTCGCCCGCTTGAGTGGGAATAACTTCAACCCATTTGAAAACGTAATCAACAGCCACCAGTATATATTGGTTTCCAAAGGAAGGGATGAATGGGCCCATGAAGTCGATACCCCAAACATCAAATATTTCCACTTCAATGACATTAGTGAGAGGCATTTCATGTCTTTTGAAAATATTACTTGTCCGTTGGCATTGATCGCACCTTTTTACATAAAAATGGGCGTCTTCGAATAAAGAAGGCCAGTAGAATCCCGATTGAAGTATTTTTGCCGCAGTCTTGTCTCCTTGAAAGTGGCCCCCGTACGGAGATGAATGGCTGATCTGCATTACTGATTTCTGTTCACACTCTGGAATACATCTCCGATATAAGTGATCTGGGCATTGCTTGAACAGATATGGGTCGTCCTAGAAATAGAATTTAACATCATGGAGGAACTTCTTCCTTTGGTGTGAATTCAACTCTGGAGGCAACAGTCCGCTAACGATGTAATTGACGAAGTCTGCATACCATGATGGACTGCTTGGGGAGATAGAGAATAGCTACTCATCCGGGAACATTTCCCGAATTTGCTCCATATCATGGGTTAACTGGGATCCTTCAAGGTGGGATAAATGGTCAGCAACCTGATTTTTAGCTGCCTTCTTGTCTTTGATTTTGAGCTAGAATTCCTGTAGCAGTAAGACCCACCGAATCAAGCGTAGTTTTGCATCCTTTTTCTCGATCAAATATTTGATGGCTGAGTGGTCTGTGTAAACGATCACTTTGGTGCCCACCAGATAGGCTCTGAATTTGTTGAATGCAAATACCACCTCTAGCAATTCCTTTTCGGTTGTAGTATAATTCATTTGTGCCTTGTTCAAGGTTTTGCTAGCATAGTAGATGGAGTGAAAAACTGTGATACCCCAATCTTAGACACGTGTATAAAATCTAGGTAATATATTAATAAAATATATATCTATGAGTATGAAAACATGTGTATTAGAGGTTAAAGAAATGTAATTGTATGATTAAACCAGAATAGTGTATGTGAATAGTAACCGAGGTGATTAAGAGTTAATCATGTAGATTAACTTAATCACAAAATGACAAAAAGGAGATTTAATCACTACTGGACAAAATAGCAATACTTTTTGATATTTTAATGGAATTTTGGATTTTTGTGAAAAATTAAAGAAAAATTCATAATTTGCAATCCGGACGTCGGATTTAGATGAAAATTTTTATGGATAGTTAAAAATTCATGATGAACATGATGAATGGGTTAAGATGTGATGAAAATCATAAATTAAGGGTCAAGATGAAATGTCAAATGGAGATCAAAAAGTAATTTATCTTTTTCATTAAATTCCAGTTGACTTTCTATTAAATTAAATAATTAAAAAATTAAAAATTAAAAGTGAAGCAGGTATGGCAGGGGCGTGAGCAGGGGGTGGTTGAGAATTTTGACCAAAAATCAATTGTCTAAATTCATCATGATCATAAATCAAGGGCTAGGATTTAATTAGCTTAAAATAAATAAATTTTAATAAATTAAAAATCTAGAAAAATAGGGCTGCCATAGGGGGGTGGAGAAGCTGTTGGGTGGGCTGCACAAGGCTCCATGCACCTTTTTAAAATTAGAAAAAAACACACTTGCAATTTAACACCTCAAGAAAGGGGGTAAAATCCAATTTCATAAAAAATCAAACCCTATAAATAGGGCCAAGGGGAGACGTCCAAAGGCACAACTCATCCCAGCTCCACTTGAGAAAATCCCAGCTCCCAAACCTCCCACACGTCCAAGGAAGAAGAGGAGAAAGTTAGAGAGAGAAAGTGTGAGAAAAAGAGGGATATCTCCACTTCGGGTAAGTAAATTCTATACAAATTTCTTTTGGATGTTAAGTAGGGTAAAACCATGCTTAGATAATGCCTAAGTATGAGAAAATAAGTATATTTATAATGCTTAATCGGAATTATGCCAAAATATCAAAAATTTAGAGCAAAGATAGAGCATTCGAGAAGATAGCATATGATATGTGTAAATAATGCTCCAAAATTGATAAATGATGATTTGAGATGAATAAATATGATAATTATAATGTTGGAATGATGATATATTAATCTCATAATTTTTGAAATTAAGGATTATGCTTAAGTGATATTATATTGATTTTCGGTATATGGAGAAAATAATTTATTTAGCCAAGTTAATGATGATAAATTCAAAATTCATAAAATATCTTGAAGAATATATAGATGGAATTTTTAAAGGAATTTATGGATAAAAAATCCATATAATGAGGTAATGACCAAATATCTTTATACAATTAACCTCTATAGAAAAGAGATAATCAATGATGCATGGGAAGCAATCTAAGACATGGAATGATATAGATAAAATATCATTTTTCCTTGTATAGGAAAAGGAAAGGAAAAGGTAGAGGACACAGACTGAGGAGGTAAGCAAGCTATATGCTTTCTAAAATATTTCTAAATGACTGCAAATTGTTTGCTTACGTGTTTTATGAATTAAATTTAAGGATGATCATTCCTATAATGTTTTACATGAAATGATTGCTAACCGCTTATTAAATTACTTTCTAAATGATTTATCAAGTTTTATGGATCTTGTCATGCCGGCATATGTGTATGTTCATGATGCACAAGGAAGAGACTTTGGTGGAGGTAGTAAGCAGATCAGAGGGTCCCCCTTCACTATTGCCAAGTCGCAAGGGCTGTGTGCTGGCAGCGTCCTCCTAGAGGTTTGAGGTACAAGGAAAGTCATGAATGAATGAATGCATTGCATTCTCGTGAAATACATGAAAAGGTTTCTGTCCCATTGGTAATTGATCACTTGGTAAGTGTCTCCTACAAAATGTGGAGAAATGCATTTAAATGAAAGAAAAATGTTTACTTGCTAAAGAAAAAAGCTTGCTTACTGAGTATTATTACTCATGTGTGTTTTTAAAATGACAAACAAGCTATGGAGCTGACTCATACAGGATGCCAGGCAGAAATGACTTGCAAATGTAATTGCAGTTCTATGTATACGTCAAAAGGGACAAATGTATGATAATCACGTTGAAGTCATGTTTTATGGATATTACGAACATGATTGTACTTATGTGAATTATTTCAATAAAAGAAGATATGAATGATTTTATAATGATATGGATGAGTCTATTATGAATAAAATATATGCTTATGTGTCAAATAAAAAGAAAAGAAAGAAATTTTTTTGGACAAGATCCAATTAAGTACCCACCGTGTGATCAGGGCAACAATCCTGAGTCATGTTTACCAATCGACAAGATCCTGGAGTAAGGACTATGTGGACGCCTCGGTTCGGGTCGCCACAAAAACCTTGTTCTTTCGCTGTCTCAGTACTGCTCCCACCGCGTAGTCGCTCGCATTGCACATCAATTCAAATGGGAGGTTCCATTCTATAGAAATAATAATTGGCGCAAACACCAATTTCTTTTTTAGCTCCTGGAATGCCTCCATGCATTCGCTGATGAATTCGAATGGCGCATCTTTCTCGAGCAGCGAACATAGCAGCATGGCTATCTTTGAGAAGTCTTTTATGAATCGCCTGTTGAACCCCGCATGTCCCAGAAAACTGTGAATGCCCTTGACTGAGGTGGGTGGAGGCAATTTCTCAATTGCCTCGATTTTAGCTTTGTCCATTTCAATGCCCTGTTTAGAGACCCTATGACCAAGTACGATGCCCTCCTGCACCATGAAATAACACTTTTCCCAGTTGAGAACCAGGTTCGTATCCTCACAACGTTGGAGCATCTTCGATAAGTTGGTTAGGCACTCGTCATAGGAATTTTCGAATACCGAGAAATTGTCCATGAATACCTCCAGGAAATCCTCCACCATGTCAGTGAAAATGGCCATCATACAACGCTGAAATGTGCCTGGATCGTTGCATAGGCCAAACGACATTCGCCAGAATGCGAATGTTCCATATGGACATGTGAATGTGGTTTTTTCTTGGTCCTTTGGTGCTATCATAATCTAATAATAACCTGAATATCCACCCAAAAAGCAATAGAATTCATGTCCCGCTAACCTATCCAGCATCTGATCAATGAATGGGAGCGGAAAATGATCCTTTCGAGTGGCTTTATTCAGCTTGCGATAGTCCATGCAAACTCGCCAACCAATAACTATCCTGGTCGGAATCAGCTCATTGTTTTCATTGGAGACGACCGTCATACCACCTTTCTTCGGGATGCACTGCACTGGGCTAACCCAAGAACTGTCGAAGATAGGGGTATATCACGCCTGCATCTAGCCATTTGATGATCTCCTTTTTGACCACCTCTTTCATGATAGGGTTCAGCCTTCTCTGCGCTTCGATAGATGGCCTGGAATTCTCTTCCACTTGAATCTTTTGCATGCAAAAGGATGGGTTGATACCTCTGATGTCAGCTATGGTCCATCCTATGGCCTTTTTGTGATCTCTAAGCACTCCGAGCAGTTTTTCTTCCTGCACGGGATCCAGTGCAGAAGAAATAATCATCGGGAGTGAAGATTCTGCTCCCAGGTAGGCATATCTGAGGTGCTTGGGCAAGGGTTTCAGCTCCAGAATAGGCGGCTCTTCGATCGACGGCTTCAACTGTTTAAAAGATTCCGACTTGAGCTCCAGCGATTCGAATTTCTGCAGGTATCTTGGGAATGTTGGAGGTTGTTGTATGTAATGTATCATCTTTGCCAAATCGTTGTCAGATTCACTGATTTCTCCAACCAGCGATGCTTCTAAGATGTCCTTGAAAGCTGAGATTTAGAATTAAGATTACACTGCCGAATCCACCATGTCGATCATTAGACATTCATCTGGATCATTTGGTAACTGCATCACCTTGAACACGCTAAAAGTAACGTGTTCGCTCTAAACCCGCATGGTTAGCTCTCCAACCTGTACATAGTGATGGCTTTACCCATTGCGAGGAAGGGTCGACCCAAAATGATGGGAACATCTCGATTTTCTTCATAATCTAGGATAATAAAATCAGCAGGAAAGATGAACTTGTCCACCTTGACAGGGACATCCTCGATGATACCTTCCGGATATGTCGTGAACCAGTCCGCCAGTTGCAACATCACTGTCGTAGGTCGAGCTTCCCGATGCCCAATTTTTTAAAAATTGACTTGGGCAGGAGATTAATGCTAGCTCCCAAGTCTCATAGAGCTCTCCCGAAGTATCGAGTTCCAATTGTGCACGGGATAGTAAAACTCCCTGGGTCCTTGAGATTAGGAGGCAGCTTCCTTTGCACCATAACACTGGTTTCCTCTGTTAATGCCACCATCTCGAATTTCGTCAACTGCTTTTTCTTTGATAGTACATCTTTCATAAATTTAGCATAGCTCGGCATCTGTCCCAAGGCTTTGACGAGAGGTATATTGATGAGTAACTGCTTTAATACCTCTAGAAATTTCTTGAATTGACCCTCTTTTCTAGTCTTTGTGAATCTTTGAGGAAATGGAGGAGGCGGCCTTTGATTTGTGGCAATTTCATCATCCAGTTGCTTTTGAGTAGTGTCTGGTTCTTCTGGCTCCTATGACTACTGAATTAGAGGATTCGTGGGCTCAGTTATCGATTCTGGTGGAATTGCATTGGGTAACTGCTTTCCACTATGCAGCGTGGCTGCTTAGACCTGTTCTTTGCCTTTTCCTTTTGGGTTTTGCTCGGTGTCGCTCGGCAACGAACCATGAGGCCGGTTATTAAGAGCTGAGGTCAGTTGGCCTATCTGTGCTTCCAGGTTTCTGTTTATCGTGATCTGGGATTGCATGAATTGCATAAAAAGGTTTTCCATATCAGATTTCTTCTCTTCTCATTGTGGTGGATTAAATTGCATTCGTCTTGCTGGTTGTTGCTGCGAGAATCCGGGTGGCTGATTCGGCCTTGTTTGATTGTTCCATGAGAAGTTGGGATGATTTCTCTAGCCTGGCTTGTAGTTGTTTCCATATTGATTTGCTGGATTTCTCTAAAAATTTCCCACATAATTAATGGATTCTGGATTGGAGGCACATTCATCACTAGGATGACCGAATTCACCACACCACATGCAAATATCTGCCGCTGTCGACTGCTGTGGTGTAGACACACTGACGTTGGCTGACTTGGACAAGTTCTGAATCTGCTGAGATAAAGCGTCGATGTAGGCCTTAATTGATGAAACTGCGTCCAGTTGGAGTAGACCCCCACTTTGGCTCATGTCAGATGGCAGTTGATAAGTATTGGCCGCCTTATTTTCGAGTAAGGCGTACGATTCTCGATAGTTTTTCCTCAGCAGAGAACCGTTTGACGAAGAATCCACCATGTGATGGGTAGAATCCTGGAGACCATTATAAAAAATTTGTATTTGAACCCACGACTGAATTCCATGGTACGGGCATTTTCGGAGCAGGTCTTTGAAGCGATCCCACGCCTTTGATAGGGTCTCCTCTCTATGTTGCTTGAACTAGACTATGTCCATTCTCAGCTTGGTTAGCTTAGCAGGCGAGAAATATTTCTCCAGAAATTGCTAATCCAAGTCGTTCCATGTGTTGACAGAGTTCGGGGGCAAAGAGTCTAGCCACTCCGAAGCTCTATCCCGCAGAGAAAATGGAAAAGTCCGAAGCCGTATTGCTTCGTCGGAGACTCCATTTTGCTTGAATGTGTTCATAATCTGCAGAAAATTTCGCAGATGGTGGTGTGTGTCTTCAGATGCGATCCCTCCGAACTGCCCAATGGACTGGAGCATCTGGAAAATCACGGGCTTGATTTCAAAATTGTTGGTGTCGATAGGAGGTGCGATGCTAGTCTGAACTGCATTTTGGCCAAGCGCAAGGAGATCCCAAATGGGTTGGTCCAAATCATCTTGAGGTGGATGATTTGGAATCTCAATCCTTTGGTTCCCTTATTGATTTACGTGAACATTTTCATCCTGGTTCTCGATGCGCTCCATAGTATGTTGTCGGCTCCTAGCTTCTCTGCTCTAACGACGCCTTCTCAAATAAGTTCGTTCGGGTTTCGGATCAAAAGGAATAGCAATCTCCTTTCCGGCTCTGCCTTGGCGCATGCAATACGAGATTAATCTGCAAAAACCAATTCAATTGAACTAGCGAAAAAAATTCTAGACTAAAAGAAATTATGAAAATAAACTATTCTACAGAGTTATATAAGAAAGCAATAAAACTAACAATAATTGGCTAAACAGTTCCCCGACAACGGCGCCAAAAACTTGATGAGCTGCGTATATGTCAATTAAAATGTTCGCTATTTACGCAAGTATACGTGCCGTGTCAAGTAATAAAGAGTGATTAGAGTATCGTTCTCACGAGGAATTATTAATTAGTTTAGTCGCTTTCGGTGGGTAGAAAATTCTGAATTTATGAATTTAACTAAAGCCAATACTGCAATAAGAAATCAGAGTAGAGTTCTCAGAAACTAAAAATGAGTTTAATAATCAGGGATGACAAATGGATAGCTCGGAATCCTTGAATCTAAACTATATCGCATTGATTCTTTTTAATTGGATTGTGCATGGATTTACTAGCGCAAGTTCATTAATCTCTATATATGTCTTTCAACACTATATAAAACTAATTACACCCTATTTAATTACTATATTCCCATGCCATTAAATAAAGTAAAATTGATAAGTTCATAACCTATTTAATGACTACACAGGGTTTAACGGTATATTCCTATCCCTTAAACAACTCCCTTTAACAAAGAGGAAACCTATGCCTTGCACATGGATCTAGAAGAGATTTTCCTCTTCTAAGGATAAATCAAGCAATTAAATCATCCTACAAGGTAGCTAATCTTGTAAAAAATATTAAATCCGCACATGCAAAGGTAAATCATATACAATCATATATAAAATCAAATATTCATTCCTGAAATTCAAAGAACAAAAAAAACAATATAGTTTAGAATTCAATTCATCCTAATTATCCATCTAATGGAGATTTAGTTCATAGACATGATCACAACATCCATTACATCCATATTAAAAGTATTCATGAAAGCAGAGAAAGAAAAATAGAAAGAATTAGAGAAAATTAGTTTTTCGGCGGCTTCCACCAATGGAGTTGAATTCCCTCTTCAATCTGGGCTTTGATTGCGATTTCCTCTTTCTCTTGCTTTGTAGTTCATTTTTAGGCTCTCCTCCCTTCTTTTTTCGCGTGCGAACCCCTAGGATCTATATATAGAGTTGGATTGCGCAGCCCACGTATTGAAATCTGCGCGTACGGATGAGTATTGGCGCTTAGGTGCCAACTCTTTGTGTGCTGGGCAACTTGGAACTTTTCTGCAAACCCTAGGAATTCATGCCTTGGTGCCTAGGCGCCAACTCCCTAAAAATTTCATAACTTGGAGCTTCTCCAGGACACACTCGCCTGCATGCCTCATATGTCCTGTCCTTCTTGTAAAAGATGAAAAAACTAAGTAAATGGACTAAAAATGCTTAATTAATGCTGAAAATGCACAAAAACTAAATAATGCTCTTAAAATGCAAAGTGAGTGAAAATTAAACGAAATGAATGGAAACTAAGCCTAATCTCTCGGACTAACGCACAAATAAAGTCTGAAATGGGCCATGATAACTCGTATTTTTACGAGTTATCAGGGCGCCACAGATTCATCAAAGGTGACATGTATTGACTCTTCAACTGTGCAAGTTCGCTTATTATAGACTCGGTATGCTTTGCTGGAAGAAGAATAATAATAAAATGCCTTCATCACTTTTATAATCAAATTTACCTAAGTCATCTTTTCCATTATTTAATACAAAGAATTTACAACCAAAAGTATAAAATATGCAATGTTTGGCTTTCGACCTTTCCACAATTCATATGGAGTTTTCTTTAATACTAGACGAATATAAACACGATTTATGATAAAACATGCAGTGTTTACTGCTTTAGCCTAATAGCTATGTGACAAATCAGCATCAATCACATTGTTGTAGCCATTTCAATCAATGTTCTATTCTTTCATTCAACAACTCTATTTTGTTGTGTTGTTCTAAGAGCTGAGAAGTTATGATTTATTCCAAAATTGTCAAAAAATTCTGCAAAATGATGGTTGTCAAATTCTCTTCCATGATCACTTCGAATTGCAAATAATTTCAATCTACATTCATTTTGAATTTTATGATAAATTTTTTGAAATAAATTAAAACATTCATCATTGCTTCCTAAGAACAGTACCCATATATATCTTGAAAAATCATCGACAATAACATAGGCATAATGTTTTCCAGCCAAACTTCTAGTCCGTATAGGTCCAAATAAATCCATATGCAGTAATTGCAGAGGTTCTGTTGTTGACACAATATCTTTTGATTTGAAAGAAACCTTCTTTTGTTTACCAAATTGACAAATATCATAAATATATTTTAAATTAATTTTTGAGTTTGATAAACCATCAACAAGATTAAACTTTTATAATTTCTTTAATGTGTGAAGGTTTGCATGTCCTAATATTCTATGCCAAATCAGAATCTCATCATTTACTACAAATAAGCACTTTATATGGTCTACAATAAGATCTAGAATATACACATTTTCATTTCTTTTTCCACAGCAAATATTATTGCCCATATTATCACGAACTATATACATATTAGACTTAAACACAACTTCAAGGCCTTTATCACAAAATTGACTAATGCTTAAGAGATTGTGTTTAAGCCCTTCTACATAAAATACATCATTTATTTTAATGCCTCCGTAACTTACCGTACCCATACCTCTGATGAAACCTTTATTGTTGTCTCCAAAAGTAACCTTACCTTTATTTTGCATTTCTAAGAACTTGAATGCATTTTTATTTCCGGTCATATGATGTGAACAACTACTATCCATATACCATCTTATTTGGCAAGTTGACTCCATGCATTCTTGTAAAACAAAAAAAACTTTACTGTTTTATTTCATGGGTCCAAACTAGTTAGTTTCATTATTATGTATTTTAGGTTTCCAAACTAATTTTGCTCCAAACATTGCACTTTTCTAACTGGGCAAATATACGAAAAATATCCAAAATTACAACAAAAATTGCAAATTCCATTTTGATTTCTAAAATTTTTATTAGACTTTCTATTATTTACTTTTTTCTTTTCTTTTATTTGATTTTTCAAATTTTTATTTTCCTCAGCAAGAGATTTTATTTGCATTTGAAAATTCATATTTTTTCTTTTTCACATCTGAGATCAATTTTTAATTTTATATATTTATTTGAAAAAGTGGTAAATTCTCCAACTAGTTCAGCATATTCTTGTTATAATTGATCAGTTGTATAACTTACCTCAGAATGCTCAAATTCATCTTCATGATCTGCCATAAATCTTAAATGTGATGCAAGATTCGCTTGATCATCATCAGATCCTGAAGTGACTGATAGTGAAATATCACTATCAGACCATGCCCCACAACTTTGATTTTTTCTTTTGTTGAAATCTCTCTTTTCAACAGGAGATGGGCATGTATTCTTAAGATATCTAAAACCTTGATAGTTATAGCACTTTATTTTATCTCCTTCTCTTTTCTCGAAATCTTTCCTCTGGTCCTTCTGTTATCTTTTCTTTCAAGGTCGTCGTTGTATCCTTCTAGCGCTGGATTCCTGTTATTGTTGTTGTTTTCTCGATTTCGAGTGATGAACCGTCTTATCTTTTTTGTCAACATAGCAATGTCTTCATCTTCATCACCTGCATTATCATCTGAATGATCAAAGGAAACTTTGAGACCAATTGTCTTCTTACCTTTTGGATCGGGTTTCAAGTTCATTTTTGAGTTAAAAATGATACAAAAAGGTTCTTAAATTTTTTATGGATGAATTCTAGGGTAAAGTACCCTAAATTAAGGACCCTTTCGACGTCCTAAGTGGGTTCGATGAGTTTTTCCTAAATCTGATTTTTAGGGTATATGTATGGAATGTCCAAATGGGGGCCAAAACGGGTACTTTACATATGATTTTTGTTGCTGTTTCTAAATAAATGATTTCTATATGTTATGGAGGGTAAATTACCCTAGGAGTAAGGTACTTTTAGTGTCCAAAAGGGCTTGGAAAGGTTTGCCCTAAATCTGATTGTTAAGGATATGTGTATGGACACATTGAAACGGGTCAAAATGGATATCCTACATGCTTAAGATGTTGCTGTTTTGGAAGCAACTAAATTATAAATTTTAAATATGTGATAATACCCTAAATTGGAATTAGGAAAAGCATGTTTAGTTGCTGAAAATTATGACTTAAAAATCTATTATGATTTAAGTCTTGAAAGAGGCGTTGAAAGGATGAAAAAGGGGTCCTAAAGTTGCTATTTTGGAACCCAATGATAAATGAATTAAAAATCCGAAATTAAACCCTCAAGTACATGTTAATTAAAGGGTTTAATGATTTCGAAAATGGATGTAAGTTGCTATGTTAAGAAATTTTAAGAAACACATAATATATGTGTTATATGATGAACATATGTACGAATGGATGATATATGATTTATGTGAAGTTCTTAAAATGCAAAATATGCATGAATATGTGGTGAAATGCATAAGGATGCTGCTGTATGAATGATGTTCGATTATCTCAATTTTTGAGATTAAGTTATGAAGCTTAAAACGTCACTTATATGCTTAGAATGAGTATTGGCGTAGGAGAAATGGAAAATAGATGAAAAATGATTAATGGGAGATATAAATCCCCATATGTTGATTTATGAATGATAATTATGTGTTTTCCTTAAATATGGGTTTAAAACAAAATATGGAATGGATGGTATGATGCACAAGTGAGTGTGATGTATGTATATCCGACTTGGAATTCAAGTGGGTTATGTATGTTAATGGATTATGGGTTGGAAAACTAAGCAAGCACATGAAAATATTATGAACGCAATGCCATTTTTATATGTATAGGCAAAGGCAAAGAGATGAGCGATACGGAAAGCTAAAGCAAAACAGGTAAGCAAGCAGTTTTCTAAATGACTTTTGTTTTATCAAAAGATGATAAAATGATTGTTAATGATGTTCTAAAGGTTTGAACCATTGTATAATTGATTTATGAAATTATTTCCAAGTTATTTAAGGATGGTCATTCCTTTACTTCAATACGTGTTGAAATATTATTTCAATTATGAAAATGAATTGCTTACTGTTTCGCAATTATTTATGAAAAGTGATGTAGCATGGATTTAAATGATGTTTAAAAGGGATGGTGTGTTCGCAATCTCACCGCAAGTGCACGAGTCGTAGATTGTAGTATATAAATTATCGATCCACAGGAAATTTGGAACTATAAACTTTTCTTTTAAATGCTTTCGTGTCGGATATGGGGGAATATAGCAAATAAAATAGAAAAGTAATAAAAAAATGGGAAGAGAAAATCACAAATTAGAACGAGTAGAGAAAACGAGAGTGCGAGTACCTAAGGTCTAAGATTTCATGCGTCTTTTGCAACGGGTAGTGGTATAATGATTTAATCTGGATATTGTTTGTTAAAGGAAAACAAACCCTAATTATCCTTGCACCTTCTTTCGAAACCTACAAGGCATACTCTAATTTTCTTAACCACCTATTCTCATGGGATTAAGTTAATTAGAATCCGTTAAGTTCTGTGGTTCGTTCATGAAATTCCTCAAGGTCATCATGCCTATTCTCATGGTCTTAGATTTCCAGGTTTAATATCTTGATTATCGTATATTAGATTTCGATCTCTCGGTTCCATCACCTAATATATGGAATTATGCCAAAGTAGGGCCCATGTACAAAGCAAGCATACAAATCATAAGATATTAAATTAACAATAATATTCATCATAAATAAATTAAAATCCCACACCACGCTACATTGTCGCATGCTACATCCTAAACCCTAGATTTAGGGCTTAGCCAAGCATGTTTAAGTTCAAGATAAAATTAAAATCAAAATCCATCTTAAACAAGACAATAAAAATTAAAAAGAGAAAAAGATAGGAAAGCTTATTGGTTTGAAGCCTCCGATAGTGTGTCGGTTGCTCCACGTAACTCGTCGGTCTGCCTCTTGCCCGTACTCTCCTCCTCCTTGCTCTCTCAAAATTCTACCGTGAACTCTCTACTCTCCCCCCTGCACGAATCCCTAGGTTTTTATTTAAACCTAACAGCCTGCGCAGCACACGTGCAGAAACCCGCATGTGCAGATTCGCCAAGGCGCCTGGGCGCCAACTCCTTGTGTGCTGTGTAACTTAAAAACCCTTCGGGATGCCTTGCATACTTGTGCCATGGCGCCTGGGTGTCAACTCCCTAGAGTCCTTATGGTCTGGAAGCTCTCTGGAATGCTTGTATACTATTGAAGTGGTACCTAGGCGTCCCATGCCGGCGCCTGAGCACCAACTCACTGGGAGCTTCTTGTAGAGTGAGGTGTTGAATCTTTTGGCTAAAGCATGTAGGGTGGCGCCGAGGCACCACTTGTTGGCACCTGGGTGCCAGCCTACCTGCTTTTTCACTTTGCTCCGTTTTTTCTTCGATTCGCCCACATGAATGTGAATTTCTGTCCTTCGATAGACATCTTGCATGATCTCTGGCCGTTAATTCCTGGATGGCTTGATTTTTGCTGCTGATCATGGAAATGGATGGTTGGATTGCAGAGGCTGGGCAGCTTGGTGATGGACGGTGATGGTTTTGAGCTGATGCTTTAACGATCCAGATGGGCAGATGACCTCGTGGGGCCCACTTGAACTTACAAACCTACATAAAAAAATAATTAATTCATTAATTCATCAAAAATTTTGGTGGATTATCACTATAAAAATTATTTCAAGCCCATTTAATTTCATAAGAACAAACAAAATGTAATTTCAAGCCAAAAGATTATAAAAATTATTTAAATAACTTGAAATTAATATTTGATAACCAATTGTTGCAAAAACATATTTTAAATCAAATTTCACATTAAACTCAATTAGTTACCCACCAAATTAGTATAAAATGTCCACAAAATATGTTATTAATTTCCACTTGTCAAATACCCCACTTGAACTTTTGCTTGTCCTTAAGCAAATATAAAAGAATTCAAGAACATATTTCAAAATTTCAAAACTTTGAGCAAAGAGTGAAAATAAATGTTTAACCAATCATCAAAACTAATGAGAGTATTAAACTAAAAATTTTGAAACATGACACTCTTTGAAAATCTCGGTCAACAATCCTTTCTCACACGACTAATACTATACACTCTGTCGCCTCCTTTGCTTTCAATCATTAAGAGTTCAAAAATTCCTGCAATAAACTCCTAATTATCAGATATTTTTCCCATTTATTTAGTTATTCCATACACACTTCAACAATTCAAGTAATAGTAGTAATGCAGAAAATATCAGTCAAATTACCTCATATACATCTCATTAAATTTTTGCATCTAAATTTCTTCTACCAACTCAATTAGACAATTAATAAGATCATAAGGACTTAGTAGGACACCGGTTAGGTTTGACACAAGAAATAAATTTTCAAAAATTAAACCGTCTCCACATGACTTGAGCTTCATTTTACAACAGGAAATAATGTTACCCCCACACTTAGTGCTTTCATTCTCTTTCAAGCCCGTTCTTATGATTTAGTTTTTTTTAACCAAGTCCAGCAATAATTTCCCTCACCATATTTTAGGGTATCTAGGAAGTCATTTTCATTATTTGCACAGTCAGGAGATCAGACCTTATTCTCGTTTCATTTTTCAGCTCAGAATTCAATGTCAAAGTTGGTTCAACTAAGTGGGAATTGAGGTTTAAAAAAATTTAAGTCCAGGCTCAATGGGGGTAAACAATTGTTTACTTTCAAAGATAGGCTCATCAAAAAAATGCCTTAATCATGTCCATGAATTGGTTAAATAAAGTTTTAGCTTTGAAAATTCTTCAACTAAAATAAGATTTTTCATGTACATGGGAAAAAACTACCTTCTTAGATGGCAATTGTGTGTATTAGAAAAACCTTTGATAAATTAGAGAGGATTACTCTGATTTTGAAAACAAAATCAATTCCTTGATATATCAGTTTCATCAAGTGATTTAGGATAAAAATCCAAGTATTTTCAACAAGTACATACTCAAAAATAAATTTAATATCTCATTAGGGTTTAGCTTTTCCTAACTCAAAGATTTTGAAATTCCAAGTATGGTTTGCTTACAAGACATACAAGAGTTCAAAGTGGGGTCTAATATCACATTTTATGCAAGAATTACTCAAAGTTTTCAATTTTTTTTTGAAATGTGGCAAGAATTATAATCAAGACAAAAATATAATCATTAGGGTAGTGAAAGAAATATTTAGAGAAAATTAATGCAACGCATTCACCCCTACAATTGAAATTGACATTGTCCTCAATGTAAATCATGCCATTAAAATAAAGGAAGTAATTGTAAAAAGTGTGACATGTTAACTTCCCTGTTTTGGCGAGTTGAACCGAATTTTCATCCATGGTGCTTCCTTCTAAGTAAGCTTTGAAAATAACCAATAAATCTCCAAATTAAAAAGTATCAAAATTCTAAAAGAAACTAAAAGAAAAAATAAAACTAAAACTCTCCTGAAAGAAAAAGAAAAAGTTTGGGGTGCCTCCAAAAGCGCTTGGTTTAAAGTTGTCAGCCCGACTACAATTTGATCATCTTATGTCAACCAACTGCAACTTTCTCATTTCCCTGATTCTATTTCTTGCTTCCAAATTTCTTGCTTTCGTCGTTCCTTGAATTGACCTCCATATTTGCTTGAAAACTTTTCCTACCAATGAATCGCTACAATTAGTTTTAAAAGAACGACAAGAAGGAGAATGAATTGTTACCAGTTTGTTAGCTTTTTGACGAGCTGCGTATATGTCTATTAAAATGCTCACTATTTACGCACGTATATGTGCCGTGTCAAGTAATAAAGAGTGCGTAGAGTATCGTTCCCATGAGGAATTGTTAACCAAAATTATTAATTAGTTTGATTGCTTTCGGTGGGTAGAAAATTTTGAGTTTGTGATCTTTTTGAGTTTGTGACAAGAAGCAATATGACTTGTGGCTTCAAAAACCTTGCTGTGCTGTTCTGCATGTTGGTAAGGTGGCGCCTGGGCGCCAACTCACTTGAAACCATGTGTTTTCTGAATTTTTCTGGAGTCCTGACAAAGGCACATAAGGTGGCGCCTAGGCGCCATCCACTTGCCTCATGACTTGATCTCGATCTGCATTCCACTCACCCGCATGCCTTCATATGTCCCGTCCTTCCTGCAAAAGATGGAAAAACTAAGTAAATAGACTAAAATTTTCCTTATTAATGCTAAAAATGCACAAAAACTAAATAATGCTCCTGAAATGCAAAGTGAGTGGAAATTAAACTAAATGAATGAAAACTAAGTCTAATCTCTCGGACTAACGCACAAATAAAGTCTGAAATGAGTCATGATAACTCGTATTTTTACGAGTTATCACACCCCCAAACTTAAATGTTGCTAGTCTTCGAGCAACACATGCAAACATAATGAATAAATGAATGAATGAATCAATGAATTGATAATTGGAATTTGGTAACATATTTTGTGGACATTTTATACCAATTTGCTGGGTAATTAATTAAAATTAATATGAAATTTGGTTTAAAATATGATTTTGCAACTTTTTGGCATTAAATATTAATCTCAAGCAATGTAAACAATTTTTTATAATCTTTGGCTTGAAATTTCATTTTATTTGTTGCTGTGAAATTAAATGAGTTTTTATAATGTTAATCCACTAATAATTTTGACGAATTAATAATTTAAATATTTTTTATGCAGGGAAAACAAGTTTCACCAAGTGGGTCTCACATGGAAATCAAATCATACAAAAATCCAAGCCATCCATCACGTCCAATGTATCCAACAATTTATTTTCCATCAACCAAATCCAGCAATAGCATTTCATGTGCATACTATCCAAATCATGCAGCCCGTTAATCCATTGCCATTCACGTATCCCATGCATGATCAAGCCCATCATCACCACCAATCCATTTCCAACCGTCCATTATTCCATCACTCCTCACCATCCAATTCAGCACTTGGACCGTCCAGAAATTTCCACGGTGCAGATTTAATCCCAGCAAAATCACTTGATTTGCAAGCATGAGCACCATCCATCAGCCCATCTAGATTTTTAAAGCACATCAACATTTCACGTGAATTTATGAGCTGCCCATTAAATCATATTAACGTGATCATGACAACAATATTTTCAATGGACCCCACCAGCTGCTCACGTGAATTCCCTAGCAATTGCAACAGCACGTTAAATTGAAAAATGCAGCATCACGTCCAGCAGCCGCACATCAAACCAATGGACCCCACGCAAGCTGCCCATTTATTTTATGTCCATTTCACGTGACTTAAAATCGACCCATGCTGATCATTAAAAATTGTAACAGCTACCATTCTTTATGGACCCCACAAAGATCACGCGATTATGCTGCCTATGTGGACCCTAGCAGCAGCAGTAATATAAAATCAAAGCTGCCCATTAATATGCTAATTTAATGAATCACATTATCAGATTTGCTGCATTCAAATCCACTATCCATTTCACAGTTGATCACGTCCATGATCCCAACGCAATAGCCATCACAAAAATGCAATGTCAAGCAGCAGCTAGTTAACATGATCATGGGCCCTACTAAATTATCAACGGCCAGATTTTGTTGCACAAATCGCAGCCATCACCGCCCATCCATCTAGCCGTCCATTTCTAGAAAATTTAGCATCTCAAATGATTCTCACGGCCCACCATTCAACCAGCCATTGCATCCCACGTGATCAAGCATTAAATCAATGGACCCCACTAGCAGCAATGCATATATCAAAGCTACCCATTAATTTTGAATATGCTGATTTGATGATCAGATCAGCTGCATTAAAATCCATCCATTCAGATTTTTTAGCAATCACGTGAAATTCTATTGCAACAACTTATTAAATTTTCAGCATTCACGTGAATCAGATTAGCCGTCCAATGCATCTGAAAATTCAGCCATGCTACCCATTAAATCCATGCATAGCATTTCACGTGATTCAAACATTCATTTTCTAGCAGCAAGATCACGTCCATAAATCCAGCAGCTGCATGTGGACCCCACATAAACGGTTATATAAGAGGAGGCAGCCACTAAGTTTGAGAGCAGATTTGAAGAGAGAATTTTGACGAAAGCAGAGAATTCTACAGCATCAGAATATTCTAAAGAGAGCAAGCAGTTCGAGAGCAGATAGAAAATTCACGCAGAATTTGAAGCAGAGAAAATTCAAGAGCATAATTTTGAGAGAAAAAGAGAGAGAAAGCAAGGTGGAGAGCACAAAAAAAAGGGCAAATCGGCAAGTTGCGTGGAGCGGCCGACACACCATCGGGAGCTTCAAACCAATAAGCTTTTCTATCTTTTCCCTTTTTAATTTTAATTTCCTTGTTTAAGATGGATTCTAATTTTAATTTTATTTTGGACTTAAACATGCTTTGCTAAATCTTAAATCTAGGGTTTATGAAGTAGCATGTGTACAATGTAGCGTAGTGTGGATTTTTAATTCATTTATGATGGATATTGTTGTTAATTTAATATCTTGTGATTTACTTGCTTTATACATGGGCCCGTACTTTGGCATGATTCCATATATTAGGTGATGAAATCGAGAGGTGGAAGCCTAATATACAATAATCAAGATATTAAACCTGAAAATCAAAGACCATGAGAATAGGCATGATAACCTTGAGGAATTCTATGAACAAACCACAGAACTTAATGGATTCTAATTAACTTAATCCCATGAGAATAGGTGGTTAAGAAAATTAGGGTACACCTTGTAGGTTTTGAGAGAAAGTGCAAGGATAAATTAGGGTTTGTTCTCCTTTAACAAATAATATCTAAATTAAATAATTATACCACTACCCGTTGCAAAACACACATGTGAAATCTTAGACCCTAGGTGTAACGCCCCAGGCCTAACGGTAAGGTATTGTCCGCTTTGGGCCTCGACCCGCACGGTTTTGCCCCTCTGGGTTCACGCGCATCCCGTCCTTCCCCAAAAGACGCCTCACTGAGGTACCTGGCGGCCTCCACTTATAACCCAGGCTCCCCCCCTCATCCTAACCAATGTGGGATTTCACATGCACCCCCCCTTGGGGCTCCAGCGTTCCCACTGGACACCATCGGCTGGAGGTCGGGAGTCGGCTCTGATACCATTTGTAACGCCCCAGGCCTAACAGTAAGGTATTGTCCGCTTTGGGCCTCGGCCCGCACGGTTTTGCCCTTCTGGGTTCACGCGCATCCCGTCCTTCCCCAAAAGGCGCCTCGCTGAGGTACCTGGCGGCCTCCACTTATAGCCCAGGCTCCCCCCCTCATCCTAACCGATGTGGGATATCACACTAGGTACTCGCATACTCTCCTCATTTTTAATTTACAATTTTTCCCATTTTGTTTTTTTCCTTTCCTTTTTATTTATTGTATTTCCTTCCCTATTCTCTATTTTATTTGCTATGTTTTCTCCATATCTGACACGAAAGCTTTTAAAAGAAAAATTTATAGTCCTGAATTCCCTGTGGATTGATAATTTATATATTATAATCTACGACTCGTGCACTTGCGATGAGATTGCGAATAATATTAGAAATTGAAACCAAGTGAAGGCAAAGTAGTACTGTGACTGGAGTGAGACTCGTCACCTACTTGTGCTGTATTTGTACAAGCCCCCTAAAGCTGGAATCTAGAAGAGAGCTACTACTCTAGTTGTATTCAAATCCAATAGTGGAACCCAAGTCATAATGGGTGTGAGCTTGGAAGAGTGGAGTAGGGAAGGTTGCCCGAACCACTATAAAAATTTATCTCCTGGTGTGGCTTGAATATCTATGTTTCATTAATTTATTTCTCTCCATGATTCTGCTTGTTTCATTAAGGGGATTAACTCCAAAAAGGGAGAAATTTTTGTTTAAGTAAAGAATTTTAAAATACCAAATTCACCCATCCCCTTTTGGGTAGTTGCCATAAACTCGGGACCAACAATTTCTTATACTTGCATGCTTTGCTTAACTAATGTACATTTATCACTTGTTCCCAACCCTCATATGGTCTCAACCTCCGTGTGACTTCCAACTTGTACATTTCACTCCATTCCTTCTTTGAGATGAATACCTTCATCTTTTTGGTCACATATGTATACATTATGTGGGGAATTTGCGCCATACCCCCTCTAAGTTTGCGAATTAGCATATTAAACCCTGAAGTTTTTGTATTAGCATTTTGGACCCTGAAAAGTTTTATTTTGTGAATTTTAAACCCTGTGCCCTAACGCCGTTAGTCTCCGGTCGGTTAACAGTGTGCAATGACGAAATTACCCTTCGATAAAAATGAAAGCGGAGCCCTAACGAGAATACCCTTCCCAAATCGAACAGCCAGCCGGCCGGGAGCCCGAACCGAAACCCTCGGAATCGAAAGCCCTTTGCTTTCAGAAAACCCCCAAATCGCACTGAAACCCCCGAAATTGAAAGCCCTTTGCTTTCAGAAAACTCCCAAATCGCAGTCCGAGACCCCCGAAATCGAAAGCCCTTTGCTTTCAGAAAACCCCCAAATCGCAGTCTGAGAATTCCAGATCGGAGGAAAAAAATCGATATCCTGCCTGTATCCGTCGCCCTAACGAGAAAACCCTTCTGAAATCGAACAACTAGCCTAACGTAAGCCCGAACTGAAACCCCCAAATCGCAATTGTGCCTGCGTTCGCTGTGGGACGTCGCTGGGTATCGTCTTCTACCATAATGGTTCGAAAAGGGCAGAGAGAGAAGGGCAGAGAAGAGTGGTAAGTTGGTTGATAAATTATATATATTTATATGGTAAAGTCGATATTATTTTATGCACATTTGCTGGATGGTGAGCTGTCTGTGTGGTATGCTTTATTGTCGTGTGCAGAAGACGCAGGGGAGGTGGTCCCATGTATGGAAATATGCCTTTGTCTTTTAGAAATTGTCGTTGCCTGGATGTCCCTGTCGGGTGGGTGGTCCCATGTGGCGATTAAAAATGTGGCTTTTATGTAGACAGTTTGTTCGATTTGTTATAAGTAGTTTGATTTGTCGTTGCCTAGCTGCCCTTGTAGGGTCGGTGGTCCATGTGGTGATTAAAAATTATCTGTCATGGATAATGTGAAAGTGTTGTTGGATTTCTCTGATTGTTGTGTCATTTTCTATGATCGAGAGCTATCTTTGAGTCCCTAATTCAAATAGCTCAGCATAATCATCTGTGCTGAATATTGTACAGTTTTCTATGATGGAGAGTTTCCTTTGAGCTCCTAATTGAAACAGCTAGTGCTAACAAAATGGTGTGCATTGCATAATTGATGACTATTTTTTGAACAACTACTATCTTTGTACAATATTGTGGATTTATAAGATTTAAATCCTTTCTTGTTTCATTACTTTTATGATCAATCATTTATTTCTGATGTTTTTATGATGGATAATATGCAGGAAGATGTCTGAGGTTGATGTGATTTTGTGGTGGCACTATGGGGGCAGATTCGTGTACGACGTAGAGGAAGGTTGTGAGGTATACGCTGGGAGAGATTTTGGGATTGACAGTGCTAATGTGGAGACATACAGCCTATTTAGAATGCGTGAACAAATGACTATAGAAACCGGAGTTCATGATCATCTATTGGACTTTTGGTGTGGGAAAAGGAAGATATTGATCTCAAATGATAAGGTGTTGCGTAGTTGCCTACGAAAAGCCATTTTTGAAGATTGCATGGATGTGTGGGTCACACCAAAAGCAGGAGTCCAATGGGTGCCAGATCAACAGCAGGAGCCGAGTTCCAAAAAATCCAAGAGTCACCGTATAATATTTATGAAGGAAGAGGTGTCAGAGGTTGTTGGGCAGTCTTCTGCCATGGCAAACGAAGTGGAGGACAATATTAATGGAAGTGCAGCCAACGAAAATGCAACCAACTTTAGTGCAGAAAATGAGGGGCTTGAAACTGAGGAAAATGTGAGCGACCTACCTCCGCATCATGATACCCGTGATAGGGGATCTGCAGAAAATGTCCACTATGAAGCGCAGCATGACACCGATAGATTTAATAATTATGATAGTGATGATTCTTTTTGTTAAGGTGCACGAAGACTACGATGGGAATGTGACTTCCCATGAATATGATCCATACTTCAAGCTCAAGGATCCATACCTATGTGCCAGCCTCGAGTTTCAAAATAAAAAGTAGTTGGAGCTAGTGATCCGTCGATGGGAATGTGACTTCCCATGAATATGATCCATACTTCGAGCTCAAGGATCCATACCTATGTGCCAGCCTTGAGTTTCAAAATAAAAAGCAGTTGGAGCTAGTGATCCGTCAACATGCAATCGTAAATGGTTTTGATATAAAGTTTGTGAAGAATGAGTGCTACCGCCTAACTGCCACATGTAAGGTTGATGGTTGTCCATGGAGGATACATGCATCAAGGAAAGCTGATGGCGTGACCTTTGTTATCAAGACATATAACAATGAGGAGCATACATGCACAGTTGCAGAAGGGAGTGGAAACAAATCAGCAAACAAGAGCTGGATCACAACATCGATTGAGAAGGAACTCCGTGTTAACAGTAACCTTACGATCAAGCAATTGAATAATGGGTTGCATGCCAACTTTGGGCTGACTTTGAATTACTGGAAAGTATGGAGAAGCAAGAAGCAGGCGATGGGGAAGATCAACGGGACGGAGGATGAATCATTTGCAATTCTTCCAACATTGTTTAATACAATTGTGCAGACTAATATAGGGTCAATCACACATATCAAGACCGATGCAGATCATCATTTTCAAAGATCCTTCCTATGTATTGATGCCTGCAGAAAGGCTTTCAGTGTGGTTGTAGGCCATATATCGGTCTGGATGGTGCTTTTCTCAAAGGGGGTTTCAAAGGAAGCCTATTGACTGCTATTGCAAAGGATGCAGAGGGACAAATCATGCCGATTGCAATTGGAGTTGTTGAGTATGAATGTTACAATAGTTAGGTTTACTTTCTAACACTCTTGAAGAGAGCAGTGGGAGAGGGGGAATTCACCTTTATGTCAGATCGGCAAAAGGGTTTAATGAAAGCAGTGGCTGGAGTCTTCCCAACTTCCAGGCATCGCTACTGTCTTCGACACTTAGCGAGAAATTTGAAGAGGAAGGTTTTTTGTCAAAATGATGTGGTTCGAAAACTCTTTTGGGCAGCATCCAGATCATACACCCAAGCAGAGTACAGACATCATATGAGTAGAATACTGGAGATCAGCCCGCTCGCATGTGACTGGATCGAGAAAATTGAACCAATCCATTAGTCTAGAGCCTTCTTCGCCGATGATTCCCCATGTTCTGCAATTAATAATAATTTTGTGGAGTCCTTTAATGCTTGGATTAATGTAGCAAGGGAGATGCAAATTCGTCAACTGTTTGAAAGTTTTCGCACTAAGGTGTTGGAATGGTTTAATGTTAGGAGTAGCAAAGGAATTTCATCACATGCACCCTTGTCAGATAAATCTTCTAAATCGCTGGATAAGATTAGTGTAGACGGTAGACGTGCAACATTCTTCCATTGTGAGAATGAAGAGTATGAGGTTTCATATGGTGTCAACACACATGTGGTTCAGTTTGGAGAGAAGAAATGCAATTGTAGGCAATGACAATTGGAAGGAATGCCATGTTTACATGCATACAGGGTTATTCTTTGGCGACGGGAAGACCCGATTTCGTATTGCAGTTGGTTTCATACGATGGATTCGTATCGAAAGACCTACCGCCATGGGTTCCATGCAATGCCTAGTAGACAATTTTGGGAAGTTGACATTGATAGTATACTTTTTTCTTACCACTTGTCTTGTTTACTTGAAAATTTATTGATTTTTCACTCATTTATTATATTTGTTTCTGTTTTGTGGTTGAATTTAATATTTACCGTTTAATTTTTACACAGATATGGTTGTTTTACCCCCGAATGTTGAGAAGACAAAGGGTCGACCTCAAACTGAAAGACAGAGAGGTCCAGAAGAGGGACCCCCACAACATGTGAAGAGAACTTCTGGAAAGGTACATTGCAGCCTATGCAAGGGAGAAGGGCACAATCGAAGGAGTTGTCATAACAAAGGACCAAATACAACAAGTCGGCTAGGGCCTCCAATGAAGAACTCAACTTCACAAGCTTCTACGCAAACAGCTCAATTACAAGATGACACCCAGCCAATGCGCGAACCAAGACCAACACACCCATCTGCAGAACCAACTCCCACCACTACTCACAACCCATCATTTTCACCGCCATCGAGGCATTGGGTGAAGAAATTGGCACGAAAGAGGACATTTGGATCGACACAATGACAATTGAGCGGCTGTAGAAATTTACATTTTTTCACCTTTTTGGACTTGTAAAAGTTATATGCAATAGCTTTTCAATGAACTTTGTTGTATGTATTTAACAACTTGGTCATTAACTATACAACTTTTGTCGAAACTGGTAGAAATTCTTCTGCAGGGCATGATTTCGAAATGTAGCACAAGATGAACTACTTTTTTCCGTCCATTTAAATGAATGCAGTGATAATAAATATTGCCTTGGCATTTGTTTATTCCACCGTAATTGCTAACTCTTGGATTCAAGGTTCAACTAATACCACCTTGCTTCTTATTGAATTAATTAAAGTAACCAGAAAAAATTACTCGATATAATCTGATTTTGACGTCCACTCATGTACCCACATATAATTCATTTTCAATACTTAGGAACATCAATGGATTGTGTATATAACATTCCCTAAATCTTGATGATGTTAAGGGCACCCCATACCTGAAATTTGGAAGGAAAATTCCTTCTTTGGTTGCTGTTTGGACGTACCTCTTAGCTGCCCTTTTTCTCCATTTTTTCTAAGTTTTCTCTCTTTGAAGTTGAAAAACTGTCCCTAGTTGCTGCCCATTCCCCTTTTTATATGCTGTTGAAATCAACACCCTAATGACACCTCATAACTAAGATTTAATATATATATATATTATCAATATATTGTTGCCCAATTTCTAGCCGTCCAAATATCCATTTTATGTGAAATTACTTGCTCCTCAAGACACCTAGCTATCCACGTCCCTATTGGCTACATTACCATTTCATTTTTTTGCATTTTTGTTAATTAAAAATCTGCCCAATGAACCTAGCTTTGCCACACAATGGATGGAGGTTGCAAAAGTCAACTTTGCACCTTTTTGATTGACTTTAATCTCTCTCAAGTGTATCCTTGTTTGACACATGTCTAATGAAATTGCAAATGTCAACTTTGCCTTAATTTGGTTGACTTTAATCTTGCCCAATTCACCCCGTGTTGACATGTGTCCCATTTGACACAATTGTCAACTCTTACTTTTGTATTTCATCATGGCAAATCAACTTTAATATTCATAAGTCAAATGCTTTAATTAATTTTTCATCGTTAACATTTGATCACTTATAACATCATGTCATTTAGGGTTTTACAAGGTGGTTTGATATAATCAAAACCACTCATAATTTAGGGCACATTAGTTTACCCATCCATAAAAGATTTTCTCTCAAAATGATGAACATAGGCTTAGATATTAGACATGCAATTTAATTCATGAAATTTCATGTCATTTCTAGTTGTTTAACACATTTTCAATCACACTTTCTATGATTCATTCCATTCATCATGTAGAGCATATTAAATTAGACTTGCCCTTGAAATTTCATGTTAATCCACCTTGGTATATCATAAGATATGTATTTATCAAATAATTATTAAAATACTTAATCAAAATGATATGTAAAGATAGCCATTAATGACCATGCCACCTCACCATCTCTACCCTTCTATTTCGTCTTTTAGTTTCCCATCTCCATTTCGTCTTTTAGTGCACAATTACCAAGGTAATTATGTGCGATTTATGTTAATCATTTTGCTTAATTAGTTTCCATAATCTCATCCATTTAGATTAAAAGGGCATATAATTTAATATTTTCCATTAAATTTTCATGGCAATGTGGGTTATCATAAACTCTATATTTCATGAAATTTTCAGTTTCATCCTTATACCTATTCCAAGCTACATTTATTAAGCTTAGAATGTTCTGGGTTTCACAAGAATATATGCGCAACCTTGATGTATTTTTGGACATTATTAATAATAATGCAAATTCAATATTTAATTGTTTCTATTGCATGTCTCTCACAAATTTTTTTTGATGAGGATGTCTCCTACTTTTGCTTATTAAACACACACATATCATCGTCCTTATTATTCCAAGTAGTTAGGATGATTCTCTAATTCATGTGTAAAACGACAAAAAATTAAAGTTGTTACAATTTTTTAAATACATATGCATGCCTTATCTAGATCTTTGTCCCTATAAAATTCGATAATTTTTAAATTTGTTTAATATTATTAAATAAAAAGACAAGCACCCATGCATTTTTATTTTGAAAAATTAAAATAAAATATGAAATAAATTCGAGAAATTATCAAATTTTACGTGAAGAGAGATTTAATTAAGGCCCGCAACTATACCAAATTTTTTTTAAAATTTAAAAGTAATTTTGGCATATAGCGCCTGCATTAAGAGCAGTAGTATAAAATCTAGAAGGTTTGGAAATACAGCGAAAATGTATGGTAATGTTTGTCATATTCTTAAATGTGCAATAATGTATGGAAAATGGAGTAAAAGTGTAAAACTTATGTTGGTATTTGGAATTAACCCCTTGTTTTTGAAACATTTTAGAGAGTCGCATTTGCTGTTTTTGTCAATGTTCAAAGTCCTCGTACACACGACGTACGCGTGGAAGAAGAAAGATTAAATAAAAAAAATGTTGCATTTCAAATTTCAAACTCCTTTGCGCCGTTATGAAGGGACTAAAGCAGAACAAGAGAGCAAAAACTGAGAGAAAGAGAGTGAGAGAGATAGCCAGGCCTTGTCCCTTTTCTTCCTGCTGAAGAGCAACGTCGCAGAAGTCAAGGCGAAGGCAATGGCAGATTCGACTTGTATCTTGCAACAAAACTGCTTTTCTCGTTCCTCCCAACCTTCACTTCATCCGCATACTCAACAGGTAAAACACCCAATACGTGCAAAAATTTCTTAGGAATGGTGGTGGGGAGCATCTGCAGCACCCGCATCTCCCTCCCAGTTTTCTTCTTTTATCTTCCTTATACAATACTTTTTCAGGATTCGTTTCTGCATCACGTCTGCCTTTCATCTGCATTTCTAAAGCACTTTAATAGGAGCCAATTGTAATGGTTGTCTGCTTAATCCGATGTTTTTCATCTTCCCATTCCCGCTCTTGTGGCTTTATCTTCCCCAATTCTTTTGGGTTTGCTTGTTTTATGATCCTGCTTCTCTTGTATAGGAGAATCCTGACCCCACATTCGGAGGATCAGTCTCCCTTGGAAGGCTCATGTCAGAATCTCTAGACTGGGGAAAATGGTCATCGTTCTCTCACAACAGACACCTAGAAGAGCTACAGAAGTACTCCAGACCAGGATCTGTTGCTCAAAAGAAAGCCTACTTTGAGGCTCATTACAAGAGGCTTGCAGCTCAGAGGGCTGCGGCGTTGCTCGAAGAAGCGGATTCCCAACACAACAGCCTCCCGGAACAAGACAAGGATAATGACTTTCCGCAGCCAAACGCAGCAGAGTCTGGCATTGGAGCTGGCGCTGATAGTGGCTTGGATACTGCGAATGCCAAAGATGAGGTCCTAAAGATAGAAACAGATAGGAAAGCAGGCGTTGATGCCAACAAACCCAGTGAAGCAGAGATAGAAACGAGTAACAGTAGTTTCTTGGCTGAAGCAAAAGATGCAGACCCAAATAGAAAGATGGATGTTTCAAGAACATCTTTGGTGAAGGATGCACACCTCTTAACTGAAGAAAAGGTTCTAAGTGAAGCCTTGGTGCGGATTCCATCAGTGCAGAAACTCAGTGAGAAGTGCACCAGCCAGCCAGAGAAGGCACCATTAAAGGTAGAGAGCTCTTTCAACGAAACAATTCTGTGGATTAGCAATCGAATTGGATGTCATAACTCATCTTTGAAAGAGGAAATTCACAAATTGTAGGTAGACTAAGCCAATAATTAATTCTCGAACTGCAGATACATTCCCTGTAAAGTAATTGCACTCGCTGATTTTTCCTCTGTTGCATCTGATCCACTGAGTGACTGAATACTTGCTGATCGTTGTTTCTGGAATCCCAGGAAAGATCTGCTACCAGTCAGCATAGCTCAGCCACAGGAAGAAAGAAATCGATAGTTTCGTCTGCAAAATTATCTAGTCTGAATAAGGTGTCCAACCTTCCTGCTACACCAGCTAAATCTGCAGCTCCACTTCATTTCAGAAAAGAAAATAGTGCCACTCCAAGAAGTAAGAAGGCTAAGGGGGACTCAATAGTCAAAAATAGATCAACCCCAAAGTCATTGCACTTGTCCATCAATTTATCACCATATCATGCTGGTGAAATCACTCCTTCCATGGCCAAGAAGTCAATGTCACCAGTGATTGAGAAGACTAGGTGTTCCAAAAAATCTTCACAAAAGATTCAAGACAGTTCGAATGCTGCAAATGCACCAAATGCTGTGTGTATCTTCCTTCTCTGGATTTATTGTCTCACGAGTGGTCAGGTTTCCTTCATCTTCATTAAGTAATTTGTTTGCGAACTGCAGGTTTCTACAAATAGGAGATTAAGGCTTCCTTCAGGGACTGCTCAATTGGAAAATAGAAGGTATTAGAATTGTAAAACTCTAAAAATGCAGTGCTTAGGAAATGACTGGGGATGTTAAACCTGCATTAGCAGGTCCTTATCTGAAATTTAGTCACTGTTTAGTGCTTATGCTTTTTGTGCAGTTGGTGGCTTGGTGCTGGCATGTAGGATTTAGCAACATGCTCTAAATTGTTGCACATGTGAAATTAATGTTTTGCAGGAGAACACCATTATCAGAGAATACGACTATTGGAATTCCAAAAGCAGAACAAAAATGGCAGTTGCTCTCTCTTGAGTAAGAATTCTTTTACTCATAGGCATTAAAATGTTAACTATTGGATTACTGATTACCTAATGATAAACTATTGAAAGGATACAATATTCGGCTGGGAACTTTTACATGCTGCTTTAATTACGGTAATTTGTTCAGTTAAAGGGAAACAATGACATAATAACGACACTTAGCATTCACAATGAGTTAAATATTCCTCCTGTCATGTCTACATCTGTTGTTTTCTCTTGGAGAATTTCTGATTGTAGTTGGTGAATAAACATCATTTCGTTACATTTGACCACTCTGGCAGAATCCAAGATTCAGTATTATTTTATTGCTTTTTGAGATGACAATTTCATGCATGTTTTATTGTGTCTGGTCATGTAATAGCTGTTTTATTTCGAAGTTGATAAACTCATGCATGATGAGGGATCCCCTGTGTTGTGTGACGCTACAATTTCACACTGTTCTTCCACTGCGGGGCCATAATTTTCTCATTTTATCATCATCAACTCAGCTTCCTTACAGTTGTTTGTGCCAATCACCAATTCACAATCCTTTGCAGAGTATTAATACATTTTGTTTCAGCTATTGTATACAATTCAATTCAAACTGTGCACATATACATGAATATGTCCTGTCATGTTGTTCTTACTGGAACTCCAACCTTGCTTAATAATCAAATTGTATCCTTGCTGAAACTGAATAATCGAATTGTGTAGCAGTCATTCAAAGCCTTCATCAACTCCTGGAAGCAATACGCGTTCCCCTTTGGTATCATCAAGCAATACACGTTCCCCCATTGTATTATCACCATTTAACTTCAGAAGTGATGAAAGAGCTGCAAAACGGAAGGAGGTTAGGTCATATCCTGTTCATTATTTATTTTATTTTAGCAAAAAATCTTCCAAAAAAAAAATAAAAGGGATCATTTTGGAAATAGCTACCCAAAATAGCTCCAATTTCCAACTCTGATATTGGGTTACTTTGAGCCTTTGTTTTTATTTGAAAGACACCCTGTACTACCTATTTTTCATGTTGAAAAGAAATTTCATAGACATATTTATTGATCCAACTATTTTTTATTTAATTGGTCCAACTATTTTTAACTCATGAAACTCGAAAAAATTTTGGACATAAAATTTTATTAAATATTAGGATTTTCTGCAAATGTAACTACATAGTTTCATTGACATTGCAAGTGTATATCTTTGTTTCATTAAATTGCAAATAACCTTGTAAAGTTTGCACAAGTGTATCCCTAACATTAGGGTTCTGTACTCCTGTTAATTCTTTTTTTTTTCAAAAATGATTAATATTAGCCATATTCTCCATTAAACCTAAACCCACCTTGTTTCCAAAGAGTTAAAATTTTCCAAAGTGACTAAATAGATGGGTTCTGCAATCTGGTTATTGAATAAATTTCTGAATGAATGACTGAGATGGATTGCAGCAAGGTGGATGGTTGATTAATTGCATGACCATAATTTGAGCATATTTGATTGTGGATGGTATTAGTGTTTGGCTGGTGATTTGGAACATGCAACTGAATTGAAGGGGGGAAAGGCAAAATAACTATTTTGATGGCAGACATCATCCTTTCCTGGCATGGATGACCTTCATTGCCTGCTAGATTTGAACAAAGAGTTTCTTGAAAGGTAGAATTGTTCACATAGTGTGAAGCTAGGTCATGAACCTTTGGATTTGAGAGTGAGAGCTTTAGTAGGATGTTCTAGCTCTTCTTGTTGATTCCACTGAGAGGCACAATTGATGCTTAGGAGGATTGATGAATGTAGCTGTGGGGTTCTAGCTAAATTTGCCATTGCCTTTGCCTTGGCCTCTTCCGTTGCACACCTTCATGGATTTAGGGTGTCCTTCCCTTGAAATGTGTCTGCTATCATCACGTACATGAAGCCCCAGCCAAAAATCCATCTAAGACATCAGTTGTGGGCTTAAGTGTCAGCGTCCAAGATCCATCAGAAATAAGATAGATTCTCATTTACACAATATAGTAAAACTCGATAAAGTAAAAAATTAACAAAGTACATTCATTCTTGTGCAACCAAATAATTTATTATTCACAGGTCAATATTGCATGACATGATGATAAGCCTTCCTTGATGGCTGGATTTTGAGTCATGGGAACAATTTTTGCATTGTAAAACACATACATCATACATTTGTGTAGCTGAGCAAATGAATGCACTTGAAAGCTTCTCTTAGTTTTGTCAAAAAGAGAAGTTTTCCATGGTAACTGACAAATTGTAACAGAAAATGGAAGTCAGAAGCAATTGTAAGGCTTATTCTAGAATGATCGAGAGAGGGTTTGGAACTTAGGATCCCTTTTGATAAACTTCTGTCATTTATTTATATCCTTATATGCTAGGTTATATGTGTTTGTTGTTACAATTATTTCTTTGCTTACCCACTATTTTCAGAGGCTGGAGGAGAAGTTCAATACTAAGGCTGAAATACAGAGAGCACAAGCAAAGAACAAGGTTGATTATTTGATTCCTAAGGAAACATTTTCACAGCATTCACAAAGAACTTTATACATGATTTATTTTTGATAATTTTTCTAGCATGCCTTCAGCTCAAAAGATGGATAGTTTCATATTGGAGTAGATGTTGGGTGCTACATGGTACTCACACAATGTCCTAATTGAATAAAAGAATTGTTCAAGGGCCTAGTAAAATATGGAAAATTATTTTATTGTGATATGGCCTTTTCAATTCCATGATGGGGCCTTCAAATCAAATGCCTTGAGTGTTCGAAGGTGAAAGCAAAATGACATTGTTGACTCAGAGAAATATGCATTTCCTTTTCCTTAATTACATCAATTTAGCAACTTTTGTGTTAGAATCTTGCGAATGTAATATGCAGGAACCAGATGGTGAAAGCGAAATGACATTGTTGACTTGGAGAAATATGCATTTCCTTTTCCTTAATTACATCAATTTAGCAACTTTCATGTTAGAATCTTGCGAATGTAATATTATGCAGGAACCAGATGGAGCTGAACTTACAAAGCTACAACAAAGCCATTATGGTTTTAAAGCCAGGCCAATGCCAGATTTCAATAGAAAAATAGAATCAAAGAACCAGATTAAGAAGGTGTACTTTTTTTATATCCGTCCCTCTATTTGTTTGTTGTGCTTGCTGGCAATGTTGAGATTCTCTTGATTTTTTATTGCTTAAAATCTGCATGCCATTCTACTGATCATCTCATACATTTACATGGAAGAATACAACAAAAGAACCAGACTAAGGTCTGTTTTTGGACATGCTTCTTGCTATTAGTTTATTGTTTTTGTTGAGAATGTTGGGATCTTTTTTGAATTTTTTATTCGTTGAAATTCACATGCAATTCTATTGTTCATCCCATACTTTTTTCTTTAGAAAAACAGAACCAAAGAACTAGACTCAGAAGGTCCATTTTGGGAAGTCCCTCTTTGTATGAGTATCAGATGGACAATAGGTTAATCATATGAGCAGCAGAATTGATCAGTCTTCCAGTTGTAGAGCATGAATAATCATATGAGCAGCATAATTGATCAGTCTTCCAGTTGTAGAGCATGAATAACCATACAAGCAGCAGAATTGATCAGTCTTCCAGTTGTAGAGCATGAATAATCATATGAGCAACATAATTGATTAGTCTTGGTATTTTCCTTTTAGTTTTAGACAAGGATTTATTTGTCAATTATGCAGATCACACTGTAACCAAAGATGATTTGTGGTCTTCTAACATGATCTGAAAGTAATTAGTCTATTGGCATGCCTTAACATTTTAATTCACCTATGATCTACAGCAGTATTTCTATATATTTATCACAGGGGAAGACTGATGGGATAATTATCATGGAACACCTATATGAGTTTTTCTGTTTAGACATTGCCATTTTTCACCTGTCAAATTCTTTTGCTTCACTTTCCATAGAGCATCTTGCTAATGACAATATTTGCTGGACAATTGGTTCAATGGCAAAAAATATGATCTAACATCAATCTTGGGGTTTGTAATCTTGTAGACAGATCATAGTTAAAACTCAAAATTGATCGCAGGATGCACTCATGCACCATTGGTGTGTCTCTTCTGATATGATAACAGGAAATTGCCAACCAAAGACTTCTTGTTTGTAAGATCGCCAACACTGTTTGGGATCATCAAACTAGTTTTGAGTATTTGAGAAGAGGGCTACTATCTGGCTGGCTCTGTTATATGCATAGTTGACATATAAGAAGTAAAAGATTCTAGGTTCTGTTTTTTGACCAGTCCTTTTGAAAGCTTAAAAATGTTAGGACCCTAGACTGTGATCATTGTTGTTTGATGTGCATTCAGTTGATGCAGACTCCTTTGACGTGTCCAAAGTCGCCCAAGCTGGGAAGAAGGCCCAAAAAGGGTGGGGCCCAGGAGGCAATCCCCCTACCATATCCAAGCCCTCTAGCCAAGAATGGTGGCTCTGTGCATACACCGAAGAAGAAAAACCAAACCCCAAATCGCTCTCTTGTAGCATTAAAAACCAAGAAGAAGGATGCTCATGAAAATATGTCACCGAATATTCAGTGCTAGGCAGTTCTCCAAGGCTTTTATGCAATGATATTGCATCGCATTCTTCAAATCCAAAGACTAGACTGTCTTTGTATTTTAGTACAATCTTAAAAATGCTTGAGATTGTCATTGTATTTTACTACAATTTTAAAATGCTTGAATTTTCTGCACCGGCTTATTTTGTATATATTTTTGCCCACGCCATCTAAAAGATTTTGATAGTGTTATGCATAATCAAGAAACGACGGTGTTTCTTATATAAAAAAAAAAAAGAAAAAGAAAAAAAGAAACGACGGTGTTTCAAATTCAGTGTTGTAAGAACCGGACCGGACCGGCCGGTTGGACCGGTCCGACCGTGAACCGGTCCAGTTCCCGGTTCGATTACACCTGGTTCGGTCTAAATACATAAAACCGATCAAACCGGATAACCGGCGGTCGAACCGTAACATACGGTCGAACCGGATTCACCCGGTCGGACCCAATGCCCGCTCGTCTTCTCGTTTTCACCCGCGAAACCCATTGTTGCTCGCCGACGCCCGACGGCCGCTGGTCATGTTGCTGCCTTGCTGGTTGAGTTCTTCCGATTTGGAGAGCTGAGGAGATCGATGGGTATTTAACGACGATCGACGACGGGAAATACCGCGTTGGCACAGTGGGCTGGAACGACATGGTTTGTGAAAATGCGGCGGCCGAGTGCCGGGATGCCGCAGCTAGGAGGGTCAATTGCAATTGGGGAGCCGACGCGGACACCTGGAAACCAGCAGATGGATATTGTGCCGCCGATACAGCTGAAATTGTCGTCAGAGTAGATGGCATCGACTCCAGAGGCGGGAATTGCTTTCGTCTCCCGATTTCATCTCGACGTGATTGCAGACGAATTGGATTTGGGCAATTGCAGCTATTAACGATGGGTTTGGCCATTTGGATTTGGGCATTTAGGCTTCGAATTTGATATTTTGAATCTTTGATTGCAGACGCAGCTGCTGGCTTGCGGCGGCTACATTTGGGGCTGATGGAGTACCGAAACTAGTGCTCCGGTGGTGCATGATTTTTCGGTGCTCCTACAGCGCATTTAAAATTTTAAATATGAATTTAAATATTAATTCTTTGATAAATAATTTCAAAAATATCATATATCATCTTATTTTAATTCACATTATCAGTTTATCCTTTAATTTAATTTATCTAAATATAATAATCTACTTTGTTGATTTGTTCCCCATATTTTAAAATATAATTGTAGTCATATATATATATGTATGATTTTTCCAAATAAATAATTTTATAAATTTTCCCAAATTATATTAATAAGTTAATACACTTTTCAACATTAAAATTTTCTAGCCCATTGACTCATAATTTTATATTTTCATTAAATCATATTATTTCAATTTTATGTTCTATAATTAAGATATAAATAACCTTATAAGGAGCTGAAGATCATATTACAAGTGTTAAATTAGAATTAACTTATTAATATCAAAATTTAGATGCTGTTAGATTTTATTAGATCCAGTTAGACGCCGTTAGATGCTGTTAGACGTTGTTAGATAAAGTAGATTTCATTAAATCCTATTATCTGAGTTTCAAATTTTGTAATTAAGGTATAAATGACCTTATAAAGGACTCAGAATCATATTAAAGGTATTAAATTAGGATTAACTTGTCAATATATTTACTTAAAATTTTAAAATAATTTAATATTTATGACGTCATCGGTTCGAACCAGACCAGTACATTTACCGGTGATTTCGAACCAGACCAGTTCATTTACCGGTTCAATCACCGGTTCGGTTCTGACAACATTGGTTTCAATGGCATCAAAACTCAGAAATATTTCGATGTCGCACTCCCGTCAAGCAACATCCAATCTACTCAATTCTGTTCAACGTCATTTGTTTTGCCACAGTACTAAAAGTCATTTCAGCTACTATCAGAAAAAAAGAAAATCATTTCAGCAGTCTTCTGTAGGCCACAACCCACTTAAAGAATATATACAATCATGTGCTAATAATAGACGTGCAACAATTAAATATTGGGATGTTGTTGACACCATTGAAGCACCACCCATCAAGAGCTTACAATTATTTATTTCAGTATATACGGGTCACTTGTATTTTGGTCTTTCTAACTGTGTTTTTGCTTTTTAATTCATGAGTATATCATATTTGCTTTTTAAATCTTGTAAGTTTGCCTCATTTGCATTTTAAACCCCCTACAATTAAAGTATCTCACTAAACAAATGAAAAATTTGTCGGTAGTTGTCGTACAAGTTTTTTAATGATAATATTGCCCTTAAAGGAGTTGATCATGAAATGAGTCAACTCAACTTGGCCACAACAAATATTGCGATTTTTGAAAGTTTAAGTTGACTCATTTTCATGAATCGATTTAACTAGGTTATATAAAATTGTCCTATTTGCATGTATGAGTCGACTTATGTTCCAATGAGTCTACTTATGAACATGAATTGACTCAATTAAACCATGAAGTTATTCTAGACTTTCTCATTTACACAGAACAACTGTTAATTGAGTGTTTTAATGGTAGTGTTTAAAATGCAAAGATGGTAAACTTATAATAAGGTTTAAAAAGCAAATATGCAAAACTTGTTGATTAAAGAACAAAAAGACATAGTCAAACGTACCCAAATGCAAAAACATATAGTAATACCCATGTTCCTTCAATTTAGGAAAGATTTAATAGTTAACCCTTAGAAGAAGTATGTTATGATGATGATTTTTGACCAAATGCATTGGGTGCACTTAGTTTCCGTGTACTGGGTGTATTTAACTTATTTTTAAAATATTTTCGAAAATTTTTATGCAAATTTTAATTTAAGTGTATTTAACATGTGTACCAAGTTTTATCATTTTTTGATTTTTGTAAATTTTTTAAAATTTTGAAATTACTACAAATATAAAAAATAGTAAAATTTGATATACATATTAAATACACTTAGATTAATAGTTGTATACAAATTTTTTTTGCATCTACATGCACCGAGGCTAAGTGCGCCCCATGCATGTATCAAGACTTTATGATTATAGACTCTTTTAGCTAATAAGTCTTTGAAAGAAGTTGATTTTTAATAATTAATTTGAATAAAATAAAATGGACATTTCATTGTAAGATTATCCTAGCCGTAGCATTCGATGTCTTATGAAGGTTTGATGGAAAAGTAAAAGTCGGAAATTAGAAATGAAAAAATGTTTGAAAAAAGTGAGACAACATATGATATGATGGGAGTAATAATTAAAAGTAAAATAAATAATTTTAAAATAGATATAGTTATCGCATGGAAAGAAGTAAAAAATAAATTAAATATAAAGATAATAACAAAAAGTAGAATATCTTAAATTTATTTATTTATTTAATTTTTTTCCCGAGAGGACCCGCACTGTCCAAGTGCGTTGAAAATGATTTCAACCCTAATCACGCGCTCTTCAGCGCATGTGTGGTTAGTGGGATAATGGGCACGTGTAGGGGTGGGAATTGGGGCGGGTCGACCCGTGACCCGATATTGACCCGACTCGTTTTTGGCCAGGTAAAACCAATATATATTTGACCCGGTATAGGGATGGGTACGAATTTTGACCCGAATTCAAAAATAGGGTTGGAGTGGGTCGACCATGTCTCGACCCGAAGAGTCCGACCCGCCCCGCATATATAAATTTATTAAAAATTATAAGACTATATTGGAATATTATTATTATTATTTTCTTTCAAATTTCTCACTTTTTTATAATCAACTCTATCAACAATAAAAGAATAAATTTATTCAAAAAACAATATAAGAATCAATAAAAAAATTTATATGTATATAATTCTTATGTGTAATTGTATATTAATCTATTTTAATAAATGTATACTATATTTTCAAATGTTTTGTTTTCTTAATTATGTGTTTTTTAATAATTAGTGAAATATTGAAACATATAATATTTAAATTTAGTATAGATGTATACTTATATTTGATAGATATATAAATTTTGAAAATTATCTTATTTGACCCGTATTTTGACCCGACCCGCTATTCCGAAACCGGTCCGATACCGACCCGAATTTTGTCCCTAGGCCTGGTAGAAAAAAGTAAGGGTTAAACCGACCTTGTCCCGATCCGGTATAAAATAAGGATCAAACAAGATTTTTGAAAAGTAGGGTCAGGGTTGGACAAACTTTGACCCGTCCTGACCCGCCTCGATTCCCACCCCTAGGCGCGTGTAACCATACCCACCCAAGGATGGGATATCACTTCCGGCGGTGCAACTCAGGTTTGGTCTCATGTAGTTATTAGTCTATCTTAATCATATATAATTCGTAAAGTATTATCTTATTCTATTCATTGATCGGTTTAGCTCCCGAGCTATCTTGTCCTACCCGTGCAAAGGTAAAGTTGGTGTGGTTTCGATTTTAATGAGATTCTTGATTTACCTATAATAACAACATCACATTAAAATAATATCAAATAAACATTTAGAAAAAAGAAAATTAGATACTTCAAATTTTAAATTATGAAAAATATGTATGAAACTTAAAATACAACTAAATAGAGAAATGTAATTACTAAATAATTAAAGTAACGATTACAAAAGAATTTGAATTAGTAAAATAAGTATTGAAAAGTGTTAAATATTAACCTTGGGACCCGCATGGGTACCTACTGATGTTGGATTTGATTACTTATGTGTTGATACTTCACTTAAATGTGAAAATTAAAATTTTAAATGGGCTTATTACCATTTGGCCCACCCATTTAAGGCTTTTTGTGGATTTTATATTTGAATTTTTAACCTATATATTTGCAAGCCCAGATTTGTGAAGGATCCATATGAAAAATGTGTCTTCAATTTTTCAAGTCTGCTTCGGAAGTAACGGCCAATAATTCATACAGTTCATCAAGAGTAATTTTCATTCAAGATGAAGCGAAGAATATTTTCTCAAGCCAATTGGAGGAGAGTCGAGTAGATGAACAATTTGGATTAAACAAATAATTAATATTTTATATTATTTTTAATTGTCAAAATAGATTTAACCAAGAAAGGAGATGAATTTGCAACATTTCAAACCATAGATGAAACCTACAAGATCTAAGCTATCAAAAGAAGATCGAAACCGTTAAAGTAATTAAGGGACATCAACAAGTGCTGGCCTCATCCAAAATTAAGAAAAAATAGGTGATGATCAATGCATGAATGAAGGACACAAAATACACAAAATCAATGGTTAAGAAAGAATTGACTTACTAGCCAAGCAAAATTATGGGCCCCATTGGTGGTTTTACAAAACCAACCACAAAAATTGCTAGGAAAGACCCCTTAAGTTAGAATATTTCACAATCGTCAAAGTGGGCTTATGCAAAATATTATAATAGCTCATTAATGTGCAATTTTTCCCAAACCAAAAACCTATAAAAGAGACATTCTCTTCCATTTTAGGGGGACGACAGCTGCCTCGTCGGAGCTGGCATTCTCACCCAAATTGTCTTCCATCTCCAGCCACTTCCATGCCCAAGGCCCATTGCCTATCTTCCATTTTCCCAAAAATCCCTTTTTGCTGTTGTCCATTACTGGCCATTTTCTACTCGTAAGTCCCTGCCATCACTGTTGCCTTCTATCTGCCAGTATGTCCCTTATCATCCATTAAGTAAGGCCTTCCTCTGTTTCATTTTTTCTTCCCCACGGATGTTGTTCTCCATCTTCATTCATCAATCTTTATTTTATTTCTCACGCAACCAGAGCATACTCAAGAAACCCCATTGTTTCATTTTTCTGCATCCATCCCAAACGTCCCACCTCCATATCCTGTTTTTCAATCGCCCTGTTCCGTTAGCCTCTCCTTTATTCATCTGCCTCTGATCATTCATCTTGTTTGCCTTTTATATAGCGCTACTTCTATTTACCCATTTCCCAATTCCCATACTGTCATTTCAAAAAAATAAAATAAAAAAAGAAAACGAAGCATGTAATTTAGGTCGTTTACATCTACCTCTTGCTGTGCATGTCACTTGCTTGGTACGCGTTAACATTTGTATGCATTTCTATTAATATCATTTGCAGGAGAATAGCAATGTCACTTGCATGACGTTAACAATAGCATTTTTTCCCGAAAAAGAAAGGGGTTCTTGGCCTAGCATGTCACCCCCACCTGTATTTTGCCTTCTAGCCATCATGTCATTGCATTTACATCCAGCATGCCATTTGCATTTCTTTTCATTTATTTTTCTTTAAAAAATTGCTTTAGCTCTTAATTTAAAAAGAAAAGTCTTCATCAAGCTATTTAGGCAAACAAGAGTTTGCCGTTCTATTTTTCAAAAAGAAAAAAAACAATACTTAATCAAAACCATACTTCTAGCGTATTAAAAAAAATGATGAAATCAGGCCATTTGCTTTTAGCCATTGATTAAAAAAATGTCAATCAAGCTATTTACATAATGGGCATTCGCTATTTCATAAAAAATTTCTTGCCCCACATAAAAGGAATGAAGTTTCTGTACCCATTCTCATATTGATTAGAGACTCATAAAAAGCCTAGGGAATAAATTCATGCATCCAACTTTCAAGATTGAGTTAGGGCCTCGTAAAAAGCCTAGAGATTAAATTTTCGCTTCCACCCTCTTGAGCTTTTAAATATGAAATGTATGCTATTTTCAGCACTCCTAGGACCTATGTACTAGAAAAATAAAGTTGTATTTCAGTGTCTTATTGTATATAGACTAACCACCGTTATTTGGTTAGTGGCGACTCCAAAGAAAAATTAATATGTGTATCTGCATTTGCATGCATTTTACTAACTACTAATTGCGCCTAACTAATACATATGTTTATGCGTGACTAACTCGCATCATTCAAAAACCTCTAAGAACTTACATCACCTAAAAGTTTTAACAATTACATCTCCCTTTTTTAACCATCATGTCTACAATACGATATTGAACCCCTCTTCTACATCTTTTCCACTTTTTATTTTGCATGTTTTTTTATGCATTTTACTAACTTCTAATAGTGACTAATTGATAGACTTGTTTCACTAATTTTGTATCATATAAAAAAACTTTAATGGTTGCGTCATCTAAAAGTGTCAATGTCTGCATCTCCCTTCTTTAACCTCCGTGTCTACACTTTTACTATTTTTTCGATTTCTGATCTTGAGCTCTTTTTCTACATCTTTTTATCTTTTTATTTGCACGTTTAGGATATGTTTGGCAATGGGTATAAAATGTCAAGTTAAAACTGTTCAATCTAAAACTTTTTACTCTCCACAACTACCATATTTTTTAATCATTTTTCACATTTCTATACAACTACCTTATTTTCAATCATTTCTACACAATTACCCATTTAACTAACCTATCTATTTTAACTTTATTCTCTTTACTTCTCATCATTATCCCTATCATATCACATCATATGACAACTTTTATTCTCTAAAATTTTTCACCAAAAGTTTTATCCATTCCCAAACACACCCTTAATTTATATATTAAATTCACATTATATCTAATCAGCTAACCCGCTGACTTGCATCGCATATTTAATTTTCCTGTACTGTGCATCATATTTATTTTTTTTGTTCTCTTGCATATGCATGTTTACTTTTCAGCTCAGTTCACATATATTTTTATTTTTATTTTTTTAAGCATTTTGCAGTGTGTATATTTTATATTTTAGGCTCACTTTTCGGCCCATCGTATCCCACCAAAAAATAATGTGCTATACTACCCCTGTTTTAAAAATTCAAAATAAATGTACATACATGAAAAACTTGTTTTATAGATTGAGTACAATTAGATTAAATGTTTATAAAAAAATAAAAATTTTTTTTGGACCGATCTGAAACCGCCGGATTTCAGACCGACAAGATCGGTACTCTTCTTTCTTAGCTTAACCTATGTATGATTATATTTTTTACTTATCCTACCCAAATTATATTCGTTTTGGCGGGCACGCATGGGCATCCTGCCAAACTTGCACCTCAGGGTGGGAGGACAAAGTTCATGTAGCTTTGATGATAGGCGAATCTGTCTCTTAGTTTTATCAGTACATGTTCCATTCGTTTTCTGTTTTGTTCTTTTTCTTCTCTAAAAAAAAAAATTTATTTATGAGAAGGGTTCCCGGCCTCACTTCCATGCCACCAAAAGGTAACGGTTAAGAGGAGGCCAAAGCTTACAATTAGAGGGGCAAACAAGGAAAAAGAGGAGCCAGAGCACCAGAATAAGACACTGCATCAATCCTGTCTTTAAATAAAAGATGAACAATACAGCTTGGGTGGTTAGTTCCCATTCATTTCCTTCATCTGATAGAGCATATTTTGCGAGTCGAGCAATGGAGTTGCCGCTGGACATCGAAGGACCATTGCCTGTTAATAAATTAATTATTACTTTAGAATTACTATTATGTAAAGAGCAAAAGTGGATATAATTTTCAGAATGCAAAGCCGAAAGATTTTTCCATAATAAAACGTAAGACAATTTTAAATAGTTATAAATTTTTTTTATCAAGGTGGAGTTACAGGAACCTCAATAGGATGATTAAAATTAAAATTTCTATTTTTATTACTTCTTGATTTTTACTATTTTTAGTAAATTTCTATTTTATTATTTTTAATAAATTCATGTACGATGCCAAGCCGATGGGATTCTAAAGTAGGTAGGTTGTCAAAATGCAAAGTGGAAAAGTCTTTACGCAATAAAAGAGCAAAACAACTTTAAATAATCGTAACTTTTGATCTGAATAAAGTTACGGAAGCCACAAAATATCAATTGAAAACTATTTTCGATTCTGTCATGATTGCTATTATAATTTTCTATTTTTATGACTTCTTGATTTTTGTTTTTTTTTCGAGGGTTTATTTTTACTATCTTCAGTAAATTCTGTATTATTAAAAATAGTAAATTACATTTGTTAGTATTTTGATAATTTTATTTGCGTAGGGTTTTCTTAGTGCTAGGGTTTGTTAGACAACTTTTATAAATTTAATATGTTTTTTATTTTAGAAGACTAATAAACCTTGAAAAAATTTCAAATTTTTTTTCTAAATTTTGTATTTGAGTTTTGGTGTTGAAACTTGTTTATTAATTTTGAAGGCGTAGTCTTTTTTGAGTTAAAAAGATGTGGTTTTATGGTGGCCTTATTATCATGTTTTTCTCACTATGTTGGTGTTAGAGCACACAATCTCACCTAATCTAATGGCTGGCTATGATGAAGGAGAGTAATTCTCATGGCAAAGTTTAGAGAACTCAGATCTTAGGATCTACAAGGCATGATTGTAGGTTGCTATTAAGAGCGCAACAGTAGTGGATAAATTTCAGATTCCGTTATTTGGAATGATGCTATAAAAAATTCAGTTTCGTGGTGTTTTGATTATAGAAGCCAACAAAAACTGGGATGATGAGAGACTATGTACCAGGGATGACCAAGCTCATAGGTAGCCTTTTAGTAGACCTATTCCTACATATGGGCATAGACAGCATGTCTACGTAGAATGTTTAGACAAGGAAGAAGATTATTTTGTGGCGGCTATTAGAAAATCTAGATGTAGAAGAAACTATTATGCTGATAAAGACACCTATGAATTTAAGCTGAAGATAAAAGAGTCCTTACCTCTATGGGGATCTTAATATTGAGAAATTCCTAGATTAAATTATAAAGGTAAATATGTTTTTTGAATATATATATATTTATTCTGAAGGGAAATGAGTGAAACTTGTTGCATGTAGACTCTGAGGAGGTGCATGATTTAGGATTCATTTGAAAAGTGATAAAATTTTTAACTAAAAATTTTTAGGGTAAAAGTTTTTTAAATGAGAGAAAATGATATGATATGACATGGGTAATAATAAAGAGTAAAAGAGAATAAAATTAAAATAGATATGTTAAATGTATATGTAGTTGTGGAGAAATGATACAAAAGTAGGACAATTGTATAGAAAAATGAATAAATAATTAAAAAATAGGGTAGTTGAAGAGAATGAAAAGTTTTAGTATAAACTAATACTCTCTTAATTGTGAAATAGGTGTCGATAGTGGAAAAGGAATACAAAGTGACAGAGCACCTTGAGATAATCAAACTATTATTAGAGCAATTCAAGGAGTTAATGGCAAATGATTTGCTTGATGGGTCATCATCCCTGAGAAAAGTTCAACACTATCGACAGATCGAATTTTGAAGAAGGTCAATGATAAAACATGTATGGTGGATTTTCCAGATATGATGGGAATATCCAAAATATTCAATGTCGTAAATATCTACCAATTCCATTCTTTTGGCAAACTCCTTTATCCAAAATATTTTAGCAAACTCAATGTCGATTGTTTCTCAAATAAAAGCACTAAGCATATGAAATTCTAAAGTAGGTAAAATTGTTAGATGTAAATTGGAAATGTCTTTATGCAATAAAGAAGTGAAACAACTTCAAACATTCATAACTTTTGATCCAACTAGAGTTGCGGGAGCAACAAGATATCAACAAAAGCTCTTTTCAAGCACAACTTTCATTGTAATTTTTAGTTTTATGACTTATCAATTTTTACTAGTTTTTGTAAATTTCAAAATTTTGAATTCTAATATACTTAAAATAGTAAATCAACTTCATTAGGTTTTTTGGCAATTTTTTCTTAATTTTATTCGCACAGGGTTTGTTAGTGCTAGGGTTTGTTAGAGAACTTTTATAAATATATTATGTTTTGTTTATTTCAGAGGACGAATTGGCCATAAATAATATTTCAAAGATCTTTTTTTGTTTAAATTTTGTGTTTGGGTTTTCTGTGTTGAAACTTATTCATCATTTTTAAAACCGTAGTTTTATGCTAGCCTTTTTATCAGGCTTTGCTTGCTGCGTCACACTCTAAGTAGCAAATGTCTAATTCCCAATTCCTTTGCCCTTTTGATGCCAAGACAGATCGCATTTGCCTCCATACGCATAGGATAAGCAGCTCCGAATTCCCTCCATTGAAATCTCTGATGAATTAGACTACTACGTTTGCATTGATGTAGGAAATTGATGCAACGTCTATTAATCCTTACAACTGGGAGTCACTTTCCCTCCATCAATATTGAGTTCCCGACATACGAAATTCCACAGCATAAGGATAAGTACACTATGAGCGGATTATTCTCATTAACTTTTGAAAGCTAGGAGAGAATATGTCTGACATTAGATGTTCCATTCATTGATTCCATTTGTAATGGGTAGATGTAGAGACCCCACCACTAGGCCCAATAGAGAGGTGCATAGATTTCTCCATTTTATTGTTTCAAAACTCAGTAGCTCACCCAAAAAATAATGAACCTCTTTTTGAGATTTACATTTGGAAATTAATCTATACGCTTAGAAGCCCAAGATTTGTACAGGGATTGTTTGAAAAATGGTCTCTCAATATATTGAAGCCCATTTTGGAAGCAATTTATACTAATCCAAATCTTTGACTAGGAGCTATTTATACACAAGATGAAGTGAAGAGTATTTCTGTCAACCCAAGTGGGTAGAGTGCAATGTGGCGAATGGTTTGAATTGAACCAACAGTCAGAATTTCTTGAGTTTTTGAGTGGTCAAGATACATTTGACCAAGTAAAAGATGAGAATTTGCATCACTCCAAACCAGAAATAAAAATTACAAAACTCAATCTACCAACTGGAGATCCAAGCCATTGAAATAACTAAAAAACATCAGTAATGTTAAGCTCGTAAAAATATCAAGGTAAAATAAGTGAAGATCAAGACAAAGGACACAAAATTAATGGAAGGAAGAAAGCCAACTTACTAGGCAACCAATTCCATGGCCCCATGGTGGTTTCCCAAAATCACCAATATAAATTACCAAGCAGGACCTCCTTGAGTTGGAATTTTATAAACTGGGTAATGATGAGCCTATGCCAAATATTACCAAAGCCAATCGATATGATTTTTTTCAAACTCAAAAAGCCATATAATCAGAGCCGTCCTTTACTCATTCTAGGGAGTCCCTCTACCCTCAAAGGTTGCATCACCCATTTATGAGTTTATTTTCCATCCACGTATGGCATAATTCTTTTTATAGCTTGCATCGTTCATCCGTCCAGTTGATGTGTTTGCTTTCCATGCCTCCACATTTACCGAGTCCATCACCATACATTTAAGTCCATTATCCATTCATATCCACCGATCCAAGGGAAGAGGGTCGGACATGGGTGTTAAAAAATATCATCTGGATGATTTTACTTTAGTTCCAAATATCGTCTGTTACAGCATAATTCTTTGTCCATTTTAAGGTTGTGCCAACCATTATTCAAGCGGTTTAAGCATTATCATTTCAAAGTCTGTTTTATACCCCTTCAACGCATACTGGCCATGCTTCAATCGAGTCATGTGTGAAGGATCATTTAAGAAGTCCATCACATCATCACAACATCCTCTTTTTTTTATTTTTTTTTTGTTGATAAAAAACACAACATCCTCTTTTGAAGCTATGGTTTTTGGTCCATTTGCAGCATTCCAAGCTACCCTTTTGATGATTTAAAATCATCATCCAGATATCCATTTTCTCCCTACTTCGATACATGCATTTTCATGCCTCCCCCACTTGAGGTCATCATCTAACAATAATGCCATGTGCTTTCACCAATGATGCCCAACCAAGCTTGAAGAAAAATACATTATATATTCAAGATGATTTGAGCATGTAACCATGTCCCACCATATACTTTATCAAGGCCTCTCATCCGTTTGAGGTATGATGGAATGAAGCCCATATATAAGGCCCATTCTTCAAACTTCTAATTTTCCGTAATTGTTGGAATCGCCATATCATCTATATGTTATTTGCATGTACTCCTTGACCCTTTTGTTGTCATGCACCTTACAAATGTACGAAAATGGAAAGGTTAGAGTTTAGATTGTGGGGTGGGCATACAGGTCCCCACTAGCTATTTCCATTTTATTTGTCTGCATCATCTGGGGTCTATATTGATTAACCTAGTATTAGATTTGCAATCATCGGTTAATTACAACTCGGGTCCTCCCAAAATCATCTGACTTATCTCTTTTGGGTTATCCCCATATCCTGTCTTCGATAACACGCGAATCCTCATGAGCTTTTATGTAAAAAAAAAATTTTAAAAAAATTCATAGGTTTATTATATTGAGAGAAAATAAAATACACTTTATGTATTCATTTATTTTCTTTTAGTTGCATGACCATCTGGATTCTCTATATTTTAGTGCCATCATCATTTGCTTAGTAGTGGCTCCAAATAAAATTAATTTGTTAATTTTACTTTCTGTTTTTACTAATAATTACTCGGATTCTTGCATTTTATGCATAACAATAACTATTAATTGCGCCTAATTGATACACATGTTTAGTTTTGATTAATTCAGTCTTTAAAAAAATTTAATAATTTGCATCATTTTAAAAAAATTAACATGTTTCATATTTTCAACCTCTATGCCTATTCCTTTTATCTTTATTCTTATTTCAAATCTTGAATCTCACTACTATATCTTTTTTATTTACATATTTAATTTCTGATCTAACTTGCATTATACCTAACCAGCTAACTTGCTAACTTACATTGCATATTTAAATTTTGCTCGTGTGCATACATCAAGTTTACTTTTGCACTCACGTCATATTTAATTTTAGTACTACACAAACACGTGTACTTATTATTCTTACTCCCTCTCTCATTCTATCCTTTCCCTTCTCCTTCTATCAACATTTCTCATTGTACATTTCCTTTTATAACGTGTATTGTTTGTTATTTTTATTTGATCAACCGTAGGCCTATAAGCCTGGCTTATCATAGTAGAAAAATGTATTGATTCAGTGATGTCACGCCATTTTGGTTATGCTTATGATTAAATCTAGATCGAATCCCTTGTGTGTCGTTTAGCGTCATTCGTTTAGTGTCATTTGTTTCATAGTGGTACTAAAAATCGTTTCATTTGGTTTATAATTTTTTAATTTTTAGTTTATTTTTATTTGGTTTTTTCTTCATAAATATGTTTTCCTAATTGTATTTAATTCATATATCAAGTTTTGTTATTTTACAACACTTTTACATTTTTATTTTTTATTTTTTATTTTTAAAAAACCACCAATTTCAAGGGCATTTTAGTCATTTTTCACTCCTTAAAAAACTTGATTTAAAAGATAAAAATAAATATATAAAAAGTATTGTAAAATGACAAAACTTTTTATATAAATTGAATAACTTAGAAAAATATGTTGACCCACTTGTCAGGACAACCTTATGGATTAAAACATTAATCACCCCAGGATCCCCCATGTTAAATTACTAAAAAAATAAAACCATAAGCGGAAGTGTACCTGAATCTATAAGAGTAGTTGTTATTGAATCCGGAGGTTTTCTAGTCTTCTAAGTTAATACCCTAGGGTTTTTTGGAGAAGGTGACTCATCTTTTCTAAAGATGAGATGTTAGAAGAGAAACCCTAAAAGATATATAAATAGGGGACCACAACCATATATATATCATACTTATTTTTCTAATTTCTAATTTAGTTAATCATAAAAATAGAAATTAGAAAATAGACAATAGGGTATCTACGCAGAGGAGACAACCCATAAACCTTATGCGATCACCGTATAATTTGGGGCCACTATTTATAATAGCGTATATATAATTATTATATATGTAAGTCCAATAAATTCAACAATCTCCCACTTGGACTACGTATAATTTTATAATTATATATATAATCTTATGAGCTCAAAACTTTTTGCTATTATAACCAAAATATATCATAACAATCTCGTCCATTAGTTATGCCAATGTAGGATTAAAGTAGCCTTTGTAACATTCATCATAACTAGACCCATACATGGTTACATATATCAAATATAACTAAACGACATAGATCAAGTATGGATGCATAACATGGAAATTACATGTAATATGATCTAACATCCTATTTCCAACTAGTCTAACTTATTTAGCGAGATCAAACCAAAACCAAAATACTAAAAACTTTATTTCTGCAGAAAATATCCATAACTGTAGCAAACAAAAAGTGTATCAACTAGAAAAACACAAAATACAAACTCTCACTAAACCAAAGTATCATCAAGTGATACAATACCCATGTGAGTAGTATGCTTCTGAAAGACCTCAGGTGGTAGTTCCTTAGTCAGCGGATCACAATCATAGAGTTTGTTTCTATGTGCTCTATAGACACCTAACCTTCTTGAATTCTTTCCTTAATAATTAGGAACTTGAGGTCAATAAACTTTGACTTCATTGAGCTCCTATTGTTGTTGGAATATAAGATTGCTGAGTTATTGTCACAAAATAACTTGAGTGGTCTTTCAATTCCATCAACAATTCATAGCCTCATGACAAAATTTCGCAGCCACATGACCTGATTGGATGCCTCAAATATGCTATAAATTCAGCTGCCATGGTGGACGGAGCAACCAGTGTCTGCTTAGCACTCCTCTAAGAGACAACTCCTCTAGCAAGTAGATAAATATAGTCTGAAGTGGATCTAAGACTATCTTGGCATCCTGCATGATCAGAATTTGAATATCCAATGATCTCTATGTTATCTGATGTCTTGTATGTGAGCATGTGGTGTTTTGTTCTCTAAAGGTATCTCAAAACCCTTTTGGTTATTTTCCAATGATCCATTCTTGAATTACTCAAGTATTTGTCCAACATCCCAACAATGAATGCTATATCTGGACGTGTACAAACTTGGGCATACATCAAATTTTCTATTACTGAAGCACAAGGGATCTTTTGCATTTCCTTAGATTCAAAATCATTCTTAGGAGACTAATCGAGACTGAATTGTTTCTCCCTTGGCAACAGCGGTATCTCCTGGTTTACAATCTTGTATGGCAAATCTTTCAAGTACTCTTTCAATATAGGCCTTTTGTGGTAATCCAAGAATGCCTCAAGAATTATCTTGATGTATTCGAATTCCTAATACAAAAGTTGTTTCACCAAGATCTTTTATCTCAAATTTGTTTGATAGAAATCTCTTAGTTTCATGCAATTCGCCATATCATTACTGGCAAGTAGTATGTCATCGACATATAAACTAGAAAAATATGTTTATTCCTACAGAACTTGTGGTATACACAGTCATTAATCATATTCATCTCAAAACTGAAAGAGATGACAGATTGATGAAATTTATAATACCATTGATGGGAAGCTTGCTTAAGCCCATAGATGGATTTCTTTAGTTTATAAACTATTCTTTTTTGCATCTCCGGACACAAAATTTTCTGGTTGCACTATATAAATGGTCTCATCAATGTCACTATTGAGAAACGCAGTCTTTACATCCATCTGATGTAGCTCAAGGTCAAAATTTGCCACTAAAGCCATTATTATTTTGAAAGAGTCTTTCAATGAAACCAGAGAGAAAGTCTTTTTTATAATCAATGTCTTCCTTTTGAGTAAAGCCCTTTGCGACAAGACAATCCTTATGCTTTTCCACATTATCCTTTGAAATCTCTTTTAGTTTTAAATATCTATTTACAACCAATGGGCTTTGCACTTTCAGGCAATGGGACGAGTTCCCAAACGTCATTATCTCTCATAGACTTAATCTCTTCATCCATGACATTAATCCACTTTTGAGAATTTTTGCTTTGCTTTGCTTGACAAAAGTTGATAGGATCATCTTCCATCATGGCAATGTCATCTTGATGTTCTTGGAGAAAGATAATATCATCATTAGGAATTGCACTTCTCCTTTCTCTAGTGGATCTCCTTAATAGCATTGGTTCTTGAGGTTGTTGAGCTTGATCAACATACATATCCTGTTGACATTGATCAGTGAGGTTGTCAACAATGTCTTGTGGTTCTATTATTTTTGTTTGAATCATGTCAGGAGCAACAATCGAAGGAAAACTTACCAATTCCTCCTCAAAGACATAGTCTCTAACCTTATCCTCTCCCTAAGCTCAATATCCTCAAAGAATTGGACATTTCCCATTTCAAAAAATGATCTGGATATGGGATCATAAAATTTATTCCCCCCAGGACTGTTCTGAATATTCAATGAAATAGCTGCTAATTGTTCTTGAGTTCAATTTTTTTTATTTGGCCTATAAGATCTTATCTCAGCTGGAGAACCCCAAATGCGTAAATGCTTTATGACAGACTTTTTGCCCGTCCATAATTCATAAGGAGTTTTAGAGTCTACTTTGATTGGAACTTTGTTAAGGATATAAGCTGCAGTCTTTAATGCCTCTCCCCAAAGTGAGTTTGGTAAGGTAATACGACTAATCATACTCCTTACCATGTCCTTTAAAATTTGTTTCGTGTTTTAGCAACATCATTCATTATATATTTCCTGGCATGGTGTATTGTGAGATGATATCACACTTTTTTAGAAATTTGGCAAAAGGCCCTGGATGTTGTTCACTTGATCCGTCATATCTATCATAGTATTTACCACCAGGATCAGATCTAACAATCTTAATTCTTTTACCAAGTTGATTTTTAACTTCAACCTTAAAAATTTTAAACACGTCCGATGATTGAGACTTCTAATGGACGAGACATAGGTAGCTATAATGAGAGAAATTATTTATGAACATAATAAAATATTGTTGACTATTCAAAGAAGTTGTAGAAAATGTCCCGCAAATGTCCGTATGTACTAGTTCTAAGACGTCTGAAGACCTGTTGATACCAAATCTCCTTATGTTGTCTATTTTCTCTTAACACAATCAACACAGACTTGGAAATCTGATAAGTCAAGAGGATCAAGAATTCCATCTGACACAAATCTCTCAATTCTTTGTTTAGATGTATGTCATAAACGTTTGTGTCAAAGTGAAGCAAAATTCTCATCAGTTAATTTTCATTTCGTACAACATGAATTCACATGCAAGGATTCAAAAAAGAGACAACTGTATCAAACAAATAAAGGTTATCATAACTAGATAAAGAGCTAGTACCCATAATATTTAAATTTTTAAAAAGATTAAACTGACTATTTTCAAATGAACAAGAATAACTAGATTTGTCCAATACAAAAATAGAAATTAAATTCTACTTAAAAGCGGTACAATATATATCTTTTTCAAATCCAAATAAAAACCAATCTTTAATAATAATTGAAATATGCCTATTGGCTAAACTTTAATTGATTTGCCATTGCCCAATCTTTCAGTATCATTTCGCTTTCGGCAGCTTAGACAACCTTGCATAGACACGCTTATGTGAGTAGTAGCACCAGAATCTATCCACCAAGTATGTCCAGGTATAGAAGCTAGATTAACCTCAGAACAAACCAAAGTAAGAAACATACCTTTCTTTACACGTCAAGTGTAGTATTTGGTACAATCCTTCTTTTAGTGTCCAGGAGTGTGACAGAAGTAATTGCGTGATTCCTTAGTTGATTTCTTTTGCTGTTTTTTATTTTCCACCCCACCTATAACTTCCTTATCTTTTCTTGGTCTTTTTTTTAAAAGTACTTGCCAAGTGTATACTTTTGGGTCTATCTCGCTTCATCCTTTCTTCTTCTTCCACCCAGTGTGAAATGAGCTCATTAAGAGACTATTTCTCTTGCCGACAGTTTTAGCTGACCTTAAACTGGCTGAATTGTGCAGGAAAAGAGATTAAAACTAAATTCACCAGCAAATCATCAGATAGCTATAACCCACCTTTAGTTTCGAAGTAAGATCAAACATCTCTATGATGTACTCCCTTTATTTCCTTTGCCCTTATACCTCATTAAAACCAAGCTTAATAGAATCGAACTTATTTCAGCCTTATCACTTTTTTCAAAGCACTTTTCGAGTTCAACAAGGAAATCCTTGGCAGTAGTATCCTGTTCAGATACACCGCCCTTGCAAGTTTCTGGAATTGTCTTACGTATGATCATCAGACTTATGTGATTTAAACGATTCTACCTCTAAAAGTCTCATTTTTCCTCAATGAAACTTGCAGCCGTATGACAGGTGGGTTGTTTAACCTTTAACGCAAGGTCGAGATTCATATAGCCAAGAATGATCATACCATTCTCTTTCCATTGCTTGAAATTAGTTCCGTTTAGCATGAGAATAGAATTGATGTTGATAGATATAGTAGAAGAAGATGTATTATCTGAAAATAGAATAAATCAACATATTCACATAAGTTTTATATAAAACTTTTGAAAAATTCAAATAATGGCAGAGCTCATCACAAGATACTTAGCACAACATTAATATCTAGTCTTTGGGCAGAAATATTAACTTGTAAGTGGTACTCTTATTCTAGTAATCAAATATTGATAATGAAGTTCTGTCAAATAATAAACCTTTCTTTGGACTAGCTTACTATTCACATGAAACACCAAATAATTATCAAATATTTATTACCACACGTGTGCATGCAATTCAGCCATAATTTAGCCCATCATAAAAAAATTAGAAAATAGGCAATATGGTATCTATGCATAGGAGACTCATACTCTATTAGATAATGGGGCCCATAAACTTATGTGATCGCTTTATAATTTTGAGCCACTATTTATGATAGCATATATAATTAATATATATGCAAGTCCAATAAATCCAACAAAATATGTTTATGAAGAAAAAATCAAAAACATATTATTAACTATAAAAATAAATAAATGTTGTATTTTAGCCTAAAATATATCACGATGTATATAATCAAGCTCCCAACTCACCCATGCTCAACTCACCCATGCTCTACACTAGAGATTGATTCAACACTTAAACAATCTAGTTTCGAATTTCTAAAAAAAATACACTTATTGGTGACGGGTTTAACTTGGACCACAATCGATTAGTACCAGGTTCAGAAAAAATCTGACCCAGTAATAAAAAACTTGCTTGTACTTCGTTTAAAAGATTCTTTGTATTTATAACTCAACTCAAGTATATATTGAAATACTAGCTCTAAGTGTATAAATCTAGTAATATTCCAAAGTGCAATATATGGTCTCAAAAATAGTGTACCCAACTTGGCATCTCGAGTGGCTAGTTGATTTATTCATTGTTGAATTTTTGACTCGCAGAAATATAGACTCAGATCCGGTACACCTAGATGCACTTAACTTAAGTTCACTTGGATGCATAACCTTTTTTTAATTTTTTGAAATTCATATGTGGGCTCAAGCATGAATATCTCATATATATAGTTTTTATATTGAATTTTAAAAATTAAAAAGAAGGCATTTCTCATGTGTCAAACATGTAAAAAGATAAATTGTATATTGCACCAGGTGAAGTGAATCATTCTCTAGAAATATATAGGAAAAATTTCTATTTTTAGAGTATTATAGCAAAAGACAGAAGCTTTTATTCTTCTCTAGTAGGTGGGCTCCATATTTCAAAAAATAATGAGATTTTCCTGCGATTCTCGCTTTAAAATCTTTACATTTTTAATCTGTTTTAACTGCTATCGTCTCTTCCGTGCATCATGTGTGTTACGTGAGGTCAAGTGGAAAAATTACAACTAAGGGGATATTATAAAAGGGGATAAACAAGAAAAAGTGGGAACGATTCAACCTTTGAAAGAAATTCTATTATGTGATTTGGAAGTTGGATGTGGTGTTTATAAGGAGAAAGCTTGATTTTCTCTCTTCAACTTATGTAAGTAGATTTTCTATATTTTATTTGATTTCTACAAAAAATGCATAGATTATTCGATTGATTTTTATGCATACATTTTGCTAATATAGTTGTTAAATTTATTAAAAAAAACTCCACACAACATTTATAGCAACTAGAAATTTCCTTGACCATTTAATTATTTGGGTTAATTAGATGTGTTAATTAATTCTAAAATAATACTTTTGAAAATGAGGTCCTAGGGTGACAACCATGGCTACCACACCCACGCATGGAAAAATGGAGAAGAAGATGACAATTGGGTACTTATTTGGGTTTCAAGATTTTTTTAGGAAAGTGCTTCTAGAAGTGTGAAATTATAAAAAAGCCTAAGCAGACTTAATTGCAAAACAATCCCTCCTTTTCTCATTTCAGGCTGGGCTCTTGTAGTATGAGCTGGTTCTATAGATCTAGGATAGATTGAAATCCAATAAACAAGACTGGATTGAGCCTAGTGGTTTAAGCATAGTAGAACAAACCTAGACAAGATGTGCCTTTGAGTCAAAGTTATCTTAGATTCCAGAAGGCTCAATCCATTACCCCAGAGAGCCAGGCCTGAGAACCAAAGCCTAGAGAGACGTCTAATGGGCTTGTGCGGTGGCAACCCAATGGGCCCTGAGATGTAAATATGCCACACAACACATCCTAAATGACCAAAATTATTTTTATCACATCTTTTGATCCTAAACTCAAAATTGGATGATCCAATAATCAATTTCTTTATTTTTAGATGATTTGAATCTTATAAATGGATTATATTTTTCACCAAAGGACACAATGATAAGGTTTTGGTGGGCTATGTTAAGTGATCAATTACTAGCTTGTACGCTACTTAAGATAAAATTTTATAACATTTACATTTTAACTTAGAAGATGAGTTAATTGAGCTAGATTTTTAAATAATTGGAAGAGTATATAGATTTGTTAAATTTTATATGACTTAGAAATGCACAATATACTCACTTTACATTTTATTTCCACTTTCTTTGTTACTCATTTTTTGTATTTGTGGCGCCCCAAACATGAGCGTCATAACCTGAGCTTTACCTCGGGATCGTATTGATTGGTAAACGTGATCAGAATTGTTGCATTGTCACACGGCAGGTTTTAACGGATATTTATCCAATTAAATACACTCTCATAGGAGTTAAATCCTTCATATTTTCATCTCATGCATAACTAGGTCATTTCAATCCATTCGTTTCATAGTAAAGCATGATGTTCAAAACATTTCATCATTTTCATAAATCAGATGTCACTGCATGTATTAACCATAGTCATCAACATAAAACATTCAAATAGTTACATCCATTCAACATGATTTTTTATCCATAACATAAGAGTTCTATGTTTTTCCATTTGCTTTAATGATCTTGCACCTGCTCCTTTGCCATGTCCTTTCTTCCACCTGTCTTTGGGTTTGGAAAACAAAAACGTGAGTCAAAACTCAATGAGCAAGATATTTACATTTTACAGGCAATTCATTTCAGGCAACATTTTGCATTTAAAATCATCTTGGAAAGCATTTTATACCTTTTCAAAAGGTATATCTTGAAAACATAAGTCCTGTACCCATCACGAGTACGATATGCATAATGCCATGTAAAATCATGAACATATCCTTCATATTTCTCTTAGGATGGAAGCTAGCCAGACGACCATCCGTCATTGTCATCTCCCATTTCAGAGAGGGCGCCGCCGGCCTTGGGCCTATCTTAGTGACCTGGCCACACCAAAGGGGGACAATCGGTCCGCTTATACCTTTCAAGTGGGCCTAGTACCTTGTGCACATGAACTTTCATAAAATCCATCTATAACATGCTAGCATGATTTTCATTTAGAAACTTGAAATAATCATCATTTTTCATAGCATTTATCAAAGAAATTTCATAATATCATATTGAAATAAAAACATCATTTCAACACATATTTAACTAAGGAATGACCATCCTTAAATATATTAGAAATAATTTCTACAATTTCATCCAAACAAGTTAGAGCAAAAATAGCATTTATGTAAACAATTTAGAAAACAAAAGTCATTTAGAAAATCTGCTTGCTTACCTGCGTCTCTTTAGCTTTCCGGTCTGCTTTTTCTTTGTCTTTGCCTACATGAGAATAATTTAATATTTTATATATTTCTTTTGCTTGCATTCATCTTAGTTTTCCAACCCATTTTCATTAACATATATCATTCATTTGACTTCTCAAGTCGTTAGACACATATATAGCATATATTTGCACATTCCATTGGCTATTACATAACATATTCAATCCCATAAGTGGGTTAGCCATTCAACCATATAATAATCATCCAATAATTATTATTTATAGGTTCATTACCTTTCATGCATCATTTTTCACCTATTTTCCAAAATTCATACATCGGTGCTCATTTCTAGCACACATCGTTGCCTTAGACCTCATTAATTAATTCCAAAATTTGAAATTAACATCATACAATCTAAACAGATATATAATCATGAAATTCACCATATATTCATGCATTTTTTCATAAAATTAAATTACATAAGTCATTTATCATCTATGCATATCTATCCATTTGCATACGCCCATTTAGCAACATATACATGATGCATTTCATAAAATTTTCCAAGTCATCAATTTAATTCATTTTTCAGCATGATAATTATCCTTAATTACCACTGCATTTAGGGTATTTTTATAGAATTTAAATTCACTAATCATAGGTTTCCAAAATAGTAACTTTGGAACCCATTTTTCACACGTTTAACGTGTCTCTTAACACATAACCCTAAGCAGTTTTATAAATCAGAATTTTCATAAATTAACCCCACTTTTATTAATACAAATCTAGGGTATTAACACATATTTAACATTCATAAATTAACACCTCTCAAAACAGCAAGTTGTTTACCCGTTTTCACTCCATTTAGACATCGTTTCATAAAATCCATAAAAATCAGATTTGGGGCTTATCTTCCCAAATCCTTTTGGGTGTAAATAATACCTTAAAACTAGGGTATTTTACCCTACATATCTTCCGTAAATCATTCAATCCCATTTTCATACCATTTTTAGCATCAAAATGAAGAAATCGGGTCATATACTTCACTTTGCATTCCATAATTTCTAAAATTCATAACTTAAGGTTAAATCCACATAAATAATACATTAAAACATGTTTCATAACCTACCCATATAATTCATCGAATACAGCAACTTATTATTGGGATTTAAGATTTATCAAGTTGAGTTTTCAACTCAATACCCATTCTAAACTTCATTTCCACCATCTAAAACATGGATTTCATATAGCTTAATAACCATTTCATATTCAATCAAAGGGCATATTAAATCATTATTTAAGGGAACTTCATGCATCAATTTCATATTCAAAATTTGGGAGTTTAAAACTCGAAATGAAAAGTTCAAATCAACATGTGAATTTACTTGATTGATGCACTCCAAACCCTAATGACTTGAGTTAATCTTTCTTCTCCAATTCCCTTTTGTTTTCCCCTTCTTTTTCTTCTATTTTCCTTCCTTTTTTTTTCTGGGCTAGAGCTGGACGTGAGTGCTATTCTTGGGGAGATGGAGTTGAGCACTTAGAAAATATTTTCAAGCCTTTCTTCATATGGACGTATACCCCATTTATAGAGCTGGATTTGATCCAGATGTGGGTCCCACTTGTGCTGATTTTCCACACCCATTTAATGTGAGTTTATCCCCCTCATGTGCTGGACCATTTACAGACTAGTAAAATAATTTTTACACATTTTTAAAACCCAAAAATCTGCTTCAAATCAAGACCGTCCAGCTGCCCTCCACAGATCATGTCCTTGCTGCCTCAATTTTCCAGATTTTTCTCTATTTTTTAATAATCTCATTTTAAGGGTAAATCATACACTTAATTATCATTTAATTAATCCATTAATTTGGAAAGAAAAAAATTAGCAAAAATGGCAGCAATCAGCACATACCATTGCACGTTATTTGCCCCATCAGCTGTCCACGTTTTCACCCCTCATGGAAGCTGCATTTCATAATTTTTTTGCAGGGAATTTTGCATGATTCAATGCACATTCTTGTGTCCCTACATTTCAGCTACATGTGTGCATATTTTATAAAATAAAAAATAAAAAATAAACAACAATAACAGCCCCTTGGACGTCCCCATAATGCCACATACCCTATGCTCATTTTGAGCACTTTTAGCTTCATCATAGTAGACATTCACTGCTGGATAATGCTTAGATTTTTATGTTTTATAATATTTCATAAAATACCCTAAAATTGAGCTGCATTTGACACCTAATTTTCCATAAAAATCATGCATTTATTCCATGTACTCTAGCATTTAATGCATGGTACTCTTGAGGTACAAAAGTCAACCATGCTCACCTTTTTAAATGCAGGCATTTTCCCAATATGTTATGATTAATACAAACCTTCCAAAATTTTAATCTCATAATTTCATTCAACCGTTTCAATTTTCATCTCAATCCGATTTTTCTAGCTCAAGTTATAGCCGTTTAAAGTTAACGGTTGGACTTGTGATATGCTCAATAAATCATTACATTAGTTTCATCAAGAATTTTCATAAATAAATAATTCCATAATACCAAGCCCAACATTATCAACTTTCATATCAAATTTCACTTGAATCCGCCTTACAGGCGTTGAGTTATGAATTTTCTAGTGTTTTTCCACTTAACTTGACAATTATCATTTAAATTCTCATAATTCATATTAAATAATGGAAAATGATTATCCATGATATATTTGTGGATTTTAATCACCAATAATTTACTTTAATCTCATTGTCCCATATTAGCTCAAAATGATTACTCAAGTCATCATTGCTAATCCTTAGCCCTAACTGCAATAATTAGCAAAATCACATAATTCATTCAAAATTCATTAATTACACATATAATCACATATACATGTTAATGCATACATTTGGGTCCTACATGGGTTGGGTTTTACAGTATTTTATTGCCCCACAAATAATGCAAAATATAGGTCATGATGACTATGGTGCTCCAAACCGAGACGTCACTTCCTTACCTCAAGATCTATCTATTGGTAAATGCGAATCAGGATTGTTGCCCTGATCACGCGGAGGGTTCTTAATTGGAACTCGTCCAAATTTTTTTCGTTTCTTCATTCATCATCATTTCATTTATAACATAAGCAATGGTACACTTGTACATATCCATTTTATAACTTCTCAACATGTACTTATACATTAAAGGTCCTCTTGACCTAATCATGGCATTTTCATTGCCTACATACATATATTCAATCATTAGTTCACCTAGAACTCAGAACTTTAAATGAGTCACGTATATATCAATATACCTGAAAACTTCCATGCATAGCATTCCACTCACCATGGCTAATCCTTTTAGCCCACATGGTACTATCTCGTACCTTTTCTTCATTTCTTAGGTCCTCGACCCTTTGAGTCTCCCAGTACCTGTCTAAGGTTTGGAAAATAAAATATGAGTGATAACTCAGTAAGCAAGCATTTTGGGGTAAGACTTTCCTTGAAAATTATTTCCTAAAACATTTTTCTCATAAATCATTTTGGCCAGGGAACATTTTATGTCCCAAAACATCTCGACATAAACCATATTTGACAATAGACATTCTCATGTCCACGAAAAGATATTTTTCCACATAAATCATTTTGGCATTGGATGTTCATACGTCCTAAAACGTTTTTCCACTTAAACCTTGTTGGAAACGGACGTTTATACGTCCTAAAACGTTTTTCACATAAACGCTTTGATCATGGACATTTTTACGTCCAAAATACATTTTACGTAAGCCTTTTTGGCAATGGACATTCATATGTCCACAAACACTTTTATAAATATTTCATAAATATTGGATGTGCAAATTCATCATTTCTATTGATGACCTTATCCTTCATGTGACGGTACGCTAGCTCGGGAAACCCTTTTCCATGAAATGATCCTTTCCATCCTTGGTGACGGACCTACCGACTTGGCAACGTCAAGGGGGACTCCTTGTCCACTTACTACCTCGACTAGCCTACTTGATTTCCATTCCATGCATGACTTTTAGTTACCCCGGCATTATATACCTTCTTACACATGGAACTTGTCATTCTCATGTAGAGAATTCTTTGCATCATCCCTCTTTAAACACCATTTCAATAAAACATCATATAAATTCATGTTTCATCACATTTCAAGCATAATCGCGAAACCATAAGCAATCATTTATTTTAATAGAAATAAACATTTCAATACGCATATAGACAAGGAATGACCATCCTTAAACAACTTGAGAAGCATTTAAAACAAAATCATTTAGAAAGCTGCTTGCTTACTCATAAGCAAAATTCTCAATTCCATTAACATAAAGCATTGCCAATCTTTGACAACACTGATGATAAAATCTTTATCTTAAAACGTATTGCTTGCTCCTCATGAAGCAAACCTTGAAGCTTTTCCTTAAAGCCATTTTTTTCCAAAACTTACGACTTTTCATTAAAGCCGTCATTTTCCAAAACTTGTGGCTTTTCATTAAAGTCATCATTTTCAAAACTTGTGCTTGCCCATTCGTTAAAACATAAACATAAACATTTCAATCATATCAATCACATAAAAAGAAAATAGCATTTTAGAAAAATCGCTATAATCCTTTTCTTCCATTCTTCTCCTTGCCTTTGCCTAGATAAATGAAAATAACATTTCATTTATTTGCATCATCTTCAATACTTATATTCCTTAGATTTTTCAACCTACATAAGTTCATCTAATTTAACCCACTTGTCCTTCAAGTCGGGTGTTCATACTTATCTCTTTATATATGTCCATTTTTCAACACATACTTATGTATTTCTTAAACTTTTTCAAAACAGCAACTTGTCTCTAATTCCAGCATGATTAAACCCCTTAATTACCACTGTATTTAGGATATTTTTATGGAATTTAAATCCACTAATCATAGGTTTTCAAAACAGCAACTTTAGAACCCATTTTCCACCCGTTTAACGTGTCTTTTGACACATAACCCTAAGCAGATTTATAAATCCGAATTTTGAGCAAATAATCCCACTTTTCTTAATAAAAATTTAGGGTATTAACACATATATATATATATATCAATTTGGATCATTTCTACATAGGTTTCATATTTCTTTTTGAATTTTTTCTCCAACTATCCACATATGCTGGAATCAGGCGTACTGAAATCTCAAAATCTTGAATTAATATCAAATCAAGAAGTTTTGATCTAAAATTTATAAAATACCTTAATAAATACATAAATTAACCAAAATAAATATTTTCATCACAAAAAATTAAGAATTTATATTTATTTTGGTATATTTACTCTGTTGGATAGCAGAATCCATTTTCAGACAGCCTGAATCACGTTAATTATGGGATATATTTATACCAATAAAAACCTAATTTTTATTTTATTCGTGTGATCCTAAATATTTCTTATATATCCTGTAAAATTTTCATCCCAAAATTTCATATATAAAAATTATTAAAAATCCTTTAGTGCAGCTGATCCTGACACTCGTACAACCCTGTTCAGGTTGATTTTCTCGGATTTTTAGTTTCTCTCTCTTTCTCTCTCCTACTCTCTCTCTCCTTCTCCCCTGCTGGAAATGGAAACCATGCTCCCCCATTTCCTCCTTTTATAAACCACATTGCTTGGTGCCCAAGTAACCCCATAGGCATTTTAGTAAATTCCATTTTCACTTTAAACAATTGCCCTTCTTTACTTAGCCCTTAAGCAACTTGTTACTTGCTCTCCAAGAAACCAAATTCCCATGATCATTAGCTTAATCCATTCCATTCATCTCATAGATTTCATAATTTTATTCCATCGTTTCAAATTTCATCTCAAACCGACGTTTCTACGTCAAGTTATGACCGCTTAAATATATCTTTTGGATTTGGGATAAAAATAATTAATTATCATCCTAATTCCATCATGATTCCCGTAATCCAATCCATTCATAAAATTGGGCCCACTGTTGTGAGCTTACCTTTCAAATATCATCGAAATTCGCCGTGTAGGCGTCAAGTTATAAATTTTCTATCATTTTTCACCTTAATTCCATAATTACACTTTAATCTCCATAAATTAAATCATGGTAATTAACATGATTATTCATAACACATTTTCACCTTTAAATTCTCATTAAGCCCACGGGTCATACCGACTCACTTTGGGCTCCGGCGATTAACTGTTTAATCATCATTCCTAATTAAACCCTAATTGCAAAATATCATTAAATCATAAAATCATCCATAAATCATTCAAAATTCATTTAAATCACATATAAATCATGTATATATGTTCAATGCATCCCATTGCGTCCTACATAGGTTGGGGTTTCATAATGACTTTATCTAAAAGTTTAAAGAGCATAAATTTTATTTAATGTTTATTTTGAATTTGACCTTGATTATACGTTGTAATAAGTTGTATTAACATTTATCAATATTGGATTGTTTTGATTTATTACTTTACTACAAATTATTAAATTATTCTTCGTTTTATGTTCATGTCACAATTTAAGCTTGGCTTAACATGTGAGGGATCTTGGGAGATAACCTCTAGGCCCAAATCTAGTGTGCTTTTTGACTTTGATGGTGTTATAACTTGTTTCAGAGTAACATCAAGTGTAGATAGAGGGCTCAAGAAAATGCATAAAGGAAGAAATTTGCAATTTTTGATAAATGCTATCATGAAACATATGTCTGCTTCCATATTTTTCAAATAATGGCTCGTATCAAGACCATTGCTAGAAGAATCATATTTCATTTATGTTGATCATATGCTTGCTTTAAGAAAGACTAATTTGATTTTGATGATTAACAAATAATTGAAATATCATTAAAAAGGTTCTAATGTATTTGTGTAAGTGTGCTTAGATATTTTGTCTCTAATTATGTGTATGAAAATAAAAATGTGAAATAATTTAAGTTTCAAGAGGTCAAGTTCATGAATAGAAAGTTCAGCAAAGTGAAGTCTCAGCCCAAGTCGACTTCACTTGCGACTTGGGTGAAGTCCCATAGCCAAGTCGACTTTGCCTGCAACTTCAGACAGACAACAAAGTGAAGTCTCAACCCAAGTCGATTTCACTTGCGACTTGGGTGAAGTCTCAACCCAAGTGGACTTCACCTGCAACTTCAAAGGAAAAATCTGGACAACAAGTAGACAACAAGTTTTAATAAGACGAAGTCGCATCTGAAGTCAACTTCACCCTTCCGAAGTCGACTCCACTCATCCGAAGTCGACTCCACTTGCGAGTTCAACTCGTAACGGTTGAAAATTCGAATGTTTGAGCTCTAGATGCACGTGAACCTCCACTCCAAACGGTTAGATCATTTTTCCTCTATATAAACCATTGATGTATGAACGTGAAGAGAAGAGAGAAGGAGGAAAGAAAGAGAAAAACACAAGATGAGCACCTTCCATTATTCTAAAGTGTTGAAGTCTTTTTGAACAACTATTGAAGCTTCAAGTGCTACTACTTTCAAGCGCGTTTACAAGATTATCATCTTCACATGACAAGGAGCTTTCAGAGCTTATCGAATGCACGTTGCAAAGTATAAATTCTCTTTTATCTATTTGTTTTGTATTGTTGCCTTGAATTGGTGTTGGAGATCGAATTCAAGAAGAAGCAAAACAGAGAGTTGGTTTGAGTTTGTCTCACTAACAGGTTTTGCTTGATTGGTTTGAATTTGTCTCACCAATAGATTGGACTTGGTTGGTTGGAGTTGGTCTCACCAACAAGTGATTATTGTATATGCCCCATAGAGCTAGAATCTAGAAGAGAGAGTGTTCTAGATTGTATTGAAAACACAATAGTAAAACCCAAGACACAACGGGTGTGTGCTTGGAAGAGTGGAGTAGGAAAAGTTGCCTGAACCACTATAGATTGTTGTCTCTTATGTGGATTGATTGTTTAAATTTTTATATTTCATTTGCACCCTCTCATTTTATCTCATATCACGTTTCATCAAGGGGATTGAAATTATAAGGGGTTAAGTTTTAGTTTACTAAAGAATTTTTCAATAACCCAATTCACCCCTCCCCTCTTGGATTTTGCTGTAAACTCGGGACCAACAAGTGGTATCAGAGCAGACCTCTATCTTGCTTGAGGTGATCTCTTCTATGTATATATACGGCAACCTACTTAACTTCTGTACCTGCATTTGCCGAGGGCTAATCATTTTTTAGGCCACCTCTATTTGATGACAGTAATTTTATTTATTGGAAGTTGAAGATGAAACAACTCATTATGACAATTAATATGGATTCTTGTATAGTCATACAAGATGGTATTACATTACCAAAAGGGGAAAAGGCGTCCACTTGGACAACAAAAGAAACTATGTTCGTCCAAAGTAATGCTAAAGCTATGAACTTCTCATTTTGTGCATTGACTGCTGCAGAATTTGATAGAATTTCTTCATGCACAACGGCTAAAGAGATATGGGATAAATTGGTGTCTATTTATGAGGGTTCCTCCCAAGTAAAGGGGACTAAAAGGAATATCCTTGTTGGTGATTTTGAAAATTTTCAAATGTTAGATGGTGAATCTATTTCAGAAATGTATGCTAGATTTTCTAAAATTACTAATGCTCTTAAAGGCCTAGAAAAGCAAATTTCTGAAAGTGAGCAGGTTATGAAAATACTTAGAGCATTGCCAAACTCATGGAATCAAAAGGTCACAGCTATTGGGAGGCAAAAGACTTAAATAAGCTCAAACTAGATGACTTGATTAGATCACTCATGTCTCATGAGCTCATTAAAAACAAGAAAGAAGAATCTCGTAGAAGTAAAAAGTCTATTGCATTCAAAAGTATGAAAGAGAGCTCGAGTGAATCCACATCAAGCTCATACTTCAACACGAAGAGAAATAAATATTGCAACTCACACAAGAAAATGAAAGATAGAAGAAAGGAATTTCTAAAATGTTATAAATATGGTGGTGTTGGACATATACAAATCGAATGCACCACACCGGATGAATTGGAAATTAAAAATAAAAAAAAATTTCAAAGAGAAAGGCTAGAAGAATGCTTACAAAGGAATATACTACCTCAAGCTCTAGCACTTCATCAAGTGAAGGAGAAGATGAAACAAATTAGGCAAGAGTTTGTTGCATGGCCATTGTAGAAGATGAAAAGGAAACATGATGGGGCTCAAAATGGAGCTAAATCCAAGGGAAAAATGATGGGAACCTCAATGTGGGGGTATTTCTTGTGATTTGGTGAAGAAAAATCGGAGTTTGAGGTGGATTTGAATGGATCTAGGCACAAGACAAAAGGGAGAAAAATGGAACGGTTGGAATGGATGAAATGGGATGATGAATTTTTGATGAAATGCAGTTGGATTGAGTTAGAAAGGCTTGGAAGCAAGGGAAGATTGATTAGAAGGGAAAATGAAGGAAGAGGGGTTGGCGCCGGGGCTTGGGTTAGGGTTTAGAACCCTAATCCGAGCTTTATAGTGTCGTACGGTCGTGCATCCACGACCTGGCGCCTAGGCGCCGTTTATATATATATATATTTACATATATATATGTATATAAACATAAATAAAAAAATAACAAAATAACAAAATTGCAAATCAAACTGGAACCAAACAATGGGTTGCCTCCCAATCAGCGCTAAGCTTAACGACCTCAGCCCGACGCTTCTGCTATTCAATCCTTTTTCAATTTTTTCACCACTGACTCCCAACCATTAGGACTGCAACCTGGAAGTTCCGATCTGATCTTAGCCCATCGTTCCATAAAGCTGTGCCAGGTTTGAATTTTTGGCCAATTAGATAGGGATGTTTTAATATGTACATTTTCAGCTTTATCAAATGTAAACTCCCCCATTCTTTTCTTGGCTTTCATACTCATGTCCTGATTTTTAAACGGCTCAATCATTTGTTTAAGCCTGATGTAAGCAACGAGTTGGTCTTTAACATCGATTGATAACTTATGGCCCTTATTCGCAATCTCCTCTTGGTTCTTCTCAAAAACAGCTTGAGAACGCTTTTGAACCTTTGAATTGCCCATATCAACCCTTAAGCAATCCTCTAGGTTAGTCGGGCTCTGTATAGGCTTAAGCACTTTGAATGTAACCTTTTTCATTCTGCACCTGCATGGTTAATTCTCTGGCTCGTACATTGATTATCGCGTTGTCCGTTGCTAGAAAAGGCCGACCGAGAATAATGAGTACGTCTCGATCTTCTTCATAATCCAAGATAATAAAATCTGCCGAAAAAATGAATTTTTCTACCTTGACAAGGACATCCTCAATAATACCTTCTGGGTATGTAATGGATCGATCCGCCAGTTGCAGCGTCACGGTGGTAGGTCGAGCTTCCCCGACGCCCAACTTTCTGAAAATGGACTTGGGCATGAGATTAATGCTGGCTCCCAGTCGCATAATGCTCTCCCAAAGTACTGGTTGCCAATTGTGCACGGGATTGTGAAACTCCCTGGGTCCTTGAGTTTAGGAGGTAGTTTCCTTTGAACCCTCGCACTAGTTTCCTCTGTTAGCGCCACTGTCTCGAATTCCGTCAACCGCCTTTTCTTTGATAGCACGTCTTTCATGAATTTGGCGTAGTTTGACATTTTTTCTAAGGCTTCGATGAGAGGTATATTAATTTGTAGCTGCTTCAGTACCTCGAGAAATTTCTTGAACTGGCCCTCCTTTTTAAATTTTTCGAATCGCTGAGGAAATGGAGGAGGCGGCCTTGGATTCGTGGCGATTTCAGCATCTGATTGGTTCTGAGTTGCAGCTAGTTCCTTTGTCTCCTGTGATTGCTAAATTAGAGGGTTAGTGGGTTCAGTCACCAACTCTGGTGGAGTTGGGTCTGGTAACTGCTTTCTACTATGCAATGTGACTGCTTGGACTTGTTCTTTGCCTTTGCCTTTCGAGTTTTGTTCGGTGTCGCTCGGCAACGATCCTGGTGGTCGGTTGTTCAGGGCTGAGGCCAGTTGGCCTATCTGAGCTTCCAAGTTCCTGTTCGTCGTGATCTGGGATTGCATAAACTGCATGAAGAGATTTTCTAGATCTGATTTCTTTTCTTCTCGCGGTGGTGGAGTGAACTGCATTGGTCTTGTGGGCTGTTGCTGTGGCTATTGCTGCGGGAATCCAGGCGGCTGATTCGGCCTAGTCTGGTTGTTCCATGAGAAGTTAGGATGATTTCTCCAACCCAAGTTGTAGTTGTTTCCATACTGATTAGCTGGATTTCTCTGGAAATTTCTCACATAATTAATGGACTCCGGGTTGGAGGCACATTCATCACTGGGATGGCCGAATTCACCACACCACGTGCACATGTCTGCTGCTGTTGACTGCTGTAATGTTGACATCCCTAATGCACTGACGTTGGCTGGCCTGGACAAGTTCTGAATTTGCCAAGACAAAGCGTTGATGTGGGCCTTTATCGATGAAACCGCGTCCAGTTGGAGTAGACCTGCACCTCTGCTTCTGTCTGATGGCAATTGATAAGTGTTGGCTGCCATGTTTTCGAGCAAGGCGTATGATTCCCGATAGCTTTTTAATAGCAGAGATCCGTTCGATGAAGAATCCACCACGTGACAGGTGAAATCTTGGAGACCATTATAGAAAATTTGAATTTGTAACCATGGCTGAATTCCATAATGCGGGCACTTTCGGAGCAGGTCTTTGAAACGATCCCATGCCTCTGATAGGGTCTCCTCGCCGTGTTGCTTGAACGACACTATATCCATTCTCAGCTTTGCTAACTTGGCCGGCGGAAAGTATTTTTCTAGGAATTTCTGAGCCAAGTCATTCCATGTGTCGACGGAGTTAGGTGACAAAGAGTCTAGCCACTTGGAAGCTCGATCCGCAGAGAAAATGGAAATGTTTGAAGTCGCATTGCTTCGTCGAAGACTCCGTTCTGCTTGAAAGTGTTCGTAATCTGCAGAAAATTCCGCAGATGGCGGTGTGGGTATTTAGATGCAAGACCTCCGAACTGCTCGATAAACTGGAGCATCTGGAAAATCACCGGTTTGATTTCAAAATTATTTGTGTCGATCGGAGGAGGTGCAATACTAGTCTGAACAGCATTTTGGCCAAGCGCAATCAGATCCCAAATTGGCTGGTCCAAATCATCTTGAGGTGGAGGATTCGGGATCTCGATCCTCTAGTTTTTCGGCTGGTTTGCATGGACATTATCGTCTTGGTTCTCGATACGCTCCATCGTATGCTGTTGGTTTCTCACCTCCTTGCTCTTTCGGTGCCTTTTCAAATAGGTTCTTTCGGGTTCTGGATCAAAAGGGATGATAGTCTCCTTTCCGGCTCTGCCTCGACGCATGCAATATGAGATAACTCTACAAAAACCAATGAATTTGAACTAACAGAAAGAAAAAGAAAAGAAATTCTAATCTAAAAGAAATAATGAAAAGAAGATGTTCTACGAAATTGTACAAGAAAGCAATAAAACTAAATATAATTGGTTAAGCAAATCCCCGGCAACGGCGCCAAAAACTTGACGAGCTGCGTATATGTCAATTAAAATGCTTGCTATTTATGCAAGTATACGTGCCGTGTCAAGTAATAAAGAGTGAGTAGAGTATCGTTCCCATGAGGATTTGTAGACCGGAATTATTATTTAGCTTAACTGCTTTCGAGGGTTGTGAAATTCTGAGTTTGTGTTCCTATTAAACTAATAATTGCAAGGGGAAATTAGAGTAGAGATATGAGACTATTGGATACTAAAATGGGTTTACTGATTAGGGATGGCAGATGGATAGATCGGAATCCTTGAATCTAAACTATATTGCTCTGGTTCTTGTTAAGCGGATTGCATATGAATTTACTAGCCCAAGTTCATGTATCTTCATATATGTCTTCCAACAATATATAAAGCTAATTACACCCTATTTAAGTGCTATGTTCCCATGCCATTAAATAAAGTGAAATTGATAAGTTCATAACCTGTATAATGACTACACAGGGTTTAACGGTATATTCCTATCCGTTAAACAACTCTCCTTACACAAAGGTTGAAACCTGTGCCTTGCACATGGATCTGGCAAAGATCTCCCTTTTCCAAGAGTAAATCAAGAAATTAAATCATCTTACAAGGTAGCTAATCTTGTAAAAGCATTATACTCACACATGCAAAGGTAAATCATACACAACCATGTATATAAGCTTAAATATTCATTCCTGAATATTCTAAGAACTAAGAAATAATATAGTTTAGAATTCAATTCATCCTAACTATCCATCTAATGGAGGTTTAGTTCAAAGACATGATCTTAACAACCACTGCATCCATATTAAAAGTATCCATAAGGTAGAGAAAGAAAATTGGAAAGAATAAGAAAAACTGTTTTCCGGCGGTTTCCACAAACGGGACTTGAATTCCTTCTTCAATTCGAGCTTTAATCTTGATTCCCGCTTTCTCTTGCACTGTAGTTCGTACTCCGACTCTCTTCTCTTCTCTCCTCGTGCGCGAACCCCTAGGATCTATATATAGAGTCCCCTTTTGCGCAGCTTACGCACTGGAATATTCGCATACAGATGCGTATTGGCGCCTAGGCGCCAACTCTCTGTGTGTTGAGCAGTTTAGACACATTCTGAAACCCTAGAAATTTTTGCACTGGCGCTTAGGCGCCAACTCCCTGGATGTGGTTTCTAACTTATGGCTTCAGTAATGTCTTCACTTGAGTTGCATGTTGATGAAGTAGCGCCTAGGCGCCAACTCTTTGGACTGCATCACCTAATTTGTGGCTTCTGACTTGGATTTCATGTAGAGAAGCGGCACCTAGGCGCCAACTCTCTGGACTGCTCCTTCATGTTAGCTGTGTGTGCTGCAAATGGTCAAGGCGTGTAGGGTGGCGCCTAGGCACCAACTCTCTAGTTCTGGATGCCTCAGCTGGCATTCAACTCGTCCACTCTGCCGACGTACGTCCCGTCCTTCCTACAAAAGATGGAAAAACTAAACAAATAAACTAAGAATGCCTAAATAATGCTAAAATTTCCTAAAAACTAATTAATGCTCCTAAAATGTAAAGCGGATGAAAATTAAGCTCAAAGAGTGCAAACTAAGCCTAATCTCTTGAACTAACACGCAAATTAAGTCTGAAATGGGCCATGATAACTCGTAAAAATATGATTTATCATTCATGCACTCCATGATCCAAGTACTCAAGAATTCAAGACATGGAGTTAAAAGGTTTCAAGCTAAAATAATCATACAGAATTTCAAATGATACAAATCAAGGGAAGAACATTTAATTTGAAGGAAATAAAGTGACCAAAATCATTTCAAAAGAATTCAAGTTCAACTAGCAAGTTGAGAAAGTCAAGTCGTACCCGAAGTCGACTCCAGCAGCGACTTGGGTCAGGTCCTAGTCCAAGTCGACCTAAAAGATAGACTTGGAAATTGGAGGAATCCGAAGTCGCACCCGAAGTTGACTCCACATGCTACTTAGGTCAAGTCCAAGACCAAGTCGACCTGAGGAAGAACTTAAGCAGCCTATTTTCAACTGAAGTCGCACCCAAAGTCGACTTCAGCCTACGACTTGGGTGAATTTGTACCCGAAGTCGACTCCATCTGCCACTTGGATCGTAACGTTTGAAAATTTGAATGTTAGCGCATTTATTACGCACCAACCAACTATCTAATGTTCAAATCTCTCCTCCCATTATATATAGACACTCAAGCAAATGTGAAAACACACAAGATTGAGCAGAAAAAAAGGAAAGAGAAGCTACTAAGTTATATATACCACTTTCTTCTACATTTGAGTGATCTGTACACGTTTTGAAGGAAGAACGAGCTTTAACTTGCTGCATACTCCAACGTCGATCAACTTGTCACTTCTACGTGTTCTTCCTCGAGCTGAAACTTGACTACACAAATCTGTAAAAGTGTAGATTTCTTTCATTTCATTTTGTTATTTGGTTTTTGATGCTTGGTTTGATTTTGGTGTTTCAAACCAAGTTATAGCAAAGTAACGTTGTGACTGGAGTGGGACTCATCACCTAGTTATGGTACGTGTTGTATATGCCCCATAGAGTTGGAATCTAGAAGAGAGCGGAGGCACTAGTTGTATTCACGAAATGCATAGTGGAATCCAAGTCACAAGGAGTATAAGCTTGGAAGAGTGGAGTAGGGAAGGTTGCCCGAACCACTATAAATCTTGTCTATCATTTTTCATTTCCACTTTCATCATCTTACTGCTTTTCATCTTACTGCTTTTCATTTGTTTCATTAAAGGGGACCAAAACTAAATCGGGGTAAAGTTTATAATTTAAGTTGAAAAATTTTAAATACCCAATTCACCCCTCCCCTCTTGGGTAATTACCATTAACTCATGACCAACAAGTGGTATCAAAGCAGGTCTTTGCGTTTTATTAAAGAGATCTTTTGATATGACATCCCAGTCTACTTCCGTTCCTCACTTGCCGAAGGCCAATATTTTACTAGGCCATCATTGTTTGATGGAAACAATTTTGGCTATTGAAAGTTACGTATGAAACAACTCATCATGGCTACAGATATGGACTCTTGGATTGCAATCCAAGACGGTGTGACCTTGCCTACTGATGAAAGAGCTTCCAAATGGACCAATGAGGAAGTGAAAATTGTCAAGAGCAACGCCAAGGCTATGAATTCATTATTTTGAGCTCTTACTGCTTCTGAATATGATAGAGTATCCTCTTGTTTGACTACCAAAGAAATATGTGATATATTAACATCTATCTATGGAGGAACTTCTCAAGTCCAAGGGACAAGGAGAAATATTTTGATTGGAGAATTGGAAAGTTTTAAAATGTTAGAAACAGAAAATATTTCTGAAATATTTGCTTGATTTTCCAAGATTACTAACGCCTTGAAAGGGCTAGGAAAGGTAATTTCTGAATCTAAGCAGGTAATGAAAATTTTAAGGGCGCTACCCGAATCATGGACTCCAAAGATTACCGCAATAGAAGAAGCTAAAGGCCTAAACACATTGAAGTTAGAAGATCTTATTAGCTCATTAATGTCACATGAGCTAATCAAGAAAAGAAATGAAGATCATCACAAAGGCAAAAGAGCCATCGTCTTGAAAGATGCACAAAACTCGGATGACACCACCTCATCATCACAAAACGATGATGAAATCGCCTTACTTACAAAGCGATTCAGAAAATTTGTAAGGAAATGAAGAAATTTCAGAAACTTTAAAGAAAGAAATTTTAAAAAGAAAGAAACAATAAAATATTACCAATGTGGCGGTTCGGGGCATATGCAAGCCCAATGCCCAACGCCCGAAGAGACTAAAGCAAAGGAGCAAAGAAAAGATCGAGGCGACAACAGAAAATTCCAAAAGATCAAAGGAAGAGGCATGTACGTAAACGAAGAAGAATCAACGACATGCAGCTCTTTAAGTGAAGAATGTGAAGGGGATTGCGTAAGAATTTGTTGCATGGAAAATTCCGACGTATGTTTTGCAGCAACGGAAATCTTGGAGGATCAAGCTACTTCAACAAACTGCATAAGTTGCCAAGAGGTAACCTCCAAACAAAAATATTTTTCAATTTTTTCTTCTACAAATGAATGCTTCAAATGTGCTGAATTAGAAGAACTTCAACAAGCCTATGATTCATTATATGAGGAAATGCTTTTAAATAATGTTGCCTTAAAAAATGAATTGCCTGAAAAATATACAGCTTGCTTGTTGAGTTTTCAACTCACGTTTTGTTTTACAAACCCATAGATGGGCGAGGGAATGAAGATGACCAAGGAGCATGAACTGGACATGGAAGAATGGAAATGTTGATGATTTCTTATATATGTTGCTTATGACGAATGGTTGTGTAATGACTTGATACTTGTTATTATGATGATCATAAGTGATCTATTTTATGACTTGTGTTTTACGAACAAGTATCAATGATCGATGAGCATGATACGATATTTCTAAAATTTTATATGAATTATGTTATGGTTTTGTAATGATAGAAAGCGAAAAAAATTTATGGGTAAATGGTAAGGCATGAAATATCATGATATGATTAAGTATGAAGATTATGAGATGACATGTGTAATTCTCAAATGATATAATGGCCTAAAATGACATTTGATGGAAAGTGAATGTATAAATAATATAAAATCCTAAGGAGTTAGGATTAGGTGGATAAGTATCCGATAAGCCCGCCGTGTGACAGGGCAACAATCCTGATCTCATTTACCAGTCAATAGATCCTGAGGTAAGGATGTGACGTTCGGGCTGGGGCGTCAGAGAAGATGTTATCAGAGCAAAGATTGGTAAACAGGCGTGACAAGGAGAAAATAAAGGATGATGAAAGGATAGGTATGATACCACAGGAGATGGTATCGAAGCATGAACTGGTAAATAGGCATGGAAAAGTCTAAGTATAATGATTGAATTATTATAATGAGATATACATGATTTTATGATGATTAGATATGTGATTATCATGATGAAATGCATGTATATGATGATGATAGTAGTGATGTTTATGATGATGAATAATATCACATGATTGTGATTGTGTGAATTGGCTAAGCACAAATGTCGCAAGGACGTGGAAAAGCCGCATAGCCAAAGCTGATAAGAGCAGCTAATCGACAGGTTACCTCTACAAACCCGGCACATGTGCATGCCCTAACTCAAATGGAGTCACAGGAGCAAGAGGATGAGGTGGTTACAGGTATGGATTAAATTTTAGAAATTTTGGCAATGTTTTGTTTGATTTCGATGATAATCATTTAGTCATAACTTTCCAATATGTAATCAGACATGCACTACCTGTAGAGGAAACCAATAAGATAATACAAGTGGAATTCCCTGTATGCAGGTTAGCTAAGGTTAACTAAGTATGGAGAATATGATTGATTAGGATAAGGATCCTAGATCATAAAGTATAAAAGCTTCGGAATAAAAAAATTAAATATGTTGAGGTTCAATGAAACCAATATTCCGAAAACAAGATTACTTGGGAATTAAAGAAAAAGGTTGAAAGGAAGTACCCCAAACTATTTAAAGGAAAATAGTTTCAGGATGAAACCTGTTATAAGGGTGGGAGGATTGTGAAACCCTGACCTACATAGGATTTATGTCTATACATTCAACATATAAGTATGATTCAAGTATGATATGATTGAATTATAATTGAATTATTAGCAATATTGATGATTTATGGCAATTAGGTTAGAGGTTATGAATGATGATTAAATCGATCATTATAAGTTTATATGGGTCAATATGATTAAAGTGACCTAATGAGGATTGAAAAGTGTTAGTGTGCTATGAATTATTAATTTAATTTCCATGATGAGATTAATGGAAATTAAGAGGTTAATTATGGAGCTAAGTTGGAAAATGTCAGAAAATTCACAACTTGACGCCGAAAAGGCGGATTAAGATGAAAATTGAAAAGAAAGCACATAATTTCTTTCTTAATCTTATGAAAATGATGTATTATGAAAATATTGATGAAATTAGGGTGAAAATCGATCCTCACCATCAAAATTCAAAGATGACTTCAAATGATCATAACTTGAGCTCGAAAAGTCGGATTGAGACGAAATTTGAAATGGACGGTTAAAATCATGAGATCAATGGAATGAGAGGCTTGAATTAAGCTAATGATGATGGGATCATGGTTGCACAAAAAAGGGGTGTGTACCTTTAACTTTTGTGCACTATAAAGTAGCTCTCGTTTATGTTAAAGTTAAAGTGATTAATTAAATAATTAATGAAAAAAACGAGGTGGAAAAAGGAGGTGATTACAAGTGTATTTTGTGTATTTTCTAAAATGAAAAAATCCATAGAAAATCCCCTGCATTGATATGAGAATTAAGGAGCTAATGGCTAGCTTAAGGGAGAAGCATAGAAGAGGCATAGAGTGGACGACTATGAGCTCCAAAAAGTGGATTTTTTGATTTTTTAATTATAAAATCCACACCTAAGTCAACTAGAGAATCAAGGTTAATAAATGAGTAATTAAATTGGGTTGAAAATTCGGACCAAACATGTCAAAATCAAGGCATAAAGACATAATCATCAAGTGGACAGATTTGGAGCAAGGGAGAGGTGATGTCCAAAGCTGCTGTTTGGGATTTTTAATGAATTTTTTAAAGGCTAAATGGACCCCTAAATGAGCTCCTAGTTAGGGTGATTAATTTTCCATTAATTAAAGTTGCAATTTTGTGGAAAAAGTTGCAAAAGGGGCAGCTAAAATGGACGTTGAATGCATAGACAGCAAGTGGACAGCCATGGAGATGTGGACGTCCAAGGCTGAAATCTGATTTTTTTATGATTTTTTTAATATTCTAAGTGGACCCCTAAGTAGGATATTAGCTAGGTTTATTAATTACCCATTAATTAAAGTGAATTAGGTGTGGAAAAATTGTGCAAGGGCTGCTGAAAAGTGGATGTCCATTATGTGGGCAGATTATGTCCATTAATGCATGGATTTTTGATGATTTTTTATAAGATAAATATATAATTTATTTGGACAGCCATGTCATCAAAGGGGATAAGTGTGCTTTAATTAATTGCTAAATGATGTGGCAAATGGGGCCCACAAAGCTGGAAAATCCAGCTTATATTAAGGGGTGCACGTCCATAGCATATGAGGTTAGAGAGAGAAAAATAAAAAGGGAAAAACCCAAGTAAGGAAGCAGTGCACGACCCCACATTCCAGCAGCAAGGAAAGCAAGAAAAAAAGGAGAAAAAGAGAAGGAAAAAAAGGAAGAAATAAGAAAGATTCAAGCTAGTAAAGTGGAGTTCAAGTATGACTCAATTCATGTAATTATACCTCATGATTTGAGTACTTTAATTCTATATTTTTCACCTCAACTTATGAGTCAAGAATTTGATTTATATTGAATCCTTAAAGTATGATTCATGATGCCCTTGATTAGAGTATTGATTAAGGTTTGAATGAAAAGAATGAAATTAAGGGTTTGAGAGGATGAAAATGGTGATTAGGGTTGAAAATGGATGGATAATCATGGCTGAAATTTTCTTAAACCCCCATATGATGTTGCTGTTATGATGTGTTAATATAATTACATGATGATTCATGATTAAATGAATTATATATGTTGATTTGGGCTTAAGTTATGAAGTTTAGAAAGGAGGTAAATTAAGGTTACACATATGACCCGATTTCCATGTTTATATGTTAAAAATGATACATGAATTAGCCCAAACGAATTATGGATGTTATGGAGGGTAAAATACCCCATGATTAAGGTACTTTGAGTGTCCAAAAGGGTTGGAAAATATTAGCCCTAAATTGGATTTTATGGACATATGTTGGACACGTCAAAACAGGTCAAATGGATACCCAAAACGTGTATGGAAGTTGCTGTTATGCAAGCAAAAGAATTTAAGATTTTAAATATGTGTTAATACCCTAAATTTGGTTTAAGAAAATCATGATTAATTTCTGGAATTTATGGATTAGAAAACTGTTTTGATTTAAGTGTCAAAAGAGGCGTTCAAAGGATGAAAAAAGTGTCCCAAAGTTGCTATTTTGGAACCCTATGATGAATGGATTAAAATTCCAAAATTAAACCCTAAATTATATGTTAATTAAGGGGTTTAATCATGCTGATTAAGGGCACAATTTTCTGTGTTGAAATATTTTAAGAAACACATGATTTATGTGTTGTAAAATGGACATGTATGAAGAGATAGGCATGAGAAAATGATAAATGGTTTATGTGAGATATTAAAATGAAAAAATGCATGAAAAATGTGTTGAAACACGTGGATTATGTTACCATTTTTATCAATAATTATCATCTCAAATTTTGATATTAATATTTGAAGTTTAGGACATCCACTAAGTGCTTAAGAATGAGCACAATGTGTGAAATGTGAAAAATATATGAAAAACGATAAGTGGAAGTTTATTATTCCATATGATGTCTAATGAATGGTTAATGAATGAGTAATGATATATGTGAATGATACCCTAAATATGGGTATTAAACATATGGTGAAATGAATGGTATGATGCATAAGTTATGATGTGCATGTACACCCGACTTGGAATTCAAGTGGGTTATGAATGTTAAGGAAAATGGGTTGGAAAACTATATTTAATATAAGCAAATGGAAAGTATACGAATGTTATGTCATTTTTATATGTATAGGCAAAGGCAAAGGCAAAGAGATAAGCGAGACAGAAAGCTATGCAAGCAGCTTTCTAAATGACTTTTGTTTTAAATGCTTTCTAAGGTAATTAAGGATGGTCATTCCTTTATCTCAATGTGTTGAAATGTTTTTTTTATGAATTTCTTACCATTTTGTAAGTATTTATGAAAGATGATGAAGTATGGATTTATACGATGTTTTTTTGAAACACTGTTTAAAAGGGATGATGCAAAGAATTCTCTACATGAGAATGACAAGATATCATGTGTAAGGGGTATATAATGCCGGGGTGACGAAAGTCACGCATGGAATGGAAATCAAGCAGGCTAGTCGAGGTAGTAAGTAGACAAGGAGTCCCCCTTGACGTTGCCAAGTCGGTAGGTCCGGTGCCAATGATGGAAAAGATCATGTCATGAAAGAATGTTTCCCGAGCTAGAGTACCGTCGCATGAAGGATAATGTCATGAATGGAAATGATGTATTTGCACATCCAATGTTTATGAAAGTTTTATGAAAAGATTTCCGCTCCGCAGGTAGTTGATCACTTGCTAAGTGTCTCTACTGAATGGAGAGAAATGCTTTTAAACAATGTTGCCTTCAAAAATGAATTGCCTGAAAAATATACAACTTGATTATTGAGTTTTCAACTCACGTTTTGTTTTACAAACCCATAGACAGGTGAGGGAATGAAGATGACCAAGGAGCATGAACTGGGCATGGAAGAATGAAAATGTTAATGATTTCTTATATATGTCGCTTATGGCGAATGGTTGTGTAATGACTTGATACTTGTTATTATGATGATCATAAGTGATCTATTTTATGACTTGTGTTTTACGAACAAGTATCAATGGTTGATGAGTATGATATGATATTTCTACAATTTTATATGAATTATGTTATGATTTTATAACCATAGAAGGCGAAATTTTTTTATGGGTAAATGCTAAGGCTTGAAATATCATGATATGATTAAGTATGAAGATTATAAGATGACATGTGTAATTCTCAAATTATATAATGGCCTAAAATGGCATTTGATGGAAAGTGAATGTATAAATAATATAAAATCCTAAGGAGTTAGGATTAGGTGGATAAATATCCAATAAGCCCACCGTGTGACAGGGCAACAATCTTGATCACGTTTACCAGTCAATAGATCCCGAGGTAAGAATGTGACGCTCGGGCTGGGACATCAAAAGCAACTTTTGATTGGGGTTTAACCCATTTTGGAACATTTAATTTGCTGTATTCTCCTTGTTTAAATGTGGACTACTTAAGTCTTTTTCTATTTTGCATTGTCATATTAAGAAACCTATTAACACTCTCTCCGAAGTTAGAAAATTATGACAATGCTTCATTTAGAGCATCATTCTCTTTCCTTAGTTTCTCAACTTCAGCTGTCAAAACATTGGTTTCATAACTAGGCATTTGACTCTCTTAGCTAGCTTTCCCTTTAATATAATAGTAGAGTTACATTGCTTTTTCTTCAATGTATACTTGTTGCCTAATTTCTTTGTCCATCAAATAAGGAATCATAAGCTTGTTGCAATTCTTTTAACTCAGCACATTTGAGACAATCATGAGTGGAAGAATAAATAGATTTAGATGAAGAGTGATTTAGTTTAGAGGTTACCTCCTCACCAATTGTACAATTTTTTGAAGTGGTCACTCCTTCTATCAATTCTGTGGCTGTAAGGCAATTCATTGTGTTTTCTTCTTTAATTCTTGCAACATATCAGATTCTTATACAATTTGTAGCTTCATATTCTTCATTTATGAAGCTGCTGTTGATGACAAATCCTTATTCGTACACATCCCTCTGTCGTTGGGCTTTAGGAATCTTCTAATATTACTCTTTCTTTTTTCTCTTGCTTTTTTTTAGTTTGTTTTCTTTAGGTGTGGAGCACTGATCTTACATATGCCCTACTCTGTTGATCTAAAGTATTTTGTTGCTTCATTCTTGCTTTCTCTTCTGCTCTTCTCTTAGAAACTTTTGGAGGAGATGATTGACAAGTTGCGCATATGTCTAATTAATTTGCTCGTTTTAACGTAAGCATACGTATCTATAAAGTAATAAAGTGTGAATAGAGTATTGTTCTCATGAGGATTGTGTTAAACGGATTATAACGTCAAAATTCAAAACTTTAAAGTGAAGTTGACTTTGCAGAATTAGACATAAATTAAACTAAGCTAATAGAAATTATGGATACTGCTGAGATTTCTTTGAGACGATTAAGATGGGTGAGAGTATGAATTCATTAACCCATAGCTATGTCAATTTGGTCCCTTTTTAAGTTAGTTGCGTAGAGATGATTAATCTAGGTTTATTTATATTCATATATGATTTTTAAAACATACAAACCTAACCCTATTTTAGTTAATTACTATGTTCTTATGTACCTAAGTAAAACAAGATTGATAACCACATAACCTAATCAAGATTATACAAGTTAATAGATATATTTCTCTCTATATTAACATCCAACCACTATAAGTAGATGGAAAACCCGTGCCTTATATATAGATCTCATCCAAAACTCACTCTTCTAAGCATAGATTTGGATATTAAATAAATCTACAAGGTTGCAAGGCTTATAAACGTATTAAGCATGATATATAAGGGTAATCTCAAGCAACACAAGTTACAGCACAATCATATAATCATGTCATAGAAAGGAAACCAAATAACATAGTCTATGATATCAAATCATCCATATTTCCCACTATAGGAAGATTTAGCCCAAGAATATGATATTAAATCCCTTCAATATCAAGTTTACAATCATCCCAATGGAGAAAAATAACAAAAAGAAAAAGAAAAAGAAGAAAAGGAGATGAAACTCTATTGATTGTAGTAAATAGTTTGTTCTCCACTTGCTCTTCTTTTCTTACTTGAATCTCTTGATTTTTCTTCCACACATAGCAATCATGAGTCCTTTCAGTTCTCTCTTGCAAACCCTAACATATATATATATATATATATATATATATATATATATATATATATATATATATATATTTATACCTTCGATGAAGTGGATGTTGATACGACGAACTTTTCACACAAGTGGGGTTGGCGCCGGAGCACCAATTCTCTAGAAGCTGCCCAACACTGCTTGTTTTTGGAATTTTCTATTGTAGCGGTGCCTTAGGCCAGGGCGCCAGATATTGGCGCTGGAGTGCCAACCATGCTAACTTGAAAATCTTCACTTTTCTTGTGTCAACTTCCTTTTCATTTCATCCTCTTTTTACCTTGCATTTACATGGGAATTACCCTCCTTTTCCTACAACAAAAGGTAAAAATAAGTAAATGTCTTCCTAAATGCTCCAATGCAATTGGTATAGCCTAAAATGTCATAATTTGTATTGAATTAAACTCAAAATACATGAAATCTAGCTACAATGCATGAAATGAAAAAACGATAAAAACTAATGCAAAACCTATATAAATTTATATGTTTCTCTTGAATTAATATTCAAAATGAACATAAAATGAACCTTGACAACTCTAATTTTATAGAGTTGTCACTAATGTTCTTTTCTTTCTTGACAAATCTTTCAAAATTTCTTATGAGGAGAGCAATCTCCTTATTTTCATTTTATGATGATGAGGTGGATTCGTTTGAGCTCCGGGTGGCTTTTAATGCAACTGCTTGTTTTATTTGTGATGCTCTTCATTTCTTTTTCTTAATCAACTCATGTGACATGAGTGAGCTGATTAAATCTTCTAACTTCAGTGTGTTAAGGTCTTTTGTCTCCTCAATTACGGTAATCTTGGGGTCCAAGATTCAGATAGAGCTCTCAAGATCTTCATAACCTGTTCAGATTTAAAAATACCTTACCTAGGCCTTTCAAAGGATTAGTAATTTTGAAAAATCTAATAACATTTTAGATATATTTTCAGTATTAAACATTTTAAAAGCTTTGAACTCTCCAATCAAAATATTTCTTCTTGTCCCAAGGACTTGAGAAGCGTCGTCATATATTGATGTTAGAGTGTCCATATTTCCTTTGAAGTTAAACAAGAAGGCACTCTATCATATTCAACAGCTGTTAAGACACAAAACAGAGAGTTTATTGCCTTGGCATTACTCTTTATTAGTCTTACCTCTTCCTTGGTCCAGTCGTAGGCCCTTTCACTTGTGGGTAGAGTAACCCCATTTTGGTGGCTATCCAAGAGTCCATATCAGTTGTCATGGTGAATTATTTCATTCTCAACTTCCACGAATCAAAATTACTGCCATTAAATAGAGGTAGCATTGTGAAAGATTGACCCTCAGCAAAAGCAGGGATGGAAGTTGATTGGGATACCAGTTATAATAGACCTACTTTGATGCAACTTGTTGGTTCTGAGTTTGTGGCAAAATCCAAGAACAGAGGGATGAATTGTGTCCTTTTGAAATTCTAAAACTTAACACCTTATAACCTACATCCCCTTGAATGAAAACGAAGAGAGAAATGGAACAAGTAGATAACAATCAGCAAATACAAGAAATTATAGTGGTTTAGGATAATCTCCTCTACTCCACTCTTCCAAGAACACACCCTTGTATCTTGGGTTCCACTATATCAATTTGAAATACACTTAGAGCTCTTGCTCTCTTCTAAATTATAGCTCTAGGGGACCTTTATAATTACAACATAAGTAGACGGTGAGTCATACTCTAACCATACACTACTTATCTTTACTTGGCCTTGGTCTCCGACATCAAGCCAAGTAGTAATACAAGAAAATGAATTAAAAGAAATTTCTAAACATTACAGATTGTGTAGAGAACATTTCAACATAGAGAAGAACTTGTCAGGCTTGAGGTTGATGAGAAACTTCAACACTTGTAGTGAATATTCGAGTTTTCTCTTGGAGCACTTAATGATCTCTTAATTGCTTTTAAGTAGAAAATCGAAGGTTTAATAAATGTACTTACTAACCCTCATAACTCCTCTTGCCGTCCTTTAAATAGTGGAGAAGTTATTTTGAACATTGGAGAGTAGGTGGTACGCATTTAATGTGCCAACATTCGAATTTTTTAACCGTTACAATCCAAGTTGTACGTGGAGTCAATTTCGAGTGCAACTTCACCCAAGTCGCAAACTAAAGTCGACTTAAGTTGCAATTTCGGTCCTCCGCATATCCTTCCTAGGAGTTTTCTTCTTGTTTTTAGTTTCAAGTTTCATTTTGAGGTGGACTTGGTCTGTAACTTGACCTAAGTTGCAAGTGAAGCCAACTTGGGTTATGACTTCACTCTGCAATATGTTCTTTAGAGTTTTAAATATTTATAAATTTAGCGATCTGACCTTTGTTACCTAATATCTTCATGTTTTAGCTCTTTTTGACCTAATATTCTTCAATGTTAAGATATAGCCTTCTTTACATTGAGTACATGCCTTAGACTTCAACCTATTGTAGTTTGATCTTCAATTTGTGGCATTTGTCTTTAATTTATCAAGATATGTGTTGATTGAATTTCATTTGATGACTTTTGAGCTCAGTTCTACAAGGGTTGAGTACCCTTGGTGTCCAAGTAATATACTGGGTCATATTAACTTGCAACTTGTCCCAAGTTGTAGGTGGGGTTGACTTGAGTATGCAACTTTCGTGTTTATTACATGCTTGGAATCTCAAAATTCTTCATTTTTATACTTGTGTAGCCCAAGTTGCGTGGTTGAGTTGACTTGATCTAAAACTTCACCCAAGTCGCATGACGAAGTCGACTTGGGGTGCGATCTGACTTCTTTAGATTTTTCATCAAAGGCCTAAAGTCTCCCAAGTCTTATGCTAAGTTAACTTGGGTTGTGACTTAATCTAAGTCCCATGAGAAGTCGACTTCGATTGCAACTTTGTATGCTCATGCACCCGCAATTTTAACTCTGACGAAAAATGGTCGTTGAAGTCAATCCTGGAGTCGACTTGGGTATCGACTAGACTTAAGTCAATGCCTGAGTTGACTTGACTCTGTGACTTGATCTGTCATGTCTTATTTTTGAAAAATTCTAACTTAAAACATTGAATACACATGTTAGTCCCTTTAAATTCTCAAATTTGGATTGTGAATCATCAAAACACAGATTATGCTTGATTTGCTAATTGAGTTCATAATAGTCCAAGTGAAGTTGACTTGGTTGCGACTTCACATTATGTTATGCACTTGGAACTCCAAATCTTCATAATTTTTACACCTTGATATTTGAATTTTCATATCTTCATGATTTAATTTTCTTAGTCTTAATTCTCATTTGGTCTTCTCAGGGTCTTTCAAAATATGATCACCTTTAGCTATAGTCTTATGTTTAGAGCTTCAACTCCTCATGGCTTGTACTTCATTTGTTGATATTTAACTTAAATTCTTCAAGATTTGAATTGCTTGGCATCAAATAATGTACTTGAGTCCAATTAGTTTTGAAACTTAACCCAAATTGCAAACTGTAGTCAACTTGGGCCTGCGACTTTAGTGTACGTTGTGTGCTTGAAACTTCAAATTATTCATTCTTATGCTTAATTAGCCCAATTGTCATTACTAAGTCAAATCGGCATTAGATTTCACCAAATTTGTATATCAGAGTTAACTTAGGATACAACTTAACTTTTTTGGAATCTTCTTTAGTAGCATGAAGTCTTCCAAATCGCAACCGGAGTCGACTTTAGTAGTGACTTTGCCTTCTCATGCATCTCATTTTTAGCGCTGCCATCAAAATTGCATTTTTTGTAGATCCCAGACTCAAATTGGGTGTCGACTAGATCAAGTCAATGCCCGAGTCAACTTGATTCTGCATAATTAGTTCTTATTTAAAAATTGTCATTTTAACTATTAGTTGATTTAAATTAATAAATATTATTGTTTCTTTTTAAAATTTTAGATTAACATTTTATTAGTTTGTGTTTATGATTAAATTACAATATAGTATAAAATGATAATTAGTAAGAGTGGACCCCATGTTGGAGATAATTTCAACCAACACGATTTGATAAGTCAAGTTGAAGTTGGGATATTTGCACAAAATATGCCAGAAAATAATCCAAACTCATTTAGAAGTGCCTTTAAGTTGGAAATTTTGAAAAGTCTACATATGTTGAACCAAAAGATTGAAAATGCGGCTCAACAAAAATGATGACCTTTTAAGACAAATCAATAGAAAATTTAATCAAAAGTCAACTAATAAGGAAAATACAACTCAAAATAGATAAAATAACCTTGAAAGGCTAGTTAGGGAAGGGGAATAAACTTCAAAGTCTCACCTTTAAATCAATAAAAAATTGATACTTCATGTTTCTTTAAAAGAGAGAGGGAGTGAGACGAGATTTAACAAGTTTCATTGCATGAACCTACCCTGTTTTATGGGAGGATATAGTATTGTGATAGAAAATTAGATAAAAAATATCAGTAAGATCTTAAACTTCCTCATTTGTAAAGATAAGAAAAGCATGCAATTTTCTATCTTGAAGTTGGAAAAGGATGCTTGTAAATTGTGGGCATCTAAAGAAAGGATTTTTAAAAACAAGAAAGAAATTATTAATTGGTAAAAATTTAAAGATGTTTTCTTTGAAAATTCTTACCCTCACCAGCTTGCTTAGCTAAAGCTAAAGAGTTTATTAACTTATGATAGGAAAATGTGTTTGTTACGGAATATGAGAATAAGTTTTTCTCACTTCTTCATTTTGCCCCTATTCCTGTCGCTATGATGAGGTGACAAAGTGTTAAGTTTGAAGATAGTCTTGCAGAAGGCATCTAAAGTGTTATATCCTTCCAATGTTATACTTGTAGCTAGACTGTTAAGTAGACATTATGGGTAGAAGATGATTCTAAAGAATTACATTATTTGTTGAAAAAATGAAATGGGGTAATGGAAGGAGGAGAACCTTCGACAAAGAAGTAGTGAAGACCTAAGTTAATACCTAGGAAGTAGGGGATGCAAGTCAAAAAATTTACTCAATGGAAGTAAAAATGTGAGACTTGTAAGAAATTTCACTTGGGAAGATGTTGTTTCACTCTAGATTCATACTTCAAATATAGTTAGATGAGGCACTCATCACGAGAATGCACTAACATAATAGTATGTTATAAATGTAGCGAGTCAAGACATATTACTAAGCATTTTTTCATCTAGTTACAATGCAAAATAAAGTGCAACAAAATCAACCCTAGACTTGACTACTGGGCAAACCTGCTTTAATGCCTCATTTCTAGATATTCTCAATAACTGGTCAATAGGTACCATACAACCTAAGAACAATTCAACAGCATCTTCCCATAATGTATAAGAGGTGATATGGAATACACGACCTGTTATTCGTAAGCATGTCAATTTCATTCCGTAATGTGACATTCAACTCTACATTTATAAACTTGTATCTTCATATAATAAGGACATTCACATAGAAGGAAAATCATTAAAATTTATTCTTACACAACAAGCAAACCAAATGATCATATATATATGCATTCGTATAGATTATAATCCAATTCAAAATACTAAATACAATATGTTTGTCAAAGTTGAATCTGACTTAGTAAACATCTACATATACTAATATGAAAAGAGCATAATTCCAAAATAACTGTAATTAGAGATGTTGTTTTAATGGTCTCCAAGGTTTAGTCTTCCACTTGTCCCATCTTGAGATTCCCCACCTGGCCTGTGATCTAAAGACAAAGTAACAAACCATATGAGTCTAAATAAACTCAGTAAGTAGATAGTGGTCATCACAAAGTGGGAATAAGTAAAATTCTGGATGTGTATGTCATGATCAATATAAGGCATATGGGTCCAATACCTACTCCCAAGATCGTATACATATAACCATGTATAAATAGAAGAACAAGAACAATCCTCTACTCATGTCAATCAAGGGCCATGAACAATCCTCTCCTCATGTCAACTAGGGGCCATGAACAACCATTTTACAACTAACCATTTTAAATAACACATCACATACAATAGACAAGAATAAATGTCACAATCCACGCATACAACATCAACAAGATTTACTTTGAATTCAATATATAAAACTGTCACACAATCATTTTACCAAACACATGGTAAGCGCAAAAAGGGGAACCTCTATTTAATACTCTTGTTTGAGTTGAATCAACTAACGTCACATTTTAATGTTACGAAAACTGCTAACAAGTCCTTTACTTCATAAAAATCGCACATTCACAACAAATTCCCCATAAACCCCGCTTACCCTCACTATTACAAACCCTACTCCCCATACCATAATGTTGTTGGACACTACACCTTCCCACCAGTCCTATATCATATTTAACATAGGATTTCATCACTAAATTCAGAAGGGGTAACATCTACTTATCTTGATCTTGATTTCTCTCAACAACAGCGACCCTAGGCTTGAATTGTCAAGATTTTGAGCTTCCTTGATGTGAATTGATGATCTTCAAGGCAGTTAGTTGAGTTTCTGAAGAGATCTAGGGCTAGATTGAACTGATCAGAAGGGGAAAAGAAAGAAGAAGCAAAAAACAGGAAGAGAAGAAGAGGCAAAGAGAGTCGGGCGCGAGAGAAAAATAAAAATGATGAAGCCCTAACGCGTGCAGGCTCTCCTTTTAACTAAACTCCCATCGAGTCGGGACGGGCTGGAGCATGGGTCGGGCCTAATTGCAATTAGTAACTTGCTTTCCCACTCCTACAACTAAATAATTAAAAATTTCTCTAGGGGCACTACCTCCTTCACCCCCGCAAGGGGCGTTGCCCCCTTCACCCCCGTGACTACTCTGAGATGTGGAAAATAGTCATAACGCTCAACAATAGCACGCTAATCATACACCTTTAAAATTATACCTAATGTGCTAAGATCATGGTACATGCATATATGCACTATACATCCCTTTGATGCCACATCCATATGTGTTATGCATCCCTTAACATCATAAATTTCTAGTAGCATGTTCGTAAATGACCTCATAAATAGGGAATGGTTATAATGAAAATGAAAATAAAAATAAAATACCTGGTCCTTACACCTGTAATATCATGACAATGGGCAATCAAACTATAGAATGCAAGAGCTCAAGCAATGGTCCATGTATTTGACAATAGATAGGAGCAGATTCCTAAAGGTATGTTTATTGCTATTACTCATGTCTTTGGTTTCTGTGCACATATTTTATTTGACATGCATGCCATCAAATCCTTTATTACAACTAGATTTGTTAATGAGCATGACTTGCATCATTGTTGTAGGTAGAGTGTGCTATAAATAAATAACAAATCAAGTACAATCTATATTTTGATGATTAGCAATTCAATTTGAGATGTGTCAAGGCCGTAACATATGTGTTGAGATGTTTTAAGGATTATTTTAAGATTCATAGCTTGGTAGGTCAAGCTGCATCCTAAGTTGACTTAAGCATCGACTTAGGTCAAGTTGATACCGAAGTCAACTCCAGTAGCAACTTTTAAGAGCCATTTTTTAACAACACTAACAATGTGACACTTGAGCATATGAAGTTGCAACTAAAGTTGACTTCGCATGCTACTTGGGTAAAGTCACAACCCAAGTCGACTTTGTCAGCGTCTTGGGATATCTTCAGAGATCCGAAGCTGATTCTAACAAAGTCAGTCTCAAACAAAGTCGACTCCAACATAGGACTTAGGTGAAGTCGCACATGTAGTCAACTCAAACATGCCACTTGAGTGAAGTTGTAAACCAAGTTGACCCTGACATTCAACTTAGATACAAGAAATTCAAATCATGAAATTTCAAACCCAAGGATGAGAAGTTTGACTCAAGAAACATCATTCCAACATGATTTAAGATCTAAGACAAGATTATTCGAGAATGCTCAAATGAACTTGACCAAGCTTAATATTCAAGAAGTTCCAAAAGTCTACATACACAAGTGAACACATATGAAGATAAATCATGAAGAAACAAGGGCAATTATCCTAATGGATCAAGTTCACACTGTATCAAGGTTCCAACAAACAAAGTACAATGCAAAGTCACAACCCAAGTTGACTTCACTTATGACTTGGGCCAAGCATGAGATAAAGTCGACCTGAAATAGAACTTGACTAAAGAGCTGAAGTCCAAAGTCGCAACCCAAGTTGACTCCAGTCTGCGACTTGGGCGAAGTCACACCTGAGTTCTACTTCGAGTGCGACTTGAGTCACAACAGTTGACAAAATTCGAATGTTGGTGTATTAAATGTACATTACCTACCACCAAACGTTCGAATTTTATGGCGCCCCAGCCCGAGCATCACAACCTTACTCCAAGATCTATCGATTGATAAACGTGATCAGGATTATTGCCCTGTCACACGGCGGGATTTATTGGATATTTATCCACTTAAACTTAACTCTTTAGGAGTTTATGCCATTTACACATTCTAAATTCCATCAAATGCCTTTTTAGGTCATTATAACATTTGAGAATACACATATTACCTCATATAATTTCATACTTCATACCTTAACCTTGGTCCATAAAAAATTTTCGCCTTCTATGGTCACAAAACCATAACATAATTCATATACAACATTAAACAACTATTTAATGTCATCATTCGTACAACCATTCAACCTATAGGTTCATACACAGGTAACTCATATAAATTCATTCATCCTTGAATCTCCACCTGTGCTCCTTGCCACATTCGTCCTTTCACCTATCTTTGGGTTTGGAAAACAAAGCATGATTCGAAACTCAATAAGCAAACTATAGGGTTCTCAAGTAGTTCATTTTGAAGACAATATTATTTAAAAATATTTCTCTCCATTCAGTAGGAGACACTTAGCAAGTGATCAACTACCTACGGAATAGAAACCGTTTCATAAACCATTCATAAATCATTCATAAACCATTCATGTAAACCAATCATATAAACCAGTTTAATTCCATTTTTTGGGCATTTCATAAACATTGGATGTGCAAACGCATTATTTCCATTCATGACATAATCCTTCATGTGAGGGTACGCTAGCTCGGGGAACATGCTTTCATAACATGATCCTTTCCATCCTTAGTGCCAGACCTTCCGACTTGGCAACGTCAAGGGCGAATTTCTTGTCCTACTTTCTGCCTTGACTAGCCTACTTGATTTCCATTCCATGCATGACTTTTAGTCACTCCAACATTATATACCTCTTACACATGGAAACTTGTCATTCTTATGTAGAGAATTCTTTGCACCATCCTTTTTAAACATCGTTTCAATGAAACATCATTTAAATCCATGCTACATCATTTATCATAAATAATTGCAAAACAGTAAGCAATTCATTACCATAATTGAAATAACATTTCAACACATATTGAAGTAAAGGAATGACCATCCTTAAATAACTTGGAGATAATTCATCAATCAATTGCAAAATGGTTCAACATATTTAGAACATCATTTGCAGTCATTTTATCATATTTTGATAAAACGAAAAGCATTTAGAAAATTGCTTGCTCACCCGCTTCACCTTAGCTTTCTGTATCGCTTATCTCTTTGCCTTTGCCTATACATATAAGAATGACATTGCATTCATAACATTTTCATTTGCTTGCTTAGTTTTCCAAACAATAATCCATTAACATACATAACCCACTTGAATTCCAAGTTGGGTATACATACCGCACTCACTTGTGCATCATACAATCCATTCCTTATTGTGTTTTAAACCCATATTTAAGGTAAACACATAATTATCATTCATAAATCAACATATGAAGATTTACATCTTCCATTAACCATTTTTCATCTATTTTCCATTTTTCCTACGTTAATGCTCATTCTAAGCATATAAGTGATGTTTTAAGCTTCATAAATGAATCTCAAAAATTGAGATAATAAAACGTCATTCATAAAACAACATACTTATTCATTTCATCACATATTCATGCGTATTTTTTTATTTTAGCAGTTCATATAAACTGTTTACCACTTATCCATACTTAGCCTTCCACATACACTCATCTTACAACACATAACTTAGGTGTTTCTTAAAATTTCTCAAGTCGCCAAGTTGTGTCCTTATTCAGGATGATTAAACCCCTTAATTAACATTTAATATAGGGTCTAATTTCAGATTTTCTATCCATTCATCATAGGGTTCCAAAACAGCAACATTAGGACCCGTTTTTCATCCTTTCCACGCCTCTTTCAAGACTTAAATTATAACAGATTTTTAAGTCATAATTTTCAGAAAATAAACATGTTTTTCTTAACCCCAATTTAGGGTATTATCACCTATTTAAAATCCATAATCCATTTGCTTCCACAACAGCAACATTTTCATGCATATAGGGTATCCATTTTGACCCGTTTTGACGTGTCCATACATATGCCATTAAAATCAGATTTACGGAATATCTTTCCCAGACCTTTTGGACACTCAAAGTACCTTAATCCTAGGATAATTACCCTCCATAACATCCATAAATGAATTATTTACAAACAACAACAAAAATCATATGTAAAGTACCCGTTTTGGCCCCCATTTGGATGTCCCATACATATACCCTAAAAAATCAGACTTAGGGAAAACGCATCCAGCCCACTTAGGTCATCCAAAGGGTCCTTAATTTAGGTTAATTTATCCTAAAATTCATCCATAAATAATTTAAGCACCTCTTTGTATCATTTTTAACTCAAAAATAGAAAAATCGGGCATTACTTGAAACCCAAAGTTTCATTTTTGCTAAAATCATTAACAAATGATTAATTCAACATATGTAATCCAAAATAACATGAATTACATTCTAATCATCATGATTTAATCATACAGCAACTTGGTTTATGGTTTTGAGAAATTCCAAGTTAGATTTCTTCTGAAAATTCAACCCTAACTTCCCTTTTCGCTCTCTTGAACTCTTGATCTCATTTAAATCTTTCAAAAATCATTCAATAACCTTATCAAGGCATCATAACTCATCCTTTAAGATTTCTTCATGAACCATATTCATGGCTCATGATTTGAGAGAAGAAACTTAGGTTTTAAGAATCCAAAACTCAATCATACTTACTTGAATCTAAGCAACTTTGATTCCAAACTTTCGCAACTTGGATTCCTTTCTTTCTTCCCTTTTTTCTTCTCTTTTTTTCCTCTTTTTTCCTTCTCGTCCTTGCTGGATTGGGTACGTCCTTTGCTGCCTTTGTTTGGGGGTTTTTTCCTCTTGAACTCTCTCTTTCTCCAAATGGACGTGCACATGTGATGCCCCCCTTTTTTATAATTTTTTTCCATCTTGTGGGGCCCATTTTGACACATCATAGATAGGGTATTTTAATTCCCTATTATCCCTTTGATGACTTGGCTAAATAATGTCCAAGTAAAATGTGTAATTATCTTATTTATAAATTTCCAAATCTTAGCTCATAAGTGAGATGGGAGTTCTTCTTCTATATGATGGCTTGATCACTTAATGCTCTTAGAGATGGGAGTTATGCTCAATCAATAAATTCTCAGCTAACCTGCACATTCATATTGAATGCCTTTTATAAAATGTTAAGGGAATCCGAACGTTTAGAGGTAGGTGGCGCGCATTTAATGTGCCGACATTCGAAAAATTTCCGACCGTTGCGACCCAAGTCGCAGGTGGAGTTGACTTCGGGTGCGACTTTGCCCAAGTCGCAGATGGAGTCGACTTCGGGTGCAACTTCAGCTGTTCGTAGCTTCTTCAAGTTCCAGTCTAGGTCGACTTGGTTTTCGACTTGACCCAAGTCGCAGGTGAAGTCAACTTCGGGTGAGACTTCACTTCCTCAGCTTGCTAGTTGAACTAGAAATTCTTTGGAATGCCTTGCTTGCTTGAATTTCTTCATGTTTGATTGTTCTTCCACCATTTTATGTAACTTAAGACTCTTTATGTTTCTTCTATCTTAAAAACATTTGATTCCATGTCTTGAGTCTTGAATCCTTGAGTATTGGAGTGCATAAGAGAGGTCTAAGTGTATGATCTCGATTCTCCATGAAAATATGCAACTTTGCTTGCTCTGGACTTCATTTGATTTTCATTTGAGTGTTTGAGTTGTCTTGACCTTCATCTTCACTTGAATCTAGCATTGAGCCGTCTTGATCTGCAAGTCCGCACTGAAGTCGAAGCTGGAGTCGACTTGGTCTGCGACTTCACCCAAGTCGCATGCGGAGTCGACTTGGGATGCGACTTCGGCAACTTTCGTTCTTGATTTCAACTCTGGACAGAAATGACGAGTCAAAGTCGATGCTGGAGTCGACTTGGTCTGCGACTTCACCCAAGTCGCATGCGGAGTCGACTTCATTTGCGACTTCGGTAGCTTGGTTCCCCGTTTTCAACTCTGGACGAAAATGACGGGCTGAAGTCGCTACTGGAGTCGACTTAGGGATCGACTTGGCCTAAGTCGATGCCTGAGTGGACTTGGAAATCGACTTGACCAGTCATGCTTCATTTTCTTCATTTCTATATCCTTTAATCATTTTCACAAACATGTTAGTAACCAAAAATTACTCAAATTGATTTGTTAATCATCAAAACATAGACTTGGCTTATTTTTCACATGTTTCCAACAATCTCCCCCTTTTTGATGATTGACAAAACCGATTTGAGTGTATACCTTTCAATGTCTTTAAAGCATACTATTTGTGCATTTTGAAATTTAACATTTTCATCACAAGTTAAAAATATGAGTTTAACATACATATTTCACTTCCAATACATCACAAGTTAAAATCATTCATACAAACATTTAAGATCGAAACTCAAATCCCGATCTCTTCTCCCCCTTTTTGTCAATTGATCAAAAAATAGAGATGGTGCGAGTTAATCCTTTGAGAATGGCGGGGTTGCTCCCCCTGAACCTATGCTCCCCCTCAGCTTCTGCTTTTCTAAGTTAATTCAAGCATTCCCATATCATTTCTAATTTTATAAAATGGTTCTTTTGCTAGAGGTTTGGTGAATATATCTGCAATTTGATCTTCTGTTCTCACATATTCCAAACATATATCATGATTTTCTACATGTTCTCTAATAAAGTGATGTCTAAGGTCTATATGTTTGGTCCTAGAATGCAATACTGGATTTTTAGTTAAGCATATTACGCTTGTATTATCATGTCTAATACGTATATATCTAAAATTCATACCATAATCCCTAAGTTGTTGTTTCATCCAAAGCAATTGGGCACAACAGCTCCCGGCGGCAATAAATTCGGCTTCCGCGGTAGATAGAGCAACACTAGTTTATTTTCTTGAAAACTATGAAACCAACATGTTCCCAAGAAATTGACATGTTCCACTAGTGCTTTTTCTATCTACCTTGTAACCGGCAAAATCCGCATCCGAGTAGCCGATTAGATCAAAATCAGAGCCCTTTGGATACCAAAGTCCTATGTTGGTAGTATCTACTAAATTTCTGAAAATTCTTTTTACAGCTACCAAGTATGATTCTTTTGGACATGATTGAAATCTAGAGCACATACAAACACTAAATAGTATATCGGGTCTAGAAGCAGTTAAATATAATAAAGAACCTATCATGCTTCTATATAACTTTAAATCAACTGGTTTGCCTTTCTCGTCTTTGTCAATATTAATGCTTAAGCTCATAGGGATGTTTGCCCATTTGCTATTTTCCATGCCAAACTTCTTTAACATTTCTTTGATATACTTGGATTGGTTTATGAAGATCCCTTCACTTAGTTGCTTAATTTGAAGTCCAAGGAAGAAGTTTAGCTGCCCCATCATACTCATCTCAAATTTCTTCTGCATAAGCTCAGAAAATTCTTGACAAAGATCTCATTAGTAGCACCAAAAATAATATCATCAACATAAATTTGAATAATCAAGATATCTTTTTCTTTGTACTTGATAAACAAAGTGGTGTCTACCTTTCCCTTTTGGAAGTTATGATCAATCAAAAATTTGCTTACTCTTTCATACCAAGCTCTTGGAGCTTGTTTTAATCCATATAGTGCTTTGGTTAATTTATATACAAATTTGGATTGATCTTTCTCCTCAAATCTAGGTGGTTGTTCAACATACACCTCTTCATTTATATACCCATTCAAAAATGCACTTTTAACATCCATTTGAAACAACTTAAAGTTCATATGAGATGCAAAAGCTAGTAAAATGCGAATGACCTCTAATCTAGCAACCGGAGCATAGGATTCCTCAAAGTCTATTCCTTCTTCTTGTGAGTATCCTTTTTCCACAAGTCGAGCTTTGTTTCTCACCACAAGTCCACTTTCATCTAATTTGTTCCTAAAGACCCATTTTGTGTCAATGACAATACAGTCTTTTGGTCTTGGAACAAGATGTCAAACTTGATTTCTTTCAAATTGATTTAGCTCTTCTTGCATTGCTATGATCCAGTTTTCATCATCAAGAGCTTGATCAATAGTGGTTGGTTCAATTTTGGATACAAAGGCGTATGGTCCACAAATATTTTATTTTGACCTTCGAGTCTTTACACCTTCATAGATATTCCCTATAACTTGCTCAATTGGATGGACATTTTTGAACTTTAAATCAGGTGGAGGTTTATAGGAATTATTACCTTCACTTACCCTTTCCTCTGTGGATTCTTCTTGTTTTTCCACATGCAATTTTTTAAGGTTACTTGTGATATCATCTGCATCACTTAAATCATCTTTTCTTTTGGAGCATGGGTTAAATTCATCAAAAAAAATATGTATTGACTCTTCTACAACTTGGTTCCTTTTATTGAAGACTCTATATGCTTTGCTATTTGATGAGTAACCAAGGAATATTGCCTCATCACTCTTAGCATCCAGTTTTCTTAAGTTGTTTTTTCCATTGTTCAAAACCTAACATGTGCAACCAAAAGCATGAAAATAGGAAATATTTGGTTTTCTATCTTTCCATAGCTCATATGGGGTCTTTTTCAAGATTGCTCTAATGGTAACTCGGTTCAACACATGACAAGCTGTACTTATAGCTTCACCCCAAAATTTCTTGGATAATTTACTCTCATTTAGCATTGTTCTAGCCATCTCTTGAATGGTTCTATTTTTCCTTTCAACCACTCCATTTTGTTGTGGAGTTCTTGGTGCGGAAAATGTGTGGTGGATTCCTTTTTCATTACATAATTTTATGAATCGTTTATTTTCAAACTCACCACTATGATCACTTCTAATGGTCATAATAGTACTTTATTTTTTATTTTGCACCAAATTTACAAAAGTTGCAAACATAGAGAAGGCTTCATCTTTGCTAGCTAAGAGAATTACCCATGTGAATCTTGAAAAATCATCACCTATTACAAACACATACTTCTTTCCACCAATGGTTAAAATGTCGGATGACCCATATAGATCCATGTGTAGCAATTCAAGTGGCCTAGTGGTGGAAATCTCCTTTTTGGTAGAGAAGGGCATTTTAGGTTGTTTTGACAATTGGCATGCCTTGCAAATTTTATCTTTGTCATATTTCAATTTTGGCAATATTTCTACCAAACTTTTCTTCCATTGGGTCTTTATATTTGACATGTTTATATGCCCAAGCCTCTTATACCAAACCCATGGATCATTGTCAATGGCCATTAGACATTGACCATCTAGTTCATCAAGTGAAACCAAATATACATTTTCATGTCTTTTTCCACTAAACATGATATGTTCTCCATCAAATACATTGCATATAGATGATTCAAACACAACCTTGTATCCTTTGTCACATAATTGACCAATACTCATTAGATTGTGCTTGAGTTCTTCAACAAACAACACATCCTCCATATATACATTTGAAATACTATAAATATTTCTTTTACCTTTAATTTTACCTTTCTCGTTGTTCCCAAAGGCAACAGTGCCATCGTTGCAAGGCTTGAGTTTATGAAATAAAATTCTTTCTCCAGTCATATGCCTTGAGCAACCACTATCCATGAACCAAACGTTGCTTGCCTTTGCCTTGAAACATATCTGAAAAATGAACAAATAAATCTTATCTCTTTGGTACCATTTGGGTTAGTAAACTGATTTAATCTTTGTTGTTCTATTCTTGAAAGCCCAAATCTTGTGTTTCTTGAAACCCAAACTAATTTTGCACCATGATCATACAATTTTTTAAAGTTGCATTTATAAAATTTGTGACCTATCTTATTGCAAAAGTTGCAAGCCATTAGTAATCTAGGAGTAGGCCTCCAAGTATGTAGTGGTTCAAAAGTTGGTCTTCTAGTCCAAATAACATGTTTCCCTTTGGGTTTGTAAATAGGTGCAGTTTTAGCTTGATTTTTCCCAAGTTTTGGCACACTTAATTTGCTACTTTCTCCTTGCTCAAATGTAGAGTATCCAAGACCTCTTTTATTGTTTTGAGAGGTCATGTTCAGAAATATTTTCACACTTTCTCCTGGATTAGAGAACTTAGTTAATGATTCATTTAAGGATTCATTTTCCTTTTTCAATTTTTCCACTTCTTTCAGTTTTGTTGTACTTTCAGCTAGTTTTCCATTTACAATAATGATGGAATTGCATTGTTGTCTCTTTACAGATAACTTGTTTCATAGTTTTTTAATCTTCTCATATAATGAATCATATGCATGTTGTAATTCCTCTAATTCAGCACATTTGAGGCATTCTTGAATAGAAGAATAAGTAGATTGAGAATGACAAACTTTGGAAGTTACCTCTTCATTACTTGTGCATTTTGTTGAGGTGGTTTGCTCTTCCAAAACTTTCGTTGTGTTCAAAGATTCTTCATGTTCAATCCGAGCCATGCAGCAAATTCTTGCACAATTTGCTGCTTCAAAATCATCGGTTGAGGAGCTACTTGTTGATGACGTTTCTTCATTCACGTACATTCCTCTTCCCTTAGGCTTTTGGAATCTCCGGCTTTCATATCTTTCCTTCCTTTCTTGATGATCCTTTGATCTTTCTTCCGGTGTAGGACATTGAGCTTGCATATGTCACATACCGCCGCATCTATAGCACTTTGTAATCTCCTTCTTCTTTTCTTTTCGTGGTCTTTCTTTGAAATCTTCGAAGTTCTTTTCTTTTCTCACAAACTTTCAAAATTTGCGTGTAAGTAGAGCAATGTCTTCATCATCGTTGTGAGATGAGGAGGTGGACTCATCCGTGTTATGGATGACTTTTAGTGCAATTGCTCTTTTTCCTTTGTGGTGATCTTCATTTCTTTTCTTGATTAGGTCATGTGACATCAACGAGCTAATAAGATATTCCAACTTCAATGTATTTAGATCCTTAGCTTCTTCTATTGCCGTGATTTTTGGAGTCCATGATTCGGGTAGCGCCCTTAGAATCTTCATGACCTACTCAAATTCAGAAATAGTTTTTCCAAGACCTTTCAAAGCATTAGTAATTTTTGAGAATCTAGCAAACATTTCAGAAATATTTTCTATTTCTAGCATTTTAAAACTTTCTAACTCTCCAATCAAAATATTTCTTCTTGTCCCTTAGACTTGAGAAGTTCCTTTATAGATAGATGTTAATGTATCCCATATTTCTTTTGCAGTTAAACAAGAGGATACTCTATCATATTCGGAGGCGATAAGAGCACAAAATAGTGAGTTCATAGCTTTAGCGTTGCTCTTAACAGTTTTTACTTCCTCATCGGTCCATTTGGAAGCTCTTTCATCGATTGGCAAAGTAACACCGTCTTGGATAGCAATCCAAGAGTCCATATCTGTAGCCATAATGAGTTGTTTCATACGTAGCTTCCAATAGCTGAAATTGTTTCCATCAAACAATGTTGGCCTACTAAAAGATTGGCTTTCGGCAAAAGAGGGAACGGAAGTAGATTGGGATGCCATATCAAAAGATCTCTTTGGTAAAACTCAAAGACCTGCTCTGATTCCACTTGTTGGTCCCGAGTTAGTGGCAATTACCCAAAAGGGGAGGGGTGAATTGGGTATTTGAAAATTTTCAACTTGAACAGAAATTTTACCTCGGATTAATCTAGTCCCCTTTAAGAAGAAACAAATGAAAAGCAATATAGTACAGAGAGCAGAAATAAAAATCAACAAGCAAGATTTTATAATGGTTCGGGCAACCTTTTCTACTCCACTCTTCCAAGCTCACACCTCTTGTGACTTGGGTTCCACTATGTATTTCACAAATACAACTAGAGCCACTTCTCTCTTCTAGATTCCAGCTCTAGGGGGCATCAACAATTCACATCACAAGTTGGTGACGAGTTCCACTCCAATCACACACTACTTTGCTTACACCTGATCTCAGTTACCCAAACTAAATCAAGTACAATACAACAAGAGAAATTAAAGGGAAGTTTCTACACGTTACTGGTGTGTAGAGGCAGATTTGGCGCAGAGAAGAACTTGTACAGCAGTGTTGATGATTCAATAAGCAGCTCTTTGCAGTTTGAAATCGGAGTTCTTCTTCTATATGATGGCTTGATCACTTAATGCTCTTAGAGATGGGAGTTATGCTCAATCAATGAATTCTCAGCTACCCTGCACGTTCATATTGAATGCCTTTTATAAATGTTAAGGGAATCTGAACGTTTAGAGGTAGGTGGTGCACATTTAATGCGCCAACGTTCGAAAAAGTTTCGACCGTTGCGACCCAAGTCGCAGGTGGAGTCGACTTCGGGTGCGACTTCGGCTGTCCGTAGCTTCTTCAAGTTCCAATCTAGGTCGACTTAGTTTTCGACTTGACCCAAGTCGCAGATGAAGTTGACTTCGGGTGCGACTTCACTTCCTCAGCTTGCTAGTCGAACTAGAAATTCTTTGGAATGCCTTGCTTGCTTGAATTTCTTCATGTTTGATTGTTCTTCCACCATTTTATGTAACTTAAGACTCTTTATGTTTCTTCTATCTTAAAAATATTTGATTCCATGTCTAGAGTCTTGAATCCTTGAGTATTAGAGTGCATAAGAGAGGTCCAAGGGTATGATCTCGATTCTCCATGAAAATATGCAACTTTGCTTGCTCTGGACTTCATTTGATTTTCATTTGAGTGTTTGAGTTGTCTTGGCCTTCATCTTTACTTGAATCTAGCATTGAGCCGTCTTGATCTGCAAGTTCCGCACTGAAGTCGAAGCTGGAGTCGACTTGGTCTGCGACTTCACCCAAGTCGCATGCGGAGTCGACTTGGGATGCGACTTCGGCAGCTCTCGTTCTTGATTTCAACTCTGGACAGAAATGACGAGTTGAAGTCGATGCTGGAGTCGACTTGGTTTGCGACTTCACCCAAGTCGCATGTGGAGTCGACTTCATTTGCGACTTTGGTAGCTTAGTTCCCCGTTTTTAACTCTGGATGAAAATGACGGGCTGAAGTTTCTACTGGAGTCGACTTGGGGATCGACTTGGCCTAAGTCGATGCCTGAGTCGACTTGGAAATCGACTTGACCTGTCATGCTTCATTTTCTTCATTTCTATATCCTTTAATCATTTTCACAAACATGTTAGTAACCAAAACTTACTCAAATTGATTTGTTAATCATCAAAATATAGACTTGGCTTATTTTCCACATGTTTCCAACAACCAAGTCATTCCCAATTAATGAGCATTTACATGCCCTCTCCTCTTTATCTTGGCTAGGTTTGACTTAGGCAAATAAAAAATCAAAAAATCTAAGTAGAGAGCCCCCTTGGACGTCCCCACTTGTGCCACCTCCATCTCCTCTCTTAGCTAGCTCATTAAAGGATTTTGGCCCTTGACTTAATCCAAAAGATCTAGCTCAAAGCACCTCCTTTTGACACCTCTCATGGGCATTAAACCAAGCCATTAAATCACTCATTTTTTAATAAATGCTATGGTACTCTAGGGTACACAAAGTCAATGCTAGGTACCTTTTCTAATTAACCACTTTTTCATGATAATTAGCTTAATCAAATCCACTCATACCATAGATTTCATAATTTTATTTAATCGTTTCGAATTTCATCTCAAACCAACATTTCTACGTCAAGTTATGAACCTTTGAAAATAACCTTAGAGTGTGAGATTAAAATCAAATAATTATCACCCTAATCTCATCACATTTGTGCCTTAATCCAATCCATACATAAGGTTGAGCCCAAAATCATGAGCTTGCCTTTAAAATTTCATCTCATTTGACCTTACAGGTATTAAGTTATGAATTTTCTACGATTTCCAACATAATTCCATAATTTCCATTTTAATCTCCATTAATTATATCATGGAAATTAAAATAAATATTCATGCCACATTAGCATATTCTAATCCTCATTAAGCCCCTTTAGTCATCTTGACTCATATTGGGCTTTGGCGATTAATCTTAATCACTATCCTTAATTGCAAACCCTAATTGTAAAATACCATTAAATCATAAAAGTCATAAATCATCCATAATTCATTTAAATAACACATGTGTCATATTTATAGACCTACTTGGGTCTAAGTATCACAAATTTACTCTTCTCCTATTTAATACATGTCAAATGGAAGGGAAAAGGTTAGCTAAAATGTTAACTATGCTTCATCTTCCAACTTCCTAGTATTCAAGTGCTTATTAAGGAGATCTACAAGAAGAACTTCATTTTTTGACTGAAAATGCTTAAGTGTATATCCATTCATTCATTCTACAAGTTTTTCTATGAGCTAAAAATCTGCTTACACAACTGTAAAGGGTAAACTCCCATTTTCATTCTCGATTACACTTGGTTTGGTATTGGAGACCAAGACCAAGTGAAGGCAAAGTAGTGTATGGTTGGAATGTGACTCACCACTTACTTATGTAAACTTGCAAAGGCCTCCTAGAGCTACAATCTAGAAAAGAGAAAGCGCTCTAATTGTATTTTCATTTGCATAGTGGAACCCAAGGCACAAGGGTGTGTTCTCGGAGGAGTGGAGTAGGGAGGGTTGTCCCTAACCACTATAATTTTTTGTGTTTATTTTGCTTGCTCTACTTATTATCTTATTTTCACGTGCTTCATTCCAATGGACTTAGTTCTTGATGGGGGTTACAACTAATATGTCGAAATAATTTTTGAGAACCCAATTCAACCATCCCGTCTTGAGTTTTGCCATAAACTCAGGACCAACAGAGTGTATCGTTCTAGTCTAATTATGATAAAATATACAATCTTACCAATAAGTTTGTTATTGATGCCCATTAAAGAATTAGTCATTATATTGGGTACAGACTGATTAAGGTAGTGGGTTATCGGAATTAGCACATATACCCAAAATATTATCATCAAAACACTTGATCAGAGTGAGATAGTATTTAAGGATAATCACAGAAAGATGCCTCATCTAGTGATAGCTCTTGGACCAGTTAGAATGAGGCGACAAGGATTACCTAGTTATTTCATTACTACAATTCCGTTAGAGCTAAAAATAGTTAGAACATATACCAATGGTGTGAGAACCAGGTATTTTATTTTATTTTCATTATAACCCTTCTTTATTATGAGGTAATTTATGAACATGCTACTAGAAATTTATGATGTTAATGGATTAATAACTTATACAGATATTGTTGAGCACTACAACTATTTTTCACATCGCAGAGTAGGTACGAGGTTCGACTTGCCCGGTCAGGTCGCGGGGGTGAAGGGGGCAGTGCCCCCGGAGAAATTTTTAACTATTAAGTCATAGAAGTGGGAAAGTAAATTACAAATTGCGATTAGACCCGACCCATGCTCCGACCCGATGGAGGTTCAGTTATAAGGAGGAGCCCGCGAGTTAGGGTTCATCTTCCATTTTGCGCCCGACTCCGTTTCCCTCTTCTTCTCTTCCTGTTCTCTGCCTCTTCTTTTCTTTCCTCCTATTCAGTTCGATTCAGCTGTGGATTTCTTCAAGAAATCTCTACTAACTGCCTTGGCAGTCATTGATTCCAGTCAAGGAAGCTCCGAATTTGTGCAATCCAAGCCCAGGGTTGCTGTTTTTGGGGAAAATCATGATTAAGGTAAGTAGATGCTACCCTTCCTTGATTGAATGATGAAATCTTGTATTAAACATGATGTGAAACTGGGGGGGTGCGTGACACCCAACAAATCCATGGTTTTGGGCGTAGTGTTCGTAACAGCTAGGGTAAGTAAGGTTTGAGGGGAATTTGTCATGAATGAGTGAATTTATGAAGTAGAGGACTAGTTAGCAGCTTTTGTATTCTTAAAATATGATGTTAGTTGATTCAAATCAAACGAGGGTACGAACTAGAGCTTCCTCTTTCTGTGCCTACCATGTGTTTGTTAAAATGCTCGTGTGGCAGTTTTATGCATTGAATTGAAAGTAAACCTTGTTGATGTTGTATGTGTGGTTGTGACATGTATTCTTGTATGTTATGTATGAGGTGTTATTTAAAATGATTGGTTGTAAAAGGGTTGTTCATGGCTCCTGATTGACATGAGGAGAGGGTTGTTCATGGCCCTTGATTGACATGAGTGGAGGATTGTACGTGTCCTTCTATTTATATGTGATTATATGCATACGATCTTGGGAGTGGGTATCGGACCCATATGTTTTATTTTGATCATGACATGCGCATCCAAAACTTTGCTTATTCCACTTTGTGCTAACCATTATCTACTTACTGAGTCTATTTAGACTCACGTGATTTGTTATTCTTTTTGTTCTTTAGATCCCAGGTCAGGTGGGGAACCTCAAGATGGGGCAAGTGGAAGACCAAATCTTGGAAACCATTAGAACATCTCTAATTAAAGTTATTTTAATGTTATGCTCTTTTGACATTAGCATTATGTAGACGGTTATGGAACTAGATTTGACCTTGATAAACAGATTGTATTCAGTATTTTGAATTGGATTACGATTTATGTGGATGCATGTAGTTATGATCATTTGGTTTGCTTATTGTGTATGGATAAGTTTGAATGATTTCCTTCTATATGAATTCCCTTATCATATGAAGATACAAATATATAACTATAGAGTTGAATGTCACATATTGTAATGAATTTGAATTGCTTATGCGTAACAAGTTGTGTATTACATACCACCCCTTATATATTATGGGGAGATGCTGCTGAAATTTTCGTAGGTCATATGGTAACCTTTTGACTAGTTATTACGAATATTTAGAATTGGGGCGTTACAAATGGTATGTGAGTTCCTAAATATCTTTTCAAAAGATTTACCTCAATTACTCCCAAATAGAGAAATTGGCTTTGTAGTAGACTTTTTTCATAAGACTTTGTTTGTAGACTTAATTCCAAAAACAAGTTGTTTTTATTATGCTCCTTACTGAATAGCTTCGACAGAATTTTGTGAATTGAAAGATCAATTAGAAGAGTTGCTAGAACTGGGTTTTATTTGCCTAAGTATGTCGCCATGGGAAGCCCCTATTCTCTTTGTAAGAAAGAAGGATGGCTGTTAACACCCCACTTAAAATGTGAAAATTAAAATTTCAAGTGGGCTTACTACCATTAGGCTCATCTACTTAAGAAGCAATGAATTTTTTATGGATTTATATTTGAATATTAACCCATTTGCACACCCAATATTTGTGTAGGATTCACTTGAAAAATGGGCCCTTAATGCCTTTCAAGCCCATTTTGGAAGAAACAGTCACCAATGCTTACAATTGATCAAGACAATTTACATTCAAGATAAAGTGAAGAATATTTTTCTCAAGCCAAAGGGGTTAGAGGCGACGTGATGAATGGTTTGGATTAAACCAATGATTAATATTTTATGAGGTTTCTAAGCGGTCAACATGTATTTTATCAAGCAAAAGAGGTGAATTTGCAACATTACAAGTAAAAAATATAAGCTATAAGATCCAAGCCATTAAGTGAAGATCCAAGCAGTTCAAGTAATCAAGGGACATCAACAATAATGAGCCTCATCAAAAATCAAGACAAAGACAAAAAAGATCAAAACAAAATGATAACACAAAATGAATGATTGAGAGAGGTTTGACTTACAAACCAACTAAAACCACGGCCCCATAATGATTTTCCAAAACCACCCATGAAATTGTGAAAAAATAGCCCCTTGAGTAGAATTTTGCAAAATGGGCAATGGTGGAATTGTGTAAAAATATTACAAAGCCTATTAATGTGCAATATTCAAAGGGCTATAAATAAGCCTCTTCTCTTCCATTTTCCGGCTGTGAATGCCCAGAAACTCCTTGATTTATTTTCCATCCTCATTTCATCTCTCTTCTGAAGCCATTTTCACCCCCCAAATCCTAGATTTAGCTGCTACTATCCTACCACCAAGCAGAGACTTTCCTTTCTTCAAAAAATCCCACACTACTTTCTAGTTCTTCAAAAAATTTCACACTGTAATTAAGGTATAAATGACCTTAGAAGGTACTTAGAATCATATTACAGGTGTTAAATTATGATTAACTTATTCATATAAAAAGTTAGATTCAATTAGATGCTGCTAGATGTCGTTAGATCTGGTTAGATGCCGTTAGATGCTGTTAGATGTCATTAGATTAAGGTGGATTTCATTTAATCCTATTATTTGTGTTTCAAAATCTATAATTAAGGTATAAATGACCTTATAAGGGGCTTAGAATCATATTACAGGTATTAAATTAGAATTAACTTATTATATCAAAAGTTAGATGCTATTAGCTATTATTAGATCTGGTTAAATGCTATTAGATGTCATTAGATTCTGTTAGTATCATTAGATGCTGTTAGATGCTGTTAGATGCCATTAGATTAAGATGGATTTTATTAAATCTTATTATCTTGGTTTTAAATTTTTAATGAAGGTATAAATGACCTTATAAGGGGCTTAGAATCATATCACAGATGTTGAATTAGGATTAACCTATTAATATCAAAAGTTAGATTCGGTTAGATGTCGTTAGATCTGGTTAGATGCTGCTAGATGTCATTAGATGCTGTTAGAAGCAGTTTGATGTCATTAGATTAAGGTGGATTTCATTAAATCCTATTATCTGGGTTCTAAATTCTATAATTAAGGTATAAATGACCGTATAAGGGGCTTAGAATCATATTATAGGTGTTAAATTAGGATTAACTTATTAATATCAAAAGTTAAATGTTGTTAGATGTCATTAGATGCCATTAGATGCTATTAGATGTCGTTAGATGCTGTTAGATGCCATTAGATTAAGGTGGATTTTATTAAATCTTATTATCTTGGTTTTAAATTATGTAATTAAGGTATAAATGACCTTATAATGGGCTTAGAATCATATTACAAATGTTTAATTAGGATTAACTTATTAATATCAAAAGTTAGATTCAGTTAGATGTCGTTAGATCCGGTTAGATATTGTTAGATGAAATTAAATAAGGTGGATTTCATTAAATCCTATTACCTAGGTTTCAAACCCGGATAATAGGATTTAATGAAATTCACCTCAATCTAATGACATCTAATAGCATTTAACTGCATCTAACAGCATCTAACCGGATCTAACGACATCTAACAACATCTAATTTTTGATATTAATAACTTAATCCTAATTTAACACCTGTAATATGATTCTAAGCCCCTTATAAGGTCATTTATACCTTAATTATAGAATTTGAAACCTAAATAATAGGATTTAATGAAATCTACCTTAATCTAATGACATCTAACAGCATCTATCAACATTTAATAGTATTTAACGACATCTAATAGCATTTAACTGGATCTAACGACATCTAACTGAATCTAACTTTTGATATTAATTAGTTAATCCTAATTCAACATATATAATATAATTCTAAGCCCCTTATAAGGTCATTTATACCTTAATTATAGAATTTAAAACAAAGATAATAGGATTTAATAAAATCCACCTTAATTTAATGATATCTAACAACATCTAACCACATTTAACAACATCTAACAACATCTAACTTTTGATATTAATAAGTTAGTCATAATTTAAAACTTGTAATATGATCCTAAGCCCCCTTATAAGGTCATTTATACCTTAATTACAAAATTTAAAACTCAGATAATATGATTTAATAAAATCCACCTTAATCTAATGACATATAACAACATTTAATTGTATCTAACAACATCTAACGACATCTAACAGTATTTAACTGGATCTAATGACATCTAACAGCATCTAATGATATCTAATTGGCTATTTAATATTAAAAAAGAGCTACCGTACATCTAATTTTAATATTTTTAAAAATATTTTATATAAATTAATGTATTTTGCAAAAGATATATACATAATAATTTATTTTACAACTATGCAAACCTTTAAATAATTTTAAAACTAAATATATAAAGTTATAATTAAAAATAATAATTAATTAAAATTAAATAAATTAAAATCTTACATAAATATATAAAATTGTAATCATTACTATATATCACTTTTTAAAAATAAGATTGTAATAAATTATTTTTTAAATTATATATTATTATAATTCAAATTTAATAATACAAATATATGTGACTTTTTGGGATTGGTTTAAGAATACCGACATATGCATTTTCATTGTAACATTTTCAACCATCAAATTTTATTTTAAAAATTAATTATAAATTATTATATGTGACTTTTAAAAATAAAATTGTATAAATTATATTATTTAAATTATATATAACTATAATTAAGATTTATAATATAAATATTTATGAATTTTTAGGACTGGTTTAATAATTAAGTATTTTTAGATGTTTAATCAACAAAATAATGGTTTAAAATAAATAAATATATACGACTTTTAGGAATGGTTTAATTATATGTCCCAAATTGTAATTTAAACTGTCTTAGAGCTTAGATTGGTAGAAAATACTTAATTTAAATGATTATTTAATTATATGTCCTAAATTCAATAATTAAGTATACTAATGGTTTAATTATGTCCCAAAACTGTATTTTATATTTAAATAATCTAAATAAATATATATGACTTTTTGGAATAGGTTTAATAAATAATTATTTTTAGATTGGTAGAAAATTATTTATTCGAAGTTGTTGTAAATAATTATTTTAATTCATTTAGTTTGTGTCTACTTTAATCTTTGCTATAAAAATTAATAAATGATAAATAAAATAAACATGAGTATTTTTAATTAAGTTCATGTCAACAATAATTATATTATTTTTATTCACATTTAAATATAAATATCTATACTAATTTAATCATTCACATGATTATTTCTATTTACATTTTAATCAGATGAATTTCTCTAATCCAAACTGTTTACATGATTCAGAGCATTTCAAGACATAAAAAATGACTCTTAAATCACCTAAATGGGACATCGAAATTATCAGATCTAAATAAAACAAAATTTGACAAAATTTAAATCAATTTTCTGTCTGTGCTGTAGATGACGCATGGTGCATCACCTTCCACAACTATCAAACGAGCCCTAACCGCCGCCGACAAAGCTGCGTCCAGACCCACCTGCCGCTAGGAGTGCAACTCGGGCTCACAAAACTCGGATTCACCTTGAGCCTAACCCTAACCCTAACCCTAACCTTAACTTTATTTGTAAAACCTAAATTCTAATCCTATTTTTGAAAATTGGGTTCGAGTTGAGTTTCGGGTTGGAATTTATGTTGATGAATTTACATTGTATTTAAAAGTGATAAGTTTAGAATTTCATATAAATAAATCATAATAATAAATCTTATAAGTAAAAATAATAATATATAATCAAACTACATATTTTTTAAAAATAGTAATATAAAGAATATTTTTAGAAAAAATTTAACATAAAAAATAAGATAAAGAAAGAAAATTAATGAGTGTAAAAGTAAATGATAGAAATAAAAAAAAAATAATAATAATATACTTTATTTATAATCAAATTACAATATGCCAGACAGATATTCAAATATAGATATAATAACATAAAATATGAAGAATATAAAGAAATATTGTTTAAATAGTATTATATAATATATTTTATAATAAATATAAAATGGAAAATCGGGCTCGGGTTCACTTGAACTCTAACCCTATCATATTTACAAATCGGGTTCCTCGTGTTCGGGTTACGAAAAAGCAAGTATCAACTCTGTTCAAAATCTCGATGGGCCGGGTTCGGGCTCAATTCCCCTACTTCTCGTTCCACTGCTGGATCGATAATCAGAACCGGCTGATGACTTGCCACCGGCTTCCTAACTCTGGTGCCCAAGTCGTGGGACTTAATCTCTTCTCCGGCCGCCTGAATCGGAAAAAAAACTACTGCTAATTTTCTTCTTCGTTTTCGGTATCTTCTCTAGACTAGATCCTGCTAGTTGCCTCTATTCGTCTCTACCGATAGCCGTCTATTTTCGGCTAGAAGAAAACGCACCCCTTACCGGTAGCTGGGAGGAAGATGGCGTGCCAGGAGAGGCGATGGTGGCGGCATGGGTGGAAGAAGGTAATGGCGGCTAAGAACTCTTGATCATATGCTTGCTTTAAGAAAGATTAATTTGATTTTGATGATTAACAAATAATTGAAATATCATAAAAAAAGTTCTAATGTATTTGTGTAAGTGTGCTCAAATATTTTGTCTCTAATTATATGTATGAAAATGAGAATATGAAGTAATTTAAGTTTCAAGAGCTCAAATTCATGAATAACAAGTTTAGCAAAGTGAAGTCTCAGCCCAAGTCGACTTCACTTGCGACTTGGGTGAAGTCCCACAGCCAAGTCGACTTCGCCTGCAACTTCAGACAGACAACAAAGTGAAGTCCCAACCCAAGTCGACTTCACTTGCGACTTGGGTGAATTCTTAATCCAAGTCGACTTCACCCGCGACTTCAAAGGCAAAATTTTGGACAGCAAGTTTTAATAAAGCAAAGTCGCAATCGAAGTCGACTTCACCTATCCCAAGTCGGCTCCAGCTATCCCAAGTCGATTCCACTTGCGACTTCAACCTATAACGGTCAAAAATTTAAATGTTGGAACATTAGACGCATGTCAACCTCCACTTCAACGGCTAGATTTTTTTCCTTTGTAAATATCATTGAAGTATGAATATGAAAAAGAAGAGAAGAGGGAAGGAAAGAGGGAAACATAAGACGAGCTTACACTTTTCATTATTCTAAAGTGTTGAAGTCATTTGAACAACTATTGAAGCTTCAAGTGCCACTACTTCAAGTGTGCTTACAAGATTATCTTATTCACATAACAAGGAGCTTCCAGAGCTAATTGATTACATGTTGTAAAGTGTAAATTTTCTTTTATCTATTTTGTTTTGTGTTGTTGCCTTGGATTGGTGTTGGAGACCGAATTCAAGAAGAAGCAAAATTGGGGGTTGGTTTGAGTTTGTCTCACTAACGAGTTTTGCTTGATTGGTTTGAGTTTGTCTCACCAACAAATCAGACTTGGTTGGTTGGAGTTGGTCTCACCAATAAGTGAGTATTGTGTATGGCCCATAGAGTTAGAATCTAGAAGCGAACGGGTGCTCTAGATTGTATTGAATATACAATAGTGGAACCCAAGACACAATGGTGTGTGCTTGGAGAATGGAGTAGGAAAGGTTGCCCGAACCACTATATATTATTGTCTCTTATGTGGTTTGATTGCTTGTATTTTATATTTCATTTGCACCCTCTTATTTTATCTCATAGCACGTTTTATCAAGGAGATTAAACTTACAAGGAGTTAAGCTTCTAATTAAGAAAAGAATTTTCAGGAACCCAATTCACCCCTCCCCTCTTGGGTTTTGCTATAAACTCGAGACCAACAAATGGTATCAAAGCAGGTCTTTGAGTTTACACCGAAGAGATCTTACTAATGGCAACCAACTTAACTTCTATACTTGCATTTGCCAAGGGACAATCATTTTTTAGGCCACCTCTATTTGATGGTAATAATTTTATTTATTAGAAGTTGACGATGAAACAACTCATTATGGAAATTAATATGGATTCTTGGATAGCCATACAAGATGGCATTACATTCCAAAAGGGGACAAGGCGTCCACTTGGATGAAAAAAGAAACTATGTCCTTCCAACGTAATGCTAAAGCTATGAACTTCTTATTTTGTGCATTGACTGCTGCAGAATTTGATAGAGTTTCTTCATGCACAATGGCTAAAGAGATATGAGATAAATTGGTGTCTATTTATGAGGGTTCCTCCCAAGTAAAAGGAACTAAAAGGAATATCCTTGTTGGTGATTTTGAAAGATTTCAAATGTTAGATGATGAATCTATTTCAGAAATGTGTGCTAAATTTTCTAAACTCACTAACGCTCTTAAAGGCCTAGAAAAGTCAATTTCTGAAAGTGAACAGGTTATGAAGATACTTAGAGCATTGCCAAACTTGTGAAATCAAAAGGTCACAGCTATTGAGGAGGCAAAGGACTTAAACAAGCTCAAAGTAGATGACATGATTAGCTCGCTCATGTCTCATGAGCTCATCAAAAATAAGAAAGAAGAATCTCACAGAAGTAGAAAGTCTATTACATTCAAAAGTATGAAAAAGAGCTCAAGTGAATCGACATCAAGCTCATACTCCAACATGAAGAGAAATAAATATTCTAGCTCACACAAGAAAAATAAAGGATAGAAGAAAGGAATTTTCAAAATGTTATAAATGTGGTGGTGTTGGACATATACAAATCAAATGCACCACACCGGATGAATTGAAAATTCAAAATAAGAGAATTTTTTCAAAGAGAAAGGCTAGAAGAATTCTTATAAAGGAATATACTATCTCAAGCTCTAGCACTTCATCAAGTGAAGGAGAAGATGCAGCAAATTGGGCAAGAGTATGCTGCATGGCCATTGTAGAAGATGAAAATGAAACTTGCTAAAAATTTAGAGAGGAAAATGATGATACAAGAAAGATCCAACGCCAACATTGGATGCATCCATGGATATCGAGGTAAGTTCATTTGATTCTTATTGCATTTCATCTTCTAATGTTTGTTCTAGATGTGATGAGTTGAATGATTTACAACAAACTTATGACTCATTATTTTGTGAATTTAAAAGCCTTGGTATCAAATATGCTTAAAAGTAAAAACAATTCAATACAACCGCTATTGCAAATGGAAAGTTAGTAGAAAAGAATGTATCCTTGCAAAATAATATAAATGCCTTAAAGAATGAAACAGAGGCATTGAGAAAGGAGAACCAAAATTTGAAAGATTTTGGCTAAGTTTTCCAACCCGGGGGAGAGTGTACAGAAATTTTTGAGAATGACCACTCAAGTTTATAAAGGAGGTCTTGGATATGTAAAGCACATTCCAATAAAATAAATTCTCCTATTTGGATTAAGGCTTCTAGTACATCAAATGTAAGGAGACAAATTTCTCATGTTAAGAAGCCTATTAATGAATCATGGATAAAAATGCCTACTTGGCAACCAAAGGGCTATCTTGATACTCCAACCTATGTTAGAATTACTTTTCATTATTATAATAAGTTTGGACACAAAATATATCAGTGCAAGGCAAAAAAAAATAATTTATAATGGAGTTAAATTAGCTTGGATACCAAAGAGACATATCTAAGGTGGAACCAAGTCTTATTGAGTTCCTAAGTTTTATAATACTAATATTCATGGACCTGTAACATGGGTACCAAAAGGAAAGAAGATATCATTTTTGTGATGTAGGTTTTATTTCAAACAAATGCAAAGTCATCTATAAGATGAACGAGCACGAATTGTAAAAGAAAGGGGGAGTTGAGCAAAATCATAATGATAACTCTCATCAAAAGTAAGTAAAGGTATGTTGCTATCATAAAGGAATTAATAAATAAGTTATATCACATGGTCATATTGTAGATCATATGCTTGTGATGAATGATTTGACTGACAAAAGGAAATATTTAATAGAAGGTTTGTATGCACGAAATGAACTTACTATACCCGTCTGTACTAAGTCATTTTAACCCTCACCTTTTATGTTGGTTGAAAAAAAGTGGAGAGAATAGTACAAAATATCTTAAGGAGAGAATAATATTACATATAACTTAGGGGGAGAACTATTTTTATGAATAGTGGGAGAGCACATCTACATGAAATAGTATTTTGAAATTAATGCATATATCATTTTGAATTTTGTGCTTATCAATGAGAATCATGATATTCATGTAGATATATATGTGATTTATTTGAGAAGGGAAGATATTTCAATTAAGTTTTGTCAATCATCAAAAAGGGAGAGATTGTTGATCATATGCTTGCTTTAAGAAAGATTAATTTGATTTTGATGATTAACAAATAATTAAAATGTCATTAAAAAGGTTCTAATGTATTTGTGTAAGTGTGCTCAGACATTTTGTCTCTAATTATGTGTATAAAAATGAAAATGTGAAATAATTTAAGTTTCAAGAGCTCAAGTTCATGAATAGAAAGTTCAACAAAGTAAAGTCTCAGCCCAAGTCGACTTCACTTGCGACTTGGGTGAAGTCCCACAGCCAAGTTGACTTTGCCTGCAACTTCGGACAGATAGCAAAGTGAAGTCCCAACCCAAGTCGACTTTACTTGCAACTTGGGTAAAGTCTCAACCCAAGTGGACATCACCTGCGACTTCAAAGGCAAAATTTTGGACAACAAGTTTAACAAAGCGAAGTCACAACCCAAGTTGACCTCACCTATCCTAAGTCGACTCCACTCATCCCAAGTCGACTCCACTTGCGACTTCAACCTATAACAATCGAAAATTCGAACGTTGGAACATTGGACGCATGTCAACTTCCACTCCAACTGCTAGATCTTTTTTTCTCTATAAAATCATTGAAGTATGAACGTGAAAAAGAAGAGAAGAGAGAAGGAAAGAGAGAAACACAAGATGAGCTTATACCTTTCATTATTCTAAAGTGTTGAAGTCATTTGAACAACTATTGAAGCTTCAAGTGCTAGTACTTCAAGTGTGCTTACAAGATTATCTTCTTCACATAACAAGGAGCTTCCAGAGCTAATTGATTACACGTTGTAAAGTGTGAATTCTCTTTTATGTATTTTATTTTATGTTATTGCCTTGGATTGGTGTTGGAGACCGATTTCAAGAAGAAGCAAAACAGGGGGTTGGTTTGAGTTTGTCTCACTAACGGGTTTTGATTGATTGGTTTGAGTTTGTCTGTAACGCCCCGAACCGAGACGTCACTTCCTTACCTCAAGATCCTATCGATTGGTAAATGTGAATCAGGATTGTTGCCCTGATCACGCGGTGGGTTCTTAATTGGAATATGTCCAAATTTTTTATCGTTTTCATCTGTCATCATTCATAACTTTATATAGCAATCATCACACATTGTGACATTTCACTTATAATAGAATTCATCATTTCATTCATTATATCCTTTCTTGTCTGTCATTATTCACCCAATCATTGTACATATCATATTTGCATACATTTAGTCATTGACTCAAATGAAACTTAGAATTCTAACTAAGTTCATATACACATAAACATGGAACTTAGAATTCTAACTAAGTTCAAATATACATAAACACGTAGCATCTTTTCATGCCTTTCTACAGTGAAAGTTTCCTTGACTTAAACATCACATTTTACATCCATACATCCATACGTTCAATCATTGAATCATATATAGAACTTAAAATTCTAATTAAGTTCACATACACATTAGCTTACCTTAGCACATGAAACTTATAATATCTTTCCATTTCTTCAATGGATGGCTCCTGTTCTTTTGCCAGGTCTCCTCTTCACCTGTCTATGGGTTTGAAAAACGAAAACATGAGTGACAACTCAGTAAGCAAGCATTTTATCTTTAGGGCAAGGCTTCTTGAAATCCTTTTTCATAAACATCAGGAATACATTTTTCTTGAGGACATTATATGTCCTAAAATATCATCGTAAAATCCTTTGTTTATGAGGACAATTCCATGTCCTCGAATGTTTTCATAAGACATTCATTTTTAAAATCATTTACAAGCCATGACTGGGCTTGTTAAGGCAAAACATATACGTTTTACCTTCTCTAATGAGTTCTCTTTAATCTTATATGAACCTTTTTAATGTTCATAGCCATTACATGAAATCATCGGTTGCCAGTGGTCATTTTACGTCCAAAACAACATAAATCCTTAGGCAAAGGAGACATCTCATGTCTCAAAACATCATTAACATAAACCATCATAAAATCCTTTATCCAAGAGACATTTTATGTCTCAAAACATTTTTCACATAGCCTCATTTGGCAATGGACATTCATATGTCCTAAAACATCAATCGCATAAGCCTTTCTTGGAAAAGGACACTTTTATGTCCAAAAATATTTTTTCATTATAAAATCCAACATATTAACAGGGGACGTTTTACGTTCATAAACCCTTATCATTTAGGTTCTTTAGAAATGGACATTCTTATGTCCATAAACATTCTTCATTTAGGCTCTTTTAGAAATGGACATTCCTATGTCCATCTCAAGTTTCACATAAATCCCTTTTCATAATCCCCGTTTTGGGGCTTGTTTATAGAAAACAAGGCAACCAAAATACGTAAACCATTTTCATAAATGCATTTGCATAAACACATTTCTTTTAATTCCTGTTATTTACACTTTTGTATAAAATACCCTTTCTTTTAGAGTAACTTATGCATACTAGCTCATAAGGATCCAATTTAGGATAACTTGTTTTATAAATACTTTTATAACCCAATCTTTGGGCTTTTGAAAAGCCAAACGTATGCAAATGCATTTCTCCCCATCTAGTAGTGACACTTAGCAAGTGATCGTGCTACCTTTTGGAAGAGAATCCTTAACAGCACGCTAGCCAGGCGGCTGTTCAATTATCCTGCTCCCATCTGAAGGAGGGCGCCGCTGGCACTCCTGTCATCCCTTAGCGACTTGGCCATATATAGAGTGTGCCCCGGTCATCCCAACCGTGCTCTACAACTGGCCTGTTTCTTGTACTGGTGCACCGTACATTACTATGACGGACCGTAGTCCGTTTTGGTTTGAAGAACCACAGACCGCAGCCTATGTCCTTTTAAACCGGGATCACAGACCGCAGCCTGCATCCATATGCACAAAAATCTTAGACCGAAGTCTATATTTAACAATTATTTTCAAAAACCCATCACAGACTGCAGTCCGTGTCAACTTGTAAGTGAGCACCCACTTTAACAAGTTGTTATTTAAAAATCTAGTTTTAGGATGACCTTCCTTAAATTCTGTTAGAAACATTTTGAGTAAAATATTTTGATAAACATTTGAAATGTTTGAGAAATGATACATCTTAAAACTCTTTTAATAAAAGAATTTCAAAACTAATGGATTTCCATAAATAAATCATATTTTTCTCTAATATTTGCTTGGTTTCCATTTCAGGACCTTTTGTTTACAAAAGTTATGCAATTAAGCTATCCCCTTGTCCATAACCTAAAAATTTAATAATTGTCCACATATCAATCATTTTTACATAAAGGGAAATTGCACAGTCTTTTGCATGCCATTAAGCAACCTGAAATCAAACCATTTTATGAAATTAATCATAGGAGGTTGGTCATCCATAAATACCTTTTTAACACATCCGTATAAACATTTTTCCAACATTTTTAACATAGATTTCCTTATCTAAAGGAAATCAAAACTTTTCGAACATCATTTCAAAACATATGGACTATGTCCAAACCATCATTTACTATTTAATTATCTTGACCTAGCAAAACAAATCTTCTTCATCATTGTTTATCGCTAGTTATTGTAGAAATAAATCAAAACTCATTTACAAATAATATTTTGTGAAAAAGGGTAAAATTCCCTTTTTCTTATAAAATGTTTTTGAAACAATATCATATAGAACTTGCTTGGTTAAAAGAAAATTCTTAAAACCATCGGTATCTAACATGAAATCCTTAGAAAACATTAGCATGAAGAACTTGCTTACTCATAAACAAAATTCTCAATTCCATTAACTTGAAGCATTCCCATCCTTGGCAACACTTAGGATAAATTATTTATCTTAAGAAGTGTCGCTTGCTTCCCATGAAGCAAACCTTAAGACTTTTCATTAAAGTCGTCATTTTTTCAAAACTTATGGCTTTACATTAAAGCCGTCATATTCAAAACTTGTGCTTGCCCATTCAATAAAACATAAACATAAACATTTCAAACGCAAACATAAACATTTTAATCATACCAATCCCGTAGAAAGAAAATGACATTTTAGAAAGTTCGCTTGCTTACTTGAGATCGCCATAATCCCTTTTCCTTTCATTCTTTTCCTTGCCTATACGCATAAACACGACATTGCATTTATACATACAAATCTCATATGCTTGCACATAACTTAGTTTTCCAACCCATATATTTTTCATTAACATATATCCTTCATCTATCATTTACTTATCTATTTTTCACATTTCTTTCATTAGTGCTTATTTTAAGCACATGTTCATGAGTTTAAGCTTCATATATCAATTCCAAATTTTGAGATTAACAAAGATTATCAAAACAGCACCTTGTTTACAAGTTTCAACATATTTCCATCCATTTTGCATTTTAGCAAATCACGTTAACTCATTACCCCTTTCCATCATTCATATCTTGCACTTAAACTCCCTTGAAGACACATATAATATGTGTTATGGAAAATTTTCCTAAACAGAAATATATTCATAAGATATATCATATTTTCATGCATTTTTGCACAAAACCAAATTTCATAAGTCATTCATCAACCTTGTATATTTATTCCTTCTCATATGCCCATTTGGCAACATATACATAAGATGTTTCATAAAATTTTCTAAGGCAGAAGTTTAATCCATATTTCAGCTGGTTAATTACCCTTAATTACCACTACATTTAGGATATTTTTATGGGGTTTAAATCCACTTGCCATAGGTTTCCAAAACAGCTAGTTTGGAACCCATTTTTCACCCGTTTAACGTGTCTTTTGACACATAACCTTAGGCAATTATATAAATCCGAAATTTCAGCATATAATCCCACTTTTATTAATAAATATTTAAGGAATTAACACATATATAAATTTTGATCATTTATACATAGTTTTCATATTTCTTTTTGATTTTTTTCTCAAACTATCCACATATGCTGAAATCAGGCGTACTGAAATCTCAAAATATTTAATTAATATCAAATCAAGTATTTTTGATCTGAAATTTCTATCATACCTTAATAACTATATAAATTAACCAAAATAAATATTTACAGTATAAAAAATTAATAATTTATATTTATTTTGTCATTTTTACCTTGCTGGACAGTAGCATCCATTTTCAGTTAGCCTTAATCACGTAAATTATTGGGTATATTTATACCCATAAAAACCAAATTTTAAATTTTTTAGTATGATAATAAACATATCTTATACATTATTTAAAATTTTCACCCCAAAATTATTTGTATAAAAATTATTAAAAATCATTTTCTACAGCTGTTCCTGTCACCCGTTTTACCCTATTTGGGTTAATCTTCTCGGATTTTTAATTTGTAAAGTACTTATCCTTTGAAGCTGAAAATTTGGTCATTACTTAATCACCCATAATTATTATTTAAAAAAAATTTCATGCTAAAATTCATCCATTTACTGTTTCGTCCAAAATTAAATTTATAACATCATATATCATTCAAAACTTCACTTTTCATCATCTAAATCTTGGAATTTCGTACATGCAAGCTAATACCCATTCAATATTCATTCAAAATCATGTTGAATCATCACTTTAAAGCATGTTTAAACATCCATTTCATTTTTTTTTAAATTTTGGAGTTCAAGAACTCAAGATAAACAAATCAAAATAACACATCTACTTACTTGGATTAATGCTCTCCAAACCCTAATCACATGAGCTACTCTTCTCCTCCAATTTCCCTTTCTTTTTCCCTTATTTTTCTTCTATTTTCCTTCCTCCTTGCTGGCCAAGTTGGGGACGTGAGCTGCTGGTTACATGGGATAAAAATCCAGCACTTGAAAATTTACAAAGGCCTTCTCTCTCATGTGAATGTGCATGCCTCGTGTGGAGCTGGATTTTCCAGCAGTGGCCCCACTTGTTGCTGCATTTCCACACCCTTAAATGCACCATTATCTACCTTATGTGTTGGCACAATTACAGCTAAGTAAAATGAAGTTTTACCATTTTACAAAAATAAAAAATCTGCCCAAAATCCTAGCCGTTCAAGTGCCCATGCATTCACGTCCAGCTGCTGCCCATTTTCCAACCATTTTTCATTATTTTTTCAACCCTAATTTAAGGATGAATTATACACTTAATTTCCCTTTAATCCATGTATAAATTTGGTGTAAAAAAATTATCAAAATGGCAGCAATAAACCACATTTCTGCACGTCAATAGCCCCCATGAGCTGTCCATTTTTTTTCCACTTTCATTCAACTGCATATTAATATTTTTATTGCTGAAACTTTGCATAATTGAATGCATATCTTGGTGTCCCTACATGTCAGAAATATACATACATATTTTAAAAATAAAAAATTCAGAAATATGCATCAAGAGCAGCCCATGAACGTGCTTACCTTGGACACCTCACCTATGCTCACTTGAGCACCCATAGCTCCATCAATTGTGATAATTTATTGCTGAGATTTTATTTGGATATTTGTATTTTATATTAATGCATAAAATACCTTAGAAATGGCCTGCACTTGACACCTCAAATGTCATTAAATTCATGCACTCATGCTTTGTACTCTAGCATTAAATGTAAAGTACTTTTGAGGTGCATTAGTCAACCATATACACCTTTTCCAATGCAGGAATTTTTCCAATATTTCAAGCTTAATCCAAGCCATCCAAAATTTTAATCTTATGATTTCATTCAACCATTTCGAATTTCATCTCAATCCGAGTTTCCTAGCTCCCGTTATAGCCGTTTAAAGTTAACGGTTGAAATTGAAATATGATCAATAAATAATTAATCCAATTTCATCAAGGATTTTCATAATCCAATAATCCCATAATACCAATCCCAACATCATCAACTTTCATTTCAAATTTCACTTGAATCCGCCTTACAGGCGTTGAGTTATGAATTTTATAGTGTTTTCTAACATAATTTCATAATTTTCATTTTAATTTCCATTAATTAATTCATGGAAATTAACTAAACATTCATACCACATTATCATGTTTTAATCCTCATTATGCTCCTTTAGTCACCTTGACTCATAATGGGCTCCGGCGATTAAATTTTTAATCACCCTTCTTAATTGAACCCTAATTGCAAAATATTATAAAATCCTAAAATCATCCATATGTCATTTAATTCACATATAAATCACATGTACCCCTTCAATGCACACATTGAATCTTATTTAGGTTGGGGTTTCACATTGTCTCACCGACAAATCAGACTTGGTTGATTGGAGTTCGTCTCACTAACAAGTGAGTATTCTATATGCCCTCAGAACAAGAATCTAGAAGAGAGCAAGTGCTCTAAATTGTATTGAATATACAATAGTGGAACCCAAGACATAACGAGTGTGTGCTTGGAAAAGTGGAGTAGGAAAGGTTGCCCGAACCACTATATAATGTTGTCTCTTATGTGGTTTGATTGCTTGTATTTTTTATTTCATTTGCACCCTCGAATTCTATCTCATAGCACGTTTCATCAAGGGGATTAAACTTAGAAGAGGTTAAGCTTCTAATTACAAAAAGAATTTTCAGGAACCCAATTCACCCCTCCCCTCTTGAGTTTTTCCATAAACTCGGGACCAACAGGAACGATTGCATGTGAGGGCTAGACTCAGTAGCTGCCGGTTGCCCTGCCTACTTCTCCCTCACCACCTGCGAATACCTACTCTCATGCCCAAAAATTTCAATCAACCGAAAAAGCCCATTTTAATCTCGACCGGTCGAGAGAAATTGATGGCTGGAGATGAGGTTCCCACCAGAGATTTGAGGGAACGCGTTCCCATGGGTTAGCTCCCTTTTATTTTTCTTCCCACGGGTACCGATTACCCATAGACACACCTCATCTACTATCCACCAATGCCTCTGTATTTCAAACCCACTAACCTTTTGCATCCATCATAGGATAGCTGCCGAGGCCCATAAAAATCACTGCCCATTCTTCATTTTCCTTTCATAAAGCATTGCCTCTGCACACATGTATGACATTTGTTTCTTACAGCCGTCATTCACATTCATGCCATAAAATATGACGATATTCTTTAGCCGTCCATGCTCTCCCCTGCATGCATCTCATCCAGATTTTAATTTTGAATATTCATGAATGTTATGTCATTTAGCCGTCCCATGCTTTTTGCTTTTACACAAATCACAGTCCTACGCTCTCTACTTTACATACATATCGTTTGAAATTTTTTCTACATTATGTCACTTGATCATTAATGGCTGTCAAAAAAGGTTCATTCGAATTGATCACTTGCATCAAATGTATAGAATTTGTATATTTTTTTAAAATCCATTAGTCGTCCACACCCAATAAACCCCCTTCATTTATTTTCCACCCCACATATGCCATTCCATCCAGCTCCTCTGTGATCGCTAAAGAAATTAGTCAGCTCTGTTTCCGCCTCCCCTTATGTTCCGTCCAACTTCATACCTCTGTTTTTCGTCTCCTTTTTCCCTTTCCATCCAGTTTCGTTCCAGCGTATTCATCCCTCATGTCATCATTAAAAAAAAGCCTGCATGTCTAATCATTTGCGTTAGCATCGTTATATGCATTTTAGATATCATTTGCATGGCATGTATTAATAATATCATATATTTTTTTTAACGTTATTTATTCTGCATCTCATTTGCTTCTGTGTTTCCATCGTCACATCATCTGCGTAGTTTTCAATGTTTAGTTATTGCATTTGATTTTTCTTTTTGCATAGTAGGCATATCATATGTCTCTCCATTGTGCCATTTGTTATATTTCTATATAATTTTTTTTAATTTTCACATTTAGTTGCTTCATAAAAAACGTCATTACCCATTGCATTCTTTTTACCATGACATTTACATAATAGATATTCATGGCTACATCTTTGGCTCAATCTCAAATCACGTTAACTGCATATCATGTGTTTTGCTATTGCATAATGCCTTTTGCTCTCTGCCTTCGGTCGCCTCTCTACATTTGTCATTGCCTATCGATGTTGAGGTGCTGCTTTAATTTATTTCTTGTTGCTTAGTATGTGTTGCAGTTCGAAATTCTAGAGTTCGAATTTTGGGGCAAATTGTAGCGGGTTTCCATCGATTATGCTGATTGGATCCATTGCTGGGATCGGTGGCTTGGGAGCAAGGTGCTGAATTTTGTAAAAGGGGCGTGCGGAATTTGCTGAGGTTTTCTGGTTGATTTGGAGTTGCAGGCTTTAATTTCTTGGTCGTCGATTTGTTGCTGTTTTTATTGATGATGGGTTCTAGCTCGTTGATCTTGAGATAACTGGTGGTTTGCAATATAACTAGGTTGCTGCTGCTTGGTATTTGGAGTTGACGGCTGAATCATGGTTGCTTCCTACCATGATTTTTTTTCTGCAGGCCGTTGCTCTAAAGGTTGCCGCTGAAATCATGGATGCTCGGTTGGATTAGTGCTGACGGTTTTGAATGGTTGGATGCTGGGCAATTTGGCTTGATGGAAAACGCGCTGTAGAAATTAATTGCAAATTGTTGTATTCTTGCTGGGATATGTCTTTGTAGCTGCTGACAATCCATTAGATGTAGGGCGGCTGGATGAATAGCTTCAGCGATTGATGGAAATCAGATGCTCTAGCTTAACTGGTTGGCTAGATGGAATTGGGCGTGTTTTATGCTGGTAGTGTTAGGAAAATCTTATTGATTAAAAACATTAAGCACCCCAGGATCCTCAATGCTAAGTCATGAAGAAAATAAACCATAAGCGGAAGTGTACCTGAATCCATAGGAGCAATCGTTGTTGAATCCGGAGGTTTCTGGATCTTCTAAGTTAATGTCTTAGGGTTTTCTGGAGAAAGTAGTTCCTGTTTTCTATAGATAAGATATTAGAAAAGAAACCCTCAAAGATGCATAACCTGGGGACCACAACCGTTTATATATAGTGTACTCATCTTTCTAATTTCTGATTTAGCCCATTATAGAAATAAAAAATAGGCAATAGAGTTTCTACGCATAGGAGACTCATACTCTATTAGATAATTTGGGCCCATACACCTTATCATCACTTTATAGTTTTGGGCCACTATTTATGATAGCGTATAAATAATTATAATATATATATAAGTCCAAAAATCCAACAATCTCTCACTTGGACTGCATATAATTTTATACTTATATATATAACCTTATGAGCTGAAAACCTTTTGCTATCATAACCAAAATCATCTCTGAACAATCTCATCCATTAGTTATGCCAACATAGGATCAAAGCTGTCTTTGTCACATTCATGGTAACCAGACCCATCCATGGTCACATATATCAAACATAAACAAACGACATAGATCAAGTATGGATGCATAACATGAAAATTACATATAATATGATGTGACTTGCCTATTTCCAACTGGTCCAGCTTATTCGGCGAGATCAAACCAAAATCAAAATAGTACATAATCAAAATACTGAAAACTTTATTTCCATAGAAAATATCCATAATCATAACAAACGAAATGTGTGTCAACTAGAATAGCACAAAATACAAACTCCCACTAAATCAGAGTATCATCAAGTGATACAACAACCATGTGCGCAGTATGCTCATGAAAGACGTTGGGTGGCAGTCTCTTAGTCAGCGGATCCGCAATTATAGAGTTTGTTCCTATGTGTTCTATAGACACCTGACCTCCCTGAATTCTTTCATTAACAACTAAGAACTTAAGGTTAATAAACTTTGACTTCGTTGAGCTCTTGTTATTGTTGGAATATAAGACAATTGAGTTACAATCACAAAATAACTTGAGTGGTCTTTTAATTACATCTACAATTCGCAGCCCTGTGATAAAATTTCACTGTCATATAGCCTGTTTAGATGCCTCGAAACATGCTATAAATTCAGCTGCCATGGTAGGAGCAACCAGTGTTTGCTTAGCACTCCTCCAAGAGATAGCTCCTCTAGCAAGTAGATAAATATAGCCTGAAGTTGATCTAAAACTGTCTTAGCATCCAACATGGTTAGAATCAGAATATCTAATGATCTCTATGTTATTTGACCTCCTATATGTGAGCTTGTAGTGTTTTGTTCTTTGAAGGTATCTCAATATCCTTTTGGCTGCTTTTCAATGATCCATTCCCAGATTACTCAAGTATCTACCCAACATCCCAACAATGAATGTTATATCTAGATGTGTACAAACTTGGGCATACAACAAACTTTCCACTGCTGAAACATAAGGGATCTTTTGCATTTTCTTATATTCAAAATCGTTCTTAGGGCACTGATTGAGACTGAATTTGTCTCCCTTGATAATAGGGGTATCTCCTGGTTTGTAATCCTACATGCCAAATCTTTCAAGTACTTTTTTAATATAGGCCTTTTTTAATAATCCAAGAATACCTTGAGAACGATCCCGATGTATCTAAATTCCTGATACAAAAGTTGCTTCTCTAGATCTTTCATCTCAAATTTGTTTGATAGAAATATCTTAGTTTCATGCAATAAATCTATTTCATTACTAGAAAGCAGTATGTCATCAATATATAAAACTAAAAAAAATGCACTTACTCCCACATAACTTGTGGTATACATAGTCATCAACCATATTCATCTCAAAACTGAATGAGATGACAACTTGATGAAATTTGTAATACCATTGACGAGAAGCTTGCTTGAGCCCATATAGGGATTTCTTTAGTTTACAAACCATTTGTTTTGCATTTTCGAACACAAAAATTTCTGATTGCAACATATAAATGGTCTTATCAATGTCACCATTGACAAACACATCCTTTACATCCATCTAATGTAGCTTAAGGTTAAAATGTGCCACTAAAGCCATTATTATCCTGAAAGAGTCTTTCGATGAAACTGGGGAGAAAGTCTCTTTATAATCAATGTCTTCCTTTTGAGTAAAGTCCTTTATGACAAGACGAGTCTTATATCTTTTCACATTACCCTTTGAATCTCTTTTGGTTTTAAATATACATTTATAACCAATGGGCTTTGCACCTTCAAGCAATGGGGCAAGTTCGTAAACGTCATTATCTCTCATGGACTTAATCTCTTCATTCATGGCATTAAACCATTTTTGAGAATTTTTTCTTTGCATTGCTTAACAGAAGTTGATAGGATCATCATTAATCATTGCAATGTCATCCTGATGTTCTTGGAGGAAGATAATGTAATCGTTAGAAATTGCACTTCTCCTTTCTCTAGTGGATCTCATTAATGACATTGGTTCTTAAGGTCGTTCAGTTTGATTAGTAGGAATATCCTATTGACGTTGATCAGGGAGGTTCTTAACAATGTCTTGTGATTCTGGTATTGTTGCTTGAACCATGTCAGGAACAATAATCGAAGGAAAAGTTACCAATTCCTCCTCAAAGACATAGTCTCTAACCTTATCTTCCCTCCAAGCTCAATATCCTCAAAGAATCAGGTATTTTTCGTTTCAAAAAAGGATCTGGATGTGGGATCATAGAATTTATACCCTAGGAACAATTCAGAATATTCAACAAAATAGCTACTAATTGTTCTTGAGTCCAGTTTCTTTTCATTTGGTCTATAAGACCTTATCTCAGCTGGACAATCCTAAATGCGTAAATGCTTTATGATAGGCTTTTTTCCCAACCATAATTCATAAAGAGGTTTTAGCGGTTGCTTTGGTTGGTACTCTATTAAGGATATAAGCTACAGTCTTTAATACCTGTACCCAGAGTGAGTCTTATAAGGTAGTATGACTGATCATACTCCTTAATATGTCTTTTAAAATTTTGTTTCATTTTTTAGCGACACCATTCATTGTGGACTTCTTGGTATGGTGTACTGTGGGACGATATCGCACTCTTCTAAGAATTTGGCAATGTTGGAAACAAGTGTTGAAATCAAAAGCAAAATAAGCTAAGCCTGTGTTTTGATGATTAATAAATCAATTTGAGTAAGTTTTGGCTACTAATATGTTTGGTGAAATGTTTAAAGGATATAAAAATGAAGAAAATAAAGCATGACAGGTTAAGTCGATTTCCAAGTCAACTCAGGCATCAACTTAGGCCAAGTCGATCCCCAAGTCGACTCCAGCATCGACTTCAAACGTGTTTTTATGTCCAGCATTGAAATTGGGGATCAAGAGCTGCCGAAGTCGCAAACGAAGTCAACTCGACATGCGACTTGAGTGAAGTCACAAACCAAGTCGACTCCAGCATCGACTTCAACTGACCTGCACAGAATTTGAAGAGCAAAGTCGCAAACCAAGTCGACTCCAGCATCGACTTCAACTGACCTGCACAGAATTTGAAGAGCAAAGTCACAAACCAAGTCGACTTGACTTACGACTTGAGTGAAGTTGAAGACCAAGTCGACCCAAACATTCAACATGGATCAAATAAAGTCCAAAACAAGCAGTTCTACATGAATAACTCAATTTGGATCAAGAAATATTCATTTGGACATTTTCATGAACTCCAAGATTCAAGTATTCAAGATTTCAAGATAAATAGCTTAAAGTTTTCAATCTAGGATGATCATACTGAGTTCCAAGAGATATAAATAAATGGAAGAACAATTAAGATGAAGAAAATCAAGCGACCAAAGTCATTTCCAAGGATTTCAAGGTCATCAAGCAAGCACAGAAAGTGAAGTCGCACCCGAAGTCGACTTCACCTATGACTTGGGTCAAGTCCAGGACCAAGTCGACCTGAAGTGGAACTTAAAGTATTTGCTGAAAGCCGAAGTCGCACCCAAAGTCGACTATGTTCTGCGACTTGGGCGACGTCGCACCCGAAGTCGACTCCACCTACGACTTGGGTCGCAACGGTTGGAAATTTTTCGAACGTTGGCGCATTAAATGCCCGCCACCTACTTCCAAACGTTCGAATACCCTCATCATTTATATAAGACATTCAATACAGACATGAGGGTAGTTGAAATTTTATTGATTGAGCACAACTCCCATCTCTAAGAGCATTAAGTGATCAAGCCAACATCCAAAAGAAGAACTTTGCATTCAACCTACCAAGAGCTACTTGCTGAACCATTCAGTCTTCTTCACAAGTTCTTCTCTGCGCTAAATCTGCCTCTACATAACAGTAACGTGTAGAAGCTTTCTTTATTATTTTTCTTATTGTATTGAACTTGATTTAGTGTTGGTAACTAAGATCAAGTGTAAGCAAAGTATCGTGTGACTGGAGTGGAACTCGTCACCTACTTGTGCTGTGTGTTGTTTATGCCCCCTAGAGCTAGAATCTAGATGAGAGCAGAGGATCTAGTTGTATTTGTGAAATATATAGTGGAACCCAAGTCACAAGGGGTGTGAGCTTGGAAGAGTGGAGTAGGGAAGGTTGCCCGAACCACTATAAAACCCTGTCCATTGATTTATATTTCTACTCTCATTGCTTTTCTTTTATTTTATTGAAGGGGATTGGACTAAACCGGGAACATTTTCTGTTTAAGCGAAATATTTTTAAATACCCAATTCACCCCTCCCCTCTTGGGTAATCGCCATAAACTCAGGACTAACAAGCAAAAGGCCCTGGAAGTTGTTCAGCTGATCCGTCATATCTACCATAGTATCCACCACCATAATCAGATCTAACGGCCTTAATTCTTTTGCCAAGTTGATTTTCAACATCAGCCTTAAAAAATTTTGACAAGTCCAGTGATCGACACTTCTCACGGATGAGATATAGGTAGCTATAATGAGAGAAATCATCTATGAACGTAATAAAATATTATTGACCATTCCAAGAAGTCATAGGAAATAGCCCACAATTGTCCGTATGTATTAGTTCTAAGACGTCTGAAGACTGTTGGCACCAAATCTCCTTATATTTGTCTGTTTTTTCTTAATATAATCAACACAGACTTGGAAATCTGACAAGTCAAGAGGATTAAGAATTCCATCTGACATAAGTCTCTCAATTTTTTGTTTAAATATATGTCCTAAATGTTTGTGCCAGAGTAAAGCAGAATTCTCATTAGTTAATTTGCGTTTCGTACCACATGAATTAACATACAAGGATTCAACAAAGGAGACAACTGTATCAAGCAAATAAAGGTTATCATAACAAGATAAAGTGTCAGTACCTACTATATTTGAATTTAAAGAAAGATTAAACTAACTATTTTCAAATGAAAAGAATAACCAAATTTGTCTGATACAAAAATAGAAACTAAATTCCCTCTAAAAGACGGTACAATACATGTCTCTTTCAAATCCAAATAAAAATTTGTCTTTAATAATAACTAAAATATGTATATCGCCTCAACTTCAACTGATTTGTCATCACCCACGTAGATGAATCTTTCAGCATCTTGGACTTTTGACAACTCAGGCAACCCTACATATGACGAGCTGCATATATGTCAATTAAAATGCTCGCTTTTAACGCAAGTATACGTGCCAAATCAAGTAATAAAGAGTAAGTAGAGTATCGTTCCCACAAGGAATTGTCTAACTGGGATTATTAATCAGTTTAATTACTTTCGGTGAGTAGAAAATTCTGGGTTTGGAATTTAAAACTAAAGCTATCAAACGCAATAAGAAATCAAAATAGAGTCCGCGGAATATCTGGATTACTGAAAACGGGTTTATCAATTGGGGATGGCAGATGGATAGCTCGGAATCCTTGAATTTAAACTATATTGCATTGGTCCATTTTCATTAGATTATGCATGGATTTATTAGTCCAGGTTCAATAATCTTTATATATGTCTTCCAACATATATAAAGGTAATTACACCCTATTCAATTGCTATGTTCCCATGCCATTAAATAAAGTGGAATTGATAAGTTTATAACCTGTTCATTGACTACACAGGGTTTAACGGTATATTCCTATCCATTCAACAACTCCCCTTAACAAATAGGAAACCTATGCCCTACACATTGATATAGCAGAGATTTTCCTTTTCCAAGGATTAATCAAGTAATTAAATCATCTTATGAGGTAGCTAATCTTGTAAAAAGCATTAAACCACATATGCAAGGGTAAATCACACACACAATTATATAGAAAATTCAAATATTCATTCCTGAATTTCAAAGAACCAATTCAATATAAGTTAGATATCAATTCATCCTAACTATCCATCTAAAGGAAGTTTAGTTCACAGACATGATATAAAATCCTTTACATCTATTATGAAAGTATTCAGAAAAACAGAGAAAGAAAAATAGAAAGATAAAGAGAAAACTGGTTTTCCGGCGGTTTCCACCAACGGGGTTGAATCTTCTCTTCAATCCGCGTTTCGAACGAGTTTTCTTCTTTCTCTGGGTGTCTATTCCGTCTTCGGGTGTGATATCCCACATCGGTTAGGAAGAGGGAGGGAACCTGGGCTATAAGTGGAGGCCGCTGGAGTTACACTGTCGAGGCGCCTTTTGGGGAAGGACGGGAGCGTGAACCCAGAAGGACAAAACCGTGCGAGCGAGGCCCAAAGCGGAAAATACCTGCGACAGTAAGGGCCAAGGCGTTACATAATGGTATTAGAGCCGACTCCCGATGTCCTGCTGGTGTTTCCAGCGAGGGCACTGGAGCCCCGAGGGATGGTGAATGTGATATCCCACATCGGTTAGGAAGAGGGAGTGAGTCGGCCTATAAGTGGAGGCCGCTGGAGTTACACTGCGAGGCGCCTTTTGGGGAAGGACAGGAGCGTGAACCCAGAAGGACAAAACTGTGCGGGCGAGGCCCAAAGTGGACAATACCTGCAATAGTAAGGGCTAGGGCGTTACATAATGGTATCAGAGCCGACTCCCAATGTCCTACTGGTGTGTCCAGCGAGGGCGCTGGAGCCCCGAGGGGGGGGTGAATGTGATATCCCACATTGGTTAGGAAGAGGGAGGGAGCCTGGGCTATAAGTGGAGGCCGCTGGAGTTACACTGTCGAGGCGCCTTTTGGGGAAGGACGGGAGCGTGAACCCAGAAGGACAAAACCATGCGGGCGAGGCCCAAAGCGGACAATACCTACGATAGTAAGGGCCAGGGCGTTACATAATGGTATCAGAGCCGACTCCCGATGTCCTGTTGGTGTGTCCAGCGAGGGTGCTGGAGCCCCAAGGGGAGGTGAATGTGATATCCCACATCGGTTAGGAAGAGGGAGGGAGCCTGGGCTATAAGTGGAGGCCGCTGGAGTTACACTGTCGAGGTGCCTTTTGGGGAAGGACAAGAGCGTGAACCTAGAAGGACAAAACTGTGCGAGCGACGCCCAAAGCGGACAATACCTACCACAGTAAGGGCCAGGGCGTTACATCGGGCTCTCTCCTGCGCGTAAACCCCTAGGTTCTATTTATAAGTGTTGATTTGCATAGCACAAGTATGGAAATCTGCACATACGGATGCGTAGTGGCGCCTAGATGCCAAGTCCCTGGAAGCGATTGTTGCTGGTGGCCTCAAAACCCTTCTGGACTTGTCTGCATGTTGGTGAAGTGGTGCCTAGGAGCCCCTAACTGGCACCTAGGCGTCAACTCCCTGGAAGCTATTATTACTGGATATGCTGGAGTTCTGGCAAAGGCATGTAGGGTGGCACTTAGGCGCCATCCCACATGCCTCTTGACTTGGTTCTGATCTGCATCTGCTTCGCACACATGCCTGTAATTTGTCTGTCCTTCCTGCAAAAATTATATAAACTAAATAAATGGACTAAAAATGCCTAATTTATACAAAAAATGCATAAAAACTAAATAATGCTCCTAAAATGCAAAGCGAGTAAAAATTAAGCTAAATGGATGTAAACTATGCCTAATCTCTTGGACTAACGCGCAAATATAATCTGAAATGGGCCATGATAACTCGCATTTTTATGGGTTATCAACATAGACACACTTATGTGAGTAGTAGTATCAAAATCTATCCACCAAGTATATCCAGGTATAGAAGCTAAATTAACCTCAGAACAAACCAAAGTGAGAAGCATTTCTTTACATGCCGACCATGATATTTAGTAAAATCCTTCTTTTGGTGTCCAGGAGTGTGATAAAAGTAACAACTTGATTTCTTGGTTGATTTCTTTTATTGTTTCTTATTTGCCACCCCACCTGTAGCTTCATTATCCTTTTTTCTTTTCTGTCTTTTTCTTAAAAGTACTTGCCATTTGAGTACTTTCGGGCCTGCTTTGTTTCATCACATCTTCTTCTTCCGCATAGTGTGCAACAAGCTCATTAAGAGATCATTTCTCATTCTGACAGCTATAGCTGATTTTAAACTAACTAAATTGTGTAAGAAGAGAGATCAAAACTAAATGCACCAGCGAATCATCAAATAGCTGTAACTCGAGCGCCTTTAGTTTCAAAGCAAGAGGAGACATCTCTATGATGTAGTCCCTTACGTTTTTTTTGCCCTTATACCTCATTGAAACAAATCTTAACAGAGTCAAACTTATTTTAGCTTTATTGCTTTTTCAAAGCGCTTTTCGGTTTCATCAAGGAAATCCTTGGCAGTAGTATCCTATTCAAATACACCACCCCTGAAAGCTTCTGGAATTGTCTTGCGTATGATCATTAAACTCATGCGATTTGAACGATCCGATGTCTCAAAGTCCCTTTTTCCTTTATGGAACTTGCAGCCATAAGAGGAATTAGTTGTTTAACCCTTAACGCGAGGTCAAGATCCGTACAGGCAAGAATGATCATAACATTCTCTTTTCATTGCTTGAAATTGGTTTCGTTGAGCATGAGAATATAATTGATGTTGGCAGATACAGTAGAAACACATCTCTTAGCTGAAAATAGAACAAAACAACATATTCACATAAGTTTCATATAAAACTTTAAAAAAATTCAAATGATGGCAGGGACCATTACAAGATACTTAGCACACCATTAATATCTAGTCTTCGGATAACAATATTAACTTATAACTAGTACTCTTGTTGTAGTAATTAAATATTGATAAATAAAGTCCTGTCTAGTAACAAGCCTTTCTTTAAACTAACTTAGTATTCACATAAAAATCCTAATAATTATCACATATGTATTACCACATGTGTGCATGCAATTCGGCTAAAAAATAACTTTCCTTTGGGCCGATTAATATTCGCATGAATCGCACTCACATAGTCATCTTAATGTTTTAAAAATAAATTAACCTACACAAGAGAGGTTACTTTGGTAGCATATTATTTCAATTAATTTATTTTAAAACATTAGATGTTCATTAAGAATGTTTGTACCATTATTTGAATTTAAATTTTCAAAAGATCCAAATATTGAATTTTACACAACAATAGGTTAATATGAATTTTAATAGAAAGCAACAAATCATGGAAGCATGAAAATTATTCACAAATTGCTTTCTAAATTCCTATAAATTAACCATATAACTTGATTGCACATATAAGTCAAAAATTACATGGATTTATATAAAATTCACAAAACTGATATTATTGGACCTATTTGGCTTAATCAAACCCTTCTATTTGATTCAAAATGTCCAAAAACATAGAAAATGACTATCAGATCATCCAAATCGGATATCGAGATCATAAAATATGTTTAAATTATTTTGGCCGGTTATTAGAATGCCAAGTGCCCATTTGGAGCTCGGTCAGGGTGCAAGATACTGGGCTGGGCCAGAAGAGATATTGGGTGTTTAATGGGCAGCTCGAGCGGAGCCCACTTCCAGGCGGGCAAGTTTATGGGCATTTTTGCATTTGGGTTAATCTTAGCCCACATTCTGCCTGGTCTGGCTATTGTGCTAAACTGGAGTTGGGCTAAGGTTGGGCTGGCACCTAATTAGGCTGGCTACTGAGGCAGACAGGCTTAGGCTTAGGGACTAGGCTACCTCTTCTTTGGCCTGTAAAATAGGCCTGCTAGAAGTAAAAGAGGCTTGCTATGGGCCCGCTAGAAATTGGAGCCCGCAGGCTTGGGCATAAGCCCAAACCTAGTTCGTAAGAGAGATAGCAAAGGGCCCTTTTAGAAAATTCATCTGGCTAAGGTGGTTTTTTGTAATTTCTTTCTGGTCAAGGATTTTTATGTAAAATGTCTTTTCTTCTTCCCTAAAACCATGAAACCCTAGCAGCCATGTTGTTCAGCCCTAGCAGCTGCCACCACCATTGCCAAGCCGCCGCTGCCAATGTTGCTGCTACCGCTGGCACCACCATGCTGCCAATATGCTAGTTGTCGCTGACAGTCAAATGGGTTTCATATATTCATTTCATGTATTCAATTTTTTATTAATGTATTCATGGACCATGCTACCGGTATGCTAGTCAACCGTTTGTAGTAAACGTGCATGGCAAGAGAGTCGGAATCCCATTAAGCTGACCGCGGCCAAATCTGAATCCCATCTGATTGAATCCATATGAAGCCATGACCGAATAACTATGCATGCTGGCAAAAAAATTAATGCAACCAGATTTGGCATGCCTGACACTAACGAAATTACATGGGAAGCAGAAATTGCCAATAAAAATTTTCAGAAAACAAAAATTAATGGGAGACCGAATTCTAAACCATCATATGCGTAATAAGCATGTTGAACACCAACAAGCATGCTTTAACTCACAACATTTGACACTGAAACTATCCAGATGCATATATCTATTGATCATATGCTTGCTTTAAGAAAGATTAATTTGATTTTGATGATTAACAAATAATTGAAATATCATTAAAAAGGTTCTAATGAATTTGTGTAAGTATGCTCAGATATTTTGTCTCTAATTATGTGTGTGAAAATGAAAATGTGAAATAATTTAAGTTTCAAGAGCTCAAATTCATGAATAGCAAATTCAGCAAAGTGAAGTCTTAGCCCAAGTCGACTTCACTTGTGTGGCGCCCCAAACCGAGACGTCACTTCCTTACCTCAAGACCTTATTGATTGGTAAATGTGAATCAGGATTGTTGCCCTGATCACGGGGCGGGATTTTAATTAGAACTCGTCTAAATTTTTTTTTTGTTTCTTCATTCATCGTTATTGCATTTATAACATAAGCAATGGAACACTTGTACATATCCTTTAAACCATTTCAATATGCTGTTATACATCATAGGCCCTCTTGACCTAATCATGACATTGCCATTCCAGACATATATTCATCCATACATACATTCATTCATTCATTCATTAGTTCTCCTAAAACTCAGAACCTTAAACAAGTTCACATATATATCAACATACCTAAAAACTTCCATTCATAGCATTCCACTCATCATGGCTAATCCTTTTAGCCCACCTGGGTATTACTTTGTACCTTCCTTCGTTGCTTAGGTCCATTGACCCCTTGAGTTTTCCGATACCTGTCTAAGGTTTGGGAAAATAAAACGTGAGTGACAACTCAGTAAGCAAGCATTTTATCATTAGGGCAAGACTTCCTTGAAAACCTTTTTCATAAATACCTTGAACACCTTTTTCCTGAGGATATTTATATGTCCCAAAATATTATCATAAAATCCTTTATTCATGAGGACAATTCTATGTCCTTGAACATTTTCATAAAACATTCATTCTTAAAATCATTTACAAGCCACATCCGAGCTTGTTAAAGCAAAACATACATGTTTTACCCTTTATAATTAATTTCTTTTTGTCTTGAGTGAACATTTCCAATGTTCCAAGACCTTTACGTAAAACCATCTTTTGCCAGTGGATGTCTCACGTCCAAAACATTTTTCTCATAATTCCTTTGGCAAAGGAGGACATTCTCATGTCCTAAAACATCATTCACATAAGCCTTTCTCGGCAAAGGACATTTTTATGTCCAAAAATAATTTTCATCATAAAATCCTTTAGCCAAGAGACATTTAAGGTCTCAAAACATTTTTCAAATAGCTTCCTTCGGCAATGGACATTCATATGTCCTAAAACACCTTTCATTAAAACACTTTGCCATTGGACATTCTCATGTCCATAAACACTTTTCATTTAGGCTCTTTAATAATGGACATTCTTATGTCCAAAAACAAGTTTGACATAAATCCTTTTCATAATCCCCGTCTTGGGGCTTCTTTATAACAAACAAGGCATATAAGATACATAAACCATTTCCATAAATACATTTACATAAAAATATTTCCTTTTATTCATGTTATTTACACTTTTATGTAAAACACCCTTTCTTTTCGGGTAACCATTTAATAAAAATCCTTTTAGGACAACTTTTCTTAAAAATGCTTTCATGTCCCAATCTTTGGGCTTTTCAAAAGAAAAACATAAGCAAATGCATTTCTCTCCATCCAATAGTGATACTTAGCAAGTGATCATGGTACTTTTTGGAAGAGAATCCTTAACAGCATGCTAGCCAGGCGGCTGTTCCTTTATCCTGCTCCCATCTCAGGGAGGGCACCGCTGGCACTCCTGTCATCCCTTAGCGACTTGGCCTTATGTAGAGTGGGCCCCAGTCATCCCCCCTATTCCGTGTACTGGTGCGCCATACATTATTATGACGGACCGCAGTCAGTTTGGTTTAAAGTATTATAGACCGCAGCCCGTATCCTTTAAAATCGGGATCACAAACCTCAGTCTGCATTTATAACTTAAAAACATCACAGACCTAAGTTTGTGTCTTTTTAAAACAAATCATTTAAAAAAAAAGCACATCACAGACCGCAGTCTGTGTCAACTTGTAAAGCGAGCGCATCCACTTTAAACAAGTTGTCTTTGAAATTTAGTTTTAGGATGACCTTCCTGAAATTCTTTTAAAACCATTTTGAATAAAATATTTTGATAAATATTGAAACATTTGAGAAACAATACATCTTAAAAACCCCTATAATAAAAGAATTGCAAAACCTTTGAATTTTTAAAATTAAACCATATATTTCTCTAATATTTTCTTGGTTTCCATTTCAGGGTCTTTTGCTCACAAAAGTTATGCAATTATACCATCCCCTTCTCAACCACTTTAAAATCAAATTATTGTCCACATATCTATCTTACCATTTTTACATAAAAAGGGGTTTGCAAAATCTTTTGTATGCCATTTTAGCAACTCGAAATCAAACCATTTTATGAAATCACTTATTAAGTTGGTCATCCTTAAATCCCATTCAACACATCCGTATAAACATTTTTCAAGACATTTTCATCATAGATTTTCTTATCCAAAGGAAATCAAAACTTTTTGAATATCATTTCAAAACAGATGGATTATGTCCAAATCATTGTTGATATTTAATTATCCTAACATAACAAAATCAATCTTTTTCATACCTCAAATCTCCTTTTTCTTTTTCTTTTATATCACGGTTATTTATCATAAACCATCATAAGAGAAATTCAAAATTTATTTACATTTGTTACTTTGTGAAAAAGGGTAAAATTTCCTTTTTCTTATAAAATACTTTTGGAACAAAGTCATAAAGAACTTGCTGACTTATAAGAAAATTCTTGAAAACCATTGGTATAAAATTCTCTAAAATTATCATCATGGAGAACTTGCTTACTCATAAGAAAATTTCTCATTTTCATTAACATGAAGCATTGCCAACCCATGGTAACACTTGTGATAAATTCTTTATCTTAAAAACATGTCGTTTGCTTCCCATGAAGCAAACTTTAAGGCTTTTCCTTAAAGCCATCGTTTTCCAAAACTTGTGGCTTTGCATTAAAGCCGTCATTTTCAAAACTTGTGCTTGCTCATTCATTAAAACATAATCATAAAAAAAATATTTACATAATCATCATTTCAACATATAGAGAAAAATCCATAATTTGAAAAGTTCGCTTGCTTACTTGTTCAACCTTAACTTCCTAAGTTAGCACTCTCTTTGCCTTTGCCTATACATACAATTGACATAGTATTCATAACACCTTTATTGGCTTGCATATTCCTAGTTTTCCAACCCATAATTCATTTCATGCATTAATTGCTTGAATTTCAAGTCGGTTTTCATATGCATAACATATAATCATGCCTTTCGTCATTTGATGCATATCATTCCATACCCCATGTGTAGGGTATTCCTTCATACACCTAACAAAGATTCATACATCATTACACGAGGTCTCATACCTCTCATTTATCATTTTTCATTCATTTTTCATATTTCATAAGTCGACGTTCGTTTTAAACATACATTCGATGTGTTAAACCTCATATATTAATCTTAAAATTTAAGATTAACATTACTCAACCATTCAGAAACTTTCATCTCTTTTTACCATAATTCCATGCATTTTTGCATTTTTAGAATTTACATACCCCATTTATCATTCATTCATACCCATCCTTCCATATAAGTCCATTTCTCAACACATACTTATGTGTTTCTTAAAATTCCTTAAAATAAAAATTTAATTATAATTTTAGTATGATTAAATCCCTTAATTAAAAAATAATTCAGGGTTAATTTTTTAAAATTTTAATCCATTTATCATAAGGTTCCCAAAACAGCAACTTTAGAACCCGTTTTTCATCGTTTCAATGCTCTCTTTAGCAACATGGTCTAAACAGATTTTTAATCCAAAATTTTCAGCCTTAAACCATAATTTTATTAACCCAAATTTAGGGCATTAACACATGTTTAAAATCCATATATTAGTTGCTTCCAAAACATCAACTTTCATATACATTTTGGGTACCCTCTGCACCCTTCTTTGAACATCCCTTTGCATATCTTTAAAAAATCATATTTAGGATAATCTTGTTTACCTATAATAGGTTAAACCCTCATAATCACTTGTTTATATCCCATTTTAAGTCAAATTCCATCACAAAAACCTGAAATTTAACATTTATCTTGATTTATTCCTTAAGCTGTCCATAATGCTGAATTCAGGCACACTGAATTCTCAAAATATTGAATTAATATCAAATAAAGTATTTTTAATCTGAAATTTCTACCATACCTTAATAACTACATTAATTAATCAAAATAAATATTTACAGAATAAAATATTTAGTATTTATATTTATTTTGGTATTTTTACTCTGCTGGACAGCAGCATCCCTTTTCAGACAGCCTGAATCACGTAAATTATGGGGTATATTTATACTTATAAAAACTTAATTTTTATTTTTTTTGTGTGATAATAAATATGTCTTATATATCATGTAAACTTTTCAGCCCCAAATTCCTTGTTTAACAATTATTAAAAATCATTTGGTGTAGCTGACCCTGCCACCCGTTCAATCCTGTCCAGGTTGATTTTTCCGGATTTGTAATTTGCAACGTTATTATCCTTTTAAGTTGAAAATTGTCTCATTAATTAATAACCCACTAATGAGTCTTCTAAAAAATTTTGAGGCTAAAAATCATTCATTAACTATTTCTTCCATATTTTCCTTTCCAAGTCCAGATTTGCTACACATGTGTGTAGATTTGATGATATGGGCTGTTTAATCCCCAAATTAAACTTTAAAAACCAACGTATTTAACTAAGATATTTAATCTTTGAAAAATGTTCCTTAAGAGGTCTTTTATGACTCAAAACCATGATTCCAAATCAAGAAGAAAACTTGAAAATTGGAAGGCTTAAACTTAACGGGTACTTACCCGATTTGGTTGCATCTTTGCCCCGAGCATCCCGAGCTTTTCCTTCCCTTTTTCCTTCTTATTTTCCTTATCTTTTCTCCCTTTCCTTGTTGCTGGGGTCGTGTGAGGCTTGCTGGATTTTTGGAGAATTTTTTCTCCCCTTAGTTTCCTCTCTTCTCTCTCTCTCTCTCTCTCTCTCTCTCTCTCTCTCTCCTTCCTTCCTTGCACGTTAAGTCTCCTTAAATAGTTGCTGGAATTTTCCAGCAACTAATGCTCTCATTTGACCCTATTTCTTGGTGCTCAAGCAACCCATAGGGTATTTAAGTAAATTTTATTTTCACCTTCCCAAATTGCCCTCATTGCAACGTCCATGAAGCTTCCCTCCTTGACTTGCATTTAATGGCTTTCATCTTTTTGTGATTAAGCAAATCCCATGATAATTAGCTTAATCCATTCTACCATATCGTTTTATCCATCTTTCTTAAGTTTCATCTCAAACTGAGTTTCCTAACTCTACTTATGACCACTTGAATTTATCTTTTGGATTTGAGGATAAAATAATTAATTATCACCCTAATCCCATCATGATTCTCTTAATCCAATCCATTAAAAATATTGGGCCTACCATTGTGAGCTTACCTTTCAAATTTCATCGAAATCTGCCTTGTAGGCTTCAAGTTATGAATTTTCTATCATTTTTCATCTTAATTCCATAATTACACTTTAATCTCCATAAATTAAATCATGGTAATTAACATGATTATTCATGACACAATTTCACCTTTCAATCCTCATTAAGCCCCTTGGGTCATACCGACTCACTTTAGGCTCCGGCGATTAAATTTTTAATCACCATTCTTAGTTAAAACCCTAATTACAAAATATCATTAATCATAAAATCATCCAAAATTCATTCAAGGTACACATGTATCATAATTACATGCCAAATGCCTTCATATGAGTCCTACTTGGATCCGGGTATCACAACTTGTGACTTGGGTGAAGTCCCATAGCCAAGTCGACTTTGCCTGCAACTTCAGATAGACAGCAAAATGAAATCTCAACCCAAGTCGACTTCACTTGCGACTTGGGTGAAGTCTCAACCCAAGTCGACTTCGCCTGCGACTTCGAAGGCAAAATTTTGGACAGCAAATGGACGGCAAGTTTTAACAAAGCAAAGTCGCAACCCAAGTCGACTTCACCCATCCCAAGTTGACTCCACTTGCGACTTCAACCTATAACGGTTGGAAATTCGAACGTTGGAACATTAGACGCACGTTAACTTCCACTCCGACAGCTAGATCTTTTTCCTCTATAAATATCATTGAAGTATGAGCGTGAACAAGTAGAGAAGAAGGAAATAAAGAGGAGATGAACTTACACCTTCCGTTATTCAAGAGTGTTTGAAATCAGTTGAACAACTATTGAAGCTTCAAGTGCTACTACTTCAAGTGTGCTTACAAGATTATCTTCTTCATATGACAAGGAGCAATTGGAGCTGATTGATTACACGTTGTAAAGTGTAAATTCTCTTTTGTCTATTTTCTTTTGTGTTGTTACCTTGGATCGGTGTTGGAGATCGAATTCAACAAGAAGCAAAATAGGGGGTTGGTTTGAGTTTGTCTCACTAACAGATTTTGCTTGATTGGTTTGAGTTTGTCTCACCAACAAATCAGACTTGGTTGGTTAGAGTTGGTCTCACCAACAAGTAACTATTGTATATGCCCCATAGAGCTAGAATCTAGAAGAGAGCGGGTGCTCTAGATGGTATTGAATATATAATAGTGGAACCCAAGACACAACGGGTGTGTGATTGGAAGAGTGGAGTAGGGAAGGTTGCTCAAACCACTATATACTATTGTCTCTTGTTTGGTTTGATTGCTTGCATTTTATATTTCATTTGCACCCTCTCATTCTATTTCATAGCACGTTTCATTAAGGTGATTAAACTTACAAGGGGTTAAGCTTCTAATTACGAAAAGAATTTTCAAGAACCCAATTCACCCCTCCCCTCTTGGGTTTTGCCATAAACTCGGGACCAACAATATCTACATGCATGCTAATATAATTAGAGGAAAACCAAAAAATAGAAGAAATATAAATCTTCTCAATAATTTAACATGAAGATTTGATTTTGATACCACTTGTTAGGAAAACCTCATTGATTAAAAATATTAATCATCCCAGGATCCTTCATGCTAAATCACCAAGAAAATAAATCATATGCAGAAGCATACTTGAATCTATAGGAGAAATTGTTGTTGAATCTAGAGGTTTCTGGGTCTTCTAAGTTAATGCCCTAGGGTTGTTTGGAGAAGGTGGTTCCTCTTTTCTAAAGATAGGATGTTAGAAAAGAAATCCTAAAAGATGCATAACCTAGGGACCACAACCCTTTATATATAGCATATCTATCTTTCTAATTTCTAATTTAGTTCATCATAAAAAAAGAAATTACAAAATAGACAATAAAGTTTCTACGCATAGGAGACCTATAGTCTATTAGATAATTTGGGGCCATACATCTTATGAAATCACTTTATAGCTTTGGGTCACTACTTATGATAGTGTATATATAATTATTATATATATCTAAGTCCAAAAATCCAACAAGGAGATGATGAACTGGTGTGTTGCATCTGTGATTAGGAATCATTGGTGGAGGATGGCTACAATTTTCAAATCGGTGCTTAATCAATGAATTTTAATGGTGTTGCTACTGTGATTTGGTTCCATCAGTTGGTGCTGCAATGGCTGGTAGGGTTTTGATTTCGGTTGCCAAAAATTTTTAAAAGCTTCTACTTGATTTGGATAGTCAGATGCTGCTGCTTGGATATGCGCTGTTTTGGTGCTATTGGTGGCCGAATTTGAAGATAGAGATGGCTATTAGATGGGTTTTTGTGGTTGCCACTTTGGCTTAGCTGCGGTTTGCAATTGGACGTTTGATTAGGATTGGCTAAATGCAATTAGCTGCTGGTTTGGGCAGCTTGGGCGGCATCTCGTGGCTATAGGGTTAGGTGAGTCCTACCTATTTTGGTTGGAGTGGAGACGAGTTAGAGCTTTAGGGATGATGGAGCACTGAAAATTCATGCTCCAGAGATGTTCCTGTAATCAAGCACATGCGTCTAATCACTCAATCCAAATTATCCTTTACAAATTATTTTAAACCTACCAATAATAATATTAATAATTTATTAATTTTCTACCCCACATTTTGAAATTGTATTATTAAATGCATCATATTTTCAACCTATAACATCCAACTAATTTGAACTATTTAAGATGTTTATAATTTTATCTCCAAATCATTTAAGAAAATCAGTAAATATATATGTTTTTATAGATCATACGAGATTTCATTTTATCATGAAATATATTTGATCCTTGCAAAACGACTCATTTTGTACTTCTTTGTGGCGCCCCGAACTGGGGTGCCTAGAAGCCTTACTCTGGGATCTTGTCGATTGTAAATGTGACTCGGGATTGTTGCCCTGATCACGCCGCGGGTTCTTAATTGGATCTCGTCCATTTTTTTTCTTTCTTTTTCTTTTCTTTCATCACATAAACATATACTCATCATTATTCATAATGGACTTATCCTACATGCATGACTTTTGATTTCCTCGGCATTATATACCTCTTACACCAGGTGACTTGTCATTCTCATGTAGAGAATTATTTGCACCATCCCTTAAAAACATAATTTCAAATTCATGCTTTCCTTTTTAATCCATGTATGAAAATGTAATGCATTCATTCACACATAACAATCCTTTACCTCCACTCTTGAGAAGACGCCGCTGGCACACAGCCCATACGAATCAGCAATAGTGAAGAGGGACCCTCTGATCCACTTTCTACCTCCACCAAAGCCTCTTCATTATGCATCATACATGTGCACATGTCCATGAACATCACATGATATCAATATGCCAGCATGACTTTTCATAAAAACTCATAAACATTCATCATTTCAAAACATTATAGGAATGGCCACCCTTAAACACATTTCATAAATACTTGAGAATAAAACATATTTTCGAAAGGGTTTGCTTACTTACCTTCTCAGTTCGTGTCCTCAACCTTTTCCTTTCCTCTTCCTATATAAGGAAATCAGATATTTTATCCATCTATTCCATGTCTTAGATTGCTTTCCATGCATGCTTTATGATTACATATTACCTCATTTTTATAGAGGTTATCCCTTTATAAATATTTGGTCATTACCTCCTTATATGGATTTTTATCCATAAATCCTAAAAAATTCGATCCATATATCATTATAAAAATAAATCTCAAATTTTCCCAAAATCATGTTGTTCACTGCTCATAGTTACTGTTCATGATTACTGTTCACCCGAGGTTACTGTTCACAGCGTGTTGGTTAGTATTCATGGGTTCGAAAAATTGCATTTTTTCCAAAAACAAAAAATACCATGACATAGCTCTCAGTTAGTATATCATGAGAAAATTCATGAATTTTGAATTTATCATCATTAACTTGGCCAATTAAATCATTTTCTCCATATACTAAAATTCATCATAATTTCACTTAAGCACAATCCTTAAATCCAAAAACTATGAGATTAATATATCATCATTCCAACATCATAACTATCATAAATATTCATCCCAAATCATAATTTAACAATTTTGGAGCATTATTTGCACATTTCATACATGATTTTCCCGAATGCTCTATCTTCGTTCTAAATTTTTGATGTTTTGACATAATTCCACATTGGCATTATAACCATACTTATTTTCTCATGCTTAGGCATTATCTACGCATGATTTTACCCTGCTTAACATCCAAAATAAATTTGGGTAGAATTCACTTACCCAAAATGAAGATATCCTCCTTTTTGTCACACGTTTCCTCTTGAACCTTCTTTTCAACCCTTCTCTAATGGCCTAGAACGATTTTGGGAGTGGGGAAACTTGGATTTCTCAAGATTGGGTTGAGAATGGAGTGCCTTGGATGTTCTCACCTTGCCCCTATTTATAGGGTTGAATTTTTCATCAAATTACAATTTACCCCCTTTGCTTGAGGTATTAAATTCAAAATATTTTTTTCCAATTTCCATGAAATGTGTTGAGCCTTGTGCAGCCACCATAAAGCAGCTCAAGCCCCCTAGCAGCCCTATTTATCTATGATTTTTTTATTTATTAAAATTAATTATTTTTAAGCTAATTCATCTCAACCGTTGATTTTTGATAAGATTGATTTTGGACCATTGGATTTTGGCCCAAAAGTCAAGCCTCAAGCAGCCATCACAGCTTTTAATTAATTATTTGATTTTTTTAATTAATTAAAATTAACAAAATCAAACTTGAAATTAATGAAAAAGAAAAATTGCTTTTTGATCTTCTAATGACATTTCATCTTAACCTTTGATTCATGATTTTTGTTAAATCCTAAACCATTCATCATGTTCATCATAAATATTTGGACATCCATAAAAAATTTCACCTCAATCCGATGTCCGGATTGCAAATTATGAATTTTTCTTCATTTTTCTTCAAAATCATCCTTAAATCCGAAAATCATTAAAAAATTCAAAAAGCATCACTATTCCTCTTTTGTCTTTTAGTGGGAAGCTTCCCTTTTCATCTTTTATGATTAAGTTAATCCAAATTGATTAACTTAACATATTCCATAATCCCACATTTACTATTCATGTTTCACTATTTATCCGAATTTACATTTCATAATTCATTATTTAATCTTCCAATTCCATATATTGCAAAATATCATCCATATATTTTATATAAGGTTTATAAACCTAGGGTTTCATACATGCCTCCAAGATCGGAGTTTCACAATAGACTCTCATGTATGGTTTACTTCATTGAAGTTTTTTAATTATAAAATTTTCAAATCAGTACATAAATATTTTTAATCATCTTTAGAACCTTTAATCTCATTTCTATTTTAATGCAAAATGGCCTATTTTATAGCAAATATAAAGGTTTTACGAAAAATATAATTTTTAAAAAAAATTTCGCTCAAAACCTGCATTTTATTAGCACTTTTCATAATAAAAGGTGTGAATTTGTTATAAAAATATATGAAATTTTGTGACTTATCATACCACTCGCACATCCTGAATAGTCAAAATTATTTTTATGATATAATTTGATCCTAATCTCAGATTTGGACAATCCAGTAGTCAATTTTTATATTTTTAGATAATCTAATTCTAGACAAATGAGATTTGTCGTTAGAGGGCATAATGATATGGTTTTCGTGGGTAGTCCTATGTCAAGTGATCAATCATTAGCTTGTGGCTCACCTAAGATAAAATTGTTCAAGTTTTTCTTTTTCACTTGGTAGATGAGTTGAATCAGCTAGATTTTGAATAATTAGAAGAGTATATAGACTTATTGCATTTGAGATAATAGAAATGCACTATATACTCACTTTATATTTTATTTTTTACTTACTAAGTTTTACTCACTTTTAATGTTTTAATTATCCCACAAATAACGCGACAGCTGGATTGTGATGGCTTTATTTAGAAGTTTATGGAGTGTGAATCTTATTTAATATTTATTTTGAATTTAAACTTAATTATGGGTTGTAATAAGTTGTAATAACATTAACCAACATTGGATTATTTTGATTTATTATTTTAACAATAGTTATTCTATTATTCTTCTCTTTATGCTCATGACATGATTTAAGCTTAGCCCAACATATGATGGATTTGGGAGATAACCTCCAAGCCTAAATCTAGTGCACAAATTTTTTTTTTAAGTTTGGGGTATTATATTAACAAAGTAGCTATTGGAAATTTTTCTTTAAAAAAGAAGTTAAACTCCCCATGCGTCGCTAGCTGTGGTAGTCGCGCATTGGCAAGACTCGCCCATACTTAGCTCACCAACAAACTCGCCCATGCAAACAACTAGGATGGAAATGCAGAGTAAGGAGTTGCCATTGATGCCATCACTTCGATTTGTGATGCCAAATCTAAGATGGCTTCTGTCAGAGTGAATGAAGATAAGCAGTGGGCAGATGGACAAATGGTAGGATCTTCATTTTGGGTAAGTCAGATGGTTACAATAGCAGTAAGGAGGGGTATTGTATGGTAATGCAAATGGGAACATTAGCTATAAGAGGGACGAGCAAAGCTTTTGTGGTTTTTGCTGGTTTCTCACAAGATCTAGTTGAGTCGCTGTCAATAATCTCATTGGTGTAAATCACAACATTGTTGTAGCCTGGGAAGGACTTGGCTGGGGAAATGCATTTTAGCAATGGTGCTTTGCTTTGCTAGTGCAATCAAATTCATGCTCCTAGGCCCCCAATTTGTACAATTTATGTTATCTCCATAATATTATAACATTGCCCATCATTCACGTAAACGACGTCTTAAAAAGATGCTTTTGTAACGCCCCATTCCTAGAAATACTCAATAACTAGTCAATGGGTACTACACAACCTAAGAAAAATTCGACAGCATCTCCCCATAATATACAAGGGGTAATATGGAATACATGACCTGATATTCATAAACATTTCAATTTGTAACATTTAATTCTATATGCATCCACTAACAAGAAGGTTACTTGTGACTACGTTCTCTGCAGCTTGTGCCTCTTGTGCATTTGCAGCTTAAACCACTGCCATTACTTGTGGTCTTCTATCGACCTGAGGACGAGTCTGCTAAGGATAGGGTCCTCTCTTAACCTGTGTCCCACCAGGAGGAATATTATGAGCTGGTAATTGCTGTTGTACTCGAGCTGCCCCTACTCCTCCTCCACCTAAGAGCATAGGGCTTGTGCCCTTGTTGACGACAGTAGAAGCAAACAATTTGTCATCCCGCCCTCTGTCTTTGAACTTGTGGCTGCTGTGGTTGTTGCTCTCTAACTTGAGATTGTGTTTGTCCCCTTGTCTGCTCTTCCCCTTGACCTACTAATTGTGGGCATGTTGCTTTTCTATGACCCAACTGACCACATTGGAAACAAGCTGACTTAAATGTAAAAGTTCCACCCTCAGCAGTTTTCTGCCTCTTATGTCCTTGTGCCTCTCCTCTTGGCCCTTTTCTCTTTTCCTTAATCCTCTCTTGCTCTTCTTCTTCCCGCTCTATCATGCGGGCTCGATCAAGTATTTCACCATAATCACGTAACATGAAAGGCGTCAATCCCCTTCGAATAGAGAATTTTAGTCCCTCTTGAAATTTACGTGCTCTTTCTTGCGAATTGGTTCTTATCCATGAGTCAAATCTAGAAAGAGACCGAAATTTAGCATCATATTATTCCACGGTCATTTTCCCTTGTACCAAGTACATAAATTCTGATGCTCGACGTGTCTTTTCACTATCAGGCACATAGTGGGCAAGAAATCTTTCCAAGAATTCAACCCATCGTAATCTTCCTCCCTCATCTGGTAACACAGCTTTCTCGGCATCCCACCACTGTTCTGCATCCCCCTCCATCACATAAAGAGCATACTTGACTTTTTGTTCTTCTGTGCATTCCATATAGCTAAAAATCTTTTCCATTTTCGCCACCCATCGATCCACAATTAAGTAATCTCTTTCCCTTTGAAAAATAGGAGGCTTCATCTCCTGGAATGCTTTGATGTCTAACTTCTCCTCTTGAGGCCTTCTTTCTTCTTTCTCTTGCGTCCTTACTCTCATCCTTGGACCCGTTCGGTTTGTGTCACCTAAAATCTTTTGTTGTCCTCTTTGAGTGTCTAAGCTTGCCGCCATTCTGTCCATCTGCACTTGCATAAAATCTTAAAAATTCTGCATCATACCTTTCATCATTCCCATCATAGCCTCCATGCCTTCTTGTGCCCCAGTATTCACCTCTGGTCCTATAGGAATTTTGCCACCACTTGTTCCTACTCCACCTTGACTGTTAATCCCATGATAACCCCCACTAGGATTCTCCCAGCATTCATCGTCATCTGTGTTCTCCTCATCTTCTTGAAGTGGAGACCTCTCCCGTGCAACTTGCTCTTGTTATTGGCCTTGAATAGCAAGTGACATTTCATGAGGTGGGACTATCGTTTCACTTGGTCCACCCTCTTCCATAATGCCCTTTCCCTTATTAAGTCTTGTCCTTAGTGCCATCCTCTGTGCAACATCCATAAACAATTAAGATTAAGCAACATAAGCTTGACCAATGTACACTAACTAATCAACCAAAGATATTCCAAATTCCATCTCAATAACCTAGACTAGCATTTCTAACAATATACTACGAACTTAACATATTGTACTAGATACTCGCCTAATCTCTTTCCTTCACTAACTCAACAATTTAGAACATTCTCATGCTCTGATACCACTTTCTGTAACGCCCCATTCCTAGAAATACTCAATAACTAATCAACGGGTACTACACAACCTAAGAAAAATTCGGCAGCATCTCCCCATAATATACAAGGGGTAATATGGAATACATGACCTGATATTCATAAACATTTCAATTTGTAATATTCAATTCTATATTTATATACTTGCATCATCATATAATAAGGACATTCATATAGAAGGAAAATCATTGAATGTTACCCATACACATCAAGCAAACCTAATGACTATGCATATGTGCATCCACAAAGATTATAATCCAATCCGAAATACCAAATACAGTATGTTTGTCAAAGTAAATCCGTCTCAATAATCATCTACATATACAAATATCAAAAGAGCATAAATTTTAAAAGAACTGAAATTAAAGATATAGTGCTATGGTCTCCCAGATGTGATCTTCAACTTGTCCCATCTTGAAGTTCCCCACCTGGCCTGTGATCTAAAGGCAAAATAACAAACGATATGAGTCTAAATATACTCAGCAAGTCGATAGTGGTTAGCACAAAGTGAAAATAAGTAAATTCTGGATGCACATGTTGTGTTCATGATAAGACATAAGGGTCCAAACACCCACTCCCAAGATCGTATGCATAAAACCACATATAAATAGAAGAACACAAACAATCCTCTACTCATGTCTATAAAGGGCCATGAACAATCCTCTCCTCATGGTAATCAGGGCCATGAACAACCCTTTACAACCAATCATTTTAAACAACACATTATACATAACAGACAAGGATAAATGCCACAAACCACACATACAACATCGGCAAGGTTTACTTTAAATTCAACACACAAAACCGTCATACAAGCATTTTACCAAACACATGATAGGAGCAAAATAAGGGAACCCTCAATTCATACTCTCATTTGAGCTGAATTGATTAACAACATATTTAAGAATACAGAAACTGTTAACAAATCCTTTACTTCATAGAAATCGCACATTCATAGCAAATTCTCCATTAACCCTGCTTACCCTAACTGTTACAAACCCTATGCCCCATACCACAAAATTATTCGATACTACACACTCCCACCAGTCTCACATCACGTTTAGCATAAAATTTCATCACTAAATTAAGAAGGGGCGACATCTACTTACCTGGATCGTAATTTCTCCCAAAAATAGTGACCCTAACTTGGATCGCAGAGATTCAGAGCTTCCTCAATTGGAGTTGACGATCTTCAAAGCAGTCGGTAGAGCTTTCTTGAAGGAATCTATGGCTAGACCGAATGGAATGGTAGGGAAAGAAGAGAAGAAGCAGAGAACGTGAAGAGAAGAAGAGGAAAAGATAGCTGGGTGCGGGATGAAAATAAACCCTAGCGCGCGGGCTTCCCTTATTACTGAACCCCCATCGGGTCGGGTCAAAGCATGGGTCGGGTCTAATTGCAATAAGTAATTTACTCTCCCACTCCTACGACTTAATAATTAAAAATTTTTCCGAGGGCGCTGCCTCCTTCACCCCCGCAATAGTCATAGTGCTGAACAATGGAACGCTGATCATACACCTTTTAATTTATACTTAATATGCTAAGATCATAATACATGCACGTATGCACTTTACATCCCCTAGATGTCATGTCCATATATGTTATGTATCCATTAACATCATAAATTCCTACTAGCATGTTCATAAGTTACCTCATAAATAGAGAAGGGTTATAATCAAAATAAAATAAAATACCTGGTCCTCACAACTTTATCTATAACTTATCCTAACACGCATGAGTCTTGAATTGCCCCATTATACATAGTGGCTCAATTTTAATTAATGTGGCAAAAAATGCCTCAAATTGGGGTATCTTTAATAATTAATGTATAAAGATTCTTTTGATAATGAAATTAAAATTCAACCCAACCACATGAATATTTAAAAGTATTTATTTGATTAAGAAACTAAATCCATTTATTTAAAAATTCGAAAGACCACCATACTTAAAGTGTATAATAAAAATTTTTATTCATATATAAATTTTGGAGCTGTATTTGCAATGTCTAAATTACGTTAATAAATCAATGGAAAATCAAGCACAATTCATATTTTGATGATAAACAATCCAAATTTGAGAATTTAAATGTACTAACAAGTGTGTTGAAATGTTTTAAGTTGGAAATTTTCAAATGTAAGTCACGACAGATCAAGATGTAGAGTCACGTCGACTCAATCATCGACTTAGGTCAACTTGATACCAAAGTCGACTCCAAGATTAACTTCAACAGAATTTTTTTGATAATGCTGAAATTGTGGACACGTGAGCAAGCGAAGTTGCAACTGAAGTTAACTTTGAATGCGACTTAGGTCAAGTTGCAATCCAAGTTGACTCAGCATGCAACTTAGATGGTCCTCAGGCTTTCAATGAAGAATCTATAAAAGTCAAGTCACATCCCAAGTTGACTCTTATGTGTGACTTAGGTGAAGTTCTAGATGAAGTCGACTCAAGTACATGACTTGAGCAAAACAAGTGCAGGCAATTTTAAAGTTCCAAGCATACAATAGGTACTAAAGTTGCACACCCAAGTCGACCCTATACGCAACTTAGGTCAAGTCTCAAACAAAGTCCGCCCAATATAGACTTGGACATCAAAGGAACTCAAAACTTATAGAAATAAGCTCGAAAGTCATTAAATGGAATTCATGCTACACATATGTTGTTAAACCAAAGACAAATTCCATGAATTAAAGATCAAGTTACAGATGGTTTGATATCCAATTATACGCCACAAGATAGAAAAAAGTATATTTCAAGTTTGAAGTATATTGAGTCAAAGAAAGTTGAAACATGAAGATTTTAGAGCATAAATGTGAAAGCAGTCAATTTATGAAGATTTCAAATTCGAAAAAGTACAATGTCCAGTGCAGTCGCAACCCAAGTTGACTTCACTTGCGACTTGGGTCAAGTCCCGGACCAAGTCGACTCCTACATGGAACTTAGAGCTGAAAATAAGGAGAAAACTCTGGGGAACGAAGTGCAAAAAATTAAAGTCACAACTGAAGTAGACATTAGCCTATAACTTAGTTGAAGTTACACCCGAAGTCAACTCCGGGTGCAACTTGGATTGCAATGGTAGAAAACATTTGACGTTGGTGCATTTAATGTGCTCCACCTTCTAAAGTTGCACAACCAAGTCGACCCTATACGCAACTTGGGTCAAGTCTCAAACCAAGTCCGCCCAATATAGACTTGGACATCAAAGGAACTCAAAACTTATAGAAATAATCTCGAAAGTCATTAAATGGAATTCAAGCTACACATATGTTGTTAAACCAAAGACAAATGCCATGAATTGAAGATCAAGCTACAGATGGTTTGATATCCAATTATACGCCACAAGATAGAAAAAAGTATATTTCAAGTTTGAAGTATATTGAGTCAAAGAAAGTTGAAACATGAAGATTTTAGAGCATAAATGTGAAAGCAGTCAATTTATGAAGATTTCAAGTTCGAAAAAGTACAATGTCAAGTGTAGTTGCAACCCAAGTTGACTTCACTTGCGACTTGGGTCAAGTCTCGGACCAAGTCGACTCCTACATGGAACTTAGAGATGAAAATAAGGAGAAAAATCTCGGGAAGGAAGTGCAAAAAATTAAAGTCACAACTAAAGTAGACATTAGCCTATAACATAGGTGAAGTTACACTTGAAGTCAACTCCGGGTGCAACTTGGATTGCAACGGTAGAAAACATTTGACGTTGGTGCATTTAATGTGCTCCACCTTCCATTCAAAATAACCTCTCATCTGTTTAAAGCATGATAAGGAGAGTTATGAGAGTCAGCTGGAGCAGTCATGGAGCTTTCATCTTCCTCTTTCAAGTAGTCAAGTATACATTAATTGCTCTATTGAGAAGAACTCCATTACTTACTGCAAGAGCCGTAATGGTTTAACATTTTTAAGCTTCCAAGAGTTCTCTAGTTGTTGAATCTTCTTTGTACAATTTGTAACATGTATCTCTTCTTTGTTATTTAATCTTTTGTATTGCTACTTGGCTTAGTGTTGGAGACCAAGGCCAAGTAAAACAAGTAATGTAGGTTAGAGTGTGACTCATCGTCTACTTATGTTGAGATTGTAAAGGCCTCTTAGAGTTATAATCTAGAAGAGAGCAAAAGCTCTAAGTGTATCTCTATTTGATATAGTGGAACCCAAAACAAAAGGGTATGTTCTTGGAAGAACGGAGTAAGGAGGGTTGTCCCGAACCACTATAATTTCTTATGTTTGCTATTAGTCATTTTACTTTGCTCTATTACTCTCCAAAGTTTCATTCAAGGGAATACAGTCTACCAGAGGTTAAGTTTTTATATATCAAAAGAATTAAAAAAAAAAACAATTCACCCCTCCCCTCTATGGTTTTGTTACAAACTCAGGATCAACAAGTAGTATCAGAGTAGGACTATGAATTTTAGCAAAGTGATCTAGTCTTAATGGCATCTCAATCAACTTCCACGCTGCATTTGCTGAGGGTTAATTTTCACAAGACCATTGCTTTTTATGGTAGTTGTGGAACCCCGATCTTTGAGACGTGTACAAAACCCTAGGGTTGTAAACCCTAGGTAATATATTTGAGAAATATATATTGATGGATATGAAATATATGGAAATGAAGGTTAAAATAATTATGCATGAAATTCGGATGAATAGTGTACGTGAATAGTGAAACGTGAATAGTAAATGTGGGATTAAGGAATATATTAAGTTAATCACTTTGGATTAACTTAATCATAAAAGACAAAAAAGGAAGCTTCCCACAAAAGGACAAAATAGCCACTTTTGGAATTTTTTATTATTTTCGGATTTTTAATTGATTTTTGGAAGAAAATGAAGAAAAATTCATATCTTGCAATCCGGACATCGGATTGAGATGAAATTTTTTATGGGTGGCTAAGATGTGATGATGGACATGATGAATGGTCCAAGATGTGATGAAAATCACAAATCAAGGGTCAAGATTCAACGTCATTTGAAAATGAAAAAGTAGCTTTACTTTTTCATTAATGAGAATTGACTTTTGATTAATTTTAATTAATTAAAGAGATGAGTAATTAATGAAAAGCTGCTGGAGCTTGGACTTTTGGGACCAAATCCAATGGCCCAAAATCAATCTTATCAAAAATCAACGGTTGAGATGAATTAGCTTTAAAATAATTGATTTTAATAAATAAAAAATCATAAATAAATAGGGGCTATCTAGGGGGCAGGAGCTGCTGATTAGGGTGGCTGCACAAGGCTCAAAATATTGCATGGGATTTGGGAAAAAATATTTAGAATTAAATACCTCAAGCAAGGGGGTAAATTCCAATTTGATGAAAAATCAAAAACTATAAATAGGGGAGCATGGTGAACGACCAAGGCACACCCATTCCAGCTCCTTTGAGCATTTACAACCCCCAAAACACGTTTTGGCCATAAAGAGAGAAGGAGAGAAGGAAGGAGAGAGAAAATGGGAAGGAAATGAGGAGTTCTCCACTTCGGGTAAGCAATTTCTTCTCAAATTTCTTTTGAATGTTAAGTAGGATAAAATCATGCTTAGATAATGCCTAAGCATGATAAAATAAGTAAATTTATAATGCTTAATTAGAATTATGCCGAAACATCGAAAATTTGGAGCAAAGATGGAGCATTCGGGAAGATAGCATATGATATGTGGAAATAATGCTCCAAATTTGATAAATGATGATTTTGGATGTATGATTATGATAAATATGATGTTGGAATGATGATATATTAATTTCATGATTTTTGGAATTAAGGATTATGCTTAAGTGAATTTATGTTGATTTTTAGTATATGGAGAAAATGATTTTTTTGGCCAAGTAAATGATGATAAATTCAAAATGTATGAAATGTCCTATGATATACTAGGCATAAGGTATGTCATGATATTTTTTATTTTTGGAAAAAATATCAATTTTTGGAACCCATGAACAGAAACCACGTCTCTGTGAACTATAACCTCGGATGAACAGTACGTGAACAGTAATTGCTACAGTGCCATGAACAGTAATTATGAACACCAAACAGCGTGATTTGGGGAAAAAATTGAGATTTATTTTTATATTTTATGAAGATATATGGATGGAATTTTTAAAGGATTTATGGATAAAAATCCATATAAATGAGTAATGACTAAGTATCTTTATACGATTAACCTCTATGGGAATGAGGTAATGAAAGGTTATAAAGCAAGCATGGAAAGTAAACATAGAATGGATGGATAAAATATCCATTTTCCTTGTATAGGAAAAAAAGGAAAGGAAAAGGTGGAGGACACGAACTGAGGAGGTAAGCAAGCACAACTTTGAAAATATGTTTTATTCTGAAGTATTTATGAAATGTGTTTAAGGGTGTGCATTCCTATAATGTTTTGAAATGATGAATGTTTATGAATTTTTATGAAAAGTCATGCCGGCATATTGATATCATGTGATGTTCATGGACATGTGCACATGTATGATGTATAAGGAAGAGGCTTTGGTGAAGGTAGAAAGCGGATCAGAGAGTCCCCCTTCATTATTGCCGAGTCGTATGGGCTGTGTGCCGACGGCGTCCTCCCCAGAGGTGGAGGCAAAGGAATGTTATGTTTGAATGAATGCATTGCATTTTCATACATGGATTGAAAAGGAAAGCATGGATTTGAAATTATGTTTTTAAGGGATGGTGCAAATAATTCTCTACATGAGAATGACAAGTTACCTGGTGTAAGAGGTATATAACGCTGGGGAAATCAAAAGTCATGCATGTAGGAACCATGTAGGCGTCAAGAGGAAGAGAGGTTCCTCTTAATGAGGCCAAGTCGGAGACAGCCGGCGTATTGGACCATGTTATGTGAGATGTTCCCTGAGCTAGCGTACCCGCACACGAAGGTTTATGTCAGGAGTGGAAAGGAAGCATTTGCACATCCAATGTTTATGAAAAGGTTTCTATTCCATTGATAGTTGATCATTTGCTAAGTGTCTCCTATCAAATGGAGAGAAATGCATTTACAAATGGTTTACATGAAAGGCTTTTATGAATGGTTTATGAAAGGTTTCCAAAAATGGTTTACGAAAAGGTTTCTATTCCGTTGGTAGTTGATCACTTGATAAGTGTCTTCTATCGAATGGAGAGGAATGCATTTAAAATGAAAAATGCTTGCTTATTGAGTTTCGACTCATGTTTTGTTTTCCCAACCTCAGACAGGTGTAGGGAAAGCCAAGAGATGAAGGGCATGAGTTGCTAAAGGAAAAGAGGAATCTACAAAGGTTAGTAGATTTTTGTATGAATAGATTCCCTAATGGGATATGATGAAAAAGGACATAGGTTGTATGAAATTATGAAGTTATGAATAATATGAGAAGTTGATGATTTATGATGATATGGATAAGTCAATTATGAATGATGATGAGCATATGTTTATGTGATGAAAGAAAAGAAAAAGAAAAAGAAAAAAAAATTGGATGAGATCCAATTAAGTACCCGCCGCGTGATCAGGGCAACAATCCTGATTCACACTTACCAATCGACAAGATCCCGGAGTAAGGACAAATGTGACGGCTCGGTTCGGGGCGCCACAGAAATTGGTATCAAAGCAAGGATTGGTAAATAGGCGGGAAAAGAAGAAAATAAATGATGATGAAAGGATAGGTCTGATATCACAGAGTGTGATACTAGAACAAGGATTGATAAATAGTTATGGAAAGAGAAAAATTATGGGTAATAGAAAAGGAATAATACCACAAAAGTTGGTATTAGAATATGAATTGATGGATAGGCAAAGATAATGTCTATATTTATGAAGCTATGATATTTTTATGATGAGATAAGAATGGTATCATATCAAGGAATGGTAGATGAGTATAGAAGGAGCAAAACGAAAAGAAAGAAAAGGTATGATACCACGGGAAGTTATATCATAGCAATGATTGAGAAATGAATGTACATCATGATATAGAATTGTAATGTCATAGATTGAAGAAGAAAAGGAAATTGTTTGGAATTATTTTCCAAACTCAATACATTTAAAGATAGGCAAGGAAGAGGAAGGAATTTCTTCCATACAAAATAGAAAGTTAGCAAAAGTCTCTTCTGACTTTTGAAAAAAAGATTAATGATGTTATGATGCAAAGATAATCTTTGCTATAAAATTAATTTTACACATATATGAGAGCAGTGGATACTGAGCTCTTTATTGGAGATGGTTGATGATTGATGACTAATGATTGATGATTGATGAGATTAAAATTGCGCAGCAAAAGCGTGATGGAAAAAGACAGGTTTCGGGACGAAACCTAATGTAAGGGGGGAAGGATTGTGGAACCCCGATCTTTGAGACGTGTACAAAACCCTAGGGTTGTAAACCCTAGGTAATATATTTGAGAAATATATATTGATGGATATGAAATATATGGAAATGAAGGTTAAAATAATTATGCATGAAATTCGGATGAATAGTGTACGTGAATAGTGAAACGTGAATAGTAAATGTGGGATTAAGGAATATATTAAGTTAATCACTTTGGATTAACTTAATCATAAAAGACAAAAAAGGAAGCTTCCCACAAAAGGACAAAATAGCCACTTTTGGAATTTTTTATTATTTTCGGATTTTTAATTGATTTTTGGAAGAAAATGAAGAAAAATTCATATCTTGCAATCCGGACATCGGATTGAGATGAAATTTTTTATGGGTGGCTAAGATGTGATGATGGACATGATGAATGGTCCAAGATGTGATGAAAATCACAAATCAAGGGTCAAGATTCAACGTCATTTGAAAATGAAAAAGTAGCTTTACTTTTTCATTAATGAGAATTGACTTTTGATTAATTTTAATTAATTAAAGAGATGAGTAATTAATGAAAATCTTCTGGAGCTTGGACTTTTGGGACCAAATCCAATGGCCCAAAATCAATCTTATAAAAAATCAACGGTTGAGATGAATTAGCTTTAAAATAATTAATTTTAATAAATAAAAAATCATAAATAAATAGGGGCTAGCTAGGGGGCAGGAGCTGCTGATTAGGGTGGCTGCACAAGGCTCAAAATATTGCATGGGATTTGGGAAAAAATATTTAGAATTAAATACCTCAAGCAAGGGGGTAAATTCCAATTTGATGAAAAATCAAAAACTATAAATAGGGGAGCATGGTGAACGACCAAGGCACACCCATTCCAGCTCCTTTGAGCATTTACAACCCCCAAAACACGTTTTGGCCATAAAGAGAGAAGGAGAGAAGGAAGGAGAGAGAAAATGGGAAGGAAATGAGGAGTTCTCCACTTCGGGTAAGCAATTTCTTCCCAAATTTCTTTTGAATGTTAAGTAGGATAAAATCATGCTTAGATAATGCCTAAGCATGATAAAATAAGTAAATTTATAATGCTTAATTAGAATTATGCCGAAACATCGAAAATTTGGAGCAAAGATGGAGCATTCGGGAAGATAGCATATGATATGTGGAAATAATGCTCCAAATTTGATAAATGATGATTTTGGATGTATGATTATGATAAATATGATGTTGGAATGATGATATATTAATTTCATGATTTTTGGAATTAAGGATTATGCTTAAGTGAATTTATGTTGATTTTTAGTATATGGAGAAAATGATTTTTTTGGCCAAGTAAATGATGATAAATTCAAAATGTATGAAATGTCCTATGATATACTAGGCATAAGGTATGTCATGATATTTTTTATTTTTGGAAAAAATATCAATTTTTGGAACCCATGAACAGAAACCACGTCTCTGTGAACTATAACCTCGGATGAACAGTACGTGAACAGTAATTGCTACAGTGCCATGAACAGTAATTATGAACAGCAAACAGCGTGATTTGGGGAAAAAATTGAGATTTATTTTTATATTTTATGAAGATATATGGATGGAATTTTTAAAGGATTTATGGATAAAAATCCATATAAATGAGTAATGACTAAGTATCTTTATACGATTAACCTCTATGGGAATGAGGTAATGAAAGGTTATAAAGCAAGCATGGAAAGTAAACATAGAATGGATGGATAAAATATCCATTTTCCTTGTATAGGAAAAAAAGGAAAGGAAAAGGTGGAGGACACGAACTGAGGAGGTAAGCAAGCACAACTTTGAAAATATGTTTTATTCTGAAGTATTTATGAAATGTGTTTAAGGGTGGCCATTCCTATAATGTTTTGAAATGATGAATGTTTATGAATTTTTATGAAAAGTCATGCCGGCATATTGATATCATGTGATGTTCATGGACATGTGCACATGTATGATGTATAAGGAAGAGGCTTTGGTGAAGGTAGAAAGCGGATCAGAGAGTCCCCCTTCATTATTGCCGAGTCGTATGGGCTGTGTGCCGACGGCGTCCTCCCCAGAGGTGGAGGCAAAGGAATGTTATGTTTGAATGAATGCATTGCATTTTCATACATGGATTGAAAAGGAAAGCATGGATTTGAAATTATGTTTTTAAGGGATGGTGCAAATAATTCTCTACATGAGAATGACAAGTTACCTGGTGTAAGAGGTATATAACGCTGGGGAAATCAAAAGTCATGCATCTAGGAACCATGTAGGCGTTAAGAGGAAGAGAGGTTCCTCTTAATGAGGCCAAGTCGGAGACAACCGGCGTATTGGACCATGTTATGTGAGATGTTCCCTGAGCTAGCGTACCCGCACACGAAGGTTTATGTCAGGAGTGGAAAGGAAGCATTTGCACATCCAATGTTTATGAAAAGGTTTCTATTCCATTGATAGTTGATCACTTGCTAAGTGTCTCCTATCAAATGGTGAGAAATGCATTTACAAATGGTTTACATGAAAGGTTTTTATGAAAGGTTTATGAAAGGTTTCCAAAAATGGTTTACGAAAAGGTTTCTATTCCGTTGGTAGTTGATCACTTGATAAGTGTCTTCTATCGAATGGAGAGGAATGCATTTAAAATGAAAAATGCTTGCTTATTGAGTTTCGACTCATGTTTTGTTTTCCCAACCTCAGACAGGTGTAGGGAAAGCCAAGAGATGAAGGGCATGAGTTGCTAAAGGAAAAGAGGAATCTACAAAGGTTAGTAGATTTTTGTATGAATAGATTCCCTAATGGGATATGATGAAAAAGGACATAGGTTGTATGAAATTATGAAGTTATGAATAATATGAGAAGTTGATGATTTATGATGATATGGATAAGTCAATTATGAATGATGATGAGCATATGTTTATGTGATGAAAGAAAAGAAAAAGAAAAAGAAAAAAAAATTGGATGAGATCCAATTAAGTACCCGCCGCGTGATCAGGGCAACAATCCTGATTCACACTTACCAATCGACAAGATCCCGGAGTAAGGACAAATGTGACGGCTCGGTTCGGGGCGCCACAGTAGTATTACTGAAAATAGAGAATAGAACTACTCATTATGGCAACTAATATGGATTCTTGGATAGCCATCCAAGATGGGTTACTCTACCTACAGTGAAAGAGCCTCCGACTGGATCGAGGAGGACGTGAGATTAGTAAAGAGTAATGCTAAGGCAATGAATTCACTATTTTATTGATAGCTTCTGAGTATGATAGAGTGTTTTCCTATTTAACTGCCAAGGAGATATGAAACACTCTAACCTCAATATATGAGGGAACTTCTCAAGTTCAAGGGATAAGAAGAAACATTTTGATTAGAGAACTAGAAAGTTTTAACATGCTTGATACAGATAACATATATAAAATATTTGCTAGATTCTTTAAAATTACTAATGCTTTAAAAGGCTTAGGAAAGGTAATATTTGAATTGGAACAGTTCATGAAGATCTTGGGAGCTCTAATTGAATCTTGGACTCCCAAGATTACTGCAATTGAAGAGGCAAAAGACCTCAATGCGCTGAAGTTAGAATACTTAATCAGTTTATTGATAACTTTATAAAAATAGAGTCATCAAGACTCATTTTGCACTCATTTGGATTGCTAATTTAAGATAAAGATGTCAATATTTATGTGTGTGGCGCCCCAAACCTAAGATGATTTATCTTCAGAATTGTTTGGCTAGTAAATTGTGAGAAGGATTATGACCCTATTCAAAGAGTGGGGTCTTCAATTTAATCTCATTTCAATTTACAAGCAATCACATACTTGTAATTAAAATCACATAATATTTATAAGATATTAAAATATATATTTACATATCAGTCTTTATAACTTGGTAATATTTTATCCTCACAACGTATTCATTTACACTAAGTATATAAGAATAATATAGCCTTAAGAGTCTCTAAATTGCAACATTTTTTCTTGAATTTTTTTGTACCTGTCTAAGATTGGGAAAATAAAATGTGAGTACTAAACTCAGTAAGCAAGCATTTTCATCCAAGTAAACACTTTCAACCTAAATTTTGACATTTCATAATAAATGCATTTGCAAATGCATATTTTGCATTCATGCTTTATACCTTCACAAATGGTGCACTAGCTAGGCGACCATCAATACATCTCCTCCCTATTTTAGGAAGTGTGCCGCAAGCCTTTGGGCCTGTATTAGTGACTTGGTCCCATTAGAGAGGGACTTTGGTCTGCTTATATGTCTAAAATGGACCTATACCTTTGTGTACTGTGCGTCATACACATGGTAGCATGAATTTTAAGAAATAACCACATTCATCATTCTATATCCTTTTCAAGTTGAGAAAATTTTGAACAATCATTTTCAAGAAAAAATTTAATAAATACAATGTCTAAATCATATTATGGGGATGACCATCCTTAAAAAAATTTAAAAACATCATAATAAAAGAATTTGGAAGACATTTCAATATTTTTAAAATTAAAGAATTTTAAAAGCATTGCTTGTTGGTCCTGAGTTTATGGAAAAACTCAAGAGGGGAGGGTGAATTGAGTTCTTGAAAAATTCTTTTGTTGTATTAAGTTTAAACCCTTACGAGTTTAATCTCCTTGATGCAACATGCTAAGAAATGAAATGAGAGAGTGCAAATAGGATATAAAATGAAAGCAATCAAACCACACAAGAGACAACAATATACAGTAGTTCGGGCAACCTTCCCTACTCCACTCTTCCAAGTGTACACCCCTTGTGTCTTGGGTTCCAATATTGTATATTCAATACAATCTAAAGAACCTGCTCTCTTCTAGGTTTTAGCTCTATGAGGCATATACAATAATAACTTATTAATGAGACTAACTCAAACTAACTAAGTCTAATCTATTTGTGAGATAAACTCAAACCAATTAAGCAAAACCCATTAGTGAGGCAAACTCAAACCAACCCCAAATTTTGCTTCTTCTTGAATTTAGTCTCCCACATTGATTCAAGGTAACAACACAAAATAAAATAAATAAAAGAGAATTTACACTTTGCAACGTGTAATCAATCAACTTCGGAAGCTCATTATTATGTGAAGAAGATGATCTTGTAAGCTTACTTAAAGTAGTAGCACTTGAAGCTTTAATATTTGTTCAAATGATGTCAATAATCTTGAATATTGGAAGGTGTAAGCTCATCTTGTGTTTCTTACTCCCTTCACATTCATACTTCAATGACATTTATAGAGGAGAAGAAGATCTAGTCATTGGAGTGGTGATTGGCGTGTATTTAATGCTCCAATGTTCGAATTTTTGACCGTTATAACTTGAAATCTCAAGTGGAGTCAACTTGGGATGAGTGGAGTTGGCTTGGGATGAGTGGAGTGGACTTGGGCTGCGACTTTGCTTTTGTTAGAACTTGCTGTCCATTTTTTGCCTCCGAAGTCGCGGGTGAAGTCGACTTGGTTTGAGACTTCACTATGTTGTCTTTTCAAAGTTGCAGGCGAAGTCAACTTGGGCTGAGACTTCACCCAAGTTGTAGTCTGAGTCGACTTGGGTCTGCAACTTGACTTGTTTGCACTTTGAAACTTTGCTCCTTTCATTTTTATACATATAATTAGAGTATAATATCTAAGTACACTTATACATATTCATTAGATCCTTTTTAAGGTTATTTTAATGGTTTGTTAATCATTAAAATCCAATTAATCTTTTTTAAAGCAAGCATATGATCTACATTGCTTGCTTACCTTAGAATCTCAATCCACTTTCTCAATTTTTTCTTTACCTTTTCCTACACAAGTGAGACGGGCTTTGTCATGAAAGATCACCTATAAATATTTTTTTTCATATTTCCTTATATGTTGCTCTCATTGCGTGTATTTTCTATGTATAAACTCACATTTTCAAAAATTTATTATTATTTATTTATTATTATTATTATATACAAACATTGATACAAATTTAATACTTTATAATTAATCTAAACCATACATACGATTAACGAGGTGTGGTTCATCCCCTATCATCTCATTTTGTAGAATTTTCAAAATTCTAAAATTTCATGTTTTGAAAATTTACAAAGTTTAATAGACTACTATTTAAATTTTTACCTATTTATTACCACAATTAAAATCAACTTATTAAGAAAATCCAAAATTTAAACCTGTGATTGATACTTGTCAATCGCGTCCGTCCTCATGTTTAAAGTCTCTTAAAATTTTATCATAATAATAAATATATCATTTATTATTTTCTGTTAGTGCCATCATAGTATATTAATTAAAGAAACTGCATATAGTATGGAGAATTTTCCAATTATTATATATGCACACGTATTTCCTAATTAATTAAAGATAGGCACATACTATACATGATAGGCACACACTACACAAAAATCAGCATCCAGCCAAAATAAATGAAAGGAAAAAAATTAGCATAAAGCTATACGTGACATAAAATGTATTAAATAAAAAAAATTACCAAAACCTGTGTAGACGTTCAAGTTTGCTCTATCTTGTATCCGGCTATCTTATACTATTTCTTCTTTTCTCATATTAGACGGGTTTTCCTCTATCCTCCGTTCAAGTTTGCTCTATCTTGTATCTGGCTATCTTATACCATTTCTCCTTTCTTTTATAAAGTTATTATATTACACGCATTTAACTGCACTTAAGATCCGTCCATCGCAGGCTTCCAGATCACGCTTTTGCATGGGTGTTACGGTCGGCTAATATCTTCTAGACTAATTTCACTTCCTCACGCTGGTTATGCATGTAATTAGAGATTCCACGTGGCCATTCATCCTTTAACCAAGGCCCTTTTAACGACAACTATATGGTTTGCATTACACATATTAATGCACGTAGTTTAAAATGGATTGTTTAAAAATTTCCTTAAAATATTCACTATAATCTAATCCGTCAAATTTTAAAACATATCAAATTAACGATTAATTTCTAATTACATGAAAAAATAATTAGAATTGGTTAAGATATGAACATTTGAAATTAACTAATATAATTCATTCAATTTTTAATTTTCTATCCAATTTGTAATTATATTTATATAATCTAATCCATTCACTAAGTAGAGTACATTAATCTAGGCTTACCCATGGAAACTCATATAAAATGGAGTTGTATATATAATAATAGTTCAATTAAAAAAGTGTGCAATGCATAGTAGATATAAACATATATGCCCGTTCAAGTATCGCCGGACATACCATGCATGATGGATGCATGCATCTTTTTCAATGCAACTATTGAATTTATATAAATGCTTTATTAAATCATTTTTCATAATTTAATCCATTCATATTATTGAACAGATTAATTGAACCATCCATTTCAATTTTCATATAAAAATGATTAGTATAGATTAAGATATTAGCATTCAAAATTAATTCATGAAATGTCATCTGATTTTGGTTGTTTGAAAATCTTCTAAATATAACTTTTATAATCGAGTCCGTCCACTATGTAGGGCATATTAAAATAAACTTACCCCTAACATTTCATGTAAAATTGCGTTATATATACCAAGATATTAATTCAATAAACACTTAACTAAAAATATAAAAAATGAACAGGAAGTTCCTGAACGTGCATAGCTTGCTTGGGTTTAACTTTCATGCATGTTTTTCAATGCACTCAATTTGAGCACTTTATTTAGTTATTTTCTATAATCTAATCCATCTAAATTAAAGAGCATATTAATTAACACTTTTCATTGAATTTTCATGTCAATCTGAGTTATGTATTCTTAGATCTAAGGAAAATAGTATGGATGAATATAAGCCATTAATTAGGACCCCCTAATTAGCCTAAATTTTTCCCATTTATTTTTATTTTTCCGAAAGGTCCATGAATTTATATAGTTTCATTTGCTATATTCAGATTTTTGAAATTCATTCCTGAAAAATTTATAAAATTTCATTTTCATATCTTACCTTTATCAAATTGTAATTTACTCCATTTTCTCATAAATCTCAAATTTAATTTTTTTTAAAATTTTCAATTAGGTCCTTATTGTATGTGGACGTGATTTTATGGGAAGAAGTGCAGATTTTTGGTAGCTTTTTTTAAAAAATGAAAAGCAGAATTATATGGGTGAAAATATAACAGTGTACATGTGAGGATAAGTATGGTAATTTTTAAGCTTCAAATGAAGTGAAAATTATGGGTTAAATGCAGCATTATAAAAAGGGAGAATGGGAGGCAGCATGGGACGTTCTTTTGGCCAGCAAGGAAAAGAGAAAATAAATAGCAGGGACGTTCCATTAAGAAGGAGGAAAGGAAGAAGGACAAAAAAGAAAAAGAGGGAAAGAAGAGGAGAATTTAGCTAGGGCAAAGGGAAGGCAACAACAACATTACAAGTAGGTGGTCTATCCATGCTTTGATTTTGATAAACGAGATATTCTTTACTCAAGTGATGCCTCTTAAAATTGGGTTCATTAATGCATATTAAATGGATGATTTACACAGCCCATAATGTCATTAATAAATGTCAAATGAGTAGAAAGTTTCACTTCAAACATTTAAGAAGTAATGTAAATGATTTAGGGCAGTTTTGGACAAGGTATCTATGCTGAAATTTAATTTAACTGCAGTATATGTAGCTGTTTTAAACATTTATTGTGTATTGATTAGTTGAATTGTTTTGAAGTTAAATTAATGAAATTCCAACAACAAACATTCAACCAAAAACTATCATAAAGACTTAAACTCATATTAGACTCAAATCCCTATCTCTTTTAGACTCAAATCCCTATCTCTTCTCCCCCTTTTTGTCAATGTATCAAAAATATATGAGGTTGCTCCCCCAAAACAGGTGCTCCCCCTCAGTTTGTGCTAGGTTAATTCAATCATTCCCATGTCATTTCTAATCTTGTAAAATGGTTCTGTTGCTAGAGGTTTTGTGAATATATCTGCAATTTGATCTTCAGTTCTTACATATTCCAAACATATGTCATGATTTTCTACATGTTCTCTAATAAAATGATGTCTAAGGTCTATATGTTTGGTCCTAGAATGCAATACTGAATTTTTAGTTAAACATATGCCACTTGTGTTATCACATCTAATAGGTATATCTTTAAAATCCATGCCATAGTCCTTAAGTTGTTGTTTCATCCAAAGTAATTGGGCACAACAGCTCCCGGCAGCAATGTATTCGGCTTCCACCGTAGATAGAGCAACACTAGTTTTTTTTCTTGAAAACCATGAAACCAACATGTTTCCAAGAAATTGACATGTTCCACTAGTGCTTTTTCTATCTACTTTGTAACCGGCGAAATCCGCATCCGAGTAGCCGATTAGATCAAAATTAGAGCCCTTTGGATACCAAAATCCTATGTTGGTAGTGTCCACTAAATATCTGAAAATTCTTTTCACAGCTACCAAGTGTGATTCTTTTGGACGTGAATGAAATCTAGAGCACATACACACACTAAACAATATATCAGGCCTAGAAGCAGTTAAATATAATAAAGAACCTATCATGCTTCTATACAATTTTAAATCAATTATTTTTCCTTTCTCATCTTTGTCGATTTTGATTGTTGAGCTCATAGGCGTGTTTGCTCCTTTGCTATTCTCCATGCCAAACTTCTTCAGCATTTCTTTGATATACTTGGACTGGTTAATGAAAATTCCTTCATTTAGTTGCTTGATTTGCAGTCTAAGGAAGAAATTCAGCTCTCCCATCATGCTCATCTCAAATTCTTTCTGCATAAGCTCAGAAAATTCTTGATAAAGAATCTCATTAGTAGCACCAAAAATAATGTCATCAACATAAATTTGAATAATCAAGATATCCTTTTCTTTGTATTTGATAAACAAAGTGGTGTCTACCTTTCCCTTTTGAAAGTCATGATCAATCAGAAATTTGCTTAATCTTTCATACCAAGCCCTTGGAGCTTGTTTTAATCCATATAATGCTTTGGTTAATTTGTATACAAATTTAGATTGATCTTTCTCCTCAAATCCAGGTGGTTGTTCAACATACACCTCTTCATTTATATATCCATTCAAAAATGCACTTTTAACATCCATTTGAAACAATTTAAAGTTCATGTGAGATGCAAAAGCTAGTAAGATACGAATAGCTTCTAATCTAGCAACCGGGGCATAGGATTCCTCAAAATCTATTCCTTCTTCTTGTGGGTATCCCTTTGCCACAAGTCTAGCTTTGTTTCTCACTACAAGTCCACTTTCATCTAATTTGTTCATAAAGACCCATTTTGTGCCAATAACAGTACAATCTTTTGGTCTTGGAACAAGATGCCAAACTTTGTTTCTTTCAAATTGATTTAGCTCTTCTTGCATTGCTATAATCCAGTTTTCATCATCAAGAGCTTGATCAATATTGGATGGTTCAATCTTAGATACAAAAGCATATTGTCCACAAATATTTTGTTTTGATCTTCTAGTTTTTACACCTTCATATACATTCCCTATAACTTGCTCAATTGGATGGGTATGTTTGAACTTTAAATCAGTTGGAGGTTTATAGGAGTTATTACCTTCACTTACCCTTTCCTTCATGGAGTCTTCTTGCTTTTCCACATGCAGTTTTTCAAGGCTACTTGTTATATCATCTGCATCACTTAAATCATCTTTTCTTTTGGAGCATGAGTTATATTCATCAAAAATAACATGTATTGACTCTTCTACAACTTGGTTTCTTTTATTGAAGACTCTATATGCTTTGCTATTTGATGAGTAACCAAGGAATATTGCCTCATCACTTTTAGCATCTAGTTTTCCCAAGTTGGTTTTTCCATTATTCAAAACATAGCATGTGCATCCAAAAGCATGAAAATAAGAGATATTTGGTTTCCTTCCTTTCCATAGCTCATATGGGGTCTTTTTCAAGATTGCTCTAATGGTAACTCGATTCAAAACATGACAAGCTGTACTTACAGCTTCACCCCAAAATTTCTTGGATAGTTTGCTCTCATTTAGCATTGTTCTAGCCATCTCTTGTATAGTTCTGTTTTTCCTTTCAACTACTCCATTTTGTTGTGGAGTTCTTGGTGCAGAAAATGTGTGATGAATTCTTTTTTTATTACATAATTCTATGAATCGTTTGTTTTCAAATTCACCACCATGATCACTTCTTATAATCATAATAGTACTTTGTTTTTCATTTTGCACCAAATTGACAAAAGTTGCAAACATAGAGAAGGCTTCATCTTTGCTAGCTAAGAGAATTACCCATGTGAATCTTGAAAAATCATCAACTATTACAAACACATATTTCTTTCCACCAATGGTTAGAATGTCGGATGGCCCATATAGATCCATGTGTAGCAATTCAAGTGGCCTAGTGGTGGAGATTTCCTTTTTGGTAGAGAAAGGCATTTTAGGTTGTTTTGATAATTGACATGCCTTGCAAATTTTGTCTTTGTCATTTTTCAACTTTGGCAAGCCTTCTACCAAACTCTTCTTCCATAGGGTCTTTATATTTCCCATGTTTATATGCCCAAGCCTTTTATGCCAAACCCATGGATCATTATCAATGGCCATTAGACATTGACCATCTAGTTCATCAAGTGAAACCAAATATACATTTCCATGTCTATTTCCACTAAACATGATATGTTCTCCATCAAATACATTACATATAGATGATTCAAACACAACCTTGTATCCTTTGTCACATAATTGACTAATGCTCATTAGATTGTGCTTGAGTCCTTCAACAAACAAAACATCTTCCGTGCATGCATTTGAAATACTATATATGTTTCCTTTACCTTTAATTTTACCTTTCTCATTATTACCAAAGGCAACCGTTCCATCGTTGCAAGGCTTAAGTTTATGAAATAAACTTCTTTTTCTGGTCATATGCCTTGAACAACCGCTATCCATGAACCACACGTTGTTTGCCTTTGCCTTGAAACATATCTGAAAAATAAACTAGTAGATCTTATCTCTTTGGTACCCATTTTATGGGTCCATTTGGGTTAGTAATATGATTCAATTTTTGTTGCTCTAACTTAGAAAGCCCAAATCTTGTGTTCCTTGGAACCCAAACTAATTTTGCACCATGGTCATATAGTTTTTTAAAGTTACATTTATAGGTTTTATGACCCATTTTATTGCAGAAATTGCAAGCCATAGATAATCTTGTAGTAGGCCTCCAAGTATGTAATGGATCAAACGTTGGCCTTTTAGTCCACATAACATTTTTCCTTTGTGGCTTGTGTATAGGTGCAGTTTTGGTTTGATATTTCCCAAGTATTGGCACATTTGATTTGCCACTTTCTTTTTGCTCAAATGTATAGTATCCAAGAGCTCTTTTATTCGTTTGGGAGGTCATATTCAGAAACATTTTTACATTTTCTCCTGGATTAGAGAACTTGGCTAATGATTCATTTAATGATTCATTTAATGATTCGTTCTCCTTTTTCAGTTTCGCTACTTCTTTCAAAAGCAAATCATTTTCATCTTTCAATTTTGATGAACTTTCAGCTAGTTTTCCATTTACAATAATAACGTAGTTACATTGTTGTCTTTTTAATGACAACTTGTTTCCTAGCTTTTTGATTTCTTCATATAATGAATCATATGCAATTTGCAGTTCTTCTAATTCAGCACATTTGAGGCATTCTTGAAAAGAAGAATAACTTGATTGAGAATGGCAAGGTTTGGAAGTTACCTCTTCATTGCTTGTGCACTTTGTTGAGATGGTTTGTTCTTCCAAAACTTCAGTTGTGTTCAAACACAACAAGTTTTCTTCTTGTTCGATCCGTGCCATGTAGCATATTCTAGCACAATTTGCCGCCTCGAATTCGTCGGTTGAGGAGCTGCTTGTTGATGAGGTTTCTTCATTGACGTACATGCCTCTTCCTTTTGGCCTTTGATATTTTCTGTTTTCGCCTCGATCTTTTCTTTGTTCCTTTGCCTTGTTTTCTTCGGGCGTTGGACATTAGGCTTGCATGTGTCCCGAACCGCCACATCGGTAGCACTTTGTTGGCTCCTTCTTCTTCTCTCTTCGTGATCTTTCTTTGAAGTCTTTGAAGTTTCTTTCTTTTTGCACAAACTTTTGAAATTTGCGAGTGAGTAGTGCTATATCTTCATCATCGTTGTGAGATGAGGAGGTAGATTCTTCTGAGTTGTGGATGACCTTTAGTGCAATAGCTTTCTTCCCTTTGTGATTATCTTCATTTCTTTTCTTAATTAGCCCATGTGACATTAGTGAGCTAATAAGATCTTCTAGGTTTAAAGTATTTAGGTCTTTGGCTTCTTCTATTGCCGTAATCTTTGGAGTCCATGAGTCAGGTAGCGCCCTTAGTATCTTCATAACCTGTTCAGATTCAGAGATAGCCTTACCAAGACCTTTCAAAGCGTTAGTAATTTTAGAAAATCTAGCAAATATCTCAGAAATATTTTCTGTTTCTAACATTTTAAAACTTTCCAATTCTCCTATCAAAATATTTCTCCTAGTCCCTTGGACTTGAGAGGTTCCTTCATAAATAGATGTTAACGTATCCCATATTTCTTTAGCGGTTAGGCAAGAGGATACTCTATCATATTTAGAAGCTGTAAGAGCACAAAATAGTGAGTTCATAGCCTTAGAATTGCTCTTTACAGTTCTTACTTCCTCTTCGGTCCATTTGGAAGCTCTTTCATCAATTGGCAAGATTACGCTGCCTTGGATCACAATCCAAGAGTCCATATCGGTAGCCATAATGATTGCTTCATACGAAGCTTCCAATAGCCGAAATTGTTCCCATCAAACAATGGCGGCCTAGTAAATGATTGGCCCTCGGCAAATGCGGGAACGGAGGTCGATTGGGATGTCATATGATCAGATCTCTTTGGTTTAACTCAAAGACCTGCTCTGATACCACGTGTTGGTCCCGAGTTAATGGCAAAACCCAAGAGGGGAGGGGTGAATTGGGTTCTTATAAAATTCTTTGGTAAATTAAAAACTTAACCCCTTGAAAGTTTAATCCCCTTGATTGATGAAATGAAATGGAAAGCAATATAATGTAGAAAGCAGAAATATAAATCAAGCACACAAGATTTTTATAGTGGTTCGGGCAACCTCCCTACTCCATTCTTCCAAGCTCACACTCCTTGTGACTTGGGTTCCACTATTGTATTCCTCAAATACAATTAGAGTCACTGCTCTCTTCTAGATTCCAGCTCTAGGGGGCTTCAACAAATCTCAGCACAAGTAGGTGATGAGTTCCACTCCAATCACACACTACTTTGCTTACACTTGATTTTAGTTCCTCCAACTAAATCAAGTTTAATACAAACAAATGAAATAACAAAGGAATCTACACGTTACAGTTGTGTAGAAGCAGTTTGGCGCAGAGAAGAACTCGTAGTATTGACTTTGAAGATTCAGAAGTTGAGCTCTAGCAGTTTGAAGCAAAGTTCTTCTTCTTTGGATTGGCTTGATCTCTTTTAATGCTCTTGATGATGGGAGTTATGCACACTTAATGATTTTCAGCTGCCTCCCTCGTTCACAATGAATGCCTTTTATAATTGTGGAGGGAATCCGAACGTTTGAAGGTAGGTGACGCGCATTTAATGCGCCAACGTTCGAATATTTTCCGACCGTTGCGACCCAAGTCGCGGGCGGAGTCGACTTCGGGTGCGACTTCGCCCAAGTCGCAGATGGAGTCGACTTCGGGTGCGACTTCGCCTTCCGTAGCAACTTCAAGTTCCAGATTGGGTCGACTTGGGCATCGACTTGACCCAAGTCGCAGGTGGAGTCGACTTCGGTGTGCGACTTCACTTCATCAGGTGGCTTGATGAACTTCAAAAACTCCGGGATGCTTTGTTTTACGTAGGCTTCTCCATTCCTTTAGTTCTTTTACATTTTTCATATCTTCTTGAATCATTGTGTCTTCTTTTAGCTTGCTTTCATTTGCTCCCATGTTTTGCAAGCTTTGAATCCATGAGACTTGAATCATGTAATCTTGAACAATTCTTCTTGGTTGAGTTTATGCATCCTGCTTGGACTTGGATTAATCTTCACATGTTTCAGTTTGAGCATCTAGGTTGCCTTGATCTTCATTTTCATACAGGTTTGTCTTGAAAATTGGTTAATCCAACTTATCTTCTGAAAAATCCCCTCTGCTCGATCGAAGTCGATGTCGGAGTCGACTTCGTCTGCGACTTCACCTCAAGTCGCAAGTGGAGTCGACTTGGGGTGCGACTTCGGCACTTCGGGGTCTGGACTTCAACTCCAGAAGGTTTTGTCATGTTGAAGTCGATACTGGAGTCGACTTGGTCTGCGACTTCGACCCAAGTCGCATGAGAAGTCGACTTCGTTTGCGACTTCGGCAGTTCAGCTCTCCATTTTCAACTCTGGAAGGAATTGACGCCTCGAAGTCGATGCTGGAGTCGACTTGGGGATCGACTTGGCCTAAGTCGATTCCTGAGTCGACTTAACCAGCCATGCTTTGTTTTCTTCAAATGTATAGCGTTTAATCACTTCCACAAACATGTTAGTAGCCAAGACTTACTCAAATTGATTTGTTAATCATCAAAACATAGATTTAGCTTGTTTTCCACATATTTCCATCATATTTAACTAAGGAATGACCATCCTTAAATACCTCTAAAACATTTTCAATATTTACATCAAACAGTTAGTACGAAAATCACATTTATTTAAAGCAATTTAGAAAATCAAAAATCATTTAGAAAATTTGCTTGCTTACCTACATTTCCTTAGCTTTCCAACTCTGCCTTTTCTTTGCCCTTGCCTACATGAGAATAGTATCATTTTTCATATATTCCTTTCTCTTGCATCTCACTTAGTTTTCGAACCCATTTTTCATCAACACACATAATTCATTTGACTTCTCAAGTCATTATGCATAAATAGCACATATTCGCACATTTCATCGGTTCATACACAACATATTCAATCCCATAATTAGGATAATGATTTAATTACATAATAATAATCCAATCATTATCATTTAAAGGTTCATTACCTTCCATACACCATTTTTCACTTATTTTCCAGAATTTACACATTGGTGCTCATTTCAAGCACACGTTGTCGCCTTAAGCTTCATTAATTAATTCCAAAATTGGAAATGAACATCATGCAATATAAAAATTTATATAATCATGATATTTACCATATTTTTGCTGCATTTTTGCACAAAATTGATTTACATAAGTCATTTATCACCTATGCATGTCTATCCTTTCACATATGCCCATTTGACAACACATATATGACGCATTACATAAAATTTTTCAAGTCAGCAACTTTGTCCATATTTCAGCATGATAATTATCCTTAATTACCACTTTATTTAGGGTATTTTTATGGAATTTTAATCCACTAATCATAGGTTTCCAAAACAGCAACTTTGGAACCCATTTTTCACACGTTTAACGTGTCTTTTGACACTTAACCCTAAACAATTTTATAATTCCGAATTTTCAGCCATTAATCCATCTTTTACTAATCCAAATCTAGGGTATTAACACATATTTAGCATTCATAAATAAATTCATCTCAAAATAGCAATTTGTTTCCCCGTTTCGAGTCCTGTTTTCACCCCTTTTGGACATCATTTCATAAAATTCATAAAATCAGATTTGGGGCTTATCTTTCCAAATTATTTTTGGAATCAATAGTACCCTAACCTTAGGGTATTTTACCCTACATAAATTTCATATATCATTTAATCTCTTTTCCATACCATTTTTAGCATAAAAATGGAAGATCTGTATTATATTCTTTCTAAAATTCATATCTTAAGCTTAAATCAACATATGTATTTAATTAAAATATGATTCATAGCTTAAACATATCATTAATCCAAAACAGAAACTTATCATTTGAATTTAAGTTTTATCAAGTTGAGTTTTCAACTCTTCGGTCATTCTAATCTTCTTTTCCACCACACAAATCATTAAAATTCATTCATATAACTTAATACCCATTTAACATTTGATCAAAGGGAATGTTGAACCACTATTTAAGGGAACTTCATGCTTCAATTTCATATAAAAAATATTGGAGTTTAAAACTCTAAATTTAAAGCTCAAATCATCACATGCACTTACTTGTTTGATGAACTCAAACCCTAATAACTTGAGCTAAGCTTCTTTTCCAATTTCCCTTTCTTTTTCCTTCTTTATTCTTCCTTTTTCCTTCCTTCTTGCTGGCCTAAGGTGGGATGTGGGTTGCTGTCTTTGGGGAGAAGGGTTTAGCACTTAGAAATTTTTTTTCAAGCTTCATCTCACTTGGCTGTTCCCCCTTTATATAGAGTTGGATTGATCCAGCTGTGGGCCCCACTTGCTGCTGTTTTCCTACAGCCATTAAATGGGTATTTATCCCTCAAATGTGCTGGTTAAATGACAGCATAAAAAATATTTTTACCTTATTTTTTTAAAGGCAAAATCTGCTCAAGATCATGACCATACAGCTGTCCATTTGATCACGTCCTTACTGCTATCCATTTTCCATATTTTTTCAAATTTTTAATAACCATAATTTGAGGGTAAATTATACACCTAATTAACATGTAGTTTAAACATTAATTTGGCATAAAAAATTAACAAAAATGGCAGCAACAGCACCAACCATTGGACGTCACCTACACGACACCATGCTATCCATTTTCATCCGTCAATGCAGCTGCTGTTCATAATTTCTTTGCAGGGAGTTTCACATGAATAAATGCACATTCAAATGTCCCTACATTTCAGCTATTTATGTGCATAATTTATAAAATAAAAAATTTAAAAAATCCAGCAGTAACATCATTTGGATGTCCATGAATTGCCACCTTACCTATGCTCACTTTGAGCACTCCCTAGCTCAATTAATGTGGATGTACATTGTAGGGATAATGTTTGTATTTTTACATTTTATAATAATACATAAAATACCCTGAAATTGATCTGCATTGGACACCTATTTTTCCATTAAAAACTGGCATTTATTCCATGTACGCTAGCCTTTAATGCATGGTACCTTTGAGGTGCAAAAGTCAACCATGCTCACCTTTTCCAATTTGGGTATTTTCCCAACATAATATGCTTAATCTAAAATTTCCAAAATGTTAATCTCATAATTTTATTCAACCGTTTCAAATTTCATCTCAATCCAATTTTCTTAGCTCAAGTTATAACCATTTGAAGTTAATGGTTGGATTTGAGATATGATCAATAAATCATTACACTAATTTCATCAAGGATTTTCATAACCTAATAATTTCATAATATCAAGCCCAACATCATCAACTTTCATTTTAAATTTCACTTGAATCCGCCTTACAGGCGTTGAGTTATGAATTTTCTAGTATTTTTCCACTAAACTTGACAATTATCATTTAATCCTCATAATTCTTATTACATAATTTAAAATAATTATCCATGATGTATTGGTGCATTTTAATCACCAAAAATTTACTTTAATCCCATTGTCCCATATCAGCTCATAGTGATCAATCGAATCATTATTGCTAATCCTTAACCCTAATTGCAATAATTAGCAAAATCAAAAAATCATTCAAAATTCAATAATTTCATGTAAATGTTCTATGCATACATTTGGGTCCTACATAGGTTGGGTTTCACATACTGAGTTAATACTCACATTTTATTTTCCAAACCCAAGACAGGTATATGAAGATTACAGTGGAAATAAACAGGTTTAATTGAAGAATTATGGTTGTTGTATTCCTTTTTATACATCCACATGAATAGTTAAGTCCTATGGAAGTGATGTTGTAGTCTGTTTATTTTTTATGAATTTAAACATCTTTGATGTGATATATGTGAGATGGGATTTGACCTTATTATGTTAAAAAAATTGAAGGGTCATTTATATGTATGAATTTAATATGACAAGAATGATGTGAAATTTGATTGTATATGGTCGAAATAATGTGCTGAGAATAAACGATGAATGTAAATACCAGAGCTTGTTGATAGCCAAGATGGACAAATTTAGGGTATAAATGAGCATGTTTCCATGGGGTAAAACTTCTATGGAAGAATTCTCAATATATGTTTATGATATAAATAAAAAAAACTGCCGCATGATCAGGGCAACAATCTTACTCACATTTACCAATCAATAAATGATCCCAGAGTAAGGCTACGACGCCTGGGTTTGGGTGTGCCACAGAGCTTGGTATCAGAGCATGGATTGGTAAATAGGCGTGGAAAACATACTAATTATGAAGATTAGACTGAAATAATGAAACATATATGATTATTTGTTGATTTTCATGTTATGTGAACATAATTTATATTGTTATGATTTTAAAATATGGCTAACTTGCTATGTTTTAAAATGTAGATGGTGGATAAGGGGAAAGCAATAATGAGTCCGGAGGAGATAAGAAGGGAGTTAGAGGAGGAGAAGAGGCGTAGAATAGAGGAAAATGTAAATATATGGTGGGCATCACAGCAAGGTGTTTCTTTTAGCCCTTCCATCCCAACAGAATGCCATCGCTCATACCCTCCACCACTCATAAAGAGGGAAGATGGCACTGATCCTTACCCTCACCTCGTATAAATTGGCTTCAACCCAGGAGAATCTACTAGTATGGTCCCTAGAGCTGAGATCATACCAGCTCCTCAGGCTGCCTCACGGCCATTTCCACCTGTGCCTACGGATAGTTTCAATGCCAGAGAACTCTAGGCTTTTTTGGAACAGATACCAGCTCCTACTCCACCAGATCGTGGGCCATGGTATCGATTTGCTGATGACTATGTCTAGTTCCGTTATGGAATGAGCTGGGATCAAATAGACTAGAAAGAGAGGGCATTTCCTAGAGAAAGGGAGGAATACCGTGCTCAGGGTGAGCGTGTAATAGAGGAGTCTCCTTCACCCCGACTAGATGAGCACATATTGAGGGTTGTTGATAGTGATGGCGGATCTGTAGGAATTGGGAGCGAGAATGATGATGACGACCCTATAAAGGAGTTCATAGAAGATGAAAGTGAGAGTGAAGATGATAATGAAAATGAAAATCTTCCCGATTAGTCCGATACTAGTACCATTATTGATTAGCCTACATAGGTGTCACCCAGTCATAGGTGTTACCTAAGGGGAAGGGATGGATGGGCTTAGTGAAAGCTCTTTTTGTTTTGTTTTGCGATATATAAATGGTGTGGAAGAACTTTTGTTTACAAGGTAGATTTTCTATTTTTGTCAAACATGTGAACGCATGATATTAGAATATGAGGATACTTTTGATGTACATATTTAGTTTTGTGCTTGAAAATTATGTATGTGTGAAAAAGAAAAAAGTGGTTATGAACTTTTATGTTGATATAATTGATTGAACATGACATGACTTGTGCTGTGCTTTGATAAGTAAAGTACTTGTGATCAACTATTTGAATTATGATTGCACATGTATGGTATGATAAAACCCTAATTGTAAGTGGAAGATGTATTAACATGTTTTTATGTAAAGAAAAAAGTGCCATGGTTACTACAAGAGTGAGAGTTAGGTTAAACGAAGGAGATGCGATAGCCAATGAGGAAATTATAAGTCAGCATGAAGTAAGAGAAACCAATAACAGGTGTAAGCGACTTGGACCAAGAGGGAAAAATCCAAGGACTCATCAACGACGAGAATATATAAGCCCGAAGCCACATGTTGAAAATGAAACTGACAAGAGACATGCTAAAATGATAGAAGAAAGGGTGGCTGTAGTCGTAAAGGAGGCCATGCAGCAGGCTCCCTGGGAATGGGTGACCCAAACAGCGGATATAATTCAAGGACTGTGGGAAAGGACCCAGCAAGCGCAGTTAAGACAAAATGAGAGAGAAAGACCCGTACAAGCGGCAAATCCTACCCCCACACCGACACTAGTGGGAGATGAGGATAACATATAGGAGGCAGACTAGAAGGCCATTAATGCCTTTTTAGCTCAACGTCCTCCTAAGTTTTTAGGCGAACTAGACCCCCTACAAGCTAAGCAATGGGTGACAGAAATCGAAAAATTATTTAGAATATGTCCATGTAATGATAAACAGAAGGCCTTTTGTGCTACTCATTTATTAGTCAAAGATGCTCATGAGTGGTGGGAGACCTTGTTAATCACTATGCCACAACAGGAGGAGGTGACCTAGCAGACCTTTGTCAAGGAGTTTAATAAGGAGTACCTTTTTGTGGGACTCCAGAGTTAGAAGGTAATTGAATTTGAACGACTCTATCAAGGAAGGATGTCGATCACCAAGTATGCAAACAAAATTTAACGCATTAGTAAGATATGTGCTGTGGATTGCCAATGTGCCGAAAAACAAAGCACAAAGGTTCTAACAAGGACTTAGGCCATATCTGAGAGAGAACCTTGTACTTTTATTAATTAAAGATTATGCACTAAGTATCGAGAGGGAATGACATTGTAGGTGGAGGCATTGAGAACCCAAGAACTGAGACAAGGGCAGAGATTCTTCAATCTGGGTATCAAGGAAACTGAAATGGGGAAAGAAAAAATAAGAAAGGAAGAATGGGGAGAGGAAAGGTCATTCCTAAGAAGAGAAACTCCCCACTTTGCAAAAAGTGTCAAAAACATCATCTGGGGGAGTGTTCGAAGGGATCAAATAAGTGTTTTAAATGTGGACAAATGGGTTATATAGCAAGGGACTGTGGAACAGCGAAAATAAAAATGATTAAGTGCTTTATTTGTGATTAAGTAGGGCATATCGCGCCAAACTGTCCAAATAAAGCACAAGCAGCACAAGGGTTGTTCACGTGCATGCGTTGACTCATACTGAGTCACAGGAGCAAGAAGAGAAAGTGGTTAAGTTACAGTTTACATTTTGGAAAATTCTGCGACAGGTTTATTTGATTCTGGTACTACCCATTCATTTATAACTTGTCGATATGTAACCACACATGCACTGCCTATAGAGGAAACAAATAATATTATCCATGTAGAATCCCTCGTATATAGGTTAGCCAGTATTAGCCAAGTATGTAGGGCATGCCCAATTAGAATAGGGTCCATGATACTAGAAACAAACCTAATCCTATTGCCGGTGACGGAATTTGATGTGATATTAGGAATGGATTGGTTAGGCCAATGGAGAGCCACCATTGATTGCAAGAATAAGAGGGTGCAGTTCGAAACAACTCCAGATAGAGATATAACTATCGGCAAGTTAAGATAACCTGGGAATTCTACAATATTGATATCATTAATGAAAACGGCTAAGATGGTCCACCAACAATGTCAATCTTATTTGGTGTCAGTTAGTATAATGGAAGGGAAGGAAATGAAAATTGATCAGATTCCAATAGTCAATGAGTTCCCAAATGTGTTTCCAAAGGAATTATCTAATCTACCCTCGAAAAGAGAGATGGACATGGTAATTGATGTCTTATCAGGCACAGCCCCAATATCCGAAACCCCTTATCGAATGGCTCCAGTAGAACTGAGTGAGTTGAGAACTCAAATTCAAGAGCTCTTAGATAAAGGCTTCATTAGACCTAGTGTACCACTCTGGGGAGCTCTAGTATTATTTATTAGGAAAAAGGATGGGAGTTTAAGACTTTGTATAGATCACAGAGAATTAAATAGGGTCATTGTGAAGAACAGATATCCTCTTCCACGAATTGACGATTTGTTTGATCAACTAAAAGGAGCCACGACTTTCTCCAAGATAGATCTACAGTCCAGATACGATCATTTGAGAATTAGTCCTACTGATACTCACAAGACAACCTTTCGGACTAGATATGAGCACTATGAATTTTGGGTTATGTCATTTGGACTTACAAATGCCCCTGTTGTATTCATGGACATGATGAATAGAGTATTTCAGGATTATTTGGATCAGTTTGTTGTGGTATATGTCGGTACAAAGGTCGCATTTGTATACCTAATCTAGCTGAATTTAAAGAGAAAATATTAAAAGAGGCACATTTCTCTCCATTTTCTATACACCTAGAAAGCATAAAAATGTATCAGGAACTCAAGAAAGGATACCGATGGAACAATATGAAGAGGGAAATTACTGAATATGTAGCTACGTATTTGACATGTTAAAAAGTTAAGGCAGATCATCAACGGACACCTGAAAAACTACAATCACTTGAATTACTGAGTGGAAATGAGACGATATTACCATGGATTTTATAGAAGAGTTACCCAAAACTCAAGGTGGAAATGACTCCATATGGGTAATAGTGGATCGATTGTTTAAAGTTGCACATTTCTTACCTATAAAAAGAAATTTCTTTGCGGAAAGGCTATCCAAGATGTATTATAAGGAGATTGTTCATCTCCACAGGGTACCGAAGTCAATAGTGTCCGATCGAGATACGATTTTCACGTCTCGATTTTGGAAATATTTACATCAAACCCTAGGCACACAGCTAAAGTTTAGTACTGAATTTCATCCCCAGACTGATGGGCAAACAAAGCAAGTAAATCAAATCATTAAGGACATACTCCGGATGTGCACATTGGAATTCGACGGATTATGGGATGAATATGTATCCATAGCTGAATTTCCTTACAATAATAGCTACCAATCAAGTATTCAGATAGTCCTTTTGAATCCTTATATGGGAGAAGATTTTGAACCCCATTGAACTAGGATGAGGTTGAAGAAAAGAAGTTAGCCCCAGACTTGTCCAAAAGAATGGCAAATAAGGTGCAAACAATACGCCAATATATACTCACAGCCCAGAGTTGAGAGAAGAGTTATACAGATTGCAAAAGAAGGGATTTGAATATCCAAGTGGATGAATATGTATTTATAATGATAACGCTATTCAAAGGAGTTATTGTTGGTCCCGAGTTAATGAAAATTACCCAAGAGGGGAGGGGTGAATTGGGTATTTAAAATTTTTAACTTAAACAGAAACTTTACCCCAGATTAATCTAATCTCCTTTATGAAGAAACAAAGTGGAAAGCAATATAGTGTAGAGAGCAGAAATAAAAACCAACAAGCAAGGTTTTTATAGTGGTTCAGGCAACCTCCCTACTCCACTCTTCCAAGCTCACACCTCTTGTGACTTGGATTCCACTATTGTATTTCACAAATACAACTAGATCCACTGCTGTGAAATACCAATCTTAGACACATATATGAAACCCTAGAGTTGTAAACCCTAGGTAATATGTTAATAAAATATATATTCATGAGTATGGAAAATATGTGAGAATAAAGGTTAAAATAATTATTTATGAAATTCGAATGAATAGTGCACGTGAATAGTAAAACGTGAATAGTAACGTGGGATTAAAGAATATGTTAAGTTAATCACTTTGGATTAACTTAATCACAAAAAGACAAAAAAGAAAGCTTCCCACAAAAGGAAAAAATAGCCACTTTTTGATTTATTTAGTATTTTCGGATTTTAGTGGATTTTTGAGAGAAAATAAAGAAAAATTCATATCTTGCAATCCGGACATCGGATTGAGATGAAATTTTTTGTGGATGGCCAAAATATGATGATGAACATGATGAGTGGTCCAAGATTGATCAAAAATTATGAATTAAGGGTCAAGATTAAACGTCATTTGAAGATCAAAAAGTAGCTTTACTTTTTCATTAATTAGTATTTGACTTTGGATTAATTTTAATTAATTAAATGATAAATAATTAATGAAAAGCTGCTATGGCTTCTGGAGCTTGGACTTTTGGGGCCAAATCCAATGGTCCAAATCCATCATTATCAAAAATCAATGGCTAAGATTGAATTAGCCTAAAATAATTGATTTAATAAATCGAAAAATTATAAAAAATAGGGCTGGCATAGGGGAGGCGTGAACAGTATCTAGGGTGGCTGCACATGGCTCAAAGCACCTTTTGGAAATTAGAAAAAAATACATTTACAATTTAATACCTCAAGCAAGGGGGGGTAAAATCCAATTTGATGAAAAATCAAAAAGTATAAATAGGGGGCATGGGGTGAACGACCAAAGCACTCAAACCCAGCTCCATTTGAGAATTTTTTCACCCCCACCACGTTTTAGCCTTGAGGAGAAAGAAAAGGAGGAAGTTAGAGAGAGAAAGTGCGAGAAAAAGTGGGATATCTTCACTTCAGGTGAGTGATTTCTTTCCAAATTTCTTTTGGATGTTAATTAGGGTAAAACCATGCTTAGATAATTCCTAATCATGGGAAAATAAGTAAAGTTATAATGCTTAATCGGAATCATGCCGAAACATCGAAAATTTGGAGCAAAGATGGAGCATTCGGGAAGATAGTATATGATATGTGAAAATAATGCTCCAAAATTGATAAATGATGATTTGGGATATATGAATATGATAAATATGATGTTGTAATGATGATATATTAATTTCATGATTTTTGGAATTAAGGATTATGCTTAAGTGAATTTATGTTGATTTTTAGTATATGGAGAAAATGATTTATTTAGCCAAGTTAATGATGATAAATTCATAATTCATGAATTTTCCATGATATACTAAGCATACGCTATGTCATGGTATTTTTTATTTTTGGGAAAAATGTCAATTTTTGGAACCCATGAACAGTAACCCACATTGCTGTGAACAGTAACCTCAGGTGAACAGTGATGATGAACAGTAATATGCTACAGTGACATGAACAGTATTTATGAACAGTGAACAACGTATTTTGGGAAAAAATTGAAATTTATTTTTGTATAATTATGAAGATATATGGATGGAATTTTTAAAGAATTTATGGATAAAAATCCATATAAACAAGTAATGACCTCGTATCTTTATACGATTAACCTCTATGGGAATGAGGTAATGAAAGTAAACTAAGACATAGAATGGATGGATAAAATATCCATTTTCCTTGTATAGGGAAAAAGGAAGGAGAATGTTGAGGACACCGACTGAGGAGGTAAGCAAGCAATCCTTTTGAAAATGATGATTTGTAAGCAAGCAATCCTTTTGAAAATGATGATTTGTAAGCAAGCACAACTTTGAAAATATGTTTTATTCTCAAGTATTTATGAAATGTGTTTAAGGGTGGCCATTCCTATAATGTTTTGAAATGATGAATGTTTATGAGTTTTTATGAAAAGTCATGCCGGCATATTGATATCATGTGATGTTCATGGACATGTGCACATGTATGATGTATAAGGAAGAGACTTTGGTGGAGGTAGAAAGCGGATCAGACGGTCCCCCTTCACTATTGCCGAGTCGTATGGGCTGTGTGCCGACGGCATCCTCCCCAGAGGTGGAGGCAAAGGAATGTTATGTGTGAATGAATGCATTGCATTTTCATACATGGATTGAAAAGGAAAGCATGGATTTGAAATGATGTTTTTAAAGGAATAGTGCAAATAATTCTCTACATGAGAATGACAAGTTACCTGATGTAAGAGGTATATAATGCTTGGGAAATCAAAAGTCATGCATGTAGGAACCATGTAGGCGTCAAGAGGAAGAGAGGTTCCCCTTGATGAGGCCAAGTCGGAGACAGCCGGCGTATTGGACCATGCTATGTGAGATGTTCCCTGGGCTAGCGTACCTACGCACAAAGGTTTATGTCAAGAATGGAAAGAAAGTATTTGCACACATGGATTTCAAAAGATATTTTTAAGGGATGATGCAAATAATCCTCTACATGAGAATGACAAGTCACCTGGTGTAATAGGCATATAATGCCTGGAAAATCAAGAGTCATGCATGTAGGAACCATGTAGGCGTCAAGAGGAAGAGATGTTCCTCTTGATGAGGCCAAGTCGGAGACAGCCGGCGTATTGGACCATGTTATGTGAGATGTTCCCTGAACTAGCGTACCCGCACAAGAAGGTTTATGTCAGGAGTGGAAAGGAAGCATTTGCACATCCAATGTTTATGAAAAAGTTTCTATTCCATTGATAGTTGATCACTTGCTAAGTGTCTCCTATCAAATGGAGAGAAATGCATTTACAAATGGTTTACATGAAAGGTTTTTATGAATGGTTTATGAAAGGTTTCCAAAAATAGTTTACGAAAAGGTTTCTATTCCGTTGGTAGTTGATCACTTGATAAGTGTCTTCTATCGAATGGAGAGGAATGCATTTAAAATGAAAAATGCTTGCTTATTGAGTTTCGACTCATGTTTTGTTTTTCCAACCTCACACAGGTGTAGGGAAAGCCAAGAGATGAAGGGCATGGGTTGCTAAAGGAAAAGAGGAATCTACAAAGGTTAGTAGATTTTTGTATGAATAGATTCCCTAATGAGATATGATGAAAAAGGACATAGGTTGTATGAAATTGTGAAGTTATGAATAATATGAGAAGTTGATGATTTATGATGTTATGGATAAGTCCATTATGAATGATGATGATATATGTTTATGTGATGAAAGAAAAAGAAAAAAAAATTTTAGACGAGATCCAATTAAGAACCCGCCGCGTGACCAGGGCAACAATCCTGATTCACACTTACCAATCGACAAGATCCCGGAGTAAGGACAAATGAGACGCCTCGGTTCGGGGCGCCACAACTGCTCTCTTCTAGATTCCAGCTTTAGGGGGCATCAACAATCCACAGCACAAGTAGGTGACGAGTTCCACTCCAATCACACACTACTTTGCTTACACTTGATCTTAGTTACCCAAACTAAATCAAGTTCAATACAACAATAAAAATGAAAGAAAGTTTCTACACTTTACTGTTGTGTAGAAGCAGATTTGGCGCAGAGAAGAACTTGTAGAGATTCAGCAAGCAGCTTTTGGCAGTTTGGAAGCGAAGTTCTTCTTCTATATGATGGCTTGATCACTTAATTCTCTTGAAGATGAGAGTTATGCATATTCAATGATTTCTCAGCTACCCTCCTCGTTCATATTGAATGCCTTATATAATTTGCAAGGGAATCCGAACGTTTGGAGGTAGGTGGCGCGCATTTAATGCGCCAACGTTCGAAAATTTTCCGACCGTTGCGACCCAAGTCGCAGGTGGAGTTGACTTCTGGTGCGACTTCACCCAAGTCGCAGGTGGAGTCAACTTCGGGTGCGACTTCACCCAAGTCGCAGATGGAGTCAACTTCGGGTGCGACTTCGCCTGTCCGCAGCTTCTTCAAGTTCCATTCTGGGTCGACTTTGTGAAACCCCAATCTTAGACATATATATGAAATCCTAGGGTTGTAAACCCTAGGTAATATGTTAATAAAATATATATTCATGAGTATGAAAAATATGTGAGAATAAAGGTTAAAATAATTATTTATGAAATTCGGATGAATAGTGCACGTGAATAGTAAACGTGGGATTAAAGAATATGTTAAGTTAATCACTTTGGATTAACTTAATCACAAAAAGACAAAAAAGGAAGCTTCCCACAAAAGGACAAAATAGCCACTTTTTGATTTATTTAGTATTTTCGGATTTTAGTGGATTTTTGAGAGAAAATAAAGAAAAATTCATATCTTGCAATCCGGACATCGGATTGAGATGAAATTTTTTATGGATGGCCAAAATATGATGATGAATATGATGAGTGGTCCAAGATTGATCAAAAATTATTAATTAAGGGTCAAGATTAAACGTCATTTGAAGATCAAAAAGTAGCTTTACTTTTTCATTAATTAGTATTTGACTTTGGATTAATTTTAATTAATTAAATGATAAATAATTAATGAAAAGCTGCTATGGCTGCTGGAGCTTGGACTTTTGGGGCCAAATCCAATGGTCCAAATCCATCATTATCAAAAATCAATGGCTAAGATTGAATTAGCCTAAAATAATTGATTTAATAAATCAAAAAATTATAAAAAATAGGGCTGGCATAGGGGAGGAGTGAACAGTAGCTAGGGTGGCTGCACATGGCTCAAAGCACCTTTTGGAAATTAGAAAAAAATACATTTACAATTTAATACCTCAAGCAAGGGGGGGTAAAATCCAATTTGATGAAAAATCAAAAAGTATAAATAGGGGGCATGGGGTGAACGAACAAAGCACTCAAACCTAGATCCATTTGAGCATTTTTCATCCCCACCACGTTTTAGCCTTGAGTAGAAAGAAAAGGAGGAAGTTAGAGAGAGAATGTGCGAGAAAAAGTGGGATATCTTCACTTCGGGTAAGTGATTTCTTCCCAAATTTCTTTTGGATGTTAATTAGGGTAAAACCATGCTAAGATAATGCCTAATCATGAGAAAATAAGTAAAGTTATAATGCTTAATCGGAATCGTGCCGAAACATCGAAAATTTGGAGCAAAGATGGAGCATTCGGGAAGATAGTATATGATATGTGAAAATAATGCTCCAAAATTGATAAATGATGATTTGGGATATATGAATATGATAAATATGATGTTGTAATGATGATATATTAATTTCATAATTTTTGGAATTAAGGATTATGCTTAAGTGAATTTTTGTTGATTTTTAGTATATGGAGAAAATGATTTATTTAGCCAAGTTAATGATGATAAATTCATAATTCATGAATTTTCCATGATATACTAAGCATAAGCTATGTCATGGTATTTTTTATTTTTGGGAAAAATGTCAATTTTTGGAACCCATGAACAGTAACCCACGTGCTGTGAACAGTAACCTCAGGTGAACAGTAACGTGAACAGTCCCAAAATTTCTCCCCACTTTTCTATTTTATTTGCTATATTCTCTCCATATTCTCTCCATATCTACGACCCGTGCACTTGCGGTGACATTGCAAATAAGTATTTTGGAGCCGTTGCCGGGGAATTCGGCGTTGCTTTAAATTTTGTTTTTAGATACTTTCTTTATTTTTATTTGGTTTTATTGTTCTAAATTAGCTAGTTAATCTTTGTATGCACCCACATACCCAAAACTTTGCAAAAAAACTAGCTGAAAAACTTTTTGTTGCTGATCCTGAGATTAGGGGTGCAACTTGGGTAGGGTACCCGCGGGTCGACCCGCGGGTACCCTAAAATAGGGTAGGTTCGGTTCCTCGGGTAAAATACCCGGTCAGTTTCGGGTAAGGGTCGGTTTCGGTTCTGGTTACCCGGAACCGACCCGGATTTTATATTATATTATATATATAAAATACCTAACCTAAATGGGTAACTCTAAATCCCTAATTTCTTCGAACGCCGACAACGAGCTAGCCTTCCGCGGTTCCGCCTTTCGCCCCTTCCCTCCACGGCATCCTGTTTCTCCTTTGCAGCAGGCGGCAGACGGCAAAAGATCGGCAGCGGCGGTAGAAGATCGGCGCTGGCACAGCTAGCCTTCCCTCCACGGCATCTGCGGCGGGCGGCAGAAGATCGGCAGTGGCATCGGCATAGGTAGCCAGCCTAGCCTTCCCTCCACGGCAGCAACAAGTGATCTCTCTCTCTCTCTCTCTCTCTCTCTCTCCCTCTCTCTCTCCCTCTCTCTCCACGGCAGCAACAAATTTCGTACAGCTGCTACCTGCTCTGTGTTTTGGCCGGATCAGAAAGTGTTGACAGATCTTGTGGATGTGATTTGTAGAGTCCGTTTGCAAATCCTTTCCCAGGTGCTCTGTCAGTTCTCCACACCAAAAATGCTGGTCTTTCAAGCTGTATTTTAAGTGCAGAAAAGGCCCTTTCATATTTTGGGGAAACCATGGTTGATCTCATTAGTACAGTACTCCTAGTCTCCTACGCTGTCGTTGTTTGATCCACAACCTTGCAGCATGCTGAATGAGTTAAACTGATTTTTGCACCTTCTGAAACTCACGACTCTCAAAATAGAAACTACATATGAGTTCATTCTACAATGAAATAATGATCAAAATGCTATGATAGCATTATTCCTACCTCTTTGGATCTCACTGCAATGTTGGTCCGATAAATGGCATCTGGCATCTTGTTTTAGATCAGACATTGCACTATTAACCTCGTGAATAGATTTCTTTTTTTGCAATGCCCGCCACCAAAGCTGGATGATTTTAATTTTCTCCTCAATATCTGGAGAGGCAATTCATTGCAAATTACTCAAAGTTTTCGTTCTTATTTCTTTTATCTATTTTGAGTTTGACAGCAGAAAAATTCCTCCTTTAGTTTTATTTGTTTGCTTGCCTGGATTTCTGAAATGATAAATTCCATATTCCAACTGTTTAGTGTGTATTGTTCTTCATAGTGGGTTGATAGTGCAAAGTAATACTCTGGTAATATCTTAGGACAGAACTGCAATTAGCCCTGCTTAGAAGCACCATCTTCTCTCCGTGCTTATTATTAAATTTGTGTTGCTGCAAATAAATCGTGTTTTAGGAACCGATTTTGGAACCGAACCAGAACCGACCCGCTCTTGAGAAAATTGGGCAGGGTAAGCTCCGGACCGATCCTGTTTAAAATAGGGTAGGGTAGAGGTTTTGCCAAAACGGTTAAGGGTAGGTTTCACCCGTACCCGGACCTACCCGACCAAAGTTGCACCCCTACCTGAGATTGAACATTCTTTTAGCAGAAGAATTCGTAATTACAAGCAGCAGAAATATCCTGAAAATGCCATGGCAGAACGCAACAATCAAAACCCGCCACATCAAGAGCAAGAGGAAGGCCAGGCTGAGAACAATGCCCCTCCAAGAAGGATGACACTTAGCGATCGGAACCGCCTGAACCCTCATGGACTCCGATCATGCATAGTTGAACCAGAAATTGATGGAAGAAATTTTGAACTAAATCCCGGTCTCATCCGGATGGTACAACAGGACCAATTTGCAGGACTTCCCTCTGAAAACCCAGTTGTACACATCACAAAATTCCTGCAATTATGCAACACAATCAGGGTGCAAAACATTCCACGTGAGGTAATTTGTCTGCAGCTTTTCCCATTTTCTCTTCGAGACAGGGCAAGCGAGTGGTTCTATTCTATGCCACCCGACACTTTCAACACATGGGATGAGCTCTCTACAGCATTCCTGGAAAAGTTCTTTCCACCAAATAAAACCAAGAAAATCATAGACGAAATTAATCAATTTGTCCAGAAAGATGGCGAAACCTTATATGATGCGTGGGAGAGGATAAAAGATCTGCAGCGCAAGTGCCCTCATCATGGTATTTCGTAAGGAGATATTATTGAAAACTTTTTCAATGGACTCGATCGACCTAGCCGAAGCGCTGTCAATTTAGCCGCTGGTGGCCGATTCATGCGACTCACTAACGAGGAGGCTTTCAAACTCCTCGATGATTTAGCTCTTTATGATTCTCAGTACGGTGATGTCTGAGGAACCTCTCGACGAGGAAATGTATATGATATCGAATCCATACATGCTATAACAAATGTGATAAAATTTTGCAGCAAAAGAAGCAGGAACCCAAGGACCAGATTGTATCTTCTTCTGGACACATCTCATGTGAAATCTGTGGAGCTTCACACTACACAACTGAGTGTAGTTTTGCCATTAAAGATACCACAGGCGAGCAAGCTAATGCAATCAACAACCAGTATGATACTCGTGCATATGGTAACCCTTACTCTAATATTTACAACCCTGGATGGAGGAACCACCCTAATTTTTCTTGGCCAAACCAGTCAAACACACAATTTTGCTCAAAATAATAAGCCACCTGGTTTCCTTAGAAAACCAATAAACCAGCCTTCATATCAAATCCAACAAGCCCTACCTGCACCACCTCAAGCACAACCCACTGAGTGCATGCTCGAAAATATCATCCTAATGCTCAAGAAAAATGATGAAAGAATGGACCAAATGCAAACACATATATAGTTGCTTGAAAATCAAATTGCTCAAAATGCCATAACCTCATCCCAAAGAAACCAGGGTAAACTCCCTAGCCAACCTAAAGTAAATCCTAAGGAGGAGGTGCAGGCGGTTACCTTGCGGAGTGGAAAGTAGCTCGACCCACCTCAAATGGTCAAAGAAAAGGATGTCAAACAGAGAAAGAAGCAAGAAGAGGAGCCATAGCCAGAACCAGTGGTGGAAAAGCCTTATGTACCACCACCTCCTTACCAACCTCCTCTCCCCTTTCCACAAAGGCAATGACAAGCTAAGCTCCAAAAGCAGTTCGAGAAGTTTATTTCTACTCTTAAGAACCTGTCGATCAATGTGCCTTTCATTGACATACTTTCTCAAATGCCAGCTTATGCAAAATTTCTCAAGGACATGCTATCCAACAAAAGAAAACTCGAGGAGTACGGAACCATTTCACTCACTGAGGAGTGCAGTGCTATTTTGCAGAACGAGTTACTTGAGAAGCTAAATGACCCTGGAAGCTTCTCCATTCCATGTGCTCTTGGGAATGTCCAAATCAGCAAAGCACTATGTGATCTCGGAGCCAGTGTAAGTTTGATCCCACTCTTCATCTGTAAAAAGTTGAACATAGGTGATCCAAAACCAATGTCTATGTCTCTCCAACTGACCGACCGATCAATCAAATTTCCAGTTGGCATCCTTGAAGACGTTCCTTGAAAGTCGGCAAATTGTTTATCCCAGTCGACTTTGTGGTCCTCGACATGGAGGAGGATCATTAAATCCCGATCATTCTCGGACGACCTTTCTTAGCCACTGTTGGAGCCATCACAGATGTCAAGAATGGTCGACTCTCACTGACAGTTGGAGATGAAAATGTTGAATTTAATCTTTCTGAGGCAAGAAAGCACCTATCAACTAATAACTCTTGCCTGCGGGTCGACGTCATAAACTCTTTGCCAATCGAAGAAAGGGATGACCCGATGGAGGTATGTATCATTTAGAGTGCAACTGTTGAAAATGATAACCCCGAACTGTCTGCTTGTGCCACTCTCTTGGATGGAACCCCTTTGATCTCACCTGCTGAAAAGCTGTATATAGACATCAATTCCGTTCCATCGACAAAAACAAAGGAAGAAGCGCCAAAGGTAGAACTCAAACCTCTTCCTAAAAATCTCAAGTTTGCATTTCTTTGCTCAATCGATACCTATCCAGTCATAATCAATGCAAATCTTTCCGAATCTCAATCAGATGATCTATTAACTGTACTAAGAAGACATAGGAAGGCAATTGGCTACTGCATTAATGACCTACCTGGTATTAGTTCTTCTCTATGCATGCATAGAATTCTAATGGGGGAAAATTGTAAGACAAGCATTGAACCTCAAAGGCGTCTGAATCCAAACATGAAAGAAGTGGTGAAAAAGGAAATTTTAAAACTTCTTGATGCCGGAATCATTTACCCTATTTCTAATTGCAGTTGGGTAAGCCCTATACATGTGGTACCCAAGAAAGGCGGTATGACTGTCGTGAAAAATGATAAAAATGAACTTATTCCCATAAGGACAGTCACCGGTTGGCGAATGTGCATCGATTATCGCAAATTAAATATTGCCGCTCGAAAGGATAATTTTCCTTTGCCTTTCATTGATCAAATGGTTGAACGACTTGCCAATCACTCTTACTTTTGCTATCTGGATGGTTACTCTGGCTACTTTCATATTCCAATTCACCCACAGGATCAAGAGAAAACTACTTTCACCTGTCCATACGACACTTTTGCATTCAGACGCATGCCTTTTGGTCTTTGTAATGTACCTGCCACTTTTCAATGATGCATGATGGCCATATTTTCTGATTACATTGAACACATAACGGAAGTATTCATGGATGATTTTTCTGTTTATGGCACTACATTTGAATCATGCTTATCAAACTTGTCTAAGGTTTTACAGAGATACGAGGAAACCAACTTGGTGTTGAATTAGGAAAAATGTCATTTCATGGTACAGGAAGGAAATGTATTAGGGCATTTAGTCTCAAGCAGAGGTATTGAGGTTGACCGGGCGAAAATAGAAGTCATTGAAAAACTACCGCCACCCAATTCGGTCAAAGGAATTCGGAGTTTCCTGGGTTCATGTCAGTTTCTATCGACGTTTCATTAAAGATTTTTCTAAAATTGCTAAGCCACTAACTAACCTGCTAAATCAAGATGTAAAATTTAATTTTTCTGATAACTGTTTAAAATCATTTTGCAGGTTAAAAGAAGCGTTGACCACTGCCCCAATTATACAGCCGCCTGACTAGAGCCTACCATTTGAAATCATGTGCGATGCAAGTGACCATGCAGTTGGGGCAGTTTTGGGTCAACAGAAGGACAACAAGTCTGTGGTGGTTTATTATGCAAGCAAAACCCTAGATGACGCTCAAGTCAACTATGCTACCACTGAAAAAGAACTATTAGCTGTTGTATTCGCTATTGATAAATTTTGTTCTTATCTCGTAGGGTCAAAGGTGATTGTCTACACAGACCACGTAGCCATTCACTATCTAATTGCTAAGAAAGATGCTAAACCAAGGCTGATTCACTGGATTTTGCTATTACAAGAATTTGACCTTGAAATCCGAGATAAGAAAGGCACAGAAAATGTGGTAGCTGATCATCTGTCGAGACTACCATCAACTGAGAAGATTGATCTATCTAAAAATGAACAAATTAATGAGGAATTTCCTGATGAATCCCTGCTTGCACTTAAAGAAGCGTCAATGTCATGATATGGAGACATTGTTAATTACTTGGTCTGTAAAGAAATTCCACGCAATTTCAGCTATCAACAGAAAAAGAGATTCGTGGTGGACGTAAAATACTACATATGAGAGGACCCATACCTTTACAAGAGATGAGGCGATGGTCTTATTCGCCGATGTGTACCAAACGAAGAAATCCAAAGCATCCTTTATCACTGTCATTCTTCACCATATGGTGGACACATGGGTCCCACCAAAACTGCAGCAAAAGTCCTACAATCCGGTTTCTTCTGGTCCACTTTGTTCAAAGATGTTCGATCTTTTACACTAACTTATGACAAGTGCCAAAGAACAGGAAACATTTCAAAGCGAAACAAGATGCCACTCACAAGCATTCTCGAGGTCGAACCGTTCGATGTCTGGGGCATGGACTTCATGGGACCTTTCCCATCCTCATTCAACAACCAGTACATACTTCTGGAAGTTGATTACGTAACTAGATGGGTGGAGGCGATCGCTTCTCCAACAAATGACTCACGGGTGGTAGCCAAATTCTTAAAATGCAACATTTTTACCAGATTTGGTGTACCACGAGCAATCATAAGTGACGGAGGAAGCCACTTCTGTAACAAGCAGATGGAGCATCTGCTCAAGAAATATGGGGTCACACATAAAATCACCACCCCATACCACCCACAAACAAGTGGTCAGGCTAAAATCTCGAACCGAGAGATTAAACAGATACTTGAGAAGACGGTATCCCAATCACAGCGAGATTGGTCAAGGCAACTCGATGATACTCTTTGGGCATACTGCATTGCATTCAAGACTCCGATTGGAACAACACCTTTCAGACTAGTCTATGGAAAATCATGCCACTTGCCTATAGAGCTGGAGCACAAAGCATACTGGGCAATCAAATTTTTGAATTTTGATTTGAAGTCTGTAGGAGAAAGGCGTCTACTACAGCTTGATGAACTCGAGGAGATTCAACTCGACGCTTATGAAAATTCAAAGATGTACAAGGAAAAGACAAAATTTTGGCATGACAAACACATCCGGCAGAAGGTAATCAAAGCTAATGACATGGTGTTGCTTTTTAATTCTCGTTTTAAATTGTTTCCAGGAAAATTGAAGTCGAGATGGTCGGAACCATTCAAAGTATTACAAGTGTTTCCTCATGGAGCTATTGAAATTTGGAGTGAAAAGACGGGAGCATTCAAAGTCAATGGGCAGCGCCTCAAACCCTACTTCTCAGGGGATCACATTCCAATAGGAGGCATCCACTCCTTCTGCGAAACCACACCACTCAATTGAAGATCAGCAGTCAGGCTGATGACTTTAAACCAAGCGCTTTTCGGAAGGCAACCCGAACTTTTCCTTTTTCTATCAGGGAAGTTTTAGTTTTAATTATTTCTTTTAGTTCCTTTTTAGAATTTTGATACTTTTTAATTTTGAGCTTTATTGGTTATTTTCAGAAACTGCTTGGAAAGAAGCACCATGGGATGTAAATTCGGCTCAACTCGCCAAAACAGGAAGTTAATATTTCACATTTTTACAATTATTCCCTTTTATTTTGATGGCATGATTTACATTGAGGACAATGTCAACTTCAAGTGTGGGGGTGAATGCGTTGCATTAATTTTCTATAAATATTTCTTTCACTACCCTGATATTTATATTGTTGTAAAAAAAAGAATAATAATAAAAAAAATAAAAAAATAAATGGTGTGAAATTTTTTTGGAAAATTCTTGCATAAAAGGTAATATTAGACCCCACTTTGAACTCTTGAATGCCTTAAAAGTAAACAATACGTAGAATTTCAACATCTTTGAGTGAGGAAAAGTTGAAGCTTAATAAGATGTTAAATTTGTTTTTGAACATGTACTTGTTGAAAATACTTGGATTTTTGTCCTAACTCACTTGATGAAACTGATATACCCAGGAACCTATCCTGTTTTCTTTCGAAATCAGAATAATCTTCTCTAATTTGTCAAAAGTTTTTTTCTAATACACACAATTGTCATTTAAGAAGGTAGTTTTTCCCATATACATGAAAAATTTTATTATGGTTGAAGAAATTTCCAAAGCCAAAACTCCATTGAACCAATTTATGGACATGATTAAGACAATTTTCTTTTGATGATGAGCCTATCTTTAAAAGTATAACAGTTGTTTACCCCTTTTTGAGCCTGAACTTAAACTACAATTCCTACTTTGTCGAACCAACTTTGGAATTGAATTCTGAGCTGAAAAATGAAACAGGGAATAACATCTCCTGGCAGTGCAAATAATGACTTCCCAGATACCCTGAAATATGGTGAGGGAAATTATTGCCGGACTTGGTTTAAAAAATAAATAAATAAATAAATAATTCACAGAGCTAAACCAAGGATAAGAACAGGCTTGAAAAAGAATAAAAGCACTAAGTGTGGGTGTAGCATTATTTCCTGTTATAAAATGTGGCTCAAGTCATGCAGAGACAGTTCAAATTTTAATTCGTTTGCCCCACCTGACCGTTGTCCTACTAAATCCTTATGATCCTATAATTGGCTAATTGAGTTAGCAGAGGAAATTTAAATGCAAAAATATATATATATATAATTTTGATGAGACGTATTTGAGGTAATTTGACTAATATTTTCTGCACTACTACCACTTAAATTATTAAATGTGTGTACAGAATAACTTAACAAATGGGGAAGATATCTGATAATTAAGAGTTTATTGCGGGAGTTTTTAACTCTTAATGATAGAAAACAAATTAGGTGACAGGGTGTACAATATTAGTCATGAGAGAAGGGATTACTGACTGAGATGTTCAATGAGTATCATGTTCCAAATTCCTGAATTTAATACTCTCATTAGTTTTGATGATGAGTTAAACAATTTTTGCTCAAAATTTTGAAATTTTGCAATCTGTTCTTGAATTCCTTTATATTTGCTTGAGGACAAGCAAAAGTTAAGTGTGGGGGTATTTGATAATTGGAAATTGGTATTATATTTTTGTGGACATTTTATACCAATTTGGTGGATAATTAATTGAAATTAATATGAAATTTGGTTTAAAATGTGGTTTTGCAACTTTTGGGTATTAAATATTAATTTCAAGCAATTTACACAATTTTTATAATCTTTTAGCTTGAAATTACATTTTATTTGTTGCCATGAAATTAAATGGGTTTGAAATAATTTCTTTATCCGCTAATAATTTTTAATGAATTAAATATATATATATATATATTTTTATGCAGGAAAAAAAAGTTTCACCAAGTGGGTCCCACATGGAAAAATCCTGCAAAAATCCAAGCCATCCATCATGTCCAATGTGTCCAGCCATTTATTTTCCATCAACCAAAAGGCAGCAATAGCATTTCACGTGCATACTATCCAAATCATGCAGCCCATTTTTAGATGACAACTGTCCATTCCATGTTGCAAATCAAAATTTCATAAACTGCCCAATTCACGTGATTTAAAATACAGCAGCCATTGAGGGACCCCAAAAGCCATTACGTTCATCAAGCAACCCAATTTTCAGCCGTCCACCATGATTGCCAAGATGCACATGAATATTCAAATTAGCAGCTATTCATCCATCCGTCCATCCACTTTTAATTGCAGCAAGCTTAGCCGTCACTAGAAGCTGTCCAAATTATAATTGTTCAACGGCTGAAAATTTCTTCACCGCCCAAACAAGCTGTCCACCAATTCCAACATGTTGTCTAGAAGATTTTTATCCAGCAGCAATATTTATATCATAGCATAACATGTGCGTGAACATCATTCATAACCCCACATCCATTTTTTCATTATTTAAATACCACAACGATTATTCCCATTACCATCACGTGAATTCATGCAGATCACATCAAACAGCAACATCCAGCAAGTGCAGGCATCAGCAACCTCACGTGATGAGTGGCCCACAAATATTAATATGCCTATCCAGATTTTTTTATATATGCAGCAGATCATTTTAATTGACCCCACAGATTCAGCACTATGATCACGTCCAACCATTGAATATGCTGTCCATATATCACGTGATCAGCAATCCATTTGTCATGCCGTGAATTCCATTCATCAAGCTGCTGAATTCCATTCATCATACTCACGTGATTTCCATTTAGCCCATTTCATAAATCAGTAATGCATATACGTCCAGCAATAATGAAGCAAAATTCAGCAGCATGCATTCATGATGGACCCCACAAAGCCCATTCACGTGAGCAATGCTGCACTAAAAATGCACCGTCCATTAATTTTTATTTTTTTAGCAGCAATATATTATTCCAGCCATCAAAGTCGTCCATCTCCATACAAATTAAATTTGCCGTCCAAATCAAAGTTATCCAAAAATTCCATCCATCCAGAAATTTTCTTCAGATTCTTAGCCTCCCAAATTCAATCCAGGCCATTGATGCAGCTGCCAAAATTCACCGTCCAACCCCTTTAAATCCAGCCATTGATTTGGGTGTGTAAAATCCATTAATCTCAACCATCACAAGCTACCAAAAATCAACTTCCAGAATTTTTCCACCGACCCGTCACGTGAATTCAAATGCAGCTGAATTTTTTATGGACCGCACTTGCAGCAATGCATTTAGTCCTTATTATCCATTTCACGTGATAAAAATTAAACATAGCTGTCCACTCTCATTGATCATTCCAGCTGCCCATCACGTTATTTAGCTGTCCACAACATCCCTGTACATGAATTCAGAATTGCGCATTCAAATAATGGACCCCACATGAAAATCTATAAAAAGGGAGCATCCGGCAGAGGAGGGGAGGAGATTTTTGAGCATTCAAAGAGAATATTGTATTTTGTACAGAGAATTCCAACGTGCGGTAGCAGAAAATTCCAGCAGCTTAAAAAAAATATTCTCCATTGGATAATTCAAACACAGAGTTCGTCCCAGAGCAGAGAAATTCAAAAGCATAATTTGGAGAAAGAAAGCAAGGTGGAAAGCACGGAAAAAGGCGGACCGGCGAGTTGCACGGAGCAGCCGACACACCATCGGGGCTTCAAACCAATAAGCTTTTCTATCTTTTCCCTTTTTAATTTTTGTTATCTTGTTTAAGATGGATTGTAATTTTAATTTTATTTGAACTTAAACATGCTTGCCTAAACCTTAAATCTAGGGTTTCGGATGTAGCATGCGTACAATGCAGCGTTGTGTGGATTTTTAATTCATTTATTTTGAATGTTGTTGTTAATTCAATATCTTGTGATTTTTATGCTTGTTATGTACATAGGCCCGTACTTTGGCATGATTCCATATATTAGGTGATGGAACCGAGAGGTGAAAATCTAATATACGAAAATCAAAATATTAAACTTGGAAATCTAAGACTATGAAAATAGGCATGATAACCTTGAGGAATTACATGAACAAACCATAGAACTTAATGGATTCTAATTCACTTAATCCCATGAGAATAGGTGGTTAAGAAAATTAGGGTACACCTTGTAGGTTTCGAGAGAAGGTGCAAGGATAAATTAGGGTTTGTTCTTCTTTAACAAATAATATCCAAATTAAATAATTATACCACTACCCGTTGCAAAATACGCATGTGAAATCCTAGACCCTAGGTATTTGCACTTTCGCTTTCTCTCCTCATTTTTAATTTGCACTTTTGCCATTTTATTTATTTTCTTTCCCTTTTATTTACTGCATTTTCTCTCCACTTTTCTATTTTATTTTCTATATTCTCTCCATATCCGATACGAAAGCGTTTAAAAGCAAAATTTATAGTCCCGAATTCCCTGTGGATCGATAATTTATATACTACAATCTATGACCCGTGCACTTGCGGTGAGATTGCGAACAAATATTAAATGGATGGTTTACACAGCCCATAATGTGATTAATAAATGTCAAATGAGCGGAAAGTTTCACTTCAAATATTTAAGAAGTAAAATGAATGATTTAGGGCTATTTTGGACAAGGTATCTCTGTTGAAATTTAATTTAATTTCAGATATATGTAGCTGTTTTAAGCATTTATTGTGTAGTGATTAGTTCAGTTGTTTTGATGTTAAATTCATGAAATTCCAAGCCTATGTAATGATCCATAGTTGGGTGAAATGATTGGTTGGTAACTTAATGCATTTTCATCCATTTTGAACGAAAATGATGCTTGATTTAAACAACAATATATATAGGTAATTATAAAGGTAAAATACCTTACTTATGGAATAATTAAGGGACGCCCAAATCTTGTAGAGTGGAAACAAAATTTTATTTTACATACATATGATAATGTGACGTCCAACAAGAGGAGAAAAAATTTCATTTTTGAACAAATTAAATGAGGAACTTTGATTGCTTGATTGTTTCCTAATTAATGTGTAAATATGTATCTAAACTAAGAAAAAATGGAAATGAAAATTTTTTTTGAGGTTACCTTGATTATCCTATGGTATATGCGTAATTAAAGGATGCAAATCAAGGATATGGATGACAAGGGTAATGGTTGATCATAATATTACATGTACACTTAGCTAAAGTGCAAAAATAAAAAGAAAATATGGCAAAATGAGAAAATATAAGGCTGATAAAATCTAAAAAATTTGAGGTTGAAATTAGCAGCCGTAACTTATAAATAAATGCCTCAAATGAACACCAAGGTGGGAATACAAAGTATGGGTTTTAAATTTCAATACATTGAGTTAAACTTAAACTTAATAGTTATAAATGAATTTGAAAACTTATCCTAAATAAGGTTATCAAAAATGAAAAGAATAGTCACAATGGAATCACAAGTTACACCAATATGTGAATCCGAAAAATTGACACCAAACTTGAAAGAGAAGTAGTTTAAGTTAGTTTGATGTAAATTCATTTGGGTTGAAAAATCTTAAGGTATACAAGCATTTGTAATTCTATGCATATGGATAAGATATCATTTTCATTATTTGGGTAAAGGCAAAGAACAGGTGGAAGAAGAGAATTGAAGCTATCACAGGTAAGCAAGCAAAAACTTTGAAAAGTACTTTCTAAATTTTGATAATAGATTGCAACTTATTTTATTTAAATACTTTTAAAATTATTTAAGGATGATCACTCCTATAATTCTTATAAATTGACTTGAATATTGTCTTATTAAAATTATGTTGAAAAATTATGGTTCAAATGTCTATTCTTGAAAAGCATGCTAGCATGTCTATGATCATGGTGCCAAGGAACTAGGTCCACTTTAGAGGAGTAAGCGGATCGGTTGTCCATCTCTAGTGTGACCAAGTCACTAACACAGGCCAAGGGCCGGCAGCACCCTCCCACAAATGGGAGCAGAATGATGCGATGGTCGACTGGCTAGCGTACCATCAATACGATGTTCATATCATTTTGATAATAATGCATTTGCGTTATTTATGAAATGCCGACGTTGGTTATGATGTTAGCTATTTGAAAATGTTTATACAAAGGAAAAAATTTGCCTGAAAATGATGTAGCTTGCTTACTGAGTTAATACTCATATTTTGTTTTTCAAACCCAACACAGGTACAAGAAGACTAAAGAGGAAATGAACAGGTTTAATTGAAGAATTATGAATCTTGTATTCCTTTATATGCATCTTCATGAACGGTTAAGTCCTATGGAAGTGATGTTGTGGTCCGCTTCTTTTTTATGAACTTAAATATCTTTGATGTGATATATGTGAGATGAGATTTGAACTTATTATGTAAAAAAAATTGAAGGGTCATTTGTATGTATGAATTTTATATTACAAGAATGATGTGAAATTTTATTGTATATGATGGAAATGATGTGTTGCGAATAAATAATGAATGTAAATACCAGAGCTTGTTGATAGCCAAGATTGACAAATTTAGGGTATAAATGAACACATTGCCATGAGGTAAAACTCCAATGGAATGAATTCTCAATGTATGTTTATGATATAAATAAATAAATAAATCACTGCATGGTTAGGGCAACAATCCTGCTCACATTTACCAATCAATAAACGATCTTGGAGTAAAGCTACTGACGAGCTGCGTATATGTCAATTAGAATGCTCACTATTTACGCAAGTATATGTGTCGTGTCAAGTAATAAAGAGTGAGTAGAGTATCGTTCCCACGAGGAATTGTTAATTGGAATTATTAATTAGTTAAATTGCTTTTGAGGGATTGAAAATTCTGAGCTTGTGATTTAACTAAACTAACAATTGCAATGAGAAATTAGAGTGAAAGTTCGAGACTACTAGATACTTTAAACGGGTTTTCTGATTATGGATGGCAGATGGATAGCTTGGAATCCTTGAATCTGAACTATATTGCTCTGGTTTTTTTAAGTGGATTGCATATGTATTTACTAGCCCAAGTTCATATATCTTTATATATGTTTTCCAACAGTATATAAAGCTAATTACACCCTATTTAAGTGCTATGTTCCCATGCCATTAAATAAAGTAAAATTGATAAGTTAATAACTTGTACAATGACCACACAGGGTTTAACAGCATATTTCTATCCGTTAAACAACTCTCCTTACACAAAGGTCGAAACCTATGCCTTGCACATGGATCCGGCAAAGATCTTCCTCTTCCAAGGATAAATCAAGCAATTAAATCATCTTACAAGGTAGCTAATCTTGTAAAAAGCATTAAACTCACACATGCAAAGGTAAATCATACACAATCATATATAAGCTTAAATATTCATTACTGAATATTCTAAGAACCAAAGACCAATATAGTTTAGAATCCAATTCATCCTACCTATCCATCAAATAGAGGTTTAGTTCGAAGACATGATCTTAACATCCATTACATCTATATAGAAAGTATCCATAAAGACAGAGAAAGAAAATTGGAAAGAATAAGAGAAAACTGTTTCCGGCGGTTTCCACCAACGGGGCTTGAATCCTCTCTTCGATCCATGCTTTAATTTTGATTTTCACTTTCTTCTTCACTTTGGTTCATTCTCAGGCTCTCTCCTCTCTCTTCTCGCACGCACGAACCCCTAGGAACTATATATAGAGTCCTCTTTACGCAGCTTACGCACTAGAATATTCGCGTACGGATGAGTATTAGTGCCTAGGCACCAACTCTCTGGGTGCTGAGCAACTTGGACACATTCTGGAAACCCTAGAAATTTTTTCATTGGCGCCTAGGCGCCAACTCTCTGGGCTGTCCCTGCTTGGAGCTTCTCCTTAACTTTTGTAGCTGCCCCTACTTGGCACCTGGGCGCCCCTGGATGCAATTTCTGAATTGTGGCTTCAACGACGTCTGCACTCGAGTTGCATGTAGATGATGTGGCGCCTGGGCACCCCTGGATGGCGCCTACGTGCCAACTTTCTGGAAGCTATGTTGTGAGTGGTATGTACTGTCAACGGCCAAGTTACGTAGGGCGGCGCCTAGGCGCCAACTCTTTGCCTCTGGATGCCTCAGCTTGCATTCAATTCGTCCGCTTTGCCTTCGTGTGTCCCGTCATTCCTACAAAAGATGGAAAAACTAAATAAATAAACTAAAAATACCTAAATAATGGTAAAATTGCCTAAAAACTAATTAATGCTCCTAAAATGCAAAGCGGGTGATAATTAAGCTAAAAGAGTGCAAACTAAGCCTAATCTCTTGAACTAACACACAAATTAAGTTTGAAATGGGTTATGATAACTCGTAAAAATACGAGTTATCACACCCTCAAACTTAAATGTTGTTAGTCCTTGAGCAACACATGCAAATAGAATGAATAAATGAATGAATGTATGCAGACTCTGTCAACTCCTTTTGCTTCTGATTATGCATTGATCAATTCACTTAGCCATTTCACAAGGTTGTGATTAATTCAACCTGAAAAATCCTTCATTATATAAACAAGGCATACATTTTCCTTTTCAAACCAAGTTACATGTGGATGCCAAAATTTCATAGTGCAACGTCATATTTCAACACGTTAATCTTTCATTCGATCAGAAAACTGGTTAGGAAATCAATGAACTCAAGCAAACCAAGGATTAAACTAAATACACTGGTTACAGCAAATGGTATCAAGTCACTGAATTCAATCTCTAACAACTGCACATTCTTTTTCCACCCAAACTTATTGCAAAAATTCTCCTCACCATATTTCAGGATATCTGGAGATCTATTTTTTTTTGGCTCCACTCACCATATTTCAGGGTATCTAGGGAGAATTTTTATTTTTTTTAAAGCATTGTTACTGTGATTTTCTTTTGCTTTTTTACGCGAACGTTGCCATTTGTGGATGTCAAGTCCCGGTTACTCAGCTTAGGTCAACCACCCTCTTTTTATCTTTTTCTAATGCTTTATTAGGGGTACTGAACATGTTTGAGTAATTCCTATGAAATAATACCATTTCTGAACCCGTTAAAGTACTTGGTCAGCACATATTTAGTTCAGTTTTCATCATCTCGGTCTGAAAGACATGCCTGTTATTGAATTAGAACAATGTATTATGAAATTCCTTTTAATTCTTTCACATGTTAATTTCAACCTGCTTTATACTTGGTTTCAATCTAAGGGTGTGTTTGGTTGGAGGTAAAACTTTTTGATGAAAACTTTTCAGAGTAGAAGTTGTCAAGTTGATAGAAAATGATGTGATATGATAGGGGTAATAACGAGGTGTAAAGAGAATAAAGTTAAAATAGATAGGGTAGTTGTATGGGTATTTGTGTGGAAACGATTAAAAAGTAGAATTGTTTATATAGGAAAATGTGAAAAAATAATTAAAAAATAAGGTAATTATGGGAAGTGAAAAGTTTTTGATTGAAAAGTTTTTATTGACATGTTTTGTGTGTAACCAAACACACCCTAAATTTCCCATTCTTTCATGAATTCAATTTCAAATTAGAATTAATCACAGCCTTGCACATTTTCACAATCAGATGAATTGAAACAAAGACAACTTTCATTAACTGGAATTGAAATACGTGCAACATAAACTAAAGCATGAAAATTAAAATGCAAAACTAACTTATGGTTGAGAATTATACACACCCCAAACTTGAGAGATGCGTTGTCCTCAATGCATTAAAATGAAATAAAAATGATCCTAAAATGAACTAAAAATGAAAATACAATGAAAAGTAAAAATAAAAGAAAAGAAAAACAAAAAGAAAGGACTGGGTCTCCCTCAAGAATCGGACTCTGTGGCGTCCTCGTCATCCTCCTCGTCGGGCTGGGGTTGTGATGACTGCCCGAAGCAGGCTCGGACCTCTGGTGGCGTTTGTGGAAACGGCGGCAGAGTGGAGATGTCGATCTGGCGGTCTTTCGCTATTCACCGTAGGTACGCCTCCATTGCCCGGTCATGCTGACATTGATATTTGGCTAGGGCGGCAACTAGATTCTCCAGGTTGGTTAGCCGCTCAGCTGTAGATAGCGGCTGTGAAGATGGTCCTGCTGCAGATGAGGCCACTCTGGGGCGCGTTGTAGTGGTACGGACCTGGGGCTGGGTGCGGTATGAGAGGTCGTCAATGATGGCCTGGTAGTTTAGGACCTCCTCCGTCTACTCCCATCTGACGCCGGGGTATGGTCGCACAGGTGCAGATCTGATTATAGATGAGTTGACCCACATCGATCGTCATACCACTGTAGATCGCGTGAAGAAGTAGTTCCCTATCCATCGTCATCTCACTAACGTGGGTTGACGGCATCATCCGAGCCGAGATAAAATGGAAAAACATCCACTCGTCGTACATCATCTCGCTGCGCTTGAATGATGTGAGTTGACCTCCCGTGGACTTCCATGTCGGAGGCCGTTGGCAGATATGGCTGGTGATAGGGTTGACATCCTGGCCTTCCCCCTCCAGAAACTCCTCATACTGGTCCGGATAGTCAAAAGAGCCTAATCCATAATAGGAATTGATCGCTTCAGCATGAAACGGGACTGTTTTGCCCCGGACCTTCACCTTGCCCTGCTCATGTTCTACAGCATTGGCGTAGAACTCCTTCACCACTAGCACTATTGCAAACTCAGGCTATGTGAGGAATTTTTGCCAACCTTGAGCATTCAGTGCGTTGATAAAGTTGTCAGAGAAAGAAGTAATTTTTATTCCCCGCTCAGGAATCAGGTGCCGCTTCTGAAGCGAGTCCGTGTACTGCTTAAATGCCTAAGCGGACACGAACCTGTAGGTGTCAAATTCGACTGGCTCCTGAACTTTCTTTCTCTTGGCAGATGATGATGAAGCCATCTTACACCCAAGCAGTCTCAAACAGCCCTTGCAAACCAAATTCCAACACAATCAAACAACCCAACAAGCCAATACACAACCAAGCAATCTAGTAATCCAGCAAGCAGTCCAACAAGATAATAAGCTAAACTCCAAAATGCACCTGAAGCAATCACCGTGCAACCAATACCAAACAAGCACCAACCAATTCGAAGTAGCTCAATCCACAAACCAAACCATAGACCAATCTACAAGCTGAACTCCAGTTACTATTCTATCCACAAACCAATCACGCATTCCACGGAATCAACCACCCAACTCGGCCTCCAAACCGGTGATTAATCCACAAAGATCAACCAATTCACCCAATTTTTCCACTCAAACAATTACCACCACACTTCAAAGTAATGAAAAGGCACCAAAGATGGAAAAATTGTTACCCGTAGAAGTTTCCACCAGAGAATTCGAAGTTGCCTTGCTGTTGCACTGGCGCCGGGGAGCGGAGGTAGCGGCGCCTAGGCGCCAACCTACTGTTAGCTATTTTCCGGCGCCGGACGAAGAAAAGATGATGGTGGGGCTCAAAATGGAGCCCAATCCAAGGGGGAAATGATGGGAACTTCAATATGGGGTTATTGCTTATGATTTGATGAAGAAAAATCGGAAATTTAGATGGATTTGAGTGGATCTAAACAAAGGGGAAAAAGAATGAAAATGGAATGGTTGGAATGGATGGAATGGGAGGATGAATCCTTGATGAAATGCAGTTGGATTCGTTAGAAAGGCTTGGAATCAAGAGAAGGTTAATTGGAAATGAAAAAGGAGGAAGAGGGGTCGGCGCCGGGGCTTGGGTTAGGGAACCCTAACCCGAGCTTTATAATGCCGTACGGTCGAGCTGTCCACGACCTGGCGCCGGGGGACCCCCATTCGGTGCCCAGGTGCCAAATTTTTTTTACAAAGATAAAAACCCCAAAAATAATAAAAATAAAAACAAAATTGCAAATCAAACTGAAACCAAGCAATGGGTTGCCTCCCTTTCAGCGCTAAGCTTAACATCCTCAGCCCGACGTTTCTGCTATTCAGTCCTTTTTCAATTTCACCATCTTGAACTCCCGGCCATTAGGGCTGCAACCTGAAAGTTCCGATCTGATCTTAGCCTATTGTTCCATAAAGTTGTGCCAGATTTGATTTTTCGGCCGATGAGATAGGGGTATTTTGGTATGAAAATTTCTAGTTTTATCAAATGTAAACTCTCCTACTCCTTTATTGGCTTTAATATCCGTGTCTTGACTTCCCAACGGCTCGATCAGTTCTTTGGGCCCAATGTAACCAACGAGTCGGTCTTTAACACCGACAAATAATTTGTGGCCCCTAGTCGCAATTTGCTCTTTGTCCTTCTTAAAATCATTCTGAGGAAGCTTTTGAACCTTTGAATTGCCCATATCAATCCTTAAGCAATCCTCTAGGTCAGTCGAGCTCTGTATAGACTTAAGCACGTTGAATGTAACCTTTTCATTTTGCACATGCATGGTTAATTCTCTGGCTCGTACATTGATTATGGCATTGCCTGTTGCGAGAAAAGGTCGATTGAGAATAATTGACACATCTCGATCTTCTTCATAATCCAGGATGATAAAATCTGCCGAAAAGATGAATTTTTCCACCTTGATAAGGACATCCTCGATGATACCGTCTGGATACGTGATGGATCGATCTGCCAGCTGCAACGTCACGGTGGTAGGTCGAGCTTCCCCTAAGCCCAATATTTTGAAAATGGACTTGGGCATGAGATTAATGCTGGCTCCCAAGTCGCATAGGGCTCTCCCGAAGTACTAATCGCCGATTGTGCACGGGATTGTGAAACTCCCTGGGTCTTTGAGTTTAGGAGGTAGTTTCCTCTGAACCCTCCGCTAGTTTCCTCTGTTAGCGCCACTGTCTCAAATTCCGTCAACCGCCTTTTCTTTGATAGCACGTCTTTCATGAATTTGGCGTAGCTCGGCATCTGTTCTAAGGCTTCAACGAGAGGTATATTAATATGCAACTTCTTCAATACCTCAAGGAATTTCTTGAACTAGCCCTCCTTTTTAGACTTTTCAAATCGCTGAGGAAATGGAGGAGGCGGCCTTGGATTTGTGGCGATTTCAGCGTCCGGTTGGTTCTGGGTTGCCACTGGTTCTTTTGGCTCCTGCGACTGCTGAATCCGAGGATTAGCGGGTTCAGTCACCGATTCCGGTGGAGTTGGATCGGATAACTGCTTTCCACTGCACAATGTGACTGCTTGGACATGTTCTTTGCCTTTTCCTTTCAAGTTTTGCTCTGTGTCGCTCGGTAACGATCCTTGAGGTCATTGTTTAGGGCTGAGGCCAGTTGGCCTATCTGAGCTTCCAAATTCCTATTTGTCATGATCTGGGATTGCATAAACTGCATGAAGAGATTTTCCAGATCAGATTTCTTCTCTTCTCGCGGTGGTGGATTGAACTGCATTGGTCTTGCTGGTTGTTGCTGTGGTGGCTACTGCGAGAATCCAGGCGGATGATTTGGCCTCATCTGGTTGTTCCATGAGAAGTTAGGATGATTCCTCCAGCCTGGGTTGTAGTTGTTTCCATACTGATTCGCTAGGTTTCTTTTGAAATTTCCCACGTAATTAATGGACTCCGGGTTGGAGGCACATTGATGACTGAGATGGCCGAATTCACCACACCATGTGCAAATGTCTGCTGCTGTCGACTGTTGTGGTATAGATGCCCCTAATGCACTGACGTTGGCTGGCCTAGACAAGTTCTGGATTTGCCGGGATAAAGAGTCGATGTGAGCTTTTATCTATGAAACAGTGTCCAGTTGGAGTAGACCCGCACCTCGGCTTCTGTCAGATGGCAATTGATAAGTGTTGGCCACCATTTTTTTGAGCAGGGCGTATGATTCCCGATAGCTTTTCCGTAGGAGAGATCCGTTCGATGAAGAATCCACCATGTGACGAGTGGAATCCTGGAGACCGTTATAAAAAATCTGAATCTGGACCCACGGTTGAATTCCATGATGCAGGCATTTTCGGAGCAGGTCTTTGAAGCGATCCCATGCCTCTGATAGGGTCTCCTCGCCATGTTGCTTGAACGAGACTATATCCATTCTCAGCTTAGCTAACTTGGCAGGCGAGAAGTATTTCTCTAGGAATTTCTAAGCCAAGTCATTCCATGTGTTGATGAAGTTCGATGGCAAAGAGTTTAGCCACTCGAAAGCTCAATCACGCTGAGAAAATGAAAACATTCGAAGTCGCATTGCCTCGTCCGAGACTCCGTTCTGCTTGAATGTGTTCATAATCTACAGAAAATTCCGCAGATGGCGGTGTGGATCTTCAGATGCAAGACCTCCGAACTGCCCGATAGACTGGAGCATCTGGAAAATTACCGGCTTGATCTCAAAGTTGTTGGTGTCGATCGGAGGAGGTGCAATGCTAGTCTGAACATCATTTTGGCCAAGCGCAATCAAATCCCAAATTGGCTGGTCCAAATCATCTTGAGGTGGATGATTCGGGATCTCAATCCTCTGGTTTCCCTGCTGATTTGCATGAACGTTCTCGTTCTGGTTCTCGATGTGCTCCATCATTTGATGTTAGTTTCTAGCCTCCCTGCTCTTGCGACGCCTTCTCAAATATGTTTTTTCGGGTTCCGGATCAAAAGGGACAATAATCTCCTTTCCAGCTTTGCCTCGTCGCATGCAATATAAGATGATTCTGCAAAAACCAATGAAATTGAACTAGCAGAAATAAAAAGAAACTCTTGGCTAAAAGGAAGTATGAAAATAAGCTATTCTAGAGAATTATACAAAAAAGTAATAAAACTAAAAATAATTGGCTAAACAGTTCCCCGGCAACGGCGCCAAAAACTTGACAAGCTGCGTATATGTCAATTAGAATGTTCGCTATTCATGCAAGTATACGTGCCGTGTCAAGTAATAAAGAGTGAGTAGAGTATCGTTCCCACGAGTAATTATTAGCCGGAATTATTAATTACTCAAATTGCTTTCGATGGGTGGAAAATTCTGAGTTTGTGATTTAACTAAACTAACAATTGCATTGAGAAATTAGAGTGAAAGTTCGAGATTACTGGATACTTTAAACGGGTTTTCTGATTAGGGATGGCAGATGGATAGCTTGGAATCCTTGAATCTAAACTATATTGCTCTGGTTCTTTTTAAGTGGACTGCATAAGTATTTACTAGCCCAAGTTCATATATCTTTATATATGTTTTCCAACAGTATATAAAGCTAATTACACCCTATTTAAGTGCTATGTTCCCATGCCATTAAATAAAGTAAAATTGATAAGTTAACAACTTGTACAATGACCACACAGGGTTTAACAGCATATTTCTATCCGTTAAACAACTCTCCTTACACAAAGGTCAAAACCTATGCCTTGCACATGGATCCGGCAAAGATCTTCCTCTTCCAAGGATAAATCAAGCAATTAAATCATCTTACAAGGTAGCTAATCTTGTAAAAAAGCATTAAACCCACACATGCAAAGGTAAATCATACACAATCATATATAAGCTTAAATATTCATTACTGAATATTCTAAGAACCAAAGAACAACATAGTTTAGAATTCAATTCATCCTAACTATCCATCAAATAGAGGTTTAATTCGAAGACATGATCTTAACATCCATTACATCCATATAGAAAGTATCCATAAAGACAGGTAAAGAAAATTGGAAAGAATAAGAGAAAACTGTTTCCGACGGTTTCGACCAACGGGGCTTGAATCCTCTCTTCGATCCATGCTTTAATTTTGATTTCCACTTTCTTCTGCACTTTGGTTCGTTCTCAGGCTCTCTCCTCTCTCTTCTCGCACGAGCGAACCCCTGGGAACTATATATAGAGTCCTCTTTACGCAGCTTACGCACTGGAATATTCGCGTACCGATGCGTATTGGCGCCCAGGCGCCAACTCTTTGTGTGCTGAGTAATTTGGACACATTCTGGAAACCTTAGGAATTTTTGCACTGGCGCCTTGGCGCTAACTCTCTGGACTGTCCCTGCTTGGAGCTTCTCCTTAACTTTTGTAGTTGCTCCTGCTTGGCGCCTAGGCGCCAACTCCCTATATGCAATTTTTGAATTGTGGCTTCAACGACGTCTGCACTCGAGTTATATGTAGATGATGTGGAGCCTGGGCACCCCTGGGTGGCGCCTAGGTGCCAACTCTCTGGAAGCCATGCTGTGAGTGGTGTGTGCTGTCAATGGCCAAGTTACGTAGGGCAGTAGCGCCTGGGCGCCAATAGGTGGCCCCTAGGCGCCAACTCTCTACCTCTGGATGCCTCAGCTTGCATTTAATTTGTCCGCTTTGCCTTCGTGTATCCCGTCCTTCCTACAAAAGATGGAAAAACTAAATAAATAAACTAAAAATGCCTAAATAATGCTAAAATTTCCTAAAAACTAATTAATGCTCCTAAAATGCAAAGCGGGTGAAAATTAAGCTAAATGAGTGCAAACTAAGCCTAATCTCTCGAACTAACACACAAATTAAGTCTGAAATGGACCATGATAACTCGTAAAAATACGAGTTATCAGGCGCCAAAGAGTCAAAGAATTCATACTCCCACTTATCTTAATCATCTCAAAACAAACTCCCCCGCAACCACTCTATTTTGATTATCTTTTGTTTTCTATTTTGATTATCTTTTGTTTTATTTAGTTTAGTTGAATTTAGTTCTTTGAAAACAATTCTCATTTAACTTACCAATTCACTTTAGACAATTGAATTTTAAGGTGCTAATCTATTTAACACAATTCTCATAGAAATGATACTCTATTCATCATATGTTACTTGATCAGCGTATATAGTTGGGTTAAAATAAATATTTTACTTAGACATATATGCAACTCAACATTCACTCAAGTGTCATGAGCTAATAAATAAGAGAAATGAAAAACACCACGAAGGAAAAAGAGCTATTGCATTGAAAATCACACAAAAGCTCAGAAGAATCTACCTCCTCATTCCAAAATGAAGATGAGAAGATTGCACTTCTCACAAGAAAATTTAGAAGGTTTATGAGAAAAGGAAAGAACATTAGCTCTTCCAAAGGATTCAAGGAGAAGAGCATAAGAGAAAACAAGAAAGAAGCAACCAAATGCTTTAGATGTGGCGGAGTGAGACATATATAAGCTCATTGCCTTACACCTAAAGAAAACAAGTCTAAAGATAAGCAGATGAAGAAAGAAAGAAGCATCACTAGAAGGTTTTCGAATCTTAAAATTAGAGGAGTGTATATCAACGAGGACTCATCATCAACAAGCATCTCCTCAAATTAAGATCAAGAGGCTACGAATTGTGAGAGAATCTGATGTGTAGCAAGGATTGAAGAAGAAAACACACTAAACTGCTTCACAACTGACAAGTCGTGTATATGTCTAATCAAAATGTTTGTTTTAATGCAACTATACATGTCGTACAAGTAATAAAGTGAGAATAGAGTTGATCTCACGAGGACTAGGTTAGAATAATTACATCTTTAAAAATTCAATTTCCTTTGATGGATATAGAGTTTAATTATTTGTTTGAGCAAAAATTAATTGTTAATAGAAAATAAAATGAGTTAAGGTCTAGTGGAATGCGCAAAATTGAATTGGGATTCTTAAAGTTGATTATAGTAGATGGAACATCGAGAATCCTTGACTCTAAACCATACTAATTTGGTTCTTTTTCACTTAGTGGTGCAAGGATTTACTAACCTAGGTTTATATATTTTTATATAATCTTCCAACGTGTATAAACCTAATCTCACTACATCTTATTGCTATGTTCCCATGAAAATGAGTATAGCGTGATCGATTTTCCCACAACCTATTTAAGATTAATGGTATATTCCTATCCATTTTTCCATTCCACCCTATCAAGGTTAGAAACATGTGCCCTAAATATGAATCTTATCAAGAATTATCTTTTCTAAGCATGAATCCAGAGAGTAAATTATCTTACAAGGTAGCTAGGCTTATAAAAAACATTAAACACCACATGTAAAGGTAAATCCACAGAACATATATATACAATAACTATATATTCATATTCAAAGCAAGAAAAACCAAATCAACATAGTTTAAAAGTCAATTCATCTTAATCTCCCATCTATTGGAGTTTTAGACCCAAAATCATAAATTTAAATCCCATAACAACCAAGTTTAGATAATCCTAGCAAAGGAGAAGAATAAAAAAATGTAGAGAATAAGAAAGAGAAGATGAAATTTGCTGGTTTCCACCACCAAAGCTTGATCTTCACTCTAAAATCTCCCATGGCTTGAAATCCTTCTTTTTCTCCACTTGTGGCTATTTTCATGAGCCTCCTAGTTGCCCTCCTCAAACCCTAAGCATCATATTTATACCTCCTCATGTAGTTGGCCTGAAACACATGCGAGATTTGCACACATATGAGGTGGTCCCGGAGCGCCAACTCTCTGGAGTCTTCTACTATTTTAGATTTTTCCCGTAGCTCCGTTGTGTTGATTATTGGTGTTGAGGCATCAATTAGTCCACCAAATCAAGTCAAAATTCAGCTTCTTTAAGCGTTTCCCTTGTTTCCATCCTTCATCGGGCTTTAAATGCTCAAGTCCCTTTTTCCTGCAACAAAAATTGAGATGAGTAACATACTCCTACATGAATGGACGAAATTTAGATGTCCTAAATGATGCAAATTATGCTCAAAATGTGCAAATTATGAAAACTAAATAATAAATGCAACTAATGCAAACTAATGCAATTTTCATGCAAATCTATGTGTTGTTTCTCGACTAGCATTCAAAAATAGGAGCAAAATAGCAATGATAACCCCACTTTTATCGAGTTATCGCTCCTTCAAACTTAAACATTGCTAGTCCTTCAGCAACACATAGAAACTATACAAATGTCATGTTCCTAATATGAAACAATCAAGCCCGACATAATCATTAAAAATGCAGCCTCATCTTTCTAATACACAATGCTAAAGATAATCATACACGAAATGTTCCATGTAAAACCTGCTAATATGTGGCGCCCCAAACCGAGACGTCACTTCCTTACCTCAAGACTTTATCGATTGGTAAATGTGAATCAGGATTGTTGCCCTGATCACGTGGCGGGTTCTTAATTGGATCTCGTCCAAATTTTCTTTTTCCTTCATCATTGCTTTCTTCACATTCTGCATCACTCATTCATATCTTAACATTTCACACCATTATTCATCAATCATTTCTTTAAAATAAACATCATACATCATACAAGCGGCAATACACTTGTAATAAATTTCATCATCTCATTCATAGCATCTCTTCATACTTTTCTACAATGACATTTAATTTCCACACATACATACATTCAATCATTGAATCACATTGAACTTATAATTATAAATAAGTTCATATACATCAACATACCTTAGCACTTCAAACCATGCTATCCCATTTCTTATAGCCCACTTGGCTACCATCCCGTACCTTTCTTCTCCTGCTTAGGTTGGCAACCTCTTGAATTTTTGGATACTTGTCTAAGGTTTGGGAAAACAAAACGTGACTGATAACTCAGTAAGCAAGCATTTTATCATTAGGGCAAGACTTCCTTGAAAATCTTTTCGTAAATATCTTGAACACCTTTTTCATAAGGACATTTATATGTCCTAAAATATTATCATGAAATCCTTTGTTTATAAGGACAAATCTATGTCCTTGAACATTATCATAAAATATTTATTCTTAAAAATCATTTACAAGCCACCTCTGGGCTTGTTAAGGCAAAACATGTGTGTTTTACCCCTTTTTTTAAACTTTGTTTAGTCTTGTATGAACATTTCCAATGTTCCAAGACATTTACATAAAATCATCTTTTGCCCGTAGACGTTTTACGTCCAAAACATTTTTCTCATAAATTCTTTGGCAAGGGAGGACATTCTCATGTCCTAAAATATTATTTACATAAGCCTTTCTCGGCAAAGGACATTTTCGTGTCCAAAAATATTTTTCATCATAAAATCCTTTAGCCATGAGACATTTAATGTCTCAAAACATTTTTCACATAGCTTCCTTTGGAAATGGACATTCATATGTCCTAAAACACCTTTTATTAAAACACTTTGGCATTGGACATTCTCATGTCCATATACACTTTTCATTTAGGCTCTTTAATAATGAGCATTCTTATGTCCAAACAAAACAAGTTTGACATAAATCCTTTTCATAGTCCCTGTCCTGGGGCTTGTTTATAGCAAACAAGTTATAAATCCTTTTCATGAAAACTTTTACATAAGAATTATTTTTTTTATTCTTAATATTTACACATTTTGTGTAAAACACCTTGTTTTTAGGGTAACTTATACATAATGGCTCATAAAAATCTAATTTAGGATAATTTTTCATATAAATGCTTTTATATCCTAATCTTTGGTCTTTTGAAAAGAAAAATATATGCAAACACATTTCTCCCCATCCAGTAGTGACACTTAGCAAGTGATCATGCTACCTTTTGGAAGAGAATCCTTAACAACACACTAGTCAGGCGGCTATTCCTTTATCCTGCTCCAATCTCAGGGAGGGCGCCGCTGGCACTCCTGTCATCCCTTAACGACTTGGCCTTATGTAGAGTGGGCCCCGATCATCCCAACCATGCTCTACAACCTGCTTGTTTTTTGTACTGGTGCACAGTACATTATTATGACGGACCGCAGCCCGTTTGGTTTAAAGAATCACAGACCGCAGCCTATGTCCTTTTAAACTGGGATCATAAACCTTTGTTTGTATCCATAACACACAAAAATCTTAGACCGAAGTCTATATCTTTAAAAATTATTTTCAAAAACACATCACAGACCGCAATCCGTGTCAACTTGTAAGCGAGCGCACCCACTTTAACAAGTTGTTATTTGAAATCAAATTTTAGGATGACCTTCCTTAAATTCTTTTAGAAACATTTTGAGTAAAATATTTTGATAAACATTTGAAATGTTTGAAAAATAATACATCTTAAAATCCTTATAAAAGAATTTCAAAACCTTTGAATTTACAAAATTAAATCATTTTATGAAATCAACATAGGAGGTTGGTCATCCTTAAATTCCATTTAACAACACTCGTATAAATATTTTTCAAAAAATTTTCAACATAGATTTCCTTATCTAAAGAAAATCAAAACTTTTTGAATATCATTTCAAAACATATGAACTATGTTCAAATCATCATTTATTATTTAATTATCAAGATCTACCAAAATAAATCTTTTTCATAAATCAAATCTCCTTTTTCTTTTTTCTTTTTTTCTTTTATAACATGATTATTTATCATTAAACATCATAAGAGAAATTCAAAACTTATTTACATTTGTTGCTTTGTGAAAAAGGGTAAAATTCTCTTTTTCTTATAAAATACTTTTGAAACAACATCGTAAAGAACTTGCTTACTTAAAAGAAAATTCTTAAAAACCATCGACATAAAACGTGAAATCTTTTGAAAACATTATCGTGGAGAACTTGCTTACTCGTAAGCAAATTTCTCAATCCATTAACATAAAGCATTGTCAATCCATGGCAACACTTGTGATAAATTCTTTATCTTAAAATCGTTTTTTGCTTCCCATGAAGCAATCCTTGAGGCTTTTTCTTAGAGCCATCATTTTTCAAAACTTATGGCTTTGCATTAAAGCAGTCATTTTCAAAACATGTGTTTGCCCATTCATCAAAACATAATCATAAAAGCATTGACAAAATCATCATTTCAACATATAGAGAAAAATCCATAATTTGAAAAAGTTCGCTTGCTTACCTGAGATCGCTATAATCCTTTTCTTCCATTCTTCTCCTTGCCTTTGCCTAGATAAATGAAAATAACATTTCATTTATTTGCATCATCTTCAAATACTTATATTCCTTAGGTTTTCCAACTTATATAAATCCATTTGGACTTATATTATACTAACTTAGCCTACTTGTCTTTCAAGTCGAGTGTTCATACGTATCATAACCTATACATCAGATTATTCATTTTTAATACCCTTATGTAGGGTAAACTTACATACATGTAATAATATTTCATTAAATCATTATTTGGAGGTTCATTACCTCCATTTATCATTTTTAACATATTTTTCATTTTTCGTGCATCGTTGCTCATTTTAAGCACCCGTTGTTGCCTTAAGCCTTATTAATTAATCCCAAAGTTTGAGATCAACATCATATAATTTTAAACAGAAATATATTCACAAAATTTATCATATTTTTATGCATTTTTGCACAAAATCACATTACATAAGTTATTTATCACCTATGCATGTTTATCCTTTCACGAATGCCCATTTGGCAACACATATATGAGGCATTTCATAAAAAATTTCAAGTCAGAAATTTCGTCACTAATTCAGCTGATAATTACCCCTAATTACCACTTTGTTTAGGGTATTTTTATGGGATTTAAATCCACTAATCATAGGTTTTCAAAACAGCAACTTTGGAACTCATTTTTCACACGTTTAACATGTTTATCAACACATAACCCTAAACAGTTTTATAAATCCGAATTTTCAGCAATTAATCCAACTTTTACTAACCAAAATTTAGTCTATTAATATATATATCAATTTTGATCATTTCTACATTGGTTTCATATTTATTTTTGATTTTTTCTCAAACTATCCACATATGCTGAAATCAGGCATACTGAAATATATAAATTTTGATTTATAATCAAATCAAGGTATTTAATTCTAAAATTTCTATCATACATCAATAAATACATTATTTAACTGTCATAAATATTTCATCACCAAAATATTAACATTATATATTTATTTTGGCATTTTCACTGTGTTGGATAATGTTGTGAGTTTAGGGTCAGCCCTAATCACGTGAATTATGGGGTATATTTATACCCATAAAAAACATTTTATTTTTTTCTATGATTCTAAATATTTCTTATATATCATATAAAAGTTTTAGCCCAAAATTCCTTCTGTAAAAATTATTAAAAATCATTTTGTACCGCTGATCCTGACACCCATTCAACCCTGTTCAGGTTGATTTTCTCGGATTTTTAATTTCCAACAGACTTATCCTTTTGAGCTGAAATTGTGGTAGTTTTGTAATCAGCATATGATGAGATTGTAAACAAATTTAATGGTAAAAAACCTTCATTTACTATTTCTTTCATATTTTTCCTCATAACATCACATAACTTCCAGATTTGAAGTATAAAATCAAAATTAACATATACTTACTTGATTAATTGGTAATCCCTCCTTTGAGCACTTGAAATCCCCTTCTTTTCTCTATGGTTTCTTCCCTTGGATCGCTCCATCAACTGCCCCTTTGATTTTTTTATTTTTTTTTCTCCCAAACAGAAATCTGGAACGTCCACACTTCCTGCTTATATAGGCATTTATTTTTCAATTTTTCCTTTATAATTTCGACCCAAAATGGAGGTTAAAGTTTTTAAAATTTACCCTATAGTTTACTAAAAAAATTTTAGCCACATATTTAATCATTTAATATTATTTTCGGATTTGTTTCCACAGCTATATCCAGCTTTTAAATAAAGCTGTCCACTTGGGTGGGGTCCACTTGCATCAGCTCTTGCATGATTTTTCCACACCATTTTACTTTAATTAATGGATAATTAACTACCCTAGGTAATAGCCTAATCAGGGGAAACCTACCATGATTAAAAAATTCACAAAAAATCAAATCTCAACCCTTGAACGTGCATGCCATCCTTGCTCCCTTTGCTGTCTATGCATTCAATGTCCATATGCTGCTGCCTTTTGCAATTTTTTCCACAAAAATGCAGCATTATTTGATGGCCATTTAATTACCCTAGTAATTATCTTTCTTAGCTGTCCATTCGGCATTTAAAAAAATCACAAAAAAACCCAAAAGTTGCCTTGACCGAGCACCTCTCTCCCATGCTCCATTGCTGTCCATTAATTGATCACATCTCTACGGTCCAGATCTGATGCCTTTAGCCACGAATTTCCACTCCAATTTAATGCAAATTTAATCCCCTTAATCGATAGTTGACTTTGGGCATATATTTTATAAAAAAATATTTTACAAAAATCCACTTTTTAGAGCTCATAGCCATCCACTCTATGCCTCCTCTATGCTTCTCCCTTAAGCTAGTCATTAGCTCCTTAATTTCCACATTAATGCCGGGATATTTTCATGGATTTTGTCATTTTAGATAATTCATAAAATCCATGTGTCATTATCTCCTTTTGACACCTCATTTTTTACTTTATTTATTTAATTATTTTATTCAACTTTAACATAAATGCTAATCACTTTTTGGTGCAAAAGTCAAAAGAGTTGATCCCAATTTCGTGCACCCTTAATATTAGAATGTTTAGCTTGATCAAACCCTTCCATAGCCTTAATCTCATAATTTTAACCATCCATTTTAAATTTCATCTCAATCCGACTTTTCTAGCTCAAGTTATGACCATTTGAATTTTTGAACGGTGATGATTAATTTTCACCCTAATTTCACCTTATTTTCATAATCCATCATTACCATAATATTAAGTACAAAATTATGTGCTTACCTTTCAATTTTCATCTTAATCCGCCTTCCCGGCGTCGAGTTATGCATTTTCTAGCATTTGCCACCTTAAGTCCATAATTAGCAACATAAACTCCATTAGTTAAACCATAATATATGAGGTAATTATCCTCAATATATCAACATTCCTTAATCCTTATTAAGCCTCTTTAATCACATTAACCCATATCGGCTTATATTGATCATTCATAATCACTTGCCCTATGTGGCGCCCCGAACCGAGGTGTCCACATAGTCCTTACTCCAAGATCTTGTCGATTGGTAAACGTGATTCAGGATTGTTGTCCTGATCACACGGCAGGTTCCTAATTGGATCTTGTCCAAAAAAAATTTCTTTTTCTTTTCTTTCATCAAATAAATATATATTCATCATCATTCATAATGGACTCATCCATGTCATCATAAATCATCAACTTCTCATATTATTCATAACTTCATAATTTCATACAACCTATGTCCTTTTTCATTATATCTCATTAGGGCATTCATTCGTACAAAAATCTACTAACCTTTGTAGATTTCTCTTTTTCTTTAGCAACACATGCCCTTCATCTCCTAGCTTTCCCTTCATCTCCTGGCTTTCCCTACATCTGTCTGAGGTTGGGAAAACAAAACATGAGTCGAAACTCAATAAGTAAGCATTTTCTTATTTTAAATGCATTCATCTCCATTCGGTAGAAGACACTTACCAAGTGATCAACTACCAACGGAATAGAAATCTTTTCGTAAAGCATTTTTGGAAACCTTTCATAAACCATTCATGAAAACCATTCGTAAATGCATTTCTCTCCATTCGATAGAAGACACTTATCAAGTGATCAACTACCAACGGAATAGAAACCTTTTCGTAAACCATTTTTGGAAGCCTTTCATAAACCATTCATGAAAACCATTCATGTAAATCATTCGTAAATGCATTTCTCAACTACCAATCGAAGAGAAACCTTTTCATAAAAATTATTTCATAAACATTGGATGTGCAAATGCTTCATTTCCATTCCTGACATAAACCTTTGTGTGCGGGTATGCTAGCCTAGGGAACATCTCACATAGCATGGTCCAATACGCCGGCTGTCTCCGACTTGGCCTAATCAAGGGGAACCTCTCTTCCTCTTGACGCCTACATGGTTCCTACATGCATGACTTTTGATTTCTCCGGCATTATATACCTCTTACACCAGTTGACTTGTCATTCTCATGTAGAGAATTATTTGCACAATCCCTTAAAAATATCATTTCAAATCAATGCTTTCCTTTTCAATCCATGCGTGAAAATGCAATACATTCATTCACACATAACATTCCTTTGCCTCCACCTATCGGGAGGACGCCGCCGGCACACAGCCCATACGACTCGGCAATAGTGAAGGGGGACCCTCTGATCCGCTTTCTACCTCCACCGAATCCTCTTCCTTGTGCCCCCACCTCTCGGGAGGACGCCGCCTGCACACAGACCTTGGGACTTGGCAATGGTGAAGAGGGATCCCTGATCCTACTTCCTCCACCAAAGCCTCTTCATTATGCATCACACATGTGCACATGTCAATGAACATCACATGATATCAATATGCCGACATGAATAAAAATTCATAAACATTTATCATTTCAAAAACATTATAGGAATGCCCACCCTTAAACATATTTCATAAATACTTGGGAATAAAATCACATTTTCAAAGTTGTGCTTGCTTACAATGAAGCAATAAAATCACATTTTTAAAAAAAGTTTGCTTGCTTACCTTTGCTTTGCTTCAGTCCTTATCCTTTACCTTCCTTTTCCTTTTCCTATATAATTGAAAAGGATATTTCATACATACTTTTTCATGACCAGGGTTTCTACCGATGCATATGTCATGATCTACCTTAGACCTAAAAAGTTATTAGGTCTTCCTTCCTTTTTCATATGGGTATTAACCTCAATATCTCTAATCATTTTTGTTCATAACTTAGTTCTCCATTTCATAATATACCCATATCATTCCTCATATCCTCAATCGAATGCCATATACCTTAAGTAACCATTCACTTGGGTTACTATTCACGTGAGTTAGTATTCATTGGTTACTATTCATGCGGTCCGCATATTAATCATAAATTAAATTATGATTAATAGCAAATCAAAGGTCTTGCTAAACCTTTTCATCATTAATTATTAACTCAAGGTTAATAATTCATTTAAGCATATTTTCCATTTTTTCTTCATATACTAAAAATTAACATGAATTCACTTATGCATAATCCTTAATTCCAAAAATCATGAAATTAATATATCATCATTCCAACATCATATTTATCATATTATTTCATCCCAAATCATCATTTATCATTTTTGGAGCATTATTTACACATATTATATGTTATCTTCCCAAATGCTCCATCTTTGCTCCAAAATTATCATGTTTCGGCATGATTCCATTTTGGCATGGTAACTATACTTAATTAATCATACTTAGGCATTAGCTAAGCATGTTATACCCTAAATAACATCATGCACAAATTTGAAGAGGATCCACTTACCTTAAGTGAGCCAAAATCTCCTTTCCTCCTCCCTTTCTCTCTGTTCCCTTCCTTTCTCTCCGCCTCTCTTGCTTAGAACGTGGATGGAGTGGGAAAATGAGCTTGCTCAAGTATTTTGAGCTTGGGATGGGTGTGAATTTCGTTCAAGGCACCCTCCCCTATTTATAGCATCCCAAATTGCATGAAATTGCAATTTACCCCTTGAATTTTGGGCTAAATTATAAATATCTTTACTTACGTCATTTCCACCTCATTTCCAAGAAATTTCTCATTATCCTAGGTGGAAAATTGCTGGCCATAAGTTTCCATTGCTGATCCATCAATTAATTGCTTAATTTTCATCAAAAGACGTAATTAATCTCAACCATTGATTATTCTTGACTGAGCTCATCTCAACCATTGAATTTTTGGCACAAATCCCCATGCTAGCTCACGTTTTCCAATGGTGGACTTTGGGAGATTTTTGTATATTTTATTTCATTCAAATATCATATCTTAAGCTACCTTTTCAAAAAGTAAAAAGTAGAATTAATGACTTGCTTTGAAAAAATTATGTCTTGCATACTTTCTCTCCAAGAGACACATTTTCCATGATATTTGGCTTAATCCAATCCATCGATCATATTCGGTATAATATTTTAGCCATCCATACAAAATTTCACCTTAATCCGACTTCCGAATTGTAAGATATGAATTTTTCTTCATTTTCTCTTTAAAAATAACTTAAAATTCGAAGATTATTAAAAAATTCAAAACCAACTCTACCTGTTTTTTTCGTCCTTTAGTGGGAAGCTTCCTTTTTCGTCTTTAATGATTAAGTTAATCCAAAGTGATTAACTTAACATATTCCTTAATCCCACATTTACTATTCACGTTTACTATTTATCCGAATTAACATTCCATAATCCTCCATTGTCATATATTGAAAAATATCATTAATATATATTTCATATAAATATCATTACATTACCTAGAGTTTATAACTCTAGGGTTTCATACACGTTCCTAAAATCGGGATTTCACAATGCTCCCCCCCTTACAATAGGTTTCGTCCCGAAGCCTGTCATTTTCCATCGCGCTTCTGCTGCGCAATTTTCATCTTATCATATCATCAATCATCAATCATCTCTAATAAAGAGGTCAGTATCCACTACTCTCTTCCCATATATATACAGATGACATATATGTGTAAATTAAATTTTATAGCAAAGATTATCTTTGCATCAAAACATCATTTTTTTTCCAAAAGTCAGAAGAGACTTTTGCTAACTTTGTCTATTCCCTTTCATTACATAAAGTCCACAGCTAGGTTATACTAGTGCAAACTACTGACTAAGTCAGTATAAAATATTTCTTTCCTTATCCTCATTTCCAGTTTCTGCAAACCAGAAAGGGCCTTTATCATCCCTTTCATCATTATCGTGGAGAGATAATCCTCTCGCACCTATCTTCTAATGCATCAAGATTAGAAATTAATCTCAAACAATTTATTTTCTTCCTTTATCCATGACATTCAAATTCTATAACATGATATATAAATATCATGACTTCTATTTCTTCCATTCCTTTATTCTTTCTACATCTATCTCGCAATCATTGCTATGATATAACTTCATGTGGTATCATACCTTTTTTTCTTTTCATTTACTCTTTCTATACTCATCTACCATTCCTTGATATGATACCATTCTTGTCTCATCATAAAAAGCATCATAGCTTCATAAACATATAGATCTAGACATTATCTTTGTCTATCTATCAATTCATACTTTGATACCTACTTTTCAGGTATCACACCTTTCCTATCATCCATAATTTTTCTCTTTTCACGTCTAATTACCAATCATTGCTCTAATACCACTCTCTGTGGTATCAGACCTATCATTTCATCATCCTTTATTTTCTCCTTCTCTCGCCTATTTACCAATCCTTGCTCTGATACCAATCTTTGTGGCGCCCCGAACCGAGGTGTCCACATAGTCCTTACTCTAAGATCTTGTCGATTGGTAAATGTGATTCAGGATTGTTGCCCTGATCACACGGCAGGTTCTTAATTGCATCTCGTCGAAAAAAAAATTTCTTTTTCTGTTCTTTCATCACATAAATATATACTCATCATCATTCAAAATGGACTCATCCATATCATCATAAATCATCAACTTCTCATATTATTCATAACTTCATAATTTCATACAACCTATGTCCATTTTCATTATATCTTATTAGGGCATTCATTCATACAAAAATCTACTAACCTTTGAAGATTTCTCTTTTTCTTTAGCAACACATGCCCTTCATCTCCTGGCATTCCCTACAACTGTTTGACGTTGGGAAAACAAAACATGAGCAAACTCAATAAGCAAGCATTTTTTATTTTAAATGCATTCCTCTCCATTCGGTAGAAGACACTTACCAAGTGATCAACTACCAACGGAATAGAAATCATTTCGTAAAGAATTTTTGGAAACCTTTCATAAACCATTCTTGAAAACCATTCGTAAATGCATTTCTTACCATTCGATAGAAGACACTTATCAAGTGATCAACTACCAACGGAATAGAAACCTATTCGTAAACCATTTTTGGAAGCCTTTCATAAACCATTCATGAAAACCATTCATGTAAATCATTCATAAATGCATTTCTCTACATTCTTAGCAAGTGATCAACTACTAATCGAAGAGAAACCTTTTCATAAAAATTATTTCATAAATATTGGATGTGCAAATGCTTCATTTCCATTCCTGACATAAACCTTTGTGTGCGGGTATGCTAGCCTAGGGAACATCTCACATAGCATGGTCCAATACGCCGGCTGTCTCCTACTTGGCCTAATCAAGGGGAACCTCTCTTCCTCTTGACGCCTACATGGTTCCTACATGCATGACTTTTGATTTCTACGGCATTATATACCTCTTACACCAGTTGACTTGTCATTCTCATGTAGAGAATTATTTGCACAATCCCTTAAAAATATCATTTCAAATCAATGCTTTCCTTTTCAATCCATGCATGAAAATGCAATACATTCATTCACACATAACATTCCTTTGCCTCCACCTATCGGGAGGACGCCGCCGGCACACAGCCCATACGACTCGGCAATAGTAAAGGGGGACCCTCTGATCCGCTTTCTACCTCCACCGAAGCCTCTTCCTTGTGCCCCCACCTCTCGGGAGGACGCCGCCTGCACACAGACCTTGGGACTTGGCAATGGTGAAGAGGGATCCCTGATCCTACTTCCTCCACCAAAGCCTCTTCATTATGCATCACACATGTGCACATGTCAATGAACATCACATGATATCAATATGCCGACATGAATAAAAATTCATAAACATTTATCATTTCAAAAACATTATAGGAATGCCCACCCTTAAACATATTTCATAAATACTTGGGAATAAAATCACATTTTCAAAGTTGTGCTTGCTTACAATGAAGCAATAAAATCACATTTTTAAAAAAAGTTTGCTTGCTTACCTTTGCTTTGCTTCAGTCCTTATCCTTTACCTTCCTTTTCCTTTTCCTATATAATTGAAAAGGATATTTCATACATACTTTTTCATGACTAGGGTTTCTACCGATGCATATGTCATGATCTACCTTAGACCTAAAAAGTTATTAGGTCTTCCTTCCTTTTTCATATGGGTATCAACCTCAATATCTCTAATCATTTTTGTTCATAACTTAGTTCTCAATTTCATAATATACCCATATCATTCCTCATATCCTCAATCGAATGCCATATACCTTGAGTAACCATTCACTTGGGTTACTATTCACATGAGTTAGTATTCGTAGGTTACTATTCATGCGGTCCGCATATTAATCATAAATTAAATTATGATTAATAGCAAATCAAAGGTCTTGCTAAACCATTTCATCATTAATTATGAACTCAAGGTTAATAATTCATTTAAGCATATTTTCCATTTTTTCTTCATATACTAAAAATTAACATGAATTCACTTATGCATAATCCTTAATTCCAAAAATCATGAAATTAATATATCATCATTACAACATAATATTTATCATATTCATTCATCCCAAATCATCATTTATCATTTTTGGAGCATTATTTACACATATTATATGCTATCTTCCCGAATGCTCCATCTTTGCTCCAAAATTTCATGTTTTGGCATGATTCCATTTTAGCATGGTAACTATACTTAATTAATCATACTTAGGCATTATATAAGCATGTTATACCCTAAATAACATCATGCACAAATTTGAAGAGGATCCACTTACCTTAAGTGAGCCAAAATCTCCTTTCCTCCTCCCTTTCTCTCTCTTCCCTTCCTTTCTCTCCTCCTCTCTTGCTTAGAACGTGGATGGGGTGGGAAAATGAGCTTGCTCAAGTATTTTGATCTTGGGATGGGTGTGAATTTCGTTCAAGGCACCCTCCCCTATTTATAGCATCCCAAATTTCATGAAATTGCAATTTACCCCTTGAATTTTGGGCTAAATTATAAATATCTTTACTTACTTCATTTCCACCTCATTTCCAAGCAATTTCTCATTATCCTAGGTGGAAAATTGCTGGCCATAAGTTTCCATTGCTGATCCATCAATTAATTGCTTAATTTTCATCAAAAGACGTGATTAATCTCAACCATTGATTATTCTTGACTGAGCTCATCTCAACCATTGAATTTTTGTCACAAATCCCCATGCTAGCTCACATTTTCCCATGGTGGACTTTGGGGGATTTTTGTATAATTTATTGCATTAAAATATCATATATTAAGCTACTTTTTCAAAAAGAAAAAAGTAGAATTAATGACTTGCTTTGAAAAAGTTAAGCCTGGCTTACTTGCTCTCCAAGAGACACATTTTTCATGATATTTGGCTTAATCCAATCCATCCATCATATTTGGCATAATATTTTAGCCGTCCATACATAATTTCACCTTAATCCAACTTCCGGATTGTAAGATATGAATTTTTCTTCATTTTCTCTTTAAAAATACCTTAAAATTCGAAAATTATTAAAAAATTCAAAACCAACTCTTCCTCTTTTTTCGTCCTTTAGTGGGAAGCTTCCGTTTTTGTCTTTTATGATTAAGTTAATCCAAAGTGATTAACTTAACATATTCCTTAATCCCACATTTATTATTCACGTTTCATTATTCATGTTTACTATTCATCCGAATTAACATTCCATAATCCTCCAATGTCATATATTGAAAAATATCATTAATATATATTTCATATAAATATCATTACATTACCTAGAGTTTATAACTCTAGGATTTTATACACGTTCCTAAAATCGGGGTTTCACAATGCTCCCCCCTTACAATAGGTTTCGTCCCGAAACCTGTCATTTTCCATCGCGCTTCTGCTGCGCAATTTTCATCTTATCATATCATCAATCATCAATCATCAATCATCTCTAATAAAGAGGTCAGTATCCACTACTCTCTTCCCATATACAGATGACATATATGTGTAAATTTAATTTTATAGCAAAGATTATCTTTGCATCAAAACATCATTTTTTTTCCAAAAGTCAGAAGAGACTTTTGCTAACTTTGTCTATTCCCTTTCATTACATAAAGTCCACAGCTAGGTTATACTAGTGCAAACTACTGACTAAGTCAGTATAAAATATTTCTTTCCTTATCCTCATTTCCAGTTTCTGCAAACCAGAAAGGGCCTTTATCATCCCTTTCATCATTATCGTGGAGAGATAATCCTCTCGCACCTATCTTCTAATGCATCAAGATTAGAAATTAATCTCAAACAATTTATTTTCTTCCTTTATCCATGACATTCAAATTCTATAACATGATATATAAATATCATGACTTCTATTTCTTCCATTCCTTTATTCTTTCTACATCTATCTCGCAATCATTGCTATGATATAACTTCATGTGGTATCATACCTTTTTTTCTTTTCATTTACTCTTTCTATACTCATCTACCATTCCTTGATATGATACCATTCTTGTCTCATCATAAAAAGCATCATAGCTTCATAAACATATAGATCTAGACATTATCTTTGTCTATCTATCAATTCATACTTAGATACCTACTTTTGGGGTATCACACCTTTCCTATCATCCATAATTTTTCTCTTTTCACGTCTATTTACCAATCCTTGCTCTAATACAACTCTCTGTGGTATCAGACTTATCCTTTCATCATCCTTTATTTTCTCCTTCTCTCGCCTATTTACCAATCATTTCATCATACCTCTTACACCAGTTGACTTGTCATTCTCATGTAGAGAATTATTTGCACCACCCTTAAAAATATCATTTCAAATCAATTCTTTCCTTTTCAATCCATGTATGAAAATGCAATGCATTCATTCACACATAACATTCCTTTGCCTCCACCTCTCGGGAGGACGCCGCCGGCACACAGCCCATACGACTCGGCAATAGTGAAGGGGGACCCTCTGATCCGCTTTCTACCTCCACCGAAGCCTCTTCCTTGTGCCCCCACCTCTCGGGAGGACGCCGCCGGCACACAGACCTTGAGACTTGGCAACGGTGAAGAGGGATCCCTGATCCTACTTCCTCCACTAAAGCCTCTTCATTATGCATCACACATGTGCACATTGTTGGAAATATGTGGAAAACTAGCTAAATCTATATTTTGATGATTAACAAATCAATTTGAGTAAGTCTTGGCTACTAACAAGTTTGTGAAAATATTTAAGGAATATTCATTTGAAGAAAATCAAGTATAGAAGCCAAGTCGTATCCCAAGTCGACTCCAAGATCGACTTCAAACATGCAAAACTGTCCAGAGTTGAAAACGGGAGAAGAGCAAGTGAAGTCGCAGGCCAAGTCGACTCCACCTGCGACTTGGGTAGCCAAGTCGCAAACGAAGTCGACCTCACCATCGACTTCAGTCGGGCGAAACCTTCCAGAGTTGAATTCGAAACAGCAGAATGCCGAAGTCGCACCCCAAGTCGACTCCACGTGCGACTTGAGGTGAAGTCGCAGCCGAAGTCGACTCCGACATCGACTTCGATCGGGCAGAAGCTATTTTTTCAGAAAACAAGCTCATTATCAACTCAAGTGTTTCAAATTCCAAGCAAGACTCAATTCCTTCAAAGATTCACAAGGTTCAAGCTAATCCAGGAAGAATCAAAGTCAAGTTCTTCAAGGTTCACAAGATCTATAAGTATGAGGAGCCATTCCAGAATCAAAAGGACTGAAGGAAGAAAGCCTAAGCAAAACGAATCATCTTCCAAGTTTTTCAAAGTTCATAAAACCAACTGCCGAGGTGAAGTCGCACCCGAAGTCGACTTCACCTGCGACTTGGGTCAAGTTGATGACCAAGTCGACCCTGACTGAAACTTGAAGTTGCGACGGTGAAGCGAAGTCGCACCCGAAGTCGACTCCATCTGCGACTTGGGCGAAGTCGCATCCGAAGTCGACTCCACATGCGACTTGGGTCGCAACGGTCGGAATTTATTCGAACGTTGGCGCATTAAATGCGCGCCACCTACCTTCTAACGTTCGGATTCCCTCCAAAATTATAAATAGCATTCATGGTGGACGAGAGAAGTAGCTGAGAATCATTAAGTGTGCATAACTACTATATTCAAGAGCTCTAAAGAGATCAAGCCATTCAAGGAGGAAGAACTTCACTTCAAGTTGCAAGAGCTATATTTCAGAATCTTCAAAGCCATTACAACAAGTTCTTCTCTGCGCCAAAACTGCTACTACACAACTGTAAAGTATAGTTTTCTTATTGTTTCATTTGTTTGTGTTGAACTTGATTTAGTTTGAGGAACTAAGATCAAGTGTAAGCAAAGTAGTGTGTGATTGGAGTGTAACTCATCACCTACTTGTGCTGTAATTTGTTGATGCCCCCTAGAGCTAGAATCTAGAAGAGAGCAGTGGCTCTAATTGTATTGAGAGAATACAATAGTGGAACCCAAGTCACAAGGAGTGTGAGCTTGGAAGAGTGGAGTAGGGAGGTTGCCCGAACCACTATAAAAATCTTATGTGTTTGATTTATTTATCTGCTCTTTATATTATATTGCTTTCCATTTCGTTTCTTCACAAAGGGGACTAGATTAATCCGGGGTAAAGATTTTGTTTAAGTTGTAAATTTTAAATTACCCAATTCACCCCTCCCCTCTTAGGTTTTGCCATCAAACTCGGGACCAACAAGTGGTATCAAAGTAGGTCTTTGAGTTAAACCAAAGAGATCTATTGATATGGCATCCCAATCGATTCCCGTTCCCGCTTTTACTGAGGGCCAATCATTCACTAGGCCACCATTGTTTGATGGGAACAACTTTGGTTATTGGAAGCTTCGTATGAAGCAACTCATTATGGCTACCGATATGGACTCTTGGATAGCAATCCAAGATGGTGTAACATTGCCTATAGATGAAAGAGCTTCCAAGTGGACCGAAGAGGAAGTAAGAACTGTAAAGAGCAATGCTAAAGCTATGAACTCACTATTTTGTGCTCTTACAGCTTCCGAATATGATAGAGTATCATCTTTCTAACCGCTAAAGAAATATGGGATACTCTAACATCCATTTATGAAGGAACCTCTCAAGTCCAAGGGACTAGGAGAAATATTTTGATAGGAGAATTGGAAAACTTTAGAATGTTAGAAACAGAAAATATTTCTGAAATGTTTGCTAGATTCTTTAAAAATACTAACGCCTTGAAAGGTCTTGGAAAAGCTATTTCTGAATCCGAGCAGGTTATGAAGATACTAAGGGCTCTACCGGATTCATGGATTCCAAAGATTACAGCTATTGAAGAAGCCAAAGACCTCAACACCCTAAAGCTAGAAGATCTAATTAGCTCATTGATGTCACATGAGCTAATTAAGAGAAGAAACGAAGAGAATCATAGAGGCAAGAAAATCATTGCATTAAAAGTTGCATGCAAATCTGAAGAATCTACCTCCTCGTCTAATAATGGTGATGAAGATATCGCACTTCTTACTCGCAAGTTTCGAAAATTTGTGAGAAAAGAAAAGAACTTCAAAGAAAGACCACAAAGAGAGAAGAAGAAGGAGGTTACAAAATGCTACAGATGCGGGGGCATAGGACATATGCAAGCTCAATGTCCTACACCGGAAGAAAGGCCAAAGGAGAGCCATGAAAGCAGAAAATTCCAAAGGCCACGAGGAAGAGGCATGTTCGTCAACGAGGAGACTTCATCAACATACAGTTCCTCAACCGACGACAATGATGCAGCCAACTGTGCGAGAATTTGCTGCATGGCACGAATCGAGCAAGAAGAAGAAGACTTGCTATGTCTAAACACAACGGAAGTTTTGGAAGAACAATCTACCTCAACAAAATGCACAAGTAATAAAGAGGTAACTTCCAAACCTTGCTATTCTCAATCAAGTTATTCATCTTTTTATGATTGCCTTAAATGTGCTGAATTAGAAGAACTTCAAATTGCTTATGATTCATTATATGAGGAAATTAAGAGGCTAGGAAACAAGCTGTCATTGAAGAGACAACAGTGCAACTTTGTTATTGTTGAAAATGGAAAACTAGCTGAAAAATCAGCAAAACTGAAAGAAGAAAATGAATCACTGTTGAAAGAGGCAAAAAAATTGAAAAAGGAGAACAAATCATTAAATGAATCATTAGGAAAGTTCTCTAATCCAGGAGAAAGTGTGAAGATGTTTCTGAACATGACCTCACAAAAGGATAAAAGAGGTCTTGGGTACAATACATTTGAGCAAAAAGAAAGTGGCAAATCAAATGTGCCAAAACTTGGAAAATATCAAACTGCACCAATTTATAAGCCACAAAAGAAAAATGTTATGTGGATTAAAAGACCAATTTTTGAACCAAAATGCAATTGGAGGCCTACTCCTAGACTACCAATGGCCTGCAATTTCTGTAATAAAATGGGTCATAAAGTTTACAAGTGTAACTTCAAGAAGTTATATGACCATGGTGCAAAGCTAGTTTGGGTTCCAAGGAACACAAGATTTGGGCTTTCTAAGTTAGAATTACAAAGATTGAATCATTTTACTAACCCAAATGGACCCATAAAATGGGTACCAAAGAGATGAGATTTACCTGTTTATTTTTCAGATTTGTTTAAAGGTAAAGGCAAACAACATATGGTTCATGGACAGTGGTTGCTCAAGGCATATGACTGGAGAAAGAAGTCTGTTTCACAAACTTAAGCCTTGCAACGACGGAACGGTTGCCTTTGGTAATAATGAGAAAGGTAAAATCAAAGGTAAAGGAAATATTTACAGTAGCTCAAATGCATGCATGGAGGATGTTTTGTTTGTTGAAGGACTCAAGCATAACTTAATGAGCATTAGCCAATTATGTGATAAAGGATATAAGGTTGTGTTTGAATCATCTATATGCAATGTATTTGATGGTGAGCATATCATGTTTAGTGGAAGAAGACATGGAAATGTATATTTGGTTTCACTTGATTAACTAGATGGTCAATGTCTAATGGCCATTGAAAATGATCCATGGGTTTGGCATAAAAGACTTGGACATGTGAATATGTCAAACATAAAGACCCTATGGAAAAAGAGTTTGGTAGAAGGCTTGCCAAAGTTGAAATATGACAAAGACAAAATTTGCAAGGCATGTCAATTATCTAAACAACCAAAGATGTCTTTTTCTACCAAAAAGGAGATTTCCACCACAAGGCCACTTGAATTGCTACACATGGATCTATATGGACCATCCGACATTTTAACCATTGGTGGAAAGAAATATGTATTTATTATTGTAGATGACTTTTCAAGATTCACATGGATAATTCTCTTAGCTAACAAAGATGAAGCTTTCTCTATGTTTTCAACTTTTGTAAACTTGGTGGAAAATGAAAAACAAAGTACTATTATGTCTATAAGAAGTGACCATGGTGGTGAATTTGAAAACAAACGATTCATAGAATTATGTAATGAAAAAGGAATTCATCACACATTTTCTGCACCAAGAACTCCACAACAAAATGGAGTAGTTGAAAGGAAAAACAGAACTATACAAGAGATGGCTAGAACAATGATAAATGAGAGCAAATTATCCAAGAAGTTTTGGGGTGAAGCTGTGAGCACAGCTTGTCATGTTTTAAATCGAGTTACCATTAGAGCTATCTTGAAAAAGACCCCATATGAGCTATGGAAGGGAAGGAAACCAAACATATCTTATTTTCATGCTTTTGGATGCACATGTTATGTTCTGAACAATGGAAAAACCAACTTGGAAAAACTTGATGCTAAAAGTGATGAAGCAATATTCCTTGGTTATTCATCAAATAGCAAAGCATATAGAGTTTTCAATAAACGAAACCAAGTTGTAGAAGAATCCATACATGTTGTTTTTGATGAAACTAACCCATGCTTTAAAAGAAAGGATGATTCAAGTGATGCAGATGACATAGAAAATGGCCTTGAAAGGCTGCATGTGGAAAAGCAAGAAGATTCCATGGAGGAAAGGGTAAGTGAAGGTAACAATTCCTATAAACCTCCAACTGATTTAAAATTCAATCATGCACATCCAATTGAGCAAGTTATAGGAAATGTGTATGAAGGTGTAAAAACTAGAAGGTCAAAGCAAAATGTGTGTGGACAATATGCTTTTGTATCCAAGATTGAACCTTCTAATATTGAACAAGCTCTTGATGATGAAAACTGGATTATAGCAATGCAAGAAGAGCTAAATCAATTTGAAAGAAATCAAGTTTGGCACCTTGTTCCTAGACCAAATGATTGTACTATTATTGGCACCAAGTGGGTCTTTAGGAACAAATTAGATGAAAGTGGACTTGTAGTGAGGAACAAAGCTAGACTTGTGGCAAAAGGATACTCACAAGAAGAAGGAATAGATTTTGAAGAATCCTATGCCCCGGTTGCTAGATTAGAGGCAATTCCCATCTTACTAGCTTTTGCATCTCACATGAACTTTAAATTGTTTCAAATGGATGTCAAAAGTGCATTTCTGAATGGTTATATAAATGAAGAGGTGTATGTAGAACAACCACCTGGATTTGAGGAAAAAGATCAATCTAAATTTGTATACAAGCTAACCAAAGCATTATATGGATTAAAACAAGATCCAAGAGCTTGGTATGATAGACTAAGCAAATTTCTGATTGATCATGATTTTCAAAAAGGAAATGTAGACACCACTTTGTTTATCAAGTACAATGGAAAGGATATATTGATCATTCAGATTTATGTAGATGATATTATTTTTGGTGCTACTAATGAAACTCTTTGCCAAGAATTTTCTGAGCTTATGCAGAAAGAGTTTGAGATGAGCATGATGGGAGAGCTAAACTTCTTCCTTGGACTGCAAATCAAGCAATTAAATGAAGGAATTTTCATTAACCAGTCCAAGTATATCAAGGAAATGCTAAAGAAGTTTGGCATGGAGAATAACAAAGGAGCAAACACGCCCATGAGCTCTACAATCAAGCTTGACAAAGATGAGAAGGGCAAAGTAGTTGATTTAAAATTGTATAGAAGCATGATAGGTTCCTTATTGTATTTAACTGCTTCTAGGCCAGATATTTTGTTTAGTGTGTGTATGTGCTCTAGATTTCAATCATGCCCAAAAGAATCACACTTGGTAGCTGTGAAAAGAATTTTTAGATATCTAGTAGACACTACCAATTTAGGACTATGGTATCCAAAGGGCTCTAATTTTGATCTAATCGGCTACTCGGATGCGGATTTTGCTGGTTACAAAGTAGATAGAAAAAGCACTAGTGGAACATGTTAGTTTCTTGGAAGCATGTTGGTTTCATGGTTTTCAAGAAAACAAACTAGTGTTGCTCTATCTACGGCGGAAGCCGAATATATTGCCGCCGGGAGCTGTTGTGCCCAATTACTTTGGATGAAACAGCAACTTAGGGACTATGGCATGGATTTTAAAGATATACCTATTAAATGTGACAATACCAGTGCCATATGTCTAACTAAGAATCCAGTCTTGCATTCTAGGACCAAACATATAGACCTCAGACATCATTTCATTAGAGAACATGTAGAAAATCATGACATATGTTTGGTATATGTAAGAACAGAGGATCAAGTTGCAGACATATTCACAAAACCCCTAGCCAAAGACGCATTCTATAAAATTAGAAATGACATGGGAATGATTGAGTTAAGCTAGCATAAACTTAGGGGGAGCACCTGTTTAGGGGGAGCAATCCCACCTATCTATTTCTTTACCCTCTAATCTTTTTGATTTATTGACAAAAAGGGGGAGAAGAATAGGATTTGAGATCCTTATGATTATGCTTAAGGAGAAAAGAGTAGGATATGATTGGGGTGAAGAGTTTGAATGTTTGTTAAATATTGAAGGATTGCTAAGCATGTTATTTTATTGCAAAGTATGTTATTTTTTTTTAATTGAAAGGTATACAGTCAAATCGGTTTTGTCAATCCTCAAAAAGGGGGAGATTGTTGGAAATATGTGAAAAACTAGCTAAATCTATGTTTTGATGATTAACAAATCAATTTGAGTAAGTCTTGGCTACTAACAAGTTTGTGAAAATGTTTAAGGAATATTCATTTGAAGAAAATCAAGTATAGAAGCCAAGTCGTATCCCAAGTCGACTCCAAGATCGACTTCAAACATGCAAAACTGTCCAGAGTTGAAAACGGGAGAAGAGCAAGTGAAGTCGCAGGCCAAGTCGACTCCACCTGCGACTTGGGTAGCCAAGTCGCAAACGAAGTCGACCTCACCATCGACTTCAGTCGGGCGAAACCTTCCAGAGTGGAATTCGAAACAGCAGAATGCCGAAGTCGCACCCCAAGTCGACTCCACGTGCGACTTGAGGTGAAGTCGCAGCCGAAGTCGACTCCGACATTGACTTCGATCGGGCAGAAGCTATTTTTTCAGAAAACAAGCTCATTATCAACTCAAGTGTTTCAAATTCCAAGCAAGACTCAATTCCTTCAAAGATTCACAAGGTTCAAGCTAATCCAGGAAGAATCAAAGTCAAGTTCTTCAAGGTTCACAAGATCTATAAGTATGAGGAGCCATTCCAGAATCAAAAGGACTGAAGGAAGAAAGCCTAAGCAAAACGAATCATCTTCCAAGTTTTTCAAAGTTCATAAAACCAACTGCCGAGGTGAAGTCGCACCCGAAGTCGACTTCACCTGCGACTTGGGTCAAGTTGATGACCAAGTCGACCCTGACTGAAACTTGAAGTTGCGACGGTGAAGCGAAGTCGCACCCGAAGTCGACTCCATCTGCGACTTGGGCGAAGTCGCATCCGAAGTCGACTCCACATGCGACTTGGGTCGCAACGGTCGGAATTTATTCGAACGTTGGCGCATTAAATGCGCGCCACCTACCTTCTAACGTTCGGATTCCCTCCAAAATTATAAATAGCATTCATGGTGGACGAGAGAAGTAGCTGAGAATCATTAAGTGTGCATAACTACTATATTCAAGAGCTCTAAAGAGATCAAGCCATTCAAGGAGGAAGAACTTCACTTCAAGTTGCAAGAGCTATATTTCAGAATCTTCAAAGCCATTACAACAAGTTCTTCTCTGCGCCAAAACTGCTACTACACAACTGTAAAGTATAGTTTTCTTATTGTTTCATTTGTTTGTGTTGAACTTGATTTAGTTTGAGGAACTAAGATCAAGTGTAAGCAAAGTAGTGTGTGATTGGAGTGTAACTCATCACCTACTTGTGCTGTAATTTGTTGATGCCCCCTAGAGCTAGAATCTAGAAGAGAGCAGTGGCTCTAATTGTATTGAGAGAATACAATAGTGGAACCCAAGTCACAAGGAGTGTGAGCTTGGAAGAGTGGAGTAGGGAGGTTGCCCGAACCACTATAAAAATCTTATGTGTTTGATTTATTTATCTGCTCTTTATATTATATTGCTTTCCATTTCGTTTCTTCACAAAGGGGACTAGATTAATCCGGGGTAAAGATTTTGTTTAAGTTGTAAATTTTAAATTACCCAATTCACCCCTCCCCTCTTAGGTTTTGCCATCAAACTCGGGACCAACACACATGTCCATGAACATCACATGATATCAATATGCCGGCATGAATAAAAACTCATAAACATTTATCATTTCAAAAACATTATAGGAATGGCCACCCTTAAACATATTTCATAAATACTTGGGAATAAAATCACATTTTCAAAGTTGTGCTTGCTTACAATGAAGCAATAAAATCATATTTTTAAAAAACGTTTGCTTGCTTACCTTTGCTTTGCTTCAGTCCTTATCCTTTACCATCCTTTTCCTTTTCCTATATAATTGAAAAGGATATTTCATACATACTTTTTCATGACCAGGGTTTCTACCGATGCATATGTCATGATCTACCTTAGACCTAAAAAGTTATTAGGTCTTCCTTCCTTTTTCATATGGGTATCAACCTCAATATCTCTAATCATTTTTGTTCATAACTTAGTTCTTAATTTCATAATATACCCATATCATTCCTCATATCCTCAATCGAATGCTATATACCTTGAGTAACCATTCACTTGGGTTACTATTCACATGAGTTAGTATTCGTAGGTTACTATTCATGCGGTCCGCATATTAATCATAAATTAAATTATGATTAATAGCAAATCAAAGGTCTTGCTAAACCATTTCATCATTAATTATGAACTCAAGGTTAATAATTCATTTAAGCATATTTTCCATTTTTTCTTCATATACTAAAAATTAACATGAATTCACTTATGCATAATCCTTAATTCCAAAAATTATGAAATTAATATATCATCATTACAACATAATATTTATCATATTCATTCATCCCAAATCATCATTTATCATTTTTGGAGCATTATTTACACATATTATAGCTATCTTCCCGAATGCTCCATCTTTGCTCCAAAATTATCATGTTTTGGCATGATTCCATTTTGGCATGGTAACTATACTTAATTAATCATACTTAGGCATTAGCTAAGAATGTTATACCCTAAATAACATCATGCATAAATTTGAAGAGGATCCACTTACCTTAAGTGAGCCAAAATCTCCTTTCCTCCTCCCTTTCTCTCTCTTCCCTTCCTTTCTCTCCTCCTCTCTTGCTTAGAACATGGATGGGGTGGGAAAATGAGCTTGCTCAAGTACTTTGAGCTTGGGATGGGTGTGAATTTCGTTCAAGGCACCCTCCCCTATTTATAGCATCCCAAATTTCATGAAATTGCAATTTACCCCTTGAATTTTGGGCTAAATTATAAATATCTTTACTTAGGTCATTTCCACCTCATTCGCAAGAAATTTCTCATTGTCCTAGGTGAAAAATTTCTGGCCATAAGTTTCCATTGCTGATCCATCAATTAATTGCTTGATTTTCATCAAAAGGCGTGATTAATCTTGACCGTTGATTATCCTTGATTGAGCTCATCTCAACCATTGAATTTTTGGCACAAATCCCCATGCTAGCTCACGTTTTCCCATGGTGGACTTTGGGGGATTTTTGTATATTTTATTTCATTAAAATATCATATCTTAAGCTACTTTTTCAAAAAGTAAATAGTAGAATTAATGACTTGCTTTGAAAAAGTTAAGCCTCGCTTACTTTCTCTCCAAGAAACACATTTTCCATGATATTTGGCTTAATCCAATCCATCCATCATATTCGGCATAATATTTTAGCTATCCATACAAAATTTCACCTTAATCCAACTTCCGAATTGTAAGATATGAATTTTTCTTCATTTTCTCTTTAAAAGTACCTTAAAATTCGAATATTATTTAAAAAATTCAAAACCAACTCTATCTCTTTTTTTTGTCCTTTAGTGGGAAGCTTCCTTTTTCGTCTTTTATGATTAAGTTAATCCAAAGTGATTAACTTAACATATTCCTTAATCCCACATTTTCTATTCACATTTACTATTCATCCGAATTAACATTCCATAATCTTCCAATGTCATATATTGTAAAATATCATTAATCTATATTTCATATAGATATCATTACATTACCTAGGGTTTATAACTCAAGGGTTTCATACACGTTCCTAAAATCAGGGTTTCACCCCCTAAATGCAATAAATCGTCAATATCGCAATTGGAAATCATTTATAGTTCCACTAAATTATACTTAATTCATATTTATATGCCAATTTCATATAAATAAACCTTACTTGGGTCCGGGTTTCACAATCTTCCCCCCCTTATAACAGGTTTTGTCCCGAAACCTATTATATTTCAATTATCGGGGGTATAGCTCATATAAAATAGTTAATCTTATCATCTTTTTCCAATACTTCAATGGCTCACTATGCTTCTACTGCGCCACTCTGTCTTAATGACATTTTTAGCCTTGGTCCAGTAGACTTATCACTTGTCTCTACTATTTCCTGTTTCCTGTTCCCATATGAGCTTCTCATTACAATTGTTCTTTTTCCTTATGTCATTCATCTCTTATTCTTATGGGAAACATACTATTATTCTTATATATAGAGAAATTGTAGAATTTCTCATCTTATCATAGGGTAAGATCTAGGCTACCCATCCTTTCATACAAATAAAAATCCATAGCAATCATTTATATAACATAATACATTCATTTTATAACATAGAGCAAACGTTGCTCTCACATAAAATTTCATACATGTCTTAGCAAAAGATACTTTTGCTAAGTTATCCATTCTTTCTCCTCTCATAATGTCTACCACTAGGTTTTACCATCGTAAACTATTTAATAGGAGTACCGGTTATTAAACCAGTCTAAAATATTTTCTTTCTGGTCTCCCTTTCTAGTTTCCATATACTAGTAAAGATCCTTATCATTTTTTTTAATCTAATTTCTTATGAACATCATAGAGAAATTATCTCTCTCATACCTATCTTTAAATCACATCGGAATTGAAAAGAATTTCGGCAATCATTCTTGCCTTCATTTTTATTTATTTATTTACCATTGCTATGATATACCAACTTTTGTGGTATCATATATGTAATTTCCTTTTTCTTCTATACATGCTAACTAGACATGTTTTGCTACATTTTTCTACATTAAATTGCAGAGACTTCCTATCAATTACAACTATCAATTGAGTTAATCTTTTGTACTCTTTTCTTTTCCTACACCAGGTTCCTTAGTATTTAGTAGCAAGTTGTCCTTGCCCTAATTGTACATGTTCATTATCGACATGTATTATATCCTGGTGTCCTATTGGAAAATATTACTCATCAATTCTTCCAGATTACCTTCTTTAATTATGACATAATAGCCATTAGGATTTCCTATCACTCATTAGCATTGTCAATCAATGCTTGGACATTACATAAGATTACGTGTTCAAATCTTAAACATATTCTTGGTTTCAGTCATCCATTGCTCAGCTTGAATAAAATCTGATTCACCTGAGAACTTAGATGGATACTGAGTTAGAAAGGCATTGATAACCTTTCCATTTGCTTTTATCTTTCTATTATCAACCCTTAAGAGTTTGGGTACTAGGTAAAAATTTATTACCTGTACCGTTCTGTCTCTTTCACCTTCTTCTATTTGGTCCTGTTGGGCTTTTTCCCAAAGGCCTTGTATTATTCTTTTGTTTGGGCCGCTAAATCTCGAGTGGCCTACTGCACAGCTTCTTCCTCTACAGCTGCAGTTGTCTTTTCCTCCACTCTTTTTACTTGTGTGGTATTTTTATACCAGTAACACCTCCAATCCTTTGACTCGGGATTCATTGTAGCCCGTCGTTGACGAGTTTTGGACTCACTTGTCCTCACTGTCCTGGTCGTTTAGACTTGCTATTGGCTTCTCTTCTTTCCTGTTGACTCATATCTGCAACTGCCTTTTCCTTGTTCAAAAACAAAGGTGATAGGTATGTTGTAGAATGTAACATATAAAATTATATCAATATCATTTCTTATCATAGAATCTTTCACATTCTACATAGTCAGTTATATGTTCTAGAAAGATCAATGGCTTCCTTTTTCATATATATACTTAGCATCTGAGTGAAATCAAATGCATTAATATTTTCATAACATCAAACATCATACATTAGGAGTCAAAAGAAACTCCCTTTTTCCTACCTTTCTCATTTCTATCATCTCTTTTCATGGTGTAAGGTTGTTTTTCCTTAAACATACAGATTATACTTATATAATCCGTCATTTTATTATAACCATAAATTCTAAACCAATAATCACTTAGAAAGTTGGCGCCTTGGTGCCTATCATATGACCGCCAAGTGCCTTCCACATGTCCGCCATGGCGCTACACCTTAAACATATATATATCATATAGCACAGTTTGGTGCTATTTTTAGTGAGGTATAGTTTACCTAATGTAAGGGGGGTTTCTATGTAGGGTTCCATTATTCAACCCATCATCTGTTCTGATTCCCTTCTATCCTTTGTCTTTTCTTAGATTCTCCTTTCTTCCTTTTTATCTCATTGTCCTCATATCATTTTTCCTTCATATACCATCTACTCCATGAAATATAGCAAATTAGCTACATTTTCTTAAATAGCTCTATCATTGTGTCATAGTGACACACAATAAAAGACAATACATATCGTATATGTCATATACTCTTCAGTTTATCCCTTTCACTGTTTTCCATTTTCCCCTTATGCTTATCTATCAATCCTTACTAAGATATCATCTTTGTGATGTCAAGTCTTTTCTTTCCATATCTATTTACCAATCCATATTCTGATACCAACGTCTGTGGCATCAGACCTATCCTTTTATCATCCTTTATTTTCTCCTTCCCACGCCTGTTTACCAATCCATGCTTTGATACCAACTTCTATGGCGCCCCAAACCGAGACGTCACTTCCTTACCTCAAGACCTTATCGATTGGTAAATGTGAATCAGGATTGTTGCCCTGATCACGCGGCGGGTTCTTAATTGGATCTCGCCCAAATTTTTTTTTCCTTCATCATCATTTTCTTCACATTCTGCATCACTCATTCATATCTTTACATTTCACACCATTATTCATCAATCATTTCTTTAAAATCAACATCATACATCATACAAGCGGCAATACACTTGTAATAAATTTCATCATCTCATTCATAGCATCTCTTCATACTTTTCTACAATAGCATTTATATTTCCACACATATATATATATATATTCAATCATTGAATCACATAGAACTTATAATTATAAATAAGTTCATATACATCAACATACTTTAGCACTTCAAACCATGCTATCCCATTTCTTATAGCCCACTTGGCTACCATCACTTACCTTTCTTCTCCTGCTTAAGTTCGCAACCTCTTCAGTTTCCCAGTACCTGTCTAAGGTTTGGGAAAACAAAACATGACTAACAACTCAGTAAGCAAGCATTTTATCATTAGGGCAAGACTTCCTTGAAAACCTTTTCATAAATATCTTGAACACCTTTTTCATGAGGACATTTATATGTCCTAAAATATTATCATGAAATCCTTTGTTCATGAGGAAAAATCTGTCCTTGAACATTATCATAAAACATTCAAGCCACCTCTGGGCTTGTTAAGGAAAAACATGTGTGTTTTACCCCATTTTTTTTAACTTTGTTTAGTCTTATATGAACATTTCCAATGTTCCAAGACATTTACATAAAATCATCTTTTGCCCGTGAACATTTTACGTCCAAAATATTTTTCTCATAAATCCTTTGGCAAGAGAGGACATTCTCATGTCCTAAAATATTATTTACATAAGCCTTTCTCGGCAAAGGACATTTTCGTGTCCAAAAGCATTTTTCATCATAAAATCCTTTAGCCAAGAGACATTCAATGTCTCAAAACATTTTTCACATAGCTTCCTTTGGCAATAGACATTCATATGTCCTAAAACACTTTTTTTAAAAACACTTTGGCATTGGACATTCTCATGTCCATATACACTTTTCATTTAGACTCTTTAATAATGGACATTCTTATGTCCAAACAAAACAAGTTTGACATAAATCCTTTTCATAGTCCTCGTCTTGGGGCTTGTTTATAGCAAACAAGTCATAAATCCTTTTCATGAAAACTTTTACATAAGAATTATTTCTATTTATTCTTAATATTTACACATTTTGTGTAAAAAACACCTTATTTTTAGGGTAACCTATACATAATGGCTCATAAAAATCCAATTTAGGATAATTTTTCATATAAATGATTTTATATCCCAATCTTTGGGCTTTTGAAAAGCAAAACGTATGCAAACACATTTCTCCCCATCCAGTAGTGACACTTAGCAAGTGATCATGCTTTATCTTTTGAAAGAGAATCCTTAACAGCAAGCTAGCCAGGCGGCTATTCCTTTATCCTGCTCCCATCTCAGGGAGGGCGCCGCTGGCACTCTTGCCATCCCTTAGCGACTTTGTGGCGCCCCTAACCGAGGTGTCTAGAAGCCTTACTCCGGGATCATTTTGATTGGTAAACGTGACTCAGGATTGTTGCCCTGATCACACGGCAGGATTTTTTTTTTCCATCAATACATGGAAAATTCCCATCATTCATCCAATTTGAAATATATTTCACATAACACAGTTATGATAAAAAACTATTCCATAAACATTTTCATTGGAATAAAAATATTCCCTTTTCATCTCAAAATTATCATCGTTGACTTTACATAAAGTTTACATAAACATCATTTATATCAAAAACTACATAACACTTGGCATGCTGCCTTCATCATCATTTCCTGTCTGTTGTTGAAAAAGCATGGGTGAGTAATAATACTTAGTAAGCAAGCTATACATAATTTTTCAATCATTTTCATGCATTTCATAAAATGCAAATGCAATGCATACATAGCATTCATGACATTCCTTTGGATGCAACGCTAGCTAGGCGCCCATCCCATACATGCTCCCATTTCAGGGAGGTCGCCGCCGGCCTGGGCCTATTAAGCGACTTGGCAATAGCGAGGGGGACATCCGGTCCGCTTACTACCTCGACTAAGGCCTATTCCTCGTGCACATGCTCATTCTCATACACATGCCGGCATGATATTTGCAAATCATAAACAATTTCATAAAAAGCATTTAATAAATAATTTCACAAAACGAACTTCAGTTCATGTAAAGCAGTTATAGGTATGGCCAACCTTAAATAAATTTCATAAAGCAACTTGCAAACAATTTCAAGCATTTTGGAAATAATTTGCAAAACATATAACTTGCTTACCTTCTTAGGAGGTGTCTTCGACCTTCTCTTTTCCTTTTCCTATTCAAGGACAAAGGATATTTTATTTTCTCTATTTAAGTTGCTTCCCATGTATGCTTTATAATATTTGGGCATTATTTCTTTACATAGATATTTTTGTCCGTGGTTACTGTTTACAGCTACGTGGTTACTGTTCATGGGTTTCAAAAATTGATATTTTTTCCAAAAATAAAAAATACCATGACATTCCTTATGCCTATTATATCATTGGACATTTCATATATTTTGAATTTATCATCATTTACTTGGCCAAAAAAATCATTTTCTCCATATACTAAAAATCATCATAAATTCACTTAAGCATAATCCTTAATTCTAAAAATCATGAAATTAATATATCATTATTCCAACATCATATTTATCATAATCATACATCCCAAACCATCATTTATCAATTTTGGAGCATTATTTTCACATATCATATGCTATTTTCCCAAATACCCTATCTTTGCTCCAAATTTTTGATATTTTGGCATAATTCCATTTAAAAATTATATCTATACTTATTTTCTCATGTTTGGGGATTATCTAAGCGTGGTTTTACCTCATCTAACATTCAAAACAAGTTTGAGGGGAATCCACTTACCTCAAGCGAAGTTATGCCTCTTCTACTCGCCTTTTCTCACTCCAACCTTCGATTCTCTTCTTTCCTTAAGGGTAAAACGTGTGGGGATGGAAAATGAAGTTGCTCAAGTGATTTTTGAGCTGGGATGGTTGTGAATTTCGTCCATGGCCTGCTCCTCTATTTATAGGGGTCCATTTTTCATGAATTTGCAATTTACCCCCTCTAGCTTAGGGTGTAAAATTGCAAAGGTGTTTTTTTCTAATTTCCTAAAGGTGCTTAGAGCCTTGTGCAGCCTCCATATCCTGCTCCAGCTGCCCTATTTTTCTGGCCTATTTTTCCTATTTTTTTATTTTTTATTTAATTAATTTTAAGCTAATTAAATCTAAACCCTTGATTTGTGATTTGGATGAATTTTGACCATTGATTTGGTCATGGTACCCCCCCTGCACGACCTGACATGTTGCTGCATTGCATTTAATTTTTTTAATTTTTAATTATTAATTTTAATTAAAGTCAAATACATAATTAATGAAAAAGTGAAGTTACTTTTTCCCATTTGACGTTTCATCTTGACCTTTGATTTGTGATTTTCATCACATCTTAGCCCATTCATCATGTCCATCATGAATTTTTAACCATCCATAAAAAATTTCATCGAATTCCGACTTCCGGATTGCAATTTATGAATTTTTTTCTATTTTTCCACAAAAATCCAAATTTGGATTAAAATATCCAAAAGAATTGCTATTTTGTCCTGTAGTGATTAAATCTCTATTTTGTCTTTTATGATTAAGTTAATGCAAGTGATTAACTCTTAATCATACATCTTAACCCCTTGTTTACTATTTACGTTTACTATTCACGTGCACTATTCACGGGGTTAAATTTTCAACTGCATTATTACAACCTCAAATACACATGTGCATTAATAAAATTCATAATTTTTCATTTATTCATAAAATAATCTTCAAAATTACAATTGTCGAAATGACGCGTATATGGTCGAAATGACGCGTATACGGTCGGGGTTCCACAGACTTGGCCTTATGCAGAGTGGGCCCCAGTCATCCCAACCGTGCTCTACAACCTGCCTGTTTCTTGTACTGGTGCGCCGTACATTATTATGACGGAACGCAGCCCGTTTGGTTTAAAGAACCACAGACTGCAGCCTATGTCCTTTTAAACCGGATCGCAGACCTCTGTCTGTATCCATAACGAACAAAAATATTAGACTGAACTCCATATCTTTAAAAATTATTTTCAAAAATATATCACAGACCGCAGTCCGTGTCAACTTATAAGCGAGCCAACCCACTTTAACAAGTTCTTATTTGAAATCAAATTTTAGTATGACCTTCCTTAAATTCTTTTAGAAACATTTTGAGTAAAATATTTTGATAAATATTTGAAATATTTAAAAAATAATACATCTTAAAATCCTTATAAAAGAATTTCAAAACCTTTGAATTTATAAAATTAAACCATTTTATGAAATCAACATAGGAGGTTGGTCATCCTTAAATTCCATTTAACAACACTCGTATAAATATTTTCTAAAATATTTTCAACATAGATTTCCTTATCTAAAGGAAATCAAAACTTTTTGAATATCATTTCAAAACATATAAACTATGTTCAAATTATCATTTATTATTTAATTATCAAGATCTAGCAAAACAAATCTTTTTCATAAATCAAATCTCCTTTTTCCTTTTTCTTTTTTTCTTTTATAACATGATTATTTATCATTAAACATCATATGAGAAATTCAAAACTTATTTACATTTGTTGCTTTGTGAAAAAAGGGCAAAATTCCCTTTTTCTTATAAAATACTTTTGAAACAACATCGTAAAGAACTTGCTTACTTAAAAGCAAATTCTTAAAAACCATCGACATAAAACGTGAAATCTTTTGAAATACTGATCGCATAGGGCTCTTCCGAAATACTGATCGCCAATTGTGCAGGGGATTGTGAAACTCCCTGGGTCCTTGAGTTTTGGCGGTAATTTCCTCTGAACCCTCGCACTAGTTTCCTCTGTTAGAGCCACTGTCTCGAATTCCGTCAACCATCTTTTCTTTGATAGCACGTCTTTCATGAATTTGGCGTAGCTCGGCATTTGTTCTAAGGCCTCGACGAGAGGTATATTAATGTGCAGCTGCTTCAGTACCTCGAGAAATTTCATGAACTGGCCCTCCATTTTAGATTTTTCGAATCGCTGAGGAAATGGAGGAGGCAGCCTTGGATTCGTGGCGATTTCAGCATCTGATTGGTTCTGAGTTGCAGCTGGTTCCTTTGTCTCCTGTGATTGTTGAATCAGAGGGTTAGTGGGTTCAGTCACCAATTCTAGTGGAGTTGGGTCTGGTAACTGCTTTCCACTACGCAATGTGACTGCTTGGACTTGTTCTTTGCCTTTGCCTTTCGAGTTTTGTTCGGTGTCGCTCGGAAACGATCCTGGGGTCGGTTGTTCAGGGCTAAGGCCAGTTGGCCTATCTAAGCTTCCAAGTTCCTGTTCGTCGTGATCTGGGATTGCATAAACTGCATGAAGAGATTTTTCGGATTCGATTTCTTTTCTTCTCGCGGTGGTGGAGTGAACTGCATTAGTCTTATGGGCTGTTCTGCAGGAATCCAGGCGGCTAATTCGGCCTAGTCTAGTTGTTCTATGAGAAGTTAGGATGATTTCTCCAACCTGAGTTGTAATTGTTTCCATATTGATTAGCTGAGTTTCTTTGGAAATTTCCCACGTAATTAATGAACTTCGGGTTGGAGGCACATTCATCACTGGGATGGCCGAATTCACCACACCACGTGCATATGTCTGCTGCTGTTGACTGCTGTGGTGTTGACGTCCCTAATGCACTAACGTTGGCTGGCCTGGACAAGTTCTGAATTTGCCGAGACAAAGCGTCGATGTGGGCCTTTATCGATGAAACCGCGTCCAGTTGGAGTAGACATGCACCTCTGCTTCTGTCTGATGACAATTGATAAGTGTTGGCCGCCATGTTTTTGAGCAGGGTGTATGATTCCCGATAACTTTTTCGTAGCAGAGATCCGTTCGATGAAGAATCCACCATGTGACGGGTGGAATCTTGGAGACCGTTATAGAAAATTTGAATTTGTACCCATGGCTGAATTCCATGATGGGGCACTTTCAGAGCAGGTCTTTGAAACGATCTCATGCCTCTGATAGGGTCTCCTCGCCGTGTTACTTGAACGAGACTATATCCATTCTCAGCTTGGCTAACTTGGCCGGCGGAAAGTATTTTTCTAGGAATTTCTGAGCCAAGTCATTCTATGTGTTGACGGAGTTCGGTGGCAAAGAGTCTAGCCACTCGGAAGCTCGATCACGCAGAGAAAATGGAAACGTTCGAAGTCGCATTGCTTCGTCGGAGACTCCGTTCTGCTTGAAAGTGTTCATAATCTGCAGAAAATTCCGCAGATGGCGGTGCGGGTCTTCAAACGTAAGACCTCAGAACTGCCCGATAGACTGGAGCATCTGGAAAATCACCGGTTTGATTTCAAAATTATTTGTGTCGATCGGAGGAGGTGCAATACTAGTCTGAACAGCATTTTGGCCACGCGCAATCAGATCCCAAATTGGCTAGTCCAAATCATCTTGAGGTGGATGATTCGGGATCTCGATCCTCTGGTTTTTCGGCTGGTTTGCATGGACATTATCATCTTGGTTCTTGATACGCTCCATCATATGCTGTTGGTTTCTAGCCTCCTTACACTTTCGGTGCCTTCTCAAATAGGTTCTTTCGGGTTCTGGATCAAAAGGGATGACAATCACCTTTCTGGCTCTGCCTCGGTGCATGCAATATGAGATAATTCTGCAAAAAAGCAATGAACTTGAACTAGCAGAAAGAAAAAGAAAGAAGAAAATCTAATCTAAAATAAATACTGAAAATAAGATATTCTATAGAATTGTACAAGAAAGCAATAAAACTAAATATAATTGGTTAAGCAATTTCCCAGCAACGGCGCCAAAAACTTGACGAGCTACGTATATGTCTATTAAATTGCTCGCTATTTACGCAAGTATACGTGTCGTGTCAAGTAATAAAGTGTGAGTAGAGTATCGTTCCCACGAGAAATTGTTAACCAGAATTATTGTTTAGCTTAACTGCTTTTGAAGGTTGAGAAATTCTGAGTTTGTGGTCCTATTGAACTAATAATTTCAGAAAAGGAAAATTAGAGTAGAGATCTGAGACTACTGGATACTAAAACGGATTTACTTATTAGGGATGGTAGATGGATAGATCGGAATCCTTGAATCTAAACTATATTGCTCTGGTTCTTGTTAAGCGGATTGCATATGAATTTACTAGCCCAAGTTCATGTATCTTCATATATGTCTTCCAACAGTATATAAAGCTAATTACACCTTATTTAAGTGCTATGTTCCCATGCCTTTAAATAAAGTGAAATTGATAAGTTCATAACCTGTATAATGACTACACAGGGTTTAACGGTATATTCCTATCCATTAAACAACTCTCCTTACACAAAGGTCAAAACCTGTGCCTTGCACATGGATGTGGCAAAGATCTCCCTTTTCCAAGGGTAAATCAAGCAATTAAATCATCTTACAAGATAGCTAATCTTGTAAAAGCATTATACTCACACATGCAAAGGTAAATCATACACAACCATGTATATACGCTTAAATATTCATTCCTGAATATTCTAAGAACCAAGAAACAATACAGTTTAGAATTCAATTCATCCTAACTATCCATCTAATGGAGGTTTAGCTCAAAGACATGATCTTAGCATCCAATACATCCAAATAAAAAGTATCCATAAGGCAGAGAAAGAAAATTGGAAAGAATAAGAAAAATTGTTTTTCAGCGGTTTCCACCAACGGGACTTGAATTCCTTCTTCAATTTGAGCTTTAATCTTGATTCCTGCTTTCTCTTGCACTATAGTTCGTTCTTCGGCTCTCATCCTTCTCCTCTCGCGCACGAACCCCTAGGAACTATATACAGAGTCCCCTTTTGCGCAGCTTACGCACTGGAATATTCTCACACAGATGCGTATTGGCGCCTAGGCGCCAACTCTCTATGTGCTGAGCAGTTTAGACACAATTCTGGAATCTTAAGAATTTTTTGCACTGGCGCCTAGGCGCCAACTCCCTGGATGTGGTTTCTAACTTGTGGCTTCAGCAATGTTTTCGCTTGAGTTGCATGTTGATGAAGTGGTGTCTGGGCGCCAACTCTCTGGACTGGTCCTTCATGTTAGCCTTCTGCTGCAAATGGTCAAGGCGTGTAGGGTGGCACCTAGGCGCCAACTCCCTGCCTCTGGATGCCTCAGCTTGCCTTCAACTCGTCCGCTTTGTTGCCGTACGTCCTATCCTTCCTACAAAAATGGAAAAACTAAATAAATAAACTAAAAATGCCTAATTAATGCTAAAATTTCCTAAAAACTAATTAATGCTCCTAAAATGCAAAACGGATGAAAATTAAGCTAAAAGAGTGCAAACTAAGCCTAATCTCTTGAACTAATACACAAATTAAGTTTGAAATGGGCCATGATAACTCGTAAAAATACAAGTTATCAGTCCTCAATTCATGAAAAAAGGGAAAAGAAAAGGAAAGGAAAGGAATAGGGAACTCCCCTAATTATTGAAAGAGGGAATGGGTCCATCTCGTGATCATCTTCATTATTGTCGCTATGCTCTAGTTGTGCACGCTCTAATGTAGGGATGGAACTCTGGTGGTGTGGAGGGAAATGGAGGCATGACGCTCGTGTCCAAGCCTCGATGATTAGCAAGTTGCCTCAAGTACGTCTCTATTGCTCAGGTGGTCTGATAGGTGTAGAATGCCTGGGCCACTAGTAGAGTTTCTAATTTGCCAAGCCTGACATTCATGTCTTCTGAGAGGTGACGGGATGAGGAGGAAGCTGGCTGTGATGATGGTCTAGATGGAGGCGGAGCAGGCTAAGTTGATGGGGTCACGCCTTCGCCTCTAGTTCAAGGCATGCATTGATGCCTGCTAAGGAAATTATTTCCAAAATGGCTTGGTAGTTTTGAACTTCTTAAGTTGGTCCCCATTTAACACCAACTTTCTTTTAGAGATTGGTAATGAGGGAAGGAAACCAGTAACTATCAATGACCTCTTTTGCAGTGAAGAGGTATATGACGAGCTGCATATATGTCTATAAAAATGCGCGCTTTTTACGCAAGTATATGTGTCGTGTCAAGTAATAAAGTGTGAGTAGAGTATCGTTCCCATGAGGAATTGTTTAACCAGAATTATTAATTAGTTTAACTGCTTTCAGTGAGTAGGAAATTTTGAGTTTTTGAATTTAAAACTAAGCTAACAAACGCACTAAGAAGTCAGAGTACAGTCTGCGGAATCGCTGGAATACTAAAAACGAGTTTAATAATTAGGGATGGGAGATGGATAGGTCAGAATCCTTGAATCTAAAGTATATCGCATTGGTTCCTTTTCAATGAATTGTGCATGGATTTACTAGTCCAAGTTTAATAATCTTTATATATGTCTTCCAACATTATATAAAGCTAATTACACCCTATTCAATTGCTATGTTCCCATGCCATTAAATAAAGTGAAATTGATAAATTCATAACCTGTACATTGACTACACAGGGTTTAACGGTATATTCCTATCCGTTAAATAATTCCCCCTTCAAAAGAGGAAACTTATGTCCTACACATGGATCTAGCAGAGATTCTTCTTTTCCAATGATCAATCAAGCAATTAAGTCATCTTACAAAGTAGCTAAACTTGTTAAAAACATTAAAACCACACATGCGAGGGTAATCACATACATAACCATATAGAAAATATCAAATAATCATTCTTGAAATTTGAAGAACCAAGACAATATAGTTTAGAGTTCAATTCATCCTACCTATCAATCTAAAGGAAGTTTAGTTCAAAGACATGATCATCAAATCCTTTACATCCGTTATTGTAGTATCTAGAAAAACAGAGAAAGAAAAATAGAAAGATAAAGAGAAAACTGGTTTTCTGGCAGTTTCCACCAACGGAGTCGAATCCTCTCTACAATCCGTGCTTTGATCGCGTTTTCGTATTTCTTTGGCTGTGTAATCCCGTTCCAGGCTCTCTCCGGGTCGTCTCTCGCGCGTAAACCCATAAGATCTATTTATAGAGTTGAATTTGATAAGTGGAAATTAATAACATATTTTGTGGACATTTTATGCTAATTTGGTGGGTAATTAATTGAAATTAATATGAAATTTGGTTTAAAATGTGGTTTTGCAACTTTTGGGTATTTAATATTGATTTCAAGCAATTTAAACAATTTTTATTATCTTTTGGCTTGAAATTACATTTTATTTGTTGCCATGAAATTAAATGGGCTTGAAATAATGATTTTGACAAATTAATAATTTAAATATTTTTTATGCAGGAAAACAAATTACATAAAGTGGGTCCCACAATCTGGACCGTTGATTTCCTATGCATCCAGCTGCCTTCCAAATCAACAGAAAATTAACGGCCTAGATTTCTTTTATCCAGTAAAATTTGCAAGCGGGCCCCACAAGATCACGTCCATACATTGTCCAAAGCTGTCCAGAAAAATTCACCAAATCTCCACCGTCCAAGGTATGATTATACAAGGTCAATTGCCAGGCCATGCAAAGCTACAATCCAGCCGTCCACATTTCTGGTGGGACCCATTTTAGTGGCTTGAAATTCAAGCCATTCATCACCAAGCAGCAAAATCAAGCCATCCAGAAATTAACGACTAGAGATCATGCATTCAGCATCCAGCATATTCCTTTATAGCCATCCTCTTAATCCAAACCAGCAATACAGTGGACCCCACCAGCTGCCCATTAACTTTCCAATACAAATTCTCGTGAGCATTTGAATCCAATATACAGCAGCAATGTACGTGACCAGCATTAAAAAATTCAGCAGCCCATTTATATTGCAATGGACCCCACAAGCCAGCATTCACGTTATCAGCATTCAAAATTCAGCATATTTGATTTTTGCAGCCATACAGCCATTCACATGAACAGCATTTAAGCTGTCCAAATCAAGTGCATAAATCAGCACCATCCATTTAAGTGGCCCATGCAGAAATCCAGATTTTTATCCACCATCTAGCCGTCCATTTTTTTTAGACCTGAAATTACAGCCTAGCAGATTTAATCTACACTGCCCAAGCTGTCCAGAAAATTAAGCTGCCCAGATTTATCAATCCTAGCCATTTAGCCGTCCAGATTTTTCCACCGTACATCCAAATCATGGCATACATATCAACGTCCAGATTTTCCAAGCAATGCAGAACATGCAAATTATCCAAGGAAATAATCCTCACGCCCAGCCATTAATCAGCCATAAAGCTGGCCGTCCAATTAATCAGCAGCATAAATCAAGACCGTCCATATTATTCCAAGTTGCCCATTAATTCACCAGCTGCCCATCACGTGACCAACAACCAGCTGTCCACCGCCCAAACTAATTCAACCGTCCATCTCTTCATGACCGTCCAGATTTTTCATCAAGAAAATTTCATTAATTCATGCACCGCTTACAACCGTCATTTATTTTCTTATGGACCCCACAAAATATCAGCATTTAAAAGCATCAGCAGCTGCCCATTTAGTTGACCCCACGTCCATTTATCAAACACCCATTGCAACGTCCATTCACAACTAGCTGCCCATTAATTCAGCAAGTGCATTCACATGAGCAATCAGCGCTGCCCATTCATGCTGTGGACCCCATCGAATGCAGCAATCCAGCACCATCCATTCACGTGACCAGCAAGAATATCAAGTGGGGCCCACCCAAAGCAATTGAGGTGCGTAGTTTAGGCAGCTATAAAAGAGAGAATTGGAGGAGCAACTGGGAGGAAACGAACAGCATATAGAGAAATATGGGCAGAAATTTGAGAGAGAAAGAGAGAGAGCAAGGTGGAGAGCACAGGAAAAAGGCGGACCGGCGAGAAACTAATAAGCTTTTTATCTTTTCCCTTTTTAATTTTAATTATCTTGTTTAAGATGGATTTAAATTTTAATTTTATTTTGGACTTAAACATGCTCGGCTAAGCCCTAAATCTAGGGTCTAGGATGTAGCATGCGTACAATGTAGCGTGGTGTGAATTTTTAATTTATTTATGATGGATATTGTTGTTAATTTAATATCTTATGATTTAATGCTTGCTTGGTGTGAATGCCTACACTTTGACAATGATTCTCATATATTAGGTGATGGAACCGAGAATTGAAAATCTAATAGACGATAATCAAGATATTAAACCTGAAAATCTAAGACCATGAGAATAGGCATAATGACCATAAGGAATTCCATGAACAAACTGCAGAACTTAATGGATTCTAATTAACTTAATCCCATGAGAATGGGTGGTTAAGAAGATTAGAGTACGCCTTGTAGGTTTCGAGAGAAGGTGCAAGGATAAATTAGGGTTTGTTCTCCTTTAACAAACAATATTAAAATTAAATAATTATACCACTACCCGTTACAAAAGACGCATGTGAAATCCTAGACCCTAGGTACTTGCACTCTTGATCTCTACTCGTTCTAATTTGTAATTTTCTCTTCCCATTCTTTTCTATTTCTTTTCCATTACCATATTCCCTTCTACTTATCTATTCCATTTTATATCCGACACGAAAGCGTTTAAAAGCAAAATTTATAGTCCCGAATTCCATGTGGATCGATAATTTATATACTACAATCTACGACTCGTGCACTTGCGGTGAGATTACGAACAGAATTGTGCAGCTCACGCACTGAAATCCACGCGTACTGATGCGTATTGGCACCTAGGCGCCAACTCTCTGTGTGCTGGGTCACTAGGAACTCTTCTGGAAACCTTAGGAATTCATGCCTTGGCGCCTAGGCGCCAACTCCCTGGAAGTAATTCTCCTGTGTGACTTCACAACCCTTCTGGAATGGTCTGCCTGTTGGTAAGGTGGCGCCTAGGCGCCCCTGGCTGGCACCTAAGTGCCAACTCTCTGGAAGAAATTGGCTGTGTGAAGTGTTAGAGATCCTGAATAAGGTACATAGGGTGGCGCCTGGGTGCCATCCCACTGCTCCTGGACTTGGTTTCGTTTTGCATTTCACTCGCCTGCGTGCCCTTATATGGCCTGTCCTTCCTGAAAAAAATGAATAAACTAAATAAATGAACTAAATATGCCTAATTTATGCTAAAAATGCATAAAAACTAAATAATGCTTCTAAAATTCAGAGTGAGTGAAAATTAAGCTAAATGGATGCAAACTAAGCCTAATCTCTCGGACTAACACGCAAATACAGTCTGAAATGGACCATGATAACTCACATTTTTACGAGTTATCACACCCCCAAACTTAAATGTTGCTAGTCCTCAAGCAACACATGCAAACACAATGAAAGAAGGAATGAATCCTGTCAATTCAACTTGCTTCCCGTGATGCTTTGATCAATCCATTTTTCTGCTCAACAAGGTCAAGAATAATTTAAGCTTGAGAAATCATCCATTACACAAAACAAGGCATGCATTTTTATTCTTAAACCAAGTTACATGCGGGTGACAAAACTTCCTAGTACATGATCGTAATTCAACATGTTAATCTTCCACTTGATTAGAAAACTGGTCAGAAAATCAATGAAAGCAGGAAAACTAAGGTTTAAGCTAAACTAACTTGTCACAGAAAATAGTAATAAGTCACTTGATTCAATTTTTGCCCAACTGCACATTCTTTCCCCCCAAACTTATTGCAAAATTCTCCTCACCATATTTCAAGATATCTGGAGATCTTTTTTTTAGCTCCCCTCACCATATTTCAGGGTATCTGGGGAGAATTTTCATTTTAAAGCGTTATTACTGTGATTTTCCTTTGCTTTTTTACGCGAACCTTGCCATTTGTGGATGTCAAGTCCCGATTACTCAGCTTAGGTCAATTACCCCCTTTTTATTGTTCCTTGTTAGGGGTACTGAACATGACTGTGTAATTTCCTTTGTGACATATTACCATTTTTGAATTCATTAATTCCCTTAAAAGTACTTGGTTAGCATTTGATTAATTTAGTTCCCATCATTTCAGTCTGGAAGATTGACATATACTTGAATTAGAATAATGTATTATGAAATCCCTTTAATTCTTTCACATGTCAATTGCAATTTGCTTTTATGCCTGATCCACAGTCTGAATTGCTCATTTTTCATGAAATCAATTTCAAGTCCACATTAATCACAACCTTGCACATTTTCAATAAGATGAATTGAACAAAGATAACTTTCATTAGCTGAAATTGACATAACATGCAAAGTGTAGAAAAAACTAACCTATGGTCGAGAATTATACACCCCCCATACTTGAGAGATGCATTGTCCTCAATGCATGATGACCTAGAATGACATAATAAAGAAAATACAAAATAAAGAAAAATTAAAATAGAAAAATTAAAAATGGAAGGACCAGGACTCCCTCAAGAATCAGACTCTGTGGCGTCATGCGGCGCCTAAGCGCTGATGTTCTTCAACAAAGTTTTGAATTTTTCTCCCAGCTGCTTCCAAGCATGATCTTTAGGAAATTATGCTCCAAGTCATTTTCCTAATAATAAAAATAAAATCAAAAATAAAAATCAAAAATAAAAATCAAAATGAAAATGCAAATGGGTTGCCTCCCATTCAGCGCTAAGTTTAACGTCCTCAGCCCGACGTTCCCGTTGTTCAATTTTCTTTCAATTCCACCACCTCCTTGCAACGCTGAAAATCATCTCCCATATAGTGCTTTAGATGTTGCCCATTCACGACAAAACCATTGCCAGATGCGTCGTTGAATATTTTCACTACTCCGTGCTCAGTCGCCTTTATCACCACAAACAGACCCGACCATCTGGATTTGAATTTCTCTGGAAATAATTTCAATCTCGAATTGAAAAGTAGAACTTTCTGACCTGGTTCGAATCTTCGTGGTAGAATCTTTTTGTCATGCCATTTTTTCACCTTTTCTTTATAAATTTTGGCATTTTCATAAGTTTGCATTTGGAATTCGTCCAACTCATTGAGTTGCAGCAACCGACTCTCCCCTGCTGTTGCATGTCCAGGTTCAGTTTTTTAATCGCCCAATACGCATTGTGCTCCAACTCGAGCGGCAGATGACAAGCTTTTTCATAAACCAGTTGGTAAGGAGACATTCCAAAGTGGGTTTTGTAGGCAGTTCGATACGCCCATAGTGCGTTGTCCAGCTTAATAGACCGGTCCTTGCAAGATGACCCGATCGTTTTCTCTAGAATTTTCTTTAATTCCCTGTTGGCCAACTTGACTTGTTCATTGTCTTGTGGATGATAAGTTGTCGTCACCCTGTGGCGTACGCCATATCTGTGCAAAATTGCCATGACTTGCCGGTTACAGAAATGGGATCCTCCATCACTAATGATCACCCGGGGCATGCCGAAACGAGTAAAAATGTTCTTCTTGATGAATTTGAGGACTATTTTGGCATCGCCTGCTTGAGTGGGAATCGCTTCTACCCATTTGGACACATAATCAACGACCACCAGAGTATATTGGTTTCCAAATGACGGGATGAATGGGCCCATGAAGTCGATACCCCAAACGTCAAATATTTCTACTTCAATGACATTAATGAGAGACATTTTATGTCTTCTGGAAATATTACCTGTCTGTTGGCATTGATCGCACCTTTTGACATAAAAATAGGCGTCTTTGAATAAAGATGGCCAGTAGAATCCCGATTGAAGTATTTTCACCGCAGTCTTGTCTCCTTGAAAGTGGCCTCCGTACGGAGATGAATGGCAGCTCTGCAGTATTGATTCTTGTTCACACTCTGGAATACATCTCCGATATAAGTGGTCTGGGCATTGCTTGCACAAATATGGGTCATCCTAGAAATAGAATTTAATACCATGGAGAAATTTATTCCTTCGGTGTGAATTTAACTCCGGAGGCAACAGTCCACTGACGATGTAATTGACAAAGTCTGCATACCATGGGGGATTGCCTGGGGAGATAAAGAATAACTGCTCATCCGGGAAAACCTCCTGAATCTGCTCTGTGTCTTGGGCTGGCTGGGGTCCTTCGAGGAGAGATAAATGGTCAGCCACCTGATTTTCAGCTCTTTTCTGGTATTTGATCTCGAGGTCAAACTCCTGTAGCAGTAGGACCCACCAGATTAAGCGTGTTTTGCATCTTTTTTCTCGATCAAATACTTGATAGCCGAATGGTCTGTGTATACGATCACTTTGGTGCCCACCAAATAGGCTCTGAATTTATCGAATGCAAATACCACCGCTAGCAGTTCCTTTTATGTCGTGGTATAATTCAATTGCGCCTCGTTCAAGGTTTTTCTAGCGTAGTAGATGGAGTGAAAAACTTTGTTCTTTCGCTGGCCCAGTACCGCTCCTACTGCGTAGCCACTTGCATCTCACATCAATTCGAATGGGAGGTTCCATTCTGGAGAAATAATGATTGGCGCAGATACCAATCTCTTTTTCAGTTCCTGGAATGCCTCCATGCATTCGCTGGTGAATTCGAATGGCACATCTTTCTCGAGTAACGAACATAACGGCTTGGCTATCTTGGAGAAATCTTTTATGAACCGCCTGTAGAATCCTGCATGTCCCAGAAAACTGCGAATGTCTTTGACTGTGTGAAACCCCAACCTAAGTAGGATTCAATATATGCATTGAACATTTACATGTGATTTATAAGTGAATTTATTGAATTTCAAATGATTTTTGTGATTTTGCTAAAATATGGTAATAAGGGCTAAGGATTAGCAAAGATGATTCGAGTAATCAGTTTGAGCTGATATGGTATAATGAGAATAAAGTAAATTGTTGGTGATTAAAAGGGACCAATAAATCATGGATAATTATTTTAAAATATAAAATATGAATTATGAGAATTTAAAGGATAATTGTCAAGTTTAGTGAAAAAACACTAGAAAATTCAACTCAACTCCTATAAGGCAGATTCAAGTGAAATTTGAAAGGGAAGTTGATGACAATGGTGTTGGTCCCGAGTTGATGGCTAAACCCAAGAGGGGAGGGGTGAATTGGGTTCTTTAAAATTTCTTTGGTAAACTCAAAGATCTTAACCCCTTGAAAAAGTTAATCCCCTTTTTAAGCGAATGGAGAGCAAATAAAATAAAGCAGTAATAAGTAGAACACAAGATTTATAGTGGTTCAGGCAAACCTTCCCTACTCCACTCTTCCAAGCTCACACTCCGTTGTGACTTGGGTTCCACTATGTATTCCAAGAATACACTTAGAGTCACCGCTCTCTTCTAGATTCAAAGCTCTAGGGGGCATACACAACTAGAGCCACTTGCTCTCTTCTAGATTCAAAGCTCTAGGGGGCATACACAACTAGAGCCACTTGCTCTCTTCTAGATTCAAAGCTCTAGGGGGCATATACAATCACTTGCACAAGTAGGTGATGAGTCTCACTCCAATCACACCCTACTTTGCATACACTTGATCTTAGCTACTCAAGCTAAATCAAGATTTATACAACCAAATAAAGAAGTGAATAAAAACTACACTTTACAGATTTGTGTAGGCAGTTTTGAGCTCGAGGAAGAAGTCAAAAATAGCTTGAATGATGATTGTTGAAGCAACTTGCAGTTTGAAGCTCTTTCTTCCTTTGAAACACTCAATTATGGAGAAAACGTATTTGAAAGTCTTTCTTGCACTTCTTTTCTCTCTTTGATCTTTAGAGTAGTGTCTCTTGTATATTCTCACGTTCATTTGAATGTCCTTTTATAGATTGAGGAAAATATGAACGTTGTAGAAGTGGTTGGCGTGCAATAAATGAACTCCAACGTTCAAAAATTTGACCGTTATTTTCCAAGTCTGAGATGAAGTCGACTTGGCCTGCGACTTGGTTTCCAAGTCGCACATGGAGTCGACTTGGCCTGCAACTTGGGTTCTTCAGAAACTCAAGTCTGAGACTTGGGTCGACTTGGCTTTCAGACTTCAACTCAAGTCGATCCTGAAGTCGACTTGGGTTGCGACTTGGCTTGGTCTATTGCAGAAACGCCTTGATCTTCTTGAAATGTCTTGAATCTTGCAAACCATTTGAAAGCTTTGAGTTCTTGCACAATATATGTATGTTCCTTGCTTTGCTTTGGACTCACTTGGTCTTTATGACTTGGATTTTACTCCATTTGGAAGCTAGCTTGAAGATTTGCTTTGAGCTTGATAGACTTGATTTGAATGTAGAACATGATTCTTAACTTTGAAATTGACTCATTTGTTTTTCATTTTGATTCCTTGGACTTGAGTGATAAATCCTCTTGAATATCTTTAAAACTGCATCTTTGAAAGTTTGAACATCTTAAGTCGTGGATGGAGTCGACCTGGCCTGCGACTTCACCCAAGTCGCACCTGGAGTCGACTTCGTTTGCGACTTCGTTATGTTCGTTTCCACTTTTCAGCTCTGGATACTCCAAGTCGATGCTGGAGTCGACTTCGTCTGCGACTTGACTTTCCAAGTCGCAAGTGGAGTCGACTTGACCTGCGACTTCACCTGTTGCCTTTTGGGATTCATTCTCAAGTCGATATTTGAGTCGACTTTGGGATCGACTTCACCCAAGTCGAAGTCCAAGTCGACTTGGAGATCGACTTGACCTCTTTGCTTTCCTTAAACATTTGTCAAACATGTTAGTACTCTTTATATACTCAAATAAGTTCTTGTTAATCATCAAAACTCAGGCTTTGGTCAATTTAAATTATTTTGAACATTGTTTCCAACAATCTCCCCCTTTTTGATGATTGACAAAACTTCATTTGAGTTGATACCTTTCAAGCATAAATTATGTTCATATGTCTTTTGAAAAACAGAGCATTTGTCTTATAGGTCAGAGCTTTTTGAATACGTTTCAAGTAAATCATGTTGAATACTTTATTAATCATTAAGAGTACTTCGTATTGTAATCATTGATCAAATACATCATTCATTCAAACTCTATATCAAACATATATCAATCATAAACCAGTTATCATATCAAATAAACCAAACATCATTTCATATATATGAAGTTTCATTACAGAATACAATGAAGCATAAATGAAACTATCCTAGATACAAACTACCCAACCCAAAAAAAAAAAAAAAAAAACTCAAATCTAACCTATCTTCCTCCCCCTTTTTGTCAATCATTCAAAAAGTACCAAAGACTTGGTAAATTGAAATTGAGAGATGGGATATGGAATAGGTTTGATGGGACAATGATGGGCCGAGGAGTAAACAAGAGAAGCGTGATCGGGAGTTGCCTCTCTATGAACTGAACCCGACTCGTAGGGATCGAGTTCAGGCATGGGTCTCTTTTTATGATGGCCTGATGCAAGATGATAGCGGATATGTCGCATTTCCCGCTCGATTCTATCTTGTCGGGAATGCATATCTTCAAGTGCATTAAGAACACCGGTGACAAGACTTGTCATCCGGTTTTCTTGTTGTCCCATTTCAGCCCTCATGGCTATGATTTCATCTTTTAAATCCTTTAGGGTGATTTCCTCAGAAGAGGTTGGAGGCACCCGTTCTCTTGCAGCGGATCCTTGTGGGGAGTAGGAGCCGTGGGATTGAGGCGATGGTGGCTCTTCTGGAGCAGCCGGTGCCTCGGGAGGTTGCTCCCCCTCAGCTTGTGCTTGGTCCTCTTGATGCTCTTCTTCTGAAGCGTCATGCCTTAGTTCAAGCAAATTTATCTTCATTCTTTGTATGAGAGCTTTATTTATGGCATTTGTGGATTTGAGCACTTCGAAAGGCTCGCCTTCAATATCCACTTTGAAGAATTCCAAAATCTTTGTAATCCATGTGCCATAGGGAAGGACTCCTCGTGGGTTGTCCTTTCTATTTGCCAAGGCTTCTAGAAATAATTTGGGTATGCTCACTTTGACCCTGTTGGCCACTTTCCATAGTATCCCAGCTTCTTGTGGATTCAATTGATTTCTTCCACCGCCCTTTGGGTAGATGCAGTGGGCAATGAGAAGCCTTAATACCCGTAGCCTAGGTGACAAATCCATGTACCGAAGGAATTTGATTCCCGGATGGTACTTGTTGCTCCGGGTGAGCTGATTATACATTTGATCTATAGTGAGATCTTCTGGAATAGGCTCATCCTCATACGGGACTCCAAGTATGTGTCCTAAATGACTCATTACTTCAGTTGGTCCTGCAACTATCCCGATTCCAAGATCCATTTCGACTCCTTTGACGAATGTTCCAAAGTATTCTTCATCCCAAAGATAATAAAACATTCGAGTAAGATCTGGATAGACCCTTTCGTCTTCCTTTAGCAAATTGGTCCATCCTTGAAAATCCAATAGATCTTCTATGTCGGATCCATATTCTTTCAAGAAATTGAAATCTATAATCTTGGGTATGAATACCTTCCGTTCGTAGAACTTTTTGTAGAAACGACTATGTTGGAGCTCGGTTTTGAAGTAGGTAGTGGGCATCTTCAAAACTTGGGCTTTCCCAGCTGCAGTGCCCCTTCTGCTTGTCCCGGATTGTGTGCTCTGTGAGGTGGTTTGTTGATTTTCCGACCTGGGTGCTTGATCAGATGATTGAGTGGAGGTTTGGAATCGAACCCGTTTACCCGTCGAAGTTGATGGTTCCTCTCTGGCTCTTTTTGATGGAGTCCTAGTTCTTCTAGGAACTTCTTTTGGTTGAGATGAAGGTTGTGGTTGTGTGGGAACCCGTTTGGGATATGGTTTTGATACTGCTTTCTTTGGTGCCATTTGGAGTTTGGATTTTGAGAATGGGATTTGAAAGGAATGGTGAATAAAACTGGAAAGAGAGAAAGGGATTTGCCGGAAAAGTTTTGCCGGAGATGGAAGAAGAAATTGCCGGAGAAAAGACTGTCGCCGGAGATGGAGAAATAGGGAGAATCGCCGGAGGAGAAGAGAAAAACAGAGAGGCCGGAAAAAATGAGAAAGAAAGAAGAGAGGAGAGAAGAAAAAGAGAAGGAATTCCCGGAATTCGGACGGTCGCGCGCGCGGAGTCGACTTGCCCTAGGCGAAGTCGACTTCGGTCCTTCTGGAGTCGACTTCGCCTGGAGGCGGAGTCGACTTCGACCTTAGCGGAGTCGACTTCGCTTCTGGAGGCGGAGTCGACTTGGCGTCCTTGGAGTCGACTTGACTCATCGACTTGACATTTTCCAATTTAATTTTCTTATTTATTTTTCCTAGTTTAGCTCTATCATTCCCATATCATTCCTAATCTTATAAAATGAGTCCTTGGCTAGAGGTTTGGTAAAAATATCAGCAATTTGGTCTTCTGTTTTTACATATTCTAAGCATACATCATGATTTTCAACATGTTCACGAATAAAATGATGTCTCACATCAATATGTTTGGTTCTAGAATGCAATACAGGATTTTTAGTCAAACAAATTGCACTTGTATTATCACATCTAATAGGAATATCAACATAATCAATACCATAATCCTTTAATTGCTGTTTCATCCAAAGTAATTGGGCACAACAACTACCGGCGGCTATGTATTCGGCTTCCGCAGTAGATAATGCAACACTTGTTTGTTTTCTTGAATGCCACGAAACTAGCATATGTCCAAGAAATTGACAAGTTCCACTTGTACTTTTTCTATCTACTTTATATCCGGCAAAGTCTGCATCCGAATAGCCGTTTAGATCAAAGGTTGACCCTTTTGGATACCATAGTCCAAGGTTTGTAGTTTTCATCAAATATTTAAAAATTCTTTTTACAGCAAGTAGATGTGATTCTTTGGGACATGCTTGAAATCTAGAGCACATACAAACACTAAATAAGATATCGGGTCTAGAAGCAGTTAGATAAAGCAAAGATCCTATCATGCTCCTATAAAGCTTTTGATCGATACTTTTACCGTTTTCATCCGTGTCGATTTTGATTGTTGAGCTCATTGGAGTGTTTGCCCCTTTGCTATTCTGCATTCCAAATTTCTTGAGCATCTCTTTGACATACTTGGACTGATTCAGAAATATTCCTTCACTTTGTTGCTTGATTTGTAGTCCAAGGAAGAAATTTAATTCTCCCATCATGCTCATTTCGAATTCATTCTGCATAATCTTAGAAAATTCTTGGCATAGATTTTCGTCAGTAGCACCGAAGATTATGTCATCTACATAAATTTGTACAATTAAAATATTGCTATTTTTATATTTGATGAACAAAGTAGTGTCAACTTTCCCTCTTTGAAATTCATGATCAATCAAAAATTTGTTCAACCTTTCATACCAAGCTCTTGGAGCTTGTTTTAATCCATATAGTGCTTTGGTCAATTTATACACATATTTTGATTGATCCTTATCTTCAAAACCAGGGGGTTGTTCAACATATACTTCTTCATTCAAATAGCCATTCAAAAATGCACTCTTCACATCCATTTGGAACAATTTGAAATTCATATGTGAAGCGAATGCTAATAAGATACGTATGGCTTCTAATCTAGCCACGGGTGCATATGATTCTTCAAAATCAATTCCTTCTTCTTGGGAGTACCCTTTGGCTACTAATCGTGCCTTGTTTCTAATTACAAGACCGCTTTCGTCTAATTTGTTCCTAAATACCCATTTTGTACCAATGACTATATGATTGTTTGGTCTAGGAACTAAATGCCATACATTGTTTCTTTCGAATTGATTTAGCTCTTCTTGCATTGAAATAACCCAATGTTCATCATTAAGAGCTTGTTCAATGGTATTTGGTTCAATTTTCGATACAAACGCATATTGGTCATAAACGTTTTGTTTTGATCTTCTAGTTTTTACTCCTTCATATATGTTTCCAATAACTTGTTCAATTGGATGGGCATTTTTGAACTTTAAATCAGTTGGAGGTTTGTAAGAGTCATTACCTTCACTTACCTCTTCCTCCTCTGGATTTTCTGGCTTGAGCTCGAGTTCCTTTGGTTGTTCTTTGCTTTTTGTCTCATCTGCATCACTTAGTTCATCCTCCTTTCTCGGACTTTGGTTAATTTCATCAAATACAACATGTATGGATTCTTCTACAACTTGGTTTCGTTTGTTGAATACTCTATATGCTTTGCTATTTGATGAATAACCAAGGAATATAGCCTCATCGCTTTTTGCATCTAATTTGCCCAAATTGGCTTTTCCATTGTTTAAAACATAGCATGTACATCCAAAAGCATGAAAGTATGAGATATTTGGTTTTCTTCCTTTCCATAGTTCATATGGGGTCTTTTTCAAGATTGCTCGAATGGTAACTCGGTTCAAAACATGACAAGCTGTACTCACAGCTTCACCCCAAAATTTCTTGGATAGATTGCTCTCATTTAGCATAGTTCTAGCCATCCCTTGTATAGTTCTATTTTTCCTTTCTACTACTCCATTTTGTTGTGGAGTTCTTGGTGCAGAAAATGTGTGGTGAATTCCTTTTTCATTGCAAAATTCCATGAATCGTTTGTTTTCGAATTCGCCACCATGATCGCTTCTTATGGTCACAATAGTACTTTGTTTTTCATTTTGCACCAAATTTACAAAAGTTGCAAACATAGAGAAGGCTTCATCTTTACTAGCTAAGAGAATTATCCATGTGAATCTTGAAAAATCATCAACTATGACAAATACATATTTCTTTCCACCAATGGTTAGAATGTCGGATGGCCCGTATAGATCCATATGTAGCAATTCAAGTGGCTTAGTGGTGGAAATTTCCTTTTTGGTAGAGAAAGGCATCTTGGGTTGTTTTGATAATTGACATGCCTTGCAAATCTTGTCTTTGTCATATTTCAATTTTGGTAATCCTTCTACCAAATTCTTTTTCCATAGGGTCTTTATATTTCCCATGTTTACATGTCCAAGCCTTTTATGCCAAACCCATGGATCATTATCAATGGCCATAAGACATTGACCATTCAATTCATCAAGTGAAACCAAATAAACATTTCCATGTCTTTTACCACTAAACATGATATGTTCTCCATCAAATACATTACATATAGATGATTTAAACACAACTTTATATCCTTTATCACATAATTGGCTAATACTCATTAAATTGTGTTTGAGTCCTTCAACAAATAAAACATCTTCCATGCATGCATTTGAGGTACTAAGTATATTTCCTTTACCTTTAATTTTACCTTTTTCATTATTTCCAAAGGCAACCATTCCATCGTTGCAAGGCTTAAGTTTATGAAACAAACTTCTTTCACCAGTCATATGCCTTGAACATCCGCTATCCATGAACCATTCATTGTTTGCCTTTGCCTTAAAACATGTCTGAAAAATAAGGAAATAAATCTTATCTTTTTGGTACCCATTTTATGGGTCCATTTGGGTTAGTAATAGAATCTAATCTAAGTTGATCTAACTTTGAAAGCCCAAATCTTGTGTTTCTTGGAACCCAAACTAATTTAGCACCATGGTCATATAGTTTCTTAAAATTACATTTGTAAGTTTTATGACCCATCTTATTGCAGAAATTACAAGCCAAAGGTAATCTTGGAGTAGGTCTCCAAGCATACAAAGGTTCAATCATTGGTCTTCTAGTCCACTTAAAATTTTTCTTTTGTGGCTTGTATATAGATGCAGTTTTAGTTTGATATTTCTCAAGTAATTTCACATTTGATTTGCTACTTTCTCCTTGCTCAAATGTATGATACCCAAGACCTCTTTTATGTGTTTGGGAGGTCATATTCAAAAACATTTTGACGCTTTCTCCTGGATTAGAGAACTTGGCTAATGATTCATTTAATGATTTGTTCTCCTTTTTTAGCAAATCATTTTCTTCTGCAAGTTTACCATTTATAATTATTACTGCATCACATTGTTTTTTCTTAATTGTAAACTTGCTTCCTAATTTCTTCATTTCTTCATATAAAGAATCATATGCCATTTGTAGCTCATCTAATTCAGCACATTTGAGGCATTCATGAGAGGAAGAATAACTTGAATTAGGAAGGGAGAATTTGGAACTTACCTCTTCATTGCTTATGCATTTTGTTGAGGTATTTTGTTCTCCTTGCTCGATTTGTGCCATACAGCAAATTCTCGCACATTCTTCCGCTTCGATTTCGTCGGTTGAGGAGCTACTCGTTGTAGATTCCTCGTCATTCACGTACATGCCTCTTCCTTTATATTTCTGAAATCTTCTATTGTCCCCTCGATCCTTTCTTTGTTCTTTTGCCTTGATTTCTTCGGGAGTTGGACATTGGGCTTGCATATGTCCCGAACCGCCGCATCGGTAGCACTTGGTTGATTCTTTCTTCTTCTCTTGGGGAGTTCTTTCTTTGAAGCTTCTGAAATTTTTGCCTTTCCTCACAAATTTTCTGAATCGTTTTGTGAGTAGAGCAATCTCGTCGTCATTTTGAGAAGAAGATGTGTCATCGGTGTCTTGTGCGGCTTTTAAGGCAATTACTCTTTTGCCCCTGTGTTGATCTTCATTCCTTTTCTTAATTAGCTCATGTGACATAAGTGAGCTAATTAAGTTTTCAAGCTTCAGCGTGTTGAGGTCTTTGGCTTCTTCAATTGCAGTGATCTTTGGAGTCCATGATTCGGGTAGAGCTCTTAAAATCTTCATGACCTGCTCAGATTCAGATATTGCTTTTCCAAGACCTTTTAAAGCATTAGTAATCTTAGAGAATCTAGCAAACATTTCAGAAATATTTTCTGTTTCTAGCATTCTAAAGTTCTCTAGTTCTCCAATCAAAATATTCCTTCTCGTCCCTTGGACTTGAGAAGTTCCTTCGTAGATAGAGGTTAGTGTATCCCATATCTCTTTGGCGGTTAAGCAAGAGGATACTCTATCATACTCGGAGGCAGTGAGAGCACAAAATAAGGAGTTCATAGCTTTGGCATTGCTCTTCACTATTCTTACTTCCTCATCGGTCCATTTGGAAGCTCGTTCATCGGTAGGCAATATTACTCCATCTTGGATAGCAATCCAAGAGTCCATATCGGTAGCCATGATGAGTTGCTTCATACGAAGCTTCCAATATCCAAAATTGTTCCCATCAAACAACGGTGGCCTTGTAAAGGATTGGCCTTCAGCAAATGCGGGAACGGAAGTAGATTGGGATGCCATTTCAATAAGATCTCTTTGATAAACTCAAAGACCTGCTCTGATACCACTTGTTGGTCCCGAGTTGATGGCTAAACCCAAGAGGGGAGGGGTGAATTGGGTTCTTTAAAATTTCTTTGGTAAACTCAAAGATCTTAACCCCTTGAAAAAGTTAATCCCCTTTTTAAGCGAATGGAGAGCAAATAAAATAAAGCAGTAATAAGTAGAACACAAGATTTATAGTGGTTCGGGCAAACCTTCCCTACTCCACTCTTCCAAGCTCACACTCCGTTGTGACTTGGGTTCCACTATGTATTCCAAGAATACACTTAGAGTCACCGCTCTCTTCTAGATTCAAAGCTCTAGGGGGCATACACAACTAGAGCCACTTGCTCTCTTCTAGATTCAAAGCTCTAGGGGGCATACACAACTAGAGCCACTTGCTCTCTTCTAGATTCAAAGCTCTAGGGGGCATACACAACTAGAGCCACTTGCTCTCTTCTAGATTCAAAGCTCTAGGGGGCATATACAATCACTTGCACAAGTAGGTGATGAGTCTCACTCCAATCACACCCTACTTTGCATACACTTGATCTTAGCTACTCAAGCTAAATCAAGATTTATACAACCAAATAAAGAAGTGAATAAAAACTACACTTTACAGATTTGTGTAGGCAGTTTTGAGCTCGAGGAAGAAGTCAAAAATAGCTTGAATGATGATTGTTGAAGCAACTTGCAGTTTGAAGCTCTTTCTTCCTTTGAAACACTCAATTATGGAGAAAACGTATTTGAAAGTCTTTCTTGCACTTCTTTTCTCTCTTTGATCTTTAGAGTAGTGTCTCTTGTATATTCTCACGTTCATTTGAATGTCCTTTTATAGATTGAGGAAAATATGAACGTTGTAGAAGTGGTTGGCGTGCAATAAATGAACTCCAACGTTCAAAAATTTGACCGTTATTTTCCAAGTCTGAGATGAAGTCGACTTGGCCTGCGACTTGGTTTCCAAGTCGCACATGGAGTCGACTTGGCCTGCAACTTGGGTTCTTCAGAAACTCAAGTCTGAGACTTGGGTCGACTTGGCTTTCAGACTTCAACTCAAGTCGATCCTGAAGTCGACTTGGGTTGCGACTTGGCTTGGTCTATTGCAGAAACGCCTTGATCTTCTTGAAATGTCTTGAATCTTGCAAACCATTTGAAAGCTTTGAGTTCTTGCACAATATATGTATGTTCCTTGCTTTGCTTTGGACTCACTTGGTCTTTATGACTTGGATTTTACTCCATTTGGAAGCTAGCTTGAAGATTTGCTTTGAGCTTGATAGACTTGATTTGAATGTAGAACATGATTCTTAACTTTGAAATTGACTCATTTGTTTTTCATCTTGATTCCTTGGACTTGAGTGATAAATCCTCTTGAATATCTTTAAAACTGCATCTTTGAAAGTTTGAACATCTTAAGTCGTGGATGGAGTCGACCTGGCCTGCGACTTCACCCAAGTCGCACCTGGAGTCGACTTCGTTTGCGACTTCGTTATGTTCGTTTCCACTTTTCAGCTCTGGATACTCCAAGTCGATGCTGGAGTCGACTTCGTCTGCGACTTGACTTTCCAAGTCGCAAGTGGAGTCGACTTGACCTGCGACTTCACCTGTTGCCTTTTGGGATTCATTCTCAAGTCGATATTTGAGTCGACTTTGGGATCGACTTCACCCAAGTCGAAGTCCAAGTCGACTTGGAGATCGACTTGACCTCTTTGCTTTCCTTAAACATTTGTCAAACATGTTAGTACTCTTTATATACTCAAATAAGTTCTTGTTAATCATCAAAACTCAGGCTTTGGTCAATTTAAATTATTTTGAACATTGTTTCCAACAAATGGGCTTGGGATTATGGAATTATTGGGTTATGAAAATCCCTGATGAAATTGGTGTGATGATTAATTAATCAAATTTCAAATCCAACCGTTAATTTTAAATGACTATAACTTGAGCTAGAAAAATCGGATTGGGATGAAATTTGAAACGGTTGAATAAAATTATGAGATGAATATTTTGGAAGGTTTAGATTATGCTAATTATGTTAGAAAAATACCTGAATTGGAAAAGGTGCATATAGTTGACTTTTACACCCAAGAGTACCATGCATTTAAGGCAAAAGGTGCATGGATTAAATGCAATTTTTAATGAACCAAATAGGTGTCGAATACAGGTGCAATGCAGAGTATTTTATGCATTAATATGTGTGAAAATTCTTTGGATATTTTTCTGGAATTAATGAGCTAAGTAAAGAGCTCAAATGAGCATAGGTAGGTGGCAAGGCAAGCACGTCAACTAGCTACTATTGCTAGATTTTTTAAATTTTTTATTTTATAATATATGCACATAAATAGCTGACATGTTGGAATACATAAATGAGCATTTAATCATGTGAAAAAAATCCCTAAAAATTCGTGAACAGCAGCTGCCATTGATTAATGGAATGTGGACAGCTTGTTATGCATATGGACGTGCCATAGTTTGATGCTGTTGTAATGATTTTTGCTAATTTTTTTATGCCAAATTAAAGGTTAAACTCAATGCTAATTATGTGTTTAATTTAACCACAAATTTAAATTATTAAAAAATGGAAAAAAAAAATCTGGAAATGGTCTGCAAGGGACGTGATCAGTTGGACAGATGGATGGACAGGATTTGAGTAGATTTTTGCTTTAAGAAAAATGGTAAAAAAATAATTTACATGGCTGTCATTTAACCAGCTCATTAAGGGGATAAACACACACTAAATATCTGTGGAAAAAAAATAGCACAAGTGGGGCCCACAGCTGGATCAAATTCAGCTCTATGAAGGGGGCACGTCCATGTAAGAGAGAGAGCTTTCTGAAATATTTCTAAGTGCTCAAACTCCATCTCCCCCAAGGCAGCAGCTCACGTCCAAGCTAAGGCCAGAAAGGAGGAAGAAAAAGGGAGGAAAAAAGAAGGCAAAATAAAGGAGAAAAGGAGGGATTACCAATTAATCAAGTAAGTATATGTTAATTTTGATTTTATACTCCAAATCCGGAAGTTATATGATGTTATAAACCAAAATATGAACGAAGTAGTAAAAGAAGAATTTTCACCATTAAAATTTGTTTACAAGCTCATTATATGATGATTAAGGGATGAACAAAATTTCAGATTGAAATATTAAGCAGGTTTCAAATTAAAAATCCGAGAAGATCAACCTAAAAAGGGTAGAACTGGTGACAAGATCAGATATAGTAAATGATTTTTAATAATTTTTGTGGAAGGATTTTTTATATGAACTTTTTATATGATGTATAAGCCATCATTAATATAACTTAACCAAAATAAAAATTTATTTTTGGGTGATATTAGGATGGGTTATAATTCACATGATTTGGGCTAACCCTAAACTCACAACACTGTCTAGCACAGTGAAAATGCCAAAATAAATATGTAATGTTAATATTATGTGATAAAATATTTATGATGGTTAATTAATGTATTTATTGATGTATGATATAAATTTCAGAATTAAATACCTTGATTTGATTATAAATCAAGATTTAGAGATATCACTACGCTAGATTTCAGCATATGTGGTAGTTTGAGAAAAAAATCAAAACGAAATATGAAACCTTTGTAGAAATGATAAAAATTGATATATATGTAAGAAAAGAGTGTAATAAAGGATTAATGACAGCAAAGGTGATTGATAATTGATTTTATTATATATATATGGAATTAATGGGTAAATAAGAAGATGGAACTTAGAGAAAATAAGAAGACAAGGGCTGTTTTGGAATTCTATGATTAGTGGATTAAAATTCCATAAAAATACCCAAAATAAAGTAGTAATTAAGTATAAGTATCATGCTGAAAAATAGACAAAGTTTCTGACTTGGAAAATTTTAGAAAATGCCTCTTATATGTGTTGCCAAATGGGCATATGTGAAAGGATAGACATGTATAGGTGATAAATGACTTATGAAATTTGATTTTATGAAAAAATGCATAAAAATATGATAAATTTCTTGATTATAAAGCTTTTTAAATGCATGATGTTAATTTCCAATTTTCGGATTGATTAATGAGGCTTAAGGCAACAACGTGTGCTTAAAATGAGCACCGATGTATAAAATTTTTGGAAAATAAGTGAAAAATAGTATATGGAGGGTAACGAGCCATTAAATGATGATTATTGAATGATTATGAAGTGATTGAATGATTACCCTACTTATGGAATTTAATATGATGTGTAATTGCCCATGTAATGCACAAGTATGTGCAAATATGTGCTATTTATGACTAACGACTTGAGAAGTCAAATGTGTTGGTCCCGAGTTAATGGCAAAACCCAAGAGGGGAGGCGTGAATTGGGTTCTTATAAAATTCTTTGGTAAATTAAAAACTTAACCCTTTAAAGTTTAATCCCCTTGTTTGAAACAAATAGAGAGCAAGGAGATAATGAAAGTAATAAAGAAAAACAGTAGGCAAGATTTATAGTGGTTCGGCCAACCTTTCCCTACTCCACTCTTCCAAGCTCACACACCGTTGTGACTTGGGTTCCACTATGTATTCCGCGAATACACTTAGAGTCTCCGCTCTCTTCTAGATTCTAGCTCTAGGGGGCATATACAATCAGAGCCTATGCTCTCTTCTAGATTCTAGCTCTAGGAGGCTTATACAATTGCCACAAGTAGATGATGAGTTACACTCCAATCACAACTCTACTTGCAACGTCTTGGTTTGATACACCAAACTCAAACCAAGCACCAAAAACAAACAACAATGTAAGAATAAGGAAGATCTACACTTTACTGAGTTGTGTAGGCAAGTTTCAGCTTGAGGAAGAATCTGTAGAAGCAACCGGTTGTGTTTCGTTGAAGCTACTTGCAACTTTGAAGCTTGTTCTTCCTTTGAAAGTGTATAGATCACTCAAATTTAGAAAAAAGCAAAAAGAACTCTTGCTTGCACTTCTTTCCTCTCTTTAGACTCTGTCTTGTGTATGTTCACGTTTGATTTAGTGTCTATTTATAGAGGAGGGAAGAATTTGAACGTTATACAAGTGGTTGGCACGCAATAAATGTTCCAACGTTTCTAAAATTCGAACGTTACTTTCCCAAGTCACAGGTGGAGTCGACTTCGTGTGCGACTTCGCCCAAGTCGCATGCTGGAGTCGACTTCGTGTGCGACTTCGGTAGCTCTTCAGTTTCCAAGTCTGAGTTCTGGGTCGACTTGGTTTCAGACTTGGTTTCAGACTTGGCCTCAAGTCGATCTTGGAGTCGACTTGGAATGCGACTTGACCAGTTTTTGTGCCAAAATAGTTTGATCCTTGTTGATTCACCTCTTGTTTGCTTAGCTTCTTTCCTTCAATTATTTTCATTCTGGATTGGCTTCACATTTTGTAAACCTTGTGAATCTTGAAGAGCTTGAAAACTTGTATGGTTAATTTGTCTTTGATTCATGCACCTTGCTTGCTTTAATTTTGTATTAGTCTTCATATCTTGAGTTGTCTTCATCTTGAAATGAGCTTGAACCTGTGTCTTGAACTTTGATAACCTCAAGTCGATCTTGGGGTCGACTTCGTCTGCGACTTCGCCCAAGTCGCAAGCCGGAGTCGACTTCGACTGCGACTTCGGTATGTTCTGTCCCAAAATCAACGCTGGAAGGAACTGTGCATCTTCAAGTCGATACCGGAGTCGACTTCGTCTGCGACTTGGCTTCCAAGTCGCAAGTGGAGTCGACTTGGCCAGCGACTTCAGCTGTTCACCTTCCAAATTCAAATCTGTCCTTTAGGTTCCGTTTGAAGTCGAATGTGGAGTCGACTTCGGGATCGACTTCACCCTAAGTCGAAGTCTGAGTCGACTTGGAAATCGACTTGGCTAATTTCATTCCTTAAGACATTCAACACATTTATTAGTAATTATTTATACTCAAATTTGACTTTGTTAATCATCAAAACTTATGCTTTGATCAATTTTGTTTTGTTTTAACTATTGTTTCCAATATTCTCCCCCTTTTTGATGATTGACAAAACTAATTTGAGTTTGTACCTTTCAAGAAAATCACATTCATATAGTTTCCAAAATAGAACATCAAATATCTTTCAAACAGAGCATGAAACAAACATTTGAGCATAAAACATATTTCATATCATCATGATTCATACAGATTACAATGTAAAGCAAAAAGAAAACCTATATACAAGCTACCCAACCGAAAAATACTCTAAAACCTATGTCATGTCCTAAAACTCACTCAAAACAAACTCTATCCTATCTCCCCCTTTTTGTCAATAACTCAAAATGAGATTCAATTACCAAGGATTTGGTGAATTGAAATTTGGAAATGGGACATGAAGATTGAGTAGGTTTGACGGGTCGAACATGAGCAGACGAGTAGAAGGATGAAACAGGTGCGGGGGTTGGATCTTGATGAACTGATCCGAATTCAAACGGATCTAGTTCAGGTATGGGCTGATTACGATGATGCCCAGATGCGAGATGGTACCGGATAGTACACATTTCCCGATCAATACGATCTTGTCGGGAATGCATATCCATGATAGCTGTGAGGACCCCAGATACGAGACTGGTGATTCTATTCTCTTGTTGACCCATTTCTTCTCGTAGGGCAGCTATATCATCTCGAATAGTCTGTAAACTGGTCTCCTGGGATGAAGATTGAGGTGCCGGATCTGGAATGGCTGATCCCTGTGGAGAGAAGGATCCATGCGACATAGGAGAGGCGGGCTCCTCATGAATATCCTGTGGTGGAGCAGGTGGTGCTTCTGGAGGCTGCTCCCCCTCAGTATGTGCTTGTCCTTCTTCAGGAGCCTCTGCTTCCGTCCTAAGCTCATGCACATTGATCTTCATTCTCTGGATCAATGCCTTGTTGATTGCATTAGTGGATTTAAGTACTTCGAAGGGCTCGCCTTCAATATCCACATTAAAATGCTCAATGATCTTCGTGATCCAGGTACCGTATGGTAGAACTCCCCGTGGATTGTCCTTTCTGCAGCTGAGTGCTTCTATGAACAAACGAGGAAGGCTTACTTTGACCCTGTTCACGATCTTCCATAGAATCCCGACTTCTTGAGGATTCAACTGATTTCTTCCTCCGCCTTTGGGATAGATGCAATGAGCTATTAGCAGGCGTAGAACCCGCAGCCTTGGGGACAGATTCATGTAATGTAAACACTTGATTCCGGGATGATATTTATTGCTCCGAATGAGCTGATTGTATATCTGATCAAGTGAAAGATTTGCAGGGCGTGGCTCATCTACATGTGGTACCTCAAGTATCTGTCCTATGTTGATCATTGCACCTTCCAAACTTGGAGTTATTCCAACTCCAAAGAACATGTTAACTCCTTTGACAAAACTCCCATAATATTCTTCATCCCATAAGTAATAGAAGATTCTGGTTAGATCTGGATAGACCCTTTCATCTTCCTTTAATAGTTTGGTCCACCTTTGAAATTACAATAGATCTTCTATATCTGACCCATAATCTTTCAGAAACTTGAAATCAATGATTTTTGGAATGAATACCTTCCTTTCGTAGAAGGATTTATAGAATCGACTGTGCTGGAGCTCGGTTTTGAAATACGTAGTCAGCATCTTCAGCACTTGAGCTTTCCCAGCTGTGGTGTCTTTTCTTCTTGCCCCAGATTGAGTGCTTTGTGAGGTTTGGGCTTGTTCCTTACAACCAGCTGTGGTTGACGGTGTTTCTGTTTGAAAACGCACTCGGCAGCCAGTGGAAGTGGATGGTTCTTCTCGGGCTCTCTTTGAGGAGGTTCGTTGCCTCCTAGGCACTTCATCTTCAGTTTGGGACGTTGATTTTCTGGGAACTGGTTTGAGGGATGGTTTTGAGACAGCTATCTTGGGAGGTCTGGATTTAGGCGCCATTGATTTGGGTTTTTGAAATTTAAAGAGAAGGAGTTGGAGTGTGAGCTAAAGTGAGAGAGAGAGAGAGGAGAGCAGAGAGTAGATGAGAGATGAAAATAGAAAGAGAGGAGAGCAGAGAAGTGACTGAGAATCTGAGCAGAGAAAGAGAAGCAAATAAAGAGAAGAGAAGGAAGGCAGTGACGAAGATCGCAGAGTAAGAGAAAATAAAAAGAAGAATGATGCCAGAGATGGAAGAGCAGAGGAAATGGAGAGAGAGAGAGACAGGGAGTCCGAGAGAAAAGAACTGAAAGAGGAAACGGCGGTCGCCGGAGAAAATGGTGCTGGACAGGGGAACGGCGCAGGAAAAATAGGGGGAAGAAGAAGAAAAAAGAAAGAAAAATAGGAAAGAAGAGGAAGACGATCCGTCACGCGCGCGGAGTCGACTTCGCCTTAGAGGCGGAGTCGAATTCGCTTTCCCAAGTCGACTTCACTGGAGTCGACTTAACTTTATTGGAGTCGACTTGACCCATCGACTTGACCTTTTTCAGATCTGAATTTCTTGTGTAATTTTCCCTAATTTAACTCTATCATCCCATATCATTTCTAATCTTGTAAAATGATTCCTTTGCTAATGGTTTGGTAAAAATGTCAGCAATTTGATCTTCAGTTTTCACACATTCCAAACAAATATCATGATTTTCAACATTTTCTCGAATAAAATGATGTCTTACATCTATATGCTTGGTTCTTGAATGCAATACAGGATTCTTTGTCAAACATATAGCCCTTATGTTATCACATCTAATAGGAATATTGCAAATAATCAATGCCATAATCTCTTAATTGTTGTTTCATCCAAAGTAGTTGGGCACAACAGCTTCCGGCTGCTATATATTCGGCTTCTGCAGTAGATAGAGCGACACTGGTTTGTTTCCTTGAATACCATGAAACCAACATATTTCCAAGGAATTGACAGGTTCCACTAGTACTTTTTCTATCTACTTTATAGCCGGCAAAATCTGCATCCGAATAGCCGATTAAGTCAAATGTTGACCCCTTTGGATACCATAGTCCAATATTAGTAGTATTTATCAAATATTTAAAAATTCTTTTCACAGCCAATAGATGTGATTCTTTAGGACATGCTTGGAATCTAGAACACATACAAACACTAAACAGAATATCTGGTCTAGAAGCAGTTGAATACAACAATGATCCTATCATGCTTCTATAAAGCTTTTGATCGATACTTTTACCGTTTTCGTCCGTGTCGATCTTGATTGTTGAACTCATTGGAGTATTTGCTCCTTTAGCATTTTGCATTCCAAATTTCTTTAGCATTTCTTTGACATATTTGGACTGATTTAAGAATATCCCTTCGCTTTGTTGCTTGATTTGTAGTCCAAGGAAGAAATTTAGTTCTCCCATCATGCTCATTTCAAATTCGCTCTGCATGATCTTAGAAAATTCTTGGCATAGATTTTCATCAGTAGCACCAAATATTATATCATCTACATAGATTTGCACAATTAAAATATTTTTACTTTTATATTTGATGAATAAAGTAGTGTCTACTTTCCCTCTTTGAAACTCATGATCAATCAAAAATCTATTTAACCTCTCATACCAAGCTCTTGGGGCTTGTTTCAGTCCATATAATGCTTTGGTCAGTTTATAAACATATTTTGATTGATCCTTTTCTTCAAATCCAGGGGGTTATTCAACATATACATCTTCATTCAAATATCCATTCAAAAATGCGCTTTTTACATCCATTTGAAACAATTTGAAATTCATGTGAGAAGCAAATGCTAGTAAGATGCGTATGGCTTCTAATCTAGCCACGGGTGCATATGATTCTTCAAAATCAATTCCTTCTTCTTGGGAATACCCTTTGGCTACTAATCTAGCTTTTTTCTAATTACAAGTCCGCTTTCGTCCAATTTGTTCCTAAACACCCATTTGGTACCAATAATTGTATGACCATTTGGTCTAGGAACTAAATGTCATACATTGTTCCTTTCAAATTGATTTAGCTCTTCTTGCATTGCTATAATCCAGTTTTCATCATTGAGAGCTTGTTCAATGGTAGTTGGTTTGATTTTTGACACAAATGCATATTGTCCACAAATGTTTTGCTTTGAACTCCTAGTTTTCACTCCTTCATAAATATTTCCAATGACTTGCTCAATTGGATGTGCATTTTTTAACTTTAAGTCAGTTGGAGGTTTGTAAGAATCATTACCTTCACTTACCTCTTCTTCTATGAAGTTTTCTGGCTTGAGCTCGATTTCCTTTTGTTGTTCTTGTTGTTTTGTTCTTGTATCATCTGCATCACTTAGTTTATCCTCCTTTCTCGGAGTTTGGTTAAATTCATCAAAGACAACATGTATTGACTCTTCTATTGTTTGATGTCTTTTGTTGAAAATTCTATATGCTTTGCTATTTGATGAATAACCCAAGAAAATAGCTTCATCGCTTTTGGCATCTAGTTTTCCCAAATTTGTTTTTCCATTATTTAGCACATAAAAAATACATCCAAAAGTATGGAAATATGATATGTTTGGTTTCCTGCCTTTCCAAAGTTCATATGGGGTCTTTTTTAATATTGCTCTAATGGTAACTCGGTTAAATACATGACAAGCTGTACTTACAGCTTCACCCCAAAATCTCTTGGATAATTTACTCTCCTTTAGCATGGTCCTAGCCATTTCTTGAATTGTCCGGTTTTTCCTTTCAACAACTCCATTTTGTTGAGGAGTTCTTGGTGCATAAAATGTATGGTGAATTCCCTTTTCATTGCAAAATTCTATGAATCGAGTATTTTCAAATTCACCACCATGGTCACTTCTAATGGAAATGATTGAACTTTGTTTTTCATTTTGCAGCAAATTTGAAAACGAGACAAACATTGAAAATGCTTCATCTTTGCTAGCTAAGAGTATAATCCAAGTAAATCTAGAAAAGTCATCCATGATTACATATACATACTTTTTCCCATCAAGAGTTAAAATGTCTGATGGCCCATAAAGATCCATATGTAGTAATTCAAGTGGTCTAGTTGTTGAGATTTCCTGTTTGGTCAAAAATGGCATTTTCGGTTGTTTAGATAGTTGACAGGCTTTACAAATCTTATCTTTGTCATATTTGAGCTTTGGTAAGCCTTGTACCAAATTCTTTTTCCATAAGGTTTTAATATTTGACATATTTATATGTCCAAGCCTTGTATGCCATTTCCATGGATCATTTTCTATGGCTATTAGACATTTTCCTTCTAAGTCATCAAGGCAAACCAAATATACATTTCCATGTCTTTTGCCACTAAAAATTATGCGCTCGTCATCATCAATAACATTACATATAGAGGATTCAAATACAACTTTATATCCTTTATCACACAGTTGACTAATACTCATTAGGTTGTGTTTGAGTCCTTCAACAAATAGAACATTTTCAATACATGCATTTGAAATACCGTAGACATTTCCTTTACCTTTTATTTTACCTTTTTCGTTATTTCCAAAAGCTACTGTTCCTTCATCACATGGGTTGATCTTGTGAAATAATCTTTTTTCTCCTGTCATATGTCTTGAGCAACCGCTATCCATAAACCATACGTTATTGGCCTTAGCTTTAAGGCAAACCTGCAAAAATTAAGTTGAGTGGAGCTCATCCTTTTGGTACCCATTTTATGGGTCCGTTTGGATTATTTAACCTTTGAAGTTTAAGTTGGTCCATCTTTGAAGCCATAAACCCAATGCTTTTTGGCATCCAAACCAATTTAGCACCTAGGTTTTGCAGTTTTCTTAGTTTACATTGATAGATCTTATGTCCAAACTTGTTGCAAAAGTTACAAGCTCCCGGAAGTCTAGAAATAGGGAGCCATTTGGTAATTTGTTCATTAGTTGGTCTTTTGATCCAAACTACTTGTTTTATCTTTGGTTTAGAATAAATGGGTTTGATATTATTTCTTGGAGCATTAGACTTTGATTGTTCAAATGTATTGTATCCAAGTCCTTTCTTGCAAGTTTGAGTTGTCATTTTTAAGAACATTTTCACATTTTCTCCTGGATTAGAGAACTTTGCAAGGGATTCATTTAATGATATTTTCTCGTTTTTAAGTTTTTCTAACTCATTTTCTAGGGTATTCTTTTCATCTTTTAACTTATCTAATTTTTCAGCAAGTTTACCATTTACAATTATTACTGCATCACATTGTCTTTTCTTTATTGTAAACTTGTTTCCTAATTTCTTTATTTCTTCATATAGTGAATCATAAGCTTGTTGAAGTTCTTGTAATTCAGCACATTTAATACATTCATTTGTAGAAAAATTTGAAAAAGATTTCTGTTTGGAGGTTACCTCTTGACTACTTGTGTAGTCCGTTGAAGTAGCTTGATCCTCCAAGGTTTCCATGGCTGCAAAGCATATGTCGGTATTTTCTATGCAAAAAATTCTCGCGCAATCTGCTTCGCATTCTTCACTTGAGGAGCTATTTGTTGTAGATTCTTCTTCATTCACGTACATGCCTCTTCCTTTGTTTCTTTGAAATCTTTTGTTGTCGCCTCGATCTTTTCTTTGCTCCTTTGCCTTGTTTTCTTCGGGCGTTGGACATTGGGCTTGCATGTGTCCCGAACCGCCGCACCGATAACATTTTGTTGTTTCTTTCTTTTTCTCTTTGGAATTTCTTTCTTTAAAATTTCTGAAATTTCTGCCTTTCCTTACAAATTTTCTGAATCGTTTTGTGAGTAAGGCAATTTCATCGTCATTTTGTGAAGATGAGGTGTCGTCCGAGTCTTGTGCGGCTCTCAAGGCAATGGCTCTTTTGCCTTTGTGATGATCTTCGTTTCTTTTCTTGATCAGCTCATGTGACATTAAGGAGCTAATTAGATTTTCCAACTTCAACGTGTTAAGATCCTTGGCTTCTTCTATTGCCGTGATTTTTGGAGTCCATGATTCGGGTAGTGCCCTTAGAATCTTCATGACCTGCTCAGATTCAGAAATTGCTTTTCCTAGCCCTTTCAAGGCATTAGTAATCTTGGAAAATTTAGCAAACATTTCAGAAATATTTTCAGTTTCTATCATCCTAAAATTTTCCAATTCTCCAATCAAAATGTTTCTCCTCGTCCCTTGGACTTGAGAGGTTCCTTCATAGATAGAAGTTAGTGTATCCCATATTTCTTTGGCAGTTAAACAAGAGGATACTCTATCATATTCGGAGGCCGTAAGAGCACAAAACAGAGAGTTCATAGCTTTAGCATTGCTCTTAACAGTTCTTACTTCCTCTTCAGTCCATTTGGAAGCTCTTTCATCGATAGGCAAGGTTACACCATCTTGGATTGCAATCCAAGAGTCCATATCTGTAGCCATGATGAGTTGCTTCATACGAAGCTTCCAATAACCGAAATTGTTCCCATCAAACAATGGTGGCCTAGTAAATGATTGGCCCTCGGCAAATGCGGGAACGGAAATCGATTGGGATGCCATATCAATAGATCTCTTTGGTTTAACTCAAAGACCTGCTCTGATACCACTTGTTGGTCCCGAGTTAATGGCAAAACCCAAGAGGGGAGGGGTGAATTGGGTTCTTATAAAATTCTTTAGTAAATTAAAAACTTAACCCTTTAAAGTTTAATCCCCTTGTTTGAAACAAATAGAGAGCAATGAGATAATGAAAGTAATAAAGAAAAACAGTAGGCAAGATTTATAGTGGTTCGGGCAACCTTTCCCTACTCCACTCTTCCAAGCTCACACACCGTTGTGACTTGGGTTCCACTATGTATTCCGCGAATACACTTAGAGTCTCCACTCTCTTCTAGATTCTAGCTCTAGGGGGCATATACAATCAGAGCCTATGCTCTCTTCTAGATTCTAGCTCTAGGAGGCTTATACAATTGCCACAAGTAGATGATGAGTTACACTCCAATCACAACTCTACTTGCAACGTCTTGGTTTGATACACCAAACTCAAACCAAGCTCCAAAAACAAACAATAATGTAAGAATAAGGAAGATCTACACTTTACTGAGTTGTGTAGGCAAGTTTCAGCTTGAGGAAGAATCTGTAGAAGCAACCGGTTGTGTTTCGTTGAAGCTACTTGCAACTTTGAAGCTTGTTCTTCCTTTGAAAGTGTATAGATCACTCAAATTTAGAAAAAAGCAAAAAGAACTCTTTCTTGCACTTCTTTCCTCTCTTTAGACTCTGTCTTGTGTATGTTCACGTTTGATTTAGTGTCTATTTATAGAGGAGGGAAGAATTTGAATGTTATACAAGTGGTTGGCGCACAATAAATGTTCCAATGTTCGAAAATTCGAACGTTACTTTCCCAAGTCGCAGGTGGAGTCGACTTCGTGTGCGACTTCGCCCAAGTCGCATGCTGGAGTCGACTTCGTGTGCGACTTCTGCAGCTCTTCAGTTTCCAAGTCTGAGTTCTGGGTCGACTTGGTTTCAGACTTGGTTTCAGACTTGGCCTCAAGTCGATCTTGGAGTCGACTTAGGATGCGACTTGACCAGTTTTTGTGCCAAAACAGTTTGATCCTTATTGATTCACCTCTTGTTTGCTTAGCTTCTTTCCTTCAATTATTTTCATTCTGGATTGGCTTCACATTTTGTAAACCTTGTGAATCTTGAAGAGCTTGAAAACTTGTATGGTTAATTTGTCTTTGATTCATGCACCTTGCTTGCTTTAATTTTGTATTAGTCTTCATATCTTGAGTTGTCTTCATCTTGAAATGAGCTTGAACCTGTGTCTTGAACTTTGAGAACCTCAAGTCGATCTTGGGGTCGACTTCGTCTGCGACTTCGCCCAAGTCGCAAGCCGGAGTCGACTTCGACTGCGACTTCGGTATGTTCTGTCCCAAAATCAACGCTGGAAGGAATTGTGCATCTTCAAGTCGATACCGGAGTCGACTTCGTCTGCGACTTGGCTTCCAAGTCGCAAGTGGAGTCGACTTGGCCAGCGACTTCAGCTGTTCACATTCCAAATTCAAATACGTCCTTTAGGTTCCGTTTGAAGTCAAATGTGGAGTCGACTTCGGGATCGACTTCACCCTAAGTCGAAGTTTGAGTCGACTTGGAAATCGACTTGGCTAATTTCATTCCTTAAGACATTCAACACATTCATTAGTAATCATTTATACTCAAATTTGACTTTGTTAATCATCAAAACTTATGCTTTGATCAATTTTGTTTTGTTTTAACTATTGTTTCCAACAATCTCCCCCTTTTTGATGATTGACAAAACTAATTTGAGTTTGTACCTTTCAAGAAAATCACATTCATATAGTTTCCAAAATAGAACATCAAATATCTTTCAAACAGAGCATGAAACAAACATTTGAGCATAAAACATATTTCATATCATCATGATTCATACAGATTACAATGTAAAGCAAAAAGAAAACCTATATACAAGCTACCCAACCCAAAAATACTCTAAAACCTATGTCATGTTCTAAAACTCACTCAAAACAAACTCTATCTATCTCCCCCTTTTTGTCAATAACTCAAAATGAGATTCAACAAACTCTATCCTAGGCTGCATAGGGTGGATGGAGAAGGCCTAGAGTGGCTGCTCTTGGCTCATGGCATTTTTCAAAATTAAAAAGAAATACCAATTTATAATTAAATACCTCAAAGCTAGGGGGTAAATTCCAAATTCTTGAAAAATCCAACCCTATGAATAGGGTAGTGGGAAGAACGTCCAATGCCATCAAATTCAGCTCCACTTGAGCCATTCCAAGCACCCAAACCATGCCACACGTCCAAGGAAAGAAAGGAGTAAGTTAGAGAGAGAAAGTGTGAGAAAAAGAGGCGTATCTCCACTTTGGGTAAGTGATTTCTACCCAAATTTCTTTTGGATGTTAAGTAGAGTAAAACCATGTTTAGATAATATCTAATCATGAGAAAATAAGTATAGTTATAATGCTTAATCAGAATTATGCCAAAATATAAAAAATTTGGAGCAAAGATGGAGCATTCGGGAAGATAGCATATGATATGTGTAAATAATGCTCCAAAAATGATAAATTATAATTTGGAATGTATGAATATGATAAATATGATGTTGGAATGATGATGTATTAATTTCATGATTTTTGGAATTAAGGATTATGCTTAAGTGAATTTATGTTGATTTTTAGTATATGAAGAAAATGATTTTTTTCGCCAAGTAAATGATGATAAATTCAAAATGTATGAAATTTTCCATGATATACTAAGCATAAGCTATGTCATGGTATTTTTTATTTTTGGAAAAAATGTCAATTTTTGGAACTCATGAACAGTAACCCACGTTGCTTTGAACTTTAACCTCGAAGGAACAGTGATTTGCTACAGTAATTATGAACAGTGAACAGCGAGATTATGGGAAAAAATAGAGATTTATTTTTATATATTTATGAGGATATATAGATGGAATTTTAAAGGATTTATGGATAAAAATCCATATAAGGAGGTAATGACCAAGTATATTTATAAGATTAACCTCTATGGAAATGAGGTAATGAATGATTATAAAGCATGCATGGGAAGCAAACCTTTTTGAAATGAAATTTTATTGCTTCATTGTAAGCAAGAACAACTTTGAAAATGTGATTTTATTACTTCATTCTAAGCAAGCATAACTATGAAAATGTGATTTTATTCTCAAGTATTTTTATGAAATGTGTTTAAGGGTGGTTACTTCTATAATGTTTCAAATGATAAATGTTTGTTTGCTTCTCAAATGATTTTTATGAAGTTTATGATTCATGTCATGCCGGCATATGTATGTATGAACATGGTGCACAAGGAAGAGGCTTTGGTGAATGTAGTAAGCGGATTGGGGATCCCCTTCACTATCGCCGAGTCGCAAGGACTGTGTGCCAGCGGCGTCCTCCCAAGAGGGCGGAGGCAAAGGAAAGTCATGTGTGAATGAATGCATTGCATTTTTATGAAATGCATAAGTATGAAAAGGTTTACATGATATTTTATCGAAATAATGTTTCAAAAAGGGATGGTGCAAATAATTCTCTACATGAGAATGACAAATCACCTGGTGTAAGAGGTATATAATGCCGGGAAAATCAAAAGTCATGCATGTAGGAGACCATATAGGCTAATCAAGGTAAAGGACATAAGGTCCCCCTTGACGAGGCCAAGTCGGAGAGAGAGCCGTCATATTGGACCATGCTATGTGAGATGTTTCCTGGGCTAGAGTGCCCATACACGAAGGTCTATGTCAGGAATGGAAAGGAAGCATTTGCACATCTAATATTTGTGAAATGATTTTTATGAAAAGGTTTCTATTCCGTTGGTAGTTGATCACTTGGTAAGTGTCTCCTATCAAATGGGAAGAAATGCATTTGAATGAAAGGAAAATGTTTACTTGCAAAAGGCTTGCTTACTGAGTATTATTACTCATATGTGTTTTCAAAATGACAAACAGGATATGGAGCTAACTCATAAAGGATGCCAGGTAGAAATGACCTGCAAATTTAATTGCAGTTCTAGGTATGCGTCCAAAGGGACAAATGTATGATAATCATGTTGAAAACATGTCTTATGGATATTATAAACATGATTGTACTCATGTGAATTATTTCAATAAAAGAAGATATGAATGATTTTATGATGATATGGATGAGTCTATTATGAATGACGAATGTTGTAGAATGCAAAGACATGAAATGATGATGAGTATATGTTTATGTGATGAAAGAAAAGAAAAAGAAATGAAAAAAAATTGGACAAGATCCAATTAAGTACCCACCGCGTGATCAGGGCAACAATCCTAATGCACGTTTAGCAATCGACAAGATCTTGGAGTAAGGACTATGTGGATGCCTCGGTTCGGGGCGCCACAGAAATTGGTATCAGAGCAAGGATTGGTAAATAGGCGGGAGAAGGAGAAAATAAAGGGTGATGAAAGGATAGGTATGATACCACAGAAGATGGTATCAGAATAAGGACTGGTAAATAGGCGTGCAAAAGTCTAAGTATGATGATTGAATATGATATACATGATTTAATGATGATTAGATATATGATTATCATGATGAAATGCTTGATATATGATAATGATAGTAGTGATGTTTATGACAATAGATAATATCACATGATTGTGATTGTGTGAATTGGCATGTTAAGATGTTAATACTTTATTTTATGAATGGATGCTTTGATAATGAGCATGATATGAATTAGTTATGATGATATAACTATCTCTAAGGATTTTGAATGCATAACATGTATGCATATGATGTGATAGCTATGTTTATGAAATTAGATCATATATCTATGTGACAAGATGATAAGTATGATAGCTATGAGATGAGATGAAATCTATGTGAATAGATGATAAGTTATATCTATATGATATGATGGGTCTGTTGGACCAAGACTAACAGTGCCACCAAATCAGAGTAACGTAGTGGAAGCGTAGTGAGTCATTGAAGTATTGGAGAAAGATGATAAGAGTAGCTATTTTATATGAGCTATACCCCCGATATTTGAAATGTAATAGGTTTCGGGACGAAACCTATTGTAAGGGGGGAGGATTGTGAAACCCCAATCTAAGACACGTGTATAAAACCCTAGGGTTTACAACCCAAGGTAATGTATTAATAAAATATATATTCATGAGTATGAAAACATGTGTAGTAGAGGTTAAAAAAATGCAATTGTGGAATTAAACAACGTGAATAGTGATGTGAATAGCTCACATGAATAGTAACTGTGGATTAAGACATGTGATTAAGAGTTAATCACTTGGATTAACCTAATCACAAAAAGACAAATTAGGGATTTAATCACTACAAGACAAAATAGCATTACTTTTTATTATTTTAATACAAATTTGGATTTTAGTGAAAAAATAGAAAAAAATTCATAATTTGCAATCCGGGCGTCGGAATTCGATGAAATATTTTATGGATGGTTAAAAATTCATGATGAACATGATGAATGGGTTAATATTTGATGAAAATTACAAATCAAACGTCAAGAGGAAGCGTCAAATAGAGATCGAAAAAGTAGCTTAACTTTTAATTAATCTACTTTTGACTTTTGAATTAAATAAATAATAAAAAAATAAAAAAATTAAATGAAAAGCAGCTGCAATGGCAGGGACGTGCAGGACAGGGTGGGTGAGCTTGACCAGAAATCCATGGCTTAAAATCAACATGATCATTAACCAACGGTTAGATTGATTTAGCCTAAATTAATTAATTTTAAAAAACAAAAAATAAATAAATAATAGGGCTGCATAGGGTGGCTGGAGCAGGATTGTGGTGGCTGCTCTTGGCTCATGTCATTTTTCAAAATTAAAAAGAAATACCAATTTATAATTAAATACCTCAAAGCTAGGGGTAAATTCCAAATTCTTGAAAAATCCAACCCTATAAATAGTGTAGCGGGAAGAACGTCCAATGCCATCAAATGTCAGCTCCACGTGAGCCATTCCAAGCACCCAAACCATCCCACACGTCCAATGAAAGAAAGAAGTAAGTTAGAGAGAGAAAGTGTGAGAAAAAGAGGCGTATCTCCACTTCGGGTAAGTGATTTCTACCCAAATTTCTTTTGGATGTTAAGTAGGATAAACCCATTCTTAGATAATGTCTAGGCATAAGAAAATAAGTATAGTTATAATGCTTAATCATAATTATGCCAAAACATCAAAAATTTGTAGCAAAGATGGAGCATTCGGGAAGGTAGCATATGATATGTGTAAATAATGCTCCAAAAATGATAAATATTGATTTGGGATGTAAGAATATGATAAATATGATGTTGGACTGATGATGTATTAATTTCATGATTTTTGGAATAAAGGATTATGCTTAAGTGAATTTATGTTGATTTTTAGTATATGGAGAAAATGATTTTTTTTGCCAAGTAAATGATGATAAATTCAAAATGTATGAAATTTTCCATGATATAATAAGCATAAGCTATGTCATGGTATTTTTTATTTTTGGAAAAAAAAGTCAATTTTTGGAACCCATGAGCAGTAACCCACGTTGCTGTGAACAGTAACCTCGAGTGAACAGCGATTTGCTACAGTAATTATGAACAGTGAACAACGGGATTTTGGGAAAAATTTGAGATTTATTTTTATATATTTATGAGGATGTATGGTCTGAATTTTAAAGGATTTATGGATAAAAATCCATATAAGGAGGTAATGACCAAGTATATTTACAAGATTAACCTCTATAGAAATGAGGTAATGGATGATTATAAAGCATGCATGGGAAGCAAACTTTTTAAAAGTGTGATTTTATTGCTTCATTGTAAGTAAGCACAACTTTGAAAACATAATTTTATTGCTTCATTTTAAACAAACATAACTTTGAAAATGTGATTTTATTCTCAAGTATTTTTATGAAATGTGTTTAAGGGCGGTTACTGCTATAATGTTTCAAATGATAAATGTTTGTTTGCTTCTCAAATAAGTTTTATGAAGTTTATGATTCATGTCGTGTCGGCATATGTTTGTATGAATATAGTGCATAAGGAAGAGGCTTTGGTGGAGGTAATAAGCGGATTGGGGATCCCCCTCACTATTGCCGAGTCGCAAGGGCTGTGCGCCGGCGGCTTTCTCCCAAGAGGGTGTAGGAAAAGGAATGTCATGTGTGAATGAATGCATTGCATTTTTATGAAATGCGTAAGTATGAAAAGGTTTACATGATATTTTATCGAAATAATGTTTCAAAAAGGGATGGTGCAAATAATTCTCTACATGAGAATGAAAAATCACCTGGTGTATAAGGTATATAATGCCGGAAAAATCAAAAGTCATGCATGTAGGAGACAGTGTAGGCTAATCAAGGTAAAGGACACAAGGTCCCCCTTGACGAGGCCAAGTCGGAGAGAGAGCCGGCGTATTGGACCATGCTATGTGAGATGTTTCCTGGGCTAGAGTGCCCATACACGAAGGTCTATGTCAGGAATGGAAAGGAAGCATTTGCACATCCAATATTTGTGAAATGATTTTCATGAAAAGGTTTCTATTTCATTGGTAGTTGATCACTTGGTAAGTGTCTCCTATCAAATGGGAAGAAATGCATTTGAATGAAAGGAAAATGTTTACTTGCAAAAGGCTTGCTTACTGAGTATTAATACTCATATTTGTTCTCAAAATGACAAACTGGATATGGAGCTAACTCATAAAGGATGCCAGGTAGAAATGACCTGCAAATTTAATTGCAGTTCTAGGTATGCGTCCAAAGGGACAAAAGTATGATAATCATGTTGAAGACATGTTTTATGGATATTACAAACATGATTGTACTTATGTAAATTATTTCAATAAAAGAAGATTTGATTGATTTTATGAGGATATGGATGAGTCAATTATGAATGACGAATTGTGTAGAATGCAAAGACATGAAATGATGATAAGTATATGTTTATGTGATGAAAGAAAAGAAAAAAAAATGAAAAAAATTTGGACGAGAACCAATTAAGTACCCGCCGCGTGATCAGGGCAACAATCTTGATTCACGTTTACCAATCGATAAGATCTTGGAGTAAGGAATATGCGGACGCCTCGGTTCGGGGCGCCACAGAAGTTGGTATCAGAGCAAGGATTGGTAAATAGGCGGGAGAAGGAGAAAATAAAGGGTGATGAAAGGATAGGTATGATACCACAGAAGATGGTATCAGAATAAGGACTGGTAAATAGGCGTGCAAAAGTCTAAGTATGATGATTGAATATGATATACATGATTTTATGATGATTAGATATATGATTATCATGATGAAATGCTTGATATATGATAATGATAGTAGTGATGTTTATGACAATAGATAATATCACATGATTGTGATTGTGTGAATTGGCATGTTAAGATGTTAATACTTTGTTTTATGAATGGATGCTTTGATAATGAGCATGATATGAATTAGTTATGATGATATAACTATCTCTAAGGATTTTGAATGCATAACATGTATGCATATGATGTGATAGCTATGTTTATGAAATTAGATCATATATCTATGTGACAAGATGATAAGTATGATAGCTATGAGATGAGATGAAATCTATGTGAATAGATGATAAGTTATATCTATATGATATGATGGGTCTGTTGGACCAAGACTAACAGTGCCACCAAATCAGAGTAACGTAGTGGAAGCGTAGTGAGTCATTGAAGTATTGGAGAAAGATGATAAGAGTAGCTATTTTATATGAGCTATACCCCCGATATTTGAAATGTAATAGGTTTCGGGACGAAACCTATTGTAAGGGGGGAGGATTGTGAAACCCCAATCTAAGACACGTGTATAAAACCCTAGGGTTTACAACCCAAGGTAATGTATTAATAAAATATATATTCATGAGTATGAAAACATGTGTAGTAGAGGTTAAAAAAATGCAATTGTGGAATTAAACAACGTGAATAGTGATGTGAATAGCTCACATGAATAGTAACTGTGGATTAAGACATGTGATTAAGAGTTAATCACTTGGATTAACCTAATCACAAAAAGACAAATTAGGGATTTAATCACTACAAGACAAAATAGCATTACTTTTTATTATTTTAATACAAATTTGGATTTTAGTGAAAAAATAGAAAAAAATTCATAATTTGCAATCCGGGCGTCGGAATTCGATGAAATATTTTATGGATGGTTAAAAATTCATGATGAACATGATGAATGGGTTAATATTTGATGAAAATTACAAATCAAACGTCAAGAGGAAGCGTCAAATAGAGATCGAAAAAGTAGCTTAACTTTTAATTAATCTACTTTTGACTTTTGAATTAAATAAATAATAAAAAAATAAAAAAATTAAATGAAAAGCAGCTGCAATGGCAGGGACGTGCAGGACAGGGTGGGTGAGCTTGACCAGAAATCCATGGCTTAAAATCAACATGATCATTAACCAACGGTTAGATTGATTTAGCCTAAATTAATTAATTTTAAAAAACAAAAAATAAATAAATAATAGGGCTGAATAGGGTGGCTGGAGCAGGATTGTGGTGGCTGCTCTTGGCTCATGTCATTTTTCAAAATTAAAAAGAAATACCAATTTATAATTAAATACCTCAAAGCTAGGGGTAAATTCCAAATTCTTGAAAAATCCAACCCTATAAATAGTGTAGCGGGAAGAACGTCCAATGCCATCAAATGTCAGCTCCACGTGAGCCATTCCAAGCACCCAAACCATCCCACACGTCCAATGAAAGAAAGAAGTAAGTTAGAGAGAGAAAGTGTGAGAAAAAGAGGCGTATCTCCACTTCGGGTAAGTGATTTCTACCCAAATTTCTTTTGGATGTTAAGTAGGATAAACCCATTCTTAGATAATGTCTAGGCATAAGAAAATAAGTATAGTTATAATGCTTAATCATAATTATGCCAAAACATCAAAAATTTGAAGCAAAGATGGAGCATTCGGGAAGGTAGCATATGATATGTGTAAATAATGCTCCAAAAATAATAAATATTGATTTGGGATGTAAGAATATGATAAATATGATGTTGGACTGATGATGTATTAATTTCATGATTTTTGGAATAAAGGATTATGCTTAAGTGAATTTATGTTGATTTTTAGTATATGGAGAAAATGATTTTTTTTGCCAAGTAAATGATGATAAATTCAAAATGTATGAAATTTTCCATGATATAATAAGCATAAGCTATGTCATGGTATTTTTTATTTTTGGAAAAAAAAGTCAATTTTTGGAACCCATGAGCAGTAACCCACGTTGCTGTGAACAGTAACCTCGAGTGAACAGCGATTTGCTACAGTAATTATGAACAGTGAACAACGGGATTTTGGGAAAAATTTGAGATTTATTTTTATATATTTATGAGGATGTATGGTCTGAATTTTAAAGGATTTATGGATAAAAATCCATATAAGGAGGTAATGACCAAGTATATTTACAAGATTAACCTCTATAGAAATGAGGTAATGGATGATTATAAAGCATGCATGGGAAGCAAACTTTTTAAAAGTGTGATTTTATTGCTTCATTGTAAGTAAGCACAACTTTGAAAACATAATTTTATTGCTTCATTTTAAACAAACATAACTTTGAAAATGTGATTTTATTCTCAAGTATTTTTATGAAATGTGTTTAAGGGCGGTTACTGCTATAATGTTTCAAATGATAAATGTTTGTTTGCTTCTCAAATAAGTTTTATGAAGTTTATGATTCATGTCGTGTCGGCATATGTTTGTATGAATATAGTGCATAAGGAAGAGGCTTTGGTGGAGGTAATAAGCGGATTGGGGATCCCCCTCACTATTGCCGAGTCGCAAGGGCTGTGCGCCGGCGGCTTTCTCCCAAGAGGGTGTAGGAAAAGGAATGTCATGTGTGAATGAATGCATTGCATTTTTATGAAATGCGTAAGTATGAAAAGTTTTACATGATATTTTATCGAAATAATGTTTCAAAAAGGGATGGTGCAAATAATTCTCTACATGAGAATGAAAAATCACCTGGTGTATAAGGTATATAATGCCGGAAAAATCAAAAGTCATGCATGTAGGAGACAGTGTAGGCTAATCAAGGTAAAGGACACAAGGTCCCCCTTGACGAGGCCAAGTCGGAGAGAGAGCCGGCGTATTGGACCATGCTATGTGAGATGTTTCCTGGGCTAGAGTGCCCATACACGAAGGTCTATGTCAGGAATGGAAAGGAAGCATTTGCACATCCAATATTTGTGAAATGATTTTCATGAAAAGGTTTCTATTTCATTGGTAGTTGATCACTTGGTAAGTGTCTCCTATCAAATGGGAAGAAATGCATTTGAATGAAAGGAAAATGTTTACTTGCAAAAGGCTTGCTTACTGAGTATTAATACTCATATTTGTTCTCAAAATGACAAACTGGATATGGAGCTAACTCATAAAGGATGCCAGGTAGAAATGACCTGCAAATTTAATTGCAGTTCTAGGTATGCGTCCAAAGGGACAAAAGTATGATAATCATGTTGAAGACATGTTTTATGGATATTACAAACATGATTGTACTTATGTAAATTATTTCAATAAAAGAAGATTTGATTGATTTTATGAGGATATGGATGAGTCAATTATGAATGGCGAATTGTGTAGAATGCAAAGACATGAAATGATGATAAGTATATGTTTATGTGATGAAAGAAAAGAAAAAAAAATGAAAAAAATTTGGACGAGAACCAATTAAGTACCCGCCGCGTGATCAGGGCAACAATCTTGATTCACGTTTACCAATCGATAAGATCTTGGAGTAAGGAATATGCGGACGCCTCGGTTCGGGGCGCCACAGAAGTTGGTATCAGAGCAAGGATTGGTAAATAGGCGGGAGAAGGAGAAAATAAAGGGTGATGAAAGGATAGGTATGATACCACAGAAGATGGTATCAGAATAAGGACTGGTAAATAGGCGTGCAAAAGTCTAAGTATGATGATTGAATATGATATACATGATTTTATGATGATTAGATATATGATTATCATGATGAAATGCTTGATATATGATAATGATAGTAGTGATGTTTATGACAATAGATAATATCACATGATTGTGATTGTGTGAATTGGCATGTTAAGATGTTAATACTTTGTTTTATGAATGGATGCTTTGATAATGAGCATGATATGAATTAGTTATGATGATATAACTATCTCTAAGGATTTTGAATGCATAAAATGTATGCATATAATATGATAGCTATGTTTATGAAATTAGATCATATATCTATGTGACAAGAGGATAAGTATGATAGCTATGAGATGAGATGAAATCTATGTGAATAGATGATAAGCTATATCTATATGATATGATCGGTCTGTTGGACCAAGACTAACAGTGCCACCAAATCAGAGTAACGCAGTGGAAGCTTAGTGAACCATTGAAGTATTGGAGAAAGATGATAAGATTAGCTATTTTATATGAGCTATACCCCCGATATTTGAAATGTAATAGGTTTCGGGACGAAACCTATTGTAAGGCGGGGAGGATTGTGAAACCCCAATCTAAGAAACGTGTATAAAATCCTAGGGTTTCAACCCTAGGTAATGTATTAATAAAATATATATTCATGAGTATGAAAACATGTGTATTCGAGGTTAAAGAAATGCAATTGTGGAATTAAACAACGTGAATAGCGCACGTGAATAGTACACATGAATACTAACTGTGGATTAAGACATGTGATTAAGAGTTAATCACTTGGATTAACCTAATCACAAAAAGACAAATTATGGATTTAATCACTACAAGACAAAATAGCAATATTTTTTATTATTTTAATACAAATTTGGATTTTAGTGGAAAAATAGAAAAAAATTCATAATTTGCATTCCGGGCTTCGGAATTCGATGAAATTTTTTATGGATGGTTAAAAATTTCTGATGAACATGATGAATGGGTTAATATGTGATGAAAATTACAAATCAAACGTCAAGACGAAGCGTCAAATAGAGATCGAAAAAGTAGCTTAACTTTTAATTAAATCTACTTTTGACTTTTGAATAAAATAAAAAATAAAAAAATAAAAAAAATTAAATGAAAAGAAGCTGAAATGGCAGGGACATGCAGGCTAGGGTTGGTGAGCTTGACCAAAAATCCATGGCTTAAAATCAACATGATCATTAACCAACGGTTAGGATTGATTTAGCCTAAATTAATTAATTTAAAAAAAATAAATAAATAAAAAATAGGACTGCATAAGGTGGCTGGAGCAGGCCTAGGGTGACTGCTCTTGGCTCAAGGCATTTTTCAAAATTAAAAAGAAATACCAATTTATAATTAAATACCTCAAAGCAAGGGTGTAAATTCTAAATTCTTAAAAAATCCAACCCTATGAATAGGGTAGCGGGAAGAACGTCCAATGCCATCAAATGTCAGCTCCACTTGAGCCATTCCAAGCACCCAAACCATCCCACACGTCCAAGGAAAGAAAGGAGTAAGTTAGAGAGAGAAAGTGTGAGAAAAAGAAGCGTATCTCCACTTCAGGTAAGTGATTTCTACCCAAATTTCTTTTGGATGTTAAGTAGTTTAAAACCATGCTTAGATAATGTTTAAGAATGAGAAAATAAGTATAGTTATAATTCTAAATCAGAATTATGCTAAAACATCAAAAATTTGGAGCAAACATGGAGCATTCGGGAAGATAGCATATAATATGTGTAAATAATGCTCCAAAAATTATAAATGATGATTTGGGATGTAAGAATATGATAAATATGATGTTGGAATGATGATGTATTAATTTCATAATTTTTTGAATTAAGGATTATGCTTAAGTGAATTTATGTTGATTTTTAGTATATGGAGAAAATGATTTTTTTCGCCAAGTAAATTATAATAAATTCAAAATGTATGAAATTTTCCATGATATACTAAGCATAAGCTATGTCATGGTATTTTTTATTTTTGGAACACATGAACAGTAACCCACGTTGCTGTGAACAGTGAGATTTTGGGAAAAAATTGAGATTTATTTTTATGTATTTATGAGGTTATATGGATGGAATTTTAAAGGATTTATGGATAAAAATCCATATAAGGAGGTAATGACCAAGTATATTTATAAGATAAGCCTCTATAGAAATGAGGCAATGAATGATTATAAAGCATGCATGGGAAGCAAAAATTTTTAAAATGTGATTTTATTGCTTCATTGTAAGCAAGCACAACTTTGAAAATTTGATTTTATTGCTTCATTGTAAGCAAGCATAACTTTGAAAATAGGATTTTATTCTCAAGTATTTTTATGAAATGTGTTTAAGGGTGGTTACTCCTATAATGTTTCAAATGATAAATGTTTGTTTCCTTCTCAAATGATTTTTATGAAGTTTATGATTCATGTCATGCCGGCATATGTATGTATAAACATTGTGCACAAGGAAGAGGCTTTGGTGGAGGTAGTAAGCGGATTGGCCATTCCCCTTCACTATTGCCGAGTCACAAGGGCTATGTGCTGGCGGCGTCCTCCCAAGAGGATGGAGGCAAAGGAAAGTCATGTGTGAATGAATGCATTGCATTTTTATGAAATGCATAAGTATGAAAAAGTTTACATGATATTTAATCGAAACAATGTTTCAAAAAGGGATGGTGCAAATAATTCTCTACATGAGAATGAAAAATCACCTGGTGTAAGAGGTATATAATGCCGAGAAAATCAAAAGTCATGCATGTAGGAGACCATGTAGCCTAATCAAGGTAAAGGACACAAGGTCCCCCTTGACGAGGCCAAGTCGAAGAGAGAGCCGGCGTATTGGACCATGCTATGTGAGATGTTTCCTGGGCTAGCGTACCCATACATGAAGGTCTATGTCAGGAATGGAAAGGAAGCATTAGCACATCCAATATTTGTGAAATGATTTTTATGAAAAAGTTTTTATTCCATTGGTAGTTGATCACTTGGTAAGTGTCTCCTATCAAATGAGAAGAAATGCGTTTGAATGAAAGGAAAATGTTTACTTGCAAAAGGCTTACTTACTGAGTATTATTACTCATATGTGTTTTCAAAATGACAAACAGGATATGGAGTTAACTCATAAAGGATGCCATGTAGAAATGACCTGCAAATTTAATTGCAGTTCTACATATGCGACCAAAGGGACAAATGTATGATAATCATGTTGAACACAGGTTTTATGGATATTACAAACATGATTGTACTTATGTGAATTATTTCAATAAAAGAATATATGAATGATTTTATGATGATATGGATGAGTCTATTATGAATGATGAATGGTGTAGAGTGCAAAGACATGAAATGATGATGAGTATATGTTTATGTGATGAAAGAAAAGAAAAAGAAATGAAAAAAAAATTGGACGAGATCCAATTAAGCACCCGCCGTGTGATCAGGGCAACAATCCTAATCCACGTTTACCAATCGACAAGATCTTAGAGTAAGGACTATGTGGACGCCTCGGTTCGGGGCGCCACAGCCATGTTGGTTTAAAAAGGGTTTGGTATCTTATATGCGGGTTAAAAGAGGTTTATGTAGAAAAATATTTTTGGATGTGAGAATGTCCGCATAGATAAAAGATTTCTATGTACATGCATTGCTTTTGAATAACCTCAAGTTGGGTTATATATAAATTTAAATAAATGATGCTTTGGGACATGTAAATGTCCTCATGGGGAAAAAGGTTATAAGAAAAATGTTTTAGGACATATAAGTGTCCTCATGCGATATGAAAAATATTTTTGGACATAGACATGTCCTCACGGTAGATGAAAAATATTTTGGGACAAACAATTATCCCCATGAGAAATGGTTTAGATGCATAGACATCACCTTTGAAATACCTCGAAATGGGGACACGCACAAAGTTTTATGAGTGTATTATAAAGAAGATTTCTATAAAAGGTTTCTTCCTATTGGTAGTTGATCACTTGATAAGTGTCTCCTACCGAATGGGCAAGGGAAGCATTTAAATGAAAAAAAATGCTTGCTTACTAAGTTTATCACTCACGTTTTGTTTTCCCAACCTTAGACAGGTTTAAGGCTCGAGGAAAGAAGCAAAGCTAAAAGGTATTGGTATGTTGAAGAATGAATGGATGAATGTATTGCTTTTAATGAAATGGGATTGATTATGTATGGTGTGATAGATAAGTGATTATGTATAAAATTCTACGCGAATTTTTATTTATGAATACATATGCTGCCTACAATATGAAAGTAAAGATACTTATATGATAAATTTTATGATGATATGGATGAGTCCACTACGAATAATGACAAGTATATGCTTATATGATGCAAGTGAAGAAATTTTTTTTGGACGAGATAAAATTAAGAACCCGCCGCGTGATCAGGGCAACAATCCTGATCACATTTACCAATTGAAACGGTCTTGGAGTAAGGCTTGCGGAGGCCTCGGGTCGGGGGTGCCATAGAGCTTGGTATCAGATCAAAGATTGGTAAAATGGCGTGGAAAGAATCATTTGATATCAAAGAGCTAGATATCAGAGGAAGGATTGGTGAATTAGTATAGGAAAAATGATAAAAGGGATAGATTGAAATTATAGGATATACTTATGATGTGTTGATTTTATGGTTGTATGAACATATGATGATTTGTCATAAGTATGTTGCAAATATAGCAAATTGCTATGATATTTTGATAGGTAGGTGATTCAAAAAGGAAAAGCAATTTTCCACTATGAAAAAGTGATGTTGAAAGGAAAAGTAGGAAAAAGGTAAGATTTCAAAAAAATATAGATAGAAGGTGGATATTTAAGGAATACATGTTATATGTAGTTCTAACTCCACCTTTTATGATTGACAGGATTAGTGATTGAAAGAGTTGCACTCAAGGTGAGTGTGTAGTCGAGGAATCCTTCCTTGATGATTTGATAATTATATATTAAGAATTATGAATTATAAGAAACTAAAAAAAACTGACCTAATTGGTCTAGAATAAGCATTCTTACTAGCTAGTACTTACGTAGTAAGAAAGAGGCAGATGAAATTAACAAAAGTCTCTTTTGACTTTAAAAGGATAAAGGGTTATATTATGTTTGGGTATAAGGATACTTATAATATACAAGTGTAACCACTTATATAATAAATGAATATGAAAAAGAGTAACATATAAGTACAACTACTTGTATGATAACTATATATGAGAAAGAAAGAATTGTTATTGATTCTTTCTATTAAATATGATGGATGGGTATAATAAGCTGATAAGAAAATGTTACTCAAAGATGGTAGGAAATTATTTATGATTGTATAGAAAGTGTAAGTGGAATGGATGTGGTTATTATTAAACCTTCTGTTAAAATAATTTATTGTATATATTACAATATATGTTGTGATGAGATGAATAAAAAGTATATTAGTGTACTGATATATTTTTTTATGTATAGAAAGGAATTATGCCTATCACAAGAGCGAGAGCTAGACTGAATAAAGGAAAGGCAGTGGCAGATGAAGAACCCATAGATCGACGGGAAAAGGGTGAAACCAGTCGCAAGTCTAAGGACCAAGACAAGGAGAGGAACTAAACTCAAGAACTGGTCAACAATGGGTAAATGTGAATCCAGAATTAAATGTTGAAGGTGGGACCGCTACAGGTAACACCGTACAATTAGAATTAATAACGGAAAGGGTAGTTACATCTGTAAAGGAAGCTGTCCAACAAGCTACCCGAGAATGGGCCGCTCAAACCATAGGAATCATTTAGGATCTTTGGGAAAAGGCTCAACGGGATAAGTCAAGAGGATAGGAAGAAATTAGGCCGATACAGGTCGTACTTCCTGATCGGGTACCAGAACCTATAGGAGTTGACGACAATGGAATAGAAACACTAAAGACCCAAGAATTTCAACAAGAGAAAGAACAATTGGATCCTAGTACCAAGAAATGAAATGTAGGAAAGGAAAGAATTAAGAAACCAGTGACAAGAGAAACGAAGTCTAGGTGTAATAGGATATGTGCCCCAATTTGTGGGAATTGTCACAACTGTTACTTTGGAGAGTGTTTAAAGGGTTCAAATAAATGTTATAAATGCGGTCAGACGGGTCATGTGGTGAGAAATTGTAAAAGTAGTGAGATATGGGAGAAACAATGTTTCAATTGTGGACATGTAGGACATATTGCCTTAAAATGCCCAAACAAGGTACAAAGAACACCCAGACTTGGAAGATTGGTGCAACAAAGGAAAGCTACAAAGGCTAAACGGCAGGAAAGCTCTACAAAGTTAGTGCAAATGCATGCATCGACTTACGATGAGTCACGAAAGCAGGAGGACAAGAAGGTTACAGGTATGATTTATATTTTAAGAAATTTTATAGTAATATCGACTGAATTTGGTGTTACTTAGTCAATTATAGTATACTGACATGTAACCATTCATGCACTACTAGTAAAAAGGATTGATAATATCATTATGTGGAATTTCCTGTTTATATGATGGTAAATATTAAGCGAAAAAAAAAGACACATTGGACATGCCGGCCATGACCCACAGGTCTGAAATAGATAGAGGAGAGGAAGTAAGCTTTAGAATTGGTCAACAAAATGACCAAGAAAAAAAGGGGGGGGGGAATTTATGATAATAACAACTATAAGATATATATAAAAAAGAGAAATAGATTGACACTAAGTGGGTCATAAGGATAGTGGAGAAAAGTATAAGTGATCTGTCGATGTATACCCAGCCTAAAATAGGCATAAATGGTATACAGATTATAAGTAATATAAGTATGGGAAGAAGATGGTGCACCGGCTCATAAAAAAGTCATTGACAATTATTTAAAGAATAGACGGTTTCGGGACGAAACCTGTTATAAGGGGGGGAGGATTGTGAAACCCCAACCTAAGTAGGATTCGCCTAAAATAGGCATAAATGGTATACAGATTATAAGTAATATAAGTATGGGAAGAAGATGGTGCACCGGCTCATAAAAAAGTCATTGACAATTATTTAAAGAATAGACGGTTTCGGGACGAAACCTGTTATAAGGGGGGGAGGATTGTGAAACCCCAACCTAAGTAGGATTCAATATATGCATTGAACATTTACATGTGATTTATAAGTGAATTTATTGAATTTTGAATGATTTTTATGATTTTGCTAAACTATGGTAATTAGGGCTAAGGATTAGCAAAGATGATTCGAGTAATCAGTTTGAGCTGATATGGGACAATGAGAATAAAGTAAATTGTTGGTGATTAAAATGCAACAATACATCATGGATAATTATTTTAAAATATATAATATGAATTATGAGAATTTAAAGGATAATTGTCAAGTTTAGTGGAAAAACACTAAAAAATTCATAACTCAATCCCTGTAAGGCGGATTCAAGTGAAATTTGAAAGCGAAGTTGATGACAATGGGCTTGGTATTATGGGATTATTAGGTTATGAAAATCTCCGATGAAATTGGTGTGATGATTAATTAATCATATTTCAAATCCAACCGTTAATTTTAAATGACTATAACTTGAGCTAGGAAATTCGGATTGAGATGAAATTTGAAAAAGTTGAATGAAATTATGAGACGAAAATTTTGGAAGGTTTAGATTAAGCTAATTATGTTGGAAAAATACCTGAATTGAAAAATGTGAATATAGTTGACTTTTACACCCAAGAGTACCATGCATTTAAGGTAAAATGTGCATGGATTAAATGCAATTTTTAATGAACCAAATAGGTGTCAAATGTAGGTGCAATGCAGAGTATTTTATGCATTAATATGTGTGGAAATTCTTTGGATATTTTGCTGGAATTAATGAGCTAAGGAAACAGCTCAAATGAGCATAGGTAGGTGGCAAGGCAAACACGTCAACTAGCTACTATTTTTGGATTTTTTTAATTTTTTATTTTATAATATATGCACATAAATAGTTGACATGTTGGGATACATAAATGATCATTTAATCATGTGGAAAAAAGCCCTGAAAATTCGTGAACAGCAGCTGCCATTGATGAATGAAATGTGGACAACTTGTTATGCATATGGACGTGCCATAGTTTGATGCTGCTGTAATGATTTTTGCTAATTTTTTTATGCCAAATTAAAGGTTAAAATCAATGCTAATTAGGTGTTTAATTTATCCACAAATTAATATTATTAAAAAATGGAAAAAAATCTGGAAATGGACAGTAGCAAGGGACGTGATCAGTTGGACAGATGGATGGATAGGATTTGAGCAGATTTTTGCTTTAAAAAAAGTGGTAAAAAAATAATTTACATGGCTGTCATTTAACCAGATCATTAAGGGGATAAACACACACTAAATATCTGTGGAAAAAAAATAGCACAAGTGGGGCCCGCAACTGGATCAAATCCAGCTCTATAAAGGGGGCACGTCCATGTAAGAGAGAGAGCTTTCTGAAATTTTTCTAAGTGCTCAAACTCCATCTCCCCCAAGGAAGCAGCTCACGTCCAAGCTAAAGCCAGCAAGGAGGAAGAAAGAAGGAAAAAGAAAGGGGAAAATCAGGGATTACTAATTAATCAAGTAAGTATATGTTAATTTTGATTTTATACTTCAAATCTGGAAGTTATATGATGTTATAAACCAAAATATGAACGAAGTAGTAAACGAAGGATTTCAACATGAAAATTTGTTTACAAGCTCATTATATGATGATTAAGGGATGACAAAAATTTTAGATTGAAATATTAAGGTGGTTTCAAATTAAAAATCTGAGAAAATCAACCTAAACAGGGTAGAACAGGTGACAAGATCAGCTGTAGTAAATGACTTTTAATAATTTTTTCGGAAGGATTTTTTACATAAAATTTTTCTATGATGTATAACCCATCATGAAGATAACTCGAACAAAATAAAAATTTATTTTTGGGTGATATTAGTATGGGTTATAATTCACGTGATTTGGGCTGACCCTAAACTCACAACACTATCCAGCACAGTGAAAATGCCAAAGTAAATATGTAATGTTAATATTTTGTGATGTAATGTTAATATTTTGTGATGAAATATTTATGAAGGTTAATTCATGTATTTAGTGACGTAAGAAAGAAATTTCAGAATTAAATATCTTAATTTGATTATAAATCAAGATTTAGAGATATCAGTACTCCGGATTTCAGCATATGTGGATAGTTTGAGACAAAATCAAAAAGAAATATGAAACCTATGTAGAAATGATCCAAATTGATATATATGTTAGGAAAGAGTGTAATAAAGGATTAAGAACAGCAAAGGTGATTGATAATTGATGTTATTATATGTATATGGAATTAATGGGTAAATAAGAAGATGGAACTTAGAGAAAATAAGAAGACAATGGCTGTTTTGGAATTCTATTATTAGTGGATTAAAATTCCATAAAAATAGCCTAAATAAAGTGGTAATTAAGGATAAGTATCATGCTGAAAAATAGACAAAGTTGCTAACTTGGAAAATTTTATGAAATGCCTCTTATATGTGTTGCCAAATGGGCATATGTGAAAGGATAGACATGCATAGGTGATAAATGACTTATGTAATTTGATTTTATGCAAAAATGCATTAAAATATGATAAATTTCTTGAATATATAGCTGTTTAAATGCATGATGTTAATTTTCGATTTGAGAATTGATTAATGAGGCTTAAGGCAACAACGTGTGCTTAAAATGAACACCGATGTATAAAATTTTTGGAAAATAAAAGTGAAAAATGGTATGAGGGTAATGAGCCATTAAATGATGATTATTGAATGATTATGAAGTGATTGAATGATTACCCTACTTATGAGATTTAATATAATGTGTAATTGCCCATATAATGCACAAGTATGTGCAAATATGTGCTATTTATGCCTAATGACTTGAGAAGTCAAATGGATGATGTATGTTAATAAAAATGGATTAGAAAACTAAGTGGGATGCAAGCAAAAGGAATATATGAAATGTTATATGATTCTTATGTAGGCAAGGTCAAAGAAAAGGCAGACTTGGGAAGCTAAAGAAACCCAGGTAACCAAGCGAACTTTCCAAAATATTATTTCAAAGGAATTTTATGAAATTTATGAACTTACTTTAATAAGTCGGTTTCATAGTTGCTTACAAAATAAGTAAGTGAATTTTGAAGCATAATGTTTATATTCTAGTATTAAAATTACTTGATCATGTTTATATTAATGATGTGGAGAATTGCTTATAGAGTAAGCAAGCTCAGATCTTGAAAATAGGATGTGGGTTTTAAGATGGTTTTAATATAAATAAGTTCATACAAGTGTGGTTTACAAAGAGTTTTATCTTGAAAGAGTTTAACTCTTTCATAAAATGATATTAAAAAACAAACCATGGAAATTCTATTTACAAGGAGTTTTATTGAAAAATGTAATTCTTTACAAAATGGTTTCTAGAAATAAATAGAGGTTTTGAAATGGTTTCCATTAAATGTCATAAATTGAATTTATGTACGTATTTTGAGATTTATGTAGGTGTTTTGAAATAATCTATCAAGGTTCTTTTCAACTCTTAGAGTTGTAACACTTTAAAGATGCTTTACTCTGACATTCCAAAAAGATTTAAGGGTGACCAGTCCTACAAAATGATTTGATGAATTTTATGTTTAAATAATGATCAAAAGATTATGCAAACTCCTCTATATATAAAAAAAACAAGGAAGTGACGTGGTCAAGACAGATAATGTCATTACAGTGGATGGAAGTGAGTTGCATATGTTTTGCTCATAAAAATGTTATTAAGAAAAGTTTTGTCTCCGTGAGTTTTGAATTAGTTCAAAAGCTTCTTAAAATGAGAATTTCAAAAGTTGTTTAGTAAATCATTAAAGTTTTGCAAAATATTATCTTCTCAAATATTTCAAATGTTTGGTAAAATGGATTTATTAAAATATTGCTAAACTCTTTAAGGGTGGTCATCCTAACATCAAGATTTGGAAAAGTTTACAAAAATATTTTATTTTCAAAACAACCACGCCCAGTTCTCAATTCAAGAAGGGCATAGTCTGCGAACTGAGTAGTTTAAAATATTTTATTTTCAAAACAATCATACCCAGTTCTCAATTCGAGAAGGGCATAGTCTGCGGACTAAGTTGGCTTTATACATATCAAGCTGAGGCTTGAAAAAGGGCACAGTCAAATGACTGAGCTAAGTTTTGTGAAAATCATTGCTAGCATACGAGTGTGCTCAAAATGATGTACTAGGCTCATGGTGGAGGCGGTTACGGACCAAAATGGTCGTAAACCAGAGCTCACCTCTACCTGTAGCCGAGTCGCTCAGGGAAGGCCGGAGGCCGGCGACGCCCTCTCCGAAATGAGAGGAAGCTCATGAGCAGACGCCTGGCTCGCTTGCTGTCTCATGAAAGGTTTTTTTCCTAGGGGAGGATGATCACTTGTTAAGTGTCACCAACCTGAGGGTCAGAGACACAGATCCATATGTATTTGGAACATACATATGTTCCCTGTGTTTTAAAAGTTCCAAAATGGGCACCTACTCTGTTTGGTTTTAAATGGATTTGTGTTGGTTTTAAATGGATTTATGTTTGGTTTACAGAAGATACCAAAAAAATATTTTAGGACATGAATACGTTTGCCATGTTGGTTTAAAAAGGGTTTGGTATCTTATATGCGGTTAAAAGAGGTTTATATAGAAAAATATTTTTGGACGTGAGAATGTCCGCATAGATAAAAGATTTCTATGCACATGCATTGCTTTTGAATAACCTCGAGTTGGGTTATAAATAAATTTAAATAAATGATCTTTTGGGACATGTAAATGTCCTCATGGGAAAAAATGTTATAAGAAAAATGTATTAGGACATATAAGTGTCATCATGCCATATGAAAAATATTTTTGGACATAGGCATGTCCTCATGGTAGATGAAAAATATTTTGGGACAAACAATTGTCCCCATGAGAAATAGTTTAGATGCATAGACATCACCTTTGAAAAACATCGAAATGGGGACACGCACAAAGTTTTATGAGTGTATTATAAAGAAGATTTCTATAAAAGGTTTCTTCCTATTGGTAGTTGATCACTTGATAAGTGTCTCCTACCGAATGGGCAAGGGATGCATTTAAATAAAAAAAAATGCTTGCTTACTGAGTTTATCACTCACGTTTTATTTTCCCAACCTTAGACAGGTTTAAGGGTTAAAGAAAACAGCAAAGCTAAAAGGTATTGGTATTTTAAAGAATGAATGGATGAATGTATTTCTTTTAATGAAATGGGATTGATTATGTATGGTGTAATAGATAAGTGATTATGTATAAAATTGTACATGAATTTTTATTTATGAATACATATGATGCCTACAATATGAAAGTAAAGGTACTTGTACGATAAATTTTATGATGATATGGATGAGTCCACTATGAATAATGACAAGTATATGCTTATATGATGAAAGGAAAGAAAATTTTTTTTTGGACGAGATCAAATTAAGAACCCCCCGCGTGATTAGGGCAACAATCCTGATCACATTTACCAATTGAAACGGTCTTAGAGTAAGGCTTGTGGAGGCCTCGAGTCGGGGGCGCCACAGGCTGAGGCTGGTGGAGGTAGTTTCTCTATTGTCTCGATTTCTGCTTTATCAACTTCAATTCCCTGTTTGGAGACCCGATGACCAAGTACGATGCCCTCTTGTACCATGAAATGACTCTTTTCCCAATTGAGAACCAGGTTTGTGTCCTCGCAACACTGGAGCATCTTCGATAAGTTGGTCAGGAACTCGTCATAGGAATTCTCGAATACCGAGAAATTTTCCATGAATACCTCCAGGAAGTCCTCCACCATGTCAGTGAAAATGACCATCATACAACGCTGAAATATAATTGGGGCTTTGCATAGGCCAAATGGCATTCTCATGAATGCGAACGTGCCATATAGACATGTGAATGTTGTCTTTTCTTGATCCTCCGATGCTATCATAATCTGGTGGTAGCCTGAATAGCCATCCAGAAAGTAATAGAATTCCCGCCCCGCCAACCAGTCCAGCATCTGATCAATGAATGGAAGCGAAAAATGATCCTTTCGGGTGGCTTCGTTCAACTTGCGATAGTCCATGCAAACTCGCCAACCAGTAACTATCCTGGTCGGTATCAACTCGTTGTTCTCATTGGAGATGACCTTCATACTATCTTTCTTTAGGTCGCACTGCACCGGGCTGAACCAAGAGCTGTCGGAGATCAGGTATATAACGCCTGCATCTAGCCATTTGATGATCTCCTTCTTGACTACTTCTTTCATAATTGGGTTCAACATTCTCTGTGCTTCGATAGATGGCTTGGAATTCTCTTCCACTTGAATCTTGTGCATGCAAAAGGATGGGTTGATGCCTCTGATGTCGGCTATGGTCCATCCTATGGCCTTTTCGTGATCTCTGAACACTCTGAGCAGTTTTTCTTCCTGCACGGGATCCAGTGCAGAAGAAATAATCACAAGGAGTGAGGATTCCGCTCCCAGGTAGGCATATCTGAGGTGTTTTGGCAAGGGTTTCAGCTCCAGAACAAGCGGCTCTTCGATTGACGACTTCAACTGTTTAAAAGATTCTGGCTTGAGCTCTAGCGATTCGAATTTCTGTGAGTATCATGGGAACGTTGGAGGTTGCTACAGGTAATGTATCATCTCTGCCAAATTGTCGTTAGATTCATTGGTTTCTCCAACCAGTGATGCTTCTAAGATGTCCTTGAAAGTTGAGATTTGGAATTCAGCCCGAACTGTCGAATCCACCATATCGATCATTAGAATTTCGTTTGGATCATTTGGTAACTGCATTGCCTTGAACACGCTAAAAGTAGCGTGTTCGCTCTGAACCCGCAAGGTTAGCTCTCCAGCCTGCACATCGATGATAGCCTTTCCCATTGTAAGGAAAGGTCGACCCAGAATGATTGGAACATCCCGGTCTTCTTCATAATCCAGGATAATAAAATCTGCAGGGAAGATGAACTTGTCCACCTTCACAAGAACATCATCGATAATGCCCTCCGGATATGTCATAGACCGGTCCGCCAGTTGCAGCATGACTGTCGTAGGTCGAGCTTCCCTGATGCCTAACTTTCTTAAAATCAACTTGGGCATGAGATTAAGCTGGCACTCAAGTCACATAGGGCTTTCCCGAAGTATTGGTTTCCGATTGTGCACGGGATAGTGAAACTCCCTGGGTCCTTGAGCTTAGGAGGCAGCTTCCTCTGTGCCATAGCACTAATTTCCCTTGTTAACGCCACTGTTTCGAATTACGTCAATCGCCTTTTCTTTGATAACACGTCTTTCATGAATTTGGCGTAGCTCGGCATCTGTTCCAAGGCTTCGACGAGAGGTATGTTGATGTGTAGCTACTTTAATACCTCTAAAAATTTCTTGAACTGGCCCTCCTTTTTATTCTTTGTGAATCTTTGAGGAAATGGAGGAGGCGGCCTCTGGTTTATGGCGATTTCAGCGTCCAGTTGCTTTTGGGTAATATTTGGTTCTCCTGTTTCCTGTGACTGCTGAATCAGAGGACTAGTGGGTTCAGTTACCGCTTCTGGTGGAATTGCGTCGGGTAACTGCTTTCCACTACGCGATGTGACTGCTCGCACCTGCTCTTTGCCTTTTCCTTTTGGGTTTTGCTCGGTATCGCTCGATAGTGAACCTTGAGGCCGGTTGTTTAGATCTGAGGCCAGTTGGCCTATTTGTGCTTCCAAGTTCCTGTTTGTCGTGATCTAGGATTGCATGAATTGCATAAAGAGGTTTTCCAAATCAGATTTCTTCTCTTCTCGCGGTGGTGGGTTGAATTGAGCTGGTCTTGCTGGCTATTGCTGCGGGGCCTGCCGCAAGAATCCAGGCAGCTGATTCGGCCTCGTCTGGTTGTTCCTTGAGAAATTAGGATAATTTCTCCAGCCTAGGTTGTAGTTGTTCGCATACGGATTTGCTGGGTTTCTCTGGAAATTTCTCATGTAATTAATGGATTCCGGATTAGAGGTACATTCATCACTTGGATAACCGAATTCACCACACCACGTGCAAATATTTGCTGCTGACGACTGCTGTGGTGTATGCGCCCCTACTACACTGACGTTGGCTGGCCTGGATAGATTCTAAATCTGCCTAGATAGAGCGTCGATGTGGGCCTTTATCGATGAAACTGCATCCAGTTGAAGTAGACCCCCACTTCGGCTTCTGTCAGATGGCAGTTGGTAGGTGTTGGCCGCCATATTTTCAAGTAGGGCGTATGATTCTCGATAGCTTTTCCTCACCAGAGAACCATTTGACGATGAATCCACCATGTGACGGGTGGATCCTGGAGACCATTGTAGAAGATTTGAATTTGAACCCACGGTTGAATTCCATGATGCGGGCATTTTTAGAGCAGGTCTTTGAAACGATCCCACACCTCTGATAGGGTCTCCTCTCCATGTTGCTTGAACAAGACTATGTCCATCCTCAGCTTGGCTAACTTGGCAGGCGAAAAATATTTCTCTTTGAATTTCTGAGCCAAGTCGTTTAATGTGTTGATAGAGTTCGGGGGCAAAGAATCTAGCCACTCCGAAGCTCTATCCCTTAGTGAAAATGGAAAAGTCCGTAGCCGCATTGCCTCATCGGAGACTCCGTTATGCTTGAACGTGTTCATGATCTACAGGAAATTTCGCAGATGGCAGTGTGGATCTTCAGACGCTAGACCTCCAAATTGCCCAATGGATTGGATGTGAAACCCTGATCTTAGACACGTGTATAAAACTCTAGGGTTGTAAATCCTAGGTAATGTATTAATAAAATATATATTCATGAGTATGAAAATATGTATGAATAAAGGTTAAAATAATTATTTATGAAATTTGGATAAATAGTGCACGTGAATAGTAACCCCTGGGATTAAGACACGTGATTAAGAGTTAATCACTTGGATTAACCTAATCACAAAAAGACGAAAAGGAGATTTAATCACTACAGGACGAAATAACAATTCTTTTCGATATTTTAATCCAATTTTGGATTTTAGTGGAAAATTAAAGAAAAATTCATAATTTGCATTCCGGGCGTCGGATTTTGATGAAATTTTTTATGGATGGTTAAAAATTCATGATGGACATGATGAATGGTTTAAGATATGATGAAAATCACAAATTAAGGGTCAAGATGAAACGTCAAAAGGGGATCAAAAAGTAGCTTAATTTTTCATTAATGCTACTTTTGACTTTTTATTAAATTAAATAATTAAAAAATAATAAATAATAAATGAACAGAAGCTATTGCAGGGGCATGGCAGGGGGTGGTTGGAAAATCGACCAAAATCAATGGTCCATGATCATCATCATTATAAACCAACGGCTAGGATTTAATTAGTTTAAAATAAATAAATTTTAAGAAAATAGGGCTGCCATAGGGGGGTTGTAGCAGCTGTAGGGTGGGCTTATCTTGGCTCAATGCACCTTTTAAAATTAGAAAAAAATACATTTTATAATTTAATACCTCAAGCAAGGGGTAAAATCCAATTTTATGGAAAATCCAACCCTATAAATTGGGCCAAGAGGGGATGTCCAAATGCACGCACCTATCCCAGATCCACTTGAGCAATCTTAGCTCCCAAAAGCTCCCACACATCCAAGGAAAGAGAGGAGAAAGTTAGAGAGAAAAAGTGTGAAAAAAAGTGGGATATCTCCACTTCGGGTAAGTGATTTCTATCCAAATTTATTTTGGATGTTAATTAGGATAAAACCATTCTTAAATAATTTCTAAGTATGAAAAAATAAGTATAATTATAATGCTTAATCGGAATTATGCCAAAACATCAAAAATTTGGAGCAAAGATGGAGCATTCGGGAAGATAGCATATGATGGGTGTAAATAATGCTCCAAAAATGATAAATGATTATTTGAGATGTATGAATATGATAAATATGATGTTGGAATAATGATATATTAATTTCATGATTTTTGGAATTAAGGATTATGCTTAACTGAATTTATATTGATTTTTAGTATATGGAGAAAGTGATTTATTTAGCCAAGTTAATGATGATAAATTCAAAATGTATAAATTTTCCCATGATGTACTAAGCATAAGCTATGTCATGGTATTTTTATTTTTAGAAAAATTATCAATTTTTGGAACCCATGAACAGTAACCCACGTCGCTGTGAACAGTAACATCGGGTGAACAGTAATGTGAACAGTACCACGAACAGTGATCGTGAACACTAATTTGATACAGTGACATGAACAGTAACTATGAATAGTAAACAACTTGTTTTTGGGAGAAATTGCGATTTATTTTTATATTTTGTGAGAATATATGAATGGAAATTTTTAAAGGATTTATGGATAAAAATCCATATAAGGAGGTAACGACCAAGTATTTATAAAGGGATAACCTCTATAGGAATGAGGCAATAAATAATTATAAAGCATGCATGGGAAGAAATCTAAGACATGAAATGATATAGATAAAATATCATTTTTCCTTGTATAGGGAAAGGAAAGGAAAAGGTGAAGGACACAGACTAAGGAGGTAAGCAAGTTCTATTTTGAAATTGCTTTTCAAATATTACAAATGATTGCAAATATAATTATGAAATATGTTTAAAGATGGTCACTCCTATAATGTTTGAAATAATAAAGGTTTGTTTGCTTCTCAAATGATTTTTATCAAGTTTATGGTCATGTCATGCCGGCATATGTATTTATGAACATGGTGCACAAGGAAGAGACTTTGGTGGAGGTAGTAAGTGTTGGAAATATGTGGAAAACAAGCCAAATCTATGTTTTGATGATTAACAAATCAATTTGAGTAAGTCTTGGCTACTAACATGTTTGTGGATATGTTTAAGGGATATACATTATAAGAACATAAAGCATTGAAGGCCAAGACGTTCCCCAAGTTGATTCCAAGATCGACTTGAAAGTGCCAAAACTGTCAAGAGTTGAAAATGGGAGAAGAACAAGTGAAGTCGCAGGCCAAGTCGACTCCACTTGCGACTTGGGAAGCCAAGTTGCAAACGAAGTCGACTCCAGCATCGACTTCAGTCGGGAGATTCACTCCAGAGCTGAATTTGGGATGGAAGAATGCCGAAGTCGACTCCAGTTGCGACTTGAGTAAAGTCATAGACGAAGTCGACCCCAAGTTCGACTTGATGCTCTCAAGCTCAAAGATGCAGTTTCAAGTTCAGTCCAAGATTCAACTTGAGTGTTTTCAATACCTAATCAAAGGTGCAAGATCAACTTAAATTTATCAAGTCCAAAGCAAAGATTCAAGCATGCTCTAAGATGAAGAAGCTTCAAGCATGTTCCAAGATCAATATGAATCAAAAGCAAGCAAGGAGCATGAATCTACCATGCAAGACACAAGTTCTTCAAGATTCATATGTGAAACTATTCCAGAATAAAAATGATCAAAGAAAGAAGCCAAGCAAGCTAAAAAGAAGACAATGATTCAAAAGAAAATCAAGAAACAAAGCATTCCAAGTTTTTAAGATCATCAAGCTTCCTGCCGAGGTGAAGTCGCACCCGAAGTCGACTTCACCTACGACTTGGGTCAAGTCGAGGACCAAGTCGACCTAGCCTGGAACTTGAAGTAGCTACGGAGAAGCGAAGTCGCACCCGAAGTCGACTCCATCTGCGACTTGGGCGAAGTCGCATCCGAAGTCGACTCCGCCTGCGACTTGGGTCGCAACGGTCGGAATTTATTCGAACGTTGGCGCATTAAATGCGCGCCACCTACCTTCTAACGTTCGGATTCCCTCCAAAATTATAAAAGGCATTCATGTTGAACGAGGGAAGTAGCTGAGAATCATTAAGTGTGCTTAACTCACATCTACAAGAGCTCTAAAGAGATCAAGCCATTCAAAGAGGAAGAACTTCGCTTCAAACTGCAAGAGCCCAACTTCAGAATCTTCAAAGCCTACATTACGAATTCTTCTCTGCGCCAAACTGCTTCTACACATCTGTAAAGTGTAGACTTCTTTTATTATTTCTTTGTTTGTATTGAACTTGATTTAGTTTGAGGAACTAAGATCAAGTGTAAGCAAAGTAGTGTCTGATTGGAGTGGAACTCAATACCTACTTGTGCTGTGATTTGTTGATGCCCCCTAGAGCTGGAATCTAGAAGAGAGCAGTGGCTCTAATTGTATTTGAAGAATACAATAGTGGAACCCAAGTCACAAGGAGTGTGAGCTTGGAAGAGTGGAGTAGGGAGGTTGCCCGAACCACTATAAACATCTTGTGTGCTTGATTTACATTTCTGCTCTTTATATTATATTGCTTTCCATTTCATTTCTTCATTAAGGGGACTAGATTAATCCGGGGTAAAGTTTCTGTTTAAGTTATAAATTTTTAAATACCCAATTCACCCCTCCCCTCTTGGGTAATTGCCATCAACTCGGGACCAACAAGTGGTATCAGAGCGGGTCTTTGAGTTAAACCAAAGAGATCTATTGATATGGCATCCCAATCGATTCCCGTTCTCGCTTTTGCTGAGGGCCAATCATTCACTAGGCCACCATTGTCTGATGGGAACAACTTTGGTTATTGGAAGCTTCGTATGAAGCAACTCATTATGGCTACCGATATGGACTCTTGGATTGCAATCCAAGATGGTGTAACATTGCCTATAGATGAAAGAGCTTCCAAGTGGACCGAAGAGGAAGTAAGAACTGTAAAGAGCAATGCTAAAGCTATGAACTCACTATTTTGTGCTCTTACAGCTTCCGAATATGATAGAGTATCATCTTGTCTAACCGCTAAAGAAATATGGGATACTCTAACATCCATTTATGAAGGAACCTCTCAAGTCCAAGGGACTAGGAGAAATATTTTGATAGGAGAATTGGAAAACTTTAGAATGTTAGAAACAGAAAATATTTCTGAAATGTTTGCTAGATTCTCTAAGATTACTAACGCTTTGAAAGGTCTTGGAAAGGCTATTTCTGAATCTGAACAGGTCATGAAGATACTAAGAGCTCTACCGGAATCTTGGACTCCAAAGATTATGGCAATTGAAGAAGCCAAAGACCTAAATACACTAAAGCTAGAAGATCTTATTAGCTCATTAATGTCACATGAGCTAATCAAGAGAAGAAATGAAGATCAACACAAAGGCAAGAAAGCCATTGCATTAAAAGCGGCACACAACTCAGAAAAATCTACCTCCTCGTCTCACAACGACAATGAAGACATAGCACTACTCACTCACAAATTCCGAAAATTTGTGAGAAAAGAAAGGAACTTCAAAGACCTCAAAGAAAGATCACGAAGAGAGAAGAAGAAGGAACCAACAAAGTGCTATAGATGCGGAGGTGTGGGACATGCAATCTCAATGTCCTACACCGGAAGAGAGGAAGGAATGACATGAAGGTAGAAAATACCAAAGACCAAAGGGGAGAGGCATGTATGTCAATGAAGAGACTTCATCAACAAGCAGCTCTTCAACCGACGAATTTGAGGCGGCAAATTGTGCAAGAATATGCTGCATGGCGCGGATCGAGCAAGAAGAAGATTTGTTGTGTTTGAACACAACGGAAGTTTTGGAAGAACAAACCACTTCAACAAAGTATACAGAAAATGAAGAGGTAACTTCCAAACTTTGCCATTCTCAATCTACTTATTCTTCTTTTCATGATTGCCTCAAATGTGCTGAATTAGAAGAACTACAAATTGCTTATGATTTATTATATGAGGAAATCAAAAAGCTAGGAAACAAGTTGTCATTGAAGAGACAACAATGTAACTTCGTTATTATTGAAAATGGAAAACTAGCTGAAAAATCAACAAAACTGAAAGAAGAAAATGAATCATTGATAAATGAGATAGAAAAATTGAAAAATAAGAACGAATCATTAAATGAATCATTAGCAAAGTTCTCTAATCCCGGAGAAAATGTAAAGATGTTTCTGAACGTGACTGCTCAAACAAATAAAAGAGGTCTTGGATATTATACATTTGAGCAAAAAGAAAGTGGCAAATCGAATGTGCCAATACTTGAGAAATATCAAACCAAAACTGCACCTATATACAAGCCACAAAGGAAAAATGTTATGTGGACTAGAAGGCCAACGTTTGAACCATTGCATACTTGGAGGTCTACTCCAATATTACCTATGGCTTGCAATTTCTGCAATAAAATGGGTCATAAAGCCTATAAATGTAACTTTAAGAAACTACATGACCATGGTGCAAAATTAGTTTGGGTTCCAAGGAACACAAGATTTGGGCTTTCTAAGTTAGAGCAACAAAGGTTGAAAAATATTACTAACCTAAATGGACCCATAAAATGGGTACCAAAGAGATAAGATTTGGTTGTTTATTTTTCAGATATGTTTCAAGGCAAAGGCAAACAACGTATGGTTCATGGATAGCGGTTGTTCAAGGCATATGACCGGAGAAAGAAGTCTATTTCATAAACTTAAGCCTTGCAACGATGGAATGGTTGCCTTTGGCAATAATGAGAAAGGTAAAATTAAAGGTAAAAGAAATATTTATAGTATTTCAAATGTATGCATGGAAGATGTTTTGTTTGTTGAAGGACTCAAGCATAACCTAATGAGCATTAGTCAATTATGTGACAAAGGATACAAGGTTGTGTTTGAATCATCTATATGTAATGTATTTGATGGAGAACATATCATGTTTAGTGGAAAAAGACATGGAAATGTATATTTGGTTTCACTTGATGAATTAGATGGTCAATGTCTAATGGCCATTGATAATGATCCATGGGTTTGGCATAAAAGGCTTGGACATATAAACATGGAAAATATAAAGACCCTATGGAAGAAGAGTTTGGTAGAAGGCTTGCCAAAGTTGAAATATGACAAAGACAAAATTTGCAAGGCATGTCAATTATCTAAACAACCTAAGATGCCTTTCTCTACCAAAAAGGAAATATCCACCACTAGGCCACTTGAATTGCTACACATGGATCTATATGGGCCATCCGATATTTTAACCATTGGTGGAAAGAAATATGTATTTGTTATTGTTGATGATTTTTCAAGGTTCACATGGATAATTCTCTTAGCTAGCAAAGATGAAGCCTTCCCTATGTTTTCAACTTTTGTAAATTTGGTGCAAAATGAAAAACAAAGTACTATTATGACTATAAGAAGTGATCATGGTGGTGAATTTGAAAACAAACGATTCATAGAGTTATGTAATGAAAAAGGAATTCATCACACATTTTCTGCACCAAGAACTCCACAACAAAATGGAGTAGTTGAAAGGAAAAACAGAACTATACAAGAGATGGCTAGAACAATGCTAAATGAGAGCAAATTATCCAAGAAATTTTGGGGTGAAGCTGTAAGTACAGCTTGTCATGTTTTGAATCGAGTTACCATTAGAGAAATCTTGAAAAAGACCCCATATGAGTTATGGAAAGGAAGGAAGCCAAATATTTCTTATTTTCATGCCTTTGGATGCACATGCTATGTTTTGAACAATGGAAAAACCAACTTGGGAAAATTAGATGCTAAAAGTGATGAGGCAATATTCCTTGGCTACTCATCAAATAGCAAAGCATATAGAATATTCAATAAACGAAACCAAGTTGTAGAAGAGTCCATACATGTTGTTTTTTATGAAACTAACCCATGCTACAAAAGAAAAGATGATTTAAGTGATGCAGATGATATAGTAAGCAATTTTGAAAAACTGCATATGGAAAAGCAAGAAGATTCCATGGAGGAAAGGGTAAGTGAAGGTAATAATTTCTACAAACCTCCAACTGATTTAAAATTCAAACATGCCCATCCAATTGAACAAGTTATAGGGAATGTGTATGAAGGTGTAAAAACTAGAAGGTCAAAGCAAAATGTTTGTGGACAATACGCCTTTGTATCCAAAATTGAACCTTCTAATATTGATCAAGCTCTTGATGATGAAAACTGGATTATAGCAATGCAAGAAGAGCTAAATCAATTTGAAAGAAACCAAGTTTGGCACCTTATTCCTAGACCAAACGATTGCACTGTTATTGGTACCAAGTGGGTCTTTAGGAACAAATTAGATGAAAGTGGACTTGTAGTGAGAAACAAAGCTAGACTTGTGGCAAAAGGATATTCACAAGAAGAAGGAATAGATTTTGAGGAATCCTATGCCCCGGTTGCTAGATTGGAAGCAATTCGCATCTTATTAGCTTTTGCATCTCACATGAACTTTAAATTGTTTCAAATGGATGTTAAAAGTGCATTTCTGAATGGATATATAAATGAAGAGGTGTATGTAGAACAACCACCTGGATTTGAAGAAAAAGATCAATCTAAATTTGTATACAAGTTAACCAAAGCATTATATGGATTAAAACAAGCTCCAAGGGCTTGGTATGATAGATTGAGCAAATTTCTGATTGATCATGATTTTCAAAAAGGAAAGGTAGACACCACTTTGTTTATCAAATACAAAAAAAGGATATATTGATCATTCAAATTTATGTTGATGATATCATTTTTGGTGCTACTAATGAGAATCTTTGTCAAGAATTTTCTGAGCTTATGCAGAAAGAATTTGAGATGAGTATGATGGGGGAGCTGAATTTCTTCCTTGGACTGCAAATCAAGCAACTAAATGAAGACATTTTCATCAACCAGTCCAAGTATATCAAAGAAATGTTGAAGAAGTTTGGCATGGAAAATAGCAAAGCAGCAAACACGCCAATGAGCTTAACAATCAAAATCGACAAAGATGAAAAAGGAAAAATAGTTGATTTGAAATTATATAGAAGCATGATAGGTTCTTTGTTGTATTTAACTGCTTCTAGGCCTGACATATTATTTAGTGTGTGTATGTGCTCTAGATTTCAATCATGTCCAAAAGAATCACACTTGGTAGCTGTGAAAAGAATTTTCAGATACCTAGTAGACACTACCAACATAGGACTTTGGTATCCAAAGGGCTCTAATTTTGATCTAATCGGCTACTCGGATGCGGATTTTTCCGGTTACAAAGTAGATAGAAAAAGAACTAGTGGAACATGTAAATTTCTTGGGAACATGTTGGTTTCATGGTTTTCAAGAAAACAAACTAGTGTTGCTCTATCTACGGCGGAAGCCGAATACATTGCCGCCGGGAGCTGTTGTGCTCAATTACTTTGGATGAAACAGCAACTTAGGGACTATGGCATGGATTTTAAAGATATACGCATCAGATGTGATAATACTAGTGCCATATGTCTAACTAAAAATCCAGTCTTGCATTCTAGGACCAAACATATAGACCTTAGACACCATTTCATTAGAGAACATGTAGAAAATCATGACATATGCTTGGTATATGTAAGAACAGAGGATCAAGTTGCAGACATATTTACAAAGCCCCTAGCAAAAGAAACATTCTATAATATTAGAAATGACATGGGAATGATTGAATTAACTTAGCATAAACTTTGGGGGAGCACCTGTTTAGGGGGAGCAAACTCACCTATCTTTTTACCCTCTAACTTTTTGATATATTGACAAAAAGGGGGAGAAGAGTAGGATTTGAGGGGGAGAAGAGTAGGATATGTTTGGGGAGAAGAGTAGGATATGTTTGCATGAGCATAAGAATGATAAAATTTCACAATACAAAATGAGCATGTTATTTTTTAAGCAATTGAAAGGTATGCACACTCAAATCAGTTTTGTCAATCATCAAAAAGGGGGAGATTGTTGGAAATATGTGGAAAACAAGCCAAATCTATGTTTTGATGATTAACAAATCAATTTGAGTAAGTCTTGGCTACTAACATGTTTGTGGATATGTTTAAGGGATATACATTTGAAGAACATAAAGCATGGAAGGCCAAGTCGTTCCCCAAGTCGACTCCAAGATCGACTTGAAAGTGCCAAAACTGTCAAGAGTTGAAAATGGGAGAAGAACAAGTGAAGTCGCAGGCCAAGTCGACTCCACTTGCGACTTGGGAAGCCAAGTCGCAAACGAAGTCGACTCCAGCATCGACTTCAGTCGGGAGATTCACCCCAGAGCTGAATTTGGGATGGAAGAATGCCGAAGTCGCAAACGAAGTCGACTCCAGTTGCGACTTGAGTAAAGTCATAGACGAAGTCGACCCCAAGTTCGACTTGATGCTCTCAAGCTCAAAGATTCAGTTTCAAGTTCAGTCCAAGATTCAACTTGAGTGTTTTCAATACCTAATCAAAGGTGCAAGATCAACTTAAATTTATCAAGTCCAAAGCAAAGATTCAAGCATGCTCCAAGATGAAGAAGCTTCAAGCATGTTCCAAGATCAATATGAATCAAAAGCAAGCAAGGAGCATGAATCTACCATGCAAGACACAAGTTCTTCAAGATTCATATGTGAAACTATTCCAGAATAAAAATGATCAAAGAAAGAAGCCAAGCAAGCTAAAAAGAAGACAATGATTCAAAAGGAAATCAAGAAACAAAGCATTCCAAGTTTTTAAGATCGTCAAGCTTCCTGCCGAGGTGAAGTCGCACCCGAAGTCGACTTCACCTGCGACTTGGGTCAAGTCGAGGACCAAGTCGACCCAGCCTGGAACTTGAAGTCGCTACGGAGAAGCGAAGTCGCACCCGTAGTCGACTCCATCTGCGACTTGGGCGAAGTCGCATCCGAAGTCGACTCCGCCTGCGACTTGGGTCGCAACGGTCGGAATTTATTCGAACGTTGGCGCATTAAATGCGCGCCACCTACCTTCTAACGTTCGGATTCCCTCCAAAATTATAAAAGGCATTCATGGTGAACGAGGGACGTAGCTGAGAATCATTAAGTGTGCTTAACTCACATCTACAAGAGCTCTAAAGAGATCAAGCCATTCAAAGAGGAAGAACTTCGCTTCAAACTGCAAGAGCCCAACTTCAGAATCTTCAAAGCCTACATTACGAGTTCTTCTCTGCGCCAAACTGCTTCTACACATCTGTAAAGTGTAGACTTCTTTTATTATTTCTTTGTTTGTATTGAACTTGATTTAGTTTGAGGAACTAAGATCAAGTGTAAGCAAAGTAGTGTGTGATTGGAGTGGAACTCATCACCTACTTGTGCTGTGATTTGTTGATGCCCCCTAGAGCTGGAATCTAGAAGAGAGCAGTGGCTCTAATTGTATATGAAGAATACAATAGTGGAACCCAAGTCACAAGGAGTGTGAGCTTGGAAGAGTGGAGTAGGGAGGTTGCCCGAACCACTATAAAAATCTTGTGTGCTTGATTTACATTTCTACTCTTTATATTATATTGCTTTCCATTTCGTTTCTTCATTAAGGGGACTAGATTAATCCGGGGTAAAGTTTCTGTTTAAGTTATAAATTTTTAAATACCCAATTCACCCCTCCCCTCTGGGTAATTGCCATCAACTCGGGACCAACAGTAAGCGGATCGGGGATCCCCCTTCACTATTGCCGAGTCGCAAGGGCTATGTGCCGGCGGTGTCCTCCCAAGAGGGTGGAGGCAAAGGTATGTCGCCCCAAACCGAAACGTCACTTCCTTACCTCAAGACTTTATTGATTGGTAAATGTGAATTAGGATTGTTGCCCTGATCACGCAGCGGATTCTTAATTAGATCTCGTATAAATTTTTTTTCGATTTGTTTCTTTATCCATCCTCATTTCTTTTCTTTGTGTCGCACTTCATTCATCTTGTAAGTAACGATACACTTGTAATTTCGTGGCACATAACATTTTAACATACTACGCGGTTCCCTTACATACTTATTCGTAAACTTATCCCCTGACAGTTGTCATCAATTGTATATATCATTCATAAAATTTTCATCTGGTTCTCTTACATCCTTGGTTTTCAGAACCTGGCCAAGCCATAACCATATAAAATTCATTCATAATCGAATGCTAAACACTTACACTTGTACATATACATTATTGTTTCTCAAAATTTCCAATCATATCATTCGATACACATAACTAATCATTTAGTACATACATGATTACTATGTCATACCTTTCCTTAGTTACATCATGCTCTCCACCTCTTGAGCTGCCCTATACCTGTCTGAGGTTTGGGAAAACAAAATGTGAGTGATGAACTCAGTAAGCAAGCATTTTGCATTTTCATATAAATGCATTTCTTTCCGTTCGGTAGAGACACATATCAAGAATCAACTACCAACAGAAAGAAACCTTTCATAAAAACCGTTCATTTAACCCTTCATAAAACTTTTCCTTCAAATCCTTCATAAAACCTTTCATTTAAATCATTCATGACAACCCTTCATATAAACCATTCCTATCAACTTTTCATATAAACTTTTTATAGTAGGACAGATGTATGTCCTAAATTATTTTTATACGAACCTATATTCATGAGGACAATCTTATGTCCTAAATCATTTGCATATAAACCTTATTATATAAGGACAATTATATGTCCTGAAACAATTTCGTATAAATCTTTTTCAATACAACGCATATGCATATGTAAAAAGTGTCCTGAAATAGATGAGTAAATATTATTTTCTGTGGACATTGTTATGTCCTAAAATATCATTAAATAAACATTACTTCATGTGGACATCATCATGTCCAAAACATATCCTCATGTCCCTATTTTGGGGTTTCTAAAACAAATGATATGCATATATGTTTCTAACCCTCTGTTAGGTGACACTTACCAAGTGATCATCCTTCCATAGGAAAGAAATCATTCATGTGACTACACTGCTAGCTAGGCGGTTGTCCATGATCCTGCTCCCATTTCAGAGAGGGTGCCGCCGGCCTCCTGCCTTCCCTTAGCGACTTGGCCACAGGTAGAGGTTGGCCTTAGTATGCAACCGTCTAGGTCTGCAACCGCCTCCACCATGGGCTTAGTACGCGATTCCTGTGCACATTCGTTTGTATTCGCATCGTCATGCTGTTATGATTTCATAAAATCAACACAATTCTAAATCCATGTGATTTTTCAAATAAAAACTTGATATCATGATCCATTGTAGTCCTCAGACTGAGTCCATCTCAAATTGATAACTAGACATAATTATTTTTCAAAGATAAAATATTTTCATAAACCATCTTCAAATAATAATGTTAGGATGACCACCCTTGAAGAATTTTAAAAACATGTTAAATCAATTTTACAAAATATTTATAATACTTGAGAAAATATCATTTTCAAGAATATTTCTTGTTTATTGATAAACCGTTTTATAATCATCTTGTAAACCGATTTCGAAACATTTCAGTAACTGAAAAGAATAGACTTTTCTTCTGAATATTTTTATTTCCTTTTCTGGACTTTTTATGAACAAAGGATAGGCAAACGCATCTGCTTCCATTTTATTGGCATTATATACCTCGTCCACACACCATCTTTACCACTTTGATGTAGAGAAGCATTTGCACTATCTTTTGAATTTCATTTAAACGAAATAGTCATCAAATCATTTTAAACAAATGAGTACAAGACATTTTTCAAAGTATTTCAGTCTTCAAAGAGACTGAAGGTATTTTGACAAGTCATTTCAAAACATCTATATAAACCATTTTAAAACATTTATAAGTCATTTCAAATGCCCTATTTATTTACAAATGTGATTATATGAAAGATCATGTAATTTTCTCAAAACCCTTTAGGAATAGAATTCCCAATGTTTGTTTCTAATATCATCTTGGAAAAGAATTAAAAATTCTTTCATCATAAATGCCTTTGAAATATCATCTCTAGGAACTTACTTAACCAGAAACCATTTCCAAACACGTCATTAATACGGAGTAAAATTATACCTTCCAATTTTGAGCATGCTTAAAATGAAGCAATGCTAAAACTTTTCATTAAATTCATATTTTCAAGAATTGAATTCGCTTACTTTGCAAGCACAATTTAAATTCATCAATACATGTTCTTGAGACAAAACCAACATTCATGAAGGTTCGCTTACTTACCTTGTAAGCAATCTTGAAACATCTTAATAACACAAGTTCGATTCATTTCAACATTTAATAACAAAATAGCATTTGAAAATGCTACCTAAAGCATCATTGTAAAACATTTGTAATCATTTCAACTTTCCAAATGAAATCCATATTTTCAAAAGGTTGCTTGCTTACCTGAGTCGATTCTTTATGCTTTCCATCCCTCGTTTTTTTCCTTCAACTCACATATACGTGTCACATGGGTTTAATCCCATATGGCCCGTAACATGCTAACTTTAAATCATTCTTTCCTTGACATTAGCACTTGTATTTCCCTATAACCACATATCCATACAAATTTAATACATGAGTTGTTTCTTTCCTTCTATACTTATATTTTGTGTAAGAATTTCTTGAAATTATTCAAGATATCCTTTCATATCTCATAACATGCTAATTTTCTATCAAAACTTGGTTTAAAATGTTCATCCACATTTCTTATTTACATACCGTTTTTAATAATCATTAATATCCACTTTCCTTGATGGTGACATATTACGCACTCACCTTTATAAGTATAGCAATTGCTCATTTATTTTATTAAATACCCAAGTCCAAGGTATTTATTTATTTAAATTTTCAAAGAACTTGCTTATATTCAACTCTTTGAATTTACATTCATCTTTTTAACCACCACATACGTATATAACTTAGTGATTGTTTATTTCTTCATTTAATCTCCATGTTTAGAGTTCTAAGCTTATTAAATCATTCAAATAACTTGTTTACAATCTTTAACAAGCTAAGTTCACTCTAAATTTTTGAAAAGTAATCTATTTCAATTTAGCCACATATACATACATATTTGTCATATACTACTCCTACTCTTTCATTTTTTGTATGTATATATAAAAGAATTATCAACCAATAACTCTTATAATCATCTTGAGAGTTTTTATAGAATCTATAGCAAGTTAAATTCAATCAAAATTTCTGAAATTTATCCCCTTTTACAAAACAGCCCTATATAATCTCATATTTCCAAATTTCATTTACGAAATTTGCACCTTAACTATACATACATAAGGTGCTATCTATCAACCATTCTTATAACCATTTATAGGGCTAGTTTATGATTTATAATACCCTAAATTCACTTAAAATTTCTAAAACTTGAATATAACAGAAATTTAAATCTATACATAATTTGGGCGTCCACTTGAAGGTATACCCATATATGATATATTCTTAATTCATTAACCCTTCGAGCTAGGAATTCATCATATAACAATTGTTTAATTATTGAATTAAATCAAAATACACAGAAATTCCTCCCTTCCATAACTAGGTTGCACGTCCCATAAATGGCAGAAATTTCATGTTCTTCATATGCAGATTGGACGTCCCCTTAAAATGGCATGAATGTTTTTGTTTTTTTCCCATATACTGCTGGACGTTATTTGTGCATGGAATAAATGACATAAAAAATTTATTGCAACATACCTGCTGGACGTAAATGGAGCAGGGAACAAATAAAATAAAAACTTAGCATTCATACCTGAAAATGGACGTCCCTGCTACCCCTTTTGCAATTTCCATTTTTTTTTCTTCCTCCCATCACATTAAACCCTTCTCCATTGCTGCCCATTACCTATTTATAAGAAGTTGAAATCTGCCCCTTTTTATGCCACCGAATTATGCATTTTATCCATTTAATGTGCTGCCTCAATATTGACCGTCCATCTTCTCTTTCCATGGCTAAATCTGAACCGTCCAAAGCATGCTTGCTGCCCAAGTTTCCATGCTCCTATGGACTACCTAGCTGCCCTAAATTCCACCCTATAGTTGCTGGAAAATAAATTTTTAAATATTTAATTGTTGCTGAAAATAGATGGACGTCCATGTTGTCAACTGTATTTATTGGCTGCTGCAAAAACTGGATGTCCATGTTGTTCCCTTTATTTATTTGCTACTGCACATTTTCACCATTTAAATAATCTGCCCATTTATTTCATAGCTGTGGACGTCCCTAGGTTGCTACATTTTCATGTAGTTTTTGCATTTTTTATTTATTAATAATTGCCCAAAATTCATACACATGGTTGTCCACATTATGCACGTCCACTTGGCTTTATATTATGGCATTTTATGCCATAGAATTTCATTTTAATTTATGGCCATTTATTTACCCTAATTGCATAGGTAATTTAGATACATATTTATTATTAAAAAAATCAAATATCCAATGCATTTTACCATGGGCGTTCCACCATTGGCCTCATGTGCATTTGGTTGCAATTAGTCAAGATTTGCATTAATTTTAGTTGAATTTAATTGCTTCAATTTAATCCAAATGTATACTACAATGACATGTGTCCATGGTTGGTACAAAAGTCAACATTGCTTTAATGCAAATTCACCTTTAGTGTCCATAAGTCAAATACCTTAATTACATCCCATCGTTAATAGTTAATCACACTTAACACATGTCATTTAGGATTTTCTAGCAAAGTTTAGCATAATCCTATCCATTCCTAATTTAGAGCACCTTAGCTTAGTCATATAAGAATCTCATCTCAAAAACATGAATAGATGCTAAGATATTAGCAAAATGATTTAATTCATAAAATATCATATAATCTTAGTCGATTAATCCCTTTCCTTCCATAATTTTTTATGATCCAAATCATCCATAAGATCAAGCCCATAATTATATGCTAGTCTTTCAAATTTCACCTCAATTCGCCTTATAGGCGTTAAGTTATGAAATTTCTAGCATTTTTCAACTTACCTCATTAATTATCATCCTAATTTCCATAAATCAAATTATGAAAAATTAAAAATATTATTCATGATATATTTATAGTTTCCAATTATTATTAAGTCACTTTAATCCTATTGACCCATATTAACTTATAACGATTAATTTAATCGTCATTTATAATTATTGGTACTAATTGTGATAAATTCTCAAAATAACAAAATCATTCAAAATCCAATTAAATCATTCACGAATCATATTTATATGGCTAATGTATACACGTAAGCCCTTCATAGATTAAGGTATCATACCATCTTAGGCTATCTCTTAAATTTTTAAGTCATTCTACCTTGTAAATCATAAGATATAAATATATCAATTTTTAAATCAATAAATAAAATGATAAATAGCATTAATTACAATTTTCACATAAGCATCCTTCAGTGTGCATAACTATCATAATAACCTTGGAAAATTAACTTAATCACCTTGTTCGAATTAATTTCCCTAGTTCCATCTTGTGACAAACTTTAAACTACTTTGCTAGGTTTTAAAAGAGGTAGGGTTTCACAAAAGGAAAGTCATGTGTGAATGAATGCATTGCATTTTTATGAAATGCATAAGTATGAAAAAGTTTACATGATGTTTTATCGAAACAATATTTCAAAAAGGGATGGTGCAAATAATTCTCTACATGAGAATGACAAATCACCTGGTGTAAGAGGTATATAATGCCGGAAAAATCAAAAGTCATGCATGTAGGAGACCATGTAGGCTAATCAAGGTAAAGGACACAAGGTCCCCCTTGACGAGGCCAAGTCGGAGAGAGAGCCGACGTATTGGGCCATGCTATGTGAGATGTTTCCTGGACTAGCGTACCCATACACGAAGATCTATGTCAGAAATGGAAAGGAAGTATTTGCACATCCAATGTTTATGAAATGATTTTTATAAAAAAGTTTCTATTCCATTGGTAGTTGATCACTTGGTAAGTGTCTCCTATCAAATGGGAAGAAATGCATTTGAATGAAAGGAAAATGTTTACTTGCCAAAGAAAAAGGCTTGCTTACTGAGTATTTGTGAAACCTCAATCTTAGACACGTATAAAACTCTAGGGTTGTAAACCCTAGGTAATGTATTAATGAAATATATATTCATGAGTATGAAAATATGTGAGAATAGAGGTTAAAATAATTAATTATGAAATTTGGATGAATAGTGCACGTGAATAGTAAACATGAGATTGAGGAATATGTTAAGTTAATCACTTTGGATTAACTCATAAAAGACGAAAAAGGAAGCTTCCCACTAAAGGAAAAAAGTGCTTTTTAGATTAAAATAATAATTTTCAAATTTTTTTGGATTTTTGTGAAGAAAACATAGAAAAATTCATATCTTACAATCCGAAAGTCGGATTAAGGTGAAATTTTGTATGAACGACTAAAATATTATGCCGAATATGATGGAAGGATTGGATTAAGCCAAATATTATGGGAAATGTATTTCTTGGGGAGCAAGTAAGTGAGGCTTAACTTTTCCAAAGCAAGTCATTAATTCTACTTTTTACTTTTTGAAAAAGTAGCTTAAGATATGATATTTTAATGAAATAAAAAATGCAAAAAATCCCCAAAGTGTAACATGGGAAAATGTGAGCTAGCATGGGGATTTGTGCTAACAATTCAATGGTTGAGATGAGCTCAATCAAGGATAATCAACGGTTGAGATTAATCACGTCTTTTGATGAAAATCAAGCAATTAATGGATGGATCAGCTATGACAACTTGTGGACAGAAATTTTCCACCTAGGATAATGAGAAATTTCTTGAAAATGAGGTGGAAATGACCTAAGTAAAGATATTTATAATTTAGCCCAAAATTCAAGGGGGTAAATTACAATTTCATGAAATTTGGGATGCTATAAATAGGGGAGGGTGCCTTGTACGAATTTCACAACCATCCCAAGCTCAAAATACTTGAGCAAGCTCATTTCCCCACCCCATCCACGTTCTAAGCAAGAGAGGAAGAAAGAAAGGAAGGGAAGAGAGAGAAAGGGGGAAAGGAGATTTTGGCTCACTTAATGTAAGTGGATCCTCCTCAAATTTGTGCATGATGTTATTTAGGGTATAAAATGCTTAGCTAAGGCCTAAGTATGATTAATTAAGTATAGTTACCATGCCAAAATGGAATCATGCCAAAACATGATAAGTTTGGAGCAAAGATGGAGCATTCAGGAAGATAGCATATGATATGTGTAAATAATGCTTCAAAAATGATAAATGATGATTTGGGATGTATGAATATGATAAATATGATGTTGGAATGATGATATATTAATTTCATAATTTTTGGAATTAAGGATTATGCTTAAGTGAATTTATGTTGATTTTTAGTATATGAAGAAAATGATTTATTTAGCCAAGTAAATGATGATAAATTAAAAATGTATGAAATTTTCCATGATATACTAAGCATAAGTTATGTCATGGTATTTTTTATTTTTGGGAAAATATCAATTTTTAGAACTCATGAACAGTAACCCACGTTGCTGTGAACAGAACCTCAGTAAACGTGAACTGTGATTTGCCACAGTTAATTGCTACAATAATCTGTTAGAGTGACATGAACAGTAATTATGAACAGTGAACAACATATTTTGGGAAAAAATGAGATTTATTTTTATATATTTATGAGGATATATTGATGGAATTTTTAAAGGATTTATGTATAAAAATCCATCTAAGGAGGTAATGACCAAGTATATTTATAGGATTAACCTCTATAGAAATGAGGTAATGGATGATTATAAAGCATGCATGGGAAATAAACTAAGACATGAAATGATATAGATAAAATATCATTTTTTCTTGTATAGGAAAAGAAAAGGAAAAGGTGGAGGACACAGACTGAGGAGGTAGGCAAGCACAACTTTGAAAATTTGATTTTATTCTCAAGTATTTATGAAATATGTTTAAGGGTGGTCATTCCTATAATGTTTTGAAATGATGAATGTTTATGAGTTTTTATGAAAAGTCATGCCGACATATTGATATCATTTGATGTTCATGGACATGTGCACATATATGATGCATAATGAAGAGGCTTTGGTGGAGGAAATAAGATCGGGGATCCCTCTTCACCATTGCCAAGTCGCAAGGGCTGTGTGCCGACGGCGTCCTCCCAAGATGTGGGGGCACAAGGAAGAGGCTTTAGTGGAGGTAGAAAGCGGATCAGAGGGTCCCCCTTCACTATTGCCGAGTCGTATGGGCTGTGTGCCGACGGCGTCCTTCCTAGAGGTGGAGGTAAAGGAATGTTATGTGTGAATGAATACATTGCATTTTCATACATGGATTGAAAAGGAAAGCATGGATTTGAAATGATATTTTTAAGGGATGGTGTAAATAATTCTCTACATGAGAATGACAAGTCACCTAATGTAAGAGGTATATAATGCCGAAGAAATCAAAAGTGGTGCATGTAGGAACAATGTAGGCGTCAAGAGGAAGAGAGATTCCCCTTGATGAGGCCAAGTCGGAGACAGCCGGCGTATTGGACCATGCTATGTGAGATGTTCCCTGGGCTAGCGTACCCGCACACGAAGGTTTTTGTCAGGAATGGAAAGGAAGCATTTGCACATCCAATGTCTATGAAAAGGTTTCTGTGCATTCGATAGTTGATCACTTGGTAAGTGTCTCCTATCAAATGGAGAGAAATGTATTTACAAATGGTTTACATGAATGGTTTTCATGAATGGTTTATGAAAGCTTTCCAAAAATAGTTTACGAAAAGGTTTCTATTCCGTTGGTAGTTTATCGCTTGGTAAGTGTCTTTTACCGAATGGAGAGGAATGCATTTAAAATGAAAAATGCTTGCTTATTGAGTTTCGACTCATGTTTTGTTTTCCCAACCTCAGACAGGTGTAGGGAAAGCCAAGAGATGAAGGGCATGTGTTGTTAAAGGAAAAGAGAAATCTACAAAGGTTAGTAGATTTTTGTATGAATAAATACCCTAATGAGATATGGTGAAAAAGACATAGGTTGTATGAAATTATGAAGTGATGAATAATATGAGAAGTTGATGATTTATGATGATATGGATAAGTCCATTATGAATGATGATGAGTATATGTTTATGTAATGAAAGAAAAGAAAAAGAAAGAAAGAAAAATTAGATGAGATCCAATTAATAACCCGCCGCGTGATCAGGGCAACAATCCTGAGTCACATTTACCAAACGACAAGATCTTGGAGTAAGGACTATGTGGACGCCTAGGTTCGGGGCGCCGCAGTATTAATACTCATATGTGTTTTCAAAATGACAAACAGGCTATGGAGCTTACTCATAAAGGATGCCAAGTAGAAATTACTTGTAAATTTAATTGTAGTTCTATGTATGCGTCCAAAGGGACAAATGTATGAAAATCATGTTGAAATCATGTTTTATGGATATTACAAACATGATTGTATTTATGTGAATTATTTTCATAAAAGAAGATATGAATGATTTTATGATGATATGGATAAGTCCAATGATAATGAATGTATGTCTATGTGATGAAAAGAAAAACAAAAAAATGAAATTTTTTTTTGGACGAGATCCAATTAAGTACCCGCTGCGTGATCATAGCAACAATCCGGACTCATATTTACCAATCGACAAGATCCCAGAGTAAGGACGAATGTGACATCTCGGTTTGGGGCGCCACAGATGATGGTATCAGAGCAAGGATTGGTAAATAGGCAGGAGAAGAAAAAAAATAAATGATGATGAAAGAATAGGTAGGATACCATAGAAGATGATATCAGAATAAGGACTGGTAAATAGGCGTGAAAAGAGTCTAAGTATGATGATTGAATATGATATATATGATTTTATGATGATTAGATATGTGATTATCGTGATGAAATGCATGATATATGATAATGATAGTAGTGAAGTTTATAGATAATATCACATGATTGTGATTGTGTGAATTGGCATGTTAAGATGTTAATACTTTGCTTTATGAATGGATGCTTTGATAATGAACATGATATAAATTAGTTATGATGATATAACTATCTCTAAGGATTTTGAATGCATAAAATGTATGCATATGATATGATAACTATGTTTATAAGATTAGATCATATGTCTATGTGACAAGATGATAAGTATGATAGCTATGAGATGAGATGAAATCTATGTGAATAGATGATAAGCTATATCCATGTGATATGATAAGTTTGTTGGACCAAAACTAACAGTGGCACCAAATCAGAATAGCGCAATGGAAGCGTAGTGAGCCATTGAAGTATTGGAGAAACATGATAAGATTAGATATTTTATATGAGCTATACTCCCGATATTTGAAATGTAATAGGTTTCGGGACGAAACCCATTGTAAGGGGGGAGAATTGTGAAACCCCGATCTTAGACACGTGTATAAAACACTAGGGTTGTAAACCCTAGGTAATGTATTAATAAAATATATATTCATGAGTATGAAAATATGTGGTAATAAAGGTTAAAATAATTATTTATGAAATTCGGATGAATAGTGCACGTGAATAGTAATCCTGGGATTAATACACGTGATTAAGAGTTAATCACTTGGATTAACATAATCACAAAAAGACGAAAAGGAGATTTAATCACTGCAGGATGAAATAGCAATTTTTTTTATATTTTAATCCAATTTTGGATTTTAGTGGAAAATTAAAGAAAAGTTCATAGTTTGCAATCCGGGCGTTGGATTTCGATGAAATTTTTTATGGATGGTTAAAAATTCATGATGGAGATGATGAATGGTTTAAGATGTGATGAAAATCACAAATTAAGGGTCAAGATGAAACGTCAAAAGGAGATCAAAAAGTAGCTTAATTTTTCATTAATGCTACTTTTGACTTTTTATTAAATTAAATAATTAAAAAATAATAAATAATAAATGAACAGCAGATATTGCAGGGGCATGGCAGGGGGTGGTTGGAAAATTGACCAAAATCAATGGTCCATGATCATCATCATCATAAACCAACGGCTAGGATTTAATTAGCTTAAAATAAATAAATTTTAATAAATAAAAAATCTAATAAAATAGGGCTGCCATAGGGGGGATGGGGCAGCTGTAGGATGGGCTACTCTTGGCTCAATGCACCTTTTAAAATTAGAAAAAAATACATTTTAAAATTTAATACCTCAAGCAAGGGGGGTAAAATCCAATTTTATGGAAAATCCAACCCTATAAATAGGGCCAAGAGAGGACGTCCAAATGCACACACCCATCCCAGCTTCACTTGAGCAATCTCAGCACCCAAAACCTCCCACACGTCCAAGGAAAGAGAGGAGAAAGTTAGAGAGAGAAAGTGTGAGAAAAGTGGGATATCTCCACTTCGGGTAAGTGATTTCTATCCAAATTTCTTTTGGATGCTAAGTAGGGTAAAACCATGCTTAGATAATGTCTAAGTATGAGAAAATAAGTATAGTTATAATTTTTAATCGGAATTATGCCAAAACATCAAAAATTTGGAGCAAAGATGGAGCATTCGGAAAGATAGTATATGATATGTGTAAATAATGCTCCAAAAATGATAAATGATGATTTAGGATGTATGAATATGATAAATATGATGTTGTAATGATGATATATTAATTTCATGATTTTTGGAATTAAGGATTATGCTTAAGTGAATTTATGTTGATTTTTAGTATATGGAGAAAGTGATTTATTTAGCCAAGTTAATGATGATAAATTCAAAATGTATAAATTTTCCCATGATATACTAAGCATAAGCTATGTCATGATATTTTTATTTTTGAAAAAAATGTCAATTTTTGGAACCCATGAACAGTAACCCACGTCGCTATGAACAGTAACCTCGGGTGAACAGTGATCGTGAACAGTAATTGTTATATAGTGATATGAACAGTAACTATGAACTATAAACAACATGATTTTGGGAGAAATTGAGATTTATTTTTATATTTTATGAGAATATATGAATGGAATTTTTTAAAGGATTTATGGATAAAAATCCGTACAAGGAGGTAATGACCAAATATTTATAAAGTGATAACCTTTATAGGAATGAGGCAATAAATGATTATGAAGCATGCATGAGAAGCAATCTAAGACATAGAATGATATAGATAAAATATCGTTTTTTCTTGTATAGGAAAAAGAAAGGAAAAGGTGGAGGACACAGACTGAGGAGGTAAGCAAGTTCTATTTTGAAATTTCTTTTCAAATATTGCAAATGATTGCAAATATGATTATGAAATATGTTTAAGGATGGTCACTCCTATAATGTTTGAAATAATAAATATTTGTTTGCTTCTCAAATGATTTTTATCAAGTTTATGATCATGTCATACCGACATATGTATGTATGAACATGGTGCACAAGGAAGAGGCTTTGGTGGAGGTAGTAAGCGGATCGGGGATCCCCCTTCACTATTGCCGAGTCGCAAGGGCTGTGTGCTGGCGGCGTCCTCCCAAGAGGGTGGAGGCAAAGGAAAGTCATGTGTGAATGAATGCATTGCATTTTTATGAAATGCATAAGTATGAAAAGGTTTACATGATGTTTTATCAAAACAATGTTTCAAAAAGGGATGATGCAAATAATTCTCTACATGAGAATGACAAATCACCTGGTGTAAGAGGTACATAATGCCGGAAAAATCAAAAGTCATGCATGTAGGAGATTATGTAGGCTAATCAAGGTAAAGGACACAAGGTCCCCCTTGACGAGGACAAGTCGGAGAGAGAGCCGGCATTTTGGACCGTGCTATGTGAGACGTTTTCTGGGCTAGCGTACCCATACACGAAGGTCTATGTCAGGAATGGAAAGGAAACATTTGCACATCCAATGTTTATAAAATGATTTTTATGAAAACATTTCTATTCCATTGGTAGTTGATCACTTGGTAAGTGTCTCCTATCAAATGGGAAGAAATGCATTTGAATGAAAGGAAAATATTTACTTGCCAAAGAAAAAGGCTTGCTTACTGAGTATTATTACTTGGTAAGTGTCTCCTATCGATCTCATGCCTCTGATAAAATCTTCTCACTGTGTTGCTTAAATGAACCTATATCTATCCTGAGTTTGGCTAACTTAGCAGGAGGAAAATTTTTTTCAAGAAACTTTTGCGCCAAGTCATTCCATGTGTTAACAAAGTTGGGTGGTAATGAGTCAAGCACTCCGATGCTCTATCCCTCAGGGAAATGGGAAATTTCTTAGCCTCATAGCTTCATCGGTGACTCCATATTGCTAGAATGTATTCACAATTTGCAGGAAATTGCAGAGATGGCGATGCGGATCTTTAGAGGGCAAACCTCCAAATTACCCTATCGACTATAGCATTTGGAATACCATGAGCTTTATTTCAAAACTATTGGTGTCAATAGGAGGTGGTTGGATACTGGTTCGCACTGCATTCTGTCCCATAACAATGAGATCCCAAATAGGCATGTCCAAGTCATCTTATTTTGCAGCTTAAGGGACTTCAACCTGCTAGTTCTCATCGTTATTTTCTCCTTGACCTCCTGTTTGCTCCATTTTGAGTATTTTGAGCTCAAGCCTCTTTGCTCTTTCAATGCCTTCTTAAATATGTTCTTTCGATTTTAGGATTGAACAACAATATATCCTATTTTCCTTCATGACACCACCGTATACAAAGTGATAAGACTTGAAAAGAACAATTCAACTGCAATAAAATGAAAAATATGAAACTAGAGTGTCTATACAAATTGAATATATTTACAAATTTGTACAAAAGACAATGGAATTTAAAGACTAATGAGTTTAGCACCTAATCCCTGGCAATGATGTCAAAAAGTTTACGAGCTGCGTATATGTCTAATTAAAATACTTGTTTTAACACAAGTATATGTGTTATACAAGTAATAAAGTATGAATAGAGTGTCCATCCCACGAGAACTAGGTTAAACTGATTATATCTTTAAAAATTAAATTGCCCTTGAAGGATATAGAGTTTAATTGATTGTTTAAACGAAAATTAATTATTGACAAAAAATAAAATGAGTTAAGGGCTAGTGGAATGCGCAAAATTAAATCGGGATTCTTAAAGTTGATTATAGTAGATGAAAAATCGAGAATCCTAGACTCTAAACCATACTAATTTGGTTCCTTTTTACTTAATGGTGTTGGGATTTACTAACCTAGGTTCATATATTTTTATATACATCTTCCAACATGTATAAACCTAATCTCACCATGCCTTATTGCTATGTTCTCATGCAAACAAGTATAGCGGGATTGATTAGCCCATAACTTATTTAAGATTACACAATGTTAAATGATATATTCCTATCCATTTTAATATTTCACCCTATTCAGGTCAGAAACATGTGCTCTACATATGAATCTTATCTAGAATCATCTTTTCCAAGCATGAATCTAGAGAGTAAATCATCTTGCAAGTTAGCTAGGCTTGTAGAGGTAAATCCACACAACAAATGTATACAACAACTACATATTCATATTCAAAGCAAGAAAAATCAGATCAATATAGTTTAAGAGTCAAATCATCTCAATCTACCATCTATTGGAGTTTTAGACCAAAATCATAAAATCAAATCCCATAACAACCAAGTTTAGATACATCTCAACAAAAGAGAAGGAGAAAAAATATGTAGGGAACAAGAAAGAGGAGACGAAACTTGCTGGTTTCCACCACCAAAGCTTGATCTTCACTCCAAATTGTCCCTTGGCTTGTAATCCTTCTTTTCCTCCACTTGTGATTGCTTCCATTAGCCTCCTAGTTTCTTATTCAAACACTAAGCATCATATTTATATCTCCTCATGCAGCTGGCCCAAAATACATGCTAGATTTGCACACATGTGAGGTGGTGCTACGGTGTTAGCATAGTTGATGCTGGATCGCTAACTCTCTGGAGTCTTCTGCTGTTCTAGTTATGAATTTGGTTTCAATTTAACATTTTTTGAGTATTGCAAACATTTCTTTGGAGAGATTGCACCTAAGTGATTATCACAGGTAGAATTTTAAATGTTATACAACCTAAAAACACATATAATGTGGCTACCTACATGCTATGCATGTATGAAAATAGAACATAACAACACACCACCCCAAACTTAAGGAATCATTGTCTGAAATGCAAGTACAAATGCTATGCAAATGCAAATATTACAAAAACTAAATGAAAAGAAAAGGAAAAGTAAGGTAACTCCTCTAGTGATCAGGATGGATGAAATGCTCGTCTCCGTCGCTCTTTTCTTCCTCTTCTGCTAGCGGAAAAACAGATAGTTCAGAAAATGGAGGCAATTTGAACACTTCCATTCCAAATTGCCAGGCAAACGCTTGAAAGTTATCTTAAGTACCCATAGCTACACCCTGCACATACTGTGTGTGTTTTCCCAACTTTTCCCTCATATTGATGAACTGCTTAAGAACTGAATGTTAGTTGTGAACTCTTTGAGATGAACGCTGCAACGGGTCAAGATGTAGGGGCTGAACACCTCGTATATGTGGTTCCTTAGCTAACCTTTCAATAAATTATTCACCATAATAGAAAGTCACGATAAAAGCTCTTTGGTATCTGAAAATCAAACTCTAGATCGACGACATAATCCAGTAATGAGAGATTGATACCATAGACTGCCATGTGTGGCCCTCATAGTGCTCAAAATGTGATCATAAATGAAATGTCCAATGTCCAAAGACTTTCGAGTGAGAATGGCATGTAACAAAATAGCCCAGTCCAGCATAATATCACTGACATGAGATGAAGGAAGCAAGCTAGCCGAAATAAGAAAGAACCACACCTTGGCAAAGTTCCTTAAACTTGTTCATTTAAAGGAATAAAGTTGATCATTAGTAGTCCTCCAAATAGGTGGATCAAAAACACAAGTCTTAAGTCAACTCATCAATGTTTTGCGCTGTTCTTTGAGCATATTGTGTATATCCATTGGGCTAATTAATATCTGGTGTGTCATTAAAAGCATTGATTGTTGTGGGGTGGTGAATCATAGTTTTACCCCAATAGTGACCCCTCCTTGATCATTCTCGGCAATATTAGCATAAATTCTTGAACTAAAGGCACAATACTGGATTGGGTTGAGTGCAAAATTATTGCCATTGGCGAGAATTAACATAACCTTATAAGCATCAACCATGTACTCCATTTTAAAATTGCTCTTAGGCAAGAGTGAACTTTTCAACACTGAATTAGGAGAACTCATGTTAGCTTGTTCAGAAACAAAAATAAGAATCATAACCACCTAGGGCTGTGGATTTCTTATGCTTTGAAGTTGATGATAATGCCATAGGTATAAAGTGAAATAAGCTAGGCAATACAATTGAATAACTCAAAGCCAACAAGGTGCAACTACTTGTATTCAAATCTAACTTGGAGGGTTCAAATAAAATGCAAATGTTTCTACACCCTAAATATGTTTAAAACACAAATGTCTCAAATCTAGCTCAAGCACAGTTAAGTATGTTCAACTCTAATTTTACTTAAAAATCAACACCAAGTTGAGTGACAACAAAGACCAAAGTCTCCTATCACTACTTTAAACCTTCAATCCCACTAAGATAATGGTGTAAACATAATCCAAGCAATATCAAGATTCAAGTAACATGTCATCACTCCAAACCATATTCTCAAGCTTATGAATCATGGGTACCAAGAAAATTCAATAAATCTTCAGTCATCCATTCAAATCTTCAACCAATCAAAAGAAGAAAGCAGTAGATGTTACCCGAGCCTAATCTGTAGTTTTTCATGGCATTTTTGAAGTTCCTAAACCTATTAGTGGGTGACGAGCAACTATAGTACTCCAGGAGCCGTGATGTAAAAAATTTTATGACCACCAGCAATGGCGGTGAGAAAGAAGAACGGGGGAGGCGAAGAAAAAAGAAAAAGAAAAGAAAGGAGCGGAAGAAGGGAAGAAGAAGGAAGGAGAGGGGAAAAATGAAAAAGGAGGAGAGGAGGGGAGTAAAAGAGGAAGAAAGGAGGAGGAAACGAAGATGGAAATGGAGAAGGGAGAGGGATGAAGGAAGACAATGTAAGTGGAGATGGGGGGTAGCCGGCACAGATTGTCGGGGCCACAAAAAACGATGATCATAGCCACTAGTGAGGGAGAGAAGGGGAAGAAGAAGGAAAAGGGGGAGAAGGAGGGTGGATTTAAGGGAGAGGGAAAAAGGGAGCTAAGGTTACGAGAAAGGAGAAAAGAAAGAAAGGGAGGAAATAGGGTAGGGGTTGGCTAGGGTTAGTGCTTTAAGTTTTTTTTTGTGGTTGGTCGGCGGGTGATCACAGCTATGGTGGTGCTGACTCGGCAGCCACAGCGAACATTTTTTGTCCATGGCTACCACTCACCTGGCTGCTTTTTGTTATAGTATGCATTTTCTTAAGAATTGAAGTGATGGATCTCCAAGATTGAGTTGTGACCCCTTATTAATTACAAATTCCATCCCTTAAATGATCACAAGTACTAAAGAAATTTTGATTTAATGATTTGAAAACTCCAAAAATGAACTGAGTTTGCTCCATTGTAATCATCCTTAGTTTGTTCTTCAATACTTAAGAAATAAGAGGACTCAAACTGATTTGTTGATTTCTTATTGCTTCTAGCTTGCCTCAAGATCATTAAAACAATGCTCAAGCTGCACTTTTGAATTATACTCCTCTGAATTGAGCGTGTTGATTTGAATTTGGCAACTTAGAGTGGAAATGACCTGCATTGATTTCAACTTCTTCATTTCACTTTAAATGTGAGGTTTTTAGTGGGATGCCACTTGAGATAGTTGAATATGGATTGTTATAGACTTTGGCTAACTCCAAAATGATGGGAATCATGGTTGAATTGAACCATTGAAGATCACAAAACAAAATTTATGGGAATTAGCTAACTGAAGAATTAACTCCCATTTGCCCTTATGCTATCAAAAGAGATGATCTTCTTAGGTTTTCCTGCTTTAAGACACATATGATAGATCTTCAAAGAATGTCTCGGCTCCAAAAATTAAAAAGTGTAATGGGTTGCCTCCCATTCAGCACTAAGTTTAGCATCCTCAACCCAACATAACGGTTAGATCACCCAATTCCAACACATCTATCAACTACATCCTGCAATTTACTTTCCTCATCATTTCCATTTTCCAGTTGTTGAATTTTCTTTTGATTAAGATAAGGCAAAAAATTCACAACACAACTAACTTGAAATTGCAAGTCTTCAACCATTTGCCCCCATGCTATAAATGCACCTTCAAACTACCTGCAGAAGCTTGGGGATTATCGATTGCATTGATTAGCATACATTACAAATCTGTATCTTCATCATTCATAGCTGAATATATGTTGAAACTTTCCATTTCATGCCCCACATTTAGAGTTAACTTTCCCTTTTTAACATCAATTATGGCTCCTACAATTGCTAAAAATGGTCTCCCAAAAGTAATAAGAATTTCCACATCCTCCTCATATCAATCTGCAGGAAATATGAACTTGCTAACCTTCACCAACACATTCTCAATGATGCCTTCAGGATATGTGAGGCTCTTGTCTACCAATCAGAGAGTAACTGTGGTCGATCTTGCGACACCAATGCCAAGATTTTTTAAAATAGACTTTAGCATCAGATTAATGCTTGCACCGAGATCACAAAGAGATTTTTCAAAATAATAATTTTCAATTGTGCAAGGTAGAGTAAAGATCCCCGGATCCTTTCGCGTTGATGTTAGCTTCCTTTGTACTATGACACTGCACTCCTTAGATAATGCCACCATTTCAAAATTTGTTAAACGCCTTTTCTTGGAAAGTATGACATTCATAAACTTTAGCATAACTAGGCATTTGTTTAAGAGCTTCAACAAGGGATATATTGATGTGTAATTGCTTCAACATCTCAAGAAATTTCTTAAATTGGCCATCCTTTTTTTTCTTTTGTACCCTTTGTGGAAATGGGGATGTCAGTCTCCACATAATAGGAGGAGTGTCTAGCACCTTCTTCTGAGGACTTTCAACAAATTCTTCTTCCTCTGCATCTTACATATCAATAGGAGGAGAGATAGCAGCTGTAGTTGTCTTCTTTGGAGGGGTATTAGCAAACAACTAATTGCCACTTCTTAGGGTGATGACCTGGACTTGTTCTTTGCCTCTACCCTTTGAGTTTGGCTCTGTGTCATTTAGCAATGTGCCTTGAGAATGACTATTAATGGAAGAGGCAAGCTGCCCAATTTGTGCTTTCCAATTTCTATTTGTTGTAAGTTGCAATTGCATAAACTGCATAAACTGCATAAATATATCTTCCAAATTTAATTTCTTTTCTGATTGTGGTGGGGCAAGAAAAGTTGGAAGCATAGGCTACTGCTAAGATGGATGAGTTAACCACACTATTTGCGACACAGCCTGATTATTACATGAAAGTTTGGATGATTCCTTCACCCCAGTTTGTAAGTATTTGAATATCTATTACCTTGATTCTGAGGGAAGTTACTAACGTAATTAATCGACTCTAGATTGGAGTCGAACTGCTCGCACCGGTGACCAAATTCACCACACCATGTGTAATATACAATAGAGGATGATGATGAAGACCTGATTGCATTGACATTACCGGACACAGATAGCTTCTGTATTTGCTTTGATAGAGCATCAAAGTGGGCCTTAATAGATGAAACTGCATCAAGATTAAGTATACCCGCAATTTTGCTCCATTCCAAAGGTAACTAATATGTATTTGCCGCCATGTTTTTTAAAAGAGCATATGATTCACGGTAGCTCTTTTTCAACAATGCCCTATTTGAAGATGAATCCACAATATAGCATGTTGAATCTTGGAGACCATTATAAAATATTTAGATTTGAACCCACAGCTATATCCCATGATGAGGGCATTTGCGAAGTAGGCCCTTGAATTGATCTCATGCCAGCAAGAGAGTTGTCCCCTATCAGTAAGGTCCCAAATAGGTTGGTCCAATCCATCTTGCCATCAAGCTTAAGAAAACTCAACCTATTGGTTCTTGTTGTTATTATCACCTTCATTTCCTATGCGCTCCATTTGAATATTTCATGCTTGTGCCTCTCTACTTCTACACCTCCTTCTTAGGTACATTCTTTCAGGCTCGAGATCGAATGGTAATATATTATCCTTGTCCTCATGACCCCGTCGCGTGCTAAAGCAATATATCTCTACAAAGAACAATACAACTATAATAAATTGAAAAATAAAAAATAAAAGTATCCATACAAATTGAGTATATGTACAGATTTATGTAAAAGATAAATGAACTTAGAGGATACCAAGTTTAGGACTTTTTCCTAGTAATAATGCCAAAAACTTGACTAGCTGCATATAGTTTGTGGTGCCCCGAACCGAGCGTCACAACCTTACTCAAAGATCTTATCGATTGGTAAGTGTGACTCAGGATTGTTGCCCTGATCACGCGGTGGGTACTTAATTGGATCTTGTCCAAAAAAATTTCTTTTCTTTCTTTTTCTTTTTCTTTCATCACATAAACATATACTCATCATCATTCATAATGGACTTATCCATATCATCATAAATCATCAACTTCTCGTATTATTCATCACTTCATAATTTCATACAACCTCTGCCTTTTTCACTATATCCCATTAGGGCATTTATTAATACAAAAATCTACTAACCTTTGTAGATTCCTCTTTTCCTTTAGCAACACATGTCTTTCATCTCTTGGCTTTCCCTACACCTATTTGAGGTTGGAAAAACAAAACATGAGTCGAAACTCAATAAGCAAGCATTTTTCATTTTAAATGCATTTCTCTCCATTCGATAGAAGACACTTACCAAGTGATCAACTATCAAATGCACATAAACCTTTTCATAAAAATCATTTCATAAACATTGGATGTGCAAATGTTTCCTTTCCATTCCTGACATAAACCTTTGTGTGTGGGTACGCTAGCCCAAGGAACATCTCACATAGCATGGTCCAATACGCCGGCTCTCTCCGACTTGGCCTCATCAAGGGGAACCTCTCTTCCTCTTGACTCCTATATGGTCTCCTACATGCATGACTTTTGATTACCCGGACATTATATACCTCTTACACTATGTGACTTGTCATTCTCATGTAGAGAATTATTTGCAGAATCCCTTAAAAACATCATTTTCAAATTCATGCTTTCCTTTTCAACCCATGTATGACAATGTAATGCATTCATTAACACATAATATTCATTTGCCTCCACCTCTTGGGAGGACGCCGCCAGCACATAGCCCCTACGACTCGGCAATAGTGAAGGGAGACCCTCTGATCCGCTTTCTACCTCCACTAAAGCCTCTTCCTTGTGCCCCCACCTCTTGGGAGGACACCACCGGCACACAGCCCTTGCGACTTGGCAATGGGGAAGAGGGATCCCCGATCCTACTTTCTTCACCAAAGCCTCTTCATTATGCATCATACATGTGCACATGTCCATGAACATCACATGACATCAATATGCTGGTATGACTTTTCAAAAAAACTCATAAACATTCATCATTTCAAAACAATATAGGAATGGCCACCCTTGGACACATTTCATAAATACTTGAGAATAAAATATATTTTCAAAAGGGTTTGGTTGCTTACAATGAAGCAATAAAATCACATTTTAAAAAAGTTTGCTTGCTTACAATGAACTAATAAAATCATATTTTCAAAGTTGTGCTTGCTTACCTTCTCAGTCCGTGTCCTCAACCTTCTCCTTTCCTCTTCCTATACAAGGAAATTTGATATTTTATCCATCTATTCCATATCTTAGATTGCTTTCCATGCATGCTTTATGATCACATATTACCTCATTTTTATAGAGGTTATCCCTTTATAAATACTTGGTCATTACCTCCTTATATGGATTTTTATCCATACATCCTTATAAAAATAAATCTTAATTTTTTCCAAAATCACTATGTTCACTGTTCATAGTTACTGTTCATAGTTACTGTTCTATGTTTTCTCCTTGAAATCCATTAAAATTCGAAAATCATAAAAAAAATCCAAAAGCAATCTCAACACCTCTTTTGTCCTTTACTGGGAAGCTTCCTTTTTGTCTTTTATGATTAAGTTAATCCAAAGTGATTAACTTAACATATTCCTTAATCCCACGTACTATTCACGTTTACTATTCATCCGAATTAACATTCCATAATTAGCTATTACATTACCCCCAATGCCAAGGGTTTATAATTCTAGGGTTTCATACACGTTCCTAAAATTAGGGTTTCACATAGTTCTAATTAAATTGATCATTTCAATACAAGTATACGTGTCAATCAAGTAATATATGATGAGTTGAGTATCATTCCCACGAGAATAGGGTTAAACAAACTAGTTCCTTAAAACTCAATTGTTTTTAGGTGTTGAAAAAAAAACTAAAGAGTGGTCTTGAAATAACTGGAAATTAAATAAAGTACTTAATTAACTAAATGGCTAGTGGTTGAGTAGTAACAAGTTGGGATTCTTAAAACGGATTAAAGTGGATGGAAAATCAGGAATCATCGACCCTAAACTATGTTAATTTAGTTCCATTTCACTTGGTTATGTAGGAAATTACTAACCTAGGTTCATATATATTTATATACATCTTCCAATGCACATAAACCTAATACTACTTCAACCTATTGTTATGTTCCCATGCAAATAAGTAAAACAAGATTGATTAGCTCATAACCTATTAAAGATTACATAGGTTAACAAGTATATTTCTATCCATATTAACATTCAACATTGTAAGAGTTGGAAACATGCGCCTTATGTGTGAATCTCATCCAAATTCACCTTTTTCAAGTATGAATATAGATATTAAATCATCTTACAAGATAGCTAGGCTTGTAAAAAGCATTAAACACTATATATAAAAGTAAATCCACACAACACAAATGTCTACAAATCTATATATTCATTTCATCCCAAAAAGAACCAAACCAGGCATAGTTTAGAATTCAAATCCTCTCAGTCTTTCATCACAAAGAGTTCAGCTCAAAAACTTAGTATCAATTCCCATCAAACTCAAGTTCAAATACATCTTTACAATGAAGAACAAGAAAGATATGTAGAGAAAGAGAAAAAGGAGGTGAAACTTACTGATTTCCACCAATATTAATGAAATCTCCATTTCAAAATCTCCTTGTCTTGAAAATCTCTTCTTTTCTCCCCTTGTGTCTACAGCCATAACCTTTGGATATTCCCTTCTTAAAATCCTAAAAGAGGCACTTCTAACCCTTTGCATTTGGAGCTTCACACATATGAAAATTTTCAAATGTGACCTTCGTGGCTAGGGCCACGGCGCTCCTGGACAGGTTGCAAGCTCAGCTCCTTAAGTCAGTGGAATGTTAGCCACGACCATAGGCAGGCTGGAGCTAGGTTTGTTCATTGACAGCTTCAAGTAAGTTCTTCTCATTTTACTCTCTTTTTTCCTTGAATTTGCATGAGAATTGCCCTTCTTTTCCTATACTAAAAGGTAAAAATAAGTAACTGCATTCCTAAATGATCAAATGAAATTAAAATAATCAAAATAAAATAAATTTTAACTAAATGCAACCTAAAATACATGAATACCACATAAGACGCAAGAATTACACAAATGATGAAAACTAATGCAAAATTTATGCAAATTTACATGTTTCTCTTGAGTTACCATCCAAAACAAGTACAAAATGAGCCTTAAAAACTCTATTTTTATAGAGTTATCTAGTATCCCAGGGGCTCAATATTTGATCTAATTGGATATTCAGATGCGGATTTTGCCCATTACAAAGTAGATGGAAAAATACTAGTAAAACTTATCAATTTCTTAGAAGCATGATGGTCTCATGGTTATGAAAAGGTTTACATGATGTTTTATCAAAACAATGTTTCAAAAAGGGATGATGCAAATAATTCTCTACATGAGAATGACAAATCACCTGGTGTAAGAGGTACATAATGTCGGAAAAATCAAAAGTCATGCATGTAGGAGATTATGTAGGCTAATCAAGGTAAAGGACACAAGGTCCCCCTTGACGAGGACAAGTCGGAGAGAGAGCCGGCATTTTGGACCGTGCTATGTGAGACGTTTTCTGGGCTAGCGTACCCATACACGAAGGTCTATGTCAGGAATGGAAAGGAAACATTTGCACATCCAATGTTTATAAAATGATTTTTATGAAAACATTTCTATTCCATTGGTAGTTGATCACTTGGTAAGTGTCTCCTATCAAATGGGAAGAAATGCATTTGAATGAAAGGAAAATATTTACTTGCCAAAGAAAAAGGCTTGCTTACTGAGTATTATTACTTGGTAAGTGTCTCCTATCGATCTCATGCCTCTGATAAAATCTTCTCACTGTGTTGCTTAAATGAACCTATATCTATCCTGAGTTTGGCTAACTTGGCAGGAGGAAAATTTTTTTCAAGAAACTTTTGCGCCAAGTCATTCCATGTGTTAACAAAGTTGGGTGGTAATGAGTCAAGCACTCCGATGCTCTATCCCTCAGGGAAATGGGAAATTTCTTAGCCTCATAGCTTCATCGGTGACTCCATATTGCTAGAATGTATTCACAATTTGCAGGAAATTGCAGAGATGGCGATGCGGATCTTTAGAGGGCAAACCTCCAAATTACCCTATCGACTATAGCATTTGGAATACCATGAGCTTTATTTCAAAACTATTGGTGTCAATAGGAGGTGGTTGGATACTGGTTCGCACTGCATTCTGTCCCATAACAATGAGATCCCAAATAGGCATGTCCAAGTCATCTTATTTTGCAGCTTAAGGGACTTCAACCTGCTAGTTCTCATCGTTATTTTCTCCTTGACCTCCTGTTTGCTCCATTTTGAGTATTTTGAGCTCAAGCCTCTTTGCTCTTTCAATGCCTTCTTAAATATGTTCTTTCGATTTTAGGATTGAACAACAATATATCCTATTTTCCTTCATGACACCACCGTATACAAAGTGATAAGACTTGAAAAGAACAATTCAACTGCAATAAAATGAAAAATATGAAACTAGAGTGTCTATACAAATTGAATATATTTACAAATTTGTACAAAAGACAATGGAATTTAAAGACTAATGAGTTTAGCACCTAATCCCTGGCAATGATGTCAAAAAGTTTACGAGCTGCGTATATGTCTAATTAAAATACTTGTTTTAACACAAGTATATGTGTTATACAAGTAATAAAGTATGAATAGAGTGTCCATCCCACGAGAACTAGGTTAAACTGATTATATCTTTAAAAATTAAATTGCCCTTGAAGGATATAGAGTTTAATTGATTGTTTAAACGAAAATTAATTATTGACAAAAAATAAAATGAGTTAAGGGCTAGTGGAATGCGCAAAATTAAATCGGGATTCTTAAAGTTGATTATAGTAGATGAAAAATCGAGAATCCTAGACTCTAAACCATACTAATTTGGTTCCTTTTTACTTAATGGTGTTGGGATTTACTAACCTAGGTTCATATATTTTTATATACATCTTCCAACATGTATAAACCTAATCTCACCATGCCTTATTGCTATGTTCTCATGCAAACAAGTATAGCGGGATTGATTAGCCCATAACTTATTTAAGATTACACAATCTTAAATGATATATTCCTATCCATTTTAATATTTCACCCTATTCAGGTCAGAAACATGTGCTCTACATATGAATCTTATCTAGAATCATCTTTTCCAAGCATGAATCTAGAGAGTAAATCATCTTGCAAGTTAGCTAGGCTTGTAGAGGTAAATCCACACAACAAATGTATACAACAACTACATATTCATATTCAAAGCAAGAAAAATCAGATCAATATAGTTTAAGAGTCAAATCATCTCAATCTACCATCTATTGGAGTTTTAGACCAAAATCATAAAATCAAATCCCATAACAACCAAGTTTAGATACATCTCAACAAAAGAGAAGGAGAAAAAATATGTAGGGAACAAGAAAGAGGAGACGAAACTTGCTGGTTTCCACCACCAAAGCTTGATCTTCACTCCAAATTGTCCCTTGGCTTGTAATCCTTCTTTTCCTCCACTTGTGATTGCTTCCATTAGCCTCCTAGTTTCTTATTCAAACACTAAGCATCATATTTATATCTCCTCATGCAGCTGGCCCAAAATACATGCTAGATTTGCACACATGTGAGGTGGTGCTACGGTGTTAGCATAGTTGATGCTGGATCGCTAACTCTCTGGAGTCTTCTGCTGTTCTAGTTATGAATTTGGTTTCAATTTAACATTTTTTGAGTATTGCAAACATTTCTTTGGAGAGATTGCACCTAAGTGATTATCACAGGTAGAATTTTAAATGTTATACAACCTAAAAACACATATAATGTGGCTACCTACATGCTATGCATGTATGAAAATAGAACATAACAACACACCACCCCAAACTTAAGGAATCATTGTCTGAAATGCAAGTACAAATGCTATGCAAATGCAAATATTACAAAAACTAAATGAAAAGAAAAGGAAAAGTAAGGTAACTCCTCTAGTGATCAGGATGGATGAAATGCTCGTCTCCGTCGCTCTTTTCTTCCTCTTCTGCTAGCGGAAAAACAGATAGTTCAGAAAATGGAGGCAATTTGAACACTTCCATTCCAAATTGCCAGGCAAACGCTTGAAAGTTATCTTAAGTACCCATAGCTACACCCTGCACATACTGTGTGTGTTTTCCCAACTTTTCCCTCATATTGATGAACTGCTTAAGAACTGAATGTTAGTTGTGAACTCTTTGAGATGAACGCTGCAACGGGTCAAGATGTAGGGGCTGAACACCTCGTATATGTGGTTCCTTAGCTAACCTTTCAATAAATTATTCACCATAATAGAAAGTCACGATAAAAGCTCTTTGGTATCTGAAAATCAAACTCTAGATCGACGACATAATCCAGTAATGAGAGATTGATACCATAGACTGCCATGTGTGGCCCTCATAGTGCTCAAAATGTGATCATAAATGAAATGTCCAATGTCCAAAGACTTTCGAGTGAGAATGGCATGTAACAAAATAGCCCAGTCCAGCATAATATCACTGACATGAGATGAAGGAAGCAAGCTAGCCGAAATAAGAAAGAACCACACCTTGGCAAAGTTCCTTAAACTTGTTCATTTAAAGGAATAAAGTTGATCATTAGTAGTCCTCCAAATAGGTGGATCAAAAACACAAGTCTTAAGTCAACTCATCAATGTTTTGCGCTGTTCTTTGAGCATATTGTGTATATCCATTGGGCTAATTAATATCTGGTGTGTCATTAAAAGCATTGATTGTTGTGGGGTGGTGAATCATAGTTTTACCCCAATAGTGACCCCTCCTTGATCATTCTCGGCAATATTAGCATAAATTCTTGAACTAAAGGCACAATACTGGATTGGGTTGAGTGCAAAATTATTGCCATTGGCGAGAATTAACATAACCTTATAAGCATCAACCATGTACTCCATTTTAAAATTGCTCTTAGGCAAGAGTGAACTTTTCAACACTGAATTAGGAGAACTCATGTTAGCTTGTTCAGAAACAAAAATAAGAATCATAACCACCTAGGGCTGTGGATTTCTTATGCTTTGAAGTTGATGATAATGCCATAGGTATAAAGTGAAATAAGCTAGGCAATACAATTGAATAACTCAAAGCCAACAAGGTGCAACTACTTGTATTCAAATCTAACTTGGAGGGTTCAAATAAAATGCAAATGTTTCTACACCCTAAATATGTTTAAAACACAAATGTCTCAAATCTAGCTCAAGCACAGTTAAGTATGTTCAACTCTAATTTTACTTAAAAATCAACACCAAGTTGAGTGACAACAAAGACCAAAGTCTCCTATCACTACTTTAAACCTTCAATCCCACTAAGATAATGGTGTAAACATAATCCAAGCAATATCAAGATTCAAGTAACATGTCATCACTCCAAACCATATTCTCAAGCTTATGAATCATGGGTACCAAGAAAATTCAATAAATCTTCAGTCATCCATTCAAATCTTCAACCAATCAAAAGAAGAAAGCAGTAGATGTTACCCGAGCCTAATCTGTAGTTTTTCATGGCATTTTTGAAGTTCCTAAACCTATTAGTGGGTGACGAGCAACTATAGTACTCCAGGAGCCGTGATGTAAAAAATTTTATGACCACCAGCAATGGCGGTGAGAAAGAAGAACGGGGGAGGCGAAGAAAAAAGAAAAAGAAAAGAAAGGAGCGGAAGAAGGGAAGAAGAAGGAAGGAGAGGGGAAAAATGAAAAAGGAGGAGAGGAGGGGAGTAAAAGAGGAAGAAAGGAGGAGGAAACGAAGATGGAAATGGAGAAGGGAGAGGGATGAAGGAAGACAATGTAAGTGGAGATGGGGGGTAGCCGGCACAGATTGTCGGGGCCACAAAAAACGATGATCATAGCCACTAGTGAGGGAGAGAAGGGGAAGAAGAAGGAAAAGGGGGAGAAGGAGGGTGGATTTAAGGGAGAGGGAAAAAGGGAGCTAAGGTTACGAGAAAGGAGAAAAGAAAGAAAGGGAGGAAATAGGGTAGGGGTTGGCTAGGGTTAGTGCTTTAAGTTTTTTTTTGTGGTTGGTCGGCGGGTGATCACAGCTATGGTGGTGCTGACTCGGCAGCCACAGCGAACATTTTTTGTCCATGGCTACCACTCACCTGGCTGCTTTTTGTTATAGTATGCATTTTCTTAAGAATTGAAGTGATGGATCTCCAAGATTGAGTTGTGACCCCTTATTAATTACAAATTCCATCCCTTAAATGATCACAAGTACTAAAGAAATTTTGATTTAATGATTTGAAAACTCCAAAAATGAACTGAGTTTGCTCCATTGTAATCATCCTTAGTTTGTTCTTCAATACTTAAGAAATAAGAGGACTCAAACTGATTTGTTGATTTCTTATTGCTTCTAGCTTGCCTCAAGATCATTAAAACAATGCTCAAGCTGCACTTTTGAATTATACTCCTCTGAATTGAGCGTGTTGATTTGAATTTGGCAACTTAGAGTGGAAATGACCTGCATTGATTTCAACTTCTTCATTTCACTTTAAATGTGAGGTTTTTAGTGGGATGCCACTTGAGATAGTTGAATATGGATTGTTATAGACTTTGGCTAACTCCAAAATGATGGGAATCATGGTTGAATTGAACCATTGAAGATCACAAAACAAAATTTATGGGAATTAGCTAACTGAAGAATTAACTCCCATTTGCCCTTATGCTATCAAAAGAGATGATCTTCTTAGGTTTTCCTGCTTTAAGACACATATGATAGATCTTCAAAGAATGTCTCGGCTCCAAAAATTAAAAAGTGTAATGGGTTGCCTCCCATTCAGCACTAAGTTTAGCATCCTCAACCCAACATAACGGTTAGATCACCCAATTCCAACACATCTATCAACTACATCCTGCAATTTACTTTCCTCATCATTTCCATTTTCCAGTTGTTGAATTTTCTTTTGATTAAGATAAGGCAAAAAATTCACAACACAACTAACTTGAAATTGCAAGTCTTCAACCATTTGCCCCCATGCTATAAATGCACCTTCAAACTACCTGCAGAAGCTTGGGGATTATCGATTGCATTGATTAGCATACATTACAAATCTGTATCTTCATCATTCATAGCTGAATATATGTTGAAACTTTCCATTTCATGCCCCACATTTAGAGTTAACTTTCCCTTTTTAACATCAATTATGGCTCCTACAATTGCTAAAAATGGTCTCCCAAAAGTAATAAGAATTTCCACATCCTCCTCATATCAATCTGCAGGAAATATGAACTTGCTAACCTTCACCAACACATTCTCAATGATGCCTTCAGGATATGTGAGGCTCTTGTCTACCAATCAGAGAGTAACTGTGGTCGATCTTGCGACACCAATGCCAAGATTTTTTAAAATAGACTTTAGCATCAGATTAATGCTTGCACCGAGATCACAAAGAGATTTTTCAAAATAATAATTTTCAATTGTGCAAGGTAGAGTAAAGATCCCCGGATCCTTTCGCGTTGATGTTAGCTTCCTTTGTACTATGACACTGCACTCCTTAGATAATGCCACCATTTCAAAATTTGTTAAACGCCTTTTCTTGGAAAGTATGACATTCATAAACTTTAGCATAACTAGGCATTTGTTTAAGAGCTTCAACAAGGGATATATTGATGTGTAATTGCTTCAACATCTCAAGAAATTTCTTAAATTGGCCATCCTTTTTTTTCTTTTGTACCCTTTGTGGAAATGGGGATGTCAGTCTCCACATAATAGGAGGAGTGTCTAGCACCTTCTTCTGAGGACTTTCAACAAATTCTTCTTCCTCTGCATCTTACATATCAATAGGAGGAGAGATAGCAGCTGTAGTTGTCTTCTTTGGAGGGGTATTAGCAAACAACTAATTGCCACTTCTTAGGGTGATGACCTGGACTTGTTCTTTGCCTCTACCCTTTGAGTTTGGCTCTGTGTCATTTAGCAATGTGCCTTGAGAATGACTATTAATGGAAGAGGCAAGCTGCCCAATTTGTGCTTTCCAATTTCTATTTGTTGTAAGTTGCAATTGCATAAACTGCATAAACTGCATAAATATATCTTCCAAATTTAATTTCTTTTCTGATTGTGGTGGGGCAAGAAAAGTTGGAAGCATAGGCTACTGCTAAGATGGATGAGTTAACCACACTATTTGCGACACAGCCTGATTATTACATGAAAGTTTGGATGATTCCTTCACCCCAGTTTGTAAGTATTTGAATATCTATTACCTTGATTCTGAGGGAAGTTACTAACGTAATTAATCGACTCTAGATTGGAGTCGAACTGCTCGCACCGGTGACCAAATTCACCACACCATGTGTAATATACAATAGAGGATGATGATGAAGACCTGATTGCATTGACATTACCGGACACAGATAGCTTCTGTATTTGCTTTGATAGAGCATCAAAGTGGGCCTTAATAGATGAAACTGCATCAAGATTAAGTATACCCGCAATTTTGCTCCATTCCAAAGGTAACTAATATGTATTTGCCGCCATGTTTTTTAAAAGAGCATATGATTCACGGTAGCTCTTTTTCAACAATGCCCTATTTGAAGATGAATCCACAATATAGCATGTTGAATCTTGGAGACCATTATAAAATATTTAGATTTGAACCCACAGCTATATCCCATGATGAGGGCATTTGCGAAGTAGGCCCTTGAATTGATCTCATGCCAGCAAGAGAGTTGTCCCCTATCAGTAAGGTCCCAAATAGGTTGGTCCAATCCATCTTGCCATCAAGCTTAAGAAAACTCAACCTATTGGTTCTTGTTGTTATTATCACCTTCATTTCCTATGCGCTCCATTTGAATATTTCATGCTTGTGCCTCTCTACTTCTACACCTCCTTCTTAGGTACATTCTTTCAGGCTCGAGATCGAATGGTAATATATTATCCTTGTCCTCATGACCCCGTCGCGTGCTAAAGCAATATATCTCTACAAAGAACAATACAACTATAATAAATTGAAAAATAAAAAATAAAAGTATCCATACAAATTGAGTATATGTACAGATTTATGTAAAAGATAAATGAACTTAGAGGATACTAAGTTTAGGACTTTTTCCTAGTAATAATGCCAAAAACTTGACTAGCTGCATATAGTTTGTGGTGCCCCGAACCGAGCGTCACAACCTTACTCAAAGATCTTATCGATTGGTAAGTGTGACTCAGGATTGTTGCCCTGATCACGCGGTGGGTACTTAATTGGATCTTGTCCAAAAAAATTTCTTTTCTTTCTTTTTCTTTTTCTTTCATCACATAAACATATACTCATCATCATTCATAATGGACTTATCCATATCATCATAAATCATCAACTTCTCGTATTATTCATCACTTCATAATTTCATACAACCTCTGCCTTTTTCACTATATCCCATTAGGGCATTTATTAATACAAAAATCTACTAACCTTTGTAGATTCCTCTTTTCCTTTAGCAACACATGTCTTTCATCTCTTGGCTTTCCCTACACCTATTTGAGGTTGGAAAAACAAAACATGAGTCGAAACTCAATAAGCAAGCATTTTTCATTTTAAATGCATTTCTCTCCATTCGATAGAAGACACTTACCAAGTGATCAACTATCAAATGCACATAAACCTTTTCATAAAAATCATTTCATAAACATTGGATGTGCAAATGTTTCCTTTCCATTCCTGACATAAACCTTTGTGTGTGGGTACGCTAGCCCAAGGAACATCTCACATAGCATGGTCCAATACGCCGGCTCTCTCCGACTTGGCCTCATCAAGGGGAACCTCTCTTCCTCTTGACTCCTATATGGTCTCCTACATGCATGACTTTTGATTACCCGGACATTATATACCTCTTACACTATGTGACTTGTCATTCTCATGTAGAGAATTATTTGCAGAATCCCTTAAAAACATCATTTTCAAATTCATGCTTTCCTTTTCAACCCATGTATGACAATGTAATGCATTCATTAACACATAATATTCATTTGCCTCCACCTCTTGGGAGGACGCCGCCAGCACATAGCCCCTACGACTCGGCAATAGTGAAGGGAGACCCTCTGATCCGCTTTCTACCTCCACTAAAGCCTCTTCCTTGTGCCCCCACCTCTTGGGAGGACACCACCGGCACACAGCCCTTGCGACTTGGCAATGGGGAAGAGGGATCCCCGATCCTACTTTCTTCACCAAAGCCTCTTCATTATGCATCATACATGTGCACATGTCCATGAACATCACATGACATCAATATGCTGGTATGACTTTTCAAAAAAACTCATAAACATTCATCATTTCAAAACAATATAGGAATGGCCACCCTTAGACACATTTCATAAATACTTGAGAATAAAATATATTTTCAAAAGGGTTTGGTTGCTTACAATGAAGCAATAAAATCACATTTTAAAAAAGTTTGCTTGCTTACAATGAACTAATAAAATCATATTTTCAAAGTTGTGCTTGCTTACCTTCTCAGTCCGTGTCCTCAACCTTCTCCTTTCCTCTTCCTATACAAGGAAATTTGATATTTTATCCATCTATTCCATATCTTAGATTGCTTTCCATGCATGCTTTATGATCACATATTACCTCATTTTTATAGAGGTTATCCCTTTATAAATACTTGGTCATTACCTCCTTATATGGATTTTTATCCATACATCCTTATAAAAATAAATCTTAATTTTTTCCAAAATCACTATGTTCACTGTTCATAGTTACTGTTCATAGTTACTGTTCTATGTTTTCTCCTTGAAATCCATTAAAATTCGAAAATCATAAAAAAAATCCAAAAGCAATCTCAACACCTCTTTTGTCCTTTACTGGGAAGCTTCCTTTTTGTCTTTTATGATTAAGTTAATCCAAAGTGATTAACTTAACATATTCCTTAATCCCACGTACTATTCACGTTTACTATTCATCCGAATTAACATTCCATAATTAGCTATTACATTACCCCCAATGCCAAGGGTTTATAATTCTAGGGTTTCATACACGTTCCTAAAATTAGGGTTTCACATAGTTCTAATTAAATTGATCATTTCAATACAAGTATACGTGTCAATCAAGTAATATATGATGAGTTGAGTATCATTCCCACGAGAATAGGGTTAAACAAACTAGTTCCTTAAAACTCAATTGTTTTTAGGTGTTGAAAAAAAAACTAAAGAGTGGTCTTGAAATAACTGGAAATTAAATAAAGTACTTAATTAACTAAATGGCTAGTGGTTGAGTAGTAACAAGTTGGGATTCTTAAAACGGATTAAAGTGGATGGAAAATCAGGAATCATCGACCCTAAACTATGTTAATTTAGTTCCATTTCACTTGGTTATGTAGGAAATTACTAACCTAGGTTCATATATATTTATATACATCTTCCAATGCACATAAACCTAATACTACTTCAACCTATTGTTATGTTCCCATGCAAATAAGTAAAACAAGATTGATTAGCTCATAACCTATTAAAGATTACATAGGTTAACAAGTATATTTCTATCCATATTAACATTCAACATTGTAAGAGTTGGAAACATGCGCCTTATGTGTGAATCTCATCCAAATTCACCTTTTTCAAGTATGAATATAGATATTAAATCATCTTACAAGATAGCTAGGCTTGTAAAAAGCATTAAACACTATATATAAAAGTAAATCCACACAACACAAATGTCTACAAATCTATATATTCATTTCATCCCAAAAAGAACCAAACCAGGCATAGTTTAGAATTCAAATCCTCTCAGTCTTTCATCACAAAGAGTTCAGCTCAAAAACTTAGTATCAATTCCCATCAAACTCAAGTTCAAATACATCTTTACAATGAAGAACAAGAAAGATATGTAGAGAAAGAGAAAAAGGAGGTGAAACTTACTGATTTCCACCAATATTAATGAAATCTCCATTTCAAAATCTCCTTGTCTTGAAAATCTCTTCTTTTCTCCCCTTGTGTCTACAGCCATAACCTTTGGATATTCCCTTCTTAAAATCCTAAAAGAGGCACTTCTAACCCTTTGCATTTGGAGCTTCACACATATGAAAATTTTCAAATGTGACCTTCGTGGCTAGGGCCACGGCGCTCCTGGACAGGTTGCAAGCTCAGCTCCTTAAGTCAGTGGAATGTTAGCCACGACCATAGGCAGGCTGGAGCTAGGTTTGTTCATTGACAGCTTCAAGTAAGTTCTTCTCATTTTACTCTCTTTTTTCCTTGAATTTGCATGAGAATTGCCCTTCTTTTCCTATACTAAAAGGTAAAAATAAGTAACTGCATTCCTAAATGATCAAATGAAATTAAAATAATCAAAATAAAATAAATTTTAACTAAATGCAACCTAAAATACATGAATACCACATAAGACGCAAGAATTACACAAATGATGAAAACTAATGCAAAATTTATGCAAATTTACATGTTTCTCTTGAGTTACCATCCAAAACAAGTACAAAATGAGCCTTAAAAACTCTATTTTTATAGAGTTATCTAGTATCCCAGGGGCTCAATATTTGATCTAATTGGATATTCAGATGCGGATTTTGCCCATTACAAAGTAGATGGAAAAATACTAGTAAAACTTATCAATTTCTTAGAAGCATGATGGTCTCATGGTTTTGAAAGAAATAAACTAGTATTTCTCTATCTACTGCAGAAGCCGAATATATTGCAGCTGGTAATTTTTGTGCCCAATTACTATGGATGAGACAACAATTAAGATATTATGACATAAAATATAGAGATATACCAATTAGGTGTGAAAGCACAAGTGTCATTTGTTTAACAAAGAATCCAATATTACACTCTAGAACCAAGCACATAAATGTCGGGCATCATTTCATCCAAGAACATGTGGAAAATCATCATATTTGTTTGGAATATGTCAAAACTGAAGATCGAATTGCAGATATTTTTATTAAACCATTAGGTGTTGAATTATTTTATAAAATTAGAAAAGAAATGGAAATTGTTGATATCGAAGCTTGAACTTAGTATAAAATTGATTGTTTATTTTATAAATATGTTATTTGTGCTAGAAATATACTTTAAATAATTTATTGATATGATTTGAGTGAAATGGGTAGCACATAGGGTGCATTTACACTTGGATTAGTGGAGCCAAGTCGACTCCGCTCGGCCCAAGTCGACTTCACCGAAGTCAAATTTGGCTGAGTGAAGTTGACTTTGAACCCGACTCCATGAGTGATGGCTCGGCTACCTAGTTTAGGTGGCGAAACTGCCTCCTTCTCATTGTCCTTCTTCCCATCTCTTACTCAAGCTCAAAAAAAATGCCTATTTCCAAATCTTCGATTCCTAAGGCTCTAAATTGCAATCTCTCTCCATACTTCTCACTTTACATCACTCCTACCTACTATGCCTCCCAAATTTGTATAAAAACCTAGACCCTTTTCTTGCCAAGCCAAATCTCATACATGGGAGGCAATGCCAAGGAGGCAATGCACACCCTCCAAGAGAGCTCATGATGAGACAATTGCTTCTACTAGCCATTGGGTTTGCTTTAGAGAAGGTAACCCATCTGCTTCCATCCTTAAAGAAGAAACTAGTGGAGAAGAAGAGATTGTAGTGAGAAGGAGAGGAACTCCTACACCTAGAGGGCAAGTCTTGAAAATGTCCATTCAATATTTTAGGAATTAAAGGCAACACAATAGATTTTACGAACATTTTAATGAAAGAAAGACGTTTCCTCCCAAGGTCATTGACTTTGAGTTTCTAAAGGAATATGAATTTGGATTAGAGGAATTGTTAGATTTTCAAGAAAGAACAATTCTACTAAAGGAAGATGGGAGAATCTACACAAATTTAATAAGGCAATTTTACTACCTATGGAACCAAGAGGAGCTAAACACATTTGTAAAAGGGACAAAAATTAACTTGGGTTAAGGTCATGGAGTGTGCAAATCAAATGCATTATTAAGGGTTGGAAACATACTAGGAGTTCCTCATCATAAAGACCCTATTCCAGAAGACCTTACCTTAGCAAGAATGTACAATCAATTAACTAAAAGTGATAAGTATCATCTCGACATCAAATTCTTACAGTACATGAATCTATCCCCTCAATTAAGATTTTTGAGACTTCTCATTGCCCATTACATCTACCCTAAAGGAGGAGATCGGAACCAAGTTAACCCTTAAGAAGCTAAAATCATATGAAAAATGGTAAACAGACAAAGGGTTAACTTACCCCTATTATTTCTGGAAGCTTTAGAGGTCAAGAAGGATAATCCACGATGTATACTACCCTATGAAACTTGGATTACAAAGAATCTTGAGTGTTATCATGTTGATTTGGAAGGGGATCTTATGATGTTTTGAAACCAACAAATGCTATCAACAATGCCCTCCTAACTAGAATGAAGATCGACATTGTGGCATTCAGGGTGGCTGAACAACATGTCTGGATGGGAGGAGGTCTCCCACAAGAACCAGAGAGATGGGAAGATCAAGTAGTTTCCCCTCAAGCAGAAGCACTAGTTGAGGGGAGGATCATCATTAGACTACCCCTTCTCTACAACAGCACTTAGCCATTCCTCAAGCCTCAGCCTCACCTGCATCTCATGCATCTTGCTATCCACATGGGTCTAAGGCTACTGATCATTTTGCTCACTTCCCCTCTCATCCCACAACCACATCTGCCATTCTTGACTACCTTAAAACCATGGAGAGTAGTATCTCAAGAGCTCGAACCATTAACCTTTCTCTCATGGACATGCATGCTAGGCAATTTAAGATTGAACAGAAACTTAAATCTATCAAATACACCCTTGCGTTAGGTACAAAATATAGTCAACATATCCCTAACCTTCCTGATTTTGATCCATACTAGAAGGAATCCCACATTTATAATGCTATTATCCAAAATAAAACATATCTATTTACACAATATGATTCATCCCCTCCACAACTTGGACATCTTAACAATGAATCATATCCTATCTCTCCTTTTATCTTTCACAAAGCCTCTCGCATTTTTCCACTTCCCATTCTCACTTTTTGTGATTGACAAAAAAGGGAGAGTTTTGAGAGTTCATGTTCTATTTTTTGGGTTGGGCAGCTTGTACTTTGGGATATTTTGTACTTTTTGGATTGTATGTTTTTGACTTGTTATGAAATGATTCGAATGAATGCAAATGTTTTGACTAAATGAGATTGTTAATCTTCTATTGTGTTATCATTTGATTGGAATAATATCTATACAAGATAAACAAATATGAAATGCAATGCTTTAAACTTGAGAATCAGTAACCCATTAAGTTATAAATGATTACAAATAGAAGAAAGGTTAATCTCAAATTTTGATGATTAACAATCCAAATTTGAGAATTTAAAAGTACTAACAAGTGTGTTGAAATATTTTAAATTAAAATTTTTCAAATACAAGTCATGACAGGTCAAGGGGCAAAGTCAAGTCGACTCAGGCATAGACTTAGGTCAAGTCGACACCTAAGTCGACTCCAGGATCACTTCAACAGTGATTTTTTCGACAATGCTGAAGTTGTGGATGTATAGCAAGCGAGTCACAACTGAAGTTGACTTTGAATGCAACTTGGGTCAAGTTGCAATCCAACTCGGCTTAGCATGCAACTTGGATGGTCCTCAGGCTTCCAATAAAGAATCTATAGAAGCCAAGTCACATCCTAAGTAGACTTCAACGTGCAACTTAGGTAAAGTCCTTCATGAAGTTGACTCAATTGTGTGACTCGGGCAACACAAGTGAAGAGTTGAAGAATTTTGAAGTTCTAAGCATACAATAGGTACTGAAGTTCCATACCCAAGTCGACTCCGTATGTGACTAGGGTCAAGTCTCAAACCAAGTCCACCCAATATACGACTTGGAGACCAAAAGGAACTCAAAAGTTGTAGAAACAAGCTAAAAAGTCATTAAATGGAATTCAAGCTATGCATATCTTGTTAAACCAAAGACATATGCAACAAATTGAAGATCAAGCTATAGATGCTTTGACATCCAAATATCCACCTCAAGATGGAAGAAAGTATATTTCAAGTTTGAAGAATAATGAGTCAAAGAAAGCTGAAACATGAAGATTTTAGAGCATAAATGTGAAATCAGTTAATTTATGAAGATTTCAAGTTCCAAAGAGCACAATGTCTAATGAAGTCGCAACCCAAGTCGACTTCATTTATGACTTGGGTCAAATCTCTGACTAAGTAGATTCTTAAATGGAAATTAGAGCTAAAAACAAGGAGAAAACTCTCAGGAAGGAAGAGCGAAAGACCAAAATCGTAACTCAAGCTGACTCTAGCCGATGACTTGGGAGAAGTCTCATTCAAAGTCAACTCCAGGTGCGTCTTAGATCATAACAGTCAGAAAAATGGAAACGTTGGTGCATTTAATGTGCACTACCTACCCTCCAACATTCAAAATAACTCATTTATTTAAAGTACGAGAAGGGGAGTTATGAGAGTCATATAGAGCATTCTTTGAGCTTTCACCTTCCTCTTTCAAGCAATCAAGTGTACATTAATTGCTTTATTGAGAAGAAATCCATTACTTACTACAAGAGCTGCAACAATTTAACATTTTCAAGCTTCTAAGAGTTGTTCCACTGTGTTAAATCTTCTCTACACAACTTGTAATGTGTAGATTATCTTTTGTAACTTAATCTTTTGTATTGCTACTAGGCTTCATGTTGGAGACTAAGGCCACGTAAAGACAAGTAGTATACCATTGGAGTGTGACTCATTATGTACTCGTGTTGAGATTTTAAAGGCCTCTCAGAGATATAATCTATAATTGAGAAAGAGTTGTAAGTGTGTTCTTGGAAGTGTAGAGTAGAGAGGGTTATCCCGAACGATTATAATTTTTTGTCTACTATTTGTCATTTTTCTTTACTCTATTACTCTCTAAAGTTTCACTCAAGGAGACAAAATCTACTAGGAGTTAAGTTTTTATATTTTAAAGAATTTTTAAAGAATCCAATTCACCCCTCTCCTCTTAGGTTTTGCCACAAACTCAAGATGAATAAATTATTCTACACATTATTCTCATGAAATCAAATTATTAAGTGGATCTCCGTTAGAACAATCCAAAACTAAATACTACATTAAAAAGGGGTGTGGGTTGCTAGGGGTCTATAAATGGGTCGTAGGTTAAATATAGTGTAATCCATTTTAAAACCTATGGCTAAGCTGCCAAGCTAGAGAGGACAATATCGCATTATGAGGCCCAAAGCCAATAAACCTAAAGCTCACTTTTATGGGTTTTTACGTTACAAGAGGTATCACAACAGACACCACCAGTAGATGTGGTTTGGAGAATTGAGCCAATGAAAGCTAGGATTGCAAGCAGAAGCCTAAAGTTGAGCTATGGTTCGAGAATGAACCAAATGGAAGCTAGTGAGCTTGTAACAGCCAAAAATCAAATCCCATGTCAAAAAGAGGCGAAAGTTCTTAAGGGATTACTAAATTATATACTAGAGAGATATTTTTTTATTTTCAAGCAAAAGTAGAGGAATCACATTATTACAAGCCTAAATCTGAGGTTGGGGATGGGAGTTGTATTATATATGAAATACACAAGTATAAAGACCCCAACTATAGGAGATTAGTAATTTCGTGTGAAGATAGGAAAATTGCAATATGTTCATGTCGGCTATTTGATTGGTGTGAGATTATTTGTCAGCATATATTATCCATATTTCACTGGCGTGATATCATAACCATGCCTGATCATTACTTGTTTCGTCATTGGTCGCAACATCCAAAAAAGAATGTTGGAGTTCCACTATTTACAGAGAATTGTGATACTACAAATTTAGCTATGGTTTGTCGCCATTTGACACTCCCAAAATTAAATTTCATCCTTAAGGAAATGGAATCAAGTTGGGGTTATTTTCATATTGGAACTACAATTTTGGAGACTTTAATAATAAGTTTGCAAGAGCATATACAATCACAGAAGTTAGAAGAACAACAACAAAACATAGCTTGTGGAGACAAAAAAAGGATTTCTGAAGATAGCAACCATACAAATGAACCTGTCAAAGAAGTTTGTCATAATTCTATAGCATTTGAGCTTGAGACGGATGATAACATTAGAGGAGGAATTGATCCTTTAACTATGCCCCAACTTGTACTGTGAAATTTCTAATATTGTATAAAGAAAAAGATGGTCAAGTAAGCGTTTAAAATCTTCCATTAAAAAAGCTATGAAACGCAATAGACGATTATGTCATGGATACAAGAAGGTCGTAGTTCGTCATGATAGAAGAAACTGTCTAGAATTGCATAAGAAAGATTGTCAGCAATCTGGTATAATTGCATCACATGATGTTCAATCAACTAAAACACAATCCATTTTATGCTTACAACATTTTCTTATCTTCATTTAATTTATCTTCTTTCTATAGATTAATGCATGACTAGATTACTCGTCGCGTTTTACCAATACTTTTGAATTTTGGTATTATATCTCTATATTCCTCTCATAAGTGCTTAGCATGTCTTGTCAATGTATTGCTTGTATACTGATTTTTTAAGTGCAATGCAGGATGGACATGAAGAACGTGGATACCATATGTGGATAGATCACCAACAACATGAAGACTAGAGCAATATACATTTAAGTTAGCATATTCATGTAATGCAATTGTAAAATCAATATTTTTTATTTCACTTGTATATATTTATAGAAGATGAATTGTATATTTTGCAATTATAATGCTAATATCTATCAATATTCTGGATATGTCAAAGGAAATTTACTGTATGTTTTAATTGGAGCATGCTCATTCAACACTTAGCGTGCTAACATTTACAAACAGATGAACTGCATTTTCATAATATACACCGACTGGTGGATTTAGCATGCTGGTGTCACATTCAGCAAACTGATATTCACAAACAAATGACCAGATTTTGTAAAACACATACTCACTTGTGCACAAAGCATCCTTGCAATTCAAACAGATGACCTGAATTTGCAAAATCGCACACACCTATGCACAAAGAATCCTTGTAATTCAAATAGATTAATTACATTTTCATAATATACACTAACTGATGGATTTAGCTGGTGTCACATTCAACATGCTGATATTCACAAACAAATGACTAGATTTTGCAAAATACACACTGACTTGTGCACAAAGCATCTTTGCAATTCAAATAGATGACCTGCATTTGCAAAATACACAGCCACCTGTGCACAAAGCATCATTGCAATTCAAACAGATTAACTGCATTTTCATAATATACACTAACTTGTGGATTTAACATGTTGGTGTCACATTCAGCATGCTGATATTCACAAACAAACGACCAGATTTTGCAAAATACACACTCACTTGCGCACAAAGCATCCTTGCAATTCAAACAAATGACGTGCATTTGCAAAATATACACCCACCTGTGCAAAAAGCATCCTTATAATTCAATTAAATTAACTGCATTTTCATAATATACACTGACTGATGGATTTGGCATGCTAGTGTCACATTCAATATGCTGATATTCACAAACAAATGACCAGATTTTGCAAAACATGCACTCACTTGTGCACAAAGCTTCCTTGCAATTCAAACAGATGACCTGCATTTGCAAAATACACACCCACTTGTGCACAAAGCATCCTTGCAATTCAAATAGATTAACTGTATTTTCATAATATACAATGATTGGTGGATTTAGCATGCTAGTGTCACATTCAGCATGCTGATATTCATAAACAAATGATCGGATTTTGCAAAATACACACTCACTTGTGCATAAAGCATCTTTGCAATTCAAATAGATGACCTGCATTTCCAAAATATACACCCACCTATGCATTTAGCATGCTAATCCAACGCTCAGTATGCTCATATTCACAAATAAATTTCCTGTAATCTCCCTGTAAATAATGCCTTGTCACAACAACATGCTTAATAGACAGACAGCATGCTGATAGTCACAAACAGAGAATCTGCAATCTACCTATAAGAACTGACATGGACATGTAGCATGCTCATCAAACATATGGCATCCAATATACCTGCAAAATAGATAATCTGCATTTGTCCCGTACATGCATTTCCATTCAATATGACAACTTCATTCACCAATCAATTAACTAACGTTACAAAGTATTCAAATTAACATCATCATTCATACTCACTCAACTAACATCTATATATATTCAAATTAATGCCATCATCCACTACACAATATCTCAAAATCAACAATCACTAAATTTGTCCATTATTAAAGTCGATTACAATGGACAGTTAATACAAGAACCATTCACACAACATAACAAAAAAACATTACTTTTGAAAATTTTTCTGCATTCAGAGTGTTATGTCTCACTTCTCCCCATGCCGGTCTTGTTGTAGCACATTCTCAACTGCCTCAAGTGCTTGTCAATCCTATTAACATGCTTAAGGACTTGCTCAACTGCTTTAGCAAGCCTAGCAATGTTACCACTATACGAGGCATCAACACATGTAGTGTTTGTCCTTGCTAGGTGTGCAAAAAAGGATGACAATTCTGGTGAATGGGATTGAACATGTGACATGGCTACTGTTTCTGGAGATTTATACGTTGATACCAATACTTCAGTTGTGGTGGCCACAATAGGAGGAAATCCAAGGGTAATAAACGACGTGACTATAGGAGTATCAATGATAGATGTTGGAGTGACAATAACGGATGTGGGGGTGTCAACAATAGATGTAGGAGTGTTGCCTACATTGGAGCTATCAATAACACATGTTCGAGTGTTGGCTACATTGGGGGTGTCAACAATAGATATAGGAGTGTTGCCTACATTTACAACAGGCCTACAATATGATAGATTTGCTATAAGTGGGGTTCATACATGTAGACACACAATGAGAGATGTGGGACATGAGTTCTCTCTTTATTTCTTCAAACTTTGCAGTTAACACTTTCTCTATTTCGCATTCTGTAGCTGGTGGCATGTGTCCCTTTGAAGTTGAATGAATAGTATTAGCCACCATGTGGCGCCCCTGACCCGAGCGTCACAACCTTACCTCAAGATCTATTTTCGATTGATAATGTGATCAGGATTGTTGCCCTGAACACGCGGCAGTTCTTAATTTGATCTCGTCCAAATTTTCTTTTCTTTTCTTTCATCATATAAGCACATATTTGTCATCATTCATAGTGGACTCATCCATATCATCATAAAATTTGTCATACAAGTATCTTTACTTTCATATTATAGGCAACATATATATGTTCATGAATAAAAATTCACATAGAATTTTATACATAATCACTTATCTATTTACACCATACATAATCAATCCCATTTCATTATAAGCAATATATTCATCCATCAATTCTTCAAACATACCGATACCTTTTAGCTTTGCTCCTTCCCTTGTGCCTTAAACCTGTCTAAGGTTGGGAAAACAAAACGTGAGTGATAAACTCAGTAAGCAAGCATCATTTTTTTTTCATTTAAATGCATCCCTTGCCTATTCGGTAGGAGACACTTATCAAGTGATCAACTACTAAAATCGGAAGAAACCTTTTATAGAAATCTTCTTTATAATATACTCATAAAACTTTGTGCATATCCCCATTTCGAGGATTCTCAAAAGTGATGTCTATGCATATAAATCATTTTTCATGGGGACAATTGTTTGTCCCAAAATATTTTTCATCTATCATGAGGACATGTCTATGTCCAAAAATATTTTTCATATGGCATGAGGACAATTATATATCCTAAAACATTTTTCTTATAACCTTTTGCCCATGAGGACATTTACTTGTCCCAAAAAATCATTTATTTAATTTTCTTTATAACCCAACTCGGGGTTGTTCAAAAGCAATGCATGTGCATAGAAATCTTTTATCTAGGCGGACATTCTCATGTCCAAAAATAATTTTCCATATAAGCCTCTTTTAACCCGCATATAAGATACCAAACCCTTTTTAAACCAATATGGCGGACATATTCATGTCCTAAAATATTTTTCGGTATCTTCTAAAAACTAAATATAAATCCATTTAAATCTAACACAAATCCATTTAAAACAAAACAGTGTAGGTGCCCATTTTGGGACTTTTAAAACATAGGGAACATATCTATGTTCCAAAAACATATGGATTTGTGTCTCTGACCCTCGAGAAGGTGACACTTAACAAGTGATCATCCTCCCCTAGGGAAGAAACCATTCATGTGACTACACCGCTAGCTAGGCGATTGTCCATGATCCTACTCCCATTTCAGGGAGGGCGCCGCCGACCTCCAGCCTTCCCCTAAGTGACTCGGCTACAGGTAGAGGTGAGCTCTGGTTCTCGACCATTTTGGTCTGTAACCGCCTCAACCATGAGCCTAGTATATCGTTTTGCGCACACTCGTATGCTAGCAATGATTTTCATAAAACTTAGCCCAGTTATTTGACTGTGCTCTTTTTCAAGCCTCAGCTTGATATGTATAAAGCCAACTTAGTCGCAGACTATGCCCTTCTCAAATTGAGAACTGGGCAAGATTATTTTGAAAAGAAAAGTAAAATATTTTAAACCACTCGGTCCGCAGACTATGCCCTTCACAAATTGAGAACTGGGCGTGGTTGGTTTGAAAATAAAACACTTTTGTAAATTATTTTCAAATCCTGATGTTAGGATGACCACCCTTAAAGAGTTTAGAAATATTTTAATGAATTCATTTTACCAAACGTTTGAAATATTTGAGAAGACAATATTTTGCAAAACTTTAATGATTTGCTAAACAACTTTTGAAATTCTCATTTTTAGAAGCTTTTGAACTAATTCAAAACTCGAGGAGACAAACCTTTTCTTAATAACATTTTTGTGAGCAAAACTTATGCAACTCACTTCTATCCACTGTAATGGCATTATCTGTTTTATCCACGTCATTTCCTTGTTATTTATATAGAGGAGTTTGCATAATCTTTTGATCATTATTTAAACATAAAATTCACCAAATCATTTTGTAAGACTGGTCACCCTTAAATCTTTTTAGAACATCAGAGTAAAGCATCTTCAAAGTGTTACAACTCTAAGAGTTGTAAAGCACCTTGATAGATTATTTCAAAACATCTACATAAATTTCAAAACACGTACATAAATTCAATTTATGACATTTAATGAAAACCATTTCAAAACATCCATTTATTTTTAGAAACCATTTTGTAAAGAATTACATTTTTCAATAAAACTCCTTGTAAATAGAATTTTCATGGTTTGTTTTTGAATATCACTTTATGAAAGAGACAAACTCTTTCAATATAAAACTCTTTGATACCCACACTTGTATCAACTTGCTTATATTAAAACCATCTTAAAACCCACATCATATTTTCAAGATCTGAGCTTGCTTACTCTCTAAGCAATTCTCCACATCATTAATATAAACATGATCAAGTAAATTTAATACTTGAATATAAACATTATGCTTGAAAATTCACTTAGTTATCTCGTAAGCAATTATGAAACCAACTTATTATGGCAAGTTCATAAATTTCAGAAAATTCCTTTGAATCAATATTTTGGAAAGCTCGCTTGCTTACTTGTAACCAAACTCTTTAAAATCATTGATATAAGTATTTCCAATCTTGGAAACACTTGTGATAAAATAATTATTTTAAGAAGTATTTCTTGTTTCCCATGAAACAATCCTTAAGGCATTTTATTTAAGCTATCATTTTTAAAACATAGGAGAAAATCAATATTTTGGAAAGTTCGCTTGCTTACTTTGATCACGTGAGCTTCCCAGGTCAACCCTTTCTTTGCCTTTGCCTATACATGTAGAATGATATAACATTCATGTAAATTCCATTTATTTCCATTCACCTAGTTTTCCAACCCATTTTCATAAATATTCATAACCCGCCTAATCTCCAAGTCGGGTATATATATTTTACACATTTATGTATCTCAATCATTCATTATACCACATATTAAATTCATATATTAATCTCAAAATTTGAGATTATCAATTCAGAAATTCATTTCATTTTTTTCCATGATATTTTAACATATTTTTGTATCTCAATATTTTACATATTGCATTCCTCATTAAATCATGTGTTTTGCTTCCCATATGTGCATCTAACCGCGTCTAATTCATACTTATCTTAAAGCTTTTCAAATAAAAAACTTATCCACTAATTCAGAAAGTTTATTCACTTCATTAATCACCTAATTAATTCATTTTTATGAATTTTTAATTCATAATTCTCGAATTTACAAAAACAGCCACTTTGACACCAAATTTCCATACTTAACACGTCTCTTTTAGTACTCCAATATAGACAGATTTTTATCAATTAAATTTCATCAATTCCTCCCAAATTTCTTACCCTAAATTCAATGCATTTTTCCATATTTAAGACCCATATATAATTTATTTGCAAAACGGAAACATTTGCTACATGTATAGGGTACCCGTTGACACCATTTGGACATCCACTTTTCACTTCTGTTAAAATTTGAATTTAGGAAGTTTATATAATGACCTTATTCACATCCAAAGTGTCCTATGTTTAGGTTATTTTACCCTATATTTCATCCATAATTTATTTAAATCATTTCCTTTATCATTTTCATCATTTAGACGTGAATTTCTGGTCTTAAAGGATACCGTAACTAACTTACTTTCTATACTTCACAACACATGCTAAATTTCAGACATAATCAACACTAAATAATGATTTATCATGTGAATACATTCAATAAACTAAACAGCAACTTAAAAGCAAAATCTCAGCATGATTAAGCTAGTATCAACGCATGTACATCACATAATTCACTTCTTAATTTCTTCTAACTCTTAACTATACTACTTGCTATAAATTTCCATTAAATTCCCTAATGAAAAGCATCATAACTATTCATTAAAGTTCCATTATGAAACACATACATAGCTCACAAATTTCTTAGAAAAGCTAGAGTAGAATCACTTAAACTCAAGACATCTACTTACTTGTGTTGTGTGCAACTTCACTTCTCCTTCTCAAGCAACTTCTTCACTTTACTTCTTCCTTTTCTTCCTTTTTTTCTTCACTTGATTTAGGGTATGAAAATGATGAAAAGGGGGGTCGTGAGCTTCTGTGAAAATGGGAGCTCAAAATTCCAGAAATTTTTCTAAGTAGCACACATGCTTGGACGTCCCCCTTACCTTTATGCATTGAGCTGGAATTTTCCAGCGAATGGGCCCCACATGCCACATCATCCATGCAATTTCCAATGCATTCCTATCCTCTTTGATGACTTGGCAACTTGTGGGCCATTAAAATTATTTTTTTCTTAATTATAAATCCATTAATTATCCATTGCATTTAATCATCATCGAGCTGTCCATCAGATCACGTCCACCATCAGCTGCCTTTCTCTATTTTTTTCCAACGAATTTTGCAAATAATAAATGCATATTTATATTCCCTACTACCTTGGCTATTTATCCATGAATTTTATAATTTTTAAAAATATAAAAAGTCACTTTTCTGGCCATTTGATTGGGTACCATTTGCTGTCCATTTTTGGATGCTTGCGCACGTCCCAACTTTGCTGCAGATTATCACATCAAAATTAATTTTTTATCAGCTTTAATTAATCAATCATTTAATTATCTAGTAGATTAGGGAATTTAGGGCCAATTTAGGTTAATAAAAAAAATTATAAAGTATGCCTAGAGCTGCCCAAACCGTCCACATCACCTGGAATACATGTTGCTGTCCACTTTTCATTTTCCATTCAACAGTCCAATTCAGCTGCTAATAAATCCGAATTTCACTTTACTTTAATGCAAAATTACCTGCATTAACTCATAGTTGACTTTGGGTATACATTTATTATAAAAATATTTTATTAAATGCCAATATATGGCTGTTTGGACGTCCCTACTGCCACCTCCTTCATTTTCCTTTTTGACCCATTTAATTATGCATTTAATTAGAAGATAATTGCAGGGATTTTCTTATTTTTGATAATTTACATAATACCCTATAATTTACCCTCTCTTGACACCTCAATTTTGTCTCCTTCTATTTATTTATTTTATTCAAATTCATCATAAATTCTATTTACTTTAAAATTTGAAAAGTCCAATTTCTCATGCTAATTTCATGCAAGATTAGTCCCTTCATCATTTTCATGATCAAATCCTTCCAAAACCTTGATTTCATAATTTTAACCGTCCATTTCAAATTTCATCTCAATCCGACTTTTCTAGCTCAAGTTGTGATCGTTTTAAATTTTGGACGGTGATGATAAATTATCATCAAAATTTTCATAATCTACCTTTCCCATATGATTAAGCACGAAATTATGTGCTTCCATCTCAATTTTCATATTAATCCGCCTTATGGGCGGAAAGTTATGAATTTTCTAAGATTTTCTTTACTAACTTGAGAATTATCCTTTTAAATTCTCATAATCCATATTAAATAATCTAAAATGATTATTCATGATGTATTGGTGTATTTTAATCACCAAAAAATTATTCTAATCCCTTTATCTCACATTAGCTTATAATGATCACTCGAATCATCATTGCTAATCTTTAGCCCTAATTATCATAGTTTAGCAAAATCACAAAAATTATTTAAAATTCAATAAATTTACTTATAAATCACATGTAAATGTTCAATGCATATATTGAATCTTACTTAGGTTGGGGTTTCACACACCATCTACTCGCCTTCCTTAGAATCGTTGTGACACTCTTCTAGTGCAGCTTGCTCACTAACATTTGATGCCACCGACTGGCTAGGAAACTCCTCATTTGTCTTCATCCCTTCCTTTATAAACTTAGAGAGCCACTCATTACTATCTTTATTAAGCACATAACCCAATCTGCCTATCACACTACCGTCAATTATATCTGAATGTTTCCCCTTTGTCATCTCCTCTCCAGATAATTCCACTCCAAAATGCTTTAAAATTCTAGTGATGGTCATTCCATAAGGCAAAGCACTATTCTTCCGCTTTCGACACTTCAGCATGTGCTCTAGAATATCCAAGAAAACATCGAGCAGGATTCCCTTTTCATGACAATATAAGCAAAAAGTGTCATTGACAAACATCTCTAACATAGACCCAGCTTGTGGGAAGAGGTTGTTAGCAGTGAAATAATTTCATATTTAAAGTAAGTAACTCGTTAGATGTTAACCTCACTGCTTCCTTCCCCTTTTCTGCATCTCCACTAATCAAAGTAAATGACTCCTGTTTAGAGACTTTTGGTGGATCCTCACCTGTCCAAATGGGAATGTCAAATACTTCCTTTAACAACTCATCATGCAATGGTATCTCCACTCCTTTAACAAACATACTGGCATCCTTGGTAATATTGAGTAAAACATCCTCACGAGATTTGGGTAAATGTTCTCTTCCACCATTAGAAAATCAAATAAACCGCAGTCCACTAGCCATTTTGAGAATGGGAAATTAATAAAGCCTTCAATTTGCAATGGACGACCCCTCATCGCCAATCTTGATTTGAACTTCTCTTCATATATCAATGATAAATGCAAGTCCACGAAGTACACATGCTCCTTATTTTTTCCTTAATTTTCCTTCCTTAAATTTTTTCTCCTCATGTACTACCTCCTCATTATTTCCTTTCTCATTTTTTCCTCCTCCATAGCCGTAGTTTTTTTTCTTTTGAGGCTGGTCAGCCCATGTCACCTGTGAATCCCGTTGCTTCGGAACTACATTCTTTGTTAGCTTCACCTTGTTGCGTGTATTCACCATACTGCGTTTGATTCAAACTATGTAAAACTTGACAGAGAAAACAAAAATAAAAAACTAGGTGAATTGTTATGTGAGTAGGTAAATGCAACATTGTGTGTATAGCAATTGGCATGCTATTGTATTGAATGAGAAATACATCCTGAGTATTTAAAAGATTTTTGTATAAAATGATTGGTCTATCATATGTAGCAATTGACATGTTATACTTAGGACAATGTGTTTATAAATATTTTTATTTCTCACATGTGCCTGTCCAACAGAATAAAAATACATAAATAAATACGAATAATTAATATTTTGTACTAGAAATATTTATTTTAGTTAATTCATCTAGTTATTGATGTATGATAGAAATTTCAGAACTAAACACCTAGATTTGATTGTAAACAAAAAATTAAGATAACTTAGTGTATCTGATTTCAGCAAGTATAGGCAAATTGGGGAATAATCAAAACGAAAATTTAAACTTAATTAATAATTATCCAAAATGACATGGTTAGTTAAAATATGTAATTATTGAGTTGATTCATATGAAATTTTTAGTTAAATACTTGAAGAATATTTAAAATAATTAATAATATGAGAATGTTGCTTAATAGATAAAATTAAATACTTATAAGATAGGGTTGAATATGACATAAAAAATACAAAATAAAACCTAGAAGAGTAATTTGGCAATTTTATAAAATGATCTTTGACTCAAACTAATTATTTTATCAATTCAGATAAATTAATATTATAAATAATAATTTTGTAATGATATAATTTATACAAGGAACCATATTCTGACTAATTATAAAAGCTAGGATACACTAAGGTATCCGTACATCTTAGGATGAAATATCATGTTAAATTATCATTAGAAAAGTTAAATTGAGTTAAAATAATAATGAAAAAAATTTTATTTTCCAGTGCGATGATTTTAGCATTATAACGAAATATGGTATAAAATGGATCCGAGATTACACAATGTAAGTAGAACAATTTTCTCCTCTTTTTGATTTTTTGTTGTACTGTGCGGTTACGGGCATGGATGTTTTAGATGTCGTTATTTTCTAATTTTTGAGTTCATAAATATTATTGGTTATGATGTTTATTGTAACGCCGAGGTTGGTTATTTATTCATGCTGACATTATGCATTATGGCATCAACATGTATTGCTTGGTGTGATAGTATATTTATGAGTCATGGCTGTAGTTGTGAATTTACGAAGTATTATTGTTAGACCATCAGTGACGATCGTTGGTACATCCTAACCAGGGATCGGGATATGATAGCCTAGGTGGCATTGATTCAGACTTACCCGTCTGATTGGTGGGCTGTAGACATAATTTGTCTAGCCCTTGTGATTTGGATGATGTATATATTGGTCCCGAGTTAATGGCAAAACCCAAGAGGGGAGGGGTGAATTGGGTTCTTATAAAATTCTTTGGTAAATTAAAACTTAACCCCTTGAAAGCTTAATCCCCTTGATTGAAACAAATAGAGAGCAATGAAGTAATGAAAGCAATAAAGTAAAACAGTAGGCAAGATTTATAGTGGTTCGGCCAACCTCTCCCTACTCCACTCTTCCAAGCTCACACACTGTTGTGACTTGGGTTCCGCTATGTATTCCGCGAATACACTTAGAGTCTCCGCTCTCTTCTAGATTCTAGCTCTATGGGGCATACACAATCAGAGCCTATGCTCTCTTCTAGATTCTAGCTCTAGGGGGCTTATACAATTGATACAAGTAGATGATGAGTTTAACTCCAATCACAACTCTACTTGCAACGTCTTGGTTTGTTACAACAAACTCAAACCAAGCACCAAGAACAAAGAATAATGAAAATAAGAAAGATCTACACTTTACTGAGTTGTGTAGGCAAGTTTCAGCTTGAGGAAGAATCTGTAGAAGCAACCGGTTGTATATCGTTGAAGCTACTTGCAACTTGAAGCTTGTTCTTCCTTTGAAAGTGTATAGATCACTCAAATTTGGAGAAAAGCAAATGGGAGCTTTTGTTTGCACTTCTTTCCTCTCTTTAGGTTATGTAGTGTGTGTTTCCACGTTTGCTTGAGTGTCTATTTATAGAAGGGGGAAGATTAGAACGTTATAGAAGTGGTTGGCGCGCAATAAATGTTCCAATGTTCAAAAATTCGAACGTTACTTCCCCAAGTCACAGGTGGAGTCGACTTCGTCTGCGACTTGGCTTCCCAAGTCGCAAGTGGAGTCGACTTCGTGTGCGACTTCACTTCTGCAGTTTTCAAGTCTGAGTCTGGGTCGACTTGGTTTCAGACTTGAACTCAAGTCGATCTTGGAGTCGACTTGGGTTGCGACTTGACCAATCCTTTGTGCCAAAAATATTTTGATCATGTTTGATTTTCTTCTATCTTGCTTAGCTTCTTTCCTTCATTTTCATTTTGGATTGGCTTCATATTTTGTATACCTTGTGAGTCTTGGAGATCTTGAAAACTTGTATGGTTGATTTGCCTTTGATTCATGCACCTTGCTTTCTTTTGATATTAGTCTTCATATCTTGAACTTCATCTTGAAATATGCTTGAAGCTTTGCCTGGGACTTGAGAAACTTAAGTTGATAATGAGCTTGCACCTTTGATTTGGTCTTGAGAAAACTCAAGTTAATCTTGAAATGAGCTTGAAACTGAGTCTTGAACTTTGAAGACCTCAAGTCGATGTTGGAGTCGACTTCGTCTGCGACTTCGGTATTTTTCTGCCCCAAAATCAACTCTGGAGTGATTTTGCCATCTCAAGTCGATGCTGGAGTGGACTTCATCTGCGACTTGGATTCCCAAGTCGCAAGTGGAGTCGACTTGGCCTGCGACTTCACCTGCTTTCCTTCCATTTTCAAATCTGGTCGTGAGGTTCATTTTGGAGTCGACTTTGGGTTCGACTTCACCCTAAGTCGAAGTCCAAGTCGTCTTGGAAATCGACTTGGCTGTTTTCATTCCTTAAAACATTCAACATAATCATCAGTATTCACTTTATACTCAAATTTAACTTTGTTAATCATCAAAACTCATGCTTTGGTCAATTTTGTTTTGTTTTAGACATTGTTTCCAACAATCTTCCCCTTTTTGATGATTGACAAAACTAATTTGAGTTTGTACCTTTCAAGAGAAACACAATCATATAGTTTCATCATAATAACTTTGAAACAGAGTATAGCAGGCATGATACACATATTTGAACATAAAACAAGTTTCATAAAACGAATTTCATATTACAGATTACAATGTAAAGCAAAAATGAAACCTAAATACAAACTACCCGACCCAAAATGCTCTAAAGCCTATGCTATGTACTTAAAAAACTCTCAAAAACTCTATTCTATCTCCCCCCTTTTGTCAATCCTTCAAAAACGATTCAATGACCAAGGATTTGGTGAATTGAAATTGGGAAATGGGATATGAAGATTGAATGGGTTTGATAGGACAAACATGAGCGGATGAATAAAATGAAGAGACTGGAGCGGGAGTCGGATCTCGATGAACTGATCCGGAATCGAATGGATCAAGTTCAGGTATGGGCCGATTTTGGTGTCGCCCTGATGCGAGATGATATCTAATGCTACGCATTTCCCAATCGATACGGTCTTGTCGGGAATGCATATCATTGATAGCTGTGAGAACCTCGGAGACTAGGCTGGTGATTCTATCCTCTTGGTGACCCATTTCTTCTCGAAGAGCAGCTATCTCATCTCGGATGCTCTGTAACGTGACCTCTTGTGATGGAGGTTGAGGCGCCTGATCTGGTATGGCAGATCCTTGTGGAGAGTAGGATCCATGTGTCATAGGAGATGCGGGCCCCTCAGGAATGTCCTGGGGTGGAGCTGGTTGGGCTTCTGGAGGCTGCTCCCCCTCAGTTTGTGCTTGTCTAGCTTCTTCAGGAGCTGCTTCACCCGTCTTTTTCCGAATCCTTTCATCTCTGAACTGCTCCAAATTGATTTTCATTCTTTGGAGCAATGCCTTATTGATGGCATTTATGGTTTTTGGGACTTCGAAGGGTTCACCGTCAATGTCCACTTCATAGTACTCAAGGATCCTCGTGATCCATGTCCCGTAAGGTAAAATGCCTCGAGGATTGTCCTTTCGGGATGCCAAGGCTTCTAGGAAGAGTCTTGGTAGGCTGATCTTGACTTTATTGACTAGTTTCCATAGAATAATTTCCTCTTGCGGGTTGAGCTGATTTCTTCCACCGCCCTTTGGGTAGATGCAGTGAGCGATGAGTAATCTGAGGACTCTAAGGAATGGAGAGAGGTCCATGTAATGCAGGAACTTAGTTCCTGGATGATACTTGTTGCTTCTTGTCAGCTCATTATACATTCTTTCTAATGTAAGATCTTGGGGAAGTGACTCTTCTTCGGATAGAACTTCGAGAATTCTTCCTATTCTCTTTATTGCTTCTTCTTGATCTGGGTTAGCCATTGTTCCCAAAAACATTTCTGTGCCTTTGACAAAGGTTGAAAATTTGTTATCATCCCACAGATAGTAAAATAACCTTGTCAGATCAGGATATACTCTTTCATCTGTCTTCAGCAAACTTGTCCATCCCTGATAATCCAGTAGTTCTTCTATGTCGAACTCATAATCTTTGAGAAATTTAAAGTCGATGATCTTTGGGATGAATACCTTTCTTTTATAGAATTGCTTGTAGAATCGACTATGCTGAAGCTCTGTTTGGAAATAGGTTGTGGGCATTTTCAGGACTTGCCCTTTTGTGATTGGAATCCTTCTTTCTCCAGTGTTTGAGCTTCGAGGTTGACTGTCTGATCTCTGAGCTCGATCTGAGGATTGGGTTGTGGTTTGAAATCTGACCCTTCGACCTGTTGAAGTTGAAGGTTCTTCTCTGGCTCGTTTTGCAGACGTTCTTTGCCTTCTGGGAATTTCTTCATCTGTATTCGATCTCGAAGGTCTAGGCACAGGTCTTTGTGTAGGTTTGGAAACTGCTAGCTTGGGGAGTCTTGATTTTGGGGCCATTTAGTTGGGTTTAAGAAAAGGGAAGTGACTGAGATGAAATGAAGAAGATAGGCAAATGAGAGAGTGAGCTAGATTGAGACAAAAGTGCCGGAGTTGCCGGAAACAGAGAGAAGAAACGGAGAGGAGGCAGTCGCCGAAGAAGGTGGTCGGAAACAGAGAGGTGAATGCCGAAAAATAGAGAGGGAATGCCGGAAGGAAAGAAGAAGAAAGATGGCAGTCGCTAGAGAGAGAGAGAGAGAGAGAGAGAGACTGGCCGGAGAAGATGGAGAAGGAAGAAAATCGGAGAGGAATTCGGAGAAAAATCGCCTGAGAAGAGAAGGTTGCTGGCGGGAAAAATGGAGAAGAAAGGAAGAAGAAAGAAGAAAAAGGGAAGAGATGAGGAAGACGATCCATTGAGCGCGGAGTCGACTTTGCCCTAGGCGAAGTCGACTTCGACCCCTCGGAGTCGACTTCGCCTCAGAGGCAGAGTCGACTTCGCTTCTCCCAAGTCGACTTCACTGGAGTCGACTTGACTCATCGGCTTGGCTCCTTTTAGATCAGATTTTCTTGTGTAATTCTTCCTAGTTTAATTCTATCATCCCCATATCATTTCTAATTTTATAAAATGATTCCTTCGCTAGTGGTTTGGTAAAGATATCAGCAATTTGATCTTCAGTTTTCACATATTCTAAACAAATATCATGATTCTCAACATGTTCTCTAATAAAGTGATGTCTTACATCTATATGCTTGGTTCTTGAATGCAATACAGGATTCTTAGTCAAACATATAGCACTTGAATTATCACATCTAATAGGAATATTGAAATAATCAATGCCATAATCTTTCAATTATTGTTTCATCCAAAGTAATTGGGCACAACAGCTTCCGGCGGCTATATATTCGACTTCCACAATAGATAGGGCAACACTGGTTTATTTCCTTGAGTACCATGAAACCAACATATTTCCAAGAAATTGACAGGTTCCACTAGTACTTTTTCTATCTACTTTGTAGCCGAAAAAATCCGCATCCGAATAGCCGATTAAGTCAAATGTTGACCCCTTTGGATACCATAGTCCAAGATTGGTAGTATTTATCAAATATTTAAAAATTCTTTTTACAGCCAATAGATGTGATTCTTTAGGACATGCTTGAAATCTAGAGCACATATAAACACTAAATAAAATATCTGGTCTAGAAGCAGTTAAATATAACAATGATCCTATCATGCTTCTATAGAGCTTTTGATCGATACTTTTACCGTTTTCGTCCGTATCGATCTTGATTGTAGAACTCATTGGAGTATTTGCCCCTTTACCATTCTGCATTCCAAATTTCTTGAGCATTTCTTTGACATATTTGGACTGATTTAAGAATATTCCTTCCTTTTGTTGCTTGATTTGTAGTCTGAGAAAGAAATTCAGTTCTCCCATCATGCTCATTTCAAATTCGCTCTGCATGATCTTAGAAAATTCTTGGCATAAAGTTTCATCAATAACTCCAAATATTATATCATCTACATAAATTTGTACAATTAAAATATTTTTACTTTTATATTTAATGAACAAATTAGTATCAACTTTCCCTCTTTGAAACTCATGATCGATCAAAAATCTGTTTAACCTTTCATACCAAGCTCTTGGGGCTTGTTTTAGTCCATATAACGCTTTGGTCAATTTATAAACATATTTTGATTGATCCTTTTCTTCAAATCCTGGGGGTTGCTCAACATATACTTCTTCATTCAAATATCCGTTCAGAAATGCGCTTTTTACATCCATTTGAACCAATTTGAAATTCATATGAGAAGCAAATGCTAGTAAGATACGTATGGCTTCTAATCTAGCCACGGGTGCATATGATTCTTCAAAGTCAATTTCTTCTTCTTGGGAATACCCTTTGGCTACTAATCTGGCTTTGTTCCTAATTACAAGTCCGCTTTCGTCCAATTTGTTCCTAAACACCCATTTGGTACCAATAATTGTATGACCATTTGGTCTGGGAACTAAATGTCATACATTGTTCCTTTCAAATTGGTTTAGCTCTTCTTGCATTGTTATAACCCAGTTTTCATCATTGAGAGCTTGTTCAATGGTAGTTGGTTCGATCTTGGACACAAAAGCATATTGTCCACAAATGATTTGCTTTGATCTTCTAGTTTTCACTCCTTCATACACATTTCCAATGACTTGCTCAATTGGATGGGCATTTTTGAACTTTAAATCAGTTGGAGGTTTGTAAGAATCATTACCTTCACTTACCTCTTCCTCCATGGAGTTTTCTGGCTTGAGCTCGATTTCCTTTGGTTGTTCTTTTCCTTTTGTTTCATCTGCATCACTTAATTCATCCTCCTTTCTCGGAGTTTGGTTAAATTCATCAAAGACAACATGTATTGACTCTTCTATTGTTTGATGTCTTTTGTTGAAAATTCTATATGATTTGCTATTTGATGAATAACCCAAGAAAATAGCTTCATCGCTTTTGGCATCTAATTTTTCCAGATTTTTTTCTATTATTTAGCACATAACAAATACATCCAAAGGTATGGAAATATGATATGTTTGGTTTTCTGCCCTTCCAAAGTTTATATGGGGTCTTTTTTAATATAATTCTAATGGTAACTCGGTTCAATACATGACAAGCTGTACTTACAGCTTCACCCCAAAATCTCTTGGATAGTTTATTCTCATTTAGCATGGTTCTAGCCATTTCTTGTATTGTCCGGTTTTCCTTTCAACAACACCATTTTTTTGAGGAGTTCTTGGTGCAGAGAATGTATGGTGAATTCCCTTTTCATTGCAAAATTCTATGAATCGGCTATTTTCAAATTCACCACCATGGTCACTTCTAATGGAGATAATTGAGCTTTGTTTTTCATTTTGCACCAAATTTGAAAACGAGACAAACATTGAAAATGCTTCATCTTTGCTAGCTAAGAGTATGATCCAAGTAAATCTAAAAAAGTCATCCACAATTACATATACATACTTTTTTCCACCAAGATTTAAAATGTCTGATGGCCCATAAAGATCCATATGTAATTCAAGTGGTCTAGTTGTTGAGATTTCCTGTTTGGTGAAAAATGGCATTTTCGGTTGTTTAGATAGTTGGCAGGCTTTACAAATCTTATCTTTGTCATATTTGAGTTTTGGTAAGCCTTGTACCAAATTCTTTTTCCATAAGGTTTTGATATTTGACATATTTATATGTCCAAGCCTTGCATGCCATTTCCATGGATCATTTTCTATGGCTATTAGACATTTTTCTTCTAAGTCATCAAGGCAAACCAAATATACATTTCCATGTATTTTGCCACTAAAAAATTATGCGCTCGTCATCATCAATAACATTACATATAGAGGATTCAAATACAACTTTATATTCTTTATCACACAGTTGACTAATACTCATTAGATTGTGTTTGAGTCCTTCAACAAATAGAACATTTTCAATACATGCATTTGAAATACCATAGACGTTTCCTTTACCCTTTATTTTACCTTTTTCATTATTTCCGAAAGCTACTGTTCCTTCATTACATTGGTTGATCTTATGAATAGTCCTTTTTCTCCTGTCATGTGTCTTGAGCAACCGCTATCCATAAACCATACATTATTGGCCTTAGCTTTAAGGCAAATCTGCAAAAGTTGAGTTGAGTAGAGCTCATCCTTTTGGTACCCATTTTATGGGTCCGTTTGGGTTAGTTAACCTTTGAAGTTTGAGTTGATCCATCTTTGATCCCATAAAACCAATGCATTTTAGCATCCAAACCAATTTAGCACCTAGGTTTTGCAGTTTTCTTAGTTTACATTGATAGATCTTATGTCCAAGCTTGTTGCAAAAGTTACAAGCTCCCGGAAGTCTAGAAATAAGGAGCCATATGGTAATTTGTTCATTGGTTGGTCTTTTGGTTCAAACTATTAGATTTATCTTTGGTTTAGTAAAATTGGTTTTGATATTATTTCTTAGAGCGTTAGTTTCAGTTTGTTCAAGTGCATTGTACCCAAGTCCTTTCTTGCAAGTTTGAGTTGTCATTTTCAAGAACATTTTTACATTTTCTCCTGGATTAGAGAACTTGGCAAGAGATTCATTTAATGATTTATTCTCGTTTTTAAGTTTTTCTAACTCATTTTCTAAAGTATTCTTTTCATTTTTTAATTTGTCTAATTTTTCAGCAAGTTTACCATTTACAATTATTACTGCATCACATTGTCTTTTCTTAATTGTGAACTTGTTTCCTAATTTATTTATTTCTTCATATAGTGAATCATAAGCTTGTTGGAGTTCTCTAATTCAGCACATTTAAGACATTCATTTGTAGAGAAATTTGAAAAAGATTTTTGTTTGGAGGTTACCTCTTGACTACTCGTGCAGTCCGTTGAAGTGACTTGATCCTCCAAAGTTTCTGTGGCTGCAAAGCATATATCGGTGTTTGCTATGCAACAGATTCTTGCACAATCTGCTTCGCATTATTCACTTGAGGAGCTATTCATTGTAGATTCTTCTTCATTTACGTACATGCCTCTTCCTTTGTTTCTTTGAAATCTTTTGTTGTCGCCTCGTTCTTTTCTTTGTTCCTTTGCCTTGTTTTCTTCGGGTGTTGGACATTGGGCTTGCATGTGTCCCGAACCGCCGCATCAGTAACATTTGGTTGTTTCTTTCTTTTTCTCTTTGGAGTTTCTTTCTTTAAAATTTCTGAAATTTTTGCCTTTCCTCACAAATTTTCTGAATCGTTTTGTGAGTAGGGCAATCTCATCGTCATTTTGTGAAGATGAAGTATCGTCTGAATCTTGTGCGGCTTTTAAGGCAATTGCTCTTTTGCCTTTGTGATGATCTTCATTTCTTTTCTTAATTAGCTCATGTGACATTAATGAGCTAATTAGGTCTTCTAGCTTCAATGTGTTGAGGTCCTTAGCTTCTTCTATCGCAGTAATCTTTAGAGTCCAAGATTCCGGTAGAGCCCTTAAAATCTTCATAACCTGTTCAGATTCAGATATAGCCTTTCCAAAAACTTTCAAAGCATTAGTAATTTTTGAGAATTTAGCAAACATTTCAGAAATATTTTCTGTTTCTAACATTCTAAAATTTTCTACTTCTCCAATCAAAATGTTTCTTTTCGTCCCTTGGTCTTGAGAAGTTCCTTCATAGATGGAGGTTAATGTATCCCATATCTCTTTGGCGGTTAAACAAGAGGATACTCTATCATATTCAGATGCCGTGAGAGCACAAAATAGTGAATTCATAGCTTTGGCATTGCTCTTCACGATTCTTACTTCCTCATCGGTCCATTTGGAAGCTTTTTCATCAATGGGCAAGGTCACACCATCTTGAATCGCAATCCAAGAGTCCATATCGGTAGCCATGATGAGTTGTTTCATTCTTAGCTTCCAATATCCAAAATTATTCCCATCAAACAATGGTGGCCTAGTAAAGGATTGGCCTTTGGCAAATGCGGGAACGGAAGTAGATTGGGATGCCATGTCAATAAGATCTCTTTGGTAAGCTCAAAGACCTACTCTGATACCACTTGTTGATCCCGAGTTAATGGCAAAACCCAAGAGGGGAGGGGTGAATTAGGTTCTTATAAAATTCTTTGATAAATTAAAACTTAACCCCTTGAAAGCTTAATCCCCTTGATTGAAACAAATAGAGAGCAATGAAGTAATGAAAGCAATAAAGTAAAACAGTAGGCAAGATTTATAGTGGTTCGGGCAACCTCTCCCTACTACACTCTTCCAAGCTCACACACCGTTGTGACTTGGGTTCCACTATGTATTCTGCGAATACACTTAGAGTCTCTGCTCTCTTCTAGATTCTAGCTCTATGGGGCATACACAATCAGAGTCTATGCTCTCTTCTAGATTCTAGCTCTAGGGAGCTTATACAATTGATACAAGTAGATGATGAGTTTAACTCCAATCACAACTCTACTTGCAACATCTTGGTTTGTTACAACAAACTCAAACCAAGCACCAAGAACAAAGAATAATGAAAATAAGAAATATCTACACTTTACTGAGTTGTGTAGGCAAGTTTCAGCTTGAGGAAGAATCTGTAGAAGCAACCGGTTGTATATCGTTGAAGCTACTTACAACTTGAAGCTCGTTCTTCCTTTGAAAGTGTATAGATCACTCAAATTTGGAGAAAAGCAAATGGGAGCTTTTGTTTGCACTTCTTTCCTCTCTTTAGGTTATGTAGTGTGTGTTTCCATGTTTGCTTGAGTGTCTATTTATAGAAGGGGGAAGATTAGAACGTTATAGAAGTGGTTGGCGCGCAATAAATGTTCCAACGTTCAAAAATTCGAACGTTACTTCCCCAAGTCGCAGGTGGAGTCGACTTCGTCTGCGACTTGGCTTCCCAAGTCGCAAGTGGAGTCGACTTCGTGTGCGACTTCACTTCTGCAGTTTTCAAGTCTGAGTCTGGGTCGACTTGGTTTCAGACTTGAACTCAAGTCGATCTTGGAGTCGACTTGGGTTGCGACTTGACCAATCCTTTGTGCCAAAAATATTTTGATCATGTTTGATTTTCTTCTATCTTGCTTAGCTTCTTTCCTTCATTTTCATTTTGGATTGGCTTCATATTTTGTATACCTTGTGAGTCTTGGAGATCTTGAAAACTTGTATGGTTGATTTGCCTTTGATTCATGCACCTTGCTTTCTTTTGATATTAGTCTTCATATCTTGAACTTCATCTTGAAATATGCTTGAAGCTTTGCCTTGGACTTGAGAAACTTAAGTTGATAATGAGCTTGCACCTTTGATTTGGTCTTGAGAAAACTCAAGTTAATCTTGAAATGAGCTTGAAACTGAGTCTTGAACTTTGAAGACCTCAAGTCGATGTTGGAGTCGACTTCGTCTGCGACTTCACCCAAGTCGCAAACCGGAGTCGACTTCGTCTGTGACTTCGGTATTTTTCTGCCCCAAAATCAACTCTGGAGTGATTTTGCCATCTCAAGTCGATGCTGGAGTGGACTTCATCTGCGACTTGGCTTCCCAAGTCGCAAGTGGAGTCGACTTGGCCTGCGACTTCACCTGCTTTCCTTCCATTTTCAAATCTGGTCGTGAGGTTCATTTTGGAGTCGAGGATGGAGTCGACTTTGGGCTCGACTTCACCCTAAGTCGAAGTCCAAGTCGTCTTGGAAATCGACTTGGCTGTTTTCATTTCTTAAAACATTCAACATAATCATCAGTATTCACTTTATACTCAAATTTAACTTTGTTAATCATCAAAACTCATGCTTTGGTCAATTTTGTTTTGTTTTAGACATTGTTTCCAACAGTATATTGTTACCTGGTCCGTGGGACTGATGGTCCTCAACATAATGGTTAAGGCTAGAGTCATTTACGTAATGTGGTGTGGAGTGGCTGCGGTTGTCTGGTGTGTCATTTACGTAATGTGGTGTGAAGTGGTTGTGGTTGTCTGGTAAGCGCAGCAGGATATCAATTACACCTTCGGTTTGGATAAAGGTGTTTTCCGATCTATTCATATTATGCAAGGTTGGCTACTCGTACTAGGATGCAGTAATGACAACCTAGGTTGCGTAGCGGGTTGGATTACAGGGCGAGATACCGAACTTTCTTATTTGATTTGAGACCTTGTTAGATGGATTAGAGAAGTAACATGTGTATGATGCATTGATGTATACTTGGGCATCAACATATGTTCGATATGGACTTAAAATTGGTTTGGATAGGTTGCGTAGCGGGTTGGATTACAGGGCTAGATACCGAACTTTCTTATTGGATTTGAGACCTTGTTGGATGGATTAGAGAAGTAACATGTGTATGATGCATTGATGTATGCTTGGGCATCAACATATGTTCGATATGGACTTAAAATTGGTTTGGATCTATGATTTAATTTATATTTTGTCAACTCCTATGCTTATTGTTTACTTAAGTTTTAATAGTTTACATTTATGTGCTTTACTTACTAAGTTTGTTTGGACTCGTCGTATTTTATTAATTTTTTAGATAACAAGTATGTGAGTGGAGACCGACATGGGTTGGTGTATGAGATCAGGTTAGGACTTGACAAATCCAAATGTAGAATTATTTATTTTGATTTTTAAGAGCAATGTAGTACAGATGTGAAGTATATATTCTATGGATTTAATTATTTGGATCTAGTTTAATTTGAAATTAGTGAAAAATCTAATTTACAATGACCTAATGAATTCTATAATTGTACCTGTGTACGTTCTCCTATTATCATTGATCCCGTACTTTAGTAGTGACTGTTGATTTTGTCGGCGGGGCATTATAGCTACTCTATATTCATTATAGCTACTCTATATTCATGTTCGATTATTTATAGACCTTGTTAATATCTACAGATAATAATAATAAAATAAGTTCCATAGTTGTTGACTTGTTATATGTAATCTAATTAATTGTTTAGTATTTTTAATACGTTCTTTCTTGTTTGTTTCTTATTAATTTTTTAGACAATATTCTATTTAAATGCTATTTATTTAAATGATGAGGTGTTATTTTTTACACCAGGCGCATGTATTTTTTATTTTTTTTACCTTTTTCATGGTAAAAAATTACGAAAATGTCACTATGTTTAAAAATTAAAAAAGTACTTAAAAATATCCAAAAATGGTAAAACTTAATTTATATATTAAATATACCTAAATTTACATGTCCATAAGAAAAAGCTGAAAAAATATATTTTTGGGCTGGACGCTGACTACCCCCATGCGCCTAACCGTAAAAAATCATGGGTCATAAATGATATTTTGATTATTAGTTATGATGCTCATAAGATAGGTTGAAAATGCAATTAGAGAACAATTTTGTGGTAATTTAAGTTGTAAAAGTGTATTGAATTGTCCATTACTAAGGTAAAATACTTTTTTAATTACAAAGCAAGGATTTACGATGGATGAAAAGTTTTTTTTTTTTAAAGAGTTGGGTACAAACCAAAAGAAGTATATTGTGCATTCTAATAATCAGAATGTTATTCATCTCAATAAGAAATCTACTTTCCATTCGACTATGTTATTATTGCATTTAGAATGTGTTAGGGATAAGAGTTGTTACAACCTACACGATTCCATTCCTAGATCCTATTGGTTGGTGATGCTACTTTCCCATTAAAAAGGGTACGTTTGGTTAGATTTTTTCTTTGTTATATTCCTGTAGACACCCCCAACTAAATATAAAGGCTAAAAAAATAGTGATACATATATTTTTATCATCCAAAAGCCCACCTAACAATGATGGACCATTTTCTACTAACCTTTGTATTTGGAAGCCCAAGATGATTTTTGTAGGAACCATTTGAAGCCCACAAGCCCATTTTGAAAGCAACAGTTGCAAATCTATGTTAATAATCAAGAGTAATCTATACTCATGATAAAGTGGAAAATATTTTTCTCAAGCCAAATGAGTCAAAAGCAACATGATGAATGGTTTGGATCAAACCAAAAATCAATATTTCATGGGTTTTTGAAGGGTCTAGATATATTTGACCAAGATAATGTGAAGATTTGCACCATTTCAAGTGAGGAAATGAAACTACAAGATTCAAGCTACAAATGGAAGATCCAAGCCATTAAAGTGTTCAAGTTCTTAGATAATAGTGGGCTATACCAAAAATCAAGGCCAAGACAATGAGAAATCAAGATAAAAATCAAGATGCAAATTAGTGGTGGTGAAGTGAAGTTACAACTACCCCATAGCTATTGGCAGCTGGCCCCACAGCTGTTAAACAGCTGGTCCAAAATTGCTGAAAACCCCACCTCTTCATTCCATTTTGCAAGAACCCATATTGCAATTTTTGTAAACCATAAAACTATAAATTGGCCTCACCTCCACCCATTTGAGCAAGCCATTTGACCCCAAAAAATCATAGCTGCCGGAAGCCATTTTCTACCCAGAAAATCCCAGTAGCTAGAGACCATTCCGCCCCATTATATATATATATATATATAGAGAGAGAGAGAGAGAGCTGTTCCGGTGCAGCGTCACTGCACCGGAACAGCGGTGCAGTTGCCCAAAAATGGGCCCCACATGATCATGAAATCATGATCTACTCCACCCATTGTATTTAGAATAATGCATTCTATTACTATACCAATTTTCATCCCAATCAGATATATATATGGGCCCCATCTGAAAATGGTACAAATCCAACGTAATAAAATAGTTTGATGTAAATAACAACTTTAAAGTATCTGATTGGGATGAAAATTGGTATGATAATAGAATATATTATTTTAAATACAATGGGTGGAGTAGATTATGATTTCATGATCATGTGGGGCCCATTTTAGCGGTGCTGCACGGGAATTTCCGGTACAGCACCGCTACACCTGAATATTCCTCAGATATGAGACTGATTCCTATGCAGCATCGCTGAAATGAGCCCCACATGATCATGAAATCATGATCTACTCCACCCATTGTATTTAGAATAATGTATTCTATCACCATACCAATTTTCATCCCAATCAGATACTTTAAAGTTGTTATTTACATCAAACTATTTTATTACGTTGGATTTGTACCATTTTCATATGGGGGCCATATACATATCTGATTGGGATGAAAATTGGTATGGTAATAGAATATATTATTCTAAATACAATGGATGGAGTAGATCATGATTTCATGATTATGTGGGGCCCATTTCAGCGATGCTGCACCAGAATCTGTCTATATATATAGAGAGAGAGATCCGATCCTGTGCAGTCGGACTGCATCGTAATTACGGTGCAGTCCGCTGTAAAATGGACCCCATACATATTAGATTGTAATGAAACTTTATACACTCATTTATCCATATATAAATCATATTTTAGACAGTTTAGATATTGAAAAAACCACTTCAAACTTGATATTTACATTAAACTATTTTATTACGTTGATTTTGCACCATTTTAAGATGGGGACTACACACATGTTGGATTTGGATGAAAATTGGTATGTTAATAAAGTGAACAATTCTAAATATAATGGGTGGGGTGGATTTTCTATTTATGATCAAGTGGGGCCCACAGTGCATGGACTGCACCGTGCAGTCGCATGCACTGGATTATTTCCCATATATATATATATATATATATATATATGAGATCCGATCCTGTGCAGTCCGCTGTAAAATGGACCCCACACATATTAAATTGTAATGAAACTTTATACAATCATTTATCCATATATAAATCATACTTTAGACGGTTTAGATGTTGAAAAAACTACTTTAAACTTGATATTTACATTAAACTATTTTATTACGTTGATTTTGCACCATTTTAAGATGGGGATCACACACATATTGGATTTAAATAAAAATTGGTATGCTAATAAAGTGAATAATTCTAAATACAATGGGTGGAGTGGATTTTCTATATATATATATAGGGAAATAATCCAGTGCATGCAACTGCACCATGCAGTCCATGCACTGTGGGCCCCACTGTGCACATGAACAAATCCCTATATATATATACTGCCTCTGTCTCTTAGCAGAACCCGTCCCTGTTCAGTCCCCGTTCTCCTTCCTTCTTTCTAGCGCTGCGTACGTTTCACTGCCCACCACCTGCAGTTTTTTCATCTCCCTCTTCTACATTTCCCCTCCACGATCCCAGTTACGTCCAGCACACCTCGGCCGTCCAGCTTTTTTTTAATTTTTTTTATTTTGCATTATATGCAGCATCATTTTCTTTTAAAGACTCCATCTAGCGCACCATGCATCTCACGTTATTATTATTTTTTTAAAATAATCCTTTAGCACGTCTCTTGCATTCTAGCGTTTTAAAAACGTGTTATTACATCTGGCCTTTCAAAAATATTTTTGACATAGAACTCTGGTTACGTCCTTGTGGCCAAAAACTCAAAAAAAGAATTATGATTTAAATGCAACTACTTATATAGTAGGTATTGTGATTTTTTTATATAAAAAAAGAATTTATTCATTCTACAAATCAACCGGAACATCTTGTTCGTCTCACTTTCGTTTTTTTTTTTTTCTTTCGCCGTTGATTTTTTTTAAACAATATTACTTGTATCTTCACAATATGTATTTTAATTAGCTTTCCAGTTATATTGCAGCCAGCACATGATATACACATTTTTCATTTGCATTTCATCCATCACGCTCAGCACGTCATTTGGTTTTTTTTTTTTTAAAAAAAAAACAAAAATTGGAAATCACTCCATTTGCTTCTAGCCGTGAGTTTCAGAAAATATTCATGATATTGGCATAATAGGCAGTTGCCGTTCCAAAAAAAAATATTTAGTTGATGAATTTAGTTTTATAAAACAAATATTTGTTGAAATCTCATCATTCTGTCTTTAATCGTTGAATAAAAAAATCGTTTTTATTTCAAGCATTGCATTATTTCATCAGTCTTTTTTTTTTAACAAAAAAGAAAGAACCTTTCCGATAAAAAATTTAAAAAAAAATTATAAAATCACAATTTGCATGATAGGAATATAGTTCCCATTCCAGCTCTCTTTAGACAAGGTCTCGAATCTAGACTCGAGAGGAATAGATTCCCTTCTCAAGTTAAGGCTTCAATAAAAAGTCCGGGAACAAATTCCCACTTCTAACAATTCAGACTGAGTTAGGGTTTTAAAAAAAGCCTAGGAATAAGTTCTCGTCCATCCCTCCCAAGCATTTATGTAAGAAATGTATGTTATTTTGCACTCCTATGACCAATGTGATTCAAGGAAAATAAAATTATATTTGTTTTCTTTTGATTGTGAGTTCACCTAGACAATCTCTGTATTCCAATACCTAATTATACACGGTCTACCCGCTGTTATTTAGCTAGTGACGACTTCAATCAATTTGATATGCAAAAGTTATACTTTTGTTATTCAATAATTATCTGCGTTATAGATTTTATATGCATTTACTAATTACTAACTATGCCTAACTAATATATATGGTTGTGTTTAACTAACTCACATCATCTAAAAAATTTTAATGGCTTGCATCATCTAAAAAACTTAATGATTGCATCTCCCATCTTTGACCCTCATATCTACACTTTTTTTCTTTATTCATATCTCTGATCTTGAACCCCTTTTCTATATCTTTTTTAATTTTTATTTTGCACGTTCCTTTAATGCATTCAGCCAACTTCTAACAGCGACTAACTGATGCACTTATTTGACTAACATTGTATCATATAAAAAACTCCAATAATTCGCATCATCTAAAAAGTTTAATATTTGCGTTTTCCTTCTTTAACCTCTATGTCTACATCTTTTCTTTTTATTCACATTTTTTATCTCAATCCCCTTTTTTCACATTATTTACTCTTTGTTTTACATGATCTGCATCATGTTAACTCATTGACTTACATTTCATATTTAAATATTTTCTTTAGGTTTATTTTATTTAAATCTTGTGTAGACATGCATCATGTTTAATTTTTGTATCCTCATCATATCCATTTTCCATTTATCTACACTTTTATTTTATTTCTCATTTCATTTTTAGGCCCATAGGTTGGCCTATCGTAACATCCAATTGGCCAGATGCTACAATTCCTCTGTTGAAATACATATTGATGATAATGATAAAAGAGGAGTAATCCTATTAGCCCAAACTAAGTAAATGCTCCGAAAACCTATTTACAATAAAAAAAAAATTACTTTTTTCTTCGTGCACTTGTTTATCTAAGTGTATTTAACCTATAAACTAAGTTTTACCATTTTTTGAATATGTTTATCTATTTTTTTTTGAGATTTTTAAACATCTGTGTGTATATATATATATTTAAAATACCTTTATTTTTAAAAATCTAAAAAAATATATACACATCCAAAAATGGTAAAACTGAATTTATATATTAAATACACTTAAATAAACAAGTGTATGAAGAAAAAAGCAAAAAAAAAAAATTATTTTAAATAGAATTTTTGAGATGGGCTAAGTGAGACATTTACTTCCTTGTGATAAAATTCTCCACTAAAATTCTCTAATTTTCACCGCGAATAATAATACTTTGTAACCCCATTATTTATAGAGGAAAATTTGCCTATACTAGGTTTTATTCATAAAGAATTATGGTATGTTCTGTGAGTTCAATGTTTGATTGATTGTATTATTCATCGCTTTAAGTTTTTTTTTTATTAGTATATAATTACATATATCTCAACACATATTATACTAAAGATTTGAAATATTCTTACAAATCTGGAACATACATATTTCCCCAAAGAAATCTGAAGACAGCTCTACGAAAGAATTAGGAAAACACAGCTTCCAACCAACCGGGAGACCACCTACTCCCACACACCCCATCCACCCAGGAAACCACCTGCTCCCGCTCATATTTTTTTTAGCCGAAATCCCGAATGGGATTCGAACCCGCACCAACCGCCCGAATGCCCTTTTTGCGCCGCTGTCGGTGACCATGGCTTAAAAGTTGGATTGCCTATTTAATCTACATAAAAGGGAATAGTCTAAATTCCGAATAGGCAGGAATCTGGGAGTTGTGCTTATAGAAGTAGAATTCTACTGATGTTATTGACTTCCTGCATGGTTCTACAAAGAGTATTTGGTGCACTAAAGCCGCATGGTTCTACGAAGAGTATGGCATAAAGCTGCAATTGCGTTTCCAAAATGCTGGGACACATCAATGTTGGACCTTTAATTAGTATACAGTTCTCATCATAAAGTAAGAGATGAGACAACATCTTGTCCCTTCAATTAATATCAAGTTCTTCATCATAAAGCAGGAGCTGAAACCAAATTTCATCATTTCAGTCAACAGAAAGTTCTCAGCATAAAGCAGGAGAAACTCATAGTTCAATATATGCTTACATGTTCAGGAGAAAAAAGAAACAGAGGAGAGTAAATAACGGAAAAACAAAAGGGTATACCTTATTAGTCTGCATATGTTACACACATGTTGGCTCTTCCAATCCAAAATAGGTGGAATATCACACACTTCCCATGCAGTAAACAAGGGAAACTGATTAGATTGGAAGCAAAAAACTAGAGGAGAGAATTAGCAGTGACATCCCTCATTAGTGTGGTCCCTGAAAACAAGGTGTTCATTATTGAAACAGGCCATCACCCATTATTGGATGATCTTTTGATTCACCTTGATAATCACAGCTGGAACCTGATTTGTCATATGCGTAGCCTAGAAGGTCAGCAACAGACATGGTTGAATCCACACAGTCAAAGAATGCCAAGTTGTCAAACTCTACATCCTCAAAACAACCATACCCTTTGAATAAACAAACCCGTAAATCATCAGGAGAAGAAGCCCAGAAGGGGTTATTGTTAAGGGCTAAGGTCGTGTCAGAACTCCAAGCCTCAATGCAATTTTGATCAAGATCTTGAAACTTAGTGCTAGATAAACTACTGACAGCCGGTAGTTGTTCAAGTCCTTGATGTTTTACAGTTTCATGTCCTGGAGCAGAAATCGCAACTGCACCTGTTACGGGAGACAAATTTCTATTGCGGTGAGACTTGAAGTCCCTATGAAGAGTTTTGACTCTGAATGGATCTTCCTCATCCCTTCGAGTGATTTCATTTCCTGAAGCAGCGGATGTTAGGCTCTGCTGTATATAATCAATCTGAAACCATTGCTGCTGTGTATTAAGTGGTAATGCTGGGTAGCCTTTTTCTAGGGGAAGATAATGCTGCTCTTGCTTTGGATACTGTTTCCCAGATGATGTATCATCAGAGCCCGTTACCATGCCAACAAGAGAGAGAGTACCAGCAACCTGTTCGCCATCATTCATCTTCTTTGCCAATAGAACATTAGAAATTCCTCTGGCTTCTATTGGTGGAGCAAATGATACCATACTTAAATTATCTTCACTAATTTCTCGGAGATCTTCGATAAAACTTCTACTGCCAGTATACCTAAGGCTGCTTGGTGAAATGTTCTCTTGTGGTGTTGTTGAAGATTGAATGCCAAACCTTCCAAGAGTGTCCTTAGAACTGAATTCTGACTGCTCAATCCCACAAATGGTATCCTTCGGTTCATTTTGCTTCTGTATCCTAATCAAGTAAAGGCGATATTTCTGCACATGAATAAACCTTTTCAAACACAGCCTCAAGCATCAAGTGCATGAAATAAATTCAAGAACAAGTTTGGACACTACATTGACCTTAAACTGCAAATTACAAGTAGTCATCAGATTAAATGAATGTCAGGTTAGATCCAACCTCTTAATTAGGTTTGGAATCTTCCTAATTGTCATTTGAGTGTATCTGAGCACTGTTTAGTCATTTCCAGATGATCTAATTTTATCGACATACTTTTTGTTCAGTTGACTATTTCAAAATGGCCTATGTCTATGGAACCATGAATCAGACTGAACATTCTATTGTGAGTAGTTCCTGATTCCTATAGAGCATTGACACTTGTCCACTTAAAATAGAATAAAAAATCATCAATATGCAAAACGAGAATGCTAGTGTTACCTATTAAAATTAATATTGACTGTATTAGTGGAATTAAAAAAATAATTATTTTGATAAAGTTCTTAATTATTTTTGTTTTCTTTGAGAGTTTCGAAATGGTACATTACCCAATTGTTTATCTTTGGTTTGATGCCTATGTAACCACTTAGATCAAGTTTATCAAAATTTCTATCAAACCGTATACGAGTGTTTAAGAAAATTTTCCTCAATAAATTAATTCAAAAGCCATTCGATTCTGATATATCTATTAAGAAGCGGGTGACAAATGCTACCTTATGAAGGGTGGAAACCTTCATAAAGGCGATGCAAGGTTCTCATTTACCAATAAATATATAGTATGTAAAATCTAGAATATACCAAGGAAATTTTTGCAAAGCGGACCCTGTAAGTATATAAAATTATGTTTTAGGATTTTGCAAAATAGATCCTTTTAAGTTCCAAATGTTTACAAAATAATAAATGATAATATTAGCCCGGGCTTACTTACCCCACCTCAAAAAACTTATTTAAAAAAACTTTTTTTTTATTTTTCTTTACACACTTGTTTATCTAAGTATATTTAATATACAATCCAAGTTTTACTATTTTTGAATATATGTATATACTTTTAAATATTTTTAAATACACGAGTATTTTAGCCATTTTTTAACGGTTAAAGATGGCTAAAATACCCTTCTGTTTAAAAATTAAAAGATATATATACACATTCAAAAATGGTAAAACTTAGTTTATATGTTAAATACATCTACATTAACAAGTTTTATAGGAAAAAGTTTTTTAAAAAAATTTAATAGGTTTTTTGAGGTAGATAGAATAAACCCCACGTAGTATGTACCTATGAAGAAATTTTTCCAAAATAAACCTCTAAGTATGCGTAACTACATTTCATCATGTCACTTGGCATTTGACAAAATAGACCTTGTAAGTTTCAAATGTTTGCAAAAAGAACCCAAAGATTGATGTTTGAGAAAAGTGTTAGAAAATTCCCTATTGTGCTAAAAATTGCCCTTAAGACAACTTAAAATTATGTTTTTCTTTCCTACTTAGTTCAAAACAAAAGCAAGAAAGTTTCGTTGTGCAAAGATAATAAACTTAAGGATCTATTTTGCAAAATGCCAAAATAAATTCTAAATTGTAATTAGCATACTTATAGGGTTTATTTGCAAAAAATCTTTGAACTTTTTTCAAAGTGATAAGCTGTCTCGGGGCCACTTTAATATTTTAGAAGAAGTTATAAAGTTTTCATCGATAAGCTTTTGACAAATGTAAATTCTGATGTTTGCCTTGCAAAAATTTGAAATTTATAGTGCCCATTTTGAAAAATGTGCCAAACTGTAGTAATGCAAACTTATAGGTCCATTTTGTAAAATACTGGAATGTACATGTCAAATTAGATTTAACAAGATTCTGGTGCGCCTTCAGTTGAAACAGTATGGGTATACCACCAATGTGCAGCCACCTTATTTTTTAATTACATGTTACAAACTGAAATGCAGTGGTCTTGAAAGCAATGCTGCTAAAAATATGCAGCAACAAACACCAAAATTGGCCAAAAATCAAGTAACTATTTGGTCATTTCCTTTTGGGGATTTTCAAATGGACCCTGTAAATATGTGAAATCATGTGTTAGGAAATTTACAAAATAGACCTTAAATTTTCAAACTTTTCAAAGAACCGCACAGCTGACATTCCTGAAGTAGCATGAAAATAGGAAATTTTGCATACCATTTGAAAGCTAAAAGTACCATCAAGATATCTGATAAGAACACAGTTTCTTCCTCATTTAGTTGAAAAGACGGGCACGCAGATTTTGCAAATCATTGAAACTTATAGGGTCTATTTTGCAAAATACCAAAACAATGCTAAACACAATTTCACATACGTACATAACCAGTTTGCGAATTCCTCTTTAGCACTTCAAGTTATTAAGCTGATACTAACCACAGGAGGCTCACTATGACTTTGCAGATATATTTGCAGTTGTGAGCTTCCCACACTTCTTCATGACTTGCAAATGGAGTCTTTCAAGCTAAATCTGGAATGAATAGTTTGGAAAGATGCATCTACCTGCAAGTGGCTGGCAACATTTTCTCTTGTCAGCCATGGAACATTCATCAAGTCAAGTATTTTCTTTGGACCAGCCTCTGCAGAAAAAGAACCACACATAATGCATACGATAAGCTTCTTCCCATAAAAACTCAAGTAATTTTCAATGCATCAGGATGCAAAACATATTTTTTTAAATATTGTTTTGAAATTTTTTTTTATAAAATTGCTAATCTATAAACCAAATTTTACCATTTTTTGAAATGTGTATTTATTTATTTTAAAAAAAAATAGGGGAGGTTTTTGTCATTTTAAATGTCTAAAATACCCCATTTTTTTAAAAAAAAAAAAAAAAACATATTTATGCATATTCAAAAATGGTAAAACTTAATACATAAGTTAAATACACCTAGGTTAAAATTTTATAAAAAATGTTCAAAAAAATATTTTAAAAAATGGGGTTATTGAAAATTTAAGGTAAACTTCTGATTTATTTATATATTTTATATAAAAAAAAGATATCTTGATGATATTGTCGTGGTTTTCGAAAAAGAAATTTTGGGATTGCTTGCACAGAAGATGGCTTAGGTAAAATTTTAGGATTTAACAACAGCATCTTCAGATCTTGTTACAACTAGTTACTGTAGTCTTCCTTTTTGTTTGAAATGGTCTATTATTGATATATCTCTAGTTCTTTTTCTATAATTTCTAACTTGGAAGATCTTGTTGCGATGGTTATCGACTTATTATATGATTTATAATTTTTAGAGGGAAAGCTTGCAACTGGTTGGGTTTTGCAGTTTTTTCACATTTTCATTTAGATTCAAGCCATGGCCTGCCAAAAAAGAAACTCACCTCTAAATATAAAAAGCTAGGTTGATTCAAAACTTGTATGGGCTTTTCTATCATGTACCTGGTTGCAATTTGTACCCCATTGGGTTTTGCTTTTTGCATTTTCTTTTCTTTAAAAAAAAATTTTGATTTAGATCCAACCAATGCACTGCATTACAACTTTTTCGGTTTAAATATAAACGATTAACTTAATTATTTTTTTCTTATTTACATGGTGTGTTTGGGAAATGGGAAAACTAATGATGAAAAGTTTTTGGTGTAAAAGTTTTTGAATTGGGGTGTGTTTGGGAATGGATAAAACTTTTGGTAAAAAGTTTTGAAGAGTAAAAGTTGTCAAATGATGTGATATAATAGGGGTAATAATGAGGAGTAAAGAGGATAAAGTTAAAATAGATAAGTTAGTTGTGTGGGTATTTGTGTATAAATGATTGAAAAGTAGGATAGTTGTACAGGAAAATGTGAAAAAATGATTAAAAAATATGATAGTTATGTAGAGTGAAAAGTTTTAGATTGAAAAATTTTAATTTGACATTTTTTAACCATTGCCAAACACACTCTTGATAAAAAATGATGTGATATATGATAGGAGTAATGATCAGGAGTGAAAAAAAATAAAGTTAAAATAGATAAGTCAGTAAAAAAATAGATAAATTAGTTATAAGGGTAGTTGCATAGATATAATTGAAAAGTAAGGCAGTTATATGGGAAGATGTAAAACATAATCAAAAAATAGAGTAGTTGCAGAGATTGAAAAGTTTTGGTTGCAAAAAGTTTTTTTTTCTTTTTTTTCCAAAACACCCCCACGATGTTAAAAAATATGATCTTAAGTGTTTAGTTTGGTAATGGGGAAAACATATGGGAGGAATTATAGGAAAAATTTTGAAAAAGTGAGAAATTATGATTAGAAGTAAAAAGAATAAAAATAAAATAAATAGTATAGTTGTATAGAAATATATAAAAAAATGATCGAAATGTAGAGATAATAACAGAAAAGATAGGGTAGTTAAGTAAAGATGTAATATCACATCAAAAAGTACAAAAAGTAGGGAATTTTTAAACCTTTCCTTATTACCAAATAGAGTCTAAGAAACCCCATGCATTTGCGTTTGTCGTGAATAGTACACAATCTAATTAAAATGCCTTCTCATACCATATAAATATTTATGGAGAATTATATAATGCACATCATATAAGTTGCAGCCACATACATGGGAGCAAAATCCAACTTTTATAATCTATGATGTTAACAAATATGATTTCAGGAAGGGTAATAGTTCAATACATATCATAAGCATGGAGGCTCCATACTTAACCCTAGTTTTTTAGTTTCAAGTATATTCTTTAAAATTTAAACTATTTATCATGTTTTTTATCATGCTAGCAAAAAGTAGCGTCTTTTAAGAGTGACTGTATAAAAACTTTTGAAAATTATACAATGAAATATAGTACATAAAAGTTTGCAATACATCGAATTTTTGTAATCATAAATAAATGCACATGGATAAACATGACAAATGGTTCGAGGTTTTAAAAAATCTTTTAAATTTAAAAAATAAATGTAAGAATGAATGCTCCATACTGACAGTAAGTATTGAACTCTTTTGAGAAATCCTAACCATTTGCATTTGTTGTGAATTATATAAAACCAATACTAATGCACAAATACAAAAAATGATCCTGGGCTTGTGGGTTTATGAGTTTCACCTTGATATTATACACTTTGGACTGGTAACTCCGTCACATGGCTTTAAAACGTGTCACGTCATATTTAACCAAAGATGCACTTTCAAACCACTAAGACTCTCTCCCCTTTTTAATGTGGGATTTGATTCTCTACTATATCAATCTCTCTGCCCTCTACTATTCTTAAGGCCATCATAAGCTCACCAACTTTCGTCTAGTTCATTTTTGAATCACAACTCTAGGCTTTTCTTTACCACCTTGGCTTTCATTAGATCAACTCTCCAAACCACCTCTACTGTGGGGGTCTTGCTTTAATATCATTTGTAACACGCAGACTCAAAAAAGTGTTCCTGGGCCCATAGGTTGTGAGTCCTATAATGTGATATTATCTACTTTAGCCCGAAAACTCAATAAGACGGTTTTAAACACATCATACTATATTTACGCTAATATTCCTATTTTCTCTTTGATGCAAGACGAGTACAAAGAGGACACATGTCAACATGATCTCCATCGTTCTTACATTCAAATTGTAATCTAGTCTTAAATGTTCTAATGGATAACCATTTAATAAACTATAAAAATACGTTTTTCATCCTTCTGTAATTTTGTCATCTTAAACTAAGATCCATTGGTCCTTACTTCTAGTGCATCAATGCACTAAATCTTTATTTTTATTTCCTCTTAATTTGACTAACTAAAATATATTCTTTTCTCCTCGTATATGCCTAACTTGTCATATAAATTATCAAAAGTTGTGTTTAACTTTATTAATAATCTTTTTAGTAGCTTTTTTCGATGGCTTGTATTGTTGTAAATTTATATCATTTTTATTGATCTGCCATTTTCTAAACTTTTCCAATTTGCTATTTATAGCTTTTTGAACATTTTCGTTCCACCACCAAGTTTCTCTATTTTCCACTACCATGTTTCTCTATGTAAAACTTTACCATATTTTTATACTCCTAAAATACCTTGTCCGACTCTTATAATGCATTCTATCATTCTATTCTAAATTGATTCCACTTCAAATTTTTACAAGTCCCATTTTCTTTCTTCTATCATTCTTCTAGTAAAGAGTTCCATACTAGCACCGTTTAAATTCCACCACTTAATCTTTCAAATTACATTACTTCTAGGTTTTGTCCTACGTGTAGGGCTCCATTTATATAACCAGGTTAAATTGAAGTGATTTCTTATAACCTCCTCCATTTTTAATATATTAATAATTGATATAAAATTCAACTCATTCATTATATTTAACATTATTTGTTTAGCTAAGATAATAAGCGTCAACCAAATCAAATATGCATATTTGAGCCACATTTGCTCAAAAATAGGTATATTCATGTGTAAATTAAGAAAAAATACTTAGATCTCTTCACAAATATATTAGAATATAATATTACTTAACGGAATCATTTATCTACATAGTAGTAATATTTAAGATGGTTTAGATGTTTAAAATACTACTAAAATTTGGCCTATAGAATTAAATCATTTTATTACGTTGATTTCACAAATTTATAAATGGGGCCCATATACAGTGATACTAAACAAATGAGAGTTTCCATGACAATATAAATAATGTTAAATACAATAGATGAATTGGATTTTCTATCAACTATCGAGATATTAAAAATAAATGATGCTACATCAAAGAAGGGTTTTACAAATGCGGAACCCATATATATCCATTACTACAGCCTATATTGCATAATTAAATTCTCATTTGGGATAACCTTGCAATCGCTACAATATCTGATCTTCTTATAAGAAAAAAAAAATCTATTTTGCTAAAATTGTTCCCACTCTTAAAGGTTATCAAATGTTTGTCTCTTTTTTGAAATAATATATTTTCTATGACTAAATCATATGTCATAGTAAAATATCAAATAACATTCCCCATTTCATTCCTTAATTCCAAAGTTGAAACCTCTATGAATTCTATAATTATCCAAGATCTCAAATATGCATAAATTAAAATTAATTTAATTCACTACTCTATGCTTAAAATAAATATCTTATTTTTTTAAAATCAAAATAAATATCCTATGTGTGAGTACAACAAAGGACAAAACAAATTCAATAACATATTTACTTGGAAAATTATTCGGTTATCCCAGATATACTTGCCAGCTGATGCATTTGTTGGATTTTTGTTTCAATTCATTGCCCATCATGTAATGTCTTCAGTTGATTATTGGTCCACTGAATCTGGGCTATCCACATGGTACTTACCTTCATTCCACACTTTCCATCACGTGAGACCCAAATGAATATCTGCAATTCAATATGTGGATGATCCTTGATTTATTTTTTTTTTCTCATGCAATGTCAGTGCTCACTCCCTAGTAAAGTCATCCTTTGTTTAGGGAATGGTTCTCATCTTGGGTAAATCATAAAGACAGTTAGATTATCATGACACCATTATTGACTCAACCATGAATCATTGATTCCTTTTGTGTGCCTTTGAAATTGATTAAGATGAGCAGAATGAGAATAAGCAGAAGGCTAGTTTTTCCCTTTATCAGCAAAGTTTTTCCTTCATACAAGCAAGAAGGCAGAAACATCATATCCAGATATTGATCATAATTTTTTTTTTGAACATACAAATAAAGGTATTAAAGCAATTAAAACAGTATCAAGGAAGACAAATGGAAATTTTATTACCCTCAATGGGCATCACAATAATAAGGAAGAAAAAAAGATAAGTTTCCCAATATACTTACTATCAAATCCAATCTGATTGACAGCATCAACAAACTTCTGATGGAGATCCACAGTCCATGCTATTCTTGCTTTCCTCACCAAACCAGGGTTATTAAAATCTTGTTCATTATACTCTTCGGTTCCCATATCCTTTCTTTTCCTCAGACCATTTGAATCATTTCCATTAAGTAGGAGCTCATCATCAAATTCACCTAATCCATTTTTTATCATCTGTGAACTTTGACAGCTACCATGATCTTGATTTTCTCGGTCTTTTACCTCATGGATTTTCTTTCGAAAAACATGTTGCCATATATTTCGAAGTTCCTTCATTCGTACAGGCTTAAGAAGATAATCACATGCTCCATGTTGAACTCCTTTCATCACTCTGCTAGTTTCTCCATCAACAGACATCACTGCACACATTTTTGTAATATTCTGGTAAACAGTACGAAATCCATTGGATGAACAAAAAGAAGTTCAAAACAGTAAGACAAAATGCAAAAATTGATGTGGAAAATTTAAGAACTGACTGATTACAGGAAGATCCATCTCTAGTCCAACATGTTCAAGAAGCTTGAAACCGTCCATGTCAGGCATGTTTACATCACTAATTACAATGTCAAATTTAGTTTTTCTTTCACGAAGGAGATTCAGAGCATCACGTGCCAAACAGCAGGTGGTCACTGCAACATGTGGGAAAAACAAGATGAAAATGTATAAACATTAAAAACAAGATGAAAATGCATAAACATTAAGTTTGTGTTTGGCATTGTTTAAAACATGTCAAGTTAAAACTTTTCAAACTAAAACTTTTTACTCTCCATAACTACCTTATTTTTTAATCATTTCTTCACATTTTCCTATACAACTACCCTACTTTTCAATCATTTCTACACAACTACCCTCACAACTAACCTATCTATTTTGACTTTTTCTTCTTTACTCCTCATCATTACCCCTATCATATCACATCGTTTTACAACTTTTAATCTCCAAACTTCTCGTCAAAAGTTTTATTCCTTCCTAAACACACCCTAAGGCAAAAATTAACTTATTAACTGTTTAGGTGACTTGATCTGAGGTTCTGAACACCTGACAAAACACATTTTCTTCACATGAATCATTCTAGAAAGGAAAAATACTTGTTGAGCAGGTCTAGCTTAGACATCTAGAATTCTAACATGAAACTCTTTCTAGTTTTTATAATTTCTTCCAAATTTTACAAATTACAATCTTTTTTTGGCACAAGTTTCATGTTGTGGTCACTTCAAAAAATAATATACAATATATAGTCCTTTAGAGGCACGAAAAATTCAACCAAGGGTTAAAAATGATTGAGAAGTTGACCATCTTTGCAAACCACTATCTCAGTACTACATCCCTTGTGTTCAGGGACAACCAGCTCCTTCAACAAACATTTACCTAATTAAACACTCCAAAGGAAGATTCCTTCACCATAGCGTACATGTTACATTAAAATTTAGCTCATCTAAAACTAGAAATGCTATTCAATTGAAATTGTTAACTTAGTTTAATTTATCTACTCTTCTTTTAGTCTTGAGGAGTGATTCTATTAGCCCGGGCTAAGTAAATGGCCCACTTAGCCCACCTCAAAAAACCTATTTACAATAATTTTTTTTTACTTTTTTTTCATGTACTTGTTTATCTAAGTGTATTTAATATATAGACCAATTTTTACCATTTTTGAATATGTTTATCTATTTTTTTGAGATTTTTAAACATCTATGTGTATATATGCATTTAAAATACCTTTATTTTCAAAAATCTAAAAAAAATAAATGCACATTTCCAAAAATGGTAAAACTTGGTCTATATGTTAAATACACTTAGATAAACAAGTGTATGAAGAAAAAAACAAAAAAAAAGTTGTTTTAAATAGGTTTTTTGAGGTGGGCTGAGTGGGCCATTTACTTAGCCCGGGCTAATAGAATCACTCATCTTTAGTCTTAAGCCTTAATTGTGTCCAGAACACTAAATCACAAATTATGTGAATCACAAATTATGTCTAGCATTTATACAATAACAATATTGTCACTACATGAATGAATCATTGTCCAACATGCAAAAACTAGCACATCTATAAAGTGTATGATTGAGATGATTGTTTTAGACTGAACTGCCTTTGCAAAAAATGAACCTCACTGGCAAGGACCTGCAGAAAAGTTGCACTTACGGTAAGTAAGCACCTGCTAGAAATACTTCCCAATCTGCAGAAGTGCTTCAGAACACACAGTTAAACAGGCACAAAGTAGCTCTTCAATAAAATATTTGTTCCCATCTAACACTACGCATATTTATTGTACATATGGTTCTTCTCACCTGTTTTGAAGCTACCAAATGTTCACTGCGAACATTACTTGGTGATGTAGCACAACAAGGGAGACAATTTAGAAGAAAGAGTAAGGATCCTCTCAAGGGGATGAGGAAGGAAGAAAGGAATAGGAATAAACAAATTAGGGATTTAGAAAGAGAAAAAAACAAGCAAGAGAGATTTGGAGACTGCATGCAAAAGCACTGAATCAATCATCAAAGTATACGCCTAAAATAAATAACATAGTTCTCTATCTATAAGAGGGTTTCTGCATAACCTAATCCTCAAGCAAAGCAGACTGTTTGCTTCCCTAATCCTAAAGCAAAGCCTTATCTAATGAATCAAATCTTACCAGGAGGTCCAAGATTAGGACAAGGAAAACCCTCGAAATAAAATTTACAATAAAATAAACCCTAACTTCTACTCTTGCGCCTAGCATATGTGCAAATCTGACGTGGCACAACACTATCCCCATCACTAGGGCTCTATCTTGCACACTTGTTTGAAAATAGTTTTTAAGGGAAGACTACATTCCTCTTCTTTCAGGGGCATCTTGTTTCTTTTAACAATGCTCTTGGATGTGAATCTACCATTCATGTTTTAGTTCTTATTGAGCTGAACAATCAAATGCATTTTTTCTGAAATTAGAACGGCTATTCATCCTAACTTGTTTTGAGTTGTCTACTCCCATCAGAAGTCATACATCAAAAAATGAAAGCGAGTAGAGGGCATGATATATTTTGTTTTTAGGATTTCTTACTTAGGATCTTAGATGATTCAACCTATACATGAGATTTGATGTATTAATAAGTGATCCACGCATCGGTAAGTAATTTCTGTGCCAGAAGACCAACAGCTTCGGTTTTCCATCCAAAGATCATCATTGTCACTAGAAGCTGTGCATCACCAGCTCTGTTGGGAACCTTCCCTACCATTGGAACCACCAGATCAATGAATTGGTTGACCCATCCGAGTTGAAACCTACTAGGGGTGAGCCTAAGTGGGTTTTCCCTCTCTGTTGTTGCATGCTAAGGGGAAGAAGAAGAAAGTTTTTTTTGTGGGGTGGGGGGGTTTAGAATTGAAATAGAAGAAGCAGAAGAACAAACTCTACGAATCACTCCTAGGTTAGGTATCACATCAAAAAGAATAACTGCCATGATCCAATCTAACTCCTAGATTTAGCGATTTCATCTAATGGAATCACTCCCATGATGCAATCTCCAACAAGAAAACTTTTATTCATCAAAAATCTGTATCATCTAAGCTTATGTGAGACCAAGAAGCACAATTTCACATGGCGATGCCATGTGTATTACGAGGGTTGCATTTTAAGGGCGGCCAAACCCATTTGCTTCCATCAATTTTCTTCTTTTTCTTTTCTACCCTTTCTTCCCCTTTGAGGTAATCAATTTAGGGCCTCAAAAATTCTTCAAAAACAGGCATTGGAACTTGGATTCATCATCAAATCTTTGAGTTGGGTGGATGAGACCACTGGAGTTTGGGATAAATTTGGGAAAAATCAATGTTGGAGCAAGGTATGTACAGATTAGACGTGATGATATGGATGTGGATCTGTCTGGATTTATGTTAATCAAGTGGTGGGGTTTAAACCCTAATCTGGGGAAAAAGATGAATAGTATTTTTGGTGAATTTGTGTAAAATGCATAATGCACATGTGGGAGTGTTTTAATGGTGAAATGGAGCTTGGACTTGGTGGTGAAAGTTAGGGTTTGGTATTCAGAAGCTTGGAATGGTGTTTAGGGTTAGGGTTTTGGAATCCCTACCCATGTAAATGGTGGATTTGGAGTGTTTTTCTGGTGAAGTTGGATGGGGTAAAATGAGGGAGAAAATATTATCAGGTGAATGTGGTATTGTTATGTATGGCATGACCCTAAGGGTGTGTTTGATTGTTCCTCTTTTGGGCATTTTTGATTGTGGTGTTTGGTGCTTATTTTTGTGTTTACTTACATGTTTCATGATCATACATGTTTCATTATTGTTACCAATCATACTGCATTCATATGATGCATGGATGCTAGTGGAGATGGTGCTGTACATGGGTGAGAGGTGTGATAGCCCAAATGGCATATTTATAAGTATTGTATTGTTGGTATACTCTAAACCTTGGTATCAAAATGAGAGACATTCCTAATCCATACAAATGGGAGTGGTGATTTTGACCCTGGTATCAATGTGAAAAAAGGTTTTCCAAGTCATCTAATGGTTTTATAGGCTTAGAGATCCGGCATCAATGTGAGAGAGGTGCCCCAATATACATTATATTATTCACGTATATTCCTGTTGTACTTGGATACCACTGTGTGGCAAGGTTGACATTCAAGAAGCCATAGTATTGTCAAAAGAGAGGTGTATCCTAGTCATTATAGTTGTAGTGGCTAATTATGAAGTTTATAACCCAAGTTGCTAATCTTTTCTAGGAGTTATCACATAATTGACACAAATTTACCAGGAGGTAAAATGTGACCAAGTGGCACACCATTATGATGATGGGAGGTGGGTTCACTGTGTGCTCGTATGCGGTGCATGCATAGATATTCATGCATGATTCATGTGATATATGGTTAGTGTAGTGGTTTTTGTTTTATAATCAAATTGGTTTGAAAAAAGTGAATTAATTGGCTTACACTACTAAGTTTGCCCAAGCTCATTCTGTCATTTTACCAATTTTAGTAAATAAGCAAACAGGTGCAAGGAGGATTATGTTGTTGACAACCTAGCGAAGCATCATGGTAGGTTTGGGTTTTGAGTGTGAGAAATCATATGAAGAGTTGATATACGTTTATTTCTCTCACATGTATTTTGGTACCTTGGATATTATGTTGACATGTATATTTGTGTTGGCCGATGATTTACAAGAGATGTATATGATTGTGTGGATTGATATATGTTGAGACTTATTCTAGATGGCCAAATTATATGTGGTCGTATGTGTTTCATCTCAGTTGATATTCCATTTTGCTTATAGTATGGATGTGGTTGTAGAAGTGCAGACCTTTGATATCAGAGGGAAGACTGCTGAAATTTGTATGGAATCCTTCCATTGAGCAATGTTTGATTATACCATGATGACATGATTAAACAGTTTAATTTCATTCCCAGCTTCTGTAAGAACAGATCCTAGTTATCACATGGCATCCACTGTCAGACTGGGTGGTGGGACGCTACAACTTTTACCTGTCCATTTCAAACTATTTATAAGAGGGAAAACAAACCAGTAATGATAAAAATACCCAAAAATTCATCATTCTGTCGCAGGCCAGATTTCCATAAATAATCCATGTCCAAATGGTGTTTATTTTATAAAAGTTGAACCCTTCATTGTGATGATCCCAAATTATCATTTGACCAGATTTGCCTTTTCTGTGACTCTCTAGGTATTCTCTGATCTCCATCACCCCTCCATGTTTCCGCTAAAAACTATATCCAAGTAGTTTTTAAGCACATCCCATCCAACTTGTGGCATTCGCGAAAAGTCCTTATCACAGAAAATCCCGTACAATTTTCTAGTTGTGGAAGATCCATTCTAGTCATAATTTCCAGAAAACTCCTGTTACAAAATGCAGATTAGTACACAGGTATTTCAAAAAAATGTTCTCAAGGCTTCTAAAAGATTTTTTCCACTAGAGTTTAAATTAATTTAATATCTGTTGAGCAAGTATACCTTCTTTTTCATTCTTTTTGGTTCCATTGTGTTAAGCAGGAGTTAATTACTTTAGAACATTTATTATATTTTAATGATATTAATGCGGGACATGAAAATATTTTTATAAATTGGGGTTTAGATTGTTTTAGTATATTTATTTCTGTTCAGAATTTGTTAGAATATTTAGAAGATACTAAAAGATCTCTTAGAATATCTCAGAATCTGTTTGGAATAAATTTGTATCTATTTTAAATTTACTTCTTCTAAAAATTTACTCAAAGAAGTAAACCAAAAATACACAATTTCTTTTTCTAAAAGATTGCTTTTTTAATAACTGTTGCTAAAATAAGGTGGCATGTTCACCTATATAGACAGCCTTGTAAGCTCCAAGGGAACATCAGTTTGAAATTAATAAAAAGTATTTCTCTGGTTTTCTTTCTATATATTCTCATTATTATTCTTATCTTTCCCCCTCATTCTTCTATTCTTTCGATCTTCTTTCCTCATCTATTTAGAGGTTCCTTTCCCTTTTTTCTATCTTCTTCTTTACCCATTCTACATCAATTGGTATTAGAGCAAGACCCTGGTGAATTTTTATTTCCACATACCAATTTCTACAACCAACCAAGCTTCAGGCCCATTGCTGAAATCTGTCCATTCTCTTCATTAATTCCATTCACACAGTAACATTGATTCTTCCATAGACTTCCCGTTCTTCACTTTCACAACTCCAGACAAACAAATTCTAGAGCTTAGTGGAAATTTCAACTTATTTCCGGTATTGGCTTAATTACAAATTGTCATCTAGTTTTTGGAAACTTTCAAATAGGCCCTCCCACTTACTAGCTTTTTGCTAAAACATCCTTAATTCAGAAATTTTCAGAAAATACAAACCAAATATTTTTAGAAGCCGCTTTGCTTGCTGAACTTTGGAAAATCTATTTACAATTTCTGAAATTTTGCAAAATTGCCGCACAATTTTCAAAAAAATTGCAGAATTGTCCCAGACAATCCAGTAATTATAAAAGGCCTTTGACTTTTTTGAAATTACAAGTCTCCATCAATTTTTAGAAATTTCAAAAAAAGGCCCATTTTCAGAAAAATACGGAGATTACAGTAACTTCAAAAATTTCTAAAAACCTCATCAAAACAGAAGTTGCAACTTTGATGGTAAAGTCTTAGTCGACTAGCAAGATGTTATTTCAACGCGCTGAATTACACTATTACTTCTCGCCATAGTTGAAGAAAATTCATTGCAAAACTCAATGACGAGTTTTTTCTAAATTAGGGAGAACAATGTGGAACGCGAAGATATTGTCATAAATTAGGGTTTAGATTGTTTTAGGAAAGACATTAGTATGGATTTCATTCTTGGTTTGCCTAAAACTCCCAAAAAGTATGGTTCTATTCTTATAGTGGTAGATCGATTTTCAAAAATGGCTCATTTTCTACCTTAAAAAAACTGTCGATGCTTCCTATGTGGCAAAATTATTCTTCAAGGAAATTGTTAGACTTCATGTGTTACCTATCACATTGTGTTAAAAAAGCTTGTCCATTTTATGAGTTATTTTTGGAAAACGTTGTGGAAACTTTCTCATACTAAATTGAAATTTTCTTCTGCCTTTCACCCATAGATTGATGGTCAAATCAAGATTGTTAAATGACGTTTGGTAAATTTACTTAGGTGTTTGGTAGATGAACACATAAGAACTTGTGATTTATTTTTACCCATTGCAGAGTTTGCCTATAACAATTCCATAAACAAAACTATAGGAAAGTCCCCATTTGAAATTGTCCAAGGCTATACTCTTCATACTCCGATTGATCTTATTCCTTTACCACCTGGTATTCGTCTCTCTACTTCTACCAATTCATTTGCACAACATATTCATGATATTTATGCTACCATAAGAAGAAAAATTGCACTTAGTAATGACACTGATAAGATGGCTGCAGATGCTTATCATAGGCATTATGAATTTAATAAATGTGATTATGTTATGGTCCATATGCGACCTAAACGATTTCCCAAAAAATTCTTTTAAAAAGTTGCATGCACGAGCCAATGGTCATTTCCAAATTCTTCAAAAGATTAGATCAAATGCATATATTCTTGACTTGCCTACGGATATGGGAATTAGTTCAACATTCAATATGGAAGATTTGATACCCTAGAAAGGCACCTTCGAGCCTCCTCAATTGCTTATAGGTATACCAAGTTAATGAGCTTCATTGTCTAATCTTGCACTAGTTTTACCTCGAGCTCAGATTGCATCTCCAGATCAAATTGACAGAATTCTCCAAGTGAGATTATTACTTCCCCTTCTGACGATTATTATAAATGACTCATTTAATGGAAGAACAAACAACATGTTGATGCTACTTAGCTATCTGAAAATAAACTTCAAATTTTAGATCCAAATTTGCTTGAGTGCTATCATCGAGATAACTCTCCAGATGTGAGTTCTTTTCAACAAGGGAGAATTGATGGAGATCATGTTGACATGCGCCTACTCCATGCCTATTTGGGTCGCAACCGTAGAAATCAGGGTTTATTTTTATGAACGGTTGAAATTATTGGTTGTTTATTTTTACTTATTTCTGAGCTCACAAGTTACTTGTTAGACAAGTTGGCTTAGTCTACAAGTCACTTGTAAAGCAAGATTGCAAATTATGTAGGGTTTCGCTTTCTTATTGCTTAAGTTATCTTTCTGTAAATAGGGTTACATGAGTTGTACGTAAGACAACTTATTTTTTATAATTGATTTGAGATTTTCTTTCCCTAAAATTCTTTTTTACAATTTTTCTAATTCTCCAATTCCTAATTCTTCTAATTCTTTTCTCTTTCTTCCCTTCTAATCCCCTTGAGAGGATCCGTCCTCTTTCTTCTTTCTTCTTCCCCACTTGTCCTACGTCAGATATACATCATCATACTTTTGAATTGCACCATCACTTCATTCTAAATCACTTGTATCCATCATGCTTACAAAATTGGAAGTAGCATCCATAGTAGATAAGTTATCTTGGAACTGTTATGCCCTAAATGAAAAAATTTTAAAAAGAAAATCTGACTCCATGACTCAAAAATGTAAAAACTTAGCCCTAGACCAGATAACACTCAACCCCTATGCCAAATGAAAGACTTAATCCAAAACCAAACTCAAATCATGGATCTGAATATTCAGAACAATGATTCAAACTTAATTCTATACAATATCCAGAATGATGAGTCAAACCCAACTAGGTTCAAACACAAGCTATGTGAAGGCACTTGGGCAAGCATTCTGTCAAAGATTCAAGGAGGGACACCCGAGAGTCTGATATTGCGCATTCGTCTCAAATTGGGTATGATGAGAGCCCTGTAGATCCACGCTACCAAAAGTAGGATATTCTTTCAACTCCAGGTATAATTAGGGGATCTAATCAACTTATGGCCACATGCAAAGAAGTGTTAGGTGAGAATCCAGAATGTTTCCAAAACTTGAGAGAAAACGTAGAAATCCAAGATGACCCATCCCAAGCCTCATGCCCTCAACGAGAACTCGTGATTGAAAAATGCCTATTCTGGGGGGATGAGGATGTCATAAAGAACATCAAAGTTGATTTCTCTAGTCTTAATGAGGCTTGATCCTAGCAGCTTCAAAAATTAGATAAAGATTTACTCAGACGAAGTTAACAGAATTAGCCCCAGAATACTAGTTAAGGGTTGATTGAGAAGTCATGGAAGGTAGAAAGGCAAATGTTACTACATGCACTGATGAATTACAAATTGCAAATGCAGTTTGCATCTCCATATCACCAAGATCAATTTACGGATCAACAAACGAAAGCAAGGAAAGCATCTTGAGTGCCATTCAATACTATCAAAATTTTGATAATTTATTTTGGAAGTGTAATTAATCAAGATTAGATAATAACCTGGTCAATCCATCAATGAACTAAGCTGAAAATGGAGTTTGCTTTGCACGCAATGGACCTTATGGAGAAACTGTCTACAAGACTTTAGAACTAGAAAAATTCCGGCCAATTAAACTCATTATTAGGTCTGTCCCTTTCGAAGATTAAACAAGCCTGCACAATCACAAATCATATTCTAAGGGAAGTATTGAGTCCCAGTAAGAAAACAGTTATCAATAATCTCACCAAAACCATTCTAGCTCCCATCACAAAGGGTATAAAATGCAATTTTTTTTTTTTTCATGGAATGAGTTGTATAGCATCTCAATATTCCAATCACTTTAAATCATCAATACTAGATTTGAGCATTATCCTATCTATGTGCAAATTGATCACAATGTCCTGTTGCTTGAAGAACCCTTTGACTATGACTTTGATTATTTGGGTTGATTAGCTATAGTTTGGGAGACATACATAGAAGAGAACTTAGGAATTAAGAATTTTTCACTACTTATGATTGAACATTCCTGAATCACTTGGTCTATTTGTTGTCTTTTTTTCATTCCACTGATTCCTTTTCCATTTCATTCTACTGACTCCTTTACCATAGTTTATGTGCCAATATGAGAAGAAAAATTATTTTTTAAGTGGTTAAAATTATGAGCATTCCCCTATAATCAACAAAAGGTTGAGATTTCTACACCATGGAGTATAATGCAATGCATGAACAAGCCATGCACAAACTAGGGTTTATTTCCCATTAGGGGTATCTTACATGCAAACTTGGATATTACAAATTTAGGAGTTAATATGTGATAAGGAGCTTGTTTGTATTTTTAGGTATTTATTAGCCAGCAAATTTACTTGCCATAAAAGTTTGCTTGCCGAGTAAGGTTGCTTCATACATAAGGTTTCATTTTCTTGTTGCTTAAGTTATTTTTTGTTATAAGGACCATGATTTCCTACAATAGTATCACATCTTACCAAACATGCGATGCCTTGTTCATATTATTTTTCCATAAACATATTTTTTTTAAGTCTATTCAACTTATATAATAAGATTTACCATTTTACAATACTTTTCTATATTTATTTTTTGAAAAAATTTATCAATTTCAGGAGCATTAAAGCCATTTTCTCCTTTTAAAAATCTTATTTTTTGTGTTAAACATATAAAAATATTGTAAAATGGTAAATCTTGATATTTGGGTTAATATACATATAAACATGGTTATGGAAAAAATGAGAAAAACAAGGCATCACATGTTCGGTAATATGCAATGTTATCACATTTAATCACGGTGGTTCTTATAAATAGGATTATTTCGATTCTATGTAAAACAGTTTATGTTGACAATGGAATGAGATTGTTGTTTACCTAAAATTCTCCTCATCTTATTTTTTTTCCTCTGCTACTCTCTTCTTCATCTTCCTTCTTTCTTTTCTTTTATCTTCTTCTCTACTCATCCTAAATCTTTTCTACTCTTTAAGTCTTTTTTTGGCCTTGTTTCACTCTCCTAATTCATCTATGATTTCTTCCCTTTCTTATCTTCTTATCCTATTAAAAGTAGGAGTGTCAATGGTCATGGTCAACCCACCAACCCGCTCATCCAACCCATTTATAAACAACATTTGGATTGGGATTTTTGAATAAATTGTTTATGACCAGCCAGCCCGTTTAACCATTTAATTAACTAAATAGACTAGGGTTGAGATTTTATAACTTGTCAACCCGTTTAACCCGTTCAACTCATTTAACTCGTTTAACCCATTAAAGTCTAATATATATGTGTATGTGTAAACCGCTTGGTTATCTCCCCCACTAAATCATACTCCCGCTGCATAATTTCCATTTTCCCACTACTGCCTCATTCCATTTTCCTATTGTTGCGCTATTTTCATTTCTCCTGCGCCAAAACATCATTTCGCTTCTTCTTGCGAGATCATTGTCTGCTGGAGTCTGGTCTTTCAAATCTTTGCTATTAAACCTATTAACAACCCGCTAGCCCATTATTAAATGGGTTAGGGTTGAGTTTTTTAAATTGATTAATAAACGGATTAGGGTTAAAATATTTTAAATGGTTTAGAATTAGGATTAGACTCTAATCCTTCCAACTCGATCCGTTAACACCCTTAATTAAGAGGATGTTCCCTTTTTCTTCCAAAGTTTCCTTTTTTATTGATTTAAGGCATCCTGGCTTACATCAACTTGTATCAAAGTGAAACCTAGTGAATTGTTTTCCAAAAGAAAAGACTTCACCTTCCACATATTGAGAGATCTACTCCATTAGAAATTTCAACAGCAATCCCTAATTACCAAAAAAATTACAAAGCAATCTGCTACTAATAGGGCTCAGATAAAATGGAAAAACCCTTGGCTACAAAAAGGCAGTGATGCTAACGATCTTGAGCCACACAAAAGATGCCAAGGATCTTGAGCCACACAAAAGCTTCCAAATCGAACCACTCGACAAGAATGACATAAAGGGGAAATGACAAAGAAGGTAGGAATTGATGTAAAGTCATGATGGCATACCTTTCTCATGTGATAAAAGGCGCAATGCCACCAAGGCTACGGGGGACAAAGGATTAATGGCATTTTCCTCCACTAATGTATCTTGTAATTTTTTCCCTTACATAGTCAAATCCCTCTCTCCCCATGATTTTTTTGGGATTAGGCAAGGAAACTTCCTGCCTAATCCTCTGCCACGTAAAATCTCTTGCCTACTGTGTGTGTGGATGATTCTTCCTACTACCTCCTTCTCCTCCATTGGCATCTCCGTTTCTCCTTCTCTTAATGGCATGATTTTGATTGTGGTTAGCATCTACCTGTACCAATTTTGAATCTATCATTTGGTGTCATCTGTAGGAACAATTTTTCTTAGTCCTTAAAAAGTAAAAGAAGATATGGAAACTAAGGTCCTAAATGAGGCAAAAATACAAGGAGCCCCCGCACCAAGTAGGCAGCAGCAAAAGGAGGCCGACCCCAAGCACACAATGGTGGCATCAACGTCTCGTCTAGCCAAAACTAAGCATGCCGCAGTGGCATTTAGATCCACCTTCCATAACTTGCGATGATGGGCAAGCAACAGTCAAACTGCACGCACAGTTGAAAATGAAAATCGAGTAACACATAATAACATGCAGACCATGTCCCGATTAAGGCACCCACCTTTAGAAACCCTCGACTCATCATCTCGATCTCGAGACTTTCAACCACTTACCAAACACCAAAGACAAGAATTAGAACACTAGCCCTGCAAAACACATTAGTTGCACCCCATAGAGAGTCACGAGCACCCCATCTGAACAGGCAGGTTCGTGCAATCCAATTGGTAAAGGTACAACGAGGGGCACCTGCATCTTCGCATCGGCGCCACTCGTAAAGAAGCAACTTTACTGCCCAAGAAGCACATTCTCGTCTGACACCCATTACATGTCCACGGCACGACCAAGATACACATTCCCATCCAACATCTACTGCACAAGTCAGCAGTATGTCCAAGGGAGCTATGACCGTCCGACCTAAGTGCATAAAGACTCAAACCACAAAGTGTTATGAGGCTCAAGCCACCAGTAGAGCCATTGAAAGCATTATACGCTCATGCCACCAATAGAGATACTAAACGTGTTAGAATGCTCAAGCCATCAATAAAGCCACAAAGTGTTATGACGCTCAAGCCACCAGCAGAGACGCTAAAAGTGTTATGACACTTATGCCACCAGTAGAGCAGCTAAAAGTATTATGACATTCGGGCCATTGGAAGAGCCGTTAAAAATGTTATGACGCTTGGGCCACCAGAAAAGCCACTAAAACTGTCATGATGCTCAGGCCATTAGGAAACCAACGAAAGAGTTATGACACCCAAGAACCACAAGAGCATGAAAAAACACACCCGCTAGGGTGTAACGCACTTAGAGAACAAACATACTTGAGGGGCCTACCCTGCAAACAAGTAGAAAATCCGGGTCCAATTATCATGACCCTATATAAAAACAAACTCTTGAAAGAAACAAGGTGCAGTTCCCTAAAAACAATAAATACGAAAACAATTGCATAAAACCCATAGGAATAAACTTGGGGATAGCTAACTTGGTCCTCAAAGGTTCACACTTGCTCAACATAGAGTCGTCGCTTCAACTATTAACAAATGAACGTAATATGTACTCAAAAGCATCGCCTCTACAGGGGACAAAATGATAGGGCTCGAACAAGATGGAAGACCCCTTGGCTACAAAAAGGTAATGATGCCAAGGATCTTGAGCCACACAAGCTGTCACATTGAGCCACTCAACAAGAGTGACATGAAGGGGACATGACAAAAGAATGTGGGAATTGATGTAAAATCATGATGGCATCCCTCTTTCAAGCTATAAAAGGAGCAAGGCCACTAAGGCTAAGAATGAGGGAGGATTGATGGTATTTTCCTCCATTGATGTGTCTTGTAATTTTTTTCCCTTAAATGGCACAAATCCCCTCTTCCTGTGGTTTTTTAGGATTAAGCTGAAGCTTTTTGCCTAATCTCTTTTCCATATAAAATTTATTCCTACTGTGTGAATGATTCTTCCTAGTACCTCCTCCACTGGCATCTCTGTTTCTCCTTCTCTTGATGATATGGTTCCAATTGTGGTTGGCATCTACCCATACTCATATCCTCACTATCATCATCATCATAAGTCATTTCCCACCTAGGTGAGGTCAGTTGCATAGATTCTGTTACGTCATTCATAACAATTTGAGACTAAATTTTCACCCGTTCCCATATGCGTTTCAGAAATTTACAGCATAGCCCAGACTTGCAGAAAATTTCAGAACAGTCCTGGATTTTTCAGAAATTACAGAAGCACCCATGATTTTCTGAAATTGCAAATCAGCCCTAATTTCTATAAATTACAGAAAAGTTCTCTGCTTCTAGAACTTTCGAAAAGTCAATCACAGCATAAGTTGCATTTTCTTTATGATGAAATCTTGGCCAACTAACAAGATCTTCATTTTAGCATGTTGGATTACACTATTACTTTTCACTGAAGTTAAAAAAAAGTTCATTGCAAAACTTGAAGACAAATTTTTTCTAAGTCAGATAGAATAATGCGGAGCATGAAGAACTTTCATAGGTTAGGATTTATTTTGTATGGGTTTTATTTTGGAAATTTTGTTATCTTAAGGATTTAGTATCATTAGTTCAAATAATGATTTAGATTGTATTAGGCTATTTATTCATATTTTTTGTTATTTCTTAGCCCGCAACTTTACTTGTCGTACAAGTTGCTTATCCACAAATTTGCTTGTTGCATAAAGTTTCATTTTCTTGTTGCTCATGTTATCTTTTCTTATAAATAAGGTTACTTGGGTTCTATGTAAAATAGTTTATTTTGATAATAGCAAGATTCTTGTTTCCCTAAAATTCTCTTCTTCTTCTTTTTCCTCTAATTCTTCTTTCTCTTCTTCTTCTTTCTTCTCCCTTTACTTCTATCTTCTTCCCTCCTCATCCTATGCCTCCTACACTCTTTAAGTTTTGTTTGGTCATGTTTCTCTCTCTTAATTCATTTGTGATCTCTCCCTTCACTTCCTACCTCATTGAGAGGATCTTCCCTCTTTCTTCCAAAGTCTTCCCTTTGCATCCTATCCTACATCAATATGCATGTCAAATGATTCGTTCATGGATCAACTTGATGGATGGTTTAGATTGGTTTTGGATTAGTTTTATTTAAGGTTATTCAAGTCCTCATTAAATTAGGAGTGAGTTAAGCAATCCTTGTTGTGTTAGGATCAGGTTTAGCAATTATCTTCTATAAATAGAGCTCGATATATTTGTAGGACAATTTTTTATGATGAATTGAGTGCTATCGGGTTTCCCAACTCTCTCAATTCTTATATATAACGTCCTCATTTGTAACTTTTCTACTTTCTCCAACCTTTATTCCCTTATTATCCCCTTGAGAAGATTCTTCTTCTTTCTTCTTAAGTTCTTTCTTAGCTAGAATGTGCAAAGGATTTTCCTTTGGATTGTTCAATGGGAGAAATCTTCTTTTGGAATTTTTGATGGTATGGTTGCTCTCAAAAGAATAAATTTCACATTGTGTATAAAAAGGTATGTGTTTGATTTTCCATAGTGTATTACTTAACCATTAAAAATTGTTAGTAACATCCATCAGGAGAAATCACAACATATTTGGTCCATAGTTTGATTTCTCAATCGGGAATAGACACCTTTCATTAATCTGTCTTGATGCTTTTATCCATCCAAGACATTTTATACAGGGTTGTGGATGAGTCTTAGTTTTTAATTTTATTCTTGCAAAACAATATTTGAAACCAAATATTTCTCCATTCTTCTACACCAACACTCCCACCCTTTTTACCCGATAAGAGGATCCTACCTTTTTCTTTTGACTTTCTTTTACTCTTTCTGCACATCAAATTCTTGGATCATGAAAACAAATTATTTGACATTGTAACAGTATGTTTAGAAAAGAAACGTCACAACATTGCTGAATTAAGGCATAATATGCAAAAGCTTGAGATGCTTTCTTTAGCAAAACTACTTCCATTACAAAATGGTCTTCACTTGTTAGGAAGTTTTCTTTTAAAAAAAATTTAAAAAAATGGCCTTATGAGAGACTATGAGAGAATCTGAATAAAATTCAAGCCCTTTCTTCTTGACTGTACATTTTTCTAATACATGATAGTTCTTATAAATCTGTTTTGAGCTCTAGAATGTTCATGGTGAGCCTTACACGGGCACAGGCTTGCACATTTGCTTCTTCTCATACATATTTACCTTAAGGAATGGGTCTACCTATCCTTTTGGAGCTAGAGCATATCCATGGTGAGGCTTACTTGTCCCTTTTTTGGAGCTAAGGCATGCTGTGAAACCCACCTCGGCCTAATCTAGCACATTTATGATTTAACATTTCATGTATGCTTCACTAATAGTACAACACCATTTCTAAAAAGAATGCGATTCGAAGTCCTTGTGAAAGTGTTGTAGCTTACTGCGAGCATTACCTAGATTGACAAGAATGACGCAATAGGATCTAAGTAGTTAACTCATTTATGTGGAATGAAATACAATGATGATGATGATCGCCGGTTTTCAGGGTACATCTTGGGCCTGATCTTAGCTGATTTATTTCAAAGTATTCTTGAAAATCCTCCACTTATTACATCCTTGACATTTCTCTATATTTCAAACTATCCTTGCAAATCCTCCACTTATTACCATCCTTCACATTTCTGAGTAAAAAGTTGTAAGATGGGATATAACCATGATTGTGGCTATCTTTCTATAGGAAATAAATTTCAGAAGTGAAAGAAAAATTGCAAGTCATTCCATAATATTGATTCATAAAATTGTATTTTAGCACATCTCAATTATCACTAGAAGTTCAGATCAGTCATCTTGTATGACCTAGGGGTTAAGGCAAGTTGATTATATCTCTCTCCTTTGTATCTCTCGCTTTAAGTTGTGAGAAAAATGAAGTCAAATACATAAAAATAGAGAAAATCTAATGTGAGCACAAATAGAAATACTAAGGCAAGGGCTTATTTCAAATATACCCATTAATTATGCCCTTAGTCCCAAAAAATACCCACTTCGTTTCAAAAATTCCTAATATACCTGATAGCATTTAATCCCAAATACGCCTACTCCATAACAGACATGATTAAACACCGTTAGCTTAGATGTCAAATTACTAAATAGCCAACAGATTTAGGGCTAATCTAATGCCAAGTCGTCGTTGCTGATATGCATATGCATTTAAATTTTTCGTATCTTCTATGCACATACATTGTGCAACTAATGCCGGTGTTGACAGATTTCGCTGGCAAATAGCGAGCCATGGGATGCCAGAAGCAGATAATTTTTTTTCCATGCCGGTTTCATAGAGGTCATTGTTGATTTGAAGACAACAACAGGTTCAATTTGGCAGTTGGCTGATGGTGTTCGCAACAAAGAAATAGAAGATTTCGATGGTTCATTTGACATCCGATTCATGGAAAATGGCAATCGATGGGGAATCTCACCTAGGAAGAACTGAGCAGCATGGAATTTTTTTTTTTATCAAACCTACAAATCCAGTCAACGACGCAATCCTTCGGATTTGGTGAAGAGCAAAATGGCAGTGGTGGATTTCATGGACGTGAAAATTTTTTAATTCTTTGAATTGTCAGACAATGGATTCAGTGTGGTGAGGACGTGCTAACAGATGACAACCATGGCTGCAAGAGGAAGAACTAAATGAGGAAGATGACGTTTAAGTTTGGTGCTCTGGCAGTGCACCTAGATCCATACTCATGAAATCTTTTTTAATCCAAGTCGGCTAAATTGGTACATAGACAAAAAATAAAATTTGCATAGCAAGATCCAAAACAAAAAGTCTCTTCTAACGGAATTCATGCCCCGTCATCCTTCTCTCCATCTTATTCATGTTAGTACATTGTTATCTGTTGCAGACTATCCTAAAATAGAAGAGGTTAATGAATTGGTTATTTGGTTATGGATGGCCTATCTAAGGACACTGCATTTAAGGAGGCAAACGTAGATAACTATGAAAACTGAAGATTCAAAAATTTTAAATGCACACACGCAATAAGCAGGCAAACATTTGCTGGTAGGGAGGATGACCCAAGGGTATTTTGGGCATTTAACAAAATTTTATCAACATTTAATAGGACAGCTGTTAACTTAACCGAGATCTATGATGGAATTCGGCATATTTAGGATTAAGTGCAAACACAGTAAAACGTAGTGGGCAAATTTAGGATTATAGTCAAATGTAGCAGCTATATTTGGGATAAGCCCCTAAGGCGATTAAATGGTTTGCAGTTTTTGACAATAAGATAGTTGCTTCATCTCAGTTTTAATATAGCATTGAAGTTCCAAATGGTTCTAAATACTTTCGATGCGACAACCTTTGCTTGGAAAATGACGTGGCATAAGGAGGTGTTTGTAATTATACAAGAGGCTCAAAATGAATGATAAATGAGATCAGGAAATTGAATAGGAAGAGAGAGTTGTGTATTGGGATTAGAAAAAGTGGTATTGGAAGTAGGAAAACTAAAGTAATTATCATATTGGAACATGACAAAATGTATTGGAAATGAGAAAAAAAAAATTTAGGAATAGGGAACTCCATCCCATTCACATCCCATGTAAGCCCATTGTATACTGCCAAACAGGTGCTAAGGCGATAAATATCATTGAAGTCTTCCACCTAAAGAATGAAAAAAACTTAACCATTGTGTTTCCAAAGCAACAACTCCATCTAGACAACTTTGACTGCCCGGCAATCAGACTAACACATCTCTATGCCAAATCTTTTAGGCCCTATAGTGAACTTGTTAACATAATAACATTAAATGAGGTGACAAAAATCATATTCTTATTAAGGTTTAAATATGCACATATACATGAACTAAAATTTTCTCTATAATGCTAACTACGGTATCTTTTCTCCAAAATGACACAATAAGTAAACATCTATTTTATATCCATTGAAATGTCATCTGCTTAAAGTCCAACTTTGAATCAAGTAACCAAGAACCCCAATAATATACATAGATGCATACAAACGGGCACTCATCCATGCAAATGAAACTAGAAATAGGCTTCTAGATTAAAATAACTTTTAACAACAGACATAGTAATAACACTAAAACCCCAAGTGTTGAATATTGGGCAGTGGATCAGGTCGAGCAGTGGCATTAGAAGCAACTAAACTGAACACTAACAAACACAAATTGCAACCCAAGGTCTCCAACCAAAACACATCCCCCAAGTTGAGTTTGGCATGTACTTAATGGGTGTGGTGCCTTCACAGTGCATGTGAGGCATAGTCAAAGTATTTGAAGTTAGTAGAGGATGATTTCCTCATTTGTTTGTTGTGATCACAAGGTGTGACATGTCTAATGAACTTGTGTTTGGTGTTTATGTGTTGGAACAAGCCCATGTGGCCTGTGGTTAGTATATTTCAGCAATTGATGGAATGGGATATTCTTGGTGTGTTGGTCAAGCGGGTTGCGTTGCATGTTCTTGGCATGCATGGAGGAGTATGCGTAGTAGCTATAGAGGCATTGTGGGTTGTAATGATTGACTGACCTAGTGAGTGGTCTCTTAGGTGAAAGGAACCCAAGTGATTTTGGGTGAAGTCTTAACTTGTGTGAGTAGCCTGGTATGTTTCCCGTGTGCAATGGGATGTGTATGAGATGTTGGTTTAGATTGTGGTTGTGATTATGCAGTTTTGAGCCATTGAGTTGCATTTTATGGAAAGAGAACTCAATAAGTGATTTTTGATAATTGATATCTTTAAAGGCGGCCATTAGCATGGATGAGATGCCAGCATTATTGTGACGTGGCCGTAGGATGATTCGAGGCTTGGCTATGAATTTTGAGGTTAGAAGTGATGTGATTTTTATCCAACAACCTAAGTTTTGATGGTCAAATGGAAAATTGTGATGCTTGAGATGTTAGATATGCATTCATGTGTACATGGATGGAGTTTGGAGTGTGGACTCTATGTTTTAAGTCGTTTTGAGGCTATTTGTGGTTTCAAGTGAAAGATAAGCTCAATCGGTGATGTTTGATACTTGACTTCAACTAAGCTGGTGGATGACAAGGAGATGTCACATTCCATGTATGCGATATGCAAGTAGTAGTTAAATGAGTACTGAAACTATTATATTCTCTGTGATTTTAGCTATTGAGTTCATTTCATAAGTAGAAATTGGAGAAAGAGAGCTAAGTGGCTCATATTTTGCATTGCCCACATTTTAGCCAGTTTGATGACTTGAATGAGACGTTGGACAGTCACATGATGTGTGTGGATCTTCAAGGAGTTTGGGATGCATTTGAATGATTTTTGAAGTGTTACCATGTTTATGGAATGAATTTTCCATTCGAAATGGAAAAGTGTGAATTTTGGCTATTTGAAGTTTTTGATTGATGCAAACCCACTTGAGATTATTGAAGCATGTGTATTTAATGCTAATTATTTTTGGAGGTAGGATGTGTATTTGGGATGAATTGGAGGCTTGACGAAGATGGTGGGAAAGAGCAAACTTTTGGCAGCTGGTATGGCCCAAATTTGTTGGAGCATCATGGTGTCTATTGCTGGAAGTATGAGATATATAATATAATAACAAAAGCATCTTGAAGTCTAAAATCCAATCATGCAATTGATTTGTCAATCAGACCTTCCCACAAAAAAGTTATTTTTGAAATAACCAAGAGGTCAAGCTATCAGCAAGGTTATTACAAAATGACATTTTGTAAAATGCATCTCAATTACTGTAATTTTAGAGTTCTGAGCTGAAATTTTAAGGCGAGGTATGTCTTGAAGTTAGGAATCCAATCTAAAAAAATTCACCTTAATCTAAGTTTTATAGAGAAAGCTATGGCCAAAATAGTGCAAGCATTTCAAGCTATCCATCAGCAAGGCTAAAACCTAGACAGTGTTTATAGTTGGTTTAGTATATGGATATGAAAAGCTTGGTTGAGAGTAGGGATGATGATTTGTTTCTAGGGAATGATTGGGTATGGCACATATATTCTGGAGCTAAAGGTCTGACATTAGACGATGATATGGTGAACTCCATGTCTTGTGTAATTGAAGCTGATTGATGATTTAGGTTTGTGAAATGTTCCATGTGTGACAATGGTTCACATGTAGAAGTTTTGGGGTGTGGTGTTAGAATACAATCCTAATGGCCAGTGTTGGATGTTTGTTCTTGATGCAATTATTTGGTATTTTGTTTGGATTTGCAAGCACATGTCCTCAAGTGATTCTTGTATTTTGGGAGTTTGGTGATAACCCAAGGACTCACGATTTGGAGATGGATTACCGTGTTTTGTGGATTATACCTAGATTTGCCTGATTGATGTTTTGGGAAGATCACCCCTAAAGGTGGTGATGCGTGATTTTTTGGATTCCTAGGCTTGGCATTAAGCATTTGGTATGTGGCATGGCACACCCATGACATGGGATGGATGGCAGTGTCACGATGTTGGAAGCCAAGCCCCATCATAGGTTGGTGGTGGGCCTTTCTAGGCTGGACGCATGACCATCAAGGGTAGGCATATGTTGAGTAGTAGGTTAGGGATATGTTGGAAATAATGAAATTTCCAAAAAAAAATTGAGTACAAAGATTCTTAAAATACTTTATTCATATATTTATTTCTTTTTATTCTTCAGACTTGCAAGTAAATCCAACATATTGCGAATCCTGGAGGAGAGAATTTTTCAGAAAAGGATAAGAAAAGAATATTGAATAAAAATAATTTTTTTAAAATATATGAATGAAAATTTCCTTAGATTCCACATTCATCATGTAAACATCAAAAATATGTAAATTCCACATGAATTCAAATTTCATCATCCTCATGCAAGTTTTTTCAACCCCATAAATCCTATTGCTGATAGAGATTGTTAGAGAAGACTCAGAAGTAATGAGTATAGGTGCAACTTGGTTTAGGTTTAACCTGCAACTGACCAACCCAGCCCAATTGTGGTAGGGTTAGGTTTATTAAAACTTGGGTCACACAAATTGGGTTGAAATCAATCCAATTTGTAAATTGAGTTGGATTAGGATCAATCCAAAAGGACAAAAGTAGTAGAGGTAAAAAAAGACTCATTCATCCTCAAATTCTATCAATCAGTCCCTCACTAACTTCCTCACTATCAATCATATCAACCGATTTCCAGAGACAACCCAGCTAAAGATATTTCGCTTAGGATATGTTTCCCACTTTTCACAATTTATGGGGATATGTTTCCCCATTTCGCAATTTACGTAGTTCCCTCTTTTTATTGTTTCCTCACACGATCAAATATAAACCAAATCCTGAATAGCATAACACTATTGGGATCCATGCAAGCACATAAAATGGCACAAGCAAGGCCATCAAAATGAGGCAATGCAGAACACCTAGGAAAACAGAATATTGATTGATTTACTTTTAACAATCCTTCTTGGTGGAGAGTCAAATGAAGATTTGTTGCTTACTAAATAAACATTGGAACCATCAACATAAAGGATTCCTTTGGACTCATGGTCTACATGCAAGAAGCACAATCTACTTTCTAAATCCCCTGTTTGGATGGGTAAGTACTTATCATCAAATCTCATTTAAAAAAGGACGCGATCCTATACAGCTGCTAATAGATAGTTCGATTTATAGGCGAGAAAGAAAATTTATTTGTTAAATTTATTTTTTGTATAAGTGTGGGCCCCACCTAGATTGCATTCTCTAAGAAATTTGGCAATTTTTTAAATGTTTTTTGTTCTCTTCTATTTTTAAAAGTAAAAAACTTTAAAAAAATTCAAAAAATTGCCAAATTTCGTAAGGGATGTGACCTAAGTGAAAAGCAAAAAATAAATCAAAAATGATCATTTAGTTGCTCAATCAAATTTTAGGCAACCATATGAGTCGCAAAGCTTTACAAAATAAAGTACTGTTGTAAGAAGCAACTTCAAACTGCTTCCATATCAATGCACTACCAGGGCGTTGGTCATGCTGCTTGGCCCAGCTAAGGCCAAGCTAAGGCTAAGAACAGTTCACATCCATGCAAGTTAATGTGGTGTTGATCATCAAACGATTCCAAGATAATTACTCTTCTCATCAAATACCTACCATTTTCTAGGGAGGGGAAAGAAAACAAAGACGCTATTTCATATTTCTAGAGCATTCAGTCAAGAGAAAAATTGAAGACTGCCACTTCCACGACTGTTATTTAACTGTCTCAGGATTCCCGGGAACGATCCCAGTCGCTGTCATCGTATATTTTATTTGCAGAAGACCTAGTCAGTTTGATTGGAAATCAAAAGCACCGGTCTTTCAGTGGATAACACGGTTCGGCCACTTCCCGTCATATATATGCATGATAGCCAAAGACAATTCATACAAAATTCATCCATCCATCCATCCGACAGAGCATCCGAAAACCTCTGACTTTTCATCCGAATTTTGTGCTGGATCGGAAATTAAAGAAAGGTACCTTCGTAGGAGCATTTCTTGAGCATCTTCTCAAGAATTTTTAGCCAGGTTAGGTCGTCGTCGACCACCAGAACACGCAGTCCTGCCGGGAAGGATTCATGGGTTCGAGGAGATGGAAGGCCTCCGAGTGCGTGGTGATTTCCAACCATCGCTTCGGAAGGTGACGGGAAAGTGCAAAGGTGGACAGGGAAGACAAGGAAGGAAGAAGCTTGTCTTCAATTCCACTTTTCTGCTTCCATTTCTGCTTTTTTATTGTGTACATGCCTACATGGGCGCTTTTTTTTTTTTTTTCTTTTTTTTCCTTTTTCCCGATCGTACATGGGAGCCTTTTCATTTGAGTGGGAAGACCGGAATTTTAACATTCCAATACTCTTCGGTCTTTCCCGACCGAACGCCACTTGTAACCTCGCCATGTACCCAGATGAGATAAGTCACTACATTTATCATAGGCATGCTCCATCCAGGTGGACGAAATAATCAATTCATTCTTCTTCTTCTTTTTTAATTTGTTTTACGGCTTCAAATTCTATATAACCGACTTAAAAGAAATTAATCAAATCATTTTATTTAATAATATTTGTTTAGGTGTGACATCAAAAATCATGCCACACTACTTTAAAATATAATAACCATGTGTGATAGTTGAAAATCACTTGTGTCCATTCACAAATGCATTATGTTGGGCTGACTTCATGTGTATAGGATGCATTTGTTGGGGTAAAATATAGAAAGCAAAAAAATAAGAAAAGTAGAAAAAGTGAAATTAAAATCAAGTTTCACTTCAGGTATGTTATAACATCATTTTATTTAAGTTAATTTGACAAATTATGGGATGTCTGAATGGAAACAACATAATGTCTTGAAGGAGGCAAGATGTGTCTGAAGGAAAGCACTTAGGTTAGAATGACCCGGTTGTTTCTTTAACTTATATTTATAGATTTTATTTCACATTTTGTATTGCTTGGATTAGGTGTTTGAATTTCAAACTCAAACGACGCATCCTTTGATTGAAACTAAAAATTAAAAAAAATCATCTAAAATGGATTCGAACCCAAGACTTGTTAAACAATTAGCAAAGTTATGACCACTTCAGCTACTTTGCTTTTGTTATTAATTATTAAACTATATTATACTTATTATAAATTTGAAAATCCCAACAGCATTTACATCAAATGGTTTTTAAGACCCCCTCATGCACCATCCGTCTATGTGATGCAAATCTGGCGTTCATTTGAAATTTCACGCGTAAGCAAATAGGTAACGGGATTGGTTTTTGTGCAAATGTTTGTACACTTGTGTTAATATAGAAATGCCCAATTTGCTGTTGATGTGTACTGTGTAGATGAGATTGCACGTGCTAGATATGGGCAAAATGGGAAACACAAATTGAAGATGCTTGCTTGTATTTGGTTTTGTGGGTGGCTTCTCACGGAACCTTCCTATCACCCTTTGCACGAATGAAGTAGTGATTAAAGACATTCCATTCTTTGAAACTTGCATACGAATCATCTCTCTTTCACTAATTGAAATCCATGAAGATTGTTGCTAGAAGCTTTTAAATCTAGAGAGGAAATAAGCTATGATGATCTATGGCCTGATGAAGACCTACAAGATTTGGGGGTGAATGCTGAGGTCTGTTAATAGATTTCTTGCACTGAGGGATGGTTGACTAGTGGAGATTTTATTACGCACGATGGCAATGGTGGATGCACAAATGGTCGTTGGATTCACCAGTTTCCATGACATCACCAGTGATGAGTTTTGTTTGTTCAATGGCGGGTTTCCACCAAACATGACAAGAGGGATGCTGCAATGATAAAAGTAGTAGTAATTTTTTTTTCATCCTCAGTATTTTTCTCTCTCTCACACACACCCACATCATCTCCCTGTCTCACTACTGCTCCCTTTTCTCTCTCACCCGCTGTGGCGCCCCGGCCCAAGCGTCATAACTTTAGCCTTACTCCGGGACCGTTATTGATTGGTAAACGTGATCATGATTGTTGCCCTGTCACACGGCGGGTTGTATTGGATATTTTCCACTTAATCCTGACTCCTTAGGAGTTTATATCATTTCATACTTTCTAATTTCCATCAAATGCCCTTTTAGGTCATTATAATAATTGAGAATATACATATTATCTCATAAAATTTATACTCATTCACAATATGAAAATTCATATATTAACATTTGACCATAAAAATTTTCACCATCTATAGTCATAAAACATAACATAATTCTTATACAACATTAAACAACTATTTATGTGGCGCCCCAAACCCGAGCGTCACATCTTGAGCCTTACATCGGGATCGTATTGATTGGTAAACGTGATCAAGATTGTTGCCCTGTCACACGGCGGGTTTCAATGGATATTTATCCAATTAAATATTTTTCCATAAGAGTTTAATTTCTCATAATTCCATTTCATGTGCATTTAGGTCATTTCCAATCCTTCATTACATAACAAAGCATGATGTTCAAAAACATTTTAACATTCACCTAAATTAGATGTCGCTGCATGTATTATCATAGTCATCAACATAAACCTCAAAATAAGTTACATCTATTTCACATGAGTTTGTCATAACATAGAAGTGCTAAAGATTTTCCATTGCTTTATCAAGCTTGCACTTGCTCCTTCACCATATCCTCTCTTTCACCTGTCTTTGAGTTTGGAAAATAAAATCGTGAGTCGAAACTCAATAAGCAAGTTATTTATATTTCACAGGCAAATCATTTCAGGCAACATTTTTCATTTAAAATCATCTTGGAAAGCACATTATATTTTTTCAAAAGGTATATTTTGAAAAACATAAATCTTGTACCCATCACAAGTACGATATGCATAATGTCATATAAAACAATGAACATATTCTCATATTTCTCTTAGGATGGAAGCTAGTCAGGCGACCATCCGTCCTTGTCATCTCCCATTTCAGAGAGGGCGCCGCCGGCCTTAGGCCTATCTTAGCGACTTAGCTACACCAAGGGGGGACAATTGGTCTGCTTATACCCTTCAAGTGGACCTAGTACCTTGTGCGCATGAACTTTTCATAAATCTGTCTTTAACATGCTAGCATGATTTTTACTCAGAAGCTTGGAATTTACAACATTTTTCATAACATTTATCAAAGAAAGTTTCATAATATCATATTGAAGTAAAAGCATCATTTCAATAAAATTTAACTAAGGAATAGCCATTCTTAAATACTTCTAAAATATTTTCAATATTTACATCAAACAGTTAGTACAAAAATCACATTTATTCAAAGCAATTTAGAAAAGCAAAAATCATTTAGAAATTTTGCTTGCTTACCTGCGTTCCTTAGCTTTCCGACTCAGCCTTTTCTTTGCCTTTGCCTACATGAGAATAATATAATTTTTCATATATTTCTTTTGCTTGTATTTTATTTAGTTTTCTAACCCATTTTCTTTAACATACACCATTCATTTAACTTTTCAAGTCATTATGCACATATATAGCACATATTTGCACATTTATCGGCTAACACATAACATATAAAATCCCATAAGTAGGGTAACCATTCAACCATATAAAATTCATCCAATAATTATCATTTATAGGTTCATTAACCTTCATTTACCATTTTTCACTTATTTTCCAAAATTCATACATCGGTGCCCATTTTAGCACACGTTATCGCCTTAGGCTTCATTAATCAATTTCAAAATTTGAAATTAACATCATGCAATTCTAAACAAATATATAATCATTAAATTCATCATATTTTCATGCATTTTTGCACAAAATCCCATTACATAAGTCATTCATCACCCATGCATATCTATCCATTCACATATGCCCATTTGGCAACACAAACTTGATATTTCATAAAATTTTCTAAGCCATCAACTTGGTCATTAATTCAGCATGATAATTAACCTTAATTATCACTTTACTTAGGGTATTTATGGGATTTAAATCCACTAATCATAGGTTCTCAAATCAGCAACTTTGGAACCCATTTTTCACACGTTTAACGTGTCTTTTGACACATAACCCTAAGCAATTTTATAAATCCGAATTTTCAGCAATTAATCCTACTTTTCTTAATCCAAATTTTGGGTATTAACACATGTTTAACATTCATAAATTAATACCCCTCAAAACAGCAAGTTGTTTACCCGTTTCGGGTCCTGTTTCCACTCCGTTTAGACATCGTTTCATAAATCCATAAAAATCAGATTTGAGGCTTAACTTCTCAAATCCTTTTGGGCATCAATAATACCCTAAATCTAGGATATTTTACCCTATATAGCTTTCATAAATCATGCAAACCCATTTCCATATCATTTTTAGCATCAAAATGAAGAAATCGGGTCATAAACATCACTTTGCATTTCATAGTTTCTAGAATTCATAACTTAAGCTTGAATCAACATATTTTATTCATTAAAACATGTTTCATAACCTGAACATATCATCAATCCAAAACAGCAACTTGTCATGGGAATTTAGAGTTTATCAAGTTGAATTTTCAACTCATAAATCATTCAAATCATCACTTTCATCATCTAAAACATTAAAATTCATACATGTAACTTAATACCCAATCCATACTTAATCGAAGGCATATTGAATCATCATTTACAAATCCTTTAAGCATCCATTTCATATTCAAAATCTTAGGATTAAAAACTCAAAATAAAAAGCTCAAACTAACACAATCACTTACTTGTTTGATACCAACACAAACCCTAATCACTTGAGATGGTTTTCTCCACCAATTTCTCTTCTTTTTCCTTTGTTTTTCCCTTCTATTTTCTTCCTTCTTGGCTGGGCTAGAGCTGGACGTGCTTCTGTTCTTGGGGGAGAAATTTCAGCACTTAGAAAAAAAAACAAGCCTCAATCCATGTGGACATGCCTCATTTTATAGAGTTGGATATAATCCAGCGGTGGGCCCCACTTGTGCTGTAATTTCCACACCATTCAATGCATGTTTATCCCCTTTATGAGCTGGTTAACTCACAGCCTAGTAAAATGCATTTTTACCATTTTTTTAAAATCCAAAAAATTGCTCAATCTTGACCGTCCACCTATCCAGCAGATCACGTCCATAGCTGCTGCTCATTTTCATATTTTTTTCTATTTTTTTAATGATCTCCATTTAAGGGTAATTCATACACCTAATTATCCTTTAATTCATGCATTAATTTGGTATTAAAAAATTTAGCAAAAATGGCAGCAAATCAGCATATCAATGCATGTCATTTGCCCCATCAAGCTGTCCACATTTTCACCCCTTAATGCACTGCATTTGATAATTCTTTTTGCAGGGATTTTGCATGATCGAATACATATTTCAATGTCCCTACATGTCAGCTACATGTGTGCATATTTTATAAAATAAAAAAAATTAAAAATAAGCAGCTGCAACTGTCCACGGACGTTCCCATAGTGCCACCTTACCTATGCCCATTTTGAGCTCTTCTAGCTCCATCATGGTGGACATTTATTGCTGGATAATTCTTGCATTTTTGTATTTTATATAAATGCATAAAGTACCCTGAAAATAAGCTGCATTTGACACCTAATTTTCCATTAAAATTATGCAATTATTCCATGTACTCTAGCATTAAATGAATGGTACTTTTGTGGTGCAATAGTCAACCATGCTCGCCTTTTTTAATACAGGTATTTTCCCAATATGTTATGCTTAATCTAAGCCTTCCAAAATGTGCATCTCATGATTTCATTCAACCGTTTCAAATTTCATCTCAATTCGATTTTCCTAGCTCAAGTTATAGTCATTTAAAGTTAACGGTTGAATTTATGATATGATCAATAAATCATAACATTAATTTCATCAAAAAATTTCATAACACAATAATCCCATAATACCAAGCCCAACATCATTAACTTCCACCTCAAATTTCACTTGAATTCGCCTTACAGGCCTTGAGTTATGAATTTTCTAGTGTTTTTCCACTAAACTTGACAAATATCATTCAAATGCTCATAATTCATATTAAATAATTTAAAATGATTATCCATGATGTATTTGCACATTTCAATCAACAACAATTTACTCTAATCCTATTGTCTCATATTAGCTCAAAATGATTACTCGAAGCATCATTGCTAATCCTTAACCCTAATTGCAAAAATTAGCAAAATCACATAATCATTCAAAATTCAATAATTACACATATAAATGTCATATACATGATCAATACATACATTTGGGTTCTACCTGGGTTGAGTTTCACAATCCTCCCCCCTTATAACAGGTTTCGTCCCGAAACCATCTATTCTTTAAATAACTGGGGGTATTTCCGTTCCACCTCTTCTTTTAACTCCCAAATGGCTTCATTTTCGAAATACTGGTTTCATTGTATCTTCACATACTCGATTTTCCAATTCCGAAGCTTTTGTACCTTCTAATCCAAGATTCTCTCTAGCCTTTCTTCATAATTCAGATAATCTTGAATCGGTAGATTCTCAGCCACTAATATATGGGTCAAGTCTGGAACATATTTTCTAAGCATTGAAATGTGAAATACATTATGAACTAGGGCTAACGCCGGGGGTAAGGCTATTCGATATGCCAATTTCCTAATTTTCTCCAAAACCTTAAATGGTCCAATATACCTGGGATTCAGTTTTCCTCTTTTTCCAAATCTTGTAACTCCCTTGAATGACGTGACCTTTATAAACACATGTTCGCCAATTTGGATGTTCAAATCCCTTCTCTTGCAATCTGTGTAACTCTTTTGCCGACTTTGGACAGTGAGTATACACTGGCGAATAGTTCGTACCTTATCCACCATTCGTTGAGACAAATCTGGGGTTAATCTTTTCTCTCCAACTTCATCCTAGTTCAACGACATTGGACATCGCCAACCATATAATGCTTCAAATTGAGCCATTTGGATGCTATCTTGATAGCTATTATTATATGCGAATTCCACAATTGATAGATACTCATCCCATGATCCTCCAAACTCCAAGGTACACATACGGAGCATATCTTCAATGATTTGATTCACTCGCTCCGTTTGTCCATCGGTTTGAGGATGAAAGGCTATACTGAACTTAAGTAGCCGATCCGAGATAATCGACTTTGGCACTCCATGGAGTCGTACGACCTCCTTATAGTATATCTTAGCTAGCCTTTCTGCTATATAAGTCCTTCTTATAGGTAGGAAGTGTGCAACTTTCGATAACCTATCTACGATTACCCATATGGAATCGTTTTCCGCTTAGGTCTTAGGTAATCCTTCTATGAAATCCATTGTGATGTCGTCCCACTTCCATTCAGGAATTTCTAAGGACTGTAGCTTTTCAGGCACTCTTTGGTGATCCGCTTTCACCCGTTGGCAAGTTAAACATTTAGCCACATATTCAGCGATCTCTCTTTTCATATTATTCCACCAATATGCTTTCTTGAGATCCTGATACATCTTAGTACTCCCTGGGTGAATAGAAAACGGCGAAAAATGTGCCTCCTTAAGGATTTGTTCCTTTAACTCAACTGTATTAGGTATGCAGAGGCGACCCTTATACCTATACATACCTTGCTCATCCCTAGCAAATTCTGTCAACCTCTATTTCATCATTTTCTCGACATGTGCATATAGGTCTGTATCATTTTGCTGCGTAGTCTTAATCTGCTCAAAAAGTGATGATTGTATGCATAATTGGGATAATCTTGTTTGGACTCCTGGTGGACATACAATCAATTCCATTTGTCTCATCTCCTTAAGTAATTTTTCTCCTTAGTGATAAAATGCGCTAAGCTGAAATTTCTGCTCAATGCATCAGCTAACACATTTGCCTTACCTAGATGATATAAAATTTCCAAATCATAGTCCTTCAATAATTCGAGTCATCTCCTTTGTCTCATGTTCAACTCCTTTTGAGTGAAAATGTATTTGAGGTTCTTGTGATCAGTGTAAATCTCACATCTGGCACCATACAGGTAATGTTTCCATATTTTTAAGGCAAACACCACAGCTGCTAATTTCAAATCATGCGTCGAGTAGCTTACCTCATTAGGCTTTAGCTGTTGCGACGCATAGGCTATCACTTTACTCCTTTGCATCAGGACACACCCTAGTCCCTTTCTTGACGATCACTATAAACCACAAACCCATCATTTCCTTCTGATAGGGTTAGGATGGGTGCTTTCACCAATCGCTATTTCAATTCTTGAAAACTGCGCTCGCATTCCTTAGACCATACATACCTGACTCCTTTACGAGTCGACTTGGTTAACGGGGTTGACGATTGTGAAAACCCTTCGACAAATCTTCTATAATAGCCGGCCAATCCTAGAAAACTTTAAATTTCTGTAATGGTCGTCGGCCTTGGCCATTTCAATACTGTCTCAATCTTTTGAGGATCAACTTAAATACCTTTTTCAGATATTATATGCCCAAGAAATCCTATTTGTTTCAACCAAAATTCACATTTCTTCAACTTGGCATATAATTTCTCTTTCCTCAACCTTTCCAAAACCCTTCGCAAATGAATTTCATGTTCTTTCTCCGTTTTAGAGTAAATCAGGACATCATCAATAAATACCACCACAAATTGATCAAGATAATCCCGAAAAACTCTATTCATCATATCCATGAATACAGCAGGGGCATTAGTAAGTTTGAAAGGCATTACCAGAAACTCATAATGCCCATACCTGGTTCAGAATGCCGTTTTATGAGTATCGGCCGGACTTATCCTCAGTTGGTGATACCCTGACTGTAGATCAATCTTGGAGAAAGTTGTGGCTCCTTGCAATTGATCGAATAAGTCATCGATCCTGGGCAATGAATATTTATTCTTTATCGTAACCTTATTTAGCTCCCGGTAATCAATGCATAACCTTAAACTTCCATCCTTTTTTCTTACAAACAATACCGGAGCTCCCCAAGGGGACACACTTGGTCGGATGAAATCCTTATCCAACAATTCCTGTATTTGAGTCCTTAATTCATTCATCTCAGCTGGCGCCATTCTATAAGGAGTTTTAGAAATTGGAGCTATACTCGACATCACATCTATCGTTATATCCATTTCCCTTTGTGAAGATAATGTGGTTAACTCCTTTGGAAATACATCCGGAAAATTCCCTAACCACAAGTATCTGATTAATTTCTACCTCTGTGCCTTTTTCTACATTTACCGACACCAAATAGGCTTGACATTTTTGTCGAATCATCCTAACGGCTTTCATAGATGGTATCAGTATGTTTGAACTGTCAGGTTGCCTCAGCTTTCCAATGGCAATCTCCTTCCCTGGAGTTGCTTCAAATTGCACTTTCTTATTCTTATAGTCTATGGTCGTTCCCCATTGGCTTAGCCAATCCATACCCAATATCACGTCGAACTCAGTCATAGGTAATAGGATCAAATCAACTTCTAGAATCAATGATCCTATCCTAATTGGGCAGGCTTTGCATACTTGGCTAGTACTTGCTAACCTATAGACTGGAGATTCTACATGTATGATATGGTTAGTCTCTTCTACTAGTAGTGCATGGGTGGTCACATATTGGCATGCTATGAATGAATAGGTTGCACCAGAATCAAACAAAGCTACTGCCAAATTTTCTAGAATATAAACCGTACCTGTGACCACCTTTTCCTCCTGTTTTTGAGATTCTGTCCGGGTCAGGGCATGCACGTGCACCGGGTTCGTAGAAGTTCCCTACTTACTGTTGCTCCAGGTATCCTAAGCTGAGCAGGTCTTCCACGTCCTTGAGATGTCTGCACCTTGTTTGGGCAATTTGGGGCTATGTGACCCACTTGATCACATATATAACATTTGACAACCTTTGTTTCCCCTGTTTTGCAATCCTTGGCGATATGACCCGTTTGGTCACATTTATAGCACTTGTTTGAGCCCTTCAAACACTCGCCTGTATGTCGCTTTTGACATTTCTTACACAGTGGCGAGCTTTTCCTTTTTGGGATTCCTTTTTCCTTCCTTACATTTCCTTTTTTAGTTTTCTCCTTCCCGGTTTCCGGTTCCTTGGGACCCATGATGAACATTCGTGAACCCAATCTCAGTTCTTGGGTTCTCAAAGCTTCAATTTCCAAAGCCCTTGCTCTCTTAAGGCTTGAAGCATAATCTTTAATCAGCAGTGGAGAAAGACTTTCTCGTAGATATGGTCTCAGCCCTTGTTGGAATCTCTGTGCCTTATTTCCTGGCACATTTGCAATCCATGGCACATATCTGACGAGAGCGTTAAATTTTGTAGCATACTCAATGACTGTCATTCTCCCTTGATACAATTTTTCAAATTCTATCACCTTTTGACTCTGCAATCCAACAGGGAGGTATTCCTTGTTAAATCTTCCACAAAAGTTTGCCAAGACACTTCTTCGGGTCGTGGCAGTATGATTAACATCATCTCCCACCATTCGTGTGCGTCCTTTGCTAACAAATGCATTGCACACAATACCTTCTGACGGTCATTGCACGGAGATATTCTAAATAATTTCTTAATCTCCATCATCTATTGCTTTACTTGGACCGGGTCAGGTTCTCCGGAAAACTTCGGGGATCGTTGCGCTAGAAAGACGTTAATGGCTCTTTTATCAGCTTCCATTAGCTGATTCTCATCTCTTAGCGGTGCCGGTGTGACAACGGGGTCGGCCATCGGAGTAGGTTCTTCTCTCTCTATACTACCCAACTGAGCTTGTTGGGTCCTTTCCCATAGTCCTTGTATAATGTCGGTAGTTTGCGCTACCCAGTCTCTAGTGGCCTGCTGCATCGCTTCCTTCACTGCTGCAGCCACTCTTTCTTCTACGAGTCTAGTTTGCCTCGACTCAGTTTCCTCATCCACATCTCTTTCAGGGCTTTCATTATTCCTTCTTTGTTGATTTCTCTGATTCGGTCCTTGTGTCACTAGCCTTCCTCTTTTAGATTGGCTAGATTCGCCAACTTCATGTTGGCTTGGAACCTCTGCCGCTGCCTCTTTTCCTTTATTTCTCCTTAATCCTGCCCTTGTTTCCACCATTGTGCTAATCTGGGTATATAACAACACACTTTTCATTTTCAATTAACGTTAGATCATTATATTCACATTTCATTTACAATCAACGTTAAGTCATTGCATACACATTTCATCATCACATGGTCACAACCAATTCATTCAGTCACAATCATATCACATCATTCAAGCTCATTTATTCATATATCTAAAACTCTTAAGTTTAGTTATATCAATATATTCACTCATATTCATCATATTCATATCATCACATCCATAGTTAGTACATGTGAAAGTATAGCACATTTATGTACACATATAGCATAACACACACATTTCGCTTATATACATGTCAGTCAACCATAAAAAACTAAAACCATATTGTCATCAAACCACTCTTATACATACACAACTTTAAAAAAACAAAATCATTCATCGTCTTCCTGGGCCTCTCCTGAGGTATCGTCTACGTCTACGTGAAACTTGTGAGGGTACCTCCGTGATCGTGCTAGTATCGGACAATGTTTGGACCTCATCCTCTCCACTATCGTCGTCGTCATCATCGTCCTCATCCTCTTCCTCCTCAACAAACTCTACTATCTCCTTATCTACTTCTTCCTCTTCTTCCTCCTCCTCTTCCTCGACGGGCTCGAGGAATTCCATAGGATCGTCATCATCATTAACCTCGGCCAGTCGGACAATTTCACCTGTATTCTCCATTATGTAGAGCATGACCTAATCGGGTTTAGGAGCTGTAGGTATCTCAATTACTCCCTCAGCACGACGCTTTTCAATATAGAGGGCCATGTCTATTTCCCGCTGATGTAGTCTATCCCAAGGTGCCCCATAACGAAACTGAACACAACCGTCCACAAATCTATACCATGGGCCAGCGTCGGGTGGTGTGGGTGCCTAGGTCTTTCTCCAAAACTCTTGAAGGTCCTGTGGGTCCACTCTATCAGTAGGAACATGAGGAGACCGTGGAACACCAAGGTACGTTCTTGGGAGAACTCGAGCTCTAGGTTTATAACTTGAAGGCTCACCTAAACCTTGCCTGTGCTGATCAGGGGGAACATGATAGCTTTCCTGAGAGTGGTCGGGAGTGCGTCTAGGTGAAAACCCTGGGGAACTGTTGGGAACGGTGCAGTGTTGTGCTGGGATCCCCACCACCTATTTATACTCACCTCCATTCGTTGTCTCCTTTCCTCCTCCTCTCTTTCCTTTTGCAATTCCTCCGCACTCATCATCTTTTTATCCCTATCCGCCATCTGTACAAACATAGCAATCAAATTGCATTGCAAACATAATTTATCATCATATGGCATGCATTTCATCATGTTATAAACATACCTAATCATCATATAATCATGTTTATTTCATCATATAATCATGTATAATCATGCATATTTCATCATATTCTTTCAATCTTCTATACTTAGAAATTTTCCACGCCTATTTACCAATCCATGCTCTGATACCAAGCTCTGTGGCGCCCCAAACCCGAGCATCACATCCTGAGCCTAACCTCGGGATCGTATTGATTGGTAAACATGATCAGGATTGTTGCCCTGTTACACGGCGGGTTTCAATGGATATTTATCCAATTCAATATTTTTTCATAAGAGTTTAATTTCTCATAATTCCATTTCATGTGCCTTTAAGTCATTTCCAATCCTTCATTACATAACAAAGCGTGATGTTCAAAAATATTTTAACATTCACCTAAATCAGATGTCACTCTATGTATTATCATAGTCATCAACATAAACCTCAAAATAATTTACATCCATTTCACATGAGTTTGTCATAACATAGAAGTGCTAAAGTTTTCCATTGCTTTATCAAGGAACCCCAAATTTTAGGACAATGTATGAAACCCTGAGGTCATGAACCCTAAGTAATGTATTGACTTTTTTTAAAATATATGATTTTGTAATATATGGAGTTGAAGGATTAAATAATTAATTTAATAAATAGTAAACATGAATAGTAATCATGTGATTAAGATAAAGTAATAAGTTAATCACTTTGGATTAACTTAATCACAAAAAGACAAAAAAGGAAACTTCTCACAATAGGACAAAATAGGAGTAGAGACAAAAAGGGAACTTAATTGAAGTTTACAGAGGTTACAATTGAGATTTATAAGAAAATGGAGGGTAATTTATGATTTCATAAAGATTAGATATGAAAATAAATGTTTACAAATTTTCGAAAAGGAATTTCAAAATTCTGAATTATACCAAGTGAAATTGTTTAAATTCACGGTCTTATGGAAAAATAAAAATAAATGAAATTTTTTTTGACCAATTAGGGGTCCTAACTAAGGGCTTATATTCATCCATACAATTTTCATTAGATCTAAGCATGTATAACTCATATGGACAAGAAACTTTAATAGAAAGTACTAAATTATGTGCTCTTTAATCTAGACGGAATAGATTATGAAAAATAATTTACGTCTAGTGGATATTTGTTATTTTTGTATAATTGTTTAGTTAATTAATATTTTAATGTGTATAAGGTCGTTTAAGATGAAACTTTTGGAGCAAACCTATTTTAATATACCTTACATAATGAATGGATTAAATTTTGAAAAACATGTCTACAAGTTTTTAAAATGAAATTTTATGACAAAATATGATTTTAATTAAGTTAAAATATGTACTTCGCTCCAATTGAGGTGAAATTTTATGGGTAAACTTATTTTAATATGCCCAATTTAATGAAGAAATGAAAATTTGGAAAACATGTTTCAAAAATTTTAAAAAGAGATTTTTTATCCAAATATGAATTCGTTAATTAAAATAAAATAGAATTTTTTTTCAAAATTCTAAAAGGTGCATTTTGTGAGCAATTGTATATATATTAAAAAAAAATTTCATAATATATAAGTGTGAATATAGGCAGTTATGATTTAATTTATTAATGTTGGAATTTACCATTTTAAAAAAAAGAAAAAAAAAAGAAAAACAGCGCTGGTAGTAAAAGAGAGTGCCGGTGCATGAAAAGAGCTTAGGTAGACAACTATTAGATATTAACATAAAAGTCAGGTTCTATTTAATTCCTTTCTTTCATTTTTAATTGAATTTTTATTGTTGGAAGGATTACCGTCCCCAACAGATTTATGCATGTATAAAATTAATAGCTGGATTTATGAAAATTCAGCAGCTGTATTATATATATATATATAATTGCTGGAATTATAAAATAATGGCAGTTGTATTTTATTTAAGTTATTTAACGGATGAATATGTGATGTTAGAAACCAACATATGAATGAGATGGTAAACGAAGTATTTTGGCCATGAAATATTTTTTAAAAGCTTATTATATGATCATTAAAAAAGGACCAAAGTTTTAGCTTAAAATATTAAGCAGATTGAAAATTAAAAATCCGAGAAGATTAACTTAAACAGGGTAAAATGGGTGACAGAATCAGCTGTAGTAAATGATTTTTAATAATTTTATTAGATGGATTTTTGATCTGAAATTTTGATATGATGTATAAAACATTATTATTATAACTTTAAAAAAGTAAAAAATTATTTTTGGATGGTATAAATATGGATTAAAATTAACGTGATTAGGGCTGTCCCTAATTTCACAACACTGTCCAGCACAGTAAAATGCCAAAATAAATATATAATATTAATATTTCTTGCTCAAAGTTTTATTAGGGTTAATTAATGTAGTTATGGATGTATGATATAAATTTCAGAGTTAAATACCTTGATTGGATTATAAATAAATATTTAAAGAAATCAGTATGCCTGATTTCAGCAAATGTGGACAGTTTGAGAAATAATCAAAAACAAAAATGAAACCTAAGTGGAAATGATCGAAATTGATATATATGTTAGGTAAGAGTGTAATAAGGGATTAAGGATAGCAAGGATGATTAATAATTGATGATATTATATGTATATGGAATTAATGGGTAAATAAGAAGATGAAACTTAGTGAAAATAAGAAAACAAACGCTATTTTGGAATTTAATAATAAGTTCCAGAAATTTTAAATGAAATTTATTTTTATTATAATGTGTAAAAAAGGTTTACAAAAAAAGGTACAAATTTATGATCACTAAGTGATTAAGTACCTAAGATGTGATTTTAGAAAATATAGATGAGGGTAAAATGTAATATATAGGGTTGTTTTAGGGAAATTACAAAAATTATAAAAATTTTAGACCCAAATTATAAGCCCTTACCCTTAAACAAATATCTTGATAGATTTTCTCGAATAATATGTCAATTATAGGAAATATATGCTAAGTATAAAATGCTAAAATCCAAGATGTTGGATTTAGCTAAGTATTACAAATCCTAAGTAGGATTTGGAAAATTAACCCTTAAATAATGATATCAAAATGAATGGAATGGTTAGACCTTGAAACAAGTTCAACCAAATGAGGATAAGAGTGGTTGGTATTAGCCAAATGTGTAAATGTGATTAGAAGATAATTATATGAAATGAAATTTATGGAAAAAGGAAGATAAAGGACTTATTTGAATTGGTGACATCAAATAACATAGGAAGTTCATAAGCAATTGCCTTGAGAAGTTGATTAAAGGAAAGAAAACAAGTATTAAAAATGGAATTGATAAGTGAGCGATGGTAAACATAAGTGAATTGGAAAAAGGGTGATGACAATATTGAACTAAAGGTAGAAATGAGTCAAAGTTGTATAAGATGAAAACACATGGAATATTGTAAAGAAATGATCTTTTTCATTTGTTTAGGAAAAGGAAAAGAAAAGTACAAGTTGATTATCACAGGTAAACAAGTTACATGCTTTCTAAAATATTTTTAAATGTTTGCAAATTGTTTGCTCACATGATTTATAAAATATATTTAAGGATGGTCATTCCTATAATGTTTTACATGAAATGATTGCTAACTACTTGCTAACTGCTTTTATGAAAAGTTTATGATTTATAAATGTTATGCCAGCATGTGAATGTGAACGATCATGATGCACGAGGATTAGGTTACGAGAGAGGTATAATTGGACCGGTTGTCCTCCTCTAGCGTGGCCGAGTCGCTAATACAGGCTGAGGCCGACGGCGATCTCCCTGAAATGGGAGTAGGATTAAGTAGTGGACGCCTAGCTAGTGATCCATTTGGAAAAATGTCATGTATGCATTGAATGCATTTGCATTTTCATATTATGCACAAAAAGGAAATGAAAAATGTTTACTTACAAAAGGAAAGGACTTGCTTACTGAGTATTAGTACTCATATGTTGTTTTCCAAAATTTAGTCAGGTAAATGGAGATGACCCATGGAGAAGGACAGGTATAAAAAGAATGTCAAGATGTTTACATTCCTTTGCATGTGTGAAAAGAAGAAGATGAATTTATAGTATGATCAATGTTATGTTGAATGTTGATGAAAACAATTAAGTTGAGGTAGTACAACCTGTATGGAATATGTGAGAAAATGCGGAATTATATGTAAATGGTGTATATGATGATTTTTCTGTAAAGACAATCGTTATGACTCTGATAATGTAAAGACAATCGTTATGACTCTGATAATGTAAAGATAATAGTTAAGACTTTGATATGGGAAATGCTTTCCAAGTTGAATGAATGAAAATGTTATCTGTATTAATGTTATATATATATATATAAATTTTTCATGTGATCAGGGCAACAATCCTAAGTCACGTTTACCAACCCTTTTCGACCCCGGAGTAAAGACTATGTGGAGCCTCGGGTCGGGGGTGCCACATTTATCAAGCTTGCACTTGCTCCTTCGCCATATCCTCTCTTTCACCTGTCTTTCGGTTTGGAAAACAAAATCGTGAGTCGAAACTCAATAAACAAGCTATTTATATTTCACAGGCAAATCATTTCAGGCAACATTTTTCATTTAAAATCATCTTGGAAAGCACATTATACCTTTTTCAAAAGGTATATTTTGAAAAACATAAATCCTGTACCCATCACGAGTACGATATGCATAATGCCATATAAAACCATGAACATGTTCTCATATTTCTTTTAGGATGAAAGTTAGTCAGGCGACCATCTGTCCTTGTCATCTCCCATTTCAGAGAGGGCGCTGCTGACCTTGGGCCTATCTTAGCGACTTGGCTACACCAAGGGGGGACAATCGGTCCGCTTATACCCTTCAAGTGGACCTACCTTGTGCACATGAACTTTTCATAAATCCGTCTTTAACATGTTAGCATGATTTTTACTCAGAAGCTTGGAATTCACAACATTTTTCATAGCATTTATCAAAGAAAGTTTCATAATATCATATTGAAGTAAAAGCATCATTTCAATAAAATTTAACTAAGGAATGACCATCCTTAAATACTTCTAAAACATTTTCAATATTTACATCAAACAGTTAGTACAAAAATCACATTTATTCAAAGTAATTTAGAAAAGCAAAAATCATTTAGAAATTTTGCTTGCTTACCTGCGTTCCTTAGCTTTCCGACTCAGCCTTTTATTTTCCTTTGCCTACATGAGAATAATATAATTTTTCATATATTTCTTTTTCTTATATTCCATTTAGTTTTCCAACCTATTTTCTATAACATACACAATTCATTTGACTTCTCAAGTCATTATGCACATATATAGCACATATTTGCACATTTATCGGCTAACACATAACATATAAAATCCCATAAGTAGGGTAACCGTTCAACCATATAAAATTCATTCAATAATTATCATTTATAGGTTCATTAACCTTCATTTATTATTTTTCACTTATTTTCCAAAATTCACACATCGGTGCCCATTTTAGCACATGTTATCGCCTTAGGCTTCATTAATCAATTCCAAAATTTGAAATTAACATCATGAAATTCTAAAAAAATATATAATCATTAAATTAATCATATTTTCATGAATTTTTTCACAAAATCCCATTACATAAGTCATTCATCACCCATGCATATCTATCCATTCACATACGCCCATTTGGCAACACATATTTGATATATTTCATAAAATTTTCTAAGTTTGCAACTTGGTCATTAATTCAGCATGATAATTACCCTTAATTATCACTTTACTTAGGGTATTTTTTTTGGGATTTAAATTTATTAATCATAAGTTCTCAAATCAGCAACTTTGGAACCCATTTTTCACACGTTTAACGTGTCTTTTGACACATAACCCTAAGCAATTTTATAAATCCTAATTTTCAGAAATTAATCCTACTTTTATTAATCCAAAATTTAGGTATTAACACATGTTTAACATTCATAAATTAATACCCCTCAAAACAGCAAGTTGTTTACCCGTTTCGGGTCCTGTTTCCACTCCATTTAGACATCGTTTCATAAATCCATAAAAATCAGATTTGGGGCTTAACTTCTCAAATCCTTTTGGGCATCAATAATACCCTAAACCTACGATATGTTACCCTACATAGCTTTCATAAATCATGCAAACCCATTTCCATATCATTTTTAGCATCAAAACGAAGAAATCGGGTTATAAACATCACTTTGCATTTCATAGTTTCTAGAATTCATAACTTAAGCTTGAATCAACATATTTTATTCATTAAAATTTTTTTCATAACCTAAAAATATCATCAATCCAAAACAGCAACTTGTCATGGGAATTTAGAGTTTATCAAGTTGAGTTTTCAACTCATAAACATTCAAATCATCACTTTCATCATCTAAAATATTAAAATTCATACATGTAACTTAATGATAATTAGAATTCGGTAACATATTTTGTGGATATTTTATACCAAATTGGTGGGTAATTAATTAATATTAATATGAAATTTAGTTTAAAATGTGATTTTGCAACATTTGGGTATTAAATATTAATTTCAAGCAATTTAAACAATTTTTACAATCCTTTGGCTTGAAATTATATTTTATTTGTTGCCATGAAATTAAAATGGATCTGAATTAATTTTATAATAATAATCCACTAATGATTTTTTTACTGATTAATGATTTAAATATTTTTATGCAGGGAAAACAAATTACACCAAGTGGACCCCACGTGGAAATCAAATCATGAGCAAATCTCAACCGTCCATTCAATGATCATTGCATCAAGCAGCCCATTTATTTCAAGCTAGCCTTTCACGTGAAACCTGAATTTTCTAGCATAGCACTCACATGAATCAAACGTCCATCCCCATTGCATAAATACCCATCACAGGAATGACCCATGCCCATTTTATAATTCAGCAACATGCATTAATGTCGGACCCCACCATGTTTGTCCCAAGCAAGCATGCATTTACAAAACAACCAGCAACAATAAATGCAGCATGCATATTCACGTGACAAGCATATTCATCCAATGCAAACCATGGACATAAAGTCAATAGCCATATACCCATGGACCCCACCAGCAGCTACATTCAACATCTGCATATCAATTGGCCCCACTAGCTGCTCGTTAAAAGGAATGAGTAATTCACGTGAACCTGCAACAAGCCTTTTAATTGGACCCCACAGCTGAATACGGCAGCAACAACTAGCATTCATTCAACGTGTCCAGTAGCAGCAAAATTTCCATCACAAATCATGTGAAATGCATTGAAGTAATGGCCCGCTTATTCAGCTATAAAAGAGTATCGTTAGCAGGGCATGGGGAGAGAGTAGAATCGGCATAGAGAGTATTCCGCAGCAGATTTTTGGGAAGAGCACGGGCAAAAGGCAGACCGGCGAGTTGGGTGGAGCAGCCGACACACCATCGGGGCTTCAAACTAATAAGCTTTTCTATCTTTTCCTTTATTTAATTTTTGTTATCTTGTTTAAGATGGATTGTAATTTTAATTTTATTTTGAACTTAAACATGTTTGGCTAAATCCTAAATCTAGGGTTGTTCCGGCCTCGTGAGAAATAAAAATATCATTAGCTTGGTTAAAGATAAAATTATATTCTCTGCGGCTTTGAGAATAAATGCTTAATTAATTTCCCAGCAAAATTTTAAAGCATCTAATTCTTTAACCGAGTCCGAAAAGTACATCACAGACATATTTTGCATTGTGTTCCACATTCTGATTTTACATCTCTAACGAGAAAACCCTTGATTAAAAGAGCTGAATACAATGGTCCATAAAAAAAATGCTTAATAATAATGAAGTGCGTAGAAGATCCTTCTACGTCTTTACAAGTGCACGAAAAATCGTGTCTAACAAAAATATAAAGATAAATGAGTACACTTCGCCCCGCGCCGTGACTCAAATATGAGGTACATGACGCCACGCGCCATGACTTAAATGTGAGGTACAGGACGCCACGCGCCATGACTTGAATATGAGGTACACGACGCCACGCGCCATGACTTGAATATGAGGTACACGACGCCACGCGCCATGACTTGAATATGAGGTACACGACGCCACGCGCCATGACTTGAATATGAGGTACACGACGCCACGCGCCATGACATAAATATAAGTTTACGCTTAGCCCGTCGACCAGCGATGACTCGGTTTGGGAACTAGTGAGGGGCCCGTCGGCTACACTAGTGACCTTACACAGCAAACTAAGTGCGCTCTTAGCTTCTGGATTTACACAGCAGACCAGCGTGTCCCGCTTTCAGCTTCTGTATTTATACAAGAAACCAGCGTCTCCCGCATTCAGCCTCTGGATTGAACAATTGGGTGGTTTTACCAAGAAATGGATTCAACCGGATTTTAAAAGTATGTTTGGGTCATTTTTGACCAATTAAAAAGGTTTGGGCCCAACTGGGCTTGTTGACAAGAGTTTGGGCCATCTTGGGCTTTTTGGAGAGTTTTGGGCCATCATGGGTTTTTTTCAAAAGTTTTGGGCCATCATGGGCTTTTTGAAAAGTTTTGAGCCATCTTGGGCTTTTTGGAGAGTTTTGAGCCATCTTGGGCTTTTTAGAGATTTTTAAGCCATCTTGGGCTTTTTAGAGATTTTTAAGCCATCTTGGGCTTTTTTGAAAAGTTTTGGGCCATCTTTGGCTTTTTGAAAAGTTTTGAGCCATCTTTGGCTTTTTGGAGGGTTTTTGGCCATCTTGGGCTTTTTTGAGAGTTTTGGGCCATCATGGGCTTTTTGGAGAGTTTTGAGCCATCTTGGGCTTTTTGTAGAGTTTTGAGCCATCTTGGCTTTTTGGAGGGTTTTGGGCCATCTTGGGCTTTTTGGAGGGTTTTGGGCCATCTTGGGCTTTTTGGAGGGTTTTTGAGCCATCTTGGGCTTTTTAGAGATTTTTAAGCCATCTTGGGCTTTTTAGAGATTTTTAAGCCATCTTGGGCTTTTTTGAAAAGTTTTGAGCCATCTTTGGCTTTTTTGAGAGTTTTGGGCCATCTTGGGCTTTTTGAAAAGTTTTGAGCCATCTTTGGCTTTTTGAGGGTTTTTGGCCATCTTGGACTTTTTTGAGAGTTTTGGGCCATCATGGGCTTTTTGGAGATTTTTGTGCCATCATGGGCTTTTTGAAAAGTTTTGGGCCATCATGGGCTTTTTGGAGATTTTTGGGCCATCATGGGCTTTTTGAAAAGTTTTGAGCCATCTTTGGCTTTTTGTATTTTGATATATTTTTATAGGAAATACACATACATTTATTTTTATTTTTTTTAAAGGAGAAAATATACTTAATCCGTGTGTCAATTCAACCCGCCAGTCGGGGAGTATCCACGTTAGGAAAAGTAGTTTTTGAAAATAATATATATGTATATATTTATATATTTATATATATATAATATACATATATATTTTTATTCTATTTTCAAAAGGGGAAAATATACTTAACCCGCGTGTCAATTCAACCCGCCATTCGGGGAGTATCCACGTTGGGAAAAGTAATTTTTGAAAATAATATATATGTATATATATATATATATATAATATACACATATATATTTAAAGGAGAAAATATACTTAACCCGTGTGTCAATTCAACCCGCCAGTCGGGGAGTATCCACGTTTGGGAAAAGTAGTTTTCGAAAATAATATATAAGTATATATTTATTTATATATATAATATACACATATATATTTAAAGGAGAAAATATACTTAACCCGTGTGTCAATTCAACCCGCCAGTCGGGGAGTATCCACGTTAGGAAAAGTAGTTTTTGAAAATAATATATATATATGTATATATATATATTTATATATATATATAATATAACACATATATATTTTTATTTTATTTTTAAGAGAGAAAATATACTTAACCCGTGTGTCAATTCAACCCGCCAGTCGGGGAGTATCCACGTTGGGAAAAGTAGTTTTTGAAAATAATATATATATGTATATATATATATTTATATATATATATATAATATAACACATATATTTTTATTTAATTTTTAAAAGAGAAAATATACTTAACCCGTGTGTCAATTCAACCCGCCAGTCGGGGAGTATCCACGTTGGGAAAAGTAGTTTTTGAAAATAATATATATATATATATCTATATATATAATATAACACATATATATTTTTATTTTATTTTTAAGAGAGAAAATATACTTAACCCGTGTGTCAATTCAACCCGCCAGTCGGGAAGTATCCACGTTGGGAAAAGTAGTTTTTGAAAATAATATATATATTTATATATATAAAAGAAAGAGTTAAAAAAAATAAAATAAAAATAAAAATGGAGAACTCACGTTCTCTCTTCAGCGCGGGAGAGCTCTCTGGAAAAGAAAGAGAAAAGAAAAATACACGGGGGATCCGTTCTCTCTTCAGCGCAGAAGAGCTCTCCTTCTCCCGTTCCCCTCCTTGTCTCTCACTGTTTTTCCCCGCCCTCCAAATGAGTAGCCGAATGCGGCTATTTATAGATTTTTGCCGGGTCTGGGATGGGTTCCGCGGCTGTGGATGCAAGTTCACGCGGAACCGTCTTCCCGCGGAACCGCTTTCACGCGGAACCATCTTCCCGCGGAACCGGATTCACGCGGAACTGCTTTCCCGCGGAACTGCACTCATGCGGAACCGCTTTCCCGCGGAACTGCATGCGGAGCCGCTTCCCCGCGGAACATGCTTCTACCGGACCCACTTGAAGACGATTCCAAGCAACCGCTTCTGCCACCGCAGCAGCTAGAAAGTGCAGCAGCAGCAGCCGCAGAGGGCCAAAATGCAGGCCGCTCCGGTAACGATGTCGATTAGCAGAATCAGTCCTAGTCTCTTCTTCCTCTTCTTACCTGCGTTCCCACCGCCAGCAGGAGGGTTGCGCCGCCGTGGCGCATCTCGACTGGGACCGCCGCTGCCGCATCGTCTCCGGCTTAGCGGCCGCGCTTTTTTACCTCCACGAGCAGCTGGAGACGCAAATCATCCACCGGGATGTGAAGACCAGCAACGTCATGCTTGAACTCACTGTCGGATCTTCCATATGAACCTTGGTTCGACTTCTGGTGGAGCTACTCTGTTTGCTTTGGACCTCCTTACCAGCATGGCTGGGATGCAGCTCTGGGTTTGTCCATTTTTCTCTCCTGCTGAAAGAATCTCTCGCTTCAGTCTTGAAAATGCCAGAGCTGGCAGTTCTTTTCCTCTGGGATCTGAGGCCTTTGGGACTGTGATGCAAACGGATTCCACGGAAAGTAGTCAGATTCCTTGAAAATCCAAATAAGGGATACCACCCCTAGTCTAGGAACACGTCTCTGGCATAAAACACAGAGGAGAGAATCCACAGCGAAGACGATCTTCAAGAGATGAACCGAACGATTCGTCTCGGCGATACTCCTGCAGCTTGAATATCAACTCTTATCTCGAGACCGGAGCTTCTCCTTCCCTGGCGTGTATTGCTAGTCCGATCTGGCGTAGTAGCCCAGCGGTTCCTTCATTTCAGAGCTTCTTCCTGCTCTCTCTTTCTGCTGAAATGGAAGAAGGCCCGCACTCATCGTGGTTCATCGGAGATCGATTGGCCAACGCCAGGCTCCCATCCTCCGCTTTTTAGCAGTTGCCGCATGGAAATCTCCAGCGAATGCTTCGCTCCGGATCGTCTTCGGCCGGTTCTTTTCCGGCCTCACCGCAGCTCGACGCAGCTGGGCTATGCTCGCCGCCTGATGCCTGCACTGTCTTCAACGCTGTTCGGATGGCCGGTCAGCGACAGCGATAAGGCCGCCAATGAGATTTTGTGGAATGGGATTGACACTGGTGTCCGCAGCAAGAAACCAACACGGCGCTCGCCAACGCCGCTGCCACCAGGGGCGGACTCCTGGTTTGATGATCTGACCGGTCTCAGCTTGCCGCTCTACAAGCAGCTGATTTTGGCCATGAAAGCTCGAGATCTCAGCTCGGATGTCATCGAAGGAGCGCTCATGGCCTACGCGAAGCGATCGATTCCTGGGTTGTCAAGATCGAGCCGCAAGCATTCGGCGACCTCCACGGCATCGGAATTAGAGCAGCGAGAGCTTTTGGAAACTGTGATCGAGAATCTGCCGTCAAAGAGCCGATCGGCGACGGCAGGCACCGGACCACCGACGAGATTCCTCTTCGGGCTGCTGAGGACGGCGAATATACTCCGGGCTTCGGAGGAGTCCCGGGCGGCTCTAGAGCGGAGAATCGGGCAGCAGCTGGAGCAGGCGACGCTGGATGATCTTCCGATGCCCAGCTACTCCTATCTGATCGAGACTCTCTACGACGTCGACTGCGTAGAGAGGATTTTGACGCATTTCCTGGAGGGGCTGGACGAGGGATCGACGGCGGCGGCAATCGGCCGTCGGCCCGGGGGGCTGAATGAGGAAGGTCGGCGATCTCCGCCGCCGATCAATCCGGTGATCTTGGTGGGGAAGCTGATGGACGGCTATCTGGCGGAAATTGCTTCTGACGCGAATCTGGAGCCGGAGAAATTCCACGCGCTCGCCGTGGCTCTCCCTGACCACGCCAGACTGTTTGATGATGGGCTGTATCGAGCCGTCGATATCTATCTCAAGGCGCATCCGCGGATATCGCTGGAAGAACGGGAAAAGCTTTGCGGGGTGATGGATTGCCACAAGCTCACCTTAGAGGCCTGCACCCACGCAGCCCAGAACGAGCGACTCCCTCTCCGCGCCGTCGTCCAGGTCCTCATCGTCGTCCAGGTCCTCCATGGCCACCATTCTTCTTCAGGATCTGCTCCAGCACCTGCCGGGACCCGCAGGCAGCTCGAATGCAGACCGCCGCCGGGGACGGCCGCCTTGGCCGGGTTCCGCCGGATGAGATTCTCCAGCTCCATGAAAATCTCCCGTATCGCTTCTTCGAGCCGCTTCAAGATCGTGCCAGCCTTCATTCGGATCGAAGTCGTAGCTTTTCCGCCGTTGGCGGTTCGGATCGAACGGATGAGACTCCCTGCTCTGCTCGATCACTGCCCAGAACTCGTCCTTCGGCCGGAACATGGCCTGCTGGAGGAGCTCGTCGGCGCGGCCGAGGCAGGCTGCGATTGGCTTCTCGGAGGCTAGCTGGTCCCAGTTGCGTATAGTGGTGAGCAGCTCGTCGATGGTTTGGAGGAAGGGGTTTGATGGTGGTGCAGCAGCGGCAGCTGCTGCGGCTGCGACTGGAATGGCTGGGAAGAGAAGGCAGCAGGCGTTTGGACGAGATTCCCCACGAGAGTTTGGCTGTAGGAGTCGACGATCTGACGCGTTTGGTCGAAATCCGACGTCGGCTCCTCCCCGGGGAGTATGATCTGAGCCGCATTTCCCCATTCGTAGTCTAGCATTGCCTCCTTTGGATCGACTGAGGGAAAAGGCCGGGACTTGCCAGCAGCTCAGGACGTCATTTTCCGGCGAAGGAAGCAGAATACTGAGTGGAATATCTTGCATTGATCGTTGGATCTGAGATCATAAGTCCGGGAGCTTCGTCCTGTGGGCTTTTGGGACGCCTTCTGCTCTTCGGAAGCTTGAAATCTAGTCCATTGCTCGAGATTTGTATGGGAGAACTATTCTGATGCTTCGTAGCTTCAGCTCTTGGTTTTACGGACATTTCCGGGAGAAGTACAGTCTCTCATCAAATGCCCCCTCAGGAATCATGCCATCGCAGGCTAGTTATAAGGGCGTGATTCTTGACATGTTGCCTGGGAAGATTCTCCTGACTCATGGCGTAATGAGGATCTTCTTTTTCTTTTTTTTTTCTTTTTTTTTTTTTTTTTTTTTTTATGGGCCATATATATCACAATTCTTTCTCTCAGGCAAAACACAGAGAAGAAACTGAGAGGCTCCTGGAAGCTTTGACTGAATGATTTCGAACATCTTGTCGACCGTAACAGTAGGTGGAACACGCCTAAATTGAGGATTCTTTTCAAAGTAATCAAATGGTTCTGCAATGACAATGCCTTTCATCGCCCCACATTTGTGCAGATCACGAGCAAGAGACCGAACATCGCAGTGAGCAGAAAAGTTTACAATAGCCCATCTTTTTATTTTTTGAGGGTCCACAAGTTTCTTATTGTTGAAATTCCACCGACCATTTCCAGGAAAGAATTCATCATTACCAACTTTTAACTTTGGTGCATTCAAGACACGGCCTTCTTCTTGAGTGAAGTTACCATTGATCGAAACACCGCATGCCTTCAACATTTCATCAGTACCATAGTTGCTGCTTCTTAATGCATTACTTAAAGTTTGCATCCCTTCTTGTGGTTTCTGTCGTGATTTTTCAACCAGTGATGATCTTTGCAAAGTTGACAGAGATTTAGTATACCTTTGCAATGAAACCAGAGAGCAGAGCTCGACAGGATAGTAAGTGGGGCGTTTTGGCTTTCCAATCTAAGCTCAATGTGCCGATAGTTAACAGAATAATCTCAATGGTTTGAGATGGGCTATCGCCTCTTCCATTTTTCTGTTTCACAGTAAATATTTGCTGGTTGCATGGAAGCTCACTTAGCCCTACATTTTTTGCATTCCATATTTGAGGGTCTTGTTTTCACCCTCAGATTCTTCAGAGTTCTCTTTGCCTTTCCCCAATCAATTTCACCATGATTTCTAACATTTTGATTAGCCATCAGAAATCCATCAACAGAGTCAGGCCTTATAATCACATTAATATTTAGAGAGAAGCCCCCCTTGACTGGTTCGGAAGCTAGAATGAAAACCACGACAACCCAGAACTTCACCTCCAAAGTCAACAAAGTTACTAGGATCATTGTGAAGAAATGACTGCCGAACCCGAAGGCAACCCTGCTTTGCAGCATGCTGCCCTAGAACCCTTAAGGCTTCTTGAGAACTCTAGGAATCGTGTCCTCGCAGAGTATTCAGCAAAACGTATCTCAACTTTGAAAGTCTTGGTCTGATACGAACGCCTTTGCCTTTTCCGATCTCCCTCCCCGGGGCTATCATTACCATGAGGACTACTATTCCCACTAACTTTGTTTGAGGATATGTCTTCAAGCACAACACTGAATTCAAAGTTCTGTTGTGGAAGAGCCCTCACTGTAAACAAGCTCTTCTCACCATTATAAGTGAAGTACTTTCCCTGAAAGTCACCAATATAAGTCTGGTGAACTCTATCCATGATCTTTCTTTTGATACCTTTGCCATCAATAGGTTTACCATCTTCATAAGACAGAGAAACCTTTCCGCCCAGTGACAAACCTTGCCACTGGAACTCGATTCATTGAGTTTTTTTTTTTTTTTTTTTTTTTTTTTTTTCGCGCTTGAGGGTATGACAGGTGGGGGTGGCGGCAAAGCTTTCTCCTCAGCCTCCGTCTCCCCCATCTCTGCAAGAAACCGAGAAGAAAAGGAAACCCTTTTTTTTTTTTTTTTTTTAGTTGTCGAAGTATTTGATGACGATGCTCATGGCGGGGAGAATTTGACACTGATAGAGTCATTACCTGTTTCTCCTGCTGATGTAGTGAACTCCATTCGAATTTTGAAGGAGTCCCTTCCTTCTACGAGGGAGGCTGTAGAGATTCTTTTGATATATGACTTTCTTTGTAATTTCATGGATAGTATCTTTTTAAGTAATTCCCATTCGCGGTTGCTTTCATTTGATTTCCGTAATTAACAACTTCATATGTGCCATTGCCATGGACCCTCTCAATGATGTAAGGCCCTTCCCATTTAGGCTCGAATTTGCCGGTAAGTTTGCCCCCGGCCATAAGCTCTGTGCGTAGCTTTAGCACCAAATCTCCTCTTTTGAATGAGCGATGCCTCACGACTTTATTGTATGCTTCGACCATTCGAGCTTGATAGAGTTCGATCCGTTGCCGTGCTTGAACTCGTTTCTCGTCTAGTGCCTCGAGCTCGTCAAAGCGAAGTTTGGCTTGTTGTTCAGTGGTTAACCCAGAGTGGACGGCAACCCTTAAAGATGCTAACTGAATTTCCACTGGTAAGACCGCTTCTGCGCCAAAAAGCAATGAATATGGCGTTGCTCCCGTTGCAGTTCGATGTGTGGTTCTGTAGGCCCACAATGCTTCGGGTAACCTCTCGTGCCAGTCACGCTTATTTTTCACAGTGGTCCTTTTGAGGATTCGAATAATATTTTTGTTAAATGCCTCTGCTTGACCATTCCCTTGTGGGTAATAGGGCGATGAGAACACTTGTTTGATTCCAAACCTTCGGCATAACTGATTTACTTTATCGTTTTTGAATGGCGTGCCATTATCTGAGGTGATTTGATAGGGAACACCATAACGGTAGATGATTTTGTGTTTGATAAATTCAACCACCTCTTGTGCTCGGACTCTCTTGTAAGCTTTAGCTTCTGCCCATTTGGAGAAATAATCCGTAGCGGCTAAAATATATAAGTGTCCTTTAGATGATGACGGGTTTATCGGACCGACAATATCAAAGCCCCACCAGGAGAAGGGCCACGAGATAGGTGCTGGAGACATTACTGAAGCAGGAATATGATAAATATCTCCATGCATTTGGCAGGCTTCACAGGATTTCGCAAAATTGATGGAGTCTTGGACCATTGTGGGCCAATAATAGCCCAACGTTTTGATCCTATGATAAAGACGACGTCCAGATTGGTGGGCGCCGCATTCGCTGGAGTGCGTCTCTTGAAGAACTTGACAGATATCATTCCCGTTAATACAGCAAAGCCAAAGCCCATCAAAAGCAATCCGATACAAACTATCTTGAAACACGGTATATCGCAAAACAGCCTTTCTCAGTGACTTCCTTGCACTTGGATCATCTGGTTCAATACCATATTTAAGGTAATTGATGATGGGGATGCGCCAATCATCATTGTTTGTAGTTACCTCGGATACGCACCGTCCAATTTGATTTACTTGGAGCTCTTCGTCATCTTCTAGTCTTTGTACTCGAATTGTCATGTCATCGAGCTCATTAAAGGCGAGAATACTGGCCAACTTTGATAGTGCATCAGCAACTATATTTTCTGACCGAGGAACATGCTCAACCGAAACCATTTCGAACTTTGCCAATAAAGTTTGAGCTTTGTCATAATATTTTCGCAGATGGGGCTGATGTACTTCGTATTGATTATTTAACTGTTTGATAACCAATTCAGAGTCCCCAAATATTCGCACAAATAAAATATCTGATTGCAGAAGAAGTTCCATGCCGATGAGTAAGGCCTCGTACTCAGCTTCATTATTTGTTGTGCTTCTTCCAAGAAAATATGAGTGCGGGAATAAGTCTTTATGAGGGGAGACTACGACAATTCCAACACCAGCTCCGGATGGCTTGGAAGCGCCATCGAAATACATTTGCCACATTGGATCATCATTTGCGTAGAAAACCTTCTCATCAGGTAGGTTTTCTAAGATAGGAAATTCTTCTTCAAGAGGATGGGCTGCTAGGAAATCTGCCAATACTTGCCCTTTCACTGCCTTTCGTGGCACATATTTGATATCAAACTCGGATAGCAAAAGTGACCATTTTGCTAGGCGTCCTGAAAGCATTGGTTTAGTGATCAGGAACTTGAGGGGATCGGCCTTCGATATAAGTATGATCTGATGCGCGAGGAAGTAATGTCTTAGCTTTTGTGCCACAAAAACCAATGCTAGACAAATCTTCTCGATCGAGGAATAATTGCATTCGGCTTGCAATAATCGTCGACTGAGATAATAGGCGGCTTGTTCTTTGCCTTGGGCATTTTCTTGTGCGAGCAATGCCCCCAGTGATTGTGGGCTGACAGCAATATAGAGAATGAGTGGCTTTCCTTTTACTGGAGTTGTCAAAACAGGAGGATTTTGCAGCAATTCTTTGATGACTTCAAAGGCTTGTTGGCATTTCGCGTCCCATTGAAAAGTCGTATCTTTTCTCATTAACTTGTGAAAGGGCTGGCAGCGGCCGGACAAGTTGGAGATGAAACGCCGGATATACGACAATTGGCCTTGCAGACTCCTAAGTTCTCTGAGGTTTCGTGGAGGCGGCATATTTTGGATTGCTTCTGTCTTGAGTGGATCGACCTCAATTCCCCTTTGGCGGATTATGAATCCGAGGAATTTTCCGGATGATACTCCGAATGCACATTTGAGAGGATTCATCTTGAGATCATACTTTCTTAGACGCAGAAATACCGACCTCAAATCTTCTTTATGCTTATTGTGACCTTCAGACCTTACAACCAGGTCATCGACATAGCACTCAACATGTTTGTGTAACACATCATGAAATATATTTTGCATGGCCCTTTGATAAGTTGCGCCAGCATTCTTAAGACCAAAAGGCATGACTTTGTAGCAAAAGACACCCATCGGTGTTCGAAATGCTGTTGCGGCTTCATCCGCTGGAGCCATCTTGATTTGATTATATCCCGAATATCCATCCATAAAGGAAAATGTGTCATATAGAGCTGTGCTGTCGATTAGCAAATCAGTGAAAGGAAGAGGAAATTCATCTTTAGGGCATGCTTCGTTTAGATCTCGAAAATCTACGCAGATGCGGATCTGCCCATTTTTCTTTTTGACAGGAACAATGCTAGAAATCCATTTTGGAAATTTGATTTCCCGAATGAATTCAGCATCAATGAGTTTTTCAACTTCCTTGATGATTTGTTCTTCGAGCTCTGGTCGAAATCTTCTCGGAGCTTGCTTGACTGGCTTTTTATCCCGCGTAATATGCAGATGATGCATTGCAATAGCGGGGTTGAGACCTGGCATTTCGGAATACCCCCAAGCAAAAACATCTTTGAATTCACTTAAAAGCCGCCTCAGCGCCACCTTTTCTTTTTCGACCAGGTTTTTGGCAATAAAAATGGGTCTCGGGTCCTCCTTAGTCCCGAGATTGAATTCCTCAAGTACATCAATAGTAGGCTGCCCTCCATCCTCAATCGCGGGTGGAGCATCCTCTGGTTCCATTAATGCCTCTTCATCATTGTTGGAGTCATCACTTGTGGAGACGCAGTAGGTGGTGGCGAAGTTGCCGTCTTCTTCTTCTTTATACCCAAGGCCGAGTCTTTTGTTACCCTTTTGATAACCAGGGGGTATTTCGGATAACGGGACAGGGATGTCACTTCCGAGGCCTGATAAATGTGGTTCATCAGGATAGAACCCCATTAAATCCATAATTTTCTTGCTTTCTCTGCTATAGTGATGAAAATCCCATTTCTTGAGCTTAGCGGTGGGCAAACAAGAGGATTTGTTAGGGCTACCGTAAACCTTGCCATATTGCTTTATGAAATGTTTTTGGGCAAATTTTTTATCTTGAGGTTCCTGCACACATGGAGCAGATACATTAAACCCCACGAGCATTACTAAAACCTCATCGAGCATTTCCTTAGGTTTTTGATTTTGGTGAGCGGCCTCAGTGGCCATTCCGTCACTCTCACAGTAAAGTGACTTGGCTTCCTCATTGGCCTGATTCCGGAATCTCCGAAGAGCTTCCAGATCCACCTCAAACCTAGGGGAATTGGCTCGAGGCGGTTTAGCAACCTTTTTCAGGACTTCGAGGTCCAAGTAGAACCGTGATCCTGCAGCAGTGTTGCTATAGCTGGTAGGAGGTGGTATGGTTGCCCCCTGTTGTTGTCGTGGTAGTGGATGTACTGGATCGAGGCTCATATTTTCAAATTTGGTTTGAAATTGAGCCCTTGGTTCTGTCGTCCCTCGTCCACGATCGCGCCCTCGACCACGACCTTGACCTTCCATCTTCTCACCCTTTGAGAATATGTCTGTGCTTACTGGGGCGGGGGGAGCCTGAGATACCTCCTGCTGACCTTCGCGTGTGGTCGCTTCAACTGCTTTCATTGATGTGTTGACAGCAGATGCCAAGTCATAATACTTAGCATCAGAGTAAAATGATTCTGCCGTTGCGAATGGTTTATGGTCAGCAAAAATCCTTTTTTCGACTCCGTTCTTGCAGTACTTGAAGCATTGATGCACCGTTGATACGATGATCTTATTACTGTGAAGCCAAGGCCTTCCTAACAGCAAGTTATATGAGGTCGGGGCATTAATCACAAAGCACGGGATTTCGGTGCAGAAATCTTCTATGCTTAGTTCCAACTCAATTAGGCCCATGGCCTTTTGAGTCCCTTGATTAAACCCGTGAATCACCACACTAGTGTCTTTTAACGTTGATGGAGAAATTCCGATCCTTCTGAGTGTTCGAAGGGGCAGGATATTAATTGCAGACCCGGCATCGATCATGATTCTGTTGACCAGTTCACCGCCCAGGTTGCCCGTAACATATAAGGGTCGGTTGTGATTAACGTCTCCAAGCAACATATCCTCATCAGTGAATGAAATAACCTCATCACATTCAGCGGTGTCGACCAGGTAAGCAAGACGGACATTTTCATCTGTCAGAGCACTCACCAGTGCATCCCTGGCTTCTTGTGACAACTGCAAGGCATCGTAAATACTGAGTCGAGCAGGGAGTCGCTTCAAGTGTCCAAGGACATCATAGCTTACTGAGGATTTTCGATGATCGGCTGGTATGTGCTGCTCTGGCTGAGTACGATTTTCTTGTGCCGGGGCTTTACCCTTGTTTTCTAGTGTGATTCGACCAGATTGAAGAATTGCAAGAACATCTTCTTCAACTTGCACCATATTGCAAGAGGCAGAGTCCTGAATGTTTGTAGCCAATGTTCGTAGTACATCTGAGAAAAATGGCTGTATTTTTGGAATTTCAGGAAAATACCCACTCATTGACTTGATGCACTGATGAACCATGATTCCTTCTTTATCGAATTTTTGGTTGATTATTCTGCAGTTTATCCATCTCAAGATGTAGTCGTATTGAGATTCTCCTGATAGGGGATGCATGACTTCGATCATCTCTGGAGGGAACTCTGTTTCATATTCGTGGAATCTTAGGATAAACATATCGACGAACTCTTCCCAAGAACCAAATGCTTCTTCGGGGAGCGAGGAGATCCAGAGAAGGGCACAACTGTCATGGGCCAAGCTCAAAACAAAGTGCCCGAGTGCAAACTCTTCTGTTTGCCCCATTTGACAGACCGCCAGTGAATAATCGAACAAGTGCGGCAATGCGTACTTATGATTCTCGTGGAATAACTGAATATGCGGCCAATCATAGCTTAACTCCATAGTTAAGAAAGGGAACACTCGAAGAATGGGCGCATCGTTTAACTGCAGCACATGCAGAACTTGGAGTTGATTTGTCCTCCCAAAACCTTCAGCGTCGCTAAAGATTGCCTCTTGTTTGAAGCCTTCGTTGCTGACCCATCGGATTGCCTTTATGAAAGTTTTGGCTCCAAAGGTCTTGTACCCGTTGTCAGTCGGAGGGCATACTGCATCCGAAAGATACTTCGTGACCATTTCAGGTTCAGGCAACCATATAGCCAAGGGATCACTCCATGTACTGTCTCTGAGATAATTTACGTAATGAGCAGTAGATTCTTGACTGTATTGTATTTCCCTCAAGTAATTACTAGGGAACTGCTCTCTTTGTCTTGACAGGAAGCGGACCAAGAACGCATCTATCAAGATGACCCACTCGGTAATTTCTTCGATATGATTATCTTGGTACCAAGACATCACTGATTCCCCCAGTGAGTACCGAAAGTATTCCACTCTGGTTTCCCAAGATGCTGGCAAAAGTCGAGATTCTCGCAAATACGTGATGATGTGGTTTACCGGTGACATCCCAACTTCAAACTTGGTGTAGTTAGGGATAAGCACCGAGGCTGTTCTTCGCCGCTTTGCAGGCTTGGATGCAGACGCATTTATATGATAGCAAGTTTCAGTTTCTCCGTTGTTGCTATCTAGGTCCCAAAACAGACCATTCTCACATGGAGTTGTATTTGGTAACTCCTCGAGAAGGTATCTTTCTTTTTCTGGTCGAGGTGATCTTCCAGCAAGCCGTTGATAGAATGGGAGTAGCAATTCGGGCTGCAAAAAGTCCATGATCATGAATGGTTGCACCCGTGAGGATTGCCTCAAATGCCTTGAGAAGAAAGGGAGAATGACCTTATCCCTTATTCTTTTGTCTTTTCTGCATAAATCTTTGAGGCATCTTTTTGTCCGTCTTAGGCTTGGTGGTTTTCGAACCACTTCCCAATCACCCTTTTCTGCTATCTCAATTGTCACAATATTTGATGAAGCTTGCGCTGGAGGACTGAGTTTTATAACCCCCTTGTCGATGTAATCTTGCAATATTGCTTGGAGATCCCAACACTTCTTAGTGGGGTGACCGACATATCGGTGGTAACTGCAATATCGCTGGTGAGAAGTGCGTCCAACTTCTTCTGGCCTTTTTGGGGCGGGCAACTCGAATAGCCCGGTCGACATGAGGTGCTGGAATAGCGTCTCCACATCATCTTCCCCGAAGGCGTATTTGATTTCCTCTCTTCGGAAGGGTTTTGCAGGCTGCTCTTTTGCGGGTAGCTTTGCTTTATCCGGCTGCTTCTTAACCTCTGTAGTATTTGCAGAGGTCTCTCCAGTTTTCTTCTTCTTGAACATAGTAGTTGTGGATGATTCATTCTTCCAACCTTTTTGTTGAGACAACAAATACTCTTTTCGACAAGCTTCTGTAGCTAGGGCCTGAAATGTACTTAGTTGTTCATTCATTAGCAACGAGATTTCCGTCTTGATGCCATTTCGGCAAAGATTGACCTTCATTGCTTGAGAGAGGGGTGCTTGACATCGGTTAGCGGCCTTCTGCCATCTAGTGATGTAGTCTTCAACCGGCTCGTCCTTCTTTTGGGACAAGGTAGATAATTCCGATAGTTGTACTTCTCGTGTAGTATCAACGAATCGGGAGGTGAACATTTCTTTCATCTCTTCCCATGTTTGGACTGAGCCGATTGGGAGAGATATGTACCACTGGAAAGCATCACCGGAAAGAGTATTGGGAAACATTCGAAGACAAAAATTTGAATGGTGCGCCCAATTGCCCATGGCATAGTGGAATGATGCCAGGTGCTTTAACGCGCTCCCAGTCCCGTCGAATTGGATTTTTGGTGGCTTCAAATCTCTAGGTAGCAGCTCCGCTTCAACCTCTGGGGGATAAGGCCTGTTGATTGTCGTTGTAGGGACCCCAGTGAGTTGAGGTGCCTGTCGACGAAGGCATTCGGCCACAAGCTGATGTACCATCTCCTTCTGTGCAATAAACCTGGGTGGAGACCCCATGGGTGTGTTTACCCGCGCGTCTTGCGTTCGAGGGGTATTGATACGTAGGTTATTGAACTGCAGAAAGCCTGGCTCCAATTCTGCATTTTCATCTTCCTCGGTCCGCTGCCTGACTGGTTTCTCGGGCTGATGGACCGATTGACGGTTCCTTGGTGATGGTGGTTGATGGGAACCTGATGTCTTGTTGCCTTGAGTTTCCATAGCCCGTTTCATACTCTTAATCTCCTCCCGGAGGTCATGAATGAGCTGAGACTTGGGTGTAAGAACCTCTTCTTCTTCGCCCACCATGTAAGAGGCTTCAAATTGACCTCTTGGGAGGGCGGCCCTGATCCCTTCAGGATGAGAGAGGCTACAGAATGGCGGTGTAATGGGCATTGCGGCTGCCCTTGACCGGGTTAACATATCCGACGCTTTGGAAGTGCTTGGCTGGGTGAGGTCCACCATGTTGACTTCCGTCGTCTGAAGGAGACGTCTCCTCCTTTTAGCTTCTCTCTTGGGGTGCGGCCTCCGATGCTCTTCTCGAGACGGGGCCACGACAGGCGCATAAGTCATATCCTCCCTCAGTCTGATCAATGAGGCGAATTGATTTTTGTGTATAAAATCAGGGATCAGCCTGAGCACCGAACGTGGATACGTCGTATGGCGCCTCTGGGGATACTGCCACCCGCTAAAGAGTCTTAGCTTTTGAGGCACTCTCAATTCGCGAGAGTTCTGTAGTGGCTTCTTTTGTGGCCTACCCCTTTGTCGGGGGTGTGAGAACAACCTATGCCTTGGTCCTGGTGGCAGTGGCGATGAAGCCTTCAAGTTTAACCGGGAAGTTGCTTTCCCGAACTGCTTTTTCTGCTGCGCTTTTCTCCTTAGTTTCCTTGATACGTGATGAGGAACCGTCACTATGTTGGCAGTATCATAGTGATCTGGAGTTTTGACTCTAGCTTGTGAGCTAGATGGAGCATTTGTTGACTGATGGGGCGAATGCGTCGGGTCAGGGATGACAAATCGCAGGGTGCCTAAACCGGATCGGACAACAATAGGTCCTTGCGGCTTGAATTGGTCATCCCCTCCATCGGCCAATGAAGCATCCAGCTGAGAAAACTTGGTTTCTCTTCTTAACTTCTTCCGCTCCTGGGTGTCACCTTGGCTAGGTCGGGGGGCTAGGTTAACAATCCTTGAGGGGGCCCGACCAAATTGGCGAGTGATGGTGCATTGAACAGGATTTGGCACAGTTTTGCCCCCTTTTCGGGGAACATTGGCTTCTGGCCGGCAAGCTGGCGCTAGCCGAGTTGCAGTAGATTGTCTTGCAGACCTCTTCATGGGGTGGGACTGCAAAACAGGTTGTCCAGTAGGCTGTTGTGCTGCTGGTTGGGCTGATGCAGCAAGCCTACGAGTGGACTTTTCGGCATAGTTTGACCGTAGAGCAGGTGGGCCCATTCGGATTGGCGCCTGCAGAGACTTTGTTGGTCGAATAGGAGTGGTCCTCGAGCCTTGAACAATAAGAGACTCTTTGAGTAGTGCGGATCGGTCTCTTCTCTGCTTGATCGCTGCAGGAGAGTAGTCAACGTGTCGATAGACACGGTGCTCCGGTTTCTCTGGTACACGAATAAAATGATGCGGGATAGCCGCATCCATGTGGTTTGGCATAGAAATGACAAAACCACCATTGGGCAAGAATCCAAAAGCCATCGAATGCGCCATGAATATCTGCAAAAGAGCACTTCAGAGTGTTAGAAGTGAGAAATTAAATAAGCATATAAAGACCATAGTTTCCAGCTCTTAAAGATGAAGGGAGAATGTTTCACGTCGGGTTCACCATTTGTTCCGGCCTCGTGAGAAATAAAAATATCATTAGCTTGGTTAAAGATAAAATTGTATTCTCTGCGGCTTTGAGAATAAATGCTTAATTAATTTTCCAGCAAAATTTTAAAGCATCTAATTCTTTAACCGAGTCCGAAAAGTACATCACAGACATATTTTGCATTGTGTTCCACATTCTGATTTTACATCTCTAACGAGAAAACCCTTGATTAAAAGAGCTGAATACAATGGTCCATAAAAAAATGCTTAATAATAATGAAGTGCGTAGAAGATCCTTCTACGTCTTTACAAGTGCACGAAAAATCGTGTCTAACAAAAATATAAAGATAAATGAGTACACTTCGCCCCGCGCCGTGACTCAAATATGAGGTACATGACGCCACGCGCCATGACTTAAATGTGAGGTACACGACGCCACGCGCCATGACTTGAATATGAGGTACACGACGCCACGCGCCATGACTTGAATATGAGGTACACGACGCCACGCGCCATGACTTGAATATGAGGTACACGACGCCACGCGCCATGACATAAATATGAGTTTACGCTTAGCCCGTCGACCAGCGATGACTCGGTTTGGGAACTAGTGAGGGGCCCGTCGGCTACACTAGTGACCTTACACAGCAAACTAAGTGCGCTCTTAGCTTCTGGATTTACACAGCAGACCAGCGTGTCCCGCTTTCAGCTTCTGTATTTATACAAGAAACCAGCGTCTCCCGCATTCAGCCTCTGGATTGAACAATTGGGTGGTTTTACCAAGAAATGGATTCAACCGGATTTTAAAAGTATGTTTGGGTCATTTTTGACCAATTAAAAAGGTTTGGGCCCAACTGGGCTTGTTGACAAGAGTTTGGGCCATCTTGGGCTTTTTGGAGAGTTTTGGGCCATCATGGGTTTTTTTCAAAAGTTTTGGGCCATCATGGGCTTTTTGAAAAGTTTTGAGCCATCTTGGGCTTTTTGGAGAGTTTTGAGCCATCTTGGGCTTTTTAGAGATTTTTAAGCCATCTTGGGCTTTTTAGAGATTTTTAAGCCATCTTGGGCTTTTTTGAAAAGTTTTGGGCCATCTTTGGCTTTTTGAAAAGTTTTGAGCCATCTTTGGCTTTTTGGAGGGTTTTTGGCCATCTTGGGCTTTTTTGAGAGTTTTGGGCCATCATGGGCTTTTTGGAGAGTTTTGAGCCATCTTGGGCTTTTTGTAGAGTTTTGAGCCATCTTGGCTTTTTGGAGGGTTTTGGGCCATCTTGGGCTTTTTGGAGGGTTTTGGGCCATCTTGGGCTTTTTGGAGGGTTTTTGAGCCATCTTGGGCTTTTTAGAGATTTTTAAGCCATCTTGGGCTTTTTAGAGATTTTTAAGCCATCTTGGGCTTTTTTGAAAAGTTTTGAGCCATCTTTGGCTTTTTTGAGAGTTTTGGGCCATCTTGGGCTTTTTGAAAAGTTTTGAGCCATCTTTGGCTTTTTGGAGGGTTTTTGGCCATCTTGGGCTTTTTTGAGAGTTTTGGGCCATCATGGGCTTTTTGGAGATTTTTGTGCCATCATGGGCTTTTTGAAAAGTTTTGGGCCATCATGGGCTTTTTGGAGATTTTTGGGCCATCATGGGCTTTTTGAAAAGTTTTGAGCCATCTTTGGCTTTTTGTATTTTGATATATTTTTATAGGAAATACACATACATTTATTTTTATTTTTTTTAAAGGAGAAAATATACTTAATCCGTGTGTCAATTCAACCCGCCAGTCGGGGAGTATCCACGTTAGGAAAAGTAGTTTTTGAAAATAATATATATGTATATATTTATATATTTATATATATATAATATACATATATATTTTTATTCTATTTTCAAAAGGGGAAAATATACTTAACCCGCGTGTCAATTCAACCCGCCATTCGGGGAGTATCCACGTTGGGAAAAGTAATTTTTGAAAATAATATATATGTATATATATATATATAATATACACATATATATTTAAAGGAGAAAATATACTTAACCCGTGTGTCAATTCAACCCGCCAGTCGGGGAGTATCCACGTTTGGGAAAAGTAGTTTTCGAAAATAATATATAAGTATATATTTATTTATATATATAATATACACATATATATTTAAAGGAGAAAATATACTTAACCCGTGTGTCAATTCAACCCGCCAGTCGGGGAGTATCCACGTTAGGAAAAGTAGTTTTTGAAAATAATATATATATGTATATATATATATTTATATATATATAATATAACACATATATATTTTTATTTTATTTTTAAGAGAGAAAATATACTTAACCCGTGTGTCAATTCAACCCGCCAGTCGGGGAGTATCCACGTTGGGAAAAGTAGTTTTTGAAAATAATATATATATGTATATATATATATTTATATATATATATAATATAACACATATATTTTTATTTAATTTTTAAAAGAGAAAATATACTTAACCCGTGTGTCAATTCAACCCGCCAGTCGGGGAGTATCCACGTTGGGAAAAGTAGTTTTTGAAAATAATATATATATATATATCTATATATATAATATAACACATATATATTTTTATTTTATTTTTAAGAGAGAAAATATACTTAACCCGTGTGTCAATTCAACCCGCCAGTCGGGAAGTATCCACGTTGGGAAAAGTAGTTTTTGAAAATAATATATATATATTTATATATATAAAAGAAAGAGTTAAAAAAAAATAAAATAAAAATAAAAATGGAGAACTCACGTTCTCTCTTCAGCGCGGGAGAGCTCTCTGGAAAAGAAAGAGAAAAGAAAAATACACGGGGGATCCGTTCTCTCTTCAGCGCAGAAGAGCTCTCCTTCTCCCGTTCCCCTCCTTGTCTCTCACTGTTTTTCCCCGCCCTCCAAATGAGTAGCCGAATGCGGCTATTTATAGATTTTTGCCGGGTCTGGGATGGGTTCCGCGGCTGTGGATGCAAGTTCACGCGGAACCGTCTTCCCGCGGAACCGCTTTCACGCGGAACCATCTTCCCGCGGAACCGGATTCACGCGGAACTGCTTTCCCGCGGAACTGCACTCACGCGGAACCGCTTTCCCGCGGAACTGCATGCGGAGCCGCTTCCCCGCGGAACATGCTTCTACCGGACCCACTTGAAGACGATTCCAAGCAACCGCTTCTGCCACCGCAGCAGCTAGAAAGTGCAGCAGCAGCAGCCGCAGAGGGCCAAAATGCAGGCCGCTCCGGTAACGATGTCGATTAGCAGAATCAGTCCTAGTCTCTTCTTCCTCTTCTTACCTGCGTTCCCACCGCCAGCAGGAGGGTTGCGCCGCCGTGGCGCATCTCGACTGGGACCGCCGCTGCCGCATCGTCTCCGGCTTAGCGGCCGCGCTTTTCTACCTCCACGAGCAGCTGGAGACGCAAATCATCCACCGGGATGTGAAGACCAGCAACGTCATGCTTGAACTCACTGTCGGATCTTCCATATGAACCTTGGTTCGACTTCTGGTGGAGCTACTCTGTTTGCTTTGGACCTCCTTACCAGCATGGCTGGGATGCAGCTCTGGGTTTGTCCATTTTTCTCTCCTGCTGAAAGAATCTCTCGCTTCGGTCTTGAAAATGCCAGAGCTGGCAGTTCTTTTCCTCTGGGATCTGAGGCCTTTGGGACTGTGATGCAAACGGATTCCACGGAAAGTAGTCAGATTCCTTGAAAATCCAAATAAGGGATACCACCCCTAGTCTAGGAACACGTCTCTGGCATAAAACACAGAGGAGAGAATCCACAGCGAAGACGATCTTCAAGAGATGAACCGAACGATTCGTCTCGGCGATACTCCTGCAGCTTGAATATCAACTCTTATCTCGAGACCGGAGCTTCTCCTTCCCTGGCGTGTATTGCTAGTCCGATCTGGCGTAGTAGCCCAGCGGTTCCTTCATTTCAGAGCTTCTTCCTGCTCTCTCTTTCTGCTGAAATGGAAGAAGGCCCGCACTCATCGTGGTTCATCGGAGATCGATTGGCCAACGCCAGGCTCCCATCCTCCGCTTTTTAGCAGTTGCCGCATGGAAATCTCCAGCGAATGCTTCGCTCCGGATCGTCTTCGGCCGGTTCTTTTCCGGCCTCACCGCAGCTCGACGCAGCTGGGTCTATGCTCGCCGCCTGATGCCTGCACCGTCTTCAACGCTGTTCGGATGGCCGGTCAGCGACAGCGACAAGGCCGCCAATGAGATTTTGTGGAATGGGATTGACACTGGTGTCCGCAGCAAGAAACCAACACGGCGCTCGCCAACGCCGCTGCCACCAGGGGCGGACTCCTGGTTTGATGATCTGACCGGTCTCAGCTTGCCGCTCTACAAGCAGCTGATTTTGGCCATGAAAGCTCGAGATCTCAGCTCGGATGTCATCGAAGGAGCGCTCATGGCCTACGCGAAGCGATCGATTCCTGGGTTGTCAAGATCGAGCCGCAAGCATTCGGCGACCTCCACGGCATCGGAATTAGAGCAGCGAGAGCTTTTGGAAACTGTGATCGAGAATCTGCCGTCAAAGAGCCGATCGCCGACGGCAGGCACCGGACCACCGACGAGATTCCTCTTCGGGCTGCTGAGGACGGCGAATATACTCCGGGCTTCGGAGGAGTCCCGGGCGGCTCTAGAGCGGAGAATCGGGCAGCAGCTGGAGCAGGCGACGCTGGATGATCTTCCGATGCCCAGCTACTCCTATCTGATCGAGACTCTCTACGACGTCGACTGCGTAGAGAGGATTTTGACGCATTTCCTGGAGGGGCTGGACGAGGGATCGACGGCGGCGGCAATCGGCCGTCGGCCCGGGGGGCTGAATGAGGAAGGTCGGCGATCTCCGCCGCCGATTAATCCGGTGATCTTGGTGGGGAAGCTGATGGACGGCTATCTGGCGGAAATTGCTTCTGACGCGAATCTGGAGCCGGAGAAATTCCACGCGCTCGCCGTGGCTCTCCCTGACCACGCCAGACTGTTTGATTATGGGCTGTATCGAGCCGTCGATATCTATCTCAAGGCGCATCCGCGGATATCGCTGGAAGAACGGGAAAAGCTTTGCGGGGTGATGGATTGCCACAAGCTCACCTTAGAGGCCTGCACCCACGCAGCCCAGAACGAGCGACTCCCTCTCCGCGCCGTCGTCCAGGTCCTCATCGTCGTCCAGGTCCTCCATGGCCACCATTCTTCTTCAGGATCTGCTCCAGCACCTGCCGGGACCCGCAGGCAGCTCGAATGCAGACCGCCGCCGGGGACGGCCGCCTTGGCCGGGTTCCGCCGGATGAGATTCTCCAGCTCCATGAAAATCTCCCGTATCGCTTCTTCGAGCCGCTTCAAGATCGTGCCAGCCTTCATTCGGATCGAAGTCGTAGCTTTTCCGCCGTTGGCGGTTCGGATCGAACGGATGAGACTCCCTGCTCTGCTCGATCACTGCCCAGAACTCGTCCTTCGGCCGGAACATGGCCTGCTGGAGGAGCTCGTCGGCGCGGCCGAGGCAGGCTGCGATTGGCTTCTCGGAGGCTAGCTGGTCCCAGTTGCGTATAGTGGTGAGCAGCTCGTCGATGGTTTGGAGGAAGGGGTTTGATGGTGGTGCAGCAGCGGCAGCTGCTGCGGCTGCGACTGGAATGGCTGGGAAGAGAAGGCAGCAGGCGTTTGGACGAGATTCCCCACGAGAGTTTGGCTGTAGGAGTCAACGATCTGACGCGTTTGGTCGAAATCCGACGTCGGCTCCTCCCCGGGGAGTATGATCTGAGCCGCATTTCCCCATTCGTAGTCTAGCATTGCCTCCTTTGGATCGACTGAGGGAAAAGGCCGGGACTTGCCAGCAGCTCAGGACGTCATTTTCCGGCGAAGGAAGCAGAATACTGAGTGGAATATCTTGCATTGATCGTTGGATCTGAGATCATAAGTCCGGGAGCTTCGTCATGTGGGCTTTTGGGACGCCTTCTTCTCTTCGGAAGCTTGAAATCTAGTCCATTGCTCGAGTTTTGTATGGGAGAACTATTCTGATGCTTCGTAGCTTCAGCTCTTGGTTTTACGGACATTTCCGGGAGAAGTACAGTCTCTCATCAAGGGTTTAGGAATTAGCATGCGTACAATGCAATGTGGTGTGGATTTTTAATGGATGTTGTTGTTAATTTAATATCTTGTGGTTTTTATGCTTGCTATGTACATGGGCCCGTACTTTTGCATGATTTCATATATTAGGTGATGGAACCGAGAGGTGGAAACCTAATATGCGAAAATCAAGATATTAAACCTGGATATCTAAGACCATGAGAATAGGCATGATAACCTTGAGGAAATTCCATAAACAAACCACAAATCTTAATGGATTCTAATTAACTTAATCCCATGAGAATAGGTGATTAAGAAAATTAGAGTACACCTTGTAGGTTTCGAGAGAAGGTGCAAGGATAAGTTAGGGTTTGTTCTCCTTTAACAAACAATATCCAAATTAAATAATTATACCACTACCCGTTGCAAAATACGCATGTTAAATCCTAGACCTTAGACATTTGGACTTTCACTTTCTCTCCTCAATTTTAATTTGCGCTTCTTCCCATTTTATTTATTTTTATTTCCATTTTATTACCTGCATTTTCTCCCAACTTTTCTATTTTATTTGCTGTATTCTCTCTCTATATTAGACATGAAAGCATTTAAAAGTAAAATTTATAGTCCCGAATTCCCTGTGGAACGATAATTTATATACTACAATTTACGACCCGTGCACTTGCGGTAAGATTGCTAACACTTAATACCCAATCCATTTAGGAATTCTTTAAAGCATCCATTTCATATTCAAAATCTTAGGATTAAAAACTCAAAATAAAAAGCTCAAACTAACACAATCACTTACTTGTTTGATACCAACACAAACCCTAATCACTTAAGATGGTTTTCTCCACCAATTTCTCTTCTTTTTCCCTTCTTTTTCCCTTTTATTTTATTGCTTCTTGGCTGGGCTAGAGCTGGACGTGCTGCTGTTCTTGGGGGAGAAATTCCAGCACTTAGAAAAAAAAACAAGCCTCAATCCATGTGGATATGCCCCGTTTTATAGAGCTAGATATAATCCAGTTGTGGGCCCCACTTGTGCTGTAATTTCCATACCATTCAATGCATGTTTATCCCCCTTATGTTCTAGTTAACTCACAGCCTAGTAAAATGCATTTTTACTATTTGTTAAAAATCTAAAAATCTGCTCAATCTTGACCGTCCACCTGTCCAGCAGATCACGTCCATAGCTGCTGCTCATTTTCATATTTTTTTCTATTTTTTAATGATCTCCATTTAAGGGTAATAGATACACCTAATTATCCTTTAATCCATGCATTAATTTGGAATTAAAAAATTTAGCAAAAATGGCAGTAAATCAGCATATCAATGCACGTCATTTGCCCCATCAAGCTGTCCACATTTTCATCCCTTAATGCACTGCATTTGATAATTCTTTTTGCAGGGATTTTGCATGATTGAATGCATATTCCAATGTCCCTACATGTCAGCTACATGTGTGCATATTTTATAAAATAAAAAAAATAAAAAATAAGCAGCTGCAAATGCCCATGGACGTTCCCATAGTGCCACCTTACCTATGCCCATTTTGAGCTCTTCTGGCTCCATCAAGGTGGACATTTATTGCTGGATAATTCTTGCATTTTTGTATTTTATATAAATGCATAAAGTACCCTGAAAATAAGCTGCATTTGACACCTAATTTTCCATTAAAATTATGCAATTATTCCATGTACTCTAGCATTAAATGAATGGTACTTTTGTGGTGCAATAGTCAACCATGCTCGCCTTTTTTAATACAGGTATTTTCCTAATATGTTATGCTTAATCTAAGCCTTCCAAAATGTGCATCTCATGATTTCATTCAACCGTTTCAAATTTCATCTCAATTCGATTTTCCTAGTTCAAGTTATAGCCGTTTAAAGTTAACGGTTGGATTTGTGATATGATCAATAAATGTTAACATTAATTTCATCAAAAAATTTTTTAACCCAATAATCCCATAATGCCAAGTCCACATCATTAACTTCCATCTCAAATTTCACTTGAATCCGCCTTACAGGCGTTGAGTTATGAATTTTCTAGTGTTTTTCCATTAAACTTGACAAATATCTCCAATGCTCATAATTCATATTAAATAATTTAAAATAATTATCCATGATGTATTTGCACATTTCAATCAAGAAAAATTTACTCTAATCCCATTATCCCATATTAGCTCAAAATGATTACTCGAAGCATCATTGCTAATCCTTAACCCTAGTTGCAAAAATGAGCAAAATCAGATAATAATTCAAAATTCAATAATTGCACATATAAATTTCATATATGTGATCAATACATACATTTGGGTTCTACTTGGGTTGGGTTTCACAATTTAATGTCAACATACAACCATTCAATCCATCAGTTCATACACGGTAACTCATATAAATTCTTTTATCCTTGAATCTCTACCTGTGCTCCTTGCTTGGTGCTTCCTTTCACCTGTCTTTAGGGTTTGAAAAACAAAATCATGAGTCAAAAGTCAATAAGCAAGCTATAAGGCTTTCAGGCAATTCATTTTCATTTAAAATATCTTGGATAGCAATATTATACCCACTCGAGGGTATAAAACATGATTTCTTATACTCATCAAGAGTATATCATAAGCAATGTGATGCATTATTTTAAAACATGACATCATAGGATCGTAGCTAGCTAGGGAATCATCCATCTTCATCGTCTCTCTCATTCCAGGGAGGCGTCGTCGGCCTGAGACCTATCTGAGCAACTTGGCCGCACCAAAGGGGGACAACCGGTCTGCTTACACCTTTGAGGTAGACCTCATACTTTGTGCACGTGATTCCTTTCATAAACTTGAACCTTGACATGCTAGCATTATTTTTCAATCATAAATTCATGTTCCATCACTTGTCATAAATAATTGAGAAACAGTGAGCAATTCATTTATCATATTGGAAATATCATTTCAATATACATTGAGATAAAGGAATGATCATCCTTAAACATCTTAGAAAGAATTTAAAACATACACTTGCTAAACCAATCAAATATTTAGAACATCATTAGCAAATATTTCATCATATTTTGATAAAACAAAAGCATTTAAAAAATTTTCTTGCTTACCTCGTTGCCTTAGCTTTCTGTGTCACTTTTTTCTTTGCCCTTGCCTCTACATAAAAATGGCATTACACTCATAACAAATTCATTTGCTTGCATTCATTTAGTTTTCCAATCTCATAATCCATTTCACACATAACCAACTTGAAGTTCAAGTCGGACATATATATACATATCATTCACTTGAGCATCATACCATCCATTCCATATTTCGTTTTAAACTCATATTTAGGGTAAACACATAATAATCATTCATTAATCAACATGTGGGGATTTATATCTCCCATTTATTATTTTTCATCCAGTTTTCATTTTTCCTACATCGATGCTCATTTTAAGCATATAATTGACGTCTTAGGCTTCATAAATAAATGTCAAAATTTGAGAAAATAAAAAATCATCCATAAAACAATATAATTATGCATTTCATCATATATTCATGCATTTTTTCATTTTAGCAATTTCATATAAGTCATGTATCATCCATTCACACATATCTTTCTACATACATTCAACTTACAACACATATATTATGTGTTTCTCAAAATTTCTTAACACAGCAACATACATCCAATTTCAACATGATTAAACCCCTTAATTAACACATAATTTAGGGTTTAATTTCTAAATTTTAATCCATTCATCATTGGGTTCTAAAACAGCAACGTTAGGACCTGTTTTTCATCCTTTCAACGTCTCTTTCAATACTTAAATCTTAACAGATTTTTAAATCATAATTTTCAGCCATTAATCATGTTTATCTTAACCTAAATTTAGGGTATTATCACATATTTAAAATTCATAATTTATTTCCTTCCGAAACAGCAACATCTTAAGCATGTAGGGTACCCATTTTACCCCATTTTGACGTTTCCATACATATGTCCTTAAAAATCAGATTTAGGAAAAATATTTCCAAGCCCTTTTGGAAATTCAAAGTACCCTAATCCTAGGGTATTTTACCCTCTAAAACATTCATGAATTAATCATTAACAAACATCAACGTAATCCACATGTAAGGTACCCGTTTTGGCCCTCGTTTGGACGTTCCCATATATGTACCCTAAAAAATCATATTTAGGGCTATCTCCTCCAACCCACATAGTACATCCAAAGGGTCCTTAATTTAGGATAATTTACCCTAAAATTTATCCATAAACCATTTAAACTCCTCTTTGCATCATATTTAATATAAAAATGGAAAAATTGGGTAATACATGAAACCTTAAGTTCCATTTTTGCTACAATCATTAACATATAACCAAATAAACATATGTAATCCATAAGAACTTGAATCATTTACTAATCATTATGCTTAAATCAAACAGCAACTTGACTTAGGGTTTTAAGAAATTTCAAGATAGGTTTTATCTCAAAAATCAACCCTAACATCCCTTTTAACCTTCTTGAACTCTTGATTTCATTTATACCATTCAAATATCATTCAATACCCTCATCAAGGCATCATAATTCATCCTTTAAGAGTTTATTATGAATCATATTCATGACTCATAATTTAAGGGAAGAAAACTTAGTTTAAAGAATCCAAAACTCAAGATCCGCTTACTTGAATTGACTCAAACTTGAATTCAACCTCTTTAGCTTGGTTCCTCTTCTCTTTCTTCCCTTTTTTTTATTCTCTTTTCCTCATCTTTCTTTGCTGGATTTGGACGTCCAAGGCTGCTCCTCACTTAGATTTTTTTTGAGAATTTTCTCTCCCCTTTGCAAATGGACATTCCCATGAGATAAGTCCTTGCTTTTATAATTTTTTACCATCTTATGGGACCCACTTTGCCACATGTCTTGAAGGTAATTTATTTCTAAGTTATCCCTTTTTGACATGACAAGTTCCTATCCAAGTAAAATACACATTTACCATATATAAAAAATCATCAAATCAAGCTCATTGATGGGGTCATGTTGCTGTCCACTTGGGACGTCCCCTTGTTGCTGCTGGTTTTGGCATTTTGTGCCATATTTTTCTACTTGTTTTAATGCCCCATTACTTACCCTAGGTGCTCAGCTACTTAGATACATATTTTGGGATTTTTAAAAATCCAAAATTCCATGCTTTATCCCCCTCGGGCGTTCCCTTGCATGACACCTTGGCTATGTCTCATTTAGCTACACATTAGGTATTTTAATCCAAGCATTTAAGACCTTTCTTCTTCATATATTTTAGCCTTAAATAATTCCAAAAAAATTAGCTCAAATCACCTCCATTTGACACCTCTCATGGGCATTAAACCACGTCATTAAATCAATTATTTTTTAATAAATGCTATGGTGCTTTTGGGTGCACAAAGTCAATGCTACTCAAATTTTTCTGATTAAGAATATTTCCATAGTAATTATCTTAATCCAATCCTTCCATAGCGTAGTTTTCATAATTTTATTCAACCATTTCAAGTTTCGTCTCAATACGGCTTTTCTACGTCAAGTTATGATCATTTGAAATTAACCTTAGGGTGTGAGATTGAGAACAATAATTATCATATTAATCCCATCACATTTTTCTTAATCCAATCCACCCATAAGGTTGAGCCCAAAGTCATGTGCTAATCTTTCAAATTCCATCTCAATCCGTCTTATAGGCGTCAAGTTATGAATTTCTTACATTTTCCAACATAATTTCATAATTTTTATTCTAATTTTCATTAATTAAATCATGAAAATTTAAATAAATATTCATGCCACATTAGCATTTTCTAATCCTCATTAAGTCCCTTTAGTCATCTTAACTCACATTGGGCTATGACGATTAATCTTAATCACCATTCTTAATCATAACCCTAATTGCAAAATTCATCAATTCATAAAAATCATCCATAAATCAATCAATTCATAAATAAATCAAAATTACAACTTAAATGCACTCATATGAGTCCTACTTGGGTCTGGGTATTACACCCGCACCATCTCCCTTTTCTAGTTTTACTATCTTCAGTTGTGATGCTTTGATTAAGTTCTTTAAATTTATCCTTTCTAATTCTCTTTCTAATGAATATGCCTTTTTATTTTCACTTGTGGGATTTTGCCTAAATGCGCATGTCTTAGAGTTGGTTTGGCCATGATGCTAATGCCCTTAAAATTGCAACAAAGGGAAATGGTAAATGGTGTTGATGGGTCTTAAAATCACATTACTTTTATGTGTAAATGTTATGAAAATGTGGTGGGATTCATGTAGCTGTCTTCAATGGAGGGGTGCCTAGGGTGATGTTGACCGCTACTGCCCTTTGAAAGTCTTGAGATCACATGGTTTGAATGTGGAATTGTAGATCTTGTATGATAATGTGATGTAATTCATGATATTGTGAACAACATCGGCTTTACCAGTCTACTAAAAGATTAGGCATGTCTTTATTTGCATCTAATGCTGAGCATGTAATTGATTTTTTACTTGCACAATATGAAACACTATTAATTTTTCAGAATTATTTAATTTTGATTTGAGAAGAAATTTTTGAATTTCTATTTGATATGTCCATTGTTCTTGCACTAATTTTTATGCTCAATTTCAATTTTGATTAATATAAGTGAATTTACTTAGAAATTAACAAAAACATGAAAGTATTGCAAACTAGTTGAAACTAGCAATGTATTCTTGCAAGTACCAAAAGAAGCTTGATGCACCATTTGCACTAGAAATTCTTGGATCACTATAAGTTACCAAATCTAAATTTAAAGTTAAAAAGCTAGATACAAGATAAAATTTTCATCAAGGTTAGATTAAACATATACTATCACAGGCAAATAAAGAAAGAATAGAAATGATTTCCATGCATTCCATAATAGTTTTTCTAATGAACATTGAAACTCTATTAAATATCAATTGTAATTACATAATGTACACATATGTCATAATTTTCTACATGTTCTTTAATAAGTTGTATTTCACATCAATATGCTTAATTTATGAGTATAGCAAGGGATTTTTAGTTAAAGATATGGTACTTGTGTTATCACATTTTATGTATATGTCATTGTAACTCAAATCATAGTCTATTAATTAGTATTTCATCTATAGGATTTGAGCATAACTATATACTCTACTTTTGCAGTAGAAAATGCTACACTTATTGGTTTCCTTGAGAAGAAAGATATCAGCATCTTTTCAAGAAATTGAATTGTTCTACCAAAACTCTTTATATCTACTTTGTAACTCACAAAATTAGCATCTCAATATCCTACTATGTCAAATGAGGATCCTCTAGGATACCATAGCCCAAATTTTGACATGACAACTTAATATTTGAATATCTTTTTTACTATTAATGTATGTGACTCTTTCATGTTTGATTGAAATCCATAACATATGCATACACTGCATAGGATATTGGGTCTAGATGTAGTTAAATAAAGCAAAGAACAAATTATGCTCTTATATATACGTTGATCAACTATTTTACATTTTTCATATTTATCAATTTTGATGGAAGCGCTCATTGGTATTGCTCCTTCTTTGTATCCATGTATCCATATTTCTTTAAGTATCTCTTTCATGTACTTAGGATTGACACATGTAGATTCCATCTTTGAGTTATTTGATTTGCAATCTAAAGAAGAAGTCGAGTTTACCCATCATGTTATTTCAAAATTTCTTGCATTAACTTCAAAAAATTCTTCAAAGATCCTCGTTTATGGCACAAATACTATATCATCTACATATATTTACACAATTAAATATTTTGATTTTCATTCTTAATGAAGAGAGTTGTATCCACGTTTCCTCTTTTGAAACTATGATCAATTAGAAATTTGCTAAGCCTTTCAAATCAAGCTCTTGGAGTGTGTTTTAACCCATATAGTGATTTGGTCAATTTGTGTACATAGTTTGATTTATCACCCTCCTCAAAACTATAAGGTTATTCAACATAGATTTCTTCATCAAAGTAGACATTTAAAATATATTTTTACCATCCATTTAAAATAACTTGAAACTCATATGAGATGCAAAAGTAAGTAAAATCCTTATAGCTTTAAGTCTAGCCACCAGGGCGTAGAATTCTCCAAAATCAATCCCTTCGTCTTATGAATACTCCTCTACCAACCTTGCTTTATTTTGAATAATTGAGACACTTTTATCAAGTTTATTCCTAAAAACTCGTTTGGTTCTTATAACTGAATAATCTTTTTGTCTAGGAATAAGTTTTCACACCTTGTCACTTTTAAATTGATTTGACTCTTTGCATTGCAGTGATCCAATTTTCATCTTCTAGAGCTTGATTAATCATACTCAGTTCTATGTTTGAAACAAAGGCAAAAATGCTCACATATATGTAATCTTGATCCTCTTATTCTCACATCATCATTAATGTTTTCAATTACTTATTTTATATGATGAGTTTACTTGAATTTTAAATTGATAAGTGGTTTGTAGAAATATGACCTTTAATTGCCTCTTGGAGTAGCTCTTCTTACACTTCATCTTTCTTAGGTTCTTTTCCCCTTTGTTTTTCACTTGTGGCTTTATCAATTTATTTGGCATGGTATATGTATCACTATACTCATCTTCCTTTTTATGGGATTAAATCAAATTTATCAAATATAACATGAGTAGACTCCTCAACTACTTGAGTTCTTTTTTATTATAAACTATAACTACTTTACTGTTTAATGAGTAGCCAAAAAAATAGCTTCATTGCTTTTTGCATATAATTCGTCAAGATTATCTTTTCCATTATTTAATATATAATATATGCATCTAAAAATATAAAATCTGTAATGTTTGATTTTTTTCCTTTCCATAACTTATAAAATGCCTTTTTGAAGGTAACTCTAATTGTAACACAATTGAGTAGATGATATTTGTGTTAACTACTTCTCCCCAAAATCTTTTGGATAATTAACTTTTATTTAATATGGTTCTTGTCATTTTTGTATCATTCTATTTTTCTTTCAGCAATTTCATTTTGTTGTAGAGTTCTTGGTACAAAAATATGTGATGAATTCTTTTCTCTTCGCAAAACTCAATAAATCTTTTGTTTGCAAATTAATGACTATGATCACTTCTAATTTACACAATTGTGTTTAGCTTCTCATTTTGCACCAATTTTTAAAAACTAAGGAATACAAAGAATGTTTCATCTTTATTAGCTCAAAACACTATTCATGTGAATATAGAAAATTTATCAACTATTATAAACACATAATGTTTTCTTTTAAAACTCAAGATGTCAAATGGTCCATAGAAATTCATGTGCAATAGCTTTAATGGCTTGGACTTGAGAAATTCATGTAGTTTGGTAAGAAAGTAGTTTTTGATTGTTTAGACGTTCGACATGATTTACAAGTCTTATCTTTACCAAACTTGAGCTTAGGTAATCTTTTAACTAAACTCTTTTTCCACGAGATTTTTATATTTGACATGTTAAAACAGACCCGAATCTCTTATGCCACTTTCATAAAAAAAAGTCTCTTATGTCACATCCATGGATCATTATGCATTACTGGTAAGAATTTTCTATTTAATTCATTTAGACAAAATCAAATAAATAGTTTCATATTTTCTGCCATTGAATAATACATGCCTCTTGTCTGATCCATTATACATAGATATTCTGTAGCCTTTATCACGGAATTAGCTAATACTTAATATATAATGTTTGAGACCTTTTACAAACAATACATTTTTAATGCATGCATTTGGTAAATCAAAAATATTACTTTTACCAATAATTATGCCTTTTTCATTATTTTCAAATGCAATTGTATCTTCGTTACATGGTTCAATATATTGAATAGAGCCTTATTCCTAGTCATGTGTCATGAGTAACCACTATCCATAATGTTGTAAATGAATAGCAAACCAAGCACAATCCATATTTTGGTGATTAACAACTCAATTTGAGAGGTTTAAGATACTAATATGTGTGTTGAGATGATTTAAGGTTTAGAGATTTCAAAATTCAAAGTGTGACAAGTCAAGTTGCAAGCCAAGTCTACTTAGGATCCACTTAATCAAGTCAATCCCCAAATCAAATTCAATATCGACTTCAAACATGTATTTTTCGACAAATTAAAATTATGGATGCATGAGTAGGCAAAGTCGCACCCTAAGTCGACTTCGCATGCAACTTGGGTGAAGTTGATCCCCGGGTCGACTTCGATATCGACTTCAAACACGCATTTTTCGATAGATTGAAATTGTGGATGCATAGGAGGCGAAGTTGCACCTGAAGTCGACTTTGTATGCGACTTGGGCGAAGTCAATCCCCAAGTCGACTTTGATATCGACTTCAAACGTGCAATTTTTGACAGAGTGAAATGGTAGATAAGTGAGCAAGCGAAGTCACACATAAAATTGACTTCACATGCAACTTGAGTGAAGCCGCAACCTAAGTCGACTCCGTCAGCGACTTGAGTGTTCTTCAGGGGTTCGATGCAGAATTTGATAAGATCGAAGTCGCAACCCAAGTCGACTCCGACATGAAGTCACAAATGAAGTCGAATCAAACACACGACTTGAGTGAGTTGAGAAGTTTCAAGTCCAAAAGTGACAAGGTTGGATCAAGCAACACTATCGCAATATAATTCAAGGAGCAACATACAAGCCAAACCAAGAACTTTCAAATGGACATGACCATTCTTCATAAACAAGAAATTGAAAGACCTACATATACAAGTGAAGCCTTTTGAAGTTGAAATATGAAGAAATAAAGGCACCTATGCTAAAGGATCAAGTGAATGATATATTAAAGTTTCAAAGAGCTAAATGGAGAGTGAAGTCACAACCCAAGTCGACTTTTTTTTATAACTTGGGTCAAGTCTGAAACTAAGTTAACCCCAAAATGAAACTTGACTGAAGAGCTGAAGACCGATGTTGCAGCCTAAGTTGACTCTAGTCTGCGACTTGGGTAAAGTTGCATCTGAAGTCAACTCCAAGTGGGAATTGAGTCGCAACGGATAGAATAATTCGAACATTGGCTCACTGAATGCGTGTCACCTACCATAAAACATTCAAATTTCCTTTTCCTTTATTTAATACATGTTAAATGATGTGGAGGGAGTTAGCTAGAGCTTTGATTAAGCCTCCACCCTCCAACTCTCAAACCTTTTAAGTGCTCATTAAAGAGATTTATAAGAAGAACTATGGTTTCCATTGCAAGTGTTGAAGTGATCTTTCATCAACTCATCCTACATGTTCTTCTTATCATTGAAAATTTCTCTACACATCTTTAAATTGAAGTTTTTTTTATTTATACTCATTATTCTTGTGATTTTACTTGGTTTGGTGTTGGAGACCAAGACCAAGTGAAGGCAAGTAGTGTGTGGTTGGAGTGTAACTCGCAATCTACTTGTGTAGATATTGTAAACTCTCCCTAGAGCTGAAATCTAAAAGAGAACAAAGGCTCTTGGTGTAATCATATTTATTTAGTGGAACCCAAACACAATAGTGTGTTCTTGGAGGAGTGGAGTAGGGAGGATTGTCCCGAATTATTATAATCATTTGTGTCTGACTTCTCTGCTCTATTTTTCATTTCATTCTCCACATTTTCATTCAAGAGGACTTAGTTCACAATGGGTTACATATAATACACCGAAAGATTTTTAAAGAACCTAATTCACTCCTCTCCTCTCAGATTTACCATAAACTCGAGACTAACAATTGGTATCAGAGTAGGTTTTTGAGTTTCTATTAAAGAGATCTTGTTCAAATAGCATCTCAATCAACTTTCACCCTTGCTTTTGCTAAGGGTCAATCTTTCATTAGACGACATCTATTTGATGATAGTAACTTCGGCTACTAAAAGTTGAGAATAAAATAATTTATCATGGCTACAGATATGGACTCTTAGATTGCTATCTAAGATGGTATTATATTACCTAAAGGTGAGAAAACTTCTAAATAGACTGAGGAAGAAATTAGAATAGTAAAAAGTAATGCCAAGGCAATGAACTCTCGCTTTTGTGCCTTAACTGCAATTTAGTATGATCAGACATTCTCTTGCTTAATTGCCAAAAAGATATGAGATACTCTAACCTTAATATATGAGGGCACTTCTTAAGTCCAAGAGACGATAAGGATTATCTTGATTGGAAAATTGGAGAGTTTTAAAATATTAGATACAGAAATATTTCTGAAATATTTGTCAGATTCCTAAAAATTACCAATGCATTGAAAGGTCTTGGAAAAGTTATTTTAGAATTTGAACAGATTATTAAGATTTTAAGAGCTCTATCTGAATCTTGGACTCCTAAGATTACGACTATTAAAGAGGTGAATGATTTAAACACATTGAAGCTAGAAGACCTTATCAGCTCACTCACTTCTCATGAGCTGATAGACAAAAGGAATGAGGAGCACCATAAAGGGAAGAGAGCTATCGCATTAAAAGCAACACAAAGCTCGGACGAGTCTACTTCCTTTTCTCAAAATGAAGATGAGAAAATTGTACTCCTCATAAGAAAATTCAGAAAATTTATGAGGAAAGGAAAGAATTTCAGCACCAAAGGATTTAAGGAGAGAAGTAAAAGGAAAAAGAAGAAAGAAGTTACCAAATGCTACAGATGTGAAGGAGCGGGATATATGCAAGCTCAATGTCCTTCACCTAAAGAAAAAGAACCAAAAGAAAGGCAATAGAAGAAAGAAAGAAGCAGCTGTAGAAGATTTCTAAAGCCTAAAAGCAAAGGAATGAACGCGAATGAGGATACATTCACCACAAGCAGTTCATCAAATAAGGATTATGAAGCTACAAACTGTGCATGAATTTATTATGTGGTATATGTTGTGCTAGAAATATTTATTTTGGTTAACTCATGTAGTTATTAAGATATGATCGAAATTTCATATTTAAATTCCTTGATTTGATTATGATTCAAAAATTAGAGATATCAGTGTGTCTGATTTTAGCATTATGGACAGATTGAGGAATAAATCAAAATAAATGTGAAATTCCTGATTTTTGGGATGAAATTTAACTTACAATGGGATATAAACAAGTATCATAAGTAATTATGAGAGTTTAACCTATTAGAAGTGGATTTTAAAAGGAATGAGTGCATTTATACCAATGTGAGAATTGGAAAATGGACACCCAACTTGAAAGGCAAGTGGGTTAAGTTAGTTTAACGTAAATCCAAATGGATTTATGTAAGTTGGAAAACTCTAAGGGATGCAAGTATTTGAATTTGATGCATATAAATGAAATGTCATTTTCATTTATCTAGGCAAAGGCAAGGAAAGATATGGAGAAAGGGATTAACGCTATCTTAGGTAAGCAAACGAACCTTTCAAAATATTGATTTTCTCTTATATGTTGAAATGGTTGAATACGTTTATGATTGATGTTTTATGAATTTCTTATGGATGGGCAATGACAAGTTTTGAAAATGGTGGCTTTAATGAAAAGCCACAAGTCTTGAAAAATGATAGCTTTAATGGAAAGCCTCAAGGTTTGCTTCATAGGAAGCAAACAACACTTTTTAAGATAATTATTTTATCACAAGTGTTGCCAAGGATTGGAATGCTTTATATTGATGGATTTAGGAATTTGTTTACAAGCTGGCAAATTCGTCATGATGTTGTTTCTTAAGGATTTTATGCTTTATGCCAATGAATTTTAAGCAAGAAAGTTCTTTATGATGTTGATTTCAAAATGGATTTGATTTTGATGCCTTGATGTTTAATCATAAATGATAATTTGGGCATAGTCCATATGTTGGAAATGATATTAGAAAAGTTTTGATTTCCTTTAGATAAGAAAATATATTCAGAATGTCTTGAAAAATGTTTATATGGATATTGTTAAAAAGAGTTTTAAGGATGACCAATTTGATAAGTTGATTTCATAGAATGGTTAGATTTCGGGTTGCTAGAATGACATGCAAAAGGCTATGCAAGCCCCTCTTTACGTAAAAAGGGCAAGATGGATATGTGGACAAGGATTTAATATCAGGGTGGTTGAGAAGGGGATGGTACAATTGCATAACCTTTGTGAGCAAAATGCCCCGAAATGGAAATCAAGAAAATGCTAGGAAAATACGTGGTTTATTCTTGAAAATCCAAAAGCTTTGAAGTTTCTTTATCATAAGGATTTTAAGATCTATTATTTTCTCAAACATCTCAAATGCTTATCAAAATATTTTACTCAAAATGTTTCTCAAAGAATTTAAGGAAGGTTGTGATACCCGGACCCAAGTAAGACTTACATATATGCATTTAGCATATATAAATGGATCATGTATAGTTTAGTGGAATTATAAATGATTTTCCTAAGAAATATTGATGATTTATTGCAATTAGGGCAAATGATGATGAATGATCAATATAAGATGATATAGGTCAATGTGATTAAAGAGGCTTAATGAGGATTAGGAAATGAAAATATATTGAGGATAATTACCTCATATATTAAGATTTAATTTATGGAGATTATGTTGGTAATTATGGAATTAAGGTAACAAAAGCTAGAAAATGCATAACTTGACGCCGGGAAGGCAGATTAAGATGAAAATTGAAGATAAGCACATAATTTTGTTCTTAATCATATGGAAAGGTTGGATTATGAAAATTATGATGAAATTAAGGTGAAAATCGATCATCACCATTAAAATTCAAGGATGACTTCAAATGGTCATAACTTGAACTAGAAAAGTCGGATTGAGACGAAATTTGAAACGAACGGTTAAAATTATGAGATCTATGCAATGAGAAGTTTGGAATTAAGCTAATGATAATAAAATTAAGTGATTAATGATATAATTAAGGAGCTAATGAGATAGCTCAAGTGAGACAATGTAGGTGACCCACACATGGACGATCAAGGGGCTATTGCATGAGATTTTTGAATTTTAAAAAAATAGAAAATGTGTATTTTAATGACCTAGGAAGCTAGGGTGAATAGTGTAAGAAATTTGGGTTGATTTTTGTGCCAAGAAAATTCCAAAAAGTCCATGATAAGTGGACCCCACCAAGTGGACAGCATTATGGAGCAAGAGAGAGGTTACGGTAGGGGCAGCTTTTTGGATTTTTTATTAATTTTTTTAATAGATAATTTGACCCCTAAATTAGATCCTAGGTAGGGTGATTAAATATACATTAAATTAAAGTTGTAATTTTATGGAAAAATTGCAAAAAGAGGCAGCTGATGTGGACGTGATTGCATGGACACAAAATGGACAGCAGGAGATGTGGACGATCATGCTGCATTATCTGATTTTTATGATTTTTTTTAATAATATAAATTGACACCTAAGTAGGCTATTAGCTATGGTAGTTAATTTGCTATTAATTAAAGTAAAAATTTGTGGAAAAATATGGCAAACAGCAGCTGAAATGGACGTTGCATCTTGTGGACAGATTTTGTCCATTAATGATATGGATTTTAATGGATTTATTAAAAATAATTTGCTAATTTAAATGGCCCATATTTTGCCATGTAAGAAAAGGGGGATAAGCATGCTTTAGTTAGCTGCTAAGTGATGTGGAAAGTGGGTCCCACAAAGCTGGAAAATCCAGCTCATATCCTAGGTGCACGTTCACATGTGCTAAGGGAGAGAGAGAAAATGAAAAAGGGGAAAAACCCCCCAAGCAAGGAGTGCACGTTCCATTTTTTTTTTCCAGCAGCATGAGGAGCAAGAAAGGGAGGAAAAGGGCAGAAAAAGAGAAGGAAAAATGGAGAAGAATAACGGGATTCAAGCTAGGAAAAATGGAGTCAAAGTATTGATCCAATACATGTAAGTATACCCTTGATTATGGGATGAAAATCATAACTGAAATTTTCTTAAATCCTATGTGATGTTTCTGTTTTGATATTTAATCATGATTATATGAATTATATAAGTTGATTTATAAAGTTTAATTTGGAGATTAAACAGCCCATATCATCTAATCTACACTTATGTGTAGTAAATCTGAACTAGGAAATAAAAATATGGAATAAATAGTAAATGAACTAATTTTATAATGAAAATTTGTGTAAATACTCATTATAGGATTATTAAGTAACGACCAAATTTTCAGATAAAAAAGATGAGTATGTTGGAAATTAAAAATCTGAGAAAATCAACCTAAACAGGGTTGAACGAGTGTCAGGATCAGCGGTACCAAATTATTTTTAATAATTGTTATACAAGGAATTTGGGGCTGAAATTTTATATAATATATAATAAATATTTAGGATCACACTAAAAAAATAAAACTTAGGTTTTTATGGGTAGAAATATACCCCATAATTTACGTGATTCAAGCTGTCTGAAAAGAGATGCTGCTGTCCAGCTGGGTAAAAATTCGAAAATAAATATAAATTCTTGATTTTTGTGCTGGGAATATTTATTTTGGGTAATTCATGAAGCTATTAAGGTATGGTAGAAATGTTAGATCAAAAATACTTGATTTGATATTAATTCAAGATTTTGAGAATTCGGTGTGCCTAAATTCAGCATTATGGACAGCTTAAGGAAGAAATCAAGATAAATATTAAATTCCAGATTTTTGGGATGGAATTTAAATTATAATGGGATATAAACAAGTATCATAAGTGATAATAAGGATTTAATCTATTAAGGTGAGTTTTAGAAAGGATGGAACTTAGGGTTACGTATAAGACCCGATTTCCATGTTTTGATGTTGAAAATGATAAATGGATTATGTGAAGTGTTAAAATGAAAAAAATGCATGGAATTATAGTAAAAAGAGATGACTAAGTTTCTGAATGGTTGAGTAATGTTAATCTTAAATTTTAAGATTAATATATGAGGTTTAACACGTCGAATGTATGTTTAAAACGAACGTCAACTTATGAAACATGAAAAATGAATGAAAAATAATAAATGAGAGGTATGAGACCTCGTGTAATGATGTATGAATCTTTGTTAGGTGTATGAAGGAATACCCTACACACGGGGTACGGAATGATATGCATCAAGTGACGAAAGGCATGATTATATGCTATGCATATGAAAACCCACTTGAAATTCAAGCAGTTAATGCATGAAATGAATTATGGGTTGGAAAATTAGGATTATGCAAGCCAATGAAAGTGTTATGAATACTATGTCAATTGTACGTATAGGCGAAGGTAAAGAGAGAGCTAACTTGGGAAGCTAAGGGTGAACAGGTAAGCAAGCGAACTTTTCAAATTTTCTGATATTTCCTTATGTGATGAAATGATGATATGCCGATGTTTTTATGAATGTTTTATAAGTGGGCAAGCACAAGTTTTGGAAAATGATGGCTTTAATGAAAAGCTTTAAAGTTTGCTTCATGGGAAGTAAGCAACACTGTTTAAGATAAATAATTTATCTCGAGTGTTGCCAATGTTAGGAATGCTTTATGTTAATGGATTTGAGAAATTGATTATGAGTAAGCAAGTTCTCCATGAATATAATTTTAAAGGATTTTATGTTTTATGTCAATATTTTTAAGGAATTTTCTTTTAAGTAAGCAAGTTTTTATGATGTTGTTTCAAAAGTATTTTATAAGAAAAAGAGAATTTTGCCCTTTTTCACAAAACAACAAATGTAAATAACTTTTGAATTTCTCTTATGATTTTTACAATAAACGATTAAGATTATAAAAGAAAAAGATTAATTTTCTATGTCAAGATATTTAATTATAAATGATATTTTAGACATAGTCCGTATGTTTTGAAAAGATATTCGAAAAGTTTTGATTTCCTTTAGATAAGGAAATCTATGATGAAAATGTTTTCAAAAATGTTTATATGAATATTGTTGAAAGAGATTTAAGGGTGACCAACCTAATAAGTGATTTCATAAAATGATTTAATTTCAGGCTGTTAAATGGCATGCAAAAGATTATGCAATTCCCCTTTATGTAAACAATAGTATAATAGATATGTGGACAATAATATAATTTTTAGGTTATGGAGAAGGGGATGGTATAATTGCATAACTTTTGTAAGCAAAAGGCCCTGAAATGGAAACCAAGAAAATAGTAGAGAAATATATGGTTTATTTTTGAAAATCCAAAAGTTTTGAATTTTTTTTATTATAAGGGTTTTTAAGATGTATCGTTTCTCAAACATTTCAAATTTTTATCAAAATGTTTTACTCAAAATGATTCTAAAAGAATTTAAGGAAGGTCATCCTAAAATTGGATTTCAAATGACAACTTGTTTAAAGTGGGTGCGCTCGCTTTACAAGTTGACACGGACTGCGGTCTGTGATGTGTTTTCAAAAATAATTTTTAAAAATATAGACTTCGGTCTATAATATTTTTTGGGTATGGACGCAGACTGCGGTCTGTGATCCCAGTTTAAAAGGACACGAGCTGCGGTCTGTGGTTCTTTAGACCAAACGGACTGCGGTCTGTCAGGATAATGTATGGTGCACTAGTACAAGGAATAGGCTGGTTGTAGAGCACGGTCGGGATGGCCGGGGCCCACTCTACATATGGCCAAGTCGCTAAGGGATGACAGGAGGTCAGCGGTGCCCTCCCTGAGATGGGAGCAGGATAAAGAAAATAGCCGCCTGGTTAGTGTGCTGTTAAGGATTCTTTTCCAAAAGGTAGAGTGATCACTTGCTAAGTGTCACTACTGGATGGAGAGAAATGCATTTGCTTATATTTTGCTTTTGAAAAGCCCAAAGATTGGGACATGAAACCATATTTTTATAAAAGTTATCCTAAAGGGATTTTTATGACATGGTTACCCTAAAAATAAGGTGTTTTACACAAAAGTGTAAATAATAAGGATGAAGGGAAACATTTTTATGCAAATGCATTTATGAAAATGATTTATGTATTTTAATTACCTTGTTTGCTATAAATAAGCCCCAGATGGGGATTATGAAAAAAATTTATGTCAAACTTGGTTCTGGACATGAGAATGTCCATTTCAAAAAAGGCTGTGGTCCGTGATGTTCTTTTTTTCAAAATGATTTAAAAAGACACAAACTACGGTCTGTGATGTTTTTCAAGATGGTTTAAAAGGACATGGGTTGCGGTCTGTGATACTTTAAACTACACAGACTGCGGTCTGTGCAATTTTATGAGATCATACTAGCATAATGAACATTAATAATAATGATGTATGGTGCACCAATACAAGAAATAGGTCGGTTGTAGAGCACGGTTGGAGATGGACCGGGACCCACTCTACATATGGCCAAGTCGCTAAGAGATGACAAGAGGCCAGCTGCGCCCTCGTTGAGATGGGAGAAGATGAAGGAACAGCCGCCTGGTTAGCGTGCTGTTAATGATGGATTTTCTTCCAAAAGGTAGAATGATCACTTGCTAAGTGTCACTAATGGATGGGAAGAAATGCATTTGCATACGTTTTGCTTTTGAAAAATTCAAAGATTGGGACATAAAAACATTTTTACGAAAAGTTATCCTAAATAGGATTTTATGAGCCATTATGAGCAAGTTACCCTAAAAAAAAGGGTGTTTTACACAAAAGTGTAAATAACAAGGATGAAAAGAAATGTTTTCTATGCAAATGCTTTCATAAAAATGGATTATGTGTTTTATGTCTTGTTTGTTATAAACAAACCCCAAGACAGGGATTATGAAAATGATTCTGTAAAAAGTGTTTATGGACATGAGAATGTCCAATGCTAAAGTGCTTAAATGAAAAGTGTTTTTGGACATGAGAATGTCCTTTGCCGAAGAGTTTATATGAAAAATATTTTAGGACATGAATGTCCATTTCTAAAAGGATTTATAAGAAAAGTGTTTTAGGACATATAAATGTCCATTGCCGAAGAAAGTTTATGTTAAAGATGTTTTGGGACATCAAATGTCCCTTGGCTAAAGGAATTTATGTTGAAAAAAATATTTTGGACGTAAAAATGTCCATTGGTAAAAGAAGGTTTTATGTAAATGTCGTGGAACATTATAAATGTTCATACAAGACCAAAGAAAATTACTTAAAAAGGGTAAAACGTATTGTTTTGCCTTAACAAGCCAGATGTGGCTTGTAAATGGTTTTAAGAATGGATGTCTATGAAAATATTCTAGGATATAGAATTGTCCTCATGAATAAATGATTACATGACAATGTATTAGGACATACAAATGTCCTCATGTAAAAAAGTGTTCAAGATGTTTATGAAAATATTTTAAAGGAAAGTGTTACCCCAAAATGCTTGCTTACTGAGTTATTACTCATATTTGTTTTCCCGAACCTTAGACAGATACAGGGAAGCTCAAGAGGTCATGGACCTGAGCATCTAAGGAAAGGTAAGAGATGATATGCAAATGTGGGCTAAAATGATTAGCCATGATGTATGAGATGGTATGCCTTAATGATTTGAGTTGATCTATATGAATTTATTTAAGTTTTAAGTTCTATGTGAACTGATGCTTGGATGTATGTATATATGTATAAAAATGTCATGATTAAGTCAATAAGACTCTTATTATAGAAGAGCAAGATGAGATGTTATGAATGATATATGCAATTTATTACAAGTGTATTGTCGCTTATAAGATGAATGGTGTGGAATGCAAAGAAATGAATGATGATAGATAAAAGAAATGAAACGAAAAAAAATTTGGACGAGATCTAATTAAGAACCCGCCGTGTGATCAGGGCAACAATCCTGATTCATATTTACCAATCGATAAGGTCTTGAAGTAAGGATGTGAAGTCTCGGGTTGGGGCGCCACAAAAGGAATACAAATCTTTGATAATTTTTTTTCCTTTCCTCAACAGGAATATGTTTTCCATCACTTGAATTTTCCTGCACCTGTTTATGGTTGGGAAAAACAAAACATGAGTACGAAACTCGATAAGCAAATATTTTTTTATTTTCATGTAACACATTTTATGTAAACCTTTCATATAAACCTTTTCAATTCAAATTTTTGGGCATTTCATAAACCAGGGAAATGCAAATGCATTCTTTCTATTTGATAGACGACACTTATAAAGTGATCATCCACCCATAACATAATCCTTCATGTGAGGGTACGTTAGCCAGACAAATATCCTTTCATGACATGATTCTTTCCATTCATGACGCCGAACTTTCCGACTTGGCAACGTCAAGGGCGGACATTCGGTCCTGATTTTCATTCCATGCATGACTCTCATTCACCCTGCCATTATATACCTCATTCACATGACAACTTGTCATTTTCATATAGAGGAGTATTTGCACAATCCTTTTGAACACCATTTTAATATAATAATATTAAATTCAAAGAAATATTTGCATAATTGTGAATACATAAGCGGTAATCAAATTATCTTGTGCAAACATAGAAATAGGATGTTAAAATAATAGTTCAATTGGAAAGAAAGAATGACCATCTTTAAACAATTTTAGAAACATTCAATTAAAACAGTTTATAATTCATTTCATTCTTTGAGAAGAAAACACATTTGTAAAAGTGTTGCTTGCTTACAATATCATTTCACGTAAAGTAGTTTACAAAAAGATCATTTTCAAAGTGTTGCTTGCTTACAAATATCATTTCAGTAAAGTAGTTTACAAAAGCATCATTTTCAAAAGTGTGTTTGCTTACCTATGACGATCCTCTTGCGCCTTCCATCTTTTCCTTGCTTTTTTATAGACAAGTGAAAAAGATTTCCTTATACATTTACATAATATCTTGGGCCTTGTATGCCTTGTCTTTTTATCAATTCATATATGCATCTTAGTAAGTGGCTGTTCTTGTCATTCAATACCCATGTCTATGGTCCAACTTTGCCAACCATTTAGCATACTTATTTATCATCTATAATCAACTAATTCCAATTAAAATTTCTGAAATTTGCATTCACTTTCAAAACAGTCCCATGTATTCTTATTTTTATTAAATTTTCACTTCCATAATTACACTTTAACGGTATATGAAATGCTAACTACCACCAACTTTTGTAGTCAAGTTAAGGGCTTATTTGTAATCTTTAAAAACTTAAATGCTGTTTAAAATTTCTGGAATAATCCATTATTTCTAAAATAGCCACATTTCATTCCTACGATTTACACTTTAAACATTTACATATGCCAAGTTATAAATCAACAACCCTTATAACCATTTCAAGGGCTTATGTACAATTTATAACATGTTAAATTCAATTAAATTTCTAGAATTATATCCACCTTCCATAACAGATCTAGTTATTCTTATTTTCATTGCAATTTCACCTCCATAGTTACTCCTTAATGTTATATACATGAGAGGTTACCTATAAACAATTTTTGTGATTATTTTAAGGGCTTATTTATAATTTATAACAAGATAAATTCAATTAAAATTTCTGGAGTTCATGTCCCCCTTTTCAGAATAGCCCCATATTCACTTCTTTCCATTCCATTTCATTTCACAAATGTACTTTAGTCATGTACATATGCAAAATTATCAATCAATAACCCTTGTAACATTTCGAAAGCTTGTATATGATCTATATCTAACTAATTTCAAATGAATTTATGGAATTTAATTCCCATTTTTCAAAATAGCCACGTAAGGTCTCATTTTTGCTAAGTTTCATTCTCATTCTTGCACACGAACCCAACACACATGCATATCACCAATGAATACTTACACTTGTCATCAATAACCCTTAATTGCATCCTTTATAATCACGTATATTGTGTAGTGATTAAGGGTAACTTACCTTTAAAACTTTTTTCTTAAACATCTTGAATACCTTTTTACTTGAGGACATATATATGTCCTAAAACATTATCATAAAATCCGTAGTCATAAGGATAGTTCCATGTCCTTGAATATTTTCATAAAACATCATCCTTAAAATCATTTACAAGTCAATTGTGGGCTTGTTAAGGCAAAGCATATACGTTTTACCCTCCTTAATTAATTTTCTTTAGTCTTATATGAACATTTCTAATGTTCAAAGACATTTACATAAAATCATCTTTCATTAGTGGACGTTTTACGTCCAAAATATTTTCCTCATAACTCCTTTTAAAGAAGGACATTATCATGTCCTAAAAACATTATACACATAAGCCTTTATCGGCAAAGGACATTTCTATGTCCAAAAACATTTTTTATCTTAAATTCCTTTACCCAAGAGACATTTGATATCTCAAAATATTTTTGACATATCTTTCTTTGGCAATGGACATTCATATGTACTAAAATACTTTTCCATTTAAGCCTTTTGGAAATGGACATTCTTATGTCCAAAACCAGGTTTGACATAAATCCTTTTCATAATCCCTGTCTTGGGGCTTGTTTATAACAAACAAGGCATATATAAAATACATAATTCATTTTAATAAAATGCATTTGCTTAAAATTATTTTCTTTCATTCCTGTTATTTACACCTTTGTGTAAAACGTCCCATTTTTAGGGTGATCATTTCATAAAAATCCCTTTAGGATAACTTTTAGAAAAATACACTTCATGTCCCAATCTTTGGGTTTTTTCAAAAGTAAAACATAAACAAATGCATTTTTCTCCATCCAGTAGTGACACTTAACAAGTGATCACTCTACCTTTTGGAAGAGAATTCATACTTAACAGCACGCTAACCAAGCGGCTGTTCTTTTATCCTGCTCCCATCTCAGGGAGGGCGCCGCTAGCCTCCTGCCATCCCTTAGCGATTTGGTCATATGTAGAGTGGGCCTCGGCCATCCTGACCGTGCTCTACAACCGGCCTATTCCTTGTACTGGTGCACCATACATCATCCTAACGAACCGCAGTTCGTTTGGTTTAAAGAACCACAGACCGCAGCCCATGTCCTTTTAAACCATCATAGACCTAAGTCTGTACTTTAAAATTTTATTTTTGAAAAACATATCACAGACCGCAGTCCGTGTCGACTTGTAAAGCGAGCTCACCCACTTTAAACAAGTTGTCATTTGCAATCTAGTTTTAGGATGACCTTCCTTAAATTCTTTTAAAACCATTTGAGTAAAATATTTTGATAAACATTTGAAACGTTTGAAAAACCATGCATCTTAAAACTCTTATAAACTAACTCCAAAACTTTTGGATTTTCAAAAATAACCCATGTATTTTTCTAATATTTTCTTGGTTTCCATTTCAGGCCCTTTTTGCTCACAAAATTTATGCAATTATACCATCCCCTTCTCCACAACCTAAAAATTAAGTTATTGTCCACATATCTATTATACTATTTTTACATAAAGAGGGGTTTGCATAGTCTTTTGTATGCCATTTTAGCAACCCGAAATCAAACCATTTTATGAAATCACTTATTAGGTTGGTCATCCTTAAATCCCATTCAACACATCCGTATAAATATTTTTCAAAACATTTTCATCATAGGGTGTGTTTGGGAATGGATAAAAATTTTTATGAAAAGTTTTGGAGAGTAAAAGTTGTCAAATGATGTGATATGATAGGGGTAATGATGAGGAGTAAAGATGATAAAGTTAAAATAGATAGGTTAATTGTATGAGTAGTTGTGTAGAAATGATTGAAAAGTAGGGTAGTTATATGGGAAAATGTGAAAAAATGATTAAAAAATATGATAATTATAGAGAATGAAAAGTTTTAAATTGAAAACTTTTAAGTTGACATTTTTTCCTCGTTGCAAAACACACCCATAGATTTTCTTATCTAAAGGAAATCAAAAATTTTCGAATATCATTTCAAAACATATGGACTATGTCCAAACCGTTATTTATTATTTAATTATCATGACCTAGCAAAACAAATCTTTTTAATAAATCAATTCCCCTTTTCCTTTTTCTTTCATAAACATAATTGTTTATCACAAATTATTATAAAACTAACTCAAAACTTATTTACAAACAATACTTTATGAAAAAGGGTAAAATTCCCTTTTTCTTATAAAATACTTTTGAAACAACATCATAAAGAACTTGATTGCTTATAAGCAAATTCTTAAAAACTATCGACATAAAACGTAAAATCCTTTGAAAACATTATCATGGAAAACTTGCTTACTCATAAGCAAATTTCTCCATCCATTAACATAAAGCATTGTCAATCCATGACAACACTTGTGATAAATTCTTTATTTTAAAATCATTGTTTGCTTCCCATGAAGCAAATCTTGAGGCTTTTCCTTAAAGCCATCATTTTCCAAACTTAAGACTTTCATTAAAGCCCGTCATTTTCAAAACTTGTGGCTTTTCATTAAAACCATTATTTTCAAAACTTGTGCTTGCCCATTCGTTTAAACATAATCATAAACATTTTTAATCACATATCATCACATAGAAAGAAAATATCATTTTAGAAAGTTTGTTTGCTTATCTGAGATCGTCATAATCCCTTTCTTCCATTCTTTTCCTTGCCTTTGCCTAAATAAATAAAAATAACATTTCATTTATTCACATCAACTTCAAATACATAAATCCCTTAGGTTTTCCAATCTACATAAATTCATTTAGCTTAAACCACTTGTCTTTCAAGTTGGGTATTCATACGTATCGACATAACCTACACATATCAAATCATCCATTCATTTTTTTTAATACCCTTATGTAGGGTAATCTTACATATATATAATAATCATTCATTAAATCATTATTTGGACGTTCATTACCTTCATTTATCTTTTTTAATATATTTTTCATTTTTTGCACATCGGTGCTCATTATAAGCACTTAATTAATAACTTAGATATCATATAATAATCTCAAAATTTGAGATTATCATTATTTACTAAAATAGTAACCTAATACATGTGTTCCAATCATATCTTTATGCATTTTTTCATTTTAACACTTCACATAATCCATTGATCATTTTTAACATTAAAACATGAAAATCGGGTCTTATACTTAACCCTAAGTTTCATCCTTTCTAAAACCCATTTCTAATAGGTTAAATCCTCATAATCACTTATGATACTTATTTATATCACATTGTAAGTTAAATTTCATTACAAAAATCTAGAATTTAACATTTATCTTGATTTATTCCTTAAGCTGTCCATAATGCTGAATTCAGGCACACTGAATTCTCAAAATCTTGAATTAATATCAAATCAAGTATTTTTAATCTAAAATTCCTACAATACCTTAATAAATACATGAATTAATTAAAATAAATATTTTCAGCACAAAACATCAAGAATTTACATTTATTTTCATATTTTTACCCTGTTGGACAGCAGCATCCATTTTCTGATAGTCTAAATTACGTTAATTATTAGGTATATTTATACCCTTTATAAATAAATTTTTATTTTATTCTGTGATCTTATATATGTATTATATGTCTTGTAAACTTTTCAGCCCAAAATTCTTTGTATAAAAATTACTAAAAATAATTTGGTGCAGCTGAGCCTGACACCCGTTCAACCCTGTTCAGGTTGATTTTCTCAGGTTTTTAATTTCCCACATACTTACCCTTTTGATCTGAAAAGTTATTATTTCCTTAATAACCTTATCATTAGTCGTGCCACAAAATTTCATAATAAAATTCGTTCATTAACTATTTCTTCCCTATTTTCTTTTCCAGGTCCAGATTTACTACACATAAGTGTAGATTAAATGATATGGGCTGATTAATCCCCAAATTAAACTTTATAAATCAACTTATATAATTCATATAATCATGAATCATTATATAATTGTGATTAAACATCAAAACAGCAACATAACATAGGATTTAAGAAAATTTCAGTTATGATTTTCAACCCATAATCAAGGGTATACTTACATGTATTGGATCAAACTTGCACTCCATTTTTCCTAGCTTGAATCTCATTCTTCTTCTCCATTTTTCCTTCTCTTTTTCTCCTCTTTTTCTCCCTTTTTTGCTCCTCATGCTGCTGGAAAAAAAATGGAACGTGCACTGCCTTGCTTGGGGGGTTTCTCCCCTTAGCATTTTTCTCTCTCTCCCTTAGCACATGTGAACGTGCACCTAGGATATGACCTTTGTGGGCCCCACTTTCCACAGAAATTAAACATGATTAAGACGTGCTTATCCCCTATTGCTGACATGGCAAAATATGGTCCATTTAAATTAGCAAATTATTTTTAATAAATCCATTAAAATTCACATCATTAATGGATAAAATCTGTCCATATCATGCAACGTCCCTTTGCATCAATCTTTTGCCATTTTTTCCACCGAATTTTTACTTTAGTTTAAGGCTAATTAACTACCCTAGGTAGTAGCCTAATTAGGGGACCATTTAGCTTATTAAAAAAAATCATAAAAAATCACATAATGCAGCTTAGCCGTCCAAAACTATATAACTTACACTTACCACATTCTACCTCAATTTGGAATAAATATGACCTAGCTTAGGCTCATAACTAGGTACTTGCAATGTCATCTTTCTAAAACATTGAAAACAAACATGTGACTAGGGCAAACTCAGTAAGTATGTGTGTTCAATAAAATCAACGGCAAATTCATATTAAAACAATCATGAAGTAATGCCACCACATGCAATGCAAAATCTAGGCTCTCACTAGCCTCACACAGTCATGTCATGCTACAAACACACATATGAAACAAACCAACCTCATGTCCATCAAGGGGCATGAACAACCCTGTGCAAACTATGCATATGCATCACTCATGCCATATGTATCATGCTAAAATCATGTATCATGTTCATTTCAAATCATGCACCATCAATTTATTAAAATCATTCGCAAACACATAGCTAACAATACCAACCCATTTTCAAAGGGCCTAGCCCCAATTCATCAAATCAACATTTACATGTAAAAGCACACGCCAAACCATCTTGGAATCCATCCAAATACACAACTCATGTCAATTCATCACAAATTCCAATAAACATCCAACAATATCCTCAAGGACAAAGTTCAAGCCCCATTTCAATTCATATAATCCATATTCATCAAGCCCGTCACAACTTCCATTCTAAAAACATTTCTACATCACATTTGAGCCCAAGCATTTGCAACACATTATTCAGATCATTAAGGTTCTACACATCCATTTATACATGGTTTGTAGGCATTAAGCCTCACTTGGGCATTTCAACAAACATCTTATAGGCAACATATGAAAATCAAGCTAAACTCACTCAAAATTCTTGGGATTCTTCCTAACAGATAATAATATCATACGAAACCATTTCTAAACACTTCCATGTCATCCCTTACATGCATCTCCATCAAATTCTAACAAAAATCCAACATCATCTATGATACCCGGACCCAAGTAGGACTCAATGGGATGCATTGAACATATATATTTGATTTATGTGTGATTTAAATGAATTTTGAATGATTTTTGTGAATTATGCCACATTTTGAATTATAGTTTAATTAGGAATGGTGATTAAAAATTTAATCGCCGGAGCCCAAAGTGAGTCGGTATGACCCGTGGGGCTTAATGAGAATTTAAAGGTGAAAATGTGTTATCAATAATCATGTTAATTACCATGATTTAATTTATGGAGATTAAAGTGTAATTATGGAATTAAGGTGAAAATGATAAAGGGAATTAAGGTGAGCCCAATCTTATGATTGGATTGGATTAGGGGAATCATGATAGGATTAATGTGATAATTAATTATTTTTATCCCAAATCCAAAAGATAAATTCAAGTGGTCATAACTTGACGTAGAAACGTCGGTTTGAGATGAAATTTGAAACGATGGAATAAAATTATGTAATTTATGAGATGAATGGAATGAATTAAGATAATTATCATGGGAATTTGCTTTCTTGGAGAGCAAGTAACAAGTTTCTTAAGAGGTAAGTAAAGAAGGGCAATTGTGGAAAGTGAACATGGAATTTACTAAAATGCCTATGGGGTTGCTTGAGCAACAAGTAAAGTGGTTTATAAAAAGAAAAAAAAGGAAGAGCAAGGGCTGTTGCACGTTCCAGCAAGGGGGAGAAGGAGAGAGAGAGGGAGAGAGAGAAGGAGAGAGAAAGAGAGAGAAGAAGAGAGAAGGAGAGAGAGAAGAGAGGAAAATAAGAGAAAAATGGAGATTTTCTCCTAGGGAGCAGCTAGGGCACGTCCAACCCAGAAAAGAAGAGGAGAAAATAGTAGAAAAAGAAGAAGGAAAAATGGAAGGAGCAGCTCGGGAAGCTCTGGGCAAAGAATCGGTGAAAAAAAGGGTAAGTACCCGTTGAGTTAAGCCTTCTAATTTCTAAGTTTTCTTCTTGATATTGGAATCATGGTTTTGAATCATAATAAACCTCTAAATAAAGATTAATAACATTCTGGAATTAAGTATTGATTGAGGGTTTTGCATATGTATTGAAAAGAGATGAAAATATGAGAGCAAAACCTAGAAGAAATGAGGCAGAAATATAAAATATATAAGAAATAGTCAATGAATGAATTTTAGTATGAAGATTTGTGGTAAATCTAATTATTGGGTTATTAAGGAACGATCCAATTTTCACTTTAAAAGGATAAGCATGCTGTAAATTAAAAATCTGAGAAAATCAACCTGAACAGGGTTGAATGGGTGGCAGGATCAGCTACACCAAAGGATTTTTAATAATTTTTATATAATGAATTTTTGGCTAAAAATTTTATAAAATATATAAGAAATATTAAGGATAACAGAATAAAATAAAAATTAGGTTTTTATGGGTATAAATATACCCAATAATTTACGTGAATAAGGCTGTCTGGAAAGGGGTGCTGCTGTCCAGCAAGGTAAAAATACCCAAATAAATATAAATTCTTAATTTTTTGTGCTGAAAATATTTATTTTGGTTAATAAATGTAGTTATTAAGGTATTATAGAAATTTCAGATCAAAACTACTTGATTTTATATTAATTCAGGATTTTGAGAATTCAATGTGCCTGAATTCAGCATTATGGACAACTTAAGGAATAAATCAAGATAAATGTTAAATTCCAGATTTTTGTGATGGAATTTAACTTATAATGGGATATAAATCATGATTTAATATAATTTATATGATGATTTATGAATTGGTTGCTGATTTTATAAAGTATGAAACCTAGGGTTGCATATATGACTCGATTTTTCCATTTTTATATTAAAAATGGTATGGAAATGAGATTAAATGATTTATGGAAGTTATGTAGGGTAAAATACCCTAAGATTAGGTTACTTTGGACGCCCAAAAGGATTTGGAAAGATAAGTCTCAAATCGGATTTTTATGAATTTTATGAATAGGTGTCCAAATGGGGTGAAAACGGTACCCGCAATAGGGAAATAAGTTGTTGTTTTGAGAAGAGTTAATATATGGATTTATGTTGTGAAATCACACCTATTTTAAAACTTAGAAAATATAGTTCAAAGCCTGTATCAAGATGGAATTAAATAAATTAATTTAATAAGGTGATTAAGTTAATTTTCCTAAGTTTATTAGGATAATTACGCACACTGGGGGATGGAAAAATGTTTATGTGGAAAATGCAATTAATGCTAATTATCTGTGGCGCCCCAAACCCGAGCGTCACATCCTGAGCCTTACCTCGGGATCGTATTTATTGATAAACGTGATCAGGATTGTTGCCCTGTCACACGTCGGGTTTTATCGGATATTTATCCCATTAATTATATTCACATAGAAGTTCACATAGAAGTTTAATTCCCCATATCTCCAACTCATGCATAACTAAGCCATTTCAATCCATTCAACCCATATACACAGCATGATGTTCGTGTGACATTTCAGCATTTACTTAAATCAGATGTCACTGCATGTATAAATCATAGTCATTAATATAAGACATTCAAATAGTTTACATCTATTTAACATGGGTTTTCCTCATAATATAATAATTCTAAAGTTTTTTCATTGCATCCTCAAGCTTGCACTTGGTCCTTCGCCATTTTCTATCTTTCACCTGTCTTTGGGTTTGGAAAACAAAATCGTGAGTCGAAACTCAATAAGCAAGCTATTTGCATTTTACAGGCAAATCATTTCAGGCAACATTTTGCATTTAAAATCATATTGGAAAGCAACTTATACCTTATCAGAAGGTATACCACGAAAATATAAATCCTGTACCCATCATGAGTACGATATGCATAATGTCATATAAAAATATGAACATATATAACATATTTCCCTTAGGATGGAAGCTAGCCAGGCGACCATCCGTCCACGTCATCTCCCATTTCAGAGAGGGCACCGCCAGCCTTGAGCCTATTTTAAGCGACTTGGCCACACCAAGGGGGGACAAATGGTCCGCTTATACCCTTCAAGTGGACCTAGTACCTTGTGCACATGAACTTTTTATAAATCCATCTTTAACATGCTAGCATGGTTTTCACTTAGAAACTTGGAATCACAACATTTTTCATAACATTTATCAAAGGAAGTTTCATAATATCATATTGAAGTAAAAGCATCATTTCAACACAATTTAACTAAGGAATGACCATCCTTAAACAAAATAGAAATAATTTTCACAATTTCATCAAACAAGTTAAAGCCAAAATTGCATTTATATAAACAATTTAGAAAATAAGATTCATTTAGAAAATATGCTTGCTTACCTGTATTCCTTAGCTTTCCGACTCCGCTTTTTCTTTGCCTTTGCCTACATGAGGATAATATGATTTCTCATATATTTCTTTTCCTTGCATTCCATTTAGTTTTCCAACCCTTTTTATTCACTTATATCATTTATTTGACTTCTCAAGTCATTATGCATACACTTAGCATATACGTGCACATTTTTACACATTTCATCGGCTAACACATAACATGTATAATCCCATAAATAGGGTCATCATTCAATCACATAGAATTCATTCACTAATTATCATACATAGGTTCATTAACCTTCATTTACCATTTTTTTACTCCTTTTACAAAGAACACACTTTGTTGCCTTAGCTTCATTAATCAATTCCAAAATTTTGGAATTAACATCATAAAATTCTAAACAGATGTATAATCATGAAATTCATCATATTTTCAAACATTTTTGCACATAATCACATTCCATACATCATTCATCACTTATGCACATCTTTCCCTTCACATATGCCCATTTGGCAACACTTACATGACATATTTCATAAAATTTTCTAAGTTAGCAACTTAATCCATCTTTTAGCGTGTTAATTAACCCTAATTACCACCTCATTTAGGGTATTTTTATGAGATTTAATTCCATTAATCATAGGTTCTCAAATCAGCAACTTTAGAACCTATTTTACACACGTTTAACGTGTCTTTTGACACATAACCCTAAGCAGTTTAATAAATCTGAATTTTCAGCAACTAATCCCACTTTTATTAATCCAAATCTAGGGTATTAACACATGTTTAAATTCATAAACAAGTTTGTCTCAAAACAGCAAGTTACTTAACCGTTTCGGATCCCGTTTTCACTCCATTTATACATCGTTTCATAAATCCATAAAAAAATTAGATTTGAGTTTATTTTCCCAAATACTTTTGGGAATCAATAATAACTTAACCCTAGGGTATTTTACCCTAAATAAAATTCACAAATCATGCAAACCCATTTCCATAGAATTTTTAGCATAGAAATGAAGAAATCGGGTCATATACATCGCTTTGCCTTCCATATTTTCTAAAATTCATTTCTTAAGATCAAATCAACATATGTTCTGCATAAATACATGATTCATAACCTAATCTTATCATTTATTCAAAACAGAAACTTGACATGAGGATTCAAGATTTAACAAGTTGAATTTTCAACTCATATATCATTCAAAACTTCATTTTCACCATCTAAATCATGAGAATTCATGCATATAACCTAATATCAATTCCATATTAAATAAAAGGCATGTTAAATCATCATTTAGGAATTATTTAAGCATCCATTTCATTTTCAAGTTTTGAGTTTAAAACTCAAGTTAAACAACTCAACACAACACCTATACTTACTTGGTTAATGCACTCCAAACCCTAATCACTTGGAGATGATTTTCCTCCTCAAACTTCCCTTCTTTTTTCCCCTTCTTTTTCTTCTTTTTTTCCTCTTCTTTGCTGGCTCTAAAAGGGACATGAGCTGCTGCTCTTCTTTGGGGAAGAATTTTAGCACTTAGCCAATTTCCGAAATCTCCATTCCATGTGAACGTGCATGGCTTATATAGGGTTGGATAAGATCCAGATGCGGGCCCCACTTGCTGGGTTTTTTTCACACACATAAATGCTCACTTACCCCCCTTCATGTGCTGGTAAATTCTCAGACAAGTAAATGAGTTTTTATCATTTAAAAAAAATCCAAAACTTGCCCTCATCTTAACCTTCAATCTGCCTCCACCATAACGTCCATCTGCTGCCCATTTTTCTAGCAATTTTTTTCCATTTTTTAATAATTCCCATTTAAGGGTAAATAAGATAATTAATTAACCTTTAATTCATGTATTAATTTGGTGTTAAAAAAATTAATAAAAATGGTAGAACTTAGCACATTTCATTGCACGTTATCACCCCTATATGCTGTCTACATTTTCTACTTTCATGGCAGCTGCATTTTAATATTTTTTTGCTGGAAATCTTCATGATTAAATGCATATTCTCTATGTCCCTACATGTCAGCAATATTTGGGCATATTTTAAAAATAAAAAAAAATAAAAAATAAATAGCAATGAAGCCGATGGACGGGATAATGAGTTGCACCTATGCTCATGTTGCTCACTTTGTAGCTTCATCATGGTGGACATTTAATGACTGGATAATTCTTATGTTTTCATGTTTTATAATATTACATAAAATACGCTGAAAATGAGTTGCATTTGACACCTAATTTTCCATTAAAACCATGCATTTATTCCATGTACTCTGGCATTTAATGCATGGTACTCTTGAGGTACAAAAGTCAACGATGCATACCTTTTTCAATGCAGGTATTTTCCAACATGTTATGCTTAATCTAAACCTTCCAAAATATACATCTCATAATTTCATTCAACCGTTTCAAATTTCATCTGAATCCGATTTTCCTAGCTCAAGTTGTAACTGTTTAAAGTTAATGGTTGGATTTGAGATATGATCAATAAATCATAACATTAATTTCATCATGGATTTTCATAACCCAATAATTCCATAGTATCAAGCCCAACATCATCAACTTTCATTTCAAATTTCACTTGAATCCGCCTTACAGGCGTTGCGTTATGAATTTTCTAGTGTTTTTCCACTAAACTTGACAATTATCACTTAAATTCCCATAATTCATATTAAATAATGGAAAATGATCATCCATGATATATTGCTGTATTTTAATTACCAAAAATTTACTTTAATCCCATTGTCCCATATTAGCTCAAAATGATTACTCAAAGCATCATTGCTAATCCTTAACCCTAATTGCAAAAATTAGCAAAATCACATAATCATTCAAAATTCAATAATTACACATAAATGTCATATACATGATCAATGCATACATATGGGTTCTACATAGGTTAGGTTTCACAATCCTCCCCCCTTATAACAGGTTTCATCCCGAAACCGTCTATCCTTTAAATAATTGGGGGTATTTTCATTCCACTTCTTCTTTTATTCCCAAGTGGCTTCATTTTTGGAATACCGGTTCCATTGTACCTTTACGTACTCAATTTCCCGATTCCGAAGCTTTTGTACCTTGTGATCTAAGATTTTCACTGGCCTTTCTTCATAGTTCAGATAATCTTGAATCGGCAAATTTTTAGCCACTAATATATTTGTTGGGTCCGGAACATACTTCCCAAGCATCGATATATGAAATACATTGCGAACTAGAGCTAACGCCGGGGGTAAGGCTACTCGATATGCCAATTTCTCAACCTTTTCTAAAACCTCAAATGGTCCAATATACCTGGGATTCAGCTTTCCCCTTTTACCAAACCTTGTAACTCCCTTGAATGGCGTGACCTTTATAAATACATGTTCGCCAACTTCAATATTCAAATCCCTTCTCTTGCAATCTGTGTAACTCTTTTGCTGGCTTTGGGCAGTGAGTATACACTGGAGAATTGTTCTCACCTTGTCCGCCATTCGTTGAGATAAGTCTAGGGCTAACCTTTTCTCTCCAACTTCATCTCAGTTCAACGACGTTCGACATCATCGACCATACAATGCCTCAAATGGAGCCATTTGGATGCTAGCTTGGTAGCTATTATTGTATGCAAATTCCGCAATCGAGATGTACTCATCCCATGATCCTCCAAACTCCAAGGTACACATTCGGAGCATATCTTCAATAATTTGATTCACTCACTTTGTTTGTCCATCAGTTTGAGGATGAAAGGCTGTACTGAACTTAAGTTGGGTGCCTAGGGTTTCGTTCAAGCGTTTCCAAAATCTTGACATAAAGGTGGCATCTCGATCCGAGATAATCGACTTTGGCACTCCATGGAGTCGTACGACCTCTTTATAATAAACCTTAGCCAGCTTTTCTGCGGTATAAGTCCTTTTGATAGGTAGGAAGTGCGCGACTTTCGATAACCTATCTACGATTACCCATATAGAATCATTTCCTGCTTGAGTCTTAGGTAATCCTTCAATGAAATCCATGGTAATGTCGTCCCACTTCCATTTAGGAATTTCTAAGGACTGTAGCTTACCAGGCACTCTTTAGTGATTTGTCTTCACCCGTTGGCAAGTTAAGCACTTAGCCACGTATTCAGCGATCTCTATTTTCATATTATTCCACCAATATGCTTTCTTGAGATCCTGATACATTTTAGTACTCCCTGGGTGAATAGAAAAGGGTGAAAAATGTGCCTCTTTATGGATCTGTTCCCTCAACTCAGCTATATTAGGTATGCAAAGGTGACCCTTGTACCTATACATACCTTACTCATCAATAGAAAATTCAGCCAACCCCTTTTTCTTTATTTTCTCAACATGTGTATGTAGGTCTGTGTCCTTTTGTTGCGCCGTCTTAATCTGTTCAAACAGTAATGATTGTATGTATAATTGTGATAGTCTGGTCTGGACTCCTAGTGGACATACAATCAGTTCCATTTGTTCTATCTCCTTAAGCAACCCTTCTTCCTTAGTGATAAGATGAGCTAATTATCATGGGAATAAAATTTTGAAATCTATGAGATGAATGAAATGAATTAAGCTAATTATCATGAGAAGTTGCTTACTTGGAGAGCAAGTAACAAGTTGCTTAAGATCTAAGCAAAGAAGGGTAATTGTGGAAAGTGAACATGGAATTTACTAAAATGCTAATGGGGTTGCTTGAGCACCAAGTAGAGTGGTTTATAAAAAAAAAAAAAAAGAAAGAGCAAGGGCTGCTGCACGTTCCAGCAAGGGGGAGAAGGAGAGAGAGAGGGAGAGAGAGAAGGAGAGAGAAGGAGAGAGCAGAAAAGAGAAGAAGAGAGAAGGAGAGAGGAAAATAAGAGAAAAATGGAGATTTTCTCCAAGGGCAGCAGCTAGGGCACGTCCAACCCAGAAAAGGAAGAGGAGAAAAGAGGAGGAAAAGAAGAAGAAAAAATGGAAGGAGCAGCTCGGGAAGCTCGGGGCAAAGAATCGGCGAAATCGGGTAAGTACCCATTGAGTTAAGCCTTCCAATTTCCAAGTTTTCTTCTTGATATCAGAATCATGGTTTTGAATCATAATAAACCTCTAAATAAAGATTAATAACACTCTGGAATTAAGTATTGATTGAGGGTTTTGCATATGTATTGAAAAGAGATGAAAATATGGGAGCAAAACCTAGAAGAAATGAGGCAGAAATTTAAAATATGGAAGAAATATTTAATGAACGAGTTTTAGTATGAAAATTTTTGGTATAACTAATTATTTTGTGATTAAGGAAATACCTAAGTTTTAGTATAAAATAATAATCAGGTTTTAAATTAAAAATCCGAGAATATCAACCTGAACAGGGTTGAACGGGTGGCAAAATCAGCTGCACCAAAGGATTTTTAATAATTTTTATACAAATAATTTTAGGATTAAACTTTTAAAGGATATATAATAAATATTTAGGATAACATGAATAAAATAAAAATTAGTTTTTTATGGGTATAAATATACTCAATAATTTACTTGAATAAGGCTGTCTGAAAAGGGGCGCTGCTGTCTAGCAAGGTAAAAATACAAAAATAAATATAAATGCTTAATATTTTGTGCTGAAAATATTTATTTTAGTTAATACATGTAGTTATTAAGGTATGGTAGAAATTCAGATCAAAACTACTTGATTCTATATTAATTCAAGATTTTGAGAATTCAGTGTGCCTGAATTCAGCATTATAGACAACTTAAGGAATAAATCAAGATAAATGTTAAATTCCAGATTTTTGTGATGAAATTTAACTTATAATGGGATATAAATCATGATTTAGTATAATTCATATGATGAATTATGAATAGGTTGCTGATTTTATAAAGATGGAACCTAGGGTTGCATATATGACTCGATTTTTCCATTTTTATATTAAAAATGGTATGAAATTGAGATTAAATGATTTATGGAAGTTATGTAGGGTAAAATACCCTAGGATTAGGTTAATTTGGATTCCCAAAAGTATTTGGAAAGATAAGCCTCAAATCTGATTTTTATGAATTTTATGAATAGGTGTCCAAATGGGGTGAAAACGGTACCCGCAATAGGAAAATAAGTTGTTGTTTTGGAAGGAGTTAATATATGGATTTATTTAAGTTGGAAAATCTGAGGAATATAAGCATTTGAAGATGATGCATATAAATGAAATGTTATTTTCATTTATCTATGCAAAAGCAAGGAAAAGAATAGAAGAAAATGATTATAGCGATCTCAGGTAAGCAAGCGAACTTTCTAAAATGCTATTTTTTTTCTATGAGATTGATATGATTGAAATGTTTATGTTTATGTTTTAAACGAATGGGCAAGCATAACTTTTGAAAAAGATGGCTTTAATGAAAAGTCACAAGTTTTGAAAAATAATGGCTTTAATGAAAAGTCGTAAGTTTTGGAAAAGAATGGCTTTAAGGAAAAGCCTCAAGGTTTTCTTCATAGGAAGCAAGAAATATGTTTTAAGATGAGAATTTTATCATCAGTGTTGCTAAAGATTGCCAATGTTTTATGTTAATGAAATTGAGAATTTTGCTTATGAGTAAGCAAGTTCTCCATGATAATATTTTCAAAGAATTTCATGTTTGATGCTGATGGTTTTAAGAATTTACTTTTAAGTAAATAAGTTCTTTATGATGTTGTTTCAAAAAGTATTTTATCAGAAAAAGGGAATTTTGCCCTTTTTTACAAAGCAACAAATGTAAATAAGTTTTGCATTTCTCTTATGATGTTTAATGATAAATAATCATGTTATAAAAGAAAAAAAGGGAGATTTATTTATGAAAAAGATTTATTTTGCTAGGTCTTTATAATTAAATAATAAATGATGATTTGGACATAGTTCATAAGTTTTGAAATGATATTTGAAAAGTATTGATTTCATTTAAATAAGGAAATCTATGTTGAAAATATCTTGAAAAATGTTTATACGGATGTGTTGAAGGGGATTTAAGGATGACCAACTTCATAAGTTGATTTTCTTAAAATGGTTTGATTTCGGGTTGATAAAGTAGCATAGAAGAGATCATGCAAGGCTCCTTTATATAAAAATGACAAAATTGATATGTGAACAAGAAAATTGATTTTAAGGTGATTGAGAAGGATTTAGCACAATTGCATAACTTTTGTAAGCAAAAGACCTCGAAATGGAAACCAAGAAAATGCTAGGAAAAATGTGTGATTTATTCTTGAAAATCTAAAAGTTTTGAAATTCTTTTATTAAGAGGGTTTTAAGGTGTGTTGTTTCTCAAACATTTCAAATATTTGTCAAAATATTTTACTCAAAATATTTCTAAAAGAATTTAAGGAAGGTCATCCTAAAATTAGATTTCAAATAACAACTTGTTAAAGTGGGTGCGCTCGCTTACAAGTTGACATGGACTGCGGTCTGTGATGTGTTTTTTTCAAAATAATTTGTTTTAAAAAAGACACAGACTTCAGTCTGTGATGTTTTTGAGTTATGGATGCAGACAGAGGTCCGTGATCCCGATTTAAAAAGATATGGGTTGAGGTCTGTGGTTCTTCGAACCAAACGGACTGCGGTCCGTCATAATAATGTACGGTGCACCAGTACAAGAAACAGGCAGGTTGTAGAGCACGGTTGGGATGACCGGGGCCCACTCTACATAAGGCCAAGTCGCTAAGGGATGGTAGGAGTGCCAGCGGCGCCCTCCTTGAGATGGGAGGAGGATAAATAAACAGTCGCCTGGCTAGCGTGCTTTTAAGGATTCTCTTCCAAAAGGTAGCATGATCACTACTGGATGGGGAGAAATGTGTTTGCATACATTTTTCTTTCCAAAAGCCCAAAGATTGGAATATAAAAGCGTTTATATGAAAAATTATCCTAAATTGGATTTTTATGAGCCATTATGTATAAGTTACCCTAAAAGCAGGGTATTTTACACAAAATGTGTAAATATTAAGAATAAAAAGAAATGATTTTTATGCAAAAGTTTTCATGAAAAGGATTCATGACTTGTTTGCTATAAACAAGCCCCAAGATGGGGATTATGTAAAAGGGTTTATGTTGAAAAATGTTTTGGACATAAGAATATCCATTTCCTAAAGGGATTTATGTTGGAAAATATTTTAGACATAAGAATGTCCATTTCCAAAAGGTTTATGTGGAAAAAATGGTTGGACATGAGAATGTCCATTTCCTAAAAGGATTTATGTTGGAACATGTGTTGACATAAAAATGTCCGTTTCTAAAAGAGTTTAAGGGATAAAAGTGTTTGTGGACATATGAATGTCCATTGCCAAAGGAAACTATGTGAAAAATATTTTGAGACATCAAATGCCTCTTGACTAAAGGATTTTATGATGAAAAATATTTTTGGACATAAAAATGTCCTTCGCCGAGAAAGGCTTATATAAATAATATTTTAGGACATGAGAATGTCCTCTCTTGCTAAAGAATTTATGAGAAAAATGTTTTAGACGTAAAACGTCCACTGGCAAAAGATGGTTTTATTTAAATGTCTTAGAACATTGGAAATGTTCACTCAAGACAAAAGAAAATTAAATAAAGAGGGTAAAACATGGATGTTTTGTCTTAACAAGCCCAGAGGTGGCTTGTAAATGATTTTAAGAATAAATGTTTTATGATAATGTTCAAGGACATAGAAGTGTCCTCATGAACATAGGATTTCATGATAATGTTTTAGGACATATAAATGTCCTCAAGAAAAAGGTGTTCAAGATATTTAATGAAATAATTTTCAAGGAAGTCTTGCCCTAAAAAATAAAATGTTTGCTTACTGATTTATCATTCACGTTTTGTTTTCCAAACCTTAGACAGGTACCGGGAGACTCAAGCGGTCGAGGACCTAAGAAATGGAGAAAAGTTACGAGATAGTACCATGTGGGCTAAAAGGATTAGCCATGGTGAGTGAAATGATATGAATGGAAGTTTTCAGGTATGTTGATATATATGTGAACTTGTTTAGAGTTCTAAGTTCTAGGAGAACTAATGAAGGAATGAATGTATGTCTGGAATGGCAATGACATGATTAGGTCAAGAGGGCCTATGATGTATAACAACATGTTGAAATGGTTTAAAGGATATGTACAAGTGTACCATTACTTATGTTATAAATGAAATGATGATGAATGAAGAAACGAAATTTTTTTTGGACGAGATCCAATTAAAATCCCGCCGCGTGATCAGATCAACAATCCTGATTCACATTTACTAATCATTAAGATCTTGAGGCAAGGAAGTGACGTCTCGGTTTAGGGCGCCACATCATCCTCAAGAACAAAGTTCAAGTCCTATTTCAATTCATACAACCCATATTCATCAAGCCCATCATAAGTTCTAATCCAAAGTATTCAACATCGCATATGCTCCCAAGCATTTGCAACACATTATACACATCATTAAGGTTCTACACATCCATTTATACATAGTTTGTAGGCATTAAGCCACACTTGGACATTTCGACAAACATCTTATAGGCAACATACGAAAATTGAACAAAACACTCAAAATTTTTAGGATTCCACCCAACACATAATAATATCATACAAAACCATTTCTAAACACTTCCATGTCATCTCTTACATGCATCTTCATCAAATTCTGACAAACATCCAACATCACCCTCAAGCACAAAGTTCAAGTCTCATCTCAATTTATACAACTCATACTCATCAAGCCTAACATAAGTTCCAATTCAAATAATTCAACAACGCATATGCCCCCAAGAATTTGAAGCACATTACTCACATCGTTAAGGTTCTACGCATTCATTTATATATAGTTTCTAGGCATCAAGCCTCATTTGGGCATTTCAACAAACACCTTATATGCAACACATTAAAATTAAACTAAACTCAATCAAAATTCATGGGATTTCACCAACATATAATAATGTCATACAAAACCACTTCTAAACACTTCTATTTTCTCATTTACAAGTATTTCCATCAAAACCCCTAATTTTCAACCTCCCTACATTCTCTACACAAGCCCCATCTTTCAACGATTCATCTAAATCATAAAAGTAAAAACGATGCCCACTAACAACCACAAAAACATCATGATTCTAGCCCAAATCCATGTTTTGATTAAAAAAACAACCTACTTATCTCAAATTTAGTTTTACCCAAAAATCATCAAGATCTCCTAAACTCCGAGCTCTCTCCTTGATCCAAGAAGCTTCCTTGTTGTAAAAATGAAGTGAATCCAAGCACTTCTGAGTAGTTTTCCATGGGGTTGAGAGGTAGGAGCATGGGGAGGAAGAAAGGAGAGAAATGTTATGAAATGAGGAGGGTTTAAATCTCTCCCACATTTAAAATAGGAAGCAACATGGCCTGGGCTATGTTATCATGATTTGGGCCATGTGGGCCCATAAATGACCCATTTTTTGTAGACAACTCCGATTGAGATGATTATTTTTGTGTTGGATTCCTAACTTCCACTACTATCTCTCCACAAATTTCAGCTTAAAATTATATAACCATAAAAATTGACATACATTTTACTAAATAGTTTTACCGATAACTTTCACTCGTTCACAAGATAAGTATTCATAGCATGTCAAAACATTCACAACAAAAAATCAATTATTCAAACACATCTCTTATCATCATAATATTATATTTGGATTATTTATTTTCTCAAAACATGTCTTATAAAAAATTTTACCCATCAACTCAACTTTTTAGCAGTTTTGCCTCTACAACGGGTCTCATTTGCCCAAATCATATAAATCACTTCCAATGCCTCCAAAAATATTTTTCACATATCACACATATATCTAGCATCTCCTATATGGTAGAAACCACCACGTTCCATGTCATTTTCAAAATTTCACCCATTAAGTTCATTACTTACTGAATTTTCACTGTTAGCCTCAAATGGATCTATTCTCAAAATTATCATACCTAATTCGTTCCCAGACTTCATGAACTTAAATTATGATTATCATCATTCTCATGCAAATCATATCTCCCATTAATGATCCTTGGTCATTTCCATTATTATACTTCCCTTAGGCTAAAGTACACTATTAGGCCCATTTTCATTGTCCATGCAAATTTACCATTCAAATCTCACACACAACTAACTATATCCGTTCCAAACATGCTAGGCATCACATGCAATACCCAGACCCAAGTAGGACTCATATAAGTGAATTTAAGTTGTAAATATGATTTATGTATGAATTGATTGATTTATGAATGATTTTCATGAATTTTGTAATTAGGGTTGTGATTAAGAATGGTAATTAAGATTAATCGTCATGGCCCAATGTGAGTCAAGATGACTAAAGGGGTTTAATGAGGATTAGAAAATGCTAATGTGTCATGAATATTTATTTTAAATTTTCATGATTTAATTAATGAAAATTAGAATAAAATTATGGAATTATGTTGGAAAATGTAGAAAATTCATAACTTGACGCCTATAAGGCGGATTGAGATGAAATTTGAAATGTAAGCTCATGAATTTGGGCTTAACCTTATGGGTGGATTGTATTAGGGCAAATATGATGGGATTAAGATGATAATTATTTTTTTAATCTCACACCCTGGGGTAAATTTCAAATGATCATAACTTGACGTAGAAAAGTCGTATTGAGACGAAACTTGAAACGATTGAATAAAATTATGAAATCTATGCTATGGAAGTATTGGATTAAGATAATTACCATAGAAATATGCTTAATTAGAAAAAGGTGAGTAGCATTGACTTTGTGCACCCAAAAGCACCATAGCATTTATTAAAAAGCAATTGATTTAATGACTTGGTTTAATGCCCATGAGAGGTGTCAAATGGAGGTGAATTGAGCTGGATTTTTTGGGATTTTTTAAGGCTAAAATCCATGGAAAATTAAGGGCTTAAATTCATGGATTTAAATGCCAAATGTGTAGCAAAATGAGGAGTAGCTAAGATGGCAATGCAAGGGGACGCTCATGGAGATATATGCATGATTTTTGGATTTTTAAAAATCCCAAAATATGTATCTAAGTAGCTAAGCACCTAGGGTAACTAATGGGGCATTAAAGTAAGTGGAAAAATGTGCCACAAAATTCCAAAATCAGCAGCAACAAGGGGCGTCACCTAGTGGACAGCTTGGTTCCACTTGAATGTGTGGATTTTGATGATTTTTGTTAAATAGAAAATGAGTATTTTACTTGGGTAGAAAATTACCATGTCAACAAGGGATAAGTTAGAAATAAATTACCCTCAAGATATGTGGCAAAGTGGGTCCCATGAGCTGGTAAAAAATTATAAAAGCAAGGAGATAACCCATGGGGACGTCCATTTGCAAAGGGGAGAAAAAATTCTCAAAAAATCCCAAGTGAAGGAGCAGCCATGGACGTCTAAAACCAACAAGGAAAGAGGAGGAAAAGAGGAGAAAAAGAGAAGGAAAAAAGGGAAGAAAGATAAGAGGAACCAAGCTAAGAAGCTTGAATTCAAGTTTGAATCAATTCAAGTAAGTAGATCTTAAGTTTTGAATCATTTAAATCAAGATTTCTTCCCTCAAATTATGAGTCATGAATATAATTCATAATGAAATCTTAAAGGATGAGTTATGATTCCTTGATGAGGATATTAAATAATATTTTAATGGTATAAATAAAGTTAAGATTTCAAGAGGGTTAAATGGGATGTTAGGGTTGATTTTTGAGATGAAACCTATCTTGAAATTTCTTAAAACCCTAAATCAAGTTGCTGTTTAATTTAAGCATGACGATTTTGATGTGATTCATGTTCTTATGGATTACATATGTTGATTTGATTATATGTTAATGATTTTAGAAAAAATGGAACTTAGGGTTTCATGTATTACCCGATTTTTCCATTTTTATGATAAATATGATGCAAAGAGGAGCTTAAATGGTTTATGGATGAATTGTAGGGTAAATTACCCTAAATTGAGGACCCTTTGGATGTCCTATGTGGGTTGGAGGAGATAGCCCTAAATTTGATTGTTTATGGTATATATATGGAACGTCCAAAAGGGGGCCAAAACGGGTAACTTACATGTGAATTACGTTGCTGTTTGTAAATGGTTAATTCATGAATGTTATGGAGGGTAAAATACCCTAGGATTAGGTTACTTTGAATGTCCAAAAGGTTTTGGAACGATTTTCCCTAAATCTGATTTTTAAGGACATATGTATGGAAACGTCAAAATGGGAAAAAAGGGTACCCTACATGCTTAAGGTGTTGCTGTTTTGAAAGAAACTAAATTGTGAATTTTAAATATGTGATAATACCCTAAATTTGGGTTAAGAAAATAATGATTCTTTTCTGGAAATTATGATTTAAAAATATGTTAAGATTCAAGTATTGAAAGAGGCATTGAAAGGATGAAAAACGGGTCTTAACTTGGCTGTTTTGGAACCCAATGATGAATGGATTAAAATTTTGAATTTATAACCTAAATTATATGTAAATTAAGGGGTTTAATCATGTTGAAATTGGGCGTTATTTTCTGTGTTAATAAATTTTAAGAAACACAGAATACATGTGTTGTAAGTTGAAGGTATGTGGAAGGTTATGTATGGTTGAATGACGAATGACTAATATGAATTACTAAAATGAAAAAATGCATGATTATATTTCTGTATGGATAATTTTTTATTATCTCAAAATTTGAGATTTATTTATGAAGCCCAAGACGTCAATTATATGCTTAAAATGAGCATTGACGTAGGAAAAATGTAAAACTGGATGAAAAATGATAAATGGGATATATAAATCCCCACATGTTTATTAATGAATGATTATTATGTGTTTACCCTAAATATGGGTTTAGAACGAAATATAGAATTGATGGTATGATGCACAAGTGAATGTTATGTATGTATGTCCGACTTAAAATTCAAGTTGGTTATGTGTGAAATGGATTATGAGATTGGAAAACTGAATGAATGCAAGTAAATGAAATTATTATGAATGAAATGCCATTTTTATGTATAGGCAAAGGAAAAAAGAAAAGTGACACGGACAGCTAAGGCAACGAGGTAAGCAAGCAAATTTTCTAAATGCTTTTGTTTTATCAAAATGTGATCAAATGTTTATCAATAATGTTCTAACTGTTTGAATGGTTTTGTAAATGATTGATTTAAATTCTTTCTAAGATGTTTAAGGATGGACATTCCTTTATATCAATGTGTATTGAAAAGATATTTCTAATATGATAAATGAATTGCTCACTGTTTCTCAATTATTTATGACAAGTGATGAAACATGGATTTATGAAAGAAAAATCATGCTAGCATGTCAAGGATCATGTTTATGAAAGGAATCATGTGCACAAAGCATGAGGTCCACCTCAAGGTGTAAGCGGATCGATTGTCCCCCTTTGATGCGGCCAAGTCGCTAAGGTAGGCCTCAGGTCGGCGGCGCCTCCTTGGATTGGGAGAGACAATGAAGATGGATGGTTGCCTAGCTAGCTACTATCCTATGATGTCATGTTTTAAAATAATACATTGCATTGTTTATGATATAACCTAGATGGGTATAAGAAGTATGTTTTCATGATATACCCTTGAGTGGATATAATGTTGCTTTCCAAGATGTTTTAAATGAAAATGAATTGCCTGAAAACCTTATAGCTTGCTTATTGAGTTTCGACTCATGATTTTGTTTTCCAAATCCTAAAGACAGGTGAAAGGAAGAACCAAGCAAGGAGCACAGGTGGAGATTCAAGGATAAATGAATTTCTATGAGTTATCCGTGTATGAATTTATGGATTGAATGGTTGTATGATGGCATTAAATAGTTATTTAATGTTGTATAAGAATTATGTTATATTTTATGACTATGGATGTCGGAAAAAAATTTATGGTCAAATGTTAAGGTATGAATTATCATTTTATGATTAAGTATGGATTTTATGATATCACATGTGTATATTCAGATAATATAATGACCTAGAAAGTGCATTTGATAGAAATTGGAATGTATGAAATGATATAAACTCCTAAGGAGTTAAGATTAAGTGGATAAATATCCAATAAAACCCGCTGTGTGACAGGGCAACAATCCTGATCACGTTTACTAATCAATAACGGTCCCGGAGTAAGGCTAATGTTGTGATGCTCGGGCTGGGGCGCCACATCACACCCATGTCTAAATACATTTCAAAATGAATCAACTCTAAATAATGCCCTTCTCTAGTCCAAAATCTGTATGAGAGTCGAATCTCAAATATTTATCATTTAATCAAATCAAGTATTCTTACAAGTCCTAGACAGTCTAAGGAATACATGAGAAGTCATATTGGGCTTTCACTAAACCATTTGTCAAAATTTACCCCTCCAATTTCTATCAACCAAATTCTTTTAATACATTTGAAAGAATTTGGACAATCTTTTACTAATTCAACCTATTAATTATCAAAATTTTATTATAATATGATTTTCAGACTATATTATACACATGATTGACTATTTATATAGTTGCTAATAACCAAGACATTACAAAAATAATCAATGACCGAGATAATATGTAGCTTGTTCTTTGCCTTGGGCATTTTCTTGTGCAAGTAATGCCCTAGTGATTGTGGACTGACAGCAATTCAAAGAATAAGCGGCTTTCCTTTAATTGGGTTTGTCAAAACAGGAGGCTTTTGCAAATGGCTTCAAAAGCTCATTGACAATCTTCATCCCACTGGAATGTCATATCTTTCTTCATCAACTTGTAAAATGGCTGACACCGACATGACAAGTTAGAGATAAAACTTTGAATATAAGATAACTAGCATTACAAGCTCTTGAGTTCTTTAAGGTTATGTGGAGGTATCATATTTTGAATTATTTTTGTTTTGAGAGGGTCAACCTCGATTCTCTTTTGGACTACTATAAACTTAAGAAATTTTCTAGATAACACCTAAATACACATTTGAGAAGATTCATCTTGAGATCATATTTTCTTAAACGCGGGAATACTGACCTCAAATCTTCTTGGTGCCTTTTGTGGCCATCAGATCTTACAACCAGGTCATCGACATAGCATTTGACATGTTTATGCAACATGTCATGAAACATTGATAAGTTGCTCCAACATTCTTGAGTCCAAAAGACTTGATTTTATAACAAAAGACACCCATCGGAGATCAAAATACAATTGTGACTTCATCTATTGAAGCCATTTTGATTTGATTGTATTTAGAATACCCATCCATGAATGAGAAAATGTCATACAAGGTTATGCTGTCGATCAACAAATTAGTAAAAGAGAGAGGAAACTCATCCTTCGGGCATGTTTCATTTAGGTCTCGAAAATCCACACAAATGCGGATTTGCCCATTCTTCATTTTGATATGAATGATGCTAGAGATTTGATAATTTTCAAAATTTTCGTAAAATTTAATAGTAAATTCACACCTTTGAGTATAAAAATGTTAGTTAAATACAGGTTTTACGTAAAATTTCATGAAAACTATATTTTCAATAAAATCTTTAATTTTGTTATAAAATGGGTCATTTTGCATTACTTTTGAAAATATAATATAGGCAGACAATTACATATGTTAATAGGAATTAAATAGGCTAAAAATTAAAATAACTTTAAATATGTATTTAGCTTATTAATATAATTCAAGCAAATTTATAGAGTGCTTTAATTGGATAAATTATAGACAGATAATTATAAATATATATAAGTACAAAGTAGACCATCGTATATTTTTAGAAATAAAATAAATTAATAAGTTCAATATTAATCTTTTAATACTTAATGTAAGAGTAAAAATTACAAATATTTAAAAAAGGTTAATATGTGAAATTATTTTAAAAATCAATTTAGTGGCATCTATCAGGTTTATTAATTTCAGCTTAATCAGTCGTGTAGATGACAGTTGCATGTGCACCAGTTTAGGTGCACCACTAGAGCATCTTACAACTATGCTCCACCATCCACAAATCGTAACCAACCATGGCTACCTTTCTTCCTCCATCAGCAGTTGCCATTCACGATTCAGCTAACTGCTTCCAAATCAAGCATCTTGATAACCATGATTGCAGCCACGCCCAAAACCATGAGCAAAATTACAGCAACCATCTCCAGGTTAACGCCCAGCCATCCCTAACCAGTAGCCGTCCAACTGGTAGAAAAATCGAGCAGCAGAACTCGGCATAACAGCAAAATAGAAACCCAAACCCACAGATCCACGGCCTCGAATCCTCCAATTCCAGCCACTTTCGGCCACACGGACAATAGAACCGACAGACCAAGTATTAGCATCCAGGCTGCAATTGAAAATCGGTAGATAAAAAAAATAAAAACCAGCAGCAGCTATATCCCATCTCTATCAGCAGTCAAACATAAGCAAACTGCTGCAACCATTGATGGATGTTTCAACATATCTATTCATCATAACCATCTGCCAGCGACACATCCCTTTAAACGAACACCATCCAACGCAGCAACCTTCCACCTTTGTTCCATTTCACCGGCCATATTCCCTCCTCTCATCCATCAATTTCCAGCCATTGAAATCAAGCAGGTAAGGAGCAATTGATAACTCTATGAAAATAGAATTATTAACACTCATTTTGTACTTAGTTTGGATGCTAGTTCAAGAGAAATATGTAAATTTGCATAGATTTTGCATTAGTTTTCATCATTTGTGTGTTCCTTACATCATTTGTAGTTTCATCCATTTTTAGTTAAATTTAACGTCAATCATTTCATTTTAGATCATTTTAATTTACTAGATTATATTGGATTGCATTTACTTGTATTCGTATTGTTTTTGCTGGAGGAATGTTTGTGTCTGGTATGCAAATTAAGAGAACAAAAGGGTGGAATGAGAAAAAAAGTGTTTGAAGTTGTCAAAAGGCAAATTTGGCTCTAGCATTCCCGTGGCTACAACACCTGTCCAACGACTTAAGAAGTTGAGCTATCAACCTGTTTAGGAGCACCGTGGCCCGCAACCATGAAGGTCATGTGTGAAAAATTTGACTCGTATGAAGCTCCAAATACTATGGGATATAAAATTTTCTTTTAGAGTTTCAAGAACATAATTTTGAGGGCTTGTGGCTACTATGTGTGGAGGAGAAAAACCAAGGCTTTAATTCAAGGAGAGAAGATCGAGTAGAGACAAAACTGTCAACTGCAAATCCATTGAGTTTCATCTCTACTTCTTTTTTCTCTTCTTATTTTTATTTTTCGTCTCACTTGGGATGATTGTAAACTTGATGTTGAAGGGATTTTATAGCATATTTTTGGGCTAAATCTTCTTACAGTGGGAGATATGTAAGATTTTATATCATAGGCTATGTTATTTGGTTTTGTTGTATTTGAATGATAAATAATTGTGTTGTAACTTTTATTATATAGGATTACCCTTATATATCATGCTTAATGTGTTTACATGCTTTGCAACTTATAGATTGATTGAATATTCAGATTCATACATGGAAAAGTGGAATTTGAATAAGATTTATATATAAGGCACAAGTTTCCATTTACTTATGTTGGTTGGATGTTAATATAAATAGGAATATGCCTACTAATCTGGTGTAATCTTAATCAAGTTATGTGGTTATCAGCCTTGTTTTACTTGGATGTATGGGAACATAGCAAATAACTAAAACAAGGTTAGATTTGTATGAGTTAAAAAACATATATGAATATAAATGAACCTAGATTTATAATCTCTAAATAACTAACTTAAAAAGGAACTAATTTAACATAGCTATTGGTCAATGAATTTATACTCCTATCCATCATAATCATCTCAAGGCAAACTCAGTAGTAGCTATCCGATCTTCAATCATTTATTACTTTTCTTAGTTTAGTTAGAATTTAGTTTTTTGAAAACAATTCTCATTTAATTTACCAATTCACTTTAGAAATTGAATTTTAATGTGCTAATTGGTTTGACATAATCCTCATGGAAACGATACTCTTGTGAAACCCAAACCTAAGTAGGACCCCATACATGTGCATTTGACATGTAAATATGAATTAATTATGATTTAATTGATTTATTGATTTTAGGGCTATTGATTAAGGATGGTGATTAAGTTAATCGCCATAGCTCAATGTGAGTCAATGTGACTAAAGTGGCCTAATGAGGGTTGAAAAATGTGAATGTATTATGAATAATTATTTCATTTATTATGATTCAATTAATGAATATTATGATGATAATTATGAGTTTAAGGTGATAAATGTTACAAAATTCATAACTTGACGCCTATGAAGCGGAATGAGGTCAAATTTAAAAGGTAAGCACAATATTTTGTGCCCAACCTTATAAATGGATTGGATTATGAAAATTATGATGAGATTAGGGTGATAAATATTTATTTTCATCCAAATCCAAAAGTTAATTTCAAATGACCATAACTTATGATAGAAAGGTCATTTTGAGATGAAATTTGACATGAATGGTTAAAACGATATGATGAATCTTATGAATGGATTCGATTAAGCTAATTAGCGTGGAAAATTACTTAATCACAAAAGGACAAAAGAAATTAACTTTTGTCCCATAAAGTAGCATGCCCATTAATGAAAAGTTAAGTGAGTTAATGGTGTGATTAATGGCCCAAATGAGGTGTCCAAAGAGGGTAATTTTGAGCATAATTTATGAATTATTTTAAATGCAAAAATTCATAAAATATCCAAGAGTTTAATGCATGGCTTAAGGCTAGAGGGTGTAGCCTTAAGAGGCCAAGTGAGGTGGCCATAGATGGGACGTTCAAGGGGGATTTTGAGCTGATTTTTGTGACTTTTCAAACGATAAAAATAACATGTAATTAGCCAACATGACTAGGGTGGTAAATGACATTAAATTGGGCAGCTTTTGGATGGCATAAAATGCCAAAATCCAAGCCACGTGGGACGTCCAAATAGTGGACAACAAGATAGCCTGAAATGAGATAATTTTTTATATTTATAAAATATGATAAATATGTATTTTACTATGGTGACATTTTGACAACTCATTAAGGGATAAGTATACATTAAATTATCCTCAAATGAGGTAGAAAAAGTGGGCCCCAAAAATTCAGAAATATAAAAGAAAGGAAGAGTACATGTGTGGTGGCCCAAACCGGGGTGCCTAGAAGCCTTACTCCGGGATCTTGTCGATTGGTAAATGCGAGTCAGGATTGTTGCCCTGATCACGCGGCGGGTTCTTAATTGGATCTCATCCAATTTTTTTTTCTTTTCATTCGTCACTTAAGCATACACTTTATTTATAATAGACTCATCCATATCATCATAAAACCATTCATATCTTCTTTTTATTTAAATAATTCACATAAGTATAATCATGTTTGTAATATTCATAAAACATGTCTTCAACATGATTATCATACATTTTTCCCTTTGGATGCATACATAGAATTGCAATTAAATTTGCAGGTCATTTCTACGTGGCATCCTTTATGAGTCAGCTCCATAGCCTGTTTGTCATTTTGAAAACACATATGAGTAATAATACTCAGTAAGCAAGCCTTTTTCTTTGGCAAGTAAACATTTTTCTTTCACTCAAATGCATTTTTCCCCATTTGGTAGGAAACACTTACCAAGTGATCAATTACCAATGAGACAGAAACCTTTTATGCATTTCATGAGAATGCAATGTATTCATTCATTCATGACTTTCTTTGTGCCTCCAACCTCTGGGAGGACGCCGCTGGCATACAGCCCTTGCGACTTGGCAATAGTGAAGGGGGACCCTCTGATCCGCTTACTACCTCCACCAAAGCCTCTTCCTTGTGCACCATGTTCATACATATGCCGGCATGACATGCTCCATAAAACTTGATAAATCATTTAGAAAGTAATTTAACAAGCAGTTAACAATTATTTCATGTAAAGCATTATAGGAATGACCATCCTTAAATATAATTCATAAAACATGTGAGCAAACAATTTGCAATCATTTAAAAATATTTTAGAAAGCATATAACTTGCTTACCTCCTCAGTCTATGTCCTCCGCCTTTTCCTTTTCTTTTCCTATACAAGGAAAAATGATATTTTATCTATATCATTCCATGTCTTAGTTTGCTTCCCATGCATGCTTTATAATAATTCATTATCTCATTTCTATAAAGGTTAATCTTATAAAGATACTTGGTCATTACCTCCTTATATAGATTTTTTTTCATAAATTCCTTTAAAAATTCCATCTATATATTCTTTAAGATATAAATACTAATCTCATCTTTTTCCACCCAATTACGCTTTTTATTGTTCATGGATTACTATTATGATCACTATTCATGGGTACTGTTCACGTTTACTGTTCACCCGAGGTTACTGTTCACAGCGACGTGGGTTACTGTTCCTAGGTTCCAAAAATTGACATTTTTTTCAAAAATAAAAAATACCATGACATAGCTTATGTTTAGTATTTCATGGAAAAATTCATGAATTTTGAATCTATTATCATTAATTTGGCTAAATAAATCATTTCTCCATATACTAAAAGTCAACATAATTTCACTTAAACATAATCCTTAAATCCAAAAATCATGAAATTAATATATCAACATTCCAACATCATAAATATTCATCCCATATCATCATTTAGCAATATTGGAGCATTATTTACACATATCATATGCTATCTTCCCGAATGCTCTATCTTTGCTCCAAAATTTTGATGTTTTGGCATAATTCCAATTAAGTATTATAACTATACTTATTTTCTCATGCTTAGGCCTTATCTAAGCATGATTTTACCCTACTTAATATCCAAAAGAAATTTGGTTAGAATTCACTTACCCAAAGTGGAGATATCCCTCTTCTTCTCACACTTTCTCTCTCTAACTTTCTCATCTTCTTTCCTTGGACGTGTGGGGGGGTTTGGGAACTTGATCTTCCTCAAATGGATCTGGTATGAAGTGCATTTGGACGTCCACCCCTGCCCCTATTTATAGTTTTTGATTTTTCATCAAATTGCAATTTACCCCCTAGCTCAAGGTATTAAATTATAAATGTATTTTTTTCGAATTTCTAAAAGGTGATTTGAGCCACGTGTAGCCCACCCTACACTGTTCATGCCCCCTATGGCAGACCTAATTTTCATAATTTTTTTGATTTTTAAAATTAATTAATTTAAGCTAATTTAATCCTAGCCCTTGATTTATGATGATGATGAATGTGGACCATTGATTTTGATCAAAAATCTCAACCACCCCCTGCTCACGCCCCTGCCATTGCTGATTTTCATTTAATTTTTTAATTTTTAATAAAAAGTCAAAAGGAGAATTAATAAAAAGTTAAGCTACTTTTTAATTTCCATTTGACGTTTTATCTTGACCCTTAATTTGTAATTTTCATCACATCTTAAACCATTCATCAAGTTCATCATGGATTTTCAACCATCCATAAAAAATTTCATCTAAATCCGACGTCCAGATTGCAAATTATGAATTTTTCTTTAATTTTTCACTAAAATCCGAAATTCTATTAAAATATCAAAAAGTATTACTATTTTGTCCTGTAGTGATTAAATCTCCTTTTTTTTCATTTTGTGATTAGGTTAATCTACGTGATTAACTCTTAATCACCTCGATTACTATTCACGTGGTTTAATCCCATAATTGCATTTCTTTAACCTCTAATACACATGTTTTCATACTCATGAATATATATTTTATTAATACCTTACCTAGGGTTTACAACCCTAGGATTTTGTACACGTCTCTAAGATCGGGGTTTCACAACATGGGACGTCCACTTTTGGGCAAAGTGAAAGAGAGAAAAAAATTCTCAAAGGAAAGCAGCGAGGGGACGTCCCAAGGGGGAAAGAAAAGGAAGAAAAGGAAGAAGAAAAGAGGAGGAAAAGAAGAAAGAAAAGAGGAGAAACCAAGATAGAAAAGTTAGAGCAACATCTCTCCAATTCAAGTAAGTGTTGAGTTGAGTTTGGATCAATAAATTTTATGAATTTTAGCTTCATTTATGGGTCATGAATTTAATCCATAATGAATCCTTAAATGACGAGTTATGATGCCCTTAATTAGGGTATTAAAAAAGGAATGAATGAAAAGAACGGATTCAAGAGTTCAAGGGAGCTAGGTTTGACATTAAGATTGATTATGACATATGAACCTAGCTGGAATTTTTCCTAAATTCCATTTGATGTTGCTGTTTTGTGGTGCCCCAACCCGAGGCATCACATCCTTACTCAAAGACCTTATCAATTGGTAAATGTGAATCAGGATTGTTGCCCTAATCACGCGATAGGTTCTTAATTGGATCTCGTCCAAATTTTTTTCGTTTCATTTCTTTTATCTATTACCATTCATTTCTTTACATTCCACACCATTCATCTTACAAGCGACAATATACTTGTAATCAATTGCACATATTAAGTGCGCATTTCATTCATGACATCTCAACTTGCCCTTCTACAATAAGGGTCCTCTTGACTTAATCATGACATTTTCATACATACATTACATACATCCAATCATCAGTTCATATAGAACTTAGAACTTTAAATAATTTCACATATATCAGCGTAAAACATTAAAGCATATCGTCTCACACATCCTGGCTAATCATTTTAGCTCACATTTATATATCATCTCTTACCTTTCCTTAGATGCAAAGGTCCACAACCTCTTGAGCTTCCCGGTACCTGTCTAAGTTTTGGGAAAACAAATGTGAGTGATAACTCAGCAAACAAGCATTTTGGGGCAAGACTTTCCTTTAAAACATTTCCATAAACATCTTGAACACCTTTTTACCTGAGGACATTTGTATGTCCTAAAACATTGTCATATAATCCTTTGTTTATGAGGACAATTCTATGTCCTAAAATATTTTCATAAACATCAATTCTTAAAACCATTTACAAGTCACGTCTGGGCTTGTTAAGTCAAAACATATGTGTTTTACTGTGGCGCCCCAGCCCGAGCGTCACATCCTTACCTCAGGATCTATCAATTGGTAAATGTGAATCAGGATTGTTGCCCTGATCACGCGGCGGGTTCTTATTGGATTTTTATCCAGTTAATCCTAACTCCTTAGGATTTTATATCATTTATACATTCTATTTCCATCAAATGCCATTTTAGGCCATTATATCATTTGAGAATTACACATGTCATCTCATAACCTGCATACTTATTCATATCATGATATTTCATGCCTTAGCATTACCCATAAAAAATTTTTGCCAATCCATAGGCATAAAACATAACATAATTCATATACAACATTAAATAATAATTTAATTGTTAACATTCATTTTCATTGTTAACATTCATATAACCATTCAAACCTTAGGTTCATACACAGGTAACTCATAGAAATCCATTCATCCTTGAATCTCCACCTGTGCTCCTTGCCTCCTTCCTTTCACCTGTCTATGGGTTTGGAAAACAAAACGTGAGTCGAAACTCAGTAAGTAAGCTGTATATTTTGCAGGCCATCCATTTTGAAGGCATGTTTATTCAAAAACATTTTTCTCCCTTCGGTAGAGACACTTATCAAGTGATCAACTACCTGTGGAGCAAAAACCTTTTCATAAACATTTCATGAAAATCATTCATGAAAAACCATTCACATAAACCACTTGCAAACATTTAATAATCATTGGATGTGCAAATTCATCATTTCCATTAATGATGTTATCCTTCATGTGAGGGTACGCTAGCACGGGGAACATTATACCATGACATGTCCTTTTCATCTTTGGCGCCGGACCTTCCGACTTGGCAACGTCAAAGGGGACTCCTTGTCCACTTACTACCTCGACTAGCCTACTTCATTTCCATTCCATGCATGTCCTTTAGTCACCCCGGCATTATATACCTCCTTACACATGGAACTTGTCATTCTCATGTAGAGAATTCTTTGCACCATCCCTTTCGAAACATCGTTTCAACGAAACATCGTATAAACTCATGTTTCAACACATTTCAAGCATAATTGCGAAACCATAGGCAATCATTTATTTCAAAAGAAATAAAAATTTCAATACACATATAAACAAGGAATGGCCATCCTTAAATACCTTGTAATGAAAACCAAAATTATTTAGAAAGCTGCTTGCTTACCTTGCTTGCTTAGCTTCTCGTTTCGCTTATCCCTTTGCCTTTGCCTATACATATAAGAATGATATAACATTCATATATTTCCTTTGCTTGCATTCAACTCAGTTTTCCAACCCATTTCATATACATCCATCATTCATTTGACTTCATAAGTCATTATACACATATATGGCTTATTTTGCACCCATTATCATAACTTACACACATTCGGCCATTATACAACATAGCATATACATATAACCTTAAAATTAGGGTATTCTTTCAATATCATAAAATTCATTCCATACACATCATTCATAGCTTCATTAAGCTTACTTTTCCATTTTCCCCATTTTTCTCAAAACACACATACGGGTGTTTCTTCTACATACATATCTTTGCCTTAGCCTTATAATTCAAGTCCAAAAATTTGGATTAATATCATATCATTTCAAACAGATATATAAACATGGGATTCATCTCATTTCCATGCATTTTTGCATAAAAACATTTTTCATAGGTCATTCATCACCCGTTTACCGTTATCCCTTCACATAAGCTCATTTAGCACTTAAACACAATGTATTTCATAAAATTTCCTAACTCAGAAATTTAATCCATTTTTCAGCAGGTTAATTAACCTTTAATACCACTTTACTTAAGGTATTTTCATGGGGTTTAAAATCCATTCTTCATAGGTTCCCATAACAGCAAGTTTGGAACCCGTTTTCCACCCGTTTAACGTGTCTTTGGACACATAACTATGGGCAGCCCTAAAATCCGAATTTTCCAGCAATTAAATCCATTTTTCTCAACCCATTTTCTAGGTTTTAACATATATTCAACATTCATACATTATCATTTCTCAAAACAGCAAGTTACCCTTACGTTTTGAGACCCGTTTCGCGTCGGTTCAACGTTCTTTCATAAAAATCGTAAAAATCAGATTTAGGGTTTATTTCTCCCAAATATTTTGGACATACATCATACCTTAAACTTAGGGTATTTTACCCTACATAAAATGTATAAAACATGTACACCCATTTCCATAGGTTTTTTAGCATATATCTTGCAATTTCGGGTCATAAACCCTACTTCATGTTCCATAACTTCAAAATTTCATCACTTAAGCATAAAACCTCATATTCTTGGCATAAATACATGATTCATAGCTTAATCAAAATATCAAATCCAAACAGAAACTTATCTTAGAGATTTAGGGTTTAACAACTTGGATTTTTCATCCCTTATGCATGCATAACTCCATTTCCATTAACTTTAACTTAAAAATTCATGATTAAAACTTAATACCCAATCCATATTCATGCAAAGGAATGTTAAAACATCATTTTACAGATTCTTTAAGCATGATTTTCATTTCCAAGTTTTGAGTTTAAGAACTCAAGTTAAACAACCCCAAAATCATCACATACTTACTTTGATTTGTAGCGAATCAAATCTTAGCAACTTGAAGTAATTTCTTCTTCAAATTTCCTTCCTTTTTCCCTTGATTTTCTCCCCTATTTCCTTGAGAAAATTCGTGAGTTTTTGATGGTTCCCTTGGACGTGTTCAGCACTTAGAAAATGGTCTCACAATTTCATCTCAACTCAACGTGCAAGGGCTTATACATGTTGCTAGAATTTTTCCAGCAGTGGCGCCCACTTGTGCTGCAATTCCACCCCTATTCAATGCTCCCTTATCTACAATATGAGGTGGGTGAATTTGGGCCAAGTAAAATGCATTTTTACTTTTTACAAAAATCACAAAAATCTGCATCACTTGACCGTAATCTGCATATCCATTTCAAGCCCAAATCTGTCCAGATTTTTGCATCCCATTTTTCATTTTTATTTCATGTAAAAACGTGGGTAATTTATGCTCCTAATCACCCTTTAATTCCTCCATAAATTTGGTGTTAAGAAAAATTAATAAAATGGCTAAAACTGCCACTTTTCTACACATTATTCCACCCACCATGTTGTCCACATTTTCAGCAGTATATACCTACCTTTTTGCATTTTTTAATTGCTGAAAATCTCCATTATTGAATGAAAATATCATGTACTTACATCCCTGCAACATTTAGGCATTTTTGAAAAATAAAAAAAATCAATTTGGACAGCCCAAATAGCCTTGGACGTCCCTTCCTTGCCACCTTCTCCATGACTTTGGAAAATCCATCATAACTTGCATTAAATGGATGGATAATTTCTATATTTATGCTTTTTCAATAAATAAATAAAATACCCAAAGAATGGTCTGAAATTTTCCACCTCAAATTCCTTTTGCATCAAGCATTTATGTATGGTACTCCACATTAATGCCTTGGTACTTTTGTGGAGCATAAGTCAAACATGCTCACCTTTTTCCATGCAGGAATTTTCTCAATACTTCATGCATAATCCAAGCCATCCAAAATAAACATCTCACCTTTCCATTCAACCATTTCAAATTTCAACTTAATCCGAGTTTTCTAGCTCCCGATATAGCCATTTAAAGTTAACGGTTGAAATGAACATATACTTAAAAATTCATAATTCTCATTTCATCAAGAATTTTCATAATATTTTTATTCCATAATACCAAGTCCATCATTAAAAATTTTCGTTTCAAATTTCACTTGAATCCGCCTTATAGGCGTTGAGTTATGAATTTTTCAATATTTTCCATCACACTTGTCAATTTCCATATTAATTTCCATAATTCATTTTAAATAATGGAAAATGATTTTTCATGATAAATTTGCACCATTAAATCACAAATAATTCATTCTAACCTCATTGTCTCATTTAGGCTCAAAATGCTTAATCACATCATTAATGCTAACCCATAACCCTAATTGCCATAATTAGCAAAATCATAAAATACCTTCATAATTCCATAATTCATAAATAATCATCAAATACGTGTTCGATGCATACATACGGGTCCTACTTGGGTTAGGGTTTCACATTTACCCTCTTTAATTAATTTTCTTTAGTCTTGTGTGAACATTTATAATGTTCCAAGACATTTACTTAAAACATTCTTTTGCCAATGGATGTTTTTACGTCCAAAATATTTTTTCATTATAAATTCCTTTAGCCAAGGGACATTTGATGTCCCAAAACATCTTTGACATAAACTTTCTTTGACAGTGGACATTTATATGTCTTAAAACATTCTTCCACATAAATCTTTTTGGAAATGGACATTCATATTTCCTAAGATATTTTTCATATAAACTCTTTGGCAAAGGACATTCTCATGTCCAAAAACACTTTTCATTTAAGCACTTTAGCATTGGACATTCTCATGTCCATAAATACTTTTCACAGAATTCTTTTCATAATCCCCATCTTGGGGCTTGTTTATAGCAAACAAGACATAAAACTTATTTCGTATTGTCCATTTTGGGGCTTGTTAAAGCAACAAGACACATAAAGCAATTTTCATATAAACCCTATTTCATAATCCCCATCTTGGGGCTTGTTTATAACAAACAAGGCATAAAATACGTAATCCATTTTCATAAAAGCATTTGCATAGAAAACATTTCCTTTCATCCTTTTATTTACACTTTTGTGTAAAACACCCTGTTTTTAGGGTAACTTGTTCATAATGGCTCATAAAATCCTATTTAGGATAACTTTTTGTAAAAATACTTTTATGTCCCAATCTTTGGGTTTTTCAAAAGCAAAATATGGCACCCTGAACTGAGCGTCACAACCTTACTCCAAGATCTATCGATTGGTAAATGTGACTCAGGATTGTTGCCCTGATCACGCGGCGGGTTCTTAATTAGATCTCGTCTAATTCTTTTCTTTCTTTTTCTTTTCTTTCATCACATAAACATATACTCATCATCATTCATAATGGACTTATCCATATCATCATAAATTATCAACTTCTCATATTATTCATCACTTCATAATTTCATACAACCTATGTCTTTTTCACCATATCCCATTAGGGCATTTATTCATACAAAAATCTACTAACTTTTGTAGATTCCTCTTTTCCTTTGGCAACACATGTCTTTCATCTCTTGGCTTTCCCTACACCTGTCTGAGGTTGGGAAAACAAAACATGAGTCGAAACTCAATAAGCAAACATTTTTCATTTTAAATGCATTCTTCTCCATTCTATAGAAGACACTTATCAAGTGATCAACTATCAAATACACAGAAAACTTTTCATAAAAATCATTTCATAAACATTGAATGTGCAAATGCTTCCTTTCGATTCCTAACATAAACCTTCGTGTGCGGGTACGCTAGCCTAGGGAACATCTTACATAACAGGGTCCAATACGCCGGCTTTCTCCGACTTGGCCTCATCAAGGGGAACCTTTCTTCCTCTTGATGCCTACATCATGTCCTACATGCATGACTTCTGATTTTCCCGGCATTATATACCTCTTACATCAGGTGACTTATCATTCTCATGTAGAGAATTATTTGCACCATTCCTTAAAAATATCATTTCAAATCCATGCTTTCCTTTTCAATCCATGTATGAAAATGCATTGTATTCATTCACACATAACATTCCATTGCCTCCACCTCTTGGGAGGATGCTACCGACACACGACCCATACGACTCGGCAATAGTGAAGGGGGACCCTTTGATCCGCTTTCTACCTCCACCAAAGCCTCTTCATTAGACATCATACGTGTGCATGAACATCACATGATATCAATATGCCGGCATAACTTTTTATAAAAACTCATAAACATTCATCATTTCAAAACATTATAGGAATGACTACCGTTAAACACATTTCATAAATACTTGAGAATAAAATCACATTTTCAAAGTTGTTCTTACTTACCTTCTCAATCCATGTCCTCAACCTTCTCCTTTCCTCTTCCTATACAAGGAAATTGGATATTTTATCCATCTATTCCATGTCTTAGATTGCTTTCTATACATGCTTTATGATCACATATTACCTCATTTTTATAGAGGTTATCCCTTTATAAATACTTGGTCATTACCTCCTTATATAGATTTTTATCCATAAATCCTTAAAAATTAAATCCATACATCCTTATAAAAAATAAATCTTAATTTTTCCCAAAATCACGTTGTTCACTGTTCATGATTACTGTAGCATATTACTGTTCATCCGAGGTTACTGTTCACAGCGTGTTGGTTACTATTCATGGGTTTCAAAAATTGACATTTTTTCCAAAAATAAAAATACCATGACGTAGCTCTCAGTTAGAATATCATGGAAAAATTCATGAATTTTGAATTTATCATCATGTACTTGGCTAAATAAATCATTTTCTCGATATACTAAAATTCATCATAATTTCACTTAAGCATAATTCTTAAATCCAAAAATCATGAGATTAATATATCATCATTCCAACACCATACCTATCATAAACATTTATCCAAAATCATCATTTAGAAATATTGGAGCATTATTTACTCATCTTATGCATGATTTTCCCGAATGCTTTATCCTTGCTCCAAATTTTTGATATTTTGGCATAATTCCAATTAAGCAGCATAACTATACTTATTTTCTCATGCTTAGGCATTGAATAAGCATAGTTTTATCCTACTTAACACCCAAAAGAAATTTAGAAAGAATTCCCTTACCTCAAGTAGAAAAACTCTCCTCCTACTTGGCCTTTCTCTCTCTTTCCTTCTCTCCTTCTCTCTCTAAGGCTAAAAACGAATTTTGGGGGTTGAAAATGCTCAATGGAGCTGGGATTTATGCCTTTAGACGTTCACCCCATGCCCTTATTTATACCCTTCCATTTTCTACTAAATTGTAATTTACCCCCTCTTGCAATAGGTATTTATTTCTAAATATTTTTGCTAGGAAATTTCTCAGCAATTTTCACCATGTCATTGAGCCTTGTGCCAGCCCATATTTTCAACCATTGCTGCTAATTATTTATGGGTTTTGTTTTTTTTATGAAAAATCATTTTTTATTCCAAATTAATCTCAACCATTCATTGCATGATAAGCTTTAATCTTAACCATTGATTTTTGCTCCAACTCCTAGGTACTGTTCACGTCTAATATTCCCCTTGACTTGTTGCTGATTTTCATTTAATGAAAATGCCTTTTAATTAATTAAAATTATCAAAGTCAAATCGTTAATTAATGAAAAAGCACAAGTGCTTTTTTGATCCATAAATGACATTCAATCTTGACCCTTAATTCATAATTTTTAATCAATCTTGGACCATTTATCATGTCCATCATCATATTTTGGCCATCCATAAAAAATTTCATCTTAATCCGACGTCCGGATTGCGAGATATGAATTTTTCTTCATTTATTTCACAAAAATCCATACAAATCCGAAAATTATTATTTTAATCCAAAAAGCACTTTTGTCCTTTAGTGGAAAGCTTCTTTTTTCATCTTTATTAATTAAGTTAATCCAAAGTGTTAACTTAACATATTTCTTAATCCCATGTTTACTATTCATATTTACTATTCATCCGAATTAACATTCCATAATTAGCTATTTAATCCTCCAATGTCATACATTGCAAAATATCATTAATATATATTTCATATAAATATAATTATATTACCCAAGGTTTATAACCCTAGAGTTTCATACACGTTCCTAAAATTGGTATTTCACACAAAACATAGGCAATGCATTTCTCCCCATCCAGTAGTGACACTTAGCAAGTGATCATTTTACCTTTTGGAAGAGAATCTATCATTAACAGCACGCTAGCCAGGCGGCGGTTCCTTCATCTTCTCCCATCTCAGGGAGGGCGCCGCTGGCCTCCTGCCATCCCTTAAAGACTTGGCCATATGTAGAGTGGGCCCCGGTCTATCTTCAATCGTGCTCTACAATCGACCTATTTCTTGTATTGGTGCACTATACATCATTATCGTAAATGTTCATATGCTAGCATAATCTTATAAAACATCACAGACCGTAGCCCGTGTCCTTTTAAACCATCTTGAAAAACATCACAGACTGTAGTCTATGTCTTTTTAAATCATTTTGAAAAAAGAACATCACGGACCACAGTCCGTGTCAACTTGTAAAGCGAGCGCACCCACTTTAAACAAGTTATCATTTGAAATCTAGTTTTAGGATGACCTTCTTTAAATTCTTTGAGAAACATTTTGAGTAAAATATTTTGATAAGCATTTGAGATCTTTGAGAAAAGAATAGATCTTAAAATCCTCGTAATAAAGAAACTTCGAAGCTTTTGAATTTTCAAGAATAAACCACGTTTTTTTCTAGCATTTTCTTGGTTTCCATTTCGGAGACTTTGGCTCACAAAGGATATGCAATTGTACCATCCCCTTCTCAACTACCCTGATATCAAATTCTTGTCCACATATCCATCTTGCCATTTTTACATAAAGAGTGGCTAGCATAGTCTTTTGCATGCCATTCTAGCAACCCGAAATCAAACCATTCTACGAAATCAACTTATCTGGTTGGTCATCCTTAAACCCCTTTTTAACAATATTCATATAAATATTTTTTCAAAACGTTCTCAACATATTTCCTTATCTAAAGGAAATCAAAACTTCTCTAATATCACTTCCAACATATGGACCATGTCCAAATTATCATTTATGATTAAACGTTAAGGCATCAAAATCAAATCCCTTTTGAAATCAACATCATAAAGAACTTGCTTGCTTAAAATTCATTGGTGTAAAGCATAAAATCCTTAAGAAACAACATCATGAAGAATTTTCCTACTTGTAAGCAAATTCCTAAATCCATCAACATAAAGCATTCCCAATCTTCACTTGTGATAAAATAATTATCTTGAAAAGTGTTGTTTGCTTCCCATGAAGCAAACCTTGAGGTTTTCCATTAAAGTCATCCTTTTCCCAAACTTGTGACTTTTCGTTAAAGCCATCATTTTCAAAACTTGTGCTTGCCCATTCATAAGAAATTCATAAAATATCGATCATAAATGTATTCAACCATTTCAACATACAAGAGAAAATTAATATTTTGGAAAGTTCGCTTGCTTACCTGAGATGACCTTAATCCCTTTCTCCATACATTTCCTTGCCTTTGTCTAGATAAATGAAAATGACATTTTATTTATATACATCAAATTCAAATGCTTGCATCCCTTAGGGTTTTCTAACCTACATGAATCCATTTGGATTTACGTTAAACTAACTTAACCCACTTGCCTCTCAAGTTGGGTGTCCATTTTCTAATTCTCACATTGGTATAAGTTGTGCTTTCATAGCACCCGTTCCTTTTAAAATCCACTTATAATAGGTTAAACCTTCATAATCACTTATGATATTTTATTTATCTTCCATTGTAAGTTAAATTTCATCCAAAAAATCTGGAATCTAACATTTATTTCAATTTATTCCTCAATCTGTCTATAATGCGGAAATCATACACACTGATCTCTCTAATTTTTGAATCATAATCAAATCAAGGAACCTAAATCTGAAATTTCTATCATACCTTCATAAGTATATGACTTAACCAAAATAAATATTTCCAGCACAACATATGAAGTATTTATATTTATTCTGGTATTTCTACTCTGCTAGATAGCAGCATCAATTTTCAAACAATTCATATCACGTTAATTATTAGGTATATTTATACCATTCATAAACTAATTTTTATTTTTGTAGAGTGTTACTCATGATGTTTTCCACATCATATAAACTTTTCAGATCAAAATTATTTGTATAAAAATTATTAAAAATCATTTGGTGTAGCTTATCCTGACACCCGTTCAACCCTGGTTAGGTTGATTTTCCCGGATTTTTAATTTACAAAATACTCATCCTTTTAAGCGGAAGATTGGGTCGTTCCTTAATAACCCTATCATGAGTTCTCACAAAAACGTTCATGCTAAAACTTATTCATTTACTATTCCATTCATATTTTTCTTTCCTATTCCAGATTCAATATATATGAACATATCCATGTGATTCATTTCACCCTTATAAGTATTAACACATAATTTATACGAGGATTTGGTTTACTCAATCATTCAGCAAGCATTCAAAGAGATATTTACCCATGAATTTAATATATATAACCATCTTTACCTTAATCATCAACCAAACATGATTTAGGTTAACATATATAAATAAAAAACGCATAATACTCACTTAAATTAAACATGAACATGGGTAAGCCTTGTTGAATCCTTTTTCCTTTCCTTTCTTCTTCCTTTTCCTCCTTGCTTGGCCTGCTTGTGATGACCCTAGCTGCTGCCCCTTTGTAGAGAAAATTTTCTCTCCTTTTCTCTCTCTCTTTCTCTCCATACCTAGGACATTCCAAAGGGATGCCCCTTTTGTCCCTTTTATAAGGATGCTTTCCACCTTGCTTACTCCCTAAGTCTTCCATCTTGCTTGCTCCCTAAGTCTTCCACTTTGCTTTTTCCTTAAGCTTCCTCCTTTACTTGCTCCTTAAGAAACCTCTTTCGTCCTTTGTGATTAAGAAATTTCCATAGTAATTAGCTTAATCCAATCCTTCGATAAAATAGATTTCATAATTTTATTCAATCGTTTCAAGTTTCGTCTCAATACGAATTTTCTACATCAAGTTATGATCATTTGAAATTATCCTTTGGGTGTGAGATGAAAATAAATAATTATCATCTTAATCCCATCATATTTTCCTTAATCCAATCCACCCATAAGTTTATGGTTGAGCCCAAATTCATGAGCTTATCTTTCAATTTTCATCTTAATCCGCTTTATAGGCGTCAAGTTATGAATTTTTCTACATTTTCAACATAATTCCATAATTATCATTTTAATTTTCATAATTAAATCATGAAAATTAAAATAATTATGCATGCCACATTAGCATCTTCTAATCCTCATTAAGCCCCTTTTGGTCATATTGACTCACATTGGGCTATGACGATTAATTTTAATCACCATTCTTAATCACAACCCTAGCTGCAAAATATCATTAAATCATAAAATCATCCATAAACCAACCAAATCATACATAATTCATGTTTATATGCCAAATGCATATGCAAGAGCCCTACTTGGGTCTGGGTATCTCATGTTTTAATCATGTTTGATGTTTGAATTATGATTCATGATTCTATAATTTATATATGTTAATTTGGGTATGAATTATGAACCCTAGAAAGGATAAAACTTAGGGTTGTCAACATGATCCAATTTTCACTCTTTTGAGATGATTATTGTGGCGCCCCAGCCCGAGCGTCACAACATTAGCCTTACTCCGGGACTGTTATTGATTGGTAAACGTGATAAGGATTGTTGCCCTGTCACACGGTGGGTTTTATTGGATATTTATCCACTTAATCCAGACTCCTTAGGAATTATATCATTTCATACATTCGAATTTCCATCAAATGCCTTTCTAGGTCATTAAACCTTTTGAGAAATACACATGTGATATCACAAAATCCACACTTAATCATAACATGATAATTCATACCTTAACATTTGACCATAAAATTTTTTCACCATCTATAGTCATAAATCATAACATGATTCTTATACAACATTAAGACAATTATTTAATGTCATCATACAACCATTCCACCATAAGTTCATACACAGGTAATTCATAAAAATTCATATATCCTTGAAGCTCCGCCTGTGCTCCTTGCTTGGTGCTTCCTTTCACCTGTCTTTAGGGTTTGGAAAACAAAATCGTGAGTCGAAACTCAATAAGCAAGCTATAAGGTTTTCAGGCAATTCATTTTCATTTAAAATAACTTAGAAAGCAATATTATACCCGCTCTAGGGTATATCATGAAATCATACTTCTTATACCCGTCTAGGGTATATTATAAACAATGCAATGTATTATTTAAAATATGACATCGTAGGATAGTAGCTAGCTAGGCAACCATCCATCTTTTTTGTCTCTCCCAATTTAGGGAGGCGCCGCCGGCCCGAGGCCTATCTTAGCGACTTGGCCGCACCAAAGGGGGACAATCGGTCCGCTTACACCTTTGAGGTGGACCTCATGCTTTGTGCACATGAACCTTTCACAAACATGATCCTTGACATGTTAGCATGATTTTTCATTCATAAATCCATGTTTCATCACTTGTCATAAATAATTGAGAAATATTGAATAATTTTTTTATCACATTGGTAATATCATTTCAATATATATTGATATAAAGGAATGACCATCCTTAAATATCTTAGAAAGAATTTAAAACATTCATTTGCTAAATCATCTAAATAGTTAGAATATCATTGATAAACATTTGGTCATATTTTGATAAAACAAAAGCATTTAGAAAATTGCTTGCTTATCTTTATGCCTTAGCTTTCCGTATCACTTTTCTTTTTGCCTTTGTCTATACATAAAAATGACATTGCATTCATAACAAATTCATTTGCTTGTATTCATTTAGTTTTCCAATCCCATAATCCATTTCACACATAACCAACTTGAATTTCAAGTCAGTACACATACATAACATTCACTTGTGCATCATACCATCCATTCCATATTTCATTTTAAATCCATATTTAGGGTAAACACATAATAATCACTCATTAATCAACATGTGGGGATTTATATCTCTCATTTATCATTTTTCATCCATTTTCATTTTTCCTACGCCGATGCTCATTTTAAGCATATAATTGATGTCTTAAGCTTCATAAATTAATCTCAAAATTTGAGATAATAAAAAATCATACATACGGAAACATAATCATACATTTCATCACATATTCATGCATTTTTGCATTTTAGCAATTCATATAAGTCATGTATCATCCATTCACACATTCCTCCAATATACATTCAACTTACAACACATATATTATGTGTTTCTTAAAATTTCTTAACATAAAAAATTACATCCAATTTCAACATAATTAAACCCCTTAATTAACATATAATTTAGGGTCTAATTTTGGATTTTTTATCCATTTATCATTGGGTTCCAAAACAGCAACGTTAGGACCCGTTTTCCATCCTTTCAACACCTCTTTCAATACTTAAATGTTAATAGATTTTTAAACCATAATTTTTAGTAATTAATCATGATTTTATTAACCAAAATTTAGGGTATTATCACATATTTAAAATCCATAATTTATTTGCTTCCAAAATAGCAACATCTTAAGCATATAGGGTACCCATTTTTCCCCATTTTGACGTTTCCATACATATGTCCTAAAACTCGGATTTATGGAAAATATTTCCAAGCCCTTTTGGAAATTTAAAGTACCCTAATCCTTGGGTATTTTACCCTCTAAAATATTCATGAATTAATCATTTACAAACAGCAACGTAATACACATGTAAGGTACCCGTTTTGGCCCCCGTTTGAACATTCCCATATATGTACCTTAAAAATCAGATTTAGGGCTATCTCCTCCACCCACATAGGACATCCAAAGGGTCCTTAATTTAGGATACTTTACCCTACAATTCATCCATAATCCATTTAAGCTCCTCTTTGCATCATATTTAACATAAAAATGGAAAAATCGGGTAATACATGAAACCCTAAGTTCCATTTTTGCTAAAATCATTAACATATAACCAAATCAACATATGTAATCCATAAGAACATGAATCATTTCTTAATCATCATGTTTAAATCAAACATCAACTTAGCTTTGGGTTTTAAGAAATTTCAAGATAGGTTTCATCTCAAAAATCAACCCTAACATCCCATTTAGCCCTCTTGAACTCTTGATTTCATTTATATCATTCAATACCCTCATCGAGGCATTATAACTCATTCTTTAAGATTTCATTATGAATCATATTCATGACTCATAATTCGAGAGAAGAAAACTTGGTTTAAATGATTCAAAACTTAAGATCCACTTACTTGAATTGATTCAAACTTGAATTCAACATCCTTAGCGTGAATCCTCTTCTCTTTCTTCCCTTTTTTTTCCTTATATTTTTCTTCTCTTTTTTCCTTCTTTCTTACTGGGTTTGGACGTCCAAGGCCGCTCCTTCACTTGGGATTTTTTTGAGAATTTTCTCTCCCTTTGCAAATGGACATTCCCATGAGATATCTCCTTGCTTTTATATTTTTTTACCATCTGTTGGGACCCACTTTGCCACATGTCTTGAGGGTAATTTATTTCTAACTTATCCCTTGTTGATATGGCTATTTCCTACCCAAGTAAAATACCCATTTATCATTTATCAAAAATCATCAAAATCCACACATTTAAGTGTAACCTTGCTGTACACTGGGTGACGTCCCATGTAGCAGCTCCCTTTTGACATTTGGTGCCCATTTTTCCACTTGTTTTAATGCCCCATTACTTACCCTAGGTTTTTAGCTACTTAGATACACATTTAGCCATTTTTAAAAATTCAAAAATAATGCATTTATCCCCTTGGGCGTCCCCTTGCATTGCCACCTTAGCTATGCCTCATTTGGCTACAACTTAGGCATTTAAATCCAAGAATTTAAGCCCTTGATTTTCTATGAATTTTAGCCTTAAACAATTCCAAAAATCTAGCTCAAATCACCTCCATTTGACACCTCTCATGGGCATTAAACCAAGTCATTAAATCAATTGCTTTTTAATAAATGCTATGGTGCTTTTGGGTGCACAAAGTCAATGCTACTCACCTTTTTCTGATTAAGAATATTCCCATGGTAATTAGCTTAATTCAATCATTCCATAGCATTGATTTCATAATTTTATTGAATCGTTTGAAGTTTCGTCTCAATACGGCTTTTCTACATCAAGTTATGATCATTTGAAATTAACCTTAGGGTGTGAGATTAAAATAAATAATTATCATCTTAATACCATCACATTTTCCTTAATCCAATCCACCCATAAGGTTTATCCCAAAGTCGTGAGCTTATCTTTCAAATTTCATCTCAATCCGCCTTTTAGGCGTCAAGTTACGAATTTTCTACATTTTCCAACATAATGCCATGATTTTCATTCTAATTTTTATTAATTAAACCATGAAAATTAAAATAAATATTCATATCACATTAGCATTTTCTAATCCTCATTAAGCCCCTTTAGTCATCTTGACTCACATAGGGCTATGGCGATTAATCTTAATCACCATTTTTAATCATAACCCTAATTGCGAAAATTCATCAATTCATGAAAATCATCCATAAATCAATCAATTCATACATAAATCATATTTACAATTTTAAATGCACTTATATGAGTCCTACTTGGGTATGAGTATTACAATTATGATGCATGAATTAACCCAACTAATACATGGATGAATTAAAGTGTAGGATACCCTAAAGTTAGGGTAGATGGGATGTCCAACATAGTGTGGAAGAAATTTGCAAAAATCTGATTTTTAAGGACTCATGTTGGGAACGTCCAAAGGGTGGTCAAACCATGCATGGAAAGTTGCTATTTTGGGGTAACTAAATTATGGACTTTAAATAAGTAAAAATACCCTAAATATGGGACAAGGAAAGCATGATTAAAGGCTGGAATTTAAGAGTTAAAAATCCGTTATGAATCATGTGCCAAATTAGACGTTGAAAGTGGGAAAAAATGGTGCCAAAGTTGCTGTTTTGGAACCCTATGATTAAGAAATTAAAATTCCATGAATATACCCTAAATTATGTACTAATTAAGTGGTTTAATTGTGCCAAAATAAAGGACAAGTTTCTGTTTTGAAAAAGGTTAAGAAACACATAACATATGTGTGGTAAGAAGGGTGTTGGTCCCGAGTTAATGGCTATTACCCAAGAGGGGAGGGGTGAATTGGGTGTTTAAAATTTTTCAACTTAAACAGAAACTTTACCCCTCCCCTCTTAGGTAATAGCCATTAACTCGGGACCAATAAGTGGTATCAGAGCAGGTCTTTGAGTTATACCAAAGAGATCTTTTGATATGGCATCCCAATCGACTTCCGTTCTCGCATTTGCCGAAGGCCAATCTTTTACTAGGCCACCATTGTTTGATGGGAACAATTTCGGCTATTGGAAATTACGTATGAAACAACTCATCATGGCTACAGATATGGACTCTTGGATCGCAATCCAAGATGGTGTAACCTTGCCTATTGATGAAAGAGCTTCCAAATGGACCGATGAAGAAGTAAAAATTGTTAAGAGCAACGCTAAAGCTATGAACTCACTATTTTGTGCTCTTACCGCTTCCGAATATGATAGAGTATCCTCTTGTCTAACTGCAAAAGAATATGTGATACTTTAACATCTATCTATGAAGGAACTTCTCAAGTCCAAGGGACAAGGAGAAATATTTTGATTGGAGAGTTGGAAAGCTTTAGAATGCTAGATACAGAAAATATTTCTGAAATATTTGCTAGATTCTCAAAAATTACTAATACTTTAAAAGGTCTTGGAAAGGCAATTTTTGAATCTGAACAGGTCATGAAAATTCTAAGGGCGCTACCCAAATCGTGGACTCCAAAAATTACTGCAATAGAAGAAGCAAAGGACTTGAATACATTGAAGCTAGAAGACCTTATTAGCTCACTAATGTCACATGAGCTAATCAAGAAAAGAAATGAAGATCACCACAAAGGAAAGAGAGCAATTGCACTAAAAGTCATCCATAACTCGGATGAATCCACCTCATCATCTCACAATGACGATGAAGACATTTCTCTACTTACTCGCAAATTTCGAAAGTTTATGAGAAAAGAAAAGAACTTCAAAGATTTTAAAGAAAGATTTCGAAAAGAGAAGAAGAAGGAGGCTACAAAGTGCTATAGATGCAGCGGTATGGGACATATGCAAGCTCAATGTCCTACACCGGAAGAAAGATCAAAGGATCAATAAGAAAAGGAAGGAAAGATATGAAAGCAGAAAATTCCAAAGGCCGAAGGGAAGAGAAACTTCATCAACAAGCAGCTCCTCAACCGACGATTTTGAAGCGGCAAATTGTGCAAGAATATGCTGCATGGCGTGGATTGAGTAAGAAGAAAATTTGTTATGTTTAAACACAACAGAAGTTTTGGAAGAGTAAACCACCTCAACAAAGTGCACAAGTAATGAAGAGGTAACTTCCAAATTTTGCTATTCTCAATCTACTCACTCTTCTATACAAGAATGTCTCAAATGTGCTGAATTAGAAGAATTACAATATGCATATGATTCATTATATGAGAAAATTAAAAAACTAGGAAACAAGTTATCTTTAAAGAGACAACAATGAAATTCCATCATTATTGTAAATGGAAAACTAGCTGAAAGTACATCAAAACTGAAAGAAGAAAATGAACTACTATTGAAGAAAGTGGAAAAATTGAAAAAGGAGAATGAATTCTTAAATGAATCATTAGCTAAATTCTCTAATCCAGGAGAAAATGTGAAAATGTTTCTTAACATGACCTCTCAAAATAATAAAAGAGGTCTTGGATACTCCACATTTGAGCAAAGAGAAAGCCGCAAATCAAATGTGCCAATACTTGGGAAAAATCAAACCAAAACTGCACCTATTTACATACCTAAAGGGAAACGAGCTGTTTGGACCAAAAGGCCAACTTTTGAACCACTACATACTTGGAGGCCTACTCCTAGATTACCAATGACTTGTAATTTTTGCAACAAGATGGGTCACAAAATTCATAGATGCAACTTTAAGAAACTATATGACCATGATGCAAAATTAGTTTGGGTTCTAAGAAACACAAGATTTGGGCTTTCAAAGATAGAACAACAAAGATTAAATCAATTTACTAACCCAAATGGACCCATAAAATTGGTACCAAAGAGATAAGATTTATTTGTTCATTTTTCAGATATGTTTCAAGGCAAAGGCAAGCGTTTGGTTCATGGATAGTGGTTGCTCAAGGCATATGACCGGTGAAAGAAGTCTATTTCATAAACTCAAGCCTTGCAACGATGGAACTGTTGCTTTTGGAAATAATGAGAAAGGTAAAATCAAAGGTAAAGGAAACATTTATAGTATTTCAAATGCATGTATGGAAGATGTATTATTTGTTGAAGGACTCAAGCACAATTTAATGAGTATTAGCCAATTATGTGACAAAGGATACAAGGTTGTGTTTGAATCATCTATATGTAATGTATTTGATGGAGAACATATCATGTTTAGCGGAAAAAGACATGGAAATGTATATTTGGTTTCACTTGATGAACTAGATGGTCAATGTCGAATGGCCATTGACAATGATCCATGAGTTTGGCATAAGAGGCTTGGGCACATAAACATGACAAACATAAAGACCCTATGGAAGAAGAGTTTAGTAGAAGATTGCCTAAATTGAAATATGACAAAGATAAAATTTGTAAGGCATGTCAATTGTCAAAACAACCTAAAATGCCTTTCTCTACCAAAAAGGAGATTTTCACCACTAGGCCACTTGAATTGCTACACATGGATCTATATGGGACATCCGACATTTTAACCATTGGTAGAAAGAAATATGTGTTTGTAATAGTTGATGATTTTTCAAGATTCACATGGGTAATTCTCTTAGCTAGCAAAGATGAAGCCTTCTCTATGTTTGCAACTTTTGTAAATTTGGTGCAAAAAGAAAAATAAAGTACTATTATGACCATTAGAAGTGATCATGGTGGAAAGTTTAAAAATAAACGATTCATAGAATTATGTAATGAAAAAGGAATCCACCACACATTTTCTGCACCAAGAACTCCACAACAAAATGGAGTAGTTGAAAGGAAAAATAGAACCATACAAGAGATGGCTAGAATAATGCTAAATGAGAGTAAAGTATCCAAGAAATTTTGGGGTGAAGCTGTAAGTACAGCTTGTCATGTGTTGAACCGAGTTACCATTAGAGAAATCTTGAAAAAGACCCCATATGAGCTATGGAAAGGTAAGAAACCAAATATTTCATATTTTCACGCTTTTGGATGCACATACTATGTGTTGAACAATGGAAAAATCAACTTGGGAAAACTGGATGCTAAGAGCGATGAGGCAATATTCCTTGGTTACTCATCAAATAGCAAAGCATATAGAGTCTTCAACAAAAGAAACCAAGTTGTAGAAGAGTCAATACATGTTGTTTTTGATGAAATTAACCTATGTTTCAAAAGAAAAGATGATTTAAGTGATGCAGATGAGATAACAAGTAGCCTTGAAAAACTACATATGGAGAAGCAAGAAGAATCCATGGAGGAAAGGGTAAGCGAAGGTAATAACTCCTACAAACCTCCAACTGATTTAAAGTTCAAAAATGCCCATCCAATTGAACAAGTTATAGGAAATGTCTATGAAGGTGTAAAGACTAGAAGGTCAAAACAAAATATTTGTGGACAATACGCCTTTGTATCCAAAATTGAACTATCCACTATAGACCAAGCCCTTGATGATGAAAACTGGATCATAGCAATGCAAGAAGAATTAAATCAATTTGAAAGAAACCAAGTTTGCCATCTTGTTCCAAGACCGATTGCATTGTCATTGGCACAAAATGGGTCTTTAGGAACAAATTAGATTAAAGTGGACTTGTGATGAGAAACAAAGCTAGACTTGTGGCAAAGAGATACTCACAAGAAGAGGGAATAGACTTTGAGGAATCCTATGCTCCGGTTGCTAGATTAGATGTCATTCGTATCTTACTAGCTTTTGCATCTCACATGAACTTTAAATTGTTTCAAATGGATGTTAAAAGTGCATTTCTGAATGGTTATATAAATTAAGAGGTGTATGTTGAACAACCACCTGGATTTGAGGAAAAAGATCAATCTAAATTTTTATACAAATTAACCAAAGCATTGTATGGATTAAAACAAGCCCCAAGAGCTTGGTATGAGAGACTAAGCAAATTTTTGATTGATCATGATTTCCGAAAGGAAAAGGTAGACACCACTTTGTTTATCAAGTACAAAGAAAAAGATATCTTGATTATTCAAATATATGTTGATGACATTATTTTTGGTGCTACTAATGAGATTCTTTGTCAAGAATTTTCTGAGCTTATGCAGAAAGAATTTGAGATGAGTATGATGGGGGAGCTGAATTTCTTCCTTGGACTACAAATTAAACAATCAAGTGAAGGTCTTCATAAACCAGTCCAAGTACATCAAGAAAATGTTAAAGAAGTTGGACATGGAAAACAGCAAAGGGGCAAACACGCCTATGAGCTCAACTATTAAAATTAACAAAGACGAGAAAGGCAAACCAATCGATTTAAAATTATATAGAAGCATGATAGGTTCTTTATTATATTTAACTACTTCTAGGCCTGATATATTGTTTAGTGTGTGTATGTGCTCTAGATTTCAATCATGTCCAAAAGAATCACACTTGGTAGCTGTAAAAAGAATTTTTAGATACTTAGTAGATACTACCAACATAGGACTTTGGTATCCAAAGGGTTCTAATTTTGATCTAATAGGCTACTCGGATGCGGATTTTGCTAGCTACAAGGTAGATACAAAAAGCACTAGTGGAACATGTCAGTTTCTTGAGAACATGCTGGTTTCATGGTTTTCAAGAAAACAAACTAGTGTTGCTCTATCTACGGCGAAAGCCGAATATGTTTCCGCCGGGAGCTGTTGTGCTCAATTGCTTTGGATGAAACAATAACTTAGGGATTATGGCATGAACTTTAAAGATATACTTATTAGATGTGATAACACAAGTGCAATATGTTTAACTAAAAATCCAGTATTGCATTCTAGGACCAAGCATATAGACCTTAGACATCACTTTATTAGAGAACATGTAGAAAATCACGATATATGTTTGAAATATGTAAGTACAGAAGATCAAATTGCAGATATTTTTACCAAACCTCTAGCAAAAGAACCATTTTATAAAATTAGAAATGATATGGGAATGCTTGAATTAACTTAGAAAAGCACAAGCTGAGGGGGAGCATAGGTTCAGGGGGAGCAGCCCCGCCATTCTTAAAGGATTAAACCCGCTTCATCTCTATTTTTGATCAATTGACAAAAAGGGGGAGAAGAGATCGGGATTTGAGTCTCCGTCTTAAATATATGTATGAATGAAGAGATCAGGATTTGTGATGCAATAAAATTTTGTGATGTATTGATAGTAAAATATGTAAAATATGTCTGTTAATATTATGCTTTTAACTTGTGATTTATTGGAAGTAAAATATGCATGTTAAACTTCAAAATGCACAAATAGTATGTTTTAAAGACATTGAAAGGTATATACTCAAATCAGTTTTGTCAATCATCAAAAAGGGGGAGATTGTTGGAAAACATGTGGAAAATAAGCCAAGCCTATGTTTTGATGATTAACAAATCAATTTGAGTAAGTTTTGGTTACTAACATGTTTGTGAAAATGATTAAAGGATATCAAATGAAGAATATGAAGCTTGGCAAGTCAAGTCGTTTTCCAAGTCTACTCAGGCATCAACTTAGGCTAAGTTGATCCCCAAGTCGACTCCAGCAGTGACTTGAAAATGACATTTTCTTCTAGAGTTGAAATCAAGAATGAGAGGTGCTGAAGTCGCATCCCAAGTCGACTCCGCTTGCGACTTGAGGTGAAGTCGCAGACCAAGTCGACTCTAGTAGCGACTTGGAGGCGTCATTTTTCGTTCAGAGTTGAAATCGAGAACGAGAGCTGCCGAAGTCGCATCCCAAGTCGACTCCGCATGCGACTTGGGTGAAGTCGCAGACCAAGTCGACTCCAACATCGACTTCAATCGAACAGGGCAGAAATTTCAAAAGTCAAGTCGAGGAATAAGTCGACTTCAAGATAAACTTGAGTCAAGTTGAAAACCAAGTCAACTTAGATATTCGACTTGGAACATATGAAGACTAATCCAAGTCCAAAGAAAGCAAGATGCATGAATTCAACTATTCTAATCAACATATGTTGGACTTGTTCATGCATACAAAGATTCAAGACTCAAGGATTCAAAGTTTGCAAGTCATGGAGCTAAAGGACATCAAGCTAGAATGATCATACAGTGTTCCTAGAAATATAAATCAAGGGAAGAACAACCAAATATGAAGAAATTCAAGCAAGCAAGGCATTCCAAGGATTTCAAGTTCATTAAGCAAGCTGACAAAGTGAAGTCGCACCCGAAGTCGACTTCACCTGCGACTTGGGTCAAGTCGAGGACCAAGTCGACCCAAACTAGAACTTGAAGATGCAGCGAACAGGCGAAGTCGCACCCGAAGTCGACTCCATTTGCGACTTGGGTGAAGTCGCACCCGAAGTCGACTCCAACTACGACTTGGGTCGCAATGGTCAGAAATTTTTCCAACGTTGCCGCATTAAATGCGCGCCACCTACTTCCAAACGTTCGGATTCCCTCATAAATTATATAAGACATTGAATATGAACGAGGAGGGTAGCTGAGAAATCATTGAATGTGCATAACTTTCATCTTCAAGAGCATTAAGTGATCAAGCCATCATATAGAAGAAGAATTTCGCTTCCAAACTGCCAAGAGCTGCTTGCTGAATCATTAAGCCTACGTTACAAGTTCTTCTCTGTGCCAAATCTGCCTCTACACAACAGTAACATGTAGAAATTTTCTTTTGTTATTTTCTTGTTGTATTAAACTTGATTTAGTTTGGGTAACTAAGATCAAGTGTAAGCAAAGTAGTATGTGATTGGAGTGGAACTCGTCACCTACTTGTGTTGTGTATTGTTGATGCCCCCTAGAGCTGGAATATAGAAGAGAGTAGTGGCTCTAGTTGTATTTGTGAAATACAATAGTGGAACCCAAGTCACAAGAGGTGTGAGCTTGGAAGAGTGGAGTAGGGAGGTTGCCCGAACCACTATAAAAATCTTGCTTGTTGATTTTTATTTCTGCTCTCTACACTATATTGCTTTCCATTTTGTTTCTTCATAAAGGGGACTAGATTAATCTGGGGTAAAGTTTCTGTTTAAGTTAAAAAAATTTAAACACCCAATTCACCCCTCCCCTCTTGGGTAATAGCCATGAACTCGGGACCAACAAAGGGTACACATAAAAGGGTATGTATAGATAAATGAGAAATGACTTATGTGATTAGCTAAAATGCAAAAATGAATGAAAATGTTATGAAATGTGTAATAAAGGTGCTGATTTGATAATAAATTGTAATCTCGAATTTTGAGATTAATATATGAGGCCTAATCTATTAGATATATGCCTAAAATAAGCATCGATATGCGAAATGTGAAAAATATATGAAAAATAATGAATGGGAGTAATGAAATTCCATATGATGAGTTGATGAAGGGTTATGATGTATTTGAATATTTACCCTACATAAGGGTATTAAAAAAAATGAAATGGAATGAATGGATGGTATGATGCGCAAGTATGTTGTTATATGTGTAAATACCCGACTTGGAATTCAAGTGGGTCATGTATATTAATGAGTGATATGTGGGTTGGAAAACTAAGTTGTATGCAAGCATATGAGGATTATATGAATGCAATGTCATTCTTATGTATATAGGCAAAGGCAAAGGGAAAGTCAATACAGAAAGCTAACGTGAATCAGGTAAGCAAGCAATTTTTAAAAAGATTTGCTTCCTCTAACTATGATAAAATGATTGAAAATACTTTGTATTGATTTAATAAATGAATGTTTAAATTATTTCTAAGAATGTTTAAGGATGGTCATTCCTTTATCTCAACATGTGTTGAAATGTTATTTTAATTGTGATAAATGGTTCGCACAATGTTTTATCAAATGCTGATGAGAAATTATGATTCAAGGATTTATATATGAAAATCATGCTAGCATGTCTGTGAAACCCCAACCTATGTAGGACTCAATTGTATGCATTGAACATATACATGTGATTTATATGTGATTTAATTGAATTTTGGATGATTTTGTGATTTTGGTAAATTATTATAATTAGGGCCAAGGATTAGAGATAATGATTCAAGTAATCATTATAAGCCGATATGGGATAATAAGATTAAAGTAATTTGATGGTAATTGAAACATATCAATATATCATGAATGATTATCTTAAATTATATGGTTAGATTTATAAGAATTTTAATGATAATTATCAAGTTAAGTGGAAAAATACTAGAAAATTCATAACTTAACGCATGTAAGGCGGATTCAAGTGAAATTTGAAAGGCAAGTAGATAATGATGGGCTTAACCTTATGGGATAATTAGATTATGAAAAATTATGATGAAATTAGTGTGACAATTAATTGTTTATATTCAAAATTCAACATTTAACTTCAAGTGGTTATAACTTGAGCTAGAAAAGTCGGATTGAGATAAAATTTGAAACGATTGAATAAAATCATGAGATTAACATTTTGGAAGGATTCGATTAAGCAAATCATGCTTGGAAAATGCCTGAATAGAAAAAGGTGTACACAGTTGACTTTTACACCACAAAGGTATCATGCATTTGAGGAAAATAGTGCGTGGATTAAATGCATTTTTAATGGCACAAATGTGTGTCAAATGTAGGTGAAATGTAGGGTATTATATGCATAAATATGTGTGGAAATTCTTTGGATATTTTGCAGGAATTAATGAGCTAAGGAAAGAGCTCAAACTAGCATAACAAGTGTGTCATCCATGGAATGTCCAAACCAGCTTCCATTTGGATTTTTGCAATTTTTTTATTCATATAATATATGAATCTAAGTAGCTATAATGCAAGGGTACATAAATGAGCATTAATTCATGTGGAAAAATTCATGGAAAATCGTTGATAACAGCAGCTCATTGATGGATCAAATAGTGGTTAACAAGGGTGTCATGCATATGGACGTCCAAGTGGCCTGCTGCTGGATTTTTTCTTGAATTTTTTTATGCCAAATCAGTAGCTGAACTAGCTACTAATTAGATACATAAATTATCATTAATTTAAGGCTGCAAATGTGTGGAAAAAAATGGCAAAGGAGGCAGCTGTATGGACGTGCACAATGGACGGCTAGGTGAGTTGATCTTGAGCAGATTTTTACCTATTGAAAATATGGTTAAAAATATTAATACTTGGCCACCATTTGGACAGCACATAAGTGAGATAAATGAGCATTTAAATGATCTCAAATCATGCTCAAAGTGGGGTCCACAAGCTGGAAAATCCAGCCCCTATATATATAGATGGATGGCCATGAGAGAAGAGTGTTAGGAAAAACGTTTCTAAGGAGCAAACACCACCACAACTAAGCAGCCTTGCACGTCCCTAAAAACCTCAGCAAGGAGGGAAGAAAAGGGAGAAGAAAGAAGGGAAAACCAAGCTTGATTAGTTGGGATCAAAATTGACAACAATCAAGTAGGTATACATGATGTGTTAGACTCTTTAATTCTAAGTTTTCTACTACAAGTTTATGGATATGAATATGATTCAAAATGAATCCTTAAATGATGATTTAACATGATATTTGATTAAATATTGAATGACTATTAAGATATATATATATATATATATATATATATATATATATATATATGAATTTCAATGATTTATGGAGTTGAAATGGAGATTAGGATGGAATATGGGTTGAAACCTAACTTGAAATATCCAAAATACATATATTAAATTTCTGTTTTGGATTAGTATAATGTTTAGGCTATGAATCATGCTTTAGTGAAATATATATGTTGATTTAAGCCTAAGATATGAATTTTAGAAAGAATGGAATTCAAGGTTATGTGTATGACCCGATTTCCATGTTTTTGTGACATATATGTTGTATATGTACGTCTAAGTGAATTATGGATGATTTAGAGGGTAAATTACTCTAAATTTAGGGTACTTTTAATGACCAAAATGAATGAATTAATTTTGCCTTAAATATGGAATTTTAGGGCATAAGTAGGAACATTCAAAATGGGGTGAAAAGGATACCCAACATGTACATGGAAGTTTCTGTTTTGAAAGAAGTTAAATTATGAATGTTAAATATGTGTTAATACCTTTGATTTGGGTTAGGAAAAGTTGAATTAACTGCTGAAAATTCAGAATTATAAAACTGTTTTGGGTTAAGCACCGAAAGATATGTTGAAAGTGTGAAAAACGGGTTCCAAAGTTGCTGTTTTGGAATCCTATGATTAGTGGATGAAAATTCCATAAAAATACCTAAATAAAGTGTTAAGAAATGATGTTAATCATGCTGAATTAGGGAATAACTAGCTGATTTGAAATTTTTTATGAAATGCATCGTATATGTGTTGTGAAATGGGTATATGTGGAAGGATGGACATGAATAAGTGGTAAATGAATTATGTAAATTGATTATGTGAAAAAATGCATAAAAAATTATGATAAATTTCGTGAATATACTTCTGTTTAGTTACATAAGGTTAATATAAAAGTTTGGGATTAATTAATGAGGCTTAAGACAACAACGTGTGCTTAAAATGAGCACCGATATATAAATTTTGGAAAAATAAGTGGGATATGGTGTATGGAAGGTAACGAAATTTTAAATGATGATTATTGAATGATTATTAAGTAATTGAATGATTACCCTACTTATGGAATTAAATATGATGTGTAAAAGCCGATGTAATGCACAAGTATGTGCTATATATGCATAACAGCCTTAAAAGTACAATGGATTATGTATGTTAATGAAAATGAGTTGGAAAAATAAGTTGGATGCAAGCAAAAGAAATATATGAATGTTATATCATTCTCATGTAGGCAAGGGCAAAGAAAAGGCAGACTCGGAAAGCTAACATGAGACAGGTAAGCTAGTAAATTTCTAAATAATTTTTGTTTTCTAAATTGTTTTAAATGCAACTTTGTTCTAACTGCTTCAATGTAGATATTGAAATTATTTCAAAAGTATTTAAGGATGACCATTCCTTAGTTAAATATGTATTGAAATAATTATTTTATTTATAAGATGATCTTGCGAAATTTCCTTGATAAATGTTATGAAAAATAATGTTTTATTACGTTCTGAATAAAAAATCATGCTAGCACTTTAAAGATGATTTTTATGAAAGTTTTATGTGCACAAAGTACTAGGTCCACCTGAAAGGTATAAGCGGACCGGTTGTCCCCCTTCGGTGTGGCCAAGTCGCTAAGATAGGCCAAAGGCAGGCGGCGCCCTCCCTGAGATGGGAGAAGACAAGGACGGATGGTCGCCTAGCTAGCTTCTATCCTATGAAGGACATGTTTCACAGTTTTACATTGCATCATGCATGTCGTACCTGTGACAGGTACAAGGACTATGTTTTCAAGATATACCTTTTCAAAAGGTATAAATGGCTTTCCAAGATATTTTGAATGAAAAATATTGCCTGCAAAATGAATTTCCTGTAAAATATATAGCTTGATTATTGAGTTTCGACTCAGGTTTTCATTTTCCAAACCCATAGACAGGTGAAAGAAGAGACCTGACAAAGGAGCAGGAGCCGACTATTGAAGAAATGGAAAACATTATAAGTTCATGATTGTGAAAAATATATGTTGGATGCTTGTAAATTAATTTGATGTTTTATGTGTTAACATCTATGGATGATACATGCTGTGACATCTGATTTATGTGAAAGTTTGAAATATACCTTGAATATCATGTTTAGTTATGAAATTATCGGGTGGAAATGACCTATATATGCATGAGATGAAAAATAAAAGGAAATAAATACCTAAGGAAACATATTTAATTGGATAAATATCCATTAAAACCCTCCATGTGACAGGGTAACAATCCTAATCACGTTAACCAATCAATAATGATCCCAAGGTAAGGCTCAGGATGTGACGCTTGGGTTTGGGGTGCCACAGAGCTTGGTATCAGAGCAAGGATTGGTAAATAAGCGTGAAAAATTTCTAAATATGAAAATTAAAAGGACATGATGAGATATACATGATTATATGATGATTAGATATGTTATTAACATGATGAGATGCATGATATATGTTGATAAATTGTCTTTGCAATGCAAGTAAATTGCTATGTTTGAACAGATGGTGGATAAGGGGAAGAAAATGATGAGTGCGGAAGAATTACGAAAGGAGAGGGAGGATGAGGAAAAAAGACGAAGAATGGAGGAGAACATGGATAGGTGGTGGGTATCGCAGCAAAATACAGTACATTACCTAGCAGTTCCTCCAGGATTTCCACCTAAACACACTCCTGTCCAACCTCAAGGAAACTATCATGTCCCCCCTGACTAGCATAAATAAAGTCTAGGAGAGTCCTCAAGTTATGGTTCTAGAGCAAGAGTTCTTCCAGGAATCTATCTCGGCATCCCAAGGTCTTCCCGAGTTCCCATAGATAACTTGTTTCCAGAAGATCTTCAGAACTTTTGGAATAAGATTCCAGCACCCACACCACCTGACCTAGGCCCATGGTACAAGTTTGTTCATGGGTGTGTTCAGTTCCGGTACGGGGTAAGTTGGGATAGGATTTACCAGAGGGAAAAAGAAATGGCCCTCTACATCGAAGAGCGTCGTGCTGAAGGAATTATTAAAACACCTGCGGCTCCTCGTCCCAATGAGATCATGTTACACATATCTGAAAAGACAGGTGAAATTGCTTTACTTGAGGAAATTAATGATGATGATGATCCCATGGAATTCCTCGAACTTGTCGAAGAAGAAGAAGAGGAAGTGGAGGAGGAGATGGAGGTGGAAGAAAGCGAGGAAGAGGAGGAGGACGACGATGATGACGACGATAGTGGAGAAGAAGAGGTCCTTGCGTGGTCCGACACTAGTAAGATCACCGAGGCACCCTCAAAAGTCTCACCTAGTCGTAGACGATATATAAGGAGAGGCCCAGGCAGACGATGAATTCTCTTGCTTTTCTAAGTTTGTGTATGTATAATTATGACTTGATGACACTATGACTGTCGTGGTAGACTAACATGTTCATAAATATTATATGTGTGCTAGGCCATATGTATATAAGTGTGATATTTCCTAATATGTTGCGACTATGGATGAAATGTTGTGAATATGAATGGTTATGAATGAATATGTTGATATAACTATACTTAAGAGTTTTAAATATATGAATGAATGGGCCTGAATGATATGACATGATTGTGATTGAGTAAATTAGTTGTGAATCCAATGATAATGAAATGTGTATGTGATGACTCAACATTAATTATGAATGAAAAATATGTGCTTTTCTATATTCAGAATAATACAATGGTGGAGACAAGATCAGGACTAAGGAGAAATAAAGGAAAAGAAACCCTATAGAGATTCCAAGCCAACATGAAGTTGGCGAATCTAGCAGGCCAAAGAGAGGAAGGCCTATGACATAAGAGCCTAATAAAAGAAATCAGCAAAGAAGAACCGATGAAAGCCCTAAAAGGAATATAAGAGAAGAAATTGAGTCAAGACAGGCTAGACTCATAGAGGAAAGAGTGGTTGCGGCAGTAAAAGAAGCAATGCAGCAAGCCACTAGAGACTGGGCAGCTCAAACTGCCGATATAATTCAAGGTTATGGGAAAGGACCCAACAAGCTTAGTTGGAAAACACAGAAAAGGAAGGACCTGCTCCAATGGCTGACCCCATTTCCACACTGGCACCACTAAGAGATGAAAAATCAACTAATGGAAGTTGATTTTAGAGCAATCAATGCATTTCTAGCTCAGCGACCCCCGAAGTTTTTCAGAGAACCTGATCCAGTACAAGCAGAACAATGGATGACGAGATTAAGAAGTTGTTCAGGATATCTCCGCGCAATAACCATCAAAAGGTATTGTGTGTCACTCATTTATTAGCTAAGGATGCACACGAATGGTGGGAAACAATGTTGATTACAATGCCGCTATCCGAAGAAATATCTTGGCAAACTTTTGTTGAAGAATTTAATAAAGAATACCTCCCTGTTGGATTACAAAGTCAAAAAGTGATAGAGTTTGAAAGACTTTTTCAAGGGAGGATGACAGTCACTGAGTACGCCACAAAATTCAATGCTCTCATCAGATATATGCCTTGGATCCCAAATGTGCCAGGAAACAAGGCACAGAAATTCCAACAGGGACTGAGGCCATATCTTCGAGAAGGTCTTGCCCCTCTGCTAATCAAGGATTATGCTTCAAGTCTCGAGAGAGAAAGAGCATTAGAAATTGAGGCCTTAAGAACACAAGAATTGAGATTAGGCTCAAGAATGTTTAGCACGGGTACAAAGGAAATGAAAACCGGAAAGGAAAAAGCTAGGAAAGGAAATGTGAAGAAGGGAAAAGGGATCCTAAAGAAGAAAAACTCGCCTCTATGCAAGAAATGTCAAAAGCGGCATACATGCGAGTGTTTAAAAGGCTCAAACTGGTGTTATAAATGTGGACAAACAGGTCATATCGCCAAGGAGTACAGGATGGGTGAAACAAAGGTCGTTAAGTGTTATATCTGTGATCAGACAGGTCACATTGCCCCGAACTACCCAAATAAGGAATAGATATCATAAGGACATGGAAGACCCACTCAACTCAGAATACCTGGAGCAACAAATAAGCAGGGAACTTCTACGAATGTGGTACATGTGCATGCCTTGACCTGGACAGAATCTGAGGAGCAAGAGGAAAAGGTGGTCACATGTACGATTTATATTTTAGAAAATTTGGCAGTAGCTTTGTTTGATTCAGGTGCTAGTCATTCATTCATAGCATGCTAATTTGTGACCACCCATGCACTACCGATAAAGAAGACTAATCAGATAATTCATGTAGAATCCTCTGCTTATAGGTTAGCAAGTTCTTGCCAAGTATGCAAAGCACGCCCAATTATGATAGGATCATTGATTCTAGAAGCTGATTTGATCCTATTGCTTATGACTAAATTCGATGTGATACTAGGTATGGATTGGTTAAGTCAATGGGGAGCTACTATAGATTGCAAAAATAAAAAGGTGCAATTTGAAGCGACTCCAGGAAGAGAGATAGCCATTGGAAGGCTAAGGCAGCCCAAAAATTCAAACATATTGATATCATCCATGAAAGTAGTCAGGATGATTCGGCAAAAATGCCAAGCATATTTGGTGTCGGTTAATGTAGAAAAAGGCACGGAAGTAGAAATTAACCAAATTCTGGTGGTTAGGGAATTTCCTGATGTATTTTCAAAGGAATTAACTACATTGCGTCCACAACGAGAAATGGATATGACTATAGATATTATGCCGGGTATATCCCCAATATTTAAAACTCTATGCATAATGGCACCTGCCGAAATGAATGAATTAAAGACCCAAATATAGAAGCTGTTGGATAAGGGTTTCATCAGACCAAGTGTGTCACCTTGGGGAGCTCCAGTATTATTTGTGTGGAAAAAGGATGGAAGTTTGAGACTATGTATTGATTATAGGGAGCTAAATAAAGTCATAATAAAGAACAAGTATCCATTGCCCAGGATCGATGATTTATTCGACTAACTGCAAGGAGCCACAACTTTCTCCAAAATTGATTTACAGTCAGGGTACCATCAACTGAGAATAAGTCCTACTGATGTTCATAAGACGGCTTTTCGAACTAGGTATGGACATTACGAGTTTTTAGTAATGCCTTTCGGACTTACTAATGCCCCTGCTGTGTTCATGGATATGATGAATAGGATTTTTCGGGACTATCTCGATCAATTTGTGGTTGTATTTTATTGATGATGTCTTGATCTACTTAAAAATGGAGAAAGAACATGAAAATCATTTGCGAAGGGTTTTGGAAAGGTTGAGAAAAGAAAAATTATATGCCAAGTTAAAGAAATGTGAATTCTGGTTAAAACAAATAGGATTTCTTGGGCATATAATATTAGAAAGAGCTATTCAGGTTGATCCTCAGAAGATTGAGGCAATGTTGAAATGGCCAAGGCCAACGACCATTACAGAAATCCAAAGTTTTTTAGGGTTGGCCAACTACTATAGAAGATTTGTTGAAGGATTTTCACAATTGTCAGCTCCATTAACAAGTTTTACTCGTAAAGGAGTCAGGTATGTATGGTCTGAAGAATGCGAGCGCAGTTTTCAAGAATTGAAGCAATGGTTGGTAACATCGCCCATCCTAACCCTAACAAAAGGAAATGAAGGATTTGTGGTTTACAGTGACGCTTCAAGCAAGAGATTGGGATGTGTACTAATGCAGAGAGGAAAAGTGATAGCCTATGCATCGCGACAGTTGAAGCCCGATGAGGTAAGCGACCCCACTCATGATTTAGAATTAGCAGCAGTGGTGTTTGCCTTGAAAATATGGAGACATTACCTGTATGGTTCTAGATGTGAGATTTATACAGATCACAAGAGCCTTAAATATATTTTCACTCAGAAGGAGTTGAACATGAGGCAAAGGTGATGACTCGAGTTATTGAAGGACTACGATTTGGAAATTTTATACCATCTAGGTAAGACAAATGTGGTAGCTAATGCATTGAGCAGAAATGTTAGCTTATCACATCTTATCACCAATGAGGAAGGATTGCTTCAGGAGATAAGGCAACTAGAACTGATTGTGTGTCCACCTGGAGTTCAAACAAGATTATCACAACTATGCATACAATCGTCACTCTTTGAACAGATCAAGACTGCGCAACAAAAGGATACAGACCTACATACACATGTAGAGAAGATGTAAAAAGTCAATTGTTTCAGATCGTGACGCAACTTCACGTCAAGATTTTAGAAAAATTTACATGAAACCTTAGGCACCCAACTTAAATTCAGTACAGCTTTTCATCCCCACAAAGATGGACAAACGGAGCGAGTAAATCAAATTATCGAGGATATGCCCGTATGTGTACATTAGAATTTGGAGGATCGTGGGATGAGTATATACCGATTGCAGAGTTTACATACAATAATAGCTATCAGGCTAATATTCAAATGGCTCCATTTGAAGCATTATATGGACGACGATGTCGAACGCCATTAAACTGGGATGAAGTTGGAGAGAAACGGTTAGCCCCAGATTTGTCTCAACGAATGGTAGACAAGGTACAAACTATTCGCCAGTGTATACTCATAGCCCAACGTCAGCAAACGAGTTACACAGATTGCAAAAGAAGGGATTTGAATATCCAAGTTGGCGAACATGTGTTCATAAAGGTCACGCCATTCAAGGGAGTTACAAGATTTGAAAAAAGAGAAAAGCTGAATCCCAGGTATATTGGACCATTTGAGGTATTGGAAAAGATTGGAAAATTAGCCTATAGAATACCCTTACCCCCGGCGTTAGCTTTAGTTCTTAATGTATTCCATATTTCTATGCTTAGGAAATATGTTGCAGACCCGACCCATATATTAGAAGCTGAAAACCTACCGATTCAAGATTATTTGAACTATGATGAAAGGCCAGTTAGAATCTTGGATCAGAAGGTACAAAAGCTTCGGAATCGAGAAATCGAATACGTAAAGGTTCAATGGAATCGGTATTCCGAAAATGAAGCTACACGAGAGCTAAAAGAAGTGGAATGGAAATACCCCCAATTATTTAAAGAATAGACGGTTTTAGGACAAAACCTGTTATAAGGGGAGGAGGATTATGAAACCCCAACCTATGTAGGACTCAATTGTATTCATTGAACATATACATGTGATTTATATGTGATTTAATTGAATTTTGGATGTTTTTGTAATTTTGGTAAATTATTACAATTAGGGCCAAGGATTAGAGATAATGATTCAAGTAATCATTATAAGCCGATATGGGACGATGAGATTAAAGTAATTTGATAGTAATTGAAACATATCAATATATCATGAATGATTATCTTAAATTATATGGTTGGATTTATGAGAATTTTAATGATAATTATCAAGTGAAGTGGAAAAATACTAGAAAATTCATAACTTAACGCCTGTAAGGCAGATTCAAGTGAAATTTGAAAGGCAAGTAGATAATGATGGGCTTAAACTTATGAGATTATTGGATTATGAAAAATTATAATGAAATTAGTGTGACAATTAATTGTTTATATTCAAAATTCAACCGTTAACTTCAAGTGGCTATAACTTGAGCTAGAAAAGTCGGATTGAGATGAAATTTGAAAGGGTTGAATAAAATATGAGATTAAAATTTTGGAAGGATTAGATTAAGTAAATCATGCTGTAAAAATTCCTAAATAGAAAAAGGAGTACACAGTTGACTTTTACACCACAAAAGTACCATGCATTTAAGGAAAATAGTGCATGGATTAAATGCATTTTTAATGGCACAAATACGTGTCAAATGCATGTGAAATGTAGGGTATTATATGCATAAATATGTGTGAAAATTCATTGGATATTTTTGTAGAATTAATGAGCTAAGGAAAGAGCTCAAACTAGCATCGTAAGTGTGTCATCCATGGAACGTCCAAACCAGCTTCCATTTGGATTTTTGCAATTTTTTATTTATATAATATATGAATCTAAGTAGCTAGCATGCAAGGGTACATAAATGAGCATAATTCATGTGGAAAAACCCATGAAAAATCGTTAATAACAGCAGCTCATTGATGGATCAAATAGTGGACAGCAAGGGTGTCATGCATATGGACGTCCAAGTGGCCTGCTGCTAGATTTTTTCTTGAATTTTTTTATGCCAAATAAGTAGCACAACTAGCTACAAATTAGATACATAAATTACCATTAATTTAAGGCTGCAAATGTGTGGAAAAAAATGGCAAAGGAGGCAGCTGTATGGACGTGCACAATGGACAGCTAGGTGAGTTGATCTTGAGCAGATTTTTACATATTGAAAATATGGTTAAAAATATTAATACTTGGCCACCATTTGGACAGCACATAAGTGGGATAAATGAGCATTTAAATGATCTCAAATCATGCTCAAAGTGGGGTCCACAAGCTGGAAAATCCAGCCCCTATATATATATGGATGGACGACCATGAGAGAAGAGTGTTAGGAAAAAAATTTCTAAGGAGCAAACACCCCCACAACTCAGCAGCCTTGCACGTCCCTAAAAACCTCAGCAAGGAGGGAAGAAGAAGGGAAAACCAAGCTTGATTAGTTGGGATTAAAGTTGACAACAATCAAGTAGGTATACATGACGTATTAGACTCTTTAATTCTAAGTTTTCTACTACAAGTTTATGGTTATGAATATGATTCAAAATGAATCCTTAAATGATGATTTAGCATGCTATTTGATTAAATATTGAATGAGTATTAAGAGATATATATATATATATGAATTTCAATGATTTATGGAGTTGAAATGGAGATTTGGATGGAATATGGGTTGAAAACTAACTTGAAATATCCGAAATACATATATTAAGTTGCTGTTTTAGATTAGTATCATGTTTAGGCTATGAATCATGCTTTAGTGAAATATATATGTTGATTTAAGCTTAAGATATGAATTTTAGAAAGATTGGAATTCAAGGTAACGTGTATGACCCGATTTCCATGTTTTTGTGACATATATGTTGTATATGTATGTCTAAGTGAATTATGGATGATTTAGAGGGTAAATTACTCTAAATTTAGAGTACTTTGAATGATCAAAATGAATGAATTAAATTTTCCTTAAATATAGAATTTTAGGGCATAAGTAGGAACATTCAAAATGGGGTGAAAAGGATACCCAACATGTACATGGAAGTTGCTGTTTTGAAAGAAGTTAAATTATGAATGTTAAATATGTGTTAATACCCTGGATTTGGGTTAGAAAAATTTGTATTAACTGCTGAAAATTCGGAATTATAAAACTTTTTTGGGTTAAGTACCGAAAGATACGTTGAAATTGTGAAAAACGGGTTCCAAAGTTTCTGTTTTGGAATCCTATGATTAGTGGATTAAATTTCCATAAAAATACCCTAAATAAAGTGTTAAGAAAGGGTGTTAATCATGCTGAATTAGGGAATAAGTGGCTGATTTGAAAATTTTTATGAAATGCATCATATATGTATTGTAAAATGGGTATATGTGGAAGGATGGACATGAATAAGTGGTAAATGACTTATGTAAATTGATTATGTGCAAAAATGTATGAAAATATGATAAATTTCATGAATATACTGTTGTTTAGTTACATAAGGTTAATATCAAATTTTGGGATTAATTAATGAGGCTTAAGGAAACAACGTATAAATCCATTTTAACATGCTAGCATGATTTTTCAATCATAAACTTGGAATCACAACATTTTTCGTAGTATTTATCAAAGGAAGTTTCATAATATCACATTGAAGTAAAACCATCATTTCAATACAATTTAACTAAGGAATGGCTATCCTTAAATATCTCTAAGATATTTTCAATAGTTACATTAAACAGTTAGTATAAAAATCACATTTATTCAAAGCAATTTAGAAGAGCAAAAATCATTTAGAAAATTTGCTTGCTTACCTGTGTTCCTTAGCTTTCCGACTCAGCCTTTTCTTTGCCTTTGCCTACATGAGAATAATATAATTTTTCATATATTTCTTTTCCTTGCATCTCATTTAGTTTTCCAACCCATTTCCATTAACATATATCATTCATATGACTTCTCAAGTCATTATGCACATATATAGCATATATTGCACATATTAGCACATTTCATGGTTTTGTACATAACATATACAACCCATAAGTAGGGTAACCATTCAAACACATAAAATTCATCCATTAATTATCATACATAGTTTCATTAACTTTCATTTATCATTTTTCACTTATTTTTCAAAATTTACACATCGGTGCTCCTTTTAAGCACACATCATCACCTCATACTTCATAAATAAATTCCAAAATTTAAAATTAATCATTATACACTCTAAAAATATGTATAATCATTAAATACATCATATTTTATTATATTTTTTCACATAATCACATTCCATACGTCATTCATCACTTGTGCACATTTATCGTTTCACATATGCCCATTCGGTAACACATACATAATATATTTCATAAAATTTTCTAAGTCAGAAACTTGGTCACTAATTCAGCATGATAATTATCCTTAATTACCACTGCATTTAGGGTATTTTTATGGGTTTTAAATCCACTTACCATAGGTTTCCAAAACAGCAACTTTGGAACCCATTTTTCACCCATTTAACATGTCTTTTGACACATAACCCTAAGCAGTTTAATAAATCCGAATTTCAAGAAAATAATTCCACTTTTCCTAATCCAAATTTAGGGCATTAATACATGTTTAACATTCATAAATTAAAACCCCTCAAAACAGCAAGTTGCTTACCCGTTTCGGGTCCTGTTTTCACTCCATTTATACATCGTTTCATAAATCCATAAAAATCAGATTTTGAGCTTATTTTCCCAAATCCGTTTGGGCATCAATAATAAATTAACCCTAAGGTATTTAACCCTACATATCATTCACAAATCATGCAAACCCATTTCCACAGCATTTTTAACCTAAAAGTGAAGAATTCGGGTCGTAAACGTCGCTTAGCATTCCATATTTTCTAAAATTCATGATTTAAGCTCAAATAAACATATGTTTTGCATTAATACATGATTCATAAAATAATCACATCATCAATCCAAAATAGCAACTTTTCATGGGGATTTTAGAGTTTATCAAGTTGAATTTTCAACTCATAAATTATTCAAATCATCACTTTCATCATCTAAAACATAGAAATTCATACATGTAACCTAATACCCATTCAATATTCAATCAAAGGCCAGGTTCAATCATCATTTGAAGATTATTTTAGCATCAATTTCATATTCAATTTTTGGAGTTTAAAACTCAAGTTAGACAACTCAAAACAACACCTATACTCCAAACCCTAATCAGTTGGAAGAGTTTTCTCCACCAAATTTCCCTTCTTTTACCCTTGCTTTTCTTCCTATTTTCCTCTTCCTTTGCTGGCAAAAAATGGACGTGAGTTGCTGGTCTAGAGGAAGGAATTTCAGCACTTAGCAAAATGCCCAAACTTAAACTGAAATGGACGTGCATGGCTTTTTATAGGTGCTGGATATATCCAGCTGTGGACCCCACATCTTGAGTTGATTTTCCACACATTTAATGCTCCCTTATCATCCTCATGTGCTTGCTGATTTACAGCCTAGTAAAATAGGTTTTTACCATTTTTAAAAAACCCAAAACTTGCTCTCATCTTGACCGTCCATCTACCCCCCACAGATCACGTCCAGCTGCTACCCAGTTTCGAGCATTTTTTTATTTTTTATTAATCTCCATTTAAGGGTAAAGCATACACCTAATTACCCTTTAATTCATGCATTAATTTGGTATTAAAAATTTTAGCAAAAATTGTAGCAATTCAGCATAACAATACACGTTATTTGCCCCCTTCAAGCTATCCACGTTTTCACCTCCATGGCAGTTGTGTTTTACAATTTCTTTTGCAGCGATTTTGCATGATTGAATGCATATCCTTATGTCCCTACATGTCAACTGCATGGATTCATATTTTAGAAAATTAAAAATTCAAAAATAGATAGCAATGCAGCCCCTTGGACATCCCTATGTGGACACATACTCTATGCTCTTGTTGAGCACTTTCTAGCATCATCATTGTGAAACCCGCAATCCTAGAATAGCACATGTAAACCTAGGGTTGTAAACCCTAGATCCCTGTACTGATTTTATGATAAATAAAATTTATGAAATATGTTATATTTTACAAATGTGTACTAGAGGTTAAAATAATGCAATTAAGAATGTGACGCACGTGAATAGTGTACGTGAATAGTAAACGTGCATAGTAATTGTGGATTAAGATATGAGATTAAGAGTTAATCACTTGATTAACCTAATCACAAAAATTCAAAAGGAGAATTAATCACTACAAGATAAAATAGCAATTCTTTTGGATATTCTAATCCAAATTTGGATTTTTGTAGAAAAATAGAAAAAAATTCATAAATTGCAATCCGGGTGTCGGAATTAGATGAATTTTTTTATGGATGGTTAAAAATACATGATGAACATGATGAATGGTATAAGACGTGATGAAACTCACAAATTAATGGCCAAGATGAAGTGTCAAATAGATGTTGAAAAAGTAACTTAACTTTTTATTAAATATACTTTGACTTTTTAATAAAGTAAATAATTAAAAAAAATAAAATTAAATGCAAATGCAGCATGGCAGGGACGTGCAAGGGGGTTGCTGACTTTTGGGGTCATGATCCAATGGTCACAAATCAATTTTATCATTAATCAAGGGTTGAGATTAAGTTGCTTAAAAATAATTAATTTTAAAATTAAAAAAATAGGATAAAAATAGGGCTGCAATAGGGCTGCTGTATCAGGCCTAGGGTGGCTGCTCTTGGCTCAAGGCACCTTTTGGAAATTAGAAAAAAACACATTTGCAAATTTACACCTCAAGCAAGGGGGTAAATTGCAATTTAATGAAAAATCAAAAAGGTATAAATAGGGGCATGGGGTGAACGTCCAAAGGCACAATCCCAGCTCCACTTGAGCCATTCCAAGTTCCCAAGCCATCCAAAACACGTTTTGGCCTTGAAAGAAAGAAGGAGAGAAGATTTGAGAGAGAAGGGCCAAGTAGAAGGGGAGTTTTTCTACTTCAGGTAAGGGGATTCTTCCCAAACTTGTTTTGGATGTTAATTAGGGTAAAACCATGCTTAGATAATTCCCAAGCATGAGAAAATAAGTATAGATATAATGTTTAAATGGAATTATGCCAAAACATCAAAAATTTGGAGCGAAGATAGGGTATTTGGGAAGATAGCATATGATATATGAAAATAATGCTCCAAAATTTATAAATGATGATTTGGGATGTATTATTATGATAAATATGATGTTGGAATAATGATATATTAATTTCATGATTTTTGGAATTAAGGATTATGCTTAAGTGAATTTATGTTGATTTTTAGTATATGGAGAAAATGATTTTTTTGGCCAAGTAAATGATGATAAATTCAAAATGTATGAAATGTCCTATGATATAATAGACATGAGGTATGTCATGATATTTTTTATTTTTGGAAAAAATATCAAATTTTGGAATCCATGAACAGTAACCCCGGATGAACAGTAATATGCTACAGTAATTTGCTACAGTAAACAGCGTGATTTTGGAGAAAATTTTAGATTTATTTTTATATTTTATGAGGATATATGGATTGAATTTTTTAAGGATTTATGGATAAAAATCCATATAAGAAAATGATGATCACGCATTTTTAAGGATAACCTCTATAAAAAATTTTATGGTGGAAAATAAGGTCATAAATAAATATAAAATATGCATGATAAAGTATGTATATCCTTTTCACTTGTATAGGAAAAGGAAAGGAAAGGATGAAGGAGTCGGATTAAAGCAAAGCAAAGGTAAGCAAGCAAACTTTTGAAAATGATTTTTATATAGTGCAACTATGGAATATGTCAAATTTGCTTTATTATAAGCAAATTCATATGGAAGTAAGAAGAAATGTTAAAGTATGTGGGAATTGCTTTATCATAAGCAAATCCTTATAAATGAAGAGAAAGATGGAAATGGTTGCATTATAATGGAAAAGGAAAAGTTTTGATTTCCAAAATAGTATTTTGTTTTATCGAATGAATTTAAAATGATTTATTAAAATGTTTTGAAACGGATTTAAGGAAGGCCAACCAATAACCGATTTAAATGAAGATTTCTTTTAAATGACCAAAGGATCATACAAGCGTATCTTCGTATAGAAGAAACTTAAGTGTTATGTGGACAAAGAATATGATATATATGTATAAAAAAAATGAATTATGCATTAGTATATCTTTTGTTCATGAAAAATCTAGAAACGAGAAGAAAAATGTTTCCAAAGTCTTTGGTTTCCAAATATTAAAATGTTTTTTTTTAAATTGTTTTACCGATCAAAAATGATTTATAAACATTTTTTAGCAATGTTTCAAATTTATTATATCTCAAATATTTCAAATGTTTTAAGAATGTGCCATTTAAATGTTTTTAAAATTATTTAAGGTTGGTCATCCTTACAAAATATTTTTATTAACTTGTTAACTTGGGCTATGCCGAGTTATCAAGTTAGAGATAGAAATACAGGCCGAGGTCTGTACTATTTTGAAAGGTTATGCTAGCATCAGATTTTGAAAAGGAAAAAGACACAGACTAAGGTCTGTGGAGTTTTATAAAAAGCATGCTAGCATATGAACGTGAAGAATGTGCACATGAGCTATGTACTAGGTCTACTGTAGAGGATTGCAGACCGGACGCGGTTGTAAAATGGGCCCCCTCTACATAGGCCAAGTCGCTTTAAAAGGCAAAATGCCGGCGGCGCCCTCCCTGAAATGGGAGAAGAACACGGATAACTGCCTGGCTCGCGAGTTATCAATAGAGATGGTTTCTCTCCTAAGGAGGAAAGGGTGATCACTTGGTAAGTGTCACCTACCAGATGGACAGAAACGTTATGCATGATGCATATGCTTGTTTTAAAAAGGTTTTATGAAAAATGTTTTAAGGACATGAGAATGTCCTTGGAGAAAGAAAGTTTTATGAAAAACGTTTTATGTTCGTGAAAAAAAGGTTTACATGTTAAGTTTGCAAGCATATGTTTTACGAAAGGTTTTATGAAAAGGTTTCCACTGGTTGATAGTAAATCACTTGATAAGTGTCTACTATTGAACAAGAGAAATGCATTTAAATGAAAAAAAACGCTTGCTTACTGAGTTTCGACTCACGTTTTGCTTTTCAAACCATAGACAGGTACAACACATGCCAAGAAGAAAAGGAAAAAGAAGGTATGAAGAAAATTTTATGATATGCTGATCCATATATGGTATGACATGAACATATGATAAGGAGTTTTCAAATTATGTATGTATAAAATGTTCAGGTTAAAATAACCTGTATTGTACAAAAACAAGTATGAATGTTATCAATGATAATTGAGATTTGATGATAAGTATGTGTCTTTATGGGATGAAAGAAAAAGAAATTTTTTTTTTTTGGACGAGATCGAATTAAGTACCCGCCGCGTGATCAGGGCAACAATCCTGATTCACACTTACCAATCGACAAGATCCCGGAGTAAGGCCAGTGGACGCCTCGGTTCGGGGCACCACAATCATCATGGGCATTCATTGCTGGATTTTTCTTGCATTTTCATGTTTTATAATATTGCATAAAATACCCTCAAAATATGCTGCATTTTACACCTCATTTTCCATTAAAATCATGCAATTATTTCCTGTACTCAAGCGTTAAATGAATGGTACTTTTAAGGTGTTAAAGTCAAGCATGCTCACCTTTTTCAATACAGGTATTTTCTCAACATTTTAAGCTTAATCTAAGCCTTCCAAAATGTGTATCTCATGATTTCATTCAACCGTTTCAATTTTCATTTCAATCCGATTTTCCTAGCTCAAATTATAGTCGTTTAAAGTTAACAGTTGAAATTGAGATGTGATCAATAAATCATTATACTCATTTCATCAAGAATTTTCATAACCCAATAATTCCATAATACCAAGCCCAACATCATCAATTACCATTTCAAATTTCACTTGAATCCGCCTTACGGGCGTTGAGTTATGAATTTTCTAGCGTTTTTCCACTTAACTTGACAATTATCATTTACATGCTCATAATTCATTTTAAATAATGGAAAATGATTATTCATGATATATTGGTGTATTTTAATCACCAACCATTTACTTTAATTTTTCTCATATTAGCTCAAAATGATTACTCAAGTCATCATTACTCATGCTTAACCCTAATTGCAATAATTAGCAAAATCTCATAATCATTCAAAATTCAATAATTCACATATAAATGTCATATACATGATCAATGCATACATATGGGTTCTACTTGGGTTAGGGTTTCACAATTCTCCCCCCTTATAACAGGTTTCATCCCAGAACCGTCTATTCTTTAAATAGCTGGTGGTATTTCCGTTCCACTTCTTCCTTTAGCTCCCAAGTGGCTTCATTTTCGAAATACCGGTTCCATTGTACCTTTATGTACTCGATTTCTCGATTCCGAAGTTTTTGTACCTTGTGATCCAAGATTCTCACTAGCCTTTCTTCATAATTCAGATAATCTTGAATCGGCAGATTTTCAGCCATTAATATATGTGTTGGGTCCGGAACATATTTTCTAAGCATCGAAATATGAAACACATTGTGAACTAGGGCTAATGTCGGGGGTAAGGCTACTCGATATGCCAATTTCCTAACCTTCTCCAAAACCTCAAATGGTCCAATATACCTAGGATTCAGCTTTTTCTTTTTCCCAAACCTTGTAACTCCCTTGAATGGCGTGACCTTTATAAACACATGTTCGCCAACTTGGATATTTAAATCCCTTCTCTTGCAATCTGTGTAACTCTTTTGCCGACTCTGGGCTGTGAGTATACATTGGCGAATAGTTCTTACCTTGTCTGCCATTCGTTGAGATAAGTCTGGGGCTAACCTTTTCTCTCCAACTTCATCCCAGTTACACAACGTTCTACATCGCCGACCATACAACGCCTCAAATGGAGCCATTTGGATGCTAGCTTGGTAGCTATTGTTATATGCGAATTCCACAATTGAGATATACTCATCCCATGATCCTCCAAACTCTAAGGTATATATCGGAGCATATCTTCAATGATCTGGTTCACTCACTCCGTTTGTCCATCGGTTTGAGGATGAAAGGTTTGCTGAATTTGATTTGGGTGCCTAGGGTTTCGTGCAAGCTTTTCCAAAACCTTGACGTAAATGTCGCATCTCGATCTGAGATAATCGACTTTGGCACTCCATGGAGTCATACGACCTCTTTATAATAAAACTTAGCTAGCCTTTCTGCGGTATAAGTCCTTCTGATAGGTAAGAAGTGTGCAACTTTTGATAACCTAACTACGATTACCCATATGGAATCGTTTCCTGCTTGGATCTTAGGTAATCCTTCTATGAAATCCATTATGATGTCATCCCACTTCTATTCAGGGATTTCTAAGGACTGTAGCTTACCAGACACTCTTTGGTGATCCGCCTTCACCCGTTGGCAAGTTAAACACTTAGACAAATATTCATTTATCTCTCTTTTCATATTATTCCACCAATATGCTTTCTTGAGATCCTGATACATCTTAGTACTCCCTTGGTGAATAGAAAAGGGCAAAAAATGTGCCTCCTTAAGAATATGTTCCTTCAATTCAGCTATATGAGGTATGCAAAGGCGACCCTTGTACCTATACATACCTTGCTCATCAATGGAAAATTCTGCCAACCCCTTTTTCTTCATTTTCTCGACATATGCATCTAGGTCTGTATCCTTTTGCTGCACAGTCTTAATCTGTTCAAAAAGTGATGATTGTATGCATAATTGTGATAAACTTGTGTGGACTCCTGGTAGACATACAATCAATTCCATTTGTCTCATCTCCTTAAGCAAACCTTCCTCCTTAGTGATAAGATACGCTAAGCTGACATTTCTGCTCAATGCATCAGCTACTACATTTGCCTTACCTGGATGATATAAAATTTCCAAATCATAGTCCTTTAATAATTCGAGCCATCTCCTTTGCCTCATGTTCAACTCCTTCTAAGTGAAAATGTATTTGAGGCTCTTATGATCAGTGTAAACTTCACATCTTGCACCATACAGGTAATGTCTCCATATTTTTAAGGCAAATACCATAGCTGCTAATCTAAATCATGTGTGGGGTAGCTTACCTCATTGGGCTTTAGCTGTCGCGACGCATAAGCTATAACTTTACCCCTTTGCATCAGGACACACCCTAATCCTTTTCTTGATGCATCACTATAGACTGTAAACCCTTCATTTCCTTCGGGTAGGGTTAAGATGGGTGCTTTCACTAATCGTTGTTTCAAATTTTGAAAACTGCGCTGGCATTCCTCAAACCATACATACCTGACTCCTTTCCGAGTCAACTTGGTTAACGGGGCTGATAGTTGTGAAAATCCTTCGACAAATCTTCTATAATAGCCGGCCAACCCTAGGAAACTTCGAATTTCTATAATGGTCGTCGGCCTTGGCCATTTCAATACTGCCTCAATCTTTTGAGGATCAACTTGAATACCTTTTTCAGATATTATATGCACAAGAAATCCTATTTGTTTCAACCAAAATTCACATTTCTTCAACTTGGCATATAATTTCTCTTTCCTCAACCTTTCTAAAACCTTTCGCAAATGACTTTCATGTTCTTTCTTCGTTTAGAGTAAATCAGGACATCGTCAATAAACACTACCACAAATTGATCAAGATAATCTCGAAAAACTCTATTAATCATATCCATGAATACAACAAAGGCATTAGTAAGTCCGAAAGGCATTACCAGAAACTCATAATGTTCATACCTGGTTCGGAATGCCGTTTTATGAGTATCGGTCAGACTTATCCTCAGTTGATGATACCTTGACTGTAAATCAATCTCGGAGAACGTTGTTGCTCCTTGCAACTGATCGAATAAATCGTAGATCCTGGGCAAGAGATATTTATTCTTTATGGTAACTTTATTTAGCTCCCGGTAATCAATACATAACCTTAAACTTCCATCCTTTTTCCTCACAAACAATACCGGAGCTCCCTAAGGGGACACACTTGGTCGGATGAAACCCTTGTCCAATAACTCCTGCATTTGAGTTCTTAATTCATTCATCTCAGCTGGCGCCATTCTATATGGAGTTTTAGAAATTGGAGCTACACCCGGCATTACATCTATTGTCATATCCATTTCCCTTTGTGGAGGCAATGTGGTTAACTCCTTTGGAAATACATCCGGAAATTCCCTAACCACAGGTATTTGATTAATTTCTACCTCCATGTCTTTGTCTACATTCACAGACACCAAGTAGGCTTGACATTTTTGTCGAATCATCCTGACAGCTTTCATAGATGATATCAATATATTTGAACTGTCAGGTTGCATTAGCTTTCCAATGGCAACCGCCTTCCCTGGAGTTACTTCAAATTATACTTTCTTATGCTTACAGTCTATGGTCACTCCCCATTGGCTTAGCCAATCCATACCCAATATTACGTCGAACTTAGTCATTGGCAATATGATCAAATCAGCTCCTAGAATCAATGATCCTATCCTAATTGGGCAAGCTTTGCATACTTGGCTAGTACTTGCAACTTATAGACTGGAGATTCTACATGTATAATCTGGTTAGTCCCTTCTATCAGCAGGGCATGGGTGGTCACATATTGGCATGCTATGAATGAATGGGTGGTACCAGAATCAAACAAAGCTACTGCCAAATTTCCTAGAATATAAACCGTACCTGTAACACCTTTTCCTCTTGTTCTTGAGATTCTGTCCGGGTTAGGGCATGCACGTGCACCGGGTTCGTAGAAGTTCCCTACTTACCGGTTGCTCCAGGTATCCTAAGATGAGCAGGTCTTCCACGTCCTTGAGATGTTTGCACCTTGTTTGGGCAATTCGAGGCTATGCGACCCACTTGATCACTTATATAACATTTAACAACCTTCACTTCCCCCGTCCTGCACTCCTTGGCGATATGACCCATTTGGCCACATTTATAGCACTTGTTCGAGCCTTTTAGACACTTGCCTGTATGTCGCCTTTGACACTTCCTACACAGCGATGAGCTTTTCCTTCTCAGAATTCCTTTTCCCTTCCTTACATTTCCTTTTCTAGCTTTCTCTTTTCCAGGTTCCGGTTCCTTGGGACCCATACTGAACATTTTTGAACCCAATCGCAGTTCTTGGGTTCTTAAAGCTTCAACTTCCAAAGCCCTTGCTCTCTCGAGGCTTGAAGCATAGTCTTTTATCAGCAAAGGGGCCAGACTTTCTCGTAGATATGGCCTCAGCCCTTGTTGGAATCTCTGTGCCTTATTTCCTAGCACATTTACGATCCAAGGCACATATCTGACCGGAGCATTGAATTTCGTAGCATACTCAGTGACCGTCATCCTCCCTTAATACAATTTTTCAAATTCTATCACTTTTTGACTCTGCAATCCAACCGGGAGGTATTCTTTGTTAAATTTGTTGGTCCCGAGTTGATGGCCTAACCCAAGAGGGGAGGGGTGAATTGGGTTCTTTAAAATTTCTTTTGTAAACTTAAAAATCTTAACCCCTTGAAAAGGTTAATCCCCTTTTTAAGCGAATGGAGAGCAAATAAGATAAAGCAGTAAAAATAAGTAGAACACAAGATTTATAGTGGTTCGGGCAAACCTTCCCTACTCCACTCTTCCAAGCTCACACTCCGTTGTGACTTGGGTTCCACTATGTATTCCACGAATACACTTAGAGTCACCGCTCTCTTCTAGATTCAAAGCTCTAGGGGGCATAACAACTAGAGCCACTTGCTCTCTTCTAGATTCAAAGCTCTAGGGGGCATATACAATCACTTGCACAAGTAGGTGATGAGTCTCACTCCAATCACACCCTACTTTGCATATACTTGATCTTAGCTACCCAAGCTAAATCAAGATTTATACAACAAGACAATGAAATAAATGAAACTACACTTTACAGATTTGTGTAGGCAGATTGAGCTCGAGGAAGAAATCAAAGGCAGCTTGGATGATGATCGTTGAAGCAACTTGCAGTTTGAAGCTCTTTCTTCCTTTAAATCACTCAAATATGGAGAAAAGGAATTTGAAAGTCTTTCTTGCACTTCTTTTCTCTCTATGATCCTTAGTGTAGTGTGTATTGTCTTTTCTCACGTTCATTTGAATGTCTTTTTATAGAGTGAGAAAGATTGGAACGTTGTAGGAGTGGTTGTCGCGCAATAAATGAACTCCAACGTTCAAAAATTCGAACGTTATACTCCAAGTCGAAGATGGAGTCGACTTGGTCTGCGACTTGGCTTCCAAGTCGCACCTGGAGTCGACTTGGCCTGCGACTCCAGTTCTTCCAGATTCCAAGTCTGAGTCTTTGGTCGACTTGGCTTTGGACTTCGACTCAAGTCGATCCTGAAGTCGACTTGACTTGCGACTTGACTCGACTTTTGCTGGAAATGCTTTGAGCTTCTTTTGATCTGCTTTTTCATCCTTGGTTTTCTTTCTTTTGAATAAGCTTGAGAACTTGTGATTGACTTGATAGACTTGATTTGATGTTGATCTTGAATCCTTGCTTTGATCTTCGAGAACCTTGAGTTGTTCTTGAAAATGGTCCTTGCATCCTTTTTGGATTTGATTATTCTCAATTTGATCTTTTGGATAAGCTTGGAAATACAAACTTCAAGTCTGAAATCCTCAAGTCGAAGTTGGAGTCGACTTGGTCTGCGACTTCGCCCAAGTCGCACATGGAGTCGACTTCGTCTGCGACTTCGCCATGTTCGTGAACCAGATTTCAGCGCTGGACACTTTTGGTCGTTTGAGGTCGATTCCGAAGTCGACTTCGTCTGCGACTTGACTACCCAAGTCGCAAGTGGAGTCGACTTGACTTGCGACTTCACCTGTCAGTCCTTCCATTTTCAAATCTGTCCACCTGTGGCCATTCCAAGTCCCTAGAGAAGTCGACTTGGGTATCGACTTCGTACCAAGTCGAAGTCCGAGTCGACTTGGTGATCGACTTGGTCTCTTTGCTTTCCTTAAACACTTGGCAAACTTATTAGTATTCTTTTTAACCTCAAATTAGTTCTTGTTAATCATCAAAACTTACACTTTGGTCAATTTTGTTTTGAGTCATTGTTTCCAACAATCTCCCCCTTTTTGATGATTGACAAAACTACATTTGAGTTGATACCTTTTTGAGTATTTAAGCAAGTTCATGTAAAAACAGAGCATTCAAACATATTACCATAGAAAGCAGAGCATATACATATTCATGACAGAGCATTATTTTCATAATTCACTCAAAATATTCATGTCAAGCATAAAACATCTTTCATGTATATCTGTTTCATTTTTACAAAATGCAATGAAAAACAAAATGAAACCTAGATACAAGTTACCCAACCCAAAACGAAAGGAAACTCTAACTCTTAAACCGATCTTAAACCGATCTTTTCTCCCCCTTTTTGTCAATCAAGCAAAAATAACGATTTGATAAACTGAAATTGAGAGATTTGATATGGAATAGGTTTGATGGGACAATGGTGGGCCGAGGAGTAGACAAGAGAAGCGTGATCGGGAGTTGCCTCTCTATGAACTGAACCCGACTCGTAGGGATCGAGTTCAGGCATGGGTCTCTTCTTATGTCGGCCTGAGGCAAGATGGTAGCGGATAGTCCGCATTTCCCGCTCGATTCTGTCTTGCCGGGAGTGCATATCCTCGAGCGCATTTAGAACGCCGGTGACAAGACTTGTCATCCGGTCTTCTTTGTAATCCATTTCTGCCCTCAATGCAACTATTTCTTCCTTTAATTCCTTTAGGGTGACCTCCTCAGAGGAGGTTGGAGGCACCCGTTCTCTTGCAGCAGACCCTTGTGGAGAGTAGGATCCGTGCGATGGTGGAGAAGCGGCCCGTGCCGGTGATGCTATGGGAGGTTGCTCCCCCTCAGCTTGTGCATCGTCGTCTCGCTCTTCTTCTGGAGCTTCCGGTCTAAGTTGAAGCACATTGATCTTCATTCTTTGGATGAGTGCTTTGTTAATGGCATTTGTGGTTTTGAGTACTTCGAAAGGCTCACCTTCAATATCCACTTTGTAATGTTCAAGGATTTTTGTGATCCAGGTGCCATATGGGAGAACTCCTCGTGGATTTTCCTTTCTGGATGCTAGGGCTTCAAGAAATAACTTAGGTAAGCTTACCCTAACTTTGTTTGCCACTTTCCATAATATTTCCGCTTCTTGTGGATTTACTTGATTTCTTCCCCCACCTTTTGGGTATATGCAGTGGGCAATTAGAAGTCTGAGTACCCGTAGCCTGGGTGATAGATCCATGTATCGAAGAAATCTAATTCCCGGATGATACTTGTTGCTCCGAGTGAGCTGGTTATACATTTTATCCATTGTGAGATCTTCTGGTAAAGGCTCATTCACAAATGGGACTCCAAATATTTCTCCTAAATCAATCCTTGCTCCCTTTTTGCTTGGAGTTATCCCAATTCCAAGTTTGATTTCTACTCCCTTGACAAAAGTTGCATATTTTTCGTCATCCCATAGATAATAGAAAATCCGAGTAAGATCTGGATAAACCTTTTCATCCTCTTTTAGCAACCTGGTCCATCCTTGAAAATCCAATAGATCTTCTATATCGGATTCATAATCTTTCAAAAATTTGAAATCTATAATCTTGGGTATAAATACCTTCCGTTCATAGAAGCTTTTGTAAAAACGACTGTGCTGGAGTTCGGTTTGGAAGTAAGTGGTAGGCATCTTCAATACTTGAGTTTTCCTAGCCGGAGTACCCCTTTTGCTTGCTCCAGATTGTGTACTCTGTGAGGTTTGGGCTTGTTGTTGACTGGGTGCTCGATCGGATGATTGAGTGGTTTGGAATCGCACCCGTTTCCCAGTCGAAGTCGATGGTTCTTCTCTGGCTCTTTTAGATGGAGTCCTAGATCGTCTAGGAACTTCTTCTTCTGTGTGAGATGTAGGTTGAGTGGCAATCTTTTTGGGGTATGGTTTAGACACGGCTCTCTTTGGTGCCATTTTGGGATTAGAACTTTGGGGTTTTTTGTGAGAGGAAATGGAGATGAAGACAGAGAGAGAGAGGGGAGAAAGTTTTAGAGAAAGAAAGAGAGAATAGATGTTGCCGGGAGAGAGGAGAAGCGGGATTCGAAAATGGGAGAGGATATACCGGAGATTTGCCGGAGATGGGTTTTTTGTGGGAAAAAGGAAGAAGGAACAGAGAGAAAGAAAGAAATAGTAAAGAAAGAGAACCGGGAGGAGAGTTTTGCCGGAGATTTGCCGAAGATGGGGGATCTTGCCGGAGAAAACGTGTCGCCGGGGAGAGAGAGAGAAAATGAGAGGAAAAGATGGAGAGATGACGCGGGAAAATGAGAGAGAGGGAAGAAGAAGAAGGAAAGAAGAAGACGGCCGAATGCGAACCGTCGCGCGTGGAGTCGACTTTGCCCTAGGCGAAGTCGACTTCGACACTCTGGAGTCGACTTCGCTATCGACGCGGAGTCGACTTCGCTCCTGTGGAGTCGACTTCGCTCCTGAATCGGAGTCGACTTTACTTTCCCAAGTCGACTTGGCGGAGTCGACTTGGCTCCCATGGAGTCGACTTGTCCCATCAGATTTGCCTTTTCCAAATCTTAATTTTCCTAATTTAGCTCTATCATCCCCATATCATTCCTAATTTTATAAAATGATTCTTTGGCTAATGGTTTGGTAAAGATATCAGCAATTTGGTCTTCTGTTTTCACATATTCTAAGCATACATCATGATTCTCAACATGTTCACGAATAAAGTGATGTCTCACATCAATATGCTTGGTTCTTGAATGCAGTACAGGATTTTTAGTTAAACAAATTGCACTTGTATTATCACATCTAATAGGAATATCAACATAATCAATACCATAATCTTTCAACTGTTGTTTCATCCAAAGTAACTGGGCACAACAACTACCGGCGGCTATGTATTCGGCTTCTGCAGTAGATAGGGCAACACTTGTTTGTTTTCTTGAATACCATGAAACCAACATCTGTCCAAGAAACTGACAAGTTCCACTAGTACTCTTTCTATCTACTTTATAGCCGGCAAAATCTGCATCCGAATATCCGATTAGATCAAAGGTTGTCTCCTTTGGATACCATAGTCCAAGATTGGCAGTTTTTATCAAATACTTAAAAATTCTTTTTACAGCAAGTAGATGTGATTCTTTTGGACATGCTTGAAATCTAGAACACATACAAACACTGAACAAGATATCGGGTCTAGAAGCAGTTAAATATAACAAGGATCCTATCATGCTTCTATAAAGCTTTTGATCGATACTTTTACCGTTTTCGTCCGTGTCGATCTTGATTGTCAAACTCATTGGAGTGTTTGCTCCTTTGCTATTTTGCATTCCAAATTTCTTGAGCATTTCTTTGACATATTTGGACTGGTTTAGAAATATTCCTTCATTTTGTTGCTTGATTTGAAGTCCAAGGAAGAAATTTAATTCTCCCATCATGCTCATTTCGAACTCATTCTGCATTATCTTAGAAAATTCTTGACAAAGATTTTCATCAGTAGCACCGAATATTATGTCATCCACATAAATCTGTACAATCAAAATATTTTTATTTTTGTACTTGATGAATAAAGTAGTGTCTACTTTCCCTCTTTGAAACTCATGATCAATCAAGAATCTATTTAACCTTTCATACCAAGCTCTTGGTGCTTGTTTTAGTCCATATAACGCTTTGGTTAATTTATAAACATACTTTGATTGATCCTTTTCTTCAAAACCAGGGGGTTGTTCAACATATACTTCTTCATTCAAATAACCATTCAAAAATGCGCTTTTTACATCCATTTGAAACAATTTGAAGTTCATATGAGAAGCAAATGCTAGTAGGATGCGTATGGCTTCTAATCTAGCCACGGGTGCATATGATTCTTCAAAATCAATTCCTTCTTCTTGGGAATACCCTTTGGCTACTAATCTTGCCTTGTTTCTAATTACAAGACCGCTTTCGTCTAATTTGTTCCTAAATACCCATTTTGTACCAATGACTGTATGATTGTTTGGTCTAGGAACTAAATGCCATACATTGTTTCTTTCGAATTGATTTAGCTCTTCTTGCATTGAAATAACCCAATTTTCATCATTAAGAGCTTGTTCAATGGTATTTGGTTCAATTTTCGATACAAACGCATATTGGCCATAAACGTTTAGTTTTGATCTTCTAGTTTTTACTCCTTCATATATGTTTCCAATAACTTGTTCAATTGGATGGGCATTTTTAAACTTTAAATCAGTTGGAGGTTTGTAAGATTCATTACCTTCACTTACCTCTTCCTCCTCTGGATTTTCTGGCTTGAGCTCGAGTTCCTTTGGTTGTTCTTTGCCTTTCGTCTCATCTGCATCACTTAGTTCATCCTCCTTTCTCGGAGTTTGGTTAAATTCATCAAATACAACATGTATGGATTCTTCTACAACTTGATTTCGTTTATTGAATACTCTATATGCTTTGCTATTTGATGAATAACCAAGGAATATAGCCTCATCACTTTTGGCATCTAATTTTCCCAAGTTGACTTTTCCATTGTTTAAAACATAACATGTACATCCAAAAACATGAAAATAAGATATATTTGGTTTCCTTCCTTTCCAAAGTTCATATGGAGTCTTTTTCAAGATTGCTCGAATGGTAACACGATTCAAAACATGACAAGCTGTACTCACAGCTTCACCCCAAAATTTCTTGGATAGATTGCTCTCATTTAGCATAGTTCTAGCCATCTCTTGTATAGTTCTATTTTTCCTTTCAACTACTCCATTTTGTTGTGGAGTTCTTGGTGCAGAAAATGTGTGGTGAATTCCTTTTTCATTACAAAATTCCATGAATCGTTTGTTTTCAAATTCGCCACCATGATCGCTTCTTATGGTCACAATAGTACTCTGTTTTTCATTTTGCACCAAATTCACAAAAGTTGCAAACATAGAGAAGGCTTCATCTTTACTAGCTAAGAGAATTATCCAAGTGAATCTTGAAAAATCATCAACTATGACAAATACATATTTCTTTCCACCAATGGTTAGAATGTCGGATGGCCCGTATAGATCCATATGTAGTAATTCAAGTGGCTTTGTGGTGGAAATTTCCTTTTTGGTAGAGAAAGGCATCTTGGGTTGTTTTGATAATTGACATGCCTTGCAAATTTTGTCTTTGTCATATTTCAACTTTGGTAATCCTTCTACCAAATTCTTTTTCCAAAGGATCTTTATATTTCCCATGTTTACATGTCCAAGCCTTTTATGCCAAACCCATGGATCATTATCAATGGCCATAAGACATTGACCATTCAATTCATCAAGTGAAACCAAATAAACATTTCCATGTCGTTTACCACTAAACATGATATGTTCTCCATCAAATACATTACATATAGATGATTCAAACACAACTTTATATCCTTTATCACATAATTGGCTAATACTCATTAAATTGTGTTTGAGTCCTTCAACAAACAAAACATCTTCCATGCATGCATTTGAGGTACTAAGTATATTTCCTTTACCTTTAATTTTACCTTTTTCATTATTTCCAAAGGCAACCATTCCATCGTTGCAAGGCTTAAGTTTATGAAACAAACTCCTTTCACCGGTCATATGCCTTGAACAACCGCTATCCATGAACCATTCATTGTTTGCCTTTGCCTTAAAACATATCTGAAAAATAAGGAAATAAATCTTATCTTTTTGGTACCCATTTTATGGGTCCATTTGGGTTAGTAATAGAATCTAATCTAAGTTGATCTAACTTTGAAAGCCCAAATCTTGTGTTTCTTGGAACCCAAACTAATTTAACACCATGGTCATATAGTTTCTTAAAATTACATTTGTAAGTTTTATGACCCATCTTATTGCAGAAATTACAAGCCAAAGGTAATCTTGGAGTAGGTTTCCAAGCATGCAAAGGTTCAATCATTGGTCTTCTAGTCCACTTAAAATTTTTCTTTTGTGGCTTGTATATAGATGTATTTTTAGTTTGATTTTTCTCAAGTATTTGTTCATTTGATTTGCTACTTTCTCCTTGCTCAAATGTATGATACCCAAGACCTCTTTTATGTGTTTGGGAGGTCATATTCAGAAACATTTTAACATTTTCTCCTGGATTAGAGAACTTAGCTAATGATTCATTTAATGATTTGTTCTTCATTTTCAGCAATTCAGTTTCATCTTTCAATTTGACTAATCTTTCTGCAAGTTTACCATTTACAATTATTGTTGCATCACATTGTCTCTTCTTAATTGTAAACTTGCTTCCTAATTTCTTCATTTCTTCATATAATGAATCATATGCAGTTTGTAGTTCATCTAATTCAGTACATTTGAGGCATTCATGAGAGGAAGAATAACTTGAATTAGAAAGGGAGAGTTTGGAACTTACCTCTTCATTGCTTGTGTCTTTTGTTGAGGTAATTTGTTCTTCTTGCTCGATTTGTGCCATGCAGCAAATTCTTGCACATTCTTCTGCCTCTATGTCATCGGTTGAGAAGCTACTCGTCGTAGATTCTTCATCATTTACGTACATGCCTCTTCCTTTGTATTTCTGGAATCTTCTATTGTTCCCTCGATCCTTTCTTTGTTCTTTTGCCTTGTTTTCTTCGGGAGTTGGACATTGAGCCTGCATATGTCCCGAACCGCCGCATCGGTAGCACTTGGTTGATTCTTTCTTCTTCTCTTGGGGAGTTCTTTCTTTGAAGCTTCTGAAATTTTTGCCTTTCCTCACAAATTTTCTGAATCGTTTTGTGAGTAGAGCAATCTCGTCGTCATTTTGAGAAGAAGATGTGTCATCGGTGTCTTGTGCGGCTTTTAAGGCAATTGCTCTTTTGCCCCTGTGTTGATCTTCATTCCTTTTCTTAATTAGCTCATGTGACATAAGTGAGCTAATTAAGTTTTCAAGCTTCAGCGTGTTGAGGTCTTTGGCTTCTTCAATTGCAGTGATCTTTGGAGTCCATGATTCGGGTAGAGCTCTTAAAATCTTCATAACCTGCTCAGATTCAGATATTGCTTTTCCAAGACCTTTTAAAGCATTAGTAATCTTAGAGAATCTAGCAAACATTTCAGAAATATTTTCTGTTTCTAGCATTCTAAAGTTCTCTAGTTCTCCAATCAAAATATTCCTTCTCGTCCCTTGGACTTGAGAAGTTCCTTCGTAGATAGAGATTAGTGTATCCCATATCTCTTTGGCGGTTAAGCAAGAGGATACTCTATCATACTCGGAAGCAGTGAGAGCACAAAATAAGGAGTTCATAGCTTTGGCATTGCTCTTCACTATTCTTACTTCCTCATCGGTCCATTTGGAAGCTCGTTCATCGGTAGGCAGTATTACTCCATCTTGGATAGCAATCCAAGAGTCCATATCGGTAGCCATGATGAGTTGCTTCATACGAAGCTTCCAATATCCAAAATTGTTCCCATCAAACAACGGTGGCCTTGTAAAGGATTGGCCTTCAGCAAATGCGGGAACGGAAGTAGATTGGGATGCCATTTCAATAAGATCTCTTTGATAAACTCAAAGACCTGCTCTGATACCACTTGTTGGTCCCGAGTTGATGGCCTAACCCAAGAGGGGAGGGGTGAATTGGGTTCTTTAAAATTTCTTTTGTAAACTTAAAAATCTTAACCCCTTGAAAAGGTTAATCCCCTTTTTAAGCGAATGGAGAGCAAATAAGATAAAGCAGTAAAAATAAGTAGAACACAAGATTTATAGTGGTTCGGGCAAACCTTCCCTACTCCACTCTTCCAAGCTCACACTCCGTTGTGACTTGGGTTCCACTATGTATTCCACGAATACACTTAGAGTCACCGCTCTCTTCTAGATTCAAAGCTCTAGGGGGCATAACAACTAGAGCCACTTGCTCTCTTCTAGATTCAAAGCTCTAGGGGGCATATACAATCACTTGCACAAGTAGGTGATGAGTCTCACTCCAATCACACCCTACTTTGCATATACTTGATCTTAGCTACCCAAGCTAAATCAAGATTTATACAACAAGACAATGAAATAAATGAAACTACACTTTACAGATTTGTGTAGGCAGATTGAGCTCGAGGAAGAAATCAAAGGCAGCTTGGATGATGATCGTTGAAGCAACTTGCAGTTTGAAGCTCTTTCTTCCTTTAAATCACTCAAATATGGAGAAAAGGAATTTGAAAGTCTTTCTTGCACTTCTTTTCTCTCTATGATCCTTAGTGTAGTGTGTATTGTCTTTTCTCACGTTCATTTGAATGTCTTTTTATAGAGTGAGAAAGATTGGAACGTTGTAGGAGTGGTTGTCGCGCAATAAATGAACTCCAACGTTCAAAAATTCGAACGTTATACTCCAAGTCGAAGATGGAGTCGACTTGGTCTGCGACTTGGCTTCCAAGTCGCACCTGGAGTCGACTTGGCCTGCGACTCCAGTTCTTCCAGATTCCAAGTCTGAGTCTTTGGTCGACTTGGCTTTGGACTTCGACTCAAGTCGATCCTGAAGTCGACTTGACTTGCGACTTGACTCGACTTTTGCTGGAAATGCTTTGAGCTTCTTTTGATCTGCTTTTTCATCCTTGGTTTTCTTTCTTTTGAATAAGCTTGAGAACTTGTGATTGACTTGATAGACTTGATTTGATGTTGATCTTGAATCCTTGCTTTGATCTTCGAGAACCTTGAGTTGTTCTTGAAAATGGTCCTTGCATCCTTTTTGGATTTGATTATTCTCAATTTGATCTTTTGGATAAGCTTGGAAATACAAACTTCAAGTCTGAAATCCTCAAGTCGAAGTTGGAGTCGACTTGGTCTGCGACTTCGCCCAAGTCGCACATGGAGTCGACTTCGTCTGCGACTTCGCCATGTTCGTGAACCAGATTTCAGCGCTGGACACTTTTGGTCGTTTGAGGTCGATTCCGAAGTCGACTTCGTCTGCGACTTGACTACCCAAGTCGCAAGTGGAGTCGACTTGACTTGCGACTTCACCTGTCAGTCCTTCCATTTTCAAATCTGTCCACCTGTGGCCATTCCAAGTCCCTAGAGAAGTCGACTTGGGTATCGACTTCGTACCAAGTCGAAGTCCGAGTCGACTTGGTGATCGACTTGGTCTCTTTGCTTTCCTTAAACACTTGGCAAACTTATTAGTATTCTTTTTAACCTCAAATTAGTTCTTGTTAATCATCAAAACTTACACTTTGGTCAATTTTGTTTTGAGTCATTGTTTCCAACAAAATTCTTCCACAAGAGTTTGCCAAGACACTTCTTCGGGTCGTGGCATTGTGATTAACATCGTCTCCCACCATTCATGTGCGTCCTTTGCTAACAAATGCGCTACATACTTTCTGACAGTCATTGCATGGAGATATTCTAAACAATTTCTTAATCTCCGTCATTCATTGCTTTGCTTGGACCGGGTCGGGTTCTCCAAAAAACTTCGGGGGTCGTTGCGCTAGAAAGGTGTTAATGGCTCTTCTATCAGCTTCCATTAGCTGATTCTCATCCCTTAACGGTGCTAGTGTGGCAACGGGGTCCACCATCAGAGCAGGTCCTTCTCTCTCTGTACTACCCAACTGAGCTTGTTGGGTCCTTTTCCATAATCCCTGTATAATGTCGACAGTCTGCGCTGCCCAGTCCCTAGTGGCCTGCTGCATTGCTTCCTTCACTGCTGCAGCCACTCTTTCTTCTATGAGCCTAATTTTCCTGGACTCAATTTCCTCTTCCACATTTCGTTTAGGACTTTCATTATTCCTTCTTTGCTGATTCCTCTGATTCGATCCTTGTGTCACTGGCCTTCCTCTTTTAGGTCGGCTAGATTCGCCAATTTCATGTTGGCTTGGAACCTCAGTCGCTATTTCTTTTCCTTTATTTCTCCTTTATCCTGCTCTGGTTTCCACCATTGTGTTAATCTGAGTATATAACAGCACACTTTTTATTTTCAATTAACATTAAATCATTATATACACATTTCATTTAAAATCAATGTTAAGTCATTGCATACACATTTCATCATCACATGGTCACAACCAGTTCATTCAATCATAATCATATCACATCATTCAGGCTCATGCTCATTCATTAATATATCTAGAACTCTTAAATTCAGTATATCAACATATTCATTCATACCCATCATATTCACATCATCACATCCATAGTCAGTACATTGTGAAAGTAAACCACACTTATGTACACATATAGCATAGCACACACATTTCATACTTATATACATGTCAGTTTATCTTGGCAACCACATTGTCATCAAACCACATTTATATATACACAACTTAAAAAAAACAAAACATTCATCGTCTCCCTAGGCCCCTCCTTAGACGTCTACGCCTACGTGCAACTTGTGAGGGTGCCTCCGTGAGCGTGCTAGTATCGGACCACGCCTGGACCTCATCCTCTCCACTATCATCATCATTGTCCTCATCCTCCTCTACAAACTCCACTATCTCCTCTTCTACTTCTTCCTCTTCTTCCTCCTCTTCCTCGACGGGCTCGAGGAATTCCATAGGATCGTCATCATCATTAAACTCGGCAAGTCAAACAATTTTCCCTGTATTTTCCATTATATATAGCATGACCTCGTCGGGTTTAGGAGCTGCAGGTATTTCAATGACTCCTTCGACACAACGCTTCTCGATATAGAGGGCCATATCAATTTCCCGCTGATGGAGTCGATCTCAGGGTGCTCCATAGCGAAACTGGACACATCCATCAACGAACCTATACCACGGGCCTGCGTCGGGGAGTGTGGGTGCCTGAGTCTTTCTCCAAAAGTCCTGGAGGTCTTGCGAATCTACTCTGTCAGTTGGAACACGGGGAGACCAGGGAATTCCAAGGTATGTTCCTGGTAGAACTTGTGCCCTAGGTTTGTAACTGGAGGGCTCTCCTAGACCTTGTCCGTGTTCACCCGATGGGACTACAGGGAACTGTGGTGTGTTGTGCTGGGATTCCCACCACCTATTGATATTCTCTTCCCTTCGCTGTCTCCTCTCCTCCTCCTCTCTCTCCTTTTGTAACTCCTATGCACTCATCATCCGCTTACCCCTATCCGCCATCTGTACAACATAGCAATCAAATTGCATTGCAACATAATTTATCATCATATGGCATGCATTTCATCATGTCTAATTTATCATATAATCATGTATAGTCATGCATAATCATGCATATCATCATCATATTCTTTTAATTTCCATACTTAGAAAATTTTCACACCTATTTACCAATCCATGCTCTAATACCAAGCTCTGTGGCGCCCCAAACCGAGCGTCACATCCTAGCCCTTACCTTGGGATCGTATTGATTGGTAAACGTGATCAGGATTGTTGCCCTGTCACACGACGGGTTTTTAACGGATACTTATTGATGATCCTCGTATATGTCAATTAAAATGCTTGCTATTTACGCAAGTATACGTGCCGTGTCAAGTAATAAAGAGTGAGTAGAGTATCGTTCTTACAAGGAATTGTTAACCAAATTATGAATTAGTTAAACTATGTTCTATGGATGGAAAATTCTAGTTTTGTGATTTATCTAAGCTAACGATTGCAAAAAGAAATTAGAGTAGAGATCATGAGACTACTGGATACTAAAAGCAAGTTTACTGATTAGGGATGGCAGATGGATAGATCGGAATCCTTGAATCTAAACTATATTGCGTTGGTTCTTTTTAAATGGATTGCATATGGATTTACTAGCCCAAGTTCATCTATCTTTATATATGTTTTCCAATAGTATATAAAGCTAATTACACCTATTTAAGTGCTATGTTTCCATGCCATTAAATAAAGTGTAATTGATAAGTGCATAACTTGTATAATGACTACACAGGGTTTAACAGTATATTCCTATCCGTTAAACAACTCTCCTTACACAAAGGTCGAAACCTATGCCTTGCACATGGATCTAGCAAAGATTTTCCTCTTCCAAGGATAAATCAAGCAATTAAATCATCTTACAAGGTAGCTAATCTTGTAAAAATATTAAATCCACACATGCAAAGGTAAATCATACACAATCATGCATAAAATCAACTATTCATTCCTAAATATTCTAAGAACCAAGAAACAATATAGTTTAGAATTCAAATCATCCTAACTATCCATCTAATGGAGATTTAGTTCAAAAATATGATCTTAACATCCAATACATCCAAATAAAAAGTGTCCATAAGGCAGAGAAAGAAAATTGGAAAGAATAAGAAAAACTGTTTTCCGGCGGTTTCCACCAACGGGACTTGAATCTTTTCTTCAATCCGAGCTTTGATCTTGATTTCCGCTTTCTCTTGCACTATAGTTCATACTCCCGGCTCCTCTCCTTCTCTCTTTTCTTTCGCCCACGAACCCCTAGGAACTATATATAGAGTCTTATTGTGCAGCTTACACACTAGAATATTCGCGTACGGATGCGTATTGGCTCCTAGGTGCCAACTCTCTGTGTGATGAGCAGTTTGGACACATTCTTAAAATCCTAGAAATTCTTGCACTGGCGCCTAGGCGCTAACTCCCTGGACTGCACTACTTGATTTGTGGCTTCTGACTTGGATTTCATGTAGAGAAGTGGCGCCTGGGCGCCCCTGGGCGGTGCCTAGGCTCCAACTCTCTGGAATGCCCTGCATGTCAGCTGTGTGTGCTGCAAATTGTCAAGGCGTGTAGGGTGGCGCGTAGGGTGGCGCCATCCATCTACCTCTGGATGCCTCAGCTGACATTCAACTCATCTACTCTGCCAACGTACGTCCCGTCCTTCCTGCAAAAGATGGAAAAACTAAATAAATAAACTAAAAATGCCTAAATAATGCTAAAATTGCCTAAAAACTAATTAATGCTCCTAAAATGCAAAGCGGATGAAAATTAAGCTAAATGAGTGCAAACTATGCCTAATCTCTTGAAGTAACACACAAATTAAGTTTGAAATGGGCCATGATAACTCGTAAAAATACGAGTTATCACACCTCCAAACTTGAATGTTGCTAGTCCTCGAACAACACATGCAAACAAAATGAATAAATGAATGAATGAATGTAAACAAAAATCAACTCCTTTCGCTTCCGGTTATGCATTGATCAATCCACTTAGCCATTTCACAAGGTCGTGATTAATTCAACTTGAAAAATCCATCATTATACAAACAAGGCATAAATTTTTCTTTCCAAACCAAGTTACATGTGGGTGCTAAAATTTCGTAGTGCAAAGTTATATTTCAACACATCAATCTTTCATTCGATTAGAAAACTGGTTAGGAAATCAATGAACTCAAGCAAACCAATGATTAAACTGAATACACTGGTTATAGCAAATGGTATCAACTCACTGAATTCAATCTCTAACAACTGCACATTTTTCCCCCCAAACTTATTGCAAAAATTCTCCTCACCATATTTCAGGATATCTGGAGATCTGTGTTCTTTTTTTTGGGCTTCCCTCACCATATTTCAGGGTATCTAGGGAGAATTTTTAATTTTTTAAAGCGCTCCTACTATGATTTTCCTTTGCTTTTTTACGCGAACCTTGCCATTTGTCGATGCCAAGTCCCGGTTACTCAGCTTAGGTCAATCACCCCCTTTTTATCTTTTTCTAATGCTTTATTAGGGCTACTGAATATGTTTGAGTAATTCCTGTGAAATAATACCATTTCTGAACTCGTTGAAGTACTTGGTCAGCATTTATTTAGTTCAATTTTCATCATCTCAGTCTGAAAGATAGGCCTGTTATTAAATTAGAACAATGTATTCTGAAATTCCTTTTAATTCTTTCACATGTTAATTTCAACCTGCTTTATACTTGGTTTCAATCTGAATTGCCCATTCTTTCATGAATTCAATTTCAAATCAGAATTAATCACAGCATTGCACATTTTCACAATCAAATGAATTAAAACAACGACAACTTTCATTAGCTGAAATTGAAATGCATGCAACATAAACTAAAGCATGAAAATTAAAATGCAAAACTAACCTATGGTTGAGAATTATACACCCCCCAAACTTGAGAGATGCATTGTCCTCAATGCATGACCCTAAAATGAACTAAAAATGAAAATACAATGAAAAGTAAAAATAAAAGAAAAGAAAAACAAAAAGAAAGGACTGGGACTCCCTCAAGAATCGGACTCTGTCGCGTCCTCGTCGTCCTTGTCGTCGGGCTGGGGCTGTGATGACTGCCCGAAGCAGGCTCGGACCTCTGGCGGCGTCGGTGGGAAAGGCGAGAGGGTGGAGATGTCAATCTGGCGGTCCTCCACTATCCGCCGTAGGTAGGCCTCCATCGCCCGATCATGCTGCCATTGGTACTTGGCTTGGGTGGCACCAGATTCTCCAAGTTTGTTAGCCGCTCGGCTGTGGATAACGGCTGCGAGGATGGACCTGCTGCAAGTGGAGCCGGTCTGGGACATGTGGTTGCGGTGCGGATCCGTGGCTGGGTGTGGTAGGAGAGGTCATCAATGATGGCCTGACAATTCAGGACCTCCTCCGTTGGCTCCCATTTGACGCCTGCTCGCTTGCAGAGCCCGGTGATGAGAGATGGGAAGTAGTAGATGCCCCGGGGTGCGGTCGCGCAGGCACATATCTGCTGGTAGATAAGGCAACCCACATCTATCATCATACCGCTGTAGATGGCATGTAGTAGCAGCGCTCTGTCCATCATCACCTCACTGACGTGGGTCGACGGCATCATCCGGGCTGAAATAAAATGGAAAAACATCCGCCCGTCGTACATCATCTCGTTGCGCTTGAATGATGTGAGTTGGCCTCCCGTTGATTTTCATATCAGAGGCCGTTGGCAAATATGCTCAGTGATAGAGTTGACATCTCGACCTTCTCCCTCCAAAAACTCCTCATATTGGTCCGGATAGTCAAAAGAGCCCAATCCGTAATAGGAGTTGATCGCTTCAGCATGAAACAGGACAATTTTTCCCCGGACCTTCACCCTACCCTGCTCATGTTCTACGGCATCGGCGTAGAACTCTTTCACCACTGGCACTATTGCAGACTCAGGCTGTGCGAGGAATTTCTGCCAACCTAGAGCGTTTAGTGCGTTGATGAAGTTGTCGGAGAAAGAGATAATCTTTATTCCCCGCTCAGGAATCAAGTACCGCTTCTAAAGCGAATCCGTGTACCGCTTGAACGCCTGAGCGGACACGAACCGGTTAGCGTCAAATTCTCCGAGCTCGTGAACTTTCTTTCTTTTAGCAGATGATGATGAAGCAGTCTCAAACGGCCTTTGCAAACCAAATTCCAACAAAACTAAGCAATCCAACAAGCTAATATACAACCAAGTTAAGCTCCAAAAATGCACCACAAGCAAGCAACAGGTTAGTCTCCACAACCCAATCACCAAGCTCAAACAAGCACCAACCCAATGCCAAACAATCCACCCAAATGCCAAACAATCCAACCAGGCTACTCAATCACCAACTAATGCCAAGCAATCCTCCCAAAATAATCTCCAATCCGCAGTCCAATCAACAAATGCAATCAAACTTCCACCCAAATATTCACCAAGCAACCTTAAAGCAAAAAGAATATTTCAAAGTTGGAGAAGTTGTTACCCACAGAAGGCTTCCACCTGAAAATTTGAACTGTACTGTCTCTGCACTGGCGCCGATCTGCTGTCAGTCATTTCCGGCGCCGGGGTGAAGAAGATGACAATGAGATGGCTCAAAATGGAGCTCAACTCAAAGGGAAATTGTTGGGAAAGCTAGAATAGTTGTGAGGCTTAGGATTGGGTGACGAAAAATCGAATTTTAGGATGGATTTGAGTGAATCTAAGCAAAGTGGAAAAAAAGAATGAAATGGAAAATGGAATGGATGGATTGGGAGGATGATTCTTTGATAAAATGTGGTTGGATTTGAGTTGAAATGGCTTGAAATCAAGGTTGGGATGGTTGGAAATGAGAAATGGGAAATTTCGGCGCCAAGGCGTGGGGTTTAGGGTTTAGAACCCTAACCCTATGCTTTATAAGGCGTCCAGGTCGTGCTATCCACGACTCAGCACCGGGGTGCCCCCATTCGGTGCCTGGGCACCGTTCATTTTTTTTTACAAAGGTAAAAAACCCCAAAAATAATAAAAACAAAAACAAAATTACAATTCAAACTGAAACCAAGCAATGGGTTGCCTCCCATTTAGCGCTAAGCTTAACGTCCTCAGCACGACGTTTCTGCTATTCATTCCTTTTTCAATTTCACCACCTCGAACTCCCGGCCATTAGGGCTGCAACCTAGAAGTTCCAATCTGATCTTAGCCCATCGTTCCATAAAGTTGTGCCAGATTTGATTTTTCGGTCGATGAGATAGGGGTATTTTGGTATGAAAATTTCCAGTTTTATCAAATGTAAACTCCCCTACTCCTTCATTGGCTTTAATATCCATGTCTTGGCTTCCCAACGGCTCGGTCAGTTGTTTGGGCCCGATGTAACCAACGAGTCGGTCTTCAATACCGACAAATAATTTGTGGCCCCTAGCCGCAATTTGCTCTTGGTCCTTCTTAAAATCATTCTGAGGAAGCTTTTGAACCTCTGCATTGCCCATATCAATCCTTAAGCAATCCTCTAAGTCAGTCAGGCTCTGTATAGTCTTGAGCACGTTGAATGTAACATTTTCATTTTGCACCTGCATGGTTTATTCTCCGGCTCGTACATTGATTATGGCATTGCTAGTTGCGAGTAAAGGTCGACCGACAATAATTGGCACATCTCGATCTTCTTCATAATCCAGGATAATGAAATCTGCCGGAAAGATGAATTTGCCCACCTTGACAAGGACATCCTCAATGATACCGTCTGGATATGTGATGGATCTATCCGCCAATTGCAGCGTCACGGTGGTAGGTTAAGCTTCCCCTAGGCCCAACTTTCTGAAAATGGACTTGGGCATGAGATTAATGTTGGCTCTCAAGTCGCATAATGCTCTCCCGAAGTACTGGTCGCCAATTGTGCACAGTATTGTGAAGCTCCCAAGGTCCTTAAGTTTAGGAAGTAGTTTCCTCTGAACCCTCGCACTAGTTTCCTCTGTTAGCACCACTCTCTCGAATTCCGTCAACTGCCTTTTCTTTGATAGCACGTCTTTCATGAATTGGCGTAGCTCGGCATCTATTCTAAGGCTTCAACGAGAGGTATATTAATATGCAGCTACTTTAGTACCTCAAGAAATTTCTTAAACTGGCCCTCCTTTTTAGATTTTTCAAATCGCTGAGGGAATGGAGGAGGCGGCCTTGGATTTGTGGCAATTTCAGTGTCCGGTTGGTTCTGGGTTGCAGCTGGTTCTTCTGGCTCCTACGACTGCTGAATCGGAGGGTTAGTGGGTTCAATCACCAATTCCGTTGACGTTGGATCGGGCAACTGCTTTCCACTACGCAATGTGACTGCTTGGACCTGTTCTTTGCCTTTTCCCTTCGAGTTTTGCTCGGTGTCGCTCGGCAGTGAGCCTTGAGGTCGGTTGTTCAGGGCTGAGGCCAGTTGGCCTATCTGAGCTTCCAAATTCCTGTTTGTTGTGATCTGGGATTGCATAAACTGCATGAAGAGATTTCCCAGATCCGATTTCTTTTCTTCTCGCGGTGGATTGAACTGCATTGGTCTTGCAGGCTGTTGCTGCGATTGCTGCTGTGGGAATCCAAGCGGCTGATTCGGCCTCGTCTGGTTGTTCCATGAGAAGTTAAGACGATTTCTCCAGCCTGGGTTGTAGTTGTTTCCATACTGATTAGCTGGATTTCTCTGAAAATTTCTCACGTAATTAATGGACTCCGGGTTAGAGGCACCTTCATCACTAGGATGGCCGAATTCACCACACCACGTGCAAATGTCTGCTACTGTCGACTGTTGTGGTGTAGACGCCCCTAATGCACTGATGTTGGCTGGCCTAGACAGGTTCTGAATTTGGCGAGATAAAGCATCGATGTGGGCCTTTATCAATGAAACAATGTCCAGTTGGAGTAAACTCCCAACTCGGCTCCTATCAGATGGCAGTTGATAAGTGTTGGCCGCCATGTTTTCGAGCAGGGCGTATGATTCCCGATAGCTTTTCCGTAGCAGAGATCCGTTCGATGAAGAATCCACCATGTGACGGGTGGAATCCTGGAGACCGTTGTAGAAAATCTAAATTTGTACCCACGGCTGAATTCCATGATGAGGGCACTTTCGGAGCAGGTCTTTGAAATGATCCCATGCCTCTGATAAGGTCTCCTCTCCGTGCTGCTTGAACGAGACTATATCCATTCTTAGCTTAGCTATCTTGGCTGGCGAAAGTATTTTTCTACGAATTTTTGAGCCAAGTCATTCCATGTGTTGACGGAGTTTGGTGGCAAAGAGCCCAGCCACTCCGAAGCTCGATCTCGCAGAGAAAATGGAAATGTTCGAAGCCGCATTGCTTCATCGGAGACTCCGTTTTGCTTGAAAGTGTTCATGATCTGCAAGAAATTCTGCAAATGGCGGTGCTGATCTTCAGATGCAAGACCTCCAAACTGCCCAATAGACTGGAGCATCTGGAAAATCATCGGTTTGATTTCAAAATTGTTGGTGTCGATCGGAGGAGGTGCAATGCTAGTCTGAACAGCATTCTTACCAAGTGCAATCAGATCCCAAATTGGTTGGTCCAAATCATCTTGAGGTGGATGATTCGGGATCTCAATCCTCTGGTTTCCTTATTGATTTGCATGAACGTTCTCATCCTGGTTCTCCATCGTATGCTGTTGGTTTCTAGCCTCCTTGCTCTTTCGATGCCTTCTCAAATAGGTTCTTTCGGGTTCTAGATCAAAAGGGATGACAATCTCCTTTCCAGCTCTGCCTCGGCGCATGCAATATGAGATAACTCTGCAAAAACCAAAGAAATTGAACTAGTAGAAAGAAAAAGAAATTCTAAGCTAAAAGAAATAATGAAACTGGGCTATTCTAAAGAATTATACAAGAAAGCAATAGAACTAAAAATAACTGGCTAAATAGTTCCCCGGCAACGGCGCCAAAAACTTGATGAGCTGCATATATGTCAATTAAAATGCTCGCTATTTACGCAAGTATATGTGCCGTGTCAAGTAATAAAAAGTGAGTAGAGTATCGTTCCCACGAGAAATTGTTAACCAAATTATTAATTAGTTAAACTGCATTCTATGGATGGAAAATTCTGGTTTTGTGATTTAACTAAGCTAACGATTGCAAAAAGAAATTAGAGTAGAGATCACGAGACTACTGGATACTAAAAGCAAGTATGCTGATTAGGGATGGCAGATGGATAGATCGGAATCCTTGAATCTAAACTATATTGCGCTGGTTCTTTTTAAATGGATTATATATGGATTTACTAGCCCAAGTTCATCTATCTTTATATATGTTTTCCAACAGTATATAAAGCTAATTACACCCTATTTAAGTGTTATGTTCCCATGCCATTAAATAAAGTGAAATTGATAAGTGCATAACTTGTATAATGACTACACAGGGTTTAACAGTATATTCCTATCTGTTAAACAACTCTCCTTACACAAAGGTCGAAACCTATGCCTTGCACATGGATCTGGCAAAGATCTTCCTCTTCCAAGGATAAATCAAGCAATTAAATTATCTTACAAGGTAGCTAATCTTGTAAAAGCATTAAATCCACACATGCAATGGTAAATCATACACAATCATGCATAAAATCAACTATTCATTCTTGAATATTCTAAGAACCAAGAAACAATATAGTTTAGAATTCAAATCATCCTAACTATCCATCTAATGGAGGTTTAGTTCAAAAACATGATCTTAACATCCAATACATCTAAATAAAAAGTGTCCATAAGGCAGAGAAAGAAAATTGGAAAGAATAAGAAAAACCGTTTTCCGGCGGTTTCCACCAACGGGACTTGAATCCTTTCTTTAATCCGAGCTTTGATCTTGATTTCCGCTTTCTCTTGCACTATAGTTCGTACTCCTGGCTCCTCTCCTTCTCTCTTTTCTTTCGCGCGCGAACCCCTAGGAACTATATATAGAGTCCTATTTGCGCAGCTTACGCACTAGAATATTCGCGTACGAATGTGTATTTGCGCCTAGGCGCCAACTCTCTGTGTGCTGAGCAGTTTGGACACATTCTGGAAATCCTTAGAATTCTTGCACTGGCGCCTAGGTGCCAACTCCCTGGACTGCACCACCTGATTTGTGGCTTCTGACTTGGATTTCATGTAGAGAAGTGGCGCCTAGGCGCCAACTCTCTGGAATGCCCTGCATGTTAGCTGTGTGTGCTGCAAATGGTCAAGGCACGTAGGGTGGCGCCTAGGCGCCATCCATCTGCCTCTGGATGTCTCAGCTGGCATTCAACTCGTCTACTCTGCCGATGTACGTCCCGTCCTTCCTGCAAAAGATGGAAAAACTAAATAAATAAACTAAAATTGCCTAAATAATGCTAAAATTGCCTAAAACTAATTAATGCTCTTAAAATGTAAAGCGAGTGAAAATTAAGCTAAATGAGTGCAAACTATGCCTAATCTCTTGAACTAACACACAAATTAAGTCTGAAATAGGCCATGATAACTCGTAAAAATACGAGTTATCATTTATCCCATTTGAATATTTTCTCATAAGAGTTTAATTTCTCATATTTTCATCTCCTGTATATCTAGATCATTTTCAACCATTCAACACATATACATAACATGATGTTCAAGCGACATTTCAGCATTTGCCTAAATCAGATGTCACTGCATGTATAATTCATAGTCATCAACATAAAACATTCAAATAGTTTACATCCATTTCACATGAGTTTTTCGCAATATAAAAGTTCTAAAGTTTTTCCATTGCTTCCTCAAGCTTGCACTTGCTCCTTCGCCATATCCTGTCCTTCACCTGTCTTTGGGTTTGGAAAACAAAATCATGAGTCGAAACTCAATAAGCAAGCCATTTGCATTTTATAGGCAAATCATTTCAGGCAACATTTTGTATTTAAAATCATCTTGGAAAGCACATTATACCTTTTCAAAAGGTATATCTTGAAAAATATAAATCATGTACCCATCATAAGTACGATATGCATAATGTCATATAAAAATATGAACATAATCATCATAATTCCTTTAGGATGGAAGCTAGCTAGGCGACCATCCATCGTCGTCGTCTCCCATTTCAGAGAGGGCACCGCCGGCCTTTGGGCCTATCTTAACGACTTGGCCACACCAAGGGGGGACAATCGGTCCGCATATACCCTTCAAGTGGACCTAGTACCTTGTGCACATGAACTTTTCATAAATCCATCTTTAACATGCTAGCATAATTTTTCAATCATAAACTTGGAATCACAACATTTTTCATAGTATTTATCAAAGGAAGTTTCATAATATCACATTGAAGTAAAAGCATCATTTCAATACAATTTAACTAAGGAATGCCCATCCTTAAATATCTCTAAGACATTTTCAATAGTTACATTAAATAGTTAGTACAAAAATCACATTTATTCAAAGCAATTTAGAAAAGCAAAAATCATTTAGAAAATTTGCTTGCTTACCTATTTTCCTTAGCTTTCCGACTTAGCCTTTTCTTTGCCTTTGCCTACATGAGAATAATATAACTTTTCATATATTTCTTTTCCTTGCATCTCATTTACTTTTCCGACCCATTTCTATTAACATATATCATTCATATGACTTCTCAAGTCATTATGCACATATATAGCATATATTGCACATATTAGCACATTTCATGGGTTCATACATAACATATACAACCCCATAAGTAGGGTAACCATTCAACCACATAAAATTCATCCATTAATTATCATACATAGGTTCATTAACTTTCATTTATCATTTTTCACTTATTTTCCAAAATTTACACATTGATGCTCCTTTTAAGCAGACATCGTCACCTCATACTTCATAAATAAATTCTAAAATTTGAAATTAATCATTATACACTCTAAACAGATGTATAATCATGAAATATATCATATTTTCATACATTTTTTCACATAATCACATTCCATACGTCATTCATCACTTATGCACATTTATCCTTTCACATATGCCCATTTGGCAACACATACATAATATATTTCATAAAATTTTCTAAGTCAGCAACTTGGTCACTAATTCAGCATGATAATTATCCTTAATTACCACTACATTTAGGATATTTTTATGGGATTTAAATCCACTTACCATAGGTTTCCAAAACAGTAACTTTCGAACCTGTTTTTCACCCATTTAATATGTCTTTTGACACATAACCCTAAGCAGTTTAATAAATCCGAATTTGCAGAAAATAATTCCACTTTTCCTAATCCAAATTTAGGACATTAAAACATGTTTAACATTCATAAATTAAAACCCCTCAAAACAACAAGTTGCTTACCCGTTTCGGGTCTTTTTTCATTCCATTTATACATCGTTTCATAAATCTATAAAATTCAGATTTTGAGATTATTTTCCCAAATCCTTTTGGGCATCAATAATAAATTAACCCTAGGGAATTTTACCCTGCATATCATTCACAAATCATGCAAACCCATTTCCATAGCTTTTTTAACCTAAAAATGAAGAATTCGGGTCGTAAACGTCGCTTAGCATTCCAGATTTTCTAAAATTCATGATTTAAGCTCAAATCAACATATGTTTTGCATTAATACATGATTTATAACATAATCACATCATCAATCCAAAACAGAAACTTGTCATGGGGATTTTAGAGTTTATCAAGTTGAATTTTCAACTCATAAATCATTCAAATCATCACTTTCATCATCTAAAACATAGAAATTCATACATGTAACCTAATACCCATTCAATATTCAATCAAAGGCCATGTTCAATCATCATTTGAAGATTATTTTAGCATCAATTTCATATTCAAGTTTTGGAGTTTAAAACTCAAGTTAGACAACTCAAAACAATACCTATACTTACTTGGTTTATGCACTCCAAACCCTAATCAGTTGGAAGAGTTTTCTCCAACAAATTTCTTTTCTTTTTCCCTTGTTTTTCTTCCTATTTTCCTCTTCCTTTGCTGGCCAAAAATGGACATGAGTTTCTGTTCTAGAGGAAGGAATTTCAGCACTTACCAAAATGCCCAAACTTAAACTCAAATGGACATGCATGGCTTTTTATAGGTGCTGGATATATCCAGCTGTGGACCCCACATCTTGAGTTGATTTTCCACACACTTAATGCTCCCTTATCACCCTCATGTGCTGGCTGATTTACAGCCTAGTAAAATAGGTTTTTACCATTTTTAAAAAACCCAAAACCTGCCCTCATCTTGACCGTCCATCTGGGCCCACAGATCACGTCTAGCTGCTGCCCATTTTCCAGCATTTTTTCATTTTTTATTAATCTCCATTTATGGGTAAAACATACACCCAATTACCATTTAATTAATGCATTAATTTGGTATTAAAATTTTTAGCAAAAATTGTAGCAATTCAGCATAACAATACACGTTATTTGCCCCCTTCAAGCTATCCACGTTTTCACGTCCATGGAAGCTATATTTTACAATTTCTTTTGCAGGGAATTTGCATGATTGAATGCATATCCTTGTGTCCCTACATGTTAGCTGCATGGATACATATTTTATAAAATTAAAAATTCAAAAATAGATAGCAATGCAGCCCCTTGGACGTCCCTATGTGGACACATACTCTATGCTCTTGTTGAGCACTTTCTAGCATCATCATCATGGGCATTCATTGCTGGATTTTTCTTGCTTTTTTATGTTTTATAATATTACATAAAATACCCTCAAAATATGCTGCATTTGACACCTCATTTTCCATTAAAATCATGCAATTATTTCATGTACTCAAGCATTAAATGAATGGTACTTTTAAGGTGTTAAAGTCAAGCATGCTCACCTTTTTCAAAGCAGGTATTTTCTCAACATTTTAAGCTTAATCTAAGCCTTCCAAAATGTGCATCTCATGATTTCATTCAACCGTTTTAAATTTCATCTCAATCCGATTTTCCTAGCTCAAATTATAGCTGTTTAAAGTTAACGGTTGAAATTGAGATGTGATCAATAAATCATTATACTCATTTCATCAAGAATTTTCATAACCCAATAATTCCATAATACCAAGCCCAACATCATCAACTACCATTTCAAATTTCACTTGAATCCGCCTTACGGGCATTGAGTTTTGAATTTTCCAGCGTTTTTCAACTTAACTTGACAATTATCATTTACATGCTCATAATTCATTTTAAATAATAGAAAATGATTATTCATGATATTCAAAATTCAATAATTCACATATAAATGTCATATATATGATCAATGTATACATATGGGTTCTACTTGGGTTAGGGTTTCACAACACGTGTATCAACCCTAGGGTTGGAAACCCTAAATAATTTATTAATAATTATATGAAATATAGTGATGATGTTTTGCAATATGTGGAATCGGAGGATTAAATAATTATTTATGAAATGAAATTCGATTGAATAGTGAAACGTGAATAGTAACCATGTGGTTAAAGTGAAGTGATGAGTTAATCACTTTGGATTAACTTAATCATAAAAGACGAAAAAGTAAGCTTCCCACTAAAGGACAAAAGTGCTTTTTGGATTAAAATATTAATTTTCGGATTTTTATGGATTTTTGTGAAGAAAATGAAGAAAAATTCATATATTGCAATCCGGATGTTGGATTGAGATGAAATTTTTTATGAATGGCCAAAATATGATGATGGACATGATGAGTGGTCCAAGATTGATCAAAAATCATGAATCAAGGGTCAAGATTAAATCTCATTTGAAGATAAAAAAGTACCTTTACTTTTTCATTAATTAGAATTTGACTTTGGGGTTAATTTTAATTAATTAAAAAAATAAAATAATTAATGAAAATCTGCAATGGCTGCTGGAGGCTTGACTTTTGGGCCAAAATCCAATGGTCCAAAATCAATCTTATCAAAAATCAACGGTTGAGATGAATTAGCTTAAAAATAATTAATTTTAATAAATAAATAGGGGCTAACTAGGGGGCAGGAGCTGCTGATTAGGGTGGCTGCACAAAGCTCAATATATTGCATGGGATTTGGAAAAAAATATTTAGAATTAAATACCTTGAGCAAGGGGGTAAATTGCAATTTCATAAAATTTGGAGCACTATAAATAGGGGGGCCATGCCTTGAACGAGGTCACATTCATGCCAAGCTCAAAAATCACTTGAGCAACTTCATTTCCCATCCCCCACACGTTCTAGCCAAGAGAGAAGAGAGAAAGAGAAGGTTAGAGAGAGAAAAGGCAAGTAGGAGGAGAGTTTTTCTACTTCGGGTAAGTGAATTCTTTCCAAATTTCTTTTGGATGTTAAGTAGGGTAAAATCATGTTTATATTATGTCTAAGCATGAGAAAATAAGTATGGTTATAATGCCAAAGTGGAATTATGCCAAAACATCGAAAATTTGGAGCGAAGATAGAGCATTCGGGAAAATCATGTATGAAATGTGAAAATAATTCTCCAATATTGCTAAATGATGATATGGGATGAATATTTATGATAGTTATGATTTTTAAATGATGATATATTAATCTCATAATTTTTGGATTTAAGGATTATGCTTAAGTGAAATTATAATGAATTTTAGTATATGGAGAAAATGATTTATTTAGCCAAGTAAATGATGATGAATTCAAAATTTATGAATTTTTCCATGATATACTAAACATAAGCTATGTCATGGTATTTTTTATTTTTGGAAAAAAATGTCAATTTTTGGAACCCATGAACAGTAACCCACGTTGTTGTGAACAGTAACCTCGGGTGAACATTAAATGTGAACAGTGACCCATGAATAGTGATGATGAACAGTGACTATGAACAGTAAACAGTGTGATTTTGGAAAAAATTGAGATTAATATTTTAAAGAAAGTATGGATGGAATTTTAAAGGATTTATGGATAAAAATCTATATAAGGAAATAATGACCTAATGCCTTTAAGAGACTAACCCCTATAGAAATGAGGTAATATATGATCATAAAGTATGCATGGGAAGCAATCTAAGACATGGAATGATATATATAAAATATCATTTTTCCTTGTATAGGAAAAGGAAAGGAAAAGGTGAAGGACACGGACTGAGAAGGTAAGCAACCACAACTTTGAAAATATGATTTTATTGCTTCATTGCAAGTAAGCACAACTTTGAAAATATGTTTTATTCTCAAGTATTTATGAAATGTGTTTAAGGGTGGTCATTCCTATGATGTTTTGAAATGATGAATGTTTATGAGTTTTTTTGAAAAGTCATGCCGGCATATTGATATCATGTGATGTTCATGGACATGTGTACATGTATGATGTATAATGAAGAGGCTTTGGTGGAGGTAGAAAGCGGATCAGAGGGTCCCCCTTCACTTTGCCGAGTCGTATGGGCTGTGTGCCGACGGCGTCCTCCCCAGAGGTGGAGGCAAATGAATGTTATGTGTGAATGAATGCATTGCATTTTTATACATGGATTGAAAAGGAAAGCATGGATTTGAAATGATATTTTTAAGGGATGGTGCAAATAATTCTCTGCATGAGAATGATAAGTCACCTGGTGTAAGAGGTATATAATGCCGGGGAAATCAAAAGTCATGCATGTAGGAGACCATGTAGGCGTCAAGAGGAAGAGAGGTTCCCCTTGATGAGGCTAAGTCGAAGACAGCCGGCATATTGGACCATGCTATGTGAGATGTTCCCTGGGCTAGCATACCCGCACACGAAGGTTTATGTCAGGAATGGAAATGAAGCATTTGCACATCCAATGTTTATGAAATGATTTTTATGAAAAGGTTTCTATGCATTTGATAGTTGATCACTTGCTAAGTGTCTCCTATCGAATGGAGAGAAACACATTTACGAATGGTTTACATGAATGATTTCGAAGAATGGTTTACGAAAAGGTTTCTATTCCATCGGTAGTTGATCACTTGATAAGTGTCTTCTATCGAATGGAGAGAAATGCATTTAAATGAAAAAAAATTCTTGCTCATTGAGTTTCGACTCATGTTTTGTTTTCCCAACCTCAGACAGGTGTAGAGAAAGCCAAGAGATGAAGGGAATGTATTGCTAAAGGAAAAGAGAAATCTACAAAGGTTAGTAGATTTTTATATGAATTAGGTTCCCTAATGGGATATGGTGAAAAAGACATAGGTTGTATGAAATTATGAAGTGATGAATAATATGAGAAATTGATGATTTATGATGATATGGATAAGTCCATTATGAATGATGATGAATATATGTTTATGTGATAAAAGAAATGAAAAAAAAATTGGATGAGATCCAATTAAGAACCCGCCGTGTGATCAGGGCAACAATCCTGAGTCACGTTTACCAATCGACAAGATCTTGGAGTAAGGATTATGTGGACGCCTCAATTCAGGACGCCACACTATCAAACCATATCTAATATAGAAAGTCAATTTTTAGAGTATCAATATAAATTTGACCATTGTAAAAATACATATTTTCAACCAAATCCCCACAGAGGACTTTCGAAATTTTCCATCATATCAAGTAAATTATCAATAATCCCCTCAAGTAGATAATTTTGAGGAGAAGTTTCAAGAATTACAACAAACAGTTTTCACCTCTGTTACTGCTCAACAACAGTCTCTTTCTATGATGGAAAGTCGAATGACCAGGCTAGTAGAACTGACGAGCTGTGTATATGTCAATTAAAATGCTCTCTATTTACGCAAGTATACGTGCCATGTCAAGTAATAAAGAGTGAGTAAAGTATTGTTCCCACGAGGAATTGTTAACCGAAATTATTAATTAGTTAAACTGCTTTCGATGGATGGAAAATTCTGGGTTTATGATTTAACTAAACAACGATTGCAGTGAGAAATCAGAGTAGAGATTAGAAGACTACTGGATACTAGAAACGAGTTTACTGATTAGGGATGGCAGATGGATAGCTCGGAATCCATGAATCTAAACTATATTACTTGGTTATTTTTAATTGGATTGCATATGGATTTACTAGCCCAAGTTCATGTATCTTTATATATGTCTTCCAACATTATATAAAGCTAATTACACCCTATTTAATTGCTATATTCCCATGCTATTAAATAAAGTAAAATTGATAAGTTCATAATCTATATAATGACTACACAGGGTTTAACGATATATTCCTATCTGTTAAACAACTCCCCTTACACAAAGGTAGAAAGCTATGGCTTGCACATGGATCTAGCAGAGATTTTTCTCTTCCAAGGATAAATCAAGCAATTAAATCATCTTACAAGGTAGCTAATCTTGTAAAAGCATTAAATCCATACATGCAAAAGTAAATCATACACAATCGTATATAAAATCAAGTATTCATTCCTGAATATTCTAAGAACCAAAAATAATATATTTTAATTCAAATCATCCTAACTACTCATCTAGTGGAGGTTTAGTTCAAAGATATGATCTTAACATCCATTACATCCATGTAAAAAGTATCCATAAAGGCAGAAAGAAAATTGAAAAGAATAAGAGAAAATTATTTTCCGGCAGTTTCCACCAACGGGGTTAATTCCTTTCTTCAATCCGGGCTTTCATCTTGATTTCCTCTTTTTCTTGCACTCTAGTTCGTCTTCGGGCTCCTTTTTCCTCCCTGCTCGCGCGCGAACCCCCTAGGAACTATTTATATAGTCCCTTTGCACAGCTTACGCACTGAAATTTACGCGTACGGATTGGTATTGGCGCCTAGGCGCCCCTAGCTAGAGCCTAGGCGCTAACTCTCTGTGAGCTGGGCAACTTGGATATATTCTGTAAACCCTAGGGGACCATGCTTTGGCGCCTAGGCACCAACTCCCTGGACTCTACTAGCTTGGAGCTTTTCCTTGACACCTTGTGACTGATCATGCCTGTCGCTTGGGCGCCCCTGGGCGCCAGCTCCCTGGAAGCATTGGCTTCAAAAACTTCTAAAATTTGCCTACATGTAGAATAAGTGGCGCCTAGGCGCCAACTCACTCGAAGTCATGCTCAATGCTGAGTTTGTGTTGAAATATGGCCAAGGCACGTAGGGTGGCTCCTGGGCGCCATCCACCTGCCTCGGACTTGCCTAAATCTGCATTCGACTCTCCCACTTTGCCTTCATCTATCCTGTCCTTCCTGCAAAAGATGGAAAAACTAAGTAAATGAACTAAAAATGCATAAATAATGCTAAAAATTCCTAAAAACTAAATAATGCTCTTAAAATGCAAAGCGAATGAAAATTAAGCTAAATGAATGCAAACTAGGCCTAATCTCTTGAACTAACGCATAAATCAAGTCTGAAATGGGCCATGATAACTCGTAAAATTACGAGTTATCAAGAACTTACTAGAAAGATGGATGAAATGAGTAGCCTATTAATTGTCATCCCAACTAGTAATTTGGATTTTCAAACATAATTAAACTCAATGCCATAAGAAGATCCATACTTTCATTGTGAACCATAAATTTAACATTTTAACGGTATGAAATCTTAAGTGATCTGCATAATTCATTAATGATTGGTGAGAGCTTCTCTAACCAAATTAAATAAATGATTATAAAGAATGAGGAATAACTAATTGACGAGCTGCGTATATGTTTAATTAAAATTCTCGTTTTAACACAAGTATACGTGTCGATCAAGTAATAAAGATTGAGTAGAGTATCGTTCCTATGAGGATTGTGTTAAACAAATCAACACATTAAATTTCAATTATCTAAAGTGAATTGGTAAATTGAATAAAAATTTGTTTTCAAATAATTGAATTAAACTAAACTAAGCAAAGTAGTAAATGACTAAAGTGGAGTGGATACTGCTGAGATTGCTTTGAGATGATTAAAATAGATGGGGATATGAATTCATTGAATCATAACTGTGTCATTTGGTCCCATTTAAGTTAGTTGTGCAGAGATTACTAATCTAGGTTCATTCATATTCATATATGTCTTCCAACACATGCAAATCTAACCAAGTTTAAGTTATTTTCTATGTTCCCATGCACCCAAGTAAAACAGGTTGATAACCACATAACCTAATCAAGATTACACAGGGTTAATAGGTATATTCCTATCCTTTTTAACATCCAACAGAAACAAGAGCTAGAACACCTATGCCTTATATATGGATCTTATTCAAATTCTATTTTTTCAAGCACGAATCTGAATATTCAATCAATCTATAAGGTTGCAAAGCTTGTAAACGGATTAAGCATGATATATAAAGGTAATCTCAAGCAACTCAAATAACATAGGCTATGAGTTCAAATCCTACATATCTTCCACCATAGGAAGATTCGGCCCATAAACATGACTTCAATTCCCATTAAAATCAAGTTTATAATCATCCCAAGTAAGGAGAATAACAAAAATGAAGAGAGAGATGAGAAGAGGAAATGAAACTCAATAGATTTGCGTTGACAGCTTATTCTCCACTTGCTATTCTCTCCCTCCTTGAAGCCTTGGTTTTTCTCCTCCTTTTTCAGCAACCACGACACTTCTCCCTCTCCTTAAGAAATCCTAAGAGATATATTTATATCTCCCCAAACATAGTAAAAGACACATGCTAAAATTCACTCGTGTGGGAGTCGGCGCTGCTTCTCTAGAAGCTGCCTGAAGCTACCTGTTTCTAGAAATTTCTACTGTAACAGTGTCTGAGGCCGAGGCGCCAAATTTTGGTGCTGGGGCGCCAACTTTCTTCCTTGCATTTTTAGTGTGTCTTGTGATGCAAGTGATGCAACCCTTTTCCCATCACTTTGGCATGAAGTTTATGAGTTAGCCACCATCTTTCCCTGTAATAAACGACACGAAACAAGTAAATGTTATCCTAATTGATGCAATGAAATTGCTAACAAGTTAGAATGACATGATTTGCATTGAATTAACTAAAAAATGCATGAAATCTACCCATAATGCCTGAAATGCAAAAATAGAGAAAAATGATGCAAAACTTATAAAAATTTACATGTTTCTCTTGAACTAGCATTCCAAATGAGTGTAAGATGAACATTGATAACTCTAATTTTATAGAGTTATCATACCCTCAAACTTAAATGTTGCTAGTTCTCAAGCAACACATAAAACACACAAATGTATGCAACTATTACATGTTAAAATCAAGCCTGCATTTAATCCTTAGGAATGCAATGATATCTCTTATCTTGACAATGCACAAGATAACAATAAATTGAAATAACTCATGAACCCCTATTATGATCAAGCAAAGATATCATTCTCAATATAAAAATCAAACTACATACAAATGATATCCATAAGTAGTTAAAAGTTATAGTTCAACCTTGCTAACCGTTCTCTTGATCAAAAGGTCTTCTCAGGACGGATGTAATACAAATAAATATGCTCAAAGTAAATCTATCATCTAAAAAAGATATAACATTCATCCGTCTATTTTACTTGGCCTAGACTTACAAAATTATACAATTAGTTTTCCAAACTTATCACTTTGACTCTCCTCACCATATTTCAGGGTATCTGGAGAATTTTCTTTTTTTCGTTTCATTCATTTTTTTAAACTCCCCTCACCATATTTCTAGGTATTTGGGGAGAATTTTCTATAAAGCAGTATTACTGTGGCTTTTCTTTGCCTTTTTACGCGAACTTTGACATTTGTAGACGCTAAGTCTAGATTACTCAGCTTGGGTTAGTCACACCCTTCATTATTTACTGCAAAATCTTATTAGGAGGAATATATTAAGCCGATTTACTATGTACCTGCATTTTTCAACCTTAAGTCTCAAGTAAAAAGATAAATTACACTATGAATCAATGAGACAATATATTTCCTTTAAAGCATAAGGTTGTAAAGAACATACATTTAAGCTCAAAAATAGGGAACAAAGATTGCAAAAGATATATCATTAAAGCATAATTAGGCACAAGCATTTATATTACATAAAAAAAATTTCTTAATCATTTCAATAGAACATATTGGCAAGTACGTGAACTACAAAATTTAACTACTTAACTGATCATATCATTCACATGTCATTCAAAAATTTTTAAAAAAAATTAACACACTAGAGCTCAATTAATGCATAATCATGGCTAAAGTTTTTTAAAATTTTTCATGAATTTTGATTTCAATTTAGAGTTTTCTTGAATATTGCTAGTATTCCTTAAGACAGATTGCAACTAACTGATTACCACAGGCAAGATTTTAAATGCAATGCAACCTAACACACGTATATAATATAGCCATCTAAATGCAATGCATGACTAGAAACACAATAGAACAAAGCACCCCCAAAACTTAAGGAATGCCCTTAATGCATATAAACTAAGAAAAATGCAAATGACAATGATATGGAGATCCACATGCAGATGATATGCAAAGGAACTGGTGACTCCCTTGGTCTTCGGGATGGAAAGGATGCTCATTGTCTCCATCGTTCTCTTCTCATCGAAAATGTGCATTGGTTGCCTTTGCAATACTTAATACATGATGATAAATGAGGCATCCAACATCAAATAACTTGCCAACAAGGATAGTGTATGACAAAAGAGCTCGGCTGAGAGCAACATCACAAATAGGAAGAAGGAAGAAATCGAGCAACACAATATTGAAAGGTGCACTGCAAACGCAAATGTCCATGTCTCTACACCCCAAATATATTTCATACAAGCTCTTCTCAGGCAATTTAACTCAAATTTCAAGCCATGTTATTGAAAAAAAACACAAGTTCAGTCCATAAACTCCGCTCCCACTACTTTAAACTTTTATCCACAACAAAATAATGGAACAACTTAAGTCAAAAAGTTACTGACAAGTAGCACATCAACATACCTACAAATATATGAAAAATGCAAACCACCCACTTGCACCCTTTTACTTAAAGTAATAAACTAGGGGATTTACTAAAAATAGTAAAACAATCGCGTAGAACTTTGATGGCCCAAAATATATAAAGGTGGAGGATTTTAAAATAAAAAATGAGCTCAACTAGGAAAGTTATGGTTCCACATCGATGGGCTCAAAAAATGCATTCTGTCAATATGCGGTGGATCTCATAACTCGTCCAGGATCAAAAGTTATTATCAGTTGAAGTTGGTATGCTGAAAGATCGTGTTTTGCTATTTTTTTATGCTGGCTGGGGGCTAGCACTAGGGTGCCAATAATTGAGGCCGAGACGCCGACTTGCTGACTAAAAAATTGCAACATGTTGCTTCATTGAAAAAAATGTGGTGCTAGGGCATCGGATCATGGAGCCGGAGCACCCCTGTCTCTGATCGCAATTTGCTACAACATGTTCTTTTGCAAAAACTTTGTGCCGAGGTGCTAAAAATTGAGGCTGAAGCCTTACTCCAACTACATTGTCTTGTCTTGAATGATGAATGTAAACTTGAAACTCCTTGATTTCATCATTTATCAACTTGAAAGTGGATTGAAAGTCCAGATTTGAGCATGATAATCCTGTCCTTCATTGCCTTGGGAGATGAATGGCTTTGAACTCCATCCTAATAAACTCTTTTTGAATCAAACATTAACGATCACTCAACCAATGTTAATAATGAAAATTGAAGATCTCAACTAGATGAGTGGTTGCTAAGTTTAGGTTGAACTCTTCAACACCCATAAGTTTTCAGACTAAGATCTTTTCAAGCTTCTCTTCCAATAAATCAAGCTTTGAATTGTAGTTGCATTGTTCTCCATCATGTTAGAATTGGTAGAACTGACATGAGATTTGTAGCACCCCTAACCCGAGGCGCCTAAACCTTAATCCAGGATCCTTTAGTTAGTAAACTGTGCGCAGGATTGTAGCCCTGTTCACGTAGCGAGGTTTTCAATTCAATCTCATTTCAATTTACAAGCAATCGTTCACTGATAATTAAGATCACATATTATTTACAAATCATTAAAATTCATTTCCACCATCATTTTTTTAACCCGACAACATTGTATCCTTACAACGTCTCCATTCATCTAAGTATATGAGAACATACAACCTTAAGAGTCTCTAAATGGAGGCACATTTTTTTACACCTTGTTGTACCTGTCTAAGGTTGGGAAAAATAAAATGTGAGTACTAGACTCAGTAAGCAATTATTTTTTTTTAAGTAAACATTTTAATTCCAAAATTTGGCATTTCATAAATAATGCACATGCATACGCACATTTCACATTCATGTCTTAAACCTTCATTAGATGGTACGCTAGCTAAGAGACCATCAATTCATCTACCCCCTATTTTAAGGAGGACGCTGCCGGCCTTTAGGCCTATATCAGCGATTCGGCCATATTAGAGGGGGACTTAGGTCCGCTTACACCTCTAGAATGGACTTATACCTTTGTGTTTCATGCTTCATACACATGCTAGCATAATTTCAAGAAATAGTCACATTCATCATTTTTCTCTCTTTTCAAATTAAAAAAATGGGATGATCATTTATAGAACAAATTAATAAATTCATTTTTCAAACCACATAATGGGGATCACCATCCTTAAATAATATTAAAAACGCCAACAAGAAATGAATTGCAAGTCATTCAATTATTTTGAAAATAAATCATTTCAAGGTGTTACTTGCTTACCTTAGGATATCGGTTTTCCTCAGGATATCAGCTTTCCTCCTCAACCTTTTCTTTCCCTTTTCCTAAACAAACGAAAAGGGCTTAGTTATATATTTGCACTATATTTTAATATTTACATGCCTATTTCTTTTATCAAACCATATATACTTTTAATGTGTTATGGTTTACTTGTATTTGGTTTATGGCAAGATAAAGTCCAACACATATTCTGAAACTAACGTTTATATCTCCTAACGGCTTTCTCATTAATCCATGTATATATATTCTTGCGATTGTTTAAAATCCGTGGCAACTTTAGCAATAATTTTATTTAATTAAAATTCCCGATAACCTATAAATCACGTTCCATATGAGCAGAATTTTGGTGAGGTGCAAAAGTCTTAATTATTCTGATATTATAACCATCTTGTTTATTTATATTTCTTAATAACAACATCAATAAATTAAAATTCTGTTACCGTTATAAGCTTATCATTCGTTACTATTTGCTAATGTTGTTTAATCTATTAATTAAAGAAACCATACGTAATATGTTGTAGTTTCCAATGATTGTGTACACATGTATATTTTTTTCACTATACAGATAGCAACAATCATTCATAAAAGAAAGTTTTTAACGTTAGCTACATATGATATAAATTGTATTAAACAAAAATAAAATTATGCAGAACCTATATAAACGCCCAAGGCCGCTGGCTCTTTCCCTTTTTTATGTCTGTAATTAACGTCCACTTCCTAATCAGCTGTGTATATATACATATAATCTTCTGTTTTCAATCCTACAGTAAAAATTAATAAAATGAATAAAAGTATTTAAAGCTAATACATCTATTTGGACGTTAAGCTGGAAAATTAAAATGAACAAAAATTATGTTACCCGGACATAGGGAATTTTAAAATTCAAATGGAAGATGAAAATTCTGTAAGGTGTTCAGATGTCATTTATGCACTAAGAAAGTAAAATATGTTGTTTCGATTTTAGGCATCCGATGCTCTCCTCTCTGTTTATATATATATTTCTGCAATCCATCTACTTGAACCGTATAAGAAGAAGGAGACAAAGAAAAATATTTTTTTCAAACCTGTTGACGTTGACTGCTTGCTTGGTCATCTTCCTTGAGAGAAAAAACTTGTATTTATACCAATCTTGTTGGACGTCCACCGCATTTCCATCCTTCACTATTTTTTTTCGGTCTCTCTTCTCTCTTTTTTTTTCTCCTTCACGGCTGCCTTGACCAATTCTCTTTTTCTGGTACTTGCCATGGCTTTTATAAGCTAAGCTTAGTCGGTTTTGCATGCATTAACATCATGTTGCCAGCTATTACTCCCATGCATTGTCCTCTTCTATTTACTGCCAGCAATTTCATTCATAATTTTTTTATTTTTTTTAAAATTAGCCACGTTATTTAATAGGTGGCAGATTTTTATTTCGGCACTTCCTAAGACTGACTTTTATCTAAAAAAACAACTATCTCATATCTTTAAAAATCATACTTAGCATATAGAATATTAGTGAACAAAATTTTGTTTTAAATTTTTTTTGAAGAGGTTATTTATAATCTACTCCGTCTATATTTTAAAGCATATCAAATTAATCGTTCATGACAAGTTTATTAAAAACGATTAAGACATAAGCATTTGAAATTAATCAATACAATTCATTCGAATTTAAATTTTGATTCCCCTATTTAATCATGTTTTATATAATCTAATCCGTTCACTAAGGAGGGTACATTAATTTAGGCTTAATATGAAATGGAGTTGTCTATATATAATAATTTCAATTAATAACATACAAAATATATGATAAAAATGATACATATGCGTGTTCCAAGGGATAGGGACGTACCATGCATTGATGGAATTCATGCATAAATGCATTATTTAATCATTTTTCATAATCAAATCCATCCGTATTGTAGAGCATATAAATTTAACCATCCATCTCAATTTTCATGTCAAAATAATTTCTATGGTTTAAGATATTGGCATTTAAAATTAATTCATGAAATCTCATGTAATTTTGGTTGTTTAAAAATTTTTAAAACATAATTTTCATGATCTAGTCCATTCATCATGTAGGGTATGTTAAAATAGGCTTGCTCATAAAATTTCATCTCAAACGACTTTAGATATACCAAAATATTAATTTAATGAACAATTAATTAAAAATAAAAATTTATGATCGGGGGTTTCTGTACGTGGAAACTTGCATGGGTTTGACTTATGGGCACGTTTTATGATGCACTTAAGTTAAGCATTTTAATCAATTGTTTTTCATAATCTAATCCATTTAGATTAAAAAGCACATAATTTAATACTTCCTAGTAAATTCTCTTATTGATCTGAGTTATAAATTTTAAGATATAATGAAAGTAGCCTAGATGAATATAAGCCCTTAATTAGGACCCTCGATTGGCCCAAATTTTCCTATTTATTTTTATTTTTCCATAAGATCCGTGAATTTAAACAGTTTCAATTTGTATAAGTCAGAAATTTGAAATTCCTTCCCAAAAAAATTTATAAAAATTTATTTTCATATCTAATATTTATGAAATCATTATTTACTCCTTTTTCTAAATTTGTAATTTAATCCCATTTTTCTAAAATTCCAATTTAGTCTTTTTGTAAACATACGCATTTTTCTATAACTTTACAAAAATAATATACACATCGTAGAAGCTTTCAGCATACCTCACATTCACTAAGTTTCAAATAACATGGGTTTCACAATTCTCCTCTCTTTACAAAAGGTTTCGTCCCGAAACCTATTTCCTTTCAAATAATTGAGGATATTTTCTTTCTACTTCTTCACGAAGTTCCCAGATTGCTTCATTTTCAGAGTATCGGTTCCATTGAACTTTGACATACTCAATGTCTCGATTCTGAAGCTTCTGTATCTTATAATCTAGGATTTTGATAGGTCTTTCTTCATAATTTAAATGATCTTGAATTGACAAAGCCTCTGCTACGAGGATATGAGTTGGGTCCGATAATACTTTCTAAGCATTGAGATATGAAATACATTATGAACCGCTGCTAAGGCTGGAGGTCATGCTACCTTGTAGGCTAAATTACCAATCTTTTCTAATACTTCAAATGGCCCGATATATCTTTGATTTAATTTACTCATTTTTCCAAATCTTGTGACTCCTTTGATTTGTGTTATTTTTACAAATACACAATCACCAATCTGGATATTTAGATCCCTTCGTTTGCAATTTGTATAACTCTTTTGCCGACACTGGGCTATGTGTATACATTGTCGAATCACTTGCATTTTTTCTGCCAGTCTTTTTAATAAATCCGGGGCTAATTTTCTTTCCCCTACTTCATCCTAATTTAATAGAGTTATATATCTTCGTCCATATGTGGCTTCAAATGGGGTCATCTGTATACTTGTCTGATAATTATTATTATAGGAAAATTCAGCTACTGATAAATATTCATCTCATGATCCTTCAAATTCTGAAGTTCACATCGAAGCATATCCTCAACAATTTCATTAACTTGCTTTGTTTTCCCATCAGTTTGGGGATGAAATGTAGTATTAAATTTTAACTAAGTTCCTAGGGTTTGATGCAAATATTTCCAAAATCTAGAGGTAAAAATTGTATCCCGATCAGATACTATTGACTTAGGTACCCCATGAAGACGAACGATTTCCTTATAATAAATTTTGGCTAATCTTTCCGCAGAGAAATTCCTCTTCATAGGTACAAAATGGGCTACCTTAGATAAACAATCAACTATCACCCATATAGAGTCATTTCCTCTCTGTGTTCGAGGTAAACCTTCAATAAAATCCATAGTAATATCGTCTCATTTCCATTCTAGCACCTCAAGAGATTGCAATTTACTTGGAGTTCGCTGATGCTCTATTTTCACTTTCTGACAAGTTAGACATTTAGCAACAAACTCTTCAATTTCTCTCTTCATGTTGTTCCACCAATAACCCTTTTTCTAAAATTGTAATTTAATCTCACTTTTCTAAAATTGTAATTTAGTCTTTTTTGTAAACATACGCATTTTTCTATAACTTTACAGCAATAATATACACACCGTACAAGCTTTCAGTATACCTCACATTCACTAAGTTTCAAATAACATGGGTTTCACAAGATTATTGTTAAACTCTCAACTGAATGCATTGAGTGTTGGGCTGCAATTGCTTTGTTCTTCATTGATAGAGCTTGTGCTTCCTTGAATGACCATGATGACTTAAAATCTTGCATTTTCATCCAATTAAACTGCAACTTGGCTTGAAAGCCCGCAACATGTTCATTTTTCCAATTTTGCCTTTCCATATCCCCACATAATTCTATAGCTACTCTATTCTTCCCAAAAAGAGAAAGATGATTGCTTGATAAAATTAACTTCTCAAATTATGTCGAGCTGCACTTTCCAATATCACAACAACTCACGTGAATAGTACGCATGAATAGTTCACATGAATAGTAACCGAGGATTAAGACACGTGATTAAGAGTTAATCATTTGGATGAACCTAATCACAAAAAGACAAAAAGAAGATTTAATCACTACAGGATGAAATAACAATTCTTTTTGATATTTTAATACAGATATTTTAATACGGTTTTGGATTTTAGTGGAAAATTAAAGAAAAATTCATAATTTGCAATCCGAGCGTCAGATTTAGATGAAATTTTTTATGGATGGTTAAAAATTCATGATGAATGGGTTAAGGTGTGATGAAAATCATAAGTCAATGGTCAAAATGAAATGTCAAATGGAGATCAAAAAGTAACTTATCTTTTTCATTAAATTCCATTTGACTTTTTATTAAATTAAATAATTAAAAAATAAAAAAAATTAAATGCAAAGAAGCTATGGCAGGGTCGTGAGCAGGGGGTGGTTGAGCATTTGACCAAAATCGATGGTCTAAATTCATCATCATCATAAATCAAGGGCTAGGATTTAATTAGCTTAAAATAAATAAATTTTAATAAATTAAAAATCTAGAAAAATAGGGCTTCCATAGGGGGGCTGAAGCAGCTGTAGGGTGGGCTGCACAAGGCTCCATGTACGTTTTTGAAATTAGAAAAAAATACATTTGTAATTTAACACCTTGAGCAAGGGTGTAAAATCCAATTTTATGAAAAATCCAACCCTATAAATAGGGCCAAGGGGGGATTTCCAAATGCATGCACTCATCCCAGCTCCACTTGAGCAAATCCCAGCTCCCAAACATCCCACACGTCCAAGGAAGAAAAAGAGAAAGTTAGAGAGAGAAAGTGTGAAAAAAAGAGGGATATCTCCACTTCGGGTAAGTGATTTTATCCAAAAAAAATTTGGATGTTAAGTAAGGTAAAACCATGCTTAGATAATTCATAAGCATGAGAAAATAAGTATAGTTATAATGCTTAATCGAAATTATACCAAAACATCAAAAATTTGGAGCAAAGATATAGCATTCGGGAAGATAGCATATGATAAGTGTAAATAATGTTCCAAAATTAATAAATGATGATTTGAGATGACTAAATATGATAAATATGATGTTGGAATGATGATATATTAATTTCATAATTTTTGAAATTAAGGATTATGCTTAAGTGAAATTATGTTGATTTTTAATATATGCAGAAAATGATTTATTTAGCCAAGTTAATGATGGTAAATTCAAAATTCGTGAATTTTTCCATGATATACTAAACATAAGATATGTCATGTTATTTTTTATTTTTGGAAAAAATATCAATTTTTGGAACCCATGAACAGTAACAAACACGTTGTGAACAGTGATTTGCTACAGTAACCATGAACAGTAAACAACATGATTTTGGAGAAAATTTGAGATTAATATTTAAATATAAAGATGTAATTTTTGAAGAACCTATGGATAAAAATATCCGTATAAAGAAATAATGCCCAAATATTATAAAGCATGCATGGGAAGCAGCTTGAATAAAAGAAATGAAATATCCTTTTTCCTTGAATAGGAAAAGGAAAAGAAAAAGTCGAGGACACCAGCTGAGAAGGTAAGCAAGTTATATATTTTGCAAATTATTTCCAAAATGCTTGAAATTGTTTGAGAATTACTTTATGAAATTTATTTAAGGTTGACCATACCTATAACTTCTTTACATGAACTGAAGTACGTTTGTTAAATTGTTTATTAAATGATTTTTATAAAATTGTTTATGATTTACAAATATCATGTCGGCATGTGTATGTAAATGAGCATGTGCACGAGAAATAGGCCATAGTTGAGGTAGTTAGCGGACCGGATGTTCCCCTCGCTATTGTCAAGTCGCTTATATAGGCCCAGGCTGGCGGCGTCCTCCCTGAGATGGGAGCATGTATGGGATGGGCGCCTAGCTAGCGTCGCGTATAAAGGAATGTCATGAATGCTATGTATGCATTGCATTTGCATTTTATGAAATGCATGAAAATGATTGAAAAATTATGTATGGCTTGCTTACTGAGTATTATTACTCACCCATGCTTTTTCCACAACAGACAGGAAATGATGATGAAGGCAACATGCAAAATATTATGTAGTTTTGATATAAATGTTGTGTATGTAAATTTTATGTAAAGACAATGATGAAAATTTTGGCATGGGAAAGAATATCTTTTCTATGTTAATGTTTATGAACAAGACTTTGGTTATGGCTATGATATGTGAAATATATTTCAAGTTGGATGAATGACGATAATTTTCTATGTATTGATGAAACAAATTAATAAAACATTTTCCTGCCTTGTGATCAGGGCATCAATTCTGAGTCACGTTTACCAATCAAAAATGGTCCCGGAGTAAGGCTTCTAGGCACCTCGGTTCGGGGCGCCACAGAAGTTGGTATCAGAGCATGGATTGGAAAATAGGTAGAAAATGAAAGAAATGATCAAAGTAGAATACATGAAATCATGATTATGATTGATTTGTTTATCATTGATTATTTATATGTAGATGATAGATAGAGGAAAGGCTCCACTAAGTGCAAGGGAACTAGAAGAAGAGCAAGAACGGGAATGGGCTCAGGAGAGGGTTAATAGATGGTTAGCCTCCCAAGACGGTCTAACCATAAGACTCCCAGTTCCCACTAGTTACCAGGCACTTCCATATATTAGGGGACCAGAAGCACGTCGCCCAATATTCCCCAATCAACCGCCAGGGTTTCCAGTATTATTTGAAACCCACCAGGCGGAGTCCTCGAGCCATGCACTTGCACCCCCAGACTCTCCAGTATATACCCCAGCCAGCCCAATGCCTAGGCCATCGGTCGTTACCAATTGGGTTGCTGAGGAGGATTTACAAAGATATTGGCGAAGGAGAGTTGCCACAGTCCCACCTAACCCAAGTCAGTGGTTTAGGTTTGATGCAAGGTACATTCAGTTCTGATACAGAACACCATGAGCGCAGAGAGAGGGAGGCTGCCCAGGAACGTCGGGAAGCTCTAGCCAGGGGAGAGGAAGTAATGGAGCAACCCCCTCCTAAATAGCCTGGTGAGGTCATCCTACGGGTCAGAGAGTTAGAGGTAATGCCCGAAGCCCCACCTCCTGCCCCTCCAGCAAATGATGATGAGGACCCCATAGAATGGTCCGATAGCGAAGAGGAGGACGAGAACCCAGGACCTCAAGACTGGTTTGATACCAATACAGTCACTGAGAAACCCACACGGGTACCCTTTAGTCTCAGAAGGTTCCTGAGGTTAAGGAGAAGGGGACGATAAAAGGAATGGGAATCAGGAAGACACAGCCACCGCCAAAACATTTTTCTTTTCTTTTTTTTATAAATATGTAAATATTGCTGGAATAGGTACATACGGCTAAGTTAGCCTATGTACAAAAGTTTGATTGATGTATAAATGGTTTGCTGATAATATATGTGAATTATGTGATCATATGACTATGTGTTTTTATCTAACTAAGTATATCGTGATAAATATTGATGTTATGCTAATTAATGTTTTATGAAGTCAGTAAAAGAAATACCTCTTACCAGAGCTAAAGCAAGAGCCAACAAAGGAAAGGCCCCAATGGAAGAGTCAGTTGATCAAGCAAGGGGCGAAGCCAGTAAAAGAACGTATAGGGCAGAGTCCGAGGAGCAATCCTCTAGGACCCGCCCACAGCATGAGGAAAGCCCTAGACCTTAAGCAGAGGTCAATATAGAAGAAAGAATAGCTGCAGCCATCGAGAAAGCTATGCAGCAATGGACAGCCCAGGCTGCTGGTTTATTACAAGAAATACAGAATCAGCAGGCCCCGCCATCAAGAGGAGACAAGGAAAGACCAGGTCCCTCGGCCAATCCCAGCACATCAAGGGGAATAGAGGATAGTCTCCTTGAGGCCGACAGAAAGTCTATCAATGTCTTTCTTGCCCAGTGCCCGCCCAAGTTTGCAGGGGAACCAGACCCTCTCATTGCAGAGCAATGGATCACAAAAATTTAAAAATTATTCAGAATATCGCCCTGCAATGATCAGCAAAAAGTGCTGTGCGCTACCCACCTACTGGTAAAAGATGCTTATGAATGGTGGGAAACGCTGATGGTCATTATGCCACATCCGGAGCAAGTTACGTGACATGAATTTTTGGAGGAATTTAATAAAGAATATCTCCCTATAGGGCTACAGAGCCAAAGGGTGATAGAGTTCGAAAAACTTTACCAAGGCAGGATGACAGTTACGGAATACACTACAAAGTTCAATGCCTTGGTAAGATACGTGCCGTGGATTGCCAATGTGCCAGAGAATAAGGTACAAAGGTTTCAGAGGGGATTGAGGCCCCAACTAAGAGAGGGGTTAGCCCCATTGTTAATAAAAGACTATGCCTCTAGCATTGAGAGGGCTAGTGCATTCGAAATGGAGTCAATGAGGACTCAAGAGCTTAGGCAAGCTCAAAAAAAATTCTTTTCAACCTCCAAGGAAGGTGAGGCTAATAAAGAAAAAATGGTAATCGCTGGGAAAAAGAAGATCGGCGACAAAACGAAAAGCACCCCGACTTGCAGAACTTGCCACAAACGCCATGTTTACAAGGATCGGGGAAATGCTACAAGTGTGGCCAAGTTGGTCATGTGGCCCGGGACTGCGGGTCTGACGAAGCCAAAATAATAAAGTGCTTCAACTGTGGTCAAGTTGGACATATTTCACCCAACTGTCCAAACAAGCCACAAGGAGCACCAGCCCGAGGGAGGCCGACCCAGCAAAAGGTCCCCGCCATCGCCAATCGGCCCGATTCTACTATCAACCCAGTGCGTGTCCTATCAGGATAGGAACAAAAATATTAGAAGTTGATCTCATCCTATTACTAATGACAGAGTTTGATGTCATACTAGATATGGATTGGCTAAGTCAATGAGGTGCAACGATTGATTGCAAAAATAAAAAGATGCAATTTGAAGCACCAAAAGATGAAATAGAGATCAGTAAAATAAGACAACCAGAAAACACAATAAGGATGGTATCAGCTATGAAAGCAGCTAAGCTGATACGCCAATAATGTACAGCCTATCTGGTCTCTATAAACACAATAAAAAGAGATGGGGTACTTATGGAACAAATTCCAGTAGTAAAGCAATTTTCAGATATTTTTCCAAAAGAGCTATGCAATTTACCACCGGAAAGGGAGATGGATATGGAAATAGAAATTATCCCAGGGACAGCCCCAATATCTAAGGCCCCATACAGGATGGCACCAACCGAATTGGCTGAGTTGAAAGTACAAATCCAAGATTTATTAGAGAAAGGGTTTATTAGACCCAGTGCATCACCTTGGGGAGCTCCAGTACTATTTGTAAGGAAAAAAGATGGGAGTTTGAGACTTTGTATTGATTACAGAGAATTGAATAAAGTAACAGTCAAGAATAAATACCCACTCCAAAAAATAAACGATCTTTTTGATCAATTAAAAGGAGCTTCTACATTTTAAAAAATTGATTTATAGTCAGGATACCACCAGTTAAGATATGTCCAAAGGACATCTATAAAACAGCATTCAGAACAAGTTATGGGCATTATGAATTCTTAGTCATGCCATTTGGACTAACGAATGCCCCAGCTATGTTTATGGATATGATGAACAGGATTTTTTGAGAATTTTTGGATCAATTTGTGGTGGTATTCATTGATGACATATTGATTTATTCAAAGACAGAAGAAGAGCATGAGAAACATTTGAGGATAGTATTGAAAATTCTTCGAAGGGAGAAATTATACGCTAAATTCAAGAAATGTGAGTTTTGGTTGAAATAGGTACCCTTTCTTGGCCACATTATATCCGAGAAGGGATTACAGGTAGATCCTCAAAAGATTGAGGCAATAACAAAGTGGCCACAACCAACAAATATCACAGAAATAAGAAGCTTTCTAAGGCTAGCTGGCTACTACAGGAGATTCGTGGAAGGATTCTCACAATTGTCAGCTCCACTTACAAAGCTGACAAGAAAAGGAGTGAGATATGAATGGACACAGGAATATGAGAATAGCTTCCAAGAGTTAAAGAAAAGACTGGTAAAAGCTCTAATTCTAACACTACCTACGGAGAAGGAAAGGTTTGTGATCTATAGTGATGCCTCAAAGAAAGGATTAGGATGTGTACTGATGAAAAAATGGAAAATTTATATCATACGCATCCAGGCAACTCAAGCCAAATGAGGTAAACTATCCAACCCATGACTTAGAATTGGCAGGAGTAGTCTTTGCCTTGAAAAATTGCAGACATTATTTGTATGGAGTTAAATGGGAGGTCTATATTGATCACAAAAGCCTCAAGTACATTTTTACTTCAAAGGAGTTAAACATGAGGCAAAGAAGACGGCTTGAGTTACTTAAGGATTATGACCTCAACATTTTATATCATGCAGGCAAAGCTAATATAGTAGCCGATGCACTAAGTAGAAATATTAGCTTAGCACATCTCATCACAAAGGAAGAAGGGCTACTAATAAGTATTAAAATTTTCATTTAATTTTATATAAAATTCGCACCATTAAATATTAAAATGTTAATTAAATGCATGTGTTAAGTGGAATTTCATGAAAATCATATTTTTGATAAAATTCTTAATTTTTCTATAAAATGGGTCATTTTGCAATATTTTGAAAATATAAAAATTATAAAAATAATTACACATGCTAAAAGGGATTAAATAGACTTACTTTGAAATATGGGTATAAAGTAAACCATTATGAAACCTTAAGATAAAATAAATTGGGGCTAAAAAAATATATATATATAAATTAAAAATCCTTGTGAGCTTATTAAAATTATTTTGACAAAAATTAAATGTTTAAATCCACATTTTCATTTTCTGCATGAGTACACGCGACTGTACACCACTGGAGCACCATATTCCGGTGCTCCATCTTCCCCAAACTGAGGAGCCCCTTCTCCATCAAAGCTGGCAGCCGTGGATTTAAATGAATGGCAGCACTTGCGCCACCTCCAAGCAGCCGAATTAAACAAGCCACCGATGCAGCAGAAAACTGAGCAGCAGCCTCACTCAGCGGCAATGCACATAACCGGCAGCCATGGATTCTGGCAATGGAGGCAGTACCAATCGAGTTTTGATTAGCAACCAGCAGTTCTTCCCGTCTCATTGATTCATCGCAACCAAGCTCCAACCAACTGATTAGCGATGAAATCAGAAGAACCAGCTGCCATTACCGTCCCAAATCAGCGCCCTACCGAGATCAAAAGGCAGTAGCAATTCCGTCTGCTACCCTCAAAATCGATTCCATAATCATCTTCCCCAATTCCAGCCATGGCTTCACGGAGCAGCAGCGAGACCGACTGTTTCAGCCAACCTTTTCTCCGGCAGCCATGGATTCCAGCAACTCAAAACCGGCAGCCGCAGAAAATCCGTCCGTGCTTGCAAACCCATTCACGGCAGCAGCTCCATCTTCCCCAAATTCGGCAGCCATCTACCCGCACGATTTTCAAACCCAAATCGACCAGACAGCCATGGCAGCAACTTCGTTGAAGCCGAAAGCCATTGGTGTCAATAGCTGAGAGAACTCTTGGAAAGCGTGGAGTTCAGATTGCTAGCACAAGTTTCGGTAGAAAAACTCACCACCACCGAACCTGAAGATAAATACAGCAACCGTAAATCATCCAAAGCAGCCTTCTTCTCTATCCAACAGCCATTCATCTTCTCCGGCGCAATAATCCTCATCGTTATCGCAGTTGTTGCCGATAGCAGCAATCACCGCACGCCTGCAACGCCCCTTCTTTCTACCTCCGATCAGCCTCCTTCCTCTATAATTCCAAAAACCCATTCGCACCTACCAACCTTAAATCCAACTGCACCATTCAAATCAAAAGAGCCCCAACCGGAAAACCGGCACCCATGGCAGAAAATTCACAACCAAACCACCGGCCAATCAACCCCCTGTTCTCCATTAACAACCTATTTTCAAGCATTTTCCCAGTTGGGTTTTCTTGGAATCTCGAATTTCGTTTCACGGCATCATTCCGAAAGACGTCTTCAAATATCTATTTCGAGCACACTGGTCGCAACAGCCTGCCGTGTCAAACTTCTTCAATTCGGCAGCCATGATTTTGCCCAAGTTAATTTCATCTCCAAGCCGTTTGGCAAAATACAAGTTGGAATTGAAATCGGTAGTTGGAGAACCAATCATGCTAGCACCAGAAGCAGAGAACCAACGTGAGGCAGCCAAGGCAGGCGACGGGATGAGAATCCCGCATCGAAAGCCATAATGGAAAAGGAGCCCCTCACACGGCTATAAAATAAGGCCTCCACTCTTCCCAAAAAACACCCCATACCCCACACACAACCCCTTGGGTGGGACCCATTTTGTGGGACCCCGTAGCAAGTGGGTGGGACCCATTTTGTGGGACCCGTAGCAAGGAGGTGGGGCCAAGCAATAAAAATTCCATTACGTGGAGATTCGTTTTTTACGGGTGATGTGAATTTTATTTTTCTGCATTATAGTTAGTAGCGTTTCATAGTTGTTAAATTTTAATTTTTAATTTTTAGATTAGATTTACTGCTTTATTTTATGCTTTGTAATTTTTAGAGTAAATTTAATGTAATTCTCTTTCCTGCTTTAATAGTTGAATTTCATAGATTTTATTGCTTTCTTAGAATAGTTTTAATTAAGTTGTTAGCTAATTATAATTTCTTTTAGTTTCTTGTTTCCCTTTCTTTTCTCTGCAATTTCTTCTATTTTCATTTCTTTTCTCTCTTCTCTCTCTCTCTCTCTTCTCTTTCTCTCTTCTCTCTTTCTCTCTCTTCTCTCTTATCTATCTTATTTCTTCTTCTCTCTCTCTAACGTCTCTCTTTAACGTCTCTCTCTCTCTTTTCTCTCTCTTCTCTCTTCTCTCTTTCTCTCTCTTCTCTATACCCTCTCTTTCTCTTAAAAACAATTCAAAACTACATCGCCTCTCTGTGGATTCGACCCGACTCACCGTTATTCTACACTATCATCCGTATAGTGATAGCTTTAATGTGTTTCGGTTAATTTAAATTAAATTGGTGATCACAGTGCTCTTAACGACAAGCACTTGGTGCGCATCAAGTTTTTGGCGCCGTTGCCGGGGAGGCGTATTGAGGTTTGAATTGTTTTATTAGTTGCTTTAAATTTCTTTTATTTGCTTTAAATTTCCTTTATTTGCTTTCAATAGTATAATCTTTACTGCTTTATTTACCTGCTTTCTTTACTTACTGCACTTGAACTTTAGATTGCCAAGTTTGATCCTTTCCCAATTTTAATTAGTGACCATTTATTGAGAAAACCTTTGGTCTAATTAAATTTCTATTTCACAATTGGAGGTTGGTGTATAGGCTAGAGGTTTAAAGGCAAACGCCCACCTCTTACCTGGCTGACCAAAGGAAGTATTATAGAATTTAATTGCACCTTAGTTATTCTCAGTAAATTAGTTACTAAAAACATAAAAAAAATATTATATATATATATATAATTTAAAATAATAATAATAATAAATAAATAAATTTAAATTTAAATTTAAAGAATAGACATGAACTTTATTGATCATCAGTTAGGTAAGTTAGAAGAATTAAACCAAAAGCTTAATGATTTACTTGCCTATCAAAACTCAAACAGTTCATTCTTAAATACATCGTCTCCTTTTCCAACAACACATTCTAATGAGACTCAATTTTTACCATTTCAAGAACGAGTTCAAAATTTTCATGAGTTCCCTACACCTGATTATAATTCATTTTCACATACATATAACTCAGAATTGAGTTTTCCTAATACTTCTTGGACAAACCAACAAGTGCAATCTTACCCTCCATACCTACAAACCCAGTGGCCACCTGAGCAAAGTCAATTTTCAAATTATCAATATCAATCTAATCATTATGAAAATACATATGAGCCATCTGTATATTCTGAAGAAAATTTTCCATCACCTCAACTTATTAACCAATCTCTTCATCAAACATATAATTATAATGAGGAAATTGAAGAACTAAAAAATATTTTTCTCGATGGCTTTCAAGCCATAGAAAATAAATTTTCAGAGTGCGTAAATCGATTTGAACATTGCAAAAATATGTATTTTTACTCAAATCCCCCACAAGAGGATTTTTCAAATTTTTCATCAGATCAAGTAGATTATCAACAATCTCCTCACTTAGATGACTTAGAAGGAGGATTCGAAAGATTAGATCAACAAATCCTTTCCGACCAACAATTATTCGCTAAGACGACAAATCATGCAGATTATACTGACCAAATTGATAATCTAATTGATCATTCGAATTCTCAAATTCAATTAGATTCAATACCATTAGAAAATCCATATTTTGAAAATGAAATAGTAGACTTAGCATTTCCAAATGCTTTAGAAGCTGAATACCTTAACAAACAAAAGCTAGGTCAAAAGAAAGAGAATTTGAAAATAAATGATGAATATATTGAAACATTATGTGGAGAGGAACCTAATGAATCAACTATCACTCCAATAAATCATTTTGACTATCAAACTCAATCAGATCAATTACTATCAGAAAATTTATTCTCTGAAAATTTGATAATAATTACAACATTATGTAGTGACGGTTTCTCAGATCATACACTTAACGAGAATTCCTCTCTTCATAATCAAGAAAATTTTATAGAAAGTAATGAAAAATTAATTAATGATAGATTTGAAGGAGAAAAAGCTCAAGAAAATATTGAGGAGATTGATGATCATAGCCAAAATGATGGTAAGGTGAGAAATAAAGAATCTATTGAGGATAAGTTGGGGGGAGATGAAAATGAAATTATTAATGAAAATTTTGAGAAGTACATACCTGTTATTTCAAGTACTTTTAAAGATGAGCTCATTAGCATAGAAGAATTAATGAAAAAGGAAGAGATGATTCACATGTTTGAACAGGTTCAAATTCAAATTTCGCTCTTTGATGTTATTCAGTATATTCCAAATTATAGTCAATTTCTCCAAGAGCGTTGTATTCAAATGGAATCCTGTTTAACCCAAAATAAAATCATGCTCCCATTAGGTAATAGTTCAATAAATAATTTAGATCAAGTTGAAGAATGTTACATATTAAACATCATTGATGATTCATTCACAACTTTTGAGCATGAATATATGAAAATAATAAATAATCTACATAGTGTTAAAAATTTTAACAGAGCAGGAATTGGATAACATGAATCATTACGTTTGGCTGAAGACGTGAAACTTAGCGCTGGTTGGGAGGCAACCCAACATGTGTATATATATCTCTTTTCTATTAGTTTGCTTTTCTTTTGTTTAGGTGAAAGCTACAGCAATTTCATCAGATCATTACACCCCAGGTTGTCTCTTTCCTTGCTATCTTACTTTCATGAATTTATATATTTTGTGCATGTTTATCAAAGATAGCTCTATTTAAGTTGGGGGGTCTGATTTGTTTAACTTGATAAAAAAAAATTTAATTAATTAAAAAAAAAATATATATATATATTATAGAAAATATTAAAGAAACATAAAGATAAATTAAAGTGCACTTGCTATGCTTGGTAGTAAGTGAAGAAGCAAATTGGAATTAGTCATATTTGTAAAAATATTTTCATGGTGTTTTTAAAATTTAATTAGCACTGATCGCACTTACACGTCAATGAACCTTGTGGGTACCATGTTAATATAGTTTTTCTCTCTCATCCAAGCAAGTAATCTTTAATATCATTGCAATTGATAGCTGTTAGTTAAAAAAAAAATTGTAGATTCACAGATACCCAGAAATATGGTGAGGGGAGAATATAAAAAAATAAAATAAAATATAAATAAAATATAAATAAAAAAAAGAAAAAAAAAAGAAAAAAAAATCCCTAGATATCCTGAAATATGGTGAGAGGAAGAAAAAAAAATGTTGAAAAAAAAAAAAAATTTAACTGTCACTATCATAATTTTGATACAAATATTACTTAGATTGGATGAGTTGAAAATAACTTATTTATCAAATGCCCACTTGTTCATTAATACACATACACACGTGCTATAATCTTTTATATGCATCATGAAAAATATTTTACATATACACTAAGAAAATTTGCTTCTAAAGCTTACTATTATTATTAGCAGTGCACCTAGGTTTTTGTAAAATTAGGAGTACATTAAGATTTTTTATAAAAAAAAAAGAAAAAAAAGAAGAAAAAAAAAATTATTATATTAAACTATTTCCATTGCTAAGGGACTAGCAATGCTTAAGTTGGGGGGTATGATAAGTCTTAAAATTTTCATTTAATTTTATATAAAATTCGCACCATTAAATATTAAAATGTTAATTAAATGCATGTGTTAAGTGGAATTTCATGAAAATCATATTTTTGATAAAATTCTTAATTTTTCTATAAAATGGGTAATTTTGCAATATTTTGAAAATATAAAAATTATAAAAATAATTACACATGCTAAAAGGGATTAAATAGACTCACTTTGAAATATGGGTATAAAGTAAACCATTATGAAACCTTAAGATAAAATAAATTGGGGCTAAAAAAAAATATATATATATATATATAAAAATTAAAAATCCTTGTGAGCTTATTAAAATTATTTTGACAAAAATTAAATGTTTAAATCCACATTTTCATTTTCTGCATGAGTACACGCGACTGTACACCGCTGGAGCACCATATTCCGGTGCTCCATCTTCCCCAAACCGAGGAGCCCCTTCTCCATCAAAGCTGGCAGCCGTGGATTTAAATGAATGGCAGCACTTGCGCCACCTCCAAGCAGCCGAATTAAACAAGCCACCGATGCAGCAGAAAACTGAGCAGCAGCCTCACTCAGCGGCAATGCACATAACCGGCAGCCATGGATTCTAGCAATGGAGGCAGTACCAATCGAGTTTTGATTAGCAACCAGCAGTTCTTCCCGTCTCATTGATTCATCGCAACCAAGCTCCAACCAACTGATTAGCGATGAAATCAGAAGAACCAGCTGCCATTACCGTCCCAAATCAGCGCCCTACCGAGATCAAAAGGCAGTAGCAATTCCGTATGCTACCTTCAAAATCGATTCCATAATCATCTTCCCCAATTCCAGCCATGGCTTCACGGAGCAGCAGCGAGACCGACTGTTTCAGCCAACCTTTTCTCCGGCAGCCATGGATTCCAGCAACTCAAAACCAGCAGCCATAGAAAATCCGTTCGTGCTTGCAAACCCATTCACGGCAGCAGCTCCATCTTCCCCAAATTCGGCAGCCATCTACCCGCACGATTTTCAAACCCAAATCGACCAGACAGCCATGGCAGCAACTTCGTTGAAGCCGAAAGCCATTGGTGTCAATAGCTGAGAGAACTCTTGGAAAGCGTGGAGTTCAGATTGCTAGCACAAGTTTCGGTAGAAAAACTCACCACCACCGAACCTGAAGATAAATACAGCAACCGTAAATCATCCAAAGCAGCCTTCTTCTCTATCCAGCAGCCATTCATCTTCTCCGGCGTAATCATCCTCATCGTTATCGCAGTTGTTGCCGATAGCAGCAATCACCGCACGCCTGCAACGCCCCTTCTTTCTACCTCCGATCAGCCTCCTTCCTCTATAATTCCAAAAACCCATTCGCACCTACCAACCTTAAATCCAACTGCACCATTCAAATCAAAAGAGACCCAACCGGAAAACCGGCACCCATGGCAGAAAATTCACAACCAAACCACCGGCAAATCAACCCCCTGTTCTCCATTAACAACCTATTTTCAAGCATTTTCCCAGTTGGGTTTTCTTGGAATCTCGAATTTCGTTTCACGGCATCATTCCGAAAGACGTCTTCACATATCTATTTTGAGCACACTGGTCGCAACAGCCTGCCGTGTCAAACTTCTTCAATTCGGCAGCCATGATTTTGCCCAAGTTAATTTCATCTCCAAGCCGTTTGGCAAAATACAAGTTGGAATTGAAATCGGTAGTTGGAGAACCAATCATGCTAGCACCAGAAGCAGAGAACCAACGTGAGGCAGCCAAGGCAGGCGACGGGATGAGAATCCCGCATCGAAAGCCATAATGGAAAAGGGGCCCCTCACACGTCTATAAAATAAGGCCTCCACTCTTCCCAAAAAACACCCCATACCCCACACACAACCCCTTAGGTGGGACCCATTTTGTGGGACCCCATAGCAAGTGGGTGGGACCCATTTTGTGGGACCCGTAGCAAGGAGGTGGGGCCAAGCAATAAAAATTCCATTACGTGGAGATTCGCTTCTTACGGGTGATGTGAATTTTATTTTTCTGCATTATAGTTAGTAGCGTTTCATTTGTTAAATTTTAATTTGTAATTTTTAGATTAGATTTACTGCTTTATTTTATGCTTTGTAATTTTTAGATTAAATTTAATATAATTCTCTTTCCTGCTTTAATAGTTGAATTTCATAGCTTTTATTGCTTTCTTAGAATAGTTTTAATTAAGTTGCTAGCTAATTATAATTTCTTTTAGTTTCTTGTTTCCCTTTCTTTTCTCTGCAATTTCTTCTATTTTCATTTCTTTTCTCTCTTCTCTCTCTCTCTCTCTCTTCTCTTTCTCTCTTCTCTCTTTCTCTCTCTTCTCTCTTATCTATCTTATTTCTTCTTCTCTCTCTCTAACGTCTCTCTTTAACGTCTCTCTCTTCTCTCTTCTCTCTTTCTCTATCTTCTCTATACTCTCTCTTTCTCTTAAAAACAATTCAAAACTACATCGCCTCTCTGTGGATTCGACCCGACTCACCGTTATTGTACACTATCATCCGTATAGTGATAGCTTTAATGTGTTTCGGTTAATTTAAATTAAACTGGTGATCATAGTGCTCTTAACGACAAGCACTTGGTGCGCATCAGCTACTACAAGAATTGAGACAACTAAAATTAATTGTAAGCCCACCATGGGGTACAAGTTAGATTGTCTTAATTACAAATCCAGTCGAATTTATTTGAGCAAATTAAAATGGCTCAACAAGAAAATGGGGATTTAAATAGTTATGTGGAGAAAATGATCAAGAAAAATCCTAATGAATATACACAAGATGGACATGGAATGTACAGATATAGGGGTCGCCTGTGTATACCCAATCAAGAGGAAATAAAGAAACAGATATTGAAAGAAGCACATTTATCTGCATTTTCAATGCATCTAGGTAGCACCAAGATGTATCAAGACATCAAAAGAATATATTGGTGGAATAACATAAAGAGAGAGATTGCTGAATATGTGGCTAAGTACCTAAATGTCAAAGGGTTAAGGCTGATCATCAAAGAACTCCTGAAAATTACAGTCGTTAGAAGTCCCAGAATGGAAATGGGATGACATTACTATGGATTTTATTGAAGGGTTGCCAAGAACCCAGAATGGAAATGATGCTATATGGGTAATAGTTGATAGATTATCAAAGGTAGCTCATTTCCTAGCCATTAAGAAAATTTTTATTACTGAGTGATTGGCTAAGATTTATTATAAGGAGATAGTGAGACTGCATGGAGTACCTAAGTCAATAGTTTCTGATCGGGATTCCAATTTTATGTGTCGATTTTGGAAAAGTTTACATCAAACCTTAGGTACATAGCTAAAATTCAGTACAACATTTCATCCTCAAACTGATGGACAGACAGAAAGGGTAAAATAAATAGTTGAGGAATGCTAAGGATGTGCACAGTAGAATTTGGAGGATCATAGGATGAATATTTGGCTATGGCAGAGTTTGCTTATAACAACAGTTATCAAGCTAGTATTCAAATGACCCCATTTGAAGCTTTAAATGGACGGAAATGCAGAACTCCTCTAAACTGGGATGAAGTGGGAGAAAGGAAGTTAGCTTAAGATCTCTCAAAAAGAATGACAGAAAAAGTCCAGGTGATTCGCCAGTGTATACTCACAGCCCAGAGCAGGCAAAAGAGTTACACCGATTGCAAAAGAAGGGATTTGAATATCCAAGTTGGGGATCACGTGTTTGTCAAAGTAACGCCATTCAAAGGAGTCACCCGGTTTGGAAAGAGGGGAAAACTAAACCCAAGATATGTCGGGACCTTTGAAGTTTTGGAAAAGATAGGCAATCTAGCCTATAGAATAGCCCTGCCACCAGCCCTAAGTGTCATCCACAATGTGTTTCACATCTCCATGATAAGAAAATATGTTTTCGATCCTACCCATGTGTTGATAGCAGAAAATTTGTCAATCCAAGAACACTTGAACTATGAGGAAAAACCGATCAAAATATTAGATTTCAAGGTCAAGAAGCTTCGGAACAGAGAGATCGAGTATGTAAAGGTATAATGGAATCGATGTTCAAAGTCCGAAGCCACTTGGGAGCTACGAGAAGAGGTCGAAAGGAAATATCCTCAATTGTTCAAGGAAAGATAGGTTTCGGGACGAAACCTATTATAAAGGGGGGAGGATTGTGAAACCCAGACCATATACGCGTCATTTCGGGTTGTAAACCCTAGATTCTTTGTAATTATTTTTATGATGAATAAAAATTCATGAATTATATTTGTGGATATGTGTATTGGAGATTAAAATGATGCAATTAAGAATTTAACTCACGTTAATAGTACACGTGAAAGTAACCGAGAATTAAGACACGTGATTAAGAATTAATCACTTGGATTAACCTAATCACAAAAAGACAAAAATGAGATTTAATCACTACAGGACGAAATAACAATTCTTTTTGATATTTTAATACAGTTTTGGATTTTAGTGGAAAATTAAAAAAAAAATTCATAATTTGCAATCCGGGCGTCGGATTTAGATGAAATTTTTATGAATGGTTAAAAATTCATGATGAACATGATGAATGAGTTAAGATGTGATGAAAATCACAAATCAAGGGTCAAGATGAAACGTCAAATGGAGATCAAAAAGTAACTTATCTTTTTCATTAAATTCCATTTGACTTTTATTAAATTAAATAATTTAAAAATAAAAAAAATTAAATGCAAAGCAGCTATGGTAGGGGCGTGAGCAGGGGTGGTTGAGCATTTGACCAAAATCGATGGTCTAAATTCATCATCATCATAAATCAAGGGCTAGGATTTAATTAGCTTAAAATAAATAAATTTTAATAAATTAAAAATCTAGAAAAATAGGGCTGCCATAGGGGGGCTGGAGCAGCTGTAGGGTGGGTTGCACAAGGCTCCATGCACCTTTTTGAATTTAGAAAAAAACACATTTGCAATTTAACACCTTGAGCAAGCGGGGTAAAATCCAATTTCACGAAAACTCCAACCCTATAAATAGGGCCAAGGGGGGATGTTCAAATGCACACACTCATCCCAACTCCACTTGAGAAAATCTCAGCTCCCAAACATCCCACATGTCCAAGGAAGAAAAAGAGAAAGTTAGAGAGAGAAAGTGTGAGAAAAAGAGGGATATCTCCACTTCGGGTAAGTGATTTCGATACAAATTTTTTTTGGATGTTAAGTAAGGTAAAACCATGCTTAGATAATTCCTAAGCATGAGAAAATAAGTATAGTTATAATGCTTAATCGGAATCATACCAAAATATCAAAAATTTGGAGCAAAGATAGAGCATTCGGGAAAATAGCATATGATATGTGTAAATAATGTTCCAAAATTAAATAATGATGATTTGGGATGAATAAATATGATAAATATGATGTTGTAATGATGATATATTAATTTCATGATTTTTGGAATTAAGGATTATGCTTAAGTGAAATTATGTTGATTTTCAATATATGGAGAAAATGATTTATTTAGCCAAGTTAATGATGGTAAATTCAAAATTTGTAAATTTTTCTATGATATACTAAACATAACATATGTCATGGTATTTTTTATTTTTGGAACCCATAAATAGTAACTAACACGCAGTGAATGGTAATCTCGGATGAACAGTGATTTGATACAGTAACCATGAACAGTAAACAACATGATTTTGGAAAAAAATTGAGATTAATATTTAAATATAAGGATGAAATTTTTGAAGAACCTATGGATAAAAATATCCGTATAAAGAAATAATGCCCAAATATTATAAAGCATGCATGGGAAGCAGCTTGAATAAAAGAAATGAAATATCCTTTTTCCTTGAATAGGAAAAGGAAAAGAAAAAGTCGAGGACACCAGCTGAGAAGGTAAGCAAGTTATATATTTTGCAAATTATTTCCAAAATGCTTGAAATTGTTTGAGAATTACTTTATGAAATTTATTTAAGGTTGACCATACCTATAACTTCTTTACATGAACTGAAGTACGTTTGTTAAATTGTTTATTAAATGATTTTTATAAAATTGTTTATGATTTACAAATATCATGTCGGCATGTGTATGTAAATGAGCATGTGCACGAGAAATAGGCCATAGTTGAGGTAGTTAGCGGACCGGATGTTCCCCTCGCTATTGCCAAGTCGCTTATATAGGCCCAGGCTGGCGGCGTCCTCCCTGAGATGGGAGCATGTATGGGATGGGCGCCTAGCTAGCGTCGCGTATAAAGGAATGTCATGAATGCTATGTATGCATTGCATTTGCATTTTATGAAATGCATGAAAATGATTGAAAAATTATGTATGGCTTGCTTACTGAGTATTATTACTCACCCATGCTTTTTCCACAACAGACAGGAAATGATGATGAAGGCAACATGCAAAATATTATGTAGTTTTGATATAAATGTTGTGTATGTAAATTTTATGTAAAGACAATGATGAAAATTTTGGCATGGGAAAGAATATCTTTTTTATGTTAATGTTTATGAACAAGACTTTGGTTATGGCTATGATATGTGAAATATATTTCAAGTTGGATGAATGACGACAATTTTCCATGTATTGATGAAATTTTTTTTTCCTGCCGTGTGATCAGGGCATCAATCCTGACTCACGTTTACTAATCAAAAATGTGTTGGTCTCGAGTTAATAACTATTACCCAAGAGGGGAGGGGTGAATTGGTTGTTTAAAATTTTTCAACTTAAACAAAAACTTTACCCCGGATTAATCTAGTCCCCTTTATGAAGAAACAAAATGGAAAGCAATATAGTGTAGAGAGCAGAAATAAAAATCAACAAGCAAGGTTTTTATAGTGGTTCGGGCAACCTCCCTACTCCACTCTTCCAAGCTCACACCTCTTGTGACTTGGGTTCCACTATTGTATTTCACAAATACAACTAGAGCCACTGCTCTCTTCTAGATTCCAGCTCTAGGGGGCATCAACAATACATAACACAAGTAGGTGACGAGTTCCACTCCAATCACACACTACTTTGCTTACACTTGATCTTAGTTACCCAAACTAAATCAAGTTTGATACAATAAGAAAATAACAAAAGAAAATTTCTACACGTTACTGTTGTGTAGAGGCAGATTTGGCGCAGAGAAGAACTTGTAACGTAGGCTTAATGATTCAGCAAGCAGCTCTTGGCAGTTTAGAAGCGAAGTTCTTCTTCTATATGATGGCTTGATCACTTAATGCTCTTGAAGATGAAAGTTATGCACATTCAATGATTTCTCAGCTACCCTCCTCGTTCATATTCAATGCCTTACATAATTTACGAGGGAATTCGAACGTTTGGAAGTAGGTGGAGCGCATTTAATGCGTCAACATTTGAAAAATTTCCGACCGTTGCGACCCAAGTCGCAGTTGGAGTCGACTTCGGGTGAGACTTCACCCGTTCGCTGCTTCTTCAAGTTCCAGTTTGGGTCGACTTGGTCCTCGACTTGACCCAAGTCGCAGGTGAAGTCGACTTCGGCTGCGACTTCACTTTGTCAGCTTGCTTAATGAACTTGAAATCCTTGGAATGCCTTGCTTGCTTGAATTTCTTCATGTTTGGTTGTTCTTCCCTTAATTTATATTTCTAGGAACACTGTATGATCATTCTAGCTTGATGTCCTTTAGCTCCATGACTTGCAAACTTTGAATCCTTGAGTCTTGAATCTTTGTATGCATGAACAAGTCCAACATATTTTTATTAGAATAGTTGAATTCATGCATCTTGCTTTCTTTGGACTTGGATTAGTCTTCATATGTTCCAAGTCGAATATCTAAGTTGACTTGGTTTTCAACTTAACTCAAGTTTATCTTGAAGTCGACTTATTCCTCGACTTGAATTTTGAAATTTCTGCCCTGTTCGATTGAAGTCGATGTTGGAGTCGACTTGGTCTGCGACTTCACCCAAGTCGCATGCGGGGTCGACTTGGGATGCGACTTCGGCAGCTCTTGTTCTCGATTTCAAATCTGGACGAAAAATGACGCCTCCAAGTCGCTACTGGAGTCGACTTGGTCTGCGACTTCACCTCAAGTCACAAGCAGAGTCGACTTGGGATGCGACTTCAGCACCTCTCATTCTTGATTTCAACTCTGGAAGAGAATGTCGTTCTCAAGTCACTGCTGGAGTCGACTTGGGGATCGACTTGGCCTAAGTTGATGCCTGAGTCGACTTGGAAAACGACTTGACTTGCCAAGCTTCATATTTTCATTTGTATATCCTTTAATCATTTTCACAAACATGTTAGTAACCAAAACTTACTCAAATTGATTTGTTAATCATCAAAACATAGGCTTGGCTTATTTTCCACATGTTTTCTAACAATCTCCCCCTTTTTGATGATTGACAAAACTGATTTGAGTATATACCTTTCAATGTCTTTAAAACATACTATTTGTGCATTTTGAAGTTTAACATGCATATTTTACTTCCAGTAACTCACAAGTTAAAAGCATAATATTAACAGACATATTTTACTATCAATACATCACAAAATTTTATTGCATCACAAATGCCGATCTCTTCATTCATACATGTATTTAAGACGGAGACTCAAATCCCGATCTCTTCTCCCCCTTTTTGTCAATTGATCAAAAATAGAGATGGAGCGGGTTTAATCTTTTGAGAATGGCGGGGATGCTCCCCCTGAACCTATGCTCCCCCTCAGCTTGTGCTTTTCTAAGTTAATTCAAGCATTCCCATATCATTTTTAATTTTATAAAATGGTTCTTTTGCTAGAGGTTTGGTAAAAATATCTGCAATTTGATCTTCTGTTCTTACATATTCCAAACATATATCATGATTTTCTACATGTTCTCTAATAAAGTGATGTCTAAGGTTTATATGCTTGGTCCTAGAATGCAATACTGGATTTTTAGTTAAACATATTGTACTTGTGTTATCACATCTAATAGGTATATCTTTAAAGTTCATATCATAATCCCTAAGTTGTTGTTTCATCCAAAGCAATTGAGCACAACAACTCCCAGTGGCAACATATTCGGCTTCCGCTTTAGATAGAGCAACACTAGTTTGTTTTCTTGAAAACCATGAAACCAACATGTTCCCAAGAAACTGACATGTTCCACTAGTGCTTTTTCTATCTACCTTGTAGCCGGCAAAATCCGCATCCGAGTAGCCGATTAGATCAAAATTAGAACCCTTTGGATACCAAAGTCCTATGTTGGTAGTATCTACTAAGTATCTAAAAATTCTTTTTACAGCTACCAAGTGTGATTTTTTTGGACATGATTGAAATCTAGAGCACATACACACACTAAACAATATATCAGGCTTAGAAGCAGTTAAATAGAATAAAGAACCTATCATGCTTCTATATAATTTTAAATCGACTGGTTTGCCTTTCTCGTCTTTGTCAATTTTAATAGTTGAGCTCATAGGCGTGTTTGCCCCTTTGCTGTTTTCCATGCCAAACTTCTTTAACATTTTCTTGATGTACTTGGACTGGTTTATGAAGATCCCTTCACTTGATTGTTTAATTGTAGTCCAAGGAAGAAATTCAGTTCCCCCATCATACTCATCTCAAATTCTTTCTGCATAAGCTCAAAAAATTCTTGACAAAGAATCTCATTAGTAGCACCAAAAATAATGTCATCAACATATATTTGAATAATCAAGATATCTTTTTCTTTGTACTTGATAAACAAAGTGGTGTCTACCTTTCCCTTTTGAAAATCATGATCAATCAAAAATTTGCTTAGTCTCTCATACTAAGCTCTTGGGGCTTATTTTAATCCATACAATGCTTTGGTTAATTTGTATACAAATTTAGATTGATCTTTTTCCTCAAATCCAGGTGGTTGTTCAACATACACCTCTTCATTTATATAACCATTCAGAAATGCACTTTTAACATCCATTTGAAACAATTTAAAGTTCATGTGAGATGCAAAAGCTAGTAAGATACGAATGACTTCTAATCTAGCAACCGGAGCATAGGATTCCTTAAAGCCTATTCCCTCTTCTTGTGAGTATCCCTTTGCCATAAGTCTAGCTTTGTTTCTCACCACAAGTCCACTTTCATCTAATTTGTTCCTAAAGACCCATTTTGTGCCAATGACAATGTAATCTTTTGGTCTTGGAACAAGACGTCAAACTTGGTTTCTTTCAAATTGATTTAATTCCTCTTGCATTGCTATGATCCAGTTTTCATCATCAAGGGCTTGGTCTATAGTGGATGGTTCAATTTTGGATACAAAGGCGTATTGTCCACAAATATTTTATTTTGACCTTCTAGTCTTTACACCTTCATAGACATTTCCTATAACTTGTTCAATTGGATGGGCATTTTTGAACTTTAAATCAGTTGGAGGTTTGTAGGGATTATTACCTTCACTTACCCTTTCCTCCATGGATTCTTCTTGCTTCTCCATATGTAGTTTTTCAAGGCTACTTATTATCTCATCTGCATCACTTAAATCATCTTTTCTTTTGAAACATGGGTTAATTTCATAAAAAACAACATGTATTGACTCTTCTACAACTTGGTTTCTTTTGTTGAAGACTCTATATGCTTTGCTATTTGATGAGTAACCAAGGAATATTGCCTCATCACTCTTAGCATCCGGTTTTCCCAAGTTGATTTTTCCATTGTTCAACACATAGCATGTGCATCCAAAAACATGAAAATATGAAATATTTGGTTTTCTACCTTTCCATAGCTCATATGGGGTCTTTTTCCAGATTGCTCTAATGGTAACTCGGTTCAACACATGACAAGCTGTACTTACAGCTTCACCCCAAAAATTCTTGGATAATTTACTCTCATTTAGCATTGTTCTAGCCATCTCTTGTATGACTCTATTTTTCCTTTCAACTACTCCATTTTGTTGTGGAGTTCTTGGTGCAGAAAATGTGTGGTGGATTCCTTTTTCATTGCAAAATTCTATGAATCGTTTATTTTCAAACTCACCACCATGATCACTTCTAATGGTCATAATAGTACTTTGTTTTTCATTTTGCACCAAATTTACAAAAGTTGCAAACATAGAGAAGGCTTCATCTTTGCTAGCTAAGAGAATTACCCATGTAAATCTTGAAAAATCATCAATTATTACAAACACATATTTCTTTCCACCAATGGTTAAAATGTCGGATGACCCATATAGATCCATGTGTAGCAATTCAAGTGGCCTAGTGGTGGAAATCTCCTTTTTGGTAGAGAAAGGAATTTCAGGTTATTTTGACAATTGACATGCCTTGCAAATTTTATCTTTGTCATATTTCAATTTAGGCAATCCTTCTACCAAACTCTTCTTCCATAGGGTCTTTATGTTTGTCATGTTTTTGTGCCCAAGCCTCTTATGCCAAACCCATGGATCATTGTCAATGGCCATTAGACATTGACCATCTCGTTCATCAAGTGAAACCAAATATACATTTCCACGTCTTTTTCCGCTAAACATGATATGTTCTCCATCAAATACATTACATATAGATGATTCAAACACAACCTTGTATCCTTTGTCACATAATTGGCTAATACTCATTAAATTGTGCTTGAGCCCTTCAACAAATAATACATCTTCCATACATGCATTTGAAATACTATAAACGTTTCCTTTACCTTTGATTTTACCTTTCTCATTATTTCCAAAAGCAACAGTTCCATCGTTGCAAGGCTTGAGTTTATGAAATAAACTTCTTTCACCGGTCATATGCCTTGAGCAACCACTATCCATGAACCAAACGTTACTTGCCTTTGCCTTGAAACATATTTGAAAAATGAACAAATAAATCTTATCTCTTTTGTACCCATTTTATGGGTCCATTTGAGTTAGTAAACTGATTTAATCTTTGTTGTTTTATCTTTGAAAGCCCAAATCTTGTGTTTCTTGGAACCCAAACTAATTTTGCACCATGGTCATATAGTTTCTTAAAGTTGCATCTATGAATTTTGTGACCCATCTTGTTGCAAAAATTACAAGCCATTGGTAATCTAGGAGTAGGCCTCCAAGTATGTAGTGGTTCAAAAGTTGGTCTTTTGGTCCAAACAGCTCGTTTCCCTTTAGGTATGTAAATAGGCACAGTTTTGGTTTGATTTTTCCCAAGTATTGGCGCATTCGATTTGCCGCTTTCTCTTTGCTCAAATGTGGAGTATCCAAGACCTCTTTTATTATTTTGAGAGGTCAAGTTCAGAAACATTTTCACATTTTCTCCTGGATTAGAGAATTTAGCTAATGATTCATTTAAGGATTCATTCTCCTTTTTCAATTTTTCCACTTCCTTCAATAGTAGTTCATTTTCTTCTTTCAGTTTTGATGTACTTTCAGCTAGTTTTCCATTTACAATAATGAAAGAATTGTATTGTTGTCTCTTTAAAGATAACTTGTTTCCTAGTTTTTTAATTTCCTCATATAATGAATCATATGCATATTGTAATTCTTCTAATTCAGCACGTTTGAGACATTCTTGTATAGAAGAGTGAGTAGATTGAGAATAGCAAAATTTGGAAGTTACCTCTTCATTACTTGTGCACTTTATTGAGGTGGTTTGCTCTTCCAAAACTTCCGTTGTATTTAAACACAACGAATTTTCTTCTTGCTCAATCCACGCCATGCAGCATATTCTTGCACAATTTGCCGCTTCAAAATCATCGGTTGAGGAGCTGCTTGTTGATGAAGTTTCTTCATTCACGTACATTCCTCTTCCCTTCGGCCTTTGGAATTTTCTGCTTTCATATCTTTCCTTCCTTTCTTGTTGATCCTTTGATCTTTCTTCCGGTGTAGGACATTGAGCTTGCATATGTCCCATACCGCCGCATCTATAGCACTTTGTAGCCTCCTCCTTCTACTCTTTTCGAAATCGTTCTTTAAAATCTTTGAAGTTCTTTTCTTTTCTCACAAACTTTCGAAATTTGCGAGTAAGTAGAGCAATGTCTTCATCGTCATTGTGAGATGATGAGGTGGATTCATTCGAGTTATGGATGACTTTTAGTGCAATTGCTCTCTTTCCTTTGTGGTGATCTTCATTTCTTTTCTTGATTAGCTCATGTGACATTAGTGAGCTAATAAGGTCTTCTAGCTTCAATGTATTCAAGTCCTTTACTTCTTCTATTGCAGTAATTTTCGGAGTCCACGATTCGGGTAGCGCCCTTAGAATTTTCATGACCTGTTCAGATTCAGAAATTGTCTTTCCAAGACCTTTCAAAGCATTAGTAATTTTTGAGAATCAAGCAAACATTTCAGAAATATTTTCTGTATCTAGCATTCTAAAGTTTTCCAACTCTCCAATCAAAATATTTCTCCTTGTCCCTTGGACTTGAGAAGTTCCTTCATAGATAGATGTTAAAGTATCCCATATTTCTTTTGCAGTTAGACAAGAGTACAAAATAGTAAGTTCATAGCTTTAGCGTTGCTCTTAACAGTTTTTACTTCCTCATCGGTCCATTTGGAAGCTCTTTCATCAATAGGCAAGGTTACACCGTCTTGGATTGCAATCCAAGAGTCCATATCTATAGCCATGATGAGTTATTTCATACGTAGTTTCCAATAGCCAAAATTGTTCCCATCAAACAATGGTGACCTAGTAAAAGATTGGCCGTCGGCAAATGCGGGAACGGAAGTCGATTGGGATGTCATATCAAAAGATCTCTTTGGTATAACTCAAAGACCTGCTCTGATACCACTTGTTGGTCCCGAGTTAATGGCTATTACCCAAGAGGAGAGGGGTGAATTGGGTGTTTAAATTTTTCAACTTAAACAGAAACTTTACCTCGGATTAATCTAGTCCCCTTTATGAAGAAACAAAATGGAAAGCAATATAGTATAGAGAGCAGAAATAAAAATCAACAAGCAAGATTTTTATAGTGGTTCGGGCAACCTCCCTACTCCACTCTTCCAATCTCACACCTCTTGTGACTTGGGTTCCACTATTGTATTTCACAAAAACAACTAGAGTCACTGCTCTCTTCTAGATTCCAGCTCTAGGGGGCATCAACAATACACAGCACAAGTAGGTGACGAGTTCCACTCTAATCACACACTACTTTGCTTACACTTGATCTTAGTTACCCAAACTAAATCAAGTTTGATACAACAAGAAAATAATAAAAGAAAATTTCTACACGTTACTGTTGTGTAGAGGCAGATTTGGCACAGAGAAGAACTTGTAACGTAGGCTTAATGATTCAGCAAGCAGCTCTTGGCAGTTTGGAAGCGAAGTTCTTCTTCTATATGATGGCTTGATCACTTAATGCTCTTGAAGATGAAAGTTATGCACATTCAATTATTTCTCAGCTACCTTCCTCGTTCATATTCAATGCCTTATATAATTTACGAGGGAATCCAAACGTTTGGAACTAGGTGGCGTGCATTTAATGTGTCAACGTTCGAAAAATTTCCGACCGTTGCGACCGAAGTCGCAGTTGGAGTCGACTTCGAGTGCGACTTCACCCAAGTCGCAGATGGAGTCGACTTCGGGTGAGACTTCGCCCGTTCGCTGCTTCTTCAAGTTCCAATTTGGGTCGACTTGGTCCTCGACTTGACCCAAGTCGCAGGTGAAGTCGACTTCGGGTGCGACTTCACTTTGTCAGCTTGCTTAATGAACTTGAAATCCTTGGAATGCCTTGCTTGCTTGAATTTCTTCATGTTTGGTTGTTCTTCCCTTGATTTATATTTCTAGGAACACCGTATGATCATTCTAGCTTGATGTCCTTTAGCTCCATGACTTGCAAACTTTGAATCCTTGAGTCTTGAATCTTTGTATGCATGAACAAGTCCAACATATTTTGATTAGAATAGTTGAATTCATGCATCTTGCTTTCTTTGGACTTGGATTAGTCTTCATATGTTCCAAGTCGAATATCTAAGTTGACTTGGTTTTCAACTTGACTCAAGTTTATCTTGAAGTCGACTTATTCCTCGACTTGAATTTTGAAATTTCTGCCCTGTTCGATTGAAGTCGATGTTGGAGTCGACTTGGTCTGCGACTTCACCCAAGTCGCATGCGGGGTCGACTTGGGATGCGACTTCGACAGCTGTCGTTCTCGATTTCAACTTTGGACGAAAAATGATGCCTCCAAGTCGCTACTGGAGTCGACTTGGTCTGCGACTTCACCTCAAGTCGCAAGCGGAGTCGACTTGGGATGCTACTTCAGCACCTCTCATTCTTGATTTCAACTCTGGAAGAGAATGTCGTTCTCAAGTCGCTGCTGGAGTCGACTTGGGGATCGACTTGGCCTAAGTTGATGCCTGAGTCGACTTGGAAAACGACTTGACTTGCCAAGCTTCATATTTTCATTTGTATATCCTTTAATCATTTTCACAAACATGTTAGTAACCAAAACTTACCCAAATTGATTTGTTAATCATCAAAACATAGGCTTGGCTTATTTTCCACATGTTTTCCAACAAAACGGTCCCGGAGTAAGGCTTCTAGGCACCCTGTTCGAGGCGCCACACTTGAAAAGATCACTTCTTTTGAAAATTTGCATGCAAAAGAGAAGTTGATTCATTACTTGGTCAATTCTCTATGAATACATATGTTGTGATCTTTGAAGTGCAGCTCAACATGATTCAAGAGGCTAATCTCATCAAGTAGGCATCCCTAACAGAGCTGCTATAAAAGTATGGGAGATATTGAATGGAAAAGTTGGAAAATTGAGAATGTTGCGGGTTTTCAATGTATGAATGAATTCATAGGCCATTTTCTCTTCGTTTGCTCAATATCAAGCTCAGTATGTTCAATTTAGGAAGGTAGTTCAAAGTGCAGGCTTGGATGAACGATGAAATGCAAGATTCAAGCCTTATTGATTCTCCAATGAAATGTCAGCTCAAGCAATGGAATTCATCTTCATCATGGTCGAAGTTGAAATTCAATCCTTTTCCTAGTGGTTAATTGATGAATTATAACTTTACAAGTTCTCAATGTTGTTTAATGCAATTCAAGACAGAAAGATTAAGGCCCAACCTCAATTAATGAAGCCCCAACACTAAAATTCAAAGCAGAATTCAAGCATTAAATTTGTGGATAAATAGACTAGAGTCATGGCATCACAATTTGGTGCCATGACGCCAGTGCATTTGACAGTCGGCCAACCAAGTAAGAACCATACCTCCTTTGAACCCTTTTGCTATCCTTCATTCTTCTTACCAATTCCTCTTCTCTAGCTTCTATTTACTTCCTTTCAAAACCCAAACCCTAATCCTCTCTACTTCAAATCCCGGCAAATCCCGGCAAATCCCTCTCCCATCTCCTAACATTTTCCTTTTCCATCTTCATTTCTTCCCCAACTCCATTATCTTCCTTTTGATCTCCCTCTCATATTCCATCTTCTTCCCATTTTCTCTCTTTCTCCCCTCAAACCTAATCCCATTTCCATCTCTAAATCCTTCCCCATATGTTCCCCATCCTCTTCTCCCATTCTTTCTATTTTTTTCTTCCTTTTTCCTCTTTCCTTTTTATTTGAATTTATAGACAATCTATTTGGCACAGTAGTGCCACTCCCTTGAGGCCACGACGCCAGTTGACAAGGCATTACATTTTAGGGCATTCTTGAAACAAGCTTGTAGCAAGGTTTTGGATGTAATTTGGTTACCTTTTCGACACTATTTTAGTATCTTTGAAGCATTAAAACTTGTGGTATTGATTTAGATTTGGTTCAAGGGAATTAAAATTGTATATTGTGTGGATTAAGACAGTGTGATGCATTGTCAAGTTTGCATTGGGCTAAGTGTTGTAACGGCTAAATATTGTTGGACTCATGAAGGTGGTTGATATTTAAAATTGTTGCCTTGATTGAGATTTATTTCAAGTGGATTGAGAAGTGCATGTGTCTGCTATTGTATGGATTGAAAAGTGGAATGGTTGAGTTGCATTGAAAAGGAAGTTGAAACTTCTTCATGTGTTTGAATTGGTTATGATTGAACAAACTTTGAGGAAGAAGCTTGAGCATTGCTCCTATCAACTAGTTGCATTGAAAGGTGAATCTTATTTGATACCTCGTTGTGTGCTTGATCTTGCTTGGATTAGCACTACTCTATTATTTTGTTGTGGCTATGAATTTAAAGTGAGGAGGGGAAGATTGAGGATTGCACTTGTGGTAGGAATAAAGTGGTTTGAAACTCAACTTGGAGTGTTTGAGAAGGCTTTATTTTGAATATATTTGAAAATTTTAAAATCATATAATCAAAAACTTCAACAATCCTCAAAGAGAAAGAGGATAACTCATGTGTAAAATGACAAGTATTTTGGTTTTGAAGAAGTTTAATGAAGTTAAAAGCTTTCAACTTGCTTTTAGAAGCTGTCAACATGCCTTAGAAGTGTCAACTTGCCTATGGCCGCGACTTCAATCAATCTCTAACTGCAGAGAATTTAGCGCCACGACACCAAAAAGCTAAGGCAATAGCTCCAGTTCATCCCAAATTTAGTTTTGGCATTTTAGGGCTAAGTTCCAAGCAAATTTTGTGGATTTTTGGTTGGTAACTTCTGTCCTATTGTGAGGACCATTTAATTTTTTATTATTTTATTTATTATTATTATAACTCTTCCTTGACCATAAGGTATTTTACGAATATGATTTATTGGGTATTGATTTAAAGGTATCGGATTGACTCGTCATTTGACACACTAAGACTATCTTGAACATCGTAGAGTAGATATGGGGTTCGACCTGCTCGGTCAGGTCGTAGGGGTGAAGGGGACAGCACCCCCGGAGCAATTTTTAATTTACTAAGTTGTGTTAGCGGAAAAACTAGTTGTAAATAGTAATTTGGCCCAGCCCATGCTTGGGCCTGGCCTGGTTAGACGAGAGCGCTCTTAAGAGGGGCAATACGCGACCCATTTCGTTTCTTCCTCTTCTTTTCAATCCCTATTTTCTCCATTTCCTTTTCCCCTTATCGTCCCAACATCAATTTTGCCCTAAACCTTCCCAAAAATCTCTATAACTACCTTGAAGATCATCGATTCATCTCTAGGAAGCTTGAAATCCTGGAGATCTGAGTCTAGTGTTTCTATAATTGGAAAAAATCATGATCGAGACAAGTAGATGTCACCCCTTCTTGATTTAGTGATGAAATTTCATGTTGAACAAGATATCAGGTTGGGGGGAAGGGTTAGTGTCTAACGACTTCGTGGTTTTGGGGCATAGTGCTCATGATAGCTTAAGATTAGCAGGGTTTATGAGGAAACTAATGCTAATGTGTGATTTTATGAGATAGATGACTCGTTAGCAATTTTTACATCATTAGAATGTAACGTTACTCGTGTGGGCAAAAAGAAGAAGATGAACTAGAGATTTTCCCTTTTGCACCTACCATGTGTTTGGTGGAATGCTTGTGTGATAGTTGATGTAGAATTTAAAATAAACTTTATTAAGTTTTTTAATGTTGTGTGTGTGTTTGGGATTTGTGTGTTATGGATGATGCATTATTTAAGATGGGTGGTTGTAAAGGGTTGTCCATGACCCTTGATCAACATGAGGAGAGGGTTGTTTATGACCTTAGTTGACGTGAGGAAAGGATTGTTCATGACCCTTTTTTTATATGTGGTTATATGTATACGTTCTTGGGTGTGGGTGTTGGACCCATATGTCTTGTATTGTTCATGGCATGTGCATCCAGAATTTTACTTATTTTCACTTTTTGCTAACTGCTATCTACTTACTGAGTCTATTTAGACTCACTTGGTTTGTTATTTCGCCTTTAGATCACATGCCTGGTGAGGAGCCTCAAGATGGGACAAGAGGATGACATAATCTTGGAGACCATTAGTTAACATCTATCCTTAGTTATTTTGGAATTTGTGCTCCCTTTTCATATTAATATATGTAGGCAATTACTTACTTAGACCCAACTTTAACAAACATATTGTATTGGGTATTTTGAACTTGATTAAAATCTATATGGACACACATATATATATGACCTTTTAGATTGCTTGTTGTTTACGGATGAATTTCAATGATTTTCTTACTATGTGGATGTCTTTATAGTATGAAGATGTATAAATGTAGAGTTGAATGCTACATACCAGAATAAAATTGAAATACTTATGAATAATAGGTCTTGTATTCCATACTAACCCCTTATATATTATGGGAAGATGCTATCGAATTTTCCTTAGGTCATATGACATCCATTGACTAGCCATTAAGAATGTCTGGGTAATGAAATGTTACACTTATCCCTCTAGCATCATTGAAGGCATGCAAATTGATTTGAATTGACAAAGCTTGATGTGTTGTGTGGATTAAGAAGTGGAGATTTTATTTGCCACAAAGTATTGTGCTTGATCATGAGATTGAGAATGTTTTGTATGAAATGCTTTATGGAATGAATGAGAGAAGTTTATTGAGGGAAATGATGTAGTTTTGTAATGCCTTGATTATTAGCAACTATATAAATGGTCAATGATGTATATAATATAGTATGAAAATCATATGATAATAAAATTTTGATTAATTAATAGGTTGAATAAGTGAAAGATTGTCCAAATTCTTGCAAATGTGTTAAAAGAATTTGGTTCATAGAAATTGGAGGGGAAATTTTTGATAAATCGCTTAGTGAGAGCCCAATATGAATGTTTGAGATTCGACTCTCATACAAATTTTGAACTAGAGAAGGGCATTATTTAGAGCTGATTCATTTTGAAATTTATTTAGGCATGGGTGTGATTTTGTGGCACCCCGAACCAAGCGTCATAACTTTACTCCAAGATCTATCGATTGGTAAATGTGAATCAGGATTGTTGCCTTATCACGCGGCGGGTTCTTAATTGGATCTCGTCCAACTTTTTTTTCTTTTCTTTCATCACATAAACATATACTCATCATCATTCATAATGGACTTATCCATATCATCATAAATCATCAACTTCTCATATTATTCAACACTTCGTAATTTCATACAACCTATGTCCTTTTCATCATATTCCATTAGGGCATCTATTCATACAAAAATTTACTAACCTCTGTAGATTCTTCTTTTCCTTTAGTAAAACATGCCTTTCATCTCTTGACTTTCCCTATACCTGTCTGAAGTTGGAAAAATAAAACATGAGTCAAAACTCAATAAGCAAGCATTTTTCATTTTAAATGCATTCCTCTCCATTCGATAGAAGACACTTACCAAGTGATCAACTATCAAATGCACAGAAACCTTTTCATAAAATTCATTTCATAAACATTGGATGTGCAAATGCTTCCTTTCCATTCCTGACATAAACCTTCGTGTGCGGGTACGCTAGCCCAGGGAACATCTCACATAACATGGTCCAATACGTCGGCTTTCTCCTACTTGGCCTCATCAAGGGGAATCTCTCTTCCTCTTGACGCCTACATGGTCTCCTACATGCATGACTTTTGATTTCTCCGGCATTATATACTTCTTACACCAGGTGACTTGTCATTCTCATGTAGAGAATTATTTGCACCATCCCTTAAAAACATCATTTTCAAATTCATGCTTTCCTTTTCAATCCATGTATGACAATGCAATGCATTCATTCACACATAATATTCCTTTGCCTACACCTGTTGGGAGGACGCCGCCGGTACACAGCCCATACAACTCGGCAATAGTGAAGGGGGACCCTCTGATCTGCTTTCTACCTCCACTAAAGCCTCTTCATTATGCATCATACATGTGCACATGTCCATGAACATCACATGATATCAATATGCCGGCATGACTTTTCATAAAAACTCATAAACATTCATCATTTCAAAACATTATAGGAATGACCACCCTTAAACACATTTCATAAATACTTGAGAATAAAACATATTTTCAAAAGGGTTTGCTTGCTTACCTCCTCAGTTGGTGTCCTCAACCTTCTCCTTCCTTTTTTCCTATACAAGGAAAATGGATATTTTATCCATCCATTCCATGTCTTAGGTTTCTTTCCATGCTTGCTTTATAACCATTCATTACCTCATTCCCATAGAGGTTAATATTATAAAGATACTTGGTCATTACCCATTTATATGGATTTTTATCCATAAATCCTTTAAAAATTCTATCCATATATCCTCAAAAATAAATCTCAATTTTTCCCAAAATCACGCTGTTCACTGTTCATAGTTACTGTTCACATTAACTGTAGTAGGTTACTGTTCATCCGAGATTACTGTTCACAGCGTGTTGGTTACTGTTCATGGGTTCAAAAATTGACATTGTTTCCAAAAATAAAAAATACAATGACATAGCTGTTAGTCATATATCATGGGAAAATTCATGAATTTTGAATTCATCATTATTAACTTGGCTAAATAAATCATTTTCTCTATATACTAAAAATCAACATAATTTCACTTAAGCATAATCCTTAAATCCAAAAATTATGAGATTAATATATCATCATTTCAACATCATAACTATCATAAAAATTCATCCCAAATAATCATTTAGCAATTTTAGAGCATTATTTGCACATTTCATACATGATTTTCCCGAATGCTCTATCTTCGTTCCAAATTTTTGATGTTTTGGCATAATTCAAATTAGGCATTATAAATTTACTTATTTTCTCATGCTTAGGCATTATCTAAGCATGGTTTTACACTATTTAACACCCAAAAGAAATTTGGAGAGAATTCCCTTACCTTAAGTAGAGAACTTCCCTCCTACCCGACTCTTTCTCTCTCTTTCCTTCTCTTTTTCCTTCTCTTCTCTCCTCCTCAAGCTAAAACGTGTTGGGGGTGGGAAAATGCCCAAATTTGGAGCTGAGTGGTGTGCATTGGTCGTTCACACCATGCTCCCCTTTTATAGGGTGGCATTTTTAACATATTTGCAATTTAACCCCCTTGCTCAAGGTATTTAATTCTAAATATTTTTTTCCAAATCCCATGAAATATTTTGAGCTTTGTGCAGCCACCCTAATCAGAATCTCCTGCGCCCTAGCTAGCCCCTATTTATTTATAATTTTTTATTTATTAAAATTAATTATTTTTAAGCTAATTTATCTCAACCGTTGATTTTTGATAAGATTGATTTTGGACCATTGGATTTTGGCCCAAAAGTCAAGCCTCCAGCAGCCATTGCAGCTTTTCATTAATTATTTGATTTTTTAATTAATTAAAATTAAATAAGTCAAACTTGAAATTAATGAAAAAGAAAAATTGCTTTTTGATCTTCTAATGACGTTTCATCTTGACCTATGATTCATGATTTTTGTCAAATCCTAAACCATTCATCATGTTCATCATAATTTTGGTCATCCATAAAAAATTTCACTTTAATCCGACATCTGGATTGCAAGTTATGAATTTTTCTTCATTTTTTCTCAAAAATCCTACCTATTTTTTCCTTTTGTGGGAAGCTTCCTTTTTTGTCTTTTATGATTAAGTTAATCCAAAGTGATTAACTTAACATATTCCTTAATCCCACATTGACTATTCACATTTCACTATTCATCCGAATTAACATTCCATAATTAGCTACTCAATATTCCAATGTCATATATTGCAAAATATCATTAATATATATTTCATATAAATATCATTATATTACCTAGAGTTTATAACCCTAAGGTTTCATACACATTCCTAAAATTGGGGTTTCACAGATTTCTAGCATGTTTGGAATGGATATAGATAGTTGTGTGTAAGATTTGAATGATAGATTTGGATGGACAATGAAAATGGGCCTAATAGTGTAGTTAAGCCCAAAGAAAGTGTAATAATGGAAATGACCAAGGATAATGTGAAACCCCATGTATTCTAAGCTTAGTTAATATGACTTGAAGTTATACAAGGGTAAAATATGATTTTATACAAATGATGATTTTTAGAATTATTTTGGAAAGGAATTCCAAAATTTGAAATACACTGCATTGAATGGTTTGAAATTGAAAAGCTTATGGAAAAATGAAAATAAATGGAAAATTTGGATCCCTGATTGGTTCCAAATGTAGGGTTTATATCCATCCATGACTATTGTCATTAGATCTAAGCATGTTTAACTCCGATTGAGGTGAAAGTTTGAAGAATAGTGTGAAACTACATGCTCTATGATCTAGGTGGATGAGATTAAGCAAGTTGATTAAGAAAAGTGTTTAAGGTTAATCACTTTGATGTGCACTACAAGACAAAATAAGAGTAGAGCCAAGTGAGGTGGCTCGGTCATTAATGACCCATTTGATGAGTCATTTTAGGATTAATTAGTGATAAGCTCCTATCTTGAGATGTTTAAGGGAAGTTGACATGAAATTTTTAGGGTACAACTAAGTTAGGGTACCCTACAAGATGAATGAAGTGAATTATGAGAATTATGATTAGAAAGCTGTAAAACAACTAGAATTTCATAAAATGCCATGAATTGATGTTAAGTGCTCATATCTTAGCCCATACCAAGTATTTGAAGATGAAAATTTTTATGGAGAGGCAAGGGCACATTCCCTAGGTTATAAATGGATTTGATTATGTCCAATCACATGATAATTCTTGATTAGCAAGGTATTATCAAAAAGGCATTTGCATTAATGAGCCCTATCTCAAGAGCATTAAATGGAAGAGATAAAAAGCAAATATGCATTAATGAGTCTTATCACATAGGGTGAAAGTGGCAACCCTAAACCTACATGGATGGTGGAGATTGAATGACAAAAATGCATTACATTTGAATGGTTTAAATTCAAGCAGAAAAATTAAATGAAAAGGAGGATTTGATGGACACTTGGATGACTCCCATTTAAGCAGCAAGTAAGAGCAATTAAATGCATTTAACCATGTTTCTTGGGGGGCAAGTAAGATATGAAATGCAGCAATATAAATAAAGGAAAGGGGGCAGCACATGGGATGTTCCAGCAGCAAGGAAGAAAGAGGAAGAAAAAAGAGAGAGAGAAAGAGAGAGAGAGAAAGAGAGAGAGAGAGAGAGAGAGAGAAGAAGAAGAAGAAGAAGAGATGAGGCTTTAATCAAGTGATCTCAACTATTAATCTTAATCATCCTGGTTAGTTATTATTTATTTTATGTCTTGCTTTCTAAATTAAGCAAACATCAAGTGTGAAGACCTTGATAGATGATTAGATCAAAATGATTTATAAGTTAACTTATGTAAACCTATGTTGTAAATCTAGAATAGAAAACTAAAATATAAAAGAAATAGTAAAAAAATGATTTTTAGTATGAAATTTGTGTGGGAACTCTTGATATTATCATTAATGGATGACCCAAGTTTTAACTTGAAATGTTAATCAGGTTGCAAATTAAAAATCTGAGAAAATCAGGCTAAATAGGGTAGAATAGTTGTCAGGATCAGCTGCACTAAATAATTTTTAATAATTTTTATATAAGGAATTTTGATTTAAATATTTTATATAATATAATATACATCATGAATATCACTCGACTAAAATAAAAATGAATTTTTGGATGAAATAAATAGAGGTAATAATTAAGCGATTCAAACTGTCCCTAAACTCATGCTTCTGTTAGTAGGGTAAAAATACATAAATAAATATAAATACTAAATATTTTGTGCTAGAAATATTTATTTTATTTAATTTATGTAGTTATTGATGTATAATAGAAATTTGAGACTTAAATACCTTGATTTGATTATAAATAAAAAATTAGAGAAATCAGTGTGCCTGATTTCAGCAAATATCGATAGATTGGGGGAATAATTTCAAAGTTAAATTCCAGATTTTTGGAATATAATTTAGCTTGCAATAGAGATTAAAAAAGTACCTTAAGTAATTAAGAAAATGTAGTATATTAGGTGTAACTTTTGAAAGGGGTAAACAAACAATCACTAGATTACATAGATATGTATATGTGATTGTTTAAAAGGTAGATGTGAACTTTGGAAATCTTACTTGAACTTAGTTTGTTATAATTTCAAAAAAGTACCTCAAATTATTAAAGAGATTAAATACCCTAAATTAGGGTATTGAGCCAACAAAATAATTGACAATTAGAAAAATGAATATATGTGATTTAAGGAGATGAGAGTATTCATCTCAAAGGAAGAATTGAATAAGATTGAGGTACTAATAGTCACATATAGAATGAGACTTTATAAGGGTTGGGAAAAGTGAGATATGAACATGAATTAAATAAAGGGCAAGGCATGCAAGTATATGGGGATATGCAAGCATATAAGATGACCATTTACACTTGTTTAGGTGAAGGCAAGGAAAAGATCCAAGGATGAGTGAACTTTCCACAACTAAGCAAGCAAACTTTTGAAAATATGGATTTCATTTCATGTGTTGAAATGTTTGAAAGGGCTATGTTGGTCCTGAGTTTATGGCAATACCCAAGAGGGGAGGGGTGAATTAGGTAATTAAAAATTCTTTGCTTAATTAGAAACTTTCTCCCTTATAAATTTAATCCCCTCGATAAAACGTCCAGCGAGTTAAAATGAGAGGGTACAGTAGAAATATAAAATACAAGCAATCAAACCACGTGAAGAGACAACAATATATAGTGGTTCGGGCAACCTTCCCTACTGCACTCTTCCAAGCACACACTGATTGTTTCTTGGGTTCCACTATTGTATTATCAATATAGCTAAGAGAATCCACTCTCTTTTAGATTCTAGCTCTAGGGGGCTTATACAATCTCAGCACAAGTAGGTGACAAGTTTCGCTCCAATCACACGCTACTTTGCCTTCACTTGGTTTCAGTCTCTAATACCAAACCAAGTGGGAAAAACAAGTACACAATAAATAACAAAGATCTACAAGTTACAGATTGTGTAGGCAGATTTGATCGCGTAGAAGAACTTGTAGAAGCAGTTTTGGATGGAGCAGTATAGCTTTCAATAGTTTAAATGCAAAGTTCTTCTTGAAACTTCTTGTAGATCACCTAATTGCTAGAGAGAGTAGAAGGTGAGCACATTCAATGTTTTTCCAACTTCATCCACGTTCACTTGATACTCCTTAAATAATGAGAAGTAAATTTGTAATACCCAGACCCAAGTAAGACTCATATAAGTGCATTTAAGGAGTAATTATGATTTATGTATGAATTGATTGATTTATAGATGATTTTCATGAATTGATGAATTTTGCAATTAGGATTTGCAATTAAGAATGGTGATTAAGATTCATAGCCTAATGTGAGTCAAGATGACTAAAGGGGTTTAATGAGGATTAAAATATGCTAATATGGTAAGAATATTTATTTTAATTTTCATGATTTAATTAATAGAGATTTAAATGAAAATTATGGAATTATGTTGGAAATTGTAGAAAATTCATAACTTGACACCTATAAGGCTGATGGAGATGAAATTTGGAAGGTAAGCTCATCAATTTGGGCTCAACCTTCTGAGTGGATTGGATTAAAGAAAAAGTGATGAGATTAAGATGATAAATATTTACTTTAATCTCACACTCTAAGGTTATTTTCAAAGGGTCATAACTTGATGTAGAAAAGTCAGTTTGAGATGAATTTGACACGATTGAATAAAATTATGAAATCTATGTTATGAAAGGATTGAATTAATCTAATTACTATGGAAAAGTTCTTAATCGGAAAAAGGTGTCTAGCATTGACTTTGTCCACCCAAGGCTACCATAGCATTTATGTTAAAGCAAGTAGATTAAAATACTTGGTTTAATGCTATGAGAGGTGTCAAATGGAGGTGAATGGAGCTGGATTTTTTAGAATTATTTAAGGGTCAAATCCATGAAAAAGTAAGGGTTTAAATACATGGGTTTAAAAGCCTAAGTGTAGCTCAAATGAAGGCATAGATAAGGTGGCATTGCCATGGACGTCCAAGGGTGGATAATGCATGATATTTGGATTTTTAAAAATCCTAAAATGCATATCTAAGTAGCTAAGACCCTAGGGTAACTAATGAGACATTTAAAATTGGAAAAAGGAGCACAAAAATTTCAAAAAGCAAGCCTAATAGGGGACGCCCCTAGTGGACAACAACATACCCCATTAATAAGTGAATTTTGATGATTTTGTTAAATATTAAATAGGTATTTTACTTGGATATAAAATTACCATGTCAACAGGGGATAAGTTAGAATTAAATTACCCTCATGACATGTGGAAAAGTGGGTCCCAATAGTAGGTTAAAAATTATAAAAAGGGGGCCTTATCCATGGGGGATGTCCACTTGAGAGGGGAAGAGAAATTTCTCAAAAATTTCTAAGTTGTGGAGCAAGTGGTGCACGTCCAAACCAGCAAGGAAAGAAAGGGAAAAGAGGAGAAAAAGAGAAGGAAAAAAGGGAAGAAAGAGAGAAGGAACCAAGCTAAGGAAGTTAGATTTAAGTTGGATTCAATTCAAGTAAGTGAAACTTAAGTTTTGTATCATTTAAATCAAGATTTCCTCTATCAAATTATGAGTCATGAATATGATTCATAATGAACCCTTAAAGGATGAGTTATGATGCCTAAATCAAGTTGTTGTTTGATTTAAGCTTGATGATTAGGATGTAATTCATGTTCTTTTGGATTACATATGTTGATTTGGTCATTTGTTAATGATTTTAGCAAAAATGGAACTTAGGGTTTCATGAAATACCTGATTTTTCTATTTTTATGTTAAAAATTATGCAAAGAGAAGCTTAAATGGTTTATGGATGAATTGTAGGGTAAAGTATCCTAAATTAAAGACCCTTTGGACATCCTAAGTGGGTTGGATGAGATAGCCCTAAATCTGATTTTTTAGGGTATATGTATGGAAAGTCCAAACAGGGGCCAAAATAGGCACCTTACATATGGATTTTGTTGCTGTTTGTAAATAATTAATTTATGAATGTTATGGAGGGTAAATTACCCTAGGATTAAGACACTTTGAATGTCCAAAAGGGCTTCAAACGATTTGCCCTAAAACTGATTTTTAAGGACATATGTGTGGACACGTCAAAACGGGGTAAAAGGGATACCCTATATGCTTAAGATGTTACTGTTTTGAAAGCAACTAAATTTTGGAATTTAAATATGTGATAATACCCTAAATTTGGGTTAACAAAAGCATTTTAGTTTCTAAAAATTATGGCTAAAAAAACTTCCAAAATTAGACCCTAAATTATATGTTAATTAAGGAGCTTAATCATGTTGAAATTGGATGTAAGTTGTTGTGTTAAGAAATTCTAAGAAACACATAATCTATGTGTTGAAAGTTGAACGTATGTAGAGCGTATGTATGAATGGATGATGTATGACTTATGTGAAATTGCTAAAATATAAAAATGCATGAATATGTGATGAAATGCATAAGGATGTTGTTGTATGGATGATTTTTTATTATCTCAAAATTTGAGATTTATTTATGAAGTTTAAAACGTCACTTATGTGCTTAAAATGAGCATTGAAGTAGGAAAAATGAAAAATGGATGAAAAATGATAAATGAGAGATATAAATCCCCATATCTTGAATTATGAATGATTAATATGTGATTATCCTAAATATGGGTTAAAAATGAAATATGGAATGGATGATGTGATGCACAAGTGAATGTGTGTATGTATGTCCAACTTGAAGATTCAAGTTGGTTATGTTGGAAATATGTGGAAAACAAGTTAAATCTATGTTTTGATGATTAACAAATCAATTTGAGTAAGTCTTGGCTACTAACATGTTTGTGGAAGTGATTAAGGCATATACATTTGAAGAAAGTAGAGCATGGAAGGCCAAGTCGTTCCCCAAGTCGACCCCAACATCGACTTCAAAGAGCCAAATCCGTCCAGAGTTGAAAATGGGAGAAGAACAAGTGAAGTCGCAGGCCAAGTCGACTCCACTTGCGACTTGGGAAGCCAAGTCGCAAACGAAGTCGACTCCAGCATCGACTTCAGTCGGGAAAATCACTCCAAATCTGAATTTGGGATGGAAGAATGCCAAAGTCGCAAACGAAGTCGACTCCAGTTGCGACTTGGGCGAAGTCACGGACGAAGTCGACCCCAAGTTCGACTTGATGCTCTCAAGCTCAAAGATGCAGTTTCAAGTTCATTCCAAGAGTCAACTTGAGTGTTCTCAAAACCAAATCAAAGGTGCAAGATCAACTTAAATCTATCAAGTCCAAAGCAAAGATTCAAGCATGCTCCAAGATGAAGAAATAATCAAGTCATGAAGATCAATATGAATCAAAAGCAAGCAAGGTGCATGAATCTACCATGCAAGATTCAAGTTCTTCAAAGATTCACAAGGTTCAAGCTAATCCAAGAAGAATCAAAGAAAAGCTCTTCAAGAATCACAAGATCTACAAGTATAAGGAGCCATTCTAGAATGAAAGCAAATCAATGAGGATCAAAGCATATTTTGCAAAGACCAAGTCAAGTCGCAACCCAAGTCGACTCCATAATCGACTTGAGTTGAAGTCTGAAGCCAAAGTCGACTCAACACTCAGACTTGGAACCTGACAAGGTGAAGTCGCACCCGAAGTCGACTTCACCTGCGACTTGGGTCAAGTCGATGCCCAAGTCGACCCGATCTGAAACTTGAAGTCGCAAACCGAAGGCGAAGTCGCACCCAAAGTCGACTCCATCTGCGACTTGGGCGAAGTCGCATCCGAAGTCGACTCCGCCTGCGACTTGGGTCGCAACGATCGGATAATTTTCGAATGTTGGCGCATTAAATGCGCGCCACCTACCTTCTAACGTTCGGATTCCCTCCAAAATTATAAAAGGCATTCATGGTGGACGAGGGAAGTAGCTGAGAATCATTAAGTGTGCTTAACTCCTATATTCAAGAGCTCTAAAGAGATCAAGCCATTCAAAGAGGAAGAACTTTGCTTCAAATTGCAAGAGCTACATTTCTGAATCTTCAAAGCCTACATTACGAGTTCTTCTCTACGCCAAATTGCTTCTACACATCTGTAAAGTGTAGACTCCTTTTTGTTATTTCATTTTGTTGTATTGAACTTGATTTAGTTTGAGGAACTAAGATCAAGTGTAAGCAAAGCAGTGTGTGATTGGAGTGGAACTCATCACCTACTTGTGCTGTGTTGTGTTGAAGCCCCCTAGAGCTGGAATCTAGAAGAGAGCAGCGACTCTAATTGTATTTGAAGAATACAATAGTGGAACCCAAGTCACAAGGAGTGTGAGCTTGGAAGAGTGGAGTAGGGAGGTTGCCCGAACCACTATAAAAATCTTGTGTGCTTGATTTATATTTCTGCTCTCTATATTATATTGCTTTCCATTTCGTTTCTTCATTAAGGGGACTAGATTAATCAGAGGTAAAGTTTCTGTTTAAGTTATAAATTTTTAAATACCCAATTCACCCCTCCCCTCTTGGGTAATTGCCATCAACTCGGGACCAACAAGTGGTATCAGAGCAGGTCTTTGAGTTAAACCAAAGAGATCCAATCACATGGCATCCCAATCTACTTCCGTTCCCGCTTTTGCTGAGGGCCAATCATTTACTAGGCCACCATTGTTTGATGGGAACAATTTCGGCTATTGGAAGCTTCGAATGAAGCAGCTCATCATGGCTACCGACATGGACTCTTGGATTGCAATCCAAGATGGTGTAACATTGCCTATAGATGAAAAAGCTTCCAAGTGGACCGAAGAGGAAGTAAGAACTGTAAAGAGCAATGCTAAAGCTATGAACTCACTATTTTGTGCTCTTACAACTTCTGAGTATGATAGAGTATCTTCTTGTCTAACCGCTAAAGAAATATGGGATACTCTAACATCTATTTATGAAGGAACCTCCCAAGTCCAAGGACTAGGAGAAATATTTTGATAGGAGAATTGGAAAGCTTTAAAATGCTAGATACAGAGAATATTTCTGAAATGTTTGCTAGATTCTCTAAAATTACTAACGCTTTGAAAGGTCTTGGAAAGGCTATCTCTGAATCTGAACAGATCATGAAGATCCTAAGAGCTCTACCAGATTCATGGACTCCAAAGATTACAGCAATAGAAGAAGCAAAAGACCTAAACACCTTAAAGCTAGAAGACCTTATTAGCTCATTAATGTCACATGAGCTAATCAAGAAAAGGAATGAGGATCAACACAAAGGAAAGAGAACTATTGCACTAAAGGCCACCCGTAACTCAGAAGAGTCTACCTCCTCGTCTAATAATGGTGATGAAGATATTGCACTTCTTACTCGCAAATTTTGAAAATTTGTGAGAAAAGAAAAGAACCTCAAAGACTTCAAAGAAAGACCACAAAGAGAGAAGAAGAAGGAGGTTACAAAATGCTATAGATGCGGGGGCGTGGGACATATGCAAGCTCAATGTCCTACACCGGAAGAGAGATCAAAGGATCAACAAGAAAGGAGGGAAAGATATGAAGGCAGAAAATACCAAAGGCCAAAGGGAAGAGGCATGTATGTTAATGAAGAGACTTCATCAACAAGCAGCTCTTCAACCGACGACAATGATGCAGCAAATTGTGCAAGAATATGCTGCATGGCGCGGATCGAACAAGAAGAAGACTTGTTATGTTTAAACACAACTGAAGTTTTGGAGGAACAAACCATCTCAACAAAATGCACGAGCAATGAAGAGGTAACTTCCAAACCTTTCTATTCTCAATCAAATTATTCTTCTTTTCATGAATGTCTCAAATGTGCTGAATTAGAAGACTACAAATTACTTATGATTCATTATATGAGGAAATCAAAAAGCTAGGAAACAAGTTGTCATTGAAGAGACAACAATGTAACTTCGTTATTATTGAAAATGGAAAACTAGCTGAAAAATCAAAAAAACTGAAAGAAGAAAATGAATCATTGATAAATGAGATAGAAAATTTGAAAAAGGAGAACGAATCATTAAATGAATCATTAGCAAAGTTCTCTAATCCTGGAGAAAATGTAAAGATGTTTTTGAATATGACTGCTCAAACAAATAAAAGAGGTCTTGGATATTATACATTTGAGCAAAAAGGAAGTGGCAAATCAAATGTGCCAACACTTGGGAAATGTCAAACCAAAATTGCACCAATATACAAGCCAAGAAGGAAAAATGTTATGTGGACTAGAAGACCAACATTTGAACCAAAATATACTTGGAGGTCTACTCCTAGATTACCATTGACTTGCAATTTCTGCAACAAAATGGGTCATAAAGCCTACAAGTGCAACTTTAAGAAATTATATGACCATGGTGCAAAATTAGTTTGGGTTCCAAGAAACACAAGATTTGGGCTTTCTAAATTAGAACAACAAAAATTGAAGCATATTACTAACCCAAATGGACCCATAAAATGGGTACCAAAGAGATAAGATTTGGTTGTTTATTTTTCAGATATGTTTCAAGGCAAAGGCAAACAATGTATGGTTCATGGACAGCGGTTGTTCAAGGCATATGACCGGAGAAAGAAGTCTATTTCACAAACTTAAGCCTTGCAATGACGGAACGGTTGCCTTTGGTAATAATGAGAAAGGTAAAATTAAAGGTAAAAGAAACATTTATAGTATTTCAAATGCATGTATGGAAGATGTTTTGTTTGTTGAAGGACTCAAGCATAACCTAATGAGCATTAGTCAATTATGTGACAAAGGATACAAGGTTGTGTTTGAATCATCTATATGTAATGTATTTGATGGAGAACATATCATGTTTAGTGGAAAAAGACATGGAAATATATATTTGGTTTCACTTGACGAATTAGATGGTCAATGTCTAATGGCCATTGATAATGATCCATGGGTTTGGCATAAAAGGCTTGGACATATAAACATGGGAAATATAAAGACCCTATGAAAAAAGAGTTTGGTAGAAGGATTACCAAAGTTGAAATATGACAAGGATAAAATTTGCAAGGCGTGTCAATTATCAAAACAACCTAAGATGCCTTTCTCTACCAAAAAGGAAATCTCCACCACTAGGCCACTTGAATTGCTACACATGGATCTATATGGGCCATCCGATATTTTAACCATTGGTGGAAAGAAATATGTATTTGTTATTGTTGATGATTTTTCAAGATTCACATGGATAATTCTCTTAGCTAGCAAAGATGAAGCCTTCCCTATGTTTTCAACTTTTGTAAATTTGGTGCAAAATAAAAAATAAAGTACTATTATGACTATAAGAAGTGATCATGGTGGTGAATTTGAAAACAAACGATTCATAGAGTTATGTAATGAAAAAGTAATTCATCACACATTTTCTGCACCAAGAACTCCACAACAAAATGGAGTAGTTGAAAGGAAAAACAGAACTATACAAGAGATGGCTAGAACAATGCTAAATGAGAGCAAATTATCCAAGAAATTTTGGGGTGAAGCTGTGAGTACAGCTTGTCATGTTTTGAATCGAGTTACCATTAGAGCAATCTTGAAAAAGACCCCATATGAACTATGGAAAGGAAGGAAACCGAATATTTCTTATTTTCATGCTTTTGGATGCACATGCTATGTTTTGAACAATGGAAAAACCAACTTGGGAAAATTAGATGCTAAAAGTGATGAGGCAATATTCCTTGGGTACTCATCAAATAGCAAAGCATATAGAGTATTCAATAAACGAAACCAAGTTGTAGAAGAGTCCATACATGTTGTTTTTGATGAAACTAACCCATGCTACAAAAGAAAAGATGATCTAAGTGATACAGATGATGTAGCAAGCAATTTTGAAAAACTGCATGTGGAAAAGCAAGAAGATTCAATGGAGGAAAGGGTAAGTGAAGGTAATAATTATAAACCTCCAACTGATTTGAAATTCAAACATGCCCATCCAATTGAACAAGTTATAGGGAATGTGTATGAAGGTGTAAAAACTAGAAGGTCAAAGCAAAATGTTTGTGGACAATACGCCTTTGTATCTAAAATTGAACCATCCAATATTGATCAAGCTCTTGATGATGAAAACTGGATTACAGCAATGCAAGAAGAGCTAAATCAATTTGAAAGAAATCAAGTTTGGCACCTTGTTCCTAGACCAAACGATTGTACTGTTATTGGCACCAAGTGGGTCTTTATGAACAAATTAGATGAAAGTGGACTTGTAGTGAGAAACAAAGCTAGACTTGTGGCAAAAGGATACTCACAAGAAGAAGGAATAGATTTTGAGGAATCCTATGCTCCGGTTGCTAGATTGGAAGTAATTCGCATCTTACTAACTTTTGCATCTCACATGAACTTTAAATTGTTTCAAATGGATGTTAAAAGCGCATTTTTGAATGGATATATAAATGAAGAGGTGTATGTAGAACAACCACCTGGATTTGAGGAAAAAGATCAATCTAAATTTGTATACAAGTTAACCAAAGCATTATATGGATTAAAACAAGCTCCAAGGGCTTGGTATGATAGACTAAGCAAATTTCTGATTGATCATGATTTTCAAAAAGGAAAGGTAGACACCACTTTGTTTATCAAATATAAAGAAAAGGATATATTGATCATTCAAATTTATGTTGATGATATCATTTTCGGTGCTACTAATGAGACTCTTTGTCAAGAATTTTCTGAGCTTATGCAGAAAGAATTTGAGATGAGCATGATGGGAGAGCTAAACTTCTTCCTTGGACTGCAAATCAAGCAATTAAATGAAGGAATCTTCATCAACCAGTCCAAGTATATCAAAGAAATGCTGAAGAAGTTTGGCATGGAAAATAGCAAAGGAGCAAACACGCCAATGAGCTCAACAATCAAAATCGACAAAGATGAAAAAGGAAAAACAATTGATTTAAAATTGTATAGAAGCATGATAGGTTCTTTATTATATTTAACTGCTTCTAGGCCTGATATATTGTGTAGTGTGTGTATGTGCTCTAGATTTTAATCATGTCCAAAAGAATCACACTTGGTAGCTGTGAAAAGAATTTTCAGATACCTAGTTGACACTACCAATATAGGACTTTGGTATCCAAAGGGCTCTAATTTTGATCTAATCGGCTACTCGGATGTGGATTTTGCCGGTTACAAGGTAGATAGAAAAAGCACTAGTGGAACATGTCAATTTCTTGGGAACATGTTGGTTTCATGGTTTTCAAGAAAACAAACTAGTGTTGCTCTATCTACGGCGGAAGCCGAATACATTGCCGCCGGGAGCTGTTGTGCCCAATTACTTTGGATGAAACAGCAACTTAGGGACTATGACATTGATTTTAAAGATATACCCATTAAATGTGATAATACTAGTGCCATATGTTTAACTAAAAATTCAGTATTGCATTCTAGGACCAAACATATAGACCTTAGACATCATTTTATTAGAGAACATGTGGAAAATCATGATATATGTCTAGTATATGTAAGAACAGAGGATCAAGTTGCAGACATATTTACAAAGCCCCTAGCAAAAGAAGCATTTTATAAGATTAGAAATGACATGGGAATGATTGAATTAACTTAGCATAAACTTAGGGGGAGCACCTGTTTAGGGGGAGCAAACCCACCTATCTCTTTACCCTCTAACTTTTTGATATATTGACAAAAGGGGGAGAAGAGTAGGATTTGAGGGGGAGAAGAGTAGGATATGTTTGGGGAGAAGAGTAGGATATGTTTGCATGAGCATAAAATGATAAAATTTCACAATACAAAATGAGCATGTTATTTTTTTTAAGCAATTGAAAGGTATACACTCAAATCAGTTTTGTCAATCATCAAAAAGGGGGAGATTGTTGGAAATATGTGGAAAACAAGTTAAATCTATGTTTTGATGATTAACAAATAAATTTGAGTAAGTCTTGGCTACTAACATGTTTGTGGAAGTGATTAAGGCATATACATTTGAAGAAAGTAGAGCATGGAAGGCCAAGTCGTTCCCCAAGTCGACCCCAACATCGACTTCAAAGAGCCAAATCCGTCCAGAGTTGAAAATGGGAGAAGAACAAGTGAAGTCGCAGGCCAAGTCGACTCCACTTGCGACTTGGGAAGCCAAGTCGCAAACGAAGTCGACTCCAGCATCGACTTCAGTCGGGAAAATCACTCCAAAGCTGAATTTGGGATGGAAGAATGCCAAAGTCGCAAACGAAGTCGACTCCAGTTGCGACTTGGGCGAAGTCGCGGACGAAGTCGACCCCAAGTTCGACTTGATGCTCTCAAGCTCAAAGATGCAGTTTCAAGTTCATTCCAAGAGTCAACTTGAGTGTTCTCAAAACCAAATCAAAGGTGCAGGATCAACTTAAATCTATCAAGTCCAAAGCAAAGATTCAAGCATGCTCCAAGATGAAGAAATAATCAAGTCATGAAGATCAATATGAATCAAAAGCAAGCAAGGTGCATGAATCTACCATGCAAGATTCAAGTTCTTCAAAGATTCACAAGGTTCAAGCTAATCCAAGAAGAATCAAAGAAAAGCTCTTCAAGAATCACAAGATCTACAAGTATAAGGAGCCATTCTAGAATGAAAGCAAATCAATGAGGATCAAAGCATATTTTGCAAAGACCAAGTCAAGTCGCAACCCAAGTCGACTCCATAATCGACTTGAGTTGAAGTCTGAAGCCAAAGTCGACTCAACACTCAGACTTGGAACCTGACAAGGTGAAGTCGCACCGGAAGTCGACCTCACCTGCGACTTGGGTCAAGTCGATGCCCAAGTCGACCCGATCTGAAACTTGAAGTCGCAAACCGAAGGCGAAGTCGCACCCAAAGTCGACTCCATCTGCGACTTGGGCGAAGTCGCATCCGAAGTCGACTCCGCCTGCGACTTGGGTCGCAACGGTCGGATAATTTTCGAACGTTGGCGCATTAAATGCGCGCCACCTACCTTCTAATGTTCGGATTCCCTCCAAAATTATAAAAGGCATTCATGGTGGACGAGGGAAGTAGCTGAGAATCATTAAGTGTGCTTAACTCCTATATTTAAGAGCTCTAAAGAGATCAAGTCATTCAAAGAGGAAGAACTTTGCTTCAAATTGCAAGAGCTACATTTCTGAATCTTCAAAGCCTACATTACGAGTTCTTCTCTACGCCAAATTGCTTCTACACATCTGTAAAGTGTAGACTCCTTTTTGTTATTTCATTTTGTTGTATTGAACTTGATTTAGTTTGAGGAACTAAGATCAAGTGTAAGCAAAGCAGTGTGTGATTGGAGTGGAACTCATCACCTACTTGTGCTGTGTTGTGTTGAAGCCCCCTAGAGCTGGAATCTAGAAGAGAGCAGCGGCTCTAATTGTATTTGAAGAATACAATAGTGGAACCCAAGTCACAAGGAGTGTGAGCTTGGAAGAGTGGAGTAGGGAGGTTGCCCGAACTACTATAAAAATCTTGTGTGCTTGATTTATATTTCTGCTCTCTATATTATATTGCTTTCCATTTCATTTCTTCATTAAGGGGACTAGATTAATCCAGGGTAAAGTTTCTGTTTAAGTTATAAATTTTTAAATACCCAATTCACCCCTCCCCTCTTGGGTAATTGCCATCAAATCGGGACCAACAGGTTATGTATGAAATGGATTATGAGATTGGAAAACTAAGTGAATGCAAGCAAATGAATTGTTATAAATGCAATGCTATATTTTTATGTATTGGCAAAGGCAAAGAGAAAAGTGATACAGAAAGCTAAGATGAGGTAAGCAAGTAATTTTCTAAATGCTTTTGTTTTATCAAAATGCAATCAAATGTTTATCAATGATGTTCTAACTGTTTGAATGGTTTAGCAAATGAATGTTTTAAATTCTTTCTAAGATATTTAAAGATGGTCATTCCTTTATCTCAATGTGTATTGAAATGATATTTCCATTTTGATAAATGAAATGTTCACTATTTCGCAATTATTTATGACAAATGATGAATCATGGATTTATGAATGAAAAATCATGCTAACATGTCAAGGAATCATGTTTATGAAAGATTCATGTGCACAAAGGATGAGGTCCACCTCAAAGGTGTAAGCGGACCGATTGTCCCCCTTTGGTGCGGCCAAGTCGCTACGATAGGCCTTGGGTCGGCAGTGCCTCCCTGGAATGGGAGAGAGGATGAAAGTGGATGGTTGCCTAGCTAGCTTCTATCCAAGGAATGTCATGGTTTCAAATAATGCATCGCATTGTTTATGTTATACCCTAGACGGGTATAAGAAGCATTTTTAATGAGATACGCTCGAGTGGGTATAATATGTCTTTCCAAGTTATTTTAAATGAAAATGAATTGCTTGAAAACCTTACAGCTTGCTTATTGAGTTTCGGCTCATGATTTTTTTTTCTAAATCCTAAAGAAAGGTGAAAGGAAGCACCACGGAAGGAGTACAGGTGGAGATTCAAGAATATATGAATTTCTATAAGTTACCCGTGTATGAATTTATGAATTTTGTGATTGTATGAATGATGACAATTAAATTGTTGTTCAATGTTATATAAGGATTAAGTTATGTTTTGTGACTATGAATGGTGGAAAAAAATTTATGGTCAAATGTTAAGGTATGAATTATCGTGATGTGAATAAGTATGGAATTTATAAGTTCATATGTGTATATCTCAAATGGTTTAATGACCTAAAAAGGCATTTGATGGAAATTGAAATGGATGGAATGATTTAAACTCCTAAGGAGTCAGGAATAAATGGATAAATATCTAATAAAGCACGCCGTGTGACAGGGCAACAATCCTGATCACGTTTACCAATCGATAGATCTTGGAGTAAGGTTGCGAAGCTCGGGCTAGGGTGACATAGAAGTTGGTATCGAAGCATGGATTGGTAAATAGGCATGGAAAATTTTCTAAGTATGAAAATTTATAGCATATGATGATAGCTATGTGATTATAGAATAAGTTGTCTATGATAATTTGTTTTATGATATATTGAATATAGCTGACATGCTATGTTTGAATTGTAGATGGACGACAGAGGAAAAAGGGCAATGAGTGTGGAGGAGTTTAGAAAAGAAAAGGAGGAGGAGGAGCGAAAAAGAAGGATAGAGGAGAACATAAAGAGATGGTGGAATTCGGCTTATTTCCCAGCAGTTCCTCCTAGTTTCCCACCTAGGCACCCTCCGACCCAGACATAGGGAGATTATCATGTCAATCTCCACACACAAAGGCCAAATGTAGAGGAGTCCACAAGTCAGGCTCCTAAAGGGGAGAACACTGCAACATCCCACCAGATAGATCTACCAGTCCCATCTGATTTGATATATCCCCATGATCTCCAGAAATTTTGGGATCAGATCCAAGCACACATACCCCGTAATGACGGTCCATGGTATAGATTTGCTAGTGGACTGGTGCAGTTTAGGCATGGGTTAAGTTGGGAAAGAATTCATCAAAGGGAGAAGGAGGTAGTTATTGCAGTAGAGGAATGTCGGGCACAAGGAATTCTAGAATCACTCGTTGCACCGGGCCTCAATGAGGCCGTTATCCATATAACAGGATGAATGGTAAACCCATTTGACTTGACAGTGGAAATAATGATAATAATAGTGACAGTGATAATGACGATGAGGACCCAATGGAATACTTTGCTCCTAAGGTAGAGCAGGAAGAGGGTGAAAGAGAAGAAGAGGAGGTTGATGAAGAAGATGATGATGATAATGATAGTAGTGATGGAGGGGAGGAAGATGACTCCACTTGGTCTGACACAAGTACAATCACCGAGGAACCCACACAGGTCTTGCCGAGTCGTAGGCGTTACATAAGGAGAGATTCTGGTAGGAGATGATTTGTTTTTTATTAACTTTTATGAAAGTTTGTATAATTATGGCTTGATGACACTTTTGTGATGGTTGATGGTTTTATGTGTGACATACATGTATAATTATGGTGTGATATATGACATGTATGTATATATGTGTGATATGTTGTGTGAAACCCCACCTATTTTGGAACCTAACAAATGTAGTTCAATGCTTGTGTTAGGATGGAATTAAAGGAAATTAATTTTAACAAGGTGATTAAGTTAATTTTACAAGATTATTATGATAATTATGCATACTGAAGGATGAAATAATGTTTATGTGAAAAGTACAATTAATGTTATTTATCATTTTAATTTTGATTTAATAATTGATATATTCATATCTTATGATTTACAAGATAGAATGGCTTGAAAAATTAAGAGATAGTCTAAGATGGTATGGTACCTTAGTCTATGAAAACTTACAGGTATACATTACGCATATAAATATGATTCATGAAAGATTTAATGGGATTTTGAATGATTTTATTATTTTGAAAATTTATTACAACTAGGGCCAATAATTATAAATGACGATTGAATTAAACGTTATAGGCCAAAATGGGTTAATAGGATTAAAGAGGCTTAATGAAAATTGGAAACTATAAATATATCATGAATAATCTTTTTAATTTTATAATTTTATTTATGGAAATTAGGATGATAATTAATGAGTTAATTTGAAAAACGCTAGAAAATTCATAACTTAATACCTATAAGGCCAATTGAGACGAAATTTTAAAGACTAGCATATAATTATGGGTTTAATCATATAGATGAATTGGATCATAAAAATTAAGAAGGGAAATGGATTGATCGACTAAGATTTTATGATATTTTATGAATTAAATTATTTTGCTAATATCTTAGCATCTACTCATGTTTTTGAGATGAGATTTTTATACGACTAAGCTAAGGTGCATATGTGACACATGGTGGGACCGCCCATGGTGATATGCATTATATTTTAATTTTTTTTAAATGATAAATATGCCAACCTTCATGAATATTGATTTTGTTTCAAATACATGTATTGATGATTTTAAGTTTTGCTTACAGAGGAAGCGAATTCCATTCTTGAAAATATGACTTTAATGTAAAGCTTTAGCATTGCTTCATTTTAAGCATGCCCAAGTTTTGACAGTATGATTTTACTCCGTATTAATGATATATTTGAAAATGGTTTTTGGTTAAGTAAATTCCTAGAAATGCTATTTCAAAGGCATTTAAGATTAAAGAATTTTTAATTCTTTTCTAAGATGAAATTAGAAACAGACATTAGGAATTCTATTCCTAAAGGGTTTTGAGAAAAATTATATGATTTTTCATATAATGATATTTGTAAATAAATAGGGCATTTGAAATGACTTATAAATGTTTTAAAAATGATTTATATAGATGTTTTGAAATAAATTATTAAAATACTTTCAGTCTCTTTGAAGACTGAAATACTTTGGAAAAATATTTTGCACTCATGTGTTTTTTTTCTAAAAGAATTTTAAGACTGACCCACTCGATACTCGACGTTATAAAACAATTTGATGGCTATTTTGTTCAAAAGATAGTGCAAACACTTCTCTACATCAATATGGTAAGGATGGTATGTGGACAAGGCATATAAAGCTAATAAAATGGAAGCAGATGTGTTTGCCTATCCTTTGTTCATAAAAAGCCCAGAAAAGGGAATTAAAATATTTACAAAATGATTTTAAAACAGTTTACCAATAAATAAGAAATATTCTTAAAAATGATGTTTTCTTGGGTATTATAAATATTTTGTAAAATTGATTTATTAATGTGTTTTTAAAATTCTTTAAGAGTGGTCATTCTTGTATTATTATTTGAAAACAGTTTATGAAAATGTTTTATTTTGGAAAAATAATTATGTCTAGTTCTCTATATGAGATAGACTCAGTCTGAGGACTGTAATGGATTTATGATATTAAGTGTTTATTTGGAAAATTACATGGATTTAAGATTGTGTTGATTTTATGAAATCATGATAGCATAACGATACGAATACAAATGAGTGTGCACAGGAACCACGTACTAGGCCCATGGTGGAGGCAGTTGCAGACCGAGATGGTTGCATACCAAGGCCAACCTCTACATGTGGCCAAGTCGCTAAGGGAAGGCAAGGAGGCCTGCGACACTCTCCCTGAAATGGGAGCAGGAACATGGACAACCACCTAGCTAGTCAGTCACATGAAAGGTTTCTTTCCTATGGAGGGATGATCACTTGGTAAGTGTCACCTAACAGAGGGTCAGAAACATATATGCATATCATTTGTTTTAAAAACCCTAAAATGGGGACATAAGGATATGTTTTGGACATGATGATGTCCACAAGAATTAATTTTTATTTGATAATATTTAGGACATAACAATGTCCACAAAAAATAATGTTTACTCATTTTATTTCAGAACACTTTCATATATGCATATGCGTTATATTGAAAAGATTTTATATGAAATTGGTTTCAGGGCATAAAATTATCCTTATTTGATAAGGTTTTTATTCAAACGATTTAGGATATAAGATTGTTCTTATGAAAATAGGTATATGTGAAGATAAATTAAGACATTCCTCTGTTCTTTTAGAAATGGTTTATATGAATAGTTGTCATGTATGATTTAAATGATAGGATTTATGAAGGATTTAAATGCAAAGTTTTATGACAGATTTTCATGAAAGGTTTCTTCCTGTTGAAAATTGATTCTTGATAAGAGTCTTCTACCAAACAGAGAGAATTGCATTTATATGAAAATGCGAAATGCTTGCTTACTGAGGTCATCACTCACGTTTTGTTTTTCCAAACCTCAAACAGGTATAGGGAAGCTCAAGGGTTGGAGAGCATGATATAATTGAAAAAAAAGGTATGATATAGTATTCATGTGTGTGCTAAATGATTTGTTATGTGAAATAAATGAAATGTTTGGAATTTTTAAAGATATGATAATGTATGTGTATAAGTGAACGTGTTTAGTATTCAATTATGAATGAATGTTATGTGGTTATAGTTTGGCCAGGTTGTGTAAATCAGGGATGTAAGAAAGTGAGATGAAGATTTTATGAATGATGTATATAATTGATGACAACTGTCAGGGGATATGTTATTATTAAGTATGTAAGGGAACATGTAGTGTGTTAAAATGCTCTGTGAAATGAAATTATAAGTGTATCATTGTTTACAAGACGAATGAAGTATGATATAAAGAATAAGAAATGAGGATGGATAAAGGAAAAAATCAAAAAAAAAATTTTGGACAAAATGAAGTTAAGAACCCGTCGCGTGATCAGGGCAAAAATCCTGATTTACATTTACCAATCAATATGATCTTGAGGTAAGGAAGTGATGTCTCGGTTTGGGGTGCCACATGTTGTGACATGTTAAGACTATGTTTCTTGAATGGTATGTGTTGATAATGTGAATGATGAGATTAGTTATGGTGATATAACTGTGTCTAAGGATTTTAAATGCATGAAATGAATGAAATATGAATATGAATGTTTATGATTGATGAATGATGGAACATGACAGGGATATGATTGTGTGATTTGGTTATGTGAAATTAACCGTATGATGATGAAATGTATACGATGACCTAACCTTAACCATGAACGAAAGTTATGTGCTTCTGATATATTCAGAAAAAGCACCATGGTTGATACAAGATCAAGGGTTAGAAAGAACAAGGGAAAGGAAATTGCTACAGAAGTTTTCAGCCAGCATGAGGTTGGAGAATTTAGCAGACTCAAAAGGGGCAGGCCGGGAACACAAGAGCAAAACCAAAGAAATAATCAACAAAGATGGGCAGATGAAAGCCCAGAACCGAATAGAGAACAAGAGCAAAGGTAAGCTCAAATAATTGAGGACAGAGTAGCTATGGCGATGAAAGAAGCCATACAGCAAGCTACTCGAGATTGGGCAACACAAGCTGCAGACATTATTCAAGGCTTATGCGAGAGGACCCAACGGGCCCAATTAGGAAATGTCGAAAAGGAAGGGCCTATTCCGATGGCTAACCTGAATCCCCCTATAGTGCCCCTAGTAGACGAGAATCAGTTAATGGAAGCAGACAGGAGGGCAATAAACGCATTCTTTACACCATGGCCTCCTAAGTTCACTGGTGAACCTGACCTCGTCCAAGCTGAACAATGGATGACGGAGATCCAAAAATTGTTCAGAATATCTCCATGCAATGACAGACAGAAAACATTGTGTGCCACTCATCTATTGGTAAAGAATGCACATGAGTGGTAGGAGACCATGTTGATTACTATGCCACACACAGAGGAGGTGACTTAGCAAACATTCGTGGAAGAATTTAACAAGGAGTATAAGATTGTAGAGCCAGAAAGTTATAGAATTTGAAAGGCTCTACCAAGGGAGGATGACTGTAATGGAATATGCCATCAATTTCAATTCCTTGGTGAGATATGTACCACGAATAGCTAATGTGCTAGAGAACAAGGCATAAAGATTCCAACAGGGACTGAGGCCATACCTCAAAGAAAGTTTAGCCCCTCTACTGATCAAGGACTATGCATCAAGTGTAGAAAGGGCAAGAACCTTGGAGATTGAGGTAATAGGAACTCAAGAACTAAGGCTAGGATCCAGGATGTTCAGCCCGGAAGTGAAAGAAGTTGAGACGGGAAAGAAAAAGGTCAAGAGAGGAGGTACAAGGAAAAGAAAAGGGCCCCAAAGAAGAAAATGCCACCTGTTTGCAAGAAATGTCAAAGGCGCCATGTAGGAGAATGTTTGAAAGGATCAAACAAATATTTCAAGTGTGGACAAATGGGTCACATAGCCAAGGAATGTGGCAAGGGAGAGTTAAGAATGGTGAAATGCTACATTTGTGACCAGGTTGGACACATAGCTCTGAATTGTCCAAATAGAGCGCAAACGTCACAAGAGAGAGGAAAAACCACATAGCCGAGGCTAACGGGAGCAGCTAACAGACAGGGAACCTCTACAAATCCTGTTCAAGTGCATGCTTTGACCCGGACCGAGTCGTAAGAGCAAGAGGAGAAAGTGGTTATAGGTATGGTTTATATTTTAGGAAATTCGGCTATAGCTTTATTTGATTCGGGTGCTAGCCATTCATTCATAGCTTGCCAATATGTAACCACACATACACTACTTGTAGAGGAAACTAGTAAGGTAATTCATGTAGAATCCCCTGTCTATAGGTTAGCCAGCTCTAGCCAAGTATGTAAGGCATGTCCAATCAGGATAGGGTCAATGAGCCGACCCGATCCTATTACCCATGATCGAGTTTGACGTAATACTAGGCATGGATTGGTTAAGCCAATGGGGAGCTACAATTGATTACAAAAACAAGAATGTGCAATTTGAAGCGGCCCCGGAAAAGGATGTAGCTATTGGAAGGCTAAGGCAGCTTGAAAATTCGACGATACTAATATCCTCTATGAAAGCGGCTAAAATGATCTGCCAAAACTACCAAGCATATTTGGTATCAGTAAATGTGATGAAAGAAAAGGAGGTAAAAATAGATCAAATTCAAGTGATTAAGGAATTTTCGGATGTTTTTCCGAAAGAATTGACTGCCTTACCTCTAGAAAGAGAAATGGATATGACGATCGACATCATACCAGGCACAACTCCAATATCTAAGGCCCCATACCGAATGGCACCTGCAGGGATGAATGAGTTGAGAACTCAAATATAGGACCTGTTAGATAAAGATTTTATCAAACCCAGTGTATCTCCTTGGGGAGCTCTGGTGCTATTTGTGAGGAAAAAGGATGGAAGTCTTAGATTATGTATTAATTACAGGGAGTTGAACAGGGTTACAGTGAAGAATAAGTACTCATTGCCGAGGATTGATGATTTATTTGATCAGTTGGAAGGAACTACAACGTTTTCAAAGATTGATTTGCAGTCGGGGTACCATCAGCTAAGAATAAGTCCTACCGATGTTCACAAAACAGCTTTTCGAATAAGGTATGGACATTATAAGTTCTTAGTGGTGCATTTTGGACTCACTAATGCCCCTACTGTATTCATAGATATGATGAACAGGGTATTTTGGGATTATTTGGACAAATTTGTGGTCATTTTTATTGATGATATCTTGATCTACTCAAAGTCGGAAGAGGAATATGAGATTCATTTAAGAAGGGTATTAGAAAGACTAAGAAAGGAGAAATTATATGCTAAGTTAAAGAAATGTGAGTTTTGGTTAAAACAAGTAGCATTTTTTGGGCATATAATATCAGAAAAATGTATACAAGTTGACCCTCAGAAGATTGAGGCAGTATTAAAGTGGCCGAGACCAATGACCATTATAGAAATCATGAGTTTTTTGGGATTGGCAGGCTACTACAGAAGATTTGTGGAAGGTTTTTCACAGTTATCAGCCCCACTGATGAGGTTGACTCGTAAAGGAGTCAAGTATGTATGGTTTGAAGAATGCGAACGCAGTTCTCAAGAATTGAAGCAACGATTGGTAAAAATGCCTATCCTAACCCTACCTGAAGGAAATGAACGATTTGTAGTTTATAGTGATGCTTCAAGGAAGGGACTGGAATGCGTGCTAATGCAGAAAGGCAAGTTGATAGCTTATGCATCACGGCAGTTAAAGCCCAATGAGGCAAGCTACCCCACTCACGAGTTAAAGCTAGCTGCAGTGGTATTCGCCTTGAAAATTTGCAGACGCTACCTGTATGGTGCTAAATGCAAGATTTATACGGATCACAAGAGCCTTAAGTATATTTTCACTCAGAAGGAGTTGAATATGAGACAACGGAGATGACTCAAATTACTTAAAAGATTACCATTTGGAGATCCTATACCACCCAAGTAAGGCAAATGTGGTAGCTGATGCATTGAGCAGAAGTGCCAGCATAGCGCACTTTATCACAAAAGAGGAAGGATTGTTTCGAGAAATAAGGCAATTAGAACTGATTATATGTCCCCCTGGAGTTCAGGCAAGATTATCACAAATGCACATACAATCATCCTTATCTGAACAGATTAAAACTGCACAGCAAGAGGACACAAACCTACATACCTATGTGGAAAGGATGAAGAAAAAGGGGTTGAATGAATTCATTGTTGATAAGCGAGGTATGTATTGATACAAAAGTTGCTTATGCATACCTAATTCAGGAGAATTGAAAGAACAAATTCTCAAAGAAGCTCATTTTTCGCCATTTTCTATGCATCCGGGAAGCACGAAGATGTATCAGGATCTCAAGAAAGTATATTGGTGGAATAATTGAAAAGAAAGATTGTTGAATACGTATCAAAATGCTTTACTTGTCAAAGGGTGAAGGCAGATCACCAACGGATGCCGGGAAAGCTACAGTCTTTAGAAATTCCCGAATGGAAATGAGATGACATAATAATGGATTTTATGGAAGGATTACATAGGACACAAGCAGGAAATGACTCTATATGGGTGATAGTGGATCGATTATCTAAGATTGCTCATTTTATACCCATAAAGAGGACTTTTACAGCTGAAAGATTAGCCAAAGTATATTAAAAGGATATTGTACGACTCTACGGAGTGCCTAAGTCGATAGTATCTGATCGGGATGCAACATTCACGTCTCAATTTTGACTCCTTTCTTGGAGTTGCTTCAAATTGCACCTTCTTATTTTTATAATCTATGGTAGCTCCCCATTGACTTAGCCAATCCATACCCAATATCACATCGAATTCAGTCATAGGTAATAGAATCAAATCCGCTTCTAGAATCAACGATCCTATCCTAATTGGGCATGCTTTGCATACTTAGCTAGAACTTGCTAACCTATAAACAGGGGATTCTACATGAATGATCTGATTAGTCTCCTCTACCGGTAGTGCATGAGTGATCACATACTGGCATGCTATGAATGAATGGCTAGCACCTGAATCAAACAAGGCTATAACCAAATTTTCTAAAATATAAACCGTACCTGTGACCACCTTTTCCTCCTGTTCTTGAGATTCCGTCCGGGACAAGGCATGCACATGTACTGGATTCGTAGAAGTTTCCTGCTTATTTGTTGCTCCGGGTATTCTGAGTTGAGCAGGTCTTCCACGTCCTCGCGATGTTTACGCTTTATTTAGGTAATTCGGGGCAATGTGACCTGTCTGATCACAGATATAAAATTTAACAACCTTTGCTTCTCCCGTCCTGCACTCCTTGGCGATATGACCCGTTTGTCCACATTTCTAGCACCGGTTCGAGCCCTTTAAACACTCGCCTGTATGTCGCTTTTGATATTTTCTACATAGCGACGAGCTTTTCTTATTTGGGATTCCTTTTCCCTTTCTCACATTTCCTTTTCTAGCCTTTTCCTTCCCGGTTTCCATTTCCTTAGTACCCATGTTGAACATTCTTGAGCCCAATCTTAGTTCTTGTGTTCTTAAAGCCACAATTTCTAATGCCCTTGCTCTCTCGAGACTTAAAGCATAATCCTTGATTAATAGAGGGGCAATACTTTCCCGAAGATATGGCCTCAATCCTTGTTGCAATCTTTGTGCCTTATTTCTCGGCACATTTGCAATCCAAGGCACATACCTAACCAGAGCATCGAATTTTGTGGCGTACTCGGTGACCGTCATCCTCCCTTGGTAAAGTTTTTCAAATTCTATCACCTTTTGACTCTGTAATCCAACAGGAAGGTATTCTTTGTTAAACTCTTCAACAAACGTTTTCCAAGACACTTTTTCCGGTCATGGCATTGTAATCCACATTGTCTCCCACCATTTGTGTGCATCCTTCGCTAATAAATGAGTAGCACACAATACCTTTTGATGGTCATTGCACGGAGATTTCCTGAATAATTTTTTGATCTCCGTCATCCATTGTTCTGCTTGCACCGGGTCGGGTTCTCCGGAAAACTTCGGGGGTCGTTGTGCTAGAAATGCATTGATTGCTCTTCTATCAGCTTCCATTAGCTAATTTTCATCTCTTAGTGGTGCCGATGTGGAAATGGGGTCCGCCATTGGAGTAGGTCTTTCCCTTTCTGTACTACCCAACTGAGCTTGTTGAGTTCTTTCCCATAGTCCTTGAATTATCTCGGAAGTTTGTGCTGCCCAATCCCCAGTGGCTTGCTACATCGCTTCTTTTACTGTTGCAGCCACTCTTTCCTCTATGAGTCTAGCCTGCCTTGACTCAGTTTCTTCTTCTATGTTTTTGTCAGGGCTTCCATCAATTCTCCTTTGCTGATTTCATTGAGTAGGTCCTTGTATCACAAGCCTTCCTCTCTTAGGCCTACTAGAATCGCTAACTTCATGTTGGCTTGGAATCTTTGTAGATGTTTCTTTTCCTTTATTTTTTCTTAGTCCTGACCGTGTCTCCACCATCATGCTATTCTGGGTATATAAAAGCACATATTTTTCATTTATAATTAATGTTAGGTCATACACATTTCATTATCATATGGTCAACAATCAATTCACTCAATCACAATCATATCATATCATTCAAGCTGATTCATTCATATTTTAAGACTTTTAAGTACAACTATATCAACATATTCATTCATAACCATCATATTCACATCATTTCATCCATAGTCACTACATATGAGGATATAGAAGACTTATGTACACATGGCATAGCACACATACATTACTTATGAACATATCAGCTACCATGGAAACCATATTGTCATCAAGTCATAATTATACAGACGCAAGCTTAGAAAAGTAAAAAGGTTCATCGCCTGCCTGGGCCTCTCCTTATGTATCGTCTACAACTAGGTGGAACTTGTGAGGGTGCCTCGGTGATCATGGTAGTGTCGGACCACGCACGGACCTCTTCCTCTCCACTGTCGTCATCATTATCCTCATCATCATCCTCTTCCTCACATACTCATCTACCTCCTCCTCTACTTCCTCTTCTTGTCCTTCTTCTTCCTCCACAGGCTCGAGGAATTCCATGGGATCATCATCATCATTAACTTCCTTAAGTAAGGCAATCTCACCTGTCTTTTCAGATATGTGAAGCATTACCTCACCGGGTCGAGGAGCTGCAGGTACCTCAATGACTCCCTCAGCACGACGCTCTTCAACATAGAGGGTCATTTCTTTCTCTCTCTGGTGAATCCTATCCCAACTTACCCCATACCGGAACTGGACACACCCATGAACAAACCTGTTCCACGGACCTGAGTCAAGTGGTGTAGGTGCTAGAATCTTTTTCTAAAAATCTTAAAGGTCTTGTCGAAACACATTACCTGTAGGAACACGGGGAGACCGTGGGACACCAAGATAAGTTCCTGGAAGAACTCGTGCTCTATATCCATAACTCGAGGACTCTCCTAGACTTTGTCTGTGCTGGGTTGGGGGGACATGATGACTTCCTTGAGGTTGGATAGGAGTCCGTCTAGGTGAAAATCCTAGGGGAACTGCTGGGAACTGTTGATAACTCATATTTAACATGGCCCATTTCAGACTTAATTTGTGTGTTAGTTCAAGAGATTTGGCTTAGTTTGCACTCTTTTAGCTTAATTTTCATCCACTTTGCGTTTTAGGAGCATTAATTAGTTTTTAGGCAATTTTAGCATTATTTAGGCATTTTTAGTTTATTTGTTTAGTTTTTCCATCTTTTGCAGGAAGGACGGGACGTACGTTGGCAGAGTGGACGAGTTGAATGTCAGCTGAGGCATCCAGAACCAGACAGTTGGCGCCTAGGCGCCACCCAGGGGCGCCCAGGTGCCACTTCTCTACATGAAATCCAAGTCAGAAGCCAGTGCAAAAATTCTTAGGGTTCCAGAATGTGTCTAAACTGCTCAGTACACAGAGAGTTGGTGCCAAGGCGCTAGCTGGGGGCGTCCAGGTGCCAATACGCATCCGTATGCGAATATTCCACTGCGTAAGCTGCGCAAAAAGGGACTTCATATATAGACCCTAGGGGTTCGCACGCGAAACAGAGGAAAGGAGAGCCGGAGAACGAACTACAGTGCAAGAGAAAGCGGGAATCAAGATTAAAGCTCGGATTGAAGAAGGAATTCAAGTCCCGTTGGTGGAAACCGCCGGAAAACAGTTTTTCTTATTCTTTTCAATTTTCTTTCTCTGCCTTATGGATACTTTTTATATGGATGTAGTGGTTGTTAAGATCATTTCTTTGAACTAAACCTCCATTAGATGGATAGTTAGGATGAATTGAATTCTAAACTGTATTATTTCTTGGTTCTTAGAATATTCAGGAATGAATACTTAAGCTTATATACATGATTGTGTATGATTTACCTTTGCATGTGTGAGTATAATGCTTTTACAAGATTAGCTACCTTGTAAGATGATTTAATTGCTTGATTTACCCTTGGAAAAGGGAGATCTTTGCCAGATCCATGTGCAAAGCACAGGTTTCGACCTTTGTGTAAGGAGAGTTGTTTAACGGATAGGAATATACCGTTAAACCCTGTGTAGTCATTATACAAGTTATGAACTTATCAATTTCACTTTATTTAATGGCATGGGAACATAACACTTAAATAGGGTGTAATTAGTTTTATATACTGTTGGAAGACATATATGGAGATACATGAACTTGGGCTAGTAAATTCATATGCAATTCGATTAACAAGAACTAGAGCAATATAGTTTAGATTCAAGGATTCCGATCTATCCATCTGCCATCCCTAATCAGTAAACCCGTTTTAGTATCCAGTAGTCTCATATCTCTACTCTAATTTCCCCTTGCAATTATTAGTTTAATAGGAACACAAACTCAGAATTTCACAACCCTCGAAAGCAGTTAAGCTAAATAATAATTCCGGTCTACAAATCCTCGTGGGAACGATACTCTCCTCACTCTTTATTACTTGACACGGCACGTATACTTGCGTAAATAGCGAGCATTTTAATTGACATATACACAGCTCGTCAAGTTTTTGGCGCCGTTGCCGGGGATCTGCTTAACCAATTATATTTAGTTTTTTTGCTTGCTTGTACAATTCTATAGAACATCTTCTTTTCATTATTTCTTTTAGATTAGAATTTCTTTTTTTTTCTTTTCTCTTTTCTTTCTGCTAGTTCAAATTCATTAGTTTTTGCAGAATTATCACATATTGCATGCGCTGAGGCAGAGCCGAAAAGGAGACTTTCATTCCTTTCGATCCAGAACCCGAAAGAACCTATTTGAGAAGGCGTCGAAAGAGCAAGGAGGCTAGAAACCAACAGCTTATGATGGAGCGTATCGAGAACCAAGACAATAACGTCCATGCAAACCAGCCGGAAAACTAGAGGATCGAGATCCCGAATCATCCACCCCAAGATGATTTGGACCAGCCAATTTGGGATCTGATTGCGCTTGGCCAAAATGCTGTTCAGACTAGTATTGCACCTCCTTCGATCGACACCAATAATTTTGAAATCAAACCGGTGATTTTCTAAATGCTTCAGTCTATCGGGCAGTTCGGAGGTCTTGCATCTGAAGACCCACACCGCCGTCTACGGAATTTTCTGCAAATTATGAACACTTTCAAGTAGAACGGAGTCTCCGACAAAGCAATGCGACTTCGAACGTTTCCATTTTCTCTGCGTGATAGAGCTTCTGAGTGGCTAGACTCTTTGCTACCTAACTCCGTCAACACATGGAATGACTTGGCTCAGAAATTACTAGAAAAATACTTTCCGCCGGCCAAGTTAGCCAAGCTGAGAATGGATATAGTGTTGTTTAAGCAACACGGCGAGGAGACCCTATCAGAGGCATGGGATCGTTTCAAAGACCTGCTCTGAAAGTGCCCGCATCATGGAATTCAGCCATGGGTACAAATTCAGATTTTCTATAACGGTCTCCAAGATTCCACTCGTCACATGGTGGATTCTTCATCTAACGGATCTCTGCTACGAAAAAGTTATCGGGAACGTACGCCCTGCTCAAAAACATGGCGGTCAACACTTATCAATTGCCATCATACAGAAGCAGAGGTGCAGGTCTACTCCAACTGGACATGGTTTCATCGATAAAGGCCCACATCGACGCTTTGTCTCGGCAAATTCAGAACTTGTCCAGGCCAGCCAACGTCAGTGCATTAGGGACGTCAACACCACAGCAGTCAACAGTAGCAGACATTTGCACGTGGTGAGGTGAATTCGGCCATCCTAGTGATGAATGTGCCTCCAACCCGAAGTCTAGCTAATCGGTATGGAAACAACTACAACCCAAATTCGAGAAATCATCTTAACTTCTCATGGAACAACCAGACTAGGCCGAATCAGCCACCTAGATTCCCGCAACAGCAGCCGCAGCAACAGCCTACAAGACCAATGCAGTTCACTCCACCACTGCGAGAAGAAAAGAAATCGAATCTGGAAAATCTCTTCATGAAGTTTATGCAATCCCAGATCACGACGAACAGGAACTTGGAAGCTCAGATAGGCCAACTGGCCTCAGCCCTGAACAATCGACCCCCAGGATCGTTGCCGAGCGACACCGAGCAAAACTCGAAAGGCAAAGGCAAAGAATAAGTCCAAGCAGCCACATTGCGTAGTGGAAAGCAGTTACCCGACCCAACTCCACCAGAGTTGGTGACTGAACCCACTAACCCTCTGATTCAGCAATCACAGGAGACAAAGGAACCGGCTGCAACTCAGAACCAATCAGATGCTGAAATCGCCACAAATCCAAGGCAGCCTCCTCCATTTCCTCAGCGATTCAAAAAATCTAAAAAGGAGGGCCAGTTCAAGAAATTTCTCGAGGTACTGAAGCAACTGCACATTAATATACCTCCCGTTGAAGCCTTAGAACAAATGCCGGCTACGCTAAATTGATAAAAGACGTGCTATCAAAGAAAAGGCGGTTGACGGAATTCGAGACAGTGGCACTAACAGAGGAAACCAGTGCAAGGGTGCAGAGGAAGCTTCCTCCTAAACTCAAGGACCTCGGGAGTTTCACAATCCCCTGCACAATTGGCAACCAGTATTTCGGGAGAGCGTTATGCGACTTAGGAGCCAGCATTAATCTCATGCCTAATTCCATTTTCAGAAAGCTAGGCCTCGGGGAAGCTCGACCTACCACCGTGACGCTACAACTGGCAGATCAATCCATTACATACCCGGAAGGTATTATTGAGGATGTCCTTGTCAAGGTGGACAAATTCATTTTTCCGACAGATTTTATTATCTTGGATTATGAAGAAGATTGAGACGTACCCATTATTCTCGGTCGGCCTTTTCTAGCAATGGGCAAAGAGATAATCAATGTACGAGCCAGAGAATTAACCATGCAGGTGCAAAATGAAAAGGTTACATTCAAAGTACTCAAGCCTATACACAGCCCGACTAACCCAGAGGATTGCTTAAGGGTTGATATGGGCAATTTAGAGGTTCAAAAGCTGCCTCAAGCTAGTTTTGAGGAAGACCAAGAGGAGATTGTGAATAAGGGCCATAAATTATCGGCCGGTGTTAAAGGCCGACTCGTTGGTTACATCGGGCCTAAACAAATAACCAAGTCATTGGGAAGTCAAGACATGGATATTAAATCCAATAAAGGAATAGGGGAGTTTACATTTGATAAAACTGGAACGTTTCATATCAAAATACCCCTATCTAATCGGCCGAAAAATCAAATTTGGCACAACTTCATGGAACAATGGGCTAAGATCAGATTGGAACTTCCAGGTTGCAGTCCTAATGGCTGGGAGTCCGTGGTGGAAAAATTGAAAAAGGATTGAATAGCAGAAGCATCAGGCTGAGGACGTTAAGCTTAGCGCTGATTAGGAGGCAACCCATTGTTTGGTTCCAGTTTGATTTGCAATTTTGTTGTTATTTTTTATTTTATTTTATTTATTTTTATTTATATGCCCATATAAATATATATATATATGAACGGCGCCTAGGCGCCGAAGGGGGGCGCCCCGGCACTGGGTCGTGGACAGCACGACCCGGACGACCTATAAAGCTTTGGGTTAGGGTTTAAACCCTAACCCTCACGCCCCGGTGCCGTTTTTCTCTCCCCTTCTCATTTTCGAATCCTATCAAAGTATTTCCAAGAAATTTCACCCTCAATCCAACTACATTTGCACCTCAATCTCTTCCTCATTTCATTCATCTCATTTTCCATTCCGTTTCCGTTCTTCCCCCTTTGCTTAGATCCAATCAAATCCATCCTAAAATCTAGTTTTTCATCACCAAAGCCTAAGCCCCACACTTATTCCAGCATTCCAAACATTTCCCCTTTGATTTGGGCTCCATCTTGAGCCATTCCATCTTCATTTTCTTTGCCCCAGTGTCGAATACCGCTGTCAGTAGATCGGCGCCTAGGCGCCGCCATCTCCGCGCCCCGGCGCCAGTGTAGAACCTTGGCAATTTCGAATTCTCAGGCGGAAAGCTTTGTGGGTAAAATTCTCCATTTCTTGGTGCATTCTAATTGCTTTGAAGTGATTTGGTAACTGTTTGAGTGGAAAATTGGATCGAATTGCTACGTTTTTGTGGATTGGTTTATGGATTGGAGGTTGATTTGAGTGGATAGTTCTCTGGTTAAACTTGTGGATTGAGTTACTTGGAATTGGTTGGTACTTGTTTGCCATTGGTTGCAAGGTGATTGTTTCAGGTGCATTTGGTTAGTACTTGTTGAACTGCTTGCTGGATTGCCTGGGTGTGTATTGGTTTGTTGGATTGCTTGGTTGCGTTGAATTTCTGTTTGCAAGGATTGTTTGAAATTGCTTGGCTGCAACATGGCTTCATCATCATCAACCAAGAGGAAGAAAGTTCAGGAACCCATCGAATTCGACGCAAACTGGTTTATGTCTGCTCAGGCATTCAAGCGGTACATAGACTCGCTTCAGAAGCGACACCTAATTCCTGAACGAGGAATAAAGATTATCTCTTTCTCCGACAACTTCATCAATGCACTGAACGCTCGAGGGTGGCAAAAATTCCTCGCACAGCCTGAGTCTGCAATAGTGCCAGTGGTGAAAGAGTTCTATGCCAATGCCGTAGAACATGAGCAGGGCAGGGTGAAGGTCCGAGGCAAGATCGTCCTGTTTCATGCTGAAGCGATCAACTCCTTTTACAAATTGGGCTCTTTTGACTATCCGACCAGTATGAGGAGTTTTTGGAGGGAGAAGGTCGAGATGTCAACTCTATCACCGAGCATATCTGCCAACGACCTCCGACATGGAAATCAACGGGAGGCCAACTCACATCATTCAAGCGCAGCGAGATGATGTACAACGGCTGAATGTTTTTCCATTTTATTTTAGCCCGGATGATGCCATCGACCCACGTCAGCGAGGTGACGATGGACAGAGCGCTGCTACTACATGCCATCTACGGCGGCATGACGATAGATGTAGGTCGCCTTATCTACCAGTAGATATGTTCCTGTGCGGCCGCACCCCGGGGCAGCTACTACTTCCCATCTCTCATCACCGAGCTCTGCAAGTGGGCAGGCGCCAAATGGGAGCCGACGGAGGAAGTCCTGAATTGTCAGGCCATCATTGACGACCTCTCCTACCGCACCCAGCCATGGATCCGCACCACCACCACGCGTCCCAGACCGGCTCCACCTACAGCGGGTCCATCCTCACAGCCGTTATCCACAGCCGAGAGGCTAACAAACTTGGAGAATCAGGTAGCAGCCCAAGCCAGGTACCAACGGCAGCATGACCGGGCGATGGAGGCCTACCTACGACGGATAGCGGAGGACCGCCAGATTGACATCTCCACCCTCCCACCTTTTTCGCCGACGCCGCCAGAGGTCTGAGCTTGCTTCGGGCAATCATCACAGCCCCAGCCCGACGACGAGGACGAGACAGAGTCCGATTCTTGAGGGAGTCCCGGTCCTTTCTTTTTGCCTTTCTTTTTGTTTTTTTTTTACTTTTCATTGTATTTTCATTTTTAGTTCATTTTAGGGTCATGCATTGAGGACAATGCATCTCTCAAGTTTGGGGGGTGTATAATTCTCAACTATAGGTTAGTTTTACATTTTAATTTTCATGTCTTAGTTTATGTTGCATGCATTTCAATTCCAGCTAATGAAAGTTGTCTTTGTTTCAACTCATCTGATTGTGAAAATATGCAAGGTTGTGATTAATTCTGATTTGAAATTGAATTCATGAAAGAATGGGCAATTCAAATTGAAACCAAGTATAAAGCAGGTTGAAATTAACATGTGAAAGAATTAAAATGGAATTTCAGAATACATTGTTCTAATTCAATAACAGGCATATCTTTCAAACCATGACGATGAAAACTGAACTAAATAAAGGCTGACCAAGTACTTCAACGAGTTCAGAAATGATATTATTTCGCAGGAATTACTCAAACATATTCAGTACCCCTAATAAAGCATTAGAAAAAGAAAAAAGGGGGTGGTTGACCTAAGCTGAGTAATCGGGACTTGGCATCGACAAATGGCAAGGTTTGTATAAAAAAAGCAAAGGAAAATCACAGTAACAACGCTTTAAAAAAAATAAAAATTCTCCCTAGATACCTTGAAATATGGTGAGGGGAGCCCAAAAAAAAAACAGATCTCCAGATATCCTAAAATATGGTGAGGAGAATTTTCGCAATAAGTTTGGGGGGAAAAAGAATATGCAGTTGTTAGAGATTGAATTCAGTGACTTGATACCATTTGCTATAACCAGTGTATGCGGTTTAATCATTGGTTTGCGTGAGTTCATTGATTTCCTAACCAGTTTTCTAATCGAATGAAAGATTGACGTGCTGAAATATGACTTTGCACTACAAATTTTAGCATCCACATGTAACTTGGTTTGGAAAGGAAAATTTATGCCTTGTTTGTTTGTATAATGAAGGATTTTTCAGGATGAATTAATCACGACCTTGTGAAATGGCTAAGTGGATTGATCAATGCATAACCGGAATCAAAAGAAGTTGATTTTTATTTTTCTGCATACATTCATTCATTCATTTATTCATTCTGTTTGCATGTGTTGCTCGAGGACTAGCAACATTTAAGTTTGGGGGTATGATAACTCGTATTTTTATGAGTTATCATGGCCCATTTCAGACTTAATTTGTGTGTTAGTTCAAGAGATTAGGCTTAGTTTGCACTCTTTTAGCTTAATTTTCATCCGCTTTGCATTTTAGGAGCATTAATTAGTTTTTAGGCAATTTTAGCATTATTTAGGCATTTTTAGTTTATTTGTTTAGTTTTTCCATCTTTTGCAGGAAGGACAGGACGTACGTCGGCAGAGTGGACGAGTTGAATGCCAGCTGAGGCATCCAGAACAAGAGAGTTGGTGCCTAGGCGCCACCCTACACGCCTTGACCATTTGCAGCACACACAGCTGACAAGAAGGAGCAGTCCAGAGAGTTGGCACCTAGGCACCACCCAGGGGTGCCCAGGCGCCACTTCTCTACATGAAATCCAAGTCAGAAGCCACAAATCAGGTGGTGCAGTCCAGGGAGTTGGTGCCTAGGCACCAATGCAAAAATTCCTAGGGTTTTAGAATGTGTCTAAACTGCTCAGCACATAGAGAGTTGGCGCCCAGGCGCCAATACGCATCCATATGCGAATATTCCAGTGCGTAAGCTGCGCAAAAAGGGACTTTATATATAGACCCTAGGGGTTCGCACGCGAAAAAGAGGAGAGGAGAGCCGGAGAATGAACTACAGTGCAAGAGAAAGAGGGAATCAAGATTAAAGCTCGGATTGAAGAAGGAATTCAAGTCCCGTTGGTGGAAACCGCTGGAAAATAGTTTTTCTTATTCTTTCCAATTTTCTTTCTCTGCCTTATGGATACTTTTTATATCGATGTAGTGGTTGTTAAGGTCATTCCTTTAACATGCTAGCATTATTTTCCATTCAGAAACTTAGAATCACAACATTTTTCATAACATTTATCAAAGAAATTTCACAAAATCATCTTGTAAATAAAAGGATCATTTCCAATACATATTTAACTAAGGAATGGCCATCCTTAAATTTATTAGAAATAATCGCAGTGTTCACATATAAACAATTAGAGCAAAAGCTGCATTTATGTAAAGAAATTTAGAAAACAAAAATCATTTAGAAATTTGCTTGCTTACCTTTGTTTCTTTACCTTTCCAAGTCTACTTTTTCTTTGCCCTTGCCTACATGAGAATAATATAATATTCATACATTTCTTTTGCTTGCATCTAACTTAGTTTTCCAACCCATTTTCATTAACATACATAATCCATTTGACTTCGCAAGTCATTATGCTTACATAACTCATACTTGTACATTACATCGGCTATTACGCATCATAGTTAATCCCATAAGTAGGGTAACCATTCAATCATATAATAATCATCCAATAATTATCCTTTAAAGGTTCATTACCTTCCATACACCATTTTCACTTATTTTTTTCAAACTTTTACACATCGGTGATCATTTAAGCACACGTTGTCGCCTGAAGCCTCATTAATTAATCCCAAAATTTGAAATTAACATCATGCATATAAACAGCTATATATTCACAAAATTTATCATATTTTCATTCATTTTTGCACAAAATAAAATTACATAAGTCATTTATCACTTATGCATGTTCATATATCCACGTATGCCCATTTGGCAACGCATATATAATGCATTTCATAAAATTTTCTAAGTCAGCAACTTTGTCCATTTTTCAGCATGATAATCATACTTAATTACTGATAAATCTAAAAATTTTCATTCAAATTTATATAAAATCCACACCGTTAAATATTAAAATCTTAATTAAATGAATGTTTTAAGTGGAATTTCATGAAAATTATAATTTTTATAGAATCTTTAATTTTGCTATAAAATAGGTCATTTTGTAACAATCTCGAAAATATAAAATTATGACTCAATTCCCTAGAAAATTTTAACATGTATTAGCTTATTAATATAATTTGGGAAAATTTATAAAATCATTTAATTGGAAAAATCATAAATATATAACTATAATTATATTTTAAATATGAAGAATAAAGTAGACTATCATATTTAGATGAATTAAAATAATATCAACGAATTAATATTTAAATTCGTATTTAAATATATTGCAGGAACACTAGATTTTCATGCCACCGGAGCACCTGTTATGGTGCTCCATCCTCCCCAAATCGGTAGCCATGGAAGCAATGGCCGTCCAAGCAATCCGACTCATGGCAGCACGTCCATCTTCCCCAAAGCGGCAGACCCAGCACACATCAGATATCTAAAATCCAAGAGGAGCCAGTGAAAAGAAAGGAACGACGATTCAGATTCATGTCCCTCAATCAATCAATGGCCGAGAAGAACGAACCGCACTCCAGGAAGCCAAGCCGAGCGGGGAATCCTTCTCACCAGAGGAGCTTTGGCAACAGCGGCAGAAACGGCGGCGGCGCGACCGCCCCTCCGTTTCCTTCTACTACATCTCTGTCCACTAACAGAAGCTCTAGGAAATCTAGCAATGGGCAAGGCGGGCAGCCTAGGACAGGGCCGATGAGCGGGAACACCGATTCAGCATCTTCAGCCTGCCGACCGTAGCAACTGGTTGCCTCCTCTTCCTCAGCACTGTTAGTTTCGGCTGCCATCCACTAGTAAATCACCATCTTCGGCCCCGTCTCTCCAAACCATGGCAGCAGAACCAAACAGCCCCAATCACCAAGCGTCGTCTACGACTAATTCCAGCAAATGGATTAGCCTACCCCACACACATCATCACCAAGCAATCCTCTCCCTTGGGTGGGACCCATCTTGTGGGACCCCTAGCAAGGAGGTGGGGCTAAGCAATAAAATTTTCATAAAGTGGAGATTTTCTCTTCAATTTGGGTGATGTAAATTTTATTTTGTTGCTTTATGGTTTGTAGTGCTTCGTAGTTGGTAATCTTTAATTTGTAGTTTTAATTTTTAGATTAGATTTACTGCTTTATTTTATGCTTTGTAATTTTTAGATTAAATTTAATGTAATTCTCTTTCCTGTTTTAATAGTTGAATTTCATAGCTTTTATTGCTTCCTTAGAATAATTTTAATTAAGTTGTTAGTTAATTATAATTTCTTTTAGCATATTGTCTCCCTTTCTTTTATCTCCAACTCTTCTAATCTTTTCTCTCTTCTTTCTCTCTCTTTCTAATTTCTTTCCCTCTCTCTTTCTCTCTCGAATTTCTTCTATTTTCTCTTTTCTTCTCTCTCTCTCTGACGTCTTTTTCTCTTTCTTCTTTTTCTCTCCAATTTCTTCTATTTTCATTTCTTCTCTCTCTAACGTCTCTTTCTCTCTCTTCTCTCTTATCTCTCTAATTTCTTCTCCTTTCTTTCTAATTTCTTTTTCTCTAACTTCTTTCTCTCTCTTCTCTATACCCTCTCCTTCTCTTAAAAACAATTCAAAACTACATCGCCTCTCTGTGGATTCGACCCGACTCACCGTTATTCTACACTATCACCCGTATAGTGGTAGCTTTAATGTGTTTCGGTTAATTTTAATTAAACTGGTGATCACAGTGCTCTTAACGACAAGCACTTGGTGAGCATCAATTACCACTTTATTTAGGGTATTTTTATGGAATTTTAATCCACTAATCATAGGTTTCCAAAATAGACACTTTTGAACCCATTTTTCACACGTTTAACGTGTCTTTCAATACTTAACCCTAAACAGTTTTTATAATTCCTAATTTCCAGCAATTAATCCAACTTTTCCTAGCCCAAATCTAGGGTATTAATACATATTTACCATCCATAAATGAACTCCTCTCAAAACAGCAATTTTCATGCACATGTTGGGTGTCTTTCTCACCCCAGTTTGCATATTCATACCTATGCCCTAAATTCCAGATTTGAGGCAAGGTTAATTCATTCCTTTTGATCATTCAAAGTACCCTAAATTTAAATTAAATTACCCTCTAAATCATCCATAATTTTCTTAAGCATAATTTTACAACATACATGTCACAGAAACATGGAAATCGGGTCATATACATCACTTTGCGTCCCATTTTTTCTAAAATTCATATCTTAAGCTTAAATCAATATATATATTTCATTAAAACATTATTCATAGCCTAAACATGATACTAATCCAAAACAGCAACTTGTCACTTGCATTTTGGATTTATCAAGTTAGGTTTTCATCTCATAATCCATTCTAAACTCCATAAATCATTGAAATTCATAGGTATATCTTAATACTCATCCCATATTTGATCAAATGAAATGTTGAATCACCAATAAAGGAAACTTTATGCATCAAATTCATATCCAAAAATTTGGGGTTTAAAACTTAAAATCAAAAGGTTTAACTCATCACATACACTTACTTTATTGGTGAAACTTAAACCCGAATCACTTGTGCTTGATTTCTCCTCTTTTATACCTTTCTTTTTCCTTCTTTTTTTTCTCCCTTTTTCTTCCTCCTTGCTGGGATTCCCCTTGGATGTGAGCTACTGTTGAGTGGAGAGCGTGTTTTGCACTTAGAAAATTTTTCCCAACACCTCTTTTCACTTGGTCGTCCACCACCTTATATAGGACTGGATTTATCCAGCTTGTGGACCCCACTTGGAGCAAGATTTCCACAGGTAGTTCAATGCATTTTTATCCATTAGTGTGTTGTGTCATTTGTGGCAAAGTAAATTATTTTAACCATTTTTTTAAAAGGTGAAAATCTGCTCAAGATAAGCATCAACATGGTGTCCACTTGCACACGTTCACCTAACTGCCCTATTTCCATATTTTTTTCCTTTTTTTAGCAACCATAATTTAAGGGTAATTTATGCACTTAATTAGGAGTTAGTTTAGCTATTAATTTATCATTAAAAAATAAAAAAAATTGCAGCAGCAACACCCTTGCACGTCCATGTATATGACCCCATGCTGTCCACCTTTTAACCTTTCAATGTGCAGCTGCCATTAACGATTTTTGCAGGAATTTTTCACATGGATAAGTGCACATTTATATATTCCTACATGCTAGCTACTAGGCTCATAAATTATAAAATCAAAAAAATCCAGCAACAGCTAGTCCCGTCCATGTTTGCCACCTTGCCTATGCCTCTTTGAGCACTCTCTTAGTCCCATAACTCCCAATGTCCTTGCATGGATAATGACCTGAATTTTGAATTTTAGGGTAATGCAAAAAACACCCTGGATTTAAGCTGCATTGGACACCTATTTTAGCCATTAAAATTTGCATTTAATTCATGTATTAATTCATGTACTCCATGCCTTTAATGCATGGTACTTTTAGGGTGTAAAGTCAACTGTATACACCTTTTCTAATTCAGGAATTTTTCCAACATAATATGCTTATTCTAAACCTTCTAAAATTTTAAACTCATAATTTCATTCAACTGTTTCAAATTTCATCTCAATCCGATTTTTCTAGCTCAAGTTATAGCCGTTTGAAGTTAACGGTTGAATTTGAAATGTGATCAATTAATCATCACACTAATTTCATCAGGGATTTTCATAACCCAATAATCTCATAAGATCAAGCCCATCATTACCAACTTTCCTTTCAAATTTCACTTGAATCCGCCTTACAGGCGTTGAGTTATGAATTTTCTAGTATTTTTTCACTTAACTTGATAATTATCCTTTAAATTCTCATAATTTATATCAAATAATTTAAAATAATTATTCATGATACATTAATATGTTTCAATCACCATCAAATTACTTTAGTCCCATTGTCACATATCAGCTCATAATGATTATTTGAATCAGTATCGCTAATCCTTAGCCCTAATTGCAATAATTTAGCAAAATCACAAAATCATTCAAAATTCAATAAATTCTCACATAAATCACATGTAAATGTTCAATGCATACAATTGATTTCTACCTAGTTTGAGGTTTCACATTGCCTAAGCTCCTATGTCCTCATGGACTCCATTTCTAATGCCCTAGCTCTTTCTATACTAGAGGCATAATCTCTTATTAGTAATGGGGCTAATCCCTCCATTAATTGGGGTCTCAGCCCACGTTGGAACCTCTGTGTCTTATTTTCTGGCACATTGGCAATCCATGGTACATACCTAACCAAGGAATTGAATCTTGTTGCATATTCAGTCACCGTCATCTTGCCTTGGTAGAGTTTCTCAAACTCTATCACTTTTTGGCTCTGTAAGAGCAAGTACAGGCAGCTCAACTCCCACCTTTCATCCAAGAGCAAGTACAGGCAGCTCAATGATTTTCCAAACCAAATAATGATCCATACTCCAACACCTATAATCCAGGGTGGAGAAATCATCCTAATTTTTCTTGGAAAAATCAAACTCAACACCAAGTTGCAAATCCCCCTACTTCACACTTTTCCAAGCTACCAACACAAAATTACTACCAAAATCAACAACCGCAACATAATTTTCAGACTAATGCGTACTCAAAAGGACCACAAATTGAGTCACAAGTCAATTATTCATCAAACTACCAACCACCGTCTCCAGCTAATGATGTTAACGAGAAGTTTGCAGAATTAAAACAATTTTTCCAACAATTTATATCTAAGTTGGAAAGTCATGTGGGTCAATCAATATCTAATTTAGAAAACCAGATAGGTCAGATAGCTGAAGCAAACGGAAAAAGAGAGGTAGAACATCTACCTAGTCAACTAATACCCAATCCAAGAAATTATCCTCTAGGTTTTCAAAATAAACCAGGTATATTAAAAAACACACAATTTGAAAATGCAAGAGCAATCTCTATGTTAAGAAGTGGTAAAATCTTAGAAGACCCATATAAATATAGAATTATTAATGAAAATTCTAGTCAAATGAAACAAAAAGAAACTTTAAAAGATGACGAAGAATTAGTAGAAACCAAGTTGGGGGGGAAGATAATGGAAAAGAAATAATAGATGAAGACCCCGGTAAATATCAACCTGTAGCCCCTTTCCCAAGTGCCTTAAAAGCGAAATCTGCTAGTAAACAAAAGCTTGCACAAAATGAGGAAATGATGGAATTGTTCAAACAAGTTAATATTAACATTCCTCTTATTGATGCTATCAAACATGTTCCAGCCTATGCAAAATTCTTAAAAGACCTTTGCACTCAAAAGAGACAACCTCGTTCTGCTCCTCAAAAGATCATGCTTCCAGTAGAGGCGAGTGCAGCAATTTTGGATAAACTTCCACAGAAATTACAAGATCCTAGTACTCCACTTATTTCTTGTGACAAAGGCGGAATAACATTTGATAAAGCACTTTTAGACCTTGGGGCTAGTGTTAATCTCTTACCCACTTCTGTTTATGAAAAATTTAACATGGGAGAATTAAAACCTACTTCAGTCATTTTACAACTTGCAGACAGATCAGTAAAAACCCCACGAGGACTTATTGAAGATGTTATAATAAAAATTAATGATTGTTGTTGGAAATATGTGGAAAACAAGCTAAATCTATGTTTTGATGATTAACAAATCAATTTGAGTAAGTCTTGGCTACTAACATGTTTGTGGAAGTGATTAAGGCATATACATTTGAAGAAAGTAGAGCATGGAAGGCCAAGTCGTTCCCCAAGTCGACCCCAACATCGACTTCAAAGAGCCAAATCCGTCCAGAGTTGAAATGGGAAGAAGAGCAGGTGAAGTCGCAGGCCAAGTCGACTCCACTTGCGACTTGGGAAGCCAAGTCGCAAACGAAGTCGACTCCAGCATCGACTTCACATGCCAAAATCACTCCAGAGTTGAATTTGGGAGAGAAAGATACCGAAGTCGCAGTCGAAGTCGACTCCAGTTGCGACTTGGGTGAAGTCGCAGACGAAGTCGACCCCAAGTGTGACTTGAGTTTTTCAAAGATCAAAGATGCAGATTCAAGCTCATTTTTTGAGATCAACTGGAGTTTTCTCAAAACCAAATCAAGAGAACAAGATCATTATCAACGTGAGTCTCTCAAGTCCAAGACAAAGCCTCAAACATATTTGAAGATGAAGAAACTCAAGTCATGAAGACCAGTATCAAAAGCGAGAAGGATGAATCAAAAATAAGTTCTTCAAGATTCACAAAGACTACAAATATGTGAAGCCATTCCAGAATAAAATGATCAAAGAAAGAAGCCAAGCAAGCTAAGAAGAAGATAATAATCCAAAGGGAAATGAAGGAACCAAGCATTCCAAGTTTTCAAGTTCATCAAGCTTCCTGCCGAGGTGAAGTCGCACACCGAAGTCGACTCCACCTGCGACTTGGGTCAAGTCGATGCCAAAGTCGACCCAGCCTGGAACTTGAAGTCGCTACGGAAAGGCGAAGTCGCACCCGAAGTCGACTCCATCTGCGACTTGGGCGAAGTCGCATCCGAAGTCGACTCCGCTTGCGACTTGGGTCGCAACGGTCGGAAATTATTCAAACGTTGGCGCATTAAATGCTCGCCACCTACCTTGAAACGTTCGGATTCCCTCCACAATTATAAAAGGGAGTCATTGTGGACGAGGGAAGAGGTAGAGAATCATTAAGTGTGCTTAACTCCCATCTACAAGAGCTTCAAAGAGATCAAGCCATTCAAAGAAGAAGAACTTTGCTTCAAACTACAAGAGCTCAACTTCCTAATCTTCGAAGCCAATAATACGAGTTCTTCTCTGCGCCAAATTGCTGCTACACATCTGTAAAGTGTAGATTCTTTTGTTATCTCTTTTGTTTGTGTTGAACTTGATTTAGTTTGAGGAACTAAGATCAAGTGAAGGCAAAGTAGTGTGTGGTTGGAGTGGAACTCATCACCTACTTGTGCTGAGATTTGTTGAAGCCCCCTAGAGCTGGAATCTAGAAGAGAGCAGTGGCTCTAATTGTATTTGAAGAATACAATAGTGGAACCCAAGTCACAAGGAGTGTGAGCTTGGAAGAGTGGAGTAGGGAGGTTGCTCGAACCACTATAAAAATCTTGTGTGCTTGATTTATATTTCTGCTCTCTACATTATAATTGTTTTCAACTTCATTTCTTCTATCAAGGGGATTAAACTTTCAAGGGGTTAAGTTTTTAAGTTACCAAAGAAATTTTTAAGAACCCAATTCACCCCTCCCCTCTTGGGTTTTGCCATTAACTCGGGGCCAACAAGTTGTATCAGAGCAGGTCTTTGAGTTAAACCAAAGAGATCCAATCATATGGCATCCCAATCTACTTCCGTTCCCGCTTTTGCTGAGGGCCAATCGTTTACTAGGCCACCATTGTTTGATGGGAATAATTTCGGCTATTGGAAGCTTCGAATGAAGCAACTCATCATGGCTACCGACATGGATTCTTGGATTGCAATCCAAGATGGTGTAACATTGCCTATAGATGAAAGAGCTTCCAAGTAGACCGAAGAGGAAGTAAGAACTGTATAGAGCAATGCTAAAGCTATGAACTTACTATTTTGTGCTCTTACAGCTTCTGAATATGATAGAGTATCTTCTTATCTAACCGCTAAAGAAATATGGGATACTCTAATATCCATTTATGAAGGAACCTCTCAAGTCCAAGGGACTAAGAGAAATATTTTGATAGGAGAATTGGAAAGCTTTAGAATGTTAGAAACAGAAAATATTTCTGAGATGTTTGCAAGGTTTTCTAAAATTACTAACGCATTAAAAGGTCTTGGAAGGGCTATTTCTGAATCTGAACAGGTCATGAAAATACTAAGAGCTCTACCGGAATCTTGGACTCCAAAGATTACGGCAATTGAAGAAGCCAAAGACCTAAATACACTAAAGCTAGAAGATCTAATTAGCTCATTAATGTCACATGAGCTAATTAAGAGAAGAAACGAAGACAATCACAAAGGGAAAAAAGCCATTGCGTTAAAAGCGGCACACAACTCAGAAGAGTCTACCTCCTCTTCTCATAACGATAATGAAGATATTGCACTTCTCACTCGCAAATTTTGAAAATTTGTGAGAAAAGAAAGGAACTTCAAGGACTTCAAAGAAAGAACATGAAGAGAGAAGAAGAAGGAGCCAACAAAGTGCTACAAATGCGGCGGGATAGGACACATGCAAGCTCAATGTCCTACGCCGGAAGAGAAATCAAAAGAGTATCAAGAGAGGAAGGAAGGACATGAAGGCAGAAAATACCAAAGGCCAAAGGGAAGAGGCATGTACGTCAATGAAGAGACTTCATCAACAAGCAGTTCTTCAACCGACGATAACGATGCAGCAAACTGCGCAAAAATATGCTGCATGGCACGGATCGAACAAGAAGAAGACTTGTTATGTTTGAACACAACTGAAGTTTTGGAAGAACAAACCATCTCAACAAAATGCACAAGCAATGAAGAGGTAACTTCCAAACCTTGCTATTCTCAATCAAATTATTCTTCTTTTCAAGAATGCCTCAAATGTGCTGAGTTAGAAGAACTACAAATTGCTTATGATTCATTATATGAGGAAATCAAAAAGCTAGGAAACAAGTTGTCATTGAAGAGACAACAATGTAACTTCGTTATTATTGAAAATGGAAAACTAGCTGAAAGATCAACAAAACTGAAAGAAGAAAATGAATCATTGTTGAAAGAGGTAGAGAAATTGAAAAAGGAGAACGAATAATTAAATGAATCATTAGCAAAGTTCTCTAATCCCGGAGAAAATGTGAAGATGTTTCTGAACATGACTGCTCAAACAAATAAAAGAGGCCTTGGATATTATACATTTGAGCAAAAAGAAAGTGGCAAATCGAATGTGCCGATACTTGGGAAATATCAAACCAAAACTGCACCAATATACAAGCCAAGAAGGAAAAATGTCATGTGGACTAGAAGGCCAACATTTGAACCAAAATATACTTGGAGGCCTACTCCTAGATTACCAATGGCTTGCAATTTCTGCAACAAAATGGGTCATAAAGCCTATAAGTGTAACTTTAAGAAATTATATGACCATGGTGCAAAATTAGTTTGGGTTCCAAGGAACACAAGATTTGGGCTTTCAAAGTTAGAGCAACAAAAATTGAATTATATTACTAACCCAAATGGACCCATAAAATGGGTACCAAAGAGATAAGATTTACTTATTTATTTTTCAGAAATGTTTCAAGGCAAAGGCAAACAACGTATGGTTCATGGACAGCGGTTGTTCAAGGCATATGACCGGAGAAAGAAGTTTATTTCATAAACTTAAGCCTTGCAACGATGGAACGGTTGCCTTTGGTAATAATGAGAAAGGTAAAATTAAAGGTAAAGGAAACATATATAGTATTTCAAATGCATGCATGGAAGATGTTTTGTTTGTTGAAGGACTCAAGCACAATCTAATGAGCATTAGTCAATTATGTGACAAAGGATACAAGGTTGTGTTTGAATAATCTATATGTAATGTATTTGATGGAGAACATATCATGTTTAGTGGAAAAAGACATGGAAATGTATATTTGGTTTCACTTGACGAATTAGATGGTCAATGTCTAATGGCTATTGATAATGATCCATGGGTTTGGCATAAAAGGCTTGGACATATAAACATGGGAAATATAAAGACCCTATGAAAAAAGAGTTTGGTAGAAGGATTACCAAAGTTGAAATATGACAAGGATAAAATTTGCAAGGCGTGTCAATTATCAAAACAACCTAAGATGCCTTTCTCCACCAAAAAGGAAATCTCCACCACTAGGCCACTTGAATTGCTACACATGGATCTATATGGGCCATCCGATATTTTAACCATTGGTGGAAAGAAATATGTATTTGTTATTGTTGATGATTTTTCAAGATTCACATGGATAATTCTCTTAGCTAGCAAAGATGAAGCCTTCTCTATGTTTGCAACTTTTGTAAATTTGGTGCAAAATGAAAAACAAAGTACTATTATGTCTATAAGAAGTGATCATGGTGGTGAATTTGAAAATAAACGATTCATAGATTTATGTAATGAAAAAGAAATTCATCATACATTTTCTGCACCAAGAACTCCACAACAAAATGGAGTAGTTGAAAGGAAAAACAGAACTATACAAGAGATGGCTAGAACAATGCTAAATGAGAGCAAATTATCTAAGAAATTTTGGGGTGAAGCTGTAAGTACAGCTTGTCATGTTTTAAATCGAGTTACCATTAGAGCAATCTTGAAAAAGACCCCATATGAGCTATGGAAAGGAAGAAAACCAAATATTTCATACTTTCATGCTTTTGGTTGTACATGCTATGTTTTGAACAATGGAAAAACCAACTTGGGAAAACTAGATGCTAAAATTGATGAGGCAATATTCCTTGGTTACTCATCAAATAGCAAAGCATATAAAGTATTCAATAAACGAAACCAAGTTGTAGAAGAGTCCATACATGTTGTTTTTGATGAAACTAACCCATGCTTCAAAAGAAAGGATGATTTAAGTGATGCAGATGATATATCAAGTAGTTTTGAAAAATTGCATGTGGAAAAGCAAGAAGATTCCATGGAAGAAAGGGTAAGTGAAGGTAATAATTCCTACAAACCTCCAACTGATTTGAAATTCAAACATGCCCATCCAATTGAACAAGTTATAGGAAATGTATATGAAGGTGTAAAAACTAGAAGATCAAAACAAAATGTTTGTGGACAATACGCCTTTGTATCCAAAATTGAACCTTCTAATATTGATCAAGCTCTTGATGATGAGAACTGGATTATAGCAATGCAAGAAGAACTAAATCAATTTGAAAGAAACCAAGTTTGGCACCTTGTTCCTAGACCAAATGATTGTACTGTTACAAAGTAGATAGAAAAATCACTAGTGGAACATGTCAATTTCTTGGGAACATGTTGGTTTCATGGTTTTCAAGAAAACAAACTAGTGTTGCTCTATCTACGGCGGAAGCCGAATACATTGCCGCCGGGAGCTGTTGTGCCCAATTACTTTGGATGAAACAGCAACTTAGGGACTATGGCATGGATTTTAAAGATATACCCATTAAATGTGACAATACTAGTGCCATATGTTTAACTAAAAATCCAGTCTTGCATTCTAGGACCAAACATATAGACCTTAGACATCATTTTATTAGAGAACATGTGGAAAATCATGATATATGTCTAGTATATGTAAGAACTGAGAATCAAATTGCAGATATATTCACAAAGCCCCTAGCAAAAGAAGCATTTTATAAGATTAGAAATGACATGGGAATGATTGAATTAACCTAGCACAAACTGAGGGGGAGCACATGTTTAGGGGGAGCAAACCCACCTATCTCTTTCTTCTCTTAATTAACTATTTGATATATTGAAAAAAAGGGGGAGAAGAGTAGGATTTGAAATAAGTCCTTATGATTGTGTTGAATATTTGTTGAATGTTTTCAACTAGCATAAGTATGATATGATAACATGTCAAAAATGCAAACTTAGCATGTTTTTAAGCAAATTGAAAGGTATACACTCAAATCGGTTTTGTCAATCATAAAAAAGGGGGAGATTGTTGGAAATATGTGGAAAACAAGCTAAATCTATGTTTTGATGATTAACAAATCAATTTGAGTAAATCTTGGCTACTAACATGTTTGTGGAAGTGATTAAGGCATATACATTTGAAGAAAGTAGAGCAAGGAAGGCCAAGTCGTTCCCCAAGTCGACCCCAACATCGACTTCAAAGAGCCAAATCCGTCCAGAGTTGAAATGGGAAGAAGAGCAGGTGAAGTCGCAAGCCAAGTCGACTCCACTTGCGACTTGGGAAGCCAAGTCGCAAACGAAGTCGACTCCAGCATCGACTTCACATGCCAAAATCACTCCAGAGTTGAATTTGGGAGAGAAAGATACCGAAGTCGCAGTCGAAGTCGACTCCAGTTGCGACTTTGGTGAAGTCGCAGACGAAGTCAACCCCAAGTGCGACTTGAGTTTTTCAAAGATCAAAGATGCAGATTCAAGCTCATTTTTTTAGATCAACTGGAGTTTTCTCAAAACCAAATCAAGAGAACAAGATCATTATCAACATGAGTCTCTCAAGTCCAAGACAAAGCCTCAAACATATTTGAAGATGAAGAAACTCAAGTCATGAAGACCAGTATCAAAAGCGAGAAGGATGAATCAAAAACAAGTTCTTCAAGATTCACAAAGACTACAAATATGTGAAGCCATTCCAGAATAAAATGATCAAAGAAAGAAGCCAAGCAAGCTAAGAAGAAGATAATAATCCAAAGGGAAATGAAGGAACCAAGCATTCCAAGTTTTCAAGTTCATCAAGCTTCCTGCCGAGGTGAAGTCGCACACCGAAGTCGACTCCACCTGCGACTTGGGTCAAGTCGATGCCCAAGTCGACCCAGCCTGGAACTTGAAGTCGCTACGGAAAGGCGAAGTCGCACCCGAAGTCGACTCCATCTGCGACTTGGGCGAAGTCGCATCCGAAGTCGACTCCGCTTGGACTTGGGTCGCAACGGTCGAAAATTATTCAAACGTTGGCGCATTAAATGCGCGCCACCTACCTTCAAACGTTCGGATTCCCTCCACAATTATAAAAGGGAGTCATTGTGGACGAGGGAAGAGGTAGAGAATCATTAAGTGTGCTTAACTCCCATCTACAAGAGCTTCAAAGAGATCAAGCCATTCAAAGAAGAAGAACTTTGCTTCAAACTGCAAGAGCTCAACTTCCTAATCTTCGAAGCCAATAATACGAGTTCTTCTCTGCGCCAAATTGCTGCTACACATCTGTAAAGTGTAGATTCTTTTGTTATCTCTTTTGTTTGTGTTGAACTTGATTTAGTTTGAGGAACTAAGATCAAGTGAAGGCAAAGTAGTGTGTGGTTGGAGTGGAACTCATCACCTACTTGTGCTGAGATTTGTTGAAGCCCCCTAGAGCTGGAATCTAGAAGAGAGCAGTGGCTCTAATTGTATTTGAAGAATACAATAGTGGAACCCAAGTCACAAGGAGTGTGAGCTTGGAAGAGTGGAGTAGGGAGGTTGCTCGAACCACTATAAAAATCTTGTGTGCTTGATTTATATTTCTGCTCTCTACATTATAATTGTTTTCAACTTCATTTCTTCTATCAAGGGGATTAAACTTTCAAGGGGTTAAGTTTTTAAGTTACCAAAGAAATTTTTAAGAACCCAATTCACCCCTCCCCTCTTGGGTTTTGCCATTAACTCGGGGCCAACAATTGTTACTTTCCAGTGGATTTTCTTATTCTTGACATGACCTTAAATTCAGAACTAAACAATGCACCAATCATTTTAGGGCGCCCATTCTTGGCCACAGCAAAAGCTAATATTAATTGTGAAACTGGTATAATGGACATCTCATTTGGGGGTGAAAAATTCAAAATTGATATTTTTAAAGCTTCTAAGTACCCAAACTGTGATGAAGGGTGTCTTACGGTTGATATTATCAATGATTTTTCAAGTTTCACGCTCAATCTTGAACACAATTCCATAAATGAGGCAAATGCTTTAAATAATTGCCCTCAGCCCTTTAACAATTGGAATACTGTTGAACCTTTGCCAATCTTGCAATCTCAGCTATCATGTACATCTATTGAGTCACCACCACAACTTGAGCTTAAATCTCTACCTACCTCTCTTAAATATGCATTTTTGGGTCCTAATCAAACACTATCAGTAGCGATAGCCTCAAATCTAACTATAACTCAAGAAAAACAACTTGTTGATATTCTTATAATGCATAAGAGTGCTATAGGTTGGTCAGTGGCTGATTTGAAAGGAATTAGTCCATCTATTTGCATGCATCACATATACTTAGAGGAAAATGCTAAACCAAGTAGAGAAATGCAAAGAAAGACTACACCCCATTATGAAAGAGGTAGTGAAAAAGGAAGTTGTCAAATGGCTTGATGCAGGAATCATTTATCCAATTTCTGATAGTAAATGGGTAAGCCCAACCCAAGTCGTACCAAAAGAAATCTGGACTCACAGTAATAACCAACGAAAAAGGTGAAGCAGTACCTACTAGATTGACCACAAGATGGAGAGTTTGCATTGATTATAGAAAATTAAATGCTATGACTAAGAAAGATCATTTTCCAGTCCCATTCATTGATCAAATCTTAGAAAAATTAGCAGGTCAAAAATAATTTTGTTTCCTAGATGAGTATTCAGGATACAATCAGGTTGCCATTTATCCAGAAGATCAAGAAAAGACCACCTTTACTTGCCCATGTTGGAAACAATAGTTAAAACAAAACAAATTGACCAGAGTATAAGTTTTGATGATTAACAAATACAAATTTGAGTATGAAATAATTATTAATAATTTTAATGAATGTCTTAAGGAATAAAAATCAGCCAAGTCGATTCTCAAGTCGACTCCAACTTCGACTTAGGGTGAAGTCGATCTCGAAGTCGACTCCACATACGACTTCAATAGGTACCTGATGAACAGATTTGAAATTGGAAAATGAACATCCGAAGTCGCAGACGAAGTCGACTCCAGTATCGACTTGAGGATACACATTTCCTTCCAGCGTTGATTTTGGGACAGAGCATTCCGAAGTCGCAGTCGAAGTCAACTCCACTTGCGACTTAAGGCCAAGTCGCATATGAAGTCCACCCCAAGATCGACTTGAGTTTCTCAAGTCCAAGTCAAAAGCTCAAGCTCATTTCAAGATGAAGACAACTCAAGATATAAAGACTAATATAATTTTAAAGCGAGCAAGGAACATGAATTCACTCCAAATCATAGAAGATTTGATCATACAAGTTTCAAGATTCATAAGGTTTACAAGATTCGAAGCCAGTCCAGAACAAGATAATGCCTCTACTAGGGAAGGAAAGAAGCTAAGCAAGCAAGAGGAGAATCAACAAGGATCAAACTGATTTGGCACAAGAAAATGGTCAAGTCGCACCCCAAGTCGACTCCAAGATCGACTTGAGGCCAAATCTGAAACCAAGTCGACCCAGAACTTAGACTTGGAAACTGAAGAGCTGCCGAAGTCGCACACGAAGTCGACTCCAGCATGCGCCTTGGGCGAAGTCGCAGACGAAGTCGACTCCACCTGCGACTTGGGAAAGTAACGTTCGAATTTTTGAACGTTGGAACATTTATTGCGCGCCAACCACTTGTATAACGTTCAAAATCTTCCCTCCTCTATAAATAGACACTCAAGCAAACGTGGTTACACACAAGATAGAGTCTAAAGAGAGGAAAGAAGTGCAAGCAAGAGTCCTTATTTGCTTTTCTCTAAATTTGAGTGATTTATACACTTTCAAAGGAAGAACAAACTTCAAAGTTGTGATTTGCTTCAACGAAACACAATCGGTTGCTCCTACAGATTCTTCCTCAAGTTGAAACTTGCTACACAACTAAGTAAAGTGTAGATCTTCTTTATTCTTACACTATTGTTTTAGTGCTTGGTTTAAGTTTGGTGATTGAAACCAAGACATTGCAAGTAGAGTTGTGATTGGAGTGTAACTCATCACCTACTTGTGTTGATTGTATATGCCCCCTAGAGCTTGAATCTAGAAGAGAGCAGAGGCTCTGGTTGTATATGCCTCCTAGAGCTAGAATCTAGAAGAGAGTAGAGACTCTAGTTGTATACGTGGAATACATAGTGGAACCCAAGTCACAAGAGGTGTGAACTTGGAAGAGTGGAGTAGGGAGGTTGCCCGAACCACTATAAAATCTTGTGTTGATTTCTATTTCTGCTCTCTACATTATATTGCATACCATTTTATTTCTTCATAAAGGGGACTAGATTAATCCGGGGTAAAATTTTCTGTTTAAGTTTTAAATTTTCATAATACCCAATTCACCCCTCTCCTCTTGGGTAATTGCCATTAACTCAGGACCAACAAGTGGTATCAGAGCAGGTCTTTGAGTTAAACCAAAGAGATTTATTGACATGGCATCCCAATCGACTTCCGTTCCCTCATTTGCCGAAGGCCAATCATTTACTAGGCCACCATTGTTTGATGGGAATAATTTTGGATATTGGAAGCTACGTATGAAACAACTCATCATGGCTACAGATATGGACTCTTGGATTGCAATCCAAGACGGTGTGACTTTGCCTATTGATGAAAGAGCTTCCAAATGGACCGATGAGGAAGTGAAAATTGTAAAGAGCAATGCCAAGGCTATGAATTCATTATTTTGTGCTCTTACGGTCTCCGAATATGATAGAGTATCCTCTTGTTTAACTGCCAAAGAAATATGGGATACACTAACTTCTATCTATGAAGGAACCTCTCAAGTCCAAGGGACGAGGAGAAACATTTTGATTGGAGAATTGGAAAATTTTAGGATGTTAGAAACTGAAAATATTTCTAAAATGCTTGCTAGATTTTCCAAGATTACTAATGCCTTGAAAGGGCTAGGAAAAGCAATTTTTGAATCTGAGCAGGTCATGAAGATTCTAAGGGCACTACCCGAATCATGGACTCCAAAAATCACGGCAATAGAAGAAGCCAAGGATCTTAACACGTTGAACTTGGAAAATCTTATTAGCTCCTTAATGTCACATGAGCTGATCAAGAAAAGAAACGAAGATCATCACAAAGGCAAAAGAGTCATTGCCTTGATAGCCGCACAAGACTCGGACGACACCTCATCTTCACAAAATGACAATGAAATTGCCTTACTCACAAAACGATTCAAAAAATTTGTAAGGAAAGGCAGAAATTTCAGAAATTTTAAAGAAAGAAATTCCAAAGAGAAAAAGAAAGAAACAACAAAATGTTATCGATGCGGCGGTTCGGGACACATGCAAGCCCAATGTCCAACGCCCGAAGAAAACAAGGCAAAGGAGCAAAGAAAAGATCGATGCGACAACAAAAGATTTCAAAGAAACAAAGGAAGAGGCATGTACGTGAATGAAGAAGAATCTACAACAAATAGCTCCTCAAGTGAAGAATGTGAAGCAGATTGCACAAGAATTTGTTGCATAGAAAATACCGATATATGCTTTGCAGCCACGGAAACCTTGGAGGATCAAGCTACTTCAACGGACTGCACAAGTAGTCAAGAGGTAACCTCCAAACAGAAATCTTTTTCTACAAATGAATGTCTTAAATGTGCTGAATTAGAAGAACTTCAACAAGCTTATGATTCACTATATGAAGAAATAAAGAAATTAGGAAACAAGTTTACAATAAAGAGAAAACAATGTGATGCAGTAATAATTGTAAATGGTAAACTTGTTGAAAAATTAGATAAATTAAAAAATGAAAAGAATACATTAGAAAATGAGTTAGAGAAACTTAAAAATGAAAATGAATCCCTTGCCAAGTTCTCTAATTCAGGAGAAAATGTAAAAATGTTCTTAAAAATGACAACTAAAACTTGCAAGAAAGGACTTGGATATAATACATTTGAACAAACAAATTCTAATGCTCCAAGAAATAATGTCAAACCCATTTATACTAAACCAAAGATAAATCGAGTAGCTTGGACCAAAAGACCAACTGAGGAACGAATTACCAAGTGGCTCCCTATTTCTAGACTTTCGGGAGCTTGTAACTTTTGCAACAAGTTAGGACAAAAAATCTATCAATGTAAACTAAGAAAACTGCAAAACCTTGGTGCTAAATTGGTTTGGATGCCGAAAAGCATTGGGTTTATGACTTCAAAGGTAGATCAACTTAAACTTCAAAGGTTAAGTAACCCAAACGGACCCATAAAATGGGTACCAAAAAGGATGAGCTCCACTCAAATTAATTATTGCAGGTATGTCTTAAAGCTAAGGCCAATAACGTATGGTTTATGGATAGCGGTTGCTCAAGACATATGACAGGAGAAAAATGACTATTTCACAAGATCAACCCATGCAATGAAGGAACGATAGCTTTCGGAAATAATGAAAAAGGTAAAATAAAAGGTAAAGAAAATATCTATGGTAGTTCAAATGCATGTATTGAAAATGTTCTATTTGTTGAAGGACTCAAACATAACCTAATGAGTATTAGTCAACTATATGATAAAGGATATAAAGTTGTATTTGAATCCTCTATATGTAATGTTATTGATGATGACGAGCACATGATATTTAGTGGCAAAAGACATAGAAATGTATATTTGGTTTGCCTTGATAACCTAGAAGGAAAATGTCTAATAGCCATAGAAAATGATCCATGAAAATGGCATACAAGGCTTGGACATATAAATATATCAAATATTAAAACTTTATGGAAAAAGAATTTGGTACAAGGCTTACCAAAGCTCAAATATGATAAAGATAAGATTTGTAAAGCATGACAACTATCTAAACAACCAAAAATGTCATTTTCGACCAAACAGGAAATTTCAACAACTAGACCACTTGAATTGCTACATATGGATCTTTATGGGCCATCAGACATTTTAACTCTTGGTGGGAAAAAGTATGTGTATGTTATTGTGGATGACTTTTCTAGATTTACTTGGATTATACTCTTAGCTAGCAAAGATGAAGCATTTTCTATGTTTGTCTCGTTTTCAACTTTGGTGCAAAATGAAAAATAAAGTTTAATCATTTCCATTAGAAGTGACCATGGTGGTGAATTTGAAAATAGTTGATTCATAGAATTTTGCAATGAAAAGGGAATTCACCATACATTTTCTGCACCAAGAACTCCTCAACAAAATGGAGTTGTTGAAAGAAAAAATCGGACAATTCAAGAAATGGCTAGGACCATGCTAAACGAGAGTAAATTATCCAAGAGATTTTGGGGTGAAGCTGTAAGTACAGCTTGTCATGTATTAAACCGAGTTACCATTAGAGTAATATTGAAAAAGATCCCATATGAACTTTGGAAAGGCAGGAAACCAAACATATCATATTTTCATACTTTTGGATGTATTTGTTATGTGTTAAATAATGGAAAAACAAATTTGGGAAAACTAGATGCCAAAAGTGATGAAGCTATTTTCTTGGGTTATTCATCAAATAGCAAAGCATATAGAATTTTCAACAAAAGAAATCAAACAATAGAAGAATCAATACATGTTATTTTTGATGAATTTAACCAAACTCCGAGAAAGGAGGATGAACTAAGTGACGCAGATGATACAAAAGCAAAACAACAAGAACAACAAAAGGAAACCGACTTCAAGCCAGAAAACTCCATGGAGGAAGAGGTAAGTGAAGGTAATGATTCCTACAAACCTCAAATTGATTTAAAGTTCAAAAATGCCCATCCAATTGAGCAAGTCATTGGAAATATTTATGAAGGAGTAAAAACTAGGAGATCAAAGCAAAATATTTGTGGACAATATACATTTGTGTCAAAAATTGAACCAACCACTATTGAACAAGCTCTTAATGATGAAAACTGGGTCATTGCAATGCAAGAAGAGCTAAATCAATTTGAAAGGAATGATGTATGGAATTTAGTTCCTGGACCAAATGGTTATACCATTATTGGTACCAAATGGATATTTAGGAACAAATTGGACGAAAGCGGACTTGTAATTAGAAAAAAAGCTAGATTAGTAGCCAAAGGGTATTCCCAGGAAGAAGGGATTGATTTTGAAGAATCATATGCACCTGTGGCTAGATTAGAAGTCATTCGCATCTTACTAGCATTTGCTTCTCACATGAATTTCAAATTGTTTCGAATGGATGTGAAAAACATATTTTTGAATGGATACTTGAATGAAGAAGTATATGTTGAACAACCCCCTGGATTTGAAGAAAAGGATCAATCTAAATATGTTTATAAGTTGACCAAAGCATTATATGGACTAAAACAAGCCCCAAGAGCTTGGTATGAAAGGCTAAATAGATTTTTGATTGATCATGAATTTCAAAGAGGGAAAGTTGACACTACATTATTCATCAAATATAAAAGTAAAAATATTTTAATTGTGCAAATCTATGTAGATGATATAATATTTGGTGCTACTGATGAAACTCTATGCCAAGAATTTTCTAAGATCATGAAGAGCGAATTTGAAATGAGCATGATGGGAGAACTGAATTTCTTCCTTGGACTGCAAATCAAGCAACAAAGCGAAGGAATATTCCTAAATCAGTCCAAATACGTCAAAGAAATGCTAAAAAAATTTGGAATGCAAACTACTAAAGGAGCAAATACTCCAATGAGTTCAACAATCAAGATCAACACGGACGAAAACGGTAAATGTATCGATCAAAAGCTTTATAGAAGTATAATAGGATCATTGTTGTATTTAACTGCTTCTAGACCAGATATACTTTTCAGTGTTTGTATGTGTTCTAGATTCCAAGCATGCCCTAAAGAATCACATTTATTGGCTGTAAAGAGAATTTTTAAATATTTGATAAATACTACTAATCTTGGACTATGGTATCCAAAGGGGTCAACATTTGACTTAATCGGTTATTCGGATACGGATTTTGCTGGCTACAAAGTAGATAGAAAAAGTACTAGTGGAACCTGTCAATTTCTTGGAAATATGTTGGTTTCATGGTATTCAAGGAAACAAACCAGTATTGCTCTATCTACTGCAGAAGCCGAATATATAGCCGCCGGAAGCTGTTGTGCCCAACTACTTTGGATGAAACAACAATTAAAAGACTATGACATTGATTATTACAATATTCCTATTAGATGTGATAACACAAGTGCTATATGTTTGACAAAGAATCCTGTATTGCATTCAAGAACCAAGCATATAGATGTAAGACATCATTTTATTCGAGAACATGTTGAAAATCATGATATTTGTTTGGAATATGTGAAAACTGAGGAACAAGTTGCTGACATTTTTACCAAGCCATTAGCAAAGGAATCATTTTATAAAATTAGAAATGAAATGGGAATGATTGAATTAAATTAAAGGAAATTATACAAGAAAATCAAATCTGAAAAAGGTCAAGTCGATGAGTCAAGTCGACTCCGGGAAAGCCAAGTCGACTCCAGTGAAGTCGACTTAGGAGATGTGAAGTCGACTCCGCCTCTGAGGCGAAGTCGACTCTGAGGGGTCGAAGTCGACTTCGCCTAGGGCAAAGTCGACTCCGCACGCGCGACCGTCCGCCTTCTCTCCTTTTTTCTTTCCTTCTTCTTCTTCTTCCTCTTATTTTTCCCGCGCCGTTTCTCCCCTTTCCGGCGCTTTCTCTCCGGCGTTGGTCTCTCTCTTTCTCCCTGTTCTCCGGCATTTCTCCGGCAGCTGCATCTCTCTATCATTCTCTCCTTCTCTCTCACTCTCTGTCTTTCTCTCTCTCTCATTCTGTGAAACCCCAACCATATGCGCGTCATTTCGACCGTATACGCGTCATTTCGATATTTGTAATTTTGTAATTATTTTATGAATAAATGAAAATTCATGAATTATATTGATGGATATGTATATTGGAGATTGAAATAATGCAATTACGAATTTAACCCGTGAATAGCGACGTGAATAGTGACATGAATAGTAACTGGGGACTAAGACACGTGATTAAGGGTTAATCACTTGGATTAACTTAATCAAAAAAAGACGAAATAGAGATTTAATCACTACAAGACAAAATAGCAATTCTTTTGGATATTTTAATCCAAGTTTGGATTTTTGTGGAAAAATAGAAAAAAATTCATAAATTGCAATCCGGGCGTCGAAATTCGATGAAATTTTTTATGGATGGTTAAAAATTCATGATGAACATGATGAATGGGTTAAGATGTGATGAAAATCACAAATCAAAGTTCAAGATGAAACGTCAAAACAAGATAAAAAAGTAGCTAACTTTTTAATAAAAGCTACTTTTGACTTTTTAAATAAAATAAATAAATAAAAATAAAAAAATTAAATGAATGGCTGCTGATACAGGGATGTTGCAGGGGGAGAAGCTGGAAAAGTTGACCAAAATCAATGGTCAAAATTCATCCTAATCAAAGATCAATGCCTATGATTAATTTAGCTTAATTTAATTAATTTTAAAAATCAAAAAAATAGGTAGAAAATTAGGGCTGCTATAGGGGGGCTGGAGCAGGCCTAGGGTAGCTGCTCTTGGCTCAAGGCATCTTTGCAAATTATAAAAAAACACATTTTGCAATTTTACACCTTGAGCTAGAAGGGGTAAATTGCAAATTCATGAAAAATGGACCCCCTATAAATAGAGGAGCAGGCCATGGACGAAATTCACAGCCATACCAGCTCAAAAATCACTTCAGAAACTTCATTTTCCATCCCCATACGTTTTAGCCTTGAAGAATAGAAGGTTGGAGAGAAAAAGTGTGAGAAAAAGTGGTATATCTCCACTTCGGGTAAGTGATTTCTACCCAAATTTTTTTTGCATGTTAAGTAAGGTAAAACCATGCTTAGATAATGCCCAAGCATGAGAAAATAAGTATAGATATAATGTTCAAATGGAATTATGCCATAACATCAAAAATTTGGAGCGACGATAGGGTATTTGAGAAAATAGCATATGGTATGTGAAAATAATGCTCCAAAATTTATAAATGATGATTTGGGATGTATGATTATGATAAATATGATGTTGGAATGATGAAATATTAATTTCATGTTTTTTAGAATTAAGGATTACGCTTAAGTGAATTTATGTTGATTTTTAGTATATGGAGAAAATGATGTTTTTGGCCAAGTAAATGATGATAAATTCAAAATGTATGAAATGTACTATGATATACTAGGCATAAGGTATGTCATGGTATTTTTTATTTTTGGAAAAAAAATCAATTTTTGGAACCCAAGAACAGTAACCACGTCTCTATGAACAGTAACTCGGACGAACAGTGATCTACTACAGTAATTTGCTACAGTAACAGCGTGATTTTGAAAAAAAATTTGAGATTAATATTTAATTATAAGGATGAAAATTTTGAAGAACCTATGGATAAAAAAATATCCACATAAAGAGATAATGCCCAAATAATATAGAGCATGCATGGGAAGCAGCTTGAATAAAAGAAATGAAAATATCGTTTCTCCTTGAATAGGAAAAGGAAAAGAGAAGGTCGAAGACACCTCCTAAGAAGGTAAGCAAGTTATATGTTTTGCAAATTCCTACTAAAATGCTTGAAATTGTTGGTGAATTTCTTTATAAAATTTATTTAAGGTTGGCCATACCTATAACTGCTTTACATGAACTGAAGTTCGTTTTGTGAAATTGTTTATTAAATGCTTTTTATGAAATTGTTTATGATTTGCAAATATCATGCCGGCATGTGTATGAGAATGAGCATGTGCACAAGGAATAGGCCTTAGTCGAGGTACTAAGCGGACCGGATGTCCTCCTCGCTATTGCCAAGTCGCTTAATAGGCCCAGGCCGGCGGCGACCTCCCTGAAATAGGAGCATGTATGGGATGGGCGCCTAGCTAGCGTCGCATCTAAAGGAATGTCATGAATGCTATGTATGCATTGCATTTGCATTTTATGAAATGCATGAAAATGATTGAAAAATTATGTATAGCTTGCTTACTGAGTATTATTACTCACCCATGCTTTTTCAACAACAGACAGGAAAAGATGATGAAGGCAGCATGTAAAATGACATGTAGTTTTGATGAAATCTTGTATATGTAAATTTTATGTAAAGACAATGATGATAATTTTGAGATGAAAAGGGAATATTTTTATTCCAATGAAAATTTTTATGGAATAGTTTTTTATCATAACTGTGTTATGTGAAATATACTTCAAATTGGATGAATGATGGGAATTTTCCATGTATTGATGAAAAAAAAAATTCCTGCCGTGTGATCAGGGCAACAATCCTGAGTCACGTTTACCAATCGAAACGATCCCGGAGTAAGGCTTCTAGGCACCTCGGTTCGGGGCGCGACAGAAGGTTGTATCATAGCAAGGATTGGTAAATAGGCGGGAGAAGGAGAAAATAAATGATGTTGAAAGGATAAGTTTGATACCACAGAAGTTGGTATCAGAGCATGAATTGGTAAATAGGCAGAGAAGGAAAGAAATGACTAAGCTAGAATACATGAAATTATGATTATGACTGATTTCTTTATTATTGATGAATATTGATGTTATACTAATAAATGTTTCATGAAGTTGAAAATGCCGCTCACTAGAGCTAAAGCAAGTGCCAACAAAGGAAAGGCCCCGATGGAAGAATTAGTCTATCAGGCAAGGGGCGAAGCCAGTAAAAGGACTAGTAGGGTAGAATCTGAGGAGCAATCCTCTAGGACCCGCCCACGGTGAGAGGAAAGCCCTAGACCTCAAGCAGAGGTCAATATAGAAGAAAAAATTGTTGCGGCTATCGAAAAAGCTATGCAGCAATGGACAGCCCAGGCTGCTGGGTTCTTGCAAGAAATGAGGAACCAGCAAGCCCCACCATCAAGAGGAGATGGGGAAAGACCAGGGCCCTCGGCCAATCCCGGCACGTCAAGGGGAGTGGAGGATAGTCTCCTTGAGGCCGACAGAAAGGCTATCAATGCCTTTCTTGCTCAGAGACCGCCCAAGTTTGCAGCGGAACCGGACCCCCTCATTGCAGAGCAATGGATTACGGAAATTAAGAAATTATTTAGAATATCACCCTGCAATGGTCAGCAAAAAGTGTTGTGCGCTACCCACCTGCTGATAAAAGATGCTTATGAATGGTGGGAAACGCTGATGGTCACTATGCCACATCCAGAGCAAGTTTCGTGGCATGAGTTTTTGGAGGAATTCAATAAAGAATATCTCCCTGTAGGGCTACAGAGCCAGAGGGTGATAGAATTCGAAAAGCTTTACCAAGGCAGGATGACAGTCACAGAATATGCTACAAAATTCAATGCTTTGGTAAGATATGTTGTAACACCCCATTCAAAGAATTACTCAAGAACTAGTCAATGGGTACTATACTACACAATCTAGGAAAAATTCGGCAGCATCTCCCCATAACATACAAGGGGGTAATATGGAATACATGACCTGATATTCATAACATTTCCATCTGTAACATTCAATCCTATTTATATACTTGCATCTTTATATAATAAGAACATTCATATAGAAGGAAATCATTAAATATTTTCCTTACACAACAAACAGATATAATAGTCATGCATATGTGCATCAACAAGGATTATAATCCAATCTGAAATACCAAATACATTATAGTTGTCAAAGCGAATCCGCCTAAATAATTGTCTACATATATGATTATCAAAAAGAGCACAAATCTAAAAGAACTGAAATCCACATATTGTGCTAGGGTCTCTCATGTTTGATCTTCAACTTGTCCCATCCTTAAGTTCCCCTTCTGACCTGCGATCTAAAAGCACATAACAAATGATATGAGTCTAAATAGACCCAGTAAGTAGATAGTGGTTAGCACAAAATGGAAATAAGCATAATGATGGATGCTCATATAGTGATGAAGCTAATACACATGGGTCCAATACCCACTCCCAAGATCGTATGCATATAACCATACACACAAATTGAACAACACAACCAATCATCTACTCATGTCCATCAAGGGCCATGAACAACCCTCTCCTCATGTCAATCAGGGGCCATGAACAACCCTTACAACCAACTATTTGAGATAACACATCATACATAACAGACAATGAAACACGTCGCAAACCACGCATACAACATCAACACAATTCAGATTCAACACATAGATCTGTCACACAAGCATTTTATCAAACACATGATAGGTGCGAAATGAAAGAACCTTCAATTCATACTCTCGATTGGGGCAAATCAATTCATGTCACATTCCAACAATATAAAACTGCGAAGAAGTCTTTTACATCATAGAAATCGCGCATTCAAAGTAAATTCCCCATGAACCCTAACTGTTACGAACTCTACGCCTAATACCATGGAGTCGTTAGAAGCTATACATTCCATCTAGCCTCGCATCGCGTTTAACATAAAATTTCATCACTAAATCGAGAAGGGGCGACATCTACTTACCTTGATCGTGATCCCTCCCAAGACAGCGACCCTAGGTGTGGACTGCAGAAATTCGGAGCCTTGGAGCTTCCTGGACTCGGATCTATGGCCTTCAAGGCAGTTGGTATAGTTTCCCTCAAGAGATCACGGGTGGTTCGAACTGAGTGGAAGAGAAAGTAGAAGAGGAACGAAGAACCAGAAGAGGAGGAGGAGAAAACGCGGTCGGGCGCGAAATGGGAATGAAGCCCTAGAGCGCGGGCCGCTAATGTTAATAGGATCCATTGAGTCGGGTCGGGGCATGGGTCGGGTCCAGCCGCAATTAGTAATTTAATTCCCCGCTCCTACAACTTAATAATTAAAAATTTCTCCGGGGGCGCTGCCCCCTTACCCCCGCGACCTGACCGGTCAGGTCGAACCCCGTACCTACTCTGCGAAGGAAAAAAAAATAGTTATAGTGCTTAACAATGACACGCTAATCATACACATTAAAATTTATACTCAGTGTTCTAAGATCATAATACATGCATATATGTTATGCATCCATTAACATTATAAACTCCTAGTGGCATGTTCATAAGTTATCTCATAAATAGAGAAGGGTCATAATGAAAATAAAATAAAATAAAATACCTGGTCCTTACATATGTTCCATGGATTGCCAATGTACCGGAGAATAAGGCACAAAGGTTCCAAAGGGGATTGAGACCCCAGCTAAGAGAGGGGTTAGCCCCATTATTAATAAAGGACTATACCTCTAGCATTGAGAGGGCTAGGGCATTGGAGATGGAGTCTATGAGGACTTAGGAGCATAGGCAAGCTCAAAAATAATTCTTTTCAGCCTCTAAGGAAGGTGAGGCTAATAAAGGAAAAAGGGGAATCGCCGAGAGAAAGAAGATCGGCGACAAGACACAGAGCACCCTGACTTGCAGAACTTGCCACAAACGCCATTCAGGCGAATGTTTACAAGGAACGGGGAAATGCTACAAATGTGGCCAAGCGGGTCCTGTGGCCCGGGACTGCGGGACCGATGAAGCCAAGATAATAAAGTGCTTCAACTGTGGTCAAGTCAGACACATTTCGCCCAATTGTCCGAATAAGCCACAAGGAGCACAAGCTCGAGGGAGGCCAGCCCAACAAAAAGTCCCCGCCATTGCTAATCGACCCGGTACTGCTGCCAACCCAGTGCGTGTCCAAGCCCTCACCCGAACGGAGTCACAAGAGATGGAGGAAAAAGTGATTACAGGTATGATTTACATTTTGGGAAATTCTGCAGTAGCTTTATTTGATTCTGGAGCTACGCATTCATTTATATCATACCAATTCGTAATCACACACGCACTTCGGGTAGAGGAAACTAATAGTATTATACATGTAGAATCCCCAGTATATAGATTGGCAAGTATAAATCAAATCTGCAAAGCATGTCCTATCAGGATAGGGACAAAAATATTAGAAGCTGATCTAATCCTATTACCCATGACAGAGTTTGATGTCATATTAGGGATGGATTGGCTAAGTCAATGGGGTGCAACAATTGATTGTAGAAATAAAAAGGTGCAATTTGAAGCACCAAAAGATGAAATAGAGATCAGTAAAATAAGACAGCCAGAAAACACAATAAGGATGGTATCAGCTATGAAAGCAGCTAAGCTGATGCGCCAACAATGTACAGCTTATCTGATCTCTATAAACACAATAAGAGATGGGGTACTTATGGAACAAATTCCAGTGGTAAAGGAATTTCCAGATATTTTTCCAAAAGAGCTATGTAATTTACCACCAGAAAGAGAGATGGATATGGAGATAGAAATTATTCCAGGAACAGCCCCAATATCTTAGGCCCCATATAGGATGGCACCAGCCGAATTGGCTGAGTTGAAAGTACAAATTCAAGATTTATTAGATAAGGGGTTTATTAGACCCAGTGCATCACCTTGGGGAGCTCCAGTATTATTTGTAAGGAAAAAGGATGGGAGTTTGAGACTCTGTATTGATTACAGAGAATTGAACAAAGTAATAGTAAAAAATAAGTACCCACTCCCAAGAATAGATGATCTTTTTTATCAGTTAAAAAGAGCTTCTACATTTTCAAAAATTGATTTACAGTCAGGTTACCACCAGTTGAGGATATGTCCAAAGGACATCCATAAAACAGCATTCAGAACAAGATATGGGCATTATGAATTCTTAGTCATGTCATTTGGACTAACGAATGCCCCAGCTGTGTTTATGGATATGATGAACAGAATTTTTCGAGAATTTTTAGATCAATTTGTGGTGGTATTCATTGATGATATATTGATTTATTCAAAGACAGAAGAAGAACATGAGAAGCATTTAAGGATAGTGTTGGAAATTCTTCGAAGGGAGAAATTATATGCTAAATTCAAAAAATGTGAGTTTTGGTTGAAACAGGTAGCCTTTCTCGACCACATTATATCCGAGAAAGGAGTACAAGTAGATCCTCAAAAGATCGAGACAATAACAAAGTGGCCACAACCAACAAATATCACGGAAATAAGAAGTTTCCTAGGGTTAGCTGGCTACTACAGAAGATTTGTGGAAGGATTCTCACAATTGTCAGCTCCACTCACAAAGCTGACAAGGAAAGGAGTTAGGTATGAATGGACACAGGAATGTGAGAATAGCTTCCAAGAATTAAAGAAAAGACTGGTAAAAGCTCCAATTCTAACACTACCTATGGAGAAGGAAGGGTTTGTGATCTATAGTGATGCCTCAAAGAAAGGATTAGGATGTGTACTGATGCAAAATGGAAAAGTTATATTATACGCATCCCAACAACTCAAGCCAAATGAGGTAAACTATCCAACCCATGATTTAGAACTGGCAGCAGTAGTCTTTGCCCTAAAAATTTGGAGACATTATTTATATGGAGTTAAATGTGAGGTCTATACTGATCATAACAGCCTCAAATATATTTTTACTCAAAAGGAATTAAATATGAGGCAAAGAAGATGGCTCGAGTTACTAAAGGATTATGACCTCGACATTTTATATCATCCAGGCAAAGCCAATATAGTAGCCGATGCGCTAAGTAGAAATGTTAGCTTAGCACATCTCATCACAAAGGAAGAAGGGCTACTACAAGAATTGAGACAATTAGAGCTAATTGTAATCCCACATAGGGTACAAGTCAGATTGTCTCAATTACAAATCCAGTCAAATTTATTTAAGCAAATTAAAATGACTCAACAAGAAAATGGGGATTTCAAGAATTATATGGAGAAAATGATCAAGAAAAATCCCAGTGAATACATACAAGATGAACATAGGATGTACAGATATAGGGGTCGTCTATGTATACCCAATTAAGAGGAAGTAAAGGAACAAATATTGAAAGAAGCACATTTCTCTCCATTTTCGATGCATCCAGGTAGCACCAAGATGTATCAAGACATCAAAAAGATGTATTGGTGGAATAATATGAAAAGAGAAATTGCTGAATATGTGGCTAAGTGCCTAACATGTCAAAGGGTTAAGGCTGATCATCAAAGAACCCCTGGAAAATTACAGTCGCTAGAAATTCCAGAATGGAAATGGGATGATATTACTATGGATTTTATTGAAGGGTTGCCAAGAACCCATAATGGAAATGATGCTATATGGGTCATAGTAGATAGATTATCAAAGGTGGCTCATTTCCTAGCCATCACGAAAAATTTTACTGCTGAGCGACTGGCTAAAATTTATTATAAGGAGATAGTGAGACTGCATGGAGTACCTAAGTCAATAGTTTTCGATCGTGATTCCAGTTTTACATCTCGATTTTGGAAAAGATTACATCAAACCTTAGGCATACAGCTGAAATTCAGCACAACATTTCATCCTCAAACTGATGGGCAGACAGAAAGGGTAAATCAAACAGTAGAGGATATATTAAGAATGTGCACAGTAGAATTTGGAGAATCATGGGATGAATATTTGGCTATGGCAGAATTTTCTTATAACAACAGTTATCAAGCAAGTATTCAAATGGCTCCATTTGAAGCTTTATATGGACGAAAATGCAGAACTCCTCTAAACTGGGATGAAGTGGGAGAAAGAAAATTGGCTCCAGACCTCTCAAAGAGAATGGCAGAAAAAGTTCAAGTGATTCGCCAGTGTATACTCACAGCCCAGAGCAGGCAAAAGAGTTACACCGATTGCAAAAGAAGGGATTTAAATATCCAAGTTGGGGATCACGTATTTGTTAAGGTAACGCCATTCAAAGGAGTCACCCGGTTTGGAAAGAGGGGAAAACTAAACCCAAGATATATTGGGCCCTTTGAAGTTTTGGAAAAGATAGGCAACCTAGCCTATAGAATAGCTCTGCCACCAGCCCTCAGTGCCATCCACAATGTGTTTCACATCTCCATGCTAAGGAAATATGTTTCCGATCCTACCCATGTGTTGATAGCAGATAATTTGCCAATCCAAGAACATTTAAACTATGAGGAAAGACCAATTAAAATATTGAATTTCAAGATCAAGAAGCTTCGGAACAGAGAGATCGAATATGTAAAGGTACAATGGAATCGATATTCAGAATCCGAAGCTACTTGGGAGTTATGAGAAGAAGTTGAAAGAAAATATCCTCAATTATTTAAGGAAAGATAGGTTTCGGGACGAAACCTATTGTAAGGGGGGGAGAATTGTGAAACCCCGACCATATGCGCGTTATTTCGACCGTATATGCGTCATTTCGATATTTGTAATTTTGTAATTATTTTATGAATAAATGAAAATTCATGAATTATATTGATGGATATGTATATTGGAGATTGAAATAATGCAATTACGAATTTAACCCGTGAATAGCGATGTGAATAGTGACATGAATAGTAACTGGGGACTAAGACACGTGATTAAGAGTTAATCACTTGGATTAACTTAATCATAAAAAGACAAAATAGAGATTTAATCACTACAAGACAAAATAGCAATTCTTTTGAATATTTTAATCCAAGTTTGGATTTTTGTGGAAAAATAGAAAAAAATTCATAAATTGCAATCCGGGCGTCAAAATTCGATGAAATTTTTTATGGATGGTTAAAAATTCATGATGAACATGATGAATGGGTTAAGATGTGATGAAAATCACAAATCAAAGGTCAAGATGAAACGTCAAAATAAGATCAAAAAGTAGCTAACTTTTTAATAAAAGCTACTTTTGACTTTTTAAATAAAATAAATAAATAAAAATAAAAAAATTAAATGAATGGCTGCTGCTACAGGGATGTTGCAGGGGAAGAATCTGGAAAAGTTGACCAAAATCAATGGTCAAAATTCATCCTAATCAAAGATCAATGCCTATGATTAATTTAGCTTAATTTAATTAATTTTAAAAATCAAAAAAATAGGTAGAAAATTAGGGCTGCTATAGGGGGGCTGGAGCAGGCCTAGGGTAGCTGCTCTTGGCTCAAGGCATCTTTGGAAATTATAAAAAAACACATTTTGCAATTTTACACCTTGAGCTAGAAGGGGTAAATTGCAAATTCATGAAAAATGGACCCCCTATAAATAGAGGAGCAGGCCATGGACGAAATTCACAGCCATCCCAGCTCAAAAATCACTTGAGCAACTTCATTTTCCATCCCCATACGTTTTAGCCTTGAAGAATAGAAGGTTGGAGAGAAAAAGTGTGAGAAAAAGTGGTATATCTCCACTTCGGGTAAGTGATTTCTACCCAAATTTTTTTTGCATGTTAAGTAAGGTAAAACCATGCTTAGATAATGCCCAAGCATGAGAAAATAAGTATAGATATAATGTTCAAATGGAATTATGCCATAACATCAAAAATTTGGAGCGACGATAGGGTATTTGAGAAAATAGCATATGGTATGTGAAAATAATGCTCCAAAATTTATAAATGATGATTTGGGATGTATGATTATGATAAATATGATGTTTTCATGATGATATATTAATTTCATGATTTTTAGAATTAAGGATTACGCTTAAGTGAATTTATGTTGATTTTTAGTATATGGAGAAAATGATTTTTTTGGCCAAGTATATGATGATAAATTCAAAATGTATAAAATTTCCTATGATATACTAGGCATAAGGTATGTCATGGTATTTTTTATTTTTGGAAAAAATATCAATTTTTGGAACCCATGAACAGTAACCACGTCTCTGTGAACAGTAACTCGGACGAACAGTGATCTGCTACAGTAATTACTACAGTGATGTGCTACAATAATTTGTTACAGTAACAGCGTGATTTTGAAGAAAATTTGAGATTAATATTTAATTATAAGGATGAAAATTTTGAAGAACCTATGGATAAAAAAATATCCACATAAAGAGATAATGCCCAAATAATATAGAGCATGCATGGGAAGCAGCTTGAATAAAAGAAATGAAAATATCGTTTCTCCTTGAATAGGAAAAGGAAAAGAGAAGGTCGAAGACACCTCCTAAGAAGGTAAGAAAGTTATATGTTTTGCAAATTCCTACTAAAATGCTTGAAATTGTTGGTGAATTGCTTTATAAAATTTATTTAAGGTTGGCCATACCTATAACTGCTTTACATGAACTGAAGTTCGTTTTGTGAAATTGTTTATTAAATGCTTTTTATGAAATTGTTTATGATTTGCAAATATCATGCCGGCATGTGTATGAGAATGAGCATGTGCACGAGGAATAGGCCTTAGTCGAGGTAGTAAGCGGACCGGATGTCCCCCTCGCTATTGCCAAGTCGCTTAATAGGCCCAGGCCGGCGGCAACCTCCCTGAAATGGGAGCATGTATGGGATGGGCGCCTAGCTAGCGTCACATCCAAAGGAATGTCATGAATGCTATGTATGCATTACATTTGCATTTTATGAAATGCATGAAAATGATTGAAAAATTATGCATAGCTTGCTTACTAAGTATTATTACTCACCCATGCTTTTTCAACAACAGACAGGAAAAAATGATGAAGGCAACATGTAAAATGACATGTAGTTTTGATGAAATATTGTATATGTAAATTTTATGTTAAGACAATGATGATAATTTTGAGATGAAAAGGGAATATTTTTATTCCAATGAAAATGTTTATGGAATAGTTTTTTATCATAACTGTGTTATGTGAAATATATTTCAAATTGGATGAATGATGGGAATTTTCAATGTATTGATGAAAAAAAAAAAATCCTGCCATGTGATCAGGGCAACAATCCTGAGTCACGTTTACCAATCAAAATGATCCCGGAGTAAGGCTTCTAGGGAACTCGGTTCGGGGCGCCACACATTCTCTCCCTCTCAGTCTCACTCTCTGCCTCTCTCTCATCCCTTTCTATCTCTCAAGTTGCTGTCTCTCTCCCTTTGATTTAATTGCTCTCCATTTACTCTCTCTCTCTGCTCACACCTCCTGCACCACTGTCTCTCTCTTTGTCCCTTTACCTCTCTAAATTCCAAAACCAATGGCTCCAAAGACTAGACCTCCCAAGTTAGCTGTCTCAAAGCCCTCTCTCAAACCTGTTCCCCGACAGTCTACATCCCGTACCCACGATGAAGTACCTAAGAGACAACGTACTTCCTCAAAGCGAGCCCGGGAAGAACCATCCACTTCTACTGGCCGCCGAGTGCATTTTCAAACGGGAACTCCGTCAACCACAGCTGGTCGTGAGGAACAACCCCAAACCTCACACAGCACTCAATCTGGGGCAAGAAGGAAAGGCAACATAGCTGGGAAAGCTAAAGTGTTGAAAATGTCGACTACGTACTTCAAAACCGAACTCCAGCATAGTCGGTTCTATAAACACTTCTACGAGCGGAAGGTATTCATTCCTAAAATTATTGATTTCAAGTTTCTGAAAGATTATGGGTCAGATATAGAAGATCTATTGGAATTCCAAGGTTGGACCAAGTTGCTAAAGGAAGATGAAAGAGTCTATCCGGATCTAACCAGGATTTTCTACTACTTATGGGATGAGGAATACTATAGCAGTTTTGTAAAAGGAGTTAACATGTTCTTTGGAGTTGGGGTAACTCCAAATTTGGAAGGATCAATGATAAACATCGGACAGATACTTGAGGTTCCGCATGTAGATGAGCCACTCCCTACAGACCTCTCACTTGATCAGATATATAATCAGCTCACTCGGAGCAATAAATATCATCCAGGGATCAAGTTTCTGCATTACATGAATCTGTCTCCAAGGCTACGGGTTCTATGTCTGTTGATAGCCCACTGCATCTACCCTAAGGGCGGAGGACGGAATCAACTGAACCCTCAAGAAGCTGGGATACTATGGAAAATCGTGAACAGGGTAAAAGTCAGTCTTCCCCGTTTGTTCATTGAAGCCCTCAGCTGCAGAAAGGACAATCCACGGGGAGTTCTACCCTACAGCACCTGGATCACAAAGATTCTTGAGCATTTTGAAGTGGATCTTGAAGGCGAGCCCTTCAAAGTACTAAATCCACTAATGCAATCAACAAGGCATTGATCCAGAGAATGAAGATCAATGTGCATGAAATCAGGGCCGAAGCAGAAGCTCCTAAAGAGGAAAGACGAGCACATACTGAGGGGTAGCAGCCTCCAGAAGCCCAACCGGCTCCACCACAGGATATCCCTGAGGAGCCAGTCTCTCCCATGTCACTTGGATCCTTCTCTCCACGGGGATCAGCCATTCCAGATCCGGCACCTCAACCATCATATCAGGACAACTCTACAGACCATTCGAGATGAAATAGCTACCCTACGAGATGAAATGGGTCAACAGGAAAACAAAGTTACCAGTCTCATCTGGAGTCCTCACAGCCATCATGGACATGCATTCCCGACAAGATCGTATCGATCGGGAAATGCGCACTATCAGATACCATCTAGCATCTGGGCGTCACCATAATCAGCCCATACCCGAACTAGATCCGTTTGAATCCGGGTCAGTTCATCGAGATCCAACCCCCCCCCCACCTGTTTCATCCTTCTACTCGTCTGCTCATGTTCGACCCGTCAAACCTACTCAATCTTCATATCCCATTTCCAAATTTCAATTCACCAAATCCTTGGTAATTGAATCTCATTTTGAGTGATTGACAAAAAGGGGGAGATAGAATAGAGTTTTGAGTGAGTTTTAGGACATGACATAGGTTTTAGAGTTTTTGGGTTGGGTAGCTTGTATATAAGTTTTATTTTGCTTTGCATTGTAATCTGTATGAATCATGATGATATGAAATATGTTTTATGCTCAAATATTTATTTCATGCTCTGTTTAAAAGATATTTGATGCTCTGTTTTGAAAATTATATAAATATATTTTTCTCGAAAGGTAAAAACTCAAATTAGTTTTGTCAATCATCAAAAAGGGGGAGATTGTTGGAAACAATAGTTAAAACAAAATAAATTGACCAGAGCATAAGTTTTGATGATTAACAAATACAAATTTGAGTATGAAATAATTACTAATAATTTTATTGAATGTCTTAAGGAATGAAAATCAGCCAAGTCGATTCCCAAGTCGACTCCAACTTCGACTTAGGGTGAAGTCGATCTCGAAGTCGACTCGACATACGACTTCAACAGGTACCTGATGAACAGATTTGAAATTGGAAGATGAACATCCGAAGTCGCAGACGAAGTCGACTCCACTTGCGACTTGGAAGCCAAGTCGCAGACGAAATCGACTCCAGTATCGACTTGAGGATACACATTTTCTTCCAGCATTGATTTTGAGACAGAGCATTCCGAAGTCGCAGTCGAAGTCGACTCCACTTGCGACTTAAGGCCAAGTCGCATATGAAGTCGACCCCAAGATCGACTTGAGTTTCTCAAGTCCAAGTCAAAAGCTCAAGCTCATTTCAAGATGAAGACAACTCAAGATATGAAGACTAATATAATTTTAAAGCGACCAAGGAACATGAATTCATTCCAAATCATAGAAGATTTGATCATACAAGTTTCAAGATTCACAAGGTTTACAAGATTCGAAGCCAGTCCAAAACAAGATAATGCCTTTATTAGGGAAGGAAAGAAGCTAAGCAAGCAAGAGGAGAATCAACAAGGATCAAACTGATTTGGCACAAGAAAGTGGTCAAGTTGCACCCCAAGTCGACTCCAAGATCGACTTGAGGCCAAGTCTGAAACCAAGTCGACCCAGAACTTAGACTTGGAAACTGAAGAGCTGCCGAAGTCGCACACGAAGTCGACTCCAGCATGCACCTTGGGCGAAGTCGCAGACGAAGTCGACTCCACCTGCGACTTGGGAAAGTAACGTTCGAATTTTTTAATGTTGAAACATTTATTGCGCGCCAACCACTTGTATAACGTTCAAAATCTTCCCTCCTCTATAAATAGACACTCAAACAAACGTGGTTACACACAAGATAGAGTCTAAAGAGAGGAAAGAAGTGCAAGCAAGAGTCCTTATTTGCTTTTCTCTAAATTTGAGTGATTTATACACTTTCAAAGGAAGAACAAGCTTCAAAGTTGTGATTTGCTTCAACGAAACACAATCGGTTGCTCCTACAGATTCTTCCTCAAGTTGAAACTTGCTACACAACTAAGTAAAGTGTAGATCTTCTTTATTCTTACACTATTGATTGTTTTAGTGCTTGGTTTAAGTTTGGTGATTGAAACCAAGACATTGCAAGTAGAGTTGTGATTGGAGTGTAACTCATCACCTACTTGTGTTGATTGTATATGCCCCCTAGAGCTTGAATCTAGAAGAGAGCAGAGGCTCTGGTTGTATATGCCTCCTAGAGCTAGAATCTAGAAGAGAGTAGAGACTCTAGTTGTATTCATGGAATACATAGTGGAATCCAAGTCACAAGAGGTGTGAGCTTGGAAGAGTGGAGTAGGGAGGTTGCCCGAACCACTATAAAATCTTGTGTGTTGATTTTTATTTCTGCTCTTTACATTATATTGCATACCATTTTGTTTCTTCATAAAGGGGACTAGATTAATCCGGGGTAAAAGTTTTTGTTTAAGTTTTAAATTTTTATAATACCCAATTCACCCCTCCCCTCTTTGGTAATTGCCATTGACTCGGGACCAATAGCCCATACGGCACATTTGCATTTAGGAGAATGCCATTCGGGCTATGCAACGCACCGGCGACTTTTCAAAGGTGTATGATGGCAATCTTCTCAGATATGGTAGGGGAATTTCTTGAAATTTTTATGGATGATTTTTCACTTTTTGGTGAGCCATTCGACATTTGTTTGTAAAATTTAGAAAAAGTACTAAAAAGATGTATAGAAAAGAATCTAGTACTGAGTTGGGAAAAGAGCCATTTTATGGTTAATGAAGGAATAGTTCTCGGCCATATAGTCTCAGAACGAGGGATAGAAGTGGATAAAGCTAAAATCGATTTAATTACTAATCTACCTCCTCCAACCTCAGTGAGACAGGTTCGATCATTCCTAGGTCATGCTGGTTTCTATCGCCGATTTATTCAAGATTTTTCTAAAATCTCTAGACCGTTAACAAGTTTATTATGTAAAGATTCTCCGTTTAACCTAGATGAATCGTGCTTGAAGGCATTTGAGCTACTAAAAGAAGCATTAACTAAAGCTCCAATGCTTCAAACCCCTGATTGGTCCCTACCATTTGAAATTATGTGTGATGCCTCTGATTTTGCTGTTGGGGTTATTTTAGGGCAAAGGGTAAATAAGAGGCCTGTTGTAATTTATTATGCAAGTCATACACTTACTGATGCCCAAATCAATTATACCACCACAGAAAAAGAACTGCTTGCAGTAGTATTTGCCCTTGAAAATTTTCGTTCTTATCTATTAGGAGCTAAAGTTATTATCTACTCAGATCATTCAGCCTTGAAATATCTATTATCTAAAAAAGAGGCAAAACCAAGACTCATTAGATGGATTCTCTTATTACAGGAATTTGATCTTGAAATTCGAGATAAAAAAAGTTATGAAAATGTAGTCGATGATCATCTTTCTCGAATTATTACACCAAAGAGCACATCTATAAATGACTCTTTTCCAGATGAGTATCTTTTAGCCATTACTCAAACATCGCCTCCATGGTTTGCACACATTGTCAATTATAAAGCAGTAGGGCAGATTCCAAAAGATTGGACAAAGCAAGAAAGAGATAGATTCTTTGCTCAAGATAAATATTATATTTGGGAAGATCCGGAACTTTTTAAAATTTGTTTTGATAATATTATTCGCAGATGTGTTCCGGAAAATGAACAACAAAGTATTTTGAATTTTTGCCACAATCTTGAATGTGGGGGCCACTTTTCAGGAAAGAAAACAGCAGCTAAGGTGTTGCAATGTGGTTTTTATTGGCCAACTCTTTTTAAAGATGCTTACAACTTTAGCCAATCTTGCATTAAATGTCAAATGATAGGAAATATTATAAAAAGAAATATGATGCCTTTGAACCCTATTCTTGTCGTTGAAATATTTGATGTACGGGGAATAGATTTTATGGGACCATTTCCACCATCTTATGGATATGAGTACATCTTAGTGGCAGTAGATTATGTATCTAAATGGATTGAGGCTGCTGCAACTAGGACTAATGACCACAAGGTAGTTTTAAAATTCATCCAAAAAAATATTTTTTCTCGATTTGGTTTTCCTAGGGCCATCATTAGCGATGGAGGAACACATTTTACCAATTATCAGTTCAGAGCCCTACTAAGGAAATATGGAATCACCCATAAGATAGCCACAGCTTACCATCCTCAAACCAGTGGTCAAGTAGAAGTTTCTAATAGGGAAATTAAAAATATATTGCAAACGACTGTTAGGCCCGATCGTAAAGATTGGTCAGATAGATTAGATGATGCTTTATGGGCCTATAGAACAGCATTTAAAACACCTATTGGAATGTCTCCTTTCAGGTTAGTGTATGGAAAAGCTTGCCATCTTCCTGTGGAATTAGAACATAAGGCTTACTGGGCTATCGAGCAATACAATTTGGATTTAAATACTGCAGGATCACATCGAAAGCTGCAATTAAATGAGTTGGAAGAATTACGTAAAGAAGCGTATGAAAATTCTCAAATTTATAAAAGCAAAATGAAAACATTTCATGATAACCATATATTTAGAAAAACTTTTGAGCCCAATCAAAATGTATGGCTATTTAATTCAAAGTTGCGTTTATTTCCTGGAAAATTAAGATCTCGTTGGGATGGACCTTTCGTTGTGGATAAAGTATTTCCTTATGGTGCTGTGAAAATTCATGACCCGAAGAATGGAAATATGTTTATAGTGAATGGTCAAAGACTTAAACCATATATTGACGACATCTCTAATAATAAGATTATTGACAAGGTTGGACTGATTGACCCTCATTGAGCTAAACTTTACAACGTCTGGCTGAAGACATTAAACTTAGCGCTGATTGGGAGGCAACCCAATATTTTCCATATATGTTTGTTTCTTTTTGCAGGAAAAGAACATTTTATTGCAGGAGAATATTGTTGACAATTCAACAATTGCATTATTCAATTACAAAATTACAACCCAGGTTGTCTCTTTCCCTGCTATCTTATTTATATTCTGTGCATGTTTATTAAAGATAGCAATATTTAAGTTGGGGGGTCTGATTTGTTTAACCTGATAATATATTTTTTAAAATATATATATATAGAAAATATTAAAGAAACAAAGAGATAAATCAAAGTGCACTTGCTATGCTTGGTAGTAAGTGAAGAAGCAAAATGGAATTAGTCATATTTGTAAAAATATTTTCATGGTGTTTTCAAAATTTTATTAGCACTGATTGCACTTACACATCGATGAACCTTGTGGGCATCATGATAATATAATTTTTCTCTCTCATCCAAGCAAGTAACATTTAATATCATTACAATTGATAGTTGCTAGTAAAATATATATATATATATAGATCCCCAGATACCCTGAAATATGGTGAGGGGAGAGAAAAAAAAAAAGAAAACCCCAGAGATCCTGAAATATGGTGAGGGGAAGAAAAAAATATTGAAGATAAAAAATTTTAACTGTCACTATCATAATTTTGATATAAATATTACTTAGATTGGATGAGTTGAAAATAACTTATTTATCAAATGCCCATTTGTTCATTAATACACGTATACACGTGCTATAATCTTTATATGCGTCATGAGAAATTTTTACTTATGTCAACTAATGAAATTTACTTCTAAGCTTACTATCATTAATAGCAGTGCACTTAGATTTTTATAAAAAAATAGTAAAAAAAAAAAGAATTATATACATTAAACTATTTCCATTGCTAAGGGACTAGCAATGTTTAAGTTGGGGGTGTGATAAATCTAAAAATTTTGATTCAAATTTATATAAAATCCACACCGTTAAATATTAAAATCTTAATTAAATGCATGTTTTAAGTGGAATTTCATGAAAATTATAATTTTTATAGAATCTTTAATTTTGCTATAAAATAGGTCATTTTGTAACATTCTCGAAAATATAAAATTATGACTCAATTCCCTAGAAAATTTTAACATGTATTAGCTTATTAATATAATTTGGGCAAATTTATAAAATTATTTAATTGGAAAAATCATAAATATATAACTATAATTATATTTTAAATATGAAGAATAAAGTAGACTATCATATTTAGATGAATTAAAATAATATCAACGAATTAATATTTAAATTCGTATTTAAATATATTGCAGGAACACTAGATTTTCATGCACCACCGGAGCACCTGTTATGGTGCTCCATCCTCCCCAAATCGGTAGCCATGGAAGCAATGGCCGTCCAAACAATCCGACTCACGGCAGCACGTCCATCTTCCCCAAAGCGGCAGACCCAGCACACGATCATCAGAGATCTAAAAATCCAAGAGGAGCCAGTGAAAAGAAAGGAACGACGATTCAGATTCATGTCCCTCAATCAATCAAGGGCCGAGAAGAACAAACCGCACTCCAGGAAGCCAATCCGAGCGGGGAATCCTTCTCACCAGAGGAGCTTTGGCAGCAGCGGCGGAAAGGGCGACAGCGCGACCGCCCCTCCATTTCCTTCTACTACATCTCTGTCCACTAACAGAAGCTCTAGGAAATCTAGCAATGGGCAAGGCGGGCAGCCTAGGACAGGGCCGACGAGCGGGAACACCGATTCAGCATCTTCAGCCTGCCGACCGTAGCAACTGGTTGCCTCCTCTTCCTCAGCACTGTTAGTTTCGGTAGCCATCCACTAGTAAATCACCATCTTCAGCCCCGTCTCTCCAAGCCATGGCAGCAGAACCAAACAGCCCCAATCACCAAGCGTCGTCTACGACTAATTCCAGCAAATGGATTAGCCTACCCCACACACATCATCACCAAGCAATCCTCTCCCTTGGGTGGGACCCATCTTGTGGGACCCCTAGCAAGGAGGTGGGGCCAAGAAATAAAATTTTCATAAAGTGGAGATTTGCTCTTCAATTTGGGTGATGTAAATTTTATTTTGTTGCTTTATGGTTTGTAGTGCTTCGTAGTTGGTAATCTTTAATTTGTAGTTTTAATTTTTAGATTAGATTTACTGCTTTATTTTAATAGTTGAATTTCATAGCTTGAATTTCATAGTTGGTAATCTCTTTCCTATTTTAATAGTTGAATTTCATAGCTTTTATTGCTTCCTTAGAATAGTTTTAATTAAGTTGTTAGTTAATTATAATTTCTTTTAGCGTATTGTCTCCCTTTCTTTTATCTCCAACTCTTCTAATCTTTTCTTTCTTCTTTCTCTCTCTTTCTAATTTCTTTCCCTCTCTCTTTCTGTGGCGCCCCGAACCGAGGCGTCCACTGGCCTTACTCCGGGATCTTGTCGATTGGTAAGTGTGAATCAGGATTGTTGCCCTGATCACGCGGCGGGTACTTAATTCGATCTCGTCAAAAAAAAATTTCTTTTTCTTTCATCACATAAAGACACATACTTATCATCAAATCTCAATTATCATTGATAACATTCATACTTGTTTTTGTACAATACAGGTTATTTTAACCTGAACATTTTATACATACATAATTTGAAAACTCCTTATCATATGTTCATGTCATACCATATATGGATCAGCATATCATAAAATTTTCTTCATACCTTCTTTTTCCTTTTCTTCTTGGCCTGTGTTGTACCTGTCTATTGTTTGAAAAGCAAAACGTGAGTCGAAACTCAGTAAGCAAGTGTTTTTCATTTAAATGCATTTCTCCTGTTCAATAGTAGACACTTATCAAGTGATCTACTATCAACCAGTGGAAACCTTTTCATAAAATCTTTCATAAAACATATGCTTGCAAACTTAACATATAGACCTCTTTTTCATAATCATAAAAACGTTTTCATAAAACTTCCTTTTTCCAAGGACATTCTCATGTCCTTAAAACATTTTCCATAAAATCTTTTCAAAACAAGCATATGCAACATACATGATATTTCTGTCCGTCTGGCAGGTGACACTTACCAAGTGATCACTCTTTCCTACTTAGGAGAGAAACCATTTCATTTGATAACTCGCGAGCTAAGCAGTTATCCGTGTTCATCTCCCATTTCAGGGAGGGCACCGCCGGCATTTCGCCTTTTGAAGCGACTTGGCCTATGTAGAGGGGGCCCATCTTGCAACCACGTCCGGTCTGCATATCCTCTACAATAAACCTAGTACATAGCTCATGTGAACATTCTTCACGTTCATATGCTAGCATGCTTTTTATAAAACCCCACAGACCTTAATCTGTGTCTTTTTCTTTTTCAAAATCTGATACTAGCATAACCTTTCAAAATAGTACAGACCTCGGCCTGTATTTCTATCTCTAACTTGATAACTCGGCATAGCTCAAGTTAACAAGTTAATAAAAATATTTTGTAAGGATGACCAACCTTAAATAATTTTAAAAACATTTAAATGACACATTCTTAAAACATGTGAAATAGTTGAGAAATAATAAATTTGAAATATTGCTAAAAAAATGTTTATAAATCATTTTTTATCGGTAAAACAATTTTGAAAAAAATTTTAATATTTGGAAACCAAAGACTTTGGAAACATTTTTCTTCTCGTTTCTAGATTTTTCATGAACAAAGGATATACTAATGCATAATTCATTATATATATATATATCGTATTCTTTGTCCACATAACACTTAAGTTTCTTCTATACAAAGATACGCTTGTATGATCCTTTGGTCATTTAAAAGAAATCTTCATTTAAATCGGTTATTGGTTGGCCTTCCTTAGATCCGTTTCAAAACATTTTAATAAATCATTTTAAATTCATTCGATAAAACAAAATACTATTTTGGAAATCAAAACTTTTCATTTTCCATTATAATGCAACCATTTCCATCTTTCTCTTCATTTATAAGGATTTGCTTGTGATAAAGCAATTCCCACATACTTCAACATTTCTTCTTACTTCCATATGAATTTGCTTATAATAAAGCAAATTTGACATATTCCATAGTTGCACTATATAAAAATCATTTTCAAAAGTTTGCTTGCTTACCTTTGCTTTGCTTTAATCCGACTCCTTTATCCTTTCCTTTCCTTTTCCTATACAAGTGAAAAGGATATACATACTTTATCATGCATATTTTATATTTATTTATGACCTTATTTTCCACCATAAATTTTTTATAGAGGTTATCCTTAAAAATGCGTGATCATCATTTTCTTTTATGGATTTTTATCCATAAATCCTTAAAAAAATTCAATCCATTTATCCTCATAAAATATAAAAATAAATCTAAAAATTCTCCAAAAATCACGTTGTTTCAATCCATTCATCCGTGGTTACTGTTCACAGCAACGTGGTTACTGTTCATGGGTTTCAAAAATTGATATTTTTTTCAAAAATAAAAAATACCATGACATACCTTATGCCTAGTATATCATTGGACATTTCATACATTTTGAATTTATCATCATTTACTTGGCCAAAAAAATTATTTTCTCCATATACTAAAAATCAACATAAATTCACTTAAGCATAATCCTTAATTCCAAAAATCATGAAATTAATATATCATTATTCTAACATCATATTTGACACTTCATCTTGGCCATTAATTTGTGAGTTTCATCACATCTTATACCATCCATCATGTTCATCATGTATTTTTAACCATCCATAAAATTAATCCAAATTTTTAACCATCCATCATCTTCATGCATTTTCCTTATGAATTTTTTTCTATTTTTCCACAAAAATCCAAATTTGGATTAAAATATCCAAAAGTAATACTATTTTGTCTTGTAGTGATTAATTCTCCTTTTGACTTTTTGTGATTAGGTTAATCAAGTGATTAACTCTTAATCACATATCTTAATCCACAATTACTATGCACGTTTACTATTCACGTGCACTATTCACGTGCGTCACATTCTTAATTGCATTATTTTAACCTCTAGTACATATTTGTAAAATATAACATATTTCATAAATTTTATTTATCATAAAATCAGTACAGGGATCTAAGGTTTACAACCCTAGGTTTACATGTGTTATTCTAGGATTGCGGGTTTCACACTTTCTCTCTCTAATTTCTTCTATTTTCTCTTTTCTTCTCTCTCTCTCTCTGACGTCTTTTTCTCTCCAATTTCTTCTATTTTCATTTCTTCTCTCTCTAACGTCTCTTTCTCTCTCTTCTCTCTTATCTCTCTAATTTCTTCTCCTTTCTTTCTAATTTCTTTTTCTCTAACTTCTTTCTCTCTCTTCTCTATACCCTCTCCTTCTCTTAAAAATAATTCAAAACTACATCACCTCTCTGTGGATTCGACCCGACTCACCGTTATTCTACACTATCACCCGTATAGTGGTAGCTTTAATGTGTTTCGGTTAATTTTAATTAAACTGGTGATCACAGTGCTCTTAACGACAAGCACTTGGTGCGCATCAATTACCACTTTATTTAGGGTATTTTTATGTAATTTTAATCCACTAATCATAGGTTTCCAAAATAGCAACTTTTGAACCCATTTTTCACACGTTTAACGTGTCTTTCAATACTTAACCCTAAACAGTTTTTATAATTCCGAATTTTCAGCAATTAATCCAACTTTCCCTAACCCAGATCTAGGGTATTAACACATATTTAGCATCCATAAATTAACTCCTCTCAAAACAGCAATTTTCATGCACATGTTGGGTGTCTTTCTCACCCCAGTTTGCATATTCATACCTATGCCCTAAATTCCAGATTTGAGGCAAGGTTAATTCATTCCTTTTGATCATTCAAAGTACCCTAAATTTAAAGTAAATTACCCTCTAAATCATCCATAATTTTCTTAAGCATAATTTTACAACATACATGTCACAGAAACATGGAAATCGGGTCATATACATCACTTTGCGTCCCATTTTTTCTAAAATTCATATCTTAAGCTTAAATCAATATATATATTTCATTAAAACATGATTCATAGCCTAAACATGATACTAATCCAAAACAGCAACTTATCACTTGCATTTTGGATTTATCAAGTTAGGTGTTCATCTCATAATCCATTCTAAACTCCATAAATCATTGAAATTCATAGGTATATCTTAATACTCATCCCATATTTCATCAAATGACATGTTGAATCACCAATTAAGGAAAATTTATGCATCAAATTCATATCCAAAAACTTGGGGTTTAAAACTTAAAATCAAAAGGTTTAACTCATCACATACACTTACTTGATTGGTGAAACTTAAACCCGAATCACTTGTGCTTGATTTCTCCTCTTTTATCCCTTTCTTTTTCCTTCTTTTTTTTCTCCCTTTTTCTCCCTCCTTGCTGGGATTCCCCTTGGATGTGAGCTACTGTTGAGTCGAGAGCGTGTTTTGCACTTAGAAAATTTTTCCCAACACCTCTCTTTCACTTAGTCGTCCACCACCTTATATAGGACTAGATTTTTCCAGCTTGTGGACCCCACTTGGAGCAAGATTCCACAGGTAGTTCAATGCATTTTTATCTAGTAGTGTGTTGTGTCATTTGTGGCCAAGTAAATTATTTTAACCATTTTTTTAAAAGGTGAAAATCTGCTCAAGATAAGCATCAACATGGTGTCCACTTGCACACGTTCACCTAACTTCCCTATTTCCATATTTTTTTTCCTTTTTTTAGCAACCATAATTTAAGGGTAATTTATGCACTTAATTAGCAGTTAGTTTAGCTATTAATTTATCATAAAAAAATAAAAAAAATTGCAGCAGCAACACCCTTGCACGTCCATGTATATGACCCCATGCTGTCCACCTTTTAACCTTTCAATTTGCAGCTGCCATTAACGATTTTTGCAGGAATTTTTCACATGGATAAGTGCACATTTATATATTCCTACATGCTAGCTACTAGGCTCATAAATTATAAAATCAAAAAAATCAAAAAAATCCAGCAACAGCTAGTAGGGACGTCCATGTTTGCCACCTTGCCTATGCCTCTTTGAGCACTCTCTTAGTCCCATAACTCCCAATGTCCTTGCATGGATAATGACCTGAATTTTGCATTTTAGGGTAATGCACAAAATACCCTGGATTTAAGCTGCATTGGACACCTATTTTAGCCATTAAAATTTGCATTTAATTCATGTACTCCATGCCTTTAATGCATGGTACTTTTAGGGTGTAAAAGTCAACTGTATACACCTTTTCTAATTCAGGAATTTTTCCAACATAATATCTTATTCTAAACCTTCCAAAATTTTAATCTCATAATTTCATTCAACTTTTTCAAATTTCATCTCAATCTGATTTTTCTAGCTCAAGTTATAGCCGTTTGAAGTTAACGGTTGAATTTGAAATGTGATCAATTAATCATCACACTAATTTCATTAGGGATTTTTATAACCCAATAATCTCATAAGATCAAGCCCATCATTACCAACTTCCCTTTCAAATTTCACTTGAATTCGCCTTACAGGCGTTGAGTTATGAATTTTCTAGTATTTTTTCACTTAACTTGATAATTATCCTTTAAATTCTCATAATTCATATCAAATAATTTAAAATAATTATTCATGATATATTGGTATGTTTCAATCACCATCAAATTACTTTAATCCCATTGTCCCATATCAGCTCATAATGATTATTTGAATCAGTATCGCTAATCCTTAGCCCTAATTGCAATAATTTAGCAAAATCACAAAATCATTCAAAATTCAATAAATTCTCATATAAATCACATGTAAATGTTCAATGCATACAATTGAGTTCTACCTAGGTTGAGGTTTCACATTGCCTAAGCTCCTATGTCCTCATGGACTCCATTTCTAATGCCCTAGCTCTTTCTATACTAGAGGCATAATCTCTTATTAGTAATGGGGCTAATCCCTCCATTAATTGGGGTCTCAGCCCACGTTGGAACCTCTGTGTCTTATTTTTTGGCACGTTGGCAATCCATGGTACATACCTAACCAAGGCATTGAATCTTGTTGCATATTCAGTCACCGTCATCTTGCCTTGGTAGAGTTTCCCAAACTCTATCACTTTTTGGCTCTGTAAGCCTACTGGAAGATACTCTTTATTAAATTCTTCTAAAAATTCTTGCCATGTGACCCGTTCTGGATGTGGCATAGTAACTATCAATGTTTTCCACCATTCATAAGCGTCTTTAACCAGCAGGTGGGTGGCACATAAGACCTTTTGCTGATCATTGCAGGGCGAGATTCTAAATAACTTTTTGATCTCCATGATCCATTGTTCTGCAATGATGGGGTCTGGTTCTCTAGCAAACTTAGGGGGTCATTGAGCTAGGAAGGCATTGATAGCCTTTCTATCAGCCTCTAGGAGGCTATCCTCCATTCTTCTAGAAAAATTGGAGTTGGCCGATGGGCCGGGTCTTTCCCCATTATCACCTTGCGGTGGGACTTGCCGATTTCTCTCCCACATACCTTGTATTATACCGGCGGCCTGGGTTGCCCATTGCTGCAATGCCTTTTCCACGGCTACAGCTATCCTTTCTTCTATCTGCCTTTCTTGGTTAACTCTCCTTTCTACATGGAATTCAGAGCTAGCCTCTTCCCGTCGTTGACGGGTCCTTGACGTCTGTCCTCTTGACTCGGACCTTTTGGTCCGTTTACTAGTTTCTCCTACTTCGGGTCGCCTAACCGATTCTCCTATTGGTGCCTTCCCTTTATTCAGCCTAGCTCCAGCTCTTGTAGTTGGCATTTTTGCCTTCTATATGCACAAAAGTATCATAACATTATTCATAACATTATTCATATTCAAGCATATATGTCACACACATCTATATATGTTTCTCACATATATATCATTTCATATCAATATCATAAAAGTATCATAACCTCTTAAACATGTAGATCTAGACATTAGTTCTTTCCTTTCATGCCTATCTATCAATCCATGCTTTATTCATAACTTCTGTGGTATCATTCCTTTTCTATCACCATTCTTAATTCTTTTTCTCTTTCCACTCCTATTTACCCATCCTTGCTCTGATACTACTTTTGTGGTATCAGACCTATCCTTTCATCATCCTTCCTATTTACCAATCCTTGCTCTGATACCATCTTCTGTGGCGCCCCAAACCGGGATGCCTAGAAGCTTTACTCCAGGATCTTGTCGATTGGTAAATGTGAGTCAGAATTATTGCCTTGATCACGCGGCGGGTTCCTAATTGGATCTCGTCCAATTTTTTTTTCTTTTCATTCGTCACTTAAGCATACACTTTATTCATAATAGACTCATCCATATCATCATAAAACCATTCATATCTTTTTTTTATTGAAATAATTTAGATAAGTACAATCATATTTGTAATATCCATAAAACATGTCTTCAACATGATTATCATACATTTGTCCCTTTGGACGCATATATAGAACTGTAATTAAATTTGCAGGTCATTTCTACTTGGCATCCTTTATGAGTCATCTCCATAGCCTGTTTGTCATTTTGAAAACACATATGAGTAATAATACTCAGTAAGCGAGTCTTTTTATTTGGCAAGTAAATATTTTCCTTTCATTCAAATGCATTTCTCCCCATTTGGTAGGATACACTTACCAAATGATCAATTACCAATGGGACAGAAATATTTTCATGCATTTCATGAGAATGCAATGCATTCATTCATTCATGACTTTCCCTGTACCTCCAACCTTTGGGAGGACTCCGCCGGCACACAGCCCTTGCGACTTGGCAATAGTGAAGGGGGACCCTCTGATCTGCTTACTACCTTCACCAAAGCCTCTTTCTTGTGCACCATGTTCATCCATATGCCGGCATGACATGCTCCATAAAACTTGATAAATAATTTAGAAAGTAATTTAACAAGCGGTTAGCAATCATTTCATATAAAGCATTATAGGAATGGTCATCCTTAAATATATTCATAAAACATGTGAGAAAATAATTTGCAATCATTTAAAAATATTTTAGAAAGCATATAACTTGCTTACCTCCTTAGTCTGTGTCTTCCACATTTTTCTTTCCTTTTCCTATACAAAGAAAATGGTATTTTATCTATATCATTCCATGTGGCGCCCCAAACTGAGACGTCACAACCTTACCTCAGGATCTATCGATTGGTAAATGTGATCAGGATTGTTGCCCTGAACACGCGGCGGGTTTTTAATTTGATCTCGTCCAAAAAAATTTTTCTTTTCTTTCATCATATAAGCTCATACTTGTCATCATTCATCGTGGACTCATTCATATCATCATAAAATTTATCATACAAGTATCTTTACTTTCATATTATAAGCAGCATATATATTCATAAATAAAAATTCACGTAGAATTTTATACATAATCACTTATCTATTTACATCATACATAACCAATCTCATTTCATTATAAGCAATACATTCATCGATCCATTCTTCAAACATACCGATACCTTTTAGCTTTGCTCCTTCCCTTGAGCCTTAAACCTGTCTAAGGTTGGGAAAACAAAATGTGAGTGATAAACTCAGTAAGCAAGCATCATTTTTTTTCATTTAAATGCATCCCTTACCCATTAGGCAGGAGACACTTATCAAGTGATCAACTACCAATAGGAAGAAACCTTTTATAGAAATCTTCTTTATAATACACTGATAAAACTTGTGCAAATCCTCATTTCGAGGATTTTCAAAAGTGATGACTATGCATCTAAACCATTTTTCATGGGGACAATTGTTTGCCCCAAAATAGTTTTTCATTTATCATGAAGACATGTCTATGTCCAAAAATATTTTTCATATGGCATGAGGACAATTATATGTCCTAAAACATTTTTCTTATAACCTTTTGCCCATGAGGACATTTACTTGTCCCAAAACATCATTTATTTAATTTTCTTTATAACCCAACTCGAGGTTGTTCAAAAGCAATGCATGTGCATAGAAATCTTTTATCTAGGCGGACATTCTCATGTCCAAAAATATTTTTCCATATAAGCCTCTTTTAACCCGCATATAAGATACCAAACTCTTTTTAAACCAATATGGCGGACATATTCATGTCCTAAAATATTTTTCCATATAAACTTATTTTAACCCGCATATGGTATCTTTTGAAGGCTGAACATAAATCCATTTAAATCCAACACAAATCCATTTAAAACAAAACAGTGTAGGTGCCCATTTTGGGACTTTTAAAACATTGGGAACATATGTATGTTCCAAAAGCATATGGATTTGTGTCTCTGACCCTCAAGAAGGTGACACTTAAAAGTGATCATCCTCCCCTAGGAAAGAAACCATTCATGTGACTGCACCGCTAGCTAGGCGGTTGTCCGTGATCCTGCTCCCATTTTAGGGAGGGCGCCGCCGGCCTCCAGCCTTTCCCTAAGCGACTCGGCTACAGGTAGAGGTGAGCTCTGGTTCTCGACCATTTTGGTCTGTAACCGCCTCAACCATGAGCCTAGTATATCGTTTTGCGCACACTCGTATGCTAGCAATGATTTTCACAAAACTTAGCCCAGTCATTTGACTATTCTCTTTTTCAAGCCTCAGCTTGAAATGTATAAAGCCAACTTTAGTCCGCAGACTATGCCCTTCTCGAATTGAGAACTGGGCAGGATTATTTTGAAAAGAAAAATAAAATATTTTAAACCACTCAGTCCGCAGACTATGCCCTTCTCAAATTGAGAACTGGGCGTGGTTGTTTTCAAAATAAAATATTTTTGTAAATTATTTTCAAATCCTGATGTTAGGATGACCACCCTTAAAGAGTTTAGAAATATTTTAATAAATCCATTTTACCAAACATTTGACATATTTGAGAAGAAAATATTTTGCAAAACTTTAATGATTTGCTAAACAACTTTTGAAATTCTCATTTTTAGAAGCTTTTGAACTAATTCAAAACTCGCGGAGACAAAACTTTTCTGAATAACATTTTTATGAGCAAAACTTATGCAACTCTCTTCCATCCATTGTAATGGCATTATTTGTTTTATCCACGTCACTTCCTTGTTACACTTATATATATATATAGAGGAGTTTGCATAATCTTTTGATCATTATTTACACATAAAATCTACTAAATCATTTTGTAAGACTGGTCACCCTTAAATCTTTTTAGAACATCAGAGTAAAGCATCTTTAAAGTATTATAACTCTAAGAGTTGTAAAGCACCTTGATAGATTATTTCAAAACATCTACAAAAATTTCAAAACACATATATAAATTCAACTTATGACATTTAATGAAAACCATTTCAAAACATTTATTTATTTCTAGAAATCATTTCGTAAAGAATTACATTTTTCAATAAAATTCCTTAGAAATAGAATTTTCATGGTTTGTTTTTGAATATCACTTTATGAAAGAGACAAACTCTTTCAATATAAAATTCTTTGTAAACCACACTTGTATGAACTTGCTTATATTAAAACCATCTTAAAACCCACATCATATTTTCAAGATCTGAGCTTGCTTACTCTATAAGCAATTCTCCACATCATTAATATAAACATGATCAAGTAAATTGAATACTTGAATATAAACATTATGCTTGAAAATTTACGTACTTATCTCGTAAGCAATTATGAAACCAATTTATTATAGCAAGTTCATAAATTTCATAAGATTCCTTTGAAATAATATTTTGGAAAGCTCGTTTGCTTGCTTGTAAACAAACTCTTTAAAATCATTGATATAAAGCATTTCCAATCTTGGCAACACTTGTGATAAAATAACTATTTTAAGAAGTATTGCTTGTTTCCCATGAAACAATCCTTAAGGCATTTTATTTAAGCTATAATTTTCAAAACATAGAAGGAAATCAATATTTTGGAAAGTTAGCTTGCTTACCTTGATCACGTAAGCTTCCCAGGCAACCCTTTCTTTGCCTTTGCCTATACATATAGAATGATATAACATTCATGTAAATTCCATTTGCTTGCATTCACTTAGTTTTCCAATCCATTTTCATAAATAATCATAACCCGCCTAATCTCCAAGTCAGGTATATTTTACACATTTATGTATCTCAATCATTCATTATGCCACATATTAAATTCCCATATATTAATCTCAAAATTTGAGATTATCAATTCAGCAATGCATTTCACGTTTTCCCATAATATTTTAACATATTTTTACATTTTAACATTTTACATAATGCATTTATCATCTATCATGTGCACTGCTTCACATATGTGCGTCTAACAACGTCTAATTCATATATTTCTTAAAAAGTTTCAAATCAACAACTTGTCCTCTAATTCAGAAAGTTTATACACTTCAATTACACTTATTTAGTTTAATTTCACGGATTTTTAATCCACTAATCATAGGTTTCCAAAACAGCAACTTTGGAACCCATTTTTCACCCGTTTAACGTGTCTTTTGTCATATAATCCTAAACAGTTTCATTCATAAATCAAAACTTTCAGCAATTAATCTGACTTTTCCTAACCCAAATCTAGTTTATTAACATATATATAAATCTGGATCATTTCTGAATAGGTTTCATATTTCTTTTTGATTTGTTTCTCCAACTATCCACAAATGCTGAAATCAGGAGAACTTAAATCTATAAATCTTGATTTATAATCAAATAAATATATTTAATTCTGAAATTTATAACATAACTTAATAACTACATGAAATAACTTTAATAAAAATTTCATTATGAAATATTGACATAATGTATTTATTGTTTCATTTTCACTGTGCTGGACAGTGTTGGGAGTTTAGGGTCATCCTTTATCACGTGATTTATAGGGCATATTTATACCCATAAAAACATAAATTTTATATTTTTATTATGATCCTAAATATTTCTTATATCTTCGGTAAAATTTTCAGCCTGAAAATCCTTTTATAAAAATTATTAAAAATCATTCTCTATGGCTGATCCTGTCACCCATTTTACCCTGTTTAGTTTAATTGTCTCGGATTTTTAATTTGAAACTTGATTATCCTTTTAAGCTAAAAATTTATTCGTTTCTTAATAACTCCATAATTATTCTTCCTAAACATTTTCATACTAAAATTCATCCATTTAATGTCTCGTTCATATTTTTGTTTACAACATCATCAAATTTCCAGATTTGAGATATAAAATCAAAATAATCATATACTTACTTGATTAAATGGGTAATTCCTCCTTTTTCCCTTTATTTTCTTCTATTTTATTCCTCCTTGGTGGCCTAGGTGTAGTGATCTTCTGCTGGAAAGGAGAGCTCCAATTTTCCAAAATTTTTCTAAGTACCCCTTATGCTTGGACGGCCCCCCCTTCCTTTATGCATTGTGCTGGAAATTTCCAGCTAGTGGACCCCACTTTCCACATCAGAAAATGCTAATTCCAATGCATTCATATCCCCTTGCTTACATGGCAACATGTGGGCCATTAAAAATATTTTTATCTCATTTATAAATCCATTAATTATCCAAGGCAATTAATTAACTCAAATCTGTCCATCTGATGCACGTCCTTCATCAGCTGCTTTTTCCTTTTTTTTTTTTCAACGAATTTTCATCAAATAAATGCATACTTACATACCCTACTACCTAGGCTAAATATCCATACATTTTCCAATTTTTAAAAAATACAAAAAATCACATTTTCAAGCCATATGATTGGACACCAACAAGCTGTCCACTTTTGGAGGACTGCATCATGTCCACTTTGCTGCTGCTGTCTTCATCAAAATAAATTTTTTTACAGACATAATTAATTGCCCAATTAATTATATAATATATTAGGGCATTTAGGGTCAATTTAGGCTAATAAAAAAATTATAAAGTATGCCTAGAGCTGCCAAAACCGTCCACATCACCTGGATACATGTTGCTGTCCACTTTTTCATTTTCCATTCAACAGTCCAGATCAGCTGCTAATAAATTCGAATTTCACTTTAATTTAATGCCAAATTATCTACATTAACTCCTTGTTGACTTTGGGTATTTATTTTATTGAAAATATTTCACAAAAATCCACTTTATGGGCTAGTTTGGACGTCTATGCTTGCATGTAAGCTATTCTCCCTTATGCTAATAACTTTTTGGTGTAAAAAGTCAAAAGAATCAATCCTAATTTCGTGAAAGCCTAATCCCATCATAATTTTCATGATCAAATCCTTTCATAACCTTAATCTCATAATTTTAACCGTCCATTTCAAATTTCATCTTAATCCGACTTTTCTAGCTCAAGTTATGATTGTTTTAAATTTTGGACGGTGATGATCAATTATCATCAAAATTTTCATAATCTACCTTTCCCATATGATTAAGCACGAAATTATGTGCTTTCTTCTCAATTTTTATATTAATCCGCCTTATGAGCATCAAGTTATGAATTTTCTAAGGTTTTCTATACTAACTTGAGAATTATCCTTTTAAATTCTCATAATCCATATCAAATAATCTAAAATGATTATTCATGATGTATTGGTGTATTTTAATCACCAAAAAATTATTCTAATCCCTTTGTCCCACATTAGCTTATAATGATTAGTCGCATCATCATTGCCAATGCTTAGCCCTAATTATCATAATTTAGCAAAATCACAAAATCATTCATAATTCAATAAATTTACTTATAAATCACATGTAAATATTCAATGCATATATTGAATCCTACTTAGGTTGGGGTTTCACATTCCATGTCTTAGATTGCTTCCTATGCATCATTCATTACCTCTTTTCTATAGAGGTTAATTTTATAAAAATATTTGGTAATTACCTCCTTATATGGATTTTTTATCCATAAATCCCTTTGAAAATTCCATCTATATATTCTTTAAGATATAAATACTAATTCCACCCAATTTACGCTTTTTTACTGTTCATGGATACTGTTCATCATCACTGTTCATGGATTACTGTTCACGGGGTTACCGTTCACATCACGTGAGTTACTGTTCATGGGTTCCAAAAATTGACATTTTCTCCAAAAATAAAAAATACCATGACATAGCTTATGTTTAGTATATCATGGAAAAATTCATGAATTTTTGAATTTATCATCATTAACTTGGATAAATAAATCATTTTCTCCATATACTAAAAATCAACATAATTTCACTTAAGCATATTCCTTAATTTCAAAAATCATAAGATTAATATATCATCATTCCAACATCATAACTATCATAATCATTCATCCCAAATCATCATTTGTCAATATTGGAGCATTATTTACACATATCATATGTTTCTTTCCCGAATGCTTTATCTTTGCTCTAAATTTTTGATGTTTTGGAATAATTTCAATTAGGCATTATAACTTTACTTATTTTCTCATGCTTAGGCATTATCTAAGCATGATTTTACCCTACTTAACATCCAAAAGAAATTTGGGAAGAATCCCCTTACCTGAAGTAGAAAAACTCTCCTCCTAATTGTCTTTTCTCTCTCTAAACTTCTCTTTCTCTCTTAGAAACAAATTTGGGGGAGGGAAAGGCTTGAATTTCTCAAGCTTGAGCTAGAATGGTGTGCCTTTGGACGTCCCATGCATCCCCTATTTATAGTATTTGATTTTTCATGAAATTGCAATTTATCCCCCTAGCTCAAGGTATTAAATTATAAATGTATTTTTTTCTAATTTTCAAAAGGTGTATTGAGCCTTGTGCAGCCACCCTACAGCAGCTCAAGCCCCCCTATGCAGCCCTAATTTTCTAGATTTTTAATTTATTAAAATTATTTATTTTAAGCTAATTCAATCCTAGCTGTTGATTTTTGATGATGATGAATTTGGGCCATTGGATTTGGCTACCCTTTTCCACAGCCCCTGCACGTCCCTGCCATGTTGCTGCTTTTCATTTATTATTTTTATTTTTTAATTATTTAAAATTAAATAAAAGTCAAAGGTAATTAAATGAAAAGATATGCTTCCTTTTTCATCTCCAATTGACGTTCCATCTTGACCCTTGATTCGTGATTTTCATCACATCTTAAACCCTTCATCATGTTCATCATAAATTTTTAACCATCCATAAAAAAATTCATCTAAATCTGACGTCCGGATTGCAAATTATGAATTTTTCTTTAATTTTTCACTAAAATCCAAAATTCTATTAAAATATCAAAAAGTATTGCTATTTTGTCCTGTAGTGATTAAATCTCCCTTTTTGTCATTTTGTGATTAGGTTAATCTACGTGATTAACTCTTAATCACCTCGGTTACTTTTCACATTACTATTCACATGCACTATTCAAGTGGTTTAATCCACAATTGCATTTCTTTAATCTCTAATACACATGTTTTCATACTCATGAATATATATTTTATTAATACATTACCTAGGGTTTACAACCCTAGGGTTTTATACACGTGTCTAAGATTGGGGTTTCACAGATAGTGCTTCAAAGCCATCCGGAGCTGGCGTCGGAATTGTCGTAGTCTCCCTTCATAAAGACTTGTTCCCACATTCATATTTTCTTGAAAAAATCGCGACAAACAATGAAGTTCAATATGAGGCTTTACTCATTAGTATGAAACTTCTTTTACAATCAGACATTTTATTTACATGAATATGTAGAGATTCAGAATTAGTCATAACTAGTTAAACAATCAATACGAAGTACACCAGCCTCATTTACGAAAATATTATGACAAAGCTCAAACTTTATTGGCCAAATTCGAAATTTTTTCTATTGAGCATGTTCGTCGGTTAAAAAATATAGTTGTTGATGCACTGTCAAAGCTGGCTAGTATTCTCGCTTTCAATGAGCTTGATGACATGACTGTTCGAGTGCAAAGACTTGAAGATGACGAAGAGCTCTAAGTAAACCAAGTTGGACGACGCATATCCGAGGTGACCGCAAACAATGATGACTGGTGCATCCCTATCATCAACTACCTCAAATATGGTATTGTAATGGAGGATCCTAATGCAAGGAAGTCACTCTGAAAGACTGTTTTGCGATATACTGTGTTTCAAAATGATTTTTATCGAATTTCTTTCGATGGTCTTTAGCTTCGCTGCATTAATGGAAATGATATTTGTCAGGTTCTTCAAGAGACACACTCCAGCGAGTGTGGCACCCACCAATCTAGACGATATCTTTATCATAGGATTAGAACATTGGGCTATTATTGGCCCACAATAGTCCAAGAATCAATCAATTTTGCAAAATCCTATGAAGCCTGTCAAATGCATAGGGATATTTATCATGTTTCTGCTTCGAGAATGTCACCAGCACCTATTTCATGGCCTTTCTCTTGGTGGGGCTTTGACATTGTTGGTCCGATTAACCCGTCATCATCCAAGAGGCACTTATATATTTTAGCCGCCAAGGATTATTTCTCCAAGTGGGCAGAAGCTGAAACTTACAAAAGAGTCCAAGCGCAAGAGGTGATCGAATTTATCAAGCACAAGATCATCTAACGTTATGGTGTCCCCTACCAAATCACTTCAGATAATGGCACACCATTCAAAAACGACAAAGTAAACCAGCTATGCCGGAAGTTTAGAATTAAGCAAGTGTTCTCATCACCATATTATCTGCAAGGGAATGGTCAGGCTAAAGCATTCAATAAGAACATCATTCGAATCCTCAAGAGAACAACAGTAAAGAACAAACTAGATTCACACAATAAGTTACCCGAAACACTATGGGCCTACAGAACCACATGTCGAACTACAACGGGAGCAACGCCATATTCACTACTTTTGGCGCTGAAGTAGTTTTACTAGTAGAGACCCAATTAGCATCCTTAAGGGTTGTTATCCATTTTGGGTTGACTATTGAACAACAAACCAAACTTCGTTTTGACGAGCTCGAAGCACTAAATGAAAGGTGAATCCAATCACGACAACGAATCGAACTTTATCAAGCTCGGATGGTCAAAGCATACAATAAAGTTATGAAACATCACTAATTTAAAAGAGGAGATTTGGTGATAAAACTGTGCATAGAGCTCATGGCAGGAGGCGAATTTACCGATAAATTCGAGCCTAAATGAGAAGGGCCTTACATCATTGAGAAGGCCTATGGAAATAGCACATATGAAGTTATTAAATGCAAAAATCAAATCAAAGCAACAATAAACGAAAACTACTTAAAAAGACATCATCCATAAAGTTACAAAGTAGTCATGCATCAAAGTTCTGCAAAAGAGTTTCTACAGTTTTCCTTGTAAAAGAAAGCGACTCCTTCAGTATACAGAGAGAATTCATCACATCAGAAGGAGGGACCGTGTATACCCACAACTCTTCTACCTTAGCCTCCATAATAGAGATGACTCGACTCTCTGAATCAATTCTCACTTTGTGAAGATCAAATCAATGAATTCAACCAACTTCTATCCACAAAAATAGAAGCGACGATGCGACAGACCCCAGCTTGCTTTGTCGCTATAGACGCGTGAATTTCGTCGGCAATCATCTTTTTGTCTTCCGCCTCCTTAGCAACTCGGAGATTATGCTCCTTGAGTTGAGCAAGGCGATCTCTACATCTAGCAAGGTCGGTTCTGCTGATGCTAAACTTTTCGTAGAAACCAAAGGTCTTGCAGCAGCCTCGAGCTCACGCCAATGAGCACACAACTTCTCCAGTGAGAGTATGATGTCACCAAAGCCAAAAACTCCAAGTTGAAGCTTGTCTAAAACCATAGAAAGTCTTCACAAATATCTAATGCTTCGATGACATCATCGGGAGAATCCATGTTCCTCAAAGAAGAAATAATGCAACCCTTGAATTGTGCTATCGCACGCCTTAGGCGCTTGAGATCCCGCTACTCTAACCGCTCAGATTCGATCACCCTGAAAATTGAAAATAAATGATGCAAGGGATCCAAGAAACGATCTTTGACATCAGGAAGCTGACGAGTCCCACTAGAACTAGCGCCAGTGCTAGGGCCAGTTGAGCCGAAACGAGGATTGCCTAAGTAATCAGATCCCAAGGCTGAAAAGTGACAACTAACATGTCAGAATAGCAAGTTAAAAAAAACCATGTGGCGCCCCGAACCGAGGTACCTATAAGCCTTACTCCGGGATCATTTTTGATTGGTAAACGTGACTCAGGATTTGTTTTTATACATATAACATCAATACATGGAAATTTTCCATCATTCATCCAACATGAAATATATTTCACATATCACAGTTATGATAAAAAACTGTTCCATAAACATTTCAATTGGAATAAAAATGTTCATTTCCATCTCAAAATTATCATCATTGTCTTTACGTAAAATTTACATATACAACATTCATATCAAAAACTACATAACACTTGGCATGCTGCTTTCATCATCATTTCCTGTATGTTGTTGAAAAAGCATGGGTGAGTAATAATACTCAGTAAGCAAGTCATACATGTTGATCCCGAGTTAATGGCAATTACCCAAGAGGGGAGGGGTGAATTGGGTTCTTATAAAATTCTTTGATAAATTAAAAACTTAACCCCTTGAACGTTTAATCCCCTCGATTGAAGGAATGAAATGGAAAGCAATATAATGTTGAGAGCAGAAATAAAAATCAAGCACACAAGATTTTATAGTGGTTCGGGCAACCTCCCTACTCCATTCTTCCAAGCTCACACTCCTTGTGACTTAGGTTCCACTATTGTATTCCACAAATACAATTAGAGCCACTGCTCTCTTCTAGATTCCAGCTCTAGGGGGCATCAACAAATCACAGCACAAGTAGGTGATGAGTTCCACTCCAATCACACACTACTTTGCTTACACTTGATCTTAGTTCCTCAAACTAAATCAAGTTCAACACAATCAAATGAAATAACAAAAGAATCTACACGTTACAGTTGTGTAGAAGCAGTTTGGCGCAGAGAAGAACTCGTAGTGTAGGCTTTGAAGATTCAGAAGTTGAGCTCTTGCAGTTTGAAGCAAAGTTCTTCTTCTAAGGATTGGCTTGATCACTTAATGCTCTTGAAGGTAGGAGTTATGCACACTTAATGTTTTTCAGCTGCTTCCCTCGTCCACAATGAATGCCTTTTATAATTGTGGAGGGAATCCGAACGTTTGAAGGTAGGTGGCGCGCATTTAATGCGCAAACGTTCAAATATTTTCCGACCGTTGCGACCCAAGTCGCAGGTGGAGTCGACTTCGGATGCGACTTCACCCAAGTCGCAGATGGAGTCGACTTCGGGTGCGACTTCGCCTTCCGTAGCAACTTCAAGTTCCAGGTCGGGTCGACTTGGGTATCGACTTGACCCAAGTCGCAAGTGGAGTCGACTTCGGTGTGCGACTTCACCTCGTCAGTTAGCTTGACGAACTTGAAATCTTTGGGATGCTTTTGTTTTGCTCAGATTTCTTCATGCCTTGGTGTTCTTCCCTGATTTAGTTCTCTTTGAATCATTGGGTCTTCACTTTAGCTTGTTTCCTTTAGCTCCATGATTTGCAAGCCTTTGAACCCATGAGTCTTGAATCATATAATCTTGTACAACTTCTTGGTTGAGTTTATGCATCTTGCTTGGACTTGGATTTGTCCTCATATGTTTTAGTTTGAGCATTTAGGTTGCCTTGATCTTCATCTCCATACAAGTTTGTCTTGAAAATCAGTTAAACCCAACTTGTCTTCTGAAAAATCCCCTCTGCCCGATCGAAGTCGATGCCGGAGTCGACTTCGTCTGCAACTTCACCTCAAGTTGCAAGTGGAGTCGACTTGGTGTGCGACTTCAGCACTTCGGGGTCTTGATTTCAACTCTGGAAGGTTTCGTCGTTTTGAAGTCGATGCTGGAGTCGACTTGGTCTGCGACTTCGCCTCAAGTCGCATGCGAAGTCGACCTCGTTTGCGACTTCGGCAGTTCATCTTCCCATTTTCAACTCTGGAAGGATTTGGCGTATTGAAGTCGATGTTGGAGTCGACTTGGGGATCGACTTGGCCTTTGGAAATCGACTTATCCTTCCATGATCTATTTTCTTCAAATGTATATGCCTTAAACACTTCCACAAACATGTTAGTAGCCAAGACTTACTCAAATTGATTTGTTAATCATCAAAACATAGATTTAGCTTATTTTCCACATATTTCCAACAATATCCCCCTTTTTGATGATTGACAAACACCGATTTGAGTGTATACCTTTCAATTGCTTAAAGACATGCTAATTTTGCATTTTGAAATTGTATCATATTTATGCAAACAGTCAAGTTGAAAATATTCAACAAACATTCAAGTTAAACACAATCATAAAGACTTATATCGAATCCTACTCTTCTCCCCCTTTGGACTCAAATCCTACTCTTCTCCCCCTTTTTGTCAATATATCAAAAATTAGAGACAGGTGGGTGTGCTCCCCCTAAACAGGTGCTCCCCCTGAGTTCGTGCTAAGTTAATTCAAGCATTCCCATATCATTTCTAATCTTGTAAAATGCTTCTTTTGCTAGAGGCTTTGTGAATATATCTGCAATTTGATCTTCAGTTCTTACATATTCCAAACATATGTGATGATTTTCTACATGTTCTCTAATAAAATGATGTCTAAGGTCTATATGTTTGGTCCTAGAATGCAATACTGGATTTTTAGTTAAACATATGGCACTAGTATTATCACATTTAATAGGTATATTTTTAAAATCCATGCCATAGTCCCTAAGTTGTTGTTTCATCCAAAGCAATTGGGCACAACAGCTCCCGGCGGCAATGTATTCGGCTTCCGCCATAGATAGAGCAACACTAGTTTGTTTTCTTGAAAACCATGAAACCAGCATGTTCCCAAGAAATTGACATGTTCCACTAGTGCTTTTTCTATCTACTTTGTAACCGGCAAAATCCGGATCCGAGTAGCCGATTAGATCAAAATTAGAACCCTTTGGATACCAAAGTCCTATATTGGTAGTGTCTACTAAGTACCTGAAAATTCTTTTCACAGCTACCAAGTGTGATTCTTTTGGACATGATTGAAATCTAGAGCACATACACACACTAAACAATATATCGGGCCTAGAAGCAGTTAAATATAACAAAGAACCTATCATGCTTCTATACAATTTCAAATCAACTATTTTTCCTTTTTCATCTTTGTCGATTTTGATTGTTGAGCTCATCAACATAAATTTGAATGATCAATATATCTTTTTCTTTATATTTGATAAACAAAGTGGTGTCTACCTTTCCTTTTTCAAAATCATGATCAATCGGAAATTTACTCAATCTATCATACCAAGCCCTTGGAGCTTGTTTTAATCCATATAATGCTTTGGTTAACTTGTATACAAATTTAGATTGATCTTTTTCCTCAAATCCAGGTGGTTGTTCTACATACACTTCTTCATTTATATATCCATTTAGAAATGCACTTTTAACATCCATTTGAAACAATTTAAAGTTCATGTGAGATGCAAAAGCTAATAAGATGCGAATTGCTTCCAATCTAGCAACCGGGGCATAGGATTCCTCAAAATCTATTCCTTCTTCTCGTGAGTATCCTTTTGCCACAAGTCTAGCTTTGTTTCTCACTACAAGTCCACTTTCATCTAATTTGTTCCTAAATACCCACTTGGTGTCAATAACAGTGCAATCGTTTTGTCTAGGAACAAGGTGTCAAACTTGGTTTCTTTCAAATTGACTTAGCTCTTCTTGCATTGCTATAATCCAGTTTTCATCATCAAGAGCTTGATCAATATTGGATGGTTCAATCTTAGATACAAAATCGTATTGTCCACAAACATTTTGTTTTGATCTTCTAGTTTTTACGCCTTCATATACATTCCCTATAACTTGTTCAATTGGATGGGCATGTTTGAATTTTAAATCAGTTGGAGGTTTGTAGGAATTATTACCTTCACTTACCCTTTCCTCCATGGAATCTTCTTGCTTTTCCACATGCAGTTTTTCAAGACAACTTGCTATATCATCTGCATCACTTAAATCATCTTTTCTTTTGAAGCATGTGTTAGTTTCATCAAAAACAACATGTATTGACTCTTCTACAACTTGGTTTCTTTTGTTGAAGACTCTATATGCTTTGCTATTTGATGAGTAACCAAGGAATATTTCCTCATCACTTTTAGCATCCAATTTTCCCAAGTTGGTTTTCCCATTGTTCAAAACATAGCATGTACAACCAAAAGCATGTGCTATGTCTTCATTGTCGTTGTGAGATGAGGAGGTAGATTCTTCTGAGTTGTGGGTGGCCTTTAGTGCAATGGCTTTCTTCCCTTTATGATTGTCTTCGTTTCTTCTCTTAATTAGCTCATGTGACATTAATGAGCTAATTAGATCTTCTAGCTTTAGTGTATTTAGGTCTTTGGCTTCTTCTATTACAGTAATCTTTGGAGTCCAAGATTTCGGTAGAGCTCTTAGTATCTTCATGAACTGTTCAGATTCAGAAATAGTCTTTCCAAGACCTTTTAATGCGTTAGTAATTTTAGAAAACCTTGCAAACATCTCAGAAATATTTTCTGTTTCTAACATTCTAAAGCTTTCCAATTCTCCTATCAAAATATTTCTCCTAGTCCCTTGGACTTGAGAGGTTCCTTCATAAATGGATGTTAGAGTATCCCATATTTCTTTAGCGGTTCGACAAGATGATACTCTATCATATTCGGAAGCTGTAAGAGCACAAAATAGTGAGTTCATAGCTTTAGCATTACTCTTTACAGTTCTTACTTCCTCTTCGGTCCACTTGGAAGCTCTTTCATCTATAGGCAATGTTACACCATCTTGGATTGCAATCCAAGAGTCCATGTCGGTAGTCATGATGAGTTGCTTCATTCGAAGCTTCCAATAGTCGAAATTGTTCCCGTCAAACAATGGTGGCCTAGTAAATGATTGACCTTCGGCAAATGCGGGAACAAGATTCGATTGGGATGCCATATCAATAGATCTCTTTGGTTTAACTCAAATACCTGCTCTGATACCACTTGTTGATCCCGAGTTAATGGCAATTACCCAAGAGGGGAGGGGTAAATTGGGTTCTTATAAAATTCTTTGGTAAATTAAAAACTTAACCCCTTGAACGTTTAATCCCCTCGATTGAAGGAATGAAATGGAAAGCAATATAATGTTGAGAGCAGAAATAAAAATCAAGCACACAAGATTTTATAGTGGTTCGGGCAACCTCCCTACTCCACTCTTCCAAGCTCACACTCCTTGTGACTTAGGTTCCACTATTGTATTCCACAAATACAATTAGAGCCACTGCTCTCTTCTAGATTCCAGCTCTAGGGGGCATCAACAAATCACAGCACAAGTAGGTGATGAGTTCCACTCCAATCACACACTACTTTACTTACACTTGATCTTAGTTCCTCAAACTAAATCAAGTTCAACACAATCAAATGAAATAACAAAAGAATCTACACGTTACAGTTGTGTAGAAGCAGTTTGGCGCAGAGAAGAACTCGTAGTGTAGGCTTTGAAGATTCAGAAGTTGAGCTCTTGCAGTTTGAAGCAAAGTTCTTCTTCTAAGGATTGGCTTGATCACTTAATGCTCTTGAAGGTAGGAGTTATGCACACTTAATGTTTTTCAGCTGCTTCCCTCGTCCACAATGAATGCCTTTTATAATTGTGGAGGGAATCCGAACGTTTGAAGGTAGGTGGCGCGCATTTAATGCGCAAACGTTCGAATATTTTCCGACCGTTGCGACCCAAGTCGCAGGTGGAGTCGACTTCGGATGCGACTTCACCCAAGTCGCAGATGGAGTCGACTTCGGGTGCGACTTCGCCTTCCGTAGCAACTTCAAGTTCCAGGTCGGGTCGACTTGGGTATCGACTTGACCCAAGTCGCAAGTGGAGTCGACTTCGGTGTGCGACTTCACCTCGTCAGTTAGCTTGACGAACTTGAAATCTTTGGGATGCTTTTGTTTTGCTCAGATTTCTTCATGCCTTGGTGTTCTTCCCTGATTTAGTTCTCTTTGAATCATTGGGTCTTCACTTTAGCTTGTTTCCTTTAGCTCCATGATTTGCAAGCCTTTGAACCCATGAGTCTTGAATCATATAATCTTGTACAACTTCTTGGTTGAGTTTATGCATCTTGCTTGGACTTGGATTTGTCCTCATATGTTTTAGTTTGAGCATCTAGGTTGCCTTGATCTTCATCTCCATACAAGTTTGTCTTGAAAATCAGTTAAACCCAACTTGTCTTCTGAAAAATCCCCTCTGCCCGATCGAAGTCGATGCCGGAGTCGACTTCGTCTGCAACTTCACCTCAAGTTGCAAGTGGAGTCGACTTGGTGTGCGACTTCAGCACTTCGGGGTCTTGATTTCAACTCTGGAAGGTTTCGTCGTTTTGAAGTCGATGCTGGAGTCGACTTGGTCTGCGACTTCGCCTCAAGTCGCATGCGAAGTCGACCTCGTTTGCGACTTCGGCAGTTCATCTTCCCATTTTCAACTCTGGAAGGATTTGGCGTATTGAAGTCGATGTTGGAGTCGACTTGGGGATCGACTTGGCCTTTGGAAATCGACTTATCCTTCCATGATCTATTTTCTTCAAATGTATATGCCTTAAACACTTCCACAAATATGTTAGTAGCCAAGACTTACTCAAATTGATTTGTTAATCATCAAAACATAGATTTAGCTTATTTTCCACATATTTCCAACAATACATAATTTTCAATCATTTTCATGCATTTTATAAAATACAAATGCAATGCATACATAGCATTCATGACATTCCTTTGGATGCGACACTAGTTAGGTGCTCATCCTATACATGCTCCTATCTCAGAGAGGTCGCCACCAGCCTGGGCCTATATAAGTAACTCGGCAATAGCGAGGGGGACATCCGGTCCGCTTACTACCTCGACTAAAGCCTATTCCTATACACATGCTCATTTACATACACATGCCGGCATGATATTTGCAAATCATAAACAATTTCATAAAAAGCATTTAATAAACAATTTAACAAACGTACTTCAGTTCATGTAAAGCAGTTATAGGTATGGTCATCCTTAAATAAATTTATAAAGAAATTCACAAACAATTTCAAGCATTTTAGAAATAATTTGCAAAACATATAACTTGCTTACCTTCTCAGTGGGTATCCTCAACCTTTTCTTTTCCTTTTCGTATTCAAGGACAAAGGATATTTCATTTCTTTTATTCAAGCTGCTTCCCATGCATGCTCTATAATATTTGGGCATTATTTCTTTATACGGATATTTTTATCCATAAATTCTTCAAAAATTCCATCCTTATATTTAAATATTAATCTCAATATTTCTCCAAAATCACGCTGTTACTGTAGCAAATTACCATAGCAGTTACTGTTCATCCGAGGTTACTGTTCATAGAAACGTAGTTACTGTTCATGGGTTCCAAAAATTGACATTTTTTCCAAAAATAAAAAATATCATGACATAGCTTATGCTTAGTATATCATGGAAAAATTCATACATTTTGAATTTATCATCATTTACTTGGCTAAATAAATCACTTTCTCCATATACTAAAAATCAACATAAATTCACTTAAGCATAATCCTTAATTCCAAAAATTATGAAATTAATATATCATCATTCCAACATCATATTTATTCATCACAAATCATCATTTGTCAATTTTGGAGAATTATTTATACATATCCTATGTTATCTTCCCGAATGCTCTATCTTTGCTCCAAATTTTTGATATTTCGGCATAATTCCAATTAGGCATTATATCTATACTTATTTTCTTATGCTTAGGCATTATCTAAGCATGGTTTTACCCTACTTAAAATCCGAAAAAAAATTTGGGTAGAAATCACTTACCCGAAGTAGAGATATCCCACTTTTTCTCATACTTTCTCTCTCTAACTTCTTCTTCTTCTTCCTTGGACGTGTGTGTAACGCCCCAACCCGAGCGTCACATCCTTACCTTAAGAATCTATCGATTGGTAAAGGTGAATCAAGATTGTTGCTCTGACCAAGCGGCGGGTTCTTAATTGGAACTCGTCTAAATTTTTTTTCTGTTTCTTCATTCATTATCATTTCATTTATAACATAAGTAATAGTACACCTGTACATATCCTTTAAACCATTTCAACATGTTGTTATACATCATAGGCCCTCTTGACCTAATCATGGCATTTCCATTACATACATACATCTATTCAATTATAAGTTCACCTAGAACTCAGAACTTTAAACAAGTTCACTTATATATTAATATACCTGAAAACTTCCATTCATGTCATTCCACTTACCATGGCTAATTCTTAAGCCCACATGGTACTATCTCGTACCTTGTCTCCATTTCTTAAGTCCTCGACCGCTTGAGTCTCCCAGCACCTGTCTAAGGTTTGGAAAACAAAATGTGAGTGATAACTCAGTAAGCAAGCATTTTGGGGCAAGACTTTCCTTGAAAAAAATTTCCTAAAACATTTTTCTCATAAATCATTTTTGCCAGGGGACATTGTATGTCCCAAAACATCTTGACATAAATCATATTTGACAATGGACATTCTCATGTCCACGAAAAGACGTTTTTCCACATAAATTATTTTGACACTGGACGTTCATACGTCCTAAAATATTTTTCCACGTAAGCCTTGTTGGAAATGGACGTTTATACGTCCTAAAACATTTTTCACATAAACACTTTGATAATGGACATTTTTATGTCCAAATTACATTTTACGTAAGCCTTTTTGGCAATGGACACTCATATGTCCACAAACACTTTTATCCCTTAAACTCTTTTAGAAACGGACATTTTTATGTCCACATATGTTCTAACATAAATCCCTTTAGGAAATGAACATTCTCATGTCCAACCATTTTTTCCACATAAACCTTTTGGAAATGGACATTCTCATGTCCAAAACATTTTTCAACATAAATCCCTTTAGGAAATGGACATTCTCATGTCCAACCATTTTTCCTATATAAACCCTTTGGAAATGGACATTCTCATGTCCAAAATGTTTTCCAACATAAACCCTTTTTCTTAATCCTCATCTTGGGGCTTGTTTATAGCAAACAAGTCATGAATCTTTTTCGTGAAAACTTTTGCATAAAAACCATTTTTTATTCTTAATATTTACACATTTTGTGCAAAACACCCTGCTTTTAGGATAACTTAGCATAATGGCTCATAGAAATCAAATTTAGGATAATTTTTTATATAAATGCTTTTATATCTCAATCTTTGGACTTTTGAAAAGCAAAACGTAAGCAAACACATTTCTGCCCATCCAGTAGTGACACTTACCAAGTGATCATGCTACCTTTTGGAAGAGAATCCTTAACAGCATGCTAGCCAGGCGGCTATTTATTTATCCTGCTCCCATCTCAGAGAGGGCGCCGTTGGCACTCCTGCTATCCCTTAGCGACTTGGCCTTATGTAGAGTGGGTCCCGCTCATCCCAATCGTGCTCTACAACCTGCCTGTTTCTTGTACTAGTGCACCGTACATTATTATGACGGACCGCAATCCGTTTGGTTTAAAGAACCACAGACCGCAGCCCATGTCCTTTTAAACCGAGATCACAAACCTCTGTCTGCATCCATAACCCACACAAAATCTTAGACCGAAGTTGTGGCGCCCTGAACCGAGGCGTCCACATAGTCCTTACTCCAAGATCTTGTCGATTGGTAAACGTGACTCAGGATCGTTGCCCTGATCACACGGCGGGTTCTTAATTGGAACTCGTCAAAATTTTTTTTATTTCTTTCTTTTTCTTTTCTTTCATCACATAAACATATACTCATTATCATTCATAATAGACTTATCCATATCATCATTAATCATCAACTTCTCATATTATTCATAACTTCACAATTTCATACAACCTATGTCCTTTTTCATTATATCCCATTTGGGAATCTATTCATACAAAAATCTACTAACCTTTGTAGATTCCTCTTTTCCTTTAGCAACACATGCCCTTCATTTCTTGGCTTTCCCTACACCTGTCTGAGGTTGGGAAAATAAAACATGAGTCGAAACTCAATAAGCAAGCATTTTTCATTTAAAATGCATTCCTCTCCATTTGATAGAAGACACTTACCAAGTGATCAACTACCAACGGAATAGAAACCTTTTCATAAACCATTTTTGGAAACCTTTCATAAAACATTTATGTAAACCATTCGTAAATGCGTTTCTCTTCATTCGATAGGAGACACTTAGCAAGTGATCAACTATCAATGGAATAGAAACCTTTTCATAAACATTGGATGTGCTAATGCTTCCTTTCCACTCCTGACATAAACCTTCATGTGTGGGTACGCTAGCCCAGGGAACAGCTCACATAGCATAGTCCAATACGCCGGCTGTCTCCGATTGGCCTCATCAGGGGGAACCTCTCTTCCTCTTGACGCCTACATGGTTCCTACATGCATGATTTTGATTTCCCCGACATTATATACCTCTTACACAAGGTGACTTGTCATTCTCATGTAGAGAATTATTTGCACCATCCCTTAAAAACATCATTTCAAATCCATGCTTTCCTTTTCAATCCATGTATGAAAATGCAATGCATTCATTTAAACATAATATTCCTTTGCCTCCACATCTGGGGAGGATGCTGTCAGCACACAGCTCATACGACTCGGCAATAATGAAGGGGGACCCTCTGATCCGCTTTTTTCCTCCACTAAAGCCTTTTCCTTGTGCCCCCACCTCTTGGGAGGACGCCGCCGGCACATAGCCCTTGCGACTTGGTAATGGTGAAGAGGGATCCTGATCCTACTTCCTCCACAAAAGCCTATTCATTATACATCATACATGTGCATATGTTCATGAACATCACATGATATCAATATGCCGGCATGACTTTTCATAAAAACTTATAAACATTCATCATTTCAAAATATTATAGGAATGGCCACCCTTAAACACATTTCATAAATACTTGAGAATAAAATCACGTTTTTAAAGTTGTGCTTGCTTACAATGAAGCAATAAAATCACATTTTCAAAGTCGTGCTTGCTTACAAATCATCATTTTCAAAAGGATTGCTTGCTTACCTCCTCAGTCTATATCCTGTTGGAAACATGTGGAAAATAAAGCCAAGTCTATATTTTGATGATTAACAAATCAATTTGAGTAATTTTTGGTTACTAACATGTTTGTGGAAATGATTAAAGGTTATAGAATTGAAGAATATGAAGCATGGCAAGTCAAGTCGATTTCCAAGTCGATCCCCAAGTCGACTCCAGCAGCGACTTCAAAACGCCATTTTCTTCCAGAGTTGAAATCGGGGACAAGAGCAGTCGAAGTCGCATCCCAAGTCGACTCTGCATGCGACTTGAGGTGAAGTCGCAGACCAAGTCGACTCCAGTAGCGACTTGGAGGCGTCATTTTTCGTCCAGAGTTGAAATCAAGAACGAGAGCTGCCGAAGTCGCATCCCAAGTCGACTCAGCATGCGACTTGGGTGAAGTCGCAGACCAAGTTGACTTCAGCTTCGACTTCAGTGCGGAGATTGCCAAACGAGTTAACTCAATGACAGATTTGAGTGGAGATGAAGGTCAATTCGACTCAAACACTCAACATGGACCAAATAAGGATCAAATGAAGATCAAATGAAGATCAAAGCAAGCAGGGCTGCATGAATCCATCATGTTGGATCATGAACACATACTCGGACATCTTCCATGCATTCCAAGACTCAAGCACTCAAGACCTCAAGAAAAGGAATCCAAGGTTTTTCAAGATAAATAATCATACAGTGTTCCAAAGAGATATAAATCAAGGGAATAACATCAATATGAAGAAAATCAAGTGATCAAAGTCATCTCTGAAGATTTCAAGTTCAACTAGCAAGTTGAAGAAGTGAAGTCGCACCCGAAGTTGACTTCACCTGCAACTTGAGTCAAGTCGAGGACCAAGTCGACCCAGACTGGAACTTGAAGAAGTTGCGGAGAGCCGAAGTCGCACCCGAAGTCGACTCCATCTGCCACTTAGGTGAAGTCGCACCCGAAGCCGACTCCACCTGCGACTTGGGTCGCAACGGTCGGAAATTTTTCGAACGTTGGCGCATTAAATGCTCACCACCTACTCCCAAACGTTCAGATTCCCTCGCAAATTATATAAGGCATTCAATATGAACGAGGAGGGTAGCTAAGAATTCATTGAATGAGCATAACTCCCATCTCTAGGAGATTAAGTGATCAAGCCAACATCAAGAAGAAGAACTTTGCTTCCAAACTGCCAAGAGCTGCTTGCTGAATCATTAAGCCTAAGTTACAAGTTCTTCTCTGCGCCGAATCTGCCTCTACATAATCAGTAACGTGTAGAAACTCTCTTTTACTTTTACTTGTTGTATTGAACTTGATTTAGTTTGGATAACTAAGATCAAGTGTAAGCAAAGTAGTGTGTGATTGGAGTGGAACTCGTCATCTACTCGTGCTGTGTATTGTTGATGCCCCCTAGAGCTGGAATCTAGAAGAGAGCAGTGGCTCTAGTTGTATTTGTAAAATACATAGTGGAACCCAAGTCACAAGAGGTGTGAGCTTGGAAGAGTGGAGCAGGGAAGGTTGCCCGAACTACTATAAAATCTTGTTTGTTGATATTTATTTCTGCTCTCTGCTTTATATTTCTTTCCATTTGTTTCTTCATAAAAAGGGGACTAGATTAATCCGGGGTAAAGTTTCTGTTTAAGTTGAAAATTTTAAATACCCAATTCACCCCTCTCCTCTTGGGTAATTTTCATTAACTCGAGACCAACAAGTGGTATCAGAGTAGGTCTTTGAGTTATACCAAAGAGATCTTTTGATATGGCATCCCAATCGACTTCCGTTCCCGCATTAGCCGAAGGCGAATCTTTTACTAAGCCACCATTGTTTGATGGGAACAATTTCGGCTATTGGAAGCTACATATGAAACAACTCATCATGGCTACAGATATGCACTCTTGGATTGCAATCCAAGACGGTGTAACATTGCCTATTGATGAAAGAGCTTCCAAATGGACCGATGAGGAAGTAAGAACTATTAAGATCAACGCTAAAGCTATGAACTCACTGTTTTGTGCTCTTACCGCTTCCGAATATGATAGAGTATCCTCTTGTCTAACTGCAAAAAAAATATGAGATATATTAACATCTATCTATGAAGAAACTTCTCAAGTCCAAGGGACAAGGAGAAATATTTTGATTGGAGAATTGGAAAGCTTTAGAATGTTAGAAATAGAAAATATTTCTGAAATGTTTGCTAGATTCTCTAAAATTACTAACGCCTTGAAAGGTCTAGGAAAAACAATTTCTGAATCGGAACAGGTCATGAAAATCTTAAGAGCTCTACCAGAATCTTGGACTCCAAAGATTACTGCAATAGAAGAAGCCAAGGACCTCAACACATTGAAGCTAGAAGACCTTATTAGCTCATTAATGTCACATGAGCTAATCAAGAAAAGAAATGAATATCACCACAAAGGAAAGAAAGCAATTGCACTAAAGGTCACCCATAACTCGGTTGAGTCCACTTTGTCATCTCACAATGATGATGAAGACATTGCACTACTTACTCGCAAATTTTGAAAGTTTGTGAGAAAAGAAAAGAACTTCAAAGACTTCAAAGAGAGACCACGAAAAGAGAAGAAGAAGGAGGCTACAAAGTGCTATAGATGCGGCGGTATGGGACATATGCAAGCTCAATGTCCTACACCGGAAGAAAGATCAAAGGATCATCAAGAAAAGAAGGAAAGATATGAAAGCCGAAAATTCCAAAGGCCTAAGGGAAGAAGAATGTACGTGAACGAAGAAACTTCATCAACAAGCAGCTCCTCAACCAATGATTTTGAAGCGGCAAATTGTGCAAGAATATGCTGCATGGCGCGGATTGAGCAAGAAAAAAATTTGCTATGCTTAAACATAACAGAAGTGTTGGAAGAGCAAACCACCTCAACAAAATGCACAAGTAATCAAGAGGTAACTTCCAAATTTTGTCATTCTCAATCTACTTATTCTTCTATTCAAGAATATCTCAAATGTGCTGAATTAGAGGAATTACAACATGCATATAATTCATTATATGAGAAAATCAAAAAATTAGGAAACAAGTTATCATTAAAGAGACAACAATGCAATTCCATTATTATTGTAAATGGAAAACTAGCAGAAAAAATAACAAAACTAAAAGAAGAAAATGAACTACTTTTGAAAGAAGTGGAAGAATTGAAAAAGAAGAATGAATCCTTAAATGAATAATTAGCAAAATTCTCTAATCCAGGAGAAAATGTGAAAATGTTTCTAAACATGACCTCTCAAATCAATAGAAGAGGTCTTGGATATTCTACATTTGAGCAAAGAGAAAGCGACAAATCAAATGTGCCAATACTTGGGAAAAATCAAACCAAAACTGCACCTATTTACATACCTAAAGGGAAACGAGTTGTTCGGACCAAAAGGCTAACTTTTGAACCACTACATACTTGGAGGCCTACTCCTAGATTAACAATGGCTTGCAACTTTTGCAACAAGATGGGTCACAAAATTCATAGATGCAACTTTAAGAAATTATATGACCATGGTGCAAAATTAGTTTGGGTTCCAAGAAACACAAGATTTGGACTTTCAAAGATAAACAACAAAGATTAAATCAGTTTACTAACCCAAATAGACCCATAAAATGGGTACCAAAGAGATAAGATTTATTTGCTTATTTTTCAGGTTTGTTTCAAGGCAAAGGCAAGCAACGTTTGGTTCATGGATAGTGGTTGCTCAAGGCATATACCGGTGAAAGAAGTTTATTTCATAAACTCAAGCCTTGCAACGATGGAACCGTTGCATTTGGAAACAACGAGAAAGGTAAAATTAAAGGTAAAGAAAATATTTATAGTATTTCAAATGTATGTATGGAGGATGTGTTGTTTGTTGAAGGACTCAAGCACAATTTAATGAGTATTAGTCAATTATGTGACAAAGGATACAAGGTTGTGTTTGAATCATCTATATGCAATGTATTTGATGGAGAACATATCATGTTTAGTGAAAAAAGATATGAAAATGTATATTTGGTTTCACTTGATGAACTAGATAGTCAATGTGATTGGGCCATTGACAATGATCCATGGGTTTGGCATAAGAGGCTTGGGCATATAAACATGACAAATATTAAGACCCTATGGAAAAAGAGTTTGGTAGAAGGATTGCCAAAATTAAAATATGACAAAGATAAAATTTGCAAGGCATGTCAATTGTCAAAACAACCTAAAATGCCTTTCTCTACCAAAAAGGAGATTTTCACCACTACGTCACTTGAATTGCTACACATGGATCTATATGGGCCATCCGACATTTTAACCATTGGTGGAAAGAAATATGTGTTTGTAATAGTTGATGATTTTTCAAGATTCACATGGGTAATTCTCTTAGCTAACAAAGATGAAGCCTTCTCTATGTTTGCAACTTTTGTAAATTTGGTGCAAAATGAAAAACAAAGTACTATTATGACCATTAGAAGTGATCATGGTGGAAAGTTTAAAAATAAATGATTCATAGAATTATGCAATGAAAAAGGAATCCGCCACACATTTTTTGCACCAAGAACTCCACAGCAAAATGGAGTGGTTGAAATGAAAAATAGAACCATACAAGAGATGGCTAGAACATTGCTAAATGAGAGTAAATTATCCAAGAAATTTTGGGTTGAAGCTGTAAGTACAGCTTGTCATGTGTTGAACCGAGTTACCATTAGAGCAATCTTGAAAAAGACCCCATATGAGCTATGGAAAGGTAGAAAACCAAATATTTCATATTTTCATGCCTTTGGTTGCACATGTTATGTTTTGAACAATGGAAAAACCAACTTGGGAAAACTTGATGCTAAGAGTGATGAGGCAATATTCCTTGGTTACTCATCAAATAGTAAAGCATATAGAGTCTTCAATAAAAGGAACCAAGTTGTAGAATAGTCAATATATGTTGTTTTTGATGAATTTAACCCATGCTCCAAAAGAAAAGATGATTTAAGTGATGTAGATGATATCACAAGTAACCTTGAAAAATTGCATGTGGAGAAGCAAGAAGAATCCATGAGGAAAGGGTAAGTGAAGGTAATAATTCCTATAAACCTCCAATTGATTTAAAGTTCAAAAATGCCCATTCAATTGAGCAAGTTATAGGGAATGTCTATGAAGGTGTAAAGACTAGAAGGTCAAAATAAAATATTTGTGGAAAATATGCCTTTATATCCAAAATTGAACTATCCACTATAGACCAAGCTCTTGATGATAAAAATTGGATCATAGCAATGCAAGAGGAATTAAATCAATTTGAAAGAAACCAAGTTTGGCATCTTGTTCCAAGACCAAAAAACTGTATTGTCATTGGCACAAAATGGGTCTTTGGGAACAAATTAGATGAAAGTGGACTTGTGGTGAGAAACAAAGCTAGACTTGTGGCAAAAGGATACTCACAAGAAGAAGGAATAGACTTTGAGGAATCCTATGCTCCGATTGCTAGATTAGAAGTTATTCGCATCTTACTAGCTTTTGCATCTCACATGAACTTCAAGTTGTTTCAAATGGATGTTAAAAGTGCATTTTTGAATGGCTTTATAAATGTAGAGGTGTATGTTGAACAACCACCTGGATTTGAGGAGAAAGATCAATCTAAATTTGTTTACAAGTTAACCAAGGCATTATATGAATTAAAACATGCTCCAAGGGCTTGGTATGAAAGGTTAAGCAAATTTTTGATTGATCATGACTTCCAAAAGGGAAAGGTAGACACCACTTTGTTTACCAAGTATAAAGAAAAAGATATCTTGATTATTCAAATTTATGTTGATGACATTATTTTTGGTACTACTAATGAGATTCTTTGTCAAGAATTTTCTGAGCTTATGCAGAAAGAATTTGAGATGAGTATGATGGGGGAGCTGAATTTCTTCCTTGGACTACAAATTAAGCAATCAAGCGAAGGGATCTTCATAAACCAGTCCCAGTATATCAAAGAAATATTAAAGAAGTTTGGCATGGAAAACAGCAAAGGGGCAAACACGCCTATGAGCTCAACCATTAAAATTGACAAGGACGAGAAAGGCAAACCAGTCGATTTAAAATTATATAGAAGCATGATAGGTTCTTTATTATATTTAACTGCTTCTAGGCCTGATATATTGTTTAGTGTGTGTATGTGCTCTAGATTTCAATCATGTCCAAAAGAATCATACTTGGTAGCTGTAAAAAGAATTTTCAGATATTTAGTATATACTACCAACATAGGACTTTGGTATCCAAAGGGTTCTAATTTTGATCTAATCGGCTACTCGGATGCGGATTTTGCCGGCTACAAGGTAGATAGAAAAAGCACTAGTGGAACATGTCAGTTTCTTGGGAACATGTTGGTTTCATGGTTTTCAAGAAAACAAACTAGTGTTGCTCTATCTACGGCAGAAGCCAAATATGTTTCCGTCGGGAGCTGTTGTGCTCAATTGCTTTGGATGAAACAACAACTTAGGGACTATGACATGAATTTTAAAGATATACCTATTAGATGTGATAATATAAGTGCCATATGTTTAATTAAAAGTCCAGTATTGCATTCTAGGACCAAGCATATAGACCTTAGACATCACTTTATTAGAGAACATGTAGAAAATCATGATATATGTTTGGAATATGTAAGAACAGAAGATCAAATTAAAGATATATTCACCAAACCTCTAGCAAAAGAACCATTTTATAAAATTAGAAATGATATGGGTATGCTTGAATTAACTTAGATAAGCACAAGCTGAGGGGGAGCACCGGTTCAGGGAGAGCAACACCACCATTTTTTTGATAAATTGACAAAAAGGGGGAGAAGAGATCGGGATTTGAGTCTCCGTCGTAAATATGTGTATGTTTATGTTTTTAACTTGTGATTTATTGAAAGTAAAATATGCATGTTAAACTTCAAAATGCACAAATAGTATGATTTAAAGACATTGAAAGGTATAAACTCAAATCGGTTTTGTCAATCATCAAAAAGGGGGAGATTGTTGGAAACATATGGAAACTAAGCCAAGTCTATGTTTTGATGATTAACAAATCAATTTGAGTAAGTTTTGGTTACTAACATGTTTGTGGAAATGATTAAAGGTTATAAAATTGAAGAATATGAAGCACGGCAAGTCAAGTCGATTTCCAAGTCGATCCCCAAGTCGACTCCAGCAGCGACTTCAAAACGTCATTTCCTTCCAGAGTTGAAATCGGGGACAAGAGCAGCCGAAGTCGCATCCCAAGTCGACTCCGCATGCGACTTGAGGTGAAGTCGCAGACCAAGTCGACTCCAATAGCGACTTGGAGGCGTCTTTTTTCGTCCAGAGTTGAAATCAAGAACGAGAGCTGCCGAAGTCGCATCCCAAGTCGACTCAGCATGCGACTTGGGTGAAGTCGCAGACCAAGTCGACTTCAGCTTCGACTTCAGTGCGGAGATTGCCAAACGAGTTAACTCAATGACATATTTGAGTGGAGATGAAGGTCAATTCGACTCAAACACTCAACATGGACCAAATAAGGATCAAATGAAGATCAAATGAAGATCAAAGCAAGCAGGGCTGCATGAATCCATCATGTTGGATCATGAACACATACTCGGACATCTTCCATGCATTCCAAGACTCAAGCACTCAAGACCTCAAGAAAAGGAATCCAAGGTTTTTCAAGATAAATAATCATACAGTGTTCCAAAGAGATATAAATCAAGGGAATAACATCAATATGAAGAAAATCAAGTGATCAAAGTCATCTCTGAAGATTTCAAGTTCAACTAGCAAGTTGAAGAAGTGAAGTCGCACCCGAAGTTGACTTCACCTGCAACTTGAGTCAAGTCGAGGACCAAGTCGACCCAGACTGGAACTTGAAGAAGTTGCGGAGAGCCGAAGTCGCACTCGAAGTCGACTCCATCTGCGACTTGGGTGAAGTCGCATCCGAAGTCGACTCCACCTGCGACTTGGGTCGCAACGGTCGGAAATTTTCCGAACGTTGGCGCATTAAATGCGCGCCACCTACTCCCAAACGTTCAGATTCCCTCACAAATTATATAAGGCATTCAATATGAATGAGGAGGGTAGCTGAGAATTCATTAAATGAGCATAACTCCCATCTCTAAGAGCATTAAGTGATCAAGCCAACATCAAGAAGAAGAACCTTGCTTCCAAACTGCCAAGAGCTGCTTGCTGAATCATTAAGCCTACGTTACAAGTTCTTCTCTGCGCCGAATCTACCTCTACATAATCAGTAACGTGTAGAAACTCTCTTTTACTTTTACTTGTTGTATTGAACTTGATTTAGTTTGGGTAACTAAGATCAAGTGTAAGCAAAGTAGTGTGTGATTGGAGTGGAACTCGTCATCTACTCGTGCTGTGTATTGTTGATGCCCCCTAGAGCTGGAATCTAGAAGAGAGCAGTGGCTCTAGTTGTATTTGTAAAATACATAGTGGAACCCAAGTCACAAGAGGTGTGAGCTTGGAAGAGTGGAGCAAGGAAGGTTGCCCGAACCACTATAAAATCTTGTTTGTTGATATTTATTTCTGCTCTCTGCACTATATTTCTTTCCATTTATTTCTTCATAAAAAGGGGACTAGATTAATCCGGGGTAAAGTTTCTGTTTAAGTTGAAAATTTTAAATACCTAATTCACCCCTCTCCTCTTGGGTAATTGTCATTAACTCGGGACCAACATATCCTCCACCTTTTCCTTTCCTTTTCCTTTTCCTATATAATTGAAAAGGATATTTTATACATACTTTATCATGACCAGGGTTTCTACGCATGCATATGTCATGATCTATCTTAGACCTAAAGAGTTATTAGGTCTTCCTTCCTTTTTCATATGGGTATTAACCTCAATATCTCTTATCATTTTTCTTTATAACTTCGTTCTCCATTTCATAATATACCAATATTATTCCTCATATCCTCAATCAAATGTCATATACCTTGAGTAACCATTCACTTGGGTTACTATTCCGTGGGTTACTATTCACGTGAGTTACTATTCACGTGATTACTATTCATAGGTTACTATTCATGTGTACTATTCATGAGGTCAACATATTAATCATAAATTAAATTATGATTAATAACAAATCAAAGGTATTTCTAAACCTTTTCATCATTAATTATTAACTCAAGGTTAATAATTCATTTAAGCATATTTTCCATTTCTTCTTCATATACTAAAAATCAACATAAATTAACTTAAGCATAATCCTTAATTCCAAAAATCATGAAATTAATATATCATCATTCCAACATCATATTTATCATATTAATTCATCCCAAATCATCATTTATCATTTTTGGAGCATTATTTACACGTATTATATGTTATCTTCCCGAATGCTCCATCTTTGCTCCAAAATTATAATGTTTTGGCATGATTCCATTTTGGCATGGTAAATATACTTAATTAATCATACTTAGGCATTAGCTAAGCATGTTATACCCTAAATAACATCATGCACAAATTTGAGGAGGATCAACTTACCTTAAGTGAGCCAAAATCTCCTTTCCTCCTCCCTTTCTCTCTCTTCCCTTCCTTTCTCTCCTCCTCTCTTGCTTAGAACGTGGATGGGGTGGGAAAATGAGCTTCTCAAGCTAAGAATGCTTGGGATGGGTGGGAAATTCGTTCAAGGCATGGCCTCCTATTTATAGTGCTCCAAATTCCATGAAATTGCAATTAAATCCACTTGAAATTGGGCCAAATTGCAAATATTTTTGATTGGGTCATTTCCTCCTCATTTCCAAGCAATTTCCAATTATCCTAGGTGGCAAATTTCTGGCCACAAGTTGCCATAGCTGATCCATCCATTAATTGCTTGATTTTCATCAAAAGACGTGATTAATCTCAACCGTTGATTATCCTTGATTGAGCTCATCTCAACCATTGAATTTTTGGCACAAATCCCCATGCTAGCTCACGTTTCCCATGGTAAACTTTGGGGAACTTTTGCATTTTTTATTTCATTAAAATATCATATCTTAAGCTACTTTTTCAAAAAGTAAAAAGTAGAATTAATGACTTGCTTTGAAAAAGTTAAGCCTCGCTTACTTTCTTTCCAAGAAACACATTTCCTATGATATTTGGCTTAGTCCAATTCATCCATCATATTCGGCATAATATTTTAGTCATCCATACAAAATTTCACATTAATCCGACTTCCAGATTGCAAGATATGAATTTTTCTTCATTTTCTTCACAAAAATCCATAAAAATCTGAAAATTATTATTTTAATCCAGAAAGCACTTTTTTCCTTTAGTGGGAAGCTTCCTTTTTCGTCTTTTGTGATTAAGTTAATCCAAAGTGATTAACTTAACATATTTCTTAATCCCACATTTAGTATTCACATTTCACTATTCACGTGCACTATTCATCTGAATTTCATAAATAATTATTTTAACCTCTATTCCCACATATTTTCATACTCATGAATATATATTTTATTAATATTTTACCTAGGGTTTACAACCCTAGGGTTTCATACACGTGTCGAATATCAAGGTTTCACAAAAGTCTATATCTTTAAAAATCACTTTTAAAAATACATCACAGACCGCAGTCCGTGTCAACTTGTAAGCGAGCGCACCCACTTTAACAAGTTTTTATTTAAAATCTAGTTTTAGAATGACCTTCCTTAAATTTTGTTAGAAACATTTTTAGTAAAATATTTTGATAAACATTTGAAATGTTCGAAAAATAATACATCTTAAAATCCTTATAAAAGAATTTCAAAACCTTTGAATTTTCAAAATTAAATCATTTTATGAAATCAACATAGGAGGTTGGTCATCCTTAAATCCCTTTCAACACATCCGTATAAACATTTTTCAAGATATTTTCAACATAGATTTTCTTATCTAAAGGAAATCAAAACTTTTTGAATATCATTTCAAAACATATGAACTATGTCCAAATCATTATTTATTATTTAATTATCAAGACCGAGCAAAATAAATTTTTTTCATAAATCAAATCCCTTTTTCCTTTTTCAAACATAATTATTTATCATAAAACATCATAAAAGAAATTTAAAACTTATTTACATTTGTTGCTTTGTGAAGAAGGGTCAAATTCCCTTTTTCTTATACAATACTTCTGAAACAACATCATAAAGAACTTGTTTACTTAAAAGCAAATTCTTAAAATCCATCGACATAAAACATAAAATCCTTTAAAACCATTATCGCGGAGAACTTGCTTACTCATAAGCAAATTTCTCAATCCATTAACATAAAGCATTACCAATCCATGGCAATACTTGTGATAAATTCTTTATCTTAAAAACGTTGCTTGCTTCCCATGAAACAAACCTTGAAGCTTTTCCTTAAAGTCATTCTTTTTCCAAAACTTACGACTTTTCATTAAAGCCGTCATTTTCTAAAACTTGTGGCTTTTCATAAAGCCATCATTTTCAAAACTTGTGCTTGCCCATTCATCAAAACATAAATATAAACATTTCAATCACATCAATCACATAGAAAGAAAACAACATTTTAGAAAGTTTGCTTGCTTACCTGAGATCACTATAATCCTTTTCTTCCACTCTTTTCCTTGCTTTTGCCTAAATAAATGAAAATAACATCGCATTTATTCACATCAACTTTAAATACATAAATCCCTTAGGTTTTTCAACCTACATAAGTTCATCTAATTTAACCTACTTGTCCTTCAAGTCGGGTGTTCATACTTATCTCTTCATATACGTTCATTTTTCAACACATACTTATGTGTTTCTTAAACTTTTTCAAAATAGCAACTTGTCTCTAATTCCAGCATGATTAAACCCCTTAATTACCACTGTACTTAGGGTATTTTTATGGAATTTAAATCCACTAATCATAGGTTTCCAAAACAGCAACTTTGGAACCCATTTTTCACCCGTTTAACGTGTCTTTTGACACATAACCCTAAGCAGATTTATAAATTCGAATTTTCAGAAAATAATCCAACTTTTATTAAGCCAAATTTAGGTTATTAATATATATATATCAATTTCAATCATTTCTACATAGGTTTCATATTTCTTTTTGATTTTTTCTCCAACTATCCACATATGCTGAAATCAAGCATACTGAAATCTCAAAATCTTGAATTAATATAAAATCAAGCATTTTTTATCTTAAATTTATAAAATACCTTAATAAATACATTAATTAACCAAAATTTAAGCATTTATATTTATTTTGGTATTTTTACCTGTCTAGAAAGCAGAATACATTTTCAGACAGCCTGAATCACGTTAATTATGGGGTATATTTATACCCATAAAAACCTAATTTTTATTTCATTAGTGTGATCATAAATATTTCTTATATATCCTGTAAAATTTTCAACCCAAAATTCCTTGTATAAAAATTATTAAAAATCCATTGGTGCAGCTGATCCTGACACCCGTACAACCCTGTTGAGGTTGATTTTCTGGGATTTTTAATCTACAACTGGCTTATCTTTTTAATCTGAAATTTTTATCTTTCCTTAATCACCACATCATTATTCTTCCCAAAAATTTTCATGCTAAAATTCATCCATTTACTATTCCGTTCATATTTTAGTTTATAACATCATATAACTTCTAGATTTGAAGTATAAAATCAAAATTAACATATACTTACTTGATTAATTGATAATCCCTCCATTGAGCAGTTGAAATTCCCTTCTTTTCCTCTCCTCCTTGCTGGGTTTGACGTGCCCTAGCTGCTTCCCTTGGAGAAAATTTCCATTTTTCTCTTATTTTTCCTTTCTTCTCTCTCCTTCTCTCTCTCCTTCTCCCCTGCTGGAAATGGCAGCCATGCTCCCCCATTTCCTCCTTTTATTTGCTACTTTTCTTGGTTCCCAAGTAACCCCATAGGCATTTTAGTAAATTCCATTTTCACTTTCCACAATTGCCCTTCTTTACTTAGATCTCAAGCAACTTGTTACTTGCTCTCCAAGAAATCAACTTTCCATGTTAATTAGCTTAATCCATTCCATTCATCTCATAGATTTCATAATTTTATTCCATCCTTTCAAATTTCATCTCAAACCGACGTTTCTACGTCAAGTTATGACCACTTGAATTTATCTTTTAGATTTGGGAATAAAAATAATTAATTATCATCCTAATCCCTTCATGATTCCCTTAATCCAATCCATTCATAAGGTTGGGCCCACCATCGTGAGCTTACCTTTCAAATTTCATCGAAATTCGCCTTGTAGGCGTCAAGTTATGAATTTTCTATCATTTTTCACCTTAATTTCATAATTACACTTTAATCTCCATAAATTAAATCATGGTTATTAACATGATTATTCATAACACATTTTTACCTTTAAATTCTCATTAAGCCCCACGGGTCATACCGACTCACTTTGGGCTCCGACAATTAAATTTTTAATCACCGTTTCTAATGGAAACCCTAATTCCAAAATATCATTAAATCATAAAATCATCCATAAATCATTCAAAATTCATTTAAATCGCATACAAATCAAATATATATGTTCAATGCATCCCATTGAGTCCTACTTGGGTCCAGGTATCACAGTGTGGGATGGTTTGGGGGCTTGTAATGGCTCAAGTGGAGCTGGGATATGATGCCTTGGACGTCCCCCCTGCTGCCCTATTTATAGGGTTGAATTTTTCAAGAATTTGGAATTTACCTCCCTAGCTTTGAGGTATTTAATTATAAATTGGTATTTTTTAAATTTTGAAAAATGCTTTGAGCCAAGAGCTGCCACCCTAGGCCTGCTCCAGTCCACCCTATGCAGCCCTATTATTTATTTATTTTTTGATTTTTAAAATTAATTAATTTAGGCTAAATAAATCCTAGCCGTTGGTTGATGATGATGATGATCATGGACCGTTGATTTTGGTCAAGATCTCACCCACCCCCTGCCATGCCCCTTCTGCAGCTGCTGTTTTAATTAATTTTTTTATTTTTTATTTATTTATTTTAGTACAAAGTCAAATGCACATTAATGGAAAAGTTAATTCACTTTTTCGATCTTTATTTGACACTTCATCTTGACTTTTGATTTGTGATTTTCATCACATCTTTGTTAGTCCCGAGTTGATGGCAATTACCCAAGAGGGGAGGGGTGAATTGGGTATTTAAAATTTTAAAACTTTAATTAGAGATTTTACCCCGGTTTAGTTTAAACCCCTTTAATGAAACAAACAGAAAGCAATAAGATAATGAAAGCGGAAATGAAAAACAATAGACAAGATTTATAGTGGTTCAGGCAACCTTTCCCTACTCCACTCTTCCAAGCTCACACTCCCTTGTGACTTGGGTTCCACTACGTATTCTTCGAATACAACTAGAGTCTCCACTCTCTTCTAGATTCTAGCTCTAGGGGGCATATACAACCAGAGCCTCCGCTCTCTTCTAGATTCTAGCTCTAGGGGGCATGTACAACAAGCAACACAAGTAGGTGATGAGTTACACTCTAATCACAACCCTACTTGCTATATCTTAGTTTGAAACACTGAACTCAAACCAAGCACCAAAATCAAATAACAAGATGAAATAGAAGAAATCTACACTTTACAGATTTGTGTAGGCAGTTTTAGCTCGAGGAAGAATCTGTAGAAGCAACGAATCGTATTGCGTTGAAGCAAACAGCAACTTTGAAGCTTGTTCTTCCTTTGAAAGTGTATAGATCAATCAATTATAGAGAAAAGTGGATTGAAACTCTTAGTAGCACTTCTTTCCTCTTTTTCAGCTCTATCTTATGTGTATCCACGTTTGCTTGAGTGTTTATATATAGAGGAGGGAGATTTTTGAACGTTATGAAGTTGGTTGGCGTGCAATAAATGTTTCAACGTTCAAAAATTCGAACGTTACGCCTCCAAGTAGTATATGGAGTCGACTTCGCTTGCGACTTCACCCAAGTCGCATGATGGAGTCGACTTGGCCTGCGACTTCGCCATGCTCAGCTTGTTCAAGTTCCTCCTTGCGTCGACTTGGTCTTGGACTTCACCCAAGTCGATGCTAGAGTCGACTTCGGGTGCGACTTGGCCTTCATATCCTGCCAAGTGAACTTAAAATACTTTGAAATGACTCCGCTTATCCAATAATTGTCCTCTCATCACTTTTATATGAATTTATACAAATTTACTTGCTTTGAATTTATTTTAGTGTTCATTTTGATCTAAGTTGATAGCTTGGGTTATCTTAGCCTTCAGCTTTACTCAAGTTGCAAGTCAGGTCGACTTGTTCTGCGACTTAGCTTTTCAAATCCTGCATTGTTATGCTCAAGTCGATGTTGGAGTCGACTTGGTCTACGACTTCACCCAAGTCGCAAGTGGAGTCGACTTCATGTGCGACTTCGGCAGTTCTGCCATCCAATTTCAACTCTGGAAGGAAAGTGTCACTTGAAGTCGATACTGGAGTCGACTTGGTCTGCGACTTCACCTAAGTCGCAAGTGGAGTCGACTTCGTCTACGACTTCGAGAATTCTTGCTCCTAATTTCAACGCTGGTCAGAGGACGTCTTTTGAAGTCGAAGATGGAGTCGACTTGGCCCAAGTCGATGTCTGAGTCGACGTGAGTTGCGACTTGACCTGTTCTGTATTGTATTTTTCACTTTTATAACCTTAAACATTGCACAAAACATATTAGTAGCTAAGACTTTACTCAAATTATGTTGTTAATCATCAAAACACATGCTTTCGATATTTTGCATTTGATTTCAACAATTGTTTCCAACAATCTCCCCATTTTTTATGATTGACAAAACTAATTTGAGTTTATGCCTTCCAATATCCTATTTTGACATTTTTAGGATAATCATAAGTCATTTACCTTTTGAAAAAAATAAAACATTAATGATTAGAGCAAACATAATAAATCAGAGCATAGAGCATTTGTAATCAGAGCATAATTCAAGTGATAATAAACTTTGCAAAAGTAATCAGAACACAAAAAAACTTTTTCATAAGCAACCTTTTCATATATGATCAAAAAGTTTCATACAAGTTTCAAATGCAAATGAAACCTATATACAAGCTACCCAACCCAAAAACCTAAAAATCTAAACTCAAAACTCTCAAACTTCTCCCCCTTTTTGTCAATCGAGCAAATAGGGGTCGACTCGAAGAGCTTTGGTGAACCGGAATGCAAAGATAGGATATGGAGTCGGGCGAACGGGTCGAATGTGGGCCGAGGAGTAAAAAGATGAGACTGGAGCAGGTGTGGGATCTCGATGAACTGATCCCGTGTCAAAGGGATCAAGCTCGGGGATAGATCGATGACGATGGCTTCCGGATGCTAAGTGATAACGAATGGTCCGGAGCTCCCTATCCATACGATCCTGTCGAGAATGCATATCCGTGATGGCATGTAGGACCTCGGCGATCTGACTGGTCATCCGGTCCTCTAGCTGCTCCAGATGCTCTCGAAGGCCCTGAACTGAAGTATCCCGAGATGATGGCCGTGGTGCTGAGTCTGGAATCTCAGATCCTCTAGGAGAGTAAGACCCATGTGATAGTGGCGATGCAGGCTCCTTGGGTGCATCCTGCGGTGGAGCGGGTTGAGCTTCTGGTGATGGTGGGGGTTGCTCCCCCTCAACCTGTGCATCCCCGGCTTCTTCTGGTGTCGGTGCGCCTACTTCTGCTTCAACCCTGAGTTGATCTACATTGATCTTCATTCTTTGGATCAATGCCTTATTGATCACATTCGTCGGCTTTAACACCTCGAATGGCTCTCCATCGATATCAACTCCAAAATGTTCTAGGATCTTCGTGATCCAAGTACCATAAGGCAAAACCCCTCGTGGGTTGTCTTTCCTAGAACTTAGGGCTTCTATGAACAACCGAGGGAGGCTAACTTTGACCCGATTTACTAGTTTCCATAGTATGCCGGCCTCCTGTGGGTTGAGCTAATTTCTACCCCCACCTTGGGGTAGATGCAATGTGAACCAATAGTCTGAGGACCCTGAGCCTCGAGGATAAGTCCATGTAATGTAGAAACTTGATCCCATGATGATATTTATTGCTCCTGGTGAGCTGATTATAGATATCTGATAGGGTCAGATTCTCAGGTAATGGCTCATCCTCATAAGGTACCTCTAAGATTTGCCCCACATTCATGATTGCTTCCTCTAACGTTGGAGTTACACCAATTCCAAAAAATATGTCAACCCCTTTGACAAATGTACCGAAGTACTCGTCATCCCATAGGTAATAGAAAATGCGAGTCAAATCGGGGTATACTCTTTCATCTACTTTAAGTAAGCTAGTCCACCCTTGGAAATCCAGTAACTCCTCAATGTCGGACTCATAATCCCTCAAAAATTTGAAATCGATGATTTTAGGGATGAATACCTTACGCTCATAGAACGACTTGTAAAAATGACTATGCTGGAGTTCTGTTTTGAAATAGGTGGTTAGCATCTTTAGGACTTGTGTCTTCGCAGCAGGGGTTCCTTTTCTCCTAGCCCCTATGTCTGCACTCCTTGTAGTCTGGCTTTCAGAGCCTTGAGCACCCGTTGTTGATGGGGTTGCCGTCTGGAATCGAACCCGTCGTCCTGTGGAGGTTGATGGTTCTTCCCGGGTACGTTTTGAGGGGGTCCGTTGCCTCCTTGGGACCTCCTCTTTGGCTTGTGAGCCGGATTGTCTAGGGACTGGTTTTAGGGATGGTTTTGAGACAGCTTTCTTAGGCAATCGAGATTTAGGTGCCATTTGTAATAGGATTTTGCAAAATGGAGTTTGAGAGTGATAGATGGAAATTTAAGGGAGAGAGACTGAGAAAGTGAGAGATGAAAACAGAGTATGGAATGAGCTCGTGAGAGAGAGACAGAGGAGAATGCTGTGGGACAGAGAGAGGAAGCTAGAGAGAGATGGTCAGAGAATAATGGAGGATAGAGAGAGAGAGAGACGAGATTCAGAGAGGAAAGCCGAAGAGAAACAGTGATTTTGGCGCCGGAAATGAGAGAGGAAGGAAGAAAGAAGAAGAAAAGAAAGAAGAGAAGAGAAAATCCGAGAACCAGAGGAAATGGAGAGAGTTTTGACGCAGGAGAAAGAGAAACAGAGAGGGAATAGGCCGAGAGATCGCTGGAGAGAATCGAGAACAGAGGAGAATTGGAATCGGAAACAAGAAATCGCCGGAGAGACGGAGACAGTTACGGGAAAAAGAGAAATGGGGAGGAAGAAGAGAGAAGAAGAAGGAAAATGGAGAGAGAGGCGGGAATTCGATCGATCGTGCACTGGAGTCGACGTTGCCCTAGGCGAAGTCGACTTCACCCCTGCGGAGTGGACTTCGCCTCTGATGCGACGTCGACTTCGCTGAAGTCGACGCGGGTGATCTGGAGTCGACTTGATTTATCGACTTGGACTTTTCTGAGTCCAATTTTTTTCATCTAATTGTTTCTAATTTAGCTCAATCATCCCCATATCATTTCTAATTTTATAAAATGATTCCTTTGCTAAAGGTTTGGTGAATATATCAGCAATTTGATCCTCAGTTTTCACATATTCCAAACAAACATCATGATTTTCAACATGTTCACGAATAAAATGATGTCTTACATTTATGTGTTTGGTTCTTGAATGCAATACTGGATTTTTAGTTAAACAAATTGCACTTGTATTGTCACATTTAATTGGAATGTTATAATAATCAATACCATAGTCTTTCAATTGTTGTTTCATCCAAAGTAGTTGGGCACAACAACTCCCGGCGGCTATATATTCGGCTTCTGCCGTAGATAAAGCAACACTAGTTTGCTTCCTTGAGTACCATGAAACCAACATATTTTCAAGCAATTGACAAGTTCCACTAGTACTCTTTCTATCTACTTTGTAACCGGCAAAATCCGCATCCGAGTAATCAATTAAATCAAACGTTGACCCCTTTAGATACCATAGTCTAAGATTAGTGGTATTTATCAAATATTTAAAAATTATTTTTACAGCCAATAAATGTGATTCTTTAGGACATGCTTGGAATCTAGAACACATACATACACTGAAAAGAATATCCGGTCTAGAAGCAGTTAAATACAACAATGATCTTATCATACTTCTATAAAGCTTTTGATCGATACATTTACTATTTTCGTCCGTGTCAATCTTGATTGTTGAACTCATTGGAGTATTTTCTCCTTTTCTAGTTTGCATTCCAAATTTCTTTAGAATTTATTTAATGTACTTGGACTGATTTATGAATATTCCTTCGGCTTGTTGCTTGATTTGCAGTCCAAGGAAGAAATTTAATTCTCCCATCATGCTCATTTCAAATTTGCTCTGCATAATCTTAGAAAATTCTTGGCACAGAGTTTCATCAGTAGCACCAAATATTATATCATCCACATAAATTTGCACAATTAAAATATTTTTTCTTTTATACTTGATGAATAAAGTAGTATCAACTTTTCCTATTTGAAATTCATGATCAATCAAAAATCTATTTAACCTTTCATACCAAGCTCGTGGGGCTTGTTTTAGTCCGTATAATGCTTTGGTTAGCTTATAAACATATTTTGATTGATCCTTTTCTTCAAATCCAGGGGGTTGTTCAACATATACTTCTTCATTCAAGTACCCATTCAAAAATGCGCTTTTCACATCCATTTGAAACAATTTGAAATTCATGTGAGAAGCAAATGCTAGTAAAATGCGTATGGCTTCTAATCTAGTTATGGGTGCATATGATTCTTCAATATCAATCCCTTCTTCCTGGGAATACCCTTTGGCTACTAGTCTAGCTTTGTTTCTTATTACAAGTCCGCTTTCATCCAATTTGTTCCTAAATACCCATTTGGTACCAATAATGATATAATCATTTGGTCTAGGAACTAAATGTCATACATTATTTCTTTCAAATTGATTTAGCTCTTCTTGCATTGCAATAACCCAGTTTTCATCATTAAGAGCTTGTTCAATAGTGGTTGGTTCAATTTTTGACACAAATGCATATTGTCCACAAATATTTTATTTTGATCTCCTAGTTTTTACTCCTTCATAAATATTTCCAATGACTTGCTCAATTGGATGGACATTTTTGAATTTCAAATCAATTGGAGGTTTGTAGGAGTCATTACCTTCACTTACCTCTTCCTCCATGGGATTTTCTGGCTTGAGCTCGGTTTCCTTTTGTTGTTCTTGTTGTTTTGCTTTTATATCATCTGCATCACTTAGTTCATCCTCCTTTCTCGGAGTTTGGTTAAATTCATCAAAAACAACATGTATTGATTCTTCTACTATTTTATTTCTTTTGTTGAAAATCCTATATGTTTTGCTATTTGATGAATAACCTAAGAAAATAGCTTCATCACTTTTGGCATCTAATTTTTCCAAATTTGTTTTTCCATTATTTAACACATAACAAGTACATCCAAAAGTATGGAAATATGATATGTTCGGTTTTCTGCCTTTCCAAAGTTCATATGGGGTCTTTTTCAATATTGCTCTAATGGTAACTCGGTTTAATACATGACAAGTTGTACTTATAGCTTCACCCCAAAATCTTTTGGATAATTTACTCTCATTTAGCATGGTTCTAGCCATTTATTGTGTTGTCCGGTTTTTCCTTTCAACAACTCCATTTTGTTGAGGAGTTCTTGGTGCAAAAAATGTATGGTGAATTCCTTTTTCATTACAAAATTCTATGAATCGATTATTTTCAAATTCACCACCATGATCACTTCTAATGGAAATTATTGAACTTTGTTTTTCATTTTGCACCAAATTTGAAAACGTGATAAACATAGAAAATGCTTCATCTTTGCTAGCTAAGAGTATAATCCAAGTAAATCTTGAAAAATCATCAATAATTATATGCACGTACTTTTTCCCACCAAGAGTTAAAATGTCCGATGGCCCATAAAGATCCATTTGTAACAACTCAAGTGGTCTAGTTGTTGAAATTTCCTTTTTGGTGGAAAATGACATTTTGGGTTGTTTAGATAGTTGACAAGCTTTACAAATCTTATCCTTGTCATATTTGAGCTTTGGTAACCCTTGTACTAGATTCTTTTTCCACAACGTTTTAATATTTGACATATTTATATGTCCAATCCTTGTATGTCATATCCATGGATCATTTTCTATGGCTATTAGACATTTCCCCTCTAGTTCATCAAGGCAAACCAAATATATATTTCCATGTCTTTTGCCACTAAATACTATGTGTTCATCATCAAAAACATTACATATAGAGGATTCAAATACAACTTTATATCCTTTATCACATAATTGACTAATACTCATTAGGTTGTGTTTGAGTCCTTCAACAAATAGTACATCTTCAATACATGCATTTGAAATACCATAAACATTTCCTTTACCTTTTATTTTACCTTTTTCATTATTTCCGAAAGCTACTGTTCCTTCATTGCATGGGTTGATCTTATGGAACAGTCATTTTTCTCCTGTCATATGTCTTGAGCAACCACTATCCATAAACCATATGTTATTGGCCTTAGCTCTAAGACAAACCTGTAAAAATTAAGTCAAGTGGAGCTCGTCCTTTTGGTACCCATTTTATGGGTCCATTTGGGTTAGTTATCCTTTGGAGTCTATGTTGGTCTACCTTTGAAGCCATAAATCCAATGCTTTTCGGCATCCAAACCAATTTTGCACCAAGGTTTTGCAATTTTCTCAATTTGCATTGATAAACCTTGTGTCCTAACTTGTTGCAAAAATTACAAGCTCCCGAAAGTCTAGAAACAGGAAGTCATTTGGTAATTTGTTCCTTAGTTGGTCTTTTGGTCCAAACTACTTGATTTATCTTAGGTTTAGTATAAATGGGTTTGGCGTTGTTTCTCGAAGCATTAGATTTCTCTTGCTCAAATGTATTATACCCAAGTCCTTTCTTACAAGTTTGGATTGTCATTTTCAAGAACATTTTCACATTTTCTTCCGGATTAGAAAAATTGATAAGCGATTTATTTAATGATTCATTTTTCCTTTTGAGTTTCTCTAACTCAACTTCCAAGGTATTCTTTTCACTTTTTAATTTATCTATCTTTTCAGCAAGTTTACCATTCACAATTATTACTGCATCACATTGTCTTCTCTTTATTGTAAACTTGTTTTATAATTTCTTTATTTTTTTATATAATGATTCATAGGCTTGTTGAAGTTCTTCCAATTCAGCACATTTGAGGCATTCATTTATAGAAGAGAAAATTGAAAAAGATTTTTATTTGGAGGCTACCTCTTGACTACTTATGTAGTTTGTTGAAGTAGCTTGATCCTCCAAGATTTCCGTGGCTGCAAAACATATGTCGGAATTTGCTATGCAACAAATTCTTGCGCAATCTGCTTCACATTCTTCACTTGAAGAGCTATATGTTGTAGATTCCTCTTCATTTATGTACATGCCTCTTCCTTTTTTTCTTTGAAATTTTCTGTTGTCGTCTCGATCTTTTCTTTGCTCCTTTGCTTTATTTTCTTCGGGCATTGGGCATTGGGCTTGCATGTGCCACGAACCACCACACCGGTAACATTTTGTTGATTCTTTCTTTTTCTCTTTAGAATTTTTTTTTTTTAAATTTCTGAAATTTCTACCTTTCCTTACAAATTTTCTGAACCGTTTTGTAAGTAAGGCAATTTCATCGTCGTTTTGTGATGATGAGGTGGTGTCATCCGAGTCTTGTGCAGCTTTCAAGGCGATGGCTCTTTTGCCTTTGTGGTGATCCTCGTTTCTTTTCTTGATTAGCTCATGTGACATTAACGAGCTAATAAGGTCTTCCAACTTCAATGTGTTTAGGTCCTTGGCTTCTTCTATTGCCGTGATTTTTGGAGTCCATGATTCGGGTAGTGCCCTTAGAATCTTCATGACCTGTTCAGATTCAGAAATTGCCTTTCCTAGCCCTTTCAAGGTGTTAGTAATCTTGGAAAATCTAGCAAATATTTCAGAAATATTTTCTGTTTCTAGCATTCTAAAGTTTTTCAATTCTCCAATCAAAATATTTCTCCTTGCCCCTTGGACTTGAGAAGTTCCTTCATAGATAGATGTTAGTGTATCCCATATCTCTTTGGCAGTTAAACAAGAGGATACTCTATCATATTCGGAAGCCGTAAGAGCACAAAATAATGAATTCATAATCTTGGCATTGCTCTTTACAATTTTCACTTCCTCATCGGTCCATTTGGAAGCTCTTTCATCAATAGGCAAAGTCACACCATCTTGGATTGCAATCCAAAAGTCCATATCTGTAGCCATGATGAGTTGTTTCATACGTAGCTTCCAATATCCAAAATTATTCCCATCAAACAATGGTGGTCTAGTAAAGGATTCGCCTTCGGAAAATGCGGGAACGAAAGTGGATTGGGATGCCATATCAAAAAATCTTTTTGGTAAAACTCAAAGACCTGCTCTAATACCACTTGTTGGTCCCGAGTTAATGGCAATTACCCAAGAGGAGAGGGGTGAATTGGGAGAGATTTTACCCCGGTTTAATTTAAACCACTTTAATGAAACAAATAGAAAGCAATAAGATAATGAAAGTGGAAATGAAAAACAGTAGACAAGGTTTATAGTGGTTCGGGCAACCTTTCCCTACTCCACTCTTCCAAGCTCACACTCCCTTGTGACTTGGGTTTCATTATGTATTCCGCGAATACAACTAAAGTCTTCACTCTCTTCTAGATTCTAGCTTTAGGGGGCATATACAACCAGAGCCTCCGCTCTCTTCTAGATTCTAGCTCTAGGGGGCGTGTACAACAAGCAACACAAGTAGGTGATGAGTTACACTCCAATCACAACCCTACTTGCTATATCTTGGTTTGAAATACCAAACTCAAACCAAGCACCAAAATCAAATAACAAGATGAAATAGAAGAAATCTACACTTTACAGATTTGTGTAGGCAGTTTTAGCTCGAGGAAGAATCTGTAGAAGCAACGAATCGTATTGCGTTGAAGCAAACAGCAACTTTGAAGCTTGTTCTTCCTTTGAAAGTGTATAGATCACTCAATTGTAGAGAAAAGTGGATTGAAACTCTTAGTAGCACTTCTTTCCTCTTTTTCAGCTCTATCTTATGTGTATCCACGTTTGCTTAAGGTCTATATATAGAGGAGGGAGATTTTTGAATGTTATGAAGTTGGTTGGCGCGCAATAAATGTTCCAACGTTTAAAAATTCGAACGTTACGCCTCCAAGTCGTATATGGAGTCGACTTCGCTTGCGATATCACCCAAGTCGCATGATGGAGTCGACTTGGCCTGCGATTTCGCCATGCTCAGCTTGTTCAAGTTCCTCCTTACGTCGACTTGGTCTAGGACTTCACCCAAGTCGATGCTGGAGTCGACTTCGGGTGCGACTTGGCCTTCATATCCTGCCAAGTGAACTTAAAATACTTTGAAATGACTCCGCTTATCCAATAATTGTCCTCTCATCACTTTTATATGAATTTATACAAGTTTACTTGCTTTGAATTTGTTTTAGTCTTCATTTTGATCTAAGTTGAAAGCTTGGGTTATCTTAGCCTTCAGCTTTACTCAAGTTGCAAGTCAGGTCGACTTGGTCTGCGACTTAGCTTTTCAAATCCTGCATTGTTATGCTCAAGTCGATGTTGGAGTCGACTTGGTCTGCGACTTCACCCAAGTCGCAAGTGGAGTCGACTTTATGTGCGACTTAGGCAGTTCTGCCATCCAATTTCAACTCTGGAAGGAAAGTGTCACTTGAAGTAGATACTGGAGTCGACTTGGTCTATGACTTCGCCCAAGTCGCAAGTGGAGTCGACTTCGTCTACGACTTCGAGAATTCTTGCTCCTAATTTCAACGCTGGTCAGAGGACGTCTTTTGAAGTCGAAGATGGAGTCGACTTGAGAAATCGACTTGGCCCAAGTCGATGTCTGAGTCGACGTGAGTTGCGACTTGACTTGTTCTATTTTGTATTTTTCACTTTTATAACCTTAAACATTGCACAAAACATATTAGTAGCTAAGACTTTACTCAAATTATGTTGTTAATCATCAAAACACATGCTTTGGATATTTTGCATTTGATTTCAACAATTTTTTCGAACAATCTTAACCCATTCATCATGTTCATCATGAATTTTTAACCATCCATAAAAAATTTCATCGAATTCCGACGCCCGGATTGCAATTTATGAATTTTTTTCTATTTTGTCGCTAAAATCCAAATTTGGATTAAAATATCCAAAAGAATTGCTATTTCATCCTGTAGTGATTAAATCTCTATTTTGTCTTTCTATGATTAAGTTAATCCAAGTGATTAACTCTTAATCACGTGTCTTAATCCCGTTACTATTCGCGTTCACTATTCATGTGCACTATTCACGTGGGTCAAATTCTTAATTGCATTATTTTAACCTCCAATACACATATTCACAAATATAATTCATGAATTTTTATTTGTCATAAAAATAATTACAAAAGAATCTACGGTTACAATATCAAAATGACGCGTATACGGTCAGGGTTTCACAAACCAAGTACAAAAATGTGATAATACGCGGCGACACAGGAGAAATAGGCAACAACCCCGTCAGCTTATTAAGTGGTACTAGGTTTTCTTCACCATGAGCATTGTCATTAGAAACCTCAACGATTAAAGCAGCTATTGAAAAGCGCTAAAAGTATGAGACGTGGAAAGGAAAAGGAGGAAAAGGGAAAGTAAGCAAATCAAAAAAGTTTACCTTCAAAATTCACGTCCTTGCCCTCTTGGTGAATACAAGGAACCTCCAAATGGATCTCCTCTCTCGAACTAGATCCTGCTAAATAAGTAATTGAGATAGGAAATATCATAAGGAATAGGTGTAATCGACAAAGTGATGTAACATACCTATGTTTCTATCATCAGAATGAGAAGCTGTCTTCACAAGAGTATCTTGGGCTATAGAAGGTGGAGATTGACATGCTTCGAGTGTCCGGACCCCCAGAAAATCTCTCATGAAATTGTTATAAGAAAATATAGGCCCGCTATCATAAGACCTCATGGATTGGTCTACTTGACCTATATTTAGATCTACATGGACACCCAAGAGGTCACTTAAAGCATGGTCACTGGAATCTAGAAGTACAGAGGAGTTGTTCTGCACCTCAGCACGCATTCCTTTACTCACTTCATGGTCATTGGAAGAATTTGTAGCAACATTCGGCTCGCTACAATCTCCCCTTCCTCAGAAGGCTCAGGCGGCTTGGAAATGAGATATGACCTTTTATTAGACTCTCCTGGTACATCAACTTTAGAATGATTCACAACTTCTCCTTGCTCTGAGGAATCTTTCCCTGGGAAGGATTAGAAAGTCCAGCAATCGGAGACAAATCCCTTGTTCTACAAATTTTTTGCTTCTTGCCACAAGTGTCATGCATTGTTAATGACTCTGTAACCTTTGAGTTGGTAGGCTAATTAGGAAATCAAAAGCGACTGATCGGTTTTGGTGGATATACAACTTCGGGAAGTTTGACATTGTATTCTAAAAAAAAAGGGGATAGGTAAGGGTAAAAACATATATAAAAAGGAATGTAGGACAAGAAGGAAGAAACATACTCCAGGTCTCCATGGACTTTTGGTCTTTTTGAGAAGCTACCTTTTCAGCGGCTAACTCTAAGAGAGTCTTCTTAGCAGGCTCGGTATCGCGGCGGATATAGTCTTTTCCTTCTGCAACCCAGTCAATGCAATGAAAGTTGCACCCGATAATCCCAAGGTATGCTTTGAAGGAATCAATGTGTTGGACATAGCGAGCTTCAGTTTCCTCCACGTCTGGTTCCTTGAAACATCTTATCTCAAAAAGCATCATTAAGCCCAATCACCCCAGCTAGTGGACAAGCCTAAAAGCCCAAAAAGCCCAAAAGAGAGATTTCAGCGCAACTTGCTCAACGACCTTCACCGCACAAATGTCATACCAATGTACGTAATCTTGTGTTGCCTAAACACGACAGTCAAATGAAGAAAATTTCAGCTCGCAAGAAAATTTAACTCCCTTAAAACGCGAGCATACTGCAAGCCAATGAAGAGGTCCAATGCCAACTTCCCTTTGATACCTTGGGATGCGAGGGAGATACATAGGAACGTCCTGATCAAAGCCAAACTGACGAACAAACCTATGAGGATAATATGGTTCAACTTCAAAACGAGGACCATCCTGCAAGCTAGAAGACCCAGTTGGAGCGACAATGCAAAGTCCTTCTCATCAAGGGTCAATTCCTCATAAGAGAATTTCATTGACCACTTGGAGGGGGCAACCATTCAGAAGAACCTCTATTCAAAATAGCCAGTCTGGATAAGAAGCTCGGTCATATCCTCAAAACTATAGCTGGCTAAGTTGCGCCTGGCAAATTTCTTCAGTATTAAACCTTGAGAAAGAAACTGTGTGACTTTCTTGACTCCATAAATCTCTGGAAAATAGAACCCGAGTCATCTAAGAAGAAAATGAGCTGGAAAATAGGAAATGGCACTCCCTGGGCCCTTCTCGTTGTATACGATCTGATTCAGACCCTTATAAATGTCACACAATACTCTTGGCGCCAAGGCAAATCGCTTGCCTTGAGCCATCTCGCAGGCGACATGAAGGCACGACCATTTCACAAAACTGTAGGCCAAAGAGGAAGGACAGATGACTATGGAAATCCAAAGCCACAAAAAAAAGACAAGCTCGACCTCAGGCTGTACTCGCTATAGGCGCTCGAGGGGAAGCCATAGACTGTCTTGCGCCCTAACATGAAATTCAGCAATATCGGAGGGCCAATTATCATTGGATACTCATTGGTCAGAAATTCTTAGGAATAATGTCACCCATTCTCTGGCTGTAAACTTTTTCTTCTTGGTCGTTTGATATAACTCGTCAAGAAGATCTACAACCTTTAAGGCTATCGGGTTCTTGTTAAAGGTAAAGCTTGGAGGGGTACACTCATCAAAAGATGACCCACAAACAGGAAGACCGCATATCCCCTTCAGGTCCCACAAAGTAATGTTCATCTCTCCAAATGGAAATATAAAAGAGTTGGTCGCCGATGACCAGAAGCTGACAAAGGCATTAATAATGTTGTTGTCTTTCCAAAAACCCTCTCTAGTGGCTAAGATCACATCCTTCACGCCGGCAGCTGCAAGCACCGCCTCATGATGAGAAACCAAATGTTGTCCCCATTGATCAAAGCCCGGGATGTTGCCCAAACAACCACGGTAGACATTCACACCTTCCTTGCAGATAAAAAAATAGTCTTCTAGTTCCTTTTGCAACCATCGAGGGGTCTCCATGATAAAATCATGAGGGTTACCTAGTATCCTGGTAGGAAGAAGAAAGCAATTTGAAAAAGTCTTGCAGGGGTCAGTTGCGGCAACACCTTTCCTAAAAATATAACCCTCCTGGCAGTCCAAACGCTTAGCGAAGATTTTCTCTGGAATCATGAAGATCCGGTTGGAACGGCCAAAAATGTCTTCCATAAGGTGACAAGGCATAGGGCTAAAGTGAGAAAGTCCCTGTGAACATTGCAAGTTTTCACGACTTGCTAAGGTAGGATACCATCCAAAATAAGGAGTGCAACCTCCATAAGGACGACCAAAAAACATATCATATTTCTTATCACTTTGAGGATTTTTCTTTGGAGAACGCTATCTCTTCCTAGACGTCATTCTGTCCTTTAAAAAATTCTTCCTAGCAGGTTCTTTCTTCATTGATGAGGATTTTTACCTTCTAAGCCCTTCACAAGCATATTGATCAAGAGTCTTGTGTTTTTTCGCAAGAAGAGGCAACAACAGGGACACCATGGTTGGGACTGACTCGGAAAAAGAGGCCGCAATATCTTTTGACTTTTCCAAAGGACGCTACTATGGCACCCCGAACCGAGGCGTCCACATAGTCCTTACTCCGGGATCTTGTCGATTGGTAAATGTGACTCAGGATTGTAGCCCTGATCACGTGGCGGGTTCTTAATTGGATCTCGTCCAATTTTTTTCTTTCTTTTTCTTTTCTTTGATCACATAACATATACTCATCATCATTCATAATGGACTCATCTTTATCATCATAAATCATCAATTTCTTATATTATTCATAACTTCATAATTTCATATAACCTATGTCCTTTCTCATCATATCCATTAGGGCATCTATTCATACAAAAATCTACTAACCTTTGTAGATTTCACTTTTCTTTAGCAACACATGTCATTCATCTCTTGGCTTTCCCTACATCTGTCTGAGGTTGGGAAAACAAAACATGAGTCGAAACTCAATAAGCAAGCATTTTTCTTTCATTTAAATGCATTCCTCTCCATTCGATAGAAGACACTTACCAAGTGATCAACTATCAAATGCACAAAAACTTTTTCATAAAAATCATTTCATAAACATTGGATGTGCAAATGCTTCCTTTCCATTCCTGACATAAACCTTCGTGTGTGGGCACACTAGCCTGAGAAACATCTCACATAGCATGGTCCATTATGCCGGCTTCTCCGACTTGGCCTCGTTAATGGGACCTTACGTCCTTTACCCTGATTAGCCTACTTGGTCTCCTACATGCATGAGTTTTGATTTTTCCGGCATTATATACCTCTTATACTAGGTAACTTGTCATTCTCATGTAGAGAATTATTTGCACCATCCCTTTAAAATATCATTTCAAATTCATGCTTTCATTTTCAATCCATATATGAAAATGCAATGCATTCATTCACACATAACATTCCTTTGCCTCCACCTCTTGGGAAGACGCCGCCGGCACACAGCCCATACGACTCGGCAATAATGAATGAGGACCCTCTGATCCGCTTTCTACCTCCACTAAAGCCTCTTCATTATGCACATACATGTGCACATGTCCATGAACATCACATGATATCAATATGCCGGCATGACTTTTCACAAAATCTCATAAACATTCATCATTTCAAAACATTACAGGAATGACCACCCTTAAACACATTACATAAATACTTGAGAATAAAACATATTTTCAAAAGGGTTTGCTTGCTTACCTCCTCAGTCCGTGTCCTCAACCTTCTCCTTCCTTTTTCCCTATACAAGGAAAATGGATATTTTATCCATCCATTCCATGTCTTAGGTTGCTTTCCATGCTTGCTTTATAACCATTCATTACCTCATTCCCATAGAGGTTAATCTTATAAAGATACTTGGTCATTACCCATTTATATGGATTTTTATCCATAAGTCCGTTAAAAATTCCATCCATATATCCTCATAAAAATAAATCTCAATTTTTTCCAAAATCACACTGTTCCCTGTTCATAGTTACTGTTCATGATTATTGTTCACGTTTATTATAGCAGGTTTCTGTTCATCCGAGGTTACTGTTTACAGCGTGTAGTTCATGAGTTCCAAAAATTGACATTTTCTTCAAAGATAAAAAATACCATGACATAGCTCTTAGTTAGTATAACATGAGAAAATTCATGAATTTTGAATTTATCATCATTAACTTGGCTAAATAAATCATTTTCTCCATATACTAAAAATCATCATAATTTCACTTAAGCATAATCCTTAAATCCAAAAATCATGAGATTAATATATCATTATTCCAACATCATAACTATCATAAACATTCATCCTAAATCATAATTTATCAATATTGGAGCATTATTTACACATATCATATGTTGTCTTCCCGAATGCTCTATTCTTGCTCCAAATTTTTGATGTTTTGGCATAATTCCACTTTGGCATTATAAGCATATTTATTTTCTCATGATTAGGCATTATCTAAGCATGATTTTATCCTACTTAACATCTAAAAGAAATTTGGGTAGAATTCACTTACCTAAAGTGAAGATATCCTCCCTTCTGTCACACATTTCCTCTTGAACCTTCTCTTCAACCCCTCTCTAATGGCCTAGAACGATTTTCGGAGCAGGGAAACCTGGATTTCTCAAGCTTGGGTTGAGAATGGAGTGCCTTGGACGTTCTCACCTTGCCCCTATTTATAGGGTTGAATTTTTCATCAATTTACAATTTACCCCCTTTGCTTGAGGTATTAAATTCTAAATATTTTTTTCCAATTTTCATGAAATGTGTTGAGCCTTATGCAGCCACCCTACAGTAGCTCAAGCCCCCCCTGCAGCCCTATTTATATATGATTTTTTTATTTATTAAAATTAAATATTTTTAAGCTAATTCATCTCAACCGTTGATTTTTGATAAGATTGATTTTCGACCATTGGATTTTGGCCCAAAAGTCAATCCTCAAGCAGCCATTGCAGATTTTCATTAATTATTTTATTTTTTTATTAATTTAAATTAACAAAGTCAAACTCGAAATTAATGAAAAAGCAAAATTACTTTTTGATCTTCTAATGACGTTTCATCTTGACCCTTGATTCATGATTTTTGATAGATCTTGGACCACTCATCATGTTCATCATAAGATTTTGGGCATCCATAAAAAATTTCATCTCAATCCGACATCCGGATTGCAAGATATGAATTTTTCTTCATTTTCTTCACAAAAATCCATAAAAATCCGAAAATTATTATTTTAATCCAAAAAGCACTTTTGTCCTTTAGTGGGAAGCTTCCTTTTTCATCTTTTATGATTAAGTTCATCCAAAGTAATTAACTTAACATATTTCTTAATCCCATATTTACTATTCACATTTACTATTCATCCAAATTAACATTCCATAATTAGTTATTTAATCTTCCAATGCCATATATTGCAAAATATCATTAATATATATTTCATATAAATATTATTATATTACCCAGAGTTTATAACCCTAGGGTTTCATACACGTTCCTAAAATTAGGATTTCACAATTCTCCCTCCCCCCCCCCTTACATTAGGTTTCGTCCCGAAACCTGTCATTTTCCATCACGCTTCTACTGCACAATTTTCATCTTATCATATCATCAATCATCAATCATCTCTAATAAAGTGGTCAGTATCTACTGCTCTCTTTCCATATACACATGACATATATGTGTAAATTTAATTTTATAGCAAAGATTATCAAAACATCATTGATTTTTTTCAAAAGTCAGAAGAGACTTTTGCTAACTTCGTCTATAGTGTCTACAACTAGGTTATACTAGTGTAGACTACTGACTAAGTCAGTATAACCCTAGGGTTTCACACATGTTCCTAAAATTAGGGTTTCACAGCTGCTTCCTTACCGTCGATCTTTCCCTGGATGAAAGAGTAGGAAATTCAGGAGAAGAAAGATCAGATTTGGTCTCTCTTAACTTTGAAGCCATTATCTGCACACAAAAAGGAGGACTATCAGATTTTCAAAATAATAATAATAATAATAATAATAAATAATTAAATAAAAGAGAACTACCAGACGTTACGGCTTCACGTAGAACTTGGTTCGTAAATAACTACAAAAGTATGGATTTTTGTGCAAGAGTTACAATGAATGTCTATAATTTTTGGTAAAAAGTTGCATTTCTCCTACAAATGCTTTGACGCCAGCAGTCAGAAAGGCTCCTCCTCTTAAGAGTCCAAATCACCAGTGGCCGTCAAATTTGAAACGAGAAGCCAGTGGGACCCGCGGACTATTTCAAAAAAAAGAAAATATATATATACACTTATTAGGCTCAGCATGAAAAGGGCATTGGATGAAGGAAAGTAGTTTGCGACACGAGTATTGTTACGAGGTTCCATGGCGTGAAATTCGCTAATCATAGATAGCCACGAAGCGGTACCTCAAACTCGCAAATCATAGGGTTGCAGACTCACTGACTTTTTAAAAGCTCTCAAAGTACTATGATTAGTTGTGGAAAAAAAATCTCACATCTTGGTTATTTAAAGCCTTAGAGAATCATTGATGATAAAAGCGCACCATTTTATTCCAGCAAGAAAGGAAAATGAGTCAAAAGAGACCTGTTATACAACATGTCAGGAATCATGCCTTTACAAGTAGCCTACGACGGCCTAATTCCTTAGGGGGCATTTGATGAGGTATATTTTGAACTATGGATCCACTACAATTATATGATTAATTTTAGTTAATGAAATTATATGATTTTTCATCTATAAAAAAATTACAACAAAAGGAAAATTGATGACCAAAAAAAGAGAGACAGAAAAAAAATTACAAATTGCTAAAAAAATTATTACAAAATCACAGATAGCCAAGATTTTTATTAAAAAAAACAAAGAGAGTGAGAGAAAGAAATTTGTTTGTAGACTAGCAAATTTATTACAAAAAGAAAAGGTTACAAAAACAAAACAAAAAAAATGAAAAAGAAAAAATAAAAGAAGAAAAAAGAAAAAAATGGTTGGTTGGTTGGTTGGTCAAACAAGGTGACTAAAGCATAAAAAAAGAGAGAAAAAAAAAGTGTTTCAGGCAAGGTAAGCCTTGGACACCCGAGTAGAAAATTTCATTCACTTGTTCAAGCGGCAATGCGAGATGGTGCCCAGTCAAATTCTACCGGGTTTTATGGTGATGATAGGCCCAAAAGCAAACAAAAAAATTAAATAATATACCCCAGACCCTTAGCTTGGCGTAGCACTAGATTGTGAGATAGGAAAAGGAAGATGATGTGGAAATAACAAGCTTGGCAAACCATTCTGCATCCTAACAACATGCTCAACCGAGCAGATGCCATCTCGAAGACCGTGTTTGGATTAGTGAGCTGCCCATTTCAAGAGTTCGATTGCAAAAAAAAGTCATGGATGGCCAGGGGACAAGCTCGTGGACAACAAGGATCCACTTGCCATCCAGTCAAGATAGGTGGTGCCGATGGAGGGACACTAAATTCCACCTAATGAAGGCCATCGAGCGTCGAAAGATGCACTGCGGAGGCCCCAACGACTACGAATACTACATCCACTACACTAAATTCACTAGAAGGCTCGATGAGTGGGTTAAGCTTGAACAACTTAATCTTGACAAAGTGGAGACAGATGTTGACGAAAAGGTGGAGGATAAGGCAACAAGCTTGAAAATGACGCGCTATCAAAAACAAAAAATTGACGAGACACATGTGGAGGGTCATGAAGGGCTTGATGCTGCCAGCTTATGTGGGCACGAGGAATTTACAAAAGTATAAAACATAGCTACTATAGAACTTGAAAGATATGAGATTGAGACCTAGTACTTCTCACCTTTTCCACCAAAATACAATGATACTCTGAAGCTATATTTTTGTGAATTTTGCCTAAATTTCATGAAGCGCAAAGAACAGATTCAGAGACATATGAGGAAATGTGATCTCAAGCATCCTCCGGGTGATGAGATTTATCGCAGTGGCACACTTTCAATGTTTGAAGTTGATGGCAAGAAGAACAAGAGGTTGCCATATGGTTGGGTATTTCTCGAAGGAAAAGCACTAAGAAGAGTCCTATAATTTGGCTTGCATTCTGACTCTCCCTCCCTACCAAAGAAAAGGATATGGAAAATTTCTGATAGCATTCTCTTATGAGCTTTCAAAGAAAGAAGGCAAAGTGGGAACACCTGAACGACCACTTTCTGCCCTTGGATTGTTGAGCTATAGAGGGTATTGGATGAGAGTTCTTCTGGACATTTTGAAGAAACACAAAAGCAACATCTCCATCAAGGAACTCAACGACATGATAGCCATAAAAGCTGATGACATCTTAAGCACCCTACAGAGCTTGGATTTAATCCAATACAGGGAAGGCACTCAATTTTGACGAAAAGAAGACACTCTGGACGGGTACAAATCTCGTTCATGCGAGATATGACAGCTTTGAAAACTAACACAATTTAAACCGATGGAAAAGATGATGTAGTTAAAATCTTGTCCATTCAAGATTGCACATAAAGCAGTAGTAAAAGCACACTTCAACTGTGCCAAAGAAAAGACAGTGATATGCAACAGGGTGTGAGGTGCACACCACACTTACCCACAAAACAATAGTCAAGCCCCAACAATTGCTTGAAGACGAAGCTGCACACGAAGGATACCCGTACCCACGGAACCTCGGTGTCGAGCAAACTAATCTTAGCGCTCAAACAAAACATAACCGCGGAACCATGGCGACCAAGGACACGTGGAAGAAGGTTGCCAGTTCCGCGGTAACACTCCCAAGCCTCGAAAACTGCAGAATTGCCTGCCCAGAGCTGTCCAACGCCTATAAATAGGACCCTCATCAAAAGGCGGGGAGGGGAAGGGGAGACGAAGATGATCCCGAGATAAGTTTTCTCATCCTGAAAAAAAAAACGTAAGTTTTCAACCCTTTTTAGTTTTCCTCGAGTCTTTTTTAAATAAATATATATATAAAAGGCCTTCAAAAATATATATTAGCTTCTAAAAAAATTTATATAACTAAAAGGCCTTCAAAAATATACATTATTTTCTAAAATATATATATATATTAAAGACCTTCAAATATATTTATTATTTTCTAAAATACAAATATATATATATATTAAAGGCCTCCAAAAATATATATTATTTTCTAATATACATATATTTAAAGGCCTAAAAAATATATTATTTTCTAAATATATATCTTAAAGGTCTTCAAAAAAATATACATATTATTTTCTTAATACATATATCTTAAAGGCCTTCAAAAAAATATATATTATTTTCTAAAAAATATATATATACATATACATATACATACATATACTTCTCCCTAAGTAGATACTCCTCAGGTGGTGGGTTAAATTGATACACAGGGCTAAGTACTTTTTTTAATAAAAAAATCACCTTTTTACTCAACCCGAGCCTTGATGTCAACTTGCTGCGCTGCTGGAACGGAGTCGTCAAATTCCCCCTTGTTTTTATGATTTAAGGAATCAAATCGTGATTAAGATATATGATTAAGAGTTAATCACTTGGATTAACTTACTCACAAAAAGACAAAATAGCAATTCTTTTGGATATTTTAATCAAAATTCGGATTTATATGGAAAAATAGAAAAAAATTCATAAGTTGCATCCGAAAGTTGGAATTCGATGAATTTTTTTATGGATGGTTAAAAATTCATGATGGACATGATGAATGGATTAAGATATGATGAAAATCACAAATCAAAGGTCAAGATAAAACGTCAAATGAAAAATCAAAAAGTAGCATTACTTTAATTAAATGCTACTTTTGACTTTTTTAATAAATTAAATAATAAAAAAATTAAAAATTAAATGAAAAGAAACATGGCAGGGCGTGAGCAGCAGGGGAGTTATGGCCATTTGACTTTGATCAATGGTCCAAATTCATCCAAATCACAAATCAAGGGTTTAGATTTAATTAGCTTAAAATTAATTAAATAAAAAAATAAAAAAATAGGAAAAATAGGCCTGCAAAATAGGGCAGCTGGAGCAGGGTAGGGAGGCTGGACAAGGCTCTAAGCACCTTTAGGAAAGTAGAAAAAAACACCTTTGCAATTTTACACCCTAAGCTAGAGGGGGTAAATTGCAAATTCACGAAAAATGGACCCCTATAAATAGAGGAGCAGGCCATGGACGAAATTCACAACCATCCCAGCTCAAAAATTACTTGAGCAACTTCATTTCCCATCCCCACACGTTTTAGCCTTAAGGAAAGAGGAGAATCGAAGGTTGGAGTGAGAAAAGGCGAGTTGAAGAGGCATAACTTCGCTTGAGGTAAGTGGATTCCCCTCAAACTTGTTTTGAATGTTAGATGAAGTAAAACCATGCTTAGGTAATGCCCAATCATGAGAAAATAAGTATAGATATAATGTTCAAATGGAATTATGCCAAAACATCAAAAATTTGGAGCGAAGATAGGGTATTTGGGAAGATAGCATATGATATGTGAAAATAATGCTCCAAAATTGATAAATGATGATTTGGGATGTATGATTATGATAAATATGATGTTGGAATAATGATATATTAATTTCATGATTTTTGGAATTAAGAATTATGCTTAAGTGAATTTATGTTGATGGAGAAAATGATTTTTTTGGCCAAGTAAATGATGATAAATTCAAAATATATGAAATGTCCTATGATATACTAGGCATAAAGTATGTCGTGGTATTTTTTATTTTTGAAAAAATATCAATTTTTGGAACCCATGAACAGTAACCACGTCTCTGTTAACAGTAACTCGGATGAACAGTGATCTGCTACAGTAACAGCGTGATTTTGAAGAAAATTTGAGATTAATATTTAATTATAAGGATGAAAATTTTGAAGAACCTATGGATAAAAAAATATCCACATAAAGAAATAATGCCCAAATAATATAGAACATGCATGGGAAGCAGCTTGAATAGAAGAAATGAAAATATCATTTCTCCTTGAATAGGAAAAGGAAAAGAGAAGGTCGAAGACACCTCCTAAGAAGGTAAGCAAGTTATATGTTTTGCAAATTATTTCCAAAATGCTTGAAATTGTTTGCAAGTTGCTTTATGAAATTTATTTAAGGTTGGTCATACCTATAACTGCTTTACATGAACTGAAGTTCGTTTTGTCAAATTATTTATTAAATGCTTTTTATGAAATTGTTTATGATTTGCAAATATCATGTCGGCATGTGTATGAGAATGAGCATGTGCACGAGGAATAGGCCTTAGTCGAGGTAGTAAGCGGACCGGATGTCCCCCTCGCTATTGCCAAGTCGCTTAATAGGCCCAGGCCGGCGGCGACCTCCCTGAAATGGGAGCATGTATAGGATGGGCGCCTAGCTAGCGTTGCATCCAAAGGAATGTCATGAATGCTATGTATGCATTGCATTTGCATTTTATGAAATGCATGAAAATGATTGAAAAATTATGTATAGCTTGCTTACTGAGTATTATTACTCACCCATGCTTTTTCAACAACAGACAGGAAAAGATGATGAAGGCAGCATGTAAAATGACATGCAGTTTTGATGAAATATTGTATATGTAAATTTTATGTAAAGTCAACGATGATAATTTTGAGATGAAAAGGGAATATTTTTATTCCAATGAAAATGTTTATGGAATAGTTTTTTATCATAACTGTGTTATGTGAAATATATTTCAAATTGGATGAATGATGGGAATTTTCCATGTATTGATAAAAAATAAAAAAAAATTCTACCGTGTGATCAGGGCAACAATCCTGAGTCACGTTTACCAATCAAAACGATCCCGGAGTAAGGCTTCTAGGCACCTCGGTTCGGGGCGCCACATAAAACCACTCAATTTTCAATCCAGAGATTGATTGCGAGACACGCTGGCTTACTAAGCTGAAAGCGGGAGATGCTAGTCTATTGTGGAAACCCAGAAGCTGAGAGCGCACTTAGCTTACTGTGTAGGGTCACTAGTGCAGCCGACGGGCCTCTCACTATCCCAAACTGAGTCATCGCTAATCGACGAGCTAAGCGTAAACTCACACTTAAGTCACGGCGCGTGGCGTCATGTGCCCACACATTCGAGTCACGGCGTAGGGTGAAGTGTACTCACTTATCTTTGTATTTTTGTTAGACACGATTTTTCATGCATTTGTAAAATCATAGAAAGATCTTCTACGCATTTCGTCACCATTTCAATAAAATAATCATTTTTTATAGACTATTGTATTCGAATCTTTCAATTAAGGGTTTTCTTGTTGGAGATGTAAAATCAGAATGTGGAACACAATGCAAAATATTTCTATGATATATTTTTCGGATTCGGTTAAAGAATTAAATGCTTTAAAATTTTACTGGATAAATAATTAGGCATTTATTTTCCAATCGAAGAAAATTCGAGGCCGGAACAGTAAGTGTCACTACTGGATGGGGAGAAATGCATTTGCATATGTTTTGCTCTGAAAAACCAAAAAAATTGGGATATGAAATTATTTATGCAAAAAAATTACCCGAAATGGGGTTTTATGAGCCTATAGGAAAAAGTTTACCTTAAAAATAAGGTGTTTTACACAAAAAGTGTAAATATCAAGGTTAAGATGAAATGATTTCTATGCGAATGCATTCATGAAAAAGGATTACATGCATATGCCTAGTTTGTTTTAAACAAGCCCCAAAATAGGGAATGATTTACAAGAAAATATGTTAGGACATAAAAATGTTCATTACCAAAAGGGTTTATGTGGAAAGAGTTTTAGAACATAAAAATATCCATTGCCAAAAAGGATTTATGTAAAAAATATTTTTAGGATATAAAAATATTCGTTGGCAAAATGGGTTTATGTGAAAAATATTTTGGGACATAAAAATGTCCATTGGTAAAAAGGGTTCATGTTAAATGTCTTGAAACATTAAAAAAATATTCATACAAGAACAAAAGGGGATTACCTAAAAAGGTTTATATGCATATGCAATGCCTTTGAAAACCTAGACATTGGGTCTTTATGATGAGATTTTTATGAAAACATTTCTAGGAAAATGCTTGCATAAAGATAAAATGCTTGCTTACTAAGTTGTCACTCACGATTTGTTTTTCCAAATTTTAGACAGGTACAGGGAAGCTCAAGAGGTAAAGAACCTGAGCATTTGAGGAAAGGTATGAGATAGTATGCAAATGCGTGCTAAAATGATTAGCTACAATATATGGAATGGTATGATCAGAATTTTTAAGGTATGTTAATGTATGTGAACTCACTGATAATTCAAAACTCTATATAAGTTTATGGTTGAATGTATGTATACAAATATGGATGTTAAATATTTGATGATGAATGTATTTTATATGATTATGGCATGGCTAGGTTGATAAAAACCAATAGTGTAAGAGAACAAGATGAAGGTTATAAATGATATGTGTAGTTGATGATAATTGCCAAATGTGAGATTATGCACAGGTTTAAGAATAAAAAGGAAACCAAGTAGTATTTTAAAATGCTAAGTGTGACAAATTACAAGCATATCGTTGCTTGTAAGATGAATTGAGTAAAATGTAAAGAAATGAAATGATGAAGGAAAAAGGAATGAAACGAAAAAATTTTGGACAAGATCTAATAAAGAACCTTCCGCGTGATCAGGGCAACAATCCTGATTCACATGTACCAATCAACAACGATCTTGGAGTAAGGCTTTGTGTGACACTTCAGATTGGGTGAGCCATAAGTAGCTAAGCTTGCAAAAGATATTAAATAGCACATATAAAGGTAAATCCATACAACACAAGTTACAACAAAACTAGATATCCATTTCGACCCTAAAAAGAACCAACTCAAATATAGTTTAAGGATCAAGTCATCTCAATCTCCCATCACAAGGAGTTTAACCCAAATGCATAGTATCCACTCTCATCAAACTTAAGTTTAAATACATCCTAGCAATAGAGAATAAGAAATATATGTAAGGGAGTAGAAAGAAAAGATAAAACTCACTAGTTTCTACTAAGTAAATTCAATCCTTTACTTGAACTCCTCATTTACTTGAATATCTCTTCTTTTCTCTTTCCTTGGCTGCTAGCACGAGCTCTAGAACTCTCTTTCTCAAACCATAAACAAAGAAAGTATCTAAAAACAAAATTTAAAGTAACGCCGAATTCCCCGGCAACGGGGCCAAAATACTTGTTCGCAATCTCACCGCAAATGCACGGGTCGTAGGTTGTAGTATATAAATTATCGATCCACAGGGAATTCAGGACTATAAACTTTGCTTTTAAATGCTTTCGTGTCGGATATGGAGAGAATATAGCAAATAAAATAGAAAAGTGGAAAGAAAATATAGTAAATAAAAGGGGAAGGAAATAAACAAAACGCGAAGAGAAAATTGCAAATTAGAACGAGTAGAGAAAACGAGAGTGCGAGTACCTAGGGTATAGGATTTCACATGCGTCTTTTGCAACGGGTAGTGGTATAATTATTTAATTTGGATATTGTTTGTTAAAGAAGAACAAACCCTAATTTATCCTTGCACCTTCTCTCGAAACCTACAAGGCGTACCCTAATTTTTCTTAACCACCTGTTCTCATGAGATTAAGTTAATTAGAATCCATTAAGTTTTGTGGTTTGTTCATGGAATTCCTCAAGGACATCATGTCTATTCTCATGGTCTTAGATTTCCAGGTTTATATCTTGATTATCGTATATTAGGTTTCCACCTCTCGGTTCCATCACCTAATATATGGAATTATGCTAAAGTACGGGCCAATATACAAAGCAAGCATTAAAATCACAAGATATTAAATTAACAACAATATCCACTATAAATAAATTAAAAACCCACACCACGCTACATTGTGCGCATGCTACATCCTAAACCCTAGATTTAGGGTTTAGCCGAGCATGTTTAAGTCCGAAATAAAATTAAAATTCAAATCCATCTTAAACAAGCTAATTAAAATGAAAAAGGGAAAAGATAGGAAAGCTTATTGATTTGAAGCTCCGATGGTGTGTTGACCGCGCCACGCAACTCGCCCTTGCTCTGTCTTTCTCTCTCAAATTTCTGCCTTGTTGCTCGTCTAAAATCTGCCCGCTGTATTTTCCTTTGCTGGAATTATTCTATGCTGCTGGAATTCCTCCCTGTTTGCTCGTTCGGTTCTCTATTTATAAGCTTGAACTCTACTCATGTGGCCGTCCTCCTCTTATTTACGCACTCAATTCGTGCTGGATTTAATTGCGTAACTGCGCAAATTGAAGGTGCACGGCTGATGGCTGCAAAGGCCGGTGGAGACCAATTTTCCCTTGCTGAATAGACGGTGCATAAGCTAGTGGAGCCCATCTGTGTTTGACGCAATTTGAATTGCGTTGCATCTGCTTACGCATATTAGCCGGAGGATAGATCTTGATTTGGCGGTGTATTAATCTGCTGGTCATAAATTTTTGAATGGCAGAATTCATAGTCGTTGAAATTCCTTGACGGCTTTGATTGATGGCTTGGAAAATTTGGACGGTTTAGATTTTTTTCTGGATTGGTTGGTCATTAATTGCATAAGCTGGATCGTTACATGATTTGATTTCCATGTGGGCCCCACTGCTCTGTTGATCACGTTGATTTATCTGCATGATGGCTTGGAATTTTTGGACAACTCTAATTACGTGATTTGGACGGCAGATCTAATCTGCATGGAGATGGACGGCTTTGATGGTTGGACACATTGGATTAGCGGTGATGATGGCTGCTGATTTAATTGCTGGATGCTGTAGATCAGCTTGGGCGCTGATTTTTTTGGACGGTTGATCGGTGTCTGATGTGGCAGGAAATTGAATGGCAAGGATTTGCAAGGGACAACTGAAAGGTGGGCCCCACTGGACTTTAGATGGACTGGAGAGATTTGGACGGTGGTGATCTTGTCGCCTGCACATGAAATCTCTTGACAGCGTGCTGGTGGGATGCTGCTGGACGGTTGTAATGGTTTGCTGATATGGACAGTGGCTTGTGAATGAAATTTGGACCGTTGGTTTGCTTGGATGGCAGATCTGCTGGTCTTGAATCAACGGCCTGGAAATATTTGGGCGGCTGAAATAAATCTGATCGTTGGAGAAAATCTGGACGGTGATGATGATGCTTTGGATGCAGCTTATTTAATCAACGGCCTGGATTGAATTCCAAAAATCTGGACAGCATGATCTTGGCGGTTCTGATATTTGCTGGATGTTGGAATAAATGGACGGTGATCTGATGGGTAGCTTAGAAAAATCTCTGGTCGTTGATTTTTTGTACAGTTTTGGACAGATGGACGGCAGATGGATGCTACATGGCATAGGGAATCTGGACGGTTGAATTAGTTTGGGCGGTGCTTGATCTGCACTTGATTTGGCCGTTGATTTTCTGGTGGGCCCACTTCTGAAATTTATTTTTTCTGCATAAAAAAAAGATCAATATTTTAAGTCATCAATTGTTAAAATTATAAATGGGTTTCTAATATAAAACTTAATTCAAACCCATTTAATTCTATAGTAACAAATAAAAATGTAATTTCAAGCCAAAAGATCACAAAATTGTCTAAATTACTTGAAATTAATATTTAATACCTAAATGTTATAAAACCACATTTTAGAATAAATTTCACATGAAATTCAATTAATTACCCACCAAATTGGTATAACATGCCCCCAAAATATATTATTAATTTTTAATTATCAACCCTCTCAAAGCTGGAGGAAGACACATGCGAAAAAATCACATGTGCGCGACACCAACCACTCTGTATTGAAATTCATCTTTAGGTTGCAATGCACATTCTCCTCTCCATCGCATCACTTAAAGATGTAACCCAAGTATAAAATCACCTCTTTTTGCCTATAACCAAAGCTAAAACAAGTAAATGCATTCCTAAATGGTTTAATGTGATTGCTAACAAGTTAAAAAGACATGATTTGCATGTAATTCAACTCAAAATGCATGAAATGTAAAATTGATAAAAACTAATGCAAAACCTATGCAAATTCACACATTTCTCTTGAACTAGCATTCAAAATGAGCACAGAATGAGCCTTGACAACTCTAATTTTATAGAGTTGTCACACCAAAGCAGAAATGATTATGAAATCAAAGTAAAAGCAACATTATACCATAGTGGAATCAATTGTTGTTAGTGCTTGTGATCTCCTATTAAGTTGTTGATACTCTTCTAGGACTTTTCTTAAATTTTGCAACATTACCTTGCATCCAAAATTTTATGAACAAAGTGAAACTTGAGAAGCTAATCTTCTCCATATTAACCATTGAAAAAGCACATACCATTGAAAAACAATAACCAAAAATTTTATGAAATACGATCATTGTCCATATACATATAGGAAAATATTCTTATGCAAGTAGTTACACTAAAAGTTTCTATGTAAGATCAGACTTTGAGTACGTCTTGGTGTTTTGATTAGATCAAGACCAACTAAGTTATTGATTTTCGCATATTTAACCATGTATGTGAAAATCATCTTGATTTTACTATAGGAAAATTCAGGTGGGCTATACAAAATAGTATTAAATCATTCTAATAGTTACTAAAATGATACTTCTTGAAAAGGCTGGCAATGTTACATAGAAAACTTCAGAGTAATCGGTTGAAATTTTCCTGTAGTCTCAACAATCTTATAGAGGGCAAATAAACATAACGAAAGATGTGTCGTACTAAGTTATTGTCCAATTTGACCCAACACCACAAGAGACGACTAATGTAACATATGACGGTGATGTTTGCCTTAGGTTTTGAACGTGTTATATTATAGATTTATATTGTTGCTATTGCATTAAAGCTCTCAAGGAAATATAGGATCTACAGAGTTTGGCATAAGGAAATAGCAAAAATAAGGCTAAACTTAAAAAATTTTAGCAGCGTGACTCCTTACTCATCCATCTTCACTACCCCTCATGTGGCGCCCCAAACCGAGACGTCACATCCTTATCTCAGGATCTTATCAATTGGTAAATGTGAATCAAGATTATTGCCCTGATCACGCGGCGGGTTCTTATTGGATATTTATCCACTTAATCCTAACTCCTTAGGAGTTTATATCATTCCACTTGTTTCAACTTTCCATCAAATGCCTTTTTAGGCCATTAAACCATTTAAGAATTACACATGTCATCTCATAACCTTCATACTTAATCATATCATGATATTTCATACCTTAGTATTTATCCATAAAAAAATTTCGCCAATCCATAAACATAAAACATAACATAATTCTTCTACAACATTGAATAACAATTTAATTGTTATCATTCATATAACCATTCAACCCTTAGGTTCGTACACAGGTAACTCATAGAAATTCATTCATCCTTGAATCTCCACCTGTGCTCCTTCCTCCTTCCTTTCACCTGTCTATAGGTTTAGAAAACAAAATGTGAGTTGAAATTCAACTCAATAAGCAAGCTATGGGTTTTTAGACAATTCATTTTGAAAACAACATTCTTCAAAAACATTTCCCTCTATTCAGTAGAGACACTTAGCAAGTGATCAACTACCTGTGGAGCAGAAACTTTTTCATAAACCTTTCAAAAACCATTCATGAAAATCATTCATGAAAACCATTCATGTAAACCATTCGTAAATCCCAATTTTTGGGCATTTCATAAACATTGGATGTGCAAATTCATCATTTCCATTCATGACATTATCCTTCATGTGACGGTACGCTAGCTCGGGGAACATTCTTTCATAGCATGATCCTTTCCATCCTTGGCGCCAGACCTACCAACTTGGCAACATCAAGGGGGACTCCTTGTTCACTTACTACCTCGACTAGCCTACCTCGTCGGACATTTCCGACTTGGCAACGTCAAGGGAGACTCCTTGTCCACTTACTACCCGACTAGCCTGCTTGACTTCCATTCCATGCATGACCTTTAGTCACCCCGGCATTATATACCTCTTACACATGACATCTTGTCATTCTCATGTAGAGAATTCTTTGCACCATTCCTTTGAAACATCGTTTCAATGAAACATCATTTAAATCCATGCTTCATCACTTTTCATAAATACTTGCGAAACAGTAAGCAAATCGCTTGTCATAATTGAAATAATATTTCAATACACATTGAAATAAAGGAATGACCATCCTTAAATACCTTAGAAAGCATTTAAAACACAACTCATTTAGAAAGCAGCTTGCTTACCTGGTTCGCCTTAGCTTTCCTTATCGCTTATCTCTTTGCCTTTGCCTATACATATAAGAATGGCATTGCATTCATAACATTTTCATTTTCTTGCTTAGTTTTCCAATCCATAATCCATTAACATACATAACCCACTTGAATTCGAAATCGGGTATACATACATCACACTCACTTGTGCATCATACCATCCATTCCTTATTGTGTTTTAAACCCATATTTAAGGTAAACACATAATTATCATTCATAAATCAACATATGGAAATTTATATGATCCATGTATCGCAATTCAGCATCATAAACCCCTTAATTATCATTCATCCATTTTTCACATTTCCTACGTCCATGCTCATTCTAAGCATATGAGTGACGTCTTAAGCTTTATAAATAAATCTCGAATTTTGAGATAATTCAATCATCTATTCATACAGCAACATCCTTATGAATTTCATCACATATTCATGCATATTTTTCATTTTAGCAACTTCACATAAATCATATATCATCCATTCATGCTTAGCCTTCCACATATACCCATCTTACAACACATAACTTGGGTGTTTCTTAAAATTTCTCAAGCCAGCAACTTGTATCGCAATTCAGCATGATTAAACCCCTTAATTATCACATAATTTAGGGTTTAATTTTGGATTTATAATCCATTTATCATAGGGTTCCCAAGACAACAACTTTAGAACCCGTTTTTCGTCGTTTCAATGCTCTCTTTAGCAACATGGTTTAAATAGATTTTTAATCCAAATATTTCAGCCTTAAATTATACTTTTATTAAATCAAATTTAGGGTATTAACACATATTTGAATCCCATAATTAAATGGTTTCCATACAGCAACTTACTCTTCCATTTCGGGTACCGTTTTCACCCCATTTGGACATCTTTTCATAAAATTCATAAAAATCAGATTTGGGGCTCATCTTCCCAAATCCTTTTGGGCGTCAATAGTACCCTAACCCTAGGGTATTTTACCCAACATAACTTCCATAAATCATGTAATCCCATTTCCATGCCATTTTTAGCATAAAAATAGAAAAATCAAGTCATATATGCAACCCTAGGTTCCATACCTTATAAAATCAGCAACCTATTCATAAATCATCATATGAATTACATTAAATCATGATTTATATCCCATTATAAGTTAATTTCATCACAAAAACCTGGAATTTAACATTTATTTTGACTTATTCCTTAAGCTATCCATAATGCTAAATTTAGGCACACTGAATTCTCAAAATCTTGAATTAATATCAAATCAAGTATTTTTGATCTGAAATTTCTACCATACCTTAATATCTATATGAATTAACCAAAATAAATATTTAAAATATGAAATATTTATTATTTCTATTTATTTTGGTAATTTTACTCTTTTGGACAGCAGCATCCCTTTTTAGACAGCCTTAATCACGTAAATTATGAGGTATATTTATACCCATAAAAACCTAATTTTTATTTTTTTAATGTGATATTAAATATGTCTTATATATCCTGTAAAAGTTTCAGCCCAAAATTCCTTGTATAAAAATTATTAAAAATTATTTTGTGTAGCTGATCCTGCCACCCGTTCAATCCTGTCTAGGTTATTTTCCCGGATTTTTAATTTTTAACGTGATTATCCTTTTAAGCTGAAACTTTGTTCGTTTCTTAATGACCACATAATGAGTTTTTTCACAAATTTTAATGCTAAAAATAGTTCATTAACTATTTCTTCCATATTTTCCTTTCCAAGTCCAAATTTACTACACATGAGTGTATATTAGAGTATATGGGCTGATTAATCCCAAAATTAAACTTTATAAATCAAATAATTTAGCTAAGAATATTTAATCCTTGAAACATGTTCTTTAAGAGGTCTTTTATAACCCAAAACCATGATTCCAAATCAAGAAGAAAACTTGGAAATTGGAAGGCTTAAACTCAATGGGTACTTACCCAATTTGGTTGAATCATTGCCCCGAGCTTCCCAAGCTTTTTTTTTCCTTTTTTATTCTTCTTTTCCTTCTCTTTTCTCCCTTTCCTTGCTGGGTTAGACGTGTGAGTCTTGCTGGATTTTTGGAGAATTTTTCTCCCCTTAGTTTCCTCTCTCTCTCTCTCTCTCTTCTCCTTTTCTGGAACGTCCAGCCCCATGCTCCCCCTCTTTCCTCCTTTTATTTGCCACTTTTCTTGCTGCTCAAGCAACCCCTAGGGCATTTTAGTAAATTCCATTTTTACCTTCCCAAATTGCCCTCATTGCAACGTCCATGAAGCTCCCTACCTTGACTTGCAGTTAATGACTTTCATCTTTTTGTGATTAAGTAAATCCAATGATAATTAGCTTAATCCATTCCTACCATATCGTTTTTCATATCGTTTTATCCATCTTTCTCAAGTTTCGTCTCAAACCGAGTTTTCTAACTCCATTTATGACCACTTGAATTTATCTTTTGGATTTGGGAATAAAATAATTAATTATTACCTTAATCCCATCATGATTCCCTTAATCCAATCCATTCAAAAGATTGGGCCTACCATCGTAAGCTTACTTTTCAAATTTCATCAAAATCCGCCTTGTAGGCATCAAGTTATGAATTTTCTATGATTTTTCCACTAAACTTGATAATTATCCTTTAAATTCTCATAAATCAAACCATATACTTTAGGATAATTATTTATGATATATTGTTACCTTTAAGTCCTCATCAAGCCCCTCGGGTCATACCGACTCATTTTGGGCTCCGGCGATTAAATTTTTAATCACCGTTTCCAATGGAAACCTTAATTCAAAATGTGGCATAATTAACAAAAATCATTCAAATTTCATTTTTATCACATATAAATCATGTATATATGTTCAATGCATCCCATTGAGTCCTACATAAGTTAGGGTTTCACACCTCATATCCTCTACCATCTTCTGAAATGAGAATCTTAGTACCTAAAAAATCATTGATGCATATATGGATATGAAAACCAAGACAACAAGATTGCTAAGTTTGACGATTGTTAACTAAAATACATGCATCACACTGGCTTTGGGTTAAATCTTCGGAAAAAAAAAGTAACATTGAAATGGGATTAATTGGCCATGAAGAAGGATGGAAACATTCGTATTTTTGAATCAATATCACTTATAGTTTCTAAACAAGTAGAAAGAATAGTCATGTCTGACAATGCATTGAATCCCTGCTGCAGACAAAAAAATGGTGTCTTTAAATTCTCTTTTACTAAATGTGTGTGTGTGTGAGTGAATGAGTGAGTGAGAGAGAGAGATCATTAAACTAAAATCAAATATTTTTAACCCCCATAGAAGAGGAGCTCTCAGCCTTATCTATGCAACATGCAATTAAAATTATATTTTTTATTTCAATTTTCTAATCGAGAAGCCAAAACAAAAATAGAAATCCTTCAAAAGTTCCAAACTCGCATGCCTAAAAATAATAGCCTATGCAAATTTTTAAATAACTACATAAAAATTTTCTATAATATAAGAATGCATTAAATAATCAAATGTGCAGTTTCTATCCTTCTATCCCAACAAAATGACATAAATAGTCATAACTTAATTTAAAAAATTCTCATTCATGGCACAAAAAGTTAGGAAAAAAAGAGTGCTGCGCAAATCTTCAATCTAAAAAAATCAAAAACATTGAAAATAACAATCAGGAGGAGAAATGTTGCTCTTACTATGATTGTAGATCAAAACAAAAAACTATAGAGATAATTAGGACTAAGACCAGTGCACCTTCACTCTTCGATCAAAATTAAACATACACTCACCAATGAATAATATGACAAGTTGAAACTTTACCTAGATTGTAGTTATAAAAATAAAAAATTCTTCCTTTCTTCTTCTACAGAAGCTCTGATTTTGATATTTCTTGAACTACAAATAGATCATCAACATGATGAAACAAAGCCAAATGATAAAAGGCATAAGAAAAAATAAACAAAACACACAAAAGGGATACAACTATCCTTTTTTCCAAAAAATATGTATTGATAACAGATTATGTTGTGGTTTAAGAAAGGACATGATAGGCGGATTCAATGAATTCATATTTACAGTATTACACTCTAGGAAATGCTGGATCAAAAGCAACTATAATGCAAAGACATTTTAAGGAAATAACCAAACTTAAGGAAGTTCAATGAGCAAAGCTGGTTCATTAGCAGGAAATTAACCAAAATCAAGGAAGCAAATTAGAATAACAAGCATTAGCAAATAGCAATACTAGAAACTAGCAATTTGGGATGAAGAGTTTTTAGGAAGGTCATTTATTATTATATGTTAGGAAGCATTAGACAAAAGGTCTCTCCTTTCTTCTTCCTTTGTTTTTTTATCATTTCTTAAAGAGTGTAATTAAGAGCAAATCATCATAGAAAAGCCCATCGTGTGATAGATCTAGCATTAATTCGACACATAGTATTTCATATTGTTTGATTGTCATAGAAATGAATTTAAATGCCCTAAGGAGCAATAGGTTACAACATCTACCAATTGTTGGTCCCGAGTTAACGGCAATTACCCAAGAGGGGAGGGGTGAATTGGGTATTTAAAATTTTTCGCTTTAAACAGAAACTTTACCCCGGATTAATTCAGTCTCGTTTAATGAAACAAATGGAAAGCAATAAGAGCAGAAATATAAATCAATGGACAGAGTTTTATAGTAGTTCGGGCAACCTTCCCTACTCCACTCTTCCAAGATCACACCCCTTGTGACTTGGGTTCCATTATGTATTTCACAAATACAACTAGAGCCTCTGCTCTCTTCTAGATTTCAGCTCTAGGGGGCATAAACAACACACAGCACAAGTAAGTGACGAGTTCCACTCCAGTCACACACTACTTTGCTTACACTTGATTTTAGTCACCAACACTAAATCAAGTTCAATACAATCGAAAAAATAATAAAGAAAGTTTCTACACGTTACTGTTGTGTAGAGGCCGATTTAGCGTGGAGAAGAACTTGTGAAGAAGACTGATTGGTTCAGCAAGTAGCTCTTGGCATGTTGAATGCAAAGTTCTTCTTTTGAATGTTGGTTTGATCAGTTAATGCTCTTAGAGATGGGAGTTGTGCTCAATCAATGAAGTTTCCAACTACCTTGCACGTCCATCTTGAATGCCTTATATAAATGGTGAGGGAATTCGAATGTTTGGAAGTAGGTGGAGCGCATTTAATGCGCCAACGTTCGAAAAAATTTTACCCATTGCGACCCAAGTCGCAAGTGGAGTCGACTTCGGTGCGACTTCGCCCAAGTCGCATGCTGGAGTCGACTTCAGGTGCGACTTCATCCTTCAGCGAATACTTCAAGTTCCATTCTAGGTCGACTTAGTCCTGGACTTGACCCAAGTCGCAGGTGAAGTCGACTTCGAGTGCGACTTCACTTCCTCAGCTTGCTAGTTGAACATGAAATTCTTTGAAATGACTTTGCTTGCTTGAATCTCTTCATGTTAATTGTTCTTCCACTATTTTATATTACTTGAAAATCTTTATGATTATTCTATCTTGAAAAACAAATCTTTATGATTATTCTATCTTGAAAAACATTTGACTTCATGTCTTGAAATATCAGATTCTTGGATACTTGAGTCTTGGAGTGCAAAAAGATGTCCGAATGTGTGTTCTTGATGAATTCATGCAACCTTGCTTGCTTTGGTCTTGATTTGATCTTTATTTGGTCCAAGTTGAATGTTTGGGTCGACTTGTTCTTCAACTTCACTCAAGTCGAGCATCAAGTCGATTTGGTCTGCGACTTTGCTCTTCAAAACGTGTGCTGATCAGTTGAAGTCGATGCTGGAGTCGACTTGGTCTGCGACTTCGGCAGCTCTCATTCCCAATTTCAACGCTGGACAAAAGATCACATTTGAAGTCGATGCTGGAGTCAACTTAGTCTGCGACTTCACCCAAGTCGCATGTGAAGTCGACTTCGTGTGCGACTTCAGTAGCTCCTGCTCCCAATTTCAACGCTGGACATAAAAACGTGTTTAAAGTCGATGCTGGAGTCGACGACTTGGCCTAAGTGGATGCCTGAGTTGATTTGGAAATCGACTTGACCTGTCATGCTTCATTTTCTTCATTTTTATATCCTTTAAACATTTCACCAAAACATATTAGTAGCCAAAGCTTACTCAAATTGAATTGTTAATCATCAAAACGTAGACTTGGCTTATTTTGCCATTGATTTCAACACATGTTTCCAATAATCTCCTCCTTTTTGATTATTGACAAAACTGATTTGAGTATATACTTTTCAATATCTTTAAAACATACTATTTTATCTTGTTTTAGTATCTTTAGGATAATCACTGATCTTTTGCATTTTGAAATTATCATACTATTCCATTGTCAACATTTCATATTTCATTTCCAATAATTCAAAAGTTGAAATCATTCATACAAGCACTTCATCATTCATTCAACCATTTTCAGTTTCATAAAAAAAAACATAAACAAACAGATCATGTAAACAAATCACGTAGACAAACTTTTCATGTGCAAACCTATATAAAAACTACCCAACCCGAGACTCAAATCCTAATCTATTCTCCCCCTTTTTGTCAATTGATCAAAAATAAGGATGGCGGGCTTCTCAGGGACATCCTATGGTGGAGCGGGTTGATCCTCTGAGAATGGTGGGGGCTCCCCCTCAGCCTGTGCTCCCCCTGGACATAGACTTTTCTAAGTTCATTTCTCCTATCTTATTGTTCCTAATTTAACTCAAGCATCCCCAAATTATTTCTGATTTTATAAAATGATTCTTTTGCTAAAGGTTTGGTGAATATATCTGCAATTTGATCTTTTATTTTCACATATTCCAAACAGATATCATGATTTTCTACATGTTCTCTGATAAAATGATATCTTAGGTCTATATGCTTGGTCCTAGAATGGAGTACTGAATTTTTAGTTAAACATATTGCACTAGTATTATCACATCTAATAGGTATATCTTTGAATTCCATGCCATAATCCCTAAGTTGTTGTTTCATCCAAAGTAATTGGGCACAACAACTCCCGGCGGCAATGTATTCGGCTTCCGCGGTGGATAGAGCAACACTAGTTTATTTTCTTGAAAACTATGAGACCAACATGTTCCCAAGAAACTGACATGTTCCACTAGTGTTTTTTCTTTCTACCTTGTAACCGGCAAAATTCGCATCCGAGTAGCCGATTAAATCAAAATTAAAACTCTTTGGATACGAAAGTCCTATGTTGGTAGTATCTACTAAATATCTAAAAATTCTTTTTACAACTACCAAATGTGATTCTTTTGGACATGATTGAAATCTAGAGCACATACAAACACTGAACAGTATATCGGGTCTAGAGGCAATTAAATATAATAAAGAACCTATCATGCTCCTATATAACTTTAAATCAACAGATTTACCTTTCTCATCTTTGTCGATTTTAATGGTTGAGCTCATAGGTGTGTTTGCCCCTTTGCTATTTTTCATGCCGAACTTCTTTAACATTTCTTTGACATACTTGGACTGGTTTATGAAGATCCCTTCACTCAGTTGCTTAATTTGTAGTCTAAGGAAGAAATTCAGCTCCCCCATCATACTCATCTCAAATTCTTTCTGCATAAGCTCAGAAAATTCTTGACAAAGGATCTCATTAGTAGCACAAAAAATAATATCATCTACATAAATTTGAATAATCAGAATATCCTTTTCTTTATACTTAATGAACAATGTGGTGTCTACCTTTCCTTTTTGGAAGTCATGATCAATCAGAAATTTGCTTAATCTTTCATACCAAGCCCTTAGAGCTTGTTTTAATCCATATAATGCTTTGGTTAATTTCTATACAAATTTAGATTGTCTTTCTCCTTAAACCCAGGTGGTTGTTCAACATATACCTCTTCATTTATATACCCATTCAAAAATGCACTTTTAGCATCGATTTGAAACAACTTAAAGTTCATGTGAGATGCAAAAGCTAGTAAAATGCGAATGGCCTCTAATCTAGCAACCGGAGCATAGATTCCTCAAAGTCTATTCCTTCTTCTTGTAAGTATCCTTTTGCCACAAGTCTAGCTTTATTTCTCACCACAAGTCCACTTTCATCTAATTTGTTCCTAAAGACCCATTTTGTGCTAATGACAGTACAGTCCTTCGAACTTCGATCAAGATGTCAAACTTGGTTTCTTTCAAATTGATTTAGCTCCTCTTTCATTGCTATGATCTAGTTTTCATCATCAAAAGCTTGATCAATAATGATTGGTTCAATTTTTGACACAAAAGAAAATTGTCCATAAATATTTTGTTTTAACCTTCTAGTCTTTACTCCTTCATAAATATTGCCAATAACTTGCTCAATTTGATGGTCATTTTTTAATTTCAAGTCAGTTGGTGGTTTGTAGAAAACATTACCCTCACTTATCTTTTTATCTATGGATTCTTTTTGCTTTTCCACATGCAGTTTTTCAAGATTACTTGTAACATCATCTGCATCACTTAAATCATCTTTTCTTTTGGAGCATGGATTAAATTCATCAAAAATAACATGTATTGACTCTTCTACAACTTGGTTCTTTTTATTGAAGATTCTGTATGCTTTGCTATTTGATAAGTAACCAAGGAATATTGTCTCATCACTCTTGGCATCTAGTTTTTCTAAGTTGGTTTTACCATTGTTCAAAACCTAACATGTGCAACCAAAAGCATGAAAATATGAAATATTTGGTTTCCTACCTTTTCAAAGCTCATATAGGGTCTTTTTCAAGATTGCTCTAATGGTTACACGATTTAGGATATGATATGCTGTACTTACAGCTTCGCCCTAAAATTTCTTAGATAATTTACTCTCATTTAGCATAGTTCTAGTCATCTCTTGTATGGTCTTGTTCTTCCTTTCAACTACTCAATTTTGTTGTGGAGTTCTTGGTGCAGAAAATGTGTGGTGAATTCCTTTTTCATTACATAATTCTATGAATCATTTATTTTCAAACTCACCGCCATGATCACTTCTAATGGTCATAATAGTACTTTGTTTTTCATTTTGCACCAAGTTTACAAAAGTTACAAACATAGAGAAAGCTTCATCTTTGCTAGCTAAGAGAATTACCCATATGAATCTTGAAAAATTATCAACTATTACGAATACATACTTCTTTCCACCAATGGTTAAAATATCGGATGGCCCATATAGATCCATGTGTAGCAATTCAAGTGGCCTAGTGGTGAAAATCTCCTTTTTGGAGGAAAAAGGCATTTTATGTTGTTTTGATAGTTGACATGCCTTACAAATTTTATCTTTGTCATATTTCAATTTTGGCAACCCTTCTACCAAACTCTCTTTCCATAAGGTTTTGATGTTTGACATGTTTATATGCCCAAGCCTCTTATGCCAAACCCATGGATCATTGTCAATGACCATTAGACATTGATCATCTAGCTCATCGAGTGAAACTAAATATATATTTTCATGTCTTTTTCCACTAAACATGATATGTTCTCCATCAAATACATTGCATATAGATGATTCAAACACAACCTTGTACCCTTTGTCACATAAAGATTGTGTTTTAGTCCTTCAACATATAATACATCTTCCATACATGCATTAGAAATACTATAAATGTTTCATTTACCTTTGATTTTACCTTTCTCAACAGTTCCATCGTTGCAAGGCTTGAGTTTATGAAATAAACTTCTTTCTCCAGTCATATGCCTTGAGCAACCACTATCCATGAACCAAACGTTGTTTGCCTTTGCCTTGAAACATACCTGAAAAATGAGCAAATAAAGCTTATCTCTTTGGTACCCATTTTATTGGTCCATTTGGGTTAGTAAACTGGTTTAATCTCTGTTGTTCTATTCTTGAAAGTCTAAATCTGGTGTTTCTTGGAACCCAAACTAATTTTGCACCATGGTCATATAGTTTCTTAAAGTTGCATTTATAAATTTTGTGACCCATATTGTTGCAAAAGTTACAGGTCATTGGTAATCTAGGAGTAGGTCTCCAAGTATGTTGTGGTTCAAAAGTTGGCATTCTAGTCCAAACAACTTCTTTCCCTTTTGGTTTGTAAATATGTGCAGCTTTAGCTTTATTTTTCCCAAGTGTTGGCACATTTGATTTGCTGCTTGCTCCTTACTCAAATGTGGAGTATCCAAGACCTCTTCTATTATTTTGAAAAGTCATGTTCAGAAATATTTTCATATTCTCTCCTGGATTAGAGAACTTAGTTAATGATTCATTTAAGGATTCAATCTCCTTTTTCAATTTCTCCACTTCTTTTAATAGCAGTTCATTTTCTTCTTTTAGTTTTGTTGTTCTTTCTGCTAGTTTTTCATTTACAATAATAATGGAATTATATTGTTGTTTCTTTAATGATAATTTGTTTCCTAGTTTTTTTATTTCCCCATATAATGAATCATACGCTTGTTGTAATTCCTCTAATTCAGCACATTTGAGACACTCTGGTATAGAAGAATGAGTAGATTGAGAATAACCAAGTTTTGAAGTTACCTCTTCATTACTTGTATATTTTGTTGAGGTGGTTTGCTCTTCCAAAACTTCTGTTGTGTTTAAACACAACAAAGTTTCTCCTTGCTCAATCCGCGCCATGCAGCATATTCTTGTGCAATTTGCAGCTTCAAGATCATCAGTTGAGGAGCTACTTGTTGAAGAAGTTTCCTCATTCTCGTACATTTTTCTTCCCTTAGGCTTTTGGAATTTTTGGCTTTCATATCTTTCCTTCTTTTCTTGATGATCTTTTGATCTTTCTTCCGGTGTAGGACATTGAGCTTGTATATGTCTCATACCGCCGCATCTATAACACTTTATAAACTCCTTCTTTTTCTCTTTTCGATGTCTCTCTTTGAAATCTTTGAAGTTCTTTTCTTTCCTCACAAACTTTCGAAATCTACGAGTTAGCAGAGCAATGTCTTCATCATCGTTGTGAGATGAGGAGGTGGACTCATCCGAGTTATGAGTGATTTTTAATGCAATTGCTCTCTTTCATTTGTGGTGATCTTCATTTCTTTTCTTGATTAGCCCATGAGCTAATAAGGTCTTCTAGCTTTAATGTATTTAGGTCCTTGGCTTCTTCTATTGCAGCAATCTTCGGAGTCCATGATTCCGGTAGGGCTCTTAGAATCTTCATGACCTGTTTAGATTCTGAAATAGCTTTTCCAAGTCCTTTCAAAGCATTAGTAATTTTTAAAAATCAAGCAACTATTTCAAAAATATTTTCTGTTTCTAACTTTTTAAAACTTTCCAATTCTCCAATCAATATATTTCTCCTTGTCCCTTGGACTAGAAAAGTTCCCTCATATATAGATGTCAATGTATCACATATTTTTTTAGCGGTTAAACAAGAGGATACTCTATCATATTCAGAGGCAGTAAGAGCACAAAATAATGAATTCATAGCCTTGGCGTTGCTCTTGACAATTTTCACTTCCTCATCGGTCCATTTGGAAGATCTTTCATCAATTAGCAAGGTCACACCGTCTTGGATTGCAATCCAAGAGTCCATATCTGTAGCCATGATGAGTTGTTTCATACGTAGCTTCCAATAGCCAAAATCGTTCCCATCAAACAATGGTGGCCTAGTAAAAGATTAGCCTTCAACAAATGCGGGAACGGAAGTAGATTGGTTTGCCATTATATAAAAGATCTTTTTGATAAAACTCAAAAACCTATTAGATACCACTCGTTGGTCCCGAGTTAACGACAATTACCAAAGAGGGGAGGGGTGAATTTGGTATTTAAAATTTTTCGCTTTAAACAGAAACTTTACCCCGGATTAATTCAGTCCCGTTTAATGAAACAAATGGAAAGCAATAAGAGCAGAAATATAAATCAATGGACAGTGTTTTATAGTAGTTCGGGCAACCTTCCCTACTCCACTCTTCCAAGATCACACCCCTTATGACTTGGGTTCCACTATGTATTTCACAAATACAACTAGAGCCTCTGCTCTCTTCTAGATTCCAGCTCTAGGGGCATAAACAACACACAACACAAGTAGGTGACGAGTTCCACTCCAGTCACACACTACTTTGCTTACAATTGATCTTAGTCACCAACACTAAATCAAGTTCAATACAATAGGAAAAATAATAAAGAAAGTTTCTACACGTTACTGTTGTGTAGAGGCAGATTTAGCGAGGAGAAGAACTTGTGAAGAAGACTGAATGGTTCAGCAAGTAGCTCTTGGTAGGTTGAATGCAAAGTTCTTCTTTTGAATGTTGGCTTGATCACTTAATGCTCTTAGAGATGAGAGTTATGCTCAATCAATGAAGTTTCCTACTACCTTGCACGTCCATCTTGAATGCCTTATATAAATGGTGAGGGAATTCGAACGTTTGGAAGTAGGTGGCGCGCATTTAATGCGCCAACGTTCGAAAAATTTTCGACCGTTGCAACCCAAGTCGCAAGTGGAGTCGACTTCGGTGCGACTTCGCCCAAGTCGCATGCTGGAGTCGACTTCGGGTGCGACTTCACTTCCTCAGCTTGCTAGTTGAACATGAAATTCTTTGAAATGACTTTGCTTGCTTGAATCTTTTCATGTTAATTGTTCTTCCACTATTTTATATTACTTGAAAATCTTTATGATTATTCTATCTTGAAAAACATTTGACTCCATGTCTTGAAATCTCAGATTCTTGGATACTTGAGTCTTGGAGTGCAAAAAGATGTCCAAATGTGTGTTCTTGATGAATTCATGCAACCTTGCTTGCTATGGTCTTGATTTGATCTTCGTTTGGTCCAAGTTGAATGTTTGGATCGACTTGTTCTTCAACTTCACTCAAGTCGAGCATCAAGTCAACTTGGTCTGCGACTTTGCTCTTCAAAACCTGTGCTGATCAGTTAAGTCGATGCTGGAGTCGACTTGGTCTGCGACTTCACCCAAGTCGCATGTGGAGTCGACTTGGTCTGCGACTTCAGTAGCTCTCTTTCCTAATTTCAAAGCTGGATAAAAAATCACGTTTGAAGTCGATGCTGGAGTCTACTTGGTCTGCGACTTCACCCAAGTCGCATGCGAAGTTGACTTCGTGTGCACCTTCAGCAACTCCTGCTCCCAATTTCAACACTGGACATAAAAACGTGTTTGAAGTCGATGATGGAGTCGACTTAGGGATCGACTTGGCCTAAGTCGATGCCTGAGTTGACTTGGAAATCGACTTGACCTGTCATGCTTCATTTTCTTTATTTTTATATCTTTTAAACATTTTACCAAAACATATTAGTAGCCAAAGCTTACTCAAATTGAGTTTTTAATCAACTAAATATAGACTTGGCTTATTTTGCCATTGATTTCAACACATGTTTCCAACACCAATGACCAAAGAAAAACTAGAAATTTGCTAATATAAGGGAATATAGTACTTTCCTCACTCAAAATTTATCTTTGTCATATGATGTATAGTTATTTTTTCACTAACATTAGTTTTTGCCTCGACTATTATAACTACCAAAATCAAATGATAGGAACACATGTACGAGAGTCCCAAAAAGAGAAAGTAGTAGTAGAGGGACTTCAAATTTTGAGTGCAGAAGAAAATCAGAGGGCTACAGCTATTCACTATCACTTCTAAATTATTTACTTTCAATCATCTTTAGCCCAAAATATTCACTTACATATGAAAATATAAGAATTCCAAACTACTCGTCAATTTTTTGAAACTAGGCCTGACGAGCTGCGTATATGTCAATTAAAATGCTCGCTATTTCAAGTAATAAAGAGTGAGTAGAGTATCGTTTCCACAAGGAATTGTTAACCGGATTATTAATTAGTTTGATTGCTTTCGGTGGGTAGAGAATTCCGAGTTTATGATTTAACTAAAACTAATAACTGCAATGAGAAATTAGGGTAGAGTTGCGAAACTACTGGATACTAGAAACCGGTTTACTGATTAGATGGTAGATGGATAGCTCGGAATCCTTGAATCTAAACTATATTGTTTTGGTTCTTTTTAATTGAATTGTGTATGGATTTACTAGCCCAAGTTCATTAATCTCTATATATGTTTTTCAACATTATATAAAGCTAATCACGCCCTATTTAATTGCTATGTTCTCATGCCATTAAATAAAGTGAAATTGATAAGTTTATAACCTGTATAATAACTACACAGGGTTTAACGGTATATTCCTATCTGTTAAACAACTCCCCTTACACAAAGGGGGAAACCTATGCTTTGCACATGGATCTAGCAGAGATCTTCCTCTTTCAAGGATAAATCAAGCAATTAAATCATCTTACGAGGTAGCTAATCTTGTAAAAAGCATTAAATCAACACATGCGAAGGTAAATCATACACAATCATATATAAACTTAAGTATTCATTCCTGAATATTCTAAGAACCAAGAAACAATATAGTTTAGAATTCAAATCATCCTAACTATCCATCTAATGGAGGTTTAGTTTAAAGACATGATTTCAACATCCATTACATCCATATAAGAAGTATCCAGAAAAGCAGAGAAAGAAAAGTAGAAAGAAATAGAGAAAATTGTTTTCCGGCAGTTTCCACCAACGGGGTTGAATTCTCTCTTCAATCCGTGCCTTGATCGCGATTTTCTCTTTCTCTTGCTGTCTAGTTCGTTTCTGGGCTCCTCTCCTCCTCTCTCGCACGCGAACCCCTAGGAACTATTTATAGATTCAATTTGCACGGCTTACGCACTGAAATTTGATCGTACGGATGTGTATTGGCGCTTAGGCGCCAACTCTCTGTGTACTGGGCAACTTAGAACTTCTCTGCAAACCCTAGAAATTCATGCACTGGCGTCTAGGTGCCCCTGGCTGGCGCCTAGGTGCCAACTCCCTGGAAGTAGTTTGACTTGTGGCTTCAAAAACTTCTAAGCTTCTCCTGCTCTCTGGAAGCCACATATTTTCTGAATTTTTCTGGAGTCCTGGCAAAGGCACGTATGGTGGCGCCTGGGCGCCATCCACCTGCCTCTAACTTGTCTTGATCTGCATTCCACTTCGCCCGCATTGCCTTCATATGTCCCGTCCTTCCTGTAAAAGATGGAAAAACTAAGTAAATGAACTAACAATGCCTAAATAATGCTAAAAATGCCTAAAAACTAAATAATGCTCCTAAAATGCAAAGCAAGTGAAAATTAAACTAAATGGATGCAAACTAAGCCTAATCTCTAGAACTAATGTACAAATAAAGTCTAAAATGGGTCACGATAACTCGTATTTTTACGAGTTATCACACCCCCAAACTTAAATGTTGCTAGTCCTCGAGCAACACATGCAAACCTAATGAATAAATGAATGAATGAATGAATGAATGTAGACTCTGCCAACTCCGTTTGCTTCCTATTATGCTTTGATCAATCCACTTATCCATTTCACAAGGTCCAGATTAATCTAACTTGAAAAATCCTTCATTATACAAATAAGGCATGTATTTTCATTTTCAAACCAAGTTACATGTAGATGCCAAAAATTTCATAGTGCATGGTCATAATTCAACACATTAATCTTCCACTGGATCAGAAAACTAGTTAGAAAATTAACGTACACAAGAAAACCAAAGTTTACGCTAAATAAACTGGTTACAGAAAATAATAATAATTCACTGGATTCAATTTCTACCAACTGCATATTCTTTTTCCCCCCAAACTTATTGCAAAAATTCTCCTCACCATATTTCAGGATATCTGGAGATCTATTTTTTTTAAGCTCCCATCACCATATTTCAGGGTATCTGGGGAGAATTTTGATTTTAACGCGTTATTACTGTGATTTTCCTTTGCTTTTTTACGTTACCCTTGCCATTTGTTGATGTCAAGTCCCGGTTACTCAGCTCAGGTTAACCACCCCCCCCCCTTTTTTTAAATTTTCCTGATGCCTTGTTAGGGGTACTGAACATGCCTGTGTGATTTTATGTGAAATAATACCATTTCTAAACCCATCAAAGTACTTGGTCAGCATTTATTTAATTCAGTTTTCATCATTTTAGTCTGAAAGATATACATGTAATCAAATTAGAACAATGTATTATGAAATTCCTTTTAATTCTTTCACATGTCAATTTCAACTTGCTTTTATACTTGGTTTTTAATCTGAATTGCCCATTCTTTCATGAATTATATTTTAACCTTACACATTTTCACAATAAGATGGATTGAAACAAAGATAACTTTCATTAGCTGGAATTAACATAACATGCAACATAAAATAAAACATGAAAAGTTAAAATGAAAAACTAACCTATGGTTGAGAATTATACACTCCCCAAAACTTGAGAGATGCATTGTCCTCAATGCATGATGACCTAAAATGAACTACTAATGAAAATACAATGAAAAGCAAAAGTAAAATAAAAACAAAATGAAAGGACCGGGGACTCCCTCAAGAATCGGACTCGGTGGCGTCCTCGTCCTCGCTGTCGTCGGGCTGGGGCTGGGGCTGGGACGGCTGCCCGAAGTAGGATCGGACCATGATCTCTTCGAAACTAAGCTCCAAATCTTTTCCTATAAACATAAAAGCAAAAATAAAGACAAAAATCAAAATGAAAATGAGTGATGGGTTGCCTCCCATCCAGCACTAAGTTTAACGTCCTCCACTCGACGTTCTCACTGTTCAATCCTCTTTCAGTTCCACCACCTCCTTGCAACACTGAAAATTATCTCCCATATAATATTTAAGACGTTGCTTGTTCACGACAAAACTATTGCCAGATGCTTCGTTGAATATTTCCACTGCTCCATGCTCAGCTGCCTTTATCACCACGAACAAACCCGACCATCTGGATTTGAATTTTCTTGGAAATAGTTTTAATCTTGAATTGAAAAGCAAAACTCTCTGACCTGGTTCAAATTTTCGTGCTAGAATCTTTTTATCATGTCATTTCTTCACCTTTTCTTTATAGATCTTGGTATTTTCATAGGCGTGCATCCGAAATTCGTTCAACTCATTGAGTTGCAGTAATTGGCGTTCTCCCACTTGTTGCATGTCCAGGTTTAGTTTTTTAATCGCCCAATACGCATTGTGCTCTAACTCTAGCGGCAGATGATAGGCTTTTCCATAAACCAGATGGTATGGAGACATTCCAAACTGAGTTTTATAGGCAATTTGATACGCCCATAGTGCGTCGTCCAGTTTGACAGAACAGTCTTTGTGAGATGACCCGATCATTTTCTCCAGAATTTGCTTTAATTCCCTGTTGGCCAACTCGACCTATCTGTTAGCTTGTGGATGATAAGCTGTCGTCATCCTGTGGCGCACGCCATATTTGTGCAGAATTGCCATGAACTGCCGATTGCAGAAATGGGATCCTCCATCACTAATGATCACCCGAGGCGTGCCGAAACGAGTAGAGATGTTCTTCTTGATGAATTTGAGAACTGTTTTGGCATCGCCTGCTTGAGTCGGAATCGCTTCTACCCATTTGGAAACATAACCAACAGCAACCAGAATGTATTGGTTTCCAAAAGAGGAAATAAATGGGCCCATGAAGTCGATACCCCAGACATCGAATATTTCTACTTCAATGATATCAGTGAGAGGCATCTCGTGTCTTTTGGAAATATTACCTGTCCGTTGGCATTGATCGCACCTTTTGACATAAAAATGAGCATCTTTAAATAGCGATGGCCAATAGAATCCCGATTGAAGTACTTTTGCCGCAATTTTGTCGCCTTGGAAGTGGCCCCCATACTGAGATGAATGGCAGCTCTGCGGTATTGATTTCTGTTCACACTCTGGAATACATCTCCGATATAAATGGTCTAGGCATTGCTTGAACAGATATGGATCATCCCAAAAATAGAATTTAACGTCATGGAGAAATTTCTTCTTTTGGTGTGAATTCAACCCCAGAGGTAACATTCCACTAACGATGTAATTGACGAAGTCTGCATACCATGGTGGACTGCCTGGGGAGATAAAGAATAGTTGCTCATCAGGGAACACTTCACGAATTTGCTCCGTATCGTGGGCTAACTGGGGTCCTTCAAGGCGGGATAGATGGCCAGCGACTTGATTTTCAGCTCTTTTTGGTCTTTGATTTCGAGGTCGAATTCTTGTAGTAGTAAGACCCATCGAATCAAGCGTGGTTTTGCATCCTTTTTCTCGATCAAATAGTTGATGGTTGAATGGTCTGTGTAAACGATCACTTTGGTGCCCACCAAATAAGCTCTGAATTTGTCAAATGCAAATACCACCGCTAGCAGTTCCTTTTCAGTTGTAGTGTAATTCATTTGTGCCTCGTTCAAGGTTTTGCTAGCGTAGTAGATGGAGTGAAAAACCTTGTTCTTTCACTGTCCCAGTACCTCTCCCACTCGTAGTCGCTTGCATCGCACATCAATTCGAATGGGAGGTTCCATTCTGGAGAAATAATAATTGGCGCGGATACCAATTTTTTCTTTAGCTCCTGGAATGCTTTCATACATTCGCTGGTGAATTCGAATGGCGTATCTTTCTCGAGCAGCGAACATAGCGGCTTGGCTATCTTTGAGAAGTCTTTTATGAACCGCCTATAGAACCCCACATGTCCTAGAAAACTGCGAATGCCTCTGACTGAGGTGGGTGGAGGCAATTTCTCGATCGTCTCGATTTTAGCTCTGTCCACTTCAATTCCCTGTTTAGAGACCCTGTGACCAAGTACGATGCCCTCCTGCACCATAAAATGACACTTTTCCCAGCTAAGAACCAAGTTCGTATCCTCGCAATGCTGGAACATCTTCGATAAGTTAGTTAGGCACTCGTCGTAGGAATTCACAAATACCAAGAAATCATCCATGAATACCTCCAGGAAATCCTCTACCATGTCAGTAAAAATGACCATCATACAGCGCTAAAATGTGCCTGGAGCATTGCATAGGCCAAACGGCATTCGCCTGAATGCAAATGTGCCATAAGGACATGTGAACGTGGTCTTTTCTTGGTCCTCCGATGCTATCATAATCTAATGATAACCTGAATAGCCGTCCAGAAAGCAATAGAATTCACATCCCGCTAACCTGTCCAGCATCTGATCAATGAATGGAAGCAGGAAATGATCCTTTCGGGTAGCTTTATTCAGCTTGTGGTAGTCCATGCAAACTCGCCAACCAGTAACTGTCCTGGTCTGGATTAGCTCGTTATTTTCGTTGGAGATGACCGTCATACCACCTTTCTTCAGGACGCACTGCACCAGGCTGACCCAAGAACTGTCGGAGATAGGGTATATCACTCCTGCATCTAGCCATTTGATGATCTCCTTTTTGACCACCTCTTTCATGATTGGGTTCAGCCTTCTCTGCGCTTCGATAGATGGCCTGGAATTCTCTTCTACTTGAATCTTGTGCATGCAAAAGGATGGGCTGATGCCTCTGATGTCTGCTATTGTCCATTCTATGGCCCTTTGTGATCTCAAAGCACTCTGAGCAGTTTTTCTTCTTGTACGGGATCAAGTGCAGAAGAAATAATCACTGGGAGTGAGGATTCTACTCCCAGGAATGCATATCTAAGGTGCTTTGGCAAAGGTTTTAGCTCCAGAATAGGTGGCTCTTCGATCGATGGCTTCAACTGTTTAAAAGATTCCGGCTTGAGTTCCAGCGATTCAAATTTCTGCAGGTAGCATGGGAATGTTGGAGGTTGCTGCAGATAGTGAATCATTTCTGCCAAATCTTCATCAGATTCACTGACTTCCCCAACCAGCGATGCTTCTAAGATGTCTTTCAAAGCTGAGATTTGGAATTCAGCTTGAACTGCCGAGTCCACCATGTCGATCATTAGACATTCATCTTGATCATTTGGTAACTACATCGCCTTGACCACGCTAAAAGTAACGTGTTCGCTCTGAACCCGCATGGTTAGCTCTCCAACCTGTACATCGATGATGACTTTACCCGTTGCGAGGAAGGGTCGACCAAGAATAATTAGCACATCTCGATCTTCTTCATAGTCCAGGATAATAAAATCTAGAGGAAAAATGAACTTGTCCACCTTGATAAGAACATCTTCAATAATACCTTCCGGATATGTGATAGATCGATCCACTAGTTGTAGCGTCACTGTCGTAGGTCGGGCTTCCCCAATGCCCAATTTTCTGAAAATGGACTTGGGCATGAGATTAATGTTGGCTCCCAAGTCGCATAGGGCTCTCCTGAAGTATTGGTCTCCAATTGTGCACGGGATGGTGAAACTCCCTGGGTCCTTGAGCTTAGGAGGCAGCTTCCTCTGCACCCTAGCACTGGTTTCTTCTGTTAACGCCATCGTCTCGAATTTCGTTAATCGTCTTTTCTTTGATAGCACATCTTTCATGAATTTGGCGTAGCTAGGCATCTGTTCCAAGGCTTCGTGAATTGGCCCTCCTTTTTAGGCTTTGCGAATCGCTGAGGAAATGGGGGGGCGGCCTTTGATTTGTGGCGATTTCAGCGTTCGGTTGCTTCTGGGTAGTAACTGGTTCTTCTAGCTCCTGTGACTGCAGAATTAGAGGATTAATGGGTTCAGTTACCGATTCTGGTGGAATTGCATCGAGTAATTATTTTCCACTACGCAATGTGACAACTTGGACCTGTTCCTTGCCTTTTCCCTTTGGGTTTTGCTCGGTGTCACTCGGCAACGAACCATGAGGCCGGTTGTTCAGAGCTGAGGCCAGTTGGCCTATCTGAGCTTCCAAGTTCCTATTCGTCGTAATCCGGGATTGCATGAATTGCATGAAGATGTTTTCCAGATCAGATTTCTTTTCTTCTCGCGGAGGTGGATTGAATTGCATCGGTCTTGGTGGTTGTTGCTGTGGGGGCTTGTGATAACCGACCCAAGTAAGGCTTACATATATGCATTTGGCATATATAAATGGATCATGTATGGTTTAGTGGAATTATAAATGATTTTCCTAAGCAATATTAATGATTTATTGCAATTAGGGCAAATGATGATGAATGATCAATATAAGTCGATATAGGTCAATGTGATTAAAGAGGCTTAATGAGGATTAGGAAATGAAAATATATTGAGGATAATTACCTCATATATTAAGATTTAATTTATAGAGATTATGTTGGTAATTATGGATTAAGGTAACAAATGCTAGAAAATGCATAACTTGACGCCGAGAAGACGGATTAAGATGAAAATTGAAAAGTAAGCACATAATTTTGTGCTTAATCATATAAAAAGGTTGGATTATGAAAAATATGATGAAATTAAGGTGAAAATTGATCATCACCATCAAAATTCAAGGATGACTTCAAATTGTCATAACTTGAACTAGAAAAGTCGGATTGAGACGAAATTTGAAATGAACGGTTAAAATTATGAGATCTATGTAATGAGAGGTTTGGAATTAAGCTAATGATAATAAAATTAAGTGATTAATGACACAATTAAGGAGCTAATGAGCTAGCTAAGTGAGACAATGTAAGTGGCCCACACATGGATGATCAAGGGACTATTGCATAGGATTTTTGAATTTTAAAAAATTAAAAAATGTGTATTTGAATGACCTAGGCAGCTAGGGTGAATAGTGGACGAGATTGAGGTTGATTTTTGTGCCAAGAAAATGCCAAAAAGTCCATGATAGGGATCCCACCAAGTGGACAGCATTATGGAGCAAGAGAGAGGTCACGGTAGAGGCAGCTTTTTGGATTTTTTATTAATTTTTTTAATAGCTAAATTGACCCCTAATTAAGCTAGTTACCTAGGGTAATTAAATACCCATTAATTAAGTGGAAATTAAGTGGAAAAATCGTTCAGAAGCTGCTGTAAGTGGACCCCACCCAAGTGGACAGCTACATGGAGGAAGGGAGGTGCACGTTCAAAGGCTGCATTATGTAATTTTTTATGATTTTTTTAATAAGATAAATGGTCCCCTAATTAGGATACTACCTAGGGTAGTTAATTATCCATGAATTGAAGTAAAAAAATCCGTGGAAAAAATGGCAAACATCAGCTGAAATGGACGTTGCATCTTGTGGACAGATTTTGTCCATTAATGACATGGATTTTGATGGATTTTTCAAAAATAATTATCTAATTTATTTGGATGCTATTTTGTCATGTCAGCAATAGGGGATAAGCATGTCTTAATCATGCTTTAAATAAAGTAAAAAGTGGGCCCACAAGCTGGAAAATCCAGCTTTTTCCCCAAGTACATGTCCATTTGATTAAGGGGGGAGTAGAGAGAAAATGCTAAGGAGCAAACCCATTTTCCAGCAACCCTTCACATCCCCATTTTCCAGAAGCTTGAGGGGGAGAAAAGAGGAGGAAAAAGAGAAGGAAAAATGGGAAGAAAGAAGAGGAACCAAGCTAGGAAAAATGGAGTCCAAGATGATTCAATTTCAAGTAAGTATACCCTTGATTTTGGGTTGAAAATCATAACTGGAAATTTTCTTAAATCCTATGTGATGTTGCTGTTTTGATGTTTAATTATGATTATATGATGATTCATGATTAGATGAATTATATAAGTTAATTTATAAAGTTTAATTTGGGGATTAATTAACCCATATCATCTAATCTACACTTAAGTGTAGTAAATCTGAACTAGGAAAGAAAAATATGGAAGAAATAGTAAATGAACGAATTTTATCATGAAAATTTGTGGGAAGACTCATGATAGGATGATTAAGAAACGACCTAATTTTACGCTTAAAAGGATAAGCATGTTAGAAATTAAAAATCCGAGAAAATCAACCTAAACAGGGTTGAACGGGTGTCAGGATCAGCGGCACCAAATGATTTTTAATAATTTTTACATGAGGAATTTTGGGTTAAAATTTTACATAATATATAATCCATATTTATTATCATAGGAAAAAAATAAAAATTAGGTTTTTAAGGGTGTAAATATACCTAATAATTTACGTGATTAAGGCTGACTGAAAATGGATGCTGCTGTCCAGCAAGGTAAAAATACCAAAATAAATATAAATGCTTAATTTATTATGCTAAAAATATTTATTTTAGTTAATTAATATAGTTATTAAGGTATGGTAGAAATTTCAGTTCAAAACTACTTGATTTGATATTCATTCAAGATTTTGAGATTTCAGTACGCCTCATTTCAGCATATGTGGATAGTTGGAGAAAAAAATCAAAAAGAAAATATGAAACCTATGTAGAAATGATCTGAATTGATATATATATATATATATATATATATTGTTAATAGTATAAATTTGAGTTAGGAAAAGTTGGATTAATTTCTGAAAATTCGGATTTATAAAATTGTTTAGGGTTATGTGTTGAGAAACACGTTAAATGTGTGAAAAATGGGTTCCAAAGTTGCTGTTTTGGAAACCTATGATTAGTGAATTTAAATTCTATAAAAATATCCTTAAAAAAGTGGTAATTAGGGGTAATTATCATGCTGAATTAGTGACCAAGATGCTGACTTGGAAAATTTTATGAAATGCCTCATATATGTGTTGCCAAATGGGCATTTGTGAAAGGATAAACATGCATAGGTAATAAATAACTTATGTAATGTGATTTTGCGCAAAAATGCATAAAAATATTATAAATTTTGTGAATATATTGCTGTTTAGAATTACATGATGTTAATCTCAAACTTTGGGATTAATTAATGCTGCTTAAGGAAACAACGGGTGCTTAAAATGAGCAACGATGTGTGAAAAACGAAAAATACATTAAAAATGATAAATGGAGGTAATGAACCTCCAAATAATGATTTAATGAAATATTATTACATGTATGTAAGTTTACCCTACATAAGGGTATTAAAAATGAATAATGTGATGTATAGGTTATGATACGTATGAATACCCGACTTGAACGACAAGTGGGTTAAGCTAATCCAAATGGATTTATGTAGATCGGAAAACCTAAGGAATTTATGTATTTGAAGTTGATGTGAATAAATGAAATAATATTTTCATTTATCTAGGCAAAGGCAAGGAAAAGAATGGAAGAAAGGGATTATGGCGATCTCAGGTAAGCGAGCAAACTTTTCATATAATTTATTTCTCCTTATGTTCTAAAATGATTTATGATGTTATATGGATATTTTTATGATTATGTTTTAAATGAACGGGCAAGCAAAAATTTTAGAAATTGATGACCTTAACGAAAAGCCACATGTTTTGAAAATGACGGCTTTAATGAACAGTCGTAAGTTTTAAAAAAAGATGGCTTAAGAAAAAGCCTCAAGGTTTGCTTCATGGGAAGTAAGCAACGTTTTTCTTTTTTTAAGATAAATGTTTATCACAAGTGTTGTCATGGATTAGCAATGCTTTATGTTAATGAAATTAAGGAATTTTCTTATGAATAAGCAAGTTCTCCATGATGTTAATTTTAACGGATTTTATATTTTATGCCGATGATTTTAAGAATTTGATTTTAAGTAAGCAAATTCTTTATGATGTTGTTTTTTTAAAAAAAAAAATTTATAAGAAAAAGGGAATTTTGCCCTTTTTGATAAACAAAATATTATCATATAAGTTTTGAGTTCTCTTATGATGTTTTATGATAAATGATTAAGCTTATAAAAGATTGATTTTCTATGTCATAATATTTAATTATAAATGATAATTGGGACATAACCATGTGTTTTGAAATGATATTCGAAAAGTTTTGATTTCCTTTAGATAAGAAAATCTATGATGAAAATGTTTTCAAAAATGTTTATACGAATATTATTGAATGAGATTTAAGGATGACCAACCTAATAAGTGATTTCATAAAATGGTTTAATTTCAGGTTGCTAAATGGCAGGCAAAAGACTATGCAATTCCCCTTTATGTAAACAATAGTATAATAGATATGTGGACAATAATATAATTTTTAAGTTGCGGAGAAGGGGATGGTATAATTGCATAACTTTTGTAAGCCAAATGCCCTGAAATGAAAACCAAGAAAATATTAGAGAAATATATGGTTTATTTTTGGAAATCCAAAAGTTTTGAATTTTTTTTATATAAGGGTTTTAAGATGTATTGTTTCTCAAACATTTCAAATGTTTATCAAAATATTTTACTCCAAATATTTCTAAAATAATTTAAGGAAGGTCATCCTAAAACTAGATTTCAAATGACAACTTGTTTAAAGTGGGTGCGCTCGCTTTATAAGTTGACACAGACTGCGGTCTGTGATGTGTTTTCAAAAATAATTTTTAAAAATATAGACTTCGGTCTATAATGTTTTTCGAGTATGGATGCAGGCTGCGGTCTGTGATCCCAGTTTAAAAGGACACGGGCTGCGGTCTGTGGTTCTTTAAACCAAACGGACTGCGGTCCGTCAGGATAATATATGGTGCACCAGTATAAGGAATAGGCTGGTTGTAGAGCACGATCGGGATGGCCGGAGCCCACTCTACATATGGCCAAGTCACTAAGGGATGGCAGGAGGTCAGCGGCGCCCTCCCTGAGATGGGAGCAGAATAAAGAAAATAGTCGCCTGGTTAGTGTACTGTTAAGGATTCTCTTCCAAAAGGTAGAGTGATCACTTGCTAAGTGTCACTACTGGATGGAGAGAAATGCATTTGCTTATATTTTGCTTTTGAAAAGCCCAAATATTGGGACATGAATCATATTTTTATAAAAGTTATCCTAAAAGAATTTTTATGACATGGTTATCCTAAAAATAGGGTGTTTTACACAAAAGTGTAAATAATAAGGATGAAAGGAAACGTTTTTATGCAAATGGATTTATAAAAATGGTTTATGTATTTTAATTGCCTTGTTTGCTATAAACAAGCCCCGAGATGAGGATTATGAAAAAGATTTATGTCAAACTTGGTTCTGGACATGAGAATGTCCATTTCAAAAAAGGCTTAAATGGAAAAGTGTTTAGGACATATGAATGTCCATTTCCAAAGAAAGATATGTCAAAAATATTTTGAGACATCAAATGTCTCTTGGCTAAAGGAATTTAAGATGAAAAATATTTTTGGACATAGAAATGTCCCTTGCCGAGAAAGGCTTATGTGTATGATGTTTTTAGGACATGATAATGTCCTTCTCTAAAAAGGAGTTATGAGGAAAAATATTTTGCACGTAAAACGTCCACTAATGAAAGATGATTTTATGTAAATGTATTTGAACATTAGAAATTTTCATATAAGACTAAAGGACTCTGGGTCTGATTTGCTGTTTCCATACTGATTTGCTGGGTTGTAGTTGTTTCCATACTGATTTGCTAGATTTCTCTAGATTGGAGGCACATTCATCACTGGGATGGCCGAATTCACCACACAACGTGCAAATGTCTGCTGCTGTCGGCTGCTGTGGTGTAGACGCCCCTAGTGCACTGACGTTGGCTGGCCTGGACAAGTTCTGAATTTGCCGAGATAAAGCGTCGATGTGGGCCTTTATCGATGAAACCACATCCAATTGAAGTAGACGCCCACTTCGGCTCCCGTTAGATGGCAGTTGATAAGTATTGGCCGCCATGTTTTCAAGTAGGGCGTACGATTCCTAATAGCTTTTCCTCAGCAGAGAACCGTTTGATGAAGAATCCACCATGTGACAGGTGGAATCCTGGAGACCGTTATAAAAAATTTGTATTTGAACCCACGGCTGAATTCCATGATGCGGGCATTTTCGGAGCAGGTCTTTGAAGCGATCTCATGCCTCTGATAGTGTCTCCTCTCCGTGTTGCTTGAACGAAACTATGTCCATTCTCGGCTTGGCTAACTTGGCAGGCGGAAAATATTTCTCCAGAAATTTTTGAGCCAAGTCATTCCATATGTTGACTGAGTTCGGGGGCAAAGAGTCTAACCACTCCGAAGCTCGATCACGCAGAGAAAATGAAAATGTCCGAAGCCGCATTGCTTCGTCAGAGACTCTGTTCTTGATAAGTCTAAAAATCTTCATATAATTTCATATTAAATTCACACTTTTTGAATATAAAATGTTAATTAAATACAGATTTTATGTGAAATTTTGTAAAAATTACATTTTTCATAAGATCTCTAATTTTGCTATAAAACGGGTCATTTTGCAACATTTTTTGAAAATATAAAATTACGACTCAATCCCCTAGAAAATTTTAATGTTAAAATATGTATAATTTATAAAATGATTATAAAACATGGGTTGAAGTGGACTATTATGTAGTCTTAAAATAAAATTACATAAACACTAAAGGACCCAAAATAAAAATTATGAAATATCTGTAGCATGTTGAAATTATTTGGGTAATATTTTCATTTTGATTTTGTTGTTGCATGTGTATGAGTGAGTATGCACCTCCAGAGCACCGTTATGGAGCTCCATCATCATCCCCAAATCAAGCAAAACCAGCCGGCCCTTTCTCAGCAACACCAACAGTCCACCATCTTCCGTTTTCCATCAATTTCCAGCTCACCCCTGTAGCAACCATCAATTGCAGCAGACGACCAGCTCCAAGCTACTAGCTGAGCACCTATTCCGAGCAGCTGCCCTCCGATCATCTTCCAAGCAATAACAGCAAGGCAAAATGCCCAAATCCAATCTACTGATCAAAAGAAGAACTTAAAAATATAGCCGCAAATTTGCAGCCATGGATTCCAACTAGCCGGTCGTCCTGCAAACTTCCTATTACACCAATACCAAAAAAAACCCCTTGCAACCATTGAATTTGATAAGCATAAAATCAAAACCCCAAAAGTTGGTTGCTAATCATCAACCCTTTCTCTCCAGCAAGCCGGCAAAATTTTTATTTTCCACACCGCCGATCAACAACACTTTCAAGTTCTTAGAAGCTTTCTACCTTTGGAAGTTCGAAAAATGTAGCTAATAATTGCAGAAGCTTGCCAACCTCTGCGCAAAGGATCGCAAATGACAGCATCAAGCGGGCATCTCAGGATTCACCAGAAAAATTCAACCGTTCAAACCCGTCGAAAAACAGCCACCATCAATCCTAATTTTTCTATAGAACGGCAAGCAAGCCTTGCTAAAGCTGACGGCAATCACCGGCCTTGCTTTAGAAAAAATGGACGGAGGCAGCCGCCTGGCAAGCTTCCATCAACATTAACAACCAAGCGGATGGGGACCCATTTCGAAAGCATCTTGCAGCCATTGCAGCACCCAAATCAAAACAACAGCAGCCAAAATCGACCATCACAGCCATGTCCGCTCAGCACAAATCAACACTCCGCACGCCATCATTTCTCTTGCCTAGTACAAGCAGCAGCCACCATCAAAGATTTCACCAACTGCAACTTCCATTTTCCAGCAAGGTGCAAAGAAACAACATGGAAAGCGGTAGGGAGGCGAAAATGAAAGGGGCAGGTGCAGTAGCTGCTAGATTGGGAATCCCACATCGATTCCTAAAACTTCCCAAGGGGGTGCCCCACATTCTATATAAGGAGGGTCCCTCTACACACCACACACAACACACACTCCTCCCCCTTGAAGTGGGAATCCTTTTGTGGGACCTTTGCCAAGTGGGTAATGCTCCAAAGACTTGGATTGCTCCTCAAAAGAGTGGTCTTCGAGCAAAATTTGGGGTAAATAATTTTTCTTTTAATTGTAGTTTTTCTTTAATGCTTTGCAGTTTGTAGTTGTTAATTTTAGATTTGTATTATTTAAATTAGATTTACTGCTTTATGTTTTGTAATTTTTAAGTCAAGTTTAATGCAATTTTCATTCCTGTTGTCGTAGATTAAATTTTACTTTTGTAATCTTTTAATTGCTAGTTTAGATTTAATTAATTGCAATTTCTCCTCTCCCTTCTCTGTCTTTGCTTTCTCCTTTCTTTGTCTGGTTTCTCTCTTTTTTTTCTCTCTTTCTAATTTCTTTCCTTCTCTCTCTAATTTCTTTTCTTTTCTTCTCTCTCTAACCTCTCTTTCTCTCTCCTCTTTCTGATCTCTCTATTCCCCTTTCTCTCTCTCCCTCTCTAATTTCTTTCCCTCTCTTCTCGATACCCTCTCTCACTTTTCTCTTTCATTTCTACTTAAAATAATTCAAAATTATATAGCCTCTTGGTGGATTCGACCTGACTCACCGTTATTCTACACTAACACCTGCATAGTGGTAGCTTTAATGTGTTTCGATTAATTTTAATTAAACTGGTGGTCATAGTGCTTTTAATGACAAGCACTTGGTACGCATCGGTTCTGCTAGAAGGTGTTCATGATTTGCAGGAAATTCCACGGATGGCGGTGTGGGTCTTCAGATGCTAGACCTCCAAACTGCCCAATAGACTGGAGCATCTAAAAAATCACCGGCTTGATCTCAAAGTTGTTGGTGTCGATGGGAGGAGGTGCAATGCTCGTCTGAACTGCCTTGACTTGCATTTAATGACTTTCGTCTTTTTGTGGTTAGCAAATCCAATGATAATTAGCTTAATTCATTCCTACCATATCGTTTGTCATATCGTTTTATCTATCTTTCTCAAGTTTCGTCTCAAACCGAGTTTTCTAACTCCACTTATGACCACTTGAATTTATCTTTTGGATTTGGGGATAAAATAATTAATTATCACCTTAATCCCATCATGATTCCCTTAATCCAATCCATTCAAAAGATTGGGCCTACCGTCGTAAGCTTACCTTTCAAATTTCATCGAAATCCGCCTTGTAGGCGTCAAGTTATGAATTTTCTATGATTTTTCCACTAAACTTGACAATTATCCTTTAAATTCTCATAAACCAAACCATATACTTTAGGATAATTATTTATGACATATTGTCACCTTTAAGTCCTCATCAAGCCCCTCGGGTCATATCGACTCATTTTGGGCTCCGGCGATTAAATTTTTAATCACCGTTTCCAATGGAAACCTTAATTCAAAATGTGGCATAATTAACAAAAATCATTCAAAATTCATTTTCATCACATATAAATCATGTATATATGTTCAATGCATCCCATTGAGTCCTACATAGGTTGGGGTTTCACACTTCATATCCTCTACCATCTTCTGAAATGAGAATCTCAGTACCTAACAAATCATTAATGCATATATGGATATGAAAACCAAGACAACAAGATTGCTAAGTTTGATGATTGTTAACTAGAACACATGCATGACACTTGCTTTGGGTTAAATCTTCAGAAAAAAAAAGTAACTTTGAAATGGGATTAATTGGCCATGAAGAAGGATGGAAACATTCGTATTTTTGAATCAATATGACTTATAGTTTCTAAACAAGTAGAAAGAATAGCCATGCCTGACAATGCATTGAATCCCTGCTGCAGACAAAAAAATGGTGTCTTTAAATTCTCTTTTACTAAATGTGTGTGTGTGAGTGAATGAGTGAGTGAGAGAGAGAGAGAGATCATTAAACTCAAATCAAATATTTTTAACCCCCATAGAAGAGGAGCTCTCAACCTTATCTATGCAACATGTGATTAAAATTATATTTTTTATTTCAATTTTCTAATCGAGAAGCCAAAACAAAAATAGAAATCCTTCAAAAGTTCCAAACTCGCATGCCTAAAAATAATAGCCTACACGAATTTTTAAATAACTACATAAAAAAATTGCTATAATATAAGAATGCATTAAATAGTCAAATGTGTAGTTTCAATCCTTCTATCCCAACAAAATGACATAAATAGTCATAACTTAATTTAAAAAATTCTCATTCATGGCACGAAAAGTTAGGAAAAAAAGAGTGCTGCACAAATCTTCAATCTAAAAAAAATTGAAAACATTGAAAATAACAATCAGGAGGAGAAATGTTTCTCTTACTATGATTGTAGATCGAAACAAAAAGCTATAGAGATAATTAGGACTAAGACCAGTGCACCTTCACTCTTCAATCAAAATTAAACGTAGACTCACCAATGAAATATATGACAAGTTGAAACTTTACCTAGATTGTAGTTATAAAAATAAAAAATTCTTCCTTTCTTCTTCTACAGAAGCTCTGATTTTGATATTTCTTGAACTACAAATAGATCATCAACATGATGAAACAAAGCCAAATGATAAAAGGCATAAGAAAAAATAAACAAAACACACAAAAGGGATACAACTATCCTTTTTCCAAAAAATATGTATTGATAACAGATTATGTTGTGGTTTAAGAAAGGACATGATAGGCGGATTCAATGAATTCATATTTACAGTATTACACTCTAGGAAATGCTGGATCAAAAGCAACTATAATGGATAGACATTTTAAGGAAATAACCAAACTTAAGGAAGTTCAATGAGCAAAGCTGGTTCATTAGCAGGAAATTAACCAAAATCAAATAAGCAAATTAGAATAACAAGCATTAGCAAATAGCAATACTAGAAACTAGCAATTTGGGATGAAGAGTTTTTAGGAAGGTCATTTATTATTATATGTTAGGAAGCATTAGACAAAAGGTGTCTCCTTTCTTCTTCCTTTGTTTTTTTTATCATTTCTTGAAGAGTGTAATTAAGAGCAAATCATCATAGAAAAGCCCATCGTGTGATAGATCTAGCATTAATTCGACACATAGTATTTCATATTGTTTGATTGTCATAGAAATGAATTTAAATGCCCTAAGGAGCAATAGGTTACAACATCTACCAATGACCAAAGAAAAACTAGAAATTTGCTAATACAAGGGAATATAGTACTTTCCTCACTCAAAATTTATCTTTGTCATATGATGTATAGTTATTTTGTCACTAACATTGGTTTTTGCCTCGACTATTATAACTGCCAAAATCAAATGATAGGAACACATGTACGAGAGTCCCAAAAAGAGAAAGTAGCAGTAGAGGGACTTCCAATTTTGAGTGCAGAAGAAAATCGGAGGGCTACAACTATTCACTATCACTTCTAAATTATTTACTTTCAATCATCTTTAGCCCAAAATATTCACTTTCATATGAAAACATAAGAATTCCAAACTACTCTTCAATTTTTTGAAGCTAGGCCTGACGAGCTGCGATATGTCAATTAAAATGCTCGCTATTTACGCAAGTATACATGCCGTGTCAAGTAATAAAGAGTGAGTAGAGTATCGTTCCCATGAGGAATTGTTAAATGGATTATTAATTAGTTTGATTGCTTTCGGTGGGTAGAGAATTCTGAGTTTATGATTTAACTAAAACTAATGACTGCAATGAGAAATTAGGGTAGAGTTGCGAAACTACTGGATACTAGAAACGGGTTTACTGATTAGGGATGACAGATGGATAGCTTAGAATCCTTGAATCTAAACTATATTATTTTGGTTCTTTTTAATCGAATTGTGCATGGATTTACTAGCCCAAGTTTATTAATCTCTATATATGTTTTTCAACATTATATAAAGCTAATCACACCCTATTTAATTGCTATGTTCTCATGCCATTAAATAAAGTGAAATTGATAAGTTCATAACCTGTATAATGACTACACAGGGTTTAACGGTATATTCATATCCGTTAAACAACTCCCCTTACACAAAGGGGGATACTTATGCTTTGCACATGGATCTAGTAGAGATCTTCCTCTTCCAAGGATAAATCAAGCAATTAAATCATCTTACAAGGTAGCTAATCTTATAAAAAGCATTAAATCAACACATGCGAAGATAAATCATACACAATCATATATAAACTTAAGTTTTCATTCCTAAATATTCTAATAACTAAGAAACAATATAGTTTAGAATTCAAATCATCCTAACTATCCATCTAATGGAGGTTTAGTTCAAAGACATGATTTCAACATCCATTACATCCATATAAGAAGTATCCATAAAAGCAAAGAAAGAAAAGTAGAAAGAAATAGAGAAAACTATTTTTCGGCGGTTTCCACTAACGGGGTTGAATTCTCTCTTCAATCCGTATCTTGATCGCGATTTTCTCTTTCTCGTGCTGTCTAGTTCGTTTCTGGGCTCTCTCTCCTCCTCTCTCACGCGCGAACCCCTAGGAACTATTTATAGATTCAATTTGCGCGGCTTACGCACTGAAATTTGCACGTACGGATGCGTACCCCTAGCTGGCGCCTAGGCGCCAATTCTCTGTGTGCTGGGCAACTTGGAACTTCTCTGCAAACCCTAGAAATTCATGCACTGGCGCCTAGGCGCCAACTCTCTAGAAGCCACATGTTTTCTGAATTTTTCTGGAGTCCTGGCAAAGGCATGTAGGGTGGCGCCTAGGCGCCATCCACCTACCTCTGACTTGTCTTGATCTGCATTCCACTTCTCCCGCATTGCCTTCATATGTCCCGTCCTTCCTGCAAAAGATGGAAAAACTAAGTAAATGAACTAAAAATGCCTGAATAATGCTAAAAATGCCTAAAAACTAAATAATGCTCCTAAAATGCAAAGCGAATGAAAATTAAGCTAAACGGATGCAAGCTAAGCCTAATTTCTCGAACTAACGTACAAACAAAGTCTGAAATGAGTCATGATAACTCGTAAAAGGCCCATAAGAGCAGAGCTGAAATAAATACTTTTGTCTGTGTCAAAAATCAATATTGTATGCTCAATAGCAACTACCAATTATAACTAAATAGCTATTTTCAGCGATAAAAATATAGTTTTACTTTCAACCATCAGTAATTAGTTATTATTAGCTATCTTCTTATAATTCTTATGCATAAGCTTGTAATAGTTAATTATTACCAAGGAAATCTTTATTTATCTTCATCAAAGTTAATTTATAACTAAATGTAAATTCAGTTGTCAAATCTAGCTAAAGGAAAGAAATCTAATAGAAACATCCGATTAGCATTTATTTATTGAAAAGCATTCAAATAAGTCTTAGCTCTGCTAAACAGTGCAACTCTTGTCTGCTGTTGACAAGTGGATCTCAGTAATTACTATTAATTAATTAAATTGATAACTTTATGAAAATAGAATTATCAAGGCCCATTTTATACTCAACTTGAATGCTAGTTCAGGATAAACATGTAAGTTTACATAAATTTTACACTAGTTTTCATTATTTCTTCATTTATTGCATCTTGTATAGTTTTTATACATATCTAGTTAATTTCAATTATAATTCATTTCATTTGGCTTGTTTTAAATTCGTTAGATCATTTAGGAATGTATTTACTTATTTTTACTTTTTGCTATAGGAAGATAAGGGTAATTCTCATATAAATTCAATGCAAAAAGAGGATGGTGTTCCGGCCTCGTGAGAAAAATATCATAACTTGGTTAAAGGTAAAATTGTTTCCCTGCGGCTTTGAGAATAAATGCTTAATTAATTTCCCAGCAAAATTTTAAAGCATCCAATTCTTTAACCGAGTCCGAAAAGTACATCACAGAAATATTTTGCATTGTGTTCCACATTCTGATTTTACATCTCTAACGAGAAAACCCTTGATTAAAAGAGCTGAATACAATGGTCCATAAAAAAAATGCTTAATAATAATGAAGTGCGTAGAAGATCCTTCTACGTCTTTACAAGTGCACGAAAAATCGTGTCTAACAAAAATATAAAGATAAATGAGTACACTTCACCCTGCGCCGTGACTCGAATGTGAGGTATATGACGCCACGCGCCATATCTTAAATATGAAGTACACGACGCCACGCGCCATGACATGAATATGACGTACATGACGCCACGCGCCATGACATAAATATGAGTTTACGCTTAGCCCGTCGACCAGCGATGACTCGGTTTGGGAACTAGTGAGGGGCCCGTCGGCTACACTAGTGACCCTACACAGCAAACTAAGTGCGCTCTTAGCTTCTGGATTTACACAGCAGACCAGCGTGTCCCGCTTTCAGCTTCTGTACTGTACAAGAAACCAGCGTCTCCCGCTTTCAGCCTCTGGATTTACACAGCAGACCAGCGTGTCCCGCTTTCAGCTTCTGTACTTGTACAAGAAACCAGCGTCTCCCGCTTTCAGCCTCTGGATTGAACAATCGGGTGGTTTTACCAAAAAAATGGATTCAACCGAATTTAAAAAGTATGTTTGGGTCATTTTTGACCAATTTAAAAGGTTTGGGCCCAACTGGGCTTGTTGAAAAGAGTTTGGGCCTTCTTGGGCTTTTTGGAGAGTTTTGGGCCTATTAAGGCTTTTTGGAGAGTTTTTGGCCATCTTGGGCTTTTTGGAGGGTTTTGGGTCACCTTAGGCTTTTTGAAGGGTTTTGGGCCATCTTGGACTTTTTGGAGGGTTTTGGGCCATCTTGAGCTTTTTGAAGAGTTTTTAGCCATTTAGGGCTTTTTGGAGAGTTTTAAGCCATCTTGGGCTTTTTGGAGAGTTTTGAGCCATCTTGGGCTTTTTGTAGAGCTTTGGATGCCTTTTAATATATATGTGTATTTTGATATATTTTTATAGAAAATACATATACATTTATTTTCATTTTTAAAGGAGGAAATATACTTAACCCGTGTGTCAATTCAACCCGCCAGTCGGGGAGTATCCACGTTGGGAAAAGTAGTTTTCGAAAATAATATATATGTATATATTTATATATATATAATATACACATATATATTTTTTATTTTATTTTTTTAAAATGATAAAATATACTTAACCCGTGTGTCAATTCAACCCGCCAGTCGGGGAGTATCCACGTTGGAAAAAGTAGTTTTCGAAAATAATATATATGTATATATATTTATATATATATAATATAAAGATATATATTTTTAAAAGAGAAAATATACTTAACCCGTATGTCAATTCAACCCGCCAGTCGGGGAGTATCCACGTTGGGAAAAGTAGTTTTTGAAAATAATATATATGTATATATATATTTATATATATATAATATAAAGATACATATTTTTAAAAGAGAAAATATACTTAACCCGTGTGTCAATTCAACCCGCCAGTCGGGGAGTATCCACGTTGGGAAAAGTAGTTTTTGAAAATAATATATATGTATATATTTATATATATATAATATACACATATATATTTTTATTTTATTTTTTTAAAATGATAAAATATACTTAACCTGTGTGTCAATTCAACCCGCCAGTCGGGGAGTATCCACGTTGGGAAAAGTAGTTTTCGAAAATAATATATATGTATATATTTATTTATATATATAATATACACATATATATATATTTAAAAGAGAAAATATACTTAACCCGTGTGTCAATTCAACCCGCCAGTCGGGGAGTATCCACGTTGGGAAAAGTAGTTTTTGAAAATAATATATATGTATATATATATTTATATATATAATATACACATATATATATTTTTTTAAGGAGAAAATATACTTAACCCGTGTGTCAATTCAACCCGCCAGTCGAGGAGTATCCACGTTGGGAAAAGTAGTTTTTAAAAATAATATATATATATATAGTTAAAAAAAATAATAATAATAAAATAAAAAAAAAATCTGGAGAACTCACGTTCTCTCTTCTTTGAGCGCGGGAGAGCTCGTCTTCGTTGAGTTCTCTGCTCAAAGTTTTCTCCTCCCCTCGCTGTCGTTCCTCGTGTGTTTTTTCGTTGTCCTTGCCTTTGCCGAACTGCGGCTATTTATAGGCTTTCGCCGGGTCTGGGATGGGTTCCGCGGCTGTGGATGCAAGCTCACGCGGAACCGTCTTCCCGCGGAACTGCCTTCCCGCGGAACCATCTTCCCGCGGAACCATCTTCGTTTGCTTGGGCGCCAAGCTACACTTGCGCGGAACCGGATTCACGCGGAACTGCTTCCCCGCGGAACTGTACGCGGAACTGCACCGGAAACGCTTTCCCGCGGAACTGCTTTCCCGCGGAATTGAACTCACACGGAACCGCTTTCCCGCGGAACTGCATGCAGAGCCGCTTCCCCGCGGAACATGCTTCTACCGGACCCACTTGAAGATGATTCCAAGCAACTGCGTGGGGGTGAACATTTTCGTTTTACCGAGATACTGCCCCTGGACCAGCGGATATCCATCCGGCCCTTCGACGATCTTGAACAGCATGGATTGGATATCGCGCTGGAGCTCTAGATCAGAGAATTGCCGGCCAATCAGCCGCTTGATTTGGGAAATGACGTTCTTGAGATTCATCACAAAAGACGAGGTCCCGGCAGTGCTGATAAACCGCTGCTTATCGCCGATGCGGACAATGGCCGGAGTCTCCTGCTTCGAGTGCGTCGGTATCTTGAGTGTTCCGTCGACAGACGTCGCGATAGCAAGGACGGTGCTGGTCCCGGTGGCCGCAATGATCGCGTGCCCCGCATGCTCCAGAAGCCGCCGGATCGTCTCGCCGTCCGACTTGTGCCCGCGCTCGTGGGTAAGCTGGAAGATCCTTGCGGCGCATATGGCCGGCATGCGAATCCGACGGCCGCGCCCCTCCACCTTCATGTGCCGGTCCTTGTAGACTCGCCTCGACACCAGCGGCTTCTTGACGGGTACGTAATCCATGCTACGGTCGTCCACGACGGGCTCCATCTTGAGGCAGACGAGCTGCTGGGCGACCATCTGCGAAGTCAACAGCGGCTGCCCCGTCGTCTGCGTTGAAATTCGCGACTGAGATGGAGTGGGAAGATTCGTCGTAGAAGTTGGTCGCGGCTGCGACGGCGGAGTCATCTTCTCTTGCGAAGAAAATCGTTCCTCCTCCTCCTCTTTGTCGCTGCTGCTGTTGTTGCTGTCTCTGCAGGCTCCGACTCCCACGAAGAGCAGCCACGCACGAGCCTTCGGATTTCTCAGCAGCAGCGCTGAGTTTTTGCCGCTTTGCACTGCCTTCTGCTGCTTGTGTATTCAGTTCTCTCTCTTGAGTGAGGACCTTGAGCTCCTCTGCATGAGCAAGCACCTCTTGCTTGAGTGCCAAGTTCTTCTTCTCCACAGATTCAAGCTTTGGCCGGAGTTCATTGACCACAGAAACAGCATTAGCTTCAACTGTGCATGCTTTTAGTTATGTCTGCAGCTCGTCGAGCGTGCTCTCAAGCTCACACTTGGTAGTTTCCCATGCATGGGTCTTCTTGGCATTGTAGATGTTCAGCTCCAGCATCTCGGAGGCCGTGGAATCGAGATAGTGAACCAAAAACTCGATCTTCTTGTCCCACTACGGATTCAAATCCCAGAACTCGGTCTTGGTCCGTCGGCGCTGGCCGTTGAAATCGACTAGCGCGTAAGCGCTGGCGGTGCCCTGTCCGTCCTTGGGCATTAGGTTCCTGGCGTTGCAGACTTCCACGACCAGCTTCCTGCTGTAGCTCTCCGCGCAGACGGAATCGGTGGTTTTTCAATGACTCCGGAGGCAGTCCTTCGGCTGCTGCGGCAGCGGCGGCGGCAACTCCTCGTGCTCGTGCTCTAACCACCGTGCCAGCCCGAAATCTCCAGGCCGCGCGTTGTAGTTGGAGTCAAGCATGAGGTTGCTGGTCTTCACATCCCGGTGGATGATCTGCGTCTCCAGCTGCTCGTGGAGGTAGAAAAGCACGGCCGCTAGGCCGGAGACTATGTGGCGGCGGCGGTCAATGGGGTGGACCATTTGAAAAGGGTGGAAGGCTTCGCGCTGGAGTCGAGCGAGGATGGCAGTTGCGGGAAGTTGCAGAGATAGGCCGCGGCTTCCATAGCAGATCTCTTGCAGAGTGGGGACAGGCTGCGCTACGGAGATCCGATTCTGGTCCTGCACCTGAGCGTCTTTCCCTCAGTCCGTTGGGCCCGCTGTCCTTGCACGAGGATATACCTGCAGATAAGGAGCAACAGATGGTGGCATCGCAACAGGCCGCATTTGTGAGAAATGAGCTTGCAGCCTTGCTCTTCTATCTTCTTTGCGTTGGGCAACTGCAACATAGAGAGGCTTGCTAACAACCGTTTTCCCATTCATCTTAGTAAGAGTACGAGATGCCTCTTCAGGAGTAGAGAAAGAAACAAATCCAGAACCCCGGCTAATGCCATTAGGATCACGCATAACCATACACGAGGTAATTGTGCCAAATTCCGAGAACACTTCCCTAAGTTTATCATCAGTGATGCTGTCATCCAAATTTTTTTTTTTTTTAAATTATATATATCCTATAATTTCATAAATTAATCATAAATTATCATGGATTGATGGTTTCGAATATACCTCATCAGATGGAATGAAAAAAGAAGTTTGTCTTATGCAAAATGCAAGAATTCAAGGTAGCAAGGTTGGCACCCTGGCCTCAACACCCGCCACTCCAGAATTTTCTAGAAATTAGCATGTAGTCAAAGCTCTAGACAAATTGGCACCCCAGTGCCAACCATGCACTTGTGTGTTTTTACATGTGTCGATGTCCAAATGAGCATGATATAAATTTATCTCTTAGGGTTTGTCAAGCATAACTCAAGGGGGCATGAATCTAGCAAGAGAGAGGAGAAAAGAAGAGATTTCAAGTAAGAGGAGGAGATCAAAAAGGAGATCAACTTGGAGAAGGAATCCAATTAAGTTTCATCTTTTCTTTCTTTTTATTCTCTTATTTTTATCATTCTCCTCGGTTGGGATGTATTTGAACGTAATTTTAATAGAAACCTTAATTATGTTCATGGGCCAAAACTTTGTGGTGGGATGTTGTAATAATCTTAAACTCCTAAACTATACGTGATTAATTTCTAGTGTTGGAATGAATTTGTAGATTTGATATAACTTGTGTTGTGTGAAATTTACCTTTACATATTGCGCTTAATGCTTCTACAAGCTTAATCACCCTTGTAGATTAAAATAATATCTAGATCTATGCTTGGAAAATAAGGTTTGGATGAGATTCATATGTAAAGCACATGTTTTAAGTTGCTTGTGGTGGTTTGGTATTAATACGGATAGAGATATACCTATTAATCCTATATGATCTTGTTTAAGTTATGCGCAAAGTAGCCTTATTTTACTTAGTTTCATGAAAACATAGCAACTAACTAAAACATAGTTAGGTTTATATATGTTGGAAGACATATAAATATAAATGAACCTAGATCAGTAATTCTCTACACAACCAATTAAAGAAGAATCACTTTAACATAGTTAGAGTTAAGGGATTCATAGCTCTCATCTATTTAATCATCCTCTTGATAATCTCCATTCGATGCAATCCTATCAATAGTTACTTTAGTTGATTTTTATTGTTAAAGCAAACTCTTCACTTTGATAAAAAAGATTCCCTTTAAATCAACAATTCGTAATTGGCAATTGGAATCTTTGGTTGTGCTACAGTTTAACTCTCCCTTCTCATCGGAATGGTACTCTATTCACTCTTTATTACTTAACAGACACGTATACTTGCATTAAAATAAGCAATTTAATTGAAGATACACACAACTCGACATAAATTTGTCAGCAAATGTCTACTGTGGAATGTTAACATTCTTCTTAATTTATGGGAGGATAACATGCGGGGAAACAGTCTGGAGATGCTTTCTTATATATGACTAAGGTTTAATTTTTTTTTAATGCTCTTAACCTATTTCAGCTGATGATCTATATTTATTTATGGGTATTAGCTTATCCAAATTACAAAGAATGTGAGATATGGTTTATTAAACATCCAATCTAAGAAGAAGCAGAAACATAAAAAAAATAGATCGAAACACATGTAAAATAAAAGTGGATTAGAAATGAAATTAGAAACTGTGCTTGTAGTGAAAATCCTCAAATAATTACCAAATCTAACAGCTACATACAGAGACAAAAAGAAGATGGAATTCTAATAAACTTATCAAAAATGAATCTTGACCAAGCTGGAGAGGGAAACAAAAGAGGCATGAAAACGAATAAGCCAGTGATGGAAAGCAGGGGGCTAACCTTAGTAATCAACAATAGTTCAACTGAAGGAGAAGAAGGAGAGATTTGGGGAAGGAGAGGAGAAAGATAAAAGCTTTTTCGGCTTACTTCTCCTCTTCTCCTCTTTGTGCTTATCTCCTTCTTCACTAGTGGTGGTGGTAACAATAGCAGCACTCTTGCTCTTTTGGGTTCTAACTTTTGTAGATCGTCAATCGCTGCAACTAGGACAACAGAAAAGAAAGAAGAATGGGGTGAGTGGGAGTCTATGAGAACCATGCCCAATCGATGCCCCACTTAGAATATTTGAGTAGTGAAAATGCCCCATGCAATCTAAGCTTTTGAACTAAAAAAGACGGCAAATATGACTTTTCATGAGAAAATTGTAGGAGGGGTTTTTGCATCAGTACACATCTTGAAACATTACTCCAAAACAATACAGGAAGACGCTAAATGCATCTGGCTGTGCACCCGGGTGTATTTAACCACCGGGTGCATTTAACTCATTTTTAAATTTTTTGAAAATTTTTATACAACTGTTACTTTAAGTGTATTTAATATGTATATCAAGTTTTACCATTCTTAGATATTTTTACATATTTTTTTATTTTTGAAAATTAGTGAACGAAAAATTTTCAAAAAAATAAACAAATAAGTTAAAGCACCCGAGTGCACTGTACCAGCCTACCCAAACAATTTTACCTTTTATAAAAAATTTTTATTACATGCATTTGGGTGTAAATACCTACTTTTTTATTTTTTTGAAAAGGTTGTTACACGGCTATTAATCTAAGTGTATTTAACACGTGTATCAATTTTTATTATTTTTGGATATTTTTAGAATTTTTTATTTTAAAAAATCAGTGATATTTGTAGTAAAATTACTAAAAAAGTCACTGATTTTTAAAAATTTGAAAAAATATCTAAAAAGCTTTAAAAATAATCAAAATTAATATACATCTTAAATAACTTAGATTAATAGTTACATAAAAAAATTTTAAAAATAAAAAATGGGTAAAATATGACAAGATGCATGGAGCCTAAAAAAATCGGGCTCTGGTTCAATGCACCGGGGAGCATTGAGCCTCAATGCTCCTGGGCACATATACTTATTTAAAATTTTTTTCATGAACTTATTAATCTAAGTGTATTTAACATGTATATCAATTTTTACCATTTTTAGAGATTTTTAAATATTTATTTCGGATTTTTAAAAATAAGTGGTAAATTACTAAAATGACACTAATTTTTAAAAATTCGAAATAAATATTTAAAAATTTTCAAAAATAGTAAAAATTTATACAAATATTAAAAATATTTATATTAACATTTTTGTAAAATTTTTTTTAATAAGAAAAAAAAAAAAAGTGAAGTACACCGGGAGGGCATTGAACCATAGCCTAATAAAATCCCTATGCACTCGGCTTTATGGTTTTCCCGCCTCTCCAGATTTGCGCGCCATTTCCAGCTGCTCTTCAACCCATTTCCAGCTGCTACGAAGAGAGGAGGGAGAAAAAGAAAAAAGACGAAAATGGAAATCATCCGATCACAGAAGAAGATAGCATCAACAGCAGATCTTGCGGCTTCTTCGCTTTCTCTGTACCGCTCGAGTCCAGCGCTTGAAGTACGGCTCGAGGATTTCGAGCTTTATGCCATCGACCGCCTCCGAGGTAGTGGCCATCTCTCTTTGCTCCAGTCTTTCCGATCCTATTATTAGGTTTTCAGCAGGTCGTTCTCTTTCTCGGTGGATTGGAAATTTTCGGTGAGGTTTCGTCTGGCGTCTACGGGATTCGATTTGGGAATTCACAAGGGCGTTTGTTGATTGAAACTTCAGAGATTGAATCTCGGTTGAATTGCTTAATCGACTTAGATTAGCTGATTTGAGATTCTTGTGACTTGAGCATTTTTGGTTCTCGAAAATTCTGGCTCCATTTGATTCTTCGCTAGAAAGCCTTTGAAATAGTATAACTGGATGGTGAGCATACATGGCATTTCATACTGCACGAGGATGCTGGTATATTTCTCTGGGATAAGAGCAGAGGATGGGGGAATTCGTCTTTCCCTTGCATGAGTTTATTTTGTTTGCCATCACAGACAAAGGTTCATGTCATTTGTCATATACATCCAGCTGATAATGACACATGGAAATTATTCACCCACAAATGCATGGTTCTTAGTTGAGCTAGAGCATTCTCTTTCCATATGCAGTCGCAAGGACTGGTAATCATATATTGCTCTTGCTATGCAGGGTTGGTTTCTCTGTCATTTCTGCATTTTAGATGGTGGTCCAAAAAGTTGATTTTCTGAAAAGTATCACACAAGGGGTCATTCCCAGAAATTCTTAATGAATACATGATTTTGAATGGAAATTAAACGTGGAAAACTGAAAAGATATGCTTCTAGTCATTCAGTTCACTGTCTGCAGTGCCAGATACATGGAACCAAGGTTACAAAGGGCTTCACAGCAGAACCCAAAAGTTCCAGTTATAACACACCTTTGCTTTCTGGCTTTGCTGCAATTGAACTGACATGGTACAAATTGAATGTGTCAAGCTGCCTTGTTTTTCATAGTTGCGTCTGACATCCCTAGGTTTCTATCTGAGTCTTAATATCTGATTTAAGTAAGTTTCCATCCTTGTTGATTTCTGTCCTTATTTTTTTTTCTCATGTCACATAAACAGTTCTCAAGGGTATTTCTGATGGTTTGGCTCGTGGTAAAAAGCTCGACGAAATGGATAAGTTGGTAATCTACTGATCTAAATCATGCAGTGCATTGTTATTTCTCTTCCTTTTATGGGATGTGAACAGTTTAATTATTTTATTTTATGAGGTGAGGGACCTTAGGAAGGCGCACATGAGGCATCCAAATGCATCTGAGGTGATCAATAAGGACATAATATCACACTTTGCTCTGCGTCTTGTATACTGCAGAACGTAAGCTTTTGTTGATACATTTATTTCTAATGATAACTTCTTCCTTTTATTTGTGAACTTACGAGTTATTTATCTGAAGTTGTTTCTTTTGCATGTTTCCTGTTTTGCCTTTTGTATTTTAGAATCTCAAAATCTAGCTTTCTGTGATCCAATGTTGCATTCTTCCCATGGAAATCGGTTTGTATGTTGCAAACTGAGCACTGTGAACCCATGATGCATCATGCATGGATCTCCCTCTCTCACTCACTTGTAAACACACAGATGGGCATGAATTACCCACCAGCATCCCCCACAGCTTGCATCTCCCATGCATGACTCCCTCCTAACGTGGTATTTGTTGGCACTTTTCCCGCAGTTTGTTTATTCTGCATCTATTTTGATTTGTAGGGAGGATTTGAGGAAATGGTTTCTTTCCATGGAAACTAACCTTTTCCGGTCTCGGTTCCGGTTTGAAAGTCCTGAAGCTCAGGTAGGATTTAGTTATTCTAAAATGGTTCATGAACTCTTAAATTCTCTCTTTCTTATATGATTCCCCCCTGAAATGTAGAGAATGCTGATGGGTGAATTCAATCTCCCTTACAAAGCACTCAATAATGCAGAATTTGAGGTATGCTGGTTTGATTTGTCATCTGTTGCCATCAGATTCATAACCATTTTTTGTAGGATTGGTTTCAACAGCAATATTTTCTTATAGAATGTGACAAAATGTCTTGACTCTTGCATGAACTTGCATTTAGAGTGAAATGTCATTCAATTTTCAGAAAAGCTATTAATTTTAATTAGCAAAGAATAAGAACAGATGACATCCAGAGTCGATCCCACCAGAGAACATTACATAAAGTCTGTCCCCAGGATAGGTTCTCCACAGTCTAATTGGTCTAGCATCATCCTATGCCATGCCAAGAAATTATTTTTCTATAGACAAATAGTCAAGAAAGGCAGCTATAATAATGAAGAGGACAAATGACATCCACACAATACACATTGTCTTACATTTTGAGCATGTATTAAATGTCGAATTTGAACAATTATCGCTATGGATGCTAACTACTACCTGATCAATTTTTGCAATGAATGCTTACTTCTGCTGTGTTTAACTAATGCTCAACTGCCAAGGGTAATAGTAAGTTCTTAAAATATATCGTAACATTTCATATCTCACATTTCTATAAATCCTGTTAGAAAAATTGGTGAAAAAAAAGACAATCAAGGTCCCTATTCAGGTGCATTTGTATAGTGGAAAGCATAAATCTTAAGATAGAAGGACATGCAAATATTGTCAATATGATTCGGTATGATGTTGGTTGTAAAGTCAGACAAAATGAGTAAAAAATGCGATTGTTAGGTTGGTGGGAAAGAAAAATATTGCATCAATTCATGATTTATAATTACATTTACCCAAATGTATGTAAAAATGATGTAAGTGTGATATTTGAAGTTCAGTGTTTTTTCTGGTTAAAGTGGTTTCCTTTGGCCTCAATATTGTACCTCAAATCAACTCATATGAGCTTGTATTGGTCAATCCAACCAATAACTGGACCAACTCTGATTTGGGCTGGTACGAAGTGATCTTTTACACAATTTAACTATTGGTCAACCCCAACCAATATCTGGACCAATGCACTCTGATTTGAGTTGGTACGAGCTAATCTTTTACAGGGTTTAATACTGGCTGCCATTAGTCTATCAACCAGAAATAAACATTTTAATTGAAGCACCATGAGCTGGGTAGTTCCATGTCTCATTTATATCTTTCTCAAAGATGCCTTTCCTGTTAATGTCTTTTTGGCTTTAAGAACCTATTTCATGATACAAATGTGCCACACCACATAGCTCCCTATAGCGGACCCATTATGTATACAATAACTAGTCCCCTAAGATTTGCATAATGTTAGGGAAACAAGGGTTTAATAAAGGTAATGAAATGGGAAGGCAATAAGCAAAAGAAAAAAAAGAAAAAAAGAAAAAAAGAAAACATAAACATCATTATCCAAAAACATCATCTCAAAATATCATTTGACACTCTGAGCTATAACCCCCCCCCCAAAAAAAAAGAAGATAACATAAACGTCATTATCCAAAAACATCATCTCAAAATATCATTTGACACTCTGGGCTATAACCATATTTGAAATATACAACATCAACATCTGTCAATACATTAGTCTAATACATATACGAAATGTCATAATGAAATAAATATAACTCAATCCCTCTAATCAAATACCACTCAGGGGTTTGACTTTCTTTTAGGCCTAGTTGGTCCCACAATTCTCTACTGCAGTCCTTCAGTTTGTTTATCATCCAAAAACATCAAACAAAACAATGTAGCTTGGACAAACTTAGTAAGTAGGATAATCGACAGTAATAAGTGCAGGCAAAACCAACTCATCATGATGGTAAACAGACGTCACATGCCACATGCCTGGGCTCCTTACTAGCCTCACACAAGCGTACATGCCTCACATGCCACGTACAAGCAAACCTATATAACATGTGACAAGCATGATTCCATCAAAATGCAATAGAATAATAATAATAATAATAATAATAATAATAATAATAATAATAATAATAATAATAACGTACAAGCAAACCTATATAACATGTGACAAGCATGATTCCATCAAAATGCAATAGATATTATGAAATTCATAAAGTACCTCATGGTTTAGGAGCCCAATCCTATGCACCCGGGTGCATTCAGCCTCAATGCACCCGGGTGTACTACACCTATTTTTTTTTATTTTTTTTTGAAATTTTTTTCATGAAGCTGTTAATATAGGTTTATTTAACATATGTATCAATTTTTATTATTTTTGGAGATTTTTAGATATTTTTTTTAGATTTTTAAAAATCAGTGGCATTTTCAGTAATTTAAAATTATCGAAAATGCCACTGATTTTTAAAAATCTAAAAAAAATATCTAAAAGTATCCAAAAATAGTAAAAATTGATACATATGTTAAATAAACCTAGATTAACCATTGTGTAAAAAAAATTTCAAAAAAAAATTTCAAAAAAATAGGTGTAGTACACCCGGGTGCATTGAGGCTGAATGCACCCGGGTGCATAGGATTGCGTTCCCATGGTTTATTGGTACCTTTCAACGAAAAGGGTTTCATGCCTATGATCATGTTGGTGCTTCCTTGTAGCCACATCGGTTTCTCTTGACAGAAATAGGGTCTAACGCCCATGTCTATATGCCCATGCAAACCCGCCTAACTCATTACAAGCCAACCATGTTCTATGTCATGCCTATCATCATGCCATCAAATCCAACACATGGGGTAAAGCCTCCAAATATGCAAATCCCATCCAAAGTCAAACAAAGCAAGTAACTTTACATGAATCATATGCATGTCATGAAAACAAGGGAAACCCCCCAAAAAATCTAAACCTCCTAAAAAAATCTATCTCAAATCTGTGAGGGTTAAAAACTCCAAACATGAAATTAAGCTATGACCCATCACATACATAATTAAAATGGCAAATCCAATTAGAAATCAAGTACAAAACATGAGAAAACATCCTACTTACCTCAAATTCTTGTTAAAATCGAGTAGAGCTTCAAAATTCTTATCTGAAAAGCTGGGTCACTCTTAAGCACCTTGCCCTAGCAAGCTGTTCACGCCTTCAAACTTTAGAATATTTAAAAACAGATGAAAATCCAAGTAAATTCACTAGCAAAACCATCTCATGAGTTTATATTATGACCCCTAAAATGAAGTAAAAAAAAAATTCTGCTATAGCTAAGCGATATCTAGCAAATCAAAACCAAAACTCAAATCTACAATGATGTTCATAAGAAATTCAACATATGAATTATGAAGTTCAAGCAAACCATGTAAAAACATGAAAGCATATCCAATTTACTGACATGCAATGGGGAAAGAAAGAGATGTAGCAAGGGAAGGAGAAACGAATAGAGAAGTAGAGAACCTAGAGATACTTTGCTGTAACTAAAGTTTGATGTCCCTTAAAGCTCAGAATTGTATTTCCAGATGAAAAAGTTATCTATAAAACTTATTAGAAAAATAAACTTAAAATGGAAAATCATATTTTAAGTGAATTTCCAGGAGAAGTAAACCTAAAGGGAATTATATATATATGTGTATATATCCAGTGCATACGATTGCACAGTGCAATCTATTGTAAATGGGTTCATGTGATTGTAAAATCATTATTTATCCCATGCATTGCATTTAAAATTATTTATTTTAGTGGCATACTAATTTTCATTCAATTTGAATATGCATATGCCCCATCTAAAAGGTCACAAGATCAACATAATAAAATTGTCTAACTTAAATAACAATTTTAAAGTTTTATTTTCAACATCTAAACCATTTAAAACATAATTCTTATGTGGATGAGATGATTGTATAAAGCATTAATTCCTTCAAATGTATGTAGGCCCCATTTTACGCTAGACCATAACTGCGGTGCAATCTGATTGCACTAGACGATGAACTTAAAATAGATATGAATTTCTTCTAGAAGATTTGAATTTAGGAGATTTTCTAACATCTTCTAGAGATAGTCTAGGAAAATCAAAGATAGATACAGATCTCTGGAAAGATCTTCTAGAAAATTTTGAGCTTGTTTGGTCTTGCATTTCACTCAGGATGAAGTGCTTCTTTGCTTTGAAATCTGTGCAAGCAGTGTTTAAGAAGCTCATTTGTGCTATTTTTCTATTAAAAAGCTAGAATATTGGTTTTTGTGGGAAGTTATGATTCCTAGCTTTTCTTAAATGGGTTATGCATTGGGTTTTTTTTTTTTTTCTTTTGAAAGAAAGTTAGGCTAAACAGATGCTTCTTAAGATTCTTGCTTCTACGATTTATGATTGCACCTAGAATAAGTGCATTTGAAATATGTCACTTAATTCTCATCAATCCTCCCGTTCGAGGAACTCGCCACTAGAGAGTTTTGATTGTGGTAATGGTCAAGAATATGTAGATTTAGCTGGCAAAGCCCATCTTTAGTAATCTGTATAACATCACACTGAAGTTTGTTCCTTCACTTAACAAGATATTGTTGTATGATACCCTATTTAGTAATAAAAAGCTCATCTTGAAGGATACTCTCTGTCTGATCCAAAGCAGTAGACAAGACTTGTGGAAGTATAGGCACTGACATTGATGTTGAATTGCTGTTTGTTGGAATTCCTACTGTCAAACTTGGAGGCTCAAAAGTACCTTGATAAAGAAACAAATCGTCTATGTTGTCAAAAGCTGAGTTATATTTATTTTATTATGGAATTTTGGATATATAATAAACTGATGTATCGACAGATCAGGATGTTGTACATTGTGGATATGGTTGTAGCCTAGAGTGGCAAGTAATATTTTGAGATGATATTTTTGGATAATGACTTCGTTTCTGCTTATCACCTTCTCGTTGCTATTAATTTTCTGTTGTACATTTCATTACCTTTATTGTCCTTGGCTAGTTAATTTGATGTATGTAAATCCTTGCTTTCCCAACGCCATGTAGATCTCAACGGTTGGTTATCATATAACAGTGGGTCTACTTTGGGGAGTCACGGTGGGGCATACAACAAGTTTTATTGTTCAGATGCTACCTCATCTAATCCAAATCATCCACTGCACCAAATGCTTATGTAATTTACTTATGCTTTCTAATGGAAGAAATTTGTATATGTTGGGCACTTAATGATTCTGTTTACCTCCCAACATGCACCAAGCTGTCAGATCTCAGTAATAAGCAACCATTTTCACTATCATTTGTAGATAAACCAGGTTAATGTTTGCAAAGAAAGCTAGCACTTTTGTTTTAGTGTCCTGTATTATGTCATGCACTAACCCTTCCTTGACTATGTCTCACACTAACCCTTCCTTGACTATGTCTCACAACTTACTGCTATTCCCTCTTTTTGCCAATTGCTTCTTCAGAATTTAAAGGACAAATTAAGTCAAGTGGCACGCTCTATGGGGCAGTCCTTATCGAAAGGTGTGTGTGTACACTCCTATGTTACAATAATCAATTCATAATTTCTAATTCAGCAAGATTTCTATCTACGGTTCATTCTTTTTGTTTCATATTGTGCTCCTAATTTTAAGAACATGATGATAAGAGTCTTCATTTTTTTTTTTTTTTTTTTGGGTGAGTGTTTGGCATTGATTTTGTGCAACTTCCTAGAATATTTTATTGATAACCATGTTTTCTTGAGGTTTTTTCTATTTTCTTTGGGGTGGGGAGAATGGGTGGAGTAGTTCATGAATTAGATGGAATTGTATGAAAGAGTGAGATTCTTCTAATCCCCTGCCCGTGTATGTTTGACTTTTTTGTTCTGTGCCTTTAAGGTTTTGAGGTCTACAACATGGCAGGGAGCACATGCATGTAGAACCTATTTCACCCTTGTTAGTGTTTGAAAGCTGAGATAATCCATAAGCCAATGAATGGATAGGATTGAGGAATATAATTTTTTGCTTTTAACTTCTCATGTTGTTGTAGACTGAAATTGAACAAATATATATTTTTTTCTTTGATATGTGGTGGCCTTTGTATGTCCTGTTTTCTGAAGTTTTATCTTGATAGCAAAATTCCTAATTTTATTGATTTTTTTCCTTCAAGATGTTTACATTTTTTATTTTTTGGATGAATTTGCCCTTCCTATTCTTGTGACCCATTAACCTCAACATTTATTTCTGCTACCTTCTGCTTATGGTCTTGCTGGTTCCTTCTACAGTTCATTGTTATCATTTAACTCTCTATTGTCTCATGTAATCCTTTAGTTACTCCTGAAAAACTTTTCTGTACTATTCAAGTGAAAGAGTTATAATAATATAAAAAATTTACACTTTCCATTTACTTTAAATGACCTTTGGTTTTGGTTTGCTCAATGTATGTTATCGTCTCTGATTTTTAACACTACCATTGGATCCTCAACCATTTGACATGATCTGTTTTTCTTCTCTGCAGCTGATGTAATCTTCTTCAAGGTTTGCTCTTCTTTCGTTAATAGTCATAGACTACTGTGCAGTAAGCATTTTCATCTCTTCCATATGAAATTTTTTGTTGTTGTTGACTTATACTCAGTGTTTCCTATGAAGGTACCATTTGAAGAAGTACCAGACCTTGTTGCTAGCCGAAAGGTGTTTATGCTCAAGGGTTATGCATACATTGCCATGAATCAAGTGAGGATTCAGTTTCTTTACACTACCCACTATAGCTATATTTTTTCTTTTCCATTTTTTATCATTCATACCATATTTTGGTGTTCTTTAGGTTGTCTCCCTTGTTGTCACACAGTTCCGAAGTCATTTATCTAAGGCCCTTGTCCTCACAAACAGGTTATACCCGAATTTCTTGAACATCAGTTTCTTTATTGATTCTGTCGTGGCATGTAGAACACAAAAATGTGACAAATGGCTATACCAAGCACCAATATTGCTACTTGAATAAATTTGAGTCCAGTTGTTAGGTGCACCAGATCAGCACAGACCTTTATTGTTCATACCAAATAATTTCTAATGCTAATCCTGTTCCATCTTTACCTAAAAGATGGGCATGCTGCCTCAATTTGAGTTGAATATTTGATCACATTTGGATCTAAGTTCTGACACTTCTATTGTGGCTGATCTGGGCCTAGATTGCTAGTTTCAGCAAGCTTTATTCCAGCATCACTTGTGACCATAGATGTTTAAGGCTAGATTGCTAGTTGCTAGTTTATTGTTATTCATATTGCTGCATTTCTTCCCGGATATAATCCATGGATCGCTTCCTGCTGCCATTGTTAGTTTTTTTTAGCAGTAAGCTGAGCAGAATTGTGCTGTGCTGCGGTGCACCTGTAGCAATTAATTTAATGGCACTTGTTACTTACTGTTTCAGAGAATGCTCTTCATCTCTATGGCATGAGAGCGTTGCAAGTTTTCTTTGCAAATGCTGGTTGATAATTCCAATTCCTGTGCCGTTTGTTCTAACACCATTAAATTCAGAAGATTTATTAGTGGATACTTCACTTGTTTTTTTGGTTATTGTTATTGATGCTGGTGGTGGTGTTGATGTTTATGTGTGTGTGTTTGGTTTGTTTTGTTTTGTTTTGTCTTCTTTTTTTTTTTTTGGTGTGGGACTTGAGATCAGTTGATATGATCCTGATGCCTGTGAGGACAATAGAAAATTTGGGGATAGTATTATATTATTTTGACTGGGCAAACGGTCTATCCATTGTTCTGTTGTCCTGGAGGATGCACTCAGTTCCTAAGATGATTTAACCTCTTGCAGAAAATGGATGTCCACAATTCGAGAACAGGAGAAAGATCGATTAGCTCCAGTGAGTACTAAGTCTCCAACTGCATCCCGCAATGTCTATCTATTGCAGTTACTATTAAGAAACATGTGATGAATGCTTTACATTGTTCAGATTGTGGAAGCACTGAGCAACATGTATCTTGGCCCTGACTACTCTCAGGTATAATAATTTGGTTCGCATTTGTTATACTTGTTTCTCCTGAACCATAGAGGATAATATTGGCTCTTCATATGCAGCCAAAGGAATTCACTGAAATATCCCTAAAAGATATTGACAGGATAGCTAATAGTTCCTTTCCGCTTTGCATGCGTCATTTGTTTGAGAAGGTAAAGTAGTTCGCCTGAGACCCTGACAAGTTCCCTTTCATTTTGATTTAAATTCATTATTAACCTTGCTACTGGCTTCCGTATATGCTTCTTTTCAATTATTGATTTTGTGATGTAAACTCTTATTCATGCAGCTAAGAGAAGAGCACCATTTAAAGCATGGGGGAAGGATGCAACTGGGTCTCTTTTTAAAGGCACTCTCCTAGTCCATTCATTTCAAGATTGGGATCTGCCTTTCCAGATGAATGACATGATATGTTATATGAGCTGTTTGATGAGTTACCTTAATATCTGTCTTCTATTTTCTTTTCAAAAAGCCATATCATCATCTATATTTTTCGGTAATAATTGCACCAGAAGCTAGGGGAATGTCAAATATATGCCTTAGGCATTCAAACATCCTTGCAAAATGTTCTTCACTAATGTATTCTTGATAATCACTGAAATAACCAATTATGCTCAACTATGGAAGTTGTTATCATCTTTATCTTTGATTAAGTTACAAAAATCTTAACAGAGTGGCAGAACAGGATTTGTATATAGCTGGCTCATGATTTGTGCATCTGGCGAATGTTTCCATCTGTGGAATTAACTGGAATGCCGTTTTGAGTATTCTTGCAGGTTCCCAGCTAACTGCTAAAACCATTAGGATTTTGATATGTTCTTACTAGAAAGAAAGTCCCCTAACTTCTTACATTGGGCGTGTACAGACTAGGGAGACAGGATTTCCCCTATCACATGTCCTTTGACCATGAATGCCAACTATTATACATACACATGCATATAAAAAGGCCATTTTTATCGCGTTATATCGCTCGGGGCAGACATTCTCTGTTTCAGTTTAGTTCAAACATGCCAAGTCAACATTTGGAAAGGAATAAGCATGTTTAGTTTTAAATGGGAACAGCTTGATCATTTGGCATGACTTCCCAATCAAAATATTTTTATGAAGCTTTTGAATGGTCTTAGCTTATGTGTACATTGTAATGGACCCCACACAGGTTCATTATCAGCTATTTTCTTTGTTACTGTCTTCTTAAATCAGTAATGGACTTGATGATGCTGTGGCTCAAACAGAGTGATGCATCTAATTATCTTTTAGGCAGTTTGATAGTCTAACTCTGTATCCCAACGTGGGCCATGCTGTCTTCCTTTTATGTAACTTTTCCTATTTGTTAGGTTTGCCTTTTGGTCTGGTCCGAAGCGTGTTCTTCTTCAATAGAGGTTGAGATGATTTTTTGGAAAATCTGGGTCATTGTTGTCATTATTCATGTATATTATATAGCACATACATCTACAGTGTTTATTTTCCATAGAAATGGCATGATAATGTACATACGAGAAAAAAAGAGACCTTGTGGTTTGGCGGGTAATTGGCACCCAGCAAGCCCAATCTACACATGCCCAATTTGCACATGGGATTTAACTGTTAGAATTGGTTCAGGCTCAGATAAAACATGAACGTCCATTGTTTTTTCCAAGCTTGGCACTTTGGTACCCCATATTAAGAAGCCAGGAGGACATGAGTCCCATTAAAAAACCTGCCCAATGTGCTACTCCCTGCACTGGTCTTATTTAGTAGTAACTGAGATTGTTTTTCTTGTTTTGAACAAATAAAGGATACATGAACAACTCTGTGATGATCTCAATATTTGGATTGCGGCTTGTACTTGATGTCTTTTGTTTAGTCTCTGACTTACTGGTCTGAAGCATGTTCTTCTTCAATAGAGGTTGAGATGACTTTTTGGAAAATCTGGGTCATTGTTGTCATTATTCATGTATATTATATAGCACATACATCTACAGTGTTTATTTTCCATAGAAATGGCATGATAATGTACATACGAGAAAAAAAGAGACCTTGTGGTTTGGCGGGTAATTGGCACCCAGCAAGCCCAATCTACACATGCCCAATTTGCACATGGGATTTAACTGTTAGAGTTGGTTCAGGCTCAGATAAAACATGAACGTCCATTGTTTTTTCCAAGCTTGGCACTTTGGTACCCCATATTAAGAAGCCAGGAGGACATGAGTCCCATTAAAAAACCTGCCCAATGTGCTACTCCCTGCACTGGTCTTATTTAGTAGTAACTGAGATTGTTTTTCTTGTTTTGAACAAATAAAGGATACATGAACAACTCTGTGATGATCTCAATATTTGGATTGCGGCTTGTACTTGATGTCTTTTGTTTAGTCTCTGACTTACTGGTCTTTAATTTCCTCATGTAGGGTGTTGGCTTGAAGTTGGATGATGCTCTTGCATTCTGGAGGGCAGAATTCTCACAAAAGGTGAGTGCAACTACCAATTGGCAAAAAGGGAAACAATATGGGAGGGAGGTGCGCAACTGGGCATAAATTCAATAATAGAAAAAATTCCCCTCGCAGTTGACTTTTTGCCCCTCCTCCCTGCTTGGATTCCAATCTTGTCTCTTGCATCTCATTTCATGCTATAATTTCCCTGTTACAGGTTGGCTCTGAGAGGTTTGACAAGGAATATGCCTATTCTATACGGCATAACTATGGAAGAGAAGGAAAGAGAACAGTGAGAACCTTTCTGCCAGTTCCCTAAATGTTATGTGAACGAAACCTCCGTTGGAGAAGAGGCTGATATATTTTTTGTGCTTTATGCAGGACTATACACCATATTCATGTCAAAAGATAATTTCTTCAGCTCCTGGTGTTGGAGATCATCATGGCTGTCCTTATCGTCATTTTGGGTCTGATTTTTACATTCATCTTACTTCATTTACTTCAATGGCATTTTAGGTTGGAAGACATTGGAAGCTTCCTAAACTCAATCCATCTGGACATCAAATGATCCTCCAAAGTTCCACAGTATGGAAGTAGTTTCCCGGTTTAGTGATTCCAGTTTTTGATTTCGTGGGCCTTATTGTCTTGGAGGATATGTTCCCTCCAGGTGGGTAAAAAGAAAAGAAATGAAATGGAAAGAAATACTGTTGCTGTCCAGATATCATAATAAATTCAGTAGAGGTCTGGGAGAGGACCAAAGAGTTGATGCGTATAGTCCAACAATTTTTACACTTTTGGAGAATCTGCTCTGTTTTTTTTTTTCTTACCCCGCAATTTCTCTTATGGGAGTGCATTGCCCACACCAATGAGGAAGAACTATTAAGTTTTAAGATGGTTGCCATCAGCATCAGAAAACAGAAGAAAGATGGGAAAAATGAGATTGTTGACTTCAGATTGTTGTGGATTGAAATTTTTTGTCCTTTTCCAATTTCAGCGAGCAGAATTTGAGAGCTGCCCTTAGTAAAATGGGAGTCAGGGGGCAAGAAACAGAAGAAATATTGGAAAAGGTTCGAAATAGACATTACCAGGTATTCCATTGCCCTCAAATATCTTTGTTCTGATCTCAGTCCTTTCATTAACTTTATTGTTGTACCTTTTTTTATGTTTTGATCTTCTCCTCCCTTTCAGTTGGCTTGCACATTAACATTTGAAGCTGTCCATGTCTCTTCTTGCGACACTGGGATCAACCATCCAAACCAATTCTTCTGTGAAAGTCAGAAAATCCTTCAACCAAAGGTATTTGTAGAATCAATCCCCTCCAAAAAAAAAAAGAAGAAGTTATTTGTAAAATCTATAAACATAATGAAGATTTTGACATGCGATTAACTTCAAATGACTAAGCTTTTTTATTTTTAATTGGAAGATTTTGTTGATTCTCATCCCCTTACAAATGCCACATACTCATACCCAGATCCACATGGAAATTTATGCATCAATTAGCTGCTTCCATTCACTGAACTTGCATGAATGAAATTGTTGTAGAATTCAACTCTACAACATTTTAATCCTCCCACCAGCCACCAAAAAGGAGGCAAAATGTTTATTAATGACCATAGAAAAACTGATTGATATATTTTCTCAAGGGTCATTTTTCATAGGACGAGTTATCATTATGTATGCCAAATCAGGTGGTTCACAACATGGTGGTACCTTCACTGTCAAGGTGGGATGATCCCTTATTTGGAATGGGATACAAGGAATTGCCGAACATTCGTATTCATGTTAAATCCTCATCAGGATGGCATGTACAACATAACTTTCAGACAAATGTATGGTTATGATGACAGGCACCTAAGTTACTGACATGTACAATATGATTCGCTTGGCACATAGATGGCAATGTTCCTCCATGAGTGGCCTGTCAAGCATTCTGTGATTATGAATTTCAGTGGCACTTATATTCGTATTCTCACTGTGGTATGACTTTGCAGAATGAGGTAATAGCTTAAGGGAGGAAATACTTTGCTGGGTTGTGATGCCGTGGGTTTCGCCTGCAATTGGCTCAGTTTTGACCCTAAACTTCATCGAACAATTGGATTCAATTGTCAAAACTTCGTAGATACATCGCCAAAATGTTCGCTGAAGATCCTAGTGATGATCATTCTCAGCATCACTTTAGAAGTTCTGTATGTAACAAACCTGCCAGTTCTGATCGACCTATTTAGTCTTATCTATCCAAAATTCTAAATGTGTGTAGGTTTGAAAACCCAGCATTGTTCTGCAACTGTCCAGAATGATGCAAAGTTGCCCTTATGTAATTCAAAACAATATTATCAAAACTGGGGGACCATTTGTTCTGATTGGTCACAACTTAGGAGTTGGACCTTGGCTGGTTTGGCCTACTCAACTGCCAAAGTTTTAATTTGAGATTTCAAATATCAATGCAAAGAAAATGATAGATTAGGATATATAGCTGTACCCTAGTGATAATTGATAACAGATGCATACTTCTCGATGGAAATTTATAGTTCTTCATGAATAATAACAAAATTATGTTGATCTTTCAACTGGTCCAAACTTCAAACCTGGTGGACTGATGAATGGACCAGTCCACGAGAATTGAACAATTAGACTGATTCTACCTTTGATCAAGGTCTAGTAGCATTGGTTCACACCGTCTATTATGTTACAATCAGGAAAATCTTGTTTGAACAAATTTGAACCTAGGTATGTAATACTAAATGAGAACATGACTGCTGCAAAATCACTCCGTTGAAAGTCCTATTCTGATGATAAATTCGCAAAATGTGGTAGAATCTCATTTGTCTATTGGTAAAGTTGTTTCTACTTAACTATGATAAATAGTAGTTTCTTGTTTTTTTCGGCTTGTTATCCTTGTGAAATCCTATGGGACAGGCCCGTTATCCATCACTTTCTTTTAACAGTCTCTGTTAGGTCCTGTAACATTGTAAAGAGAAATTCTCAAATTTACTGTTGTAGGAATCTTCAGTCTACCATTACCCAATGCAGTGAAGTTAATGTTTGCTTCATGCTTATGAATGGAAGCTTCAACAAGTGCCCCAATGTCTACTTAGTAGCCAGATTCTCATCAAGTGCCCTAATGTATTGATGGTTGATGTAAAATCTACTCTATTTATTGTATTTAGCATTATTTATATTATCATGAAAACCGTTTTATTTGTCCAGTAGCACTTTGCATGGGCCTCATATATAAATGTGTAAAATTAACATAATAAAATGTTTTGATGTTAAATATCAATTTTAAAGTATTATTTTTTGATGAATTTGAAGTAGTATTTTTAAGACCTAAACCATTCAAAATGTCATTACTATATGGATAGATGATTTTATTAAGTACTATATATATTCTAATATATATATATATATGTGTGTGTGCGCGTGCGAATAGATCTAAGCATATTTTTTAATTTACATATGAATATAAATTTTTAAGCAAATGTGGCCCATGTGCAATTTAATTTGGATAAAATTTGGTCTTCTAACTAAACAAACGATGTTAAATACAATAAATGAATTGAATTTTGCATCAATCGTCAATATATTAAAAATCGACGAGGCTATATGGAATCGCTTCTATATATCTTGGTTACATAGAAGTGAAGCCCTTGTAGTGATTATAATCCTCATTTGCGTAATCGACATATTGGGGTAGTTTTGTTTGAAAAACTACAAGTCTGGCTACAAAATTTCCATTACTTTGAGAATGTTTTTTTCTAAAAAATTCAAACACTTAAATTCTGGGTTATTAGGTTTTTGGGTTTTGCTCCCATGAATTTGGTTGCAACTTATACTCTCTTAGTGTTTTGTTTAGCATTTTCTTGATTTTTTTGATTTAGATACAGGCCTTATATTGTATTTAGAACTATTTGTTTGGAAATCAGTTTGTTTGAAAGCTTTTATAATCTACATGTTAAAAGAATTTCTTTTTGCAACTTTTTTTTTTTCTTTTGGATATTTCTGTCTTGGAATCATATTTTAGAATATTTCTATTTCGTACAACATATTTAATCAGCCCAATTAATTTGTTTAAATTTTTACTCAATGGATAGATAATATCCATATGTGTGGCAGTAGGAGACAACGCTCCTACATGAGCCTCGGAGTCGAAAAAGACCATGCATGAGCACCAATTGTGATATACGCTTGGGCTCTACATGTTAAAAGAAATGGTTTTAAGGAGTCCTGTGTTGGCTATTATAATGGCTAAAAATTAAATCTTAAACTGAAAAGAAGAGAGTTCTTGGAAGTTTACAAGTGTCTGATGTTAAATATGATGTGATGCAATTAAAAACTGTGGCTGAGCTGCCAGACCAGGGAAGATAATATCATACATTAGGACCTATAACCCATGAGTTCAAGATTATTTTTTTGTGGTTGGTTGAGTTGCAGAGTTTGAGTATTATAAGTAGTATTAGAGCATACTTTCAGTATAAATATGATTCGGAGAGTCGTAAAGTTGATCCAGTAAAAGTCAGGCGGAAGTTCGAATTGACTTGTAAACTTATAATTGAATCTCACATAAAAAAAAGTGGAGAGTTTTTGGAGGTTAATAAGTATATTCTAAGATATATAGCCATGGGGTGAGGTTTTTTTTTTTTGGTCATTGTGTTACAATTACAAACTATGCATATATCCATCCAGAATGCTTTTTCATATCTTATTAATATTTATATAGAAGTACATAAAAATATAAAAAATTGCGAAACCCAATACACGTTGCAATAGAGTACATGGGAGCAAAGCCACTTCCCAAAAAAAAAAAAAAAATACTTTGGAGTAATTTGCGTATATGTCAAATCAAAAATTAAACATCTTTGCATTCACACCATTGATTTTAACCTTTTTCATCCGTGCTAATAATTTTGAAATATTTTGCTTCTATGCCGTTGTAGACATCCCCATTTTGAGCCATTTTTCGATTATATTAATTAATTTTAGGCCCATTTTATGCAATAGTGCTATTTGAAATTATATGTATAGTTTGGATTAATTTGAAATTAAAGGTGCATCACTGGGACATGTTTACGCTGGAGGATTGTTGCAAAATGATTTGATCAAGCAACACAAAAATCTGCAGTTCGGATTATTTGCACATGGTTGTATGTGTACAATTCTGAATACAGAAGCAGACCACGATAATCTACACCTCATCTTCCCAGATCGCACAAGTTTTTCGTTGACGAAAAAAGGCCATGGCTGCCCATTTGCGATCACCTCCAACAGCCATCAGATGGCCGATCAGAGCCGTTCACAAGGTCGCCAACATCATGATACCACCATGTCTATCGTCAGCGTCTTCCACTTCACCATCTTTGGCAGATCCACCCTCATCAAGATTTTCGTCTAAAACACTATCTCTTATCTGTTGTCGCGCCACTACTCTCTTCTGCCCAACCTTTATTTCGATAGCAACCTTCGTGGCGGCATCTCCTCTGGCTTCGTCTCCAACCGCATCCATCTCTTCTCTAGATCTGGCAACGCAGCTCCACACCGGCGACCCCTGCTTCCATTTTCAGCATCCATGACGCCATTAAAAACCCACTACCAGCATCCATGGTGGAACTCCGACTCCATCCAGTGAGCAACGCTCTTCCTATCCATCACGGCAGCAGCTGCAACATGTCCCACCAACTATCTCCACCATCCAGTCCCGTTGCTTGGTCACCAAGCAAGATTACTTAGGGATGAAGTAACGAGCAGCCAATTGCAGTGCGCCGTGTCAGCAGCCCTTGGCCAAACGCTTATAAGTACCCAGCTCCACCACAACGTCGGACATAGAATAAGCTCCCAGCAAAGAGGAGAGGAGACGCTGCTTTGCTTGGCAGCCATGCTAGCTTAGCCTCCTCCATTCTTTAGCCTTTTTTTTTTATCTTCATCATTCCAAAAATAAAAGCCTGTTGTCTCTTTATTTTGCTACAAAAGCAAGTCTCTATCACGGCTCTAGAAATACCATTTCCATCCCCACCACTGTTCCAGCCCTCCGTTCTAAAAAAGCTTATCCGTCTCGTAAAAGCCCCAGCCCAGCTATACAAGTTCCGGTCTCCAAAAAATGCTCCATTTATTTTTATTATCTATAGCGTATAATTTGCATGTAACCCATATTTCTGTTTATGTAAGCCGGTGCTTTATCAATATAATATTTGAGTTCTAATCTAAGTTAGTGGTGACTCTTTTTTTATTTCTTTTATTATTTTTATTTTAATACTTTAATCCTTATTTATTGCAACAATACTTACCGTAAGGCTTACTGCCTGTGAAAGGGGTGCTATAGCTGTCTACATCATAAATAGTGTGAGTTTTCAAAACTATTATTAATCTTAAAGATCTCTTATATAGTAAATAGATTATTCTAGCATCTAGCTGATTTTGGAGCTAAATGCGGTCGTTTTCATCCATGTCATGCCAACGGTTTTGCAATTATGCCAACATTTTTAGAACTATTGTGCGCCAGCTGCTAACTATATCTAATGTTAATTCAAATGGGCAATGACAATTTCATAAAAAAAAAAGGGCAAGGACAAAAATGCGCCAACCTTGTAACTGCACAGCAGAAGAATCAAGGACCCAATTGCTTCCGTTCTGCACCAATCAAAAAAGAAAAAGAAAATAAAAAAAAATAATAAAACTACTTCCTACTACGGCAGTGCATCGCCGGGGTGTAATGTGCCCCAAGTTAGCACCTCTTCAAATCGATGTTAGGATCCTAAAGCTTAGGAATATTCCAAAATCCATATGTGGTTGAGAAACTTATAACAACGGTAGTTACAAAAATAACAATGATTCTTGTAATAAGGGGTTTTCGATCCGTACTTACAAGGTCGGGTCGAAATCGGAAGTGCGTCATAATTTTTGCAAAATTGTAACTGTACTGACAATGTTTACCTTAAATTTATAGGCATTCACTTAGGGTTGAAATACCCTTGTAAACAAATAAAACTATAAAAACGCCTTTAAATTGCGAAAAGATTTTATTTTTAAAAAATATTTCTTACATTAAATTGGAGTGAGGAATATTTTTAAAAGCAAATTTTTTTTATGTTAAACAGATTTTCTTGCATTTTACATTTTTTTGTTTATAGGGTATTTTTGTTGTTTAAAAATATTTTTATTTTTAAAAAATATTCAATGGATGTGAGGAATTTTTTTAAAAAGTAAAATTTTTAATTTTAAAATTATTTTCTTGCATTTTATACTTTTATTTGTTCATGGATGTATTTTTTTCATTTAAAATTTTTTTTAAGCCAAGCAATATGCCTACAATTTTAAGAAAATCTTTAAAGTACATATGAAAATTTTGCAAAAGTGTTTGAGATGCATATAATTTTGATCAAACCTTGTCGGTATAGATAAAAAAAAGGCATGATTCACTTAGCCGTGGCTATAAATCTTTTTTTTTTTTAAACGTATTAAGTTATATATATTTCATCTATAAACTAAGTTTTTCTTATCATTATTCGACATATTTATATATTTTTATTTTCGAACATAGGGGCATTGTGGTAATTTTTTCTCAAATTTTTTCTCAAAAAATTAACACAATGCTCTTGTGTTTAAAAATAAAAAAAATATAAATATATTAAAAACGATTAAACTTAGTTTATAGATTAAATTCACTAATTTAACATGTTTATAACAAAAATGTGTTAAATGGACATAGTTGGTGTTGGTCCCGAGTTAATGACAAAACCCAAGAGAGGAAGGGTGAATTGGGTTCTTATAAAATTCTTTGGTAAATTAAAAACTTAACCCCTTGAAAGTTTAATCCCCTTGATTGATGAAATGAAATGGAAAGCAATATAATGTAGAGAGCAGAAATATAAATCAAGCACACAAGATTTTTATAGTGGTTCGGGCAACCTCCCTACTCCACTCTTCCAAGCTCACACTCCTTGTGACTTGGGTTCCACTATTGTATTCCTCAAATACAATTAGAGCCACTGCTCTCTTCTAGATTCCAGCTCTAGGGGGCTTCAACAAATCTCAGCACAAGTAGGTGATGAGTTCCACTCCAATCACACATTACTTTGCTTACACTTGATCTTAGTTCCTCAAACTAGATCAAGTTTAATACAATCAAATGAAATAACAAAGGAATCTACACGTTACGGTTGTGTAGAAGCAGTTTGGCGCAGAGAAGAACTCGTAGAATTGGCTTTGAAGATTCAGAAGTTGAGCTCTAGCAGTTTGAAGCAAAGTTCTTCTTCTTTGGATTGGCTTGATCTCTTTAATGCTCTTGAAGATGGGAGTTATGCACACTTAATGATTTTCAGCTTCTTCCCTCGTCCACAATGAATGCCTTTTATAATTGTGGAGGGAATCCGAACGTTTGAAGGTAGGTGGCACGCATTTAATGCGCTAACGTTCAAATATTTTCCGACCGTTGCGACCCAAGTCGCAGGCGGAGTCGACTTCGGGTGCGACTTCGCCCAAGTCGCAGATGGAGTCGACTTCGGGTGCGACTTCGCCTTCCGTAGCAACTTCAAGTTCCAGATTGGGTCGACTTGGGCATCGACTTGAAAAACTCCGGGATGCTTTGTTTTACTTAGGCTTCTCCATTCCTTTAGTTCTTTTACATTTTTCATATCTTCTTGAATCATTATGTCTTCTCTTTAGCTTGCTTTCATTTGCTTCCATGTTTTGCAAGCTTTGAATCCATGAGACTTGAATTATGTAATCTTGAACAATTCTTCTTGGTTGAGTTTATGCATCCTGCTTGGACTTAGATTAATCTTCATATGTTTCAGTTTGAGCATCTAGGTTGCCTTGATCTTCATCTTCATACAGGTTTGTCTTGAAAATTGGTTAATCCAACTTATCTTCTGAAAAATCCCCTCTGCCCGATCGAAGTCGATGCCAGAGTCGACTTCGTCTGCGACTTCACCTCAAGTCGCAAGTGGAGTCGACTTGGGGTGCGACTTCGGCACTTCGGGGTCTGGACTTCAACTCTGGAAGGTTTTGTCATGTTAAAGTCGATACTGGAGTCGACTTGGTCTGCGACTTCGACCCAAGTCGCATGCGAAGTCGACTTCATTTGCGACTTCGGCAGTTCAGCTCTCCATTTTCAACTCTGGAAGGAATTGACGCCTCGAAGTAGATGCTGGAGTCGACTTGGGGATCGACTTGGCCTAAGTCGATGCCTGAGTCGACTTGGAAATCGACTTAACCTTCCATGCTTTGTTTTCTTCAAATGTATAGCCTTTAATCACTTCCACAAACATGTTAGTAGCCAAGACTTACTCAAATTTATTTGTTAATCATCAAAACATAGATTTAGCTTGTTTTCCACATATTTCCAACAGTTGGGCCATAACTGCAGTCGGCCAAAAAAAATCATGCCTCATAGAAAAAGAACTATGGACTTAATTATCATAAAATTCATCATCATTTACATCAATTTGAAAATACATCTCATTCCTCTCAATTTGCATAACGTCCCATGTCAAATACATAATGAATACATGTAAAAAAAAATACATATGACTAAATGCATCTCATAAATAATTAATATCAACATGAGAATTAAATAATTGATTTGATGAATGACTAAACATAGATAATATAATTTAGCTGTATTAATAATTGCTTTATGTTATTAATTAAGTTCGGGGTGTCAAGGATGGAACATATGGAACAAATGAAGCAAATTGAGAAGAAATTACAAAAACATATATGAAGGATCACATTACAAATATGTAAATACGGAATACTAGGGGAAATCGACTTCCACACTAAGTCAACTTAACAAACAAAAGAGACGCATTTTCATTGTGGGAGTCGAATTTAACTTCCAAACATAGCAAAAGCTTTGGGGTCATTGTGTAAATGGGAAGTCAACCTAATGACTTTAAAAGGAAATATTTTATGTGCAATAAAATCGGCTTAACTTAATGGCTAGTAACGGGAAAGATGCACTGGCTAAAAATCCATCAGTTGGGTGCAACAGATCTTTTTAAGAAGGGTTATATAAAAAAAAATTCCTTCATTATCTGACCAACAAGAAATCTTCATGACCTTTAAGTTTCTATTGTCTCTCAAGAAATTTCTCTTTTGTAAGAAATAGTGTTGAGTAACTCTTCTAGAGTTTTAAATTCAGCTATGTCTAAAGCTTCTTCACTGATTCCTTGCAACACATACAACAGGCATGATCATTTTAGACTAGTTCAAAATAAATATTTTCGTTTGTTTTAAATTTTTTTACAAAACTGTTATTCTAGTTATATTTAATCAATAAACTAAGTTTTATCATTTTGAAAAAGTGTATATATTTGTTTTAGATTTTTTAATATATAGGTATTTTAGTCATTTTAAATTATTAAAACATGACTAAAATACTGCTATGTTTTGAAAATTCAAAATAAATAAATATATCTCCAACATTGATAAAAATTGGTTTACAAATTAAATATAACCAAATTAACAATTTTGTAAAAATTTTATGAAAATAACAAAAAATATTTTTGGATTGGTCTGAAATGATCATTTTACACAACGTGTAATTTCTTTTTAATATTGGGGAAAATTCCATTTATTATATCCATGAACTTTCAAAAATACCTTGTGTACCCATATATTTTTACCCTAATTCCAAATATACTTATTCACTTCATGCATTGTTAGTCACTTGCAAGATATGAATACTTTAACATCATAATACTTTCAAAATTTCCAAATTGCCCATGCTTTCTTCTTCCATTAAATAGCGTACCAGATCCTCTATTAGCTTGGCACCTATGAAAATTAAGTGTGCCATCCCAAACTCTATTTCCTACAAAAAATTTGATAACAAATTTTCAGAAAAAATAACTAATAAAACTCAACTTCAAAGATTTTTGGGAGAATTAAATTATGTGTTTGATTTTTATCTAAATCTTAGAACCATGTGCAAACCCTTATATCAAAGACTTAAGAAAAATTTACCAAATTGGACTAATTGACATACAAAGATTGTCCAACAAATTAAGAAACAAATAACGAATTTTCCTGTCTTAAGTCTTGCTGATCTAGCAGCAAAAAAAATTGTAGAAACAGATGTCTCAGATATAGGCTATGGGGAATCCTTAAACAAGTGAAAGGAAAAAAAAACAAATAGTTCAATACCATTCAGGTATATAGAATGAAACACAACAAAAATACTCAACAATAAGAAACAAAATTTTAAGTATTGTTTTATGCATAAAAAAGTTTCAACATAATTTATTAAACTAAACCTTTTTAGTATGAGTAGATTGTAAAACAGCTAAATATGTTTGCAAAAAGATGTTCAAAATAAAGTTTCAAAATACATTTTTGCAAGATAGCAGACATTTTTATCAAGCTTTGATTTTGAAATAGAATTTATAAAAGACACTTCAAATTCAATCTCTGACTTTCTAACTAGAGAATTTCTTCAGGGAAGTCTTCAACAATTGGCGGTAATGACTCTGCAAAAGCCACCCAATAAATTAGAAGTCAAACAACAAACCCTTGACTCATATTCACAATACCAAATAAACATGTCTCATTCCTCTATCACCAATATCATAAACTTGTCAAGCCCTTTGTATGTAGAGATGACTGCAAGGACTCACACTAAACTAAGAAGCCAAACTCAAACCTCCACTCCTCAAACAAAAATGACACCTCTGACATTATTAGGACCAAAAACTTCCCAAATACCCTGTGAAACCCAGCTTCCTCAGGTGATACACGTGTCACCTAGGGTTGTAAACCCTAGATTTTTGTAATAATTTTTATGATGAATAAAAATTCATAAATTATATTTATGGATATGTGTATTGGAGATTAAAATAATGCAATTAAGAATTTAACCCACATGAATAATGCACGTGAATAGCAACTGAGGATTAAGACACGTGATTAAGAGTTAATCACTTGAATTAACTTAATCACGAAAAGACGAAAAAGGAGATTTAATCACTACAGGACGAAATAGCAATAATTTTTGATATTTTAATACAATTTTGGATTTTAGTGAAAAATTAAAGAAAAATTCATAATTTGCAATCCGGACGTCGAAATTAGATGAAATTTTTTATGGATGATTAAAAATCCATGATGAACATGATGAAGGGTTTAAGATGTGATGAAAATCATGAATTAAAGGTCAAGATGAAATGTCAAATGAAGATTAAAAAGTAGCTTAACTTTTCATTAATTTTCCTTTTGACTTTTTATTAAATTTAAATAATTAAAAAAATAAAAATTATAAATGCAAATAAGCAAATGGCAGGGGCGTGCAGGGGTAGGTGGATAATTTTGACCAAAATCCAATGGTCCAAATTCATCATCATCAAAAATCAATGACTAAGATTGAATTGCTTAAAATAAATAATTTAATAAATCAAAAAATCATGAAAATTAGGGCTGCCATAGGGGGGGGGCGTGAGCAGCTGTTGGGGGGCTGCACATGGCTCAATGCACCTTTTGAAAATTAGAAAAAAATACATTTATAATTTAATACCTTGAGCAAGGGGGTAAATTACAATTTCATGAAAAATAAAAAATTATAAATAGTGGCAAGGGGTGGACGTCCAAATGCACTTCACCCAGCTCCATTTGAGCAAAACCCAAGTTCCCAAACCCCCACACGTCCAAGGAAAGAAGAAGAGAAAGTTAGAGAAAGTGTGAGAAGAAGAGGAATATCTCCACTTCGGGTAAGCGAATTCTATCCAAATTTCTTTTGGATGTTAAGTAGGGTAAAACCATGCTTAGATAATACCTAAGCATGAGAAAGTAAGTAAATTTATAATGATTAATTGGAATTATGCCAAAACATCATAAACTTGGAGTAAAGATAGAGCATTCGTGAAGATAGCATATTATATGTGTAAATAATACTCCAATATTGATAAATGATGATTTGAGATGAATGATTATGATAATTATGATGTTGGAATGATGATATATTAATCTCATAATTTTTGAAATTAAGAATTATGCTTAAGTGAAATTATGTTGATTTTTAGTATATGGAGAAAATGATTTATTTTGCAAAGTTAATGATGATAAATTCAAAATTCATAAATTTTTCCATGATATACTAAACATAAGCTATGTCATGGTATTTTTTATTTTTGGAACCCATGAACAGTAACCTCGGATGAATAGTAATTTGCAACAGTGCATGAACAGTAATTATAAACAGTAAACAGCGTGATTTTGGAGAAAATTTGAGATTAATATTTAAATATAAGGATGAAATTTTTGAAGAACCTATGGATAGAAAAATCCGTATAAAGGAATAATGACCAAATCTTATAAAGCATGCATGGGAAGCAGCTTGAACAGAATAAATGAAATATCCTTTTTCCTTGAATAGGAAAAGGAAAAGAAAAAGTCGAGGACACCAACTGAGGAGGTAAGCAAGTTATATATTTTGCAAATTATTTCCAAAATGCTTGAAATTGTTTGCAAATTGCTTTATGAAATTTATTTAAGGTTGACCATACCTATAACTGCTTTACATGAACTGAAATACGTTTATAAAATTATGTATTAAATGCTTTATATAAAATAGTTATGATTTACAAATATCATGTCGGCATGTGTATGAGCATGGTGCACGAAGAATAGGTCACAGTTGAGGTAGTAAGCGAACCGGATGTCCCCATTGCTATTGCCAAGTCGTTTATATAAGCCCAGGCCGGCGGCGACCTCCCTGAGATGGGAGCATGTATGGGATGGGCGCCTAGCTAGCGTCGCATGTAAAGGAATATCATGAATGCTATGAGTGCATTGCACTTGCATTTTATGAAATGCATGAAAAAGATTGAAAAAAAATTATGTATGGCTTGCTTACTGAGTATTATGACTTACCCATGCTTTTTCAATCACAGACAGGAAATGATGATGAAGGCAGCATGCAAAATGACATGCAGTTTTTTATATAAATGTTGTATATGTAAATTTTTATGTAAAGACAATGATGAAAATTTTAAGATGGAAAAATATCTTTTCCATGATGATGTTTATGAACAGACTTTGATCATAACTTTGATATATATTGCAAGTTGGATGAATGGTGATGATTTTCCATGTGTTGATGTTATACATATATATATACATATATATATAAATCCTTTCGTGTGATCAGGGCAACAATCCTGTGTCATGTTTACCAATCAAAAACGGTTCCGGAGTAAGGCTTCTTGGCACCCCAGTTCGGGGCGTCACAGAAGTTGGTATCAGAGCATGGATTGGTAAATAGGCAGAAAAGGAAAGAAATGACTAAACTAGAATACATAAAATCATGGTTATGATTGATTTATTTATCATTGATGATCTATATGTAGATGACAGACAAAGGAAAGGCTGTATTAAGTGCAAGGGAACTAGAAGAGGAGCAAGAAAGGGAATGAGCACAGGAAAGAGTTAATAGATGGTTAGCCTCCCAAGAAGGTCTAACCATAAGACTCCCAGTTCCCACTAGTTACCAAACACTTACATATATTAGGGGACCAAAAGCACGTCGCCCTCCAGTACCTACAAACTTCTCTAGCCAACTACCAGGGTTTCTGTTATTATCTGAAATCCACCAGGCAGAGTCCTTTAGCAAGGCACTTGCACCCCCAGACTCTCCAGTATATACCCCAGCCAGCCCACTGCCCAGGCCATCGGTGGTCACCGATTGGGTCGCTGAGGAAGATTTACAAAGATATTGGCAAAGGAGAGTTGCCCCAGTCCCACCTAACCCAGGTCCATGGTTTAGGTTTGATGCAGGATACATTCAGTTTCGATACGGAACACCTTAGGCTCATATAGACCGCTGGGAAAGAGAGGCTGCCCAGGAACGCCGGGAAGATCTGGCCAGGGGAGAAGAAGTAATGGAGTATCCCCCTCCTAAACAGCCTGGTGAGGTCATCCTCAGGGTCATAGAGTTAGAGGTAATGCCTGAAGCCCCACCTCCTGCCCCTCTAGCAAATGATGATGAGGACCCCATAGAATGGTCTGATAGCGAAGAGGAGGACAAGAACCCAGGACCACGAGACTGGTCTGATACCAGTACGGTCACTGAGGAACCCACACGAGTACCATTTAGTCTTAGAAGGTTCCTGAGGTTAAGGAGAAGGGGACGTTAAAAGGGATGGGGATCTGAAAGACACCGCCACAACCAAGATGTGGCGCCCCGAACCGAGACGTCACTTCCTTACCTCAAGATCTATCGATTAGTAAATGTGAATCAGGATTGTTGCCCTGATCACGCTGCGGGTTCTTAATTGGAATACGTCCAAATTTTTTTTCGTTTATTCATCGTTCATGGTTCATAACTTGACATGACAATCATCACACATTGTGACACTTCACTTGTAATAGAATTCATCATTTCATTCATATCATCCTTTAATGCCTGTCATTATATAATCAACCATTGTACACATCATATTTGCATACATTCAGTCATTGATTCACATGGAACTTAGAATTCTAACTAAGTTCGAATATACATAAACACATAGCATCTTTACATGCCTTTCTACAGTGAAAGATTCCTTGACTTAAGCATCACATTTTATATCCATACGTTCATACATTCAATCTTTGAATCATATAGAACTTAAAATTCTAATTAAGTTCACATACACATTAGCTTACCTTAGCATTTCATGCTTTTCCATTCCTCATAGCCTTTATGGCTATCATCATGTACCTTTCTTCACGCCTTAGTTTTGCAACCTTCTGAGTTTTCCCGGTACCTGTCTAAGGGTTGGGAAAACAAAACGTGAGTGACAACTCAGTAAGCAAGCATTTTATCTTTAGGGCAAGGCTTCCTTGAAAACCTTTTTCATAAACATCGGGAATACTTTTTTTCTTGAGGACATGTGTATGTCCTGAAATATCATCATGAAATCTTTTTCATTAAGCATTCATTCATAAAACCAGTTACAAGCCACATGTAGGCCTATTAAGGCAAAACATACACGTTTTACCTTCTCTGATGGAATCCCTTTAATTCTTATATGAACATTTTCAATGTTCATAAGCATTACATGAAATCATCGTTTGCCAGTGGACGTTTTATGTCTAAAATATTTTTCTTATAAATCCTTAGGCAAAGGAGACATCTCATGTCTCAAAACATCATTAACATAAACCATCATAAAATCCTTTAGCCAAGAGACATTTTTGTTGGAAACATGTGGAAAATAAGCCAAGTCTATGTTTTGATGATTAACAAATCAATTTGAGTAAGTTTTGGTTACTAACATGTTTGTGGAAATGACTTAAGGTTATAAATTTGAAGATTATAAAGCATGGCAAGTCAAGTCGATTTCCAAGTCGACTCAAGCATCGACTTAGGCCAAGTCGATCCCCAAGTCGACTCAAGAAGCGACTTCAAGACGTCATTCCCTTCCAGAGTTGAAATCGAGAATGAGAGGTGCCGAAGTCGCATCCCAAGTCGACTCCTCTTGCGACTTGGGTGAAGTCGCAGACCAAGTCGACTCCAGCATCGACTTCGAAACGTCATTTCCTTCCAGAGTTGAAATCGAGAACAAGGACTGCTGAAGTCGCATCCCAAGTCGACTCCGCTTGCGACTTGAGGTGAAGTCGCAGACCAAGTCGACTCCAGTAACGACTTGGAGGCGTCATTTCTGTCCAGAGTTGAAACCGAGAACAAGGGCTGCCGAAGTCGCATCCAAAGTCGACTCCGCATGCGACTTGGGTGAAGTAGCAGATCAAGTCGACTCCGACTCCAACTTCAATACAGAAACATGCAGATCAAGATAAATGGTAGATTCAAGAGTTTCAAAAGAAGATGAAGGTAAAAGACAACTCAAGTACTCAAGAACTCAAGAAAAGGAATCCAAGGTATTTTATGTAAAAGGGAGAACATTCAATATGAAGAAAATCTAATGATCAAAGTCATCTCTGAAGATTTCAAGTTCATCAAGCAAGCTGCCGAGGTGAAGTCGCACCCGAAGTCGACTCCACCTGCGACTTGGGTCAAGTCGAGGACCAAGTCGACCCAGTTAGGAACTTGAAGGAGTTGCAAGCAGGCGAAGTCGCACCCGAAGTCGACTCCATCTGCGACTTGAGCGAAGTCGCACCCGAAGTCGACTCCACCTGCGACTTGGGTCGCAACGGTCGGAAAATTTTCGAATGTTGGTGCATTAAATGCGCGCCACCTACCTCCAAACGTTCAGATTCCCTCCACAATTATAAAAGGCATTTAATATGAATGAGGAGGGTAGCTGAGAATCATTGAATGTGCATAACTCCTATCTCCAAGATCATTAAGTGATTAAGCCATCATAAAGAAGAAGAACTCCGAGTTCAAACTGGCAAGAGCTTCTTATTGAATCATCAACACTGCTGTACAAGTTCTTCTCTGCGTCAAAACTGCCTCTACATAACAGTAACGTGTAGAAACTTTCTTTTATTCTTATTGTTGTATTGAACTTGTTTTAGCTTGGGTAGCTAAGAACAAGTGTAAGCAAAGTAGTGTGTGATTGGAGTGGAACTCGTCACCTACTTGTGCTGTGTATTGTTGATGCCCCCTAGAGCTAGAATCTAGAAGAGAGCAGAGGCTCTGGTTGTATATGCCCCCTAGAGCTAGAATCTAGAAGAGAGTGGAGACTCTAGTTGTATTCGCGGAATACATAGTAGAACCCAAGTCACAAGAGGTGTGAGCTTGGAAGAGTGGAGTAGGGAGGTTGCCCGAACCACTATAAAATCCTGTGTGTTGATGTTTGTTTCTGCTCTCTACACTATATTGCTTTCCATTCTGTTTCTTCATAAAGGGGACTAGATTAATCCGGGGTAAAGTTTCTGTTTAAGTTGTAAATTTTTAAATAACCAATTCACCCCTCCCCTCTTGGGTAATTGCCATTAACTCGGGACCAACAATTTTATGTCTCAAAACATCTTTCATATAGCTTCATTTGGCAATGGACATTCATATGTCCTAAAACACTTTTTATTTCCAACACATTAACATTGGACATTCTCATGTCCATAAACCCTTATCATTTAGGCTCTTTAGAAAAGGACATTCTTATGTCCAATCCAAGTTTCACATAAATCTTTTTCATAATCCCCGTCTTGGAGCTTGTTTATAGCAACAAGGCAAATAAAATACATAAACCATTTTCATAACTGCATTTACATAAAAATATTTCCTTTTATTCCTGTTATTTACACTTTTGTGTAAAATACCCTCTTTAAAACGTATGCAAATTGCATTTCTCCCCATCCAGTAGTAACACTTAGCAAGTGATCATGCTACCTTTTGGAAGAGAATCCTTAACAACACGCTAGCTCAGCGGCTGTTTATATAATCTACTCCCATCTCAGGGAGGGCGCCGCTGGCACTCCTGCCATCCCTTAGCGACTTGGCCTTATGTAGAGTGGGCCTCGGTCATCCCAACTGTGCTCTACAACTTGCCTATTACTTGTACTGGTGCACCGTACTTTATTATGACGGACCGCAGTCCGTTTGGTTTGAAGAACCACAGACCACAGCCCATGTCCTTTTAAACCGGGATCACAGACCGCAGCCTGCATCCATATGCACAAAAATCTTAGACCGAAGTCTATATTTAAGAATAATTTTCAAAAACACATCACAGACCGCAGTCCATGTCAACTTGTAAGCGAGCGCACCCACTTTAACAAGTTGTTATTTGAAATCTAGTTTTAGGATAATCTTCTTTAAATTCCTTTAGAAACATTTTGAGTAAAATATTTTGATAAACATTTAAAATGTTTGAGAAACAATACATCTTAAAATCCTTTTAATAAAAGAATTTCAAATCCTTTGGATTTCCATAAATAAATCATATTTTTCTCTAATATTTTCTTGGTTTCCATTTCAGGACTTTTTGTTTACAAAAGTTATGCAATTATGCTATCCCCTTGTCCATAACCTAAAAATTTAATAATTGTCCACATATCTATTATTTTTACGTATAGGGAAATTGCAGTCTTTTGTATGCCATTAAACAACCTGAAATCAAACCATTTTATGAAATCAATCATAGGAGGTTGGTCATCCATAAATCCCTTTTTAACACATCCGTATAAAACATCTTTCCAACATTTTTAACATAGATTTCCTTATCTAAAGGAAATCAAAAAATTTCGAACATCATTTCAAAACATATGAACTATGTCCAAAACATCATTTACTATTTAATTATCTTGACCCAGCAAAATAAATCCTTTTCATCATTGTTTATCGCGAGTTATTGTAGAAATAACTCAAAACTCATTTACAAACAATATTTTGTGTAAAAGGGTAAAATTTTCTTTTTCTTATAAAACGCTGTTGAACAATATCATATAGAACTTGCTTGCTTAAAAGCAAATTCTTAAAACCATCTATATCAAATATGAAATCCTTAAAAAGTATTAGCATATAGAACTTGCTTACTCATAAGCAAAATTTCTCAATTCCATTAACTTGAAACATTCCCATCCTTGGCAACACTTAGGATAAATTATTTATCTTAAGAAGTGTCGCTTGCTTCCCATGAAGCAAACCTTAGGACTTTTCATTAAAGTCATCGTTTTTCCAAAACTTATGGCTTTGCATTAAAGCCGTCATATTCAAAACTTGTGCTTGCCCATTCGTTAAAACATAAACATAAACATTTCAATCATATCAATCACATAGAAAGAAAATGACATTTTAGAAAGTTCGCTTGCTTACCTGAGATCGCCATAATCCCTATTCCTTCCATTCTTTTCCTTGCCTACATGAAAATAATATGATTTTTCATATATTTATTTTTCTTGCATTCCGTTTAGTTTTCCAACCCATTTTATTCACATATGTCATTTATTCGACTTCTCAAGTCACTATGCATACATTTAGCATATACGTGCACACTTTTACACATTCCATCGGCTAATCACATAATATATATAACCCCATAATTAGGGTATCCATTCAACCATATAAAATTCATCTATTAATAATCATATATAGTTTCATTAACCTTCATTTACCACTTTTCACACCCTTTTCAAAATACACATATCGGTGCCTACTTTAAGCACCCGTTATCGCCTTAGACTTCATTAATCAATTCCAAATTTGGAAATTAACTTCATGAAGTTCTAAACAGATATATAATCATGAAATATATCATATTTTCATGCATTTTTTTATTAAAGAAAATTTCACAAGTCAACTGCTTGGAACATCCATGCATTGCCACCTTGCCTAGCTCCTTTTGAGCTCAACTCTAGCTCATTAATTCCAGCAGCATAAACCACGAATTTCCACACATTTTTAATCATAAAATAACTTGCATTTCACCTGCATTTGACACCTATTTGGACCATTAAAAATTGGATTCAATTCATGCACCTTTTGCCTTAAATGCATGGTACTTTTGAGGTGTAAAAGTCAACGGTATACACCTTTTTCAATTCAGGTATTTTCTCAACATTTTAAGCTTAATCTAAACCTTCCAAAATATTAATCTCATGATTTCATTCAACCATTTCGAATTTCATCTCAATCCGATTTTCCTAGCTCCCGTTATAGCCGTTGGAAGTTAACGGTTGAAATTGAAATATGATCAATAAATCATTAATCTAATTTCATCAAGGATTTTTATAACTCAATAATTCTAAAATATCAAGCCTAACATCATCAACTTCCATCTCAAATTTCACTTGAATTCGCCTTACAGGCGTTGAGTTATGAATTTTCTATGATTTTCCAACATAATTCTAGAATTTCCATTTTAATTTCCATTAATTAAATCATGGAAATTAAACTAAACATTCATGCCACATTAGAATGTTTTAATCCTCATTATGCTCCTTTAGTCACCTTGACTCATAATGGGCTCCAGCGATTAAATTTTTAATCACCATTCTTAGTGGAACCCTAATTGCAAAATATCATAAAATCCTAAAATCATCCATACTTTATTTAATTCACATATAAATCACTTGTATATGTCTAATGCATACATTGAATCTTACTTAGGTTGGGATTTCACACAAGACATCTTGTTTTTCTTTTTAAATATGTAAATATTGTTGGGAACAGGTACATAAGGCTAAGTTAGCCTATGTACAAAAGTTTGACTTATGTATAAATGGTTTGCTGATAATTTATGATAATTTATGTGAATTATGTGACATGTGACTATGTGTTTTTATCTGAATAAGTGTATCATGATAAATGTTGACGTTATACTAATGAATGTTTTATGAAGTTGAAAATGCCGCTCACCAGAGCTAAAGCAAGAGCTAACAAAGGAAAGGCCCCAATGGAAGAATCAGTTGATCAAGCAAGGGGCGAAGCCGGTAAAAGAACTTATAGGGCAGAATCCGAAGAGCAATCCTCTAGGACCCACCCACGGCAAGAGGAAAGCCCTAGACCTCAAGCAGAGGTCAATATAGAAGAAAGAATAGCTGCGACAATCGAGAAAGCTATGCAGCAATGGATAGCCCCGGCTGCTAGTTTATTATAAGAAATGCAGAACCAGCAGGCCCTGCCATCAAAAGGAGAAGGGGAAAGACCAGGTGCCTTGGCCAATCCCGGCATGTCAAGGGGAATGGAGGATAGTCTCCTTGAGGCTGACAGAAAGGCTATCAATGCCTTTCTTGCTCGGCGCCCGCCCAAGTTTACAGGGGAACCAGACCCCCTCATTGCAGAGCAGTGGATCACAGAAATCAAGAATCTATTCAGGATATTGCCTTGCAATGATCAGCAAAAAGTGTTGTGCGCTACCCACATACTGGTAAAAGACACCTATGAATGGTGGAAAATGCTAATGGTCACCATGCCACATCCTAAGCAAGTTACGTGACATGAGTTTTTGGAAGAATTTAACAAAGAATAGCTCCTTATAGGGCTACAGAGCCAGAGGGTGATAGAGTTCGAGAAACTTTACCAAGGCAGGATGATAGTCACAGAATATGCTACGAAGTTCAATGCCTTGGTAAGATACGTGCCATGGATTGCCAATGTGCCAGAGAATAAGGCACAAAGGATCCAGAGGGGATTAAGGCCCCAACTAAGAGAGGGGTTAGCCCCATTACTAATAAAAGACTATGCCTCTAGCATCGAGAGGGCTAAGGCATTGGAAATGGAGTCAATGAGGACTCAAGAGCTTAGGGAAGCTCAAAAACAATTCTTTACAGCCTCCAAGGAAGGTGAGGCTAATAAAGGAAAAAAGGTAATCGCCGGAAGAAAGAGGATCGGCGACAAGACAAAGAGCACCCCAACTAGCAAAACTTGCTACAAACGCCATTCAGGCAAATGTTTACAAGGATCAAGAAAATGCTACAAGTGTGGCCAAGTTGGTCACATGGCCCGGGACTGCTAGACCGACGAAGCCAAAATAATAAAGTGCTTCAACTGTGGTTAAGTTGGACACATCTCACCCAACTGTCCAAATAAGCCCCAAGAAGCACCAGCCCGAGGGAGGCCGACCCAGCAAAAGGTCCCCGCCATCGCCAATCGGCCTAGTACTGCTGCCAACCCAGTGCGTGTCCAAGCCCTCACCCGAACGAAGTCACAGGGGATGGAGGAGAAAGTGATTATAGGTATGATTTACATTTTAGGAAATTCTGCAGTAGCTTTATTTGATTCAGGAGCTACACATTCATATATATCATACCAATTCGTAATCACACACGCACTTCGGATAGAAGAAACTAGTAGTACTATACATGTAGAATCCCCAGTATATAGATTGGCAAGTATAAATCAAATTTGCAAGGCATGTCCTATCAGGATAGGAACAAAAATATTAGAAGCTGATCTCATCCTATTACCAATGATAGAGTTTGATGTCATACTAGGGATGGATTGACTAAGTTAATGGGGTGCAACGATTGATTGCAGAAATAAAAAGGTGCAATTTGAAGCACTAAAAGATGAAATTGAGATCAGTAAAATAAGACAGCCAGAAAACACAATAAGGATGGTATCAGCTATGAAAGCAGCTAAGCCGATACGCCAACAATGTACAGCCTATCTGGTCTCTATAAATACAATAAAAAGAGATGGGGTACCTATGGAACAAATTCCAGTGGTAGAGGAATTTTCAGATATTTTTCCAAAAGAGTTATGTAATTTACCACCGGAAAGAGAGATGAATATGAAAATAGAAATTATTCTAGGGATAGCCCCATATAGGTGGCACCAGCCGAATTGGCTAAGTTGAAAGTACAAATCCAAGATTTATTAGATAAAGGGCTTATTAGACCCAGTGTATCACCTTGGGGAGTTCCAGTACTATTTGTAAGAAAAAAAGATGGGAGTTTGATACTCTGTATTGATTACAGAGAATTGAATAAAGTAATAGTTAAAAATAAGTACCCACTCCCAAGAATAGATGATCTTTTTGATCAGTTAAAAGGAGCTTCTACATTTTCAAAAATTAATTTACAGTCAGGATACCACAAGTTAAGGATATGTCTAAAGGACATCCATAAAACAGCATTCAGAACAAGATATGTGCATTATGAATTCTTAGTCATGCCATTTGGACTAACGAATGGACAACTGTGTTTATGGATATGATGAATAGAATTTTTCGAGAGTTTTTGGATCAATTTGTGGTGGTATTCATTGATGATATATTGATTTATTCAAAGACAGAAGAAGAGCATCAGAAACATTTAAGGATAGTATTGGAAATTCTCCGAAGGGAGAAATTATATGCTAAATTCAAGAAATGTGAGTTTTGGTTGAAACAGGTAGCCTTTCTAGGCCACATTATATCCGAGAAGGGAGTACAGGTAGATCCTCAAAAAATTGAGGCAATAACAAAGTGGCCACAGCCAACAAATATCACAGAAATAAGAAGCTTTCTAGGGCTAGCTGGCTACTATAGGAGATTTGTGGAAGGATTCTCACAATTGTCAGCTCCACTCACAAAGCTGACAAGGAAAGAAGTTATATAAATGGACACAGGAATGTGAGAATAACTTCCAAGAGTTAAAGAAAAGACTGGTAAAAGCGCCAATTCTAACATTACCTACGGAGAAAGAAGGGTTTATGATCTATAGTGATACCTCAAAGAAAGGATTAGGATGTATACTAATGCAAAATGGAAAAATTATATCATACGCATCCAGGTAACTCAAGCCAAATGAGGTAAACTATCCAACTCATGACTTAGAATTGGCAGCAGTAGTCTTTGCCTTGAAAATTTGGAGACATTATTTGTATGGAGTTAAATGTGAGGTCTATACTAATCATAAAAGCCTCAAGTACATTTTTACTCAAAAGGAGTTAAATATGAGGCAAAGAAGATGACTCGAGTGTGAAACCCCAACATATGTAGGACTCAATGAGATGCATTGAACATATATACATGATTTATATGTGATGAAAATGAATTTTGAATGATTTTTGTTAATTATGCCACATTTTGAATTAAGGTTTCCATTGGAAACGGTGATTAAAAATTTAATCGCCGGAGCCCAAAGTGAGTCGGTATGACCTAAGGAGCTTAATGAGGATTTAAAGGTGATAAGGTGTCATGAATAATCATGTTAATAATCATGATTTAATTTATGGAGACTAAAATATAATTATGAAATTAAGGTGAAAAATGATAGAAAAATTCATAACTTGACGCCTACAAGGCGGATTTCGATAAAATTTGAAAGGTAAGCTCACGACGATAGGCCCAATATTTTAAATGGATTGGATTAAGGGAATCATGATGGGATTAGAGTGATAATTAATTATTTTTATCCCAAATTCAAAAGATAAATTCAAGTGGTCATAACTTGAGTTAGAAACGTCGGTTTGAGATGAAATTTGAAACGATGGAATAAAATTATGAAATCTATGATATGAATGGAATGGATTAAGCTAATTATCATGAGAAGTTACTTTCTTGGAGAGCAAGTAAAGTAGATTACTTAGGAGATAAGCAAAGAGGGCAATTTGGGAAAGGTAAAAATGAAATTTACAAAAATGCCCTAGGGGGTTGCTTAAGCACCAAGAAAAGTGACTTATAAAAAGGAAAAAAAGGGGAGAGCAAGCTACTGCACGTCCCAGCAGGGGGAGAAGGAGAGAGAGAAAGAGAGAGAAGGAGAGAGAGAAAGAGAGAGAAGGAGAGAGAAAAGAGAAGAAAAAGGGAGAAAAATGGAGATTTTCTCCAAGGGCAGCAGCTAGGGCACGTCCAACCCAGCAAGGAAAGAGAGAAAAGAGGAGGAAAAGAAGAAGGAAAAAGGGAAGGAGAAGCTCGGGAAGCTTGGGGCAAAGAATCGACGAAATCGGGTAAGTACCTGTTGAGTTAAGCCTTCTGACTTCCAAGTTTTCTTCTTAATATTGGAATCATGATTTTGAATCATAATAAACCCCTACATAAAGATTAATAACCTTCTATAATTGAGTATTGATTATGGGTTTTGCATATGTATTGAAAGGAGATGCAAATATGGGAGCAAAACCTAGAAGAAATGAGGCAGAAATCTAAAAAATGAAAGAAATAGTTAATGAACGAGTTTTAGCATGAAAAATTATGGTAAGACTCATGGGGTGATTAAAAAATGACCAAATTTTCAGATTAAAAGGATAAGAACATTATAAATTAAAAATCTGGGAAAATCAACCTGGACAGGGTTGCACGGGTGTCAGGATCAGCTGCACCAAATGATTTTTAATATTTTTTATACAAGGAATTTTGAGCTAAAAATTTTACAGGATATATAAGACATATGTAGGATCATAAGACCAAAATAAAAATTAGGTTTTTATGGATATAAATATACCCCATAATTAACGTGATTTGGACTGTCTGAAAATGGATGCTGCTGTCTAGCAAGGTAAAAATGCCAAAATAAATATAAATGCTTAATATTTTGTGCTGAAAATATTTATTTTGGTTAATTAATGAAGTTATTAAGGTATTATAGAAATTTTAGATCAAAAATAATTGATTTGATAATAATCCAAGATTTTGAGAGTTCAACATGTATGATTTCAGCATTATGGACAACTTAAGGAATAAATCAAGATAAATGTTAAATTCTAGGTTTTTGTGATAAAATTTGACTTCTAATGGGATATCAATCATGATTTAGTGTAATTCATATGATGATTTATGAATATATTTCTGATTTTATAAGGTATGGAACCTAGGGTTGCATATATGACTCGATTTTTCTATTTTTATGTTAAAAATGGTGTGGAATGAGATTAAATGATTTATGAAATTTATGTAGGGTAAAATACCCTAGGATTAGGTTACTATGGACTCCCAAAAGTATTTGGGAAGATAAGTCCCAAATCGGATTTTATGGATTTTATAAAAGATGTCCAAATGGGGTGAAAATGGGACCCGAAATGGGGAAATAAGTTGCTGTTTTGAGAAATGATTATTTATAAATGTTAAACATATGTTAATACCCTAAATTTGGGATAAGAAAAGCATGGTTTAAGGCTGGAAAATTCGGATTAAAAATCTGTTATGAACAATATGTCAAGTTAGACGTTGAAAGCATGAAAGGAGGGTGCCAAAGTAGCTGTTTTGGGAACCGTATGATGAATGGATTATAAATCCGAAATTAAACCCTAAATTATGTGTTAATTAAGGGGTCTAATCATTCTGGAATTAGAGACAAGTTGCTGTGTTAAAATTTTTTAAGAAACACATGATTTATATGTTGAGAAATGGACACCAAACTTGAAGAAGACCAGTAGTTTGCCACAAGGTCAAATGATGCTGACTAGGCAGACCAGAATGAAGATGTATGGGGACTCACTGTGTCTCAATACTAACTACATTTCTATACTTAAAAAAAATCAGCCATAAACCATCATCTTCAACTCTTGTTCAAGCATTTTCTCCCGCCACCTTCGACTCCACTTGCATGACAATATCACGACATCACTAGCTCTTCCCACACAAATAGACAAAACATCAATCAAATGTTAGTCAAAGTACTCATCAGGAATCCACACAGGCTTTTCTGAACTGTCACTCCAACAGTTCTTGCCAAGGATCTTTGACAGGAATCCAACAACTCTAGCACAATAACCAACAACGGTTGTCATTCCAAGCCATCACAGGTCGTTCAGAAGTATCCCAAAATGATTATAAATGAAGCTCTAAAGAAGAAAGAACCATCGAAATATTTCCAGAGCTCTCTCCCTGCTACGAAAATCTCCTCAAGCAATCTCCAAAGCCCTCTTTCTCTTTTTCTCTCTCTCAAAACCTATAATCTCTCTTACATTATAAACCTCTCCAAAACCTTTGTTGTAAGACGATCTTAAAGTTCTATTGAAGAAAACAAGTTGTTGATATAGAGCTTGATCCGTTCCTAAATTTGTAAGTTATTTCCAAAGTTATATTTCTAGCTTGTATTGTAAACTCTATCTTTTCAATCAAGTTGTTATTTTGCTTGCAAATCCATTTATTATTTTACGTGCATGTCATTATGACTAAATGGCTTTAAACTTATAAATTTTATTTCAAAACCTTGAAGACAATTTTAATGATGAACTAGCCTTGTTGGGAGTTATTCCAGACCACCTTCCTCTCATCCGAGGACAAATACAAAGACATAAAATTTATTATGAGATTCCTAAGAATATTAAGAGAAAGATAAAACCAACGCCCATACTGGTTTAGAAACTATACGGTCTCTGACTTAGAAGAAGACAAACGAGAATTGGAAAAATAATTGTCCAACTAAATAGTTACAAGATTTAAACAAGAATTAAAACTTCTAAGGTCTAAAAAGACAGAACTACAAACCTATTTAGAAAGCCGTCCACCTTAGAAATTTGATTCTAAGCTATATAGAGAACAAAGATTGTTGACTTATACGGTTTTGATGATAGACAAGTTAAGAATTTAATGCTAGAAATGTGTTGCTTGTATTTGATTCGTGATGAATGGTTGTAACAAGTTAGCATTGAATGGTTTTATGAATCTGTCGAGGTTTTTCTATAAAACTTCAGCAGTTTTGGTTTGCAACTTCAACTGATTTAGTTTCAAACTTCAACTGTTTTGGTTTAAAACTTCAACAGTTTTTGGGTTGAAACTTTAACAGTTTGCTTAGCAAGATAAATGGATAAGTGATTGGATGATGAAGTGACTAGTTTGAGGAGTTGTCCTGGGTTGTTACAGGTTGTTGAAAAAAATCCGATTGGTTGCGGATTTGGTGGAGAAAATCTCTCTTGGCGGTTTCTGTTTGTTAAGTTGTTACAGATTGTTGAGAAAAATCCAAACGGTTGCGGATTTAGTGGAGAAAATCTCTCTTGGCAATTGGAAGTTAAAAGCTATAAATAGACATTGAATTTCAACTGGAAATTCAATTCAGAGAGAACATTTTAAAAAGTGCAGATCTGTCTCAAGGAATTCTCTGTGATCCTCTGTCCATCTGTCAGAAGCAACATATTGAAGATCGTCGTGACCATTCTACTAAAAGTTTCATCTCCGTGCTTCTGTGCTATTAAATTGGTTGTAAGCTTTATTTCATTTTTATTTATTTTACCTTGAATTAGAGGTTATCTAATTCAAGAGGAAAGCTTTCATTGTGATTTGTGGAAAGCTTCACGTGCCACCTGGAGCCGTTTGTGTGATCCAGAAGACGATTGAGATCGTACCACTGTAACTTGAGTTCTAAGTTGACTAGTGGAAACCCGAGTCAAGGTGTTGACTTGGAGAGTGGAGTAGGTGTGTTAACCGAACCACTATAATTTGTGGTGTCTTCTTCGGATTATTTTTGTGGTGTGTGAAATTTATTCTGTTCCTTCTTAGATCACTCTTTGTGCTATTATTCCTTTCTTTTATCAGTTTCATACCGGCCTAACAATTGGTATCAGAGCGGTCTTTGAACTACTCCAAAGGATCATGACAACTGAGAAGAAAGTGGAGATTAGATATGGTGAAGGTCATTCCATAACCATACCACCATATTTTGATGACATAAATTACGGATATTGGAAATGTAGAATGCAGATCTTTATCATGGGTCAAGATTTAAAACTTTGGAAGGCTGTTTATAAAGGTGTTATTTTACCTGAAGATGATATAATTGAACCTAATGCACAACAAAATGAACAAATGCATTTAAATGCCAGAGCTCTAAATATTTTATATTGTGCACTTTGCCCATCTGAATTTAATAGGGTATCTGCTTGTGCCACAGCCAAAGAGGTTTGGGATACACTCATGGTAACACATGAGGGTACTTCTCAAGTTAAGGAGTCCAAGATAAATATGTTGATGCATGACTATGAACTTTTTATGATGAAATCTAATGAATCTATTACAGAGATATTTTGCAGATTCACCAACATAATTAATGCCTTGAAAGCACTTGGTAAGTCTATTGAGGCAAAGGAACAGGTAAAGAAGATATTGAGATCACTTTCTTCTTCTTGGACTGCAAAGGTTACAGCCATAGAGGAGGCTAAGGGTTTAACAACCATGTCTGTTGATTAATTAATAGGCTCTCTTATGACACATGAAATCATTATGAAGAAAAATGATGATAACGATAAAAAAGGTAAGAAGATAATTGGTCTCAAAGTTTCCTTTGATCATTCTGATGATAATTCAGGTGATGAAGATGAAGACATTGCTATGTTGACAAAAAAGATAAGACGGTTCATCATTCTAAATCGAAGAAATAACAACAACAACAACAATAAGAATGCAGCCACTAGAAGGATACAACGACGACCTTAAAAGAAAAGAGAACAGAAGGACCAGAGGAACGATTTTGAGAAAAGAGAAGGAGATAAAATAAGGTGTTATAGCTGTCAAGGTTTTGGACACCTTAAGAATGCATGCCCATCTTCTGTTGAAAAGAAAGATTTCAATAAAAGAAAAAATCAAAGCTATGGGGCATGGTGTGATAGTGATACTTCGCTATCAGTCACTTCAGGATCTGATGATGATCAAGCGAATCTTGCATCACATTTAGGATTTATGGTAGATAACGAAGATGAATCGAACATTCTGAGGTAAGTTATACAGTTGATCAATTAGAACAAGAATATGCTGAACTAGTTGGAGAATTTACCACTTTGTCAGATAAATATATAAAATTAAAAATTGATCTCAGATGTGAAAATGAAAAAAATATGAATTTGCAAATGCAAATAAAATCTCTTGCTGAGGAAAATGAAAATTTGAAAAATCAAATAAGAGAAAATAAAAAAAATAAATAATAGAAAGTTTGATAAAATTTTTAGAAATCAAAATGGAATTTGCAATTTTTGTTGTAATTTTGGACATTTTTCATATATTTTCCCAGTTACAAAACTGCAAACGTTTTGAGCAAAATTGGTTTGAAAACCTAAAATACATAATATTGATACTAACCAGTTTGGACCCATGAAATGGGTACCAAAACAGGAAAGTTTTTTTTTTTCTGTTTTGCAGGAATGCATGAAGTCAACTTGCCAAATAAGATGGTATATGGATAGTGGTTGTTCACATCATATGACCGGAAATAAAAATGCATTCAAGTTCTTAGAAATGCAAAATAAAGGTAAGGTTACTTTTGGAGACAACAATAAAGGTTTCATTAGAGGTATGGGTATGGTAAGTTGCGGAAGCATTGAAATAAATGATCTGTTTTATGTAGAAGGTCTTAAATACAATCTCTTAAGTATTAGTCAATTCTATGATAAAGGCATTGAAGTTGTGTTTAAGTCTGATATGTGTATAGTTCGTGATAATATGGGCAATAATATTTGTTGTGGAAAAAGGAATGGAAATGTGTATATTCTAGATCTTAATGTAGACCATATAAAGTGCTTATCTGCAGTAGATGATGAGATTCTGATTTAGCATAGAAGATTAGGACATGCAAACCTTTATACATTAAAGAAACTGCAAAAGTTTAATCTTGTTGAAGGTTTACCAAACTCAAAAATTAATTTAAAATATATTTGTGATATTTGTTAATTTGGTAAACAAAAGAAGGTTTCTTTCAAATCAAAAGATATTGTGTCAACAACAGAACCTTTGCAGTTACTGTATATGGATTTATTTGGACCTACACGGACTAAAAGTTTGGCTGGAAAATATTATGCCTATGTCATTGTCGATGATTTTTCAAGATATACATGGGTATTGTTCTTAGGAAGCAAAGATGAATGTTTTAATTTATTTTAAAAATTTTATCGCAAAATTCAAAACGAACGTGGATTGAAAATATTTACAATTTGAAGTGATCACGGAAGAGAATTTGACAATCATCATTTTACAAAATTTTGTGACAGTTTTGGAATAAATCATAACTTCTCAGCTCCTAGAACACCACAACAAAATGGAGTTGTTGAACGAAAGAATAGAACATTGATTGAAATGACTAGAACAATGTTAATTGATGCTGATTTGTCACATAACTATTGGGCTGAAGCAGTAAACACTGCATGTTTTATCATAAATCGTGTTTATATTCGTCCAATTTTAAAAAAAACTCCATATGAATTGTGGAAAGGTCGAAAGCCAAACATTGCATATTTTTATACTTTTGATTGTAAATGCTTTATACTAAATAATGGAAAAGATGACCTAGGTAAATTCGATTATAAAAGTGATGAAGACATTTTTCTTGGTTATTCTTCTTCCAGCAAAGCATACCGAGTCTATAATAAGCAAACTTGCACAGTTGAAGAGTCAATACATGTCACTTTTGATGAATCTAACACCAGGCCGAGAAAGGTTATTTTTTCAGATGAAGAAGAAAACATTCTTGACATACAGAAAACATCAAGAGATAAGGAAATGATAAGTGCAGGTAATGTTCTTAGAAAACCTCTAAATCTGTGAATACATAAGAATCATCCACTTAATCAGGTTATTGGCGATGTTTATGGCAAAGTCAAAACTCGAAATTCACTTCAAAATGTCTTGGGCCATTATGCTTTTATTTCTCACATTGAACCTAAAAAGGTTGATGAAACAATATCTGATGAAAATTGGATAATTGCTATGCAAGAAGAACTGGATCAATTTAAAAGAAACAATGTGTGGACACGTGTGCCTAAACCTAATGATCATCCAGTTATTGGTACAAAATGGATTTTTAGAAACAAACTTGACGAGTCTGGGATCATTGTTAGAAATAAAGCACGTCTAGTTACACAAGATTACTCTCAAGAGGAGGGTATTGATTTTGATGAGACTTTTGCACCTGTAGCTAGACTTGAAGCCATTAGAATGTTACTTGCATTTGCATCATTCAAAAATTTTAAACTTTTTCAAATGGATGTAAAAAGTGCATTCTTGAATAGTTTGATAAATGAAGAAGTTTATGTCAAACAACCACCAGGTTTTGAAGACCATGAACACCCTGATTATGTGTTCAAACTATCAAAAGCTCTCTATGGATTAAGACAAGCTCCAAGAGCTTGGTATGATAGACTTAGTGGGTTTTTAATAGAGAAAAAATTCAAAAGAGGCAAGGTTGATACTACTTTATTTATCAAAAATATTCACAAAGACATCTTGATTGTACAGATTTATGTGGATGATATAATTTTTGGGTCTACTAATGAGTTGTATTGTAAGGATTTTGAAAAATTGATGCAAAGTGAGTTCGAAATGAGCATGATGGGTGAGCTTACTTTCTTTCTGGGACTTCAAGTAAAACAAACAAAAGAAGGTATTTTTATCTCTCAAACAAAATATGTCAAGGAAATGTTGAAAAAGTTCAAAATGGAAAATGTAAAGCATATGTTAACCCCCATGAGTGCAAGCATAAAAATGGACAAGGATGAATTAGGTAAGCTAGTAGATCAAAGGTTATATAGAAGAATGATCGATTCACTTTTATATTTAACTGCCAGTTGACCTAATATTTTATTTAGTGTTTGTATGTGTGCACATTTTCAGTCAAATCCAAAGGAATCACACATGAGTGCTGTTAAACGAATATTTAAATATCTTGTTGATTCACCCAACTTGGGCATTTGGTATCCTAGAGAATCTACTTTTACCTTAATTGGATATTCAGATGCTGATTTTGCAGGTTATAAAGTGGATAGAAAAATACAAGTGGTACTTGTCAATTTTTGGGTGGTATGATTATATCATGGTACTCTAGGAAACAAAGCTCAGTTGCATTATCGACTGTAGAGGCTGAATATATTGCTTGTGCTAGTTGTTGTGCCCAAATTTTGTAGATGAAACAACAATTGTGTGATTATGGGTTGTCATATATAAAAGTTCCAATTAGATGTGACAACACAAGTGCAATAAATTTGTCTAAAAATCCTGTACAACATTCACGCACTAAACATATTGAGGTAAGACATCATTTTTTAAGAGATCATGTATCACGAAATGAAATTTCTATTGAATTTATTCCCACGGAAGATCAACTGGCAGATATTTTTACAAAACTACTTCCCTCTGAAAAATTTCTTCACATAAGAAGGGAATTGGGTGAAATTGATCCTTTTTCATAACACATGCATTTATATAAATATTATATCATGTGGTTGATAATTTTCAAATTATATATTTATCTGCCAATTTTAGTTTTATTTTTAAATAAAGTTTTTTTAATAAAGAGTTTTTTTAAAAAAATGTTAAAAAATGGCAAACCAAGGTAAAATATTTAATAAGATCAACCGTTTAATAAAATTATTTTTTTAAAAACAAAAACTCTTTAAATAAAACTGTTTAATAAGATCAACCGTTCAATCAAAATGTTTTAAAAAAAACTGTTTAAAAAATAGACAGAAAAATGAACGGCAAATGTCGTTCAAAGCAAAAAAAAAGCAAAAGTAAGAACGGAAAACAGATAAGATAAAAAAAACACAAAACAAAAAAAACCAAAAGGACAAAAAGGAACAGCAAAGGCCGTTCAAACCAAAAAAAAAGAAGAAAAAAAGAAAACATTAAAAATCCAATAAAAACAAAAAAAACCAAAAACCAAAAACCAAAACCCAAAACAATGGCAAAAAAAGGAACATTTTTTTTAAATGGGTTAACAGAAGCATTGATTTCAAGGGTTTAAAAAAAACAAAACAAAAAGGCAAAGGTACGGGTTGCAAAGATTTAAAAAAAAAACAAAACTGTACAACCTAAAGCAACGGTTTTATAAAAAAAACTAGAAAACGACAAAACCAAAAAGCAAAGCATGAAAAAAAGACAAAAAACAAAAAAAAGAAAGAACGGCAAATGCCGTTCAAAACAAAAAAAAACAAAAAAACAAAAAAGCAAAGCAAAAGGAGGCAAAATCATCGTACTTGGCAGGCAACTTATTACGGAGCATCTTCTCTCTCCTCCATAAATTCATGTATCCTCTTCACTCTCCCTTCTATTCACGTCTTCTCTTCTTTTTCCACTTCAGGTTACTTCTCTCCCATTCACATCTCTTCTTTTCTTTCTCCCAACCATACGCAGTCCAAAATTCTCATCCTTTTTTTTATGGATTTTTTTAGCCTCCACAATCTGGATATTTTGATTTTTGAAAATCGAATCCCTAGCTTCCTAACCAAGTTTCAAATCTTCTGTTTTGATTTTTGAAAATCAAAATTTTCTCTCTCTCTCTCTCTCCCCTCTCCCTCTTTCCAGCATTTGCTCTATTACAAAAAAAAACCATCTCACTAATCCATTCAATTCCATTTTGTATTCACTGTGATGGCTCAAAAAGGTGGCGCACAGGCTGGGAAAAAGCACTCTTATGAGGAAAAAGGAAAGCGAAAGGCGGATTCAACACCCTCGGATCCTCCATCCACTCATCGATGTCAAAGTTCCGGCATCCATATCAATGAGAATGCAAACCCATCTCCAAAAGTTTCAAATTTTCGCCACCCGTTTGATGAAGATACTTATGTGGGTAAATTTTCACATCGAATATTTACCAAAGGTAAAAAGGTGGATTTTTAATTTTTTGGTAAAGAGCTGTTTGGATTTGTGCATTGGTTGAAAGAATACGTACTTCTTGAATTTCTGAAGAAAGACTTTCATATCTATTCGGATCTTATGAAACACTTTTATTTCAACTTAGCACTGGAAGGCACTACTTATACATCCTTTTTGAGAGGAATTGAAGTTAGTTTCATAGAAGAAGAGTTTGTTGGGTGTATGCTTTTACCAACTCATGTCACTGGTTCATATGAAGACATCGATTTTGAGGAGGTTATCTTCTATTTTACACAGAATGAATCGTTAAGTCAGCAACAATATAATTTTACAAATAAGGAATTTTCTAAATTGGATTATAAATTGCTACATTTGGTTGTTGCACATTATTTTCTACCTAAATGGGGAGGATATGATATAGTTACACTTGATGATTTGGAATTAATGTGGGCAATTGTGAAAAACAAGCCTTATAACATTGCTAGTGTGATGTTATCTTATATGCCGTCACAGAAAAAGATAGAAAATAAAAGTTTGCCCTATGCTATGTATTTAACAAGGCTATTTCAGAATTTCAACATTGATTTGAGAAGAGAAGCGGCTATCAAACTAACAACCTATGATGTGATAAATGAATCTACACTCAAGCGTATGCGGTATACTCGTATTGGTGATGGTGAATGGGTTGTCAATTTAGACTTACATGCAGCAGGTCATCAGTCTCCTCCACAACAACAAAGGGTTTTTGTTCAAAGCGATGCTCCGGATATTGGACTTGGTCGAAGACAAGATGGACAAGATGGTTACTTGGGTGGTGATGGACATCATGGATATCAAGGTGGTTCTCCTAGAGATGCTAAATTTGAAAATGAGCCGATCCCACATTCGCCTTTTCATGATAGTGCAATAGTAGAAGTCAATTCTTCAACTCAAAAGCCTACTGACTCGCCTCACATTTCGCCTACCAATCCAACTCCTCAAGTGGGCACCGCTTTTTCTAAACCCGATTGTGCACCTCAATCTTCAGCAGGTATACCCCTTCAACCATATTCTATCATTGTTGATTTCTCTTCTCTCCAATCCTTTTTAGAATATAATTTTCAGCAACTAAATTCTAGAATGGGAACTGACGAGCTGCGTATATGTCAACTAAAATGCTCCCTATTTACGCAAGTATACATGCCGTATCAAGTAATAAAGAGTGAGTAAAGTATAGTTCCCAAGAGGAATTGTTAACCAAAATTATTAATTAGTTAAACTGCTTTCGATGGGTGGAAAATTCTGAGTTTATGATTTAACTAAACTAACAATTGTAATGAGAAATTAGAGTAGAGATTACGAGACTACTGGTTACTAGAAACGAGTTTACTGATTAGGGATGACAGATGGATAGCTCGGAACCCTTAATCTAAACTATATTGCTTTGGTTCTTTTTAATTGGATTGCATATGGATTTACTAGCTCAAGTTCATGTATCTTTATATATGTCTTCCAACATTATATGAAGCTAATTACACCCTTTTTAATTGCTATGTTCCTATGCCATTAAATAAAGTGAAATTGATAAGTTCATAACCTGTATAATGACTACACAAGGTTTAACGGTATATTCATATCCGTTAAATAACTCCCCTTACAAAAGGTAGAAATCTATGCCTTGCACATGGATCTGGCAAAGATTTTTCTCTTCCAAGGATAAATCAAGAAATTAAATTATATTACAAGGTAGCTACTCTTGTAAAAAGCATTAAATCCACACATGTAAAGGTAAATCATACACAGTCATATATAAAATCAAATATTCATTCCTGAATATTCTAAGAACCAGGAATCAATATAGTTTAGAATTCAAATCATCCTAACTCTCCATCTAATGGAAGTTTAGTTCAAAGACATGATTTCAACATCCATTACATCAATGTAAAAAGTATCCATGAAAGTAGAGAAAGAAAAGTGAAGAGAAATAGAAAAAACTGTTTTCCGGCAGTTTCCACCAATGGGGTTGAATTCTCTCTTGAATCCGTGCTTTGATCGCGACTTCCTCTTTCTCTGGCTTGGAAATTCATCTCTGGTCTCTCTCTCTCTCTCCCTCCTCCTCGCGCGCGAACCCCCTAGAAACTATTTATAGAGTCCCTTTGTGCAGCTTACGCACTGAAATTTGCACGTATGGATGCGTATTGGTGCCTAGGCCCCAACTCTCTGTGTGTTGGGCAACTTGGACACATTCTGTAAACCCTAGGAGTCCATGCTTCGGTGCCTAGGCGCCAACTCCCTGGACTTTCATGGCTTGGAGCTTCTCCTTGACACATTGTGGTTGATCATGCCTGGCGCCTAGGCGCCAACTCCCCGGAAGCAGTGGCTTCAAAAACTTCTGAACTTTGCCTAAAAAATGGCCTAAGCATGTAGGGTGGCGCCTGGGCGACAACCTCCTACCTCTGACTTGTCTCAATCTGCATTCGGATCGCCCACTTTGACTTCATATGTCTCGTCCTTCCTGTAAAAGATGGAAAAACTAAGTAAATGAACTAAAAATGCCTAAATAATGCTAAAAATGCCTAAAAACTAAATAATGTTCCTAAAATGCAAAGCGAGTGAAAATTAAGCTAAATGGATGCAAATTGAACCTAATCTCTCGAACTAATGCCCAGAACAAGTCTAAAATTGGCCATGATAACTCGTAAAAATGCGAGTTATCACTCCCCCAAACTTAAATATTGCTAGTCCTCGAGCAACACATGCAAACAGTATGACTGAATGACTGAATGAATCAATGAATGAATGCCGACTCTGTCAACTCCGTTTGCTTCTTGTTACGCTTTGATCAATCCACTTATCTATTTCACAAGGTCCAGATTAATTTAACTTGAAAAATCCTTCCTTACACAAACAAGGCATGCATTTTCATTTTCAAACTAAGTTATATGTGGATGCTAAGATTCCATAGTACAAAGTCATAATTCAACACGTTAATCTTCCATTCGATCAGAAAATTGGTTAGAAAATTAATGAACACAAGCAAACCAAGGATTAAGCTAAATACACTGGTCACAGACAATGGTGTCAACTCACTGGATTCAATTTCTACAAACTGCTCGTTCTTTTTTCCCCCCAAACTTATTGCAAAAATTCTCCTCACCATGTTTCAGGATATCTGGAGATCTTTTTTTTTGGTTCCCCTCACCATATTTCAGGTTATCTAGGGAGAATTTTGATTTTAAAGCGTTATTATTGTGATTTTCTATTGCTTTTTATGCGAACCTTGCTATTGTTGATGCCAAGTCCCGGTTACTCAGCTTAGGTCAACCACCCCCTTTTATTTTTTTGATGCCTTGTTAAGGGTACTGAACATATTTGAGTAATTCCTGTGAAATAATACCATTTTTGAAACCATTAAAATACTTGGTCAGCATTTATTTAATTCAATTCTCATCATCTCGGTCTGAAAGATATGTTTGCAATTGAATTAGAACAATGTATTATGAAATTCCTTTTAATTCTTTCACATGTTAATTTCAACCTGCTTTTATACTTGGTTTTTAATCTGAATTGCCTATTCTTTCATGAATTCAGTTTCAAGTCAAAATTAATCACAACCTTATACATTTTCAAAATAAGATGGATTGAAACTTTCATTAACTAGAATTGACATTCATGCAACATAAAATAAAACATGAAAAGTTGAAAAACTCACATAAAATAAAATATGCAAAACTAAACTATGGTTGAGAATTATACACTCCCCAAAACTTGAGAGATGCATTGTCCTCAATGCATGATGACCTAAAATGAACTAATAATGAAAATACAATGAAAAGTAAAAATAAAAGAAAAATAATATGAAAGGACTGGGACTCCCTTATGAATCGGACTCCGTCGCGTCCTCGTCGTCACTGTCATTAGGCTGGGGCTGGGACTGCTGCTCGAAGCAGGCTCGGACCATGATCTCTTCGAAACTAAGCTCCAACTCACCAAAAACAAAAATCAAAATAAAAATGAGTGATGGGTTGCCTCCCATCCAGCGCTGAGTTTATCGTACTCCACTCGACATTCTCACTGTTCAATCCTCTTTCAGTTCCACCACTTCCTTGCAATGCTGAAAATCATCTCCCATATAATGCTTAAGACATTGCCCATTCAGTGCAAAACTATTGCTAGATGATTCGTTGAATATTTCCATTGCTCCATGTCCAGTTGCCTTTATCACCACGAACGGACCCGACCATCTAGATTTGAATTTCCCTGGAAATAGTTTCAATCTTGAATTGAAAAGCAAAACTCTCTGACGTGGCTCGAATTTTCGTGTTAGAATCTTGTTATCATGTCATTTCTTCACCTTTTCTTTATAGATCTTGGCGTTTTCATAGGCTTGCATTCAAAATTTGTCCAACTTGTTGAGTTGCAGTAATCGGCGTTCCTCTACTTGTTGCATGTCCAGGTTTAGTTTTTTAATTACCCAATACGCACTGTGCTCCAGCTCCATCGGTAGATGACAGGCTTTTCCTTAAACCAGTTGGTATGGAGACATACCAAATTGAGTTTTATAGGCAGTTCGATACGCCCATAGTGCGTCGTCTAGTTTGACGGAACAGTCTCTGCGAGATGACCCGATTGTTTTCTCTAGAATTTACTGCAATTTCCTATTGGCCAACTCGACCTGTCCGTTAGCTTGCGGATGATAAGCTGTCGTCACCCTGTGGTGCACTCCGTATTTGTGTAGAATTGCCATGAACTGCCGGTTACAGAAATGAGATCCTCCATCACTAATGATCACCCGTGGCGTGCCAAAATGAGTAAAGATGTTATTCTTGATGAATTTGAGAACTGTTTTAGCATCGCCTGCTTGAGTCAGAATCGCTTCTACCCATTTGGAAACATAATCAACAGCAACCAGAATGTATTGGTTTCCAAAGGATGGAATAAATGGGCCCATGAAGTCGATACCCTAGACATCAAATATTTCTACTTCAATGATATTAATGAGAGGCATCTCGTGTCTTTTGGAAATATTACCTGTCCGTTGGCATCGATCGCACCTTTTTACATAAAAATGGGCGTTTTTAAATAGAGATGACCAGTAGAATCCCGATTGAAGTATTTTTGCCGCAGTTTCGTTTCCTTGGAAGTGGCCCCCATACGGAGATGAATGACAGTTTTACAGTAATGATTCCTGTTCACACTCTGGAATACATCTCCGATATAACCGATCTGGGTATTGCTTGAACAGATATGGATCATCCCAGAAATAAAATTTAACGTCGTGGAGAAACTTCTTCTTTTGGTGTGAATTCAACCCTGGAGGCAACATTCCGCTGGCGATGTAATTAACGAAGTCTGCATACCATGGTGGACTGCCTGGGGAAATAGAGAATAGCTGCTCATCCGGGAACATTTCCCGAATTTGCTCCGTATCGTGAGCTAACTGGGGTCCTTCAAGGCGGGATAGATGGTCAGCGACCTGATTTTCAGCTCCCTTCCGGTCTTTGATTTCAAGGTCGAATTCTTGTAGCAGTAAGACCCATCGAATCAAGCATGGTTTTGCATCCTTTTTCTCGATGAAATATTTGATGGCTGAATGGTCTGTGTAAACGATCACTTTGGTGCCCACCAGATAAGCTCTGAATTTGTCAAATGCAAATACCATTGCTAGCAGTTCCTTTTCGGCTGTAGTATAATTCATTTGTGCCTCGTTCAAGGTTTTTCTAGCGTAATAGATGGAGTGAAAAATCTTGTTCTTCCGCTGTCCCAATACTGCTCCCACTGTGTAGTCGCTTGCATCGCACATCAATTTGAATGGGAGGTTCTATTCTGGAGAAATAATAATTGGTGCAAATACCAATTTCTTTTTCAGCTCCTGGAATGTTTCCATACATTCGCTAGTGAATTCGAATGACATATCTTTCTCGAGTAGCGAACATAACGGCTTGGCTATCTTTGAGAAGTCTTTTATGAATCGCCTATAGAATCCTGCATGTCCTAGAAAACTGCGAATGCCTTTGACTGAGGTGGGTGGGGGCAATTTCTCGATCGTCTCAATTTTAGCTTTGTCCACTTCAATTCCCTGTTTAGAGACCCTATGACCAAGTACGATGCCCTCCTGCACCATAAAATGACATTTTTCCCAGTTAAGAACCAGGTTCGTATCTTCGCAACGCTGGAGCATCTTCGATAAGTTGGTTAGGCACTCGTCGTAAGAATTTTTAAATACCGAGAAACCATCCATGAATACCTTTAGGAAATCTTCTACCATGTCAGTGAAAATGGCCATCATATAGTGCTGAAATGTGCTTGGAGCATTGCATAGGCCAAACAACATTCGCCTGAATGCGAACGTGCCATGAGGACATGTGAATGTGGTCTTTTCTTGGTCCTCCGGTGCTATCGTAATTTGATGATAACCTGCATAGCCGTTCAGGAAGCAATAGAATTCACGTCCCGCTAACCTGTCCAGCATCTGATCAATGAATGGAAGCGGGAACTGATCCTTTCGGATAACTTTATTCAGCTTGCGATAATCCATGCAAACTCACCAACCAGTAACTGTCCTGGTTGGGATTAGCTCATTGTTTTTGTTGGAGACGACTGTCATACCACCTTTCTTCGGGACGCACTGCACCGGGCTAACCCAAGAACTGTCGGAGATAGAGTATATTACACCTGCATCTAACCATTTGATAATCTCCTTTTGACCACCTCTTTCATGATCGAGTTTAGCCTTCTCTGCGCTTCGATAGATGGCTGGGAATTCTCTTCCACTTGAATCTTGTGCATGCAAAAGGATGGGCTGATGCCTCTGATGTCTGCTATGGTCCATCCTATGGCCCTTTTGTGATCTCTGAGCACTCTGAGCAGTTTTTTTTTCTTGCACGGGATCAAGTGCAGAAGAAATAATCACCGGGAGTGAGGATTATGCTCCCAGGAGTGCATATCTAAGGTGCTTTGGCAAGGGTTTCAGCTCCAAAATAGGCGGCTCTTCGATTGATGGCTTCAATTGTTTAAAAGACTCCGGCTTGAGCTCCAGCGATTTAAATTTCTATGGGTATCGTGGGAATGTCGGAGGTTGCTGCAAATAATGTATCATTTCTACCAAATTTGCATCAGATTCATTGACTTCCCCAAGCAACGATGCTTCTAGGATGTCCTTAAAAGCTGAGATTTGGAATTCGGCTTGAATTGCTGAGTCCACCATGTTAATCATTAGACATTCCTCTGGGTCATTTGGTAACTGCATCACCTTGAACATGCTAAAAGTAACATGTTCGCTCTTAACTTGCATGGTTAGCTTTCCAACCTGTACATCGATGATGGCTTTACCCGTTGCGAGGAGGGGTCGACCCAAAATGATTGGCACATCTCGATCTTCTTCATAATCTAGGATAATAAAATCAGCTGGAAAGATGAACTTGTCCACCTTGACAAGGACATCCTCAATAATACCTTCCGGATATGTGATGGATCGATCTGCCAGTTGTAGCGTCACTATCGTAGGTCGGGCTTCCCCAAGGCCCAATTTTCTGAAAATGGACTTGGGCATGAGATTAATACTGGCTCCCAAGTCGCATAGGGCTCTCCCGAAGTACTGGTCTCCAATCGTGCATGGGATGGCGAAACTCCCTGGGTCCTTGAGTTTAGGAGGCAGCTTCCTCTGCACCCTCACACTGGTTTCCTCTGTTAACGCCACTGTCTCGAATTCCGTCAACCGCCTTTTCTTTGATAGCACGTCTTTCATGAATTTGGCGTAGCTAGGCATCTATTCTAAGGCTTCGACGAGAGGTATATTAATATACTGCTGCTTTAATACCTCTAAGAACTTCTTAAATTGGCCCTCCTTTTTAGTCTTTTCGAATCGCTGAGGAAATGGAGGAGGCGGCCTTGGATTCATGGTGATTTCAGCGTCCAGTTGCTTGTGGGTAGTAACTGGTTCTTTTGGCTCCTGTGACTGCTGAATCAGAGGATTAGTGGGTTTAGTCACCGATTCTGGTGGAGTTGCATCAGGTAATTGCTTTTCACTACGCAATGTGACTGCTTGAACCTGTTCTTTGCTTTTTCCCTTCGAGTTTTGCTCGGTGTCGCTCAGCAACGATCCTTGGGGTCGGTTGTTCAGGGCTGAGGCCAGTTGGCCTATCTGAGCTTCCAGGTTCCCGTTCGTCGTGATCTGGGATTGCATGAATTGCATAAAGAGGTTTTCCAGATCAGATTTCTTCTCTTCTCGCGGTGGTGGATTGAACTGCATTGGTCTTACAGGCTGTTGCTGTGGGGGCTGCTGCGAGAATCCAGGCGTCTGATTCGGCCTCGTCTAGTTGTTCCATGAGAAGTTGGGATGATTTCTCCAGCCTGGGTTGTAGTTGTTTCCATACTGATTCACTAAGTTTCTCTAGAAATTTCCCACGTAATTAATGAACTCCGGGTTGGCGGCACATTCATCATTGGGATGGCCGAATTCGCCACACCAAGTGCAAATGTCTGTTGTTGTCGACTGATGTGGTGTAGACGCCCCTAGCGCGCTGACGTTGGCTGGCCTAGATAAATTCTGAATTTGCCAAGATAAAGTGTCGATGTGGGCCTTTATTGACAAAACTGCGTCCAGCTGGAGTAGACCCCCACTTTGGCTTCTGTTAGATGGCAGTTGATAAGTATTGGCCGCCATGTTTTCGAGTAGGGCGTATGATTCTTGATAGCTTTTCCATAGCAAAGAACCGTTCGATGAAGAATCCACCATGTGACGGGTGGAATCCTGGAGACCGTTATAGAAAATCTGAATTTGGACCCACGATTGTATTCCATGATGCGGGCATTTTTGGAGCAGGTCTTTGAAGCAATCCCACGCCTCTGATAGGGTCTCCTCTCCGTGTTGCTTAAATGATATTATATCCATCCTCAGCTTGGCTAACTTGGCAGGTGGGAAGTATTCCTCCAGGAATTTCTGTGCCAAGTCGTTCCATGTGTTGACGGAGTTTGGGGGCAAAGAGTCTAGCCACTCCAAAACTTGATCACGCAGAGAAAATGGAAATGTCTGAAGCCATATTGCCTCGTCGGAGACTCCATTTTGCTTGAAAGTGTTCATAATCTGCAGAAAATTCCGTAGATGGCGGTGCGGGTCTTCAAATGCTAGACCTCCGAACTGCCCAATAGACTGGAGCATTTGAAAAATTACCGGTTTGATTTCAAAATTGTTGGTGTTGATCGGAGGAGGTGCAATGCTAGTTTGAATGGCATTCTGGCCAAGCGCAATCAGATCCCAAATGGGTTGGTCCAAATAATCTTGAGGTGGATGATTTGTGATCTTAATACTTTGGTTTTCCTGTTGCTTTGCGTGAACATTTTCATTTTGGTTCTCGATGCGCTCCATCGTATGCTATCGGTTTCTAGCCTCCCTGCTCTTGCGACGCCTTCTCAAATAGGTTCGTTCGGGTTCCGGATCAAAAGGAATAACAATCTCCTTTCCGGCTCTGCTTTGGCGCATGCAATATGAGATAACTCTATGAAAACTAGTGAAATTGAACTAGCAGAAAAAGAAATTCTAAACTAAAAGATATTATGAAAATAAACTATTCTATAGAATTATACAAGAAAGCAATAAAACTAAAAATAATTGGCTAAACAGTTCCCCGGCAATGGCGCCAAAAACTTGACGAGCTGCATATATGTCAACTAAAATTCTCGCTATTTACGCAAGTATACGTGTCGTGTCAAGTAATAAAGAGTGAGTAAAGTATCGTTCCCACGAGGAATTGTTAACCAGAATTATTAATTAGTTAAACTGCTTTCGATGGGTAGAAAATTCTGAGTTTATGATTTAACTAAACTAACAATTGCAATGAGAAATTAGAGTAGAGATTACGAGACTACTGGTTACTAGAAACGAGTTTACTGATTAGGGATGGCAGATGGATAGCTCGGAATCCTTGAATCTAAACTATATTGCTTTGGTTCTTTTTAATTGGATTGCATATGGATTTACTAGCCCAAGTTCATGTATCTTTATATATGTCTTCCAACATTATATAAAGCTAATTACACCCTATTTAATTGCTATGCTCCCATGCGATTAAATAAAGTGAAATTGATAAGTTCATAACCTGTATAATGATTACACAGGATTTAACGGTATATTCCTATCTGTTAAACAACTCCCCTTACACAAAAGTAGAAACCTATGCCTTGCACATGGATCTGATAGAGATTTTCCTCTTCCAAGGAGAAATCAAGCAATTAAATCATATTACAAGGTAACTACTCTTGTAAAAAGCATTAAATCCACACATGCAAAGGTAAATCATACACAGTCATATATAAAATCAAATATTCATTCCTGAATATTCTAAGAACCAAGAATCAATATAGTTTAGAATTCAAATCATCCTAACTCTCCATCTAATGGAAGTTTAGTTCAAAGACATGATTTCAACATCCATTACATCCATGTAAAAAGTATCCATGAAAGTAGAGAAAGAAAAGTGGAAAGAAATAGAAAAAATTGTTTTCCGGCGGTTTCCACCAACGGGGTTGAATTCTCTCTTCAATCCGTGCTTTGATCGCGATTTCCTCTTTCTCTGGCTTGGAAATTCGTCTCTGGGCTCTCTCTCTCTCCCTTCTCGCGCGCGAACCCCCTAGGAACTATTTATAGAGTCCCTTTATGCAGCTTACGTACTGAAATTTGTGCGTACGGATGCCTATTGGCACCTAGGCGCCAACTCTCTGTGCGCTGGGCAACCTGGACACATTCTGTAAACCCTAGGAGTCCATGCTTCGGCGCCTAGGCGCCAACTCCCTGGAAGTAGTGGCTTCAAAAACTTCTGAACTTTGCCTGAAAAATGGCCAAAGCACGTAGGGTGGCGCTTGGACACCAATGGTGCCTAGGAGTTAACCTCCTGCCTCTGACTTGTCTCAATCTGCATTCGACTCGCCCACTTTGCCTTCATATGTCCCGTCCTTCCTGCAAAAGATGGAAAAACTAAGTAAATGAACTAAAAATGCCTAAAAAATGCTAAAAATGCCTAAAAACTAAATATGTTCCTAAAATGCAAAGCGAGTGAAAATTAAGCTAAATGGATGCAAATTGAACCTAATCTCTCAAACTAACGCATAGAACAAGTCTGAAATGGGCCATGATAACTCGTAAAAATGCGAGTTATTAGGAACCATTGAAACTAAACTAGAAACTTTAACCCATGATTTTCATGAGTTCAAGCATGAAACTATCACTTATTTTTCTCATACACAAGAAAGCATCACCACTGTTGCATCCACTATAGCTACTGCCACACCAATGGTGAGAAATTCAATTTCAACAATGATGCAACAATTTGAATTTGCTATTGGCAGCTTGTGTGAGGATAGTAGACAGTTAGGTGCTACTATGAGAGATTTAAGAGATAACACTGATAGAATATGTTTGACTATTGGTTTATCCGAACTGAATGAGATTCTTCAAGAGATTTCCAACAACAATCGTCGTCATGCTATGGGTTTGTCCCCTGAACAACCATCCAGACCGCACCCTCCTAGAAAAGAGTCATATGAGTTTCAAGTTCCACCCCATTTTTGAAGATCCAAACCTTCCAAATCCAGCAAAACCAAGGGTCAATCATCCAAATCCTCCAACTATTCATCCTCTCATATTCATTTATCGGATTCCGATGATGAGTAAGGCTTAAGTTTCATGCAGGTGATTTTGATTCATATGATAGAAAATAGATAATTTTTTTGGGTGTTTTGGTGACTTCGAAATTTTATTTTTTATTTTTTATTAGCAAAAAAATAATATTGGCAGACATTTATATGATTTATTTTTATCATAAACATGATATCATGCATATTGATGCATTTAGTTAGATTTATTCTCCAGTTTTGCATTTGAGTTTTCTTTTTCAATAAGGCTATTTGATATTTCTTCCTTGTTGCTTTTTGTTAATGACAAAAGGGGAGAAAATGACATGAATGATTGGGATCATTAAAATAGGGAGAGTTTTGATTGGAAATTTCATTATATTCTTAACATGTCACTTGTGATTTGTCATCATTAGAAAGGGGGAGAATTGTTGACTTATATTATTTTGATGATAGACAAGTTAAGAATTTAATGCTAAAAATGTGTTGCTTGTATTTGATTCGTGATGAATGGTTGTAACAAGTTAGCATTGAATTATGTTATGAATCTGTCGAGGTTTTGCTAAAAAACTTCAGCAGTTTTGGTTTGCAACTTCAACTGATTTAGTTTCAAACTTCAACTGTTTTGTTTTGAAACTTCAACAGTTTTTGGTTGAAAGTTTAACAGTTTGCTTAGCAAGATAAATGGATAAGTGATTGGATGATGACGTGGCTAGTTTGAGGAGTTGTCCTGGGTTGTTGAAAAAAATCTGATTGGTTGCGGATTTGGTGGAGAAAATCTCTCTTGGCGATTTCTGTTTGTTAAGTTGTTACAGGTTGTTGAGAAAAATCCGAACGGTTGCAGATTTAGTGGAGAAAATCTCTCTTGGCAATTGGAAGTTAAAAGCTATAAATAGACAATGAATTTCAACTGAAAATTCAATTCAGAGAGAACATTTTAAAAAGTGCAGATCTGTCTTAAAGTATTCTCTGTGATCCTCTGTCCGTCTATCAGAAGCAACATATTGAAGATCGTCGTGACCATTCTACTAAAAGTTTCATCTCCGTGCTTGTGTGCTATTAAATTGGTTGTAAGCTTTATTTTATTTTTATTTATTTTACCTTGAATTAGAGGTTGTCTAATTCAAGAGGAAAGCTTTCATTGTGATTTGTGGAAAGCTTTACGTGCCACCTGGAGCCGTTTGTGTGATCCAGAAGACGATTGAGATTGTACCACTGTAACTTGAGTTCTAAGTTGACTAGTGGAAACCCGAGTCAAGGCGTTGACTTGGAGAGTGGAGTAGTTGTGTTAACCGAACCACTATAATTTGTGGGGTCTTCTTTGAATTATTTTTGTGGGGTGTGAAATTTATCTTGTTCCTTCTTAGATCACTCTTTGTGCTATTATTTCTTTCTTTTATCAGTTTCATACGGGCCTAACAAAGACGAATACTTTATAAATATCAAGTTAAGATTAAAACTCTAGAGAAACAAATTAAAAGCTTTCTCTATTAACAATGACTAGACAAATTCATCAATTAAGTAGAGAACTAAATGCTCCAAGGCAAAGAAGAATTGAACTTGAAAATCATTTAAGAAGATTATTACCTCATCAAGTCTATGGTAGACTCTATAAACAGTTGCACGAAAATTATCGTAGGATATCTCTAGCAATAAAACAGAAATAAAAACTCATAGAATATCTCTTAGGCTAGCTTCTGTGACATTTGCAAAACATGGGATACATTTGATCCTAGAAGCGGACTCATGTAACCCCTTCAAAATCTAAGATTTTGATCATTAATAGAAAATCCAATCCATTCATTGTATTTAACATTTGTTTATCTAGGAGACAAGTTTCATCCCAATCAAATATACTTAAGGGCCACATTTGTTCAAATATATATATATATATATATTCATGTGTAAATTATGAAAAATGCTTAGATCTATTTACACAGGTAGTAAAATGTAATAATACTTTATAGAATAATTTATTCACATAGAAATGATATTTTGGACGGTTTAGATGTCAAAAATACTACTTTAAAATTGATATTTTAGTATTTTTCATAATTTACACATGAATATATATATTTTCTAACAAATGTGACATATAAACATACTTGATTGGGATGAAAATTGATTCCTTAGATAAATAAATGATGTTAAATATAATGAATGGATTAAATTTTTTTTATCAAAGATCAAAATTATAGATTTTGAAGAGGTTACATGGAACACCTTATATGTAACCTAGTTACATAGAAACAAGAATATATATATATATAGGGCTCTGCTTCTATGTAACCAGGTTACATAGAAGTGGACCCATGTAGTACAAATTCAATGTAATAAAATAATTTGATGTAAATAACAACTTTAAAGAAGTTTTTTTCAACATATAAACCACTTGCTATAAAATTTATACACGAATAAATGATTGTATAAAGTTTCATTATATTCTAATAAGTATGGGACCCCCTTTTTGGGCAAATTTACTACTATTCCGGTGTAGTTGCGCTGCACCAGAACAACTCTCCCTATATATATGCACCATTATGTTATGGTGCATTTGGCTCAAAATAGGCTTTACATGCATTTAAATGTATTTATACTTTATATAATAATTTGTGATACCCAGACCCATTAAGGACCATACATGTAAATTAGGCATGCAAATTTGAAATTATTATATTATTCAGTCGATTGAATGATTTTAAGGCCGATGATTAAGAAAGGTGATTAAATTAATCACCATAGCTCAGTGTGGATTAGTGTGACCCAATGAGGTCTAGGAAATGAGGATAAGTCATGAATAATTATCTCACACATTATGATTTAATTAATAGAAATTATGATGATAATTATGGATTTGATGTGATAAATGTTAGAAAATTCGTAACTTGACGCATATAAGGCGGAATGACGTGAAATTTGAAGGATGAGTACATGATGATGTGCTCTACCGTATGAATGGAATGGATTATAAAAATCATGAGTTAATTAGGGTGATAATTATTTAATTTCATCCAAATTCAAAAGACAATTTCAAATGGCCATAACTTATGCTAGAAAGGTCATTTTGAGATGAAATTTTTCATGAATGGTTAAAATGATATGATTAATCATATGGATGGGTTTGATTAAGCTAATTATCAAAAAAAATTCTTAATGACAAATGGACAAAAGTGGTTGACTTTGTTGGTCCCGAGTTAATGGCAATTACCCAAAAGGGGAGGGGTGAATTGGGTATTTAAAATTTTCAACTTAAACATAAACTTTACCCCAGATTAATCTAGTCCCCTTTATGAAGAAACAAAGTGGAAAACAATATAGTGTAGAGAGCAGAAATAAAAATCAACAAGCAAGGTTTTTATAGTGGTTCGGGCAACCTCCCTACTCCACTCTTCCAAGCTCACACCTCTTGTGACTTGGGTTCCACTATTGTATTTCACAAACACAACTAGAGCCACTGCTCTCTTCTAGATTCCAGCTCTAGGGGGCATCAACAATACACAGCACAAGTAGGTGACGAGTTCCACTCCAATCACACACTACTTTTCTTACACTTGATCTTAGTTACACAAACTAAATCAAGTTTAATACAACAAGAAAAATGAAACAAAGTTTCTACACTTTACTGTTGTGTAGAGGCAGATTTGGCGCAGAGAAGAACTTGTAGTGTAGGCTTAGAGATTCAGCAAGCAGCTCTTGGCAGTTTGGAAGCAAGGTTCTTCGTCTAAATGTTGGCTTGATCACTTAAAGCTCTTAAAGATGAGAGTTATGCTCAATCAATGATTTCTTAGCTACCCTCCTCGTTCATATTGAATGCCTTATATAATTTGCGAGGGAATCTGAATGTTTGGAGGTAGGTGGCGCGCATTTAATGCGCCAACGTTAAGAAAATTTCTGACCGTTGCGACCCAAGTCGCAGGTGGAGTCGACTTCGGGTGCGACTTCACTCAAGTCGCAGATGGAGTCGACTTCGGGTGCGACTTCGCCTGTCCGCAGCTTCTTCAAGTTCCATCTGGGTCGACTTGGTCCTCGACTTGACCCAAGTCACAGGTGAAGTCGACTTCGGTTGCGACTTCACTTCTTCAGCTTGCTAGTTGAACTTGAAGTTCTTGGAATGTCTTGCTTGAATTTCTTCATGTTTGGTTGTTCTTCCTTTGATTATAACTTTTGCAACTTAGTATAATCATCCTAGCTTGATGTCCTTTTAGCTTCGTGACTTGCAAACTTTGAATCCTTGTAATCTTGAGTACTTGAATCTTAGAATGCATGGAAGATGTCCGAGTAAGTGTTCATGATCCAATCATGATGAATTCATGCAGCCCTGCTTGCTTTGATCTTCATCTGATCTTCATTTGATCCTTATTTGGTCTATGTTGAGTGTCTGAGTTGAATTGATCTTCATTTCCACTTGAATCTAGCATTGAGCCGTCTTGATCTGCAAGTTCCGCACTGAAGTCGAAACTGAAGTCGACTTGGTCTGCGACTTCACCCAAGTCGCATGCGGAGTCGACTTAGATGCGACTTCAGCAGATCTCGTCCCCGATTTCAACTCTGGATGAAAATGACACCTCGAAGTCGAAGCTGGAGTCGACTTTTTCTGCGACTTCACCCAAGTCGCATGCGGAGTTGCCTTGGGATGCGACTTCGGCAGCTTTGCTTTTCAATTTCAACTCTGGACGAAAACGATGCTTTGAAGTCGCTTCTTGAGTCAACTTGGGGATCGACTTAGCTTAAGTCGAAGCCTGAGTCGACTTGGAAATCGACTTGACTTGTCATGCTTCATTTTCTTCATTTGTATATCCTTTAATCATCTTCACAAACATATTAGTAATCAAAACTTACTCAAATTGATTTGTTAATCATCAAAATATAAACTTAGCTTATTTTCCACATGTTTCCAATAGACTTATCTTCAAAAAGGGGGACATGTCATAAATAGAAAAGTCAAAGAGGTTAAGAGCCATTGATGATGCGGATTTTTGAGAGATTTTTGGAAATTCAAAAATTCAGAAAATAAGGGTAAAAGTTGTAGTAATATCCTAGGGGATTGATGGCTGGATTTAGGGTGGTTTTGAGTAGCCACAAAAATCCAAAAAGGAGGCTAGCAAGGGAGGGCGACCAAGGCAATGTGTAAGCAGATTTTTCATCTTTAAAAATCTGTAAAAATTTAAAATTGATGGATAATGATGCCAGCAACAAATGGATAATAATGTGTATTATCTACACCTCAAATGAGGTGGAAATTAAAATTAAAAAGGGGCAGCAATATATAAGTAAGAGAGAGAAAGGGGGGACGTTCCAAGTGGATAGATTGTTGAGCAAGAAAAAAAACTAAGTACCCAGCCCCTTGAACGTCCAAACCAGAGGGAAAATAAGGAGAAAAAAGGAGAAAAAGAGGAGGAAAAGAGGAGGAGAAGAGGAGCAAACCGAGCTTGCTAAAGTTGGAGCGAAACTACTTAAGATCAAGTAGGTATCCAACCAAGTTTGAGTTGTAAAATTCTAAGTTTTTCAAGCTCAATTTATGGGTCATAAGGGTATTAAGAGTTAAACAAGTTAATGGATTCGATTCATGAGTTTAAGCATGCTAAGTATGGATTAGGGTTGATTAACCTAAAGAATACCTTGCTGAAATTTTTGGAAAATACAATTTAAGTTGCTATTTTAATCATGTGATATGTTTGGATTATGTTACACATTTCCATGATTAATATATGTTGAACCAAGCATGATTTATGAATCTTAGAAAGGTGAAACATAGAATTGACAATATGAGGAAGATTTTACTCTTTTCAGATGGATATTGAGCATGAATTTAACCAACTAATATGTGAATGAATTAAAGGTTAAAATACCCTAGACATAGGGGAAATGAACTAAAAATGATCCTAAAATGAACTAAAAATGAAAATACAATGAAAAGTAAAAATAAAATAAAAGAAAAATAAAAAGAAAGGACTAGAACTCCCTCAATAATCGGACTCTATGGCGTCCTCGTAATCCTCCTCGTCGGGCTAGGGCTGTGATGACTGCCCAAAGTAGGCTCGGACCTCGAGTGGCGTCTGTGGGAAGGGCCAATTAATTTCCCTACAAAAGCAAAAACAATAACCAAAAATCAAATAGAAAATGATTGATGGGTTGCCTCCCATCCAGCGCTGAGTTTATCGTCCTCCGCTCGACGTTCCTAATGTTCAATTCTCTTTCAATTCCACCACCTCCTTGCAACGCTGAAAATCATCTCCCATATAATGCTTAAGATGTTGCTCATTCATGACAAAATTATTGCCGGATGCCTCGTTACATATTTTCACCACTCCATGTTCAGTCGCCTTTATCACCACGAATGGACTTGACCATCGAGATTTGAATTTTCCTGAAAATAGCTTCAATCTTGAATTGAAAAGAAAAACTCTCTAACCTGGCTCGAAACTTCATGTTAGAATCTTTTTATCATGCCATTTCTTCACTTTTTCTTTATAGATCTTGCCATTTTCATAAGCTTGCATCCGAAATTCGTCCAACTCATTGAGTTGCAGTAATCGGCGTTCCCCTGCTTATTGCATATCCAGGTTTAGTTTTTTATTGCCCAATATGCATTGTGCTCCAGTTCCAACGGTAGATGGCAGGCTTTTCCATAAATCAGTTGATATGGAGACATTCCAAACTGAGTTTTATAGGCAGTTCGATACACCCATAGTGTGTCGTCCAGTTTGACGGACCGGTCTTTGCAAGAAGACCTGATGGTTTTTTCTAAAATTTGCTTCAATTCCCTGTTGGCTAACTCTACCTGTCCGTTAGCTTGCGGATGATACGCTGTCGTCACTCTGTGACGTACGCCGTATTTGTGTAGAATTTCCATGAACTGTCGGTTGGAGAAATGGGACCCCCCATCACTAATGATCACCCTTGACGTGCCAAAACGAGTAAAGATGTTCTTCTTGATGAATTTGAGAACTGTTTTAGCATCACCTGTTTGAGTTGGAATTGCCTCTACCCATTTGGAAACATAATCAACAGCAATCAGGATGTATTAGTTTCCAAAGGAGGGTATAAATGGGCCCATGAAGTCAATACCCTAGACATCAAATATTTCTACTTCAATAATATTAGTGAATTGCATCTCATGTCTTTTGCAAATGTTGTTGGTCCCGAGTTGATGGCTAAACCCAAGAGGGGAGGGGTGAATTGGGTTCTTTAAAATTTCTTTTAGTAAACTTAAAAATCTTAACCCCTTGAAAAGGTTAATCCCCTTTTTAAGCGAATGGAGAGCAAATAAGATAAAGCAGTAAAAATAAGTAGAACACAAGATTTACAGTGGTTCGGGCAAACCTTCCCTACTCCACTCTTCCAAGCTCACACTCCGTTGTGACTTGGGTTCCACTATGTATTCCAAGAATACACTTAGAGTCACCGCTCTCTTCTAGATTCAAAGCTCTAGGGGGCATACACAACTAGAGCCACTTGCTCTCTTCTAGATTCAAAGCTCTAGGGGGCATACACAACTAGAGCCACTTGCTCTCTTCTAGATTCAAAGCTCTAGGGGGCATATACAATCACTTGCACAAGTAGGTGATGAGTTTCACTTCAATCACACCCTACTTTGCATACACTTGATCTTAGCTACCCAAGCTAAATCAAGAATTATACAACCAAATAAAGAAATGAATAAAAACTACACTTTACAGATTTGTGTAGGCAGTTTTGAGCTCGAGGAAGAAATCAGAAATAGCTTGAATGATGATTGTTGAAGCAACTTGCAGTTTGAAGCTCTTTCTTCCTTTGAAACACTCAAATATGGAGAAAAGGTATTTGAAAGTCTTTCTTGCACTTCTTTTCTCTCTTTGATCTTTTTAGTAGTGTCTCTTGTCTTTTCTCACGTTCATTTGAATGTCCTTTTATAGATTGAGGAAAATATGAACGTTGTAGAAGTGGTTGGCGTGCAATAAATGAACTTCAACGTTCAAAAATTTGACCGTTATTCTCCAAGTCTAAGATGAAGTCGACTTGGCCTGCGACTTGGCTTCCAAGTCGCACATGGAGTCGACTTGGCCTGCGACTTGGGTTCTTCAGAAACTCAAGTCTGAGACTTGGGTCGACTTGGCTTTCAGACTTCAACTCAAGTCGATCCTGAAGTCGACTTGGGTTGCGACTTGGCTTGGTCTATTGCAGAAATGCCTTGATCTTCTTGAAAATGTCTTGAATCTTGCAAACCATTTGAAAGCTTTGAGTCCTTGCACAATATATGTATGTTCCTTGCTTTGCTTTGGACTCACTGGGTCTTCATGACTTGGTTTTTACTCCATTTGGAAGCTAGCTTGAAGATTTGCTTTGAGCTTGATAGACTTGATTTGAACTTGAACTTGGATTCTTGCTTTGATCTTAAGTCACTTTAAGAATAGTCTTTAAAGCTCATTTGTATGTGAGAAACTTCAAATGGATGTCTTGGATATGCTTGAATCTTCATCTTGGACTTCAAAACTTCTCAAGTCGAAGTTGGAGTCGACCTGGTTTGCGACTTCGCCCAAGTCGCACTTGGAGTCGACTTCGTCTGCGACTTCGCATCTTCGGGAGCCAGATTTCAACGCTGGACATTTTTGTGTACTTCGAAGTCGATGCTGGAGTCGACTTCGTATGCGACTTGACTACCCAAGTCGCATGTGGAGTCGACTTGGCTTGCGACTTCACTCGTCAGAATTCCATTTTCAACTTTGTCCAGTTTTGGCTTGTTTGAAGTCGTTAGTGGAGTCGACTTCACTATCGACTTCACTCCCAAGACTTCTCTGCTTTCCTTAAACACTTGGCAAACATATTAGTCATATATATATATACTCAAACTAGTTCTTGTTAATCATCAAAACTCAATCCTTGGCCAATTTGTTTTATTTTGAACATTGTTTCCAACAATCTCCCCCTTTTTGATGATTGACAAAACAATTTATTTTGAGTTGATACCTTTCAAAAATTCAAACATGTTCATTTGAGAAAACAGAGTATATTTCTTGAACATATAATTTAGAGTTGAGAACTTTTTCAGAACATTAGTCATTTTGGCATAGAATATGCTTGAATACCTTTCAAGCCATATATTGAGTATTAATCATTAAGAATACTTTGTATTTATAAAAATTGCAATCACTTATCAAATATATCAATCATATCAATCAAAAACCAATAAAACATCTTTTCATATATATATATATGAAGTTTCATTACAGAGAACAAAAATTAAAGCATAAATGAAACCTTAAATACAATGTACCCAACCCAAAACTTAAAAAAAACTTTCAACTCAATTCCTATTCTATCTCCCCCTTTTTGTCAATCAAGCAAAAATAATGATTTGATGAATTGAAATTGAGAGATCGGATATGGAATAGGTTTGATGGGACAATGATGGGCCGAGGAGTAAACAAGAGAAGCGTGATCGGGAGTTGCCTCTCTATGAACTGAACCCGACTCGTAGGGATCGAGTTCAGGCATGGGTCTCTTCTTATGATGGCCTGATGCAAGATGATATCGGATTTTTCGCATTTCCCGCTCGATTCTATCTTGTCGGGAATGCATATCTTCAATCGCATTAAGGACACCGGTGATAAGACTTGTCATCCGGTTTTCTTGATAGCCCATTTCTGCCCTCATGGCAATGATTTCATCTTTGAGATCCCTTAGGGTGACTTCCTCAGAAGCGGTTGGAGGTACCCGTTCTCGTGCAACGGATCCTTGTGGGGAGTAGGAGCCGTGGGATTGAGGTGATGGTGGCTCTTCTGGAGCAGCCGGTGCTTCGGGAGGTTGCTCCCCCTCAGCTTGTGCTTGGTCCTCTTGATGCTCTTCTTCTGGAGCATCGGGTCGGAGTTCAAGTACATTGATTTTCATCCTCTGAATTAGTGCCTTGTTGATTGCATTTGTGGACTTGAGCACTTCGAATGGCTCGCCTTCAATGTCCACTTCAAAATGTTCGAGGATCTTTGTGATCCAAGTGCCGTAAGGAAGGACGCCCCTTGGATTATCCTTTCGACTTGCCAAGGCTTCTAGAAATAATTTAGGTAGACTCACTTTGACTTTGTTTGCTACCTTCCATAAGATCCCAGCTTCTTGTGGGTTTAACTGATTTCTACCACCACCTTTGGGGTAGATGCAATGGGCAATGAGAAGCCTTAGTACCCGAAGTCTGGGTGACAAATCCATGTATCGAAGAAACTTGATCCCCGGGTGATACTTGTTACTCCGGGTGAGCTGATTATATATCTGATCCATGGTAAGATCTTCCGGAAAAGGCTCTTCGATGAAAGGGACTCCAAGTATCTGTCCTAAATGACTCATTGCTCTGGTTTGGCTTGGACTTAACCCGATTCCAAAATCTATATCTACTTCTTTGACATGTGTGCCAAAATTTTCTTCATCCCATTCATAGTAAAATATTCTGGTAAGATCTGGATAGACCTTGTCATCCTCTTTGAGCAATTTGGTCCATCCTTGAAAATCCAATAGGTCTTCTATGTCGGACCCATAATCTTTCAAAAATTTGAAATCTATGATTTTCGGTATGAATACCTTTCGTTCATAGAAGTTCTTGTAGAACCGGCCGTGATTGATTTCGGTTCTGAAGTATGTAGTGGGCATCTTCAAAACTTGAGTTTTGCCCGTTGCCGCAGTACCCCTTCTGCTTGCTCCGGAGTGTGTGCTCTGTGAAGCTTGGGCATGAGGTTGGCTTTCCGACCTTGTAGCTTGTTCCGATGTGTGAGTAGAAGTTTGGAACCGAACCCTTCTACCCGTAGAAGTTGATGGTTCTTCTCGAACCCGTTTTGCAGGTGTCCTAGCTCTCCTAGGGACTTCTTCCTCAGTGTGAGATGTGGGAGGTCTAGGCACAGGCCTTTTTGACGGTTTGGAGACGGCTTTCCTCGGGGCCATTGAGATGGGAGTTTTGGAGTTTGGAATCTGTGAGAGAGGAAAATGGAGAGGAGTAGAGAAAATGGAGAAGAAAACTTGAGAGAGAAAGGGATTTGTCGGAGATGGAGGAGGAGGAAAAATGCCGGAAGATTGGAGAGGAAAGACGGGAAAAAAAAAAGGGTTGCAGTCGCCGGAGGAGAAAAAGAAAACAGGGAGGCCGGAAAAATGAGGAAGAAAGAAGAGAGGAAGAAGAAATAAGAAGAGAAGTCGGCCGAATGCGAAACGTCGCGCGCGGAGTCGACTTGCCCTAGGCGAAGTCGACTTCGGTCCTTCTGGAGTCGACTTCGACCCTAGTGGAGTCGACTTCGCTTCTGAAGCGGAGTCGACCTGGCGTCCCTGGAGTCGACTTGACTCATCGACTTGACATTTTCATATTTAATTTTCTTATGTATTTTTTCTTAGTTAAGCTCTATCATCCCCATATCATTCCTAATCTTATAAAATGAATCTTTGGCTAGAGGTTTGGTAAAGATATCAGCAATTTGGTCTTCTGTTTTCACATATTCTAAGCACACATCATGATTTTCAACATGTTCACGAATAAAATGATGTCTTACATCAATATGTTTGGTTCTAGAATGCAATACAGGATTTTTAGTCAAACAAATTGCACTTGTATTATCACATCTAATAGGAATATCAACATAATCAATACCATAATCCTTTAATTGCTGTTTCATCCAAAGTAATTGGGCACAACAACTACCGGCGGCTATGTATTCGGCTTCCGCAGTAGATAGTGCAACACTTGTTTGTTTTCTTGAATGCCATGAAACTAGCATATGTCCAAGAAATTGACAAGTTCCACTGGTACTTTTTCTATCTACTTTGTATCCGGCAAAGTCTGCATCCGAATAGCCGATTAGATCAAAGGTTGACCCCTTTGGATACCATAGTCCAAGGTTTGTAGTTTTTATCAAATATTTAAAAATTCTTTTTACAGCGAGTAGATGTGATTCTTTGGGACATGCTTGAAATCTAGAGCACATACAAACACTGAATAAGATATCGGGTCTAGAAGCAGTTAAATAAAGCAAAGATCCAATCATGCTTCTATAGAGCTTTTGATCGATACTTTTACCGTTTTCGTCCGTGTCGATCTTGATTGTAGAGCTCATTGGAGTGTTTGCCCTTTTGCTATTCTGCATTCCAAATTTCTTGAGCATCTCTTTGACATACTTGGACTGGTTCAGAAATATTCCTTCACTTTGTTGCTTGATTTGTAGTCCAAGGAAGAAATTTAATTCTCCCATCATGCTCATTTCGAATTCATTCTGCATAATCTTAGAAAATTCTTGGCATAGATTTTCGTCAGTAGCACCGAAGATTATGTCATCTACATAAATTTGTACAATTAAAATATTGCTATTTTTATATTTGATGAACAAAGTAGTGTCTACTTTCCCTCTTTGAAATTCATGATCAATCAAGAATTTGTTCAACCTTTCATACCAAGCTCTTGGAGCTTGTTTTAATCCATATAGTGCTTTGGTCAATTTATACACATATTTTGATTGATCCTTATCTTCAAAACCAGGGGGTTGTTCAACATATACTTCTTCATTCAAATAGCCATTCAAAAATGCACTCTTCACATCCATTTGGAACAATTTGAAATTCATATGTGAGGCGAATGCTAATAAGATACGTATGGCTTCTAATCTAGCCACGGGTGCATACGATTCTTCAAAATCAATTCCTTCTTCTTGGGAATACCCTTTGGCTACTAATCTTGCCTTGTTTCTAATTACAAGACCGCTTTCGTCTAATTTGTTCCTAAATACCCATTTTGTACCAATGACTATATGATTGTTTGGTCTAGGAACTAAATGCCATACATTGTTTCTTTCGAATTGATTTAGCTCTTCTTGCATTGAAATAACCCAATGTTCATCATTAAGAGCTTGTTCAATGGTATTTGGTTCAATTTTCGATACAAATGCATATTGGCCATAAACGTTTTGTTTTGATCTTCTAGTTTTTACTCCTTCATATATGTTTCCAATAACTTGTTCAATTGGATGGGCATTTTTGAACTTTAAATTAGTTGGAGGTTTGTAAGAGTCATTACCTTCACTTACCTCTTCCTCCTCTGGATTTCCTGGCTTGAGCTCGAGTTCCTTTGGTTGTTCTTTGCTTTTTGTCTCATCTGCATCACTTAGTTCATCCTCCTTTCTCGGAGTTTGGTTAAATTCATCAAATACAACATGCATGGATTCTTCTACAACTTGATTTCGTTTATTGAATACTCTATATGCTTTGCTATTTGATGAATAACCAAGGAATATAGCCTCATCGCTTTTGGCATCTAATTTGCTCAAATTGGTTTTTCCATTGTTTAAAACATAGCATGTACATCCAAAAGCATGAAAATATGAGATATTTGGTTTCCTTCCTTTCCATAGTTCATATGGGGTCTTTTTCAAGATTGCTCGAATGGTAACTCGGTTCAAAACATGACAAGCTGTACTCACAGCTTCACCCCAAAATTTCTTGGATAGATTGCTCTCATTTAGCATAGTTCTAGCCATCTCTTGTATAGTTCTATTTTTCCTTTCTACTACTCCATTTTGTTGTGGAGTTCTTGGTGCAGAAAATGTGTGGTGAATTCCTTTTTCATTGCAAAATTCCATGAATCGTTTGTTTTCGAATTCGCCACCATGATCGCTTCTTATGGTCACAATAGTACTTTGTTTTTCATTTTGCACCAAATTTACAAAAGTTGCAAACATAGAGAAGGCTTCATCTTTACTAGCTAAGAGAATTATCCATGTGAATCTTGAAAAATCATCAACTATGACAAATACATATTTCTTTCCACCAATGGTTAGAATGTCGGATGGCCCGTATAGATCCATATGTAGCAATTCAAGTGGCTTAGTGGTGGAAATTTCCTTTTTGGTAGAGAAAGGCATCTTGGGTTGTTTTGATAATTGACATGCCTTGCAAATCTTGTCTTTGTCATATTTCAATCTTGGTAATCCTTCTACCAAACTCTTTTTCCATAGGGTTTTTATGTTGCCCATGTTTATATGTCCAAGCCTCTTGTGCCAAACCCATGGATCGTTATCAATGGCCATTAGACATTGACCATCTAATTCATCAAGTGAAACCAAATAAATATTTCCGTGTCTTTTACCACTAAACATGACATGTTCTCCATCAAATATATTACATATAGATGATTCAAACACAACTTTGTATCCTTTATCACATAATTGGCTAATGCTCATTAAATTGTGTTTGAGTCCTTCAACAAACAAAACATCTTCCATGCATGCATTTGAAATACTATGTATATTTCCTTTACCTTTAATTTTACCTTTTTCATTATTGCCAAAGGCAACCATTCCATCATTACAAGGCTTAAGTTTGTGAAACAAACTTCTTTCACCGGTCATATGCCTTGAGCAACCGCTATCCATAAACCATTCATTGTTTGCCTTTGCCTTAAGACATGTCTGAAAAATAAGCAAATAAATCTTATCTTCTTGGTACCCATTTTATGGGTCCATTTGGGTTAGTAATATAGATCATTCTTTGTTGTTCTAACTTTGAAAGCCCAAATCTTGTGTTTCTTGGAACCCAAACTAATTTTGCACCATGGTCATATAATTTTTTAAAATTACATTTGTAAGTTTTGTGCCCCATTTTATTGCAGAAATTACAAGCCATAGGTAATCTTGGAGTAGGCCTCCAAGTATGCAATGGTTCCATTATTGGTCTTCTAGTCCACTTAAAATTTTTCTTTTGTGGCTTGTATATAGATGCATTTTTAGTTTGATGTTTCTCAAATATTTGTACATTTGATTTGCTACTTTCTCCTTGCTCAAATGTATGATACCCAAGACCTCTTTTATGTGTTTGGGAGGTCATATTCAAAAACATTTTGACGCTTTCTCCTGGATTAGAGAACTTAGCTAATGATTCATTTAATGATTTGTTCTCCTTTTTTAGCAGATCATTTTCATCTTTCAATTTGTCTAATCTTTCTGCAAGTTTACCATTTACAATTATTGTTGCATCACATTGTCTTTTCTTAATTGTAAACTTGCTTCCTAATTTCTTTATTTCTTCATATAATGAATCATATGCAGTTTGTAGTTCATCTAACTCAGTACATTTGAGGCATTCTTGAAAGGAAGAATAACTTGATTCAGAAAGGGAGAGTTTAGAGCTTACCTCTTCATTGCTTGTGTCTTTTGTTGAGGTAATTTGTTCTCCTTGCTCGATTTGTGCCATGCAGCAAATTCTTGCACATTCTTCCGCCTCTATGTCATCGGTTGAGGAGCTACTCGTCGTAGATTCTTCATCATTTACGTACATGCCTCTTCCTTTGTATTTCTGGAATCTTCTATTGTTCCCTCGATCCTTTCTTTGTTCTTTTGCCTTGTTTTCTTCGGGAGTTGGACATTGAGCCTGCATATGTCCCGAACCGCCGCATCGGTAGCACTTGGTTGATTCTTTCTTCTTCTCTCGGGGAGTTCTTTCTTTGAAGCTTCTGAAATTTTTGCCTTTCCTCACAAATTTTCTGAATCGTTTTGTGAGTAGAGCAATCTCGTCGTCATTTTGAGAAGAAGATGTGTCATCGGTGTCTTGTGCGGCTTTTAAGGCAATTGCTCTTTTGCCCCTGTGTTGATCTTCATTCCTTTTCTTAATTAGCTCATGTGACATAAGTGAGCTAATTAAGTTTTCAAGCTTCAGCGTGTTGAGGTCTTTGGCTTCTTCAATTGCAGTGATCTTTGGAGTCCATGATTCGGGTAGAGCTCTTAAAATCTTCATGACCTGCTCAGATTCAGATATTGCTTTTCCAAGACCTTTTAAAGCATTAGTAATCTTAGAGAATCTAGCAAACATTTCAGAAATATTTTCTGTTTCTAGCATTCTAAAGTTCTCTAGTTCTCCAATCAAAATATTCCTTCTCGTCCCTTGGACTTGAGAAGTTCCTTCATAGATAGAGGTTAGTGTATCCCATATATCTTTGGCGGTTAAGCAAGAGGATACTCTATCATACTCGGAAGCAGTGAGAGCACAAAATAAGGAGTTCATAGCTTTGGCATTGCTCTTCACTATTCTTACCTCCTCATCGGTCCATTTGGAAGCTCGTTCATCGGTAGGCAGTATTACTCCATCTTGGATAGCAATCCAAGAGTCCATATCGGTAGCCATGATGAGTTGCTTCATACGAAGCTTCCAATATCCAAAATTATTCCCATCAAACAACGGTGGCCTTGTAAAGGATTGGCCTTCAGCAAATGCGGGAACGGAAGTAGATTGGGATGCCATTTCAATAAGATCTCTTTGGTAAACTCAAAGACCTGCTCTGATACCACTTGTTGGTCCCGAGTTGATGGCTAAACCCAAGAGGGGAGGGGTGAATTGGGTTCTTTAAAATTTCTTTTAGTAAACTTAAAAATCTTAACCCCTTGAAAAGGTTAATCCCCTTTTTAAGCGAATGGAGAGCAAATAAGATAAAGCAGTAAAAATAAGTAGAACACAAGATTTACAGTGGTTCGGGCAAACCTTCCCTACTCCACTCTTCCAAGCTCACACTCCGTTGTGACTTGGGTTCCACTATGTATTCCAAGAATACACTTAGAGTCACCGCTCTCTTCTAGATTCAAAGCTCTAGGGGGCATACACAACTAGAGCCACTTGCTCTCTTCTAGATTCAAAGCTCTAGGGGGCATACACAACTAGAGCCACTTGCTCTCTTCTAGATTCAAAGCTCTAGGGGGCATATACAATCACTTGCACAAGTAGGTGATGAGTTTCACTTCAATCACACCCTACTTTGCATACACTTGATCTTAGCTACCCAAGCTAAATCAAGAATTATACAACCAAATAAAGAAATGAATAAAAACTACACTTTACAGATTTGTGTAGGCAGTTTTGAGCTCGAGGAAGAAATCAGAAATAGCTTGAATGATGATTGTTGAAGCAACTTGCAGTTTGAAGCTCTTTCTTCCTTTGAAACACTCAAATATGGAGAAAAGGTATTTGAAAGTCTTTCTTGCACTTCTTTTCTCTCTTTGATCTTTTTAGTAGTGTCTCTTGTCTTTTCTCACGTTCATTTGAATGTCCTTTTATAGATTGAGGAAAATATGAACGTTGTAGAAGTGGTTGGCGTGCAATAAATGAACTCCAACGTTCAAAAATTTGACTGTTATTCTCCAAGTCTAAGATGAAGTCGACTTGGCCTGCGACTTGGCTTCCAAGACGCACATGGAGTCGACTTGGCCTGCGACTTGGGTTCTTCAGAAACTCAAGTCTGAGACTTGGGTCGACTTGGCTTTCAGACTTCAACTCAAGTCGATCCTGAAGTCGACTTGGGTTGCGACTTGGCTTGGTCTATTGCAGAAATGCCTTGATCTTCTTGAAAATGTCTTGAATCTTGCAAACCATTTGAAAGCTTTGAGTCCTTGCACAATATATGTATGTTCCTTGCTTTGCTTTGGACTCACTGGGTCTTCATGACTTGGTTTTTACTCCATTTGGAAGCTAGCTTGAAGATTTGCTTTGAGCTTGATAGACTTGATTTGAACTTGAACTTGGATTCTTGCTTTGATCTTAAGTCACTTTAAGAATAGTCTTTAAAGCTCATTTGTATGTGAGAAACTTCAAATGGATGTCTTGGATATGCTTGAATCTTCATCTTGGACTTCAAAACTTCTCAAGTCGAAGTTGGAGTCGACCTGGTTTGCGACTTCGCCCAAGTCGCACTTGGAGTCGACTTCGTCTGCGACTTCGCATCTTCGGGAGCCAGATTTCAACGCTGGACATTTTTGTGTACTTCGAAGTCGATGCTGGAGTCGACTTCGTATGCGACTTGACTACCCAAGTCGCATGTGGAGTCGACTTGGCTTGCGACTTCACTCGTCAGAATTCCATTTTCAACTTTGTCCAGTTTTGGCTTGTTTGAAGTCGTTAGTGGAGTCGACTTCACTATCGACTTCACTCCCAAGACTTCTCTGCTTTCCTTAAACACTTGGCAAACATATTAGTCATATATATATATACTCAAACTAGTTCTTGTTAATCATCAAAACTCAATCCTTGGCCAATTTGTTTTATTTTGAACATTGTTTCCAACAAATGTTACCTGTCCGTTGGCATTAATCGCATCTTTTGACATAAAAATGGGCGTCTTTAAATAAAGATGGCCAGTAGAATCCTGATTGCAGTATTTTCGCTGCAGTTTTGTCTCCTTGAAAGTGGCCCCCATACGAGGATGAATGGCAGCTTTGCAGTAGTGCTTCCTGTTCATACTCTGGAATACATCTCCGATACAACTGATCTGGGCATTGTTTAAATAGATATGGATCATCCCAGAAATAAAATTTAACATCGTGGAGAAATTTCTTCTTTTAGTGTGAATTCAACCCCGGAGGCAACATTCTACTGACGATGTAATTGACAAAGTCTGCATACCATGGTGGGCTGCCTGGGGAGATAGAGAATAGCTGCTCATCTGGAAACACTTCTCGAATTTGCTCCGTATCATGAGCTAACTGGGGTCCTTCAAGGCGGGATAGATGGTCAGCGACCTGATTTTCAGCTCCCTTGCGATCTTTGATTTTGAGGTCGAATTCCTGTAGTAGTAAGACCCATCGGATCAAGCGTGGTTTCGCATCTTTTTTCTCGATCAGATATTTGATGACTGAATGGTCTGTGTAAACGATCACCTTAGTGCCCACCAGATATGCTTTGAATTTGTCGAATGCAAATACTACTGCTAGCAATTCTATTTCGGTTGTAGTGTAATTCATTTGTGCCTCGTTCAGGATTTTGCTAGTGTAGTAGATGGAATGGAAGACCTTATTTTTCGCTGTCCCAATAATGCTCCTACTGCATAGTCACTTGCATCGCACATTAATTCGAATGGGAGATTCCATTCTGAAGAGATAATGATTGGTGCAGATATTAATTTCTTTTTCAGCTCCTGGAATGCTTTCATGCATTCGCTGGTGAATTCGAATGGTGTGTCTTTTTCGAGCAGCGAACATAACGGCTTAGCTGTCTTTGAGAAGTCTTTTATGAATCGTCTATAAAATCCTGCATGTCCCAGAAAATTACGAATGCCCTTGACTGAGGTGGGTGCAAGCAGTTTCTCGATCATCTCGATTTTAGCCTTGTCCACTTCGATTCCTTGTTTAGAGACCCTGTGACCAAGTACGATGCCCTCTTGCACCATAAAATGACACTTTTCCCAGTTAAGAACCAAGTTCATATCCTCACACCGCTGGAGCATCTTTGATAAGTTGGTTAAGCATTCGTCATAGGAGTTCCCGAACACCGAGAAATCGTCCATGAATACTTCCAGGAAATCTTCCACCATGTCCGTGAAAATGGCCATCATACATCGCTGAAATGTGCCTGGAGCATTGCATAGGCCAAACGGCATTCGCCTGAACGCAAATGTGCCATAGGGATATGTGAAAGTGGTTTTTTTTTGTCTTCCGGTGCTATCATAATCTGGTGATAACCTGAATAGCCATCCAGAAAGCAGTAGATTCACGTCATGCTAACCTGTCCAGCATCTGATCAATGAATGGAAGTGGAAAATGATCCTTTCAGGTAGCTTTATTCAGTTTGTGGTAGTCCATGCAAACTCGCCAACTAGTAACTGTTCTGGTCGGGATTAGCTCATTTTTTTGTTGGGGACGACCGTCATGCCAACTTTCTTCGGGACGCACTGCACCGGGCTGACCCAAGAATTGTCGGAGATCGGGTATATCACGCCTGGTCTTCTCTGCACTTTGATAAATGGCCTGGAATCATCTTTTTCTTGAATTTTGTGCATGCAGAAGGATGGGCTGATACCTCTGATGTTTGCTATGGTCCATCGTATGGCCTTTTTGTGATCTCTAAGTACTCTGAGCAGTTTTTCTTCTTTCACGATATCAAGTACAACAGAAATAATCACCGGGAGTGAGGATTTTGCTCTAGGAAGGCATATATAAGGTGCTTTGGCAATGGTTTTAGCTCCAGGATAGGCGGCTCTTCAATTGACGGCTTCAACTGTTTAAAAGACTCCAGCTTTAGCTCCAGTGATTCAAATTTCTGCAGGTATAGTGGGAATATCGGAGGTTGCTGCAGATAGTGTATCATCTCTGCTAACTCTTCATCAGATTCGTTGCCTTCCCCAACGAGCGATGCTTCTAGGATGTCCTTGAAAGCTGAAATTTAGAATTGGACTTGTACTGCCAAGTCCACCATGTCGATCATTAGACATTCCTCTGGGTCGTTTGGTAATTGCATTGCCTTAAACACGCTAAAAGTAACATGTTCTCTCTCAACCTGCATGGTCAGCTCGCCAGCCTGTACATCAATGATGGCTTTTCCCTTCGCGAGGAAAGGTCGACCCAGAATGATTGGCACATCTCGATTTTCTTCATAATCCAGGATAATAAAATCTGTAGGAAAAATGAACTTGTCTACTTTGATAAGGACATCTTCAATAATTTTGTCTGGATACATGATGGATCGATCTGCCAGCTGCAGTGTCACTGTGGTAGGTCGAACTTCCCCTAAGCCTAATTTTCTGAAAATGGACTTGGGCATGAGATTAATGCTAGCTCCAAAGTCGCATAATGCTCTCCCGAAGTACTAGTCGCCAATTGTGCACGGGATTGTGAAACTCCCGGGGTCCTTGAGTTTAGGAGGTAGTTTCCTCTGAACCCTCACACTAGTTTCCTTTGTTAGCGCCACTATCTCGAATTCTGCCAACTGCCTTTTCTTTGATAGCATGTCTTTCATGAATTTGGCGTAGCTCGGCATCTGTTCTAAGGCTTCAACGAGAGGTATATTAATATGCAGTTGCTTCAGTACCTCAAGAAATTTCTTGAACTAGCCCTCCTTTTTAGATTTTTCAAATCTCTGAGGAAATGGAGGAGGCGGCCTTGGATTTGTGGCGATTTCAGCGTTCGGTTGGTTCTGGGTTGCCACTGATGCTTCTGGCTCCCGCGACTGCTGGCTCAGAGGATTAGTGGGTTCAATTACTGATTCTGGTGGAGTTGGATCGGATAACTGCTTTCCACTACGCAATGTGACTGATTGGACCTGTTCTTTGCCTTTTCCCTTCGGGTTTTGCTCAGTGTCGCTCGGCAACGATCCTTGAGGTCGATTGTTCAGAGCTGAGGCCAGCTGGCCTATCTGAGCTTCCAGGTTTCTGTTCATCGTGATCTGAGATTGCATAAATTGCATGAAGAGATTTTCTAGATCCGATTTCCTTTCTTCTCGCGGTGGTGGAGTGAATTACATTGGTCTTGCAGGCTGTTGCTGCGGCGGTTGCTATGAGAATCCAGGCGGCTGATTCAGCCTCGTCTGGTTGTTCCATAAGAAGTTAGGATGATTTCTCCAGCCTGGATTGTAGTTGTTTCCATACTGACTAGCTGAGTTTCTCTAAAAATTTCCCATATAATTAATGGACTCAGGGTTGGAGGTGCATTCATCACTAGGATGGTCGAATTCGCCACACCACGTGCAAATGTATGCTGCTGTCGACTGCTGTGGTGTAGATGCCCCTAATGCACTGACGTTGGCTGGCCTGGACAGGTTCTGAATTTGGCGAGATAAAACATCGATGTGGGCCTTTATCGATGAAACAACGTTCAGTTGGAGTAGACTCCCACCTCGGCTCCTGTCAGATGGCAGTTGATAAGTGTTGGCCGCCATGTTTTCAAGCAGGGCGTATGATTCCCAATATTTTTTTCGTAGCAGAGATCTGTTCGATGAAGAATCCACCACGTGACGGGTGGAATCCTGGAGACCGTTATAGAAAATTTGAATTTATACCCATGACTGAATTCCATGATGCGGGCACTTTCGGAGCAGGTCTTTGAAATGATCCCACGCCTCTGATAAGGTCTCCTCTCCGTGCTACTTGAACGAGACTATATCCATTCTCAGCTTAGCTAGCTTGGCTGGTGGAAAGTATTTTTCTAGGAATGTCTGAGCCAAGTCATTCCATGTGTTGACGGAGTTCGGTGGTAAAGAGTCTAGCCACTCCGAAGCTCGATCTCACGGAGAAAATGGAAATATTTGAAGCCGCATTGCTTTGTCGGAGATTCCATTTTTCTTGAAAGTGTTCATGATCTGCAAGAAATTCAGCAGATGGCGGTGTGGATCTTCAGATGTAAGACCTCCAAACTGCCCAATAGACTGGAGCATTTGGAAAATCACCGGTTTGATTTCAAAATTATTGGTGTCGATCGGAGGAGGTGCAATGCTAGTTTGAACAGCATTCTGACCAAGTGTAATCAGATCCCAAATTGGCTGGTCCAAATCATCTTGAGGTGGATGATTCGGGATCTCGATCCTCTAGTTTCCTTGTTGATTTGCATGAACGTTCTCGTCCTGCTTCTCGATTCGCTCCATCATTTGCTGTTGGTTTCTAGCCTCCCTGCTCTTGCGACGCCTTCTCAAATATGTTCTTTCGGGTTCCGGATCAAAAGGAACAATAATCTCCTTTCTGGCGCTGCCTCGGCGCATGCAATATAAGATAACTTTGCAAAAACCAATGAAATTGAACTAGTAGAAAGAAAAAGAAATTCTAAGCTAAAAGAAATAATGAAAATGAGCTATTCTACAGAATTATACAAGAAAGCAATAAAACTACAAATAATTGGCTAAACATATTCCCCGACAACGGCGCTAAAAACTTGACGAGCTGTGTATATGTCAATTAGAATGCTCATTATTTACGCAAGTATACGTGCCGTGTCAAGTAATAAAGAGTGAGTAGAGTATCATTCCCACGAGGAATTGTTAACCAGAATTATTAATTAGTCAAATTGCTTTCGATGGGTGGAAAATTCTGAGTTTGTGATTTAACTAAACTAACAATTGCAATGAGAAATTAGAGTGAAAGTTCGAGACTATTGGATACTTTAAACGGTTTTTCTGATTAGGGATGGCAGATGGATAGCTTGGAATCCTTGAATCTAAACTATATTGCTCTGGTTCTTTTTAAGTGGATTGCATATGTATGTACTAGCTCAAGTTCATATATCTTTATATATGTTTTTCAACAGTATATAAAGCTAATTATACCCTATTTAAGTGATATGTTCCCATGCCATTAAATAAAGTGAAATTGATAAGTTCATAACTTGTATAATGACAACACAGGGTTTAACAGTATATTCCTATCCGTTAAACAACTCTCCTTACACAAAGGTCGAAACCTATGTCTTGCACATGGATCCGGCATAGATCTTCCTCTTCCAAGGATAAATCAAGCATTAAATCATCTTACAAGGTAGCTAATCTTGTAAAAGAATTAAACTCACACATGCAAAGGTAAATCATACACAAACATATATAAGCTTAAATATTCATTACTGAATATTCTAAGAACCAAAGAACAACATAGTTTAGAATTTAATTCATCCTAACTATCCATCAAATGGAGGTTTAGTTCAAAGACATGATCTTAACATCCATTACATCCATATAGAAAGTATCTATAAAGACAGAGAAAGAAAATTGAAAAGAATAAGAGAAAACTGTTTCCGGCGGTTTCCACCAACGGGGCTTGAATCCTCTCTTCAATCCGTACTTTAATCTTGATTTCCACTTTCTTCTGCACTTTGGTTCGTTCTCCGGCTCTCCTCTCTCTCTCTCTCTCTCTCTCTCTCTTCTCTCCTGCGCGCGAATCCCTAGGAACTATATATAGAGTCCTCTTTACGCAGCTTACGCACTGGAATATTCGCGTACGGATGCGTATTGGCACCTAGGCGCCAACTCTCTGTGTGCTGAGCAATTTGGACACATTCTGGAAACCCTAGGAATTTTTGCACTGGCGCCTAGGCGCCAACTCTCTGGACTGTCCCTACTTGGAGCTTCTCCTTAACTTTTGTAGCTGCCCCTGGGTGGCGCCTAGGTGCTAACTCCCTGGATGCAATTTCTGAATTGTGGCTTCAACGACGTCTGCACTTGAGTTGCATGTCGATGACGTGGCGCCTAGGCGCCAACTCTCTGCCTCTGGATGCCTCAGCTTGCATTCAATTCGTCCGCTTTGCCTTCGTGTGTCCCGTCCTTCCTACAAAAGATGAAAAAACTAAATAAATAAACTAAAAATTCCTAAATAATGCTAAAATTGCCTAAAAACTAATTAATGCTCCTAAAATGCAAAGCGGATGAAAATTAAGCTAAATGAGTGCAAACTAAGCCTAATCTCTCGATCTAACACACAAATTAAGTCTGAAATGGGCCATGATAACTCGTAAAAATACGAGTTATCAAGAGTATGCTGCCAAGTTCAATGCCTTGGTAAGATATGTGCCAATGTGCCAGAAAATAAGACACAGAGGTTTCAACAAGGATTGAGGCCATATCTAAGGAAGAGCCTTGCGCCTTTATTGATTAAGGACTATGAAGCAAGTCTCGAAAGGGCAAGGGTACTAGAAATTGAGACATTGAGAACTTAGGAGCTGAGACAAGGGCAGAAAATTTTCATTACAGGTGTGAAGAAGACAGAAACGGGGAAGGAGAAGGGTAAGGAGGGAGGAATGAGAAAGGGTAAAGGTACCCCTAAAAAGAAAAGTTCTCCACAGTGCAAAAAGTGTCAAAGGTGCCAAATGTTTGAAAGGATCAAACAAATGCTACAAGTGCTGGTAGATGGGACACATAGCCAAGGAATGCAGAATTAGAGAAGCTAAGGTTATCAAGTGTTTTGTTTGCAACCAGGTATGGATATTGCCCTGAATTGTCCAAACAAGGCACAAACATCACAAGGGCGAGGAAGACCAGCCCAACCAAGGATAACCGCCAAAACTAACCGATAGTGTACCTCTACGAACCCAGTGCATGTGCATGCATTGACTGGTACGGAGTCACAGGAGCAAAAAGAAAAAGTGGTTACAGGTATGGTTTATATTTTAGAAAATTCTGCAGTAGCTTTGTTTGATTCTGGTGCTACCCATTCATTTATAGCCTACCAATATATAACCACGCATGCACTGCCTGTAGAGGAAACAAATAAGATAATTTATGTAGAATCTCTTATGTATAGGTTAGCTAGTTCTAGCCAAGTATGTGTGGCGCCCCAACCTAAGTGTCACATCATTAGTCTTACTTCGGGACCATTATTGATTGGCAAATGTGATCAGGATTGTTGCCCTGTCACACAACGAGATTTATTTGATATTTATCCATTTAACCATTACCCATTAAGAGTTAATATCATCATATACGTTTCCTTTTTAATCATTTTTCCCATCTAGGCCATTATAAAATCATGATAAACACATATTATATCATGTAAAGCACATTCCTTCATTATATGATAAAACATACCTTAATATTTGGTCATAAAATTATTTTTCATCCATAACCCACATATCATAGTATAAATCTTTTACAATCATCCAGACCGTTCTATAAATCATTATACAATTATTCGACCGTAAATTCATAGACAAGCATTCATAAGAATCATCATTCTTCAATGCTCAACCTGTGTTCCTCGCCATATCCTTCCTTTCACCCGTCTTTGGGTTTGGAAAACAAAACGTGAGTCGAAACTCAATAAGCAAGCTATAAGGTTTTTAGGCAAAATATTTTTCATTTAAAACATCTTCGAAAGCAACATTATACCACTCGTGGGTATATTATGAAAATATGATTCTTATACCCATCATGGTTATATCATAAATAATGCAATGCATCATTTTTAAACATGAACATCATAGGATGGAAGCTAGCTAGGCAACCATCCGTCTCCATCTTCTCCCATTCCAGGGAGGCGCCGTCGGCCTTGGCCTATCTTAGCGACTTGGCCGCACCAAAGGGGGACAATCGGTCCGCTTACACCTTTGAGGTGGACTTCATGCTTTGTGCACATGAAATTTTCATAAACATCATTTTTGACATGCTAGCATGATTTTTCATTCATAAATTCATGTATCCTCATTTGTCATAAAATTTGAGAAAGAATTGTGCAATTCATTTATCATAATGGAAATAACGTTTCAATACATATTGAAATAAAGGAATGACCATCCTTAAACATCTTAAAAATAATTTAATCAATCATTTGCTAAACAATTTAAAGTAGTTAGAGCATCATTGACAAACATTTTAACATAATTTGATAAAACAAAAATCATTTAGAAAGTCGCTTGGTTACCTGTTTCGCCTTAGCTTTCCGAGTTTACTTTTTCTTTGCCTTTGCTTATACACATAAGAATGACATTGCATTCATATAATTTTCATTTGCTTACATACAACTTAGTTTTCCAACCTATAATTCATTAACATACACAACCCACTTAAATTCCAAGTCGAGTACACACACATAGCATGTACTTGTGCATCATACCATTCATTTCATATCATGTTCTAAACCCATATTAGGGTAAACATTCATACACATAACAATCATTCATTAATCATCATACGGGGGTTCATCCCTCCTATTTATCATTTTTCATATATTTTTCACATTTCATTCGTCGGTGATCATTTTAAGCACATATTTGATGTCTTAGGCTTTATATATTAATCTCTAAATTTGAGATTATCATTAATCATCAAAACAACAACATAAACATGCATTTTATCATAATTTTCATGCATTTTTGCATTTTAGCAAATCACATAAGTCATTTATCACTTATCCATACATATCCTTCCATATATACCATCTTACGACACATATCTTATGTGTATCTTAAAATTTTTCAAAACAGTAACTTGCATCCTAATTCAGCATGATTAAACCTCTTAATTAACACATAATTTAGGGTTTATTTATGAAATTTTAGTCTATTCATCATAGGGTTCCAAATCAGCAACTTTAGGACCCGTTTGACACACTTTCAACTCCACTTTTGATACTTAAATCAAAACAGATTTTTAATTCGTAAATTACAGCAATTAATCATGTTTTTCTTAACTCAAAATTGGGGTATTATCAGATATTTAAAATCCATTTTTTGCTGCTTTCATGGAGGATATCAATATTGTTGAATCCTTAGGCTGTCTTAGTTTCCCTATGACTATATCTTTTTCTGGGTTCTCTTCAAACCGCACTTTCTTAATCTTGCAGTCAATAGTAGCTCCCCACTTACTCAACCAATCCATGGCTAGTATTATATCGAACTCCGTCATAGGAAGTAGGATTAGGTCGGCATTTAAAATCATTGATCCTATCCTAATTGGGCATGCCTTACATACTTGGCTAGGGCTAGCTAATTTATATACAGGGGATTCAACATGAACTATCTTATTGGTTTCCTCTACTGGCAGTGCGTGCATGGTTACATATTGATAGGCTATAAATGAGTGACTAGCACCGAATAAAATAAGGCTATCGTCGATTATTCTAAAATGTAAACAATACCTATCACCACCTTTTCCTCTTGCTCCTGTGATTCGGTTCGGGTCAACGCATGCACTTGAACTGGATTTGTAGAGGTTCCTGGTCGATTAACTGCTCCCGCTACTCTTGGCGGTGGAATTCTCCCATGTCCTTACGATGTTTGAACTTTATGTGGGAAATTCGGGGCAATATGCCTAGCTTGATCACAAACATAACATTTCATAGTATTTACTTCACTTTTTCCACAGTCTCTGGCTACATGTCCCATCTGTCCACATTTAAAACACTTATTTGACCCTTTTAAACATTCGCCTGTATGACGTCTTTGACATTTTCTGCAAACGGGCTGATTTTTCTTCCTTAGCATCCCCTTTCCTTTCTTCATGCCTCCCTTCCTGATTCTTTCCCTTCTTGTTTCCATTTATTTTATGCCCAGGCCGAACGTCCTCGATCCTTGCCTCATCTCTTGTGTTCTTAGTGCTTCGACTTCTAAAGCTCTTGCCCTTTCTAGACTTGAAGCATAGTCTTTAATTAAAAGAATGGCTAAGCTTTCTCTAAGATATGACCTTAATCCTTGTTGAAACTGTTCTGCCTTGTTTTCTGGCACATTTGCTATCCAAGGCACATACCTCACCAATGCATTGAATTTGGTGGCATATTCATTAACAGACATTCTCCATTGATACAATTTTTCAAACTCAACTACTTTTTGACCTTGTAGTCCAATCGGGAGATATTCTTTATTGAATTCTTTAACAAAATTTTGTCATGTTACTTCTTTTAGATGTAACATAGTAGCCAACATAGTCTCCCACCATTCCTATGCATCTTTTATTAAGAGATGAGTGGTGAATAATACCTTCTGCCAATCATTACTTGGAGATACCCTGAACAACTTCTGGATTTTCATTGTCCACTGTTTGGCCTGTACGGGGTCGGGTTCTCCAGTAAATTTGGGAGGTATTTGAGCAGGGAATGCATTTATCGCCCGTCGATCAGCCTCCATCAACTGTTCTTGATCAGCTGTAGACGTCATCGGGGTGTCGGGTCAGTTGTCAGACTAGGCCCTTCTTTGTCAGCACTACCTAACTGAGCCTGTTGAGTCCTTTCTCATAAGCCTTGAATAATATCAACGGCTTGGGTTGCCCAATTTTGAGTAGCCTGCTGCATAGCTTCCTTCACTGCGGTAGCTACTCTCTCCTCGATCAATCTAGCATTATGAAACCCCGATCTTAGACATGTGTACAAAACCCTAGGATTGTAAACCCTAGGTAATGTATTAATAAAATATATATTCATGAGTATGAAAACATGTGTATTAGAGGTTAAAGAAATACAATTGTGGGATTAAACCACGTGAATAGTACATTGAATAGTGCATGTGAATAGTAACCGAGGTGAGTAACAGTTAATCACTTGGGTTAACCTAATCACTGATAATTGGAATTTGGTAGCATATTTTGTAGACATTTTATACCAATTTGGTGGGTAATTAATTAAAATTAATATGAAATTTGGTTTAAAATGTGATTTTACAACATTTGGGTATTAAATATTAATTTCAAGCAAATTCGACAATTTTTATAATCTTTTGGCTTGAGATTACATTTTATTTGTTGCTAAATGTGTTTGAAATAATTTTTTTATAATAATAACCCACTAATAATTTTGAGGAATTAATGATTTAAATATTTTTATGCAAGGAAAACAAGTTGCACTAAGTGGGTCCCACATGGAAATCAAAACATCCAAGCCACCACGTTAATCAAGCGGCCCATTTAGCATGCCATCCACATTTGCATATTCACGTGACCAGCATGGACCATGGCATCTGAAATTCCTGTTGCCCTTTTAGTGGACCCCACTAGCAGCAACATATCTAACGGCCTGAATTTTCCAACACAATAAAAAATGCTAAATCCATGCCCTACCAAAATCAGCTGCCCATTTCATCCAATGCATTCAACGATTTCAGAACGTCCATTTTCAACAATGCATTTTCTGAGATGCCCATTTATTTTGCCCATCACGTGACCAAAATCAGCCCTCAAATGCATCCAGGCCATCCAATTCATCAACCATTACGTAATCACATTTTCCAGCAGCAGAAATTCATGAAGTGGACCCCACCAAATATAAATTCAGCAACAGCCGTCCATCCTTCCAGATTTTAAATTCAAGACCGTTCAGCAATATTTATGATGGACCCCACCAGCTATGCATTTTCACGTGAATTTTCCAGTAGCAATATTTAGTGGACCCCACCATGCTTAATGCAGCAGATGCAAATGCAACATGAAAATTCCAGCAGTAATAATTTTTCATGGACCCCACCATATTTATTCCCTACCAAATTCAAGCATGCATTTACGTCCAATGCTGCATTTCATGTGCATACACATCACCATTTGATAAATTTCAGCAGCATGCATTAATCAGTGGACCACACCAGCAGCTACATTCAACGTGATGGGCAAATGCAATGTGATGGCAGCAGCAATGACGTGCATAAATGGCTGCAGCATCTTCACGTGAAATGGTCCACTATTCAGCAGCATGCAGCAACCATGCTTTCAAAGCAATTCACGTGAGAATGCATCAAGCATTCAACATTTGGGTCCCACATGAAAGGTTATAAAAGGAGGAGACACAGCATCGGTAGGGGGGAGGCAATCTGATAGTACACACAACATTCCGCAGCAGATTTTTGGGAAGACAGCATTCGGTAGACACAGCATCGAGAAGTTTGTTTCAACTCTCAAAAACCTATCAATAAACGTGCCCTTCATCGACATGCTTTCTCAAATGCCAGCTTATGTAAAATTTCTCAAGGACATTCTATCCAACAAAAGAAAACTTGAGGAGTATGGAACCATTTCACTTACTGAGGAGTGCAACGCTATTTTGCAGAACAAGTTACCTGAGAAGCTAAAGGACCCTGGAAGCTTCTCCATTCCATGTGCTCTTGGAAATGTCCAAATCAGCAAAGCACTATGTGATCTCGGAGCCAGTGTAAGTCTTATCCCACTTTCAATATGCAAAACGCTGAACATGGGTGATCCAAAACCAACATCTATGTCTCTCCAACTGGCCAACCGATCAATTAAATTTCCAGTCGGCATTCTTGAAGACGTACCTTTGAAAGTCGGCAAATTATTCATCCCAGTCGACTTTGTGGTCCTCGATATGGAGGAGGATCGCCAAATCCTGATCATTCTCGGGCGACCTTTCTTAGCCACCGCTGGAGCAATCATAGATGTCAAGAATGGCCGACTCTCACTAACAGTTGGAGATGAACAGATTGAATTTAATCTTTCTGAGGCAACAAAACACCTATCAACTGATAACTCTTGCCTGCGGGTCGATGTCATCAACCCTTTGTCAATCGAAGAAAAGGATGATTTGATAGAGGTATGTATCATTCAGGGTGCAACTGTTGAAAATGATAACCCTGAACTATCTGCTTGTACAGCTCTCTTTGATGGAACCCCTTTCATCTCACCGACTGCCGACTCACATTGTGAAAAGTTGGATGCAGACTTCAATTTTTCTCCATCGACAAAAACAAAGGAAGAAGCACCAAAGGTAGAACTTAAACCTCTTCCTAAAAATCTCAGGTATGCATTTCTTGGCCCAAACGATACTTATCCAGTCATAATCAACGCAAATCTTTCCGTATCCCAAGCTGATGAACTATTAAATGTACTAAGAAGACATAGGAAGGCAATTGGCTACTGCATTAATGACCTACCTAGTATCAATCCTTCTCTATGCATGCACAAAATTTTAATGGAAGAAAATTGTAAAACAAGCATTGAACCTCAAAGGCGTCTGAATCCAAACATGAAAGAAGTGGTGAAAAAGGAAATTTTAAAACTTCTTGATGCCGGAATCATCTACCCTATTTCTACCCTGTACATGTGGTACCAAAGAAAGGCAGTATGACTATCGTAAAAAATGATAAAAATGAACTTATACCCACAAGGACAGTCACGGGTTGGCGAATGTGCATTGATTATCGCAAATTAAATATTGCAACCCGAAAGGATCACTTTCCTTTGCCTTTCATTGATCAAATGCTTGAAAGACTTGCCAATCACTCTTACTTCTGCTATTTAGATGGGTACTCTGGCTATTTTCAGATTCCTATTCACCCACAGGATCAAGAGAAAATCACTTTCACTTGTCCATACGGCACATTTGCATACAGACGCATGCCTTTCGGTCTTTGTAATGCACCTGCCACTTTTCAAAGATGCATGATGGTCATATTTTCTTATTATATTGAACACATAATTGAGGTGTTTATGGATGATTTTTCTATTTATGGCACTACATTTGAATCATGCTTGTCTAACCTATCTAAGGTTTTACAGAGATGTGAAGAAATCAATCTGGTGTTGAATTGAAAAAAATGTCATTTCATGGTGCAGGAAGGGATTGTGTTAGGACATTTAGTCTCAAACAGAGGTATTGAGGTTGACCGGGAAAAAATAGAAGTCATTGAAAAATTACCGCCACCCAATTCAGTCAAAGGAATTCGGAGTTTCCTAGGACATGCCGGTTTCTATCGGCGCTTCATTAAAGATTTTTCTAAAATTGCTAAGCTACCGACTAACCTGCTAAATCAAGATGTAAAATTTAATTTTTTTGATGACTGTTTAAATTCATTTTGAAGGTTGAAAAACCACTTGACTGGAACCTACAATTTGAGATCATGTATGATGCAAGTGACCATGCGGTTGGAGCTGTTTTGGGTCAACGGAAGGACAACAAGCCAATAGTGATTTATTATGCAAGCAAAACTCTAGATGATGCTCAAGTCAACTATGCAACCACTGAAAAAGAATTACTGTTTTTGCTATTGATAAATTTCGTTCTTATCTTGTAGGGTCAAAGGTGATTGTCTACACAGACCATGCAGCCATTCGCTATTTAATTGCCAAGAAAGATGTCAAACCAAGGTTAATTCGTTGGATTTTGCTATTACAAGAATTCGATCTTGAAATCCGAGACAAAAGGGGCACAGAGAATGTGGTAGCTGATCATCTGTCGAGACTACCACCAACTGAGAAAATGGATTTAACTAAAAATGATCAAATTAACGAGGAATTTCCTGATGAATCCCTACTTGCACTAAAAGAAACATCAATGCCATGGTATGGAGACATTGTTAATTACTTGGTTTGTAAAGAAATTCCATCTAATTTCAACTATTAACAGAAAAAGCGATTCATAGTGGATGTGAAAAACTACATATGGGAGGACCCATACCTTTACAAGAGATGCAGCGATGGTCTGATTCGCCGATGCATACCAAATGAAGAAATCCAAAGCATTCTTCATCACTGTCATTCTTCACCATATGGTGGACACATGGGTCCCACCAAAACTGCAGCAAAAGTCCTACAATCAGGTTTCTTCTGACCCACTTTGTTCAAAAATGCTTGATCTTTTACACTAACCTGTGATAGGTGCCAAAGGACAGGAAACATTTCAAGGCGAAACGAGATGTCACTCACAAGCATTCTCGAGGTTGAACCATTCGATGTCTGGGGCATGGATTTCATGGGACCTTTCCCATCCTCATTCAACAACCAGTACATACTACTGGCGGTTGATTACGTAACTAGATGGGTGGAGGCGATCGCTTCTCCAACAAATGACTCACGGGTGGTCATCAAATTCTTAAAACGTAACATTTTTACCAGATTTAGTGTACCATGAGCAATTATAAGTGACGGAGGAAGCCACTCCTGTAACAAGCAAATGGAACAATTTCTCAGGAAATATGGGGTCACACATAAAATTGCCACCCCATACCACCCGCAAACAAGTGGTTAGGCTAAAATCTCAAACCGCAAGATTAAACAGATACTTGAGAAGACGATATCCCAATCACGGCGAGATTGGTCAAGGCAACTGGATGATGCTCTTTGGGCATACCGCACAGCATTCAAGACTCCGATTGGAACAACACTTTTCAGACTAGTTTATGGAAAATCATGCCACTTGCCTGTAGAGCTGGAGCACAAAGCATACTAGGCAATCAAATTTTTGAATTTTGATTTGAAATCTGCAGGAGAAAGGCGTCTACTACAGCTTGATGAACTCGAGGAGATTCGACTCGACGCTTATAAAAATTCAAAGATGTACAAGGAAAAGATAAAATTTTGGCATGACAAACACATGCGGCAGAAGGTAATCAAAGCTAATGACATGGTGTTGCTTTTTAATTCTCGTTTTAAATTGTTTCCAGGAAAATTGAAGTCGAGGTGGTCGGGACCATTCAAAGTATTACAAGTGTTCCCTCATGGAGCTGTTGAAATCTGGAGTGAAAAGACGGGAGCATTTAAAGTCAATGGGCAGCGCCTCAAACCCTACTTCTCAGGTGATCACATTCCAATAGGAGTCATCCACTCCTTCTGCGAAACCACGCCACTCAATTGAAGATCTGCAGTCAGGCTGATGACTTTAAACCAAGCGCTTTTCGGGAGGCAACCCGAACTTTTCATTTTTCTATCAGGGAAGTTTTAGTTTTAATTATTTATTTCTTTTAGTTCCTTTTTAGAATTTTGATACTTTTTAATTTTGAGCTTTATTGGTTATTTTCAGAAACTGCTTGGAAAGAAGCACCATGGGATGCAAATATAGGGAAGTTAACATTTCACATTTTTATTAACTACTCTCTTTTATTTTGATGGCATGATTTACATTGAGAACAATGTCAACTTCAAGTGTGGGGTTGAATGCGTTGCATTAATTTTCTCTAAATATTTCTTTCACTACTCTGATGTTTATATTGTTGTAAAAAAACACTTTGCAAAATTCTTGCATAAAAGGTAATATTAGACCCCACTTTGAACTCTTGAATGCCTTAAAAGCAAACAATACATAGAATTTCGACATCTTTGAGTGAGGAAAAGTTGAAGCTTAATGAGAAGTTAAATTTGTTTTTGAACGTGTACTTGTTGAAAATACTTGGATTTTTTGTCCCAAATCACTTGATGAAACTGATATACCTAGGAACCGATCTTGTTTTCTTTCAAAATCAGAGTAATTTTCTCTAATCTAAAAGTTTTTCTAATACACACAATTGTCATTTAAGAAGGTAGTTTCTCTCATATACATTTGAAGAAATTTCCAAAGCCAAAACTCTATTAAACCAATTCATGTACGTGATTAAGGCAATTTTTCATAATGAGCCTATATTTGAAAATATAACTGTTGTTTACCCCTTAACTTAAACTACAATTCCTACTTCGTTGAACGAACTTTAGAATTGAATTCTGAGCAGAAAAATAAAACAGGGAATAATATCTCCTGACAGTGCAAATAATGACTTTCCAGACACCCTGAAATATGGTGAGGGAATTGCCGGACTTGGTTTAAAAATATATATATATATATATTCAAAAAGCTAAACCAAGGATAAGAACAGGCTTGAAAAAGAATAAAAGCACTAAGTGTGGGGGTAACATTATTTCCTGTTATAAAATGAGGCTCAAGTCATGCAGAGACGGTTCAAATTTCATTTCATGTGTCACACCTAACCGTTGTCCTACTAAGTCCTTATGATCCTATGAATTGGCTAATTGAGTTGGCAGAGGAAATTTAAATGCAAAAATTTGATGAGATGTATATGAGGTAATTTGACTAATATTTTCTGCACTACTACCATCACTTGAATTATGGAATGTGTGTAGTGAATAACTTAATAAATGGGGAAGATATCTGATAATTAAGAGTATATTGCGGGAGCTTTTAACTCTTAATAATTGAAAACAAATTAGGTGACAGGATGTGTAGTATTAGTCACGAGAGAAGGGATTGTTGACTAAGAATTTTCAATGAGTATTATGTTTCAAATTATTTAATACTCTCATTAGTTTTGATGATGGCCAAACATGCAATTTTTGCTCAAAGCATTGAAATTTTGCAATCTGTTCTTGAATTCATTTATATTTGCTTGAGGACAAGCAAAAGTTCAAGTGTGGGAGTATTTGATAATTGGAATTTGGTAGCATATTTTGTGGACATTTTATACCAATTTGGTGGGTAATTAATTAAAATTAATATGAAATTTGGTTTCAAATGTGATTTTGCAACATTTGGGTATTAAATATTAATTTCAAGAAAATTCGACAATTTTTATAATCTTTTGGCTTGAGATTACATTTTATTTGTTGCTAAATGTGTTTGAAATAATTTTTTTTATAATAATAACCCACTAATAATTTTGAGGAATTAATGATTTAAATATTTTTAGTCAGGGAAAACAAGTTGCACCAAGTGGCTCCCACATGGAAATCAAAACATCCAAGCCATCACGTTAATCAAGCAGCCCGTTTAGCATGCCATCCACATTTGCATATTCACGTGACCAGCATAGACCATGGCATCTGAAATTCCTGCTGCCCTTTTAGTGGACCCCACTAGCAGCAACATATCTAACGGCATGAATTTTCCAACACAATAAAAAATGCTAAATCCATGCCCTACCAAAATCAGCTGCCCATTTCATCCAATGCATTCAACGATTTCAGAACGTCCATTTTCAACAATGCATTTTCTGAGATGCCCATTTATTTTGCCCATCACGTGACCAAAATCAGCCCTCAAATGCATCCAGGCCATCCAATTCATCAACCATTACGTAATCACATTTTCCAGCAGCAGAAATTCATGAAGTGGACCCCACCAAATATAAATTCAGCAACAGCCGTCCATCCTTCCAAATTTTAAATTCAAGACCGTTCAGCAATATTTATGATGGACCCCACCAGCTATGCATTTTCGCGTGAATTTTCCAGTAGCAATATTTAGTGGACCCCACCATGCTTAATGCAGCAGATGCAAATGCAACGTGAATACATCAGCAGCACATTGCCCACACCGTCCATAGCTGCTAGTGGACCCCACCATGCTTAATGCAGCAGATGCAAATGCAACGTGAAAATTCCAGCAGCAATAATTTTTCATGGACCCCACCATATTTATTCCCTAGCAAATTGAAGCATGCATTTACGTCCAATGCTGCATTTCATGTGCATACACATCACCATTTGATAAAATTCAGCAGCATGCATTAATCAGTGGACCCCACCAGCAACTACATTCAACGTGATGCGCAAATGCAATGTGATGGCAGCAGTAATGACGTGCATAAATGGCAGCAGCATCTTCACGTGAAATGGTCCACCATTCAGTTGCATGCAGCAACTATGCTTTCAAAGAAATTCACGTGAGAATGCATCAAGCATTCAACACTTGGGTCCCACATGAAAGGTTATAAAAGGAGGAGGACACAGCATCGGTAGGGGGGAGGCAATCTGATGGTACACACAGCATTCCGCAACAGATTTTTGGGAAGACAGCATTCGGCGGACGAAAAAAATTCCAAAGAGCAAGCTACAGAAAATTTCTGCAAAAAAATACCACTGCAAAATATTTTAGCAGGAATTTTAGAAGAAGATTAGAGCAAAATTCTGAGAAAAAAAGAGAGCAAAAGCAAGGTGGAGAGCACAGGCAAAAGGCAGACCGACGAGTTGCGTGGAGCAGCCGACACACCATCGGGGCTTCAAACCAATAAACTTTTCTATCTTTTTCCTTTTTAATTTTTGTTATCTTGTTTAAGATGGATTGTAATTTTAATTTTATTTTGAAATTAAACATGCTTGGCTAAATCCTAAATCTAGGGTTCAGGATGTAGCATGCGTACAATGTAATGTGGTGTGGATTTTTAATTTATTTATGATGGATATTTTTGTTAATTTAATATCTTATCATTTTTATGTTTGCTTTGTACACGGGCCCGTACTTTTGCATGATTTTATATATTAGGTGATGAAACCGAGACATGGAAGCCTAATATACGATAATCAAGATATTAAACCTGGAAATCTAAGGCCATGAGAATAGGCATGATAACCTTGAGGAATTCCATGTACAAACCACAGATCTTAATGGATTCTAATTAACTTAATCTCATGAGAATAGGTGATTAAGAAAATTAGGATACGCCTTGTCGGTTTTGAGAGAAGGTGCAAGGATAAAATAGGGATTGTTCTTCTTTAACAAACAATATCCAAATTAAATAATTATACCACTACCCGTTACAAAAGATGCATGTGAAATCCTAGACCCTAGGTACCCGCACTCTCATTTTCTCTACTCATTATAATTTGCAATTTTCTCTCCCCATTTTATTAATTTGTTTTCCCTTCTATTTACTAAATTTTCTTCCCACTTTTCTATTTTATTTGCAATATTCTCTCCATAACCGACACGAAAGCATTTAAAAGCAAAATTTATAGCCCCGAATTCCCTGTGGAACAATAATTTATATATTACAATCTACGACCCGTGCACTTGCGGTAAGATTGTGGACAATCACAAAAAGATAAAAAAGGATATTTAATCACTACAGGACGAAATAGCAATTCTTTTTGATATTTTAATCCAATTTTGGATTTTAGTGAAAAAGAAAGAAAAATTCATAATTTGCAATCCGGGTGTCGGATTTCAACGAAATTTTTTATGGATGGTTAAAAATACATGATGGACATGATGAATGGTTTAAGATGTGATGAAAATCACAAATTAAGGGTCAAGATGAAACGTCAAAAGGAGATAAAAAAAAGTAGCTTAATTAATGCTACTTTTGACTTTGTATTAAATTAAATAATTAAAATAATAAAAATAATAAATGAAAATAAGCTATTGCAGGAGCATGGCAGGGGGTGGGTGGATATTTGACAAAAAATCAATGGTTTAAATTCATCCTCATCCAAGATCACTGGCTAAGATTTAATTAGCCTAAATTAAATAATTTTAAAAATAAAAAAATTATGAAAATGGGGCTGATATAGGGGGGCTGGAGCTGCTTTAGGGTGGGCTGCTCTTGTCTCAATGCATTTTTCAAATTTAGAAAAAAAATACCATTTTATAATTTAATACATCAAGCAAGGGGGGTAAATTCTAAATTCTTAAAAAATCAAGCCCTATAAATAGGGCCAAGGGGTCGAAGTCCATGGCATCATTCTCCCAGCTCCATTTGAGCATTTTTCGCCCCCACCACGTTTTAGCCTTGAGGAGAAAGAAGAGGAGAAAGTTAGAGAGAGAAAGTGTGAGAAAAAGAGGGATATCTCCACGTAGGGTAAGTGATTTCTTCCTAAATTTTTTTGGATGTTAAGTAGGGTAAAACCATGCTTATATAATTCCTAAGCATGAGAAAATAAGTTAGATATAATATTTAATTGAAATTATGCCAAAACATCGAAAATTTGGAGCAAGAATAGAGCATTTGGAAAAATAATATATGATATGTGTAAATAATGCTCCAAAATTGATAAATGATGATTTGGGATGAATAAATATGATGTTGGAATGATGATATTAATTTCATGATTTTTAGAATTAAGTATTATGCTTAAGTGAATTTATGTTGATTTTTAGTATATGGAGAAAATGATTTATTTAGCCAAGTAAATGATGATAAATTAAAATATATGAAATTTTCCATGATATGCTAAGCATAAGCTATGTCATGGTATTTTTTATTTTTGAAAAGAAATGTCAATTTTTGGAACCCATGAACAGTAACCAACACGCTGTGAACAATAATCTCGGATGAACAGTGATTTTCTACAATAATCTCCTACAATAATTTGCTACAGTGACCATGAACAGTAAACATCATGATTTTGGAGAAAATTTGAGATTAATATTTAAATATAAGGATGAAATTTTTAAAGGGATTTATGGATAAAAATTCATATAAGGAGGTAATGACCAAGTATTTATAAAAGGATAATCTCTACAGGAATGAGGTAATAAATGATTATAAAACATGCATGAGAAGCCAACTAAGACATGGAATGATATAGATAAAATATCATTTTTCCTTGTATAGGAAAAGGAAAGGAAAAGGTAGAGGACACAAACTGAGGAGGTAAGCAAGTTCTATTTTGAAATTGCTTTTCAAATATTGCAAATGATTGCAAATATGATTATGAAATGTGTTTAAGGATGACCACTCCTATAATGTTTGAAATGATAAATGTTTGTTTGCTTCTCAAATGATTTTTATCAAGTTTATGGTCATGTCATGCCGGCATATGTATATATGAACATGGTGTACAAGGAAGAGGCTTTGGTGGAGGTAGTAAGTGGATCGGGGATCCCCCTTCACTATTGCCGAGTCGCAAGGGCTGTATTCCGGCGGCGTCCTCCCAAGAAGGTGGAGGCAAAGGAAAGTCATGTGTGAATGAATGCATTGCATTTTTATGAAACGCATAAGTATGAAAAGGTTTACATGATGTTTTATCGAAACAATGTTTCAAAAAGGGATGGTGCAAATAATTCTCTACATGAGAATGACAAATCACTTGATGTAAGAGGTATATAATGCCGGAAAAATAAAAAATCATGCATGTAGCAGACCATATAGGCTAATCAAGGTAAAGGACACAAGGTCCCCCTTGACAAGGCCAAGTCGGAGAGAGAGCCGGCATATTGGACCATGCTATGTGAGATGTTTCCTGGGCTAGCATACCCATACACGAAGGTCTATGTCAGGAATAGAAAGGAAGCATTTGCACATCCAATGTTTATGAAATAATTTTTACGAAAAGATTTCTATTCCATTGGTAGTTAATCACTTGATAAGTGTCTCCTGTCAAATGGGAAGAAATGCATTTGAATGAAAGGAAAAATGTTTACTTACCAAAGAAAAAGGCTTGCTTACTGAGTATTATTACTCACATGTGTTTTCAAAATGACAAACAGGCTATGGAGCTGAATCATAAAGGATGCCAGGTAGAAATGATCTGCAAATTTAATTGCAGTTCTATGTATGCGTCCAAAGGGACAAATGTATGAAAATCATGTTGAAGTCATGTTTTAAGGATATTACAAACATGATTGTACTTATGTGAATTATTTCAATAAAAAGAAGATATGAATGGTTTTATGATGATATGGATGAGTCTATTATGAATAAAGTGTTTGCTTATGTGACGAAAGAAAAAGAAAGAAAAAAAATTGGATAAGATCCAATTAAGCACCCGCCGCGTGATCAGGGCAACAATCCTGACTCACATTTACCAATCGACAAGATCCCGGAGTAAGGACTATGTGGACGCCTCGGTTCGGGGCGCCACAAGCCGGCCTTGATTTAAGCTCTTCTCCTTCATTCCTCTCTGGATTTTCACCTTCTTGTCATTGTCGATTCCTTTGGTTTTGCTTTCGCAATCCTGGTCTACCTTGTTTTGTCTACTAGTTTCTCCAATTTCATGCTGGCTAAGGACTTCTTCTGTGGCAACTTCCTTTCCATTATTTTTTTTTTTGCTCCTGACCTTGTGTTCACCATCGTGCTTTTCTGTTTATAAAAAGTACATAACTTTCATTTATGATTAGGGTTAGATCACATCATGTATACACCTCATCATTATATAATTTAAGTTAATTGCATTCAAATCACATAGCATCAACATATCGCATTTCATCAATTATCAACATAACGTTCATATCTATCTATTCATTTCAAGAATTTAGATTACCTGGAGGATAATAACATTTTCATAACTATTTACTTTATTCACATTATCAACATTGCATCAAAATTTCATTACATAAAACATAGCACACATATTTACAACAATGTACAAACATATACATGGTCCAAAAAGTCATTACAAGTTGCATACATCCTTTCTATTCCCGTCACAGAAAATTCTTAATGTCTATCAGGTCCCCTCCTCTAGTAACGTCTCCGACTAATCGGAACACAAGTAGGTTCCTCGGTCACCGTGCTAGTGTCGGACCCTACAGGAACATTCTCCTGCTCACCATTATTGCCATCCTCAAATGGTTATATAAACTCCCTTGGATCCCAATCATCATTCTCATTATAATTAACATTATCATCTATTCAGATAAGCTCACCATCCCTTCCCATAATATGAATGAAGATTTCTCCATACTTTGGGGAAACTGGTGTCTCTATTATCCCTTGGTCATGTCGCTGCTCTAACACAATGACAACTTCTTTTTCCTTCTACTGGATTCTCTCCCAGCTTGTTCCATGACGAAACTGGACACATCCATGGGCAAATCTATACCAGGGTCCTAAGTTTGGAGGAGTAGGTGCTGGGGTCTGATCCCAGAAATCCTAAAGATCTTGAGCATGTATGAAATCAGTGGGAACTAAAGGATATATGGGTAGATCAAAACATGGTGCGGAGGGACCTTCTGCTCTAAAGACTTGGCTTGTAGACTCTTCTAGTTTTTGCATTTGTGCAGGGGGATTACCATAGTAGCTTCCTTGAGCTTGTGGTAGAGGGTGTCTAGGCTGGAAACCTGGAGGTATAGGTGGAAAATATGCCTAATTCTGTTGGGATTCCCACCACCTAGTCATAATTTCTTCAAGCCTTTGCCTACACTCCATTTCTTCCATTTCTTGCCTAAGTTCCTCTGCACTCATCACCCTTTTCCCTTTATCTGTTATCTACAATTTAGACATACAATGTCAGTAACAATCAAATAAGCATAATGGGAATCATATGCGAAACCCCGTTCTTAGACACGTGTATGTATTAATGAAATATGTATTCATGAAATATGAAAATATGTGGGAACAGAAGTTAAAATAATTATTTATGAAATTCGGATGAATAGTAAATGTGAATAGTGAAACGTGAATAGTAAACGTGGGATTAAGGAATATGTTAAGTTAATCACCTTAGATTAACTTAATCATAAAAGACGAAAAAGGAAACTTCCCACTAAAGTACAAAAGTGCTTTTTGGATTAAAATAATAATTTTCGAATTTTTATGGATTTTTGTGAAGAAAATGAAGAAAAAATCATATCTTGCAATCCGGACGTCGGATTGAGATGAAATTTTTTATGGATGACCAAAATAAGATGATGGACATGTTGATTGGTCCAAGATTGATAAAAAATCATGAATTAAAGGTCAAGATTTAACGTCATTTGAAGATAAAAAAGTAGCTTTACTTTTTCATTAATTAGAATTTGACTTTGGATTAATTTTAATTAATTAAATAGATAAATAATAAATGCAAAATCAGCAGTGGCAGGGGGTGGTTGAGATATTTGACCAAAATCAATGGTCCACATTCATCATCATCAAAAATCAATGGCTAAGATTGAATTAGCCTAAAATAATTAATTTTAATAAATCAAAAAATTATAAAAAATAGGGCTGCCATAGGGGTTGCGTGAACAGTAGATAGGATGGCTGCACATGGCTCAAAGCACCTTTTGGAAATTAGAAAAAAATACATTTATAATTTAAAACCTCAAGCAAGGGGGTAAATTCCAATTTGATGAAAAATAAAAAACTATAAATAGGGGCATGGGGTGAACGACCAAAGAACACAAACCCAGCTCCAATTGAGCATTTTTCACCCCCCACCACGTTTTAGCCTTGAGGAGAAAGAAAAGGAGAAAGTTAGAGAAAGAAAGTGTGAGAAAAAGAAGGATATCTTCACTTCGGGTAAGTGATTTCTTCTCAAATTTATTTTTGATGTTAAGTAAGGTAAAATCATGCATAGATAATGCCTAAGCATGAGAAAATAAGTAAAGTTATAATGCTTAATTGGAATTATGCCGAAACATCGAAAATTTGGAGCAAAGATGGAGCATTCGGGAAGATAGCATATGATATGTGAAAATAATGCTCCAAATTTGATAAATGATGATTTGAGATGTATGATTATGATAAATATAATGTTGGAATGATGATATATTAATTTCATAATTTTTTAAATTTAGGATTATGCTTAAGTGAATTTATGTTGATTTTTAGTATATGGAGAAAATGATTTATTTAGCCAAGTAAATGAAGATAAATTCAAAATGTATAAAATTTCCCATGATATATTAAGCATAAGTGTGTCATGGTATTTTTTATTTTTGGAAAAAATATCAATTTTTGGAACCCATGAACACTAACCACGTTGCTGTGAACAGTAACCTCGGGTGAACAGTACCATGAACAGTGATCTTGAACATTAATTTGCTACAGTGATTTTGAACAATAACTATGAACAGTAAACAGCGTGATTTTAGAGAAAATTTGAGATTAATATTTAAATATATGGATGGAATTTTTAAGGAATTTATGGATAAAAATCCATCTAACAAGGTAATGATCAAGTATATTTATAGGATTAACCTCTATAGAAATGAGGCAATGGATGATTATAAAGCATGCATGGGAAATAAACTAAGACATGAAATGATATAGATAAAATATCATTTTTCCTTGTATAGGAAAAGGAAAGGAAAAGGTGGAGGACATAGACTGAGGAGGTAAGCAAGCTATATGCTTTCTAAAATATTTTTAAATGATTGCAAATTGTGTGCTCACAGGTTTTATGAATTATGTTTAAGGGTTCTCATTCCTATAATGTTTTAAAGTGATGAATGTTTATGAGTTTTTATGAAAAGTCATGTCGGCATATTGATGTCATGTGATGTTCATGGACATGTGCATATATATGATGTATAATGAAGAGGTTTTGGTGGAGGTAGAAAGCAGATCAAAGGGTCCCCCTTCACTATTGTCGAGTCGTATGGGCTGTGTGTCGATGGCGTCCTCCCAAGAGGTGAAGGCAAAGGAATGTTATGTGTGAATGAATGCATTGCATTTTCATACATGGATTGAAAAGGAAAGCATGGATTTGAAATGATATTTTTAAGGGATGGTGCAAATAATTCTCTACATGAGAATGACAAGTCACCTGGTGTAAGAGGTATATAATGCCGGGAAAATCAAAAGTCATGTATGTAGGAACCATGTAGGCGTCAAGAGGAAGAGAGGTTCCCCTTGATGAGGCCAATTCGGATACAGCTGGCGTATTGGATCATGCTATGTGAGATGTTCCCTGGGCTAGCGTACCTGCACACGAAGGTTTATGTCAGGAGTGGAAAGGAAGCATTTGCACATCCAATGTTTATGAAAAGGTTTCTATTCCATTGAAAGTTGATCACTTGCTAAGTGTCTCCTATCGAATGGAGAGAAATGCATTTACGAATGATTTATAAAAAGTTTCCAAAAATGGTTTACAAAAAGGTTTTTATTCCGTTGGTAGTTGATCACTTGGTAAGTATCTTCTACCAAATGGAGAGGAATGCATTTAAAATAAAAAAATGCTTACTTATTGAGTTTCGACTAATGTTTTATTTTTCCAACTTCAAACAGGTGCAAGGAAAGCCAAGTGTTGAAAAAGATCAGGTTGATTTGCTTGTAAGTGATATGATGAATGAATGAAAGAAGCATAGTTACAAAGGTATGTAATCCTTTGTATATTGAAATATGAATATATGCCCTAATGGGATATAATGAAAAAAGACATAGGTTGTATGAAATTATGAAGTTATGAATAATATGAGAAGTTGATGATTTATGATGATATGGATGAGTCCATTATGAATGATGATGAGTATATGATTATATGATGAAAGAAAAAGAAAGATAAAAAAATTGGACGAGATCCAATTGAGAACCCGCCGCGTGATCAGGGCAATAATTCTGAGTCGCATTTACCAATCGATAAGATCATGGAGTAAGGATAAATGTGACGCCTCCGTTCGGGGCGCCACAGAAATTAGTATCAGAGCAAGGATTGGTAAATAGGCGGGAGAAGGAGAAAATAAAGGATGATGAAAGGATAAGTTTGATACCACAGAAAGTGGTATTAGAGCAAGGATTGGTAAATAGGCATGGAAAGAGAAAAATTATGGATGATAGGAAAGGTGTGATACCACAGAAGTAGGCATCAAAATATGAATTGATAGATAGGCAGAAATAATATCTAGATCTATATGATGCTATGACTTATTTGATGATTGATGATCAATGATTGATGATATGATAAGATGAGAAATATCAAAGTTGCACAGCAGAAGTGAGATGGATTATTTCAAGTAAGACAGGTTTCGGGACGAAACCTATTGTAAGGGGGGGGGAGGATTGTGAAACCTCGATCTTAGACACGTGTATGAAACTTTAGGGTTGTAAACCTAAGGTAATATATTAATGAAATATATATTCATGAAATATGAAAATATGTGGGAATAGATGTTAAAATAATTATTTATGAAATTCGGATGAATAGTAAACGTGAATAGTAAACATGAATAGTGAAACGTGAATAGTAAATGTGGGATTAAGGAATATGTTAAGTTAACACCTTAGATTAACTTCATCATAAAAGACGAAAAAGGAAGCTTCCCACTAAAGGACAAAAGTGCTTTTTGTATTAAAATAATAATTTTCGAATTTTTATGGATTTTTGTGAAGAAAATGAAGAAAAATTCATATCTTGCAATCCGGACGTCGGATTGGGATGAAGTTTTGATGGATGGAAAAAATAAGATGATGGACATGATGAGTGGTCCAAGATAGATCAAAAATCATGAATCAAAGGTCAAGATTTAACGTCATTTGAAGATCAAAAAGTAGCTTTACTTTTTCATTAATTAGAATTTGACTTTGGATTAATTTTAATTAATTAAATAGAAAAATACTAACTGCAAAATCAGAATTGGCAGGGGGTGGTTGAGATATTTGACCAAAATCAATGGTCCACATTCATCATCATCAAAAATCAATGGCTAAGATTGAATTAGCCTAAAATAATTAATTTTAATAAATCAAAAAATTATAAAAAATAGTGCTGCCATAGGGGAGGCGTGAACAGTAGCTAGGGTGGCTGAACATGGCTCAAAGCGCCTTTTGGAAATTAGAAAAAAATACATTTATAATTTAATACCTCAAGCAGGGGGATAAATTCCAATTTGATGAAAAATAAAAAACTATAAATAGGGGCATGGGGTTAACGACCAAAGCACACAAACCCAGCTCCATTTGAGCATTTTTCACCCCCACCACGTTTTATCCTTGAGGAGAAAGTTAGAGAGAGAAAGTGTGAGAAAAAGAAGGATATCTTAACTTCGGGTAAGTGATTTCCTCCCAAATTTATTTTGGATATTAAGTAAGGTAAAAATATGCTTAGATAATGCCTAATCATGGGAAAATAAGTAAAGTTATAATGCTTAATTGGAATTATGCCGAAACATCAAAAATTTGGAGCAAAGATGGAGCATTCGGGAAGATAGCATATGATATGTGAAAATAATGCTCCAAATTTGATAAATGATGATTTGAGATGTATTATTATGATAAATATGATGTTAAAATGATGATATATTATTTTCATGATTTTTCGAATTAAGGATTATGCTTAAGTGAATTTATGTTGATTTTTAGTATATGGAGAAAATGATTTATTTAGCCAAGTAAATTATGAGAAATTCAAAATGTATAAAATTTCCCATGATATACTAAACATAAGTGTGTCATGGTATTTTTTATTTTTGAAAGAAAATATCAATTTTTGGAACCCATGAACAGTAACCCACGTTGCTGTGAACAGTAACCTCGGGTGAACAGTAAACGTGAACAGTGATCATGAACACTAATTTGCTACAGTGATTTTGAACAGTACTATGAACAGTACACAGCGTGATTTTGGAGAAAATTTGAGATTAATATTTAAATATATGGATGGAATTTTTAAAGGATTTATAGATAAAAATTCATCTAAGGAGGTAATGACCAAGTATATTTATAGGATTAACCTCTATAGAAATGAGGCAATGGATGATTATAAAGCATGCATGGGAAATAAACTAAGACATGAAATGATATAAATAAAATATCATTTTTCCTTGTATAGGAAAAGGAAAGGAAAATGTGGAGAACACGGACTGAGGAGGTAAGCAAGCTATATGCTTTCTAAAATATTTTTAAATGATTGCAAATTGTGTGCTCACATGTTTTAGAATTATGTTTAAGGGTGGTCATTCCTATAATGTTTTGAAATGATGAATGTTTATGAGTTTTTATGAAAAATCATGCCGGCATATTGATGTCATGTGATGTTCATGGACATGTGCACATGTATGATGTATAATGAAGAGGTTTTGATGGAGGTAGAAAGCGGATCAGAGGGTCCCCCTTCACTATTGCCGAGTCGAATGGGCTGTGTGCCGACGGCGTCCTCCCAAGAGGTGGAGGTAAAGGAATTTATGTGTGAATGAATGCATTGCATTTTCATACATGGATTGAAAAGGAAAGCATGGATTTGTAATGATATTTTTAAGGGATGGTGCAAATAATTCTCTACACGAGAATGACAAGTCACCTGGTGTAAGAGGTATATAATGCCGGGAAAATCAAAAGTCATGCATGTAGGAACCATGTAGGCGTGAAGAGGAAGAGAGGTTCCCCTTGATAAGGCCAAGTCGGAGACAGCCGGCATATTGGACCATGCTTTGTGAGATGTTCCCTGGGCTAGCGTACCCGCACACGAAGGTTTATGTCAGGAGTGGAAAGGAAAAATTTGCACATCCAATGTTTACGAAAAGTTTTCTATTTCATTGATAGTTGATCACTTGGTAAGTGTCTCCTATCAAATGGAGAGAAATGCATTTACGAATGATTTATATGAATGGTTTATGAAAGGTTTCCAAAAATGGTTTACGAAAAGATTTTTATTCCGTTTGTAGTTGATCACTTGATAAGTGTCTTCTACCGAATGGAGAGGAATGCATTTAAAATGAAAAATGTTTGCTTATTGAGTTTCGACTCATGTTTTGTTTTTCCAACCTCAAACAGGTGCAAGGAAAGCCAAGTGATGAAAAAGATCAAGTTGATTTGCCTGTAAGTGATATGATGAATGAATGAAAGAAGCATAGTTACAAAGGTATGTAATCCTTTGTATATTGAAATTGTATGCCCTAATGGGATATAAGGAAAAAGGACATAGGTTGTATGAAATTATGAAGTTATGAATAATATGAGAAGTTGATGATTTATGATGATATGGATGAGTTCATTATGAATGATGATGAGTATATGATCATATGATGAAAGAAAAAGAAAGATAAAAAAATTGGACGAGATCCAATTAAGAACATGCCACGTGATCAGGGCAATAATCTTGAGTCGCATTTACCAATCGATAAGATCTTGGAGTAAGGACAAATGTGATGCCTCAGTTCGGGGCGCCACAGAAATTGGTATAAGAGCAAGGATTGGTAAATAGGTGGGAGAAGAAGAAAATAAAGGATGATGAAAGGATATGTCTGATACCACAGAAAGTGGTATTAGAGAAAGGATTGGTAAATAGGCATGGAAAGAGAAAAATTATGGATGATAGGAAAGGTATGATACCACAGAAGTAGGCATTAAAATATGAATTGATAGATAGGCAGAAATAATATCTAGATCTATATGATGCTATGACTTATTTGATGATTGATGATCAATGATTGATGATATGATAAGATGAGAAATATCAAAGTTGCGCAACAGAAGTGAGATGAATTATTTCAAGTAAGACAGGTTTCGGGACGAAACCTATTGTAAGGGGGGAGGATTGTGAAATCCCGATCTTAGACACGTGTATGAAACCCTAGGATTGTAAACCCTAGGTAATATATTAATGAAATATATATTCATGAAATATGAAAATATGTGGGAATAGAAGTTAAAATAATTATTTATGAAATTCGGATGGATAGTAAACATGAATAGTAAATGTGGGATTAAGGAATATGTTAAGTTAATCACCTTAGATTAACTTAATCATAAAAGACGAAAAAGGAAGCTTCCCACTAAAGGACAAAAGTGCTTTTTGGATTAAAATAATAATTTTCGGATTTTTATGGATTTTTGTGAAGAAAATGAAGAAAAATTCATATCTTGCAATCCGGACGTCGGATCGGAAGCTCATGAGTAGACTTCTGGCTCACGTGCTGTCTCATGAAAGGTTTTCTTTCATAGGGGAGGATGATCACTTGTTAAGTGTCACCTGCCTGAGGGTCAGAGACACATATCCATATGTTTTTGGGACATACATATGTTCCCTATGTTTTAAAAGTCCCAAAATGGGCACCTACTCTGTTTGGTTTTAAATGGATTTGTGTTGGTTTTGAATGGATTTATGTTTAGTTTTCAGAAGATATCAAAAAAATATTTTAGGACATGAATATATCTGCCATGTTGGTTAAAAAAGGGTTTGGTATCTTATATGCGGGTTAATATAGAAAAATACTTTTGGACGTGAGAATGTCCGCGTAGATAAAAGATTTCTGTGCACATGCATTGCTTTTGAATAACCCCGAGTTGGGTTATAAAGAAATTTAAATGAATGGTGTTTTGGGACATGTAAATGTCCTCATGGGGAAAAAGGTTATAAGAAAGATGTTTTAGGACATACAATTGTCCTCATGCCATATGAAAAATATTTTTGGACATAGGCATGTCCTTATGGTAGATGAAAAATATTTTGGGAGAAACAATTATCCCCATTAAAAATGGTTTAGATGCATAGACATCACCTTTGAAAAACCTCAAAATGGGGACATGCACAAAGTTTTATGGGTATATTATAAGGAAGATTTCTATAAAAGGTTTCTTCCTATTTGCAGTTGATCACTTGATAAGTGTCTCCTACCGAATGGGCAAGGGGTGCATTTAAATGAAAAAAAAATGACGCTTGCTTACTGAGTTTATCACTCACATTTTATTTTTCCAACCTTAGACAGGTTTAAGGCTCGACGAAAGGAGCAAAGCTAAAAGGTATTGGTATGTTTGAAGAATGAATGGATGAATGTATTGCTTATAATGAAATGGGTTTGATTATGTATGGTGTAAATAGATAAGTGATTATGTATAAAATTCTACGTGAATTTTTAATTATGAATATATATGCTGCCTACAATATGAAAGTAAAGATACTTATACGATAAATTTTATGATGACATGGATGAGTCCACTATAAATGATAACAAATATATGCTTATATGATGAAAAGAAAGAAAAAAATTTGGACGAGATCAAATTAAGAACCCACCGCGTGATCAGGGCAACAATCCTGATCACATTTACCAATCGAAAACAGTCTTGGAGTAAAGCTTGTGGAGGCCTTGGGTCAGGGGCGCCACACAACATAATCTTCATTAGTTAACCCATAATATATTAGGTAATTATCCTCAATATAATCATATTTCCTAATCCTCATTAAGCCTCTTTAATCACATTGACCCATATCGGCTTATATTCATCATTCATGACCATTTGCCCTAATTGCACTAAATCATCAATATGGCAAAGAAAATCATTCATAATTCACTAACTCATACATGATGCATATTTATATGCCAATTGCATATACATAAGCCTTACTTGGGTCTGGGTATCACAGAAAATCATGCTGGCATGTCATGGAAAGTATTATGTTTATGAAAAGTTCATATACACGAAGCATGAGGTCCACCTAGAGGCAGTAAGAGGACCGAAGTCCCCCTTAGGTGTGGCCAAGTCGCTAAGAAGAGGGCCGAGGGCCGGCGGCACCTCCCTGAGTGGGAGAGAGGAATGAGTCGGATGGTTGCCTAGCTAGCTTCCGTCCAATGATATCATGTTTTGAAATGATGCACTGCATTGCATTGCTCATGATGTTTCAATGAAAAAGGTTGCCGTCCTATTAATAGTTAATCACTTGATAAGTGTCTTCTATTAAAATGGAAGGAAATGTTTTTATGCAAAGTTGCCTTCAAAATGAATTGCCTGAAAACTATAGCTTGCTTACTGGGTTTCGACTCATGTTTTGTTTTCCAACTCCACAGACAGGTGAAAGGATTGATGAGGCAAAGGAGCACGGGAAAGGCTCCACAAATGATAGATTTTGTGATGTTACATATGGTTACATAAATGAATAAATGAATGTTTAAGGAATGGTGGAATGATGATTTGGTGAACATATGTCGTTGTGTAATGTAGTACCTATAGTGTTACAAGTTTGAAATGATGAATGCAAATATAGAGCTTTCATGATGAATGTTGAAATGTCACAAGTGTATATATATAAATCACACGATGCGAAATGAACAAATATATATTATGATGACCGACACTGAGAAATTAAACTAAATATAAGGACCTCAACTACTAAGGAGTCAGGAATTCTGCCATGTGACAAGGCAATAATCCTGATCACGTTTACCAATCGATTGATCCTGGAGTAAGGTTGTGACGCCCAGTTTGGGTGCCACAGAAGTTAGTATCAGAGCATGGATTGGTAAATAGGTGGAAAGATATCACATGTCCATGACATCACATGACATCGATATACCGGCATGACTTTTCATAAAAACTCATAAACATTCATCATTTCAAAACATTATAGGAATGACCACTCTTAAACATAATTCATAAAACATGTGAGCACACAATTTGCAATCATTTAAAAATATTTTAGAAAGCATATAACTTGCTTACCTCCTCAGTCCGTGTCCTCCACCTTTTCCTTTCCTTTTCCTATACAAGGAAAAATGATATTTTATCTATATCATTTCTTGTCTTAGTTTATTTCCCATGCATGCTTTATAATCATCCATTGCCTCATTTCTATAAAGGTTAATCCTATAAATATACTTGGTCATTACCTCCTTAGATGAATTTTTATCCATAAATCCTTTAAAAATTTCATCAATATATTTAAATATTAATCTCAAATTTTCTCCAAAATCACGTTGTTTACTATTCATAGTACTGTTCAAAATTAGTGTAGCAAATTAGTTTTCACGGTCACTATTCATGGTACTGTTCACTTTTACTGTTCACCTGAGGTTACTGTTCATGGGTTCCAAAAATTGATATTTTTCTCCAAAAATAAAAAATACCATGACACACTTATGCTTAGTATATCATGGGAAATTTTATACATTTTGAATTTATCATCATTTACTTGGCTAAATAAATCATTTTCTCCATATACTAAAAATCAACATAAATTCACTTAAGCATAATCCTTAATTCCAAAAATCATGAAATTAATATATCATCATTCCAACATCATTTTTATCATAATAATACATCTCAAATCATCATTTATCAAATTTGGAGCATTATTTTCACATATCATATGCTATTTTCCCGAATGCTCCATCTTTGCTCCAAATTTTCGATGTTTCGGCATAATTTCAATTAAGAATTATAACTTTACTTATTTTCTCATGATTAGGAATTATCTAAGCATGATTTTACCTTACTTAATATCCAAAAAAAAATTGGGAAGAAATCACTTACCCGAAGTGAAGATATCCTTTTTTTTCTCACACTTTTTCTCTCTAACTTTCTCCTCAAGGCTAAAACGTGGTGGGGGGTGAAAAATTCTTAAATGGAGCTGGGTTTGTGTGCTTTGGTAGTTCACCCCATGCCCCTATTTATAGTTTTTGATTTTTCATCAAATTGGAATTTACCCCCCTGCTTGAGGTATTAAATTATAAATGTATTTTTTTCTAATTTCCAAAAGGTGATTTGAGCCATGTGCAGCCACCCTAGCTACTGTTTATGCCTCCCCTATGGAAGCCCTATTTTTTATAATTTTTTGATTTATTAAAATTAATTATTTTAGGCTAATTCAATCTTAGCCATTGATTTTTGATGATGATGAATGTGGACCATTGATTTTGGTCAAATATCTCAACCACCCCCTGCCAATTCTGATTTTTCATTTATTATTTATCTATTTAGTTAATTAAAATTAATCCAAAGTCAAATTCTAATTAATGAAAAAGTAAAGCTATTGTTTGATCTTCAAATGACGTTAAATCTTGACATTTGATTCAAGATTTTTGATCAATCTTGGACCACTCATCATGTCCATCATCTTATTTTGGCCATCCATAAAAAAATTCATCCCAATCCGACATTCGGATTGCGCACACTCGTATGCTAGCAAAGATTTTCACAAAACTTAGTTCAGCCATTTGACTGTGCCCTTTTTCAAGCCTCAGCTTGATATGTATAAAGCCATCTTAGTCCGCAGACTATGCCCTTCTCGAATTGAGAACTGGGCATGATTGTTTTGAAAATAAAATATTTTAAACCACTCAGTCCGCAGACTATGCCCTTCTCGAATTGATAACTGGGCGTGGTTGTTTTGAAAATAAAATATTTTTGTAAACTATTTCCAAATCCTAATGTTAGGATGACCACCCTTAAAGAGTTTAGCAATATTTTAATAAATTCATTTTACCAAACATTTGAAATATTTGAGAAGACAATATTTGGCAAAACTTTAATGATTTGCTAAACAACTTTTGAAATTCTCATTTTAAGAAGCTTTTGAACTAATTCAAAACTCGCGGAGACAAAACTTTTCTTAATAACATTTTTATGAGCAAAGCATATGCAACTCACTTCCATCCACTGTAATGGCATTATCTGTCTTGTCCACGTCACTTCCTTGTTACTCTTATATATTGAGGAGTTTGCATAATCTTTTGATCATTATTTAAACATAAAATCCATCAAATCATTTTGTTGGACTGGTCAACCTTAAATTTTTTTGGAACATCAGAGTAAAGCATCTTCAAAGTGTTACAACTCTAAGAGTTGTAAAGCACCTTGATAGATTATTTCAAAACACCTACATAAATCTCAAAACACCTACATAAATTCAATTTATGACATTTAATGAAAATCATTTCAAAACATCTATTTATTTCTAGAAACCATTTTGTAAAGAATTACATTTTGCAATAAAACTCCTTAGAAATAGAATTTTCATGGTTTGTTTTTGAATATCATTTTATGAAAGAGTCAAACTCTTTCAAGATAAAACTCTTTGTAAACCACACTCGTTTGAACTTTCTTATATTAAAAGAATCTTAAAACCCACATCATATTGTCAAGAACCGAGCTTGCTTACTCTATAAGTAATTCTCCACATCATTAATATAAACATGATCAAGTAATTTTAATACTTGAATGTAAACATTATGCTTGAAAATTCACTTGCTTATCTTGTAAGCAACTATGAAACCAACTTATTAAAGTAAGTTCATAAATTTCATAAAATTCCTTTGAAATAATACTTCGAAGGGCTTTCTTACCTGCAAGCAAACTTTTAAAATCATTAATATAAAGCATTTCCAATCTTGGCAACACTTGTGATAAGTAATTATTTTAAGAAGTATTGCTTGCTTCCTATGAAGCAATCCTTAAGGCATTTTATTTAAGCTATCATTTTTAAAACTTGTGCTTGCCCACTTTTAAGAAACTCATAAAAACATCAACATAGATATTTTTTTAATCATTTCAACACATAGGAGGAAATCAATATTTTGAAAATTTCGCTTGCTTACCTTGTGACGATCAACTCTTTTCCTCAACTTTCCTTATTGCCTTTCCCTAAACAAGTAAACATGATTTTTGATCATATACAATTCACAATGACTTGCAAACTTAAAGTTTTCCAACTTAGGCGGTTTCATATGGAGTTAACTCTAAACCACTTATTCTTTGAATTGGGTGTTGTTTCCACCTCTGCATCCATGTATCATTTAACGTTTTTCATGGTTTACCCATTCCTTCCTTATTTAAGGGTTGATTTTCCAAATCCTACTTAGGATTTGTAACATTTAGCTAAACCCAACATTTTGGATTTTAGCATTTTATACTTAGCATATAATTCCTATAATTGACATATTATTTGAGAAAATATCTCAAGACATTTGCCTAAGGGTAAGGGCTATAATTTGGTTCTAAAATGTTTTTGCAATTTTGCAATTTTCCCCAAACAGCCCTATATATTACATTTTACCCTTATCTATGTTTTCTATAATCACATCATAGGTACTTAATCACTCACTTAGTGATCACAAATTTGTACTTATTTTGTAAACCTTGTTTACACATTATAATGAAAATAAATTCCATTAAAAATTCTGGAGCTTATTATTAAATTCCAAAACAGCCCTTGTCTTCTTATTTTCACTAAGTTCCATCTTCTTATTTACCTATTAATTCCATATACATATAATAGCATCAATTATCAATCACCTTTGCTGTCCTTAATCCTTTATTACACTCTTGCCTAACATATATATCAATTTGGATCATTTCTACATAGGTTCCATATTTCTTTTTGATTTTTTTCTCAAACTATCCACATATGCTGAAATCAGGCGTACTGATATCTCTAAATCTTGATTTATAATCAAATCAAGGTATTTAATTCTGCAATTTCTATCATACATCAATAAATACATGAATTAAACATCATAAATATTTCATCACGAGATAGTAACATTATATATTTATTTTGGCATTTTCACTGTGCTGGACAGTGTTGTGAGTTTAGGGTCAGCCCTAATCATGTGAATTATAACCCATACTAATATCCCCCGAAAATAAATTTTGATTTTTTTCAAGTTATCTTCATGATGGATTATACATCATATAAAAATTTCATATAAAAAATCCTTCTAAAAAAATTATTAAAAATCATTTACTACAGCTGATCCTGTCACCCGTTCTACTTTGAACTAGAAATACGATCATCTACACGTAACTTGGTTTACGAATGATAAATGAAAATGCATGTCCTATTTTGAGAAATGGATGATTTTTCAAGTTTACGTTATTCTTGATCTTGTTGAATAGAGAAATGGATTAATAGAAGCATAATGGGAAGCAGGTTGAGTTGACGGAGTCCAAATTCATTCATTCATTCATTGTGTTTGCATGTGTTGCTCGAGGACTAGCAACATTTAAGTTTGGGGGTGTGATAACTCGTAAAAATACAAGTTATCACGGCCTATTTCAGTCTATTTTTGCGTGCTAGTCCAAGAGATTGGGTTTTGTTTGCATCGATTTAGCTAAATTTTCCTCACTTTGCATTTTAGGAGCATTATGTGATTTTCATGCATTTTTAGTATAAATTAGGCATTTTTAGTTCAGTTATTTAGTTTCATTCATTTTTACAGGAAAGACGGAGAATTACAGGCATGCGAGCGAGTCGAAGAATGAACAGAGCCAAGTGAAGAAGCAGGTAGGCTGGCGCCCAGGCGCCACCCTACATGCCTAGCCAGAAGTTCTAGCACTCACACAGGAAAATGCCTCCAGAGAGTTGGCGCCCAGGAGCCACTTCACTAGCATACAGTGCATTTCGGGAAGTTTTCAAGTCACAAAGCTTACAGAGAGTTGGCGCCCAGGTGCCATTTCACTAACATGCAGAGTCATCCCAGAGAGTTTCTAAGTTATGCAGCTCCAGAGAGTTGGCGCCTAGGTGCCAATATGCATCCGTACGCGCGGGTTTTGTTGCACATGTTGTTATGTTTAAATAGAAACCTAGAGTTCCAGAGATAAAAAAAGAGAGGCGTGGAGAGAGCCGCTAGAGCAGCCGCATAAAGAAGGAAAAAGATCCGTTTTCCATCGCAAACGAAAGAGGAGATCCGATCTCGCTGGTGGAAGCTTCCAGGATTTAGTTCTTCTCTTTCTCATTCTCTTTCCTTTCTCTTTCCTTTTATCTGTGTTCTTGGAGATGATTGTAACTTGATTTTAATGGGAATTGAAGTCATGTTAATGGGCTAAACCTTCTTATGGTGGAAGATATGTAGGATTTGAACTCATAGCTTATGATATTTGGTTTTCTTATACTTGAATTGATAATACTGTTATGCTGTGACTTGTGTTACTTGAGATTACCCCTACATATCATGCTTAATGCGTTTACAAGCCTTGCAACCTTGTGGATTGATCTAATATTCAGATTCATGCTTGGAAAAGTGGAATTTGAATAAGATCCATATATAAGGCACATGCATTCTAACTCATGTTGTATTAGATGTTAATATGGATAGGAATGTACCTATTAACCCTGTGTAATCATGATTAGGTTATATGGTTATCAACCTGGTTTTACTTGTATGCATGGGAACATAGCATATAACTAAAACTTGGTTAGGTTTGTATGTGTTGGAAGACATATATGAATATGAATGAACCTAGATTAGTAATCTCTGCACAACTAACTTAATTGGAACCAAATAACATAGCTATGATTCAATGAATTCATTTTCCCACCTATCTTTATCATCTTAAGGCAATCTCAGCAATATTCCATCTCACTCTTGTCATTTACTGCTTTTCTTAGTTTAGTTTAATTCAATTCTTCGAAGCCAAATCTCATTCCCTTTACCAATTCACTTAGACAATTTAAATTTAAGGTGCTAACCCGTTTAACACAATCCTCGTGAGAACGATACTCTACTCACTTCTTTATTACTTAACACGGCACGTATACTTGAGTAAATAGCGAACATTTTAATTGACATATCGCAGCTCGTCAATAACCATGTCACACAATCTTAAGCATGTCACATTCCATTATCCATCAACATAAATATCCATACCAATTCATTCATTTCATGCATTTAAAGCTCTTAAATATAGTTATGTCATCATAATTATTCACATCATTCATGTTATCAAACATTCCATCCAAGAACCAAAATCTCAACACATTATGGCATAGGACACATATATACACATCATACTTATGTACATACCAATCCATCATTTTTTTGTGATATCCACCATCTATTCATGCTTTCCTCTAGCCTTTGTCTACTCTTGTAACGCCCCAGCCTGAGCGTCACAACCTTACCTCAAGATCGTTCGACTGGTAAACGTGATCAGGATTGTTGCCCTGTCACACGACGGGTTTTAACGGATATTTATCTAAGTAATTATATTTCATAGGAGTTTAATTCCTCCTTATTTTCATCTCATGCATATCTGAGTCATTTCCATCCAATAATGTCATACCTAGACATGATTTTCCTAACATAATTCAAACGATCTCATAAATCAGATGTCACTGCATGTATCATCATAGATGTCAACACGAAACATCAAAGTATTTACAATCATACGACATAAGTTTTTCATTAACATGAAACTTATAATGTCTTCTCATTTCTTCAATGGATGGCTCCTGCTCCTTTGCTAGGTCTCATCTTTCACCTGTCTATGGGTTTAGAAAATAAAAACGTGAGTCAAAACTCAATAAGAAAGCTTATATTTTACAGGAAATTCATTTTGAAAGCATATTTATTTAAAATTATTTTTCTCCCTTCAGTAGAGACACTTATCAAGTGATCAACTACCTATGCAGCAAAAACCTTTTCATAAATCATTCATACACATTTCATAAACACTTCGTAAATATTGGATGTGCAAATTCATCATTTCCATTGATGACGTTATCCTTCATGTGACGGTACGCTAGCACGGGGAACCCTCTTTCATGACATGATCATTTCCATCCTTGGCGCCGGACCTTCCGACTTGGCAACGTTAAGGGGGACTCCTTGTCCACTTACTACCTCGACTAGCCTACTTGATTTCCATTCCATGCATGACTTTTAGTCATCCCGGCATCATATACCCCCTTACACATGGAACTTGTCATTCTCATGTAGAGAATTCTTTGAACCATCCCTTTTTAAACATCATTTCAATGAAACATTGTATAAATTTATGTTTCATCACATTTCAAGCATAATTACGAAACCATAAGCAATCATTTATTTCAACAGAAATAAACATTCTAATACTCATAGATAAACAGAAATAAACATAAGCAAAATTCTCAATTCCATTAACGTAAAGCATTGCCAATCTTTGGCAACATTGATAATAAATTCTTTATCTTAAAAACGATGCTTGCTTCCCATGAAGCAAACCTTGAGGCTTTTCCTTAAAGTCATTCTTTTCCAAAACTTACAACTTTTCATTAAAGCCGTCATTTTCAAAACTTGTGCTTGCCCATTTGTTTAAACATGATTATAAACAAATTTTATCACCCATCATCACATAGAAAGAAAACATCATTTTAGTAAGTTTGCTTGCTTACCTGAGATCGCTATAATCTTTTTCTTCCACTCTTTTTCCTTGCCTTCGCCTAAATAAAAGAAAATAACATTTCATTTATTTGTATCGTCTTCAAATACTTATATTCCTTAGGTTTCCAACCTACATAAGTTCATCTAACTTAACCCACTTGTCTTTCAAGTCGGGTATTCATATTTATCTCTTCATATACGTCCATTTTACAACACATAAATCATGTGTTTCTTAAAATTTCTCAAAACATCAACTTGTCTCTAATCCATCATGATTAAACCCCTTAATTATCACATAATTTAGGGTTTAGTTTTGAATTTATAATCCATTTATCATAGGGTTCCCAAAACAGCAACTTTAGAACCCATTTTTCACCCATTTAACGTGTCTTTTGACACATAACCCTAAGCAGATTTATAAATCCGAATTTTCAGCAAATAATATCACTTTTCTTAATCAAAATTTAGGGTATTAACATATGTATCAATTTGGATCATTTATACATAGGTTTCATATTTCTTTTTGATTTTTTTCTCCAACTATCCACATATGCTAAAATCAGGCGTACTGAAATTTCAAAATCTTGAATTAATACCAAATCAACTAGTTTTGATCTGAAATTTCTAAAATACCTTAATAACTACATGAATTAACCAAAATAAATATTTTCAGAATAAAAAAGTATGAATTTATATTTTTTTTGGTATTTTTACCTTGCTGGACAGCAGAATCCATATTCAGACAGCCTGAATGACGGTAATTATGGGGTATATTTATACCCATAAAAACCTAATTTTTAATTTGTTCTTGTGATCATAAATATTTATTATATATCCTGTAAAATTTTCATCCCAAAATTCCTTGTTTAAAAATTATTAAAAATCCTTTTCTACAGCTGATCCTGTCACCCGTTTTACCCTGTTTAGGTTAATTTTCTTGGATTTTTAATTTGTAAAATAATTATCCTTTTAAGATAAAAATTGGGTCGTTCCTTAATAAACCCATCATTATTCTTCTGAAACATTTTCATGATAAAATTCATCCATTTACTGTTCCGTCCATAATTTAATTTATAACATCAGATATCATTCAAAACTTCTCTTTTCATCATCTAAATCATGGAATTTCATGCATGCAAGCTAAAACCCATTCCATATTCATTCAAAAGCATGTTGAGTCATCACTTTAAAGCATTTTTAAACATCCATTTCATTTTTTCCAAATTTTAGGGTTTAAAACCCAAAATGAAAAGCTCAATCAACCCATATACTTACTTGGTTAATGGAGATCAAACCCTCATCACTTGGAGATGATTTTCCTCCTCAAATCCCCCTTCTTTTCCCTTGGTTTTCTCTTCTTCTTGCTGGCTCTAAAGGGACGTGAAAGCTGCTGTTGCTTGGGGAAGAATTTCCAGCACGTAAGAAATTTTCCAACCCTCTTTTCATGTGAACGGGCATGCCTTTGTGGAGCTGGAATTTCCAGCAGTGGGCCCCACCTTTGGAGCTTGTTTTCCACAGCCAATTAATGCCTCCTTATCCTCTTAATGTGTTGGACTAATCTTAGCCAAGTAAAATAATTTTTACACCTTTTAATAAAACTAAAAATCTGCTCACATCTCAACCCTACAGCTGTCCCTCCTAATCACGTCCCTTGCTGCCTCTTTTTCCAGCAATTTTCCAATTTTTTAAAATCTAAAAATTTGGGTAATTTATACACCTAATTATCCCTAATTCATGTATTAATTTGGTGTTAAAAAAATTAATAAAAATTATTACAGCAGCATCAAACATGGGACGTCCATATGTGAAATCAAGCTGTCCATTTTTTCCACCTTTCATGGAAGCTGCAAATCACGAATTTTCTTGGATTTTTTTCACATAATTAAATGCTTATTTATACATTCCAACATGTCAGCTATATATGTGCATTATTTATAAAAAAAAATTACAAAAATCCAACAATTACTCCCTCTTGACGTCCACGCATTGCCACACTACCTATGCATAGGTTTTGCCTTTTGTAGCCTCATCATGATATGTATTTAATAGCTGGATAATTCTCATATTTTTGTATTTCAAATAATTACATAAATTGCACTAGAAATGGCCTGTAATTTCCACCTCGAATCCCATTCACATCATGCATTTATATTTGGTACTCTAGCATTAAATGCATTGTACTCATATGGAGCATTAGTCAACCATGCTCACCTTTTTCGATGCAGATATTTTCTCAAAATTTCATGCTTAATCCAAGACATTCAAAATAAACATCTCTCAATTCCATTCAACTATTTCAAATTTCATCTCAATCCGATTTTCCTAGCTCAAGTTATAGTCGTTGGAAGTTAACGGTTGAAATTGAAATATGATCAATAAATTATAATTCTCATTTCATCAAGAATTTTCATAACCCAATAATTACATAATACCAAGTCCAATATTATTAACTTCCATATCAAATTTCACTTGAATCCGCCTTACAGGCGTTGAGTTATGAATTTTCTAATATTTTTCCACTTAACTTGAAAATTATCATTTAAATTCTCATAATCCATATCAAATAATCTCAAATGATTATTCATAATGTATTGGTGTATTTTAATCACCAAAAAATTATTCTAATCCCATTGTCCCATATTAGCTCATACTGATCGCTCGAATCATCCAAAAATTCCCTTTAATCATATATAAGTCACATGTACATATTCAATGCACACATTAAATCCTCCTTAAGTTGGGGTTTTACAACTCTCCTCCTCCATTTCCTTTTTGAGCTTGTCACTCATAACCCTTTTTCCTTTATCTACCATCTACAGTTTAAACATAGCATGTTAGTTATATTCAAAACATTATAGTGCAATCATCATAATCATACAAAACTCATCATATAATCACATATCTAGCGTCATAGGCTATCCATCTTCATACTTAGTAAGTTTTCCACGACTATTTACCAATCCATGCTCTGATACCAACCTCTGTGGCGTCCCCAACCCGAGCGTCATATCATTAGCCTTACTCAGGGACCATTATTGATTGGTAAACGTGATCAGGATTGTTTCCATGTTACACGACAGGATTTATTTTATATTTATCCATTTAACCATTACCCATTACGAGTTAATATCATCATATACGTTTCCTTTTTAATCATTTTGCCGATCTTGGTTAATATAAAATCATGATAAATACATATTATATCATGAAAAGCACATTCTTTTACTATATGATAAAAAATACCTTAATATTTGATCATAAAATTATTTTTCATCCATAACCCACATATCATAGTATAAATCTTCTACAATCATCCAGACTATTGTATAAATCATTATACAATTATTCGACCGTAAAGTCATAGACAAGCATTCATAAGAATCGTCATTCTTCAATGCTCAACCTGTGCTCCTTGCCATATCCTTCCTTTCACCTGTCTTTGGGTTTGGAAAACAAAACGTAAGTCGAAACTCAATAAGCAAGCTATAAGGTTTTCAGGCAATTCATTTTGTAGGTAATATTTTTCATTTAAAACATCTTGGAAAGCAACATTATACCCACTCGTAGGTATTATGAAAACATGATTCTTATACCTATCATGCGTATATCATAAATAATGCAATGCATCATTTTTAAACATGAACATCATAGGATGGAAGCTAGCTAGACAACCATCCGTCTCTATCTTCTCCCATTCCAGGGAGGCGCCGCCAGCCTTGGCCTATCTTAGCGACTTGGCCACACCAAAGGGGGACAATCAGTCCGCTTACACCTTTGAGGTAAACCTCTTGCTTTGTGCACATGAACCTTTCATAAACAACATTTTTGACATGCTAGCATGATTTTTCATTCATAAATTCATGTATCATCATTTGTCATAACATTTGAGAAAGTATTGTGCAATTCATTTATCATAATGGAAATAACATTTCAATACATATTGAGATAAAGGAATGACCATCCTTAAACATCTTAGAAATAATTTAATCAATCATTTGCTAAATAATTTAAAGTAATTAGAACATTATTGGCAAACATTTTATTATAATTTGATAAAACAAAAATCATTTAGAAAGTCGCTTGCTCACCTGTTTCGCCTTAGCTTTTCGAGTCTACTTTTTCTTTGCCTTTGCCTATACACATAAGAATGAAATTGGACTCATATAATTTTCATTTGCTTGCATAAAACTAAGTTTTTCAACCCATAATTCATTAACATGTACAACCCACTAGAATTCCAAGTCGGGTACACACACATAACATGTACTTATGCATCATACCAATCATTCCATATCATGTTCTAAAGCCATATGTAGGGTAAACATTCATACACATAACAATCATTCATTAATCATCATATGGGGGTTCATCCCTCCCATTTATCATTTTTCATAAATTTTTCACATTTTATACGTCGGTGCTCATTTTAAGCACATATTTGATGTCTTAGGCTTCATATATTAATCTCTAGATTTGATATTATCATTAATCATAAAAACAGAAACATAACATTCATTTTATCATAATTTTCATGATTTTTTTCATTTTAGCAAATTACATAAGTCATTTATCACTTATCTATACATTTCCTTCCCTATATACCATCTTACGAAACATATCTTATGTTTCTTAAAATTTTTTCAAAACAACAACTTGAATCCTAATTCAGCATGATTAAACCCTTAATTAACACATAATTTAGGGTTTATTTATGGAATTTTAATCCATTCATCATAGGGTTCCAAATCAGCAACTTTAGTACCTGTTTTACACACTTTCAACACCTCTTTTGATACTTAAATCAAAACAGATTTTTAATCCATAAATTCTAGAAATTAATCATGTTTTTATTAACCCAATTTTGGGGTATTATTACATATTTAAAATTCATAATTTAGTTGTTTACAAAACAGCAACATCTCATGCATGTAAGGTACCCTTTTCACCCCATTTGAACGTCCTATGTATGTGCCCAAAAATCATATTTAGGGCAATATTTTCTACCCCATGTAGGACGTCCAAAGGACCCTTAATTTAGGGTACTTTACCATATAAATCATCCATATATCATTTAGGCTAATCCATGCATCATACTCAACATAAAAATAAAAAATCGAGTTAAAAACATAACCCTAAGTTCCATCCTTTCTAAAATCCATAGCTTATGCCCGAATCAACATATATAATTCATAAAAATGTGAATCATATTCTAATCATGGTATTTAATCAAAACAACAACTTATCATGTGGATTTAAAAAAGTTCAAGATAGGTTATTCACTCATAAACAACCCTAGCCTTCAATTTAACCCTCTTGAACTCTTGAATTCATTCATACCATTCAATCCTCATTCAATACCCTAATTAAGGGCATCATAAATCATCCTTTAAGGGTTCTTTACGAATCATATTCATGACTCATAATTAGAGGGAAGAAACTTGGGTTTCAAGAATCCAAAATTTGAAATATACTTACTTGATTCTAGAAAACTTTGAATCCAAGCTTTCCTAAATTGGTTTCTCCTCTTTCCTTCCTTCTTTTCTTCCTTTTTTCTTCTTCTTTTTCTTCCTTCTTCCTCCCCCCTTGGATGACCTTGCTGCTGCCCCCTTTGGAGATCTTTTTCTCTTTTGAATTTTCTCTCTCTTTCCTCTCCAAAAATGGGACGTCCAAGGCTTGCTCCTCCTTTTATAAATTTTGATTTTTTCCATCTTGTGGGGCCCACTTTGACACATCATAGATAGGGTAATTTAAAGTATACTTATCCCTTGATGACATGGCCCATTCATGTCCAAGTAAATTGGATATTTATCTCATGTAAAAATTCATTAAATCAAGGCTAATACTTAGCTTCCTAGCTGTCCACATGGGGACGTCCACATGGCATACCTTTTATGGCATTTTTTTGCCACAATTTCAACCTCAATTTATGGTCATTTACTTACGCTAGCTAGTAGCTCACTTAGATGCCCATTTAGCATCTTAAGAAAAATTAAGAACATCAAGGGGGAAGACCCTTGGGCGTCACCACATGGAGCCTCATATATGGCCTCTTGAGCTAGCCTTCTTAGCCTGCTTATCCAAGCATTAACTATGGGATATTATCATAGATTTTGTGATTTAAATTCATTCATAAAATCAAGCCAAAATCACCCTTGTTTGATGCCTCTCATGTGTCATAACTCATGCCATTAAGTCTCTTTGCTTTTTCATAAATGCAAGGTTACTTTATGGAGCAAAAGTCAAAGCTACTTTGTCTTTTTGTGATTAAGCATGTTCTCATGATAATTATCTTAATCAAACCCTTCCATAATATTTACCATTTTATTTTATTCGTTTATTTCAAATATTATCTCAAAATGACTTTTCTATCTTGAGTTATAGCCATTTGAATTTAACTTTTGGATTTGAGATGAAAATAAATAATTATCTTCCTAATCCCATCATCCTTTTCATAATCCAATTCATCCATAATATCCGGCACAAAATCATGTGCTTACCTTTCAAATTTCATCTTAATCCTCCTTATAGGCTCAAGTTATGAATTTTATAGCATTTTTCGCCTTAATTCCATGATTATCATCATAACCTCTATTAATTAAATCATAATTAATTAATTAATTATTCATTACCCATTGACATTTTCTAATTCTTATTAAGCCACCTTGGTCATATTAACCCACATTGGGCCTTGGCTATTAATTTAGTCACCATCTTTAATCATTAACCCTAACTGCAATAATTCATCAAATCATTAAAATCATTCATAAATCAACCAATAAATACATAATTCATGTTTACATGCCAAATACACCTGTATGAGCCCTACTCGGGTCTGGGTACTACAATATGTAAGGCATGTTCGATTAGGATAGGACTCATGATATTAGAAGCCAACCTAATCCTATTGCCAATGACCGAATTTGTTGTGATTTTGGAAATGGACTGGCTAAGTCAATGGGGAGCCACCATTGATTGCAAAAATAAGATGGTACAATTTGAAGCGGCTCTAGATAAGGATGTAACCATTAGCAAACTAAGGCAACCTGAGAACTCCACTATACTAATATCGTCTATGAAAGCGACTAAGATAGTCCGCTAATGATGTCAAGCCTACTTGGTATCAGTTAATGTAAAGTAAGGAAAGGAATTGGAGATAGACCAAACTTCGGTGGTTAAGGAATTTTTCGATATTTTTCCAAAGGAACTAACCAAGCTACCCCTGGAGAGGGAAATGGACATGGTGATCGATATCATACCAGGCACAACTCCGATATCTAAGACCCCCTATCAAATGGCTCCAGCTAAAATGACTGAGTTGAGAACTCAAGTACAGGAGCTCCTAGATAAATATTTTATCAGACCTAGTGTATCACCCTGGGCAGCTCCAATGCTGCTTATGAGAAAGAAAGATGAAAGTTTAAGATTGTGCATAGATTACAGGGAGCTGAATAGAGTCACAGTGAAGAACAGATACCCTTTGCCACGGATTGATGATCTATTCGATCAACTAAAAGGAGCAACGACCTTCTCAAAGATAGATTTACAGTCAGGATACTACCGATGTTTACAAGACGGAATTTTGAACTAGGTATGGACATTATGAATTTTTAGTGACGTCATTTGGACTCACAAATGCCCCTGTTGTATTTATGGATATGATGAATAAAGTATTTCGGGATTATTTGGATCAATTTATTGTCATATTCATTGACGAGATCCTCATTTACTCAAGTTCGGAGGAGGAGCATGAAATTCATCTTCGAAGGGTATTGGAAAGGCTAAGAAAAGAGAAATTATATGTCAAGTTGAAGAAATGTGAGTTTTGGTTGAAGCAAGTAGTATTTCTAGGGCATATAATATCGAAAAAAGAAATTCAAGTTGACCCTCAAAAGATTGAAGTAGTATTGAAGTGGCCAAGACCAACAACTATTACGGAGATCAGAAATTTTTTAGGGTTGGCTGGCTACTACCAAAGATTTTTTGAGGAATTTTCACAGTTATCAGCCCCATTGACGCGGTTGACTCGGAAGGGAGTTAAGTATAAATGGTCTGATGAATGCGAAAGCGGTTTTCAGAAATTGAAGCAACGACTGGTAGAGGCCTCTATCTTAACCCTATTTGAAGGAAATGAAGGGTTTGTAGTATATAGCGATGCCTCAAGAAAAGGATTAGGATGTGTATTGATGCAAAAAGGAAAGATGATAGTTTATGCATCTTGGCAATTGAAGCCCAATGAGGTAAGATACTCCACTCATGATTTAGAATTAGCGGCAGTGGTGTTTACCTTCAAAATTTGGAGACACTACCTGTATGGTGCTAAATGTGAAATCTACACAAATCACAAGTGCCACAAGTATATTTTTACTCAAAAAGAATTGAATATGAGACAAAAGAGATGGCTCGAATTATTAAAGGACTATGGTTTAGAAATATTATACCATCCAGGTAAGGCAAACGGTGTAGCCGATGCATTAAGTAGAATGCCAGCATAGCGCACCTTATCATGAAGGAAGAAGGGTTGCTTTGAGAAATGAGACAATTGGAGTTGATTGTATATCCACCTAGAATACAGGCAAGATTATCATAAATGCAAATACAATCCTCCTTATTTAAACAAATTAAGACTGCACAACAAAATGATTCGGACCTACAAAAGCATGTAAAGAAGATGAAGCGAAAAGAATTAAATGAATTTGTTATGGATGAACAGGGTATGTATCGGTACAAGGGTCGCCTTTGCATACCTAATTTAGTTGAATTGAAGGAGCAAATACTTAAGGAAGCACATTTTTCACCATTCTCTATACATCCGGGAAGCACTAAGATGTATCGAGATCTTAAGAAGGATTATTGGTGGAATAATATGAAAAGAGAGATCACTGAATCTGTAGCTAAGTGCTTGGCATGTCAAAAGGTGAAAGCAGATCACCAATGAATGTTTGAAAATTTAGTCTCTTGAAGTTCTCGAGTTGAAATGGGATAACATTACAATAAATTTTATTGAAGGATTACCTAAGACACAGATTGGGAATGACTCTACATGGGTAATAGTGGATCGATTGTCGAAGGTAGCTAAGGTATATTATAAGGAGATAGTACGACTCTATGGAGTGCCTAAGTTGATAGTATCCGATCAAGATACGACATTCACATCTCAGTTTTGGAAATGTTTGCACGAAACCTTAAGCAAAAAACTCAAGTTTAGTACGACATTTCATCCCCAGACAGATGGACAGACGGAGCAAGTAAATCAGATTATTGAGAATAGAACTTGCTTACTATGTTTTTCTTCAGTCTAAATCCTTTATCCTTTCATTTCCTTTTCCTATACAAGTGAAAAGGATATACATACTTTATCATACATATGTTATATTCATTTATAACCTTATTTTCCTCCATAATTTTTTATAGAGGTTAACCTTAAAAATATTTGGTCACTATTTCCTTATATGAATTTTTATCCATAAATCCTTAAAAATTCCATCCATACATCCTTATAAAAATAAATCTCAATTTTTCCCAAATTCACGCTGTTTACTGTAGCAAATTACTGTAGCAAATCACTGTTCATCCGAGGTCACAGAAACGTGGTTACTGTTCATGGGTTCCAAAAATTGACATTTTTTCCAAAAAAAAAAATACCATGACATAGATTATGCTTAGTATATCATGAGAAATTCCATACATCTTGAATTTATCATCATTTACTTGGCTAAATAAATCATTTTCTCCATCTACTAAAAATCAACATAAATTCACTTAAGCATAATCCTTAATTCCAAAAATCATGAAATTATTATATCATCATTCCAACATCATATTTATCATAATCATACATCCCAAATCAGCATTTATCATTTTTGTAGCATTATTTTCACTATCATATGCTATCTTCCCAAATACCCTATCTTCGCTCCAAATTTTTGATGTTTTGGCATAATTCCATTTAAGAATTATATCTATACTTATTTTCTCATGCTTAGGCATTATCTAAGCATGTTTTTTCCCTACTTAACATCCAAAATAAATTTGGGTAGAAATCACTTACCCGAAGTGGAGATACGCCTCTTTTTCTCACACTTTCTCTTTCCAACTTTCTCCTTCTTTCTCTAAAGGACAAAAACGTGTTTGGGGGTGGGAATGCTTGAATTTTTCAAGCTTGGAGTGACTTTGGTCGTTCTCACCTTGCCCCCTATTTATAGTTTTTGATTTTTCATCAAATTGGATTTTACCCCCTTAGCTTGAGGAATTTAATTAAAAATTGGTATTTCTTTTTAATTTTAAAAATTTCATTGATCCAAGAGCTGCCCACCATATTCCTGCTCCAGCCACCCTATTCAGTCCTATTTTTTATTATTTTTTTGATTTTTAAATTATTTAATTTAAGCTAAATAAATCCTAGCCGTTGATTCGAGATGATGATGATCATGGACCATTGATTTGGTCAATTTTCCAGCCACCCTAGCCTTCCATTCCCCTGCTATAGCTGCCCTTTTCATTTAATTTTTTTATTTTTTATTATTTATTTTATTAAAAAGTCAAAAGTGGAATTAATTAAAAGTTAAGCTACTTTTTTTATCTCTTTTTGACGCTTCATCTTGACCCTTAATTTATGATTTTCATCACATCTTAACCCATCCATCATGTTCATCATGAATTTTTAACCATCCATAAAAAATTTCAACGAAATCCGACGCCCGGATTGCAAATTATGAATTTTTTTCTATTTTTCCACTAAAATCCAAATTTGTATTAAAATAATAAAAAGTAATGCTATTTTGTCTTGTAGTGATAAAATCCCTATTTTTTCTTTTTGTGATTAGGTTAATCCAAGTGATTAACTCTTAATCACGTGTCTTAATCCTCGATTACTATTCACGTGCACTATTCACGAGGGTTAAATTCTTAATTGCATTATTTTAACTTCTAGTACACACGTTTGCAAATATAACATATTTCATGAATTTTATTTATCATAAAAATCAGTACAAAAATCTATGTATTATTCTAGGATTGCAGGTTTCACACACTTAAAGCTCTTAGGAATGGGAGTTGTGCTCAATCAATGATGTTTTAGCTACCCTCCATGTTCATATTGAATGCGTTATATAAATGGCGAGGGAATCCGAACGTTTAGAAGTAGGTGGCGTACATTTAATGCGCCAACGTTTGAAAAATTTTCAACAGTTGCAACCCAAGTCGCAGGTGGAGTCGACTTCGGGTGCGACTTCGCCCAAGTCGCAGATGAAGTCGACTTCGGTTGTACTCAGGCTGCTCAAGTTCTTCCTCGGGTCGACTTGGTCCTGGACTTGACCCAAGTCGCAGGTGAAGTCGATTTCGGGTGCGACTTCACTTCCTTAGCTTGCTTGATGAACTTGAACTTCTTTGAAATGATTTTGCTTGCTTAATTTCTTCATGCTTAATTGTCCTTCCCTTGATTTGTATCATTTAAAGTTCAATATATTCACTTTGCATAAAATCCTTTAACTTCATGTTTCGAAATCTTGAATACTTGGGTCATGAAGTGTATGAAATATCTAATTGATAGTTCTTGATTTGAATTGATGAATCCATGAATCTTTACTTGCTTTGAACTTGATTTGATCTTCATTTATTCTAAGTCGAATGAATGGGTCTACTTGGTCTTCAATTGAGTCGACTTAGTTTGCGACTTAGCTCTTCAAAACGCATGCTGTCAGTCTGAAGTCGAAGCTGGAGTCGACTTGGCCTGCGACTTCACCCAAGTCGCATATGGAGTCGACTTGGTCTGCAACTTCGGCAGCTCTCGTCCCCAATTTCAACTCTGGACAGAAAATCACGTTTGAAGTCTATACTGGAGTCGACTTGGTCTGCGACTTCACCCAAGTCGCATGCGGAGTCGACTTCGTTTGCGATTCGGCAGCTTTGCTCCCCGATTTTAATGCTGGACGAAAATGATGTTTTGAAGTCGCTGCTGGAGTCGACTTAGAGATCGACTTGGCCTAAGTCGATGCCTGAGTCGACTTGAAAATCGACTTGACCTATCATGCTTCATTTTCTTCATTTTTATATCCTTTAATCATCTTCACAAACATCTTAGTAACCAAAACTTACTCAAATTGATTTGTTAATCATTAAAACATAGACTTAGCTTATTTTCCACATGTTTCCAACAATCTCCCCCTTTTTGATGATTGACAAAACCGATTTGAGTGTATACCTTTCAATGTCTTTAAAACATACTATTTTATCTTGTTTTGGTATCTTTAGAATAATCACTGGTCTTTTGCATTTTGAAATTTAACATACATATCTCATTCTCATCATTTACATATTTCTCAAATTTGTTCATATGCAAACTTATGTATAATCTACCCAACTCAATTCCTAATTTATTCTCCCCTTTTTTGTCAATTGATCAAAAATAAAGATAGAGCGGGTTAATCCTCTGAGAATGGCGGGGGCTGCTCCCCCTGAACTTGTGCTCCCCCTCAGCTTGTGCTTTTCTAAGTTAATTCAATCATCCTCATATCATTTCTAATTTTATAAAATGGTTCTTTTGCTAGAGGTTTGGTAAAAATATCTGCAATTTGATCTTCTGTTTTCACATATTCCAAACATATGTCATGATTTTCTACATGTTCTCTGATAAAATGATATCTTAGGTCTATATGCTTGGTCCTAGAATGCAATACTGGATTTTTAGTTAAACATATTGCACTAGTATTATCACATCTAATAGGTATATCTTTAAAATTCATGACATAGTCCCTAAGTTGTTGTTTCATCCAAAGCAATTGGGCACAACAGCTCCCGGCAGCTATATATTCGGCTTCCGTCGTAGATAGAGCAACACTAGTTTGTTTCCTTGAATACCATGAAACCAACATATTTCCAAGGAACTGACATGTTCCACTAGTACTTTTTCTATCTACTTTGTATCCGGAAAAATCCGCATCCGAATAGCCGATTAAATCAAAAGTTGACCCCTTTGGATACCATAGTCCAAGATTAGTGGTATTTATCAAATATTTAAAAATTCTTTTTACAGCCAATAAATGTGATTCTTTAGGACATGCTTGAAATCTAGAACATGTGAAAACATTGAAAAGAATATCCGGTTTAGAAGCAGTTAGATACAACAAAGAACCTATCATGCTTCTATATAGCTTTTGATCGATACATTTACCGTTTTCATCCGTGTAAATCTTGATTGTTGAACTCATTGGAGTGTTTGCTCCCTTGCTAGTTTGCATTCCGAATTTCTTTAGCATTTCTTTGATATACTTGGACTGATTGATAAAAATTCCTTCACTTAATTGTTTAATTTGTAGTCCAAAGAAGAAATTCAGCTCCCCCATCATACTCATCTCAAATTCCTTCTGTATAAGCTCAGAAAATTCTTGACAAAGAATCTCATTAGTAGCACCAAAAATAATATCATCGACATAAATTTGAATAATCAAAATATCTCTTTCTTTATACTTAATGAACAACGTGTCTATCTTTCTCTTTTGGAAGTCATGATCAATCAGAAATTTTCTTAATCTTTCATACCAAGCCCTTGGAGCTTGTTTTAATCCATATAGTGCTTTGGTTAATTTGTATACAAATTTAGATTGATCTTTCTCTTCAAATCCAGGTGGTTGTTCAACATACACCTCTTCATTTATTACCCATTCAAAAATGCACTTTTAACATCCATTTGAAACAACTTAAAGTTCATGTGAGATGCAAAGGCTAGTAAAATGCGAATGGCTTCTAATCTAGCAACCGGAGCATAGGATTCCTCAAAGTTTATTCTTTCTTCTTGTGAGTATCCTTTTGCCACAAGTCTAGCTTTGTTTCTCACTACAAATCCACTTTCATCTAATTTGTTTATAAAGACCCATTTTGTGCCAATGACAGTACAATCCTTTGGTCTTGGAACAAGATGCCAAACTTGGTTACTTTCAAATTGATTTAATTCCTCTTGCATTGCTATAATCCAGTTTTCATCATCAAGAGCTTGGTTAATAGTGGTTAGTTCAATTTTGGATACAAAGGTGTATGGTCCACAAATATTTTGTTTTGACCTTCTAGTCTTAATACCTTCATAAATATTGCCTACAACTTGCTCAATTGAATGGGCATTTTTGAACTTTAAATCAGTTGGAGGTTTATAGGAATTATTACCTTCACTTACCCTTTCTTCTGTGGATTCTTCTTGCTTTTTCACATGCAATTTTTCAAGGTTACTTGTGACATCATCTACATCACTTAAATCATCTTTTCTTTTGGAGCATGGATTAAATTTATCAAAAATAACATGTATTGACTCTTCTACAACTTGGTTCCGTTTATTGAAGACTCTATATGCTTTGCTATTTGATGAGTAACTAAGGAATATTGTCTCATCACTCTTAGCATCCAGTTTTCCCAAGTTGGTTTCTTCATTGTTCAAAACATAACATGTGCAACCAAAAGCATGAAAATATGAAATATTTGATTTTTTACCTTTCCATAGCTCATATGGGGTCTTTTTTAAGATTGCTCTAATGGTAACTCAGTTTAAAACATGACAAGCTGTACTTACAGCTTCACTCCAAAATTTCTTGGATAATTTACTCTCATTTAGCATTGTTCTAGCCATCTCTTGTATGATTATGTTTTTCCTTTCAACCACTCCATTTTGTTGTGGAGTTCTTGGTGCAGAAAATGTATGGTGAACTCTTTTTTCATTACATAATTCTATGAATCGTTTATTTTCAAACTCACCACCATGATCACTTCTAATGGTCATAATAGTACTTTGTTTTTCATTTTGCACCAAGTTTATAAAAGTTGCAAACATAGAGAAAGCTTCATCTTTGCTAGCTAAGAGAATTATTCATGTGAATCTTGAAAAATCATCAACTATTACGAATACATACTTCTTTCCACCAATGGTTAAAATATCGGATGACCCATATAGATCCATGTGTAGCAATTCAAGTGGCTTAGTGGTGGAAATCTCCTTTTTGGTAGAGAAAGACATTTTAGGCTGTTTTGATAGTTGACATGCCTTACAAATTTTATCTTTGTCATATTTCAATTTTGGCAATCCTTCTACCAAACTCTTTTTCCATAAGGTCTTGATGTTTGACATGTTTACATGCCTAAGCCTCTTATGCCAAACTCATGGATCATTGTCAATGGCCATTAGACATTGACCATCTAGTTCATCAAGTGAAACCAAATATACATTTTCATGTCTTTTTCCGCTAAACATCATATGTTCTCCATTAAATGCATATAGATGATTCAAACACAACCTTGTATCCTTTGTCACATAATTGGCTAATACTCATTAGATTGTGCTTGAGTCCTTCAACAAATAACACATCCTCCATACATGCATTTGAAATACTATAAATATTTTTTACCTTTAATTTTACCTTTCTCATTATTTCCAAAGGCAACAGTTCCATCGTTGCAAGGCTTGAGTTTATGAAATAAACTTCTTTCTCCAGTCATATGCCTTGAGCAACCACTATCTATGAACCAAACGTTGCTTGCCTTTGCCTTAAAACATACCTGAAAAATGAGCAAATAAAGCTTATCTCTTTGGTACCCATTTTATGGGTCCATTTGGGTTAGTAAACTGATTTAATTTTTGTTGTTCTATTCTTGAAAGCCCAAATCTTGTGTTTCTTGGAACCCAAACTAATTTTGCACCACGGTCATACAGTTTCTTAAAGTTGCATTTATAAATTTTGTGACTCATCTTATTGCAAAAGTTACAAGCTATTGGTAATCTAGGAGTAGGCCTCCAAGTATGTAGTAGTTCAAAAGTTGGCCTTCTAGTCCAAAAAACTTATTTCCCTTTGGGTTTGTAAATAGATGCAGCTTTAGCTTGATTTTTCCAAAGTTTTGGCACACTTGATTTGCTACTTTCTCCTAGCTCAAATGTGGAGTATCCAAGACCTCTTCTATTGTTTTGAGAGGTCATGTTCAGAAATATTTTCACACTTTCTCCTAGATTAGAGAACTTAGTTAATGATTCATTTAAGGATTCATTCTTCTTTTTCAATTTTTCTACTTCTTTCAATAGCAGTTCATTTTCTTCTTTCAATTTTGTTGTTCTTTCTGCTAGTTTTTCATTTACAATAATAATGGAATTGCATTGTTGTCTCTTTAATGATAATTTGTTTTCTAGTTTTTTGATTTCTTCATATAATGAATCATATGCATGTTATAATTCCTCTAATTCAGCACATTTGAGACATTCTTGAATAGAAGAATGAGTAGATTGAAAATAAAAAAATTTGAAAGTTACCTCTTCATTACTTGTGCATTTTGTTGAGGTGGTTTGCTCTTCCAAAACTTCTGTTGTGTTCAAAGTTTCTTTATGCTCAATCCGTGCCATGCAGCATATTCTTGCATAATTTGCTGCTTCAAAATCATCGATTAAGGAGCTACTTGTTGATGAAGTTTCTTCATTCACGTACATTCCTCTTCCCTTAGGCCTTTGGAATTTTCGGCTTTCATATTTATCCTTCTTTTCATGATGATCCTTTAATCTTTCTTCCGGTGTAGGACATTGAGCTTGCATATGTCTCATACCGCCGCATCCATAACACTTTGTAACTTCCTTCTTTTTCTCTTTTCGATGTCTCACTTTGAAATCTTTGAAGTTCTTTTCTTTCCTTACAAACTTTCGAAATTTGCGAGTTAATAGAGCAATGTCTTCATCATCATTGTGAGATGAGGAGGTGGACTCATCCGAGTTATGAGTAACTTTTAATGCAATTGCTCTCTTTCCTTTGTGATGATCTTCATTTCTTTTCTCGATTAGCTCATGTGACATTAATGAGCTAATAAGGTCTTCTAACTTCAAGGTGTTCAGATCTTTGGCTTCTTCTATTGCAGTAATCTTTGGAGTCCAAGATTCCGGTAGAACTCTCAGGATCTTCATGACTTGTTCAGATTCGGAGATAAATTTTCCAAGACCTTTCAAAGCATTAGTAATTTTAGAGAATCTAGCAAACATTTCAGAAATATTTTCTGTTTCTAGCATTTTAAAGCTTTCCAATTCTTCAATCAAAATATTTCTCCTTGTCCCTTGGACTTGAGAAGTTCCTTCATAGATAGATATTAGTGTATCCCATATCTCTTTGGCGGTCAAACAAGAGGATACTCTATCATATTCAAAAGCGGTAAGAGCACAAAATAAAGAATTCATAGCCTTAGCGTTGCTCTTAACAGTTTTCACTTCCTCATCGGTCCATTTGGAAGCTCTTTCATCAATTGGTAAAGTCACACAGTCTTGGATCGCAATCCAAGAGTCCATATTTGTAGCCATGATGAGTTGTTTCATACGTAGCTTCCAATAGCCAAAGTTGTTCCCATCAAACAATGGTGGTCTAGTAAAAGATTGGCCTTCGGTAAATGCGGGAACGGAAGTAGATTAGGATGCCATATCAAAAGATCTCTTTGGTAAAACTCAAAGACCTGCTCTGATACCACTTGTTGGTCCCGAGTTGATGACAATTACCCAAAAGGGGAGGGGTAAATTGGGTATTTAAATTTTTTCAACTTAAACAGAAACTTTACCCCAATTTAGTTTAATCCCCTTCAATGAAACAAAAAGAAAGCAATAAGATAATAAGAGCTAAAATAAATCAATGGACAAGATTTATAGTGGTTCGGGCAACCTTCTCTACTCCACTCTTCCAAGCTCACACCTCTTGTGACTTGGGTTCCACTATGTATTTCACAAATACAACTAGAGCCTCTTCTCTCTTCTAGATTCCAGTTCTAGGGGCATCAACAACTCACAGCACAAGTAGGTGATGAGTTCCACTCCAATCACACACTACTTTACTTACACTTGATCTTAGTTACCCAAACTAAATCAAGTTCAATACAACAAGAAAAAGTAAAAGAGAATTTCTACACGTTACTGATGTGTAGAGGCAAATTTAGCACAGAGAAGAACTTATGAAATAGACCTAATGATTCGGCAAGCAGCTCTTAGTAGTTTGAAAGCAACGTTCTTCTTCTAAATCTTAGCTTGATCACTTAAAGCTCTTAGGAATGGGAGTTGTGCTCAATCAATAATGTTTCAGCTACCCTCCATGTTCATATTGAATGCCTTATATAAATGGCGAAGAAATCCGAACGTTTGGAAGTAGGTGGCGCGCATTTAATGCGCCAACGTTCGAAAAAATTTCGACCGTTGCGACCCAAGTCACAGGTGGAGTCGACTTCGGGTGCGACTTCGCCCAAGTCGCAGATTGAGTCGACTTCGGGTGCGACTTCGGCTGTACTTAGGCAGCTCAAGTTCTTCCTCGGCTCGACTTCGTCCTGGACTTAACCCAAGTCGCAGGTGAAGTCAACTTCGGGTGCGACTTCACTTCCTTAGCTTGCTTGATGAACTTGAACTTCTTTGAAATGATTTTGCTTGCTTAATTTCTTCATGCTTAATTGTCCTTCCCTTGATTTGCATCATTTAAAGTTCAGTATATTCACTTTGCATAAAATCCTTTAACTTCATGTTTCAGAATCTTGAATACTTGGGTCATGAAGTGTATGAAATATCTAATTGATAGTTCTTGATTTGAATTGATGAATCCATGAATCTTTACTTGCTTTGAACTTGATTTGATCTTCATTTTTTCTAAGTCGAATGAATGGGTCTACTTGGTCTTCAATTGAGTCGACTTAGTTTACAACTTAGCTCTTCAAAATGCGTGCTGTCAGTCCGAAGTCGAATTTAGAGTCGACTTGGCCTGCGACTTCACCCAAGTCGCATGTGGACCCGACTTGGTCTGCGACTTCGGCAGCTCTCGTCCCCAATTTCAACTATGGATAGAAAATCACGTTAGAAGTCAATGCTGGAGTCTGTTGGGCCCGAGTTGATGACAATTACCCAAAAAGAGATGGGTGAATTGGGTATTTAAAAATTTAAAACTTGAATTAGAAGCTTTACCCCGGTTTAGTTTAATTCCCTTAATGAGCCAAATGGAAAGCAATAAGATAATGAAAGCGGAAATGAAAAGCAATAGACAAGATTTATAGTGGTTCGGGCAACCTTCCCTACTCCACTCTTCCAAGCTCACACTCCTTTGTGACTTGGGTTCCACTATGTATTTCGCGAATACAACTAGAGTCTTCACTCTCTTCTAGATTCTAGCCCTAGGGGGCATGTACAATCAGAGCCACCACTCTCTTCTAGATTCTAGCTCTAGGGGGCGTGTACAATAAGCAGCACAAGTAGGTGACGAGTTCTACTCCAATCACAACCCTACTTTGCTATAACTTAGTTTGAAACACCAAACTCAAACCAAGCACTAAAAACTGAATATCAAAATGAAATGAAAGAAATCTACACTTTACAGATTTGTGTAGCACGTTTCAGCTCGAGGAAGAATTTGTAGAAGCATCGAATCGTTTTGCGTTGAAGCAAACAACAACTTTGAAGCTTGTTCTTCCTTTGAAAGTGTATAGATCACTCAATTGCAGAGAAAAGTGGGTTATAACTCTTAGTAGCACTTCTTTTCTCTTTTTCAGCTCTTACTTGTGCATTTTCACGTTTACTTGAGTGTCTACATATAGAGGAGGGAGAATTTTGAACGTTATAGAGTTGGTTGGCGTGTAATAAATGTTCCAACGGTCAAAAATTCGAATGTTATTTCTCTAAGTCGCAGGTAGAGTCGACTTCGTGTGCGACTTCACCCAAGTCGCATGCTGGAGTCGACTTCGGGTGCGACTTTGGCTGTGCTCAGCTTGTTCAAGTTCTTGCTCGGGTCGACTTGGCCTTAGACTTGGCTCAAGTCGATCTTGGAGTCGACTTCGTTTGCGACTTGACTTTTCTCTCTTGCCAAGTCTGCTTAATCTTTCTTGAAATGTCTCTTGCTTGCTTAACTTCTTCTTCATAAGTGTTCTTCTTTTGATTTTCAATACTTGGAGTTCATTTGTATAAAAGTTATTTAGCTTTATGTCTAGAGAGCTTGAAAAGCTAGAATCTTTGTATGCATGAACAAGTCCAATATATATATATATATATATTTCAATTAGAATGGTTGAATTCATGTATCTTGCTTGCTTTGGACTTGGATTAATCTTCATATGTTCCAAGTAGAATATTTAAGTCGACTTGGTCTTCAACTTGACTCAAGTCTATCTTGAAGTCGACTTATTCCATGACTTGACTCTTGAAATTTCTACCCTGTCTGATTGAAGTCGATGCTGGAGTCGACTTGGCCTGCGACTTCACCCAAGTCGTAAGTGGAGTCGACTTCATGTGAGACTTCAGCAGCTTTGCCACCCAATTTCAACTCTGAAAGGAAAGTGTCACTTGAAGTCGATACTAGAGTCGACTTGGTCTGCGACTTCACCGAAGTCGCAAGTGGAGTCGACTTCGTATGCAACTTCATTCTTCAAGTTCAATGCTGGACATCTGAAGTCGATGCTGGAGTCAACTTGGCCTGCGACTTCGCCCAACTCGCAGGTGAAGTCGACTTCGTATGCGACTTCAAGAATTCTTGCTCCCAATTTCAATGCTGGACAAAGGATGACTTTTGAAGTCGAAGATGGAGTCAACTTGGGGAATCGACTTGGCCTAAGTCGATGCCTGCGTCGACGTGGTTTGCGACTTGACCTGTTATATTTTATATTTTTCATCTAAACATTGCACAAAATATATTAGTAGCTAAAACTTACTCAAATTGTGTTGTTAATCATCAAAACACATGCTTTGGATATTTTGCATTTAGTTTCAACAATTGTTTCCAACAATCTCCTCCTTTTTGATGATTGACAAAACCAATTTGAGTTTATACCTTTCAACATGTCATTTTATTGTTTTGATATTTTCAGGATAATTATAAGTCATTTTCCTTTTGAACTTGATAATCATAAGTGAATTTGTCATTTATACTTGCATATGTTGTTTCAAATAATTATAATCATTCAACCATTTCAAAACATAACATTAGTGATCAGAGCAAAACATAATAAATCACAGCATAATTCAAATGATAAGCGTAAACTTTGCAAGAAGTAAGCAGAGCACTCATAAATTTTTTCATAAGCAACTTTTTCAAAAATTTCATACAAGTTGCAATTGAAACCTATATACAAGCTACCCATCCCAAAATCCTAAAAATCTAACTCCAAAACTCAACTATTCTCCCCCTTTTTGTCAATCAAGCAAATAGGGGTCAACTCGCAGAGATTTGGTGAACTGAAACGCAGAGATTGGGTATGGAGTAGGTCGAATAGTCGGATGTGGGCCAAGGAGTAAAAAGATGAGACTGGGGCAGGTGTGGGATCTCGATGAACTGATCCGGTGTCAAATGGATCAAGCTCGGGGATAGGCTGATGGCGATGGCTCCCGGATGCTAGATGATATATAATAGTCCGCAGTTCTCGATCCATACGATCTTGGCGGGGATGCATATCCATAACCGCCGTAAGAACCTCGGAGATCTGGCTGGTCAGACGATCCTCTAGCTGCTCCAGGTGCTCTCGAATGGCATGAACGGAAGTATCCCTAGATGGTGGCCATGGTGTTGGGTCTGGGAACTCTGATCCTCTAGGTGAGCAAGACCCATGTGAATGCGGTGATGCGGGCTCCTCGGGAGCATTCTGTGGTGGAGATAGAGCGGGTTGAGGTTCTGGTGGGGGCTACTCCCCCTCAACCTGTGCATCCCCGGCTTCTTCTGGAGCCGGTACGCCCATTTTTGCTTCAGCTCTGAGTTGATTTATATTGATCTTCATTCTTTGGATCAATGCTTTGTTGATTGCATTTGTCGGCTTTAATACCTCGAATGGTTCTCCATCGATATCAACCCCAAAATATTCTAGGATCTTCATGATCCAAGTGCCATAGGGCAAGACCCCTCGTGGGTTTGTCTTTCCTGGAACTTAGTGCTTCAATAAACAACCAGGGGAGGCTCACTTTGACTCGGTTCAGAAGTTTCCATAATATTCCTGCCTCCTGTGGGTTAAGCTGGTTTCTACCGCCGCCTTTTGGGTAGATGCAGTGTGCAATCAATAGTCTAAGGACCCTAAGCCTCAGGGATAAGTCCATGTAATGTAAAAACTTGATCCCTGGATGCTATTTATTGCTCCTGGTGAGCTGATTGTAGATCTCTGTGAGGGTAAGATCTTCTGATAGTGGCTCATCCTCATAAGGGACCTCCAAAATTTGCCCCACGTTCATAATTGCCTGTTCTAAGTTTGGGGTTACTCCAATTCCAAAAAACATATCAACAACTTTTACAAAAGTACCGAAGTACTCTTCATCCCACAAATAATAGAAAATTCTTGTCAGGTCAGGATATACCCTTTCATCTGCTTTCAATAGTCTGGTCCATCCTTGGAAATCCAGTAGCTCCTCAATATCAGACTCATAATCCCTCAGAAACTTAAAGTCTATGATTTTCGGGATGAATACCTTTTGTTCAAAGAAACTCTGATAGAACCGGTTGTGCTATAATTTGGTCTTGAAATATATTATCGGCATTTTCAGGACTTGGGCTTTGGTAGCTGGGGTTCCCTTCCTTCTGGCCCCAGATTGCGTACTTTGTGATGTTTGAGGTTCTTCTTCCCGGGCAGCTGTAGTTGACAAAGTTGCTGCTTGAAATCGAACCCGTCGACCTGTGGAAGTCGACGGCTCATCCCGGGCACGCTTTGCAGGAGTCCGTTGCCTCCTAGGGACCTCTTCTTCGTCTTGAGAGCCGAATTTTCTGGGAATGGGTTTTAGCGATGGCTTGGAGACAGCAAGTTTTGGCAATCTGGATTTAAGTGTCATGATTTTGGTTTGTGTAATGGAGCTTGAGAAAATACCGAAAGTTGAGAGAGAAAGAAAAGAGATCTTAGAAAGAGAAAATAGAGAGATACAGTTGAGGGAACAAAGGATTCTGTAATGGAAATAAAAATGGGAGATAAAGAATCAGACTAAAAGAAAATAAAGAAGGGTTTGCCGGAAGTGAGAAGAGAAGAGAGGGAAGAGTTAAACAGTTGGGTTCGGAACTAAGAGAGACAGAGAGAGACCGGACAGGGAAGTACCGGATACGGAACTATGAGAGATGAGAGGGAGATAGCCGGAGAGAAGGGAGGAGATGAAGATTGCTGGAGAGAGAGATCAGGGAGAGAGAAGGAGAGTTGAGAGCTCGGCGGGTGAGATGAAAGGAGAAGGATAGAGAAGAAAGAAAAGAGGAGGGAAGAAAAAGAAGTCGAGCGGCTGGAAGCCCGACGGTCGCGCACGGAGTCGACTTTGCCATGCCCAAGTCGACTTCAGTGGAGTCAACTTGGTGGCCCCGGAGTCGACTTGGCTTATCGACTTGGACTTTTTCTAAGTCCAATTTTCCTATATAATAATTCCTAATTTAACTCAATCATCCCCATATCATTTTTAATTTTGTAAAATGATTCTTTTGCTAATGGTTTAGTAAAAATATCAGCAATTTGACCCTCAGTTTTCACATATTCCAAACAAACATCATGATTTTCAACATGTTCACGGATGAAATGATGTCTTACGTCTATATGTTTGGTTCTAAAGTGTAATACTGGATTTTTAGTTAAACAGATTGCACTCGTGTTATCACATTTAATTGGAATATTATAATAATCAATGTCATAATCTTTTAATTGTTGTTTCATCCAAAGTAGTTGGGCACAACAGCTCTCGGCGGCTATATATTCGGCTTCTGTCGTAGATAGAGCAACACTAGTTTGTTTTCTTGAATACCATGAAACCAATATATTTCTAAGGAATTGACATGTTCCACTAGTACTTTTTCTATCTACTTTGTAACCGGCAAAATCCGCATCCGAGTAACCGATTAAATCAAACGTTGACCCCTTTGGATACCAAAGTCCAAGATTAGTGGTATTTATCAAATATTTAAAAATTCTTTTTACAGCCAATAGATGTGATTCTTTAGGACATGCTTGGAATCTAGAACACATACAAACACTGAAAGGAATATCCGATCTAGAAGCAGTTAAATACAACAATGATCCTATCATACTTCTATAAAGTTTTTGATCGATACATTTACTGTGTTCATCCATGTCGATCTTGATTGTTGAACTTATTGGAGTATTTTCTCCCTTGTTAGTTTGCATTCCAAATTTCTTTAGCATTTCTTTAATGTATTTGGACTGATTTATGAATATTCCTTCGGCTAGTTGCTTGATTTGCAGTCCAAGGAAGAAATTTAATTCTCCCATCATGCTCATTTCGAATTCGCTCTGCATAATCTTAGAAAATTCTTTGCACAGAGTTTCATCAGTAGCTCCAAATATTATATCATCTACATAAATTTGCACAATTAAAATATTTCTGTTTTTATACTTGATGAATAGTGTGGTATCAACCTTTCCTCGTTGAAATTCATGATCAATCAAAAATTTATTCAACCTTTCATATCAACCTCGTGGGGCTTGTTTTAGTCCGTATAATGCTTTAGTTAGTTTATAAACATATTTTGATTGATCATTTTCTTCAAATCCAGGGGGTTGTTCAACATATACTTCTTCATTCAAGTATCTATTCAAAAATGCGCTTTTCACATCCATTTGAAACAATTTGAAATCCATGTGAGAAGCAAATGCTAGTAAGATGTGTATGGCTTGTAATCTAGTCACGGATGCATATGATTCTTCAAAATCAATCCCTTCTTCTTGGGAATACCCTTTGGCTACTAATCTAGCTTTGTTTCTTATTACAAGTCTGCTTTCGTCCAATTTGTTCCTAAATACCCATTTGGTACCAATAATGGTGCAATCGTTTGGTCTAGGAACTAAATGTCATACATTATTTCTTTCAAATTGATTTAGTTCTTCTTGCATTGCAATAACCCAGTTTTCATCATTAAGAGCTTGTTCAATAGTGGTTGGTTCAATTTTTGGCACAAATGCAAATTATCCACAAATATTTTATTTTGATCTCCTAGTTTTTACTCTTTCATAAATATTTCCAATGACTTGCTCAATTGGATGGACATTTTTGAATTTCAAATCAATTGGAGGTTTGTAGGAGTCATTACCTTCACTTACCTCTTCCTCCATGGGATTTTCTGGCTTGAGCTCGATTTCTTTTTATTGTTCTTGTTGTTTTACTTTTGTATCATCTGCATCACTTAGTTCATCCTCCTTTCTCAGAGTTTGGTTAAATTCATCAAAAACACACATGTATTGATTCTTCTACTATTTGATTTCTTTTGTTGAAAATTCTATATGCTTTACTATTTGATGAATAACCAAGGAAAATAGCTTCATCACTTTTGGCATCTAATTTTTCCAAATTTGTTTTCCCATTTTCAACACATAACAAGTACATCCAAAAGTATGGAAATATGATATGTTTGGTTTTCTGCCTTTCCAAAGTTCATATGGGGTCTTTTTTAATATTGCTCTAATGGTAACTCGGTTTAATACATGACAAGCTATACTTACAGCTTCGTCCCAAAATCTTTTGGATAATTTACTCTCATTTAGCATAGTTCTAGCCATTTCTTGTATTGTCCGGTTTTTCCTTTCAACAACTCCGTTTTGTTGAGGAGTTCTTGGTGCAGAAAATGTATGGTGAATTCCTTTTTCATTGCAAAATTCTATGAATCGATTATTTTCAAATTCACCACCATGATCACTTCTAATGGAAATAATTGAGCTTTGTTTTTCATTTTCAAATTTGAAAACGTGACAAACATAGAAAATGCTTCATCTTTGCTAGCTAAGAGTATAATCCAATTAAATCTTGAAAAATCATCAACAATTACATATACGTACTTTTTCCCACCAAGAGTTAAAATGTCCGATGGCCTATAAAGATCCATATGTAACAATTCAAGTGGTCTAGTTGTTGAAATTTCCTTTTTGGTGGAAAATGGCATTTTGTGTTGTTTAGATAGTTGACAAGCTTTGCAAATCTTATCCTTGTCATATTTGAGCTTTGGTAACCCTTGTACTAGATTTTTTTCCACAATTTTTTAATATTTGACATATTTATATGTCCAAGCCTTGTATGCCATATCCATGGGTCATTTTCTATGGCTATTAAACATTCTCCTTCTAGTTCATCAAGGCAAACCAAATATACATTTTCATGTCTTTTGCCACTAAATACTATGTGTTCATCATCAAAAACATTGCATATAGAGGATTCAAATACAACTTGTATCCTTTATCACATAATTAACTAATACTCATTAGGTTGTGTTTGAGCTCTTCAACAAATAGTACATCCTCAATACATGCATTTGAAATACCATAAACATTTCCTTTACCTTTTATTTTACCTTTTTTATTATTTCCAAAGGCTACTATTCCTTCATTGCATGGGCTAATCTTATGGAACAGTCCTTTTTCTCCTGTCATATGTCTTGAGCAGCCACTATCCATAAACTATATATTATTGGCCTTATCTCTAAGACAAACCTACAAGAATTAAGTCAAGTGGAGCTCATCCTTTTGGTATCCATTTTATGGGTCCATTTGGGTTAGTTAACCATTGAAATCTATGTTGATCTACCTTTGAAGCTATAAATTCAATGCTTTTCGGCATCCAAACCAATTTTGCACCAAGATTTTGTAATTTTCTCAATTTGCATTGATAAACCTTGTGTCCCAACTTGTTGTAAAAATTACAAGCTCCCGGGAGTCTAGGAACAGGAAGCCACTTGGTAATTTGTTCCTCGGTTGGTCTTTTGGTCCAAATTACTTGATTTATCTTAGGTTTAGTATAAATGGGTTTGGCGTTATTTCTCAGAGTATTAGATTTCTCTTGTTCAAATGTAGTATACCCAAGTCCTTTCTTACAAGTTTGGGTTATCATTTTCAAAAATATTTTCACATTTTCTCCTGGATTAGAAAACTTGACAAGAGATTCATTTAATGATTCATTTTCCTTTTTGAGTTTCTCTAACTCAATTTTCAAGGTATTCTTTTCGCTTTTTAATTTATCGATCTTTTCAGCAAGTTTACCATTCACAATCATTACTGCATCATATTGTCTTTTCTTTATTGTAAACTTGTTTTCTAAATTCTTTATTTCCTCATATAATGAATCATAGGCTAGTTGGAGTTCTTCTAATTCAGCGCATTTGAAGCATTTATTTGTAGAAGAGAAAATTGAAAAGGATTTTTATTTGGAGGTTACCTCTTGACTACTTATGCAGTTCGTTGAAGTAGCTTGATCCTCCAAGATTTTCGTTGCTGCAAAACATATGTCGGAATTTGCCATGCAACAAATTCTTGCGCAATCCGCTTCGCATTCTTCACTTGAAGAGCTACATATTGTAGATTCCTCTTCATTTACGTACATGTCTCTTCCTTTGTTTCTTTGAAATTTTTGATTGTCGCATCGATCTTTTCTTTATTCCTTTGCTTTAGTTTCTTCAGGCGTTGGGCATTGGGCTTGCATGTGCTCCGAACTACCACACTGGTAACATTTTGTTGATTCTTTTTTTCTCTTTAGAATTTCTTTCTTTAAAATTTCTGAAATTTTTACATTTCCTTACAAATTTTCTGAACTATTTTGTAAGTAAGGCAATTTCATCGTCGTTTTGTGATGATGAGGTGGTGTCATTCGAGTCTTGTGCAGCTTTCAATGCAATGGCTCTTTTGCCTTTGTGATGATCTTCATTTCTTTTCTTGATTAGCTCATGTGACATCAATGAGCTAATAAGATCTTCCAACTTCAATGTATTTAGATCCTTGGCTTCTTCTATTGCCGTGATTTTTGGAGTCCATGATTCGGGTAGCGCCCTTAGAATCTTCATGACCTGCTCAGATTTAGAAATTATTTTTCTAAGTCCTTTCAAGGCATTAGTAATTTTAGAGAATCTAGCAAACATTTCAGAAATATTTTCTGTTTCTAACATTCTAAAGCTTTCCAACTCTCCAATCAAAATATTTCTCCTTGTCCCTTGAACTTAAGAGGTTCATTCATAGATGCATGTTAATGTATCTCATATCTCTTTGGCAGTCAAACAAGAGGATACTCTATCATATTTGAAAGCCGTAAGAGCACAAAATAATGAATTCATAGCCTTGGCGTTGCTCTTGACAATTTTCACTTCCTCATCGGTCCATTTGGAAGCTCTTTCATCAATAGGCAAAGTCACACCGTCTTGGATTGCAATCCAAAAGTCTATATCTGTACCCATGATAAGTTATTTCATACATAGCTTCCAATATCCAAAACTATTCTCATCAAACAATGGTGGCCTAGTAAAGGATTGGCCTTCGGCAAATGCGGGAATGGAAGTGGATTGGGATGTCATATCAAAAGATCTCTTTGGTAAAACTCAAAGACCTGCTCTGATACCACTTGTTGGTCCCGAGTTGATGGCAATTACCCAAGATGGGAGGGGTGAATTGGGTATTTAAAAATTTAAAACTTGAATTAGAAGCTTTACCCTGGTTTAGTTTAATTCCCTTTAATGAGCCAAATGGAAAGAAATAAGATAATGAAAGTGGAAATGAAAAGCAATAGATAAGATTTATAGTGGTTCGGGCAACCTTTCCTACTACACTCTTCCAAGCTCACACTCCCTTGTGACATGGGTTCCACTATGTATTTCGCGAATACAACTAGAGTCTCCACTTTCTTCTAGATTCTAGCTCTATGGGGCATATACAACTAGAGCCTCCGCTCCCTTCTAAATTCTAGCTCTAGGGGGCGTGTACAACAAGCAGCACAAGTAGGTGACGAGTTCTACTCCAATCACAACCCTACTTTGCTATAACTTAGTTTGAAACACCAAACTCAAACCAAGCACTAAAAACCGAATATCAAAATGAAATGAAAGAAATCTACACTTTACAGATTTGTGTAGCACGTTTCAGCTCGAGGAAGAATTTGTAGAAGCATCGAATCATTTTGCGTTGAAGCAAACAACAACTTTGAAGCTTGTTCTTCCTTTGAAAGTGTATAGATCACTCAATTGTAGAGGAAAGTGGGTTGTACCTCTTAGTAGCACTTCTTTCCTCTTTTTCAGCTCTTACTTGTGTGTTTTCACGTTTGCTTGAGTGTCTATATATAGAGGAGGGAGAATTTTGAACGTTATAGAGTTGGTTGGCGCGTAATAAATATTCCAACGTTCAAAATTCGAACGTTATTTCTCTAAGTCGCAGGTGGAGTCGACTTCGTGCACAACTTCACCCAAGTCGCATGCTGGAGTCGACTTCGGGTGCGACTTTGGTTGTGCTCAGCTTGTTCAAGTTCTTGCTCGGGTCGACTTGGCCTTAGACTTGGCTCAAGTCGATCTTGGAGTCGACTTCGTTTGCGACTTGGCTTTTCTCTCTTGCCAAGTCTGCTTAATCTTTCTTGAAATGTCTCTTGCTTGCTTAACTTCTTCTTCATAAGTGTTTTTCTTTTGATTTTCAATACTTGGAGTTCATTTGTATAAAAGTTATTTAGCTTTATGTCTAGAGAGCTTGAAAAGCTTGAATCTTTGTATGCATGAACAAGTCCAATATATATATATAGAGCTGTTCCGGTGCAGCATCACTGCACCGGAACAGCGGTGCAGTAGCCCAAAAATGGGCCCCACATGATCATGAAATCATGATCTACTCCACCCATTGTATTTAGAATAATGTATTCTATTTAGGGGTGTAAATAGGGTTGGGTTCAACCCGAGCCCGCATCAACCCGAACCGATTTATACCATGGTTGGGTTGAGGTTTTGGAAATTAGGTTTTTAAAAAATGGGTTCAACCCGACCCGATTTTTAAAATGGGTTGGGTTGGGTTAGGGGTCGGTCAACCCGACCCGACCCGATTTCATAAGATATGTATTTACATATATTTATGAGAGTGTATTTCATTCATATTGCTTAGATATTTAAATAAAATTGTGTTGAGTTTAGAAATTTGTTTGACTATTTGGTTGTCAAATGTTATTTGAATTTATTTGGTTTGGAAATATATTTGGTTAATTAGTTGTGAAATTGTGTTTGGATTATTTGGTTATATTGCATCATAAATAGGTTGTTTAGATATTTGCTCGCATTGGTGATTTAGAATAACATAACAGGTCAACCGAGAACTTAAGATGTTTGTAGCTTTGATTAGAAGCCAACTAAGAAGGTAAGTAAGACTATAATATTCATTTTTCTATTTTGCATAATTTACTGTAATAATTTTACTTGGCTTTCACTTTTTGACTTGCAGAAGACATCGATTGCTCAAAAATACAAAAACAAAAAAACGAATCAATTACTAAACTTATCCTCCACTTTTGAGCTATGTAGAACTTTTATTAGTACTTATTGTTTTTATAATTATAATTATTTTTATTATTTTAGAAATTCAGGTGAACAAAACTTTAACTAGCATTGATAACATGTGTAATCTATTAGCCCGATTTCTAACCCGAACCGAACCGATTTGAGGTGGGTTGAAATAGGGTTGGGTTAAGATGCGAAAAGTAGGGTTGAAAGTAGGGTTGGGTTGTGATTTTACAAGGTGGGTTAGGGTTGTATTTGTGCCAACCCGAGTCAACCCGACCCGATTTACACCCCTAATTCTATTACTATACCAATTTTCATCCAAATCAGATACTTTAAAGTTGTTATTTACATCAAACAATTTTATTACGTTGGATTTATACCATTTTCAGATGGGGGCCATATACATATCTGATTGGGATGAAAATTGGTATGGTAATAGAATACATTATTCTAAATACAATGGGTGGAGTAGATCATGATTTCATGATCATGTGGGGCCCATTTCAGCGATGCTGCACCGAAAATTCCGGCGCAGCATGCTGCACCAGAATATATTCCATATATATATATATTTCGATTAGAATGGTTGAATTCATGTATCTTGCTTTCTTTGGACTTGGATTAATCTTCATATATTCCAAGTCGAATATTTAAGTCGACTTGGTCTTCAACTTGACTCAAGTCTATCTTGAAGTCGACTTATTCCACGACTTGACTCTTGAAATTTCTGCCTTATTTGATTGAAGTTGATGCTGGAGTTGACTTGGCCTGCGACTTCACCCAAATCACAAGTAGAGTCGACTTCATATGCGACTTCAGCAGCTTTGCCACCCAATTTCCACTCTGGAAGGAAAGTGTCACTTGAAGTCGATACTGGAGTGGACTTGGTCTGCGACTTCACCCAAGTCGCAAGTGGAGTCGACAACGTATGCGACTTCATTCTTCAAGTTCAGTGCTGGACATCTGAAGTCGATGCTGGAGTTAACTTGGCCTGTGACTTCGCCCAAGTCCCAAGTGAAGTCGACTTCGTTTGCGACTTCGAGAATTCTAGCTCCCAATTTCAACGCTGGACAGAGGATGACTTTTGAAGTCGAAATGGAGTCGACTTGGGGAATCGACTTGGCCTAAGTCGATGCCTGGGTCGACGTGGTCTGCGACTTGACCTGATATATTTTATATTTTTCATCTAAACATTGCACAAAACATATTGGTAGCTAAAACTTACTCAAATTATGTTGTTAATCATCAAAACACATGCTTTGGATATTTTTCATTTAATTTCAACAATTATTTCCAACAGAGTCGAATTGGTCTGCGACTTCACCCAAGTCGCATGCGGAGTCGACTTCGGTAGCTTTGCTCCCCGATTTCAACGCTGGACAAAAATAATGTTTTGAAGTCGCTGCTGGAGTCGGCTTAGGGATCGACTTGGCCTAAGTCGATGCCTGAGTCACTTGGAAATCGACTTGACCTGTGATGCTTCATTTTCTTTATTTTTATATCCTTTAATCATCTTCACAAACAAGTTAGCAACCAAAACTTACTCAAATTAATTTGTTAATCATCAAAACATAGACTTGACTTATTTTCCACATGTTTCCAATAGAAACAGCCCTATACGTACACATATTAGTCATGTATCACTCTTATAATTGCACTTTTAGCATACATATGTGCAAAATTATCAATTGATGATTTTTAAGATCATTTCAAGGGTTAGTATACACCCTTTAGCAATTTAATTTCCCATAAATTTCTGAAACTTTCATTTCTTACTATAACAACCCTATTTATCTCTTTTCCACTAAGGTTTACTTCTTACAACTCCACCTTAATCATGTATATTCATGGGGTTATTAATCAACAACCTATATGGATGTTTAAGGGCATGTATATAACCTATAATAGGTTAATTTTCAATTGAAATTTTTGGAGTTTACATTTATTTTTAATAACCTATATCATCCCAATTTTGCTAAGTTTTACTTCCATATTCATATCTTAACTCCACACATATGTCAAACCTTTAATCATTGGCTCTAAATTCCAAAATTTAACATGTATCATCTGTTTAATCATGGGATTAGCATTTATAAATAAAATTTTATTTCCTTAATATCTAGCTTGGACATCCCATACTAAGCCAAGTTCAATCATTTAATACCTATATCTATTGTCCAAACTTTCCCAAATCATTTAAAGTATAAGTTTATAATCAACAGCATCGTAAGTTCACACAAATTTCTGGAATTCATCTTCTTATATCCGTGCTTGTTTAGATGCTAAAACATATCATAATTTTAACATTTATGGGTGTTAATTTAAAAATAGAATGGATGAATCAAAAATAAAAACATTGAGGTACCTATTGGACGTTACTCCTTCCTCTTCTCCTTTTTCTCTCCCTTAAGTTGTTGAAAATAGAATGTGCAACCTCTCCCTTCTTATATTGATCCTCTTATATATATATATGGATGCTGTTCCGGTGCAGCATCACTGCACCGGAACGGCAGTGCAATGGGCCCAAAATGGGGCCCACATGATCATGAAATTATGATCTACTCCACCCGTTGTATTTAGAATAATGTATTCTATTATCATACCAATTTTCATCCCAATCAGATACTTTAAAGTTGTTATTTACATCAAACTATTTTATTACGTTAGATTTGTACCATTTTCAGATGGGGCCCATATACATATCTGATTGGGATGAAAATTGGTATGGTAGTAGAATACATTATTCTAAATACAATGGGTGGAGTAGATCATGATTTCATGATCATGTGGGCTCCATTTTGGGGCCACTGTACCGCTGTTCCGGTGCAGCGTCACTGCACCGGAACAGCTCTCATATATATATATATATATATATATACACTTCTATGTAACCGGGTTACATAAAAGTTGATCCATGTAACCCTTCAAAATTTAAGATTTTGATCTTTAATGAAAAATCTAATTCATTCATTATATTTAACATCATTTGTTTATCTAGGAGATCAAGTTTCATCACAATCAAGTGTGTTTATGGGCCACATTTGTTAGAAAAAATATATATTCATGTGTAAATTATAAAAAATGTTAAAATATCAATTTTAAAATAGTCTTTTCGACATCTAAATCGTTAAAAAGACATTTCTATGTGACACTAAAAAGGATTTGGAAAAAATTAGAATTTTCAAAAATTATAAAATGTCAAAAGATTCATTCGTATAGTTATGTTATTCTTATAATATACTCTTTCAATATAGAATGCTGACTGGATACTAAGTATGCTGATTTCCAAAGATAGACAGCCAAAAAGTTTCTTATAGTCTTTCAATATAGCATGCTGACCAGATACTAAGCATGTTAATTTTCAAAAAAAGCCAACCAAAAATTTTCCTATATATAGTCATTTAATATACCATGCTGACTGGATATTAAACACGCTGATATTCAAAAATAGATAGCTAGAAATGTGCATGTACATATACTTATTTTCAATATAGTATGCTGACTGGCTATTACGCATGCTGATATTCAAAAATAAATAGTCAGAAATTTTCTTGTGCACACGCTTACATCCAATATAGTATGCTAATCATGCTAATATTCAAAAACAGATGAATTTAGTATGGTGCATGAAAAACATCAATGTGCTGATAGATATTAGAATTCTACACTATTTCTTGTGCATAATTATTTTTTTTCTCTACTACTTTGTAAAATTTGCATCTTCTATTTCTTATCAGATGACTTATTCATATTGTCTTTCTCATATGATAGAAGCGGATCCATGTAGCTCTTCAAAATTTAAGATTTTGATCTTTAATGGAAAATCTGATCCATTCATTGTATTTAAAATTATTTTTTTAACTAGAAAACTAAGTTTCATCCCAATCAAGTATGTTTATGGGCCACATTTGTTCAAATATATATATTCATGTGTAAATTATGAAAAACGCTTAGAACTATTTACACATGTATTAGAATGTAATAATACTTTATAGAATCATTTATTCACATAGAAATGATATTTTGGACGGTTTAGATGTCGAAAATACTACTTTAAATTTGATATTTTAGCATTTTTCATAATTTACATATGAAGATATACATTTTCTAACAAATGTGGCCTATAAACATACTTGATTGGGATGAAACTTGATCTCCTTGATAAACAAGTAATATTAAATACGATGAATAAATTAAATTTTATATCAAAAATCAATATCTTAGATTTTGAAAAGGTTATAGAGATCTGCGGTTACATAGAAGCGGAACCTTATATATATATATAATATTCAGGTGCAGCGCCATTGAAATGGGCCCCACATGATGATCAAATATAATCTACTCCACCATTGTATTTAGAATCAAGTATTCTATTATCATGCCAATTTTCATCCCAATCGAATATGTGTATGGGACCTCATCTGAAAATCGTACAAATTCAATGTAATAAAATAGTTTAATATAAATAACAACTTTAAAGTGATTTTTTCAACATGTAAACCATTTGCTATAAAATTATATATAGATAAATGATTGTATAAAGTTTTATTGCATTCTAATATATATAGGACCTATTTTTAGAGAAATGTACCGTTGTTCCGGTGCAATTGCGCTACATGGTACAGCCCTCTATATATATATATATATTCAAGTGCAGCACCACTGCATCGTAATTACGGTGCAATGGCGCTGAAATAGGTCCCACATGATGATAAAATCATAATCTAAACCACCCATTATATTTAGAATAATGTATTCTACTACCATATTAATTTTCATCCCAATCGAATATGTGTATGGACATCATCTGAAAATGGTACAAATTCAACGTAATAAAATAATTTGATGTAAATAACAACTTTAAAGTAGTTTTCTTAATATGTAGACCATTTGCTAGAAAATTCATATATGGATAAATAATTATATAAAGTTTCATTGCATTTAATATGTGTGCGGCCCATTTTGTTTAAATGTACCGCTGTTCCAGTGCAGTGGCGCTGCACCGGAATAACTCCTATGTATATGTAAGAACCTTTCCTGTGCAGTGAAGCTACACCATAATTAACAGTGCATTTGGTCCAAAATAAGCCTCACATGTACTTAAATGTATTGATACTTTATGCAATTATTTATCCATATATAAATTTTATATAAAATGATTTAAATGTTAAAAAATTAACTTTAAAGTAGTTATTTATATTAAACTATTTTATTACGTTGAATTTGTACAATTTTCAGATGGAATCCATATACATATCCAATTGGGATGAAAATTGATATGATAATAGAACACATAATTCTAAGTATAATTGGTGGAGTAGATTATAATTTTATGATCATATGGGCCCATTTTGAGATAACTGTACCATAATTGTGGTGCAGTGAAATATTTTTTTTTCTCTCTCTCTCCTCTATATATATATATAGGGATTTATTCGGGTGCATTCGGACTGCACCCGAATTCCCCTGCAAACACCCCATCCGGTCATCCATTTCAGCGAGCGAAATCTGCGCCGTTTCTTCGATTATGCGTGTTGAGAAGCCAAACGAGACTGCACATACACACGGAGGATGCATTTTCCCGCTCGGTAGCAAAAAAAAAAAAACTCATCCCGCCCGCGCCTCCTCCTCCTCTCTCCACGCCCTAATCTCCAAGTCCCGACCGACCGAAATCGCCCCCAATCCCCAAATCGCGCAGCAGGCCAGTATCAAGGGCTCCCGATCTTCTTCCCTCCTCCTGGTCTTCTTCCATCTTCTTCCTTCCCAGCCTGGTCGTCTTCCAAGCCCGTATCAGATCGTCTCGTCCGGTCGGCGATGGATGAGATCATCTTCTCAGGCGCCAGCCCGTCTTCCTTCCCAAGCGCCAGCCCGTCCTCCTTCCCAGGCGCCAACCCGTACTTCCATCTGCGCGGATCGTCTTCTCCAAAAATCCGCATGCGGATTATAACTGCGCAGCAAAAGTACTCCCATTGGCATCTCTCTGACGCGAAAATCCGTATGCGAACTCTGAATCCGCAGCAAATGTACCTCCCATCAGTGTTGTTTTCCACATGCGGATTCAGAATCTGCATGCGAATTTTCGCGTGAAAGAGATGCGGATGAGAGTACTTTTGCTGTGGATTTTCGGAGAAGACGACCCCTTCCGTCGACGCAGAACTTCGGAATCGACGGAGATCTTCGAAATCCCGACGGAGAAGGAGATTCGAGAGCAGCGGCGGCAGCAGCGTCGTCGTCTCCATTTTCGAAATGGGAGGGATGAGCGGGTAAATGCATTCTTCAAAGTTTTGAGCGCGTATGCGCAGTCTCATTCGGCTCGTCGTCTCGCTCTACACGTACACGCACGATGGAAGAAGCGGCGCAGATTTCGCCCGCTGAAATGGACGGCCGGATAGGGCGTCTACAAGGGAATTCGGGTGCAGTCCGAATGCACCTGAATAAATCCCATATATATATATGTATATATATATATACATATGTCAAAATTGCTTATGTAAAATCTTTTTCAATGTAATCCTTTCCATTTTGATAGTTAATAAAAAAATTTACTCTATGTATTGTATTTAACATCATTTATAGTATATTGAAAACCCTTAGTGAATATCATTGTATAAAGGCCCCATCGACAAACATGTAAATTTAATGTAATAAAATAATTTAATGCCAAATATTAATTTCAAAGTTGTATTTCCAATATCTAAACCATCTATATAGATAAATGATTCGATAAAATATTACTACATTCTATATGTGAATTGATCTAATTATTTTTCACAATTTACACACAAACATACTTATTTTTGAATAAATATAGCCCATGTACGTATTTAATTTACATTAAACTTGATCTCTTAGATGAACAAGTGATATTAAATACAATCAATAGATTGAATTTTCCATTAAGCATCAAAAACTTCAAAAAAATTTAGAGTTAGATAGGACCACTTCTATATAATTGGGCCCCTCATTTGTAAAACAAGCATTCATTCAAACGTTTGTAAGGAATCATTACGCCAATACAGTATCGGCAGGCCACAGAAATTCAAGTGCTCACAAATTCACCACGTTCCCCATAGACACACACCCCTGGGAGAAGATTCTAAAATAACTAACCAGCTATCTCTGAAATCTCCACAGGCCAGACACCCAAAACTGAGCAAATCCTACACAAGGCCTGTATGCTACTGAAAATGGCCGTTATAGTCATATCAGCTCAGTTAGCATTGGCATCTGACATTGCACCGAAATTCCGGTGCAGCATCGCTGAAATGGGCCTTACATGATCATCAAATCAAAATCTACTTCACCCATTGTATTTAGAATAATATATTCTATTATCATACCAATTTTCATCCCAATCAGATATGTATATGGGTCCCATCTGAAAATGGTACAAATTCAACGTAGTAAAATAATTTGATGTAAATAACAACTTTAAAGTAATTTTTTCAACATGTAAACCATTTGCTATAAAATTTATATATGGATAAATGATTATATAAAATTTCATTGCATTCTAATATGTGTGGGGCCCATTTTTGATCAAATGAATCGCTGTTACGGTACAACACCCTATATATATATATATATATATATATATATATATATATATATAGAGCGCGCTATTCCGCTGCACCGGAACGCGATGCAGTTGCCCAAAAAATGGACCCCACACATATTAAAATGAAATAAAACTTTATACAAGCATTTATCCATATATAAATCATACTTTCGATGGTTTAGATGTTGAAAAAACCACTTTTAAATTGTTATTTACATCTAACTATTTTATTACGTTGAATTTGTACCATTTTCAAATAGGGCTCATATACATATCTGATTGGGATGAAAATTGGTATTTAGAATACATTATTCTAAATACAATGGGTGGAGTAGATTATGATTTGATAATCATGTAGAGCCCATTTCAGCAATGTTGCACCTGAATATTTCTCATATATATATATATATATATATATAGAAAATTTTGAGAACGGTGCAAAGTGGAGGAAAAGAAAAATAAGTTTCCATTTGTTAGTTAACCCATTTTTGTTGCTTAGAAATGTGTTTGCTGAATGAATTGATGCTTACATATTTTGAGTTGGAGACAATTGTAATCATCACCATGACACAAATGATGGGCCCCTATCGATTACACACCAATTTCCTCAGAAAATGTTCATACATATAACAAACAAACAAACAATGGCCATTTCTACCTGCCACCGAATATCAATTCTATACCAAAAGCGAGCTAGCAACCTGCATTCATTCTAAAGTAGCATGAAGGAAAAACAGACACTGGATCCTCTCTGCAACTAAAAAAGTAGAATCACCTGCGGCAATAGCAAAACCTTATGAAGGCAAGCCTTTTACAAGGTTCTTCTTAAATCCACTTCCCACGCAATAGCAGGAAGCAGCAGCCGAGGAGCATAGTATAACATAGGAGATTCCAAGGATGCCACATGAAGGCAGGGCCCCGAAAATGGTAATCATCAGAGCCAGCCACCAACATCTCGTCTTCTCATTTCAAAGAGAGCAATTCAACCATTTCCCTCTGCTAGAAACCTGACTGTCAGTCCATCCTTCAAGCATGCATCGAATGATGTTTGTCACCACCTGTGGCCATTTTTGATAGCTTTTGAGGATTCCTACCGTAAAATGTCAGCAGGAGGTTTGCTATCGGAGCATTATCTGCCTGCAGTGAGTTCAGGGATACACTTGAGAACCACCTGTGAAAAATACCGAGGCCTTATTTTTATGTTCATAGCTTTACAAAAGGACACTCATAAGTTGCTCCATAAAATCAACATTGGGGCATCAAGACAGCCTGTACATACACACCATTAAACATTTTACTCCAGATGTTTCTTGTACCAAAAGATTGTCTTGCCTTATAGTGCAGAGGCATGCATTATCTTAGACTTCAAAGAACACCATCATCTTTTAGTGCTGCCCATGCTTTGCCAATCAAGCACTCACACACTTTTCCCAAGTTCCATATCTTGAGCTAAAGCTGCCTCCTCCATTCTGCTGGGCATATTCAGTAACAACATTGCGGGCACAGACGTCCCAAGTCCTTGCCATTTCCCCCAGTGACATAGGCTGAGAAAGGCAGCGAAGGGATACTCTGAACTTTAGTCTGGCCTTCACTGATAGGTCTTGAAACTCCTTGCTGTTTAGAGAATACATCACAAATGATCTTATCAGATGAATATGGAAGGGACCAAAAAGTAAGATAATCCAAGCAGTTCATCTGGTGGCACCGTGGAACATGAAAGATGTTGATCAGAACAGACAAAGTTGATGAGAAAACCACCATACTGAAGCATGGTAATCCACCAAATTAAATGCTCAAATCTCTTAGATAAACCATGCATTAAATAAACCACCAAACATGTTCAAGTCCATTAGTAGGATGATTGCATGCAGACAAAAACAGCAGAGGGCTTCCTACCTAAGTTCGACCGGTAATTTGTCCATGAGTATTGGAGAGCAATTTGGATAAATTGCAGGGATGAGCAATCGCAAAGGCAAGATTGGGGACTGCATAACCAAAGCATGTTATAAATAGAAATAAAGCATGTAGATATGTGCTTGAGACGGGTAAATTTGATAAGCTTACCATTTGAGCTGATGCATTCCGGGACTTCAAGTTTGGACTGAGAGCCACAGCATTGTAGGAGCATTTAACAATGGTCCCTTCACTTTCAGCAGCAACTGAGTCCACATCCTCATCACTAATCTCAACAACAGTATCAATTAGCCTCTGGTTAATATCCCTGATCTCCTCCAGTAGTGCCTGATTAACCTACAAGAGGACATTAAATTCAGCTTTGGAACACCCTAGGCCTTTCAAGCCCTGACAGAGTCGTCTAAAACATATGACATCCTACAAACAAGTCAACAGGGTATATTTTTATAAGTAAGTAGTTTTTATGCCTTTACTTCTTTTTTATCAAAGGTGGCCCACCTATGGAATGACTATGACGCTGATTCTAATCAGACATCACGAATTAGCATCGCGACCAACCACCAATTCTTAGCCAATGATGAAGAAGCCAACCATACTACTCCAATAGGCTATAACTATGGAAGGCAACCACATAAAATCCCAACCAAACATGAAACTACAAACATAAATGTTCTAAATGTAGATCTCAACTAATATTATCAAAACCAAACCGATGGTCAAACCAGTCAATCAACTGGTTAGTTCAAACTGGTTTGACCAGATTAAGAATTCGGACTAAACCGCTCAACATATAAAATATGTAATATCTTAAATCAGATGATTAGCTAGAAATATGCTCAATATACTTGGTTTATTTTGGTAGACAAAATGTACAGAAATAACGTGACCAAAATAGTGGAATGAAAAAATATAATTATATCTATGCACTCAATGAATTAAAAAATGTACTATATATTTTAAGCATATACTTGTAACTCTGATGCATATAAACAAAAATTAAAGAGAGAATCATCTTGATCTCCACCATCCAGCAAAGAGTTCCCTCGCTGCTGGATGTTCATAGTGCAATGAAGAGAGCAGTCCTTGCTGTAATGAATTTTGAATTCCGTGAAGGGGGGTGAACTTGGGAGCACATACTTGAAGGGTGGGCAGTAGTGAATTGGTTTTGAGAGTTCTCTTTCATTTAAAATTTCAAACCAATTTAACAGGCTGAGAAAGAAACAAGTTTGACCAGCAGTTTATCTGGTTTAATACTGCAACCCAGTAACTGATGTGAATCAAACCGGTATATACACCGGTTCCTGGGTCTAATCCACTTATTATAACGCTAATTTCAACAATTATTTGAAAAATCAATGCTTCGGCTCCTTTTGGAATCGACCCACAACACGGTTGAAGAACTAAATACATAGTCAACTGAGTCCTATCATTCACCCGCCATATAAACGTTTAGCCAAAATGATGTATTATTTTATCAACCAAATCCAAAAAATACATCAGAAGATTTTTCATATTGTTCAACACACTGATTTCACATCTATTTGAGAGAAAACCCTTAATTAAAAGAATTGAATACAATGACCCAAATGCCAACACTATAAAAAGAAACACATGGAAATTTTGTCCACAAACTTTACAGATGCATTGGATTAGGTTTGTGACCAACAAAGGGGTGCATTCATGCCATTTGAGAAGCATGAATGAAAAAAGCGGTATTATGCCATTCGAGATGACTAAGCCGCATGCCATTTGAGAGACATGACCTACAGGGTACGTGCCATTTGAGAGAGATGACTAATAAGGGTGCATGCATTTGAAAGACATGGTTGACAAGAACGTGTTATGCTAGTTAGGCAACATAACAAAGGTAATGGTGTGGGAATTCGTGAAGGGATACAAAGGTATGGATGACGTTCTTCCGTGTTGAGGACATCAGGAACCCAGTTTAGCATTCCAGTATGATAGGGCAACTAAGAATCCTGCTTAGCATTCCTGTATGTCAGGGTAGCCAAGTGCCCCATGAGTTAATACCAGATCCATCAACTGGCATTAAACTCAATGGGTTGGGATCAATGAGGAGCCCGTCAGCTACTCAATGGCCCTCGAAGGTGGACGTATTTAGTCTCTTGATCCTTCGATGCTGCATAGTGATGGTGGTACCCATAGCGAAGGATGGAAGTAGTGTAGAGTTTAACTTCTGATTATGAATGAAAGGATGTGCTGAAAGGCGGCAGAAGGGAACACATCTTGGGAAGTACCTGAACATGAATTTAAAAAGGAGTGTTGATAGAGTAGCAATGATAGGGACGTTACTGCTCTACAACAGGTGTAGCCTATTTATGAAGGTCAGAGCCAATATGGATATGGGAAAAAAGGTGCTGCGTGTTAGGCAGCAGAAGGAAACACAATTCTAAACTGTGAGAATTGGGTCCCAACATAAATGGGATGATAGTATACATGAAGGGGATACCAGCCCCTATTGCGGCACTGTGCATGAGTAGGGTGTTAGCCCCTAACTTAGCCTTTCTGTGAAAGCAAAAGTTTGATCAGGTTTTAGAAGCAATGTGAAGAGTGGACCAGTTCACGAACATGAGTAAGGTAGTATTACACATAAGGAAATACTAGCCCCTATTACAGCAGCATGCATGCGAAGGATGGCAATCCCTGGCTTATGTTCTGGTTTTGTCCAAGGTTGACTTAGCTCAACGCAAAGAGATGGTTTGATCGAACCTAACATGAAGATGGGGATAGCCAGGTTGACTGGTTATGGAGGTTGGAACTCGCGTAAAATTAAGCTTGACCTGGTTACCTGATTTTGACCGAGTTTTGATCAGGTTGATTGAAAATGTTCAAGTTTGACAAGGCTTGACTTGGATGGAATTCAAACTCAACATTAAGGACAGATTTTGCAGTATTTGACTGGGATAGTCGAGATTGGCCAAGTTTTGACTAGGTTGACTCGGTTGGCTGGGTTTTACCTAACTTCCGCATGTGAGCGAAGGGAAAACTTGCAATGCCGCGACATGGTGATTTGACATGAGTTTTCCATTATCAAGATCGGTGTGGATCATAGTAGGATCTTAGACCTAGCTTGCTAAAAGATCTTGACATGATTATTCATGACCATTACGGCATTACCTTTTTTTATTGAAAATGGCGAGTGTTCGGACCTTAATTGGGAGGTCTCTCTACCAACATTTCAATTTAGGAAGTGCAACGAGTATATCCCTGGTTCATCATGGCAACCTCTTTGCATGGCAAGGTTACATCATAAAAGATCTGTCATAATCTTGATTGCTCAACTTATGAAAGCTAGGTAGGGTTCGATGACTCCGGCCTATGAAAACTCTGACAGACTAATTGTACAGTGGGTAAGATTCCCTTTTATAGCTTAATCAACAAATTATGAGGGAATCATTGCTAGAAAAGAGACAGAAAGGAGAAAAACTAAGTTTTATTAAGAAGAGCTGCCATTACCTTTCATAAGGAATCAAAGGGAGCTCTAAAGTAAGGAAAAGAGCGAATTTCTTCTCAACAAGGACCTTGATGAGCATGCTAGGTGTGCTGGAATGGACTCTAAACCCCTATGTATAAAGGCGGGTTGGTAGGTGGGCAAAGGTTCAGGTTGGGCTTGAACTAATTGGGGTTTGCTGGAACCTGCACCGGGTTGGATCCTTGTTACCTTGATTTGTGGGCCCCATTTGCCTGTTTTGTGGCCATCTGCTGTATCTAGTTTGCAGATTGTGTTGTTGCATCTTCAATCAACATTTAATGACAAGTGTTACCATCATTATCATCTGGAACATAAGTTAATTATGGTCAAGAACTATCATCAATGGAGTGGAATCAAATGGACACTCCAAACCCACTAGCTGATTTATCATCAGGCCCAAAACTGGATGCACTGTGTTGTTTTGTCTGAGCCTGATCTAGCAAAGAAGGAACAATCCTAGGCCAACTTATGATCAGATGAATAATGCACAAACGTGACCCAGAAAACCGTAGAAATGACAAAACATAATGCAGAACAATTTATATTTCTTAAACCACCATAAAACACTATGGATAGATAATAGCATTAATATGTGAACCTAGGATAGGTGAGTAGTAGTCCATTTTTATGAAGAAGCTATTTCAGTGACACAAACCCATGATGCAAAGACTAAGCAAAACCACCATACTGGGTATTGACAACCATTTCAACCAATTATTAGCTTTTTATTGTATATCCTCCCCCCAAACCCACTACGACCATGTCAATTAATTATTAGTTATCCACCAGGCATGATGACTTGTAAAAGACTAGACAGTTTTTTGGTTGAACTAGAAGCCTTGGACTCTGGAAGACAATATGACCTGGTAACATTTGTCTCATTTTGACCCTCGATGCATGCCATAAAAACCTCATTGAATTGTGAGAACGAAGGACTTTTCTCATCAAATGATCTACAGAAAAATTTTTAAGCATTAACATACTTTTCTGGAATAAGTGCAACACTAATGGATAACTCCCACTGGAGAAAAGAAATAGAACAACCATACCTCAAACCTGTGTCTCTTAATCTTAGATGTTGCAGTTGATTCTAACTCAGATGTCTCAAGACTATCCAATTGCTTGAAACTGTCATTTGCACTACCAGATGAGGAAACTGCATTTAATGGCATGGCACTTGTGTGGCGCTTCATTTTCTTTGTTGCAGCACTCCCATCTTGAGACATGAAGTTACGTGCTTGCAAACGGCACTTTGTCAAAGCCACCAAGTCTTCACCCACAGCAGTTCTAGACCCATTACCTGGTGCAGAACCTGCAATCCTGTCAACCATACTCACAACAGAGCCAATATCGCTCACAGAGGAAATAAGTGCACTTGGTGACGTAGATTTTACCTGAAAAGGATTGCAATACAGTTACAATTTTCATGATTTATTATAGTTAGAGTGGAACAAAGTACAATGCATGCCAGCCATTAAATGGTAGTCACAAGAATCTGCTAGACTGATAGCATATTTACTTAAAAGAAGCATGACTGAGTCATAAAACCCATTATTTTCTGAATTATTGAAAAGGAACAGAAAATCCTACAACATATATTGCAATTATGCATCACAATAAGATAAGGAGAGCAAATGAGCTATTAGTGCAAGCAGAAGCAGGAGATTCAATATAACTAGGAAAGGGTATCGAATTATGCAGTCTACTAGTCATCGGTTTCTATGAAACAGCAGTAAGAGGTAAAGCAAATAACCAACCACTTTAATCAAGCGTTCCAGCGGCCTCTCAGTGGCATTTGACTTTGTAGATGCACCAGTCTGATTCCCATCTTGGATACTGAATTCTGCAAGTAAGGGAGAGGCAGAGATACCAGGCGTACCAATAGCAAGGGACTGAGATTGAGTTAACCCAATAGTGATTTGTTGATGGCCCACATTTCCAGCACTCGAAATGGCTGAAATACCAGAAGGCTGGTGCTTCTCAGTGTCACCTGGAAGTGGAGACGACGCTAAGGGAGTGGAAGGAGATGGAGGAACAAATGGGGAGCTTGCAGATTGCAATGGTGTTCCAGATTTTGGGACAGAGTTGAGCAAACTTTGTTGATCAATTTGAGGAGATGAATGCTGAGAAATTTGAGGTGAGTGAGCTTGGAAGAATTGAGGAGAAGGTACGGGCATAGAATTCATGGAGTTCATCTTTAGTTGCTGCTGCTGCTGCAGATATGTTGGGCGTTGACCTGAAGGGTGGTGCTGCGGAAATGTCATATTTTTAACACCAGTGCCTGGTCTGACCTTCAACTCATTAGTTTCATTTATCTGATGAAGTTGTGGCATTTGGTGTTGCTGCAACTGCACAGATTGCGGAGGCTTCTGTTGTTGCTGCTGAAATTGTTGTTGCTTCTGCTGTTGTTGCTGAATAAACTGTCGTTGTTGGTATTGCTTTAATTGTTGAGTTTGCATCAGTTGCTCTTGTTTCAGATGTGGATGATGGAGCATATTTGAGCTTTGTTGAAGGTGATTTATATTCGGTGGTAAAGCACTTGAGCCATTCTGTGATAGTGTGTTAACATTAGTCTGTTGAGATGTATTCATGGTGTTCTGCTGTAGACTCATGGTGTTATGCTGAAGGGACCCAATCATGCTACTCTTCGTGTTCCCTGCTGTTGAATCCATATTCAAATTGGGCTGAAGAGTGTTCATCATGCTGTGCTGTGTTGTTGGAACCCCCAAATGTGCTGACAAAGGCACTGATGCATGTGGCATGCTAGTAACAGCAGGTGGCTGGATTGAGGACATTGACGATTGTAAGTTCATTGACTGCATCTGGTTTAAATGGTTGTCATGCTGCTGCATTTGTGCCATTTGAGGTTGTGACTGCTGCGTCATTAGATGTGATTGACCAACAGGCAGTGGCTGTTGTACTTGCTGTGGTGGCATGCCAGGTTTCTTTATTCTGTTTGAATTGAGAATGGCCTGAATCTGCTTTTCATAATAAGCAAGCTTGTCCTTTACAGGCAATGCAATGCTATTTTTTGTTATCTGTAAGAATGCTATCATTTTCTCTAACATGGCCTTGAAAAATCTGAGCTTCTCAAGCTGATCTGGCTGCTTTGGGTGCTGAAGGAGTACATCATGCTGTCCGAATGAAAAAAAAAAATGGGACATTATAAGACAACGAAATCATTTAATGCTTTAAAATTAAACCACAAATTAGCGAATCAGCATCTGAAATTGTGCCTGCTCATTATAAAAGATACTTTCAACCATTTTAGTATCATTTTGAGTGATAGGAAGTAGAACCTGCTGGAGTTTCAGGTTAATTTTCTGGCACAAATCATTCAGTTCTGGAAGATATAATTCCTTCATGGATTTAATCTGCAATGTAAAAACAATAAAACTTCACATTCAAGAGTCCAGGAATCTCAAGTTGCAATAGAGGAATCTATTTGAACCACATTTCCAGGCTTAAAACAAAAAATGAGATTCAATAAAAAGGAAAAAAAAATTTAAACGCAACCAGAATATGGAACCCCAACGCCAGCACCAGTTTAAGAGATTTTCAAGCAGATACCTGTAGTACCCAGATGAGCCAATGGGACCTAACAGTCAACATGAAAATAGATTATATGATTGTTAGGCTTTCAAGATCGAGGAAGACCTCTTTGGGAGCTTGGAAAAAGGAGACAGGACCCAATGGTTATCTTGAAGGTGGTCTCCGTGCAAGCATTTGGAGACGAGAACAGACAAGCTCAGAAATTTTTCGCCTAATTTTCTGCTAATGCTAACTACCAAACAAGAAAATCATCACTTTCTCAAGACGATTTCCACTCAAAAATTTTCTGATGCACATGAAGGGATCAAGGAAGAAAGTTGAACATATGCAATTCAGGCTTCATGGAATATTCTTCGATAAAGAGAATAAAGAGGGCTGTTATAAACCATCATTTTCTCAAAAAAATAAAAAAATTTGCATTCAAAAATTTCTGATGTACCTGAAGGGGTTAAGGAAGAAAGTTGAACATGTAATTTCAGGCTTAACGGAAGATTCTTCAATAAAAGATAATAAAGAGGCTGTGATAGGGGGTCAAGGTCATAGGGGTGCAACTTGGGCCGGGTTGAGCCCGAACCCGATTTGTAAATATGATAGGGTTAGGGTTCAAGTGAACCCGAGCCCGATTTTTCATTTTATATTTATTATAAAATATATTATATACATAATATTTAAATAATATTTCTTTATATTCTTCATATTTTATGTTATTATATCTATATTTGAATACATATTTGGCATATTGTAATGTTATTGTAAATAAAGTATATTATTTCATTTATATTTATCTTTTATTTCTATCATTCATTTTTACACTTTTTTTTTTCTTTATCTTAGTTTTGATGTTAAATTTTTTCTAGAAATATTCTTTACATTACTATTTTTAAAAAATATGTAGTTTGATTATATATTATTATGTTTACCTACATAATTTGTTATTATTATTTATTCATATGAAATTCTAAACTTATCACTTTTAAATAAAAAGTAAATTCATCAACATAAATTTCAACCCGAAACTCAGCCCGAACCCGATTTTCAAAAATAGGGTTAGGGTTCAAGTTTTACAAATAAGGTTAGGGTTAGAGTTAGGGTTGATGTTTTATAAATAGGATTAGGGTTAGGGTCGAGATGAACCCGAGTTTCATGAGCCCGAGTTGCACCCCTAGTCAAGGATGATACAAAAAACAATAAAGGACAAATAAAAGAAACAAAAATAGAATCTCCATATACCTCACATAAAATTTGTGATATTTTCCTGTGTAAAACTAGAAAAGTAGTTCATTCAGTGCAACAAAGAAGGCGGAGAAAATTTGCGAAATCATAGGTTTCTAAATAAACAATACAATTTTTAGCACAAGATGAAGATCACATCAAAGAACTGTGACTACAGAATGATGGATTAAAAAGTAACTAAAGATGAGATTGAAAAAATACCTTCTGATAGACCTCTTCTTGCCAATCACCTACGCCTGTATGCGCAGTCTGCGCTGTGGAATCCACTGATGCTGCCAAGAAGGAAGAAACGTTGATTACAGAGTAGAGCAAATAAAAACTCATTCTGTCACAAGGAAGACCAGCAAAATGCTAACTGGAAATCGAGATCTAAGTAAGTTTTAGATTTCCAGGACTAATGTAACAAGGAAAGATTGTGTGCACCAGCACGAAAGATACATTAAAAATATCATAGTCCAAAAATTAACCATGAAAGCAAAGACTCAACCAGCTTTCTGAAGAAATAAATGTAAAAACAAGAAGAGAATAAAAAAGAAAAGCCATCGAAACCAGCTAAATAACTCATTTTCAGGGTTTAAGAGAGGAATATTTTTATTAGTAGGAAATCACTTGAAACAAGTGAGTTTTCTCATGATCATGGACTCACCTCACTAGTGGTAATTCCATGAAACAACTCGGAAGTTCACTTGAAGGCAGGAAACTAAATAGCATAGCTTGTGAGATGGATGGTATTAAATATAATCAATGGAGTGGATTTTGTAAAATCAATAACATGTGGCCAAGAGATGACAAATGTACTGGTACATCATGTGCATATGTAGTCCCCAAATAAAATGTGGTCATGCTTCAAAATTTCCTTTGCACCCACAGGAAAAAAGAGAGCAATATAATAGAGAAAAGACAAGCGAGAAGTGGAAATTGCAAATAAAGAAGGGGAAAAAAAGGACAGAAAGTCAAATGCAGCTTATGTTATAGGACACACTGTTTGGCACAGACGTAACACCAAAATATTTCAGTTAAACATATAGAACACAGAATTCCTCAAATTGTTCCATGGGTACAGACTAACATGTCACAGTAACAGAAAAAATAAGGTCATACATTAATGATGTTGCTCATGCAAAAGCAAACAATCCAAAAGAGGGTCATCTTTAGTAAAGGTCAGAACCCAGCATGTTTGAATATGACATTAGAGTAGCCTCAATAACATATGCACCAACCACAAATGTATCTTATTTAAGGCAAAGAGAATGATATTGCTCATGCAGAAGCAAACAATCCAAAAGAGAATCAACTTTGATAGAGATTGAAACCCAGCATATTCAGAATCTAACATTGGAGTAGTGTTGACAATACAATAATAATGTACCGATCACACAGGCATCTTACTTATGGCAAAGAGAATGATATATTAAGCCTGTAAGCAATCAGGAATTAGGATTCTAAATCAAGAAGAATTCATGTCTCAACAAGACAAGAAAATTAAGAGATCCACGCAGAACAATGTGATTCAAATAAATGATTTGTATCACAATTGCGGTCAAAAACATTTTCTCCAAAATTTCCATACCAATTCTTACGTCTCTCTTTATTTTTTATTATCAATTCAAGATATTACTCAAACATAAAGCCAACAGACCAATATCATTAGAAGTAACAGTAATTTTAACAGCTTACAAGATGGACCATCTGGTTGCACTCTTTGTGGCTGAAATAATTGCTTTTGCTGATCAATTGAATGTTGAGGTGGGAGAAGGGCCCCTGTTGTTTGCATTCTTTGTTGCATTTCTCGCTTCAATGAATTAGGCTGTTGTTGTAATTGCAATTGCTGTGGTAACTGTTGTTGCTGTGTCTGAATCTGAGACATAAGCTGCGGCTTTGGAGGCGGTGGCTGTGATTGTGACTGCTGCCCTTGAGATGGCAACAAGGTTGATGATGTCTGTTGAGCTTGTTGTTGGGGTGCTGGCAACTTTGAATGCTGTATCATTTGCAGTGGATGCTGATGCTGCTGAATGTTTGACAAGCCTGATCCATGCAGCAGCAGCTGCTGCTGTGACTGCTGCACTCCAGAAACACTATTCTGGGGGCCCAGCAGCTGCTGCTGCTGCTGCAATCCAGAAACGCTACTCTGAGCACCCAGCAGCTGTTGCTGCTGCTGCTGCTGCTGCTGCTGTAAACTGGAGATGCTGCTTTGCTGGCCTACCGATGATTGCTGCTGGTGCTGTGTATTAGGCAAATTATTCTGTTGACCAAGCAATCGCTGCTGCTGGTGAGATATGTCTGACACACTGTTTTGTTGCCCAAGCAGCTGATTGTGTTGCATGTTTCCTGAATTTGATTGCTGACCTGTCAGCTGCGGCTGTTGTTGTGAAGGCAATATAGGTTGCTGAGCAACTGGTACTTGTTGTTGTTGCCTAAGAACGGATTGTTGCTGGAGCACAGATGGTCCAGATTGTTGGTTCTGTTGAATGCTGGATTGGGATGATTGCATCATAGAAAGCTGTGTCTGCTGAGTAGGCTGACTTGACGAGAGATTAGATGTAGGCATTTGGACTAGGGACTGTTGAGAGGACGACATGTGGTTTGGCTGCAAAAAGGGCTGCTGCTGCATGTGTGGCGGCAAGAGGTTGGCCTGAAGATTTCCTTGCTGCATCTTTTGCTTAGATAGCTGGTGTTGAAGCTGCTGCTGCTGGTAAATAAGCTGCTGTGAATTCTGAGACTGCTGCTGTGGCCTTCCTGGCATCTGCCTCTGAGAATTGGCAAACATATGTGATTGCGCCCCTTGACCTATTGAACTAGCCATGGAATTTTGAGGCATCCCAGGCATGACTTGCATGTTGGATCCCTGGCCAGCAGTGGACACTGCAGTCTGAGTTAGTCCCGACACAGAAGACAACGAAGATGGCAAACCAGAAGAATTCTGCGTCGTTGTACTGGACAGATTCTGGGCTACGAGCTGCTGACGTGATTGAGGCTGATTTGCTAAGGGCATCAATAGGGGCTGTCCTGGGTTGCGTTGTGCTGGGATAGTATGCATTGCTGTTTTAAGATTATAACACCAGTTAAAGTGGAAAGCACCAAGAAATTGTTCAGAAAAATCGAATGAACAAAGTGGCATTAAAACAAAATAACAATAGCAACCATTGCTCTAATTGTCTCATGATTCACAAATTAATGAATGAGAAATTACTTGGGTGAAAGAATTTCAGTCCATTGACATTCCAAAATCTAAGGTATCAATCCTATGATTTACAAATTATCATTCAAACCTTGATCTCTACTTTTTTGGCAGTTTTATTTGGCCTTCATTTTATGTTAATGAATTTAATTACTTGAAAATAGGCCAATTATTTGGTTTTGCTCTCTGTAATATTAATCATGGATGTTCTTGTCCATATTTTTGGAGCTTTATAATCTCTTACAAATCAAGAAGAAATGTCACTAATTAACCCTTGTAGTGTCTCAAATGTTTTGGAAGACACAAGCATCGTATTAGCAGGACTATTTATGCTCCAAGCAAGCATTATGAAGTGGACCAAGCTCCTGCTTAGAGAATTGATGCCATGAAAAATGCTCTATTTTCCCACAATGATGCATAGGTTTATACTAATCACTTTCGCATGCCAAAAACAACATATTTTAATCAGCAGCCGCTGTAGCATTAATAGCGTAAACTTTTTCCCATGCATGTGGGGCTGGCTACATGGATTCTATTGCACACATCGTTGTGAAAACTGAAGTCAATACAGCCGTATTTTATCCATATCAGTTAAGGTCATATTGGCCAAGACAACGGGTGTATGGCTCATACGGCAGCATTAGACTATATGGGATACAAAATATTGTTCTTCTTTTTAAGCCCTATTCTCATCCATAGTTGTTAAAGGCAAGCATAGATTCAAGGCTCACTCAGGCACACATGCACCTTGCAGTGCGCCTAGTGCTCCTAACTGAACTTATAAATATAAATTTTTTAACATTCAAATGGAGTTTTGATTCTTCCAATTTCACTTTTTCCTTTTCAAGTTCATCAAAATTGATGTGGTCTCCATCCCTTCTCATGGTAACATCACTGTGGAATAAACATTAAACAATGTTATAAGGGTCTGTTTCCTATTAAGGAAAGAAAATGGAGGAAAATTTTTGATAAAATGATGTGATTTAATAGAGGTAATGATTAGGTTCTAAAGGCAATATAGTTATAATAGATAAGATTATTGTACAGAAAGATGTGAAAAAATGATTGTAAAGTAGGATAGTTAGGTAATTAAGATGTTATATTATGTAGAAAAGGGTGTAGAAAGTAGGGGAAAAAATTTTCCCCCTTTTCCTTGGTGTCAAACAGTGCCAAAGTATTATAAAAACAATGTTATCTTTTTGAATTTAAGTACTAACAGTGGATGAGTTTCGTGCATTGCTCTTCTATTTGCAATTCATATTTTCAAATCTCAACTCAAATATTCTGATCTTTTTTTTTTTTTTTGGATTGTAAATATTCTGATCTTTATATAAAAAATGCCAAAACAATGTTAACTTTTTGAATTTAATCACTTAAAGAAGTCCTCAAAGTAAACCCCCCACACCTCCCACCACCACTCTCCCTCTAGTCCCAATACGTGCCCACACTACACATAGTATTCTACCATTACCACTCGCCCCACCAGCGATTCATGATAAGAATCACGATTTAGACTTTGTCTGGGCACACACAGCATTCAGCATATTGGTCAATGGACTAGTGCTTTGAGGGAAGAAGTTTCTATTAGCTTCTGCTACTAATACTTTTGAAGCTAAAACCACCTTGAAAACCATGGAAAATGCTGCTACAGCCAAAAACTTTTTATTGTAGCTGTTTACCATAATGTGCAGCCAAATGAAGCCTTAAAGACCTCACTAGTCACCTCTATAATTAGTAAAAACACATCTGCTTGCATCTCTAGAAGCAACTGATGACATAACAAAAAAAAGGCTAGAAGAAATCTAGAGGTGCTTTGATCCAAAGGTCTTGTTATAGATTCAGTGATCGGTCTAAAACCAAGAATGTAGAGCGTACATTGGACAATGGTAACACTTGAAATTGACCAAGTTTTGCATCCTAATGACCCTATCAGTAAAGAAGAGTGATCCTGTTAGCCCGGGCTCAGTAAATGCCCCACTTAGCCCACCTTAAAAAACCTATTTACAACAATTGTTTTTATTTTTTTCTTTATGCACTTGTTTATCTAAGTGTATTTAACACATAGACCAAGTTTTACCATTTTTAAATATGTTTACCTATTTTTTTGAGATTTTTAAACATCTATGTGTATATATGTATTTAAAATACCCTTATTTTTAAAAATCTAAAAAATATATATACATATATCCAAAAACGGTAAAACTTGATTTATATATTAAATACACTTAGATAAACAAGTGTATGAAGAAAAAAACAAAAAAAAAAAAAGTTGTCTTAAATAGGATTTTTGAGGTGGGCTAAGTGAGGCATTTACTTAGCCCGGACTAACAAGATCATTCCTCATCAGTAAATTAGCCAACAATGCATGCGAAAGAGGACAACATTATGGCGCTTGCCCACAACATGATATTACAAGAATTGCATCTTGGTAGCCTCATGTCACCAATGTCAATTCAAGTAGAATGGGGTCCTAAGCATTATGCATAATGCGAGCCATGCTTTGCACAAGTGACAGATTGAGCAGCCAAGGAATGTTCATAGATGGATATTGGTAATGGGTTGATGTTGAGAAAAGAAAGTGATAGAAAGATAGTGCATAAGAAATTCAAGAGGAATGCAGGCATCACCACCAAGTAATATTTGACAAGATTAGAAAACCAAATTTATGACAATAAACCACATTGATGAAGCTACTTGGATAGTTGAAGAGGACTTGAAAGTAACATGAGTAACAAAAAATGAGGTCTAGATTATGTGACACAGTGACAGTAGATTCGTACACCAAAACCAAATTGGAATAAGAAGGAAATAAAGCATAGATGATAGTGATAATGATGATGATAAAATTTTTATTTCGGATTGAGAAAGGATCAGTCCATAGTGAAAACTCCTTCCAGGATTGGGTAAAAGTTAATTTCAGTAACTTATTCACTATGAGAGCTCACCTTGCGAGTTGTTGCCTTGATCTGGAGGATTTGGGTTCACATTGGGTGGCAATGTATTAGTTGGATCTGACGGAGATTTATTTTCCATTGAAAGCATCTTCATAGATATTTTTCGCAAGTAATCTGCCTGCAGGAAAGAATTATACAAATGATTAAGCACCACGTTTAATAGGTAGGGCTTGGCGAACTAGAGCACAGCCAATAGTATCATATCCAGTGTACGTCCATGGGATCTTGGCATTGAATCCGGAGGGAACCATTGTCCCCTTGTAATGATGTTTTTAAAAAAAAAAAAATTAAGTAGGGTTGAAAAAAGTTTCAGACAAGCAAATGCCATTAAAGGCAATGTCTATTTTGCGAAAAAACACAAACTTGTGTCTAATTTTGAAATACACAAATCATGAGGTCTAATTTACAAAAATACAGAAAAATAAGTTGCTAGTAGAGAATTTTAAATAGAAACAATAAAAATTTTGATCTTATCTAATTAAAATATAATTAATTATACTTAAAATCATAAAATTTTGTGGCAGTTTAGGTTGGGTAGGATAACTTGTTCAACTTGTAACCTTATTTGCACAAAACAAGCTGCCTAATTGAAAAGCCCAACCTGATTCCAACTCCATGTGAAACATAAATGGTAAGATTGACAAGGAGGGAGTCAAGAAATCTAGGGATTGCAAAAAGAAAAGAACTATTAATTTTGTTAACAATTTGAGTGCATTGGGTGGGTTGAGGACTGAAAATTTTCAAATTCTGGCCAAGTTCAACTTGGATTCACTGACCCAAATCAGGTTGTTGATCAGCTTGAGCCCTAATGGCACCATTTCACTCATCCAAGGTTTTGATATACAGCTGACAGAATCCCAATTCACATTTGGGAGGATCCAGAAGACTTAGGGCCTGCTTGGCATAGCTTTGGCTCGTAGAGATTCTCTACAGCACAGCCAATTAGAAGGAAGCCCCTTTGTTCACTTGAGGGGTAAGTTAACATGAATATCCGAAGGAAGAACTTCCCTAATTGCATCCAAACACTTAAGTAGCCATGAAATTGCTGGCTGAGACTCCCACAGCACAGCCCAACAGGCCTTCAAAAGAAAACATCCTGTTTGATTGCTCCAGCAAGAAGTTCCAGATATATCAATCCCTTCATGATAAATTAAAGGAAAACAAACAAACAAAGAGAAGGAGGAATAGTGGGAACAAGCATTAAAGGAGTCCCACTAGATATGAAATATCTAAGCCGTTTCATCAAGCCAAAAAGTGGAGAACAGAAACAACTTCAACAACCCCCTTCCCCTTCAAGCTTCCCCCTCCCCAAAGGGCCAAAAACTACCCTGGTTCACCTAGTTAACAACTGCCAAAATAAATAAAAAAAGAAGACAAACCTTGAAATCAAAACAAAGCAAAACTTGGGCACCACCACCACCACCACAATTAACATGATAGAACAATTCTGGCGTGGAACCTTAAGATACCTTAGATAACCAAACATTTTCAGGCCATTTCCATCTAAGTCATAAACTCTCGGCTAAAGCATCGACTGTGCCAATTTAACACTGGTATTTTTCTAAACAGCCACATTTCTTAACCTCCCCCCCCCCCCCCCCCCCCCCCCGAAAAAAAAAAAAAAAAAGGGAAGAAAAAGCGAAAAGAAAACCTGTAATGAATGCTAACCAATCCAAATGCTCTATAAATAGGAAAAAAGAAAAGTTTCATTAAACCATTTTCATAAACAAGACACTTAGATTTAAGAGAAAATGCTAATACTCAAGTTTCCTAAATACCCTCTAAAATGTAAGTATGCCAACATGATAATCAATTATTGGACATGGGAATGGACAATTGTTCTTTTTTGGTGCTAATCAGTATACAAAGGATACAAAAAATTGTTGCTCAGCTCAAAAACTTCAGCAAAGCATCCATATAAATGGCAAGGACCTTACAAGTAACATATCAGATCCACGATACAATCCAGGAGACACCAAGAAAGTGGAAGGATGCGCAGGGACAAATCCACTTTTGCATGTGAAACAAACAAGAAATAGATAACAGAAGTTACCTGACTTGTGGCAGCAGTATAAATCTTCTCTTCAAATCTAACAGCAATTTTTTGCAGCTCAACTAAGCCATCTGGTCCTGTTATCGGCAAATGCTTCTTCAGAGTTTCCATTCTGTGGAAGCGAAAAGGCAAGAATTTAACTCAAAAAAGTTTATCATGAGCATCCACATCCAAGCAGAAATTCAATCCTTTGACCAAGGGAGGTGAATCTTCTGCAACTGGCATATTTGATCCATCATCTATATATATATATATATATATATATATAATTTAATCTAGTGCAGTCCACTGCAAATGAGCCACATTTGATCATAAAATCACAATCTATCCCACTCACTACGTCTAAACTATTTATTTAGTACCATACCAATTTTCATCCAAATTGGATGTGTATGGGCCCCATCTGAAAATGATAAAACCAATGTAATAAAAATAATTTAATACAAATAAAAAATTTAAAAGTGTGTGCATAAGCCACATTTGTCAAAAAATATATATTTATTTGCGAATTATGGAAAAAGTTTTAGATCCATTTATATATATATAGTAGAACGCAATAATACTTTATAAAATCATTTAACCACATAATAATTACATTTTAGATGGTTTAGATGCTTAAAATTGCAACCTTAAAATTTATATTTAGCATTAAACCATTTGATTATGTTGATTTTAAACATTTTTACATGGGGCACATTCACAATAATATTATACAAATGAAAGTGTTTCCGTAACAAATATAAAGAGCGAACTCCACATATACCCACTAACTTTGAAAAATCACTCTCATATCCACGTATTTTACCTTTAATTCCGCTTATACTTATGTCATATCGCTAGTGACTGGTTAGTTTGGTCATTAGTTGAGTGTGAAAAAACAAAAATACCCAAACCATCTAATGCATCTGCCTTAAGTCCTCATTCGAGCCCTAATTGAACATTTCTCCCTATCACTGTTCTTCTTCCTACCACACAACCATTGTCTCGTTCATCTACAGCACCTGTTGTGGACAGCTCCAACTTTCCTTGCCGGTTCCATTCTATGTAGTTGCTGGGTGCTGGATTTGGATTGGATTTGACTTTGGTATGGACGGATTCCATCGGAGGAGAGGGATGGTTGAGTGAAAAGAGGAATGTTGGAGAAGATGAAGGTGGAAGCCGGAAGCTTGACCGCACGAACGAATTTTTTGATGGGCAACTTCAGGTTTAATGGCTACCGGAGAACATCGCTAATAGGGAGCGTGAAGATCTAATTGGGCTAGAAGATGGTGCCAGACCTGGTCATTTTTGTCAATGATGAAGATGAAGCAGGAAGCTTGGATGAATTCATCGTCAATTTATAAGATTTCTTTGTTAAAGGCTCATGGTGGACTTGTGCTAGATTTTTTTGAAAAGGGTATATTGCCAATGTTCAAATTTGAAGGTGGGAGGTGCATAAGATTTTTGGGATTTTTGTTGCAGATAAATGTCATTAGAGATGAAGATCACTAGAAATGAATAGGACACGCAGATCTAGCCAACAATCTAAACGAGAGAAATAAGGGTTGTACAAAGAAATATCAATCATTTGAGCACTAGAATATGGTGCTCCATCATCCTCAATTGAAAGTAAATTCATGGCCACCCCTAAGCAGAGGAGAAAACAGATATGATAATGGGTTCATCCAAAGACTTGGATTATAAGTGGGCGCATAACGGAACACAATTATATACATTTAGTTGTATTCTAAGCTAAAATACATTATTCCTTTTTATTTATTTTTATTTTTATTTTTTCTTCATAAACATGTTTTCCTAAGTGTATTTGATTCATTTCCTAAGTTTTTTCATTTTACAATACTCTTACATATTTATTTTTTATTTTTAAAAATCAATTTTTAAGAGGTGAAAAATGACTTAAATGCCCATAAAACTGATATTTTTTAAAATAAAAAATAAATATGTAATTAGTATTGTAAAATGAAAAAACTTGGTGCATAGATTAAATACACTAAGGAAAACATGTTAATAAAGAAAAATTTTAAAAATAAAAAAAATGTATTTTAGCTTAAAATACTACATTTTAAAAAAAATTCCAAAGATCCAAACCTTCCATTGTGTTTAAAATTATTAATTTAGCTTATACATTAAAAATTAAGTGAATTGAAAACTTTTAGGATTAATAATCTTAAAAAATGTAAGCATAAACAATCTAGTGCATTTACATTTGTTGTGGATTATATATAAATCCAATCAACGTGATTTTTCATGGCATATAAATATAAACAGAGAGATATGATGTATGACTTGGATTTAAGATTTGATTTTTAAAAAATCAAAAAAGTAAAAAAAAAAAAAAAACTACTTATGCAATCGCTTGCATATGAGAAATATATATATAAATAGAGAGAGGTGATCATATGCGATATATCGCATATAAGGCAAATGTGCGATATTGTAGTACCCGCGATTTTTAGATTTGCAACCCATAAGTACGTGACAAATATAAATGAAAATTTTGGGCCATGAAATTAATAAAATTAGAATTTTATTAATGGCCTAAAATTATAAAGCAAGAAAAGGGAGAATTAATAAATAAATAATGATGAGTTAGAGTATTAATATTGAATGGAATAATAATAAAATGTATTATTTAATTTTAGATTACTTAATGAATTTCAGACAAATGGTTTAATTTAAGTAATTAATTGATTTAAATTGTCTAAATTAATGAATGCCATGATTTTAATGACTTAAATGCATATGGTGGGTATAAGTTATAATTTAAAATATTATGATTCATGACATATAAATATATACATGGACATATATAAGAAAAATAAAAAAATAATAATAATATGAGGGGTAGCCGCATGTGTGTACGTGCGGACTACCTTAAGTGGGGCCACATAAGGCAGCCCCTTTCTCTCCCATCGCACGAACAGAGAGGGAGGGGGGAAAAACGGAAAGAGAAAAGAAAGAAAGGGAAAGAGGAGGAGAAGAAGGAGAAGAAGGGAGGAGAGACGGAGAAGAAGAGAATGAAGGAGGAGGGAGGGGAGGAGCCGGGTCGTCCACCGCCCACGTTGCCGCCGCCGCTGCCGTCCAACCTGTCACCGGCCGGAGGTAAGGAAGATGGGGTTTTGTTGATTTTCAAATTTTTCTTCCAAGCCTGTGAAATTCATGGGGATTTTGTTAAATAGGAGTAGATTTACAAGAATGAAGAGAAGAATTATAGAAAATGGGATGGAAAATTCGGATTTTTGGCTATGGTGACTTAGGGTTTTGAAATTTCTTCCTAAAATGGGTAGGAATCATGGGGGTTTTCGTAGATTCATGTAAATCTTCATTTTGGGAGCCGGATAATGTATACGGAATGTGAAAATTGAATCCTATGCATGAATTCAAAATTTCAAGAGTTGAAAAGCTTTAATATTTTTGCACCAAATTGCTATATAATGTATTTAAATGATGTTGGGATGTATTATTTGTAAAAATTATATGTATAATCTTGGATAAGAAAGGAAATTCAAATTTCCATTATACCTTAAACGTGGGGACGCCCTAAAAATATGGCCTAGGCATAGGGCTTTTATACTATTTATACATGGGGTGATTTGTAAATAATTTTGAACCTGTTTAGATGTAGAAATTGGGTGGAAAAAAATGGGGGCAGGTGGATATATATGTTACGGGTATGTGTTGTTGCTTGTAAACATTAAATTTAGTAATTTAATAATATATAAACATGAATTTAGATCAAAATGTGCAAATCTTAAAGCCAAAACAAGACATATATGATAAAATGAAATTGAGTAGTTAGGAAATTTGTATGAAGGTATGAGATTTCTTTTAACTAAACGTGTACGGGGTGAATTTTATATAATTTTGGTATCAAACGAATATGAAAAAAAAAAAAAAAAGAATGAATGAATAAGTGACAATTGTATGACATGTATATGAATGGTTAGAGGGTTAAAAAATATTAAATTTGTTGTATATAAATCATGTGAAAATGAAAGGAAGTAAAATCCCTTAATTTTAAAGCTTAAAACCCTTTCATCTAACTGGACAAAGTTGGGCAGTGTATGGGTGATGAATTTGGGTTTAAAGATGGCTCCTAAATGATTAATTTTAATTTTAGAAGCATGATATAAAATTTGTTTGTGATAAATGGAGGGTTAAGCAAATTGTAATTATTAAAATATATATGTATATAAGAATTTCAGGTAAGCCTAAATGAATGTTAAATTTAGGCAGGAGCATATATGATGAATTTGGCTATAGTAAATAGGTTATAATTATTATTTAAAAAAAAAGTATAATATATATGAATGATGATGGAATGATAAATTATAAGTTAGATAAATGGAAGTGAAGGGAAGTTGGGGAAAACCCAACTATTAAATTGAGATTATGAGTTTGGATATTATTTTTTGGGCATTTAACTATTGTATTTATATAATTATGATTAGTTTAATGATTAGATGATAAAGTATTATATGTTAAGCTATGAGTGTTGAAGATTTAAGTGAAATAACCTAGTTAATAGGTTGTTTGGCCATGAAAACAAATTTATTAGGGGTGTGTTTGGGAATTGATAAAACTTTTGATGAAAAGTTGTAGAGAGTAGAAGTTGTCAAATTATGTAATATGATACGGGTATTGATGAAGAGTAAATAGGATAAATTTAAAATAGATAGGTTAGTTGTGTGGGTAGTTGTATAGAAATGATTGAAAAGTAAGATAGTTGTATAGAAAAATGTGAAGAAATAATTAAAAAATAAGATAGTTATGGAGAGTGAAAAGTTTTAACTTGACAATTTTTACTCATTAACAAACACACACTAGATTAACTTATATGTTTTATGTAGAAAAGAAATAAAATTGAAATGAAGTGAAATAAATGATGCATTTTAAGCAAGTGAGAGAGTTAAATAAGAGTAAAATGGAATGAATTATGAAATTGAAGAGCATGTTGGGTAATTTAAAATATCAAGTTACTTAAGTTACTCTTCAATAAGTATTTAAGATTTAATGGTTATGTTTTGAGGGGAAGTGAAAAAAAAAAGGTTGTATAGGCTATCTTAAGTTCAAATGGCCTTACAATATGAAAATGTCATTTATATATCTAGTGAAAGGTCTATTATTTCATATGTCTTAATTTATATATTAAATGCAAAGTTTATGCATATATGAGTTATCTAAGTGTATTTTTGAATACAAAAGGATGAAGAGGCTTTAATAGCTTATAATACATAAAATTTCAGATATGATATAGTTTAAAATTTATAAATTCTAAGTATGAAAGATCTATAAGATTAAGACTAACTTGATTTTTATGATGTCACTGTGTTGAATTTCATGTATTGATGTTTTAAATGAGGATAAGATGTTTGCCTAAGTGTGGGATGATTCTTTGATGTGTGTAAGTCATATTGAAAGGACTAAACGAAGATTTTAAATAAAATGGAAGGAAATAAGATATATTTTTTTGGGTAAAATAAGGTTATTAGTTAATATGTCAAATAATATTAGTTGTTATTAAATAGTTAAATTGAATTAAATGACTGAGATTTTAAAGAAAGAAATGTAAGTAATAGAGAACCCAATGAATGTGTCAACGTGTGCAACCCTATTATGTGTAAATGAGATCTAAGTTGCAGTAGATGAATTTACTGTTTGAAAATATATATTTTTATGGAAACAAAATGAAAATAGAATATACGAACTTTTAAGTTGTATAAATAGTGGTAGAAGCTATACTAAGCTTATATGTTCATTATGTGTTATGTATAAAGTTAAAACTTGAATTACAATTATGAGTTAAGTATTAAATGCAAAACTAATGCAATTTATAAGCTTATTCAAATGTATGTTAAATGTGAGATGGTATAAAGGTTTAAATAGCTTGGAAAGTAAGAAATTTCAAATTCAGTTCAAGTTTGGGTGTAAAGAGTATTTCAAGGGTAGTTAACTTGTAAGGCTATGGTTCATCCAATTTGAAAGTGTGGTTAAGTTAAAAAGGAATTAGGAACTTTGGATAAGGAGATTTCAAGTTAATGAATACTAGAACTCCACGTCCAAAGGTCTCGAAAAAGTATGTCATTAGATGCATAATTAATCATGAAATAAGTATTTGTGATGGGTTAAATAAATACTTAGATGTATTCTTTGTTAGCTATAATAGGAAGGGGTAAAGGAAAGATGAAAGAAAGTATAAATGAAAAATGGAGAAATGCTAAAGGGAAGAGGTAAACAAGCTCTTCAAGATTCTTTTTGTTCAAAAGAATTTTACGGTAAGAAAAATCTGTACTTGCATTTTTATTTCAAGAAAGGTTATTTGCTAATGAGTTTATTTTATTTAAATGTTTCTTTAAATTGACATGCATTGAAAAGGTACTTAGGAATGGCCATTACCCTATGCATAGGTTTTACAAAAAGAATGAGTACTTGAAATATTTTTACAACTTGATTTTTATGAACAAATCCTGTTATCACGTTCAGTTGGCAAAACTCAATTCATGTCTTAAATGCATAAAATGCACGTGTGAATGGAACTCATGCATGAGGCTTTGTCAAGGTTGTAATTGGACGGGTAGTCCGTCCTTGACGTTGCTTGGTCAGTGCATCCGACGTATTTGGGGGGGGGGGGGGGGGGGGGGGATAGTATTATCTACCAAACCAAGAATAAGTCATGGAATGATGCATATGTGTACATTCATCTCATTATCACGAAGAATAATGAGATTTTAAGAGTTTTATGATTTTGGTTAATGCCACAGGTTTTAAGCATTACATATTTTTAAATGCTTGTTTACTGAGTATTTTATACTCATTGTTTTCAACTAATCAGTGAGTACAGATGATGCAGATTTGATAGAAGAGCCTTCACTGCTAGTTGAGCAGTGAAGGTATGATTTTTAATATTTTTGATGAATTTGAATTCATGGGATTGTAATTATTATAATTGTGAGTATGCATTATATTTAAATGTTTTATATTATTGTTAAATGTAGTAGTTAGTTTCTCATGTGAAATATGATTGTACAAGGAATGTATTAGTTTGAATTAAAGTAAATGTGAGTAAATTAGTAGAAAATGTTGAAATTTTATTGACTATCAGGTTTTGTATTGGCCAAACATCCTAAGTATAGACGATATGCTGCCGGATTTTAGTTAATAAAATGGAACCAATGTAGGTTCTAAAGAAAAAAAAAATTCAGGTTGATTTCCCGACAAATTATGAAAAGCTTCCACTCGTATAAGGAATGAAACCTTCACGAACTTCACCATCTAAAAAGATCTGTGGAGTGAGGTACCACGACTCAGTGACACGCCCGCAGGTCGGGGCGCTACAGATATGTCAATTGTGACCATCCGTTTAAAAGACGCCGCTAGTGTTGTTGGATGCTACCGCATGACCCCTGCTACTTTCAGTTCCTCTGACATGAGTTTAATGCATGCATTAAGTTATGCTAGGCTGCCTGTGAGGAGAGAGAAATTCCACCCTCTCCATCTACAAGCCATCTGAAAAATTCAAGAGGCAAGGCTAGCCCGTAAGAAGAGAGTATAAGAGAGCTGAAAGAGATTCACGGCCAAAAAATCAGATAGAAATTTTTTTGTCAAACGAGAGATCATGGGTATTGGATTTTTTCAACTTTTTTTTTTTTGCAATGCTTAGTTGATCTTTCAACAGAACGTGGTTCGAGTTTGATTCAAAAAAATTTCAAGATTGCTCGAAAACAGTGAGAGTGCAATTCCACGGTGGAGCTCATTTTTAAAAAAAATAGAGACTTATAAAATCACTTGCGTTTTGGCTGGAAAATGGAATTAATGCATAGCCAAGCCATAAAAAAAGCATAGCTGGCAACTCCATATCAACTCCATAACCAAGCATGTGCGGCAGACTGTTGACGCTTCCAATCCAAGCGGAAACTATATTTGGAGAACTCTTCGATAGACTACTGTGGAGAGATATCGGCAAAGAAACCAGGTAGACAAGGCGTGTGAGGACCTAGTGGAGAGAAAAATCAAACTAGGTCGCTACTACATTTTTCATATATCGCACTCGCCCCTCATCTGCAATACATCGCAATAAAATCACCCCTAAATATTCAGATGCAACTTCGCTGCACCACAATTACGGTGCAATTACCTCAAAATAGGCCCCAAATGATCATAAAATTATAATCTACTTCACTCATTGTATTCAAAATTATGTATTCTATTACCATACCAATTTTCATCTCAATTAAATATGTGTATGGACCCCATCTGAAAATTGTACAAATTCAACGTAATAAAATAGTTTAATGTAAATAACAACTTTAAAGTTATTTTTCAACAAGTAAACAATTTGCTATAAAACTTATATATAGATAAATGATTGTATAAAATATCAATACATTTAAGTACATCTAGGGCCCATTTTAGGCCAAATGCACCATTAATTATGGTGCAGCTTCACTGCACAGGAAAGATTATATATATATATATATAGAGAGAGAGAGAGAAACCTAGTATGATGCAATAGTTGCAAAAATGGGCCCGCATATATTAAAATATAATTATACTTTATATAATCATTGATCCATGTATAAATCATATTTGAGATGGTTTAGATGTTGAAAAAACAAACTTCAAAATTGATATTTACATCAAAGTATTTTATTACATTGATTTTTTATTATTTTCATATGAGACGCATACACATCCAACTTGGATGACATTTAGTACGTCTAAAAGTAATACTATCTACAACGAATGCAATAGATGTCGATTTTGATGCATGATTGAGCCCTTTGTAGCGGACTATACTATAATTACAATGTCATCCAACTGCACTTGAAAATTTTCCATATACATATATATATGTATATACATAACAAAGGATGATTATATACACTACATGTCAGTCCAAAAACTTATTTTAAAAAAATATATTTAAGTGTATTCAATTCATATTTTAATTTTTTCTATTTTTGGAAATGCGTAAATATATTTTTTAATTTTAAACATAGGGACATTTTAGTCATTTTCAACCCTTTGGAATACCCTTGTGTTTGAAATTCAAATATATATATCCAAAAATGAATCCACCAGATGCCACCTTTAGGTCCTTACCTCAACCGGAAACATCCAATGCATTCATTAATTAACCAAGAAAAAGAAAAAATAAAATTGCAGGTATTTCCCAGTCATAAAAAGAGCTCAGCACACACCCAGGGTTGTATTTAAGATCTCTCTCTTAGCTCAATCCTCAAATACTCCCAAAACTTTATGTAATGTTGCGGATTATCATACAATGAATGAACTGCTAGAAAAGCCACTTTGAAATCATATTGCAACTTGAGTGCAGCAAAATGTGAAGTCAGCTGATTACAAATCAAACTTTCTGGTTCATCAATCTCAGTCACATGAATCATGGAAGTGTGAAGAATGAGGACAAAGGTTCATCGATGCACAGACAGCAGAGCAACTTGGGAAGGCAAAATGATCACTAGCAGTATTGAGAATAAATCACTCGAATATACAATAAGGCAGGAATTCGGTGGTCTGTAATGATCATACAAACGCAGTTAGCATTCTCCGATGAACCTGATTGCTCAGATAACCCAAAAAGCACTGGGGGCCTCACGCGGTCGTGCCTTTCATCATTGTTCACCAGCAGCAAGTCTAGAGTAGCAGCAAATAACAGATGGTTGAAAAGACGAAAGAAGGTGAAGAAGACCAAAATTCTCACATTTTATTGACGATCTTCTTGCGAGCATCGGAAGTTAACTGATTGCGCCAATCATTGTCGATGCCACTGGATTCCCCTTGTGTTGCAGGCCTCCAATTATTGCCATCCATGGAGAAATTGCAGAGACTGGAATTTTCATTTTCGTCAAAATTTTGAGAGTTGGCAGGAAAAAAAAAAGAAACGAGGAAATCCCCACCTTTCAGCCCAAAAAAAACCTACTCCCATATGTACAAGGCAAATTAATTTTCCCCATATATATGGAAGGAAGAAAGAGGAAAAGGAAATTCCAAAACTCAAGGGAAATAATAAAATGGAAGAGAAGAAGATCTTACAAGTAGCCGAGAATCGGATTGCTGGAGGTAATCCCTTCTCTATCAAAACCTCACGAAGCCGGAATCCTCGAGGCTTCTTTTTAAAATCGGACGCAGATATTCTCGAACAAGGTAGTCTCCGTGGGAGGCAGCTCTCAACGCTGGTCTGCGGGAATATAGACATTAAAGAGCACGGTTCTCCAGCAGTCACGCATTAAAAAATGACGAATAATCTTGTCAGTCAGTGCGCCCACCTTAAAATTTTATTTATAATAATTTTTTTCATTTTTTTCTCCATACACTTATTTATTTATATATATTTAATATATAAATTAAATATTTTTATTTTTATTTTTATTTTTTGATTTTTCAATATAAGGATATTTTAAATACATATATACGCATAGATGTTTAAAAATCTCAAAAAAATATAAAAATATATCCAAAAATGGTAAATTTTGGTTTGTATGTTAAATATACGGTAACGCCCCATTTTTAGATATACTCACTGACTAGTCAATGGGTACTATAAAACTTAAAAAAATTCGACAGCATCTCCTCATAATATATAAGGGGTAGTATGGAATACACGACCTGATATTCATAGCATTTCAATTTCATTTCAAAATGTAACATTCAAACCTATATTTATACACTTGTATCTTCATATAATACGGATATTCATATAGAAAGAAAATCATTGAATATTATCCTTACACAATAAGCAAACTAAATAATTATATATGTATGCATTAACGGAGATTATAATCCAATTCAAAATACCAAATACAATATGTTTGTCAAGTAAATCTCTCTCAATAATCATCTACATGTACGAATATCAAAAAAGCACAAATTTTAAAATAGTTGTAATTTAAGATATTGTGCTAATGGTCTCCAAGATTTGATCTTCAACTTGCCCTATCTTGAGGTTCCCCACCTAGCGTGTGATCTAAAGGCAAAATAGCAAACCATAAGAGTCTAAATAGACTCAGTAAGTAGATAGTGGTTAGCATAAAGTGAAAATAAGTAAAATGATGGATGCACATGTAGTGATCAAGATAATATGAGTCTAATACCCACTCCCAATATCGTACGCATATAACTACGTATAAATAGAAGGACACGAACAATCCTCTACTCATGTCTATCAAGGGTCATAACAACTCTCTCCTCATGTCAATCAGGGGCTAAGAACAACCCTTTTACAACCGACTATTTTAAATAACACATCATACATAACAGACAAGAATAAATGTCACAAACCGCACATACAACATCAACAAAATTTAGTTTAAATTCAACATATAAAACTGTCACACAAGCATTTTACCAAACACATGATAGGTATGAAATAAGAGAACCTTCAATTCATACTCTTGTTTGAGCCAAATCGATTAACGTCACATTTCAACAATATAAAAACTGCTAACAAGTCCTTTAATTCATAGAAATCGCATATTCATAGCAAATTCCCCATGAACCCTGCTTACCCTAACTGTTACGAACCCTACGCCCCATACCATGAAGTTGTTAGGCACTACACATTCCCACCAGTTTTATATCATGTTTAACATGGAATTTCATCACTAAATCAAGAAGGGGCGACATCTACTTACCTTGATCGTGATTTCTCCTAAAAAACAGCGACCCTAGACTTGAATTGCAGAGATTTGGAGCTTCCTTGATTAGAATCGATGATCTTCAAGGCAGCCGGTAGAGTTTTCTTGAAGAGATCTACGGCTAGATCGAACTGAGTAGAAAGGAAAGAAGAGAAGAAGTAGAGAACAGGAAAAGAAGAAGAATGAAAGGTAGTCGGGCGCAAATGAAAATGAAGCCTTAGCGCACGGGCTCCCCCTATTAACTGAACCCCATCAAGTCGGGCCGGGCCGGAGCATGGGTCAGATCTAATCGCAATTAGTAATTTACTTTCCCACTCCTATAACTTAATAATGAAAATTTTCTCCGGGGCGCTACCCCCTTCACCCCTGCAAGGGGCACTACCCTCCGCGACCTGACCGGGCAGGTCGAACCCCGTACCTACTCTACGAGGGGGAAAATAGTCATAATACTCAATAATGGTACAACAATCATACACCTTTAAATTTATACTCAATGTGCTAAGATCATAATACATGCATATATGCACTATACGTCCCCTAGACGTCATGTTCATATATGTTATGCATCCATTAACATCATAAATTCCTAGTAGCATATTCATTAGTTACCTCATAAATAGAGAAGGGTTATAATGAAAATAAAATAAAATACCTGATCCTCACATACTTAAATAAATAAGTGTTGGTCCCGAGTTAGTGGCAAAAACCCAAGAGGGGAGGGGTGAATTGGGTTCTTTAAAAAATCTTTGGTAAATAAAGTCTTAACCCCTTGAGTAATTAATCCCCTTTTGAAAAGAGCTAGAGAGCAATAAATATAAAGCAGTAAAAAGAAATATGACACAAGATTTATAGTGGTTCGGGCAAACCTTCCCTACTCCACTCTTCCAAGCTCACACTCTGTTGTGACTTGGGTTTCACTATGTATTCCACGAATACACTTAGAGTCACCGCTCTCTTCTAGATTCCAGCTCTAGGGGGCATATACAACTAGAGCCACTTGCTCTCTTCTAGATTCTAGCTCTAGGGGGCATAAACAACTAGAGCCACTTGCTCTCTTCTAGATTCAAAGCTCTAGGGGGCATATACAATCATTTGCACAAGTAGGTGATGAGTCTCACTCCAATCACACCCTACTTTGCATACACTTGATCTTAGCTACCCAAGCTAAATCAAGATTTATACAACCAAATAAAGAAATGAATAAAAACTACACTTTACAGATTTGTGTAGGCAGTTTTGAGCTCGAGGAAGAAATCAAAAACAGCTGGGATGATGATCGTTGAAGCAACCTGCAGTTTGAAACTCTTTCTTCCTTTGAAACACTCAAATATGGAGAAAAGGGATTTGAAAGTCTTTCTTGCACTTCTTTTCTCTCTATGATCCTTAGAGTAGTGTCACTTACTTCTTCTCACGTTCATTTGAATGTCCTTTTATAGATTGAGGAAAATATGAACGTTGTAGAAGTGGTTGGCGTGCAATAAATGAACTCCAACGTTCAAAAATTTGACCGTTATTCTCCAAGTCTAAGATGAAGTCGACTTGGCCTGCGACTTGGCTTCCAAGTCGCACATGGAGTCGACTTGGCCTGCGACTTGGGTTCTTCAGAAACTCAAGTCTGAGACTTGGGTCGACTTGGCTATCAGACTTTAACTCAAGTTGATCCTGAAGTCGACTTGGGTTTCGACTTGGCTTGGTCTATTGCAAAAATGCCTTGATCTTCTTGAAGTGTCTTGAATCTTGCAAACCATTTGAAAGCTTTGAGTCCTTGCACAATATATGTATGTTCCTTGCTTTGCTTTGGACTCACTTGGTCTTTATGACTTAGGTATTACTCCATTTGGAAGCTAGCTTGAAGATTTGCTTTGAGCTTGATAGACTTGATTTGAATGTAGAACATGATTCTTGACTTTGAAATTGACTCATTTGTTTTTCATCTTGATTCCTTGGACTTGAGTGATAAATCCTCTTGAATATCTTGAAAACTGCATCTTTGAAAGTTTGAACATCTCAAGTCGTGGATGGAGTCGACCTGGCCTGCGACTTCACCCAAGTCGCACCTGGAGTCGACTTCGTTTGCGACTTCGTTATGTTCGTTTCCACTTTTCAGCTCTGGATACTCCAAGTCGATGCTGGAGTCGACTTCGTCTGCGACTTGACTTCCCAAGTCGCAAGTGGAGTCGACTTGACCTGCGACTTCACCTGTTGCGTTTTGGGATTCATTCTCAAGTCGATATTTGAGTCGACTTTGGGATCGACTTCACCCAAGTCGAAGTCCAAGTCGACTTGGAGATCGACTTGACCTCTTTGCTTTCCTTAAACATTTAGCAAACATATTAGTACCTTTTATATACTCAAAATTAGTTCTTGTTAATCATCAAAACTCAAGATTTGGTCAATTTTATTGTTTTAAACATTGTTTCCAACAATAAGTGCATAAAGAAATAAGTTGTTGTAAATGGATTTTTTGATATGAGATAAGTGGAGCATTTGCTTAGCTCAATCAGGATCACTCCTCTTAAAAAATTGTATTACATCTTGGCCCTATCCATCACTTTTTTTAAAAAAAAATTTGGTCCTCTTAAAAAATTGTATAGCACCTTGGCCCTCTTCATGACTTTTTTCAAAAAAAAATTTAATACCCATATTTTTCGAGAGTAATGTTTCAATGCACCTAATACATTAAAATTTCAGCGCATCACGATAGAAAACCCTACATTGTTAAATATTTTTAAAATATTTTTATAAATTTTTTAATTATATGTATTTAACTTATGCATTGAGTTTTACTATTTTCAAAGATGTATAAATATATTTTTGATTTTCTAAACAACAAGGTTTTTTTTTGTGGAAAATAAGACAACCTTTATCCCCGTGACCGTTGCAATGGTAGAATATCAAAGAGAGAAGGGAGAGCTATTACGATATTTCATTAACAAAAAAGCAAGGGTATTTTAGTCATTTAAAAAGACTAAAATCTCCCCTATTTTACAAAATCAAAAAAAAGTTATGCATGTCTCTAAATAGGCAAATTTTGGTTTATATATTAAATTAATAGTTTTATAAAAAAAATTGAAGTGTTTCAAATCATACAAGATTCTTGAATCGAATCTGTATCTATAATGATATATATTGAGAATGAATAAAGTTGTACTGAAAATTAAAAAAACCGTGTTGGAAATTGAAAAGTTATCTTGGGAATGGTAATGCAGTTTCAATCTAAGAATCTTATACAACTTGGAACACACCCAAAATGGGGTTTTACATCTTGATAAATCGAAATTTCAATGTATCAAGGTCAATTGAAATCAGCCTCATTTTTCTAAAGTGTTTTGTCTTAATGCAACTGGATACATTGAAATTTCAAAACATCAACTTGAAATTCTATTTTTTAGTAATTTCTGAAAAAATTATTATAAAATTCTTAATCTAGATATATTTAACTTATGTATTAAATTTTATTATTTTTGAAAATTTGTATATATTTTTATTTTTGAAATAGGGGTATTTTAGTCATTTAAAAGTACTAAAATCCTCCTATTTTTAAAAATCGAAATATATATATGCATTTTCAAAAATAATAAAATTTAGTTTATAAATTAAATATATCTAGATTAAAAGTTCTATCAAAAAAATATTAAAAATGGAAATTCTAGCCAGTCCGGATGCATCTCCTTTTCTAAATGTATTTAACTTAGAATCAAATTTTATCATTTTATAATATCTTTATATATTTATTTTTTACTTTTAAAATTGAGGTAAAAATGACTTAAATACCTTAAGATTGATTATACTCAATGACTTAAAAATCCTAAGATCGATGATTTTTTAAAAGAAAAATATTTTAAATTGATAAAACCTAGTATATAGTTAAAGGAATATGATTAAATATACAAGGTGTACTCAACTTTAGTGCACCCAAGTGTATTTAATCTATTTTTTATTTTTTAAAAATTTGTTATAAAACTATTAATCTAAGTATATTTAAGTTATAAAATAAGTTTTACCATTTTGTAGATTTATAGATATTTTTTAAAATTTTTTTAGAAACAAGAGCATTTTAGTTATTTTTTGATTAGTACGTATTATATTTATCATAACTGATATTACAATCAAATATTGAAACATTCTTACAAATTTTTAATATAAAGACACATGCTCCACTCTTAATTTGAAAGATTTACAAGCTCCTATCCAACAACCTTACCCTCATATTATGGAGGGAAATATATATATATATATATATATATATATATATATATGAAATAATTAAGTGTATTCAAACTGCACCATAATTATGGTGTAGTCTATGCACTGTGGAGCCCATTTGATCATGAATAAGAAATTTACTCCACCCATTATATTTAGAATTATTCATTTTATTAATATACCAATTTTCATTCAAATCCAACATGTGCATATGCACCATCTTAAAATGGAACAAAATTAATGTAATAAAATAGTTTAACGTAAATATCAAGTTTAAAGTGATATTTAAACATCTAAATTGTTTAATATGTGTAGGATTCATTTTGCAGCGGACTATACCGTAATTATGGTGTAGTTTATCTACACCTGATGGGTTCTATATATATTCAGGTGTACCAAAGCTGCACCTGAATTCCTGTGCAGGTACACCATCCTACCATTCATAATTGCAAATGAAAATCTAGCCATTGGTTCTAATTGTGCATGCAAGGGCTTAATAATGCATATAGCTTTAGCCCGCTCCCCCATCCAGTATTTTCCCAAATGCAAAGTCTCTCCTTCTATACGTAGAAAACAGAAACTGAAGCCCTCGCAAAATCGATAATCAGCTAAAGCGGCAAGGTTACGCAGCACCTCCTTATCTTCAGCAACAAATATTTGTGGTGACACTTTCAGCCATGTTGTGATTTCATTTTTCCTTTTCCTTTTCACATTTTCCATTTTTTATTTTCTCTTCCCCCTTCCCATTTTTGGTTTGATTTTTAATATTCTCATTGGCTTACTCTGTTTCCATTTCTGGTAGATACTTTCAACCATTCTAACTCCCTTTGCATGAAAGTTGCGCTCCTTGTTCTCATTTTTGGCAGTCATTTTCGTTCACCATGAGGAGCAGCTATTGTCGAGCTCCCTTTGCACTATCTTCTTCCCTATTTTTCATTTCAAGCTGTTATTTTTTACCATTGTAAGGTGTAAATAATAATACCTAACATATGAATGTTATTGCTGTGAATGTCAAATAATGAATGGTTTCTTATTATGAATGTTAGTCTGTGAATAATTGTGGGCATATTTTGATATCTTGTGTTTGGAAGTTCAAATCAAATCTACATTGGGTCTTTGGTTAAGTTGGCTTAACAAAAGAGGAAACCTACTTCATGCTTAGGCAACTTAAGTCTTTATTTGAGGATGGGAATGGATTAAGCAGTTTAATTCTTCATGCTTAATTCAATGACTTGCCTTCAATCTAGTTATGAAAGTAGTTCAAAATGAAATAGCCCTTGATATTTTCATGTTCTCATATTCCATCTCTAACACACTTGTTCTTAGGTTTTATTGGCAAAATCTTTTCTAAAAATGATGATAAACAATATAATGAAAAACACAAGAAAACGCCTTGAAAATGCCAAAAAAATTTATATTTTAATAATATTTCTCATAGTAAATCGATCTATAGGAAGTGAGGAATCTTTGTTAAATAATAAAGTTGCTTGTTATTTTAAAGGCATTGTCTTGTATTATTAGTTTATTAAAACACAGAAATACTTTTAAAATAAGAAATTATTGTAAATAATAATTTTTGTATTTTAAAATATTTTCTTATATGTTTTCATTTTATTGTTAATGATGTGTATTTTTCTCATTTTCAAAAAGGGATTAGGGTTTGTAGGCATGTCTGCAATCTCAACACAATTTTGGTATGTATGTAAATTTTATAAAAGACATGATAGACTCTCAATTTTGTCCAAACCATGGAAGTAGGGATCCAAAAGCATTTTCCTTTTGGTTAGTTTTGTTTTATTCGATGGTTTAAATTTTCCTTTGGGTTATTTCTGTTTTTAGTTTTCTTTACTTGTTGCTTGGGTTTAGGATTTCGACTTTTCTTATAAATTGGCGATTTGCGCAATTTTAAGACAGTTTATGATTTAATGAATTGAGATTTTTTGTGTTTTTTGGATCTTGTTTCTTTTTCTAAGTCCATTTGTAATTCTACAATTTCTTCCCTTTCCCTTTTTCTTCCAAAGCCTTCTATTTTACTGATTTAGAGAATGTCATCTAATATCACAATTTTAAGTTATCAGAAAAGTTTGATCTCTTTGTCAGGTTAAAAACACACATTGACAAAATTCCAATTGCTAAAATCAGGCTTGAATAAATCAAAGAATAAGTTTTTGAAGACAAAAATGAATAGATAGTTGAAACAGGCATCACATAAACCTAAATCACTAACAAAAGGATATAAGTTATATGAAAAATGCTCTAATACAAAGAGAAAAACTAACAGCAAGACCAACAGCAAAATGCACTAAAAAATGAACGAACGAAATGATCTAATCTCAAATTCCTGCCAAAATGTGAAATTAGTTACAATTTGAAATAATAAAAGATATACTTCTTTAAACATGGTGTCGGACTATCTCTCTTTGTAACTTTTTGTCATCACATCTTTTTGGCATGCAGTGAGTAAATAGAAAAGAATCTAGTTCATCTTTATGGCATTACTACTTATATGGTTTATGACAAAACAACATATAAACCAATGGGTTGGGACTCCACATTAGCCCACATGCCCGAAACAATCTTTTTATTCAATCCTGTGAGGAAGAGACTCACAACATAAATCTTATATGGAGTCTACCCCCACCAACTACAGTAATATTATTCACTGTATGAATTGTCTAAATGATAATTAAAGGATGACATGAATTTTTTTAATTATAAATCTCTCCAGGTTCATCTGTCTGAAATCTTTTTAATAAATATGCACTTGATCTAGCTACTTTTGTGAGTTTTTCTTCCAAATAATGCTCTTGAATGTCTTAAATGTTATTTAGTATCAATTTCTTCATTTTGTGGAATTATATTACTATTCGGGAAATTGTGCTTATATATACTACAGAAAAATAGGATGGCTGAATAGAAAAATAGATATTTGTTAAAAATGGCTCAAATTATCATGGTTTATAAACATGAATTGAAATTTTTTTAGTTTAACTACTTGCTATGTGATTTGCCATTATATGTTCTGAATAGTCATAATAATATTAGGCATTCCCAAAAGACTTTGAGATCCTTATAAGAAATTTTTTAGTAAATCACTCATTGGTGATTATTAGCAACTATTTGTTAAAAAATTCTTCTTTACTTGAATCAGTTAGTTTCTTATTGTGGTTTTTTTTTCTATGTTCTACATACTCTCTAGCAAGTTAGGCATCGGTTAGACATAAAACGTTCCTATGTAGGATATCTATGGATTTTGATATAATACACTAGACTGCAATTATACGATGAAAGTTCTAGCTGTCTATTTCTGAAATTCAGCACACTCACTATCCAAACACCATGGTATTTTGAAAGACTATCTATAGAAAAATTTCGGCTATCTCTTTTTAAAAATCATCATGCTTAGTATCCAGACAACATGTTATTTTGAAAGATGGTACAGGAAAAGTTTTGGCGATCTATTTTGAAAATTAGCATGCTTGGTATTTGAACTTGCATGTCACTCTTCTTATTATCATACTAATGCGCATGATTCAATGAACTGTTCTTATGAGGATGTGCTGGTTCTGGACATTTTTATTTTCCATGAATCACTTAGTTTCTTATTATTGTTTTCTCTGTCACTCTTTATACAGTTTGAAAGAAACATAGTATGGTGAATATATAAAGCAAGGCAATGCCAACAAAGAATGCAGCTCCCAATTGACGAGATTTACAGGCGACGTGGACTAGATAGCTGCAAAAGGAAAAAAATTGCAGCTATCGAAGAGGAAAAAAATGAGAAGCATGTGTACTTTGTGGATTTGCACTCATCATTGATATATGAAGAGAATTTCAAATCAAGACCGATTATAAGGGTCGTCCACTATAGGTTAAAGACTTTGTTGATTTTTCATTCTCAAAATGGCTGGTGGACTACAATTTATATGATTTTTTGATGGTTTAGGAGAACATTTACCCAAATCTTGTGAGGATGTTCTACTACAATATCTCTGAGGATGCCACTACGTTTGTGAAGGGAATGGAGATACCATTCCATGCTGAGATGTTAAAGAAAATATTTGACATTCTGTTTAGACTGGTGAAGATCCACCTAAAGTTTTTAAACATGAGTCATTCACTTTGATTAGTGGAGATGCAAAAAAGAGGAACGAAGTAGTGAGGTTAACATCTTGAGAGTTACTTTAAATATGAAGTTGTCACATTATGTGAACTGCCAAAAACTTCTTCCCGCGTGATAGGCTTGTGTCAGAGATGTCTATCACTGATGCTTATTGTTTATATTATTACGAAAAGAGAATTTTGCTCGATGATTCCTTGGATATTCTAGATCACATGATAAAATGTCAAAAGCAGAAGAATAAGGCGTTGTCTTATGGGATGACCATCACTAGAATTTTAAAGCATTATGGAATGGAATTATCTGAAGAGGAGATGAAAAAGGGCAAAAATTCAGATAAAATTGAAGGCAATTTGATAGGTAGGTTAGGTTATGAGCTTAATAAGGAGAAAAATGAGTGACATTCAAGGTGTGTAAAGGAAAAGATTAATGCAAGTGAGGAGTTGACTAGCCAGCCGGAGCCACCAAATGTTAGTGAGCAGTTGTACCATGAGCATTAAACTAGTGATGAGCAAGAAGAGCAAATGGTAGCTGATGCTATTCATTCAAATGCAAAGGAATGTATGCCACTAGTTGCTGAATGTAGATTAGATGAGGTGTTGAGTATAAAGATTGATGATATGAAGAGAGAAATCAAGTCCCACATCTTCCAGCTGATGTCTCCATGCATGAACCCACCCACAGTTAATCCAACACTGTTTACCTCTTTTGCAGATGTAAGTTACACTCCTACATCTATCATTGTCACTCCTACATCTGTCATTATCACTCTTACATTTATGATTGCTATTCCCATAGTCACTCCATCCACAACTCTTGTATTTTCTCCAACTGTGGTCATCCCACTAAAGTATTGTTATCGACGTCTATATCTCCTTATACAGTAGTCATATCACTTGCTTATTCCAATTCACCACAATCATCACTCTCTTTTGCTAATCTACCAAAACCAGATTATGTATATGTTGATGACTCATATTTTGAAATTATTGCATGACTTGCTAAAGCAGTAGAACAAGTCCTTGAGCATGTCAATAGGATTGACAAGAGGCTTGAAGCTGTTGAGAATGTGTTACAAAGAAATGGCCAAGGGGAAAAGTAAAGACATGAAGTGTGGACGTGGAGTACTTGTTCCTCAATAGTCACATGTTTGTGTCGTAGAAAAAGCTGTTATGATACACTGTTTTGTTTGTCGTGTGTTATTATAGTGATTTACATTGAAAGATGTAAAAAATGTTGTCTATTTCTTTATACTTAACATTTTATGTTGGAAGAAAAATGTTAGCCAAGAACTTTCTTTTTTGTTTATGAATGTTAATGCCTTGAACAGTGTTGGTAAGAAAATTGCAGGTCGTAAATGAGGATGATATATTGTGTGTAGGGAAATTGCAGATAATCTGTTTGTGAATATTATCATGCTAAGTTTTGAATTAGCATAGTATATGTATAAATTAGAGAATAAATTGAAATGACAAGTCCTCTGCTTGTGAATATCAATTATTAAGTGTTGAATGAGCATGATATATATAAAAGTCAGTGTTTAAAGCTTTGAATTGCAGGTTATCTACTTATTGTTATAGACATGCTAAGAGTTAGATCAGTATGCTATATGCATAAGTCAGTGTGTAAAGCTTTGAATTGCAGGTTATCTACTTATTGTTATAGACATGCTAAGAGTTAGATCAGTATGCTATATGCATAAGTCAGTGTGTAATTTGAAATTACAAATCATCTGTTTGTTGTTATAGGCATGCTAAGTGTTAGATCAATATGCTATATGCACAAGTTAGTGTGTAATTTGAAATTGCAGGTCATCTATTTGTTATTATCAGCATTTTAAGTGTTGGATCAGCATGCTATATGCACTAGCCAGTGTGTAATTTGGATATGCAAGTCATTTGTTTATTGTTATAGGCATGCTAAGTGTTGGATCAGTATGTTATCTGCACAAGTTAGTGTATAATTTAGAATTGCAGGTCATTTGTTTGTGCATATCAGCATGCTAAGTTTTAAATCACATGCTTATACACAAGTCAGTGTGTAATTTGAAATTATAGGTCATCTGTTTGTGAATATCAGTATGCTAAGTTTTGGATTAGCATGCTATGTGCACAAGTAGTGTGTAATTTGGAATTGCAAGTCATTTATTTGTGAATATCAGCATGCTATATGCACCAGTCAGTTTGTAATTTGGAATTGTTGGTCATCTGTTTGTGAATATCTACATGCTAAGTGTTGAATGAGCATGTTATTTGTACACTATAATGTGTGAAATGAATTGCAGTCATTTGTTTCTGGTTATCGATATGCTTCAACTAACTTACACAATAAATTTCCTTTAACATATCTGGAATGTTGAAAGATATTAATATTATACCCCAAAATGTACAATCCATTCCCTGTAAATATGTATACGTCAGATAACAAAAATGTGATTTTATAATTGCATTACATGAGTATCATAACTTAAATCTGCATTTCTCCAGTCATCGTGTTGTTGGTGATTTATCCATATATAGTTTATCATTGATTTCCTACATTGCACTTAAAATCATCAAAATATAGTAGTACATTGACAAAATATGCAAACAACTTTTGAGAGAAATATAGAGACGTAATACCAAAATTCCAAAAGTATTGGTAAAACTCTACCAGTAATGCAGTCATGCATTAATTTGTAAAAAGAAGATGAATTAGATGAAGATAATCAAATGTTGTATGCAAAAGTGTATTGAGTTTCAATTAATTGAACATTGTGCGATGTCATTATACCAAGTTGTTCATAATGCTTCTTATGCAATTTTGGACAGTTTCTTCTATCATGACCAATCACAACCTTCTTGCATTCATGACATAAGCAACTACTGCATTCCATAGCTTTTTCAAAGAAAGATTTTAAACACTTACTTGACTGTCTTTTCTTTGAACGATATTTGAAAATTTTCATAATAGGAGTTGAGGCATTCGGTCTATTATCATTAGTTGAAGGCTCAAATCCTCCTCTAATAGTATCATCCCTTTCAACATTGAATGTCTTAGAGGAATTTCAAATTTTTGGATAGGTTCATTTGCATGGTTGTTATCTCCTGAAATTCTTTCTCTGTCTCTACAAGCTATGTTCTGTTGTTGTTCTTTCAAACATCCTGCTAACTTCTACGATTGCACATGCTTTCACAAATTTGCTATTAAAGTCTCTAAAGCTGTAGTACCAATCTGAAAACTACCCCAACTTGACATCATTTCCTCAATGATGAAATTTAATTTGAGGAGTGAAACGCTAATGAACCATAGTTGAATTTGTACCATCACAATTCTCTATAAATAGTGGAACTCCAACATTTCTCATTTGAAAGTTGTGTTCAGTAATGAAGCAAGTGATGATCAGGCATGGTTATGATATCATGCCAGTAAAATATGAACAATATATGCCAACAAATAATCTCACACCAGTCAAATAGCTGACATGAACATGTTGTAAATTGCCTATCTTCACACAAAGTAACCGTTCTCCTATAGGTGGGGTCTTTATACTTATGTATTTTATATATAACATAACTCTCATCCGTAACCTCAGATTTAGGCTTATAATAATGTGACTCATTTACTTCTGCTTGAAAATCAAAAAAATATCTCTTGAGCATATAATTTGGCAGTCTATTCCTCAATCATAAGTTTAGTCTTTAAAACGAGAGTCTCATACATACTTTTATAGTCAGCATCCTTTTCATCTTCTCTTCTCTTTCTAACAACATGCTCATATGCTTCTACGAACTCAAGTAATTGAGTGGTTGGTCCAACGAAGTGGTCAAAAAAAGCATTCATTTAGACCGTTGCGTAGTGGTCATCCCTGTTAAGAAAACACTTCTTGTATAGGTTGTATCCACTTCTCCCCCACATTAAACATCTATTATACCTATGCATGGTCTGTTAAATCAAAATCATTCATTAATTTTGCCCAACCATATTCAAAATTTTCTGTATCTTCTGTATTGTGAATCAACTTGAACAACTTATTTTTGAATTCAGGAGATTTTTATTGGCAGATTGTAACTTTTCTGTAAGTTTTTTATGTATGTGTTATGTGCAAAAAATAAAATTTGTAACTGGAAAAAACTTCATAATTGACTTTTGTAATAGTTGAATCTTGATTTGTAACAAGGCTTTAGATGGAACACCACTTATAGCGTGGAGCCATATTTTAAACAACCATGTAAAGTCCTATTCACTCTCACCAAATAATAGACATGCACCAAGTAAAATTGATTGTTTATGGTGATTTACTCTAACAAAGGTCTAAAAGGCATATCATATTTATTTGTTTGATAAGTTATGTCACAACAAATAATATCATTGAAAATTTGATAATCTTTTTTTGAATCTCCGTCCACCCAAAAACACGACATCAACAATAGTGCTCGTCGACTTGAATTTCATAAAAGTAATCTGACTTCAAAGCAAACCGCTTTTGAAAGTACTCAAACAATGTTGTTACACTTCTACCATATATTGACATCTGTCTAGATCTTAAGGATTATGAAGGTCAACTTTCGTGAATCCTAATTAATCACATCCCCCTACTTCTTCTGTCACGAATTGCAATGATCTCGATACTCTAATATTGACCTTGTAGAGCCCTTCAATTACTTTTAGTTGTGAGTCTGGCACATAGCGATGAGATCGAAGACAACAAAACTTTATGGGGGTTCTCTAGCCGGTGGGAGTGCTTTTTCTTAAAACTCATAATTATCGATTTAGAAGTGTTAGCTATGAGTTTGATGCTAAGTGATGCAAGACATTTACATCTGCAATGTCCATCTATTTTTTTCTTTCAACATTTTCTACATTCCTTCTAAGTCCTTGTCTAGAATAGTTCAGAATGCGAAAGCATATTTTCTTATCTATTTTAGATCTTCTAGCATCACTTTTTTTTTATACTGAAGCCACAATATCTTGTATATAAATTGTAAAAAGAATACATCTTTTCTTCACTACTAAACTTCTGCTCAATAATAGGAGTTAACTCAACCAGTCATAGGGAGTAAAACCAATCATGCTTCCTGGACTCTGTTCACTTTCTTCAACTAACATAGTATCTTTAGTCAATTTTACTCTAGGCAATGGAGACATACTTTTGCCCATATTATCTGATAAGAAATAGAAGATGTCAATTTTATAACTACTTGCAATATAGCAATACCTACTTTCCAACAAAGTATTAGAGAAGATAAATGATTATGAAGAAGAAATAGTGTAGCTTTCTAATATAACATGCTGATATTTTCATAGGGCACAATTATGGTGAAGAAATAGTGTAGAAGTATGCTAATATTTCCATATAGCACACTAGACTCATAATTTTATTTAAAATAATTTATATAATTAGTGAAAACTATACAAGTAGCTCTTCTATACAAAATTGAACAATCATTAAATTCATAATTTTGTTTTAAACAATTTGTATAGTTATATGATAACTATATAACTAGATCTTCTATGTAAAGTCCAATTAATCATTGAATAGTGTAAGATTCCAGGACTAAATTGCTCATGTCTTTATAAAGCATACTAATTTTATAAGTCTATTTTAAATGTTTTAAATGCATTCCAAAAGCAGTGAAAAATAAATAATGTTTTTTCCATTTCTTAATAAGAACCAACTTCCAAATAAAGGATTTCTTTTGCCAACACCAACATATATTTTATACTCATTTGTGAAGTTAATATGTTTAATGCTTCTTACTAAAATAGCTATTCTACACATCTTAAAATAGCTATTCTACACATATATTTATAAAATTGGCAACTCTTATAAAATTTGAGTAAATTTAGAATTTATTAAATCACTTTTTTCTCAAAAAATTTATTAGGAATTCATTCATTATAATAGTGTAGAATTCTACAATTAGCATATTAATGCTCTCATGTAACATACTAAATTCTTAAGTGTATTTTAACTATTTTTTTTATAAAGGTAAGATAACTATAAAGACTAAATTTTTTACATGTAACCCAATCAGTGAAAAGGTATCAGATTCTAGAATTTGCATACTAAAATTTCTATATAGCATACTAACTTCAAAGTCTATTTTAGCTAACTTTTTGTATGGATAATGAAAATTCTATACAAAAATATGAAATTAAATTGTAAACATCAACAAGTACCCTTACATAAACAGAGACATTAAAATTAAATGGACATCAAAATTATAAATGAAAATGTACCATTTATGGATGCAATATTAATAGACGTGAGGTCATTCAAAAAAATTAATTTACATAGAATCATTCTATATAATACATGCATAAAAGGTAGTTACTTTAAATTGGGAAGTTAGATCTCCTTATTTTCATTTCATAATTCATTTAATTCCAATTCATCCATCATACATGTACTGCAATTAGTAAACAATAGAAAATACTTCTCCCTCTTTTTCCAAATTTTACAAATTTTAAAATTTAAAAACTTTTTCAAATTTCTAGGTGTAAACATATGCTACCTCCATCATTGATTTTCAAGCCTATAATTACATTTGGTACCTTTCGAGAAAAAAATTCAAGTCCATCTTTTGAGCCCTGATTTAGAGTCATGATTTGCAGCAGTAATTTTTTGCATAGTCGAATTCTTGTGATACAAAGTTTTTTTAAAATTTTTGCTTCTCACCATTGGTTCAGCACCAGTAATTCTTGTGAGCTTTGATTTTTTATTTTTGCATTTGATCATCAGCTCTACACCGGATATTCCTGTGGGCCTTGGCGTCTTTTTGTAATGGCCGCTCGATTCTTTAGGCACCAAAAATGAGGAGGATTTCATTTTTATGCGATTGAATACTCTCACTTATCCACACATACTTGAAAATTGCCCCTACACGCACATATAGGGGTGTACACGCACCAGCGATTGTCAATGGCTGAGATTTCACTCGCCTGAATATACAATGAGATCTTGTGCCTGCACGAGAATTCGGGTTCAACTTTGCTGTACCTGAATATATCCCATATATATAATGCCCCCACCTCAAGAGGGATTTGAACATAGACATCCCTGGCCTCCTATCACATGTGTTACCACTAGTGCTCACGACTAATGGCGCCCCTATTTTAAAAAATCCAAATAATATTAATAAACCTTCAAAAATTATAAAACTTGATACGTATGTTAAATACACTTAGATTAACAGTTGTATAAAAAATTTTCAAAAAATTTTAAAAAGAATTTTTTGCACCTTGGCACACTATCACGATCCATAGTTAAATATACCTAGAAAAACATATTTATGAAAAATTAAAAGAATTTTAAAAAAAGTAACATTGCATGGAAAATGACATGCAATGTATCATATATAATTAGCCCAAAAAATGTAGCATGTGTAGTTGTTTTTCATATCACAATCATAAATTTTGTTTTAATTAAAATTTAATACTATAACATACTGGTAAGTAGCTCGGCTAAACCAAACTAGGAACTTAAATTATCAAAAAAGATGATCAAGTAAATAGACTCAAGTTTTACATGGAAAAAATTATCTATAAATACAATATCATCCAAAAACCACAAATCCAATGATAAAAGTTAATCTATCAAAATTTTTTGTTACATAGGGTGGGAAACAAAGTCAAGTAATTTTCTTATCTTATGAAACTCCTTTTTCTATCCTCTATAGGAGAAGACCTAGTGAATCCTACCTTTCATTGTCAAAGAATGATCTTTAGAGAGAGTTTAGCAGAAAAAACCCCAATTACCCCATGGAGTCCCACAACTCTAGAAAAAAATTTGGCATGAGAGGTTTAATCCATCCTGGGTAGTTTAGGTTGAAAGAGTCACACCTCCTAGTTAGCAGTGTAGTATTGGTTTTATACATCGTTCATTTAGAGACAGTTTATGTCAGGTGTTAAGGGGAGATTTGTAATATTTTATTTGATCTTTCTTATGGCGACGTAACAATCCTTAATAAGTTAATCCTTGAATGAGGTCAGTTGCAAATAACTCATAATAAACTTTAGCCAACTTTGCTCCCCAAGACCTTCAAAGTTGTCATTAACGCTAAATAATAAAGCCTTGCTAGAAAGTTGGGGCATGAATGAGCTTTCTCACACTAGAAGTAAATTGATGTCAAGATGATTATCTTGCTCTCTCTAGTAAGGCTAGGTTCTCATGTTCTAAAGACTGAGGTCTTAGGAGTAGCTAATCATAAGAGTTTTGGTCTTTAAGAGCTCACTATTTTTTTTTATGTTGTCAAGGTGTTGATAGCTTTTTAAGCTGAAAGGTCAACTATTTACTTAAACCTTACAACATATAAATTAATATGTGTGGGAGTGCACGAAGAAAACGGTGATTCAAGATTCTAATGGCGAATCAGGCAAAAATGGTATTGAATTCTAAAGTACCCAATTATTAATTTTGTTAGCATGTTGTTAAATTCGAGTTTTGTTCATGTATGAGGTACATGCAATTTTAAAGAAGACCTAGAGCAGAATGTCCTAAAGTAGGATATCTGAATGTCCAAGAGCATATTCTTCATATCAGCATGTCTGCATGCTTTTTAGAATTCTTTCCTTCATATCGGAGTAAATAACATACCATTATGTACTTGCACCAGCAAAATAGATTTACAGATAGATATTAGCAAATATCATAGATAGTCAAAAACGTAATTAAATAAATTATGATACCTTCATTCATCGTTGAACTGCGCAATCGAGGATAATTTCTCTTGTTGTGGTTACTTATAACTTTGTTACATCCATGACACAACCAAGATTTTCTTGATCTACTCTTCTCTAGTGATGACTTGTACCTTAAAGATGTCCTCCATTTAGTTTTTGAACTGCTTGGGTCATTTGGGTAGCACCCATCAACTGTATTATCATTCGCACCGACGTGTCCATTTGCACTCAAGGGTTGGGGCGGAGTAGTTGTATCCACACCTACCATATTTACTTCCTACTTTTCTAGTTGGTTTTCTGAGTCCTCTAGATATTTCAACCTTGATGTAATATTGACAACTCCCTCCAATGCAATCTCATATGCATCAATACTACGTGTTCCAAAATTTATAATATATGACCACTTCTGCGATAGACAATATCGGCATAATAGCGATGAATTAACATGATCTGTAGTATCAGGGATTTCAACTATGCGCACACTATCTTTCAGCTTCCTTGTCCAACGTTGAAGTATGTGTGCTTCAGGCAATTAATGCACATTTCTCAAGTGAAACATTGCCAAAAGATGATGACAGACAATCCTAACAAATTCAAACTTTCTGCATGGACATCTACCATAGTTAAGAGCATTGTCCCACACCACTATTGGAGGTTGATTTTCTTGAGCAGGTCCACTAAATGCAATTGAGTATTTGTCCGTATATCTGTCTGTCTGTAGCTAGACTACATTATAGTACCTATCCTAATCGAGTTCAGCTTGGAAGACATTGAATATTTTCATGGTGTACAACTAGGTCATTTGATCCTCTATAACGACTTTTGTTTTTAGTACATGTTCACAGTCTCTAGTCTTACCATCTTTAGCAAGCTCATTGAACATTTTATTTTCATGAGTTCAGCCATAAGCTACTACAAAGTCCAACAGATTTGTTCTGTTGTGAACAAAATGATCGAAGAATGAATTTGGACTCTCCGAATAACCTGTGGTGGTCATCCCCACAAAAAATAATTTTTGATGTGAGCCAGGATTCACATATGCCTAATCTCATACAATGATTACAACTATACATTATCCTCCAACGCATATTCTAATAATATCAAACGCTAAGTATCCTCAAATTCATTAACCTCTTTAATCTTCCTAACACATTTCTACCAAGTGTCTTTAAACTTTGGATACCTTTGGTAAATAGCACCTAATTTTGATGGAAGTTTCTTTATGATATGTCAGGTATATAGCACATACTTTGTATTAGGAAAGACTTCAGCAATGGCTTTCATCATAGCTGAATCTTGGTCTATGATAATTGCCTTTGGAGCAACACCTCCTATTGCCTCCAACTAAGTGCTAAACAACCACAAGAAGTCCTCATACGTCCCTCCAAATAAAAGCCCAGCGCCAAGCGAAATGGTTTGTTTGTGGTAGTTGACTCCAATAAATGGACCAAATGGCATATCATGGTGATTTGTTTTATATGTCATGTCAAAGGCAATGACATCGTTGAAGACTTTATAGTCAACCTTAACTCATATCTACCCATAAATAAAAAATAACTAGTTGTCCTCATCAATCTGCAAATCATATGTGAATGATTAATTGAACGTTAATTTGTTGTTGAAGTAATCCAACATTACTGCAGCTCCTTTGCCAAATTTTGCTTGATGCCTCCTCCATAAAGCATTTTGTAAATCAACTTCCAAAAAATCAACATGGTCATTACTATCATATTCTTGTGCCATAAAATCAATAAATTTGGCCACTCCAATCCCAACACCTCTCATCCCATGTACCACATCTAATCGGATGACTGGTACATTCATGTGTGAGCGCAGTAGTATAGATTTGTTAAGTGAAGCAAGTCTATGGCAATGAGATGGATTAAATTGTGCTACTTTAAAACATGTGGCGCAACAGGTTTGGTGACTAATAAATATGCCTTACAATTGCACCTTGTGACCTCTCTTTCAGCACATCTTCGCTTCTTTGTTGTTTTCTTTGTCGTCCCCTCAAACCCGCCTTATAACATCATATATACCTTCAACATACTTCTCCTGATTTCAATTTCTTCACTTGACTCTACTGAATATCAAAGCCACAAAACTTCGCATACCCATTATAGAAGTCAAATGCATCTTTTTTAGTTGCAAACTCTATACTAATCTTAGGTGTAATTTCCATAGGGGCCGGTAGTATGTTGAACTCAACCCCAACTCTAGAATTAGTGTCTGTCCTTCGCTTTGAACTACGATTCCCGTCATCTACAACCATTTCCATATATTTTCATTGTAACTCGCCTAGCGTTGTGGTCCTAGGGTCACATAACTCTCTATCGGGATTTCTCTGCCCATTCTATTGGTGCCTGTAGTATGTAGCTCTTTATTGTTCATCCGTAGAGTGCCAATACCGAAAGACATAATCCTTGAAGTAGACGATGAGTCCATGACTACAACCTATAGATATACATGTTCTAACAACATCAAAGACATGTCGAATGAACAATTTATGAACAACATAAGTTAACACTGTGGTCCCGAGTTAATGGAAAAACCCAAGAGGGGAGGGGTGAATTGGGTTCTTATAAAATTCTTCGGTAAATTAAAACTTAACCCCTTGAAAGCTTAATCCCCTTGATTGAAACAAATAGAGAGCAATGAAATAGTGAAAGCAATAAGGTAAACAGTAGGCAAGATTTATAGTGGTTCGGGCAACCTCTCCCTACTCTACTCTTCCAAGCTCACACACCGTTGTGACTTGGGTTCCACTATGTATTCCGCGAATACACTTAGAGACTCCGCTCTCTTCTAGATTCCAGCTCTAGGGGGCATACACAAACAGAGCCTATGCTCTCTTCTAGATTCTAGCTCTAGGGGGCTTGTACACTTGATACAAGTAGGTGATGAGTTCAACTCCAATCACAACTCTACTTGCAACGTCTTGGTTTGTTACAACAAACTCAAACCAAGACCAATAACAAAGAGTAATGAAAATAAGGAAGATCTACACTTTACAGAGTTGTGTAGGCAAGATTGAGCTCGAGGAAGAATTTGTAGAAGCAACCGGTTGTATGTCGTTAAAGCTACTTGCAACTTTAAGCTCTTTCTTCCTTTGAAAATGTATAGATCACTCAAATTTAGAGAAAAGCAAATGGGAGCTCTTGTTTGCACTTCTTTTCTCTCTTTAGACAATGTAGTATGTGTATTCTCGTTTTGCTTGAATGTCTATTTATAGAATGGGGAAGATTTGAACGTTATAGAAGTGGTTGGCGCGCAATAAATGTTCCAACGTTCAAAAATTCGAACGTTGGTTCCCCAAGTCGCAGGTGGAGTCGACTTCGTCTGCGACTTGGCTTCCCAAGTCACAACTGGAGTCGACTTCGTGTGCGACTTCAGTTCCGCGTTTCTCAAGTCTGAGTCTGGGTCGACTTGGTTTCAGACTTGACCTCAAGTCGATATTGGAGTCGACTTGGGTTGCGACTTGACCTGTCTTTGTGCTGAAATTTGCTTGGTCTTTATTTGATTTCCTCTAGCTTGCTTAGCTTTCTTTCTTGAAACTTCTTACTTCTGAAATGGCTTCTTATATTTGTAAATCTTCTTGAAGGACTTGTCTTAGATAGTAGTCTTCATGACTTGAACTTCTTCATCTTCAACTTATGTTCGAAGCTGTGCCTTGGACTTGAGAATTGATAATGAGATTGTACCTTTGATTTGGATTTGAAAAATCCCAAGTTGATCTTGAAAATGAGCTTGAGTCTGTATTTTGGTCTTTGAAGAACTCAAGTCGAACTCGGGGTCGACTTCATCTGCGACTTCACCCAAGTCGCACCTGGAGTCGACTTCGTCTGCGACTTCGGCATTTTTGTGCCCCAAAATCAGCTCTGGAGTGTTTTTGCCGTCTAAAGTCGATGCTGGAGTCGACTTCGTTTGCGACTTGGCTTCCCGAGTCGCAAGTGGAGTCGACTTGGCCTGCGACTTCACCTGCTTTTCCTTCCATTTTGAATTTTTCTATGTGGTCTGTTTTGGAGTCGAATATGGAGTCGACTTTGGGATCGACTTCACCCTAAGTCGAAGTCCAAGTCGACTTGGATATCGACTTGGCTAATTCATTCCTTAAATCATTAAGCAAAGTCATTAGTAATCACCTTATACTCAATTTTAACTTTGTTAATCATCGAAACTCATGCTTTGGTCAATTTTGTTTTGCTCTAAACATTGTTTCCAACAAACACATCACACCATACCAACTAAAGAAATAGATTAAACTTGGCTTCAAGATTGGCATCCTCCAACTTTGTTATATGAAGGTGTAAACTTGGTTAGAATATATCCATAATAACATGCTAATAATACCCAACCCTTGCATGGGTCCCATTCATGCATTCAATATATTTAAAAACATATAACTAGTTCATTCCATGTTTTGTATTTTGAAAATGGAATAGCAAGATAAAAATCAACTATGTAAGTCTAACCTAATCAATCTAAGATAACAAAAAAGTTCATATGTAAAGGCTATTTATTGCCATATAGAATATATTATGTTGAGACATCCAATAGTGGGTCATCTACTATACTGCCATTAGACATTCAGACGTCTTACTTTAGGAAGTCCTGCTCTAGGTCATCTTTAAAACTGCATGTGCCTCATATATGAACAAAACTCTAATTTGGCTGGGTACTCTAGAATTCAATACTATTTTTGCCCGATCCACCGTTAAAATCTTGAATAACTGTTTTCTTCTTCGTTCACTCCTAAGAGAGCTGCTGTAAGCGAAAGAGGGGCAAGTGGCAGCGTTAGGGCAATGGAGAGGGTAGGAGGAGAGAGATTAGGATGAGAGGGAGAGGCCAGGGGGAAGAGACAGAGAGATGAGGGTGAGAAAGCTAGAGTGTGCAAGGGGGGGAGAGAGAGTGAGAGAGAGATTCAAGTTATGCAAGAGAGAGGGAGAGTGTGGCACCCCAGCCCGAGCGACACAATATTAACCTTACTCCAGGACCGTTATTGATTGCTAAACGTGATTAGGATTGTTGCCCTATCACACGAGGGGTTTTATTGGATATTTATCCACTTAATCCTAACTCCTTAGGAGTTTATATCATTTCCTACATTCTAATTTCCATCAAATGCCCTTTTAGGTCTTTATACCATTTGAGAAATACATATGTTATCTCATAAAATTCATACTTAATCATAACATGATAACTCATACCTTAGCATTTACCCATAAAATTTTTTCATCATCCATAGTCACAAAACATAAAATGATCCTTATACAATCTTTAAGACAAAAATTCAATGTCATCATACAATTATTCCACCATAAGTTCATACACAGGTAATTCATAAAAATTCATTAGTCCTTGATGCTCCACCTGTACTCCTCGCTTGGTGCTTCATTTCACATGTTTTTAGGGTTTGGAAAATAAAATCGTGAGTCGAAACTCAATAAGCAAGTATAAGATTTTCAGGCAATTCATTTTCATTTAAAATATCTTGAAAAATAATATTTTACCCACTCGAGGGTATAAAAACATGATTTCTTATACTCGTCAAGAGTATATCAAATGCATTATTTTTAAACATGACATCATAAGGTAGTGGCTAGCCAGGCTATCATCCAACATCTCTCCCAATCCAGGGAGGCGCTACCGGCCCAAGGCCTATCTTAGCGACTTGGCCGCACCAAAGGGGGACAATTGGTCCACTTACACCATTGAGGTGGACTTCATGCTTTGTGAACATGAATCTTTCATAAACATTCTTTTTGATATGCTAGCATGATTTTCCATTAATAAAACCATGTTTCATCACTTGACATAAATAATTAAGAAATATTGAACAATTCATTTATCATATTGGAAATATCATTTCAATACACATTGACATAAAGGAATGACCATCCTTAAACATCTTAGAAAGAATTTAAATTAATCATTTGCTAAACCATTCAAATAGTTAAAACAACATTAGGAAATATTTCATCACATTTTGATAAAACAAAAAGCATTTAGAAAATTGCTTACCTTTTTCGCTTTAGCTTTCTGGGTCAACTTTATCTTTACCTTTGCCTATACACAAGAATGACATTGCATTCATAACAAATTCATTTGCTTGCATTCATTCAGTTTTCCAACCCTTAATCCATTTCACATATAACCAACTTGAATTTCAAGTCGGGTACACATACATAACATTCACTTGTGTATCATACCATCCATTCTATATTTCGTTTTAAACCCATATGTAGGGTAAACATATAATAATCATTCATTAATTATCATGTGGGGATTTATATCTCCCATTTATCATTTTTCATCTATTTTTCATTTTTTCCTTTGTCGATGCTCATTTAAGCACATAATTGACGTCTTAGGCTTCATAAATAAATCTCAAAATTTGAGATAATCAATAATCATCAATACAGCAATATAATCCTGGATTTTATCACATATTCATGCATTTTTGCATTTTAGCAATTTCATATATGTCATATATCATGCATTCACACATATCCTTCTACATACATTCAACTTTCAACACATATATTATGTGTTTCTCAAAATTTTTTAACACAACAACTTATATCTGATTTTCAGCATGATTAAACCCCTTAATTAACATATAATTTAGAATCTAATTATGGAATTTTAATCTATTTATCATTGGGTTCCAAAACAGAAACGTTAGGACCCATTTTTTCATCCTTTTAATGCCTCTTTCAATACTTAAATCTTAACAGATTTTTAATTCATAAATTTCAGCAATTAATCATGCTTTTCTTAACCTAAATTTAGGATAATATCACATATTTAAAATCCATATATCAATTGTTTCCAAAACAGCAACATCTACTCGTGTTTTGGATACCATTTTGCTCCCTTCTTTGGACACTCTTTTACATACCCTTAAAATCAGATTTAGGGCATACCTTCCCAATATCTTATGACCGTCCAAAGTACCTTAATATTAGGGTATTTTGTTGGAAACAATTATTAAAATTGAATGAAAATACCCAAACCATGTGTTTTGATGATTAAACAACACAATTTGAGTAAATCTTAGCTACTAATATGTATTGTGCAGTGTTTAAGGTTATAAAAAAGAACTATGCAAAGTGTGACAGATCAAGTTGATCTCCAAGTCGACTCAGATATTGACTTAGGCCAAGTCGATCCCCAAGTCGACTCCAGCAGTGACTTCAAGTGTTGATTTTTGGACAGCGTTGAAATTGGAGACCAAGAGCTGCTGAAGTCGCAGATGAAGTCGACTCCACTTCTGACTTGGGCGAAGTCACGGACCAAGTCGACTCCAGTATCGACTTCACATAATATTTTCCTTCCAGCGTTGAAATTAGAAAGCACAACTGCCGAAGTCGCACATGAAGTCGACTCCACTTGCGACTTGGGTGAAGTCGCAGGCAAAGTCGACTCCAGCATCAACTTCAGATGGGCAGTGCAGATTTTCAGAATTTCAAGTCGAAGGCCAAGCCGACTTCAAGATAGACTTGAGTCAAATTGAAGATGAAGTCGACTTAAATTTTTCAACTTGAATATATAAAGACTAATCCAAGTTTAAAGCAAGCAAGACACATGGATTCAACCATTCTAAATCAAAGTTGGATTTGTTCATACAAGATTCGAGTTTTTCAAGTTCTCTAGACTTAAAGCTAAAGAAATTTTGTATAAATAAGTTCTAAGTATTGAAAGACAAAAGAAGAAGAAGAAGTTAAGCAAGCAAGAGACACTTCAACAAAGATCAAACTGACTTGGCAAAAGAAAGAAGCCAAGTCGCACACGAAGTCGACTCCACCTGCGACTTGGAGGCATAACGTTCGAATTTTTGAACGTTAGAATATTTATTACGCGCCAACCAACTCTATAACGTTCAAAATTCTCCCTCCTCTATATATAGACACTCAAGCAAACGTGGAAATACACAAGATAGAGCTGAAAAAGAGGAAAGAAGTGCTACTAAGAGTTTCAATTCACTTTTCTCTACAATTGAGTGATCTATACACTTTCAAAGGAAGAACAAGCTTCAAAGTTGTTGTTTGCTTCAACGCAATACGATTCGTTGCTTCTACAGATTCTTCCTCAAGCTGAAACTTGCTACACAAATCTGTAAAGCGTAGATTTCTTCTATTTCATCTTGTTTTTGGTGCTTGGTTTGAGTTCGGTGTTTCAAACCAAGATATAGCAAGTAGGGTTGTGATGGGAGTGTAACTCATCACCTACTTGTGTTGCTTGTTATACACGCCCTCTAGAGCTAGAATCTAGAAGAGAGCAGAGGCTCTAGTTGTATATGCCCCCTAGAGCTAGAATCTAGAAGAGAGTGGAGACTCTAGTTGTATTCGCGGAATACATAGTGGAACCCAAGTCACAAGTGTTGGAAACAATACTTCAAAACAAAGTAAAATTGACCAAAGATTAAGTTTTGATGATTAACAACAACTAACTTGAGTATATTTAAAGGACTAATGAGTTTGCCATTTGTTTTAAGGAACTTAAGTAGCCAAGTCGATCCCCAAGTCGACTTGGACTTCGACTTAGAGTGAAGTCGATCCCAAAGTCGACTTAACTATCGACTTGAGAAAGAACCTCAAAGGCAAAACCAACTTACAGGTGAAGTCGCATCCCAAGTCGACTCCACATGCGACTTGAGAAGCCAAGTCGCAAATGAAGTCGACCTCGCTATCGACTTCAAACATGAAAAACTGTCCAGAGTTGAATTTCGGGGAACGAAGCTGCCCAAGTCGCAGGCCAAGTCGACTCCAGGTGCGACTTGGGTGAAGTCGCAGACAAAGTCGACTTCATCCGCGACTTGAGAAGTTCATACTTCAAAGATGCAGTTTCAACGCCTATTCAAGGAATCCCTCACTCAAGATCAAAGCAAAGCTTCAAGATCAAGATCAAATCAAGTCTATCAAGTCTTAAAGACAAACTGAGTCAAATGCAAAGCAAGGTGCATGATTCAAAACTCAGGCTCTCCTAAGAATCATCAAGGAAACAAGCAAAGCAAGAGGAAGATCAAATGAAGAACAAAGCATATTTTGCAAAGACCAAGTCGAGTCGCAACCCAAGTCGACTCCATGATCGACTTGAGTTGAAGTCGGAAGCCAAAGTCGACTCAGACTCAGACTTGGAACCTGATAAGGTGAAGTCGCACCCGAAGTCGACTTCACCTGCGACTTGGGTCAAGTTGATGCCCAAGTCGACCCTGACTGAAACTTGAAGCTGCGACGGAAAAGCGAAGTCGCACCCGAAGTCGACTCCATCTGCGACTTGGGCGAAGTCGCATCCGAAGTCGACTCCACATGCGACTTGGGTCGCAACGGTCGGAATTTATTCGAACGTTGGCGCATTAAATGCGTGCCACCTACCCTCTAACGTTCGGATTCCCTCCAAAATTATAAATAGCATTCATGGTGGACGAGGGAAGTAGCTGAAAATTATTAAGAGTGCATAACTACCATCTATAAGAGCTTTAAAGAGATCAAGCTAACCAAAGAGGAAGAACTTTGCTTCAAACTGCAAGAGCTCAACTACTGATCATACAAAGCCACTTCAAACAAGTTCTTCTCTGCGCCAAACTGCTTCTACACATCTGTAAAGTGTAGTTTTCTTATTTTTTCTATTATATGTGTTAAACTTGATTTAGTTTGAGGAGATCAAGTGTAAGCAAAGTAGTGTGTGATTGGAGTGTGACTCATCACCTACTTGTGCTGTGTTTTGTTGATGCCACCTAGAGCTGGAATCTAGAAGAGAGCAGTGACTCTAATTGTATTGAGAGAATACAATAGTGAACCCAAGTCACAAGGAGTGTGAGCTTGGAAGAGTGGAGTAGGGAGGTTGCCCGAACCACTATAAAAATCTTGTGTGCTTGATTTATACTTCTGCTATTTACATTGCTTTCCATTTCGTTTCTTCATTAAGGGGACTGGATTAATCCGGGGATAAGCTTCTATTTAAGATATAATTTTTTAAATACCCAATTCACCCCTCCCCTCTTGGGTGTTGCCATCAACTCGGGACCAACAACAAGGTAATTTACCCTACAATTCACCCATAAATCATTTAAGCTCCTCTTTGCATCATATTTAACATAAAAATGGAAAAATCGGGTAATACATGAAACCCTAAGATCCATTTTTTGCTAAAATCATTAACATATAGCCAAATCAACATGTGTAATTCATAAGAACATGAATCATGTCCTAATCATCATGCTTAAACCAAACAGCAACTTGATTTAGGGTTTTAAGAAATTTCAAGATAGGTTTCATCTCAAAAATCAATCCTAACATCCCATTTAACCCTCTTGAACTCTTGATTTCATTTATACCATTCAAATATCATTCAATACCCTAATTAAGGGCATCATAAATCATCCTTTAAGTGTTCATTATGAATCATATTCATGACTCATAATTTAAGAGAAAAAAACTTGGTTTAAAGAATCCAAAACTCAAGGTGTACTTACTTGGATCTACACAACTTTGATTCCAACCTTTCCAAGCTTTAGTTCTCTCTTTTCTTCCTTCCTTTTCTTCCTTTTTTCTTATTTTTTTCTTCTTTTTTCTTCCCCTTTTCTTGCTGGATATGGGCACGTCCAAGGCTGCTCCTTAGAGAATTTTCTCCTCTTTGATTTCCCAAAAGTGGACGTCCCATGTGTGTGCCCCATTTTATAATTTTTTACCATCTTATGGGACCCACTTTGCCACATGTCTTGAGGGTAATTTATTTCTTACTTATCCCTTGTTGACATAGAAAATTCTTACCTAAGTAAAATATACATTTATCATTTATCAAAAATATCAAATCAAGCTCATAATGGGACCATGTTGCTGTCCACTTGGAACGTCCCCATATTGCTTCCATTTTTGGAATTTTGTGCCCCATTTTCCCACTTGTTTTAATGCCCCATTACTTAACCTAGGTGCTTAGCTACTCAGATGCATATGTGGGAATTTTTAGAAATCCAAAATTCCATGCTTTATCCCCTTGGGCATCCCCCTTGCTTGACACCACTCCTTGCCTCATTGAAGCTACATCTTAGCCTCTTAAATCAAGCATTTAAGCCCTTGATTTTTCATGGATTTTAGCCCTTATATTAATCCAAAAAATCTAGCTCAAAGCTCCTCCTTTTGACACCTCTTATAGGCATTAAACCTAGTCATTAAACCAAGTGCTTTTTAATAAATGTTATGGTACTTTATGGTGTACAAAGTCAAAGCTACTCACCTTTTTTCGATTAAGAATATTCTCATGGTAATTAGCTTAATCTAATCCTTCCATAATATTAATTTCATAATTTTATTTACCCGTTTTAAGTTTCATCTCAATACGACTTTTCTATGTCAAGTTATGATCATTTGAAATTATCCTTTGGGTGTGAGATGAAAATAAATAATTATCATCTTAATCCCATCACGTTTTCCTTAATCCAATCCATCCATAAGGTTGAGCTCATAGTCATGAGCTTATCTTTTAAATTTCATCTCAATTCGCCTTATAGGTGTCAAGTTATGAATTTTTTACTTTTTCCAACATTATTCCATAATTATCATTCTAATTTCCATTAATCAATTAATGAAAAATTAAAATAATTATTTATGCCACATTAGCATTTTCTAGTCCTCATTAAGCCCCTTTAGTCATATTGACTCACATTGGGCTATGACGATTAATCTTAATCACCATTCTTAATCATAACCTTAATTGCAAAAATTCATCAATTCATAAAAATCATCCATAAATCAATAAATTCATACATAAATCATAATTACAACTTAAATGCACTTATATAAGTCCTACTTGGATCTGGGTATTACAGAGAGGGAGAAAGAGAGAGATTCGAGCCGTACGAGGGAGAGGGAGAGATTCGAGAGAGAAGGGGAGAGATAGTGTGCTGGAGAGAGAGAGAGAGAGAGAGAGAGAGAGAGAGAGAGAGAGAGTGCACGAGAGAGAAGGAGAGAGTGGGAGACTGAGTTTGGTTAGGATTATTTAATTAGGTCCGAAATACTCGAATCGTTTTGAGCAACAACGAATCGATGGCTATTAAGTGGGTTTCCAACTTCAAGCTCATTGAAATCGGGTTCCATTGAAGCATTCTCGTTAATTATTCATATGGATTTTCAAGAATTACAATTATAAAATTGTAACTTTCATTGTTATTATTCCATAAATATTGTAGTCTTGTAACGTGTATATAAAATTGTGACTTTAATGGTCGTAACTTTAGCAATTTATTGCATTGAAATGTAATGCATGGATTTGTTTTAAAAATAAATAACTAATATAATAAAATGCAATGCATATGCGTTTGTTAGATTAAATCTCATTTCAGAACATTTGAGAACATTAATTATAACTGATGATCATAATCTTATTTGTCTAATTTTCCATATAATGATTTTCATAAGAAAACATGACAAATAAGCAAGTCATTTGATCACATCAAGTCGAGGATTGGTCCAAATATATATATATATTTAAAGTATATTAATCTAGTTATATTTAATCTATAAACCAAGTTTACCATTTTTGGATATGTGTATATATTTATTTTAAAATTTTAAATACGAGGGTGTTTAAGTCATTTTAAATAATGATCATGCATAGCTACCCATCAGCAACCTTGATGCAAACACTGCCTCCATTAAATCGACAACAACTTCTATTAATTTGGATTCCATCCAATTTCCAAGAGTATGACCGACTCTGCTTCCTTCCAAATTTGCATTAATAATTTGCTACCGATGAAACATGTACAATCATCTGTAGCGTTGATGTGTGGTAGCAAGCGGCGATAGGAGAACCTAACATCAACTCCCTATGGGCCATTTTCCAATGTGGTGCACACATAAGTGCACTACCAAAGATCAGTGCCAATGAAATTATAGCACCTAATTTCACTGCACTGCCATTTGAAGCCCACGAAACCATCCATAATCTTAGCCACAATACGTATGGTAAACAAACTTCTCAATCACAATTCAGCTCTCTGTAGCAATTTAGTGCATAGCTTATGAGTAACAAAGTTAGAAGATTGCGTGACAAGCAACCAAGTAGAAGGTGGCTTTCAAGGCAATACAAGCCATTGGTTCCAAAGGGGGGCCAATTTACCAAAAGCACTTCCAAAGAGAAAAAAATGGAAACAAGGGTGTTACGGTCATTTTACATTGTGAGTATGTTTATTTTTTAATGCGTATGTTAAACACACACTTAATCTCAATCCACCCCATTCAATTGATAGATCAACCATTAAAGTATATGCAGATATAATTTTTCATTTTTTGATATTTTTTGAAAATATTTGTGTTGAAAATATTATTTTTATTAGGATTTAATTATAATTGATAAAGTTGAGAAAATAATTTATATATCAAATATATATTATGTTATTCAAAGTTTATGTAAATAAGGTACTCTTGAGAATAACATTTTGTATATTTATTTTTTAAAATTTCAAAGTTTATTAATTTTTTAAAATTTCTAGAATAGTACCAAATCTAATTGCATTTAATGACATCTAGCAGGATCTAACGACATTTAATAACGTCTAATAGAATCTTACAGTATCTAATGAAATCTTACAGTATCTAATGAAATCTAACAACATCTAACAATGTTTAACTTTCATTATATATATGATAATTATAATTTAACAATCATAATATACCTTTTTATTCTTTAGAAAATTATTTATGCCATTGTTCCATGTTTTAGAGCTTAGTTAATAGGATGTTATAGGTCTACCTAAATCAAATAATATCTAATAGCGTCTAATGATATCTAACAACGTCTAACAATATCTAACAACATCTAATTTTTATAATTGATATGATAATCCTAATTTAACACGATGATATGTTCCTAGGTTCTTTATATTATCGTTAAATAATTAATTAAAACTCATTTAATAGGATAGCGTCTAACGATGTCTAACATGATTTAATTATATCTAACAATGTCTAACATGATTTAATGATATCTAACAATGTGTAACTATCTAACAATATCTAACAACATCTAACAAAATTTACTAATTTCTAATTTTTATAATTAATATGATAATCCTAATTTTACATCGATAATATATTCTGAGGCTCCTTATAAAGTCGCTTATACCTTAAATACGTTAATTAAAACTCATTTAATAGGATTTAATTCAATTTATCTAAATCTAACAACATCTAATGACGTTTAATAGGATCTAACGAAATTTAACAATATTTAATAACATCTAACATATTTAACAGCATCTAATGATATCTAACAATGTCTAACATCATCCAATAAAATCTAACAATATCTAATAGCGTCTAATAGAATCTAAATTAAAATAATTAAATAAAAATAAAGATTAATTTAAATTAAATTTGATTAATATAAAATTATCAAAATTGTCTAAAATAATATTCTTAAAATTTTGTAAATTCAATAAGTTATTGATTTAAATAATTCATGCCTATGTTACTTACCTTTTTTAATTACTTTTAAATAATAAATATCTAAAATATTATAATAATAAAAATTATATTGCTCATATTATATTACTGTTAATAAGTGGGTTAAGTCTATAAAAAATTTCTGTAATAAAAATATGCAAGTTAAAATTTTAAATTAAATACATGTAAATATTTACTTACATTCAGATAAATACCATACCTATTTTTGAATATTTTAACTTGAAATAAATAATTGTTTTAACTTTAGTTTAAATGTTTAATTTATAACATTAATGTAATATATTGTATATATTATGAAATTTCTCAATAAAATGTTGCAACTTATTATTTAATATTAATTTTTATATAAATATCTAAAATATTATGATTATAAAAATCATAAATATCTAAATTATTATAATAATAAACAATCGCAGTTTTAACATCTTATTTTTAATTGCCTTTAAATCATAAATATCTAAAATATTATAATAATAAAAATTATACTCCTTTATTATATTACTATTAATTTGTGGATTCTGCATAAAATTTTTTAATAAAATGCATCTTTCTTTGACACATGAAGATGCCCTAATTTACAATGCCATAACTTGACTTCATTATAAGAAGAAGCATTCAAGGCCAGTGTATAGGACATGTAGATTAAAAATATTAAATTAAATAAAGTAAATATTTACTTAAATTCAAATAAATACCATGCTTATTTTCAAATATTTTAACTTGAAATAAATTACTGTTTTAACTTCAATTTAAATGTTTAATTTATAATTTAAATTGAATGTTTCACTTGAAAGACAATTTTTTACTCTCCCTTGTCTTTTGAATCCTCATCTTCTAAAACAGACAATCATAACTTACAAAAACAGACAGTTATAACTTACAAAAAATAGATAATTATAACTTACAAAACCAAGTGGGTTGGTTGGATTGAGGTTTTACAAAGTTAAGACTCAATCTGATATGTAACTACCCATACAAATAGATGAGTTGCACCTTTATATTTTCATAACCTAAATTACCATAATTATTCTATTTGTACTGTTATATTTTAGCAATTCTTTTATATCTGTTTATACCATCTTATCTATTTTACCTTTATTATCTTTATTTCTAATCATTACCCTATTATATTATTCTTCCATTTTTTAAAAAAATTTCTTCACTTTTTTCTACTTCTTACCAAACGCACCTTAATGCATCATTATCCTACTTTTTTTTAAAAATTTTAAATTTTCATAAAAATATGAGTCATAGTCTCTAATTAGTGTACTAATTTTACAATATTTTTCTTGAAATGCTCATTCCAATTTTTGCACACGTTGTGGTGTCCACCACCTGGGCATCATGGAGCGACAATTGTACAAATGTTAACATGAAACATGTGCATATTTTTTCTAAATTTCAAAAATTAACTTGGAGATTTCCCTCTTATAAAAAAAACTAGGAGATTTTGAGTTTTTTATTTTTCTTCTTACATAGTTTCTTCTTTTTATATTTCTATATATTTATTATAATTTCAACAAATAACATTGTTTTTAGAGATCTTTATGACATGTAAATTGGCAAGCACGTAGGCATTAGGGGTGCCCCAACACCAAATTGACTACAATCCTAAGAGGCTCGGTCAACATTTTTACGGACAAATGCTATTGTTATAGATATGGCTTGCTAAGTTACCTCAATAGGACTCACCTGGTTTGATTGGTGACTATTAAATGAGTAAGCATAATACTTTGAAAATTTTGACTGCTAAGTGACTCAACACTAAAAATTTGAAACCTTGATTGGTTCAAAGTCGAACGAGCTAGTAACTACCACCATCTTAATCCCATTTGACCAATTTCAAATTAACAGCAGATTGTATTGGTACATACTACAATTTTCAGTCATCTGAGCGGTCTACCTCATCACTTCCACCAACTCAATCGTTTCAGACCTTCAACAAATAACCAAATGCATGTCTCCAACTCCATGTTGGAGTAACTCCCAATTCAACACATTTGCAACCATAATTACCTTAACTTGTCAAACGTGCCAATGACAAACGGAGGAACATATGCAAAACTGACAATGGCATTGCTCAATTTATGAAAGGTGTATGCACAGAGCCGTCGTATGCACTTGGGTGTATTTCACCCATTTTTTAATTTTTTTAAAATTTCTTTCATGAAACTATTAATATAAGTATATTTAACATGTATATCAATTTTTACAAATTTTGGAGACTTTTAGATATTTTTTCAAATTTTTAAAAATTAGTGGCATTTTAGTAATTTTAAATTACTAAAAATGCCACTAATTTTTAAAAATTTGAAAAAATATCTAAAAGTTTTCAAAAATGGTAAAAATTGATACATATGTTAAATACACTTAGATTAATAGTTTTGTATGTTGGAAACATGTGAAAAATAAGCAAAGTCTATGTTTTGATGATTAACAAATCAATTTGAGTAAGTTTTGGTTACTAACATGTTTGTGAAAATGATTAAAGGTTATAAAAATGAAGAAAATGAAGCATGACAGGTCAAATCGACTTCCAGGTCGACTTAAGCATCGACTTAGGCCAAGTCGACTCCAGTAGCGACTTCAAAATGTCATTTTCGTCCAGCGTTGAAATCGGGGAGCCAAGCTGCCGAAGTCGCAAACGAAGTTGACTCCGCATACGACTTGGATGAAGTCGCAGACCAAGTCGACTTCAGCATCGACTTCAACCATGATTTTCTGTCCAGAGTTAAAATCAGGAATGAGAGATGCCGAAGTCGTATCCCAAGTTGACTCCGCATGCGACTTGGGTGAAGTCGCAGACCAAGTTGACTCCAGCTTCGACTTCAGACTGACAACATGCATTTTGAAGAGCTAAGTCGAAAACCAAGTCGACTCAATGCTCGACTTGAGTTAAATTGAAGACCAAGTAGACTCAAATATTCAACTTAGGCCAAATGAAGAACAAATCAAGTCCGGAGCAAGCAAAGTTGCATATTTTCATGGAGAATCTAGATCACACATTTGGACTTCTTTTATGCACTCCAAGACTCAAGGACTCAAGACTCAAGACATGGAATCAAATGTTGTAAGATAGAAGAATCATAAAGAGTCTTAAGTAATATAAAATGGTGGAAGAACAATCAAACATGAAGAAATTCAAGCAAGCAAGTCATTCCAAAGAATTTCAAGTTAAACTAGCAAAGCCGAGGAAGTGAAGTCGCACCCGAAGTCGACTTCACCTACGATTTGGGTCAAGTCGAGGACCAAGTCGACCTAGAATGGAACTTGAAGAAGTTGCAGACAGCCGAAGTTGCACCCGAAGTCGACTCCATCTGCGACTTGGGCGAAGTCGCACCCGAAGTCGACTCCACCTGCGACTTGGGTTACAACAGTCGGAAATTTTTCGAACGTTGGTGCATTAATTGCACGCCACCTACTTCCAAACGTTCGGATTCCCTCGCCATTTATATAAGGCATTCAATATGAACGTTGATAACTCGTATTTTTACGAGTTATCATGGCCCATTCCAGACTTAATTTGTGTGTTAGTTTGAGAGATTAGGCCTAATTTGCACTCTTTTAGCTTAATTTTCATCCGCTTTGCATTTTAGGAGTATTAATTAGTTTTTAAGCAATTTCAGCATTATGTAGGCATTTTTAGTCTATTTATTTTATTTTTCCATCTTTTGCAGGGAGGACAGGACACACGAAGGTAAAGCGGACGAGTTGAATGCAAGCTGAGGCATCCAGAGGCAGGGAGTTGGGGCCCAGGCGCCACCCTACACGCCTTAACCATTTGCAGCACACACAGCTGACATGAAGGAACAGTCCAGAGAGTTGGCGCCTAGGCGCCACTTCTCTATAGTAAACCCAAGTCAGAAGTCACAAATCAGGTGGTGCAGTCCAGGGAGTTGGCGCCTAGGCGCCAGTGCAAAAATTTCTAGGGTTCCAGAATGTGTCTAAACTACTCAGCACACAGAGAGTTGGTGCCTAGGCGCCAGATAGGGGCACCTAGGCGCTAATACGCATCCGTATGCGAATATTCCAGTGCGTAAGCTGCGCACAGAAGACTCTATATATAGTTCCTAGGGGTTCGCGCGCGAGAGGAAGAGGAGAGAGCCTGAGTACGAACTACAGTGCAAGAGAAAGTGGAAATCGAGATCAAAGCTCGGATTGAAGAAAGGAATCAAGTCCCGTTGGTGGAAACCGCCGGAAAACAGTTTTTCTTATTCTTTCCAATTTTCTTTCTCTGCACTATGGATACTTTTTATATGGATGTAGTGGTTGTTAAGATCATGTCTTTGAACTAAACCTCCATTAGATGGATAGTTAGGATGAATTGAATTCTAAACTATATTGTTTCTCGGTTCTTAGAATATTCAGGAATGAATATTTAAGCTTATATACATGGTTGTGTATGATTTACCTTTGCATGTGTGAGTATAATGCTTTTACAAGATTAGCTACCTTGTAAGATGATTTAATTGCTTGATTTACCCTCGGAAAAGGGAGATCTTTGCTAGATCCATGTGTAAAGCACAAGTTTCGACCTTTGTGTAAGGAGAGTTGTTTAACGGATAGGAATATACCATTAAACCCTGTGTAGTCATTATACAAATTACGAACTTATCAATTTCACTTTATTTAATGGCATGGGAACATAACACTTAAATAGGATGTAATTAGCTTTATATATTGTTAGAAGACATATATGAAGATACATGAACTTGGGCTAGTAAATTCATATGCAATCCGCTTAACGAAAACCAGAGCAATATAGTTTAGATTCAAGGGTTCCGATCTATCCATCTGCCATCTCTAATCAGTAAACTCGTTTTAGTATCCAGTAGTCTCATATCTCTACTCTAATTTTCCTTTGCAATTATTAGTTTAATAGGACCACAAACTCAGAATTTCACAACCCTCGAAAGCAGTTAAGCTGAATAATAATTCCGGTTAACAATTCCTCGTGGGAACGATACTCTACTCACTCTTTATTACTTAACACAGCACGTATATTTGCATAAATAGTGAGCAATTTAATAGACATATACGCAGCTCGTCAAACATGGAGGGTAGCTGAAAGATCATTGATTGAGCACAACTCTCATCTCTAAAAGCATTGAAGTGATCAAGCCAACATCTAGAAGAAGAACCTCGCTTTCAAACTGCTAAGAGCTACTCGTTGAATCTTTCAGACTGCATTACAAGTTCTTCTCTGTGCCAAATCTGCCTCTACACACCGGTAACGTGTAGAAATTTTCTTTTATTCTTTCTTGTTGTATTGAACTTGATTTAGTTTGGGTAACTAAGATCAAGAGTAAGCAAAGTAGTGTGTGATTGGGGTGGAACTCGTCACCTACTTGTGCTGTGTGTTGTTTATGCCCCTAGAGCTGAAATCTAGAAGAGAGCAGAGATTCTAGTTGTATTTGTGAAATACATAGTGGAACCCAAGTCACAAGAGGCGTGAGCTTGGAAGAGTGGAGTAGGAAAGGTTGCCCAAACCACTATAAAACCTTGTCTATTGATTTTTATTTCTGCTCCTACTATCTTATTGCTTTCCTTTTATTTCATTGAAGGGGATTGGACCAAACCGGGGTAAAGTTTTTGTTTAAGTTTAAAATTTTAATTACCCAATTCACCCCTCCCCTCTTGGGTATTTGCCATTAACTCGGGACCAACAAGTGGTATCAGAGCAGGTCTTTGAGTTTTACCAAAGAGATCTTTTGATATGGCATCCCAATCTACTTCCGTTCCCGCATTTGCCGAAGGTCAATCTTTTACTAGGCCACCATTGTTTGATGGGAACAATGGAAACTATATATGAAACAACTCATCATGGTTACAGATATGGACTCTTGGATTGTAATCCAAGACGGTGTAACTTTGCCTACTGATGAAAGAGCTTCCAAATGGACCGATGAGGAAGTAAAAACTGTTAAGAGCAACGCTAAAGCTATGAACTCACTGTTTTGTGCTCTTACCGCTTCCGAATATGATAGAGTATCCTCTTGTTTAACTGCAAAAGAGATATGGGATACATTAACATCTATCTATGAAGAAACTTCTCAAGTCCAAGGGACAAGGAGAAATATTTTGATTGGAGAATTGGAAAGCTTTAAAATGCTAGAAACAGAAAATATTTCTGAAATATTTGCTAGATTCTCTAAAATTACTAATGCTTTGAAAGGTCTTGGAAAAGCTATTTTTGAATCTGAACAGGTCATGAAAATCTTAAGAGCTCTACCGGAATCTTGGACTCCAAAGATTACTGCAATAGAAGAAGCCAAGGACCTAAACAAATTGAAGCTAGAAAACCTTATTAGCTTATTAATGTCACATGAGCTAATAAAGAAAAGAAATGAAGATCACCACAAAGGAAAAAGAGCAATTGCACTAAAAGTCACCCATAACTCGGATGAGTCCACCTCCTCATCTCACAATGATGATGAAGACATTATTCTACTTACTCGCAGATTTCGAAAGTTTGTGAGAAAAGAAAAGAACTTCAAAGATTTCAAAGAGAGACCTCGAAAAGAGAAGAAGAAGGAGGCTACAAAGTGTTATAGATGCGGCGGTATGGGACATATGCAAGCTCAATGTCCTACACCGGAAGAAAGATCAAATGATCATCAAGAAAGGAAGGAAAGATATGAAAGCGTAAAATTTCAAAGGCCCAAGGGAAGAGGAATGTACGTGAATGAAGAAACTTCATCAACAAGTAGCTCCTCAACCGATGCTTTTGAAGCGGAAAATTACGCAAGAATGTGCTGCATGGCGCGGATTGAGCAAGAAGAAACTTTGAACACAACGGAAGTTTTGGAAGAGCAAACCACCTTAACAAAATGTACAAGTAATGAAGAGGTAACTTCCAAATTTTTCTATTCTCAATCTACTCATTCTTCTATTCAAGAATGTCTCAAATGTGCTGAATTAGAGGAATTACAACATGCATATAATTCATTATATGAGAAAATCAAAAAACTAGGAAACAAGTTATCTTTAAAGAGACAACAATGTAATTCCATTATTATTGTAAATGAAAAACTAGCAAAAAGAACAACAAAACTGAAAGAAGAAAATGAACTACTTTTGAAAGAAGTGGAGAAATTGAAAAAGGAGAATGAATCCTTAAATGAATCATTAACTAAGTTCTCTAATCCAGGAGAGAATGTGAAAATATTTCTGAACATGACCTTTCAAATCAATAGAAGAGGTCTTGGATACTCCACATTTGAGCAAAGAGAAAGCTGCAAATCGAATGTGCAAATACTTGGGAAAAATCAAACCAAAATTGCACCTATTTTCATACCTAAAGGGAAACAAGTTGTTTGGACTAGAGGCCAATTTTTGAACCACAACATACTTGGAGGCCTACTCCTAGACTACCAATGGCTTGCAACTTTTGCAATAAGATGGGTCGCAAAATATATAGATGCAACTTTAAGAAATTGCATGACCATGGTGCAAAATTAGTTTGGGTTCCAAGAAACACAAGATTTGGGCTTTCAAAAATAGAACAACAAAAATTAAATCAGTTTACTAACCCAAGTGGACCCATAAAATGGGTACCAAAGAGAAGCTTTATTTGCTCATTTTTCAGGTATGTTTCAAGGCAAAGGCAAGCAACACTTGTTTCATGGATAGTGGTTGCTCAAGGCATATGACTGGAGAAAGAAGTTTATTTCATAAACTCAAGCCTTGCAACGATGGAACTGTTGCCTTTGGGAATAACGAGAAAGGTAAAATCAAAGGTAAAGGAAACATTTACAGTATTTCAAATGCATATATGGAAGATGTATTATTTGTTGAGTGACTCAAGCACAATTTAATGAGTATTAGCCAATTATGTGACAAAGGATACAAGGTTGTGTTTGAATCATCTATATGAAATGTATTTGATGGAGAACATATCATGTTTAACGGAAAAAGACATGGAAATGTATGTTTGGTTTCACTTGATGAACTTGATGGTCAATGTCTAATGGCCATTGACAATGATCCATGGGTTTGGCATAAGAGGCTTGGGCATGTAAACATGTCAAACATCAAGACCCTATGGAAAAAGAATTTGAAAGAAGGATTGCCAAAATTAAAATATGACAAAGATAAAATTTGTAGGGCATGTTAACTATCAAAACAACCTAAAATGTCTTTCTCTACCAAAAAGGAGATTTCCACCACTAGACCACTTGAATTGCTACACATGGATCTATATGAGCCATCCGACATTTTAACCATTGGTGGAAAGAAGTATGTGTTTGTAATAGTTGATGACTTTTCAAGATTCACATGGGTAATTCTCTTAGCTAGCAAAGATGAAGCCTTCTCTATGTTTGCAACTTTTGTAAACTTGGTGCAAAATGAAAAATAAAGTACTATTATGATCATTAGAAGTGATCATGATGGTGAGTTTGAAAATAAACGGTTCATAGAATTATGTAATGAAAAAGGAATTCACCACACATTTTCTGCACCAAGAACTCCACAACAAAATGGAGTGGTTGAAAGGAAAAATAGAACCATATAAGAGATAGCTAGAACAATGCTAAATGAGAGTAAATTATCCAAGAAATTTTGGGGTGAAGCTATAAGTACAGCTTGCCATGTGGTAAACTGAGTTACCATTAGAGCAATCTTGAAAAGGACCTCATATGAGCTATGGAAAGGTAGAAAATCAAATATTTCATATTTTCATGCCTTTTGTTATACATGTTATGTTTGAACAATGGAAAAACCAACTTGGAAAAACTCGATGCTAAGAGTGATGAGGTAATATTCGTTGGTTACTCATCAAATAGCAAAGCATATAGAGTCTTCAATAAAAGGAACCAAGTTGTAGAAGAGTCAATACATGTTGTTTTTGATGAATTTAACCCATGCTCCAAAAGAAAAGATGATTTAAGTGATGCAGATGATATCACAAGTAACCTTGAAAAATTGCATGTGGAGAAGCAAGAAGAATCCATGGAGGAAAGGGTAAGTGAAGGTAATAATTCCTATAAACCTCCAATTGATTTAAAGTTAAAAAATGACCATCCAATTGAGCAAGTTATAGGGAATATTTATGAAGATGTAAAAACTAGAAGGTCAAAACAAAATATTTGTGGACAATACGCCTTTGTATCCAAAATTGAACATCCACTATTGATCAAGCTCTTGATGATGAAAACTGGATCATAACAATGTAAGAAAAGCTAAACCAATTTGAAAGAAACCAAGTTTGACATCTTGTTCTAAGACCAAAGGACTGCACTGTCATCAGCACAAAATGGGTCTTTAGGAACAAATTAGATGAAAGTGGACTTGTGGTGAGAAACAAAGCTAGACTTGTAGCAAAAGGATACTCACAAGAAGAAGGAATAGACTTTGAGGAATCATATGCCCCGGTTGCTAGATTAGAGGTAATTCAGATTTTACTAGCTTTTGCATCTCACATGAACTTTAAGTTGTTTCAAATGGATGTTAAAAGTGCATTTTTGAATGGGTATATAAATGAAGAGGTGTATGTTGAACAACCACCTGGATTTAAGGAGAAAGATCAATCTAAATTTGTATACAAATTAACTAAAGTATTATATGGATTAAAACAAGCTCCAAGGGCTTGGTATGAAAGATTAAGAAAATTTCTGATTGATCATGACTTTCAAAAGGGAAAGGTAGACACCACTTTGTTTATCAAGTATAAAGAAAGAGACATTTTGATTATTCAAATTTATGTTGGTGATATTATTTTTGGTGCTACTAATGAGATTCTTTGTCAAGAATTTTTTGAGCTTATGCAGAAAGAATTTGAGATGAGTATGATGGGGGAGCTAAACTTCTTCCTTGGACTACAAATCAAGCAACTAAGTGAAGAGATCTTCATAAACCAGTCCAAGTATATCAAAGAAATGTTAAAGAAATTTGTCATGGAAAATAGCAAAGGGGCAAACACGCCTATGAGCTCAAGCATTAAAATTGACAAAGACGAGAAAGGCAAAACAGTTGATTTAAAGTTATAGAGAAGCATGATAGGATCTTTATTATATTTAACTACTTCTAGACCCGATAAACTGTTTAGTGTTTGTATGTGCTCTAGATTTCAATCATGTCCAAAAGAATCACACTTGGTAGCTGTAAAAAGAATTTTCAAATATTTAGTACATACTACCAACATAGGACTTTGGTATCCAAAGGGCTCTAATTTTGATCTAATCGGCTACTCGGATGCGGATTTTGCCGGTTACAAGGTAGATAGAAAAAGCACTAGTGGAAGATGTCAGTTTCTTGGGAACATGTTGGTTTCATGGTTTTCAAGAAAACAAACTAGTGTTGCTCTATCCACCGCGGAAGCCGAATATATTGCCGTCGGGAGCTGTTGTGCCTAATTGCTTTGGATGAAACAACAACTTAGGGACTATGGCATGAACTTTAAAGATATACCTATTAAATGTGATAATACTAGTGCAATATGTTTAACTAAAAATCCAGTATTACATTCTAGGACCAAGCATATAGACCTTAGACATCACTTTATTAGAGAACATGTAGAAAATCATGATATATGTTTGGAATATGTGGGAACAGAAGATCAAATTGCAGATATTTTTACCAAACCTCTAGCAAAAGAACCATTTTATAAAATTAGAAATGATATGGGAATGCTTGAATTAACTTAGAAAAGCACGAGCTGAGGGGGAGCACAGGTTCAGGGGGAGCAACCCTGTCATTCTCAAAGGATTAACCCGCTCCATCTCTATTTTTGATCAATTGACAAAAAGGGGGAGAAGAGATCGGGATTTGAGTCTCCGTTTTAAATGCTTGTATGAATGGTTTTAAGTCTTAAATGTTTGTATGTATGTTTTTAACTTGTGATTTATTGGAAGTGAAATATGCATGTTAAACTTCAAAATGCAAAAATAGTATGTTTTAAAGACATTAAAAGGTATACACTCAAATCGGTTTTGTCAATCATCAAAAAGAGGGAGATTGTTGGAAACATGTGGAAAATAAGCCAAGTTTATGTTTTGATGATTAACAAATCAATTTGAGTAAGTTTTGGTTACTAACATGTTTGTGAAGATGATTAAAGGATATACAAATGAAGAAAATGAAGCATGACAAGTCAAGTCGATTTCCAAGGCGACTCAGACTTCGACTTAGGCCAAGTTGATCCCCAAGTCGACTCAAAAAGCGACTTCAAAGCGCCGTTTTCGTCTAGAGTTGAAATCGAGGAGCAAAGCTGCCGAAGTCGCATCCCAAGTCGACTCCGCATGCGACTTGGGTGAAGTCGCAGACCAAGTCGATTCCAGCTTCGACTTTGAGGCGTCAATTTTGTCCAGAGTTGAAATCAAGAATGAGAGCTGCCGAAGTCGCAACCCAAGTCGACTCCGCATGCGACTTGGGTGAAGTCGCAGACCAAGTTGACTCCAGCTTCGACTTCGAGGCGTCAATTTTGTCCAGAGTTGAAATCAAGAACGAGAGCTGCCGAAGTAGCATCCCAAGTCGACTCCGCATGCGACTTGGGTGAAGTCGCAGACCAAGTCGACTCCAGCTTTGACTTCAGTGCGGAACTTGCAGAACAAGTTGACTTAATACTAGATTCAAGAGAAGATAAAGGCCAAGACGACTCAAACATTTAAATGAAGATCAAAGCAAACAGGGTTGCATGAATTCATCATTATGGACATCATTAGGCACTCTAAAATTCATCCGTATATTCAAGACTTCAAAGATTCAAAGTTTGCGAGTCACGAAGCTAAAAGGACATTAAGCTAGGATGATTATACCGAGTTGCAAAAAAATATAATAAAAGGAAGAACAACCAAACATGAAGAAATTCAAGCAAGCAAGGCATTCCAAAGAATTTCAAGTTAAACTAGCAAAGCCGAGGAAGTGAAGTCGCACCCGAAGTCGACTTCACCTACGACTTGGGTAAAGTCGAGGACCAAGTCGACCTAGAATGGAACTTGAAGAAGTTGCGGACAGCTGAAGTCGCACTCGAAGTCGACTCCATCTGCGACTTGGGCGAAGTCGCACCCGAACTCGACTGCACCTGCGACTTGGGTCTCAATGGTCGGAAATTTTTCGAACGTTGGCACATTAAATGCGTGCCACCTACTTCCAAATGTTTGGATTCCCTCACATTTATATAAGGCATTCAATATGAACGTGGAGGGTAGATGAAAGATCATTGATTGAGCACAACTCTCATCTCTAAGAGCATTAAAGTGATCAAGCCAACATCTAGAAGAAGAACCTCGCTTTCAAACTGCTAAGAGCTACTCGTTGAATCTTTCAGATTGCATTACAAGTTCTTCTCTGTGCCAAATCTGCCTCTACACACCGGTAACGTGTAGAAACTTTCTTTTATTCTTTCTTGTTGTATTGAACTTGATTTAGTTTGGGTAACTAAGATTAAGTTTAAGCAAAGTAGTGTGTGATTGGAGTGGAACTCGTCACCTACTTGTGTTGTGTGTTGTTTATGCCCCCTAGAGCTGGAATCTAGAAGAGAGCAGAGGATCTAGTTGTATTTGTGAAATACATAGTGGAACCCAAGTCACAAGAGGTGTGAGCTTAGAAGAGTAGAGTAGGAAAGGTTGCTCGAACCACTATAAAACCTAATCTATTGATTTTTATTTCTGCTCTTATTATCTTATTGCTTTCCTTTTATTTCATTGAAGGGGATTGGACCAAATTGGGGTAAAGTTTTTGTTTAAGTTTAAAATTTTAATTACCCAATTCACCCCTCCCCTATTGGGTATTTGCCATTAACTTGGGACCAACAGTGTAAAAAATATTTCAAAAAAAAATTAAAAAATGATTGTATGCACCCGGTGCATGCAAATTGCACCTCCTGTATGTAGTGGTGCCACAAGCAGCATAAAATCTAAAGCCCAAGAACACCCAAAAGGGAGATTGAAGAATAATGATGATAGCTACAAAAGGGACATACACATGTGTTGGTCTCGAGTTTATGGCTATTACCCAAGAGGGGAGGGGTGAATTGGGTATTTTGAAATTTTTACTTAAACATAAATTTCTCCCTTTTTAATTCAATCCCCTTAATGAAACAAATGAATAATATGGAGAGTAGTAAAAAGCAATAAAATCAGAAATGCAAACCACAACAGTAGGTAAGGGTTTGATAGTGGTTCGGACAACCTCCCCTACTCCACTCTTCCAAGCTCACACCCTTTATGACTTGGGTTCCACTATTGTATTATCAAATACAGCTAGAGCAACAGCTTTCTTCTAGATTCCAGCTCTAGGGGGCATATACAAATCACAGCACAAGTAGGTGATGAGTCCCACTCAAGTCACAATGCTACTTTGCTTTCACTTGGTTTAAAACACTAATATCAAACCAAGTATTAAATACTAGTAATGAATCAAATAAAGAAATCTATACTTTACAGATTGTGTAGGCAGGTTTCAGCTCATGGAAGAACTTGTAAAGGAGATGATTTGATCAGCGTTAGAGCATGCAGCAAGTTGGAGCTTAGTTCTTCACTTGAAAATTGTGTTGATCACTTAATGTTTGGAGAGGATGGTAGTTGGATCTCAGTAAATGCTTTCTCTAACCTTTAGCATGTTCACTTGAATGCTTATTTATAATAGTGGAGTAAATTCAAACGTTCGAATTTTTTTGACCGTTATGACTCAAGTCACATGTGAAGTCAACTTCGGATGCGACTTCACCCAAGTCGCATACTGGAGTCGACTTGGGGTGCGACTTCGGTCTCCAGCAAAAACTTCAAGTTCCACTTCAGGTAGACTTGGTCTAGGACTTGACCCAAGTCCTAGGTGAAGTCGACTTCGGGTGCAACTTCACTTTCTGTATGTGCTTGTTGGAACTTGGATTTCTTGAGAGTGATCTTGAATGCTTGCTATCCATCTTATATTGTTCTTCCACTGATATTCTTGATTTTGGAACTCAACATGAACATCTTTTCTTGGAGACTTTCTTTGATGTCATGAACTTAGAATAATTTGGTCTTGAAGTTCATAGATGTATCCTAATGATTATTTCTTGAGAAATATAAGGTTTGAATAATTAACTCTGTCACATATGCATGTCTGTACTGCATATTTCTTCATTCTGACTCAAGTCGAATATCCAGGTCGACTTAGGTTCCAACTTCACTTTAAGTCGCATGTGGAGTCGACCTGGGGATGCGACTTCACCCATGTCGCACATGGAGTCGACTTCGGGTGCGACTTCACCTATCTTGGATTCGAGTTTCAACGCTGGAAGGTTTGAGCATCTGAAGTCGATGGTGGAGTCGACTTGGGTTTGCCACTTCACTCAAGTCGCAGATGGAGTCGACTTGGACTTGCGACTTCACCTGTCTTGGATCCAAAATTTAGGGCTGGAAGGTTTTGCTTTCTCCAAGTCGATATTGAGGTCGACTTGGGTATCGACTTCACTCAAGTCGATAGCTGAGTCGACTTGGCTTTGCGACTTGGCCTGTCAGGTTTTGAATTTTAATTTTTTAGCCTTTAAACAATTTCAACAAATCATGTTAGTACCCAAAATATTCTCAAATTGAGTTGTTAATCATCAAAATACAGATTGTGCTTAATTTTCCATTGATTCCAACAATCTCCCCCTTTTTGATGATTAACAAAACCAATTTGAGTTATACCTTTCATTTACTTAGAACATTACCATTTTATCCTTGTTCTGGTACTTTAGAGCATACATGAGTCATTTGCATTGCATTTCAAAGTTAATGAAATCAACATACATATTTCATTGTCAACTATTGCAGACATATATTATTCAAAGCACAAATTATAGTCATTCAACCATTTCAATTCATTCAAAAGCAGTAGATTTTCATATATAACCAAACATTTTATACAATATAAAGCATTGAAATGCAAAATGTCCTATATGAGTACAAATTACCTATCCCATGAAAGTAAACTATCCTAAAAACTCCAAAAACTCAAAATTCTCTCTCCCTTTTTGTCAATGAATCAAAAAAGAGATAGGAAAATTGGGATTTAGTGAACTGGAAGGCAGATATAGGATAGGATAATCGATGAGTAGGTGGGGTAGGCCTGATGCGGGCAGATGAGTAAAAAGATGATAAGGGCTGACCTGTGGGTGTAACCTGCATAGACTCACTAACAAAAGGATCCAGATCAGGCATGGGTCGAACACGACTGCTCCCCGATGCAAGCTAATACTTAATAGTTCGTAGTTCTTGATCCATGCGGTCCTGACGAGAATGCATATCCATGATCGCTGTATGGATCCCGACCATCTAGGAGGTAAGCCTGTCCTCCATCTACTCCAAATGCTCCCGAATAGCATTAGCTGATGTGTCCCAAGTAGGCGAATGTGGACGCGGATCGGGAATCTAGGAGCCTCTAGGAGAGCATGACCCATGTGATTGGGGCGATGCAGGCGTTGCAGGCATGACAGGTGGTGGAGACGGGTGCCCGCGACTGTGGAGACGGAGGGGGCTGCTCCCCCTCAGGATGTGCATCTCCTGCTTCTCCTTGATCTGGTTGCCCTATTTGTTCCCGAATCCTCTTTGCCCGTAAATCCTCCACATTGATTTTTATTCTTTGCTAGAGGGCTTTGTTTATCGCATTAGTTGGCTTTAGGACTTCAAACGACTTGCCGTCGAGATCAATACCCATGTAGTACATTATTCTTGTGATCCAGGTTCCATATGGGAGCACGCCTTGCGAGTTGTCTTTCTTTGAGGCCAATGCTTCTAGCAACAATGCAGGCAAGCTAATTTTGACTTGGTTTTCCACTTTTCATAAAATTTTTGCCTCCTGTGGGTTTAGTTGGTTTCGGCCTCCTCCTTTTGGATAAATGCAATGAGCAATGAATAGCCTTAGAACCCTTAGCCTGGGAGATAAATCCATGTAATGAAGGAATTTGATTCCCGGGTGATATTTGTTACTCTTCGTCAACTGGTTGTACATTTGGGTAAGTGATAACCCCTCGGGAATCGGCTCCTCTTCTTCAGGAACATCCAACATATGTGCAATTCTGTGGATTGCATTATCCCTGTGATTTCCATTTTCAATACCCAAGTTTATCTCTTTTCCTTTCACAAAAGTCAGGTAATACTCCTAATCCCAAAGATAGTAGAATATTCAGGTCACATCAGGGTATACCTTGTCATCAGCTTTCAGAAGCCCAGTCCATCCCTAAAAATCGAGTAGCTCCTTTATACCAAACTCATAATCTCACAGGAATTTAAAATCAATAATCTTAGGTACAAATATCTTATGCTCGTAGAAGTGTCTGTAAAACTTGCTATGTTGCCGCTCTGTTTTGAAATAAGTGGTCGGCATCTTAAGGATCTATGCCTTCTGAGTCGGAGTGCCCTGTTTGTTTATAGCCAATAGCGTCTCGCTGCTAGACCTAGAATCGGAGCTATCATGTCGGGGCGCCGATGAGGATGGATTAGCCTCGCGGAAACGCACACGGTGTCCCGCAGATGCGAAGGCCTCCTCTCGGACCCTTTTGGATGGAGTACGTTGTCGGCGGGGTACACCCTCGCCTGTGTTTGATCTGGAAGGCCTGGATACGACCTGTTTGGAAAGCTTTGCGACTACTTTGGGTGCCATGAATTTATCTTGTAATGGGTTTTAAGATGGATTTACAAATGGGAATTTGAGAAATGAATTTCTAAATGGGATTTAGACATTGAAATGGAGATGAAAGAGCTGAGCTGGAATCTGTGAGATAATGCTTTAGAACGCTGGAAGAAGAGAGGGAGAGTCGGAAAGAGAGCTGTGAGAGATAGAGTTGGGAGAGGGACGAATCGGTGCTGGAAGTGAAGAAGAAAAGAGAAGAGAGGAAGGAAAAAGAGAAGAGAGTTGTGAGAAAGAGAAATCCGGAGCCGGCGGCCGCAAATGGCTGCCGGAGACGATGACAACTGTCGGACAGGGAGAAACTAAGAGAGAGAGAAAGAGAGAGAGAGCTGTGAGAGAGAGAGAGACAGATGTCTGAAACGAAAAAAATAGAGAGAAGAAGTTGCTGACAGAGAAAAAAAATCTGAGAATGCCTAAACTGAGAGAGGAGAAATGAGAATGGAAGCTCAGCAGTGCTGGAAAATGAAGAAGAAGAGAAAAAAGAAAGAAGAAAGAGGAAAGAAGAAGAAGAAGGCGCGCGGGAAAGCGAAGCGTCGTGCTGGAGTCGACTTGCCCTAACCGAAGTCGACTTTGCCCCATGCGGAGTCGACTTTGCCCCATCTGAAGTCGACTTTGCCCCATCTGAAGTCGACTTGGATTTTGTGGAGTCAACTTCGGCGAAGTCGACTTGGCTCTCCAGACTTGGTTTTTCTAAAATACTCCCCCTATCATGTTATGCTTTTAATCAAATTCAATCATACCCAAATCATTCCTAATTTTATAAAATGATTCTTTTGCTAAAGGTTTGGTAAAAATATTTACAATTTGGTCCTCTATTTTCACATATTCTAAATAAATATCATGATTTTCAACATGTTCACGAATGAAATGGTGTCTCACATCTATATGCTTAGTTCTAGAATGCAACACAGGATTTTTGGTCAAACATATTGCACTTATATTATCACATCTAATTGGAATATCCTGATAATCAACACCATAATCCCTAAGTTGTTGTTTCATCCAAAGTAATTGGGCACAACAAGTCCTCGCGGCTATATATTCGGCTTCCGTGGTAGATAGAGCAACACTAGTTTGTTTTCTTGAAAACCATGAAACCAACATGTTTCTAAGAAATTATCATGTTCCACTAGTGCTTTTTCTATCTACTTTGTAACCAGCAAAATCCGCATCCGAGTAGCCGACTAAATCAAACATTGACCCCTTTAGATACCATAGTCTAAATTAGTGGTATTTATCAAATATCTGAAAATTCTTTTTACAGCTATTAAATGTGATTCTTTAGGACATGATTGGAATCTAAAGCACATGCAAACACTAAATAGAATATTAGGTCTAGAAGTAGTTAAGTATAACAAAGATCCTATCATGCTTCTATACAATTTTTGTTTGATAGATTTACCCATTTCATCCTTGTCGATCTTGATGGTTGAACTCATTGGTGTGTTTGCGTCTTTGCTATTCTGCATACCGAACTTCTTTAACATCTCCTTGACATACTTGGACTGATTTATGAAGATCCCTTCTGCTTGTTGCTTAATTTGCAGTCCAAGGTAGAAGTTCAATTCTCCCATCATGCTCATTTCAAATTCACTCTGCATAATCTCAGAAAATTCTTGGCCCAGAGTTTCATTAGTAGCACCGAATATAATATCATCAACATAAATTTGAACAACTAAGATATCATTGTCTTTATACTTGATGAATAATGTTATATCAACCTTTCCTCTTTGAAAGTTATGATCAATCAAAAATTTGCTTAACCTTTCATACCAAGCTCGTGGAGCTTGTTTTAGTCCATATAAAGCTTTGGTTAATTTGTAAATATATTTTGATTGATCCTTTTTTTCAAAACCCGGAGGTTGTTCAACATAAACTTCCTCATTCAAGTATCCATTCAAAAATGCACTTTTCACATACATTTGAAGCAGTTTGAAATCCATGTGAGAAGAAAAAGCTAGTAAGATACGTATGACTTCTAATCTAGCTACAGGAGCATATGATTCTTCAAAATCTATTCCCTCTTCATGGGAATATCCTTTGACTACTAATCTGGCTTTGTTTCTCATCACAAGTCCACTTTCATCTAATTTGTTCCTAAATACCCATTTGGTACCAATAACCATGCAATCTTTGGGTCTAGAAACTAGATGCCATACATTATTTCTTTCAAATTGGTTTAGCTCTTCTTGCATTGCGGTGATCCAATTTTCATCACTAAGAGCTTGATCAATGGTTGTTGGTTCAATGTTTGACATAAAAGCGAATTCTTCATAGATATTGTGTCTTGATCTTCTAGTTTTTACTCCTTCATAGATATTACCAATGACTTGCTCAATTGGATGATCATTTTTGAATTTTAAATCAGTTGGAGGTTTGTAAGAATTATTACCTTTACTTACCCTTTCCTTCATGGAATTTTCTCGTTTTGCCTCGGCTTCTCCTTGTTACTCTTGTTGTTCCGCCTTTGGATTCTTTGATGCCTCATCTGCATCACTTAATTCATTCTCTTTTCTCGGAGTTTAGTTAAATTCATAAAAAACAACATGTATTGATTCTTCTACTATTTGATTTTTCTTGTTAAAGACTCTATATACTTTGCTATTTGATTAATAACCAAGGAAAATTTCTTCATCACTTTTAGCATCTAATTTTTCCAAGTTGGTCTTTCCATTATTTAGCACATAGCAAGTACATCCAAAGGCATGGAAATATGATATGTTTGGTTTTCTACCTTTCTAAAGTTCATATGGGGTCTTTTTCAAAATTGCTCTAATGGTAACTCAGTTTAATACATGACAAGTTGTACTTACAGCTTCACCTAAAAATCTTTTGGACAATTTACTCTCATTTAGCATAGTCCTAGTCATTTCTTGTATTGTCCAGTTTTTCCTTTCAATAACCCTATTTTATTGGGGGCTTCTTAGTGTAGAAAATGTATGGTGAATTTCTTTATCACTGCAAAACTCTATGAATCGTTTATTTTCAAATTCACCACCATGATCACTTCTAATAGAAATAATTGTATTTTATTTTTCATTTTGCACCAAATTTGAAAACGTGACAAACATAGAAAATGCTTCATCTTTGCTAGCTAAGAGTATTATCCATGTGAATCTTAAAAAAACATCAACAATTACAAATACATACTTTTTTCCACCAAGGGTTAAAATGTCTGATGACCCATAAAGATTCATATGTAAGAATTCAGGTGGCTTAGTCGTTGAAATTTTCTTTTTGGTGGAGAATGACATATTGGGTTGCTTGGATAATTGACAAGCCTTACAAATCTTATCATTATCATATTTAAGCTTTGGTAACCCTTCCACTAGGCTCTTTTTCCGCAAAGTTTTAATTTTTGACATATCGATATGCTCAAGCCTCTTATGCCATATCCAGGGATCATTTTTATGGCTATTAGACATTTTCCATCAAGTTCATCTAGGCAAACCAAATATACATTTTCATGTCTTTTGCCAGTAAAAACTATGTGATCATCATCAAATACATTGCATATAGAAGATTCAAATGCAACTTTATAACCTTTATCACATAATTGACTAATACTCATTAAGTTGTGTTTGAGTCCTTCAAAAAATAGCACATTCTCAATACATGCATTTGAAATTCCATAAACATTTTCTTTACCTTTGATTATACCTTTTTCATTGTTCCCAAAAGCAACCGTTCCTTCACTACACGTTTTGATCCTATGGAACAATCCTTTTTCTCTCGTCATGTGTCTTGAACAGCCACTATCTATAAATCACATGTTATTGACCTTTGCTCTAAGACAAACCTACAAAAATATAATCAATTGGAGCTTATCTTTTTGGTAGCCATAAACCATTTGGGTTAGTTAACCATTAAAATTTATGTTGATCTACCCTTGAAGGCATAAATCCAATGCTCTTAGGTACCCAAACCAGTTTTGCACCAAGGGCATGCAATTTTCTCAATTTACATTGATATACCTTGTGTCCCATCTTGTTGCAAAAGTTATAAGCTCCCAGGAGTCTTGGAGTAGGAAGCCATGTAGTAGTAGGTTTCCAAGTTGGTCTTTTGGTCCAAGCAATATGATTCATTTTTGGTTTAACATGGATGAGTTTTGCTTGGTTTTTATAAGTTTTGACTTGCTACTTTCTCCCTTCTCAAATGTGGAATACCCAAGTCCTCTCTTGTTATTTTAGGCGGTCATATTCAAAAATACTTTGACACTTTCCCCTTGATTAAAGAACTTAGCAAGTATTTCATTTAATGATTCATTTTTCTTTTTAAGTTTTTCCATCTCACTTATCAAGGTGTTCTTTTCGTTTGTCAAATGATCAACTTTTTCGGCAAGTTTTTCGTTCACAATAATTACTGCAACGCATTGTCTTTTCTTCATTGTGAACTTGTTTCCCAATTTTTTTATTTCCTCATATAATGAATCATAGGCTTGTTGTAGTTTTTCTAATTCAGCACATTTGAGGCAATCATTTGTGGAAGAGAAAATAGAGAACGACTTTGGCTTAGAGGTTACCTCTTCACTACTCGTGCAGTTTGTTGAAGTGGTTTGACCCTCCAAAATTTCTATTGCTGCAAGGCATAGGTTGAGATCTTCTTCCATTGTGGCCATGCAACAAATCCTTGTGTAATTTGCGGCCTCGTTTTCTTCATTTGAAGAGCTGCATATTGTGGATGTCTCCTCGTTGACGTACATGTCTCTTCCTTTAACCTTTTGAAATCTTCTATTTTCGCCTCGATCTTTCTTTTCTCTTTGCTCCTTTATTTGGTCTCTTCGGGTGTTGGGCATTGGGCTTGCATATGCCCCATACCACCACACCAGAAGCACATTGTAGCCTCCTTCTTTTTCTCCTTTGGATTTCTTTCTTTGAAGCTCTTGAAATTTCTCCCTTTTCTTACAAATTTTTTTAACTGTCTTGTAAGTAAGGAAATCTCCTCATCGTCGTCTTGAGAGGATGAGGTGGAGTCATCTGAAGCTTGTGTGGCTTTTAAGGCAATAGCTCTTTTGCCTTTGTGTTGCTCCTCATTTCTCCTCTTGATTAACTCATGTAACATGAGTGAGCTTATGAGATCTTCTAGCCGTAGCATGTTGAGGTCCTTTGCTTCCTCAATGACCGTGATATTTGGAGTCCAAGATTCGGGTAGCACTCTTAAGATTTTCATTACCTACTTAGATTCGAAAATAGCTTTTCCAAGCCTTTCAAGTCGTTAGTAATCTTAGAAAATCTAGCAAATATTTCTGAAATATTTTTAGTTTCAAGCATTTTAAAACTTTTTAACTCTCCAATAAAAATATTTCTTCTTGTCCCTTGGAATTGAGAGGTTCCCTTATAAATAGAAGTAAGAGTATCTCATATCCCTTTGGCAGTTTAGCATGAAGATACCCTATCGTATTCGGATGCCGTTAATGCACAATAGAGGGAATTCATGGCCTTTGCGTTGCTTTTAACAGTTCTTACTTCCTCCTCGGACCATGTGGAGGCTCTTTCATCAATAGGCAACAAAACACCATCTTGGATGGGAATCCAAGAATCTATATCCGTAGCCATGATTAATTATTTCATTCTCAACTTCCAATAACCGAAGTTAGTTCCATCAAATAGAGGCGGTCTTGTGAAAGATTGGCTTTCGACAAATACAGGGGTGGAAGTTGACTGGGATGCTATTTCAAAGATCTCTTTGGTTTAAACTCAAAGACCTGCTCTGATACCACTTGTTGGTCCCGAGTTTATGGCTATTACCCAAGAGGGGAGGGGTGAATTGGGTATTTTGAAATTTTTACTTAAACAAAAAATTTTTCCTTTTTAATTCAATCCCCTTAATGAAACAAATGAATAATATGGAGAGTAATAAAGCAATAAAATCAGAAATACAAACCACAGTAGTAGGTAAGGATTTTATAGTGGTTCGGGCAACCTCCCTTACTTCATTCTTCCAAGCTCACACCCTTTGTGACTTGGGTTCCACTATTATATTATCAAATACAGCTAGAGCAACAACTCTCTTCTAGATTCCAGCTCTAGAGGGCATATACAAATCACAACACAAGTAGGTGACGAGTCCCACTCAAGTCACAATGCTACTTTGCTTTCACTTCGTTTAAAACACCAATATCAAACCAAGTATCAAATACAAGTAATGAATCAAATAAAGAAATCTACACTTTACAGATTATGTAGGCAGGTTTCAGCTCGTGGAAGAACTTGTAAAGGAGATGATTTGATCAGTGTTAGAGCATGCAACAAGTTGGAGCTTAGTTCTTCACTTGAAACTTGTGTTGATCACTTAATGTTTGGAGAGGATGGTAGTTGGATCTCAGTAAATGCTTTCTCTAACCTCTAGCACGTTCACTTGAATGCTTATTTATAATGGTGGAGTAAATTCGAATGTTTGGAGGTAGGTGGCACGCATTTAATGCTCCAACGTTCGAATTTTTTCGACCATTGCGAACCAAGTCGCATGTGAAGTCAACTTCGGATGCGACTTCACCCAAGTCGCATACTGGAGTCGACTTGGGGTGCGACTTCGGTCTCCAGCAAAAACTTCAAGTTCCACTTCAGGTCGACTTGATCCAGGACTTGACCCAAGTCGTAGGTGAAGTAGACTTCGGGTGTGGCTTCACTTTCTGTATGCGCTTGTTGGAACTTGGATTTCTTGAGAGTGATCTTGAATGCTTGCTATCTATCTTATATTGTTCTTCCACTGATATTCTTGATTTTGGAACTCAACATGAACATCTTTTCTTGGAGACTTGCTTTGATGTCATGAACTTAGAATAATTTGGTCTTGAAGTTCATAGATGTATCCCAACGATTATTTCTCAAAGAAATATAAGGTCTTGAATGATTAACTCTGGCACATATGCATGTCCATACTACATATTTCTTCATTCTGACTCAAGTCGAATATCCGGGTCGACTTGGGTTCCAACTTCACTTCAAGTCGCATGTGGAGTCAACCTGGGGATGCGACTTCACCCAAGTCGCACATGGAGTCGACTTCAGGTGCGACTTCACCTATCTTGGATCCCAGTTTCAACGTTGGAAGGTTTGAGCATCTGAAGTCGATGGTGGAGTCGACTTGGGTCTGCGACTTCACCAAAGTCTCAGATGGAGTCGACTTGGACTTGCGACTTCACCTGTCTTGGATCCAAAATTCAACGCTGGAAGGTTTTGCTTTCTCCAAGTCGATCCTGAGGTCGACTTGGGTATCAACTTCACTCAAGTCGATAGCTGAGTCGACTTAGCTTTGCGACTTGGTCTGTCAGGTTCTGAATTTTAATTTTCTAGCCTTTAAAAAATTTCAACAAATCATGTTAATACCCAAAACTTTCTCAAATTGAGTTGTTAATCATCAAAACACAAATTGTGCTTAATTTTCCATTGATTCCATCAACATGGATTTCATCAATCAACAACTATATAATTCATAGAACTAAACTAAAAGTTGGGCACAACAGGCCACCAAATGGCCTCTATCCTGTATTTGAAGTTACACTAGTAGAATGTCTCAAAAATATGCAATACTTTAGCAGACATATATCATCCAGCGGGGGCACTTGTTCGGTGTTTGGAAGTTTATTAGCTGTTAGAGGGAGAGGCGTAAGCCTGAGAGAGGTATGGGAACATGATCACCATCTATGGCAGCTCATCTTCATGATATAGAAACAGGCCAAGACCAGACCTTGCACATGCTCTGCAAAAGGAAATCTCGTCTACTGCTGCTACAAGATCAGGATGGCCATCATCTAGGGATACTGATTGAATGCATTAACGACATGCCTACATCAACATGCAACAAAATGACAAAAGGTAGAATATGTTATTACAGAAATTGAGGGGCCTCAAATGATACTATCAACTATTGGAAGGTGCTGCCATTTGCATTTGGTAGAAGGGTTGAAGATTCCAAGAGGATTCCCTTGCTTGTAAATACTTATCACTATGAAAGAAATAATGAAATTTAATATCAAGTAAGTGTTAAAACATACTAGATATACATAAAGAAAGTTGTTTGAAGTGTTAAATTGATAAAATTCAATGATTTGCAAATTTTCATGGCCTTCAAAGTGCATTCTTAAGTTAAAATTTTTGTCATTTTGAGTACTAAAGTTGAACGGTTAAATGAAGTCCAAACAATATAAAAATTAGCACAAAGTAACCACGCTATATAGATTTTAAGATGGAGAAGACAATTTGTCAAAATAAAAGTAGCATAGCATTGAAAAAGCCACTGAACAGGGCCACTTGGTAGATATAGCAGAAAATTCAGTAGGGTGTTTGAACTATTTAATGAACTTAAAAAATTACAACACTTGGCATAAATAAAGTACTATATACAATTAAGAAATTCGCCAAGTTTTAGAGCAATTTGAGCTGAGAAAGATTTTCAAACAAGTATTTACCAAGATAGATCCTAATACTGTGCTAAATCTACGTACAAACTGAACTTTGAACTTTTGAACAATTTTCTGCATTGATTTCACTGTTTATGAATTGGAACATGCTCAGTTATGTATATAGGATGCTTTCGCAAAGTTTTAAGCAATTCAGAACTTGTTTATGGAAAGTTGATGTTCAAGTAACTAAAAATTCCATTTATAGAAGGTAAAATGGAATTTTTGATAAAATCACTATGGAATGGTATAAAACTAGTAAGAGCATATGTAATTATGCATACGTAGATGTTTAAGATGACTTTTACAAAATTTTACTTAATGTATTGCAAGTTGGGTATGAAACTCAATAGTTGGAGTTATCGGACTAAAGTGCCTATAAGTTAATTTAACTCCAACTTGCAATATGAAAATGGTAAAGCATACAACATGAAAATCCTGATTTGATGAAATATAAGTTCCACTCAACAAGTTGAGATGTATATGATTCTTTGGGAACCAGACCAAAAAGATGGTAAGAATTTAAATTTTTATATGAAATTAGAATGATTCAACATTAAACAATCAAAAAAATTCAACAACAAACCTAATTCAGCAGTATTCAGATGTTAAACCAAGTTGATAAAATCCAAAGCAGCCTTAAGAACAAGTTGGGATTCAAATTAACTTATCAAAAATTTGATGGTTCAAGAAAGGGAATTGAGAAAGCAACCAACCGACAAGAAATATACAAGACATGTCACCCTCAAAATGATGTTACTTGATAGGGGTAGTGATTAGGTACTAAAGACAATGTAGGTATAATCGATAAGATTATTGTACAGAAAGATATGAAAAAATGATTGTAAAGTAGGGTAGTTAGGTAATTAAGATGTCATATTATATAGAAAAGGGTGTAGAAAGTGGTGGGGGGAGAAATTTTTTCCCTTTTCCTTGGTGTCAAACGGTGCCAAAGTATAATAAAAGCAATGTTATTTTTTGAATTTAGGCAGTAACAGTGGATGAACTTCATGCATTACTCTTCTATGTGCAATTCATATTTTCAAATTTCAACTCAAATACTCTAATCTTTATATAAAAAATTGCCAAAATAATGTTAATTTTTTTAATTTAATCACTTAAAGAAGTGCTCAAAGTAAACCCCCACACCTCTCACCACCACTCCCCCTCTAGTCCTAGTATGTGCCCACACTACACAATATTCCACCCATTACCACTTGCCTCACCAGTGATTCATTATAAGAATCACAATTTAGACTTTGTCTGGGCACACTTAGCATTCAACATATTGGTCAATGGACTAGCGCTTTGTGGGAAGAAGTTTCTACTAACTTCTGCAACTAATATTTTGAAGCTCAAACTACCTTGAAGACCATGGAAAAGTGTTGTTGTAACCAAACATCTTTTTATTGTAGCTGTCAAACACACATGCCATTACCATAATGTGGCCAAATAAAATCCTTAAAGACCTCACTAGTCACCTCTATAATTAGTAAAAACACATCTACGACATAAGAAAAAAGGCTAGAATAAATCTAGAGGTGCTTTAATCCAAAGGTCTTGTTATAGATTCAGTGATCAGTCCAAAACCAAGCATGTAGAGCGTACATTTAACAATGGTAACACTCGAAATTGACTAAGTTTTGCATCTTAATGACCTTATTAGTAAATTAGTCAACAATGCACATGAAAGAGGACAACAATATGGCTCTTTCCCACAACATGATATTACAAGAATTGAATCTTGGTTTCCTCACGTGATCAATGTCAATTCAAGTAGAATGGGGTCCTAAGCATTATGCATAATGACAACCATGCTTTGCACGAGTGACAAATTGAGCAGCCAAGGAACGTTGATAGATGGATAGTGGTAATGTGATGATGTTGCAAGAAGAAAGTGATAGAAAGATAGTGCATAAGAAATTCAAGAGGAATGTAGGCATCACAACCAAGTAATATATGAGAAGATTAGAAGAAAATCAAATTTATGACAATTACCCGCATGGATGAAGCTAGTTGGATGGTTGAAAAGGACTTGCAGGTAACATGAGTAACAAAAAATGAGGTCTAGATTATGTGACACACTGACAGTAAATATTCGTACACCAAAACCAAATTGGAATAAAAAGGACATAAAGCATAGATGATTGTGATAATGATAATGATAAAATTTTTATTTCGGATTGAAAAAGGATCAGTCCATAGTGAAAACTCCTTCCGGGATTAGGTAAAAGTTAATTTCAGTAACTTATTCATTATGAGAGCTCACCTTGCGAGTTGTTGCCTTGATTTGAAGGATTCGAGTTCACATTAGGTGCCAATGTATTAGTTGGATCTGATAGAGATTTATTCTCCATTGAAACTATCTTCATAGGTATTTTTTGCAAGTAATTTGCCTGCAGGGAAGAACTATACAAATGGTTAAGCACCACATTTAATAGGTAGGGCTTGGTGAACTAGAGCATAACCTAATGGTATCACATCCAGTGTGCGTCCGTGGGAAACATTGAATCTAGAGGGAAACATTGTCCCCTTGTAATGATGTTAAAAAAAATTTAAAAAAAGTAAGGCTTAAAAAGAGTTTCAGACATATGCATTATGAAGACCAAGGGAAATTTTGTAGTTTTGAGCACTTTGTATAGCACATGGTGAAACATAGAAGCCATTTCCAAGGTTAACTGTGTGGATAGGAAATTTAAATGTGTAACAATTAATGGCCATCATAGTATAATATCTAAAAATTTCATTCAAATAAGAGACAATCTAAAAAACACCAAAAGAACAATAGGAAAATATGATGGATGAAAATAAGCAGCATCATAAAACACAAGAATTTTAATTCATATGATAGCAATCTCACAAATTTATTTCTAATCTTCAAATGAATAGCCATGATGAAGATGAAAAGGTTAAATTTTCAATCAAGACAAATGCACTATTAAGATCCAAAGAATAAACTCTTCTACGAGCAATTCCCAGTATATCCTATTTGATAAATTCCAACAAAAAGAATGCTCAAACTGCTGGCCAGTCCAGTAAATAAAAGCTCAATCCACGTGAATAAACCATTCTAGTGTCAATTCCTAACACATTCACATTCTATCAACACATTCTTGCAAATGAAAGCTCAAAACCACTCAATTCCACCCAACAAAATAGCATGGAATTTGCCAAAAGAATTTCTAACCATGCATATATGGAAACTGTAGCTTGTCTTTTGCATATTTCACAAAATACCCTCTAAGTTTATCCTTTTCGCCAGATAGTCCATGCCGTTAGCAGCCCAATTAAAATAGTGGTAGAGGAAAAGACATATTTCACAAAATACCCTCTAAGTTTATCCTTTTCGCCAGATAGTCCATGTCGTTAGCAGCCTAACTAAAATAGTGGTAGAGCCACTGAATTTTTTAAAATTAAAAATCCCCCTTAAAAATTAAATTTTTGAAAAATATAGTAAAAATAGTTCATTTTTACATGTTTGCACCCCCCAACAAAAAAATATACATATATCTACATATATATATATTTATGCCCCCTCAATGACAAATTGCCTTCCTCATCAAAGGTCCTAGATCCACCAATGCCATTAAAGGCAATGTCTATTTTGCAAAAAGCACAAACTTATGTTTAATTTTGAAATACACAAATCATGAGGTCTAATTTACAAAGATACAGAAAAATAAGTTACTAGTAGAGAATTTTAAACACAAAAAATAAATTTTTTTATCTTTATCTAATTAAAATATTATTAGTTATACTTAAAATCATAAAGTTTTGTGGCAGCTTAGGTTGGGTTGGGTAACTTGTTCTACTTGTAATCCTATTTGCACAAAACAAGCTACCTAATTGAAAAGCTCAACCTGATTCTGACTCCGTCTGAAACATAAATGGTAAGATTGACGAGGAAGGAGTCAAGAAATCTAGGGATTGCAAAAAGAAAAGAACCATTAATTTTGTTAACAATTTGATTGCATGGAGTGGGTTGATGACTAAATAATTTCAAATTCTGGCCAAGTTCAACTAGGATTCACCAACCCAAATCAGATTGTTGATCAACTTGAGCACTAACAGCACCGTTTCACTCATCCAAGGGTTTGATATACAGCTGACAGAATCCCAATTCACATTTGGTAGGATCCAGCAGACTTAAGGCCCGATTGGCCTAGCTTTGGCTCGTAGAGATTCTTTATAGCAAAGCCATTAGAACGAAGCCCCTTCGTTCACTTGAGAGTAAGTTAACATGAATATTCAAGGGAAGCGCTTCCCTAATTGCATCCAAACACTATTAAGTAGCCATGAAATCGCTGGCGGAGACTCCCACAGCACAGCTAAACAGACCTTTAATAGAAAACATCCTATTTGATTGCTCCAGCAAGAAGTTCCAGGCATATCAATCCCTTCATGATAAATTAAAGGAAAACAAACAAACAAAGAGGAAGAGGAAGAGTGGGAACAAGCATTAAAGAGTACCACTAGCTATGAAATATCTTAGCCCTTTCCTCAAGCCAAAAAGTGTAGAACAGAAGCAACTTCAACAACCCCCTTCCCCTTCCAGCTATCCCCCTCCCCAAAGGGCCAAAAACTACCCTCGTTCACCCAGTTAACAACTGCTAAAATAAATAAAAGCTAAGGACAATGTTTCCTGATACAGTGTACCAAAAGCCCTAGCTGCAAGAAGACAAACCTTGAAATAAAATCAAAACAAAGCATAAATTGGGCAACACCACCACCACAATTAGTATGATAGAACAATTTTGACGTGGAACCTTAAGATACCTTAGATAACAAAACATTAACAAGCAATCTCCATCTAAGTCATAAACTCTCGGCTAAAGCATCAACTGTGCTAATCTAACACCAGTAATTTTCTCCAATAACCCAAAAGAAAGAAAAATAAAGAAAAAGAAAAAAATAAAACCTTTAATGCATGTTAACCAAGCCAAATACTCTACAAACAGGGAAAAAGAAAAGTGTTGTTAACCAATTTCATAAACAAGGCACTTAGGAAATGCTAATATTCAAGTTTCTGAAATAGCATCTAAAATGTAAGTATGCTAACATGATAATCAATTTTTGGACATGGGAATGGACAATTGTTCTTTTTTGGTGCTTATTAGTATACATAGGATACAAAAAATTGTTACTCAGCTCAAAAAATTCACAAAAGCATCCATATAAATGGCATGAACCATACATGTAACATATCAGGTTCACTCTGTAATCCATAAGACACAAAGATAGTGGAAGGATGCGTAGGAACAAATTCACTTTTGCATGTGAAACAAATAAGAAATAGATAATAGAAGTTACTTGACTTGTGGCAGCAGTATAAATCTTCTCTTCAAATCTAACAGCAATTTTTTGCAGCTCAACTAAGCCATCTGGTCTAGTTATTGGCGAATGCTTCTTCAGAGTTTCCATTTTGTGGAAGCGAAAAGGAAATAATTTAACTCAAAAAAGTTATATCATGAGCATCCACATCCAAGAAAAAATTGAATCCTTTGACCAAGGGAGGTTGATTTTCTGCAATGGGCATATTTGATCCATCATCTATATTAATACATATAATTTAATCTAGTGCAGTCCACTACAAATGGGTCCCATTTGATCATAAAATCACAATCTATCCCACTCACCATGTGTAAACTATTTATTTTAGTAACATACCAATTTTTTTCCAAATTGGATATGTGTATAGGCCCCATATGAAAATGATAAAACCAATGTAATAAAAATAATTCAATATAAATAAAAATTTTAAATTTGTGTTTTCAACATCTAAAGGCTCTAAAACATAATTCTAACATAGATAAATAATTATATAAAATATTAATGTATTTAAATGCCACTAGATAAGGTCTCTCTCTCTCTCTCTGTGTATATATTTATATCCCCACTTCTATGTAACTAAGTTACACAGAAGCGATTCCATATAACTCCTCACAATTTTAAGAATTTGATACTTGATGAAAAATCCAATCTGTTTATTGCATTTAATATTATTTGTTTAATTATGGGATCGAGTTTCATCCAAATCAAATACTTCTATAGGCCATATTTGTGTAAAAATACATATTTATGTGCAATATATACATATATGCACCATAACTACGGTGCAGTCCAATTGCATTGGATAATTTCTCTCTCTCTCTCTCTCTCTATGTGTGTGTGTGTGTGTATGTATGTATGTATGTATAGGGTTCCATTTCGATTTCATGTAACCCTTTCAATTTTAAGAATTTGATACTTAATGAAAAACTCAATTCATTCATTGTATTTAAAATTATTTATTTAACTATGAGACTAAGTTTCATCCAAATCAAATATGTGCATAAGCCACATTTGTCTAAAAATATATATTTATTTGCAAATTATAGAAAAAGCTTTAGATTCATTTATATATGAAGAATAATGCAATAATACTTTATGGAATAATTTATCCACATTATAATTATATTTTAGATGGTTTAAACGTTTACAATTAAACCCTTAAAATTAATATTTAGAATAAGACCATTTGATTGTGTTGATTTTAAACATTTTTGCAAGGGGCACATCCACAGTAATATTATAAAAAACGAAAAGGTTTCCTCGACAATATAAAGAGTGAATTCCACATATAGCCACAAACTTTCAAAAATCACTCTCATACCCATGTATTTTACCTATATTTCGCTTATACTTAAGTTGCCAGTGACTGGTTAATTTAGTCGTTTGCTATAGGTGAAAGATAGAAATACCCCAACCATCTAATGCATCTGTCCTAAGTCCTCATTCAAACCCTAACTGAACATTTCTCCCTATCACTGCTCTTCTTCCTATCGCATGACCATTGTCTCATTCATCCGCATCAACCATCATGGACGACTCTGATAACACGTAAAAATACGAGTTATCATGGCCTATTTCAGACTATTTTTACGTGTTAGTCCAAGAGATTAGTTTTAGTTTGTATCCATTTAGCTAAATTTTCACTCGCTTTGCATTTTAGGAGAATTATGTAGTTTTTATGCATTTTTAGTTCATTTATTTAGTTTCATTCATTTTTACAGGAAGGACGGAGAATTACAGGCATGCGAGCGAGTCGAAGAATGAATAGAGCCAAGTGAAGAAGCAGGTAGGCTGGCACCCAGGCGCCGACCAGTGGCGCCTAGGTGCCACCCTACATGCCTAGTCAGAAGTTCCAACACTCACACAGGAAAATGCCTCCAGAGAGTTGGCACCCAAGCTCCACTTCACTAGCATACAGTGCATTCTGGGAAGTTTTCAAGTCACAAAGCTTACAGAGAGTTGGCGCCTAGGCGCCACTTCACTAACATGCAGAGTCATCCCAGAGAGTTTCTAAGTTACGCAGCTCTAGAGAGTTGGTGCCTAGGCGCCAATACGCATCCGTACGTGCGGGTTTTGTTGCGCAGGCTGTTATGTTTAAATAGAAACCTAGAGTTCCAGAGGCTGGAGAGAGGAGAGGAATGGAGAGAGCCGCTAGAGCAGCCGCATAGAGAGGGAAAAAGATTCATTTTTCATCACAAACGAAAGAGGAGATCCGATCTCGCTGGTGGAAGCTTCCGGGATTTAGTTCTTCTCTTTCTCATTCTCTTTCCTTTCTCTTTCCTTTCCTCTGTGTTCTTAGAGATGATTGTAACTTGATTTTAATGGGAATTGAAGTCATGTTAATGAGCTAAACCTTCTTATGGTAGGAGATATGTAGGATTTGAACTCATAGCTTATGATATTTGGTTTTCTTATGCTTGAATTGATAATACTGTTGTGCTGTGACTTGTGTTACTTGAGATTACCCTTATATATCATGCTTAATGCGTTTACAAGCTTTGCAACTTTGTGGATTGATTTAATATTCAGATTCATGCTTGGAAAAGTGAGATTTGAATAAGATCCATATATAAGGCTCGGGTATTCTAACTCATGTTGTGTTAGATATTAATATGGATAGGAATATACCTATTAACCCTGTGTAATCATGATTAGGTTATACGGTTATCAACCTTGTTTTACTTGTATGCATGGAAACATAGCACATAACTAAAACTTGGTTAGGTTTGTATGTGTTGGAAGACATATATGAATATGAATGAACCTAGATTAGTAATCTCTGCACAACTAATTTAATTAGGACCAAATGACATAACTATGATTCAATGACTTCATATTCCCACCTATTTTAATCATCTCAAGGAAATCTCGGCAATATCCACCCTACCTTGGTCATTTACTGTTTTCATAGTTTAGTTTAATTCAGTTCTTTGATACAACTGCTCCTTCATTTTACCAATTTACTTAGACAATTAATATTTAAGGTGCTAATCCGTTTAATACAATCCTCGTGGGAACAATACTCTACTCACTCTTTATTACTTGATCGGCATGTGTACTTGCGTTAAAACAAGCATTTTAATAGACATATACGCAGCTCGTCAAGTTTTTGACGCCGTTGCCGGGGACAAGATTATCATGCTCAAATATAGACTTTCGATCCACTTTCAAGTTGATAAATGATGGAATCAAGGAGTTTCAAGTTTATATTCATCATTCAAGACAAGACAATGTAGTTGGAGTGAGGTCCCGACCTCAATTTTTGGTGTCCGGCGCTAAGTTTCGCAAAAGAACATGTTCTAGCATATTGGGATCAGAGAAGTGGCGCTCCGGTGCCATGATCTGGTGCCCCGGCACCATATTTTTCAAGAAAATAACATATTGCAACTTTTGAGTCAGCAAGTCGGTGCCTAGGCCTCGATTTTTGGTGCTCGGCGCCACCCCCTGACTGCATAAAATAAAAACAGCAAAACACGAGTTTTCAGCATGCCAACTTCAACTGGCCATAACTTTTGATCCCGGAGGAGTTACGGGAGCTACCACATATCAACGGAAAGAATTTTTTGAGCCCGTCGAGATGAAAACCATGGTTTTCTTAGTTGACATCATTTTCAATATCAAATTTCTCCATCTTTGCATATTTTGGGCAATTGAAGTTCTACACAATTTGTTTTACTGCTTTTAGTGAATTACCAATTTTGTTACTTTAAATAAAAGGTGCGAAAGTGGGTGGTTTGAATTTTTCATATATTTGCAGGCATGTGGATGTGTTGCTTGTGGGTAACCTTTTTGGTTCAAGCTATTCCATTAATTTATTGTGGCTAAGAGTTTAAAGTAGTGGGGGAGGAGTTTATGGACTGCACTTGTGGTATCGATAATATGGCTTGAAACTTGAGTTGAATTGCCTAAGAAGAGTTGAGCTTGCAGTGCACTTTTCAATATTGTGCTGCTCATTCTTCCTTCTTCCTATTTGTGACATCGCTCTCAACTGCTCCCAACCAATGTGAGGCTGACCAACTTGAAAAATCTAATGACAGCACAAGCCCGATTTCTACAGCTGTCCAATCGGGCTATGGAGGCGCACTTTCAAAGACTCATGGAGGACCGACAGATTGATATGAAGGCTTTACCACCATTCCCATCGACACCTCCCGAGTTTCGAGCCTATTTTAGTAAATCTTCACATCAACCTGGTGAAGAAAGTGAGCGCGACGACGACGACTCCTCCGCATCAGACACCTAGAGGAGTACCTGTCCTTTCCATTTTATATTCTTTTTGTATTTATTTCTCGGTCTATAATCATGTAGGTTTCATGTAGTTGCATGCATTGAGGACAATGCATCCCTCAAGTTTGGGGCGTGTATAATTCCTTTTGGTGTGTTTTGATTCATATCTTGTATACATGTGTTAGATTGTATATCATGTCAAATTTTGTCTATGAAAATTATCTTATTTCAATCCATTTTGATGAAATATGTGCAAGGTTGAGAAAAACTTTAACTTGAAATCAATTTCATGAAAAATTGGAAATTCAGGCTAAGGACTATGTGTTAAGGAAATTTGCAAGTAAGAATGAATTGGACTAAATCTCATAGTACATTATTATAATTCAATTTTAATGCTAATCTTTTCAACTGAAATGATAAGAACTGAGTTAAACAAATGTTAACCATGTGCTTTAAGGGAATTAATAGTCTCAAAAATGGTAATACTTCACAAAAATTTCTTGCATGTTCAGTATCTCTACTAAGTTATCGGAATAATAAAAAGGGGGTGACTGACCTAAGCTGAGTAACCGGGACTTGGCATCAATAAATGTCAAGGTTCGCGTAAAAAGGCAAAGGAAAGTCATAGTAATAACGCTTTAAAAAGAAAACTCTCCTTAGATACCTTGAAATATGGTGAGGGGAGCCAAAAAAAATAAAAAAGAGATCTCCAAATATCCTGAAATATGGTGAGGAGAGTTTTGCAATAAGTTTGGGGGAGGAAAGAATGTGCAGTAAGGAAAAATGGAATCCAGTGAATGATTACCATGTTCTTTGACTAGTCAGTTCAGCTTAAACCTTGGTTCACCTATTTTGTATTGATCTTCTAACAATTTTCTTTTGATCAAGAGGAAGATTAGTATGCTTGAATTATTACTTTGTACTAGAATTACTATCATCTACATGTGACTTGGTTTGCGAATGAAAAATGAATATGCATGTCCTATTTTGAGAAATGGATGATTTTTCAAGTTAGATTATTCTTGATCGTGTTGAATAGAGAAATGGATTGATAGAAGCATAATGGGAAGTAGGTTAAATTGAGGGAGTCCAAATTCATTCATTCATTCATTCATTGTGTTTGCATGTGTTGCTCGAGGACTAGGAACATTTAAGTTTGGGGGTGTGATAACTCATAAAAATACGAGTTATCATGGCCTATTTCAGACTATTTTTGCGTATTAGTCCAAGAGATTAGGTTTAGTTCGCATCCATTTAGCTAAATTTTCACTCGCTTTGCATTTTAGGAGCATTATGTAGTTTTTATGCATTTTTAGTATAAATTAGGCATTTTTAGTTCATTTATTTAGTTTCATTCATTTTTACAGGAAGGACGGAGAATTAAAGGCATACGAGCGAGTCGAAGAATGAACAGAGCAAAGTGAAGAAGCAGGTAGGCTGGCGCCCAGGCGCCGACCAGTGGCGCCTAGGTGCCACCCTACATTCCTAGCTAGAAGTTCCAGCACTCACACTGGAAAATGCCTCCAGTGAGTTGGCACCCAGGCGCCACTTCACTAGCATACGGTGCATTCCGGGAAGTTTTCAAGTCACAAATGTTGGAAACAATGTTTAAAACAATAAAATTGACCAAATCTTGAGTTTTGATGATTAACAAGAACTAATTTTGAGTATATAAAAAGTACTAATGTGTTTGCTAAATTTTTAAGGAAAGCAAAGAGGTCAAGTCGATCTCCAAGTCGACTTAGACTTCGACTTGGGTGAAGTCGATCCCAAAGTCGACTCAAATATCGACTTGAGAATGAATCCCAAAAGGCAACAGGTGAAGTCGCAGGTCAAGTCGACTCCACTTGCGACTTGGGAAGCCAAGTCGCAGACGAAGTCGACTCCAGCATCGACTTGGAGTATCCAGAGCTGAAAAGTGGAAACGAACATAACGAAGTCGCAAACGAAGTCGACTCCAGGTGCGACTTGGGTGAAGTCGCAGGCCAGGTCGACTCCATCCACGACTTGAGATGTTCAAACTTTCAAAGATGCAGTTTTCAAGATATTCAAGAGGATTTATCACTCAAGTCCAAGGAATCAAGATGAAAAACAAATGAGTCAATTTCAAAGTTAAGAATCATGTTCTACATTCAAATCAAGTCTATCAAGCTCAAAGCAAATCTTCGAGCTAGCTTCCAAATGGAGTAAAATCCAAGTCATGAAGACCAAGTGAGTCCAAAGCAAAGCAAGGAACATACATATATTGTGCAAGGACTCAAAGCTTTCAAATGGTTTGCAAGATTCAAGACATTTCAAGAAGAACAAGGCATGTTTGCAATAGACCAAGCCAAGTCGCAACCCAAGTCGACTTCAGGATCGACTTGAGTTAAAGACTGAAAGCCAAGTCGACCCAAGTCTCAGACTTGAGTTTCTGAAGAACCCAAGTCGCAGGCCAAGTCGACTCCATGTACGACTTGGAAGCCAAGTCGCAGGCCAAGTCGACTTCATCTTCGACTTGGAGTATAACGGTCAAATTTTTGACCGTTGGAGTTCATTTATTGCACGCCAACCACTTCTACAACGTTCATATTTTCCTCAATCTATAAAAGGACATTCAAATGAACGTGAGAAAGAAAAAGTGACACTACTCTAAGGATCATAGAGAGAAAGGAAGTGCAAGAAAGACTTTCAAATCCCTTTTCTCCATATTTGAGTGTTTCAAAGGAAGAAAGAGTTTCAAACTGCAGGTTGCTTCAACGATCATCATCCCAGCTGTTTTTGATTTCTTCCTCGAGCTCAAAACTGCCTACACAAATCTGTAAAGTGTAGTTTTTTATTCATTTCTTTATTTGGTTGTATAAATCTTGATTTAGCTTGGGTAGCTAAGATCAAGTGTATGCAAAGTAGGGTGTGATTGGAGTGAGACTCATCACCTACTTGTGCAAGTGATTGTATATGCCCCCTAGAGCTTTGAATCTAGAAGAGAGCAAGTGGCTCTAGTTGTGTATGCCCCCTAGAGCTTTGAATCTAGAAGAGAGCGGTGACTCTAAGTGTATTCTTGGAATACATAGTGGAACCCAAGTCACAACGGAGTGTGAGCTTGGAAGAGTGGAGTAGGGAAGGTTTGCCCGAACCACTATAAATCTTGTGTTCTACTTATTTTTACTGCTTTATCTTATTTGCTCTCCATTCGCTTAAAAAGGGGATTAACTTATTCAAGGGGTTAAGATTTTTAAGTTTACCAAAGAAATTTTAAAGAACCCAATTCACCCCTCCCCTCTTGGGTTTAGCCATCAACTCGGGACCAACAACAAAGCTTACAGAGAGTTGGCGCCTAGGGCCGCTTCACTAACATGCGGAGTCATCCCAGAGAGTTTCTAAGTTACGCAGCACCAGAGAGTTGGCACCTAGGCGCCAATGCGCATTCGTACGCGCGGGTTTTGCTGCGCAGGCTGTTATGTTTAAATAGAAACCTAGAGTTTCAGAGGCTGGATAGAGGAGAGGCGTGGAGAGAGCTGCTAAAGCAGACGCACAGAGAAGGAAAAAGATCCGTTTTTCATCGCAAACGAAAGAGGAGATCCGATCTCGCTGGTGCAAGCTTTCGGGATTTAGTTCTTCTCTTTCTCATTCTCTTTCCTTTCTCTTTCCTTTCCTCTGTGTTCTTTGAGATGATTGTAACTTGATTTTAATGGGAATTGAAGTCATGTTAATGAGCTAAACCTTCTTATGGTGGGAGATATGTAGGATTTGAACTCATAGATTATGATATTTGGTTTTCTTATACATTAATTGATAATACTGTTGTGCTATGACTTGTGTTACCTGAGATTACTCTTATATATCATGCTTAATGCGTTTACAAGCTTTGCAACCTTGTGGATTGATTTAATATTCAGATTCATGCTTGGAAAAGTGGGATTTGAATAAGATCCATATATAAGGCACAGGTATTCTAACTCATGTTGTGTTAGATGTTAATATGGATAGAAAAATACCTATTAACCCTGTGTAATCATGATTAGGTTATATGGTTATCAACCTTGTTTTACTTGTATGCATGGAAACATAGCACATAACTAAAACTTGGTTAGGTTTGTATGTGTTGGAAAACATATATGAATATGAATGAACCTAGATTAGTAATCTCTACACAACTAACTTAATTAGGACCAAATGACATAACTATGATTCAATGAATTCATATTCCCACATCTTTTAATCATCTCAAGGCAATCTCGACAATATCCACCCTACCTTGGTCATCTACTGTTTTCATAGTTTAGTTTAATTCAGTTCTTTGATACAACTGCTCTTTCATTTTACCAATTTACTTAGACAATTAAGATTTAAGGTGGTAATCCGTTTAACACAATCCTCATAGGAATGATACTCTACTCACTCTTTATTACTTGATCGGCACGTATACTTGCGTTAAAACGAGCATTTTAATAGACACATATGCGGCTCGTCAAGTTTTTGGCGCCATTGCCGGGGACAGGATTATCATGATCAAATATGGACTTTCAATCCACTTTCAAGTTCTCGACCTCAATTTTTGGTGCCCGGCGCTAAGTTTCGCAAAAGAATATGTTCTAGCAAGTTGGGATCAGAGAAGTGGCACTCCGGTGCCATGATCCGGCGCCCCGGCGCCATATTTTTCAAGGAAATAACATGTTGCAACTTTTGAGTCAGCAAGTCGGTGCCTAGGCCTCAATTTTTGGCGCCCCGGCGCCACCCCCCTAACTGCATAAAATAAAAACAACAAAACACGAGTTTTCAGCATGATAACTTCAACTAGCCATAACTTTTGATCTCGGAGGAGTTACGGGAGCTACCACATATCAACGGAAAGCATTTTTTGAGCTTGTCGAGATGAAAACCATGGTTTTCTTTCTCTCTCTCTCTCTCTCTATATATATATATATATCTATATATACGGTCTTGCTTCTATGAAATTTTTTCTATATAACCTCCTCCATTTTTAAAATCTTGATGGTTGATGGAAATTCATTCCATCCATTGTATTTAGCATTCTTTTGTAGTATCTTGGAAACTCTTTAATTTTTTTTAAATTTCATTGTATATGGGTCCTATCTATAAATGTATAAAATCAACATAATAAAATAGTTTAATGCTAAAATATCAATTTTAAAGTAGTTTTTTCAACATCTAAACCATCTAAAATAACAACAATGTGTGAATAAATGATTCTATAAAGTATTATTACATTCTAATACATGTGTGAATGGATCTAAGCATTTTTCATAATTTATACGTGAATATATATTTTTGAGCAAATGTGGCTCATGCACATATTTAATTTGAACAAAATTTGGTCTCCTAAATAAAAATATGATGTTAAATACAATAAATGGATTAAATTTTAAATCAATTATCAATATCTTGAAAAATAAGAGAGTTACATGTGACCATGTACGCACACACACATGTATATGAGACCTGTTCCGGTGCAGTTGCAGTGTTGCAGTTGCCGAAAAATGGGCCCCACACATATTATAATGTAATGAAACTTTATACAATTATTTATCCATATTTAAATTTTATAGCAAACGGTTTACATGTTGAAAAAAACTACTTTAAAGTTGTTATTTACATTAAATTATTTTATTATGTTGAATTTGTACTATTCTCAGATAAGGTCCATACACATATCTAATAGGGATGAAAATTAGTATGATAGTAGAATACATCATTTTGAATACAATGGATGTAGTAGATTATAATTTTATGATCATTCAGAGCCCATTTTGATGCAACTGCACTATAATTATGGTGCAGTGTGCTACAATTGAATCTCTCTCTCTCTCTCTCTATATATATATATATATGGTCTCGTTTCTTTGAAACCCCCTTTCTATGTAATCCTTTTCTTTTTTAAAATCTTGATACTTGATGGAAAATCCACTTTATCCATTGTGTTTAACATCATTTCTAGTACTTTGAAAATCCTTTTATTTTTTTAATTTCACTATATATGTGTCCCATCTATGAAAGTGTAAAATCAACATAATAAAATGGTTCAACTTTAAAGTAGTTTTTTCAACATCTATATCATCTAAAATATCAATAATATGTGAATAAATGATCCTATAAAGTATTGTTACATTCTAATATATGTATGAATGGATCTAAGTGTTTTTTTATAATTTACATATGAATATAAATATTTTTTAAGCAAATGTGGCCCATGCACATACGTGATTTAGATGAAACTTGGATTCAAAGCAAAGAAAATGGTGTTAAATACAATAAATAGATTGAATTTTCCATCAAAGATCAATATCTTGAAATTTGAGAGGGTTACATGGGACCGCTTGTGGCTCCCCAACCCGAGACGTCACATCCTAAGTCTTACTCCAAGATCTTATCGATTGGTAAATGTGAATTAGGATTGTTGCCCTGATCACGCGGCAGGTTCTTAATTGGATCTCGTCCAAAAATTTTTTTGTTTCATTTCTTTATATTTTACTTCATTCACCTTACAAGCAACAATACACTTGTAATCAATTGCACATTTCATTCATAACAGCTCAACTTGCTCTTCTACAATAAGAGTCTTTTTGACTTAATTGTAACATTTTTATGCATACATACATACATCCAATCATCGGTTCACATAGAACTTAGAACGTAATTAAGTTCACATACATCAGCTTAAAACATTAAGGCATATCATTTTATACATCCTGTCTAAACATTTTTTTTTTGCCTACATTTGCATATCATCTCTTACCTTTCCTTAGATGCTCAGGTCTACGAGAGCTTCCCTGTACCTGTCTAAGGTTTGGAAAAACAAATGTGAGTGATAACTTAATAAGTAAGCATTTTGGGGCAAGACTTTCCCTTAAAATATTTTCGTAAACATCATGAACACCTTTTTACCTGAGGACATTTGTATGTCCTAAAACATTGTCATATAATCCTTTGTTCATGAGGACAATTCTATGTCCTAGAACATTTTCATAAACATCTATTCTTAAAACCATTTACAAGCCATGCCTGGGCTTGTTAAGGCAATGTTGGTCCCGAGTTAATGGCAAAACCCAAGAGGGGAGGGGTGAATTGGGTTCTTATAAAATTCTTCGGTAAATTAAAACTTAACCCCTTGAAAGCTTAATCCCCTTGATTAAAACAAATAGAGAGCAATGAAATAGTGAAGGCAATAAGGTAAACAGTAGGCAAGATATATAGTGGTTCGGGCAACCTCTCCCTACTCCACTCTTCCAAGCTCACATACCGTTGTGACTTGGGTTCCACTATGTATTCCGCGAATACACTTAGAGACTCCGCTCTCTTCTAGATTCCAGCTCTAGGGAGCATACTCAAACAGAGCCTATGCTCTCTTCTAGATTCTAGCTCTAGGCGGCTTGTACACTTGATACAAGTAGGTGATGAGTTCAACTCCAATCACAACTCTACTTGCAACGTCTTGGTTTGTTACAATATACTCAAACCAAGACCAATAACAAAGAGTAATGAAAATAAGGAAGATCTACACTTTACAGAGTTGTGTAGGCAAGATTGAGCTTGAGGAAGAACTTGTAAAAGCAACCGGTTGTATGTCGTTGAAGCTGCTTACAACTTGAAGCTCTTTCTTCCTTTGAAAATGTATAGATCACTCAAATTTAGAGAAAAGCAAATGGGAGATCTTGTTTGCACTTATTTTCTCTCTTTAGACAATGTAAAATGTGTGTATTCTCATTTGCTTGAGTGTCTATTTATAGAATGGGGAAGATTTGAACATTATAGAAGTGGTTGGCGCGCAATAAATGTTCCAACGTTTAAAAATTCGAACGTTGGTTCCCCAAGTCGCAGGTGGAGTCGACTTCGTCTGCGACTTGGCTTCCCAAGTCGCAACTGGAGTCGACTTCGTTTGCGACTTCAGTTCCAAGTCTGAGATTAGGTCGACTTGGTTTCAGACTTGACCTCAAGTCGATCTTGGAGTCGACTTGGGTTGCGACTTGACCTGTTCTTGTGCTGAAATTTGTTTGGTCCTTGCTTGATTTCTTCTAGCTTGCTTAGCTTTCCTTCTTGAATCATTTACTTCTGAAATGGCTTCTAATATTTGCAAAACTCCTTGAAGAACTTGACTTAGTTGCTTTTGATAGTAGTCTTCATGACTTGAACTTCTTCATCTTCAACTACGTTCGAAGTTGTGCCTTGGACTTGAGAGACTTGAGTTGATAGTGAGCTTATACCCTTGATTTGGACTTGAAAAATCCCAAGTTGATCTTGAAAATGAGCTTGAGTTTGTATTTTGGAAATTGAAGAACTCAAGTCGATCTCGGGGTCGACTTCATCTGCGACTTCACCCAAGTCGCACCTGGAGGCGACTTCGTCTGCGACTTCGGCATTTTTGTGCCCCAAAATCAGCTCTGGAGTGTTTTTCTCGTCTCAAGTCGATGTTGGAGTCGACTTCGTTTGCGACTTGGCTACCCAAGTCGCAAGTGGAGTCGACTTGGCCTGCGACTTCACCTGCTTTTCTTTCCATTTTGAATTTTGCTGTGTGGTCTGTTTTGGAGTCGAATATGGAGTCGACTTTGGGATCGACTTCACCCTAAGTCGAAGTCCAAGTCGACTTGGATATCGACTTGGCTAATTCATTCCTTAAATCATTAAGCAAAATCATCAGTAATCACCTTATACTCAATTTTAACTTTGTTAATCATCAAAACTCATGCTTTGGTCAATTTTGTTTTGCTTTAAACATTGTTTCCAACAGGCAAAACATATGCGTTTTACCCTCTTTAATTAATTTTCTTTGGTCTTGTGTGAACATTTATAATGTTTCAAGACATTTACTTAAAATCTTCTTTTGCCAGTGGGCGTTGTTACGTCCAAAATAGTTTTCATCATAAATTCCTTTAGCCAAGGGATATTTGATGTCCCAAAACATCTTTGACATAAATTTTCTTCGACAATGGACATTTATATGTCCTAAAACATTCTTCTACATAAATCCTTTTGGAAACGGACATTCATATGTTTTAAAATATTTTCCACATAAACTCTTCGGCAAAGGACATTCTCATGTCCATAAACAGTTTTCATTTAAGCACTTTAGCATTGGACATTCTCATGTCCATAAACACTTTCCATTTAAATCCTTTTCATAATCCCCATCTTGGGGCTTGTTTATAGCAAACAAGACATAAAATACATAATCCATTTTCATAAAAATATTTGCATAGAAAATATTTCCTTTCATCCTTGTTATTTACACTTTTTGTGTAAAACACCCTATTATGGCTCATAAAATCCCATGTAGGATAACTTTTCATATAAACGCTATTATGTCCTAATCCTTGGGGTTTTCAAAAGCAAAACATATGCAAATGCATTTCTCCCAATCCAGTAGTGATACTTAACAAGTGATCGTTCTACTTTTTGGAAGAGAATCCATCATTAACAGCACGCTAACCAGTCGGCTGTTCCTTTATCTTCTCCCATCTCAGGGAGGGTGCCGCTGGCCTTCTGCCATCCCTTACAACTTGGCCATATGTAGAGTGGGCCTCGGTCCATCTCCGACTGGCTCTACAATGACCTATTTCTTGTATTGGTATACCATACATTAACATAATAAATGTTCATATGCTAGCATGATCTCATAAAACATCATAGACCATAGTCTGTGTGGTTTAAAGTATCACATACCGCAGCCCGTGTCTTTTTAAACCATCTTGAAAAATATCACAGACCGAAGTCTGTATCTTTTTAAATCATTTTGAAACAAAGAACATTACGGACCGCAGTCCGTGTCAACTTGTAAAGTGAGCGCACCCACTTTAACAAGTTATCATTTGAAATCTAATTTTAGGATGACCTTCCTTAAATTTTTTGAGAAATATTTTGAGTAAAATATTTTGATAAGCATTTGAGATGTTTGAGAAAACAATAGATCTTAAAATCTTTATGATAACGAAACTTCAAAGCTTTTGAATTTTCAAGAATAAACCACGTATTTTCCTAGCATTTTCTTGGTTTCAATTTTAGGGCCTTTTGCTCACAAAGGTTATGCAATTGTACCAGCCCTTTTTCAACCACCCTGATATCAAATTCTTATCCATATATCTATCTTGCCATTTTTACATAAAGAGGGGCTTGCATAGCCTTTTGCAATCCATTTTAGCAACCCGAAATCAAACCATTTTATGAAATCAACTTATCGGATTGGTCATCCTTAAACCCCTTTTAACAACATCCATATAAACATTTTTCAAGACATTCTCAACATATTTCCTTATTTAAAGGAAATCAAAACTTTTCTAATATCATTTCAAACATATGGACTATGTCCAAATTATCGTTTATGTTTAAATGTCATAGCATAGAAATCAAATCCCTTTTTAAAATCAACATTATAAAGAACTTGCTTAAAATTCCATCGGCATAAAGCATGAAATCCTTAAGAAACAACGTCATGAAGAATTCACCTATTTGTAAGTAAATTCCTAAATCCATCAACATAAAGCATTCCCAATCTTTGGCAACACTTGTGATAAAATAATTATCTTAAAAAGTGTCGTTTGCTTTCCATGAAGCAAACCTTGAGGCTTTCCATTAAAGCTATCATTTTCCGAAACTTATGAATTTTCATTAAAGCCATCATTTTCAAAACTCGTGCTTGCCCATTTGTCAAAACATCATCATAAACATTCTCAATCATGTCAACACATAGAAAGAAAATAATATTTTGGAAAGTTTACTTGCTTACCTGAGATAGCCTTAACCTCGTTCTTCCATACTTTTCCTCGCCTTTACCTAGATAAATGAAAATGACATTTCATTTATATGCATCAAATTCAAATGTTGGCATCCCTTAGGGTTTTCCAACCTACAGAAATCCATTTAGATTTTCGTTAAACTAACTTAACCCACTTGCCTTTCAAGTTGGGTGTCTATTTTTCAATTCTCACATTGGTATAAGTTGTGCTTCCATAACATCCTTTCCATTTAAAATCTACTTCTAATAGGTTAAACCCTTGTAATCACTTATGATATTTATTTATCTCCCATTGTAAGTTAAATTCCATCCCAAAAATTTGAAATTTAACATTTATTTTGATTTATTCCTCAATCTGTCCACAATGCTGAAATTAGACACACTGATCTCTCAAATTTTTGAATCATAATCAAATCAAGAAATTTAAATCTAAAATTTCTATCATATCTTAATAACTACATGAGCTAATCAAAATAAATATTTCCAGCACAACATATGAAGTATTTATATTTATTTTAGTATTTTTACTCTGCTGGATAAAAGCATCAATTTTCAGATGATTCAAATCACGTTAATTATTAGGTATATTTATGCCTTTCAAAAATAAATTTTTATTTTTTTCAAGTGTTATTCATGATATCTTCCATGTCATATAAAATTTCAGCTCAAAATTACTATTAGAAACAATGTTTAAAACAAAACAAAATTGACCAAAGCTTAAGTTTTGATGATTAACAAAGGCTAATTTGAGTATATTAAAGAGTACTAATGAGTTTGCTCAATGATTAAGGAACTGAAATAGCCAAGTCGATCCCCAAGTCGACTTGGACTTCGACTTAGGGTGAAGTCGATCCCAAAGTCGACTCCACTATCGACTTGACTTTGAACCTCAAAGGAAAAATCAGAAATGGAAGAGTAGCAGGTGAAGTCGTAGGCTAAGTCGACTCCACTTGCGACTTGGGAAGCCAAGTCGCACACGAAGTCGACCTCACTATCGACTTCAGTCGAGAAAAACTGTCCAGACCTGATTTTGGGGCACAAAGCTGCCCAAGTCGCAGGCCAAGTCGACTCCAGGTGCGACTTGGGTGAAGTCGCAGACAAGGTCGACTCCATCCTCGACATGAGAAGTTCAGACTTCAAAATGCAGTTCCAAGCCCATTCCAAGAACCTACTTGATCTTTATCAAGATCCAAATCAAGAAGCAAAGACTATTCTCAAAGATAACTTGAGTTTCACTCAAGTTCAAAGTAAGAAAACATGTTCAAGATCAAATCAAGTCTATCAAGTCCTAAAGATCAAATGACTCCAAAGCAAAGCAAGGTACATGAATCTGTTTTACAAGAATCAAACTCTCCAAAGATTCATGAGGTTTAAGCCTATCCAAGATAAACCAAAAACAAGAACTTCAATATTAACAAGATCTACAAGTATGAGGAATCATCCAGAATGAAAAATTCAAAGGAAGAAAGCCAAGCATGATGAAGCAGATCAAATGAAGATCAAAGCATTTTTAGCAAAGGCCGAGCCAAGTCGCAACCCAAGTCGACTCCAGGATCGACTTGAGTTGAAGTCTGAGGCCAAGTCGACCCAAGACTCAGACTTGGGAATCTGAAGAACTGGAGTCGCACACGAGGTCGACTCCAGGTGCGACTTGGAAGCCAAGTCGCAGGCCAAGTCGACTCCATTTTCGACTTGGAAAATAACGTTCGAATTTTTGAACGTTGGAGATCATTTATTGCGCGCCAACCACCTCTACAACGTTCAAATCTTCCTCACTCTATAAAAGGACACTCAAATGAACGTGAACAAAAAAAGACAAGACACTCATATACACATCACAAAGTCCAAAGAGAGAAAAGAAGTGCAAGAAAGTGTTTCCATTTCCTTTTCTCCATTTTTGAGTGGTCCATATACATTCAAAGGAAGAAAGAGCTTCAAGTTGCAAGCTGCTTCATCGATACTCATCCAAGCTGCTTCTAATTTCTTCCTCGAGCTCAACCTGCCTACACATATCTGTAAAGTGTAGTTTTTCTTATTTCAAAGTCTTGTTGTATTAACCTTGATTTAGCTTGGGTAGCTAAGATCAAGCGTATGCAAAGTAGTGTGATTGGAGTGTGACTCATCACCTACTTGTGCAGTGTGTTGTTTATGCCCCCTAGAGCTAGAATCTAGAAGAGAGCATAGGCTCTAAGTTGTATATGCCCCCTAGAGCTTGAATCTAGAAGAGAGCAGAGACTCTAAGTGTATTCGAGGAATACATAGTGGAACCCAAGTCACAACGGAGTGTGAGCTTGGAAGAGTGGAGTAGGGAAGGTTTGCCCGAACCACTATAAATCTTATCTTCTGCTTCCTTTTACTGCTTTATCTTAATTGCTCTCTATTTGCTTTCAAAAGGGGATTAATCGTTCAAGGGGTTAAGATTTTTAATTTACCAAAGAATTTTTTAAAGAACCCAATTCACCCCTCCCCTCTTGGGTTTAGCCATCAACTCGGGACCAACAATTACTTGTATAAAAATAATTAAAAAATCATTTGGTGCAGTTGATCTTGACACCTCTTCAACCCTGTTCAGGTTGATTTTTTTAGATTTTTAATTTACAACCTGCTTATTCTTTTGAGTTGAAAATTCGGTCGTTACTTAAGAACCCTATCATGAGTTCTCATATAAATTTTTATGCTAAAAATAATTTATTTACAATTTTTTTATATTTTTCTTTTCTATTCTAGATTCAATACATATGAACATATCTATGAGACTCATTTCACCCTTATAAGTATTAACACATAATCTATATGAGGGTTTGGTTTGTTTAATCATTCATCAAGTATTCGGGGAGATATTTACCCATGAATTTAATATTTATAACCTTCTTTACATGAATCATCAATGAAACATGATTTTGGTTAATGTATATGAATCAAAAACGCATAATACTCACCCAAATTAAACATGAACATGGGTAAGCCTTGTCGAATCATTTTCCCTTCATTTCTTCTTCCTTTTCCTCCTTTCTTGGCCTGCTTGGGATGACCCTAGCTGCTGCCCTTTTGTGGAGAAAATTTTCTCTCCCTCCCTCCCTCTCTCTCTCTCTCTCTCTCTCTCTCTCTCTCTCTCTTTTGTTGGAACGTCCCCTTGCTGCCTACTTTCCTCCTTATTTCCTCCTTTCTTTCTGCCCAAGAAACCCCTTTCTATTATTTTTTTCTATTTTATAATTTTTAAATACCAAAAATATACCCATATGGACGTCCCATGTGCTCCCCATCATATACATCATTTCTGATTTTTGGGGCCCACGTTTGCTGCATCATTTGAGGGTAAATTAATGCCCTCTTATCCCTTAATGTGTTGGCCAATTATCACCCAAGTAAAATGCATAATTATCATATAAGAAAAATCATCAAATGTGAGCTAAATCTAGTCCATATAGCTATCCCCTTGGAGACGTCCACATGTCAGGGTCTTACAGTAATTTTTTGCCACAAAATTCAACCCAATTTAATGTCCATTACTCACCCTAGCTATCTAGATTAATTACATGCAGATTTTTCATTTTTTAAAAATCAAAAAATCAAGCCAAATCAAGCTAGGGCGTCACCACCATGTGCCACCTCATCTAAGCCCCCTTTAGCTACACCTTAGGCATTTAAATCCAAACATTTAAGCCCTGTATTTTTCATGGATTTTAGCATTAAAAAAATCCAAAAATTCTAACTCAAAACACCTCCATTTGACACCTCTCATGGGCATTAAACGAAGTCATTAAACCCATTGCTTTTTAATAAATGCTATGGTGCTTTTGGGTGCACAAAGTCAAAGCTACTCATCTTTTTTCGATTAAGCATATTCCCATGGTAATTAGCTTAATCTAATCCTTCTATAGCGTTAATCTCATAATTGTATTCACCTGTTTCAAGTTTCATCTCAATACGACTTTTTAATGTCAAGTTATGATCATTTGAAATTAACCTTTGCGTATGAGATGAAAATAAATAATAATCATCTTAATCCAATCCATCCATAAGGTCGAGACCATAGTCATGAGCTTATCTTTCAAATTTCATCTCAATCCGCCTTATAGGCGTCAAGTTATGAATTTTCTACATTTTCCAACATAATTCCATAATTATCATTCTAATTTTTATTAATTAGATCATGAAAATTAAAATAATTATTCATGCCACATTAGCATTTCCTAATCCTCATTAAGCCCCTTTAGTCATATTGACTCACATTGGGCTATGACGATTAATCTTAATCACCATTCTTAATCACAACCCTAATTGCAAAAATTTACCAAATCATAAAAATCATTCATAAATCAACCAAATCATACATAATTCATGCTTATATGCTAAATGCATATATATGAGCCCTACTTGGGTCTGGGTATCACACGCTTTTATGTAACCTAGTTACATAGAAGCGGGGCCATATAACCTCTTCAAAAGCTAAGATTTTGATCATTCATGGAAAATCTAATTTATTCATTATATTAACATCATTTGTTTATCCAGGGGATCAAGTTTCATCCCAATCAAGTATGTTTATGGGTCACATTTGTTAGAAACTGTATATATTCATGTGCAAACTATGAAAAATGTTAAAATATCGATTTTAAAGTAGTATTTTCAACATCTAAACCATCTAAAATATCATTTCTATGTGAATAAATAATTGTATAAAATATTATTACATTCTAATGTATGTGTAAATAGATCTAAATATTTTTCATAATTTACACATGAATATATACATTTTTGAACAAATATGGCCCATAAACATGCTTGATTGGGATGAAACTTGGTCTCCTAGAAAAAAATGATATTAAATACAATGAACGGATTAGATTTTCCATTAAGGATCAAAATCATAGACTTTTGAGGGGTTACATGCGTCCGCTTCTATGTAACCAGATTACATAGAAGTGAGACTATATATATATGAGTTATATTCAAGTGCAATGCAACTGTATCGTAATTACAGTGCAGTTGCCCCAAAATGGGCCTCACATGATCATAAAATTATAATTTACTTAAATTATATTTAGAATGATGTATTTTATTACTATACCAATTTTCATCCCAATTGGAGGTGTGTGGACACTATCTGAAAATGGTACAAATTCAACATAATAAAATAGTTTAATATCAATAACAACTTTAAAGTAATTTTTTCAACATATAAACCATTTGCCATAAAATTTATATATGGATAAATGATTGAACAAAGTTTTATTGCATTCATATATGTTTCTGGCCTATTTTTTGCCAAATGTTGTGAAACCCCAACCTAAGTAAGATTCAATGTGTGCATTGAACATGTACATGTGACTTATATATGTTAATTAACTGGAATTTTTGGATGATTTTAGAATTTTATAATATTTTGAATTAAGGCCCGAAGTGAGTTGGTATGACCCGAGGGGCTTAATGATGATTTAACGGTGACAAGGTGTCATGAATAATCATGTTAATTACCATGATTTAATTTATGGAGATTCAAGAGTAATTATGGAATTAAGATGAAAAATGATAAAAAATTCATAACTTTACGCCTACAAGGCGGATTTCGATGAAATTTGAAAGGTAAGCTCACGACGGTGGGCCCAATATTATGAATGGATTGGATTAAGGGGATCATGATGAGATTAGGGTGATAATTAGTTATTTTTATTCCCAAATCCAAAAGATAAATTCAAGTGGTCATAACTTAACGTAGAAACGTCGGTTTGAGATGAAATTTGAAACGATGGAATAAAATTATGAAATCTATGAGATGAATGGAATGGATTAATCTAATTATGATGGGAAGTTGGTTTCTTGGAGAACAAGTAACAAGTTTCTTAAGAGCTAAGTAAAGAAGGGCAATTGTGGACAAGTGGACGGTCAAGATGTGAGCTGATTTTTACATTTTCAAAAATGGTGAAAATGTATTTTACTTGGCTGTAAAATGTCCAGCACATTAAGGGGGATAAGAGGGCATTAAATGGCTGTAGAAAATGCAGCAATAAGTGGGGCCCACAGCTGGAAAAATCCAGCTCTACAAAGGCATTGCACGTTCACATGATTTGGGCATTTTTTCTAAGTGCTGAAATTCTTCTCCCCCAAGGCAGCCTCACGTCCAGCTCTAGACCAGTAAGGAGGAAGGAAAAAGAAGAAAAAAGAAAGGGGAAAAGGAGGGATTACCCATTTAATCAAGTAAGTATATGATTATCTTGATTTTATGCCTCAAATCTAGAAGTTTTATGATGTTGTAAACTAAAATATGAACGGGATAGTAAATGGATGACTGTTAGCTTGAAATTTTTTTGAAAGAATCATTATGGGGTAATTAAGGAACGAACAATTTTTTAGATTAAAAGAATAATCCAGTTGCAAATTAAAAATCCAAGAAAATCAACCTGAATAGGGTTGTACGGGTGGCAGGATCAGCTGCACCAAAGGATTTTTCATAATTTTTATAAAAGGAATTTTTGGCTGAAAATTTACAGAATATATAAAAGATATTTAGTATCATAGTACTAAAATAAAAATTAAGTTTTTATAGGTATAAATATACCCCATAATTAACGTCGTTCAGGCTGTCTGAAAATGGATTCTGCTGTCCAGCAAGGTAAAAATACCAAAATAAATAGAAATACTAAATATTTTATGCTGGAAATATTTATTTTGGTTAAATAATGTAGTTATTAAGGTATGGTATAAATTTCAGATCAAAACTACTTGATTTGATATTAATTCAAGATTTCGACATTTCAGTACGCCTGATTTCAGCATATGTGGATAGTTGGAGGAAAAATCAAAAAGAAATATGAAACTTATGTAGAAACGATCCAAATTGATATATATGTTAATAACCTAAATTTGGGTTAGGAAAATTTGGATTAATTTCTGAAAATTCGGATTTATAAATCTGCTTAGGGTTATGTGTCAAAAGACGCGTTAAATGGGTGAAAAATGGGTTCCAACGTTGCTGTTTTGGAAACCTATAATTAGTGGATTTAAATTCCATAAAAATACCATAATTAAAGTGGTAATTAAGGATAATTATCATGATATGATATGGATTAAATTTCTGACTTGGAAAATTTTATGAAATGCCTCATATATGTGTTGCCAAATGGGCATATGTGAAAGGATAGACATGCATAAGTGGTAAATGACCTAAGTAAATTGATTTTGTGTAAAAATGCATGAAAATATGATAAATTCTGTGAATATATTTCTGTTTATAATTGCATGATGTTAATCTCAAATTTTGGGATTTAATTAATGAGGCTTAAGGCGACAACGGGTGCTTAAAATGAGCACCGATGTGTGAATTTTGGAAAAGGAGTGAAAAATGGCTTAAGGAAGGTAATGAGCCATTAAATGATAATTATTGAATTATTATTATGTGATTGAATGATTAACCTACTTATGAGATTAAACATGTTATGTATTAGCCTATGTAATGCACAAGTATGTACTATACAGGCGTAACGACTTGAAAAGTCGAAGGAATTATGTATGTTAATGAAAATGGATTGGAAAACTGAGTTGAATGCAAGCAAAGGAAATATATGAATGTTATATCATTCTTATATGTATAGGCAAAGGCAAAGGGATAAGCGAAACGGAAAGCTTAGCAAGCGAGGTAAGCAAGCAGTTTTCTAAATGATTTTGGTTTTCATTACAAGATGTTTAAGGATGGTCATGTGAAACCCCAATCTTAAACACGTATAAAACCCTAGGGTCGTAAACCCTAGGTAATGTATTAATGAAATATATATATTCACGAAATATGAAATTATGAGGGAGTAGATGTTAAAATAATTAATTATGAAATTCGGATGAATAGTGCACGTGAATAGTGAAACGTGAATAGTAAATGTGGGATTAAGGAATATGTTAAGTTAATCACTTTGGATTGACTTAATCATAAAAGACGAAAAAGGAAGCTTCCCACAAAGGACAAAATAGCGACTTATTTATTTATTTAATATTTTCGGATTTTTGATGGATTTTTGAAGTAACATGAAGAAAAATTCATATCTTACAATCCGGACATCGGATTGAGATGAAATTTTGTATGGATGGCCAAAATATGATGATGAACATGATGAGTGGTCCAAGATTGATCAAAAATCATGAATTAAGGGTCAATATTAAACGTCATTTGAAGATCAAAAAGTAGCTTTACTTTTTCATTAATTAGTATTTGACTTTGGATTAATTTTAATTAATTAAATGGATAAATAATTAATGAAAATCTGCTATGGCTTCTGGAGCTTGGACTTTTGGGGCCAAATCCAATGGTCCAAATCCATCATTATCAAAAATCAATGGCTAAGATTGAATTAGCCTAAAATAATTGATTTAATAAATAAAAAAATTATAAAAAATAGGGCAGCCAAAGGGGAGGCGTGAACAGTAGCTAGGGTGGCTGCACATGGCTCAAAGCACCTTTTGGAAATTAGAAAAATATACATTTACAATTTAATACCTCAAGCAAGGGGGGTAAAATCCAATTTGATGAAAAATCAAAAAAGTATAAATAGGGGGCATGGGGTGAACGAAAAAAGCACTCAAACCCAGCTCCAGTTGAGCATTTTTTCACCCCCACCACGTTTTAGCCTTGAGGAGAAAGAAGAGGAGGAAGTTAGAGAGAGTAAGTGAGAGAAAAAGTGGGATATCTCCACTTCGGGTAAGCAATTTCTTTCCAAATTTCTTTTGAATGTTAAGTAGGGTAAAATCATGCTTATATAATTCCTAATCATGAGAAAATAAGTAAAGTTATAATGCTTAATTGGAATCATGCCGAAACATCGAAAATTTGGAGCAAAGATGGAGCATTCGGGAAGATAGCATATGATATGTGGAAATAATGCTCCAAATTTGATAAATGATGATTTGGGATGTATGATTATGATAAATATGATATTGGAATGATGATATATTAATTTCATGATTTTTGGAATTAAGGATTATGCTTAAGTGAATTTATGTTGATTTTTAGTAGATGGAAAAAATATTTTTTTTCATCGAGTAAATGATGATAAAATCAAAATGTATGAAATGTCCTATGATATACTAGACATAAGGTATGTCATGGTATTTTTTATTTTTGGAAAAAATATCAATTTTTAGAACCCGTGAACAGTAACCACGTCTCTGTGAACAGTAACCTCGGATGAACAGTGATTTTGGGAAAAAGTTGAGATTTATTTTTATATTTTATGAGAATATATGGATGAAATTTTCAAAGGATTTATGGATAAAAATCCATATAAATGAGTAATGACTAAGTACCTTTATACTATTAACCTCTATGGAAATGAGGTAATAGATAATTATAAAGCATGCATGGAAGTACACTAAGACATGATATGATATAGATAAAATATCATTTTTCCTTGTATAGGAAAAGGAAAGGAAATGGTGGAGGACACAGACTGAGGAGGTAAGCAAGCAAGCTTATTGAAATGTTATTTTATTGTTTCATTGTAAGAAAGCAATCCTTTTGAAAATGATGATTTGTAAGCAAGCAAACCCTTTTGAAAACGTGGTTTTATTCTCAAGTATTTATGAAACGTGTTTAAGGGTGGCCATTCCTATAATGTTTTGAAATGATGAATGTTTATGAGTTTTTATGAAAAGTCATGACGGCATATTGATATCATGTGATGTTCATGGACATGTGCACATGTATGATGTATAAGGAAGAGGCTTTGGTGGAGGTAGAAAGCGGATCAGAGGGTCCCCCTTCACTATTGCCGAGTCGTATGGGCTGTGTGCCGACGGCGTCCTCCCCAGAGTTGGAGGCAAAGGAATGTTATGTGTGAATGAAACGCATTGCATTTTCATACATGGATTGAAAAGAAAAGCATGGATTTGAAATGATGTTTTTAAATGAATTGTGCAAATAATTCTCTACATGAGAATGACAAGCCACCGGGTGTAAGAGGTATATAATGCCGGGATAATCAAAAGTCATGCATGTAGGAACCATGTAGGCATCAAGAGGAAGAGAGGTTCCCCTTGATGAGGCCAAGTCGGAGACAGCCGGCGTATTGCAGCATGCTATGTGAGATGTTCCCTGGGCTAGCGTACCCACACACGAAGGTTTATGTCAGGAATGGAAAGAAAGTATTTGCACACATGGATTTGAAAAGATATTTTTAAGGGATGGTGCAAATAATTCTCTACATGAGAATGACAAGTCACCTAGTGCAAGAGGTATATAATGCCAGGAAAAATCAAAAGTCATGCATGTAGGAACCATGTAGGCCTCAAGAGGAAGAGAGGTTCCTCTTGATGAGGCCAAGTCGGAGACAGCCGGCGTATTGGACCATGTTATGTGAGATGTTCCCTGAGCTAGCGTACCCGCACACGAAGGTTTATGTCAGGAGTGGAAAGGAAGCATTTGCACATCCAATGTTTATGAAAAGGTTTCTATTCCATTGATAGTTGATCACTTGCTAAGTGTCTCCGATCCAATGGAGAGAAATGCATTTACAAATGGTTTACATGAAAGGTTTTTATGAATGATTTATGAAAGGTTTCAAAAAATGTTTTACGAAAAGGTTTCTATTCCGTTGGTAGTTGATCACTTGATAAGTGTCTTCTATCGAATGGAGAGGAATGCATTTAAAATAAAAAATACTTGCTTATTGAGTTTCGACTCATGTTTCGTTTTCCCAACCTCAGACAGGTGTAGGGAAAGCCAAGAGATGAAGAGCATGAGTTGCTAAAGGAAAAGAGGAATCTACAAAGGTTAGTAGATTTTTGTATGAATAGATTCCCTAATGGGATATGATGAAAAAGGACATAGGTTGTATGAAATTGTGAAGTTATGAAGAATATGAGAAGTTGATGATTTATGATGTTATGGATAAGTCCCTTATGAATGATGATGATATATGTTTATGTGATGAAAGAAAAAGAAATGAAAAAAAAAAATTTGGGTCTGATGCCACAGAAATTGGTATCAGTGCAAGGATTTGTAAATAGGCGGGTGAAGGAGAAAATAAATGATGTTGAAAGGATAAGTTTGATACCACAGAAGATGGTATCAAAGCAAGGATTGGTAAATAGGCGTGGAAATAGAAAAGTTATGGATGATAGGAAAGGTGTAATACCACAGAAATTGGTATTAGAATATGAATTTATGGATATGCAAAGATAATATCTAGATCTATATGATGTTATTTGATGATTGATGATCAATGATTGATAATATGATAAGATGAAAATTGCGCAGCAGAAGCGTGATGGAAAATGATAGGTTTCGGGACGAAACCTATTGTAAGGGGGGAGGATTGTGAAACCCCAATCTTAAACACGTATAAAACCCTAGGGTCGTAAACCCTAGGTAATGTATTAATGAAATATATATATTCACGAAATATGAAATTATGAGGGAGTAGATGTTAAAATAATTAATTATGAAATTCGGATGAATAGTGCACGTGAATAGTGAAACGTGAATAGTAAATGTGGGATTAAGGAATATGTTAAGTTAATCACTTTGGATTGACTTAATCATAAAAGACGAAAAAGGAAGCTTCCCACAAAGGACAAAATAGCGACTTTTTTATTTATTTAATATTTTCGGATTTTTGATGGATTTTTGAAGTAACATGAAGAAAAATTCATATCTTACAATCCGGACATCGGATTGAGATGAAATTTTGTATGGATGGCCAAAATATGATGATGAACATGATGAGTGGTCCAAGATTGATCAAAAATCATGAATTAAGGGTCAATATTAAACATCATTTGAAGATCAAAAAGTAGCTTTACTTTTTCATTAATTAGTATTTGACTTTGGATTAATTTTAATTAATTAAATGGATAAATAATTAATGAAAAGCTGCTATGGCTGCTGGAGCTTGGACTTTTGGGGCCAAATCCAATGGTCCAAATCCATCATTATCAAAAATCAATGGCTAAGATTGAATTAGCCTAAAATAATTGATTTAATAAATAAAAAAATTATAAAAAATAGGGCAGCCATAGGGGAGGAGTGAACAGTAGCTAGGGTGGCTGCACATGGCTCAAAACACCTTTTGGAAATTAGAAAAACATACATTTACAATTTAATACCTCAAGCAAGGGGGGGTAAAATCCAATTTGATGAAAAATCAAAAAAGTATAAATAGGGGGCATGGGGTGAACGAAAAAAGCACTCGAACCCAGCTCCATTTGAGCATTTTTTCACCCCCACCACGTTTTAGCCTTGAGGAGAAAGAAGAGGAGGAAGTTAGAGAGAGTAAGTGAGAGAAAAAGTGGGATATCTCCACTTCGGGTAAGCAATTTCTTTCCAAATTTTTTTTGAATGTTAAGTAGGGTAAAATAATGCTTAGATAATGCCTAATCATGAGAAAATAAGTAAAGTTATAATGCTTAATTGGAATCATGCTGAAACATCAAAAATTTGGAGCAAAGATGGAGCATTCGGGAAGATAGCATATGATATGTGGAAATAATGCTGCAAATTTGATAAATGATGATTTGGGATGTATGATTATGATAAATATCATGTTGGAATGATGATATATTAATTTTATGATTTTTGGAATTAAGGATTATGCTTAAGTGAATTTATGTTGATTTTTAGTAGATGGAAAAAATAATTTTTTTCATCGAGTAAATGATGATAAAATCAAAATGTATGAAATGTCCTATGATATACTAGACATAAGGTATGTCATGGTAACAGTAATTGCTACAGTACCCATGAACAGTAAACAGCGTGATTTTGGGAAAAAGTTGAGATTTATTTTTATATTTTATGAGGATATATGGATGAAATTTTCAAAGGATTTATGGATAAAAATCCATATAAATTAGTAATGACTAAGTACCTTTATACTATTAACCTCTATGGAAATGAGGTAATGGATAATTATAAAGATGCATGGAAGTACACTAAGACATGATATAATATAGATAAAATATCATTTTTCCTTGTATAGGAAAAGGAAAGGAAATGGTGGAGGACACGGACTGAGGAGGTAAGCAAGCAAGCTTTTTAAAATATTATTTTATTGTTTCATTGTAAGAAAGCAATCCTTTTGAAAATGATGATTTGTAAGCAAGCAAACCATTTTGAAAACGTGGTTTTATTCTCAAGTATTTATGAAATGTGTATAAGGGTGGCCATTCCTATAATGTTTTGACATGATGAATGTTTATGAGTTTTTAAGAAAAGTCATGCCGGCATATGGATATCATGTGATGTTCATGGACATGTGCACATGTATGATGTATAAGGAAGAGGCTTTGGTGGAGGTAGAAAGCGGATCAGAGGGTCCCCCTTCACTAATGCCGAGTCGTATGGGCTGTGTGCCGACGGCGTCCTCCCAAGAGGTGGAGGCAAAGGAATGTTATGTGTGAATGAAATGCATTGCATTTTCATACATGGATTGAAAAAAAAAGCATGGATTTGAAATGATATTTTTAAATAAATGGTGCAAATAATTCTCTACATGAGAATGACAAGCCAACCGGTGTAAGAGGTATATAATGCCGGGAAAATCAAAAGTCATGCATGTAGGAACCATGTAGGCGTCAAGAGGAAGAGAGGTTCCCCTTGATGAGGCCAAGTCGGAGACAGCCGGCGTATTGGAGCATGCTATGTGAGATGTTCCCTGGGCTAGCGTACCCACACAAGAAGGTTTATGTCAGGAATGGAAAGAAAGTATTTGCACACATGGATTTGAAAAGATATTTTTAAGGGATGGTGCAAATAATTCTCTACATGAGAATGACAAGTCACCTAGTGCAAGAGGTATATAATGCCAGGAAAAATCAAAAGTCATGCATGTAGGAACCATGTTGGCCTCAAGAGGAAGAGAGGTTCCTCTTGATGAGGCCAAGTCGGAGACAGCCGGCGTATTGGACCATGTTATGTGAGATGTTCCCTGAGCTAGCGTACCCTCACACCAAGGTTTATGTCAGGAGTGGAAAGGAAGCATTTGCACATCCAATGTTTATGAAAGGGTTTCTATTCCATTGATAGTTGATCACTTGCTAAGTGTCTCCTATCAAATGGAGAGAAATGCATTTACAAATGGTTTACATGAAAGGTTTTTATGAATGATTTATGAAAGGTTTCAAAAAATGGTTTACGAAAAGGTTTCTATTCCGTTGGTAGTTGATCACTTGATAAGTGTCTTCTATCGAATGGAGAGGAATGCATTTAAAATAAAATATGTTTGCTTATTGAGTTTCGACTCATGTTTTGTTTTCCCAACCTCAGACAGGTGTAGGGAAAGCCAAGAAATGAAGGACATGTGTTGCTAAAGGAAAAGAGGAATCTACAAAGGTTAGTAGATTTTCGTATGAATAGATTCCCTAATGGGATATGATGAAAAAGACATAGGTTGTATGAAATTATGAAGTGATGAATAATATGAGAAATTGATGATTTATGATTTTATGGATAAGTCCATTATGAATGATGATGAGTATATGTTTATATGATGAAAGAAAAAGAAAAAGAAATGAAAAAAAATTGGACGAGATCCAATTAAGTACCCGCCGCGTGATCAGGGCAACAATCCTGATTCACACTTACCAATCGACAAGATCTTGGAGTAAGGACAAATGTGACGCCTCGGTTCGGGGCGCCACAGGTCATTCCTTGTTTATATGAGTATTGAAATGTTTATTTCTGTTGAAATAAATGATTGCTTATGGTTTCGCAATTATGCTTGAAATGTGTTGAAGCATGAGTTTATATGATGTTTCGTTGAAACGATGTTTCAAAAAGGATGGTGCAAAGAATTCTCTACATGAGAATGACAAGTTCCATGTGTAGGGGGGTATATGATGCTGGGGTGACTAAAAGTCATACATGGAATGAAAATCATATAATTATTCTCCTACCGGAAATTTCTGCTCTTGCTAGAATTATATTTAAGCATGTCGTGCAACCACCTACTTATAGGCTCAAAACCGCAACCATCTCTCCAGCGCATTCAATCCACCCTCGGTTTTATTGCGTTGAGTGGGCCCCATAGCTTGTGCGTAATTTGAATGGACGGAGGTTGAATTTAGATTGATCGACCAGATATATTTTTGAAAGAGTACGCAGCTTACATTAGATGAATTTGTAGGACCCATCCTACTGTTTGGACGGTTGCAAGGGGTGTGTGGCTGGTTGCATGGTGGACCCAATTGCTTGGGCGGTGGCAAATATGGTGGAATAATCTGGACAGTCCAGACCAATGCTAAGGGCCGCTGAATTTAATGGAGAAATTATGGACGATTGATATGAGGTGCTTAAGGTGGACCCCGTTGAATTTTGTTTGAACGACCATGATTAATTGAAATTCTGGATTTCCACTTATCAATACCACAGACAATTGATGAAGAACAAAGAAAAGAAAAGGGAATGCACTATATTCAAATCACTTGTAAGAATCCAAGATTCCAAGATAATCAAATGGCGTCGCACCCGAATTCGACTCCACTTGCGACTTGGGCCAAGTCGGGGACCAAGTTGACCTGAAACTGGAACTTGAAAGTGGAAGCCAAAGACCAAAGTCGAACCTGAAGTCGACTCCAGTCTGTAACTTGGGTGAAGTCGCACCCGAAGTCGACTCCACCATGCGACTTGGACGAAGTCGCATGCCAAGTCGACTCCATATGCGACTTGGTTCTCAACGGTCGGAAATATTCGAATGTTGGCGCATTAAATGTCCGCCACCTACCACCAAACGTTCGAAATTCACCTCCCATTATATAAGAGGTTTCAAGGGGACGTGAATGAGGTTAGAGAAGCATTCAATAAGCTCACCTTCCACTCTCTCTTGCATTTAAGTTGATCAACAACAAGTCTAAGTGAAGAACTGTGTTTCAAGTTGCTGAAAGCTGCATTGCTGAATCTCTTACTCTCTCTACAAGTTCTTCTACGCGCTACAAGCTGCCTATACGAATCCATAAAGTGTAGTTATTCTTTTTGTTGATTCTTTACGTTTACCACTTGGTTTGATATTGGAAATCGAAACCAGGTGAAGACAAAGTAGTGTTGTGACTGGAGTGAGACTCGTCACCTACTTGTGCTGTATTTGTACAAGCCCCTTAGAGCTGGAATCTGGAAGAGAGCTGCTACTCTAGTTGTATTTAAATACAATAGTGGAACCCAAGTCACAACGGGTGTGAGCTTGGAAGAGTAGAGTAGGGAAGGTTGCCCGAACCACTCTAAACCTTTGTCTCTTTGTGTGACTTGAATATTTGTGTTTTATTGCTTTATTTCTCTCAATATTTCTGTTTGTTTTATTGAGGGGTTTAACTCCAAAAGGGGAGAAATTTCTAATTAAGTAAAGAATTTTAAAATACCCAATTCACCCCTCCCCTATTGGGTAATTTCCATAAATTCGGGACCAACAAGTGGTATCAGAGCAGGTCTTTGAGTTTAAACAAAAGAGATCTTACTAATAGCATCTCAATCAACTTCCACTCCTGCTTTCGCCGAAGGCCAATCGTTTACAAGGCCACCTCTTTTTGATGGGAGTAACTTCGGTTACTGGAAGTTAAGAATGAAACAACTCATCATGGCTACAGACAGATTTTTGGATTGCTATCCAAGACGTTGTTGTGCTACCAATTGATGAAAGAGCCTCCGCATGGTCTGAGGAGGAGGTTAGGACTGTAAAAAGCAACGCCAAAGCCATGAACTCCCTCTTTTGTGCTCTTACCGCATCTAAATATGATAGGGTATCCTCATGTCAAACAGCCAAAGAAATATGGTGTGGCGCCCCAAACCGAGACGTCACTTCCTTACCTTAAGATCATATTGATTGGTAAATGTGAATCAGGGTTGTTGCCCTGATCACGTGGCGAGTTCTTAATTAGATTTCGTCCAAAAAAAATTTTTCAATTTGTTTCTTTATCCCTTCTCATTTCTTTTCTTAGTATCTAACTTCATTTGCTTGTAAACAACGATACACTTGTAATTTCGTCATACATAGCATTTTAACATACTACATGGTTCTCTTACATACTCATTCATAAACATATGCCCTGACAGTCGACATCAATTATATACATCATTCGTAAAATCTTCATCTCATTTTCTTACATCTTTGGTTTACACAACCTGGCCAAACTATAACCACATAACATTCATTCATAATTGAATACGAAATACTTACACTTATACATACTTTATCGTCTCTCCAAATTTCCAACATATCATTCAATACACATATTGAATACTATATCATACCTTTCCTCAAAATACATCATGTTTTCCACCTCTTGAGCTCCCTATACCTGTCTGAGATTTGGGAAAACAAAATGTAAGTGATGAACTCAGTAAGCAAGCATTTTGCATTTTCATATAAATGCATTTCTCTCTGTTTGGTAGAAGACTCTTATCAAGAATCAACTATCAATAAGAAGAAACCTTTCATGAAAACCTGTATAAAACTTTGCATTTAAATCCTTCATAAAACCTGTCATTTAAATCATACATGATAGCCATTCATATAAATCATTCTTGAAAATCATTCATGTCAATCAATCATATAAACTTTTTATAAGAGGACAATTTTATATCTGATAACTCGTATTTTTACGAGTTATCATGGCCAATTTCAGACTTAATTTGTGTGTTAGTTCAAGAGATTAGGCTTAGTTTGCACTCTTTGAGCTTAATTTTCATCCGCTTTGCATTTTAGAAGCATTAATTAGTTTTTAGGCAATTTTAGCATTATTTAGGCATTTTTAGTTTATTTGTTTAGTTTTTCCATCTTTTGTAGGAAGGACGGGACGTACGTCGGCAGAGTGGACAAGTTGAATGCCAGCTGAGGCATCCAGAACCAGAGAGTTGGCGCCTAGGCGCCACCCTACACGCCTTGACCATTTGCAGCACACACAGCTGACATGAAGGAGCAGTCCAGAGAGTTGGCGCCTAGGCGCCACTTCTCTACATGAAATCCAAGTCAGAAGCCACAAATTAGGTGATACAGTCCAGAGAGTTGGCGCCTAGGCGCCACTTCATGAACATGCAACTCAAGTGAAGACATTGCTGAAGCCACAAGTTAGAAACCATATCCAGGGAGTTGGCGCCTAGGCGCCAGTGCAAAAATTCCTAGGGTTTCAGAATGTGTCTAAATTGCTCAGCACACAGAGAGTTGGCGCCAATACGCATCTGTATGCGAATATTACAGTGCGTAAGCTGCGAAAAAGGGGACTCTATATATAGATCCTAGGGGTTCGTGCGCGAGGAAAGAGAAGGAGAGGAGAGCCGGAGTACAAACTACAGTGCAAGAGAAAGCGGGAATCAAGATTAGGAATTCAAGTCCCGTTGGTGGAAACCGCCGGAAAACAGTTTTTTCTTATTCTTTCCAATTTTCTTTCTCTGCCTTATGGATACTTTTAATATGGATGTAGTGGTTGTTAAGATCATGTCTTTGAACTAAACCTCCATTAGATGGATAGTTAAGATGAATTGAATTCTAAACTGTATTGTTTCTTAGTTCTTAGAATATTCAGGAATGAATATTTAAGCTTATATACATGGTTGTGTATGATTTACCTTTGCATGTATGAGTATAATGCTTTTACAAGATTAGCTACCTTGTAAGATGATTTAATTGCTTGATTTATCCTTGGAAAAGGGAGATCTTTGCCAGATCCATGTGCAAGGCACAGGTTTTGACCTTTGTGTAAGGAGAGTTGTTTAACGGATAGAAATATACCGTTAAACCTTTTACACAGTTTGGACGTTCCATTAATAGCAGAAATATCTGATTATTTATTTATTTATTTTCTTGCAACTGTTGGACGTGAATTAGGCATAATTTTTTTTTTCTTTCCTCCATATCCTGCTGAATGTTACTTGGGCAAGAAATTATTAATAATTTTTTTTTATATATCATGCTGCTGGACATGATTTTAAGCAGGAATTAAATGGCATAAAAAAATATATTACACATACCTGCTGGACGTAGATTTTGGACAGAAATAATTAAAATGAAAATTTTGTTTGATAACATAGTTGCTGAACGTGAATTAGAATATGGAATAAATGACAAAAATCACTGCAACACACCTGGAATATTGGACCGTTCTTGCTGCCTCCATGCATCTGCCATTTTTTTCTTTCTCCCCTTCACGTGAAAGCATTCACTCCATTGCTGCCCATCACATATTAATAGGAGCTGAAATCTACCCCTTTTCCAAGCCACCGATTTTCTGCTTTTAATCCATTTAACATGCTAGCTTCAAATGCACCGTCCGCTTATTCATTTCATCCTCAAATCTGGACCGTTGATTGCATTACTTGCTGCCCAAGTTTTCCATGCCCCTATGACTACCTAGCTGCCCTAATTTCCACCCTATTTTACTGAAAAAATTATTTTATATAAATATCTCATAGCTGCTGAAATTAATGGACATCCATTGTATTAATGGGCTACTACAAAAAGCTGGACATCCAAGCTACTCCTTTTATTTATATGCTGTTGAAAAAACTAATTTTATAATTATGTAATTGCTGCTGCCAATGGTCGTTCATGCTGTCCAATACATTTAAGTGTTGCTGAAATAAAATGGACGTCCATGCTGTCCATTCATTTAATCGTTGCTACAGATTTCTTCCTGCAGATTTCTTCCATAAAAAAAAATCTGCCCATTAAATAATCAGCTATGGACGTCCTTATCTGAATGCATTTTCCATGTAGTTTTTGCATTTTTTTATTTAATAATAACTACTCACAATTTATACACATAGTTGTCCACATTATGCACGTCCACTTAGCTTCAGGTTTTGGCATTTTATGCCATAGAATTTCATTTTAATTTATGGCCATTTATCTACCCTAATTGCATAGGTAATTTAATTACATATTTATCATAAAAAAATTAAAATATAATGCATATAACCATGGGCGTTCCCACCATGTGTCACATATGCACCTTAGCTTAGTCGTATAAAAATCTCATCTCAAAAACATGAGTAGATGTTAAGATATTAGCAAAATAATTTAATTCATAAAATATCATAAAATCATAGTCGATTAATCCCTTTCCCTTCATAATTTTTATGATTTAAACAATCCAAATGATTAAACCCATAATTATATGCTAGTCTTTCAAATTTCATCTCAATTGGCCTTATAGGCATTAAGTTATGAATTTTCTAGCATTTTTCAACTTAACTCATTAATTATCATCCTAATTTCCATAAATCAAATTATGAAAAATTAAAAATATTATTCATGATATATTTATAGTTTCCAATTTTCATTAAGCCTCTTTAATCCTATTAACCCATATTGGCCTATAACGATTAGTTTAATCGTCATTTATAATTATTAGTCCTAATTGTAATAACTTTTCAAAATAATAAAACCATTCAAAATCAAATTAAATCTTTCATGAATCATATTTATATGCCTATTGTATTTACAAAAGCCCTTCATAGATTAAGTCATCATAGCATCTTAGTCTATCTCTTAAATTTACAAGTCATTTTAGCTTATAAATCAGAAGATATAAATATATCAATTTTTAAATCAATAAATAAAATAATAAATAGCATTAATTGCACTTTCCACATAAACATTTTTCCATCCTTCAGTGTGCATAATTATCGTTATAATCTTGAAAAATTAACTTAATCACCTTGTTAAAATTAATTTCTTTAATTCCATCATAATACAGGCTTTAAACTATATTTGCTAAGTTCTAAAATAGGTGGGGTTTCACATATGGGATACACTAACATCTATTTATGAAGGAACTTCTCAAGTCCAAGGGACGAGAAGAAATATTTTGATTGGAGAGCTAGAAAGCTTTAAAATGCTTGAGATTGAAAATATTTTTGAGATGTTTGCTAGATTTTCAAAGATCACTAATGCACGAAAAGATCTCGGGAAAGCTATTTCTGAATCTGAATAGGTTATGAAGATTCTAAGGGCGTTGCCTGAGTCGTGGACTCCCAAGATCACAACTATTGAAGAAGCAAAAGATGTAAACACCCTAAGACTGGAAGATCTTATCAGCTCACTCATGTCACATGAGCTGATAAAGAGGAGGAACGAGGAGCAGCACAAAATCAAAAGAGTAATCGCTTTAAAGGCTATAGTAATTTCAGATGAGTCCACCTCATCTTCTCAAAACGATGATGAGGAGATTGCCCTACTCACCAGAAGATTCAGAAAGTTTGTGAGAAAAGAAAAGAATTTCAAAGGATTCAAAGAAAGAAACATGAAGGAGAAAAAGAAGGAGACAACCAAATGCTACCAGTGTGGAGGAATGGGACATATGCATGCTCAATGTCCCACACCGGAGGAGAACAAGACAAAGGAATGGAGAGAGAGGAAAGAATGAAATGAAAACCAGAAGTTTCAGAAAGTTAAAGGAAGAGGGATATACGTCAATGAGGAGATGTCTACAACAAGCAGCTCATCAAATGAAGACAACGAGGCTGCAAATTGTGCAATGATATGTTGCATGGCCACGATGGAGGAAGATAACAACATTTACCTTGCTGCAACAGAAATTTGGAAGGAGAAACCACCTCAACAAATTGCGTAAGCAGTGAAGAGGTAACATCTAAACTAAAAATTCATTCTGTTTTCTCTTCCACAAATGAATGTCTCAAATGTGTTGAATTAGAGGAACTGCAACAAGCATATGATTCATCATATGATGAAATAAAGAAGTTGGGAAACAAATTCATAATAAAGAAAAGACAATGTGATTCAATAATTATTGTTAATGGAAAACTTGTTGAAAAAGTTAACCACCTAACAAATGAAAAGAATACCTTGACAAATGAAGTGGAAAGACTAAAGAAAGAAAATGAATCATTAGCAAAGTTCTCTAATTCAGGGGAAAGAGTCAAAATATTTCTAAACATGACCGCCCAAAACAATAAAAGAGGACTTGGGTACTCTGAGAAAGGTGAATGTAGCAAATCTAATGCTCTAAGGACTCTCAAAAACCAAGCAAAGTTCATCTATACTAAACCAAAAATGAATCATGTTGCTTGAACAAAGAGACCAATTTAGGAACCATCCACTACATGGATTCCTACTCCAAGACTTCCAAGGGCATATAACTTTTGCAACAAAATGGGCCATAAGATCTATCAATGTAAAATAAGAAAAATGTACAACTATGGTACAAAATTGGTTTGGGTACCAAAGAGCATTGGATTTATGTATTCCAAAATAGAACAACATAGATTCCAATGGCTCACTAACCCAAATAGACTCATAAAATGGGTACCAAAAAGATAAGCGCTATATGATTTTATTTTTTGCAGGTATGTCTTAAAGCAAAGGCCAACAACATGTCGTTCATGGATAGTGGCTGCTCAAGACATATGACGGGAGAAAGAGGATTGTTCCATAAAATCAAATCATGTAGTGAAGGAACAGTTACATTTGGGAACAACGAAAAGGGTATAATCAAGATAAAGAAAATGTTTATGGAAATTCAAATGCATGTATTGAGGATGTGCTATTTGTTGAGGGACTCAATACAACTTAAAGTGCATTACTCAACTATGTGATAAAGGCTATAAAGTTGTATTTGAATCCTCTATATACAATGTATTTGATGATGATCACATAGTCTTTAGTGGCAAAAGACATGAAAATATATATTTGGTTTGTCTTGATGAACTTGATGGAAAATGTCTTATAGCCATTGACAATAATCCATGGATATGGCATAAAAGGCTTGGACATATAAACATGTCGAACATTAAGACTTTGTAGAAAAAGAGCCTAGTGGAAGGATTACCAAAGCTTAAATACGACAAAGACAAAATATGCAAAGCATGTCAACTATCCAAGCAACCTGTGAAACCCCGATCTTAGACACATATATGAAACCCTAGGGTTGTAAACCCTAGGTAATATATTAATAAAATATATATTCATGAGTATGGAAAATATGTGGGAATAAAGGTTAAAATAATTATTTATGGAATTCAGATGAATAGTGCACGTGAATAGTGAAACGTGAATAGTAAATGTTGGATTAAGAAATATGTTAAGTTAATCACTTTGGATTAACTTAATCACAAAAAGACAAAAAAGGAAGCTTCCCACAAAAGGACAAAATAACAACTTTTTGATTTATTTAGTATTTTCGGATTTTTATGGATTTTTGTGAAGAAAATGAAGAAAAATTCATATCTTGCAATCCGGACGTCGGATTGAGATGAAATTTTTTATGGATGGCCAAAATATGATGATGAACATGATGAGTGGTCCAAGATTGATCAAAAATCATGAATTAAGGGTCAAGATTAAACGTCATTTGAAGATAAAAAAGTAGCTTTACTTTTTCATTAATTAGTATTTGACTTTGGATTAATTTAAATTAATTAAATGGATAAATAATTAATGAAAAGCTGCTATGGCTGCTGGAGCTTGTACTTTTGGGGCCAAATCCAATGGCCCGAAATCAATCTTATAAAAAATCAATGGCTAGGATTAATTTAGCCTAAATTAATTAATTTTAAAAAATTAAAAAAATAGGCAAAAATAGGGCTGCCATAGGGGGGCTGGAGGAGGCCTAGGGTGGGCTGCACAAGGCTCCATGCACCTTTTGGAAATTAGAAAAAAATACATTTATAATTTAATACCTTGAGCAAGAGGGGGTAAATTCCAAATTCATGAAAAATCAAGCCCTATAAATAGGGGCCAAGGGGTGAACGTCCAAGGCACTCCCAAGCTTGAGCAAGAGCTCATTTTCCACCCCCAAATTCGTTTTAAGAGAGAAAGAGGAGGTTAGAGAGAGAAAGGGCAAGTTGGAGGAGATATTTTCCACTTCGGGTAAGTGACTTCTTCTCAAATTTCTTTTGGATGTTAAGTAGGGTAAAATCATGTTTAGATAATGCCTAAGCATGATAAAATAAGTAAGGTTATAATGCCAAAGTAGAATAATGCCGAAACATCGAAAATTTGGAGCGAAGATAGAGCATTCGGGAAAATCATGTATGATATATGGAAATAATGCTCCAAATTTGATAAATGATGATTTGGGATGTATGATTATGATAAATATGATGTTGGAATGATGATATATTAATTTCATGACTTTTGGAATTAAGGATTATGCTTAAGTGAATTTATGATGATTTTTAGTAGATGTGAAAAATGATTTTTTTCATCGAGTAAATGATGATAAAATCAAAATGTATGAAATGTCCTATGATATACTAGACATAATGTATGTCATGGTATTTTTTATTTTTGGAAAGAATATCAATTTTTGGAACCCATGAACAGTAACCACGTCTCTGTGAACAGTAACGTGAACAGTGATTATGAACAGTAATATGCTACAGTGACATGAACAGTAATTATGAATAGTGAACAGCGTATTTTGGGAAAAAATTGAGATTTATTTTTGTATAATTATGAGGATATATGGATGGAATTTTTAAAGGATTTATGGATAAAAATTCATATAAATGAGTAATGACCAAGTATTTATAAAAGGAAAACCTCTATAAAAATGAGGTAATATGTGATCGTAAATCATGCATGGGAAGCAAGCTAAGACATGAAATAGATGGATAAAATATCAAATTTCCTTGTATAGGAAAATGAAAGGAAAGGATAAAGGAGTCAGGTTGAAGCAAAGCAAAGGTAAGCAAGCACAACTTTGAAAATGTGATTTTATTGCTTCATTGTAAGCAAGTAATCTTTTTGAAAATGATGATTTGTAAGCAAGCAAACCCTTTTGAAAATGTGATTTTATTCCCAAGTATTTATGAAATGTGTTTAAGGGTGGCCATTCCTATAATGTTTTGAAATGATGAGTGTTTATGAGTTTTTATGAAAAGTCATGCCGGCATATTGATATCATGTGATGTTCATGGACATGTGCACATGTATGATGTATAAGGAAGAAGCTTTGGTGGAGGTAGAAAGTGGATCAGAGGGTCCCCTTTCACTATTGCCTAGTCGTATGGGCTGTGTGCCGACGGCGTCCTCCCCAGAGGTGGAGGCAACGGAATGTTATCTGTAAATGAATGCATTGAATTTTCATACATGGATTGAAAAGAAAAGCATGGATTTGAAATGATGTTTTTAAATAAATGGTGCAAATAATTCTCTACATGAGAATGACAAGCCAACTGGTGTAAGAGGTATATAATGCCGGGAAAAGCAAAAGTCATGCATGTAGGAACCATGTAGGCGTCAAGAGGAAGAGAGGTTCCCCTTGATGAGGCCAAGTCGGAGACAACCGGCATATTGGAGCATGCTATGTGAGATGTTCCCTGGGCTAGCGTACCCACACACGAAGGTTTATGTCAGGAATGGAAAGAAAGTATTTGCACACATGGATTTGAAAAGATATTTTTAAGGGATGGTGCAAATAATTCTCTACATGAGAATGACAAGTCACCTAGTGCAAGAGGTATATAATGCTAGGAAAAATCAAAAGTCATGCATGTAGGAACCATGTAAGCCTCAAGAGGAACAGAGGTTCCTCTTGATGAGGCCAAGTCGGAGACAGCCGGCGTATTGGACCATGTTATGTGAGATGTTCCCTGAGCTAGCGTACCCTCACACCAAGGTTTATGTCAGGAGTGGAAAGGAAGCATTTGCACATCCAATGTTTATGAAAAGGTTTCTATTCCATTGATAGTTGATCACTTGCTAAGTGTCTCCTATCAAATGGAGAGAAATGTATTTACAAATGGTTTACATGAAAGGTTTTTATGAATGATTTATGAAAGGTTTCAAAAAATGGTTTACGAAAAGGTTTCTATTCCGTTGGTAGTTGATCACTTGATAAGTGTCTTCTATCGAATGGAGAGGAATGCATTTAAAATAAAAAATGCTTGCTTATTGAGTTTCGACTCATGTTTTGTTTTCCCAACCTCAGACAGGTGTAGGGAAAGCCAAGAAATGAAGGACATGTGTTGCTAAAGGAAAAGAGGAATCTACAAAGGTTAGTAGATTTTTGTATGAATAGATTCCCTAATGGGATATGATGAAAAAGACATTGGTTGTATGAAATTATGAAGTGATGAATAATATGAGAAATTGATGATTTATGATGTTATGGATAAGTCCATTATGAATGATGATGAGTATATGTTTATATGATGAAAGAAAAAGAAAAAAGAAATGAAAAAAAAATTGGACGAGATCCAATTAAGTACCCGTCGCGTGATCAGGGCAACAATCCAGATTCACACTTACCAATCAACAAGATCTTGGAGTAAGGACAAATGTGACGCCTCGGTTCGGGGCGCCACACAACCCAAAATGTCATTTTCCACCAAATTTTTTTTTTTAACAACTAAGCCACTTGAACTGTTACATATGGATCTTTACGGGCCATCAGACATTCTAACTCTTGGTGGGAAAAATATGTATTTGTCATAGTTGATGACTTTTGAAGATTTACATGGATAATTCTCTTAGTTAGCAAAGATGAAGTATTCTATATGTTCGTCACTTTTTCAAATCTGGTGCAAAATAAAAAACAAAACACAATCATTTCCATTAGAAGTGATCATGGTGGTGAATTTGAAAATAAACGATTTATAGAATTTTGTAATGAGAAAGGAATTCACTACACATTTTTTGCACCAAGAACTCCCCAACAAAATGGGGTAGTTGAAAGGAAAAATAGGACAATACAAGAGTTGACTAGAACTATGCTAAATGAGAGTAAATTATCCAAAAGATTTTGGGGTGAAGGTGTAAGTATAGCATGTCATGTATTAAATCGAGTTACCATAAGAGCAATCTTGAAAAAGACCCCATATGAACTATGGAAGGGCAGTAAACCAAACATTTCATATTTCCATGCTTTTGGATGTACTTGCTATGTGTTGAATAATGGAAAAACAAACTTGGAAAAATTAGATGCCAAAAGTGATGAGACAATATTCCTTGGTTATTCATCAAATAACAAAGCATATAGAGCCTTTAACAAAAGAAATCAAATAGTAGAAGAATCAATACATGCTGTATTTGATGAATTTAATCAAAATCCCAAAAAGGAAGATAAGTTGAGTGATGCAGATGAGGCATCAAGGAATCCAAAAGAAGAACAATTAGAACAACAAGGAGGAGCCGCATCAAGGCAAGAAATTTCACGGAGGAAAGGAAAAGTGAAGGTAATAATTCCTATAAACCTCCTACTAATTTAAACTTAAAAAATGACCATCCAATTGAACAAGTTATTGACAATATCTATGAAGGAGTAAAAACTAGAAGGTCAAGACAATATTTGCGACGAATTTACTTTTGTGTCTAAAATTGAACCAAACTCCATTGATCAATCTCTTAATGATGAAAATTGGATTGTTGTAATGCAAGAAGAGCTAAATCAATTTGAAAGAAATAAAGTATGACACCTAGATCCTAGACCCAAGGATTGCACGATTATTGGTACCAAATAGGTTTTTAAGAACAAATTAAGCGAAAGTAGACTTGTAGTGAGAAACAAAGCCAGATTAGTAGCCAAAGGATATTCCCAAGAAGAGGGAATTGATTTTGAAGAATCGTACGCTCCTGTGGCTAGATTAGAGGCCATACGTTCCTACTAGCTTTTGCTTCTCACATGGATTGTAAATTGTTTCAAATGGATATGAAAAGCGCATTTTTGAATGGTTACTTAAATAAGGAAGTATATGTTGAACAACCTCCTGAATTTGAAGAAAAGGATAAATCAAAATTTATTTTCAAATTAACAAAAGCATTATATGGACTTAAACAAGCTCCAAGAGCTTGGTATAAAAGGTTAAGCAAGTTCTTGATTGATCATGACTTTCAAAGAGGAAAAGTTGATACAACATTATTCATCAAGTATATGGACAAAAATATTTTAATTGTTCAAATTTATGTAGATGATATAATATTCGGTGTTACTAATGAAACTCTGTGTCAAGAATTTTCTTAGATTATGCAGAGTAAATATGAAATGAGCATGATGGGAGAGTTGAACTTCTTCATTGGACTGCAAATTAAGCACCTAGCCGAAAGAATCTTTATAAACCAGTCCAAATACATCAAGGAGATGTTGAAGAAGTTCGGAATGCAAAATAGCAAAGGAGCAAACATGCTAATGAGTTCTACCATCAAGATCGACAAGGATAAAAAAGGTAAACCTATCGAACAAAAACTATATAGAAGCATGTAGGATCCTTGTTATATTTGACTGCTTCTAGACCGGACATTTGGTTTAGTGTTTGTATGTGTTCTAGATTCCAATCATGCCCAAAAGAATCACATCTAATAGCTGTAAAAAGAATTTTAAGATATTTAATCAAAACCACTAATCTAGGGTTATGGTATCCAAAGGGGTCAACATTTGATCTAATCGGCTACTCGGATGCGGATTTCGCTGGTTACAAAGTAGATAGAAAAAGTACTAGTGGAACATATCAGTTTCTTGGAAACATGTTGGTTTCTTGGTTTTCAAAAAATAAACTAATGTTGCTCTATCTACCGCGGAAGCTGAATACATTGCCGCCGGGAGTTGTTGTGCTCAACTACTTTGGATGAAACAACAACTTAAAGATTATGGTATTGATTATCATGATATTCTAATTAGATGTGATAATACTAGTGCTATTTGTTTGACTAAAAATCCTGTTTTGCATTCTAAAATAAAGCATATAGATTTAAGACACCATTTCATTAGGGAACATGTTGAAAATCAAGATATTTGTTTAGAGTATGTTAAAACTGAGGACTAGATTGCAGATATTTTCACCAAACCTTCGGCAAAGGAACCATTTTACAAAATTAGAAATGATATGAGTATAATTGATATTGATTAGGAACATAATATGATTAATCTAGATAGGGGGAGTAAATTAGAAAGAATACAGAATTCAATTCAATAGAATCAAGCCGACTCCGATCTGCCCAAGTCGACTTCACCGAAGTCGACTCCATAGGGGCGAAGTCGACTTTGGTTAGGGCAAAGTCGACTCTGGCGCTTCGATTGGACTGCCTCGCGCCGGCCCCCCATTCTTCCTCTTCTTCTCTTCTTCCTCCTCCTCTCTCCCACGACCAGATTCCCTCTCTGAGCTCTCGATCTCACCTGCTCTCATTCTCTTTCTGCGCTCAATCTCTCTCTCTCTCTCTCTCTCTCTCTCTCTTTCCCAGTTGTCTCTGCCTCTCACTCTCACCCTCTCTGCTTTCTTGCTTCTCTCTCTTTCTCTTGGTTTTTTTTCTCTCTCTCTCTCTCTCAGTTTCACTCTCTGCCTTCCATTCTCCCTCTCGATTTCTCTCTCTTGTTCTCACTCTCTCTGTTTCTCTCTCATTCTCGGGTGCCCTCTCTGTTTCTCACTCCTCTCTCTCTCTAAGCTAACTCTCCCATTTCCTCTCCTTCTCATTCTCTCTCACAAATTCCTCACTCACAACCCTTCATTAAAATCACCCAAATCAATGACACCCAAATCCGTATCTAAACCCGCCAAACTACCAGTTTCGAGGCCATTCCAATCGAACATGGGCGAGGGAGTGCCACGAAGCAACGAACGCCGTCCAAGCGGGTTCGAGAGGAGACCACTGCTCCGCATGGCGATGGGTACGATTCCGGGAAGGTAATCCCTCTACATCCGCTCCCCGAGATGAGAATTTAACTAAGGATTCAAGCGGTGGAACAGAATCGACTGGAAATAAGAGACGAACACCCACATAGAAAGGGCAGGTTCTGAAAATGCCTACTGATTATTTTAGAACCGAATGACAACATAATGTTGGAATTCAAGGCAAATTAAGCACAATTCATGTTTTGATGATTAACAACTCAATTTGAGAATCAATTAGATATTAATGCAGTTGGTAAGTGTTGTTAAAGGTTAAAAACTCAAGTTTCAGAACATAGCAGACCAAGTCGCAGTTCCAAGTTGACTCAGCCATCGACTTAGGTAAAGTCGATTCCCAAGTCGACTCCAAAAGCGACTTCAAATGCATTAAATGTTCCAGCGTTGAATTTGCGACTCGGAGACAGGTGAAGTCGCAGTCGAAGTCGACTCCACCTGTGACTTATGTGAAGTCGCAGACCCAAGTCGACTCCAGAAACGACTTCAAATGCATTAAATGTTCCAGAGTTGAAATTGGGCACAGAGATAGGTAAAGTCACATTCGAAGTCGACTCCACTTGCGACTTAGGTGAAGTCGCAGACCCAAGTTGACTCCAGATGCGACTTGAGTGAAGTTGAAGTTCAAGTCAACCTAGGCAAGTGACTCGAGCAAATGGCTATATCAAAATCCTTCAAAGCTGAATATCATTAAAGGAACAATTATATATACTAAAGATTGGATATTAAAATCAAGAAGGCAAATCATCCTAATTCAAGGCCACAAGGATATACCTCTCAAGAGAAGAACTATAGGCTAAATCTCAAGCCTAAACAAGGAAAACCAAAGATATCAATTGAAGAAAAAGATAAGAGAGGAAAGTTGTGAAACCCCAATCTTAGACACGCGTATAAAACCCAAGGATTGTAAACCCTAGGTAATGTATTAATGAAATATATATTCATGAGTATAAAAACATGTGTATTAGAGGTTAAAGAAATGCAATTGTGGGATTTAACCCACGTAAATAGTGCATGTGAATAGTAATCGGAGATTAAGACACTTGATTAAGAGTTAATCACTTGGATTAACTTAATCACAAAAAGAAGAAAAGGAGATTTAATCATTACAGAACGAAATAGCAATTCTTTTTTATATTTTAATCCAATTTTGGACTTTTGTGGAAAATTAAAGAAAAATTCATAATTTGCAATCCCAACGTCGGATTTCAATGAAATTTTTTATGAATGGTTAAAAATTCATGATGAACATGATGAATGGGTTAAGAAGTGATGAAAATCACAAATCAAGGGTCAAGATTAAACGTCAAATGGAGATAAAAAAAAGTAACTTATCTTTTTCATTAAATTCCATTTGACTTTTTATTAAATTAAATAATTAAAAAATAAAAAAATAAAAAATGACCAACAGCTATTGCAGGAGCATGGCAGGGGGTGGGTGGATAATTGATCAAAAATCAATGGTCCATGATCATCATCATCATAAACCAACAACTAGGATTTAATTTGCTTAAAATAAATGAATTTTAATAAATAAAAAATCTAGAAAAATAGGGCTGCCATAGGGGGGCTGGAGCAGGCCTAGGGTGGTCTGCACAAGGCTCCATGCACCTTTTGAATTTGAAAAAAAATACATTTGCAATTTCACACCTTTAGCAAGGGGGGTAAAATCAAAATTTATGAAAAATCAAGCCCTATAAATAGGGGCCAAGGGGGGACGTCCAAAGCACAGCAAACCCAGCTCCATTTGAGCATTTTCCACCCCCACCACGTTTTAGCCTTGAGGAGACAGAAGAGGAGAAAGTTAGAGAGAGAAAGTGTGAGGAAAAGAGGGATATCTCCACGTTGGGTAAGTGATTTCTTTCCAAATTTCTTTTTGGTGTTAATTAGGGTAAAACCATGCTTAGATAATGCCTAAGCATGAGAAAATAAGTAAAGTTATAATGCTTAATTGAAATTATGCCGAAACATTGAAAATTTTGAGCAAAGATAGAGCATTCGGGAAGATAGCATATGATATGTGTAAATAATGCTCCAAAATTGATTAATGATGACTTGTGATGAATGAATATGATAAATATGATGTTGGAATGATGATATATTAATTTCATGATTTTTGGAATTAAGGATTATTCTTTAGTGAATTTATTTTGAGTTTTAGGATATGAAGAAAATGATTTATTTAGCAAAGTTAATGATGATAAATTCAAAATTCATGAATTTTCCCATGATATACTAAATATAAGCTATGTCATGGTATTTTTTATTTTTGGGAAAAATATCAATTTTTGGAACCCATGAACAGTAGCCACGCTGCTGTGAACAGTAACCTCGGGTGAACAGTAAATGTGAACAGTACCATGAACAATAATTTGCTACTGTGACATGAACAGTAATTATGAACAGTGAACAGCGTGATTTTGGGAAAAAATTGAGATTTATTTTTAAATATTTATGATGATATATGGATGGAATTTTTAAAGGATTTATGGATAAAAATCCATATAGGGAGGTAATTACCAAGTATATTTATAAGATTAACCTCTATAGAAATGAGGTAATGGATGATTATAAAGTATACATGGGAAGTAAACCAAGACATGAAATGATATAGATAAAAGATTATTTTTCCTTGTATAGGAAAAGGAAAGGAAAAGGTGGAGGACACAGACTGAGGAGGTAAGAAAGTTCTATTTTGAAATTGCTTTTCAAATATTGCAAATGATTGCAAATATGATTATGAAATGTGTTTAAGGATGACCACTCCTATAATGTTTGAAATGATAAATGTTTGTTTACTTCTCAAATGATTTTTATCAAGTTTATGGTAATGTCATGCCGACATATGTATGTATGTACATGGTGCACAAGGAAGAGGCTTTGGTGGAGGCAGTAAGCGGATCGGGGATCCCCCTTTACTATTGTCGAGTCGTAAGGGTTGTGTGTCGGCGGCGTCCTCCCAAGAGGGTGGAGGCAAAGGAAAGTCATGTGTGAATGAATGCATTGCATTTTTATGAAATGCATAAGTATGAAAAGGTTTACATGATGTTTTATCAAAATAATGTTTTCAAAAAGTTATGGTACAAATAATTCTCTACATGAGCAAATCACCTGGTGTAAGAGGTATATAATACCGGGGAAATCAAAAGTCATGCATGTAGGAGACCATGTAGGCGTCAAGAGGAAGAGAGTTTCCCCTTGATGAGGCCAAGTTGGAGACGGCCGGCGTATTGGACCATGCTATGTGAGATGTTTCCTGGGCTAGCGTACCCGCACATGAAGGTTTATGTCAGGAATGGAAATGAAGCATTTGCACATCCAATATTTATGAAATAATTTTTATGAAAAGGTTTCTATTCCATTGGTAGTTGATCACTTGGTAAGTGTCTCCTTTCAAATGGGAAGAAATGCATTTGAATAAAAGGAAAATGTTTACTTGCCAAAGAAAAAGGCTTGCTTACTGAGTATTATTACTCATTTGTATTTTCAAAATGACAAACAGGATATGGAGCTGACTCATAAAGGATGCTAGGTAGAAATGACCTACAAATTTAATTGCAGTTCTATGTATGCGTCCAAAGGGACAAATGTATGATAATCATGTTGAAGACATGTTTTATGGATGTTGCAAACATGATTGTACTTATGTGAATTATTTCAATAAAAAGAAGATATGAATGGTTTTATGATGATATGGATGAGTCTATTATGAATGATAAATGGTGTGGAATGCAAAGACATGAAATGATGATGAGTATATGTTCATGTGATGAATGAAAAGAAAGAAAAAAAATTGGACGAGATCCAATTAAGAACTCGCCGCGTGATCAGGGCAACAATCCTAAGTCACATTTACCAATCGACAAGATCTTGGAGTAAGGACAAATGTGATGCCTCGGTTCGGGGCGCCACAGGAATTGGTATCAAAGCAAAGATTGGTAAATAGGCGAGTGAAGGAGAAAATAAAGGATGATGAAAGGATAGGTATGATACCACAGAAGATGGTATCCGAAAAAGGACTGGTAAATAGGCGTGAAAAGAGTCTAAGTATGATGATTGAATATGATATACATGATTTTATGATGATTAGATATGTGATTATCGTGATGAAATGCATGGTATATGATAATGATAGTAGTGATGTTTATGATGTAGATAATATCACATGATTGTGATTGTGTCAATTGACATGTTAAGATGTTAATACTTTGTTTTATGAATGGATGATTTGATAATAAGCATGATATGAATTAGTTATGATGATATAACTATCTCTAAGGATTTTGAATGCATAAAATATATGCATATGATATGATAGCTATGTTTATGAGATTAGATCATATGTCTATGTGACAAGATGATAAGTATGGGATTGAGATGATAGCTATGAGAAGTGATGAAATCTATGTGAATAGATGATAAGCTATATCTATGTAATATGATAGGTCCGTTGGACCAAGGCTGACAGTGTCACCAAATCAGAAAAGCGCAGTGGAAGCGTAGTAAGCCATTGAAGTATTAGAGAAAGATGATAAGATTAACTATTTTATATGAGTTATACCCCCGATATTTGAAATGTAATAGGTTTCGGGACGAAACCTATTGTAAGGGGGGGGGAGGATTATGAAACCCCAATCTTAGACACATGTATAAAACCCCAATTTTATGGACATTACAAACATGATTGTACTCATGTGAATTATTTCAATAAAAAGAAGATATGAATAGTTTTATGATGATATGGATGAGTCTATTATGAATGATAAATGGTGTGGACTGCAAAGACATGAAATGATGATGAGTAAATGTTTATGTGATGAATGAAAAGAAAAAAAAATGGACGAGATCCAATTAAGAACCCACCGCGTGATCAGGGCAACAATCCTGAGTCACATTTACCAATCGACAAGATCTTGAAGTAAGGACAAATGTGACGCCTCGGTTCGGGGCGCCACAAAAGTAAAGTAACCAGATCACCTGTGAGAAATCCTAAGTTCCAACATATACACATGGATGGTGAAATCGCACCCGAAGTCGACCTCACCTGCGATTTGGGTCAGGTCTAAGACCAAGTCGACCTGAAGATGGAACTTGGAGTGGAAGCTGAAGATCGAAATCGCATCCGAAGTCAACTCCAGCCTGCGACTTGGGTGAAGTCGCATCCGAAGTCGACTCCATAGTGCGACTTGGATGAAGTCGCATCCGAAGTCGACTCCATAGTGCGACTTGGATGAAGTCGCATACCAAGTCGACCCCATATGCAACTTGGTTCGCAACGGTCGGAAAAATTCGAACATTGGTGCATTAAATGCGCGCCCCCTACCATAAACATTCGAATTTATTCCTCCATTATAAAAGAGGATTCAAGAGGACGTGCAAGGGGTTAGAGAAGCATTCAATAAGCTTACCTTCCACTCTCTCTAGCATTAAAGTGATCTACACTAATTCCAAGTAAAGAACTGTGTTTCAACTTGTTGAAAGCTCCATTACTGACAATTCTACTCTCTCTACTAGTTCTTCTATGCGCTACAAACTGCCTACATGAATTTGTAAAGTGTAGTTCTTTCTTTTGATTCATTATTTGTGTTTACCACTTGGTTTGATATTGGAAATCGAAACCAAGTGAAGGCAAAGTAGTGTTGTGACTAGAGTGTGACTCATCACCTACTTGCGCTATATTTGTGCAAGTCCCCTAGAGCTAGAATCTAGAAGAGAGCTGCTGCTCTAGTTGTATTTGAAATCCAATAGTGGAACCCAAGTCACAACGGGTGTGAACTTGGAAGAGTGGAGTAGGGAAGGTTGCCCGAACCACTATAAAATTGTGTCTCTTGGTGTGTATTAATTACCTGCGTTTTACCACTTTATTTCTCTTTATATTTTCTGTTTGTTTCATTAAGGGGATTAACTTAAAAAGGGAAAAAATTTCTGTTTAAGTAAAGAATTTTAAAATACCCAATTCACCCCTCCCCTCTTGGGTTGTTGCCATAAACTCGGGACCAACACATAGTTAATTACCCGAGTTGATGGTAAAACCCAAGAGGGGAGGGGCGAATTGGGTTCTTTAAAAAATTCTTTGGTAAACTAAAGTCTTAACCCCTTGAAAGATTAATCCCCTTTTGAAAGCAAATAGAGAGCAATTAAGATAAAGCAGTAAAAGGAAGCAGAAGACAAGATTTATAGTGGTTCGGGCAATCCTTCCCTACTCCACTCTTCCAAGCTCACACTCCGTTGTGACTTGGGTTCCACTATGTATTCCTCGAATACACTTAGAGTCTCCGCTCTCTTCTAGATTCCAGCTCTAGGGGGCATACACAACACACAGCACAAGTAGGTGATGAGTTCCACTCCAATCACACACTACTTTGCATATACTTGATCTTAGCTACCCAAGCTAAATCAAGTTCAATACAACAAGAACTTAGAAATAAGAAAAACTACACTTTACAGAGATGTGTAGGCAAGTTTAGCTCGAGGAAGAATTTGTAGAAGCAGCTTGGTTGAGTATCGATGAAGCAACTTGCAACTTGAAACTCTTTCTTCCTTTGAATGTATATGGACCACTCAAATATGGAGAAAAGGGAATAGAAACTCTTTCTTGCACTTCTTTTCTCTTTTTGGACTTTGTAGTGTATATAGCAGTGTATTGTTATATTGTTCACGCTCATTTGAGTGTCTATTTATAGAGTGAGGAAGATTTGAACATTGTAGAGGTGGTTGGCGTGCAATAAATGATCTCCAACGTTCAAAAATTCGAACGTTATTTTCCAAGTCGAAGATAGAGTCGACTTGGCCTGCGACTTGGCTTCCAAGTCGCACCTGGAGTCGACCTTGTGTGCGACTTCAGTTCTTCAGATTTCCAAGTCTAAGTCTAGGGTCGACTTGGCTTCAGACTTCAACTCAAGTCGATCCTGGAGTCGACTTGGGTTGCGACTTGACTTGGTCTTTTGCCAAAAATGCTTTGACCCTCATTTGATTTGCTTCTATCTTGCTTGGCTTTCTTCCTTTAGTCCTTTTAATTCTGAAATGGCTCCTCATACTTGTAGATCTTGTCAATCTTTGAAGTGCTTGACTTTGATTCATCTTGGATTGACTTGAACTTGAATCTTTGCTTTGAATTTCAAGAAACTCAAGTTAATCTTGAGAATGGTCTTTGCACCTTACTTTGGATTTGAGAAAGCTCAAATGGATTCTTGGAATGGGCTTGGAACTGCATCTCTAAAGTTTGAACTTTCTCAAGTCGAGGATGGAGTCGACCTTGTCTGCGACTTCGCACAAGTCGCACCTGGAGTCGAATTCGCCTGCGACTTCGCCCAAGTCTATTTCCACATTTCAACGCTGGACACTTTTTGACGTTTGAAGTCGATGCTGGAGTCGACTTCGTCTGCGACTTGGCTTCCGAAGTCGCAAGTGGAGTCGACTTGGCCTGCGACTTCACCTGTTTGTTTTCTATTTTCAACGCTGTCCACTTTTTGCCATTTGAAGTCGCTTGTGAAGTCGACTTGGGTATCGACTTCACCCCAAGTCGAAGTCCAAGTCGACTTGGTAATCAACTTGACTTCTTGCTTTCCTTAACACATTGAACATATGCATTAGTACTTAACTTAAACTCAAATTCGACTTTGTTAATCATCAAAATTCATGCTTTGGTCAATTTTGTTTTGTTTTGAACATTGTTTCCAACACCAAGTCGATGGCCCAAGTTGACTTAGCCATCGACTTAGGTCAAATCGATTCCCAAGTCGACTCCAGAATCGACTTCAAACGCATAAAATGCTCCAGAGCTGAATTCGGGACTTGGAGACAGGTGAAGTCGCAGTCGAAGTCAACTCCACTTGTGACTTAGGTGAAGTTGCAAACCCAAGTCGACTCCAGATGCAACTTGGGTACAGCCATACAGAAGACTTCAAATTCTCAGAATCAAGTCGCATTCCAAGTCGACTCTGCAATGCTACTTAGGTCAATTTGAACCTCTAGTCGACCTGAACATGCGACTTGGGTAAAGTCGAAGTCCAAGTTGACCCAAGCAAGCGACTCAAGTACTGGCCACTTCAGACATCTTTAAAAATGGTTCATTATTACATGAACAACTATATACTGAATATTAGACAACAAAATCAAGAAAGTCAATCATCTCGAATCAAGGTCACAAGCAAGGACTTCTCAAGAGAAATATAGATTGTTTAGTTTTTAAGCAAAATAGATGTATACCAGACACAATTGATAAAGAACAAAGAAAAGAAAAGGGAATGCACTATATTCAGATCACTTGCAAGAATCCAAGATAATCAAACGGCTGGTGAAGTCGCACCCGAAGTCGACTCCACCTGTGACTTGGGTCGAGTCTGAGACCAAGTCGACCTGAAGCTAAAACTTGGAAGTGGAAGCCGAAGATCGAAGTCGCACCCGAAGTCGACTCCACCATGCAACTTGGACGAAAGTCGCATGCCAAGTCGACTCCATATGTGACTTGGTTCTCAACAGCCGGAAATATTCGAATGTTAGCGCATTAAATGTGCGCCACCTACCACCAAATGTTCAAAATTCACCTCCCATTATATAAGATGTTTCAAGTGGACATGCATGAGATTAGAGAAGCATTCAATAAGCTCACCTTCCACTCTTTCTTGCATTTAAGTTGATCAACAACAAGTCTAAGTGAAGAACTGTGCTTCAAGTTGCTGAAAGCTGCATTGCTGAATCTCTTACTCTCTCTTCAAGTTCTTCTACGCGCTACAAGCTGCCTACACGAATTTGTAAAGTGTAGTTATTCCTTTTGTTGATTCTTTGTGTTTAACGCTTGATTTGATATTGGAAATCGAAACCAAGTGAAGGCAAAGTAGTGTTGTGACTGGAGTGTGACTCATCACCTACTTGTGCTATATTTGTGCAAGCTCCCTAGAGCTAGAATCTAGAAGAGAGCTGCTGCTCTAGTTGTATTTGAAATCCAATAGTAGAACCCAAGTCACAACGGGTGTGAGCTTGGAAGAGTGAAGTAGGGAAGGTTGCCTGAACCACTATAAACCTTTGTCTCTTGGTGTGGCTTGACTATTTTTATTTTATTGCTTTATTTCTCTCCATATTTCTGTTTGTTTCATTGAGGAGATTAACTCCAAAAAGGGAAAAATTTCTGTTTAAGTAAAGAATTTTAAAATGTCCAATTCACCCCTCCCCTCTTGGGTAATTCTCATAAACTCAGGACCAACAGAAATGAGATGCAAAGAGAGATTAGTTAAAGTGCAAAATCTATGGGATTAGTTAAATCATAACAAAAAACTAATTTTTAGTTAAATCTCCATGCAGCCTAGATTCATTATGTGGCGCCCCAAACCTGAGTGTCACATCCTGAGCCTTACCTAGGGATCGTTATTAATTGGTAAACATGATTAGGATTGTTGCCCTGTCACACAGCGGGTTTTAACGGATATTTATCCAATTGATTATGTTTTCTTAGGTATTTATTTCCTTCTATTTTTTATCTCAAGCATATTTAGGTCATTTCCACCCAATAATTTCATAACTAATCATGATATTCATGATATATTTCAAACTTTCGCATAAATAATATGTCACAGCATGTATCATACATAAATGTCAATACAGAAATATCAAATTATTTTACAAGCATCCATCATAAATTTTTCACAATCATGAACTTATAATGGTTTTTATTTTTTCAATGGTCGACTCGTGCTCCTTTGCCAAGTCTCTTCTTTCACATGTCTATGGGTTTGGAAAATGAAAACGTGAGTCAAAACTCAATAAGCAAGCTGTATATTTTACAGGTAATTCATTTTGCAGGCAATATTTTTCATTCAAAATATCTTGGAAAGCAATTTATACATTTTGAAAAGGTACATCATGAAAACATAATCCTTGTACCTATCACAGGTATGACATGCATAATGCAATGTAAAACCATGAAACATGTCCTTCATAGGATGGAAGCTAGCTAGGCGACCATCCGTCCTTGTCTTCTCCCATCTCAGGGAGGGCACCGCCTGCCTTTGGCCTATCTTAGCAACTTGGCCACACCAAAGGAGGACAACCGGTCCTCTTATACCTTTCAAGTTGACCTAATACTTTGTGCACATGAAACATTCATAAAAATCATCTTTAACATGCTAACATGATTTTTCATTCAGAAACTTAAAATCACATTATTCTTCATAACATTTATCAAAGAAATTTCGCAATATCATATTGTAAATAAAAGAATCATTTCAATACGTATTTAACTAAGGAATGACTATCCTTAAATACATTAGAAATAATTTCAATAATCACATCAAAACAATTAGAGCAAAAGTTGCATTTATTTAAACAATTTAGAAAACAAAAATCATTTAAAATTTTACTTACTTACCTGTCTCACATTAGCTTTCCAAATCTACTTTTTCTTTGCCCTTGCTTACATGAGAATGATATAACATTCATATATTTCTTTTGCTTCCATCCAACTTAGTTTTCCAACCCATTTTCATTAACATACATAATCCATTTGACTTTTCAAGTCGTTACGCACATATAGCACATACTTGTGCATTACATCGGTTATTACACAACATGTTCAATCTCATTTAATCACTTAATAATCATTCAATAATAATTATTTAAAGGTTCATTACCTTCCATACACTATATTTTACTTATTTTTCAAAATTTTATATATCGATGCTCATTTTAAGCATACGTGGTTGCCTTAGGCCTTAATAATTAATCTCAAAATTTGAGAGTATCCTTATGTATCTAAACAGCAATATAATCATGTAATTTATCATATTTTCATGCATTTTTGCATTTAATCAATTTACATAAGTCATTTACCACTTATGCATGTCCATCCTTCCACATATACCCATTTCACAACAAATATATGATGCATTTCATAAAATTTTTTAAATCGGAAACTTAGTCCGTAATTTAGCATAATTAAAATAATTAATTAACACTTTATTTAGGGTATTTTTATGGAATTTTAATCCACTAATCATAGGATTCCAAAACAGCAACTTTGGAACCCGTTTTTCACACTTTCAACGTACCTTATGGTACTTAAACCAAAACAGGTTTATAATTCTGAATTTTCAGCAACTAGTCCAACTTTTCCTAACCCAAATTCAGGGTATTAACACATATTTAACATCCATAATTCAATCCCATTCAAAACAGCAACTTCCATGTACATGTTGAGTATCCTTTTCACCCCAATTTGAATGTTCCTACACATGCCCTAAAATTTCAGATTTAAGGAAAAGTTAATTCATTCATTTTGGAAATTAAAAGTACCCTAAATTTAGAGTAATTTACCCTATAAATCATCCATAATTTATTTATGCAAACTTATTCAACATATATATCACAAAATCATGAAAATCGGGTAATATACATAACCTTGAATTCCATTCTTTCTAAAATTCATATCTTAGGCTTAAATCAACATATATATTTCACTAAAGCATGATTCATAGCCTAAAAATTATACTAATCCAAAACAACAATTTAATATATGCATTTAGGATATTTCAAGTTAGGTTTTCAACCCATATTCAATCCTAATTTCCATTTCACTCCTTAAATCATTGAAATTCATATATATATATATATATATATATATCCCTTAATACTCATTCAATATTCAATCAAATGGCATGCTAATCACCATTTAAGGATTCTTTTTGAATCATATTCATATCCATAAACTTGAAATAGAAAGCTTAGAATCAAAGGGTCTAACACATCATGTATACCTACTTGGTCGATGTAAACCTTTATCCCAAACTAATCAAGCTTTGTTTTCCTTTCTTTCTTCTTCCTTTTCTTCCCTCCTTGCTGGGATTTTTATGGACGTGCAAATTGTGGGGGTGTTTGGTTCCTTGAAATTGTTTTTTAAGTCTTTTCTCTCATGGCCCTCCACCCATATTTATAAGGGTTGGATTTTTCAGCTTGTGGACCCCATTTTGAGCATGATTTGAGATCATTTTAATGCTCATTTATCCCACTTATGTGTTGTCCAAATGGTGGCCAAGTAATTATATTTTTAACCATATTTTCTATAAGGAAAATCCACTCAAAATCAGCTCACCTTGCTGTCCATTGTGAGCACGTTCCTTGCTACCTCCTTTTTCAATTTTTTTCCACACTTTGGCAGCTTTAAATTAATGGTAATTTATGTATCTAATTAGTAGCTATCTCAGCTACTGATTTAGCATAAAAAATCAAGAAAAATCCAGCAATCAAGCCACTTGGACGTCCCATATGCATGCTCATGTTGCTGTCCACTATTTGATCCATCAATGCTGTTGATCACAACGATTTTTCATAAAAAAATTTCCACATGAATTAATGACCATTTATGTACCCTTGCATGCTAGCTACTTAGGTTTATATATCATATATATAAAAAAAATGAAAAAGTCCAAGTGATGGCTGGTTTGGACATTCCATGCATGACACATTACCTATGCTCCTTTGAGCTCTTCTTTAGCCTCATAAAATCCAACGTGAATGCAGGGATTTATTTATGAATTTTTCCTTTTATAATATTTCACAAAATACCCTGCATTTTACCTGCATTTTACACATATTTGAGCCATTAAAATTGCCTTTAATCCATGCACTATTTGCCTTAAATGCATGGTACTTTGTGGTGCAAAAGTCAACTATGTACACCTTTTTCTATTCAGGAATTTTCTCATCATAATTTTCTTAATATAAACCTACCAAAATGTTAATCTCATGATTTTATTCAACCGTTTCAAATTTCATCTTAATCCGACTTTTCTAGCTCAAGTTATAGTTACTTGAAGTTAACGGTTGAATTTTGAATATAAACAATTAATTATCACACTAATTTCATCATAATTTTCATAATCCAATAATCCCATAAGTTTAAGCCCATCATTATCTACTTGCCTTTCAAATTTCACTTCAATCCGCCTTATAGGCATTAAGTTATGAATTTTCTAGTATTTTTCCACTCAACTTGATAATTATCCTTTAAATTCTCATAAATAAAACCATATAATTTAAGATAATTATTCATGATATATTGATAAGTTTCAATTACCATCAAACTACTTTAATCCCATTGACCCACATCGGCTTATGATGATTACTTGAATCACTATTTCTAATCCTTGGCCCTAATTGCAATAATTTACCAAAATCACAAAATCATCCAAAATTCAATTGAATCATATATAAATCACATTTATATGTCTAATGCATACAATTGAGTCCTATATAGGTTGGGGTTTCACAATCCTCCCCCCTTATAACAGGTTTCGTCCCGAAACTGTCTATTCTTTAAATAACTGGGGATACTTTCGTTCCACCTCTTCTTTTAGCTCCCATGTAACTTTGTTTTCGGAATATCGGTTCCATTGAACCTTTACATATTTGATTTCTTAATTCTAAAGCTTTTATACCTTCTGATCCAAGATTCTAACTGGCCTTTCCTCATAGTTCAAATAATCTTGAATCGGTAGGTTTTCAGCTACTAATACATGGGTTGGGTCCGCATCATATTTCCTAAGCATAGAAATATGAAATACATTATGGACTAAAGCTAACGCTGGGGGTAAGGTTATTCTATAGGCTAATTTTCCAATCTTTTCCAACACCTCAAATGGTCCAATGTACATGGGATTCAGCTTTCCTCTTTTCCCAAATCTTGTAACTCTCTTGAATGACGTGACCTTTATAAAAACATGTTCGCCAACTTGGATATTCAAATCTCTTCTTTTGCAATCTGTGTAACTCTTTTGCCGACTTTGGGTTGTGAGTATACACTGGCGAATAGTTTGAACCTTGTCTGCTATTCGTTGAGAAAAATCTGGGGCTAACCTTTTCTCTCCAACTTCATCCCAGTTTAATGGCGTTCGACATCGCCGTCCATACAATGATTCAAATGGAGCCATTTGAATACTAGCCTGATAGCTATTATTGTATGCAAATTCTGCAATTGGTATATATTCATCTCACGATCCTCCAAATTCTAATGTACACACATGGAGCATATCCTCGATAATTTGATTCACTCGCTCCGTTTGTCCATCTGTTTGGGGATGAAAAGCTGTAATGAATTTAAGTTGGGTGCCTAAGGTTTCATGTAAACTTTTCCAAAATCTTGACGTGAACGTCGTGTCATGATCTGAAACAATTGACTTCGACACTCCATGGAGTCGTAAAATCTCTTTATAATATACATTGGCTAGCCTTTCTGTTGTGTAAGTCCTTTTTATAGGTATAAAGTGAGCAACCTTAAATAACCTGTCTATTATTACCCATATGGAATCGTTTCCTGCTTGGATCTTAGGTAATCCTTCGATAAAATCTATTGTAATGTCGTCCCACTTCCATTTAGGAATTTCCAAGGACTGTAATTTTCCAGGCACTCGTTGGTGATCTGCTTTCACCCTTTGGCAAGTTAAACACTTAGCTACGTATTCAGCGATCTCCCTTTTCATATTATTCCACCAATATGCTTTCTTGAGACCTGATACATTTTAGTACTTCCTGGGTGAATGGAAAATTACGAAAAATTGGCCTCTTTGAGGATCTATACCTTTAACTCAACTATATTAGGTATGCAAAGGTGGCCTTTATACCGATACATACCTTGTTCGTCGATAGCAAATTCAGTTATTTCCTTTTTCTTCATATTCTCCACATGTGTATGTAGGTCTGTATCCTTTTGCTACGCAGTCTTGATCTGTTCAAAAAGTGACGATTGTATGCATAGTTGTGATAATCTTGTTTGAACTCCAGGTGGACATACAATCAGTTCTAGTTGCCTTATCTCCTGAAGCAATCCTTCCTCCTTGGTGATAAGATGTGCTAAGTTGACATTTCTGCTCAATGCATCAGCTACCACGTTTGCCTTACCTAGATGGTATAAAATTTCCAAATCATAGTCCTTTAATAACTTGAGCCATCTCCTTTGTCTCATGCTCAACTCCTTCTGAGTGAAAATATATTTAAGGCTCTTGTAATCTATATAGATCTCACATCTAGCACCATACAGGTAATGTCTCCATATTTTCAAGGCAAACACCACTGCTGCTAATTCTAAATCATGAGTGGGGTAGCTTACCTCATTGGGCTTTAGCTGACGCGATGCATAGGCTATCACTTTGCCTCTCTGCATTAGTACACATCCTAATCCTTTTCTTGAAGCGTCACTATAAACCACAAACCCTTCATTTCCTTCTGGTAAGGTTAGGATAGGCGCTTTTACCAACCGTTGCTTTAATTCTTAGAAACCGTGCCGCATTCTTCAAACCATACATACTTGACTCCTTAACGAGTCAACCTTGTTAATCGGGCTAACAATTGTGAAAATCCTTCAACAAATCTTCTATAGTAGTCGGCCAACTCTAGAAAACTTCAGATTTCTGTAATGGTCATTGGCCTTGGCCATTTCAATATTGCCTCAATCTTCTGAGGATCAACCTGAATACCTCTTTTTGATATTATATGCCCAAGAAATCCTATATGTTCAACCAGAATTTACATTTCTTCAACTTGGCATATAATTTTTCTTATCTCAACCTTTCCAAAACCCTTTGTAAATGATTTTCATGTTCTTTCTCTGTTTTTGAGTAGATCAGGACATCGTCAATAAATACAACCACAAATTGAACGAGATAGTCCCAAAAAATCCTATTCATCATATCTATGAATACAGCAGGGGCATTAGTAAGTCCGAAAGGCATTACCAAAAACTCGTAATGTCCATATCTGGTTCGAAAAGCCGTCTTATGAACATCGGTAGGACTTATTCTCAGTTGATGGTACCCTGAATGTAAATCAATTTTGGAGAAAGTTGTGGCTCCTTGCATTTGGTCGAATAAATCATTGATCCTGGGCAATGGATACTTGTTCTTTACTGTGACTTTATTTAGCTCCCTATAATCAATACATAGTCTCAAACTTCCATCCTTTTTTCTCACATATAGTACCGGAGCTCCCCAAGGTGACACACTTGGTCTGATGAAACCCTCATCCAATAGCTCCTGTATTTGGGTCCTTAATTCATTCATTTCGACAGGTGCCATTCTGTATGGAGTTTTAGGTATTGAGGTTGTACCCAGCATAAAATCAATAGTCATATCCATTTCCCTTTGTGGAGGCAATGTGGTTAATTCCTTTGGAAATACATCAGGAAATTCCCTAACCATGGAAATTTGATTAATTTCTTCCTCCATGCCTTTTTCTACATTAACCAACATCAGATATGCTTGCCATTTTTGCCGGATCATCTTTACTGCTTTCATGGATGATATCAATATGTTTGAATTTTCAGGCTGCCTTAACCTTCTAATGGCTATCTCTTTTCCTAGGGTTGCTTCAAATTGCACCTTTTTATTTTTACAATCTATAATAGCTTCCTATTGACTTAGCCAATCCATACCCAGTATCACATCAAATTCAGTCATAGGCAATAGGATCAAATCAGCTTCTAAAATCAACGATCTTATCCTAATTGGGCATGCTTTGCATACTTGGCTAGAACTTCCTAACCTATATACAGGGGATTCTACATGAATTATCTGATTAGTCTCTGATAACTCGTAAAAATACGAGTTATCATGGCCCATTTCAGACTGTATTTGTGCGTTAGTTTGAGAGATTAGGCTTAGTTTTCATTCATTTAGTTTAATTTCCACTCACTTTGCATTTTAGGAGCATTATTTAGTTTTTGTGCATTTTCAGCATTAATTAAGCATTTTTAGTCAATTTACTCAGTTTTTCCATCTTTTGCAGGAAGGATGGGACATATGAAGGCATGCGGGCGAGTGGAATGCAGATCGAGACCCAGTCACGAGGCAGGTGGATGACGCCTAGGTGCCACCCTACGTGCCCTCGCCTTGACTCAAGCACAATACAGCAAACACATGGCTTCTAGCGAGTTGGCGCCTAGGCGCCAGCCAGGGGCACCCACGAGCCACCCTAACAACATGCAAATCAGCCTAGCAGGGTTTTTGAAGTCACAAGTCACAACTGCTTCCAGGGAGTTGGCACCTAGGCGCCAAGCATGATCACACAGGTGTGTCTAGGAGAAGCTCCAAGTTATGAAATCTCCAAGGAGTTGGCGGCTAGGCGCCAAGGCATGAATTTCTAGGGTTTGCAGAAAAGTTCCAAGTTGCCCAGCACCCATAAAGTTGGCGCCTAGGTGCCAATACACATTCGTATGCGCAATTTTCAGTACGTAGGCTACGCAATTGGACTCTATAAATAGATCCTAGGGGTTCGCGCGCTAGAGGAGAAGAGAGAGAGCCCAAAAACGAACTACAAAGCAAGAAAAAGAAGGAAATTACGATCAAAGCACAGATTGAAGAGGGAATTCAACTCCGTTGGTGGAAGCCGCCGGAAAACCAGTTTTCTCTTATTCTTTATATTTTTCTTTCTCTGCTTTCATGGATACTTTTAATATGGATGTAATGGATGTTGCGATCATGTCTATGAACTAAACCTCCATTAGATGGATAATTAGGATGAATTGAATTCTAAACTATATTGTTTTTGGTTCTTTGAATTTCAGGAATGAATATTTGATTTTATATATGATTGTGTATGATTTACCTTTGCATGTGCGGATTTAATGATTTTTACAAGATTAGCTACCTTGTAAGATGATTTAATTGCTTGATTTATCATTGAAAGAGGAAAATCTCTGCTAGATCCATGTGCAAGGCATAGGTTTCCTCTTTGTTAAGGGGAGTTGTTTAACGGATAGGAATATACCGTTAAACCCTGTGTAGTCATTAAACAGGTTATGAACTTATCAATTTCACTTTATTTAATGACATGAGAACATAGCAATTAAATAGGGTGTAATTAGCTTTATATAATGTTGGAAGACATATATAGAGATTAATGAACTTGGGCTAGTAAATCCATATACAATACAATTAAAAAGAACCAATGCGATATAGTTTAGATTCAAGGATTCCGAGCTATCCATCTGCCATCCCTGATTATTAAACTTGTTTTTAGTATCCCCGCAGTTCTGTGAACTCTACTCTGATTTCTTATTGCAGTGTTAGCTTTAGTTAAATTCATAAATTCATAATTTTCTACCCATCGAAAGCAACTAAACTAATTAATAATTTCGGTTAATAATTTCTCGTGGGAACGATACTCTACTCACTCTTTATTACTTGACACGACACGTATACTTGCATAAATAGCGAGCATTTTAATTGACATATACGCAGCTCGTCAAGTTTTTGGCGCCGTTGCCCAGGAATTGTTTAGCCAATTATAGTTAGTTTTATTGCTTTCTTGTATAATTCTGTAGAATAGTTTATTTTCATAATTTCTTTTAGCTTAGAATTTTTCTGCTAGTTCAATTGAATTTGTTTTTGTAGATTAATCTCATATTGCATGCGCCGAGGCAGAGTCGGAAAGGAGATTGTTATTCCTTTTGATCTGGAAGCCGAACGAACTTATTTGAGAAGGCATCATAAGAGCAGGGAAGCTAGGAGCCGAGAGCATACTATGGAGCACATCGAGAACCAGGACGAGAACGTTCACAAAACCAACAGGGGAACCAAAGGATTGAAATTCCAAATCATCCACCTCAAGATGATTTGGACCAACCCATTTGGGATCTCATTGCGCTTGGCCAAAATGCAGTTCAGACTAGCATCGCATCTTCTCCTATTTGTTGGAAACAATTGTTGAAATCAAATGCAAAATATCGAAAGTATGAGTTTTGATGATTAACAACATAATTTGAGTAAAGTCTTAGCTACTAATATGTTTTGTGCAATGTTTAAGGTTATAAAAATGAAAAATACAAAACAGAACAGGTCAAGTCGCAACCCACGTCGACTCAGACATCAACTTGGGCCAAGTCGACTCCATCTTTGACTTCAAGAGACGTCCTCTGTCCGGTGTTGAAATTGGGAGCAAAATGTGCCGAAGTCGCAGATGAAGTCGACTCCATCTGCGACTTGGGTGAAGTGGCAGACCAAGTCGACTCCAGTATCGACTTCAAGTGACACTTTCCTTCCAGAGTTGAAATTGGGTGGCAAAGCTTCCGAAGTCGCATATGAAGTCGACTCCACTTGCGACTTTGGTGAAATCGCAGGCCAAGTCGACTCCAGCATCAACTTCAATCAGACAGGGCAGAAATTTCAGGAATCAAGTCGGGGAATAAGTCGACTTCGAGATAGACTGGAGTTAAGTTGAAGACCAAGTCGACTTAAATATTCGACTTGGAATATATGAAAGATTAATCCAAGTCCAAAGCAAGCAAGATACATGAATTCAACCATTCTAATCGAAATATATATTGGACTTGTTCATGCACACAAAGATTCAAGCTTTTCAAGCTCGCTAGACATAAAGCTAAATAACTTTTATACAAATGAACTCCAAATATTGAAAATCAAAAGAAGAACACTTATGAAGAAGAAGTTAAGCAAGCAAGAGATATTTAAAAAAAGATTAAGCGGACTTGGCAAGAGAGAAAAGCCAAGTCGCACCCGAAGTCGACTCCAAGATCGACTTGGGGCCAAGTCTCAAACCAAGTCGACCCAAAAGACAGACTTGGAAACTGATGCATAGCCGAAGTCGCACTCGAAGTCGACTCCAGCATGCGACTTGGGTGAAGTCGCACACGAAGTCGACTCCACCTGCGACTTGGAGAAATAACGTTCGAATTTTTGAATGTTGGAACATTTATTATGCGCCAACCAACTCTATAACGTTCAAAATTCTCCCTCCTCTATATATAGACACTCAAGAAAACGTGGAAACACACAAGATAGAGCTGAAAAAGAGGAAAGAAGTGCTAGTAAGAGTTTCGATCTATTTTTCTCTACAATTGAGTGATCTATACACTTTCAAAGGAAGAACAAGCTTCAAAGTTGTTGTTTGCTTCAACGTAAAATAATTCGTTGCTTCTACAGATTCTTCCTCGAGCTGGAACTTGCTACACAAATCTGTAAAGTGTAGATTTCTTCTATTTCATCTTATTATTTGGTTTTTGGTGCTTGGTTTAATTTTGGTGTTTCAAACTAAGCTATAGCAAAGTAGCATTGTGATTGGAGTGGAACTCGTCACATACTTGTGCTATTTGTTGTATACGCCCCCTAGAGCTAGAATCTAGAAGAGAGAGGAGGCTCTAGTTGTATATGCCCCCTAGAGCCAGAATCTAGAAGAGAGCGGAGACTCTAATTGTATTCGCGGGATACATAGTGGAACCCAAGTCACAAGGGAGTGTGAGTTTGGAATAGTGGAGTAGGGAAGGTTGCCCAAACCACTATAAATCTTGTCTATTGCTTTTTCATTTCCGCTTTCATTATCTTATTGCTTTTTGTTTGTCTTATTAAAGGAGATTAAACTAAACCGGCGAAAAGTCTCTAATTCAAGTTTGAAATTTTAAACACCCAATTCACCCCTCCCCTCTTGGGTAATTGCCATCAACTCGGGACCAACACTATCGACACCAACAATTTTGAAATCAAGCCGGTAATTTTTCAGATGCTTCAGTCCATTGGGTAGTTCGAAGGGCTTGCATCTGAAGACCCACATAACCATTTGCGAAATTTCCTGCAGATTACGAACACGTTCAAGCAGAACGGAGTCTCTGACGAGGCAATGCGCTTCAAATTTTTCCAATTTCTTTGCGGGATAGAGCTTCGGAGTGGCTAGACTCTTTGCCCCCGAACTCTGTCAACACATGGAGTGACTTGCCTCAGAAATTCTTTGAGAAATATTTACCGCTTGCCAAGCTAGCCAAGCTGAGAATGGACATAGTCTCGTTCAAGCAACACGGAGAGGAGACCCTATCAGAGGCGTGGGATCGCTTGAAAGACCTACTCTGAAAATGCTCGCACCATGGAATTCAGTCGTGGTTTCAGATAAATTTTTTTTATAATGGTCTCCAGGATTCTACCCGTCACATGGTGGATTCTTCTTCAAATGGTTCTCTGCTGAGGAAAAGCTATCGAGAATCATATGCCCTACTCAAAAACACGACATCCAATACTCATCAACTACCTTCGGACAGGAGCCGAAGTGGGGGTCTACTCCAATTGGACGCAGTTTCATCCATAAAGGCCCACATCGACGCTTTATCTCGGCAAATTTAGAACTTATCCAGGCCAGCCAACGTCAGTGCACTAGGGGCGTCTACACCACAGCAGCCGATAGCAGCAGATATTTGCACGTGGTGTGGTGAATTCGTCCACCCTAGTGATGAATGTGCCTCCAATCCGGAGTCCATTAATTACATGGGAAATTTTTAGAGAAATCCAGCAAATCAGTATGGAAATAGCTACAACCCAGAGAAATCATCCCAACTTCTCATGGAATAATCAAACGAGACCGAATCAGCCACCGGGATTCTCATAGCAGCCCCCGCAGCAACAACTAGCAAGACCAATGCAATTCAATTCACCACAGCAAGAAGAGAAGAAATCCGATCTGGAAAACCTCTTTATGCAATTCATGCAATCCAAGATCACGACGAATAGAAACTTGGAAGCACAGATAGGTCAACTGGCCTCAACTTTAAATAACCGGCCTCATGGTTCGTTACCAAGCGACACTAAGCAAAACTCGAAAGGAAAAGGCAAAGAACACGTCCAAGCAGTCACGCTGTGTAGTGGAAAGCAGTTACCCAATGCAATTCGACCAGAATCGGTAATCGAGCCCACGAACCCTCTAATTCAGTAGTCACAGGAGCTAGAAGAATCAGACACTACTCAAAAGCAACCAGACGCTGAAATTGCCACAAATCAAAGGCCGCCTCCTCCATTTCCTCAAAGATTCGCAAAGACTAAAAAGGAGGGCCAATTCAAGAAATTTCAAGAGGTATTGAAGCAGCTACACATCAATATACCTCTCGTCGAAGCCTTGGAACAGATGCCTAGCTATGCCACATTTATCAAAGGCGTGCTATCAAAGAAAAGGTGGTTGACGGAATTCGAGACGGTGGCGTTAACAGAGGAAACCAGCGTGATGGTGCAAAGGAAGCTGCCTACTAAACTCAAGGACCCAGGAAGTTTCACCATCCCATGCACAATTGGAAACCAATACTTTGGGAAAGCCCTATGTGACTTGGGAGCTAGCATTAATCTCATGCCTAAGTTGATTTTCAAAAAATGGGGCAACGGGGAAGCTCGACCTACTACTGTCATGTTGCAACTGGCGGACCGGTCTACATCAATATACCTCTCGTTGAAGCCTTGGAACAGATGCCTATGCCACATTTATGAAAGACGTGCTATCGAAGAAAAGGTGGTTGACGGAATTCGAGACGGTGGCGTTAACAGAGGAAACCAACGCGATGGTGTAAAGGAAGTTGCCTACTAAACTCAAGGACCCAGGAAGTTTTACCATCCCGTGCACAATTGGAAACCAATACTTCGGGATCGCCCTATGCAACTTGGGAGCTAGCATTAATCTCATGCCTAAGTCGATTTTCAGAAAACTGGGCAACGGGGAAGCTCGACCTACTACTGTCATGTTGCGACATATCCAGAAGGTATCATCGAGGATGTCCTTGTCAAGGTGGACAAGTTCATCTTTCCTGCTAATTTTATTATCCCGGATTATGAAGAAGATCAAGATGTTCCAATCATTCTGGGTCGACCCTTCCTCGTAATGGGTAAGGCCATCATCGATGTACAGGCCGGAGAGCTAACCATGTGGGTTCAGAATGAACATGCTACTTTTAGCGTGTTCAAGGCAATGTAGTTACCAAATGATCTAGATGAATTTCTAGTGATCGACATGGTGGAGTCTGCAGTTCAAGCTGAATTTCAAATCTCAACTTTTAAGGACATCTTAGAAGCATCACTAGTTGGGGAAGTCAGTGAATCTGACGAAGATTTGGTAGAGATGATACACTATCTGCAGCAACCTCCAACATTCCCACGATACCCACAGAAATTCAAATTGCTGGAGCTGAAGCCAGAATCTTTTAAACAGTTGAAGCCGTTGATCGAAGAGCCACTTATTCTGGAGCTAAAATCCTTACCAAAGCACCTCAGATATGCCTACCTGGGAGTAGAATCCTCACTCCTAATGATGATTTCTTTTGTACTGGATCCCGTGCAGGAAGAAAAACTGCTCAGAGTGCTCAGAGATCACAAAAAGGCTATAACATGGACCATAGCAGACATCAGAGGCATAAGCCCATCCTTCTGTATGCACAAGATTCAAGTGGAAGAGAATTCCAGGCCATCTATCAAAGCGCAGAGAATGCTGAACCCAATCATGAAAGAGGTGGTCAAAAAGGAGATCATTAAATGGCTAGATGCAGGCGTGATATACCCTATCTCCAACAGTTCTTAGGTCAGCCCAGTGTAGTGCGTCCCGAAGAAAGGTGGTATGACGGTCGTCTCCAACGAAAACAATGAGATGATTCCGACCAGGACAGTTACTGGTTGGCGAGTTTGCATGGACTATTGCAAGCTGAATAAAGCCACTCAAAAGGATCATTTTCCGCTCCCATTCATTGATCAGATGCTGGACAGGTTAGCGGGACGTGAATTCTATTACTTTCTGGACGGCTATTCAGGTTATCATAAAATTAAGATAGCACCGAAGGACCAAGAAAAAGTCACGTTCACATGTCCTTATGGCACGTTCGCATTTCGATGAAGGTCGTTTGGCCTATACATTTCAGCATTGTATGATGGCCATTTTCACTGACATGGTGGAGGATTTCCAGGAGGTATTCATGGACGATTTCTCGGTATTCAGGAGTTCCTATGACGAGTGCCTAACCAACTTATCGAAGATGCTCCAGCGTTGAGAGGATACGAACTTGGTTCTCAACTAGGAAAAGTGTCATTTCATGGTGTAGGAGGGCATCATACTTGGTCACAGGGTCTCTAAACAGGGGATTGAAGTGGACAAAGCTAAAATCAAGACGATTGAGAAATTGGCTCCACCCACCTCAGTCAAGGGCATTCGTAGTTTTCTGGGACATGCTTGGTTCTACAGGCGATTCATAAAAGACTTCTCAAAGATAGCTAAGCCGCTATGTTCACTGCTTGAGAAAGATGCACCATTCGAATTCACCAGCGAATGCATGGAGGCATTCTAGGAGCTGAAAAAGAAATTAGTATCTGCGCTAATTATTATTTCTCCAGAATGGAACCTCCCATTCGAATTGATGTGCGATGCGAGCGACTACGCGGTAGGAGCAGTACTGGGACAACGAAAGAACATGGTTTTTCACTCCATCTACTACGCTAGCAAAACCTTGAAAGAGGCACAAATGAATTATACTACGACCGAAAAGGAACTGCTAGTGGTGGTATTTGCATTCGACAAATTCAGAGCTTATCTGGTGGGCACCAAAGTGATCGTTTACACAAACCATTCAGCCATCAAATATTTGATAGAGAAAAAGGATGCAAAACCACGCTTGGTTCGGTGGGTCTTACTACTACAGGAATTCGTCCTCGAAATCAAAGATCAGAAGAGAGCTGAGAATCAGGTCGCTGACCATTTATCCTGCCTTGAAGGATCCCAGTTAACCCACAGTACGGAGCAAATTCAGGAAGTGTTCCCGGATGAGCAACTATTCTCTATCTCCCCAGGCGGTCCACCATGGTATGTAGACTTCGTCAATTACATCGTCAGCGGAATGTTGCCTTCGGAGTTGAATTCACACCAAAGGAAGAAGTTTCTCCACGACATTAAATTCTATTTCTAGGATGACCCATATCTGTTCAAGCAATGCCCAGACCATTTATATCGGAGATGTATTCCATAGTGTGAACAGGAATCAATACTGCGGATCTGCCATTCATCTTCGCATGGGGGCCACTTTCAAGGAGACAAGACTGCAACAAAAATACTTCAATTGGAATTCTACTGGCCATCTCTATTTAAAGATGCCCATTTTTATGCCAAAATGTGCGATCAATGCCAACAGACAGGTAATATTTTCAAAAGACACGAAATGCCTCTTACTAATATCATTGAGGTAGAAATATTCGATGTTTGGGGTATTGACTTCATGGGCCCATTCATTCCCTCCTTTGGAAACAAATACATTCTGGTTGCTGTTGATTATGTTTCCAAATGGGTAGAAGCGATTCCGACTCAAGCGGGCAATGCCAAAATAGTTCTCAAATTCATCAAGAAGAACATCTTTACTCGTTTCGGCACGCCTCAGGTGATTATTAGTGATGGAGGATCTCATTTCTGCAACTGGAAGTTCAAGGAAATTTTGCACAAATATGGCGTACGCCACAGGGTGACGACAGCTTATCATCCACAAGCTAATGGACAGGTCGAGTTGGCCAACAGGGAATTAAAGCAAATTCTGGAGAAAACGATCGGGTCATCTCGCAAAGACTTGTCCGTCAAACTGGACGATGCACTATGGGCGTATCGAACTGCTTATAAAACTCAATTTCGAATGTCTCCCTACCAACTGGTTTATAGAAAAGTCTGTCATCTGCTGCTAGAGTTGGAGCACAATGCGTATTGGGTAATTAAAAAACTAAACATGGACATGCAACAAGCAGGGGAACGTCGATTACTGCAACTCAATGAGTTGGACAAATTTCTGATGCAAGCCTATGAAAATGCCAAGATCTATAAAGAAAAGGTGAAGAAATGATATGATAAAAAGATTCTATCACGAAAATTCAAACCAGGTCAGAGAGTTTTTCTTTTCAATTCAAGATTAAAATTATTTCCAGGGAAATTCAAATCCAGATGGTCGGGTCCGTTCGTGGTGATAAAGGCGACCGAGCATGGGGTAGTGGAGATATTCAACGAATCGTCCGACAATAGTTTTGTCGTGAATAGGCAACGTCTCAAGCATTATATGGGAGATGATTTTCAGCGTTGCAAGGAGGTGGTGGAACTGAAAGAAAATTAACAGCGGGAACGTTGGGCGGAGGACGTTAAACTTAGCGCTGGATGGGAGGCAACCCATCACTCATTTTCATTTTGATTTCTGTCTTTGTCTTTGTTTTTCTTTTTATTTTTAGGAAGAAGATTTGGAGCTGAGTTTCAAAGAGATCATGATCAGAACCTGCTTCGAGCAACCATCCCAGCCCCAGCCTGCCGACAGCGAGGACGAGGACGCCACCGAGTCCGATTCTTAAGGGATTCCCAGTCCTTTCATTTTTTTATTTTCTTTATTTTTTCTTTTCATTGTATTTTCATTATTAGTTCATTCTAGGTCATCATTCATTGAGGACAATGCATCTCTCAAGTTTGGGGGGTGTATAATTCTCAACCATAGGTTAGCTTTTCATGTTCTATTTTATTTGCATGTATGTCAATTCTAGCTAATGAAAGCTATCTTTGTTTCAATCCATCTTATTGAAAATGTATAGGGTTGTGATTAATGTTTACTTGAAATTGAATTCATGAAAGAATGGGCAATTCAAATTAAAAACCAAGTGTAAAAGAAAGTTGAAATTGACATCTGAAAGAACTAAATGGACTTTCATAATACATTGTTCTAATTCAACTATATGTCAATCTTCCAGACTGAAATGATGAGAACTGAATTAAATGAATGCTGACCAAGTACTTTAATGGGTTCAGAAATCGTATTATTTCACATAAATCACACAAGCATATTCAGTACCCCTAACAAGGCATCAAAAAAATAAAAAGGGGGTGGTTGACCTGAGCTGAGTAACCGGGACTTGGCATCAACAAATGGCAAGGTTCACATAAAAAGCAAAGGACAATCACAGTAATAACAATTTAAAATCAAAATTCTCTTTAGATACCCTGAAATATGGTGAGGGGAGCAAAAAAAAAAAAAACAGATCTCCAGATATCCTGAAATAAGGTGAGGAGAATTTTTGCAATAAGTTTGGGGGGGAAAAGGATGTGAAGTTGTTAGAAATTGAATCAAGTGACTTACTATTATTTTATGTGACTAGTTAGTTCAGCTGAAACCTTGGTTTGCCTGTTTTCATTGATTTTCTAACCAGTTTTCTGATCAAATAAAAGTTAACATGTTGAATTATGATCATGTATTAGAAATGTTTGGCACTAACATGTGACTTGGTTTGAGAATGAAAATGCATGCCTTGTTTGTATAATGAAGGATTTTTCAAGTTAGATTAATCTTGACCTTGTGAAATAGATAAGTGGATTGATGAAAGCATAACAGGAAGCAAAAGGAGTTGAAAGAGTTTGCATTCATTCATTGATTCATTCATTCATTTATTCATTATGTTTGCATGTGTTGCTCGAGGACTAACAACATTTAAGTTCAGGGGTGTGATAACTCGTAAAAATACGAGTTATCATGACCCATTTCAGACTTTATTTGTGTGTTAGACCAAGAGATTAGGCTTAGTTTTCATTCATTTAGTTTAATTTCCACTCACTTTGCATTTTGGGAGCATTATTTAGTTTTTGTGTATTTTCAGCATTAATTAAGCATTTTTAGTCCATTTACTTAGTTTTTCCATCTTTTGCAGGAAGGACGAGACATATGAAGGCATGCGGGTGAGTGGAATGCAGATCGAGACCAAGTCACGAGGCAGGTGGATGTGCCTAGGCACCAACCATTGGCGCCCAAGCGCCACCCTACGTGCCCTCGCCTTGACTACAGCACAATTCAGCAAACACATGGCTTCCAGTGAGTTGGCGCCTAGGGCTAGCCTGATAACTCGTATTTTTACGAGTTATCATAGCCCATTTCAGACTTAATTTCTGTGTTAGTTCGAGAGATCAGACATAGTTTGCACTCATTTAGCTTAATTTTCATCCACTTTGCATTTTAGGAGCCTTAATTAGTTTTTAGGCAATTTTATCATTATTTAGGCCTTTTTAGTTTATTTATTTAGTTTTTCCATCTTTTGCAGAAAGGACGGGATGTACGTCGGCAGAGTGGACGAGTTGAATGCTAGCTAAGGCATCTAGAGGCAGATGGATGGCGCCCAGGCGCCACCCTACGTGCCTTGACCATTTGCAGCACACACAGCTGACATGCAGGGCATTCCAGAGAGTTGGCGCCTAGGCGCCACCCAGGGGCGCCTAGGGCCACTTCTCTACATGAAATCCAAGTTAGAAGCCACAAATCAGGTGGTGCAGTCCAGGGAGTTGGCGCCTAGGCGCCAGTGCAAGAATTCCTAGGGTTTCCATAACGTGTCCAAACTGCTCAGCACACAGAGAGTTGGCGCCTAGGTGCCAATACGCATCCGTACGCATATATTCCAGTGCGTAATTTGCGCAAATAGGACTCTATATATAGTTCCTAAGGGTTCGTGCGCAAGAGGGAGGAGAGAAGGGAGCCGGAGAACGAACTACAGTGCAAGAGAAAGAGGAAATCAAGATTAAAGCTCGGATTGAAGAAGGGATTCAAGTCCCGTTGGTGGAAACCGCCGAAAAACAGTTTTTCTTATTCTTTCCAATTTTCTTTCTCTGCCTTATGGATACTTTTTATTTGGATGTTATTGGATGTTAAGATCATGTCTTTGAGCTAAACCTCTATTACATGGATAGTTAGGACGAACTGAATTCTAAACTATATTGTTTCTTAGTTCTTAGAATATTCAGTAATGAATATTTAAGCTTATGTATGATTGTGTATGATTTACGTTTGCATGTGTGAGTTTAATTCTTTTACAAGATTAGCTACCTTGTAAGATGATTTAATTGCTTGATTTATCCTTGGAAGAGGAAGATCTTTGGCAGATCCATGTGCAAGGCATAGGTTTCGACCTTTGTGTAAGGAGAGTTGTTTAACGGATAGGAATATACCGTTAAACCCTGTGTAGTCATTATACAAGATATGCACTTATCAATTTTACTTTATTTAATGGCATGGGAACATAACACTTAAATAGGGTGTAATTAGCTTTATATACTGTTGGAAAACATATATAAAAATATATGAACTTGGGCTAGTAAATCCATATGCAATCCACTTAAAAAGAACCTGCGCAATATAGTTTAGATTCAAGGATTCCGATCTATCCATCTGCCATCCCTAATCAGCAAACTCGCTTTTTGTATCCAGTAGTCTCGTGATCTCGACTCTGATTTCTTTTTGCAATCGTTAGCTTAGATAAATCACAGAACCAAAATTCTCCATCCATAGAACGCAGTTTCACTAATTAATAATTCGGTTAACAATTCCTCGTGGGAATGATACTCTACTCACTCTTTATTATTTGACATGGCACGTATACTTGCGTAAATAGTGAGCATTTTAATTGACATATACGCAGCTCGTCAAGTTTTTGGCGCTGTTGCTGGGGAACTGTTTAGCCAGTTATTTTTAGTTTTATTGCTTTCTTATATAATTTTGTAGAATAGCTCAGTTTCATTATTTCTTTAGCTTAGAATTTCTTTTTCTTTCTACTAGTTCAATTTCTTTGGTTTTTGCAGAGTTATCTCATATTGCATGCTCCGAGGCAGAGCGGGAAAGGAGATTGTCATCCCTTTTGATCTATAACCCGAAAGAACCTATTTGAGAAGGCGTCGAAAGAGCAAGGAGTCCAGAAACCAACAGCATACGATGGAGCGCATTTAGAACCAGGACGAGAACGTTCATGCAAATCAACAAGGAAACCAGAGGATTGAGATCCCGAATCATCCACCTCAAGATGATTTGGACTAGCCAATTTGGGATTTGATTACACTTGGTCAGAATGCTATTCAGACTAGCATTGCACCTCCTCCGATCGACACCAACATTTTTGAAATAAAATCGGTGATTTTCCAGATGCTCCAGTCTATTGGGCCGTTCAGAGGTCTTGCATCTGAAGATCCGCACCACCATCTGCGGAATTTCCTGCAGATCATGAACACTTTCAAGCAAAATGGAGTCTCCGACAAAGCAATGCGGCTTTGAACATTTCCATTTTCTCTGCGAGATCGAGCTTCGGAGTGGTTGGACTCTTTGCCACCGAACTCCGTCAACACATGGCATGACTTGGCTCAAAAATTCCTAGAAAATTACTTTCTGCCAGCCAAGCTAGCTAAGCTGAGAATGGATATAGTCTCGTTCAAGCAGCATGGAGAGGAGACCTTATCAGAGGCGTGGGATCGTTTCAAAGACCTGCTCTAAAAGTGCCTGCATCATGGAATTCAGCCGTGGGTACAAATTCAGATTTTCTACAATGGTCTCCAGGATTCCACACGTCACATGGTGGATTCTTCATCGAACGGATCTCTGCTATGGAAAAGCTATCGGGAATCATACGCCCTACTCGAAAACATGGCGACCAACACTTATCAACTGTCATTTGACAGGAGCTGAGGTGGGGGTCTACTCCAACTGGACGCTGTTTCATCGATAAAGGCCCACATCGATGCTTTATCTTGCCAAATTCAGAACTGTTGGAAACAATTGTTGAAATCAAATGCAAAATATTCAAAGCATGTGTTTTGATGATTAACAACATAATTTGAGTAAAGTCTTAGCTACTAATATGTTTTGTGCAATGTTTAAGGTTATAAAAGTGAAAAATACAAAACAGAACAGGTCAAAGTCGCAACTCACGGCGACTCAGACATCGACTTGGGCCAAGTCGATTTCTCAAGTCGACTCCATCTTCGACTTCAATAGACGTCCTCTGTCCAGCGTTGAAATTTGGAGCAAGAATTCTTGAAGTCGCAGACGAAGTCGACTCCACTTGTGACTTGGGCGAAGTCGCAGACCAAGTCGACTTCAAGTGACACTTTCCTTCTAGAGTTGAAATTGGATGGCAGAACTGCCGAAATCTCACATGAAGTCGACTCCACTTGCGACTTGGGTGAAGTCGCAGACCAAGTCGACTCCAACATCGATTTGAGCATAACAATGCAGGATTTGAAAAGCTAAGTCGCTGACCAAGTGGACCTGACTTGCAACTTGAGTAAAGCTGAAGGCTAAGATAACCCAAGCTTTCAACTTAGATCAAAATGAAGACTAAAACAAATTCAAAGCAAGTAAAGTTGTATAAATTGATGAGAGAACAATTATTGGATAAGCGGAGCCATTTCAAAGTATTTTAAGTTCACTTGGCAGGATATGAAGGTCAAGTCGCACCCGAAGTCAACTCCAGCATCGAATTGGGTGAAGTCCAAGACCAAGTCAACGCAAGGAAGAACTTGAACAAGCTGAACATGGCGAAGTCGCAGGCCAAGTCGACTCCAACATGCGACTTGGGTGAAGTTGCAGGCGAATTCGACTCCATATACGACTTGGAGGCGTAACGTTCGAATTTTTGAATGTTGGAACATTTATTGCGCGCCAACCAACTTCATAACGTTAAAAAATCTCCCTCCTCTATATATAGACACTCAAGCAAACATGGATATATACAAGATAGAGCTGAAAAAGAGGAAAGAAGTGCTACTAAGAGTTTCAATCCACTTTTCTCTACAATTGAGTGATCTAAACACTTTCAAAGAAAGAACAAGTTTCAAAGTTGTTGTTTGCTTCAACGCAATACGATTCGTTGCTTCTACAGATTTTTCCTCGAGCTAAAACTGCCTACACAAATCTGTAAAGTGTAGATTTCTTCTATTTCATCTTGTTATTTGATTTTGGTGCTTGGTTTGAGTTCGGTGTTTCAAACCAAGATATAGCAAGTAGGGTTGTGATTGGAGTGTAACTCATCACCTACTTGTGTTGCTTGTTGTACACGCCCTCTAGAGCTAGAATCTAGAAGAGAGCGGAGGCTCTGGTTGTATATGCCCCCTAGAGCTAGAATCTAGAAGAGAGTGGAGACTCTAGTTGTATTCGCGGAATACATAGTGGAACCCAAGTCACAAGGGAGTGTGAGCTTGGAAGAGTGGAGTAGGGAAAGGTTGCCCGAACCACTATTAATTTTGTCTACTATTTTTCATTTCTGCTTTCACTATCTTATTGCTTTCTATTTGTTTCATTAAAGGGGTTTAAACTAAAGCGGGGTAAAATCTCTAATTAAATTTTTAAAATTTTAAATACCCAATTCACCCCTCCCCTCTTGGGTAATTGCCATCAACTCGGGACCAACAAGAACCTGTCAAGGCCAGCCAACGTCAGTGCATTAGGGGCGTCTACACCATAGCAGTCGACAGCAGCAGACATTTGCACGTGGTGTGGTGAATTCGGCCATCCTAGTGATGAATGCGCTTCCAACTCGGAGTTCATTAATTATGTGGGAAATTTTTAGAGAAATCCAGCTAATCAGTATGGAAACAACTACAACCCAGGCTGAAAAAATCATCCTAACTTCTCATGGAACAACCAGACGAGGCCGAATCAGCCGCCTGGATTCCCGCAGCAACAGCCTGCAAGACCAATGCAGTTCAATTCATCGCGAGAAGAAAAGAAATCGAATCTGAAAAATCTCTACGTGCGGTTTATGCAATCCTAGATCACGACAAATAGGAATTTGGAAGCTCAGATAGGCCAACTGGGCTCAGCCGTGAACAACTGACTTCAAGGATCGCTGCCAAGCGACACTGAGCAAAACCCGAAGGGAAAAGGCAAAGAACAGGTCCAAGCAGTCACATTGAGTAGTGGAAAGTAGTTGCCCGATCCAACTCCACCGGAATCGGCGACTGAACCCACTAAGCCTCTGATTCAGCAGTCGCGGGAGCCAGAAGAACCAGCTGCAACCCAGAACCAACCGGACGCTGGAATTACCAAAAATCCAAGGCCGCCTCCTCCATTTCCTTAGTGATTTGAAAAGTCTAAAAAGGAGGGCTAGTTCAAGAAATTCCTTGAGGTACTGAAGCAGCTGCATATTAATATACCTCTTGTTGAAGCCTTAGAACAAATGCCGAGCTACGCCAAATTCATGAAAGACATGCTATCAAAGAAAAGGCGATTGACAGAATTCGAGACAATGGCGCTAACAGAGGAAACTAGTGCGAGGGTTCAGAGGAAACTACCTCCTAAACTCAAGGACCCCGGGAGTTTCACAATCCCGTGCACAATTAGCGACCAGTACTTCGGGAGAGCATTTTGAGACTTGGGAGCCAGCATTAATCTCATGCCCAAGTCCATTTTCAGAAAGTTGGGCCTCGGAGAAGCTCGACCTACCACCGTGACGCTACAGCTGGCAGATCGATCCATCACGTATCCGGACGGTATCATTGAGGATGTCCTTGTCAAGGTGGACAAATTCATCTTTCCGGCAGATTTCATTATCCTGGATTATGAAGAAGATCGAGATGTGCCAATTATTCTCGGTCGACCTTTTCTCGCAACAGGCAACGCCATAATCAATGTACGAGCTGGAGAATTAACCATGCAGGTGCAAGATGAAAAGGTTACATTCAACGTGCTCAAGACTATACAGAGCCCGACTGACTTAGAGGATTGCTTAAGGATTGATATGGGCAATGCAGAGGTTCAAAAGCTTCCTCAGAATGATTTAAGAAGGACCAAGAGCAAATTGTGGCTAGGGGCCACAAATTATTTGTCGGTATTAAAGACCGACTCGTTGGTTACATCAGGCCCAAGCAACTGACCGAGCCGTTGGGAAGTCAAGAGATATCAAAGCCAATAAAGGAGTAGGGGAGTTTACATTTGATAAAACTGGAAATTTTCATACCAAAATACCCCTATCTCATCGGCTGGAAAATCAAATCTGGCACAACTTCATGGAACGATGGGCTAAGATCAGATCGGAACTTCCAGGTTGTAGACCTAATGGCCGGGAGTTCAAGGTGGTGAAATTGAAAAAGGACTGAATAGCAGAAACGTCGTGCTGAGGATGTTAAGCTTAGCGCTGAATGGGAGGCAACCCATTGCTTGGTTTCAGTTTGATTTGTAATTTTGTTTTTTTTTTATTTTTTTTTTATTTTTGGGGTTTTTACCTTTGTAAAAAAATTAAATGAACGGCGCCCAGGCACCGAATAGCGGCGCCCTAGCGCCAACTTCTAGTGCCCCAGCGCCGGGTCGTGGACAGCACGACCCGGACGCCTTATAAAGCATGGGGTTAGGGTTTAAACCCTAACTACGCCAATGCTGTAGAACATGAGCAGGGCAAGGTGAAGGTGCGGGGCAAGATCGTCCTATTTCATGCTGAAGCGATCAACTCCTATTATGGATTGGGCTCTTTTGACTATCCAAACCAGTATGAGGAGTTTTTGGAGGGAGAAGGCCGAGATGTCAACTCTATTACCGAGCATATCTGCCAACGACCTTTGACATGGAAGTCAACGGGAGGCCAACTCACATCATTCAAGCGCAGTGAGATGATGTATGACGGGCAGATGTTTTTCCATTTTATTTCAGCCCGGATGATGCCGTCGACCCACGTCAGTGAGGTGACGATGGACAGAGCACTGCTACTACATGCCATTTAAAGTAGCATGACGATCGACGTAGGCCGCCTTATCTAACAGTAGATCTGTGCCTGCGCGACCGCACCCCGAGGCAGCTATTACTTCCCATCCCTCATCACAGGGCTCTGCAAGCAGGCCGACGTCAGATGGGAGCCGACGGAGGAGGTCTTAAACTGTTAGGCCATCATTGATGACCTCTCCTACCGCACGCAACCCCGGGTTCGCACAGCCACCACACGCCCCAGAGCAGGTCCACCTGCAGCGGGTCCATCTTCGCAGCCGCTTTCCACGGCAAGCGGCTAACAAACTTGGAGAATTTGGTTGCCGCTTAAGCCAGGTACTAGCGGCAGCATGATCGGGCGATGGAGGCCTACCTACAGCGGATAGCTGAGGATCGCCAGGTCGACATCTCTACCCTCCCGCCTTTCCCACCGACGCCGCCAGAGGTCCGAGCCTGTTTCAGGCAGTTATCATAGCCCCAGCCCGACGACGAGGACAACGAGGACGCGACAGAGTCCGATTCTTGAGGGAGTCCCAGTCCTTTCTTTTTGTTTATCTTTTCTTTTATTTTTACTTTTCATTATATTTTCATTTTTAGTTCATTTTAGGGTCTTGCAATGAGGAAAATGCATCTCTCAAGTTTGGGGGGTGTATAATTCTCAACCATAGGTTAGTTTTGCATTTTAATTTTCATGCTTTAGTTTATATTGCATGGATTTCAATTCCAGCTAATGAAAGTTGTCTTTGTTTCAATTCATCTGATTGTGAAAATGTGCAAGGTTGTGATTAATTCTGATTTGAAATTGAATTTATGAAAGAATGGGCAATTCAGATTGAAACCAAGTATAAAGCAGGTTGAAATTAACATGTGAAAGAATTAAAAGGAATTTCAGAATACAATTTCTAATTCAATAACAGGCATATCATTCAGACCGAGATGATGAAAACTGAACTAAATAAATGCTGACCAAGTACTTCAATAAGTTCAAAAATGGTATTATTTCACAGGAATTACTCAAACATGTTCAGTACCCCTAATAAAGCATTAGAAAAAGATAAAAAGGGAATGGTTGATTAAGCCGAGTAACCGGGACTTGGCATCGAAAAATGGCAAGGTTCGTGTAAAAAAGTAAAGAAAAATCACAGTAACAACGCTTTAAAAAATTGAAAATTCTCCCTAGATACCCTGAAATATGGTGAGGGAAGCCCAAAAAAAAAACGAATCTCCAGATATCCTGAAATATGGTGAGGAGTATTTTTGCAATAAGTTTGGGGGGAAAAATAATGTGTAGTTGTTAGAGATTGAATTCAGTGACTTGATACCATTTGCTGTAACCAGTGTATTCAGTTTAATCATTGGTTTGCTTGAGTTCATTGATTTTCTAACCAATTTTCTGATCGAATGAAAGATTAACGTGTTGAAATATGACTTTGCACTACGAAATTTTAGCACCCACATGTAATTTGGTTTGGAAAGGAAAATTTATGCCTTGTTTGTATAATGATGGATTTTTCAGGTTCAATTAATCATGACCTTGTGAAATGGCTAAGTGGATTGATCAATGCATAACCAGAAGCAAAAGGAGTTGATTTTTGTTTTTCTGCATACATTCATTCATTCATACATTCATTCATTCATTCATTCATTCTATTTGCATGTGTTGCTCGAGGACTAGCAACATTCAAGTTTGGGGGTGTGATAACTCATATTTTTACGAGTTATCATGGCCCATTTTAGACTTAATTTGTGTGTTAGTTCGAGATATTAGACATAGTTTGCACTCATTTAGCTTAATTTTCACCCGCTTTGCATTTTAGGAGCATTAATTAATTTTTTAGGCAATTTTAGCATTATTTAGGCATTATTTAGTTTATTTATTTAGTTTTTCCATCTTTCGCAGGAAGGACGGGACATACGTCGGCAAAGTGGACGAGTTGAATGCCAGCTAAGGCATCCAGAGGCAGATGGATGGCGCTTAGGCGCCACCCATTGGCTCCCAAGTGCCACCCTAGGCGCCTTGACCATTTGCACCACAAACAGTTAACATGTAGGGCATTCCAGAGAGTTGGCGCCTAGGCGCCACTTCTCTACATGAAATCCAAGTCAAAAGCCACAAATCAGGTGGTGTAGTCTAGGGAGTTGGCGCCTAGGCGCCAGTGCAAGAATTCCTAGGGTTTCCAGAATGTGTCCAAACTGCTTAGTACACAGAGAGTTGGTGCCTAGGCGCCTGCTTGGGGTGCCTAGGCGCCAATACGCACCCGTACGCGAATATTCTAGTGCATAAGCTGCGCAAATAGGACTCTATATATAGTTCTTAGGGGTTCGGCCGCGAGAGAGAGAGGAGAAGGGAGCCTGAGAACGAACTATAGTGCAAGAGAAAGCCGAAATCAAGATTAAAGCTCGGATTGAAGAAGGGATTCAAGTCCCGTTGGTGGAAACTGCCGTAAAATAGTTTTTCTTATTCTTTTCAATTTTCTTTCTCTGCCTTATGGATACTTTTTATTTGGATGTTATTGGATGTTAAGATCATGTCTTTGAGCTAAACCTCTATTACATGGATAGTTAGGAGGAACTGAATTCTAAACTATATTGTTTCTTAGTTCTTAAAATATTCAGTAATGAATATTTAAGCTTATATATGATTGTGTATGATTTACCTTTGCATGTGTGAGTTTAATGCTTTTACAAGATTAGCTACCTTGTAAGATGATTTAATTGCTTGATTTATCCTTGGAAGAGGAAGATCTTTGGCAGATCCATGTGCAAGGTATAGGTTTCGACCTTTGTGTATGGGGAGTTGTTTAACGGATAGGAATATACCGTTAAACCCTGTGTAGTCATTAAACAGGTTATGAACTTATCAATTTCACTTTATTTAATGACATGAGAACAAAGCAATTAAATAGGGTGTAATTAGCTTTATATAATGTTGGAAGATATATATAGAGATTAATGAACTTGGGCTATTAAATCCATATCCAATATAATTGAAAAGAACCAATGCGATATAGTTTAGATTCAAGGATTCCGATCTATCCATCTGCCATCCCTAATCAGCAAACTCGCTTTTAGTATCCAGTAGTCTTGTGATCTCTACTCTAATTTCTTTTTGTAATTGTTAGCTTAGTTAAATCACAAAACCAAAATTCTCCATCAATAGAACGCAGTTTAACTAATTAATAATTCGGTTAACAATTCCTTGTGGGAACGATACTCTACTCACTCTTTATTACTTGACACGGCGCGTATACTTGCGTAAATAGCGAGCATTTTATTTGACATATACGCAGCTCGTCACAGCCAGGGGCGCCCAGGCGCTACCCTAACAACATGCAGATCAACCTAACAGGGTTTTTGAAGACACAAGTCACAAATGCTTCCAATGAGTTGGCGCCTAGGCACCAAACAGGGGCGCCCAGGCGCCAAGCATGATCACACATGTGTGTCCAGGAGAAGCTCCAAGTTTTGAAATCTTCAGGGAGTTGTCGCCTAGGCGCCAAGGCATGAATTTCTAGGGTTTGCAGAAAAGTTCCAAGTTGCCCAGAACCCAGAGAGTTGGTGCCTAGGCACCAATACGCATCTGTATGCGTAATTTTCAGTGAGTAGGTTGCGCAATTGGACTCTATAAATAGATCCTAGGAGTTTGTGCACGAGAGGAGAAGAGAGAGAGCTCAGAAACGAACTACAAAGTAAGAGAAAGAAGGAAATCGTGATCAAAGCACAGATTGAAGAGGGAATTCAAATCCATTGGTGGAAGCCGCCGAAAAACTAGTTTTCTCTTATTCTTTTTATTTTTCTTTCTCTGCTTTCATGGATACTTTTAATATGGATGTAATGGATGTTGCGATCATGTCTATGAACTAAACCTCCATTGGATGGATAGTTAGGATGAATTAAATTCTAAACTATATTATTTTTAGTTCTTTGAATTTTAGGAATGAATATTTGATTTTATATATGATTGTGTATGATTTACCTTTGCATGTGCGGATTTAATGCTTTTTACAAGATTAGCTACCTTGTAACATGATTTAATTGCTTGATTTATCCTTGGAAGAGGAAAATCTCTACTAGATCCATGTGCAAGGCATAGGTTTTCTCTTTGTTAAGGAGAGTTGTTTAACGGATAGGAATATACCGTTAAACCCTGTGTAGTCATTAAAAAGGTTATGAACTTATCAATTTCACTTTATTTAATGGCATGGGAACATAGCAATTAAATAGGGTGTAATTAGCTTTATATAATGTTGGAAGATATATATAGAGATTAATGAACTTGGGCTATTAAATCCATATACAATACAATTAAAAAGAACCAATGCGATATAGTTTAGATTCAAGGATTCCGAGCTATCCATCTGCCATCCCTGATTACTAAACTTGTTTCTTGTATCCCCGCAGTTCTGTGAACTCTACTCTGATGTCTTATTGCAGTATTAGCTTTAGTTAAATTCGTAAATTCAGAATTTTCTACCCACCGAAAGCAACTAAACTAATTAATAATTCCGGTTAACAATTCCTCGTGGGAACGATACTCTACTCACTCTTTATTACTTGACACGGCATGTATACTTGCGTAAATAGCAAGCATTTTAATTGACATATACGCAGCTCGTCAGTCTCCTCTACCGGTAGTGTAGGGTGGTCACATATTGGCATGCTATGAATGAATGACTAGCACCTGAATCAAACAAAGCTACTGCCAAATTTCCTAAAATATAAACCGTACCTGTGACCACCTTTTCCTCTTGCTCTTGAGATTCTGTCCGGGTCAAGGCATGCACATGTACCGTATTCGTAGAAGTTCCTTGCTTATTTGTTGCTCCAGGTATTCTGAGTTCAGTGGGTCTACCACATCCTTGTAATGTTTGTGCCTCATTTGGGCAGTTCGGGGCAATGTGACCTGTTTGATCATAGGTATAATACTTAATGACTTTTGTTTCACCCAAGTGAAATGTCACAATGTTTGATGATTGTCGGGTCAAGTTATGAATGATGACAGATGAATAAACAAAAAAAAATTGGACGTATTCCAATTAAGAACCCGCTGCGTGATCAGGGCAACAATCCTGATTCACATTTACCAATCGATAGATCTTGAGGTAAGGAAGTGATGTCTCGGTTCGGGGCGCCACATACTGTTTTTATAGTTTAGTTTAATTCAGTTCTTTGATACAACTGCTCCTTCATTTTACCAATGCACTTAGACAATTAAAATTTAAGATGCTAATCTGTTTAACATAATCCTCATGGGAACGATACTCTACTCACTCTTTATTACTTGATCGGCACGTATACTTGCTTTAAAATGAGCATTTTAACAGACATATACGCAGCTTGTCAAGTTTTTGGCGCTGTTGCCGGGGATTGCTTTAAACTTAGTACCTGACAATTTTAGTTATCTTCTGTGAATTGATAACTCATTTTTTTATGAGTTATCATGGCCCATTTCAGACTTAATTTGTGTGTTAGTTCAAGAGATTAGGTATAGTTTGCACTCATTTAGCTTAATTAACATCCGTTTTGCATTTTAGGAACATTAATTAGTTTTTAGGAAATTTTTGCATTATTTAGGCATTTTTAGTTCATTTATTTAGTTTTTCCATCTTTTGTAGGAAGGACGAGACGTATGATAGCAGAGCGGATGAATTGAATGCAATGTGAGGCTTCCAGAACCAGAGAGTTAGAGCCTAGGCGCCACCCTACATGCCTTGACCGTTTGCAACACACACAGCTGACATGAAGGGAGCAGTCCAGAGAGTTGGCGCCTAGGCAACATGCAACTCAAGTGAAAACATTGCTGAAACCACCGCAGCAGCACACACAGCCGCCTAGGTTCCCACAGCAGCAGCCGCAGCAACAACCTGCTAGACCAATGCAGTTCACTCCACTACCGCGAGAAGAAAAGAAATCGGATCTAGAAAATCTCTTCATGCAATTTATGCAATCCCAGATCACGATGAACAAAAACCTAGAAGCTCAGATAGGCTAGCTAGCCTCAGCTCTGAACAATCGACCTCAAGGATCGTTGCCGAGTGACACCGAACAAAACCCAAAAGGCAAAGGCAAAGAACAAGTCCAAGCAGTCACATTGTGTAGTGGAAAGCAGTTACCTGACCCAACTCCACCAGAATTGGTGACTGAACCCACCAACCCTCTGATTCAGCAATCACAGGAGACAAAGGAATCGACTGGAACTCAGAACCAAGCAGACGCTGAAATCACCACGAATCCAAGGCTGCCTCCTCCATTTCCTCAGCGATTCGAAAAATCTAAAAAGGAGGGCCAATTCAAGAAATTTCTCGAGGTACTGAAGCAGCTGCACATTAATGTACCTCTCGTCGAAGCCTTAGAACAAATGTCGAGCTACGCCAAATTCATGAAAGATGTGTTATCAAAGAAAAGGCGGTTGACAGAATTCGAGACAGTGACGCTAACAGAGGAAACTAGTGCGAGGGTTCAGAGGAAACTACCTCCTAAACTCAAGGACCCCGGGAGTTTCACAATCTCGTGCACAATTGGCAACCAGTACTTCCGGAGAGCATTATGCGACTTGGGAGCCAGCATTAATCTCATGCCCAAGTCCATTTTCAGAAAGTTGGGCCTCGAGGAAGCTCGACCTACCACCGTGACGTTGCAACTCGCGGATCGATCCATTACATACCCAGAAGGTATTATTGAGGATGTCCTTGTCAAGGTGGACAAATTCATTTTTTTGGTAGATTTTATTATCTTGGATTTTGAAGAGGATCGAGACGTACCTATCATTCTGGGTTGACCTTTCCTTGCTACGGGAAAAGCCATCATTGATGTACAGGCTGGAGAGCTGACCATGCGGGTTCAGAGAGAACACGTTACTTTTAACGTATTCAAGGCAATGCAGTTACCAAATGATCCCGAGGAATGTCTAATGATCGACATGGTGGACTCAGCAGTTGTGGCGCCCCGAACCGAGGCGTCACATTTGTCCTTACTCCAAGATCTTGTCGATTGGTAATTGTGAATCAGGATTGTTGCCCTGATCACGCGGCGGGTACTTAATTCGATCTCGTCAAAAATTTTTTTCTTTTTCTTTCGTCACATAAAAACACATACTTATCATCAAATCTCAATTATCATTGATAACATTCATACTTGTTTTTGTACAATGCAGGTTATTTTAACCTGAACATTTTATACATACATAATTTGAAAACTCCTTATCATATGTTCATGTCATACCATATATGGATCAGCATATCATAAAATTTTCTTCATACCTTCTTTTTCCTTTTCTTCTTGACCTGTGTTGTACCTGTCTATGGTTTGAAAAGCAAAACGTGAGTCGAAACTCAGTAAGCAAGCGTTTTTTTTTCCATTTAAATGCATTTCTCTCGTTCAATAGTAGACACTTATCAAGTGATCTACTATCAACCAGTGGAAACCTTTTCATAAAACCTTGCGTAAAACATATGCTTGCAAACTTAACATGTAAACCTCTTTTTCACGAACATAAAACGTTTTCCATAAAACTTTCTTTCTCCAAGGACATTCTCATGTCCTTAAAACATTTTTCATAAAACCTTTTTAAAACAAGCATATGCATCATGCATAACGTTTCTGTCCGTCTGGTAGGTGACACTTACCAAGTGATCACCCTTTCCTCCTTAGGAGAGAAACCATCTCTATTGATAACTCGCGAGCTAAGCAGTTATCCGTGTTCTTCTCCCATTTCAGGGAGGGCGCCGCCGGCATTTCGCCTTTTGAAGCGACTTGGCCTATGTAGAGGGGGCCCATCTTGCAACCGCGTCCGGTCTGCATATCCTCTACAATAAACCTAGTACATAGCTCATGTGCACATTCTTCACGTTCATATGCTAGCATGCTTTTTATAAAACCCCACAGACCTTAATCTATGTCTTTTTCCTTTTCAAAATCTGATGCTAGCATAACCTTTCAAAATAGTACAGACCTCGGCCTGTATTTCTATCTCTAACTTGATAACTCGGCATAGCTCAAGTTAACAAGTTAATAAAAATATTTTGTAAGGATGACCAACCTTAAATAATTTTAAAAACATTTAAATGACACATTCTTAAAACATTTCAAATATTTGAGAAATAGTAAATTTGAAACATTGCTAAACAAATGTTTATAAATCATTTTTGATCGGTAAAACAATTTTGAAAAACATTTTAATATTTGGAAATCAAAGACTTTGGAAACATTTTTCTTCTCGTTTCTAGATTTTTTCATGAACAAAGGATATACTAATGCATAATTCATTTTCTATATATATATATCATATTCTTTGTCCACATAACACTTAAGTTTCTTCTATATGAAGATATGCTTGTATGATCCTTTGGTCATTTAAAAGAAATCTTCATTTAAATCGGTTATTGGTTGGCCTTCCTTAAATCCATTTCAAAACATTTTAATAAATCATTTTAAATTCATTCGATAAAACAAAATATCATTTTGAAAATCAAAACTTTTCCTTTTCCATTATAATGCAACCATTTTCATCTTTCTCATTATTTATAAGGATTTGCTTATGATAAAGCAATTCCCACATACTTCAACCTTTCTTCTTACTTCCATATGAATTTGCTTATAATAAAGCAAATTTAACATATTCCATAGTTGCATTATATAAAAATCATTTTCAAAAGTTTGCTTGCTTACCTTTGCTTTGCTTTAATCCGACTCCTTTATCCTTTCCTTTCCTTTTCCTATACAAGTGAAAAGGATATACATACTTTATCATGCATATTTTATATTTATTTATGACCTTATTTTCCACCATAAATTTTTTTATAGAGGTTATCCTTAAAAATGCGTGATCATCATTTTCTTATATGGATTTTTATCCATAAATCCTTAAAAAAATTCAATCCATTTATCCTCATAAAATATAAAAATAAATCTAAAATTTTCTCCAAAAATCACGCTGTTACTGTAGCATATCACTGTAGCATATCACTGTAGCCGATTACTGTTCATCCGTGGTTACTGTTCACAGCAACGTGGTTACTGTTCATGGGTTTCAAAAATTGACATTTTTTCCAAAAATAAAAAATACCATGACATACCTTATGCCTAGTATATCATTGGACATTTCATATATTTTGAATTTATCATCATTTACTTGGCCAAAAAAATCATTTTCTCCATATACTAAAAATCAACATAAATTCACTTAAGCATAATCCTTAATTCCAAAAATTATGAAATTGATATATCATCATCCCAACATCATATTCATTCATCTCAAATCATCATTTATCAATTTTGGAGCATTATTTACACATATCATGTGCTATCTTGCCGAATACCCTATATTCGCTCCAAATTTTTGATGTTTTGGCATAATTCCATTTAAACATTATATCTATACTTATTTTATCATGCTTGGGCATTATCTAAGCATGGTTTTACCCTACTTAACATTCAAAATAAGTTTGGGAAGAATCCCCTTACCTGAAGTAGAAAAACTCCCCTTCTACTTGGCCCTTCTCTCTCAAATCTTCTCTCCTTCTTTCTTTCAAGGCCAAAACGTATTTTGGATGGCTTGGGAACTTAGAATGGCTCAAGTGGAGCTGGTATTGTGCCTTTGGACGTTCACCCCATGCCCCTATTTATACTTTTTTGATTTTTCATTGAATTGCAATTTACCCCCTTGCTTGAGGTGTAAATTTGCAAATGTGTTTTTTTCTAATTTCCAAAAGGTGCCTTGAGCCAAGAGCAGCCACCCTAGGCCTGCTACAGCAGCCCTATTGCAGCCCTATTTTTATCCTATTTTTTTAATTTTAAAATTAATTATTTTTAAGCAACTTAATCTCAACCCTTGATTAATGATAAAAATTGATTTGTGACCATTGGATCATGACCCCAAAAGTCAGCAACCCCCTTGCACGTCCCTGCCATGCTGCATTTTCATTTAATTTTATTTTTTTTTAATTATTTACTTTATTAAAAAGTCAAAATACATTTAATAAAAAGTTAAGTTACTTTTTCAACATCTATTTGACACTTCATCTTGGCCATTAATTTGTGAGTTTCATCACATCTTATACCATCCATCATGTTTATCATGTATTTTTAACCATCCATAAAAAATTTCATCTAATTCCGACGCCCGGATTGCAAATTATGATTTTTTTTTCTATTTCTCCACTAAAATCCAAATTTGGATTAGAATATCCAAAAGTAATACTATTTTGTCTTGTAGTGATTAATTCTCCTTTTGACTTTTTGTGATTAGGTTAATCAAGTGATTAACTCATAATCACATATCTTAATCCACAATTACTATGCACATTTACTATTCACGTGCACTATTCACGTGCACTATTCACGTGCGTCACATTCTTAATTGCATTATTTTAACCTCTAGTACATATTTGTAAAATATAACATATTTCATAAATTTTATTTATCATAAAATCAGTACAGGGATCTAGGGTTTACAACCCTAGGTTTACATGTGCTATTCTAGGATTGCGGGTTTCACAATCCTCCCCCCTTACAAAAGGTTTCGTCCCGAAACCTGTTACAACCCATCATACTTCTGCTGCGCCTTTATACACTATTCATTTCTTCTATTAACAGTGCAGGAGTAGTTGGTATGGAAATCACATAATATCATCATTAATTAAATCATCATCCATACCTGCAACTTCTTCCTCCTCTTGCTCTTGTGACCCTTCGTGAGTCAATGCATACATCCGCACTGGGTTAGTAGAGGTACCCTGTTGATGAGCAGCCATATTCTTTTGCCGGGCAGATTTCTCTTGACCTCTTGCTTCTTTGTTTGGACATTTAGTGGCAACGTGTCCTACTTGATCACAAATGAAGCACTTTAATAATTTTGCCTCAGCACTTTTGCAGTTTTTGGCTATATGCCCTATCTGACCATACTTAAAACATTTGTTAGAACCCTTTAAGCATTTACCAAAATGACACCTTTGACAATTTCTACACATTGGAGCACCTACTGGAATGGAGTCTGACTTCATTATTCTTGTTACTATCTTCTTGCTCCTTTCTTTTCCCATATCATGCTCCTTGGTGTCAAATTTAAATTGCTCTTGTTCTTCTTGGGTTCTTAATGTTTCTAATTCTAAGGCTCTTGCACTTTCTATGCTTGCGGCGTAATCTCTAATCAAATGAGGTGCAAGGCCTTCTCTTAAACATGGCTTCAGCCCTTGCTGAAACCTTTGTGCCTTATTTTCGGGCACATTTGCTATCCATGGAACAAATCTTACCAGGGCATTAAATTTTGTAGCATATTCCGTAACAGTCATCTCGCCCTGACATAATTGCTCGAACTCAATCACCTTTTGACTTTGGAGACATGTTGGAAGGTACTCCTTATTAAATTTTTCCAAAAAATCTTGCCACGTCACCTCTTCCGGGTGTGGCATAGTAACTAGTAAGGTCTCCCACCATTCATAGGCGTCCCCAACTAATAAATGGGTGGCGCACAATAACTTCTGTTGATCATTGCATGGGGAGATTCTAAATAACTTCTTAATCTCAATCATCCATTGCTCAGCTTTTACAGGGTCCGGTTCACCTGCAAACTTAGGGGGGTGTTGTGCTAAGAAAGCACTAATAGCCCTTCTATCAGCTTCTAATAGGCTATCTTCCATTATAGGGGTAGGGTTGACCAATGGGACGATTCTTTCCCTATCCTTATTTCCTAGCTGGGCATGTTGATGTTCCTCCCATAATCCTTGGATCATGCCCATGGCTTGTGTTGTCCACTGCTGCATTGCTTTCTCTACAGCTGCAGCTACTATTTCTTCTATTTGTCTTTCTTGGTTAGTTCCTTTTTCTATATGGGGTTCAGAACTAACCTCTTCTCGTCGTTGACGAGTCCTTGAACCTGATTGTTCCTCCTGCCTTGGTTGCTTAAACCTATTACTGGTCTCTCCTTTTTCTCGTTGACTTACAACTTCATTATCTGCGACAGCTTTTCCTTTATTCAACCTAGCTCTTGCTCTGTTGATAGGCATCTTTCTATATATTCAAAAATCATATCATTAATAGAACATAATTAATCATATTAATCATGCATACTTATCATACAAGTGTAAAATATTTTCACTTGTATTTAAAACAATCTACATTCATTTATTATTTCAAAAGTCAAAAAGAGACTTTTGCTATTTTCTCTATCCCTTTCTTACCACATATACTCTACTTAGCTAGTGCTAGACCAACCAAGTCATCTTTCCTTTCCACTTCTATTTATCAATCAAAATTTTGATATCATCTCCTGTGGTATAAAATCTATCCTTTCATCATTCATTGTTTTCTCTTTTTTCCCGCCTATTTACCAATCCTTGCTCTGATACCAACTTCTGTGGCGCCCCGAACCGAGGCGTCACATTTGTCCTTACTCCAAGATCTTGTCGATTGGTAATTGTGAATCAGGATTGTTGCCCTGATCACGCGGCGGGTACTTAATTCGATCTCGTCAAAAATTTTTTTCTTTTTCTTTCGTCACATAAAAACACATACTTATCATCAAATCTCAATTATCATTGATAACATTCATACTTGTTTTTGTACAATGCAGGTTATTTTAACCTGAACATTTTATACATACATAATTTGAAAACTCCTTATCATATGTTCATGTCATACCATATATGGATCAGCATATCATAAAATTTTCTTCATACCTTCTTTTTCCTTTTCTTCTTGACCTGTGTTGTACCTGTCTATGGTTTGAAAAGCAAAACGTGAGTCGAAACTCAGTAAGCAAGCGTTTTTTTTTCCATTTAAATGCATTTCTCTCGTTCAATAGTAGACACTTATCAAGTGATCTACTATCAACCAGTGGAAACCTTTTCATAAAACCTTGCGTAAAACATATGCTTGCAAACTTAACATGTAAACCTCTTTTTCACGAACATAAAACGTTTTCCATAAAACTTTCTTTCTCCAAGGACATTCTCATGTCCTTAAAACATTTTTCATAAAACCTTTTTAAAACAAGCATATGCATCATGCATAACGTTTCTGTCCGTCTGGTAGGTGACACTTACCAAGTGATCACCCTTTCCTCCTTAGGAGAGAAACCATCTCTATTGATAACTCGCGAGCTAAGCAGTTATCCGTGTTCTTCTCCCATTTCAGGGAGGGCGCCGCCGGCATTTCGCCTTTTGAAGCGACTTGGCCTATGTAGAGGGGGCCCATCTTGCAACCGCGTCCGGTCTGCATATCCTCTACAATAAACCTAGTACATAGCTCATGTGCACATTCTTCACGTTCATATGCTAGCATGCTTTTTATAAAACCCCACAGACCTTAATCTATGTCTTTTTCCTTTTCAAAATCTGATGCTAGCATAACCTTTCAAAATAGTACAGACCTCGGCCTGTATTTCTATCTCTAACTTGATAACTCGGCATAGCTCAAGTTAACAAGTTAATAAAAATATTTTGTAAGGATGACCAACCTTAAATAATTTTAAAAACATTTAAATGACACATTCTTAAAACATTTCAAATATTTGAGAAATAGTAAATTTGAAACATTGCTAAACAAATGTTTATAAATCATTTTTGATCGGTAAAACAATTTTGAAAAACATTTTAATATTTGGAAATCAAAGACTTTGGAAACATTTTTCTTCTCGTTTCTAGATTTTTTCATGAACAAAGGATATACTAATGCATAATTCATTTTCTCTATATATATATCATATTCTTTGTCCACATAACACTTAAGTTTCTTCTATATGAAGATATGCTTGTATGATCCTTTGGTCATTTAAAAGAAATCTTCATTTAAATCGGTTATTGGTTGGCCTTCCTTAAATCCATTTCAAAACATTTTAATAAATCATTTTAAATTCATTCGATAAAACAAAATATCATTTTGAAAATCAAAACTTTTCCTTTTCCATTATAATGCAACCATTTTCATCTTTCTCATTATTTATAAGGATTTGCTTATGATAAAGCAATTCCCACATACTTCAACCTTTCTTCTTACTTCCATATGAATTTGCTTATAATAAAGCAAATTTAACATATTCCATAGTTGCATTATATAAAAATCATTTTCAAAAGTTTGCTTGCTTACCTTTGCTTTGCTTTAATCCGACTCCTTTATCCTTTCCTTTCCTTTTCCTATACAAGTGAAAAGGATATACATACTTTATCATGCATATTTTATATTTATTTATGACCTTATTTTCCACCATAAATTTTTTTATAGAGGTTATCCTTAAAAATGCGTGATCATCATTTTCTTATATGGATTTTTATCCATAAATCCTTAAAAAAATTCAATCCATTTATCCTCATAAAATATAAAAATAAATCTAAAATTTTCTCCAAAAATCACGCTGTTACTGTAGCATATCACTGTAGCATATCACTGTAGCCGATTACTGTTCATCCGTGGTTACTGTTCACAGCAACGTGGTTACTGTTCATGGGTTTCAAAAATTGACATTTTTTCCAAAAATAAAAAATACCATGACATACCTTATGCCTAGTATATCATTGGACATTTCATATATTTTGAATTTATCATCATTTACTTGGCCAAAAAAATCATTTTCTCCATATACTAAAAATCAACATAAATTCACTTAAGCATAATCCTTAATTCCAAAAATTATGAAATTGATATATCATCATCCCAACATCATATTCATTCATCTCAAATCATCATTTATCAATTTTGGAGCATTATTTACACATATCATGTGCTATCTTGCCGAATACCCTATATTCGCTCCAAATTTTTGATGTTTTGGCATAATTCCATTTAAACATTATATCTATACTTATTTTATCATGCTTGGGCATTATCTAAGAATGGTTTTACCCTACTTAACATTCAAAATAAGTTTGGGAAGAATCCCCTTACCTGAAGTAGAAAAACTCCCCTTCTACTTGGCCCTTCTCTCTCAAATCTTCTCTCCTTCTTTCTTTCAAGGCCAAAACGTGTTTTGGATGGCTTGGGAACTTAGAATGGCTCAAGTGGAGCTGGTATTGTGCCTTTGGACGTTCACCCCATGCCCCTATTTATACTTTTTTGATTTTTCATTGAATTGCAATTTACCCCCTTGCTTGAGGTGTAAATTTGCAAATGTGTTTTTTTCTAATTTCCAAAATGTGCCTTGAGCCAAGAGCAGCCACCCTAGGCCTGCTACAGCAGCCCTATTGCAGCCCTATTTTTATCCTATTTTTTTAATTTTAAAATTAATTATTTTTAAGCAACTTAATCTCAACCCTTGATTAATGATAAAAATTGATTTGTGACCATTGGATCATGACCCCAAAAGTCAGCAACCCCCTTGCACGTCCCTGCCATGCTGCATTTTCATTTAATTTTATTTTTTTTTAATTATTTACTTTATTAAAAAGTCAAAATACATTTAATAAAAAGTTAAGTTACTTTTTCAACATCTATTTGACACTTCATCTTGGCCATTAATTTGTGAGTTTCATCACATCTTATACCATCCATCATGTTTATCATGTATTTTTAACCATCCATAAAAAATTTCATCTAATTCCGACGCCCGGATTGCAAATTATGATTTTTTTTTCTATTTCTCCACTAAAATCCAAATTTGGATTAGAATATCCAAAAGTAATACTATTTTGTCTTGTAGTGATTAATTCTCCTTTTGACTTTTTGTGATTAGGTTAATCAAGTGATTAACTCATAATCACATATCTTAATCCACAATTACTATGCACATTTACTATTCACGTGCACTATTCACGTGCGTCACATTCTTAATTGCATTATTTTAACCTCTAGTACATATTTGTAAAATATAACATATTTCATAAATTTTATTTATCATAAAATCAGTACAGGGATCTAGGGTTTACAACCCTAGGTTTACATGTGCTATTCTAGGATTGCGGGTTTCACAGCAGTCCAAGACGAATACCAAATTTCAGCTTTCAAAGAGATCCTAGAAGCATCGCTCGTTGGGGGAGGCAATGAATCTGATGAAGAGCTATCAGAGATGAACACTATTTGCAACAACCTCCAACACTCCAACGATACACGCAGAAATTTGAATTGCTGGAGCTCAAGCCAGATTCTTTAAAGCAGAGAAGTCATCAATTGAAGAGCCACCTATCCTGGAGCTGAAATCTCTACCAAAACACCTCAGATATGCCTTCTTGGGAGCAGAATCCTCACTCCCGGTGATTATCTCTTCGGCACTTGATACCGTGCAAGAAGAAAAACTGCTCCAAGTACTCATAGATCACAAAAGGCTATGGGATGGACTATAGCAGACATCAGAGGCATCAGCCCATCCTTCTGCATGCACAAAATTCAAGTAGAAGAGAATTCCAGGCCCTCTATCGAAGCGCAGAGAAGACTAAACCCAATTATGAAAGAAGTGGTTAAAAAGGAAAGCATCAAATGGTTAGATGCAGGCGTGATATACTCGATCTCCAATAGTTCTTGGGTCAGCCCGGTGCAGTGCATCCCAAAGAAAGGTGGCATGACGGTCGTCTCCAACGAAAACAACGAGCTAATCCCGACCAGAACAGTTACTGGTTGGCAAGTTTACATGGACTACCACAATCTAAATAAAGCTACCCGAAAAGATCATTTTTCACTTCCATTCATTGATCAGATGCTGAACAGGCTAGTAGAACGTGAATACTACTGCTTTCTGGATGGTTATTCAGGTTACCATCAGATTATGATAGCACCGGAAGATAAAAAAAAACCACATTCACATGTCCTTATGGCACATTTGCGTTCAGGCGAATGCTGTTTGGCCTATGCAATGCTCCAGGCACATTTCAGCGATGTATGATGGCTATTTTCACGGACATGGTGGAAGATTTTCTGAAAGTCTTTATGGACGATTTCTCGGTATTCGAAAATTCCTATGATGAGTGCTTAACCAACCTGTCAAAGATGCTCTAGCGATGTGAGGACACGAACCTGGTTCTTAATTGGGAAAAGTGTCACTTTATGGTACAAGAGGGCATTGTACTTGGTCACAGGGTGTAACGCCCCAATTCTAAATATTCGTAATAACTAGTCAAAAGGGATACCATATGACCTATGAAAATTTCGGCAGCATCTCCTCATAATATATAAGGGGTGGTATGTAATACACAACCTGTTATGCATAAGCAATTCAAATTCATTATAATATGTGACATTTAACTCTATAATTATATATTTGTATCTTCATATGACAAGAGAATTCATATGGAAGGAAATCATTCAAACTTATCCATACACAATGAGCAAACCGAATGATCATAACTACATGCATCCACATAAATCGCAATCCAATTCTAAATACTTAATACAATCTGTTTAGCAAGGTCAAATTTCGTTCCATAACCGTCTACATAATGCTAATGTCAAAAGAGCATAACATGAAAATAACTTTAATTAAAGATGTTCTAATGGTTTCCAATGTTTAGTCTTCCACTTGCCCCATCTTGAGGTTCTCCACCTTATCTGGGATCTAAAGAACAAAAAGAATAACAAATCACGTGAGTCTAAATAGACTCAGTAAGTAGATAATGGTTAGCACAAAGTGGAATAAGCAAAGTTTTGGATGTGTATGTCATGATCAAAATAAAATATATGGGTCTGATACCCACTCCTAAGATCGTATGCATATAATCACATATAAACAGAAGGACGCGTACAATCCTCCACTCATGTCAATCAAGGGCCACGAACAACCCTCTCCTCATGTCAATCAGGGGCCATGAACAACCCTTTTACAACCAATCATTTTAAATAACACCTCATACATAACATACAAGAATACATGTCACAACCACACATACAACATCAACAAGGTTTACTTTCAATTCTATGTATAAAACTGCCACACAAGCATTTTAACAAACACATGGTAGGCACAGAAGGAGGAAACTCTAGTTCATACCATCGTTTGATTCGAATCAACTAACATCACATTTTAAGACTACAAAAGCTGCTAACGAGTCCTCTACTTCATAAATTCACTCATTCACGACAAGTTCCCCTCAAACCTTACTTACCTTAGCTGTTACGAACACTACGCCCCAAACCATGGATTTGTTGGGTGTCACGCACCCCCCCTAGTTTCACATCATGTTTACTACGAGATTTCATCATTCAATCAAGGAAGGGTAGCATCTACTTACCTTAATCGTGATTTTCCCCAAAAACAGCAATCCTGGGCTTGGATTGCAGAAATTCGGAGCTTCCTTGACTGGAATCAGTGACTTCTATGGCAGTTAGTAGAGATTTCTTGAAGCAATCCACAGCGGGATCATACTGAATAGGAGGAAAGAAAAGAAGAGGCAGAGAACAGGAAGAGAAGAAGAGGGAAACGGAGTTGGGCGCAAAATGGAAGATGTACCCTAACTCGTGGGCTCCTCCTTATAACTTAACCTCCATTGGGTCGGGTCGGGCCGGAGCATGGGTCGGGTCTAATCGCAATTTGTAATTAACTTTCCCACTTCTATGACTTAATAATTAAAAATAGCATGTTATTAATAGCATGTTCATAAACATCATAAATTACCTACTCTGCGAGGTGGAAAATAGTTGTAGTGCTCAACAATGTCTGTATAAGTTATTAATCCATTAACATCATAAATTCTTAATAGCATGTTCATAAATTACCTCATAATAAAGAAGGGTTATAATGAAAATAAAATAAAATACCTGGTTCTCACACAGGGTCTCTAAACAAGGAATCGAAGTGAACAAAGCAAAAATCGAGATGATCAAGAAGCTGCCTCCACCCACCTCAGTCAAGGGCATTCGTAGTTTCCTAGGACATGCAGGATTTTATAGACGGTTCATAAAAGACTTCTCAAAGATAGCTAAACCGTTATGTTCACTGCTCGAAAAAGATACACCATTTGAATTCACCAGTGAATGCATGGAAGCTTTTCAGGAGTTGAAAAAGAAACTAGTATCTGCACCAATATTATCTCTTCAACATGGAATCTGCCCTTCGAATTAATGTGCAATGCAAGTGACTATGCAGTAGGAGCGGTATTGGGGCAGCAAAAAAATAGGGTCTTCCATTCCATATACTATGCTAGCAAAACCTTGAACGAGGCACAAATGAACTACACTACAACCGAAAAGGAATTACTAGCAGTGGTATTTGCATTTGACAAATTCAGAGCATATCTGGTGGGCACTAAGGTGATCGTTTACATAGACCATTCAACCATCAAATATCTAATCAAGAAAAAAGATGCAAAACCACGTCTGATCCGATGGGTCTTACTACTACAGGAATTCGATCTCGAAATCAAAGACCGAAAGGGAGCTGAAAATCAGGTCGCTGACCATCTATCCCGCCTTGAAGGACCTCAGCTAGTTCATGATACAAAGCAAATTTGGGAAGTGTTTCCGGATGAGCAACTTTTCTCTATTTCCCCAGGCATCCCACCATGGTATGCAGACTTCGTCAATTACATCGTGAGTAGAATGCTGCCTCCGGGGTTGAATTCACACCAAAAGAAGAAGTTTCTCCACGATGTTAAATTCTATTTCTGGGATGATCCATATTTCTTTAAACAATGCCCAGATCAGCTGTATAGGAGATGTATTCCAGAGTGTGAACATGAAGCATTACTGCAGAGCGCCATTCATCACCGTATGGGGGCCACTTTTAATGAGACAAAACTGCAGCAAAAATACTGCAATCGGGATTCTACTAGCCATCGTTATTTAAGGACGCCCACTTTTATGTCAAAAGATGCGATCAATGCCAACGGATGGGTAACATTTCTAAAAGACATGAGATGCCTCTTACTAATATTATTGAAGTAGAAATATTTGATGTCTGGGGTATCGATTTCATGGGCCCATTTATTCCCTCTTTTGGAAACCAATACATCTTGGTTGCTGTTGATTATGTTTCCGAATGGGTAGAGACAATTCCAACTCAAGCAAGCGATGCTAAAACAGTTCTCAAGTTCGTAAAGAAGAACATCTTCACACGTTTTGGCATGCCAAGGGTGATCATTAGTGATGGAGGGTCTCATTTCTGTAATCGGCAGTTCTTGGAAATTCTACACAAATACGGCGTAAGCCACAGAGTGACGACAGCATACCATCCGCAAGCTAACGGTAGGTCGAGTTGGCCAATAGAGACTTGAAGCAAATTCTAGAGAAAACCATCAGTTCTTCTCGCAAAGACTGGTCCACTAAACTGGACGACGCACTATGGGCGTATTGAACTGCCTATAAAACTCAATTTGGAATGTCTCCATACCAACTGATTTATGGAAAAGCTTGCCATCTACCGCTAGAGCTGGAGCACAATGCATATTGGCAATTAAAAAACTAAACCTAGATATGCAACAAGCGAGGGAACGCTGATTACTGCAACTCAATGAGTTGGATGAATTTCGGATGCAAGCCTATGAAAATGACAAGATCTATAAAGAAAAAGTGAAGAAATGACATGATAAAAAAATTCTAACATGAAATTTCGAGCCAGGTCAGAGAGTTTTGCTCTTCAATTCAAGATTGAAGATATTTCCAGGAAAATTCAAATCTCGATGGTCAGGTCCATTCGTGATGATAAAGGCAACTGAGAATGGAGCGGTGGAAATATGTAACGAAGCATCCGGCAATAGTTTTGTCGTGAATGGGAGCGTCTTAAGTATTATATGGGAGATGATTTTCAGAGTTGCAAGGAGGTGGTGGAACTGAAAGAGAATTGAACAGTGAAAACATCGAGCGGAAGACGATAAACTCAGGGCTGAATGGGAGGCAACCCATCAATCATTTGCTGTTTAATTTTTTTGTTGTTGTTTTTTCTTTTATAGGAAAATTAATTGGAGGCTTTCCACCGACGCCGCCAGAGGTCAGAGCTTATTTTGGGCAGTCATCGCAGCCCCAGCCCGATGAGGAGGCCGATGAGGATGACGAGGACGCTACTGAGTCCGATTCCTGAGGGGAGTTCCAGTCCTTTCTTTTTGTTTTTCTTTTCTTTTCTTTGTTTAGTCATATTAGGATCATGCATTGAGGACAATGCATCTCTCAAGTTTAGGGGGGTGTATAATTCTCAACCATAGGTTAGTTTTGCATTTTAATTTTTATGCTTTAGTTTATGTTGCATGCATTCCAATTCTAGCTAATGAAAGTTGTCTTTGTTTCAATTCATCTGATTGTGAAAATGTGCAAGGCTGTGATTAATTCTGATTTGAAATGGAATTCATGAAAGAAAGGGACAATTCAGATTGAAACTAAGTATAAAGTAGGCTGAAATTAATATGTGAAAGAATTAAAAGGAATTTCAGAATACATTGTTCTAATTCAATAACAGGTATATCTTTCAGACTGAGATGATGAAAACTGAACTAAATAATTGCTGACCAAGTACTTCAACGAGTTTGGAAATGGTATTATTTCACAGGAATTACTCAAACATGTTCAGTACCCCCAATAAAGCATTAGAAAAAGATAAAAAGGGGGTGGTTGACCTAAGCTAAGAAACCGGGACTTGGCATCTACAAATGGCAAGGTTCGCGTAAAAAAAAAAGCAAAGGAAAATCACAGTAACAACGCTTTAAAAGATGAAAATTCTCCCTAGATATCCTGAAATATGGTGAGGGGAGCCCTAAAAAAATGATGAAAACAGATCTCCAGATATCCTGAAATATGGTGAGGGGAGCCCTAAAAAAAAGATGAAAACGGATCTCCAGATATCCTGAAATATGGTGAGGAGAATTTTTGCAATAAGTTTGGGGGGAAAAGAATGTGCAGTTGTTAGAGATTGAATTCAATGACTTGATACCATTTGCAGTAACAAGTGTATTCAATTTAATCATTGGTTTGCTTGAATTCTTGGTTTCCTAACCAGTTTTCTAATCAAATGAAAGATTGACGTGTTGAAATATAACTTTGCACTATGGAATTCTGGCACCCACATGTAACTTGGTTTGGAAAGGAAAATTTATGCCTTGTTTGTATAATGATGGATTTTTTAGGTTGAATTAATCACGACCTTGTGAAATGGCTAAGTGGATTGATCAATGCACAACCAGAAGCAAAAGGAGTGGATTTTTGTTTTTCTGTATATATTCATTCATTCATATATTCATTCATTCATTTATTCATTCTGTTTGCATGTGTTGCTCGAGGACTAGTGTGGTGCCCCCGACCTGAGCATCACAACCTTACCTCAAGATCTATTTTTGATTGGTAAATGTGATCAGGATTGTTGCCTTGAACACGCGGCGGGTTCTTAATTTGATCTCGTCAAAAATTTTTGTTTTCTTTCATCATATAAGCACATACTTGTCATCATTCATAATGCACTCATCCATATCATCATAAAATTTGTCAAACAAGTATCTTTACTTTCATATTGTGGGCAGCATATGTATTCATAAATAAAAATTCACATAGAATTTTATACATAATCAGTTATCTATTTACACCATACATAATCAATCTCATTTCATTATAAGTAGTACATTCATCCATTCATTCTTCAATATATCAATACCTTTTAGCTTTGCTCCTTTCCTGGAGCCGTAACCCTGTCTAAGGTTGGGAAAACAAAACGTGAGTGATAAACTTAGTAGGCAAGCATCATTTTTTTTATTTAAATGCATCCCTTGCCTATTCGGTAGGAGACACTTATCAAGTGATCAACTACCAATAGGAAGAAACCTTTTATAGAAATCTTCTTTACAATACACTCAAAAAACTTTGTGCATATCCCCATTTCGAGGATTTTCAAAAGTGATGTCTATGCATCTAAATCATTTTTCATGAGGACAATTGTTTGTCCCAAAATATTTTTCATCTATCATGAGGACATGTCTATGTCCAAAAATATTTTTCATATGGCATGAGGATAATTATATGTCCTAAAATATTTTTCTTATAACCTTTTGCTCATGAGGACATTTACTTGTCCCAAAACATCATTTATTTAAATTTCTGTATAACCCAACTCGGGGTTATTTAAAAGCAATGCATGTGCATAGAAATCTTTTATCTATGCGGACATTCTCATGTCCATAAATATTTTTCCATATGAACCTCTTTTAACCCGCATATGGTATCTTTTGAAAACTAAACATAAATCCATTTAAAGCCAACACAAATCCATTTAAAACCAAATAGAGTAGGTGCCCATTTTGGGACTTTTTAAAACATAGGGAACATACGTATGTTCAAAAAACATATGGATTTGTGTCTCTGACCCTCGGTTGGTGACACTTATCAAGTGATCATCCTTCCCTAGGAAAGAAACCTTTCATGAGACAGCACGCAAGCCAGGCGTCTGCTCATGAACTTACTCCCATTTCAAAGAGGGCGCCGCCGGCCTCCAGCGTTCTCCTAAGCGACTCGGCTACAGGTAGAGGTGAGCTCTGGTTCTTGACCATTTTGGTTCGTAACCGCCTCAACCATGAGCCTAGTACATCATTTTGCACACACTCGCATGCTAGCAATGATTTTCACAAAACTTAGCTCAGTCATTTGACTGTGCCCTTTTTCAAGCCTCAGCTTGATATATATAAAGCCAACTTAGTCTGAAGACTATGTCCTTCTCGAATTGAGAACGGGGCAGGATTATTTTGAAAAGAAAATAAAATATTTTAAACCACTCAGTCCGCAGACTAAAAGAAAGCTAAAGAAATTTGGGATGCAAACTACTAAAGGAGCAAATACTCCAATGAGTTCAACAATCAAGATCGACACGGACGAAAATGGTAAATGTATCGATCAAAAGCTTTATAGAAGTATGATAGGATCATTGTTGTATTTAACTGCTTCTAGACCAGATATACTTTTCAGTGTTTGTATGTGTTCTAGATTCCAAGAATGCCCTAAAGAATCACATTATTGGCTGTAAAGAGAATTTTTAAATATTTGGTAAATACCACTAATCTTGGACTATGGTATCCAAAGGGGTCAACATTTGACTTAATCGGCTACTCGGATGCGGATTTTGCCGGCTACAAAGTAGATAGAAAAAGTACTAGTGGAACCTGTCAATTTCTTGGAAATATGCTGGTTTCATGGTATTCAAGGAAATAAACTAGTGTTGTTTTATCTACAGCAGAAGCCGAATATATAGCCGCCAGAAGCTGTTGTACCCAACTACTTTGGATGAAACAACAATTGAAAGACTATGGCATTGATTATTATAACATTCCGGTCAGATGTGATAACACAAGTGTCATATGTTTGACAAAAAATTCTATATTGCATTCTAGAACCAAGCATATAGATGTAAGACATCATTTTATTCGAGAACATGTTGAAAATCATGATATTTGTTTAGAATATGTGAAAACTGAGGATCAAATTGCTGATATATTTACAAAGCCCTTAGCAAAGGAACCATTTTACAAAATTAGAAATGAAATGGAGATGATTGAATTAAATTAGGGAAAATTATACAAGAAAATCAAATCTAAAAAGGTCAAAGTCGATGAGTCAAGTCGACTCCGGGAAAGCCAAGTCGACTCTGGTGAAGTCGACTCCGCTCTGAGGCGAAGTCGACTCCGAAGGGATCGAAGTCGACTTCGCATAGGGCAAAGTCAACTCCGCGCACGACCGTCCGCCTTCCCCTTCTTCATCTTCTTCCTTTCTTCTTCTTCCTTCTCTCCATTTTTCCCGCGCTCTGCCTCCGCGACTCAGCCTCCGAATTTTCTCTTTCTTCTCTCCGGCGCACTGCCTTCCTCTCATTTTCCTGCACACAGCTCTGTTCTCTCTCTCTCTCCTTCTTCTTTCCCTCCGCGTCCAGGTCTCCTTCCGCGTTCTCTCTATTTTCCTTCTCCATTTTCTCTCTCTCTCTATTCTCCGGCTTTCTTTCTCTCCCTCTCCATTTCCGATTCTCTCTTCTCCTTCCCCTCTTTCTCCTGCACACAACTCTTTTTCTCTATCCCTCTCAATTTCTCTCTCTGTCTCTCTCTATCTCTCCTCTATTTTCTCACTCTCCCTCTCAATCTCTCTCCCCTTTGCTCTAATTGCTCTCCGTTTACTCTCTCTCTCTGCTCACACCTCCTGCATCTCTATTTTTCTTACAAAGCCTCTCTCACTCTCCTCTTTCTCTCTCTAACTCTCTAAACTTCAAAAACCAATGGCTCCAAAGTCCAGACCTCCCAAGATAGCTGTCTCTAAACCTTCTCTCAAACCTGTTCCCAGAAAGTCTACATCCCATACATCCCATACGGAAGACGAGGTGCCTAGGAGACAACGAACCTCCTCAAAACGAGGCCGGGAAGAACCATCCACTTCCACTGGCCGCCGGGTACGTTTTCAAATGGGAACTTCGTCAACAACAGCTGGTCATGAGGAACAACCCCAAACCTCACACAGCACTCAATCTGGGGCAAGAAGGAAAGGCAACACAACTGGCAAAGCTCAGGTGTTGAAAATGCCGACTACGTACTTCAAGACCGAACTCCAGCACAATCGGTTCTACAAATCCTTCTACGAGCGAAAGGTATTCATTCCCAAAATCATTGATTTTAAATTTCTAAGAGATTATGGATCAGATATAGAAGATCTGTTGGAATTCCAAGGATGGACCAAACTGCTGAAAGAAGATGAAAGAGTCTATCCGGATTTAACTAAGATTTTATATTACTTATGGGATGAAGAATACTATCGAAGTTTTATAAAAGGAGTTGGCATGTTCTTCGGCATTGGTGTAACTTTGAATTTGGAAGGAGCAATGATAAACATTGGACAGATACTAGAGGTTCCACATGAAGATGAACCACTCTCTGCAGACATCTCACTTGATCAGATCTATAATCAGCTCACCCGGAGCAATAAGTATCATCCAGGGATCAAGTTTCTGCATTACATGGATCTGTCTCCAAGACTACGGGTTCTACGCTTATTGATAGCCCACTGCATCTATCCTAAGGGCGGAGGAAGAAATCAACTGAACCCTCAAGAAGCTGGAATATTATGGAAGATCGTAAACAGGGTAAAAGTCAGTATTCCCCGTTTATTCATTGAAGCCCTTAGCTGCAGAAAGGACAATCCACGGGGAGTTCTACCCTACGGTACCTGGATCTCGAAGATCCTCTAGCATTTTGAAGTAGATATTGAAGGTGAGCCCTTTGAAGTACTGAAATCCACAAATGCAATCAACAAAGCATTGATCCAAAGAATGAAGATCAATGTACATCAACTAAGGGCCGAAGCGGAAGCTCCAGAAGAGGCAAGACAAGCACACACTGAGGGGGAGCAGCCTCCGCCATCTCCTGAAGCCCAACCAGCTCCACCACAGGCTGAGGAGCAAGCCTCACCTGTATCTCATGGCTCTTGCTCACCGCATGGGTCGCAAATTCCAGATCTTGCACCACATCCTCCGTCGTGGGAAATGTCTGTGCATGCCATTCGAGTCCACCTCGAGCAACTCGAAGATCGCCTCACTAGCCACATAGTCGGGGTTCAAAATGCCATCAACGACATGCATTCACGTCAGGATCGTATTGATCGCGAGCTTCGTACCATACGCTATCATTTGGCATCCGGGCATCATCGTAATCGGCCCATACCCGAACTAGATCCGTTTGATTCTGGATCAGTTCATCGAGATCCTACCCCGGCACCTGTTTCATCCTTCTACTCATCTGCCCATGTCCAACCTGTCAAACCTACTCAACCTTCCTATCCCATTTCCAAATTTCAATTCACCAAATCTTTGGTAATTGAATCTCATTTTTGAGTAATTGACAAAAAGGGGGAGATAAGATCGAGTTTTTAAGTGAGTTTTTAGGACATGACATAGGTTTTAGAGTTTTCGTTTGGTTTGGGTAGCTTGTATATGGGTTTTATTTTTCTTTACATTGTAATCTGTATGAATCATGATGATATGAAATATGTGTTATGTTCTAATATTTGTTTCATGCTCTGTTTTAAAGATATTTGATGCTCTATTTTGAAAACTATAAATATGATTTTCTTGAAAGGTAAAAACTCAAATTAGTTTTGTCAATCATCAAAAAAGGGGAGATTGTTGGAAACAATAGTTAAAACAAAACAAATTGACCAAAGCATAAGTTTTGATGATTAACAAATACAAATTTGAGTATGAAATGATTACTAATAAATTTAATGAATGTCTTAAGGAATGAAAATCAGCCAAGTCGACACCAACTTCGACTTAGGGTGAAGTCGATCTCGAAGTCGACTCCACATGCGACTTCAACAGGTACCTGATGGACAGATTTGAAATTGGAAGATGAACATTCGAAGTCGCAGTCGAAGTCGACTCCACTTGCGACTTGGCTTCCAAGTCGCACACGAAGTCGACTCCAGTATCGACTTGAAGTTGCACATTTCTCTCCAGCGTTGATTTTGAGGGACAACACATCCGAGTCGCAGTCGAAGTCGACTCCACTTGCGACTTGAGGCCAAGTCGCATATGAAGTCGACCCCAAGATCGACTTGAGTTTCTCAAGCCCAAGTTAAAGGTGCAAGCTCATTTCAAAATGAAGACAACTCAAGTTTCTCAAACCTAAGTATATGAAGACTAATACAAGCTTAAAGCAAGCAAGGCATGTGAATTCAATTCCCAAATCAAAGATGATTTGTCCGTACAAGATTCAAGTTCTCTAAGTTCATAAGATTTGAAGCCAATCCAAGACAAATAAAGCCTCTAGTATTGAAGGACAAGAAAAGGAAAAAAGTTAAGCAAGCAAGAATCACATCGACAAAAATCAAACTGACTTGGCACCTGAAAACAGTCAAGTCGCACCCCAAGTCGACTCCAAGATTGACTTGAGGCCAAGTCTAAAACCAAGTCGACCCAGAACACAAACTTGGAAACTGAAGAACAGCCGAAGTCGCACACGAAGTCGACTCCAGCATGCGACTTGGGCGAAGTCGCAGACGAGGTCGACTCCACCTGCGACTTGGGGATATAACGTTCGAATTTTTGAATGTTGGACATTTATTACGCGCCAACCAACTCTATAACGTTCAAAATCTTCCCTCCTCTATATATAGACACTCAAGCAAACATGGATACATACAACATAGAGCCTAAAGAGAGGAAAGAAGTGCTAGTAAGAGCTTTCATTTGCTTTTCTCTACAATTGAGTGATCTATACACTTTCAAAGGAAGAACAAGCTTCAAAGTTGTGGTTTGCTTCAACGAAATACAATTGGTTGCTTCTACAGATTCTTTCTCAAGCTGAAACTTGCTACACAACTCAGTAAAGTGTAGATCTCCTTTATTTTCACATTATTGTTTGTTTCTAGTGCTTGGTTTGAGTTTGGTGATTCAAACAAAGACATTGCAAGTAGAGTTGTGATTGGAGTGTAACTCATCACCTACTCGTGTTGATTGTATATGCCCCATAGAGCTTGAATCTAGAACAGAGCAGAGGCTCTGGTTGTATATGCCCCCTAGAACTAGAATCTAGAAGAGAGTGGAGACTCTAGTTGTATTTGTGGAATACATAGTGGAACCCAAGTCACAACGGTGTGTGAGCTTGGAAGAGTGGAGTAGGAAAAGGTTGCCCGAACCACTATAAATCTTGTCTACTGCTTTTCTTTATTGCTTTCATTATCTTATTGCTTTCTATTTGTTACAATCTAGGGGATTGAAACTTTAAAGGGGTTAAGTTTTGATTTACCAAAAGAATTTTTCAAGAACCCAATTCACCCCTCCCCTCTTGGGTTTTTCCATAAACTCGGGACCAACAATATATGCCATTAAATAATGCATTTAATCCATGTACTCTAGTCATTAATGCATGGTACTCTTGTGGTGTAAAAGTCAACTATAAACACCTTTTCTAATTTAGGTATTTTACAAATATAATATGATTAATATAAACCTTCCAAAATTTTAATCTCATGATTTCATTCAACCGTTTCAAATTTCATCTCAATTCGATTTTCCTAGCTCAAGTTATAGCCGTTTGAAGTTAACGGTTAAATTTGAGCTATGTTCAAAAAATCATTTCATTAATTTCATCAAGGATTTTCATAACTCAATAATTCCATAATACCAATCCCAACATCATCAACTTTTCTTTCAAATTTCACTTGATTCCGCCTTACAGGAGTTGAGTTATGAATTTTCTAGTATTTTTCCACTAAACTTGACAATTATCCTTTAAATTCTCATAATTCATATTATATATTTTAAAATAATTATCCATGATGTATTGGTGCATTTTAATCACCAACAATTTACATTATTCTCATTGTCCCATATCAGCTCAAACTGATTACTCGAATCATCTTTGCTAATCCTTATCCCTAATTACCATAGTTTAGCAAAATCACAAAAATTATTCAAAATTCAATAAATTCACTTATAAATCACATGTAAATGTTTATTGCATACATTGAATCATACTTAGGTTGGGGTTTCACACTGATCTTCCTTGCCATTGCAACGTTTGTACCTTACGCGGACAATTTGGGGCGATGTGCCCTACCTGATTACAAACGTAGCATCTGATACCAACTTTTGTGGTATCATACCTATCCTTTCATCATCCTTTATTTTCTCACGTCCCGCACTCTTTGGCTACATGACCCGTTTGTCCACACTTGTAGCATCTGTTTGATCCTTTCAAACATTCACCTTGGTGATGCCTTTGACACTTTTTACATAATAGAGAATTCTTCTTAGAGATACCTTTCCCTTTTTCCATCCCTCCTTTCTTACTCTTTTCTGTCCCCGTTCCCTCTTCCTTAATACCCAGTCTAAACAAATCTTCTTCTTTATCTAACTCCAAGGTTCTCAATGCCTCGATCTCCAATGATCTTGCCCTTTCTAATTAATAAAGGTGCAAGGCTCTCCCTTAGTTATGACCTCAGTCCCTGTTGAAATCTTTGTACTTTGTTTTCTGGCACGTTAGCAATCCAAGGTACATATCTTACCAAGGCATTGAACTTGGTAGCATATTCCATGACAGACATCCTTCTTTGGTATAACCTTTTGAATTCAATCACCTTTTGGCTTTGTCTTCCAACTGGAAGGTACTCCTTGTTGAATTCTTCAACAAATGCCTGCCATGTCACCTCCTCTAGGTGTGGCATGGTGGTCAACATAGTTTCCCACCCTCATGGGCATCCTTTATTATAATAAGTGAGTGGCGCACAACATCTTTTGCCTATCATTACATGGAGATATCCTGAACAACTTTCGAATCTCCATCATCCGATGTTCAGCTTGAACGGGGTCAGGTTCTCCAGAAAATTTAGGAGGTCGTTGAGTGAGGAATGCATTGATACCTCTTCTATCTGCCTCCATCAACTGATCCTCATCTCTTGTAAGTGCCATAGTGGGGGTCAGGTTAGCCATCAGAGCGATTCTTTCTCTTTCAGTATTTCCCAACTGTCCTTGCTGCGTCATTTCCCACAAGCCTTGGATAATATCTATGGCTTGGGCTGCCTAGTCTTGAGTAGCTTGCTGCATGACTTCCTTTACCACCACAACTACTCTTTCTTCAATCAATCTATCCTGTCTTGGCTCAAGTTCCCCTTCCATATTTCTTTCTGGGCTTAAATTTCCTCGTCTTTGACGAATCCTTAAGTTTTGCCCATGTGATTTTGGTCTACCCCTCTTGGGTCTACTATTTTCTCCAACCTCATGCTGGTTGGGAACTTCTATAGCAACTTCCTTTCCCTTGTTCTTTCTAACCCTTGACCTTGTATCAACCATTATGCTTTTTCTGAATATAAAAAGCATATAACCTTCATTCATGGTTAGGGTTAGGTCATAACATATGCATCTCATCATCATATGATTAATTTAACATGACTAGATCATCCAATCTTAATCATGTCATATTCCATCACTCATTAACATAAACATCCATAGACTTTCATAGTCATTCATAGTTACTTACCTCATGCATAATTATGTCATCATAACTATTCATAATCCATCATTCATGTATTAACATCTTTCACATAATTCAAGCATTCCATCATGAAACTAGAATTTCAACACATTATGGCATAGCACATTTATGTAGATCACACTTATGTGCATGCCAAAACATCATAGCAAACCATAACATCATCAGCCACGCTTGATACATGCATTTATACTTACATGTACATTCATAAAATATAGAAAAATTCATCATCTACCGGGACCCCTTCTTATATCATGCCTCCTACTAGGCGAGACTTTTGTGGGTTCCTCAATAATAATACTAGTGTCGGATCATGCAGGGGGATCAACATTAACGTTACCACCCTCATCATCATCATCATTTTACTTCCATCCATGCAAACCCAACATGGTTTATTATATCTGTCTGCAATAAATTTGCAGAGACTTGTATAACTAGTAGCTATGATTAGCTTTAATCGAGCTAGCCTTTCCCTTGATCACCTTAGTTCTTGCTCTGGTGATAGGCATGTTGTAGAAAACAACATGAAAAATCATATCATACATAATCAATTATATAATCTCGAAAGATGAATGACTTTTCCTTTTTCATATACACTTAGCATCTGAATAAAATCAAATGCACTTCTATATTCATAATATCATTATCAAACATCATACATTCATTGACTATCTTAAGAGAGAGGATTTCATTTTTCCTACCTTTCTCATTCTATCTTCACTTTTCATGGTGTAAGGTTGCTTTTCCTTACCACCTTTTTCATCTTTTCTAGTTCCTTTACCATTCTTCCTTCATATACCATCTTTATTATGAAACATAGAAAACCATCTACATTTCCTTAAATAAGCATATCATTGCATCATAATAAGACAGTTAAAGACAACATATGTGCCACCCCAGCCCGAGCATCGCAACCTTACTCCAAGATCAATCGATTGGAAATCGTGATCAGGATTATTGCCTTGTCACTTAGCGAGTCCTTTGGATATTTATCCCATTTTATCTTAACTCCTTAGGAGTTTATATCATTTTATATATTCCATTTGAAATATACACACATAATCTCATAACCTTCCATACTTAACCATTTCATAATGAAACATCCTCAATAATCGACCATAAATTTTTTTTGCTATTTATAGTCCTAAACATCATATAGTCATAAGCATGATAAAATCCTTATACAACATTCAAACATCAATAAATGTCATCAATATACAACCATACAAACTCATAGAGTTCTATCACAAGAACTTGGAGAAATTCAATTTTTCCTTGAATCTCCATCCGTGCTCCTTGCATGGTTCTCTCCTTCAACCGTCTTTAGGATTTGGAAAACAAAATTATGAGTCAAAAATCAATAAGCAAGCTATAGGTTTTCAGGTAATTCATTTTCAAGGCAATTCATATAAATGCATTTCCCTTCATTCGATTGAAAACACTTACCAAGTGATCAACTACCAATGGAGTAGAAACCTTTTCACAAATCATTCATGGAAAGCTGCTTTATACCCGCTCGAGCTTATATCTTTAAACATGTTTCTCATACCCATCCAGGGTATGTCATAAACAATGCGATGCATCATTTAAAATCATGACATTCCTTTGGATAGAAGCTAGCTAGGCAACCATCCTCTTTCATCCTCTATCCCATTCCAGGGAGGCACCGTCGGGCCTCAGCCACCTTAGCGACTTGGCGGCACCAAAAGGGGACATTCGGTCCGCTTACACATTTGCGGTGGACCTCATGCTTCTGTGCACATGATTGTTTCATAAACATGATTTGACATGCTAGCATGATTTTTCATTCATAAATCATAAATTCATCATTTATCACAAGTACTTGAAAAGCAGTAAGCAATTCATTTATTTCAATAGAAATAACATTTCAACACTCATTTAGACAAGGAATGGCCATCCTTAAAAAATTTATAAAGAATTGAAATCATTCGTTTGCTAACTCATATAAATAGTTAGAACATCATTGATAAGCATTTTATCACATTTGATAAAACAAAGCATTTTGGAAAACTGCTTGCTTACCTTTCTTGCTTAGATTTCCTCCACGTTAACTTCTTTGCCCTTGCCTATATATAAACATAGCATTGCATTTATAACAAGCCATTTGCTTGCATTCACTTAGTTTTTCAATCCCATAATCCATATCATTCATAATCAACTTGGATTTTCAAGTCGATCATATATACAAGACAGACACTTATGCAATCATAGCATCCATTTCCTACTTTCCATAATCTGTTTTAATCCCATATTTAGGTTAAACACATAGCATACATTCATATCTCAACATATGGGGATTTATATCTCCCATTAACCATTTTTCATGCATTTTCCATTTTTCCTACGTCAATGCTTATTCTAAGCATATAAATGATGTTTTAAGCTTCATAAATAAATCTCAAACATTGAGATAATTACTCCTCAATCATACAGAAACTTCCTAATGCATGTTATCAAATTTTTAAGCATATTTTTCATTTTAGCAAATTCACATAAGTCACATATCAACCATACACACATATGCTTCGCATATATTCAACATACAACACATATATTATGTGTTTATTAAATTTTCATAACACAGAAAATTCTACCCATTTTCATCATCATTAAACTACTTAATTAACATATACTTTAGGGTTTAATTTTGGATTTTTAATCCCTTTATCACTGATTTCCAAAACAGCCATGTTAAGACACACGTTTCATCATTTCAACGCCGCTTTCATGACTTAAATCATAACAGATTTTTTAAGTCATAATTTCCAGAAAATAATCATGCTTTTCTGAACCCAAATTTAGGTTATTATCACATATTTAAAATCCAAAATTCGTTGGTTTCCATAACAGCAATATATTCATGCATATAGGGTATCGTTTTGACCCGTTTTGACATGTCCAAACTTATGTCCATAAAATCAGATTTAGGGCTAATCCTTTTAAACCCTTTCAGACACTCAAAGTAGCTTAAATGTAGGTTATTTTACCCTCCATAACATTCATAAATCATTTCATTACAATCAGCAACAAAAATCATATGAAAATCATCCATTTTGGCCCCCTTTTGGACATCCCTCAGGCATACCCTAAAAAATCAGATTTAGGGAAAATTAATCCAGCCCACGTTGGCCATCCAAAGGGTCCTTAATTTAGGGTACTTTACCCTAAAATTCATCCATAAGAAATTTAAGCACTTCCTTTTATCATTTTTAACCAAAAAATGGAGAAATCGGATCATTTCTTGAAACTTAGGGTTTCATATTTGCTTAAATCATCAAACAATGCTTAAATCATGATATGTAACTCAAAATAATATGAATTACATCCAAATCAACATGATCAAATCATACAGCAACTTAGTTTAGGATTTTGAGATTTTCCAAATTAGTTTTCATCTCAAAATCTAACCTAAACTTCCATTTTCACTCTCTTGAACTCTTGATTTCATTTAAATCTGTCAAAAATCATTCAATACTCATATTAAGGAATCGTAACTCAGCCTTTAAGATTTCTTTCTGAACCATATTCATGGCTCATGAATTGAGAGAGGAAAACTTGATTTAGGTGATTCAAAACATAAATTTCACTTACTTGAATTAACCCTAACTTGATTCCAACTTGAGTTGCTTGGTTCCTTTTCTTTTTCTTCTCCTTTTTTCTCTTTCCCTTGCTGGTTTAGACATGCAAAGGGGCTGCTCAAGCTTTAGTAATTTTTTGAAAATTTCCTTCCCCCTTCTTGCCTTGCACGTTACCAAGCTATCCATCCATTTTATGATTGTTTTAACCAGCTAGTGGGACCCATTTGCCACATTTCATGAGGGAAATTTAATTCTACCTTATCCCTTGATGACATGGAATTTTTATATCCATATAAAATATGCATTTTATATTTTACAAAAATCCACAAAATCCATGCATTTAAGCTCCATATTGCTGTCCATTGGTAGATGTCCCGTTTTAGCTTAGGTTTTGACATTTTTTTGTCACTTTTTCCACACCATTACACGTCCAATTACTTCCCCTAGTCATTAGGCAGCTTAGGCATATTTTTTAGGATTTTTAAAAATAACTTTTCATGCCCATATTGCCCTTGGACATCCCATGCTCTTGCCACATACCCTAATCTCAATTTGAGCTAGGATATTAGCCTATTAACCAAGGCATTAAATCCTTGAATTTTCCATGGATTTGACCTTTAAATAATTCTTAAAAATTCAGCTCCATCCACTGAATTTTTGACACCTTGCATAGCATTTAAATATGTCATTTTCAAAAATATTTTTTATTAAATGCTATGGTAGTCTATGGTACACAAAGTCAGTGCTAGGTACCTTTTTCTAATTAACCACTTTTATATGGTAATTATCTTAATCAAATCCACTCATTTCATATATTTCATAATTTTCTTCCATCGTTTCAAATTTCATCTCAAACAGACATTTCTACGTCAAGTTATGAGCCTTTGAAATTTTCTTTGGAGTGTGAGATTAAAAATACATAAAAATAAATAATTATTACCTTAATCTCATCAATTATGCCTTAATCCAATCCACTCATAATGTTGAGCCCAAAATCATGAGCTTGCCTTTAAAATTTCATCTCACTTCGCCTTACAGGCGTAAAGTTATAAATTTTCTATGATTTTCAACATAATTCCATAATTTCTATTTTAATCTCCATTAATTAAATCATGAAAATTAAAATAAATATTAATTCCACATTATCATGTTATAATCCTCCTTAAGTCTCATTAGTCATCCTGACTCATTTCGGCTCCGGCGATTAATCTTAATCACCTTTCATAATTGCAAACTAGGGTTTGCAAAAATTCATAAATTCATGAAAATCATCCAAAACTCAATCAATTCACACATAAATCATTCATTACACCATAAATGCAATTATATGAGTCCTACTTGGGTCTGGGTATTACAATCCTCACCACCTTATAATAGGTTTCGTCCCGAAATCGTCTACTTTTGGAATAACTGTGGATACTTCCTTTCTACCTCTTCCTTTAGTTCCCAAGTAGCATCGCTTTCGGAATATCTTTTCCATTAAACTTTAACATACTCAATTTCTCTATTCCGAAGATTTTACACTTTATGATCCAGAATCCTAACAGGTCTTTCCTCATAATTCAAGTGATCTTGAATTGGTAAGTTCTCTGCTACTAACACATGTGTTGGATCTGGAACATACTTTCTCAACATAGAAATATGAAAGAAATTATGGACTAAAGCTAGGGCTGGAGGTAATGCTATTCTATAAGCTAACTTTCCAACCTTCTCCAACACTTCAAATGGCCCAACAAACCTGGGATTTAACTTGCCTCTTTTCCCAAACCTTGTGACTCCTTTGAATGGCGTGACCATTATAAAAACGTGTTCGCCGACTTGGATATTCAAATTCCTTCTCTTGCAGTCTGTGTAACTCTTTTGTCGACTCTAGGCTATGAGTATACACTGGCGAATAACATGTAATTTGTCTGCCATTCGCCGAGACAAGTCAGGGGCAAGCTTCTTCTCTCCAACTTCATCCCAGTTTATTGGTGTTCGACATTGTCGTCCATATAACGCTTCAAATGGTGCCATTTGAATACTAGCTTGATAATTATTATTGTATGTGAACTCCGCTATCAATACATATTCATCCCACGATCCTCTGAATTCCAATGTACACATACGGAGCATATCCTCAATAATCTGGTTTACCCACTCTGTTTGTCCATCGGTCTAGGGATGAAATGTCGTGCTAAACTTTAGCTGGGTGCCTAGGGTTTCATGAAAATTCTTCCAAAATTGAGACATGAACGTCATATCTCGTTCGGATATTATGGACTTAGGCACTTCGTGGAGTCGTACAATATCCTTGTAATACACCTTAGCCAATCTTTCAGCTGTATAAGTTCTCTTTATGGGTATGAGTGCAACCTTGGATAACCGATCCACTATTACCCATATAGAGTCATTTCCAGCCTGTGTCTTTAGTAATCCTTCAATAAAGTCCACTGTAATGTCATCCCATTTCCATTAGGGAACTTCTAAAGACTGAAGCTTTCCCGGCATCCGTTGGTGATCTACCTTTGCCCTTTGACAGGTTAAGCACTTAGATACATATTCAGTGATCTCCCTTTTCATGTTATTCCACCAATATGCTTTCTTGAGATCCTGATACATCTTCGTGCTTCCCGGATGCATAGAAAATGGTGAAAAATGAGCTTCATTGAGAATTCGTTCCTTCAATTCTCCTGAATTAGGTACGCATAATCGACCTTTGTATCGATACATACCTTGCTCATCTACAATAAATTCATTCAACCCCTTTTTCTTCATCTTTTCCACATGAGTATGTAGGCTTGTGTCCTCTTGCTGCACAGTTTTAATTTGTTCAAATAACGTTGATTGTATGCTCATTTGCGATAATCTCGCCCGAACTCCAGGAGGACATATAATCAATTCCAATTGTCTTATTTCTTGAAGCAATCCTTCCTTCTTAGTGATAAGGTGCACTATGCTGGCGTTTCTGCTTAATGCATCAGCTACCACATTTGCCTTACCTGGATAGTATAAAATCTCCAAATCATAATCCTTAAGTAACTCAAGTTATCTTCATTGTCTCATATTCAACTCCTGAGTAAAAATGTACTTAAGGCTCTTGTGATTCGTATAAATCTCACATTTAGCTCCATACATGTAATGTCTCCAAATTTTTAAGGCAAACACCACTGCTGCTAATTCTAGGTCATGAGTGGGGTAGCTTACTTCATTGGGCTTCAACTGCCTTTACGCATAAGCTATCACCATTCCTTTCTGCATTAGCATGCATCCCAATCCCTTCCTTGAAGCATCACTATAACCAGAAATCCTTCATTTCCGTCAGGTAGGGTTAAGATAGGTGCTTTTACCAAACATTGCTTCAACTCTTGAAAACTGCATTCACATTCTTCAGACCATACATACTTGACTCCTTTACGAGTCAACCTCGTCAGTGGGGCTGATGGTTGTGAAAAACCTTCTACAAATCTCCTGTAGTAGCCTGCCAAACCCATAAGACTTCTAATTTCTGTGATGATTGTTGGTCTCGGGCACTTTAAAACCACTTCAATTTTTTGAGGGTCAACTTGTACACCCTTTTCTGAAATTATATGCCTAAGAAATGCTATTTGCTTTAACCAAAACTCACATTTCTTTAGCTTGGCATATAGTTTTGTGATACCCGGATCCAAGTAGGACTCATATAAAGGCATTTGGCATGTAATTGTGATACATGTATGCCTCGAATGATTTTGGATAATTTTATGATTAATGATATTTTGTAATTAGGGTTTTAATTAAGAATGGTGATTAAAAATTTAATCGTCGGAGCCCAAAGTGAGTCAGTAGGACCCGAGCAGCTTAATAAGGATTTAAAGGTGGCAAGGTGTCATGAATAATCATGTTAATAATCATGATTTAATTTATGGAGATTAAAGTGTAATTATTGAATTAAGATAAAAAAAGATAGAAAATTCATAACTTGACGCCTACAAGGCGGATTTCGATGAAATTTGAAAGGTAAGCTCACCACGGTGGGCCCAATCTTATGAATGGATTGGATTAAGGGAATAATGATAAGATTAGGGTGATAATTAATTATTTTTATCCCAAATCCAAAAATATAAATTCAAGTGGTCGTAAGTGGAGTTAGAAACGTCAGTTTGAGATGAAATTTGAAATGATGGAATAAAATTATGAAATCTATGATATGAATGGAATGGATTAAGCTAATTATCATGAGAAGTTTCTTTCTTGGAGAGCAAGTAAGTGGTTGACTTGTCTTAAGAGAGGGGACATGACTTTAATGCAAAGTCAAAGTTTGTTACAACTTTGATTATGTGGATTTTTGAGCAATTTTTGGAAATAAAAAATAAGAAAATGAGGGTAAAAGATGTAGCATGATCTTAGGAATTAAATGTATGGATTTAAGGAGGATTTCGCTAGCCAGAAAAATCCAAAAAGCCTACCCTAGCTAGCTTGGATGTCTATGGCTCCATGTGAGCTAGAAATTGATTTAAAAATTCTGAAAAATATGGAAATGCTTGGATAATCATGCCAAGGGTTAAGGGATAATTATAAACATTATCCTCACTCAAAATGAGGTGGAAAATGATAATTAAAAGTCAAACAATATAAATATAGAGAGAGAAGGTGTGTGAACGTCCAAGGGTTTTCTTGCTTAGCAAGAAAGCAAAAATTTTCTAACTCCCAGCCCCTTGAAAGTGCCAAGCAGAGGAAAACCAAGGGAAAATCAAAGAAAAAAGAGGAATAAAGAAAGAGGAGAAGTGGAGGAAAGCAAGCCTTTCAATTTTGGATTGAATCCCCTCAAGTTCAAGTAAGTATTCACCTAACTTAAGTTGTGAAATTTCAAGTTCTTCAAGCTCAAAGTTTGGGCTATGAAATGATATAATTATGAACCCTAAGTAAAGGGTTAATAAGCATTTGAAAAGGGTACTAAGTGTTAAACAAGTTAAGGGAATGAATCCTTGAAGTTGAGCATGCTAAGAATGGTTTAGGGTTGAATTACCCCATGATACCTTGCTGGAATTTTGCAAAATCCCCAAATAAGTTGCTGTTTTAATCATGTTTTAAGTTTAAATTATGCTATCTGATTCCATGATTAATATATGTTGAGTTTGGTTTAATTTGAGAACCCTAAAAGGGGGAAATCTAGATATGATGAGATGATGCATGTTTAACCCAATTTTGATGGAATTAGGGAATGAATGGAACTAATTAAGTTATGGATGTTTAAAAGGGTAAAATACCCTAGATGTAGAGCACATGGACGTCCATATATGGTGCTGGAAAATTTTTATAAAAATCTGTTTTCATGGATATGAAAAGGGGGACGTCCAAATGGTGTAAGAAGTGATTGTGTTAATATGAGCTTTCCATCTTGAGTTTTAAACTCTAAAATTTGAATATGAAATGGATGCTTAAATAATTCCTAAATGATGATTCAACATGCGTTTGATTGAATATGGAATTGGTATTGGTCTATATGCATGAATTTCCATGTTTTAGATAGTGAAAATGAAGTTTAGAATGGGTATTGAGTTGAAAATTCAACTTGAAAAAAATCTAAATCCCCATGACAAGTTGCTGTTTTGGATTGATGATGTGTTTTGGTTATGAATCATGTTTTAATGAAAAACATATGTTGATTTTGTTGGAAATATGTGGAAAATAAGCCAAGTCTATGTTTTTATGATTAACAAATCAATTTGAGTAAGTTTTGGTTACTAATATGTTTGTGGAAATGATTTAAGGTTATAAATTTGAAGAATATAAAGCACGGCAAGTCAAGTCGATTTCCAAGTCGACTCAGGCATCGACTTAGGCCAAGTCGATCCCCAAGTCGACTCCAGCAGCGACTTCAAGACGCCGTTTTCTTCCAGAGCTGAAATCAAGAATGAGAGGTGCCGAAGTCGCATCCCAAGTCGACTCCGCTTGCGACTTGAGGTGAAGTTGCAGACCAAGTCGACTCCAATCGCGACTTGGAGGCGTCATTTCTGTCCAGAGTTGAAATCGAGGAGCAGAGCTGCCGAAGTTGGAGACGAAGTCAACTCCGCATGCGACTTGGGTGAAGTCGCAGACCAAGTCGACTCCAGTATCGACTTTAGTTAGACAGGGCAGAAACTTCAGAAGCCAAATCGGGGATTAGATCGATTTCAAGGTAGAACTGGAGTCAAGTTGAAGATCAAGTCGACTTCGATGTTCGACTTGGAAAATATGAAGACTAATCCAAGTCCAAAGAAAGCAAGATGCATGAATTCAACTATTCTAATCAAAATATATTGGACTTGTTCATGAATACAAAAGATTCAAGACTCAAGGACTCAAGGTTTGCAAATCATGGAGCTAAAGGACATCAAGCTAGAATGATAACACAGTGGTCCAAAGAGATATAAATCAAGGAAGAACAACCAAACATGAAGAAACTCAAGCAAGCAAAGCATTCCAAGGATTTCAAGTTCATCAAGCAAGTTGTCGAGGTGAAGTCGCACCCGAAGTCGACTCCACCTGCGACTTGGGTCAAGTCGAGGACCAAGTCGACCCAGACTGGAACTTGAAAAAGTTGCGAACAGGCGAAGTCGCACCCGAAGTCGACTCCATCTACGACTTGGGCGAAGTCGCACCCGAAGTCGACTCCACCTGCGACTTGGGTCGTAACGGTCGGAAAATTTTCGAACGTTGGCGCATTAAATGCGTGCCACCTACCCCCAAACGTTCGGATTCCCTCCACAATTATAAAAGGCATTCAATATGAACGAGGAGGGTAGCTGAGAATTCATTAAGTGTGCATAACTCCTATCTTCAAGAGCATTAAGTGATCAAACCAACATTTAGAAGAAGAACTTTGCTTCCAAACTGTCAAGAGCTGCTTGCTGAATCTCTAATTCTACACTACAAGTTCTTCTCCGCGTCAAAACTCCCTCTACACAACAGTAATGTGTAGAAACTTTCTTTTATTCTTATTGTTGTATTGAACTTGATTTAGTTTGGGTAACTAAGATCAAGTGTAAGCAAAGTAGTGTGTGATTGGAGTGGAACTCGTCACCTACTTGTGCTGTGTATTTTTGATGCCCCCTAGAGCTAGAATCTAGAAGAGAGCAGAGGCTCTGGTTGTATATGCCCCCTAGAGCTAGAATCTGGAAGAGAGTGGAGACTCTAGTTGTATTCGCGGAATACATAGTGGAACCCAAGTCACAAGGGGTGTGATCTTGGAAGAGTGGAGTAGGGAGGTTGCCCGAACCACTATAAAATCTTGTGTGTTCATTTTTGTTTCTGCTCTTTACATTATTGCTCTCATTTTGTTTCTTCTTAAAGGGGACTAGATTAATCTGAGGTAAAGTTTATGTTTAAGTTGTAAATTTTTAAATACCCAATTCACCCCTCCCCTCTTAGGTAACTGCCATTAACTCGGGACCAACAGATTTAAGCTTAAGAAATAAATTTTAGGAGCTATGGAATGCAAAGTGGAAAATATGACCCGATTTCTTCATTATAATGCGAAAAATGATATGGAAATGGGTTTGCATGATTTGTGGAATCTATGTAGGGTAAAATACCTTAGATTTAAGGTATTATTGATCCCCAAAAGGATTTGGGAAGATAAGCCCAAATCTGATTTTTAGGGATTTTATGAACCAATGTCTAAATGAAGTGAAAATGGGTCCCGAAATGGGCAAACAACTTGCTGTTTTGAGAGGTATTAATTTATCAATGTTAAACATGTGTTAATAACCTAAATTTGGATTAAAAAAAGTGGGATTAGTTGCTAAAAATTCTGATTTATAAAACTGCTTAGGGTTATGTGTCAAAAGACACGTTAAACGTGTGAAAAATGGGTTCCAAAGTTGCTATTTTGAGAACCTATGATTAGTGGAATAAAATCCCATAAAATACCCTAAATAAAGTGATAATTAAGGGTAATTATCATGTTGAATTAGTGACCAAGTTTCTGACTTAGAAAATTTTACGAAAGATATCATGTATGTGTTGCCAAATGGGCATATGAGAAAGAATAGATATGCATGGGTGATAAATGACTTGTGAAATATGATTTTGTACAAAAAATGCATGATAATATAATGACTTTCATGATTATATATCTGTTAGAATTTCATGATGTTAATTTCATATTTTGGAATTAATTAATGAGGTCGAAGGCAACGATGTGTGCTTAGAATGGGCACCGATGTGTGAATTTTGGAAAAAAAGTGAAAAATGGTAAATGGAGGTTAATGAACCTATAAGTAATAATTATTGAATAATTATTATATGGTTGAATGGTTACCCTAATTATGGGATTGAATATGTTGTGTATGAACCGATGAAATGTGCAAGTATATGCTAAGTGTATGCATAATGACTTGAGAAGTCAAATGAATAATATATGTTAATGAAAATGGGTTGGAAAACTAAATGAGATGCAAGGAAAAGAAATATATGAAAAATTATATTATTCTCATGTAGGCAAGGGCAAAGAAAAGGCTGAGTCAGAAAGCTAAAGAATGCAGGTAAGCAAGTGAACTTTCTAAAATGCTATTTTCTTTCCATGTGATTGATATGATGAAATGTTTATGATTATGTTTTGACGAATGGGCAAGCACAAGTTTGGAAAATGACGGCTTTAATGCAAAGCCACAAGTTTTGAAAAATGATGGCTTTAATGAAAAGCCTCAAGGTTTGCTTCATGGGAAGCAAGCAACGATTTTAAGATAAGAATTTATCACAAGTATTGCCTTGGATCGACAATGCTTTATGTTAATGAATTGAGAAATTTGCTTATGAGTAAGCAAGTTCTCCATGATAATGTTTTCAAAGGATTTCACGTTTTATGTTGATGGTTTTTAAGAATTTCCTTTTAAGCAAGCAAGTTCTTTATGATGTTGTTTCAAAAGTATTTTATAAGAAAAAGTGATTTTTACCCTTTTTCACAAAACAACATTTGTGAATAAGTTTTGAATTATTTTTTTAAAACAATTTGTGATAATTAATTATGTTTATGAAAGAAAAAGAAAAAGAAGATATGATTTATGAAAAAAGATTGATTTTTCTATGTCAGGATAATTAAATATAAATAATGATTTGGACATAGTACATATGTTTTGAAACGATATTCAAAAAGTTTTGATTTCCTTCGGATAAGAAAATCTATGATGAAAATGTCTTGAAACATGTTTATATGGATGTGTTGAATAAGATTTATGGATAACCCACCTAATATGTGATTTCATAAAATGGTTTGATTTCGGGTTGCTAAAATGGCATACAAAAGACTGTGCAAACCCCTCTTTATGTAAAAATGGTAAGATAGATATGTGGACAATAATTTGATTTTAAAGTGGTTGAGAAGGGGGTGGTATAATTACATAATTTTTGTAAGCAAAAGGATCTGAAATGGAAACTAAGAAAATATTAGAGAAATATATGGTTTATTTTTGGAAATCCAAAAGTCTTGAAATTCTTTTATTATAAGGGTTTATAAGATGTATTGTTTCTCAAATATTTCAAATGTTTATCAAAATATTTTACTCAAAATTCTTCTAAAAGAATTTAAGGAAGGTCATCCTAAAACTATGGGTCTTTTTGGCAATAGCTAAAACTATTTGACATTTTTTAGCTGCTGCTGGTCAAGTACGCTGCTGTGGCTCAAGTACAAATGTCGGCATAATAGCTGCTCATGTACCAGTGTTGCTCCTCTTTTTTTTCATTAGCGTCGATTTTCAAGGCTATGTTGTTGCTCATGGACAAGTGTCAGCACGTCAATGGATTTTCACATTTTGAAATGGCAGAAGAGCCCGTTTGAAAATCTGTAATGATAGGTGAAATAAAGCATTTTGCACTGACAACCCTAGTATTGAAAAGTTTTAACAAAATGGGCAAGTTTTATTTCATTCCAAACAGACCCTATATTTCAAATGGCAACTTGTTAAAGTGGGTGCGCTCGCTTTACAAGTTGACACGGATTATGGTCTGTGATGTATTTTTTTTCAAAATGATTTGTTTTAAAAAGACACAGACTTCGGTCTGTGATGTTTTTAAGTTATGGATGCAAACTGAGATCTGTGATCTCAATTTTAAAGGATACGGGCTGCGGTCTATAATATTTTAAATCAAACGAACTGCGGTCCGTCATAATAATGTATGGTGCACCAGTACAAGGAATAGGCCTGCTATAGAGCACAGTTGGGATGATCGGGGCTCACTCTACATAAGGCCAAGTTGCTAAGGGATGGCAGGAATGCCAGCGGCATCCTACCTAAGATGGGAGCAGCATAACGGAACAGCCGCCTAGCTAGCGTGCTGTTAAAGATTCTCTTCCAAAAGGTAGCATGATCACTTGCTAAGTGTCACTACTGGATGGAGAGAAATGCATTTGCTTATGTTTTGCTTTCGAAAAGCCCAAAGATTGGGATATTAAAGTATGTTTTATGAAAGCTATCCTAAAGGAATTTTTATGAAATGGTTACCCTAAAAGAAAAGGGTGTTTTACACAAAAGTGTAAATAATAGGAATAAAAGGAAATGTTTTTATGCAAATGCGTTTATGAAAATGGTTTATGTATTTTATTTTCCTTGTTTGCTATAAACAAGCCCCAAGACGGGGATTATGAAATGAATTTATGTGAAACTTGGTTTGGACATAGGAATGTCCACTTCTAAAGAGCCTAAATGAAAAGTGTTTATAAACATGAGAATATCTAATGTTAAAGCATTTAAATGAAAAGTGTTTTAGGACATATGGATGTCCATCGCTAAAAGAAGTTATGTCAAAAATATTTTGAGACATCAAATGTCTCTGGGCTAAAGGAATTTTACGATGAAAAAATGTTTTTGGACATAAAAATGTCCTTTGCCAGAAAGGTTTATGTGAATGATGTTTTAGGACATGAGAGTGTCCTCCTTTGCCAAAGGATTTATGAAAAAAATATTTTGGACGTGAAATGTCCGCTGGCAAAAGATGGTTATATGTAAGGGTCTTTGAACATTAGAAATGTTCATCTAAGATCAAAGGAAATTAATTAAAGAGGGTAAAACATATATACTTTTCCTTAACAAGCCCAGACGTGATTTGTAAATGATTTTAAGAAGGAATATTTTATGAAAATGTTCAAGGACATAGAGTAGTCCTCATGAACAAAGGATTTCATGATAATGTTTTAGGGCATATAAATGTCCTCAAGAAAAAGGAGTTCAAGATGTTTAATGAAATTATTTTCAAGGAAGGTCTTGCCCTAAAATGCTTGCTTACTGAGTTGTCACTCGCATTTTGTTTTCCCAACCCTTAGACAGGTACCGGAAAACTCAGAAGGTTGTAAACCTAAGACGTGAAAAAGGGTATGAGATGATGGCCAGGTAGACGTGAAAGAGGGTACTGGATCATTTTAACCACTTTCATAGAAGATATCAGTATCGTTGAATCCTCAGGATGCCTTAACCTTCCAATTGCTACATCCTTTTCTAGGGCTACTTCGAACTACACTTTCTTATTCTTGCAATCAATTGTCGCTCCCCATTGGCTTAACCAATCCATGCCAAGTATCACATCAAACTCGGCTATGGGTAATAGGATCAGGTCAGCTTCTAAAATCATTGATCCTATCCTAATTGGACATGCCTTGCATACTTAGGTAGAGCTGGCTAACCTATAGACAGGGGATTCTACATGAATTACTTTATTGGTTTTCTCTACTGGCAGTGCATGCGTTGTTACATATTGGCAAGCAATGAATGAATGACTAGCACCCGAATCAAACAATGCTATAGCCGAATTTCCTAAAATATAAACCATACTTGTAACCACTTTCTCTTCCTTCTCTTGCGACTCAGTCCGGGTCAGAGCATGCACTTGCACCGGAGTCGTAGAGGTTCCCTACCTGTTAGCTGCACCCATTAGCCTTGGCTGTGCGACCTTTCCATGTCCTTGCAACGTTTGTGCCTTGTTTGGATAATTTGGAGCTATGTGTCCAACTTGGTCACAAACATAGCATTTCACCATCCTTACATCTCCCTTGCCACATTCCTTAGCTATGTGACCCATTTGTCCACATTTAAAACATTTGTTTGAACCTCTCAAATACTCGCCTACATGGCGCCTTCGACATATCTTGCAAACAGGTGGCATTCTTTTTCTTGGGGCTCCTTTTTCTTTCTTTGCAACTCCTTTCTTAGCCTTGTCTTTTCCCGTTTCCACTTCTTTTGTTCCTGGGCTGAACATCTTTGACCCTAACCTTAGTTTTCGAGTTCTCATTGACTCAATCTCCAAGGCTCTAGCCATTTCTACACTTGAAGCATAATCTTTAATCAACAAAGGGGCTAAACTTTCTCTGAGATAGGGTCTCAATTCCTGCTGGAATCTTTGTGCCTTATTCTCTAGCACATTGGCTATCCATGGTACATATCTCACGAAGGCATTAAACTTGGTGCCATATTCTGTCACTGTCATTCTCCCTTAGTAGAGCCTCTCAAACTCAATAACCTTCTGGCTCTGCAATCCCACTAGGAGGTATTCCTTGTTAAATTCCTCAACAAACACTTGCCATGTCACACCCTCCGGGTGTGCCATAGTGATCAGCATCGTCTCCCACCACTCATGTGCATCTTTTTGTTGGTCCCGAGTTAATGGAAATTACCCAAGAGGGGAGGGGTGAATTGGGTATTTAAAATTTTCAACTTAAACAGAAACTTTTCCCCGGATTAATCTAGTCCCCTTTATGAAGAAACAAAGTGGAAAGCAATATAGTGTAGAGAGCAGAAATAAAAATGAACACACAAGATTTTATAGTGGTTCGGGCAACCTCCCTACTCCACTCTTCCAAGCTCACACCCCTTGTGACTTGGGTTCCACTATGTATTCCGCGAATACAACTAGAGTCTCCACTCTCTTCTAGATTCTAGCTCTAGGGGGCATATACAACCAGAGCCTCTGCTCTCTTCTAGATTCTAGCTCCAGGGGGCATCAACAATACACAGCACAAGTAGGTGACGAGTTCCACTCCAATCACATACTACTTTGCTTACACTTGTTCTTAGCTACCCAAGCTAAAATAAGTTCAATACAACTAGTAATAACAAAAGAAAGTTTCTATACGTTACTGTTGTGTAGACGCAGATTTGGTGCAGAGAAGAACTTGTAGTGTAGACTTAGAGATTCAGCAAGCAGCTCTTGACAGTTTGGAAGCAAAGTTCTTCTTCTAAATGTTGGCTTGATCACTTAATGCTCTTGAAGATAGGAGTTATGCACATTCAATGATTCTCAGCTACCCTCCTCATTCATATTGAATGCCTTTTATAATTGTGGAGGGAATCTGAACGTTTGGAGGTAGGTGGCGCACATTTAATGTGCCAACGTTCGAAAATTTTCCGACCGTTGCGACCCAAGTCGCAGGTGGAGTCGACTTCGGGTGCGACTTCGCCTGTTCACAACTTCTTCAAGTTCCAGTCTGGGTTGACTTGGTCCTCGACTTGACCCAAGTCGCAGGTGGAGTCGACTTCGGGTGCGACTTCACCTCGGCAGCTTGCTTGACGAACTTGAAATCCTTGGAATGCTTTGCTTGCTTGAGTTTCTTCATGTTTGGTTGTTTCTTCTTTGATTTATATCTCTTTGGACCACTGTGTTATCATTTTAGCTTGATGTCCTTTAGCTCCATGATTTGCAAACCTTGAGTCCTTGAGTCTTGAATCTTTTATATTCGTGAACAAGTCCAATATATTTTGATTAGAATAGTTGAATTCATCCATCTTGCTTTCTTTGGACTTGGATTAGTCTTCATATGTTCCAAGTTGAACATCGAAGTCGACTTGATCTTCAACTTGACTCAAGTTCTACCTTGAAATCGATCTAATCCCCGATTTGGCTTCTGAAGTTTCTGCCCTGTCCAACTGAAGTCGATACTGGAGTCGACTTGGTCTGCGACTTCACCAAAGTCACATGCGGAGTCGACTTCGTCTCCGACTTCGGCAGCTCTGCTCCTCGATTTCAACTCTGGACAGAAATGACGCCTCCAAGTCGCGACTGGAGTCGACTTGGTCTGCGACTTCACCTCAAGTCGCAAGCGGAGTCGACTTGGGATGCGACTTCGGCACCTCTCATTATCGATTTCAACTCTGGAAGGGAATGACGTTTCGAAGTTGATGCTGGAGTCGACTTGGTCTGCGACTTCACCCAATTCGCAAGTGGAGTGGACTTGGGATGCGACTTCGGGACCTCTCATTCTCGATTTCAACTCTGGAAGGGAATGACGTCTTGAAGTCGCTTCTTGAGTCAACTTGGAGATCGACTTGGCCTAAGTCGAAGCCAGAGTTGACTTGAAAATCGACTTGACTTTCCATGCTTCATATTCTTCAAATTTATAACCTTAAGTCATTTCAACAAACATGTTAGTAACCAAAACTTACTCAAATTGATTTGTTAATCAACAAAACATAGACTTGGTTTATTTTTCACATATTTCCAACAATCTCCCCCTTTTTGATGATTGACAAAACTGATTTGAGTGTATACCTTTCAATGTCTTAAAAATGTGCCAATTTTGCATTTTGAAGTTTTTAACATACTCATGCAAACAATCAAAAAACATTCAAACAAAAAACTTAAAACCAGTCATAAAAACTTAGACTCAAATCCCGATCTCTTCTCAAGACCACTTAGACTCAAATCCCGATCTCTTCTTCCCCTTTTTGTCAATGTATCAAAAAATTGAGATAGAGTGGGTAAAATTTTATGAGAATGGTGGGGTTGCTCCCCCTGAACCTGTGCTCCCCCTCAGTTTGTGCTTTGCTAAGTTAATTCAAGCATTCTCATATCATTTCTAATTTTATAAAATGGTTCTTTTGCTAGAGGTTCAGTGAATATATCTGCAATTTGATCTTCTGTTCTTACATATTCCAAACATATGTCATGATTTTCTACATGTTCTCTAATAAAATGATGTCTAAGGTCTATATGTTTGGTTCTAGAATGCAATACTGGATTTTTAGTTAAACATATGGCACTTGTATTATCACATTTAATAGGTATATCTTTTAAATCCATGTCATAGTCCCTAAGTTGTTGTTTCATCCAAAGCAATTGGGCACAACAGCTCCTGGCGGCAATGTATTCGGCTTCCGCCGTAGATAGAGCAACACTAGTTTGTTTTCTTGAAAACCATGAAACCAACATGTTCCCAAGAAACTGACATGTTCCACTAGTGCTTTTTCTATCTACTTTGTAACCGAAAAAATCCGCATCCGAGTAGCCGATTATATCAAAATTAGAGCCCTTTGGATACCAAAGTCCAATGTTGGTAGTGTCTACTAAATATCTGAAAATTCTTTTTACAGCTACCAAGTGTGATTCTTTTGGACATGATTGAAATCTAGAGCACATACACACACTAAACAATATATCAGGTTTAGAAGCAGTTAAATATAATAAAGAACCTATCATGCTTCTATATAATTTTAAATCAATTATTTTTCCTTTCTCATATTTGTCAATTTTAATGGTTGAGCTCATAGGCGTGTTTGCCCCTTTGCTGTTTTCCATGCCAAACTTCTTCAACATTTCTTTGATATACTTGGACTGGTTGATGAAAATCCCTTCATTTAGTTGCTTGATTTGTAGTCCAAGGAAGAAATTCAGCTCCCCCATCATACTCATCTCAAATTCTTTCTGCATAAGCTCAGAAAATTCTTGACAAAGAATCTCATTAGTAGCACCAAAAATAATGTCATCAACATAAATTTGAATAATCAAGATATCTTTTTTCTTTGTACTTGATAAACAAAGTAGTGTCTACCTTTCCCTTTTGAAAGTCATGATCAATCAAAAATTTGCTTAATCTCTCATACCAAGCTCTTGGGGCTTGTTTTAAACCATATAATGCTTTGGTTAATTTGTATACAAATTTAGATTAATCTTTCTCCTCAAATCCAGGTGGTTGTTCAACATACACCTCTTCATTTATATATCCATTCAAGAATGCACTTTTAACATCCATTTGAAACAATTTAAAGTTCATGTGAGATGCAAAAGCTAGTAAAATGCGAATAGCTTCTAATCTAGCAACCGAGGCATAGGATTCCTCAAAATCTATTTTTTCTTCTTATGAGTATCCCTTTGCCACAAGTCTAGCTTTGTTTCTCACTACAAGTCCACTTTCATCGAATTTGTTCCTAAATACCCACTTTGTGCCAATGACAGTACAATCTTTTGGTCTTGGAAAAAGATGCCAAACTTGGTTTCTTTAAAATTGATTTAGCTCTTCTTGCATTACAATGATCCAGTTTTCATCATCAAGAGCTTGATCAATAATGGTTGGTTCAATTTTGGATACAAAGGCGTATTGTCCACAAATATTTTATTTTGACCTTCTAGTTTTTACACCTTCATACACATTCGCTATAACTTGCTCAATTGGATGGTCATTTTTGAACCTTAAATCAGTTGGAGATTTATAGGAATTATTACCTTCACTTACCCTTTCCTCCATGGAATCTTCTTGCTTTTCCACATGCAGTTTTTCAAAGCTACTTGTTATATCATCTGCATCACTTAAATCATCTTTTCTTTTGGAGCATGGGTTACATTCATAAAAAATAACATGTATTGACTCTTCTACAACTTGGTTTCTTTTATTGAAGACTCTATATGCTTTGCTATTTGATGAGTAACCAAGGAATATTGCCTCATCACTTTTAGCATCCAATTTTCCCAAGTTGGTTTTTTCCATTGTTCAAAACATAACATGTGCAACCAAAAGCATGAAAATATGAAATATTTGGTTTTCTACCTTTCCATAGCTCATATGGGGTCTTTTTCAAGATTGCTCTAATGGTAACTCGGTTCAACACATGACAAGCTGTACTTACAGCTTCACCCCAAAATTTCTTGGATAATTTACTCTCATTTAGCATTGTTCTAGCCATCTCTTGTATAGTTCTATTTTTCCTTTCAACCACTCCATTTTGTTGTGGTGTTCTTGGTGCAGAAAATGTGTGATGAATTCCTTTTTCATTACATAATTCTATGAATTGTTTATTTTCAAACTCACCACCATGATCACTTCTAATGGTCATAATAGTACATTATTTTTCATTTTGCACCAAGTTTACAAAAGTTGCAAACATAGAGAAGACTTCATCTTTGCTAGCTAAGAGAATTACCCATGTGAATCTTGAAAAATCATCAACTATTACAAACACATATTTCTTTCCACCAATGGTTAAAATATCGGATGGCCCATATAGATCCATGTGTAGCAATTCAAGTGGCCTAGTGGTGGAAATCTCCTTTTTGGTAGAGAAAGGCATTTTAGGTTGTTTTGACAATTGACATGCCTTGCAAATTTTATCTTTGTCGTATTTCAATTTTGGCAATCCTTCTACCAAATTCTTTTTTCATAGGGTTTTAATGTTTGACATATTTACATGTCCAAGCCTCTTATGCCAAACCCATGGATCATTGTCAATGGCCATTAGACATTCCCCATCTAGTTCATCAAGTGAAACCAAATATACATTTCCATGTCTTTTTCCGCTAAACATGATATGTTCTCCATCAAATACAGTACATATAGATAATTCAAACACAACCTTGTATCCTTTGTCACATAATTGACTAGTACTCATTAAATTATGCTTGAGTCCTTCAACAAATAAAACATCTTCCATACATGCATTTGAAAAGCTATAAATGTTTCCTTTACCTTTGATTTTACCTTTCTGATTGTTTCCAAAGGCAACAGTTCCATCGTTGCAAGGCTTAAGTTTATGAAATAAACTTCTTTCTCCGGTCATATGCCTTGAGCAACCGCTATCCATGAACCAAACGTTGCTTGCCTTTGCTTTGAAACATATCTGAAAAATGAGCAAATAAATCTTATCTCTTTGGTACCCATTTTATGGGTCCATTTGGGTTAGTAACCTGATTTAATCTTTGTTGTTCTAACTTAGAAAGCCCAAATCTCGTGTTTCTTGGAACCCAAACTAATTTTGCACCATGGTCATATAGTTTCTTAAAATTACATTTATGGACTTTATGACCCATCTTATTGCAAAAATTGCAAGCCATTGGTAATCTAGGAGTTGGCCTCCAAGTATGTATTGATTCAACAATTGGCCTTCTAGTCCACGTAGTATGTTTCCCTTTGGGCTTGTAGATAGGTGCAGTTTTGGTTTGATTTTTCCCAAGTATTGGCACATTCGATTTGCCACTTTCTCTTTGCTCAAATGTGGAGTATCCAAGACCTCTTTTATTATTTTGAGAGGTCATATTTAGAAACATTTTCACATTTTCTCCTGGATTAGAGAATTTAGCTAATGATTCATTTAAGGATTCATTCTCCTTTTTCAATTTCTCTACTTCTTTCAAAAGAAATTCATTTTCATCTTTCAGTTTTGATGTACTTTCAACTAGTTTTCCATTTATAATAATAATGGACTTGCATTGTTGTCTCTTTAATGATAACTTATTTCCTATCTTTTTGATTTCCTCATATAATGAATCATATGCATGTTGTAATTCTTCTAATTCAGCACATTTGAGACATTCTTGAATAGAAGAGTGAGTAGATTGAGAATAGCAAAATTTGGAAGTTACCTCTTCATTACTTGTGTACTTGGTTGAGGTGGTTTGCTCTTCCAAAACTTTCATTGTATTTAAACACAACAAATCTTCTTCTTGCTCAATCTGCGCCATGCAGCATATTCTTGCACAATTTACCGCATCAAAATCATCGGTTGAGGAACTACTTGTTGATGAAGTTTCTTCGTTCACGTACATTCCTCTTCCCTTTGGCCTTTGAAATTTTCTGCTTTCATATCCTTCCTTTCTCTCTTGTTGATCCTTTGATTTCTCTTCGGGTGTAGGACATTGAGCTTGCATATGTCCCATACCGCCGCATCTATAGCACTTTGTGACCTCCTCCTTCTTCTCTCTTCGTGGTCTTTCTTTGAAATCTTTGAGGTTCTTTTCTTTTCTCACGAACTTTCAAAATTTGTGAGTGAGTAGAGCAATGTCTTCATCGTCGTTATGGGATGAGGAGGTGGACTCATCCGAGTTATGTGTGACTTTAAGTGCAATTGCTTTCTTTCCTTTGTGATGATCTTCATTTCTTTTCTTGATTAGCTCATGTGACATTAATGAGCTAATAAGATCTTCTAGCTTCAATGTGTTGAGGTCCTTTGCTTCTTCTATCGCAGTAATCTTTGGAGTCCAGGATTCCGGTAGAGCTCTTAGGATCTTCATGACCTGTTCAGATTCAGAAATAGCTTTTCCAAGACTTTTCAAAACATTAGTAATTTTAGAGAATCTTGCAAACATTTCAGAAATATTTTCTGTTTCTAGTATTCTAAAGCTTTCCAGCTCTCCAATCAGAATGTTTCTCCTTGTCCCTTGGACTTGAGAAGTTCCTTCATAAATAGATGTTAGTGTATCCCATATCTCTTTGGCATTTAAACAAGAGGATACTCTATCATATTCGGAAGCGGTAAGAGCACAAAATAAAAAATTCATAGCCTTGGCGTTGCTCTTAACAGTTTTCACTTCCTCATCGGTCCATTTGGAAGCTCTTTCATCAATAGGCAAGGTTACACCGTCTTGGATTGCAATTCAAGAATCCATATCTGTAGCCATGATGAGTTGCTTCATACGAAGCTTCCAATAGCCGAAATTGTTCCCATCAAACAATGGTGGCCTAGTAAAAGATTGGCCTTCGGCAAATGCGGGAACGGAAGTCGATTGGGATGCCATATTAAAAGATCTCTTTGGTATAACTCAAAGACCTACTCTAATACCACTTGTTGGTCCCGAGTTAATGGCAATTACCCAAGAGGGGAGGGGTGAATTGGGTATTTAAAATTTTCAACTTAAACAGAAACTTTTCCCCGGATTAATCTAGTCCCCTTTATGAAGAAACAAAGTGGAAAGCAATATAGTGTAGAGAGCAGAAATAAAAATGAACACACAAGATTTTATAGTGATTCGGGCAACCTCCCTACTCCACTCTTCCAAGATCACACCCCTTGTGACTTGGGTTCCACTATGTATTCCGTGAATACAAGTAGAGTCTCCACTCTCTTCTAGATTCTAGCTCTAGGGGGCATATACAACCAGAGCCTCTGCTCTCTTCTAGATTCTAGCTCTAGGGGGCATCAACAATACACAGCACAAGTAGGTGACGAGTTCTACTCCAATCACACACTACTTTGCTTACACTTGTTCTTAGCTACCCAAGCTAAAACAAGTTCAATACAACAAGTAATAACAAAAGAAAGTTTCTACACGTTACTGTTGTGTAGACGCAGATTTGGTGCAGAGAAGAACTTGTAGTGTAGACTTAGAGATTCAGCAAGTAGCTCTTGACAGTTTGGAAGTAAAGTTCTTCTTCTAAATGTTGGCTTGATCACTTAATGCTCTTGAAGATAGGGGTTATGCACATTCAATGATTCTCAGCTACCCTTCTCGTTCATATTGAATGCTTTTTATAATTGTGGAGGGAATCCAAACGTTTGGAGGTAGGTGGCGCGCATTAAATGCGCCAACGTTCAAAAATTTTCTGACCGTGGCGACCCAAGTCGCAGGTGGAGTCGACTTCGGGTGCGACTTCGCCCAAGTCGCAGATGGAGTCGACTTCGGGTGCGATTTCACCTGTTCGCAACTTCTTCAAGTTCCAGTCTGGGTCGACTTGGTCCTCGACTTGACCCAAGTCGCAGGTGGAGTCGACTTCGGGTGCGACTTAACCTCGGCAGCTTGCTTGACGAACTTAAAATCCTTGGAATGTTTTGCTTGCTTGAGTTTCTTCATATTTGGTTGTTTCTTCCTTGATTTATATCTCTTTGGACCACTGTGTTATCATTTTAGCTTGATGTCCTTTAGCTCCATGATTTGCAAACCTTGAGTCCTTGAGTCTTGAATCTTTTGTATTCATGACCAAGTCCAATATATTTTGATTAGAATAGTTGAATTCATCCATCTTGCTTTCTTTGGACTTGGATTAGTCTTCATATATTCCAAGTTGAACATCGAAGTCGACTTGATCTTTGTGGCGCCCCGAACCGAGGCGTCACATTTGTCCTTACTCCGGGATCTTGTCGATTGGTAAGTGTGAATCATGATTGTTGCCCTGATCATGCGGCAGGTTCTTAATTGGATCTTGTCCAAATTTTTTTTCATTTCTTTTTCTTTCATCACATATATCATCATTCATTCATAATGGACTTATCCATAACATCATAAATCATCAACTTCTCATATTATTCATAACTTCACAATTTCATACAACCTATGTCCTTTTTCATCATATCCCATTAGGGAATCTATTAATACAAAAATCTACTAACCTTTGTAGATTCCTCTTTTCCTTTAGCAACTCATGTCCTTCATTTCTTGGCTTTCCCTACACCTATCTGAGGTTGGGAAAACAAAACATGAGTCGAAACTCAATAAGCAAGCATTTTTTATTTTAAATGCATTCCTCTCCATTCGATAGAAGACACTTACCAAGTGATCAACTACCAACGGAATAGAAACCTTTTCGTAAACCATATTTCGAAACCTTTCATAAACCATTCATGTAAATCATTCGTAAATGCATTTCTCTCCATTCGATAGGAGACACTTAGCAAGTGATCAACTATCAATGGAATAGAAACCTTTTCATAAACATTGGATGTGCAAATGCTTCCTTTCCACTCCTGACATAAACCTTCGTGTGCGGGTACGCTAGCTCAGGGAACATCTCACATAACATGGTCCAATACGCCGGCTGTCTCCGACTTGGCCTCATCAAGAGGAACCTCTCTTCCTCTTGACGCCTACATGGTTCCTACATGCATGACTTTTGATTTCCCCAGCGTTATATACCTCTTACACCAGGTAACTTGTCATTCTCATGTAGAGAATTATTTGCACCATCCCTTAAAAATATAATTTCAAATCTATGCTTTCCTTTTCAATCTATGTATGAAAATGCAATGCATTCATTCAAACATAACATTCCTTTGCCTCCACCTCTGGGGAGGACGCCGTCGGCACACAGCCCATACGACTCGGCAATAGTGAAGGGGGACCCTCTTATCCACTTTCTACCTCCAGCAAAGCCTCTTTCTTATACATCATACATGTTCACATGTCCATAAACATCACATGATATCAATATGCCGGCATGACTTTTCATAAAAACTCATAAATATTCATCATTTCAAAACATTATAGGAATGGCCACCCTTAAATACATTTCATAAATACTTGGGTATAAAATCACATTTTCAAAAGGGTTTTCTTGCTTACCTCCTCAGTCCGTGTCCTCCACCTTTTCTTTTCTTTTTTCCCTATACAAGGAAAATGGATATTTTATCTATCCATTCTATGTCTTAGTTTACTTTCCGTGCTTGCTTTATAACCATTCATTACCTCATTCTCATAGAGGTTAATCGTATAAAGATACTTGGTCATTACTCATTTATATGGATTTTTATCCATAAATCCTTTAAAAATTCCATCCATATATCCTCATAAATATACAAAAATAAATCTCAATTTTTCCCAAAATACGCTGTTCACTGTTCATAATTACTGTTCATGTCACTGTAGCATATTAATGTTCATCATCACTGTTCACGTTACTGTTCACCGAGGTTACTGTTCACAGCAACGTGGGTTACTGTTCATGGGTTCCAAAATTTGACATTTTTCCCAAAACTAAAAAATACCATGACATAGCTTATGCTTCGTATATCATGGGAAATTTCATACATTTTGAATTTATCATCATTTACTTGGTTAAAGAAATCATTTTCTCCATGTACTAAAAATCAACATAAATTCACTTAAGCATAATCCTTAATTCCAAAAATCATGAAATTAATATATCATCATTCCAACATCATATTTATCATAATAATACATCCCAAATCATCATTTATCAAATTTGGAGCATTATTTCCACATATCATACATGATTTTCCCGAATGCTCTATCTTTGCTCCAAATTTTTGATGTTTCGGCATAATTCTACTTTGGCATTATAACCTTACTTATTTTCTCATGCTTAGGCATTATCTAAGTATGATTTTACCCTACTTAACATTCAAAAGAAATTTGGAAAGAAATTGCTTACCCGAAGTGGAGATATCCCACTTTTTCTCACACTTTTTCTCTCTAACTTCCTCCTCTTCTTTCTCCTCAAGGCTAAAACGTGGTGGGGGTGAAAAAATGCTCAAATGGAGCTGGGATGAAGTGCCTTGGACGTTCACCCCTGCCCCCTATTTATACTTTTTGATTTTTCATCAAATTGGAATTTACCCCCCCCTTGCTTGAGGTATTAAATTATAAATGTATTTTTTTCTAATTTTCAAAAGGTGCATGGAGCCTTGTGCAGCCCACCCTAGGCCTGCTCCAGCCCCCTATTTCAGCCCTATTTTTCTAGCTTTTTATTTATTAAAATTATTTATTTTAAGCTAATTCAATCCTAACCGTTGATCTTTGATAAGATTGATTTTGGGCCATTGGATTTGGCCCCAAAAGTCCAAGCTCCAGCATCCATAGCAGCTTTTCATTAATTATTTATCATTTAATTAATTAAAATTAATCCAAAGTCAAATACTAATTAATGAAAAAGTAAAGCTACTTTTTGATCTTCAAATGACGTTTAATCTTGACCCTTAATTCATAATTTTTTGATCAATATTGGACCACTCATCATGTTCATCATCATATTTTGGCCATCCATAAAAAAATTCATCTCAATCCGATGTCCGGATTGCAAGATATGAATTTTTCTTTATTTTCTCTCAAAAATCCATAAAAATCCGAAAATACTAAATAAATCAAAAAGTGGCTATTTTGTCCTTTTGTGGGAAGTTTCCTTTTTTGTCTTTTTGTGATTAAGTTAACATATTCTTTAATCCCACGTTTACTATTCACGTTTTACTATTCATCCGAATTTCATAAATAATTATTTTAACCTTTATTCTCACATATTTTTCATACTCATGAATATATATTTTATTAACATATTACCTAGGGTTTACAACCCTAGGGTTTCATATATATGTCTAAGATTGGAGTTTCACAATCTTCAACTTGACTCGAGTTCTACCTTGAAATCGATCTAATCCCCGATTTGGCTTCTGAAGTTTTTGCCCTGTCCAACTAAAGTCGATACTGGAGTCGACTTGGTCTGCGACTTCACCCAATTCGCATGCGGAGTCGACTTCATCTCCGACTTCGGCAGCTCTGCTCCTCGATTTCAACTCTGGACAGAAATGACGCCTCCAAGTCGCGACTGGAGTCGACTTGGTCTGCGACTTCACCTCAAGTCGCAAGTGGAGTCGACTTGGGATGCGACTTCGGCACCTCTCATTATCGATTTCAACTCTGGAAGGGAATGATGTTTCGAAGTCGATGCTGGAGTCGACTTGGTCTGCGACTTCACCCAAGTCGCAAGCGGAGTGGACTTGGGATGCGACTTCGGCACCTCTCATTCTCGATTTCAACTCTGGAAGGGAATGACGTCTTGAAGTCGCTTCTTGAGTCGACTTGGGGATCGACTTGGCCTAAGTCGACGCCAGAGTCGACTTGGAAATCGACTTGACTTGCCATGCTTCATATTCTTTAAATTTATAACCTTAAGTCATTTCCACAAACATGTTAGTAACCAAAACTTACTCAAATTGATTTGTTAATCATCAAAACATAGACTTGACTTATTTTCTACATATTTCCAACACTTTTATCAACAGATGAGTGGCACATAACACTTTTTGTCTGTCATTGCATGGAGATATTCTGAATAACTTTCTGATTTTCGTCATCCACTATTCAGCTTGGACGGGTATGGAGCCCCCAACTCGAGCGTCACATCCTGAGCCTTACCTCGGGATCGGTATCGACTGGTAAACGTGATCAGGATTGTTGCCCTGTCACACGGTGGGTTTTTAACGGATATTTATCCAATTTAATATATTTTCATAGGAGTTTATTTTCTCTTAATTATATCTTAGGTAATAACTAAGTTATTTCCAACCATTCAACACACAACAAAGCATGTTATTCAAAAACATTACATCATTCTCCTAAATCAGATGTCACTGCATGTTATAATCATGGTTGTCATCATGAAAACAACAACTTAATTACATCCATTCAACATAAATTTTTCTACATCAAAATATCTGTTAATGTTTTTCTCTAAATTTATAGATATTTCATTTGCTCCGTTGCCATGTCTCCTCTTTTACCTGTCTATGGATTTGGAAAACAAAACGTGAGTTGTACACTCAATAAGCAAGCATTATATATATTTTCAAGCAAGCATTTTAAAACAACATTTTTCAAAAGCATTTCTCTCCATTTAGTAGAGACACTTATCAAGTGATCAACTACCTGTGGAGCAGAAACCTTTTTATTTCTAATCATTATGGAAAGCAACTTTATACCCCTCGGGGATATATAATGACCATGTGATGAATGAATCATGATCTCTTAGGATGGAGGCTAGCTAGGCGACCATCCGTCATCATCTTCTCCCATCCAGGGAGGCGCCGCCGGCCTTGGCCTATTTTAGCGAATCGGCTACACCAAAGGGGGACAATTGGTCCGTTTATTCCTTTAAGGTGAACCTTATGCATTGTGCATATGAATTTCTCCATGACATGCTAGCATGATTTTTCATACATAATATCATAGAACAACAATTTTTATAAATCATAAAGCAGTTATATAAATCAATTTGAAATGCATAGTGAACTAAGGAATGGCCATCCTTAAAAATTTAGCAATAAATTTCAAATAAAATTTGCTAAATCAAGAAAAGCAGTTAAAACATTAATTACAATTATTTTAAAGAAATTTTAATAAATAGAAATTCATTTAGAAAATTTGCTTGCTTACCTTGTTCGTGAGAGCTTCCCGGATCAACCTTTTCCTTTCCTTTGCCTATGACAGAATAACATACTATCCATGGTGCGCACCAAGTGCTTGTCGTTAAGAGCACTGTGATCACCAGTTTAATTAAAATTTACCGAAACACATTAAAGCTACCACTATGCGGGTGATAGTGTAGAATATTGGTGAGTCGGGTTGAATCCACAGAGAGGCTATATAATTTTGAATTATTTTAAGCAAAAAGAGAAACGTGAAAGAGGGTATAGAGAAGAGAAAGAAATAAATTAGAGATAAAGGAGAAGAAATTAGAGAGAGTAGAAAAAGAAATTAGAGAGAGAGAAGAAAGGAGAATTAGAAAGAGAAAGAAAGAAGAGAGAGAAAGCAGATAAATAAGAGAGAGAGAAAGACCGAGAAAGGAGAGGAGAAATTGCAATTAACTAAAATTAAATCTAAATTAGGACAGTAATTAAAAGACTGCAGAAGTAAAATTTAATCTACCAAAACAGGAATGAAAATTGCATTAAACTTAATTTGAAAATTACAATGCATAAAGCGGGAAATCTACGCTAAATATTACAAATCTAAAAATTAACAACTACAAAGCATTAAATAGAAAACTATAATTAACAGAAAATTAATTTACCCCAATCTTTGCTTAAAGATCACTCTTTTGAGAAGTAATCCAAGCCCTTGAAGCTTTTTCCCACTTGGCAAAGGTCCCACCTAAATGGGCCCCACTTCAAGTGATGGGAGAGTGTTGTTCTTGGGATGAGTGGAAGGACATCTTTTATAGCTAGACTTGGAATCCGATGTGGGATTCCGGCCCTTGCTTATTACAAGCCACCTTTTGCCCGTTTGCTTCTTCTTGCGCTGCTTCAGCTTCTTCGTCAAAATACATAGTCTCTTTAGGCTCCATGGCCATTTCAATCTCCTCCCGAGCCTCCGCAAACTTAAGATTGATCTCGTCGATCTCTTTGCTTTGGTCGAACGCGTCATTATCTTTTGGGCGAATTGCGAGATTAAAGAAACCCCAGAAGAAGCACGAGGATTCGGAATTCGTTCGGATGCCATCCAGAATTGTTGCATTGAAAACAAGGAAAAGAGGGTCAAAGCGGAAGAAATTAGGAGTGGCAGCCGCAAACGAGACCGCAACAGACCCCTGAGAAAAAAAATATTCTAGCCTACTACTGCGATGGGCCCCGAGGGACCGGTCTGGCATTGACGAAATGGGGAGGAACGGAAGGGCGGTTATCAAATCGCCGCACCTAAACCATTGAAATTTGGAGAGATAAGAGTGGGTTCAAAGAAGAAATGTCAGATTTTCTTCAAGTTGTGAACTTAAGTGCTGAAAACGTAAAGCAATGACTATCGAAGCTTCAAGAGTTGAAAATTTCGAGAGGGATGAGCAGGATTTAGGTCGACTCCAAGCTATTCTAAATCGAAAGGGTAATAGGGAAACTTGGGAGGGGAAATGAGAGTGGAGAGAAGGAATGCAGCTGGGAAATCGCATTTCGCAAGCAGTAGAGCCTTCGGAGACTGGAAAGAGCTGGTTCTAAGATCTCACGCGAATCAAAATCGAGCAGGAGAGCAAGAAGAACTTTAGCTTGGAAGAGAGCAGATCAAAAAGCCGAAAAGGAGGAAGGTGAGACGGAGGTGTAAGGCATGAAAAGCCGGCTGCTGGGTTTAGAGGATTTCGGCTGCAAATGGGTTTTCTGGAGTTTGGGGATGGTTTTTTTTATTGTAGCCAAAAATGGGAAAAATGCAGAGCTGTTGGAGCAAAGAAGAGAGGATTTTCCGAGGTGCTAATTGCTGTTGGTGCAGTCGTGGACTGCCGGTGTTGCAGAGATGAATCGATGAAGGTGCTTTGGTTGCAATGGGTTTTCTATTTTGCCGCAAGTTGGTGAGGTGCTCCAGGAATTGCTGTTTGTTATAATTTTATGGAAAATGGGGCAATGGAGGATGCGTCCGCTTGGTGGCATGACGTTGAAGACCGCATTGATGAAGCTTGGATGCTTGAGGCTTGGAGACGTTCGGTTTAAGCACTGATGCATTTTGCTGCTGTCGTACAAATGAGTGCCTTGGTCGGAGAAGACGAGTTGGAGGGAGAGAAATGCCGGGGGGAAAAAGGGTTATGGATGGACGCAAATCTCTTCTGGCCGGAGATTGAGGAGGTGATGCCGATTTTTGGTTTAGGACTGTTGCAATTAACTGCTGCAGGAAAAAAAAATGGGTGCCGGTTTGCCATGGCTGAATCGTGGCTGCCTGTTGCTTGATTTAGATTTTTGATTGAGTGGTTGGATTTTTAGACTGAAAAGAGGATTTAGTGCTGTTGGGATTTAGGCATTTTGCCTTAATGACGAGCTTGTGTTGAGCAGGCTATTGGGAAGGGCTGCCATGGAGTGCAGGTTTGATGAAGAGAACCGGAGCTGCTCTTGTTTGGAAATTAATGGTGGCTGCAATGCATTCGGTTCTGTTGCCTGAGTCGGTGACTGCAATTTGGAATTTCCAATTTGAAGCAATTCGCAAGTGCCGATTGGAGCAGGAAAGGGATGCTTGCTGAAATCGAAGCTAGTTGCAGCCGAAATTTGGGTTTTTTAATCGGGGCTAATTTTTTTTATTGCTGCCGGTAATTGCTGGAATTAAAAGGGCACGGGCAGCTTTTGCTTGATGGAGATAAAGAAAATGGCAACCATGGCTATCTTCGATTTGCTGGGAAGGGGCTCGCCGGATTCATGGGATTATTGGGCGAATGGATGAGCTGGTCGATTGACAAGTTGCCGGCTTTGGAGAAGACGGTGCTGAATCAAGCAGGCTCCTTGTTCTTTGCTCATCAATTCAATTGCAAGTTGCTGAAAATTACTGGTTTTTGAGAAGGCAACCATTGACGGTCAAATAGGAGAAGAAAGTGGAGATTGAAAGCTTGACTGGACAACCGTTGCTACTATGGCTGCCGATTTGGGGAAGATGGTGGAGCACCGAACTGGTGCTCCAGCGGTGTGCGGTTGTATGTACTCATGCAAACAAAATCGTGGATTTAAATATTTAATTTAATTAATTTTTTTATCAAAATAATGTTAATAAGCTCGCGGAGGTTTTTAATTTACTTTTTAGTCTTTTTTATGTTTTACTATTATTATTATTTTTTATTATTTTATTATTATTAATATTTTTTATTTTTTTATTTTATCTTAAAATGTTGTGACAGTTTGCTTTATAACCACATTCTAGATTATATTTACAACTGTATGTATGATTTTCCTAATTAGATGGTTTTGTTGTTTTTCCCAAATTATATTAATGCACTAATACATGTTAAACTTTTCTAGGGAATTGAGTCATAATTTTATATTTTCAAGAATGTTGCAAAATGACCCATTTTATAGCAAAATTAAAGATTTGATGAAAAATATAATTTTCACGAAATTTCACTTAGAACATGCATTTAATTAATATTTTAATATTTACCAGCGTGCATTTAATATGAAATTAAATGAAAATTTTTAGACTTATCAATCCATGTAAATTCTATTTGCTTGCATTTATTTAGTTTTCCAACCCATTTTCATAAATATTCATAACTCGTTTAATCTCCAAGTCGGGTATGCGTACTTTACACTTACGTATCTCAATTATTCATTATGCCTCATATTTAATTCCCATATATTAATCTCAAATTTTGAGATTATCAAATCAGCAATGCATTTCATGTTTTTCCATCATATTTTAACATATTTTTGCATTTTAATATTTTACATAATGCATTTATCATTTTATCATGTGCACTACTTCACATATGTACATCTAACAATGTCTAATTCATATATTTCTTAAAATTTTTCAAATCAACAACTTGTCCTCTAATTCAGCAAGTTTATACACTTCATTTAATACTTATTTAGTGCATTCTTACGAATTTTTAATCCGCAATTTTCAAAGTTCCAAAAATAGCAACTTTGACATCTGATTTCTACACTTTAAACGTCTCTTTTGATAATCCAACTTAAACAGATTTCTATCTACTTGATTCCACCAATTTATTCCAATTTTCTTACCCTAAATTCAATGAATTTTCACATATTTAAAATCCATATATAAGTTATTTGCAAAACAGCAACATTTTATACATGTATAGGGTACCCATTTACACCATTTGAAAGACCACTTCACACTCCCTTCAAAATCCGAATTTGGACAGTTCATACAAGGTCCCCTTTCACATCCAAAGTGTCCTATATTTAGGGTATTTTACCCTACAATTCACCCATAATTTATTTGAATCATTTCATATATCATTCTCAACATTTAAACGTGAATTTTGGGCATTAGAAGAAACCCTAACTAACTTATCTTCTACATTTCATAATTCATGCTAAATTTCATATACATTCAACATCAAATCATGAATTATCATGTGATTGCAAATAATTTCCCATTAAATATCCCAATTAAAATCATCATCAATCCTTATTAAAAGAATCATTATGAAACATATTCATATCTCATAAATTAAGTTAGAAAAACTAAATTAGAATCACTAAACTCAAGTCATATACTTACTTGTATTAAGTGCCACTTAACTTCCACTTCTCAAGCAAGCTTCCTCCACTTAACTCCTTCTTTTCTTTCCTTTTTCTTCACTTATTTTTGGGTTTGAAAATGATGAGAGAGCGGCGTGAGCTACTGCTGGAATGAAGGCTCAAAATACAGAAATTTTCTAAGTCCTCTTGATATGCATGGACGTCCCTTGCTTTTTATGCAATTAGCTGGAAATTTCCAACTAGTGGACCCCACATGCCACCTCATCTATGCTAATTCCAATGCAATTCTATCCCCTTAGCTGACATGGCAACTTGTGGGCCATTTAAATTAATTTTTTCTTAATTAAAAAATTACTAATTATCCATTGCATTAAACCATCTCAAATCTGTCCACCAGATCACGTCCACAATCAGCTGCTGTTTTCCAATTTTTTCAACGAATTTTGCAGCTTTTAAATGCACATTTATATTTCCTATTACCTAGGCTAATTATCTATGCATTTTGCCATTTTTTAAAAATTAAAAAAAATCATATTTTGGCCACTTGAACTGTGAAACCCCAACCTAAGGAGGATTTAATGTGTGCATTGAATATCTACATGTGACTTATATGTGAATTAAATAGAATTTTTGAATGATTTTAGAATTTTATGGTATTTTGAATTAGGGTTTCCATTGGAAACGGTAATTAAAACTTTAATCGCCGGAGCCCAAAGTGAGTCGGTATGACCCGAGGGGCTTAATGAGGATTTAATGGTGACAAGGTGTCATGAATAATCATGTTAATTACCATGATCTAATTTATGAAGATTAAAATGTAATTTTGGAATTTAGGTGAAAAATGATAGAAAATTCCTAACTTGACGCCTACAAGGCAGATTTCGATGAAATTTGAAAGGTAAGCTCACGATGGTGGGTCCAATCTTATGAATGGATTGGATTAAGGGAATCATAATGGGATTATGGTGATAATTAATTATTTTTATTCCCAAATCCAAAAGATAAATTCAAGTGGTCATAACTTGACGTAGAAACGTCGGATTGAGATGAAATTTCAAACGATGGAATAAAATTATGAAATCTATGAGATGAATGGAATGGATTAAGCTAATTATCATGAAAATTTAGTTTCTTGGAGAGCAAGTAACAAGTTGCTTAAGAGCTAAGTAAAGAAGGACAATTGTGGACAAGTGGACGGTTGTGATTAAAACAAATTTTTGTTTTTTCAAAAAAGGTAAAAAGTGAATATACTTGGCTGTGAGTTCACCAGCACATAAGTGGAGATAAGCATGCATTCAATGGCTGTGGAAAATGCAGCAACAAGTGGGGCCCATAGCTGGAAATTCCAGCTCTATAAGGGGGATAATCGGTCATGTGGAAATGAGATGTTGGAAAATATTTTCTAAGTGCTGAAACTTGCACCCCAAGGCAGCAACTCACGTCCAGATCTAGAGCCAGCAAAGAAGGAAGAAAAATAAGGAAAAGAAAAGGGAAAAGGAGGGATTACCAATTTAATCAAGTAAGTATATGATTATCTTGATTTTATGCCTCAAATCTGGAAGTTATATGATGTTGTAAACTAAAATACGAACGGAATAGTAAATGGATTAATTTTAGCATGAATATTTTTGGGAAGAATAACTATTCGGTGATTAAGGAACGAAAAAATTTTTAGATTAAAAGGATAAGCCAGTTGCAAATTAAAAATCCGAGAATATCAACCCGAACAGGGTTGTACGGGTGGCAGGATCAGCTGCACCAAAGGAATTTTAATAATTTTTATACAAGCAATTTGGAGCTAAAAATTTTAATAGATATATAATATATATTGATAATCACACAAATAAAATAAAAATTAGGTTTTTATGGGTATAAATATATCCCATAATTAACATCATTCAGGCTGTCTAAATATGGATTCTGCTGTCCAGCAAGGTAAAAATACCAAAATAAATATAAATTCTTAATTTTTTGTATTGGAAATATTTATTTTGGTTAATTCATATATTTATTAAGGTATGGTAGAAATTTCAGATCAAAAATACTTGATTTGATATTAATTCAAGATTTTGAGAATTCAGTACGCCTAATTTCTGCATATGTGAATAGTTGGAGATAACAATCAAAAAGAAATATGAAACCTATGTAGAAATAATCCAAATTGATATATATATGTTAATACCCTAAATTTGGATTAAGAAAAGTGCAATTATTTGCTGAAAATTCGAATTTATTGAACTGCTTAGGGTTATGTGTCAAGAGACACGTTAAATGGGTAAAAAATGGGTTCCAAAGTTGCTGTTTTGGAGGCCTATGATTAGTGGATTTAAATTCCATAAAAATTTTCTAAGTACAGTGGTAATTAAGGATAATTATCATGCAGAAATGTGGATTAAATTTCTGACTTGAAAATTTTTATGAAATGCCTCATATATGTGTTGCCAAGTGGGCATATGTGAAAGGATAGACATGCATAAGTGAATTTTTTAAAATGAGCAAGGATGTGTGAATTTTGGAAAAGGAGTGAAAAATGGCTTAAGAAAGGTAATGTGCCATTAAATAATATTTATTAGATGATTATTATGTGATTGAATGATTACCCTACTTAGGGGACTAAATGTGTTGTGTAGTAGCCCATGTAATGCACAAGCATGTGCTATACGGGCATAACGACTTGAGAAGTCGAAGGAATCATGTATGTTAATGAAAATGGGTTGGAAAACTGAGTTGAATTCAAGCAAAGGAAATATACGAATGTTATATCATTCTTATATGTATAGGCAAAGACAAAGGGATAAGCGAAACGGAAAGCTAAGCAAGTGAGGTAAGCAAGTAGCTTTCTAAATGATTTTGGTTTTCATTACAAGGTATTTAAGGATGGTCATTCCTTGTTTATATGTGTATTGAAATGTTTATTTCTATTGAAATAAATGATTGCTTATGGTTTCGCAATTATGCTTGAAATGTGATGAAATATGAATTTATATGATGTTTCATTGAAATGATGTTTCAAAATGGATGGTGCAAAGAATTTTCTATATGAGAATGACAAGTTCCATGTGTAAGGGGGTATATGATGCCGGGGTGACTAAAAGTCATGCATGAAATGGAAATCAAATAGGCTAGTCGAGGTAGTAAGTGGACAAGGAGTCCCCCTTGACGTTGCCAAGTCGGTAGGTCTGGTGCCAAGGATGGAAAGGATCATGCTATGAAAGAGTGTTCCCCGTGCTAGCGTACCATCACATGAAGGATAACGTCATCAATGAAAATGATGAATTTGCACATCCAATGTTTATGAAATGTTTACGAATGGTTTACGTGAATGGTTTTCATGAAATGTTTATGCAAGTTTTATGAAAAAGTTTCTGCTTCGCAGGTAATTGATCACTTGCTAAGTGTCTTTACTGAATGGAGGGAAATATTTTTAAAGAATGTTTCTTTCAAAATGAATTGCATGAAAACCCTAAGCTTGCTTATTGAGTTGAATTTCAACTCACGTTTTGTTTTCCAAACCCATAGACAGGTGAAAGGAAGGAGGCAAGGAGCACAGGTGGAGATTCAAGGATGAACGAATTTCCATGAGTACCTGTATATGAACTTATGAATGTTAACAATTAAATTATTATTCAATGTTGTAGAAGGATTATGTTATGTTTTATGCCTATGGATTGACAAAATTTTTTTATTAGGTAAATGCTAAGGCATGAAATATCATGATATGGTTAAGTATGAAGATTATGAGATGACATGTGTAACTCTCAAATGATATAATGGCCTAAAATGGTATTTGATGGAAATAGAATGTATAAATGATATAAAATCCTAAGAAATTAGGATTAAGTGGATAAATATCCGTTAAAACCCGTCGTGTGACCGGGCAACAATCCTGATCACGTTTACCAGTCGAACGATCTTGAGGTAAGGTTGTGATGCTTGGTCTGGGGCGTTGCAAGCAATGGTATCAGAGCATGGACTGGTAAATAGGCGTGGAAAAGTTTAAGTGTAATGATTAAATATCATATGCATGATTTTATGATGATAGTAGTGAAATTTATGATGATGAATAATATCACATGATTGTGATTGTGTGAATTGGCATGTTAAGATGCTAAGATTTTGTTTTATGAGTGGATGCTTTGACAATGAGCACAATATGATTAGTTATGAGGATATAACTATCTGTAAGGATTTTGAATGCATAAAATGTATGCATGTGATATGATAACTATGTTTATGAGATTAGAACATATGTCTATGTGACAAGATGATAAGTATGTGATTGAGATGATAGCTATGAGATGAGATGAAATTTATGTGAACAGATGATAAGCTATATCTATGTTATATGATAGGTATGATACCACAAAAGTTGGTATCAGATGTTATGTTTGTAATCAGCTAGGGCACATCGCCCGAATTGTCCAAATACGGTACAAACGTTGCAAAGGCAAGGAAGATCCGCTCAGTAAAGGTTAATAGAAGCAGCTAACCGACAGGTTACCTCTACAAACCTGGTACATGTGCATGGAGTCACGAGAGCAAGAGGATGAGGTGGTTACAGGTATGGATTAAATTTTAGAAAGTTTGGCAATGGCCTTGATTGATTTTGATGATAATCATTTAGTCATAAATTGCCAATACATAACTACGCATGCACTGCCTGTAGAGGAGACCGATAATATAATATAGATGAAATTCTTTATAAGTAGGTTAGCTATGATTAATTAAATTTTTTGATGTTTAATGAGACAAATATTCTAAAAGCAAGAATATTTGGAAACTAAGAGAAGAAGTAGAAAGGGAATACCCGATTAATTAAAGAATAAACGGTTTCGGGACGAAACCAGTTATAAGGGAGGGAGGATTGTGAAACCCCAACCTAAGGAGGATTTAATGTGTGCATTGAATATGTACATGTGACTTATATGTGAATTAAATGGAATTTTTGAATGATTTTAGAATTTTATGGTATTTTGAATTAGGGTTTCCATTGGAAACGATGATTAAAAATTTAGTTGCCAGAGCCCCAAGTGAGTCGGTATGACCCGAGGGGCTTTATGAGGATTTAATGGTGACAAGGTGTTATGAATAATCATGTTAATTACTATAATTTAATTTATGGAGATTAAAGTGTAATTTTGGAATTAAGGTGAAAAATGATAGAAAATTCATAACTTGATGCCTACAAGGCGGATTTCGATGAAATTTGAATGGTAAGCTCACGATGGTGGGCCCGATATTATGAATGGATTGGATTAAGGGAATCATGATGGGATTAGGGTGATAATTAATTATTTTTATTCCCAAATCCAAAAGATAAATTCAAGTGGTCATAACTTGACGTAGAAACGTCGGATTGAGATGAAATTTGAAACGATGGAATAAAATTATGAAATCTATGAGATGAATGTAATGGATTAAGCTAATTATCATGAAAAGTTAGTTTCTTGGAGAGAAAGTAACAAGTTGCTTAAGAGCTAAGTAAAGAAGGGCAATTGTGGACAAGTGGACGGTTGTGATTAAAACAAATTTTTGTTTTTTCAAAAAAGGTAAAAAGTGAATTTACTTGGCTGTGAGTTCACCAGCACATAAGTGGAGATAATCATGCATTCAATGGCTGTGGAAAATGCAGCAACAAGTGGGGCCCATAATTGGAAATTCCAGCTCTATAAGGGGGATAATCGGTCATGTGGAAATGAGATGTTGGAAAATATTTTCTAAGTGCTGAAACTTGCACCCCAAGGCAACAGCTCACGTCCAGCTCTACAGCCAGCAAAGAAGGAAGAAAAATAAGGAAAAGAAAAGGGAAAAGGAGGGATTACCCATTTAATCAAGTAAGTATATGATTATCTTGATTTTATGCCTCAAATCTGGAAGTTATATGATCTTGTTAAATAAAATACGAACGGAATAGTAAATGGATGAATTGTAGCATGAAGAGTTTTAGAAAGTATAATTATATGGTGATTAAGGAAAGAACCAATTTTCAGCTTAAAAGGATAAGCCAGTTTCAAATTAAAAATCCAAGAATATCAACCCAAACAGGGTTGTACTGGTGGCAGGATCAGCTGCACCAAAGGAGTTTTAATAATTTTTATACAAAGAATTTGGAGCTGAAAAGTTTACAGGATATATAAGACATATCTAGTATCACAATAATAAATATAAAAATTAGGTTTTTATGGGTATAAATATACCCCATAATTAACGTCATTCAGGCTGTCTGAATATTTATTCTACTGTCCAGCAAGGTAATAATACCAAAATAAATATAAATTATTAATTTTTTGTGCAGAAAATATTTATTTTGGTTAATTAATATATTTATTAAGGTATGGTAGAAATTTCAGATCAAAAATATTTGATTTGATATTAATTCAAGATTTTGAGAATTCAGTACGCCTGATTTCAGCATATGTGGATAGTTGGAGAAACAAATAAAAACAAATATGAAACATATGTAGAAATAATCCAAATTTATCTATATATATATATATATATTTTAATACCCTAAATTTGGATTAATAAAAGTTGGATTATTTGCTGAAAATTCGAATTTATTGAACTGCTTAGGGTTATGTGTCAAGAGACACGTTAAATGGGTTCCAAAGTTGCTGTTTTGGAGGCCTATGATTAGTGGATTTAAATTCCATAAAAATACCATAAGTACAGTGGTAATTAATGATAATTATCATGCAGAAATGTGGATTAAATTTCTGACTTGGGAAATTTTATGAAATGCCTCATATATGTGTTGCCAAGTGGGCATATGTGAAAGGATGGACATGCATAAGTGGCAAATGACCTATGTAATTTGGTTTTGAGAAAAAATGCATGAAAATATGATAAATTTTTTGAATATATTTCTGTTTAGAATGACATGATGTTAATCTCAAATTTTGAGATTAATTAATGAGGCTTAAGGCAACAACAAGTGCTTAAAATGAGCAAGGATGTGTGAATTTTGGAAAAGGAGTGAAAAATGGATTAAGAAAGGTAATGAGCCATTAAATAATATTTATTGGATGATTATTATGTGATTGAATGATTACCCTACTTAGGAGACTAAATGTGATGTGTAGTAGCCCATGTAATGCACAAGCATTTGCTATACGGGCATAACGACTTGAGAAGTCGAAGGAATCATGTATGTTAATAAAAATGGGTTGGAAAACTGAGTTGAATGCAAGAAAAGGAAATATATGAATGTTATATCATTCTTATATGTATAGGCAAAGGAATAAGCGAAACGGAAAGCTAAGCAAGCGAAGTAAGCAAACAACTTTCTAAATGATTTTGGTTTTCATTACAAGGTATTTAAGGATGGTCATTCCTTGTTTATATGTGTATTGAAATAAATGATTGCTTATGGTTTCATAATTATGCTTGAAATGTGATGAAACATGAATTTATATGATGTTTCATTGAAATGATGTTTCAAAAGGGATGGTCCAAAGAATTCTCTACATGAGAATGACAAGTTCCATGTGTAAGGGGGTATATGATACCGGGGTGACTAAAAGTCATGCATGAAATGGAAATCAAATAGGCTAGTCGAGCTAGTAAGTGGACAAGAAGTCCCCCTTGACATTGCGAAGTCGGTAGGTCCGGCGCCAAGGATGGAAAGGATCATGCTATGAAAGAGTGTTCCCCGTGCTAGCTTTACGTAGTGTAGGGCATTTAGGGTCATTTTAGCTTAATAAAAAAAATTATAAAATATGCATAGAGCTGCCAAACCGTCCACATAATCAATGGAATATGTTGCTGTCCATTTTCCTTTTCCCATTCAACCGTCTAGATCAGCACCTATTAAATCCGATTTTTCACTTTAATTTAATGCAAAATTATCCCCATTAATTCATAGTTGACTTTAGTTATTTATTTTATTAAAAGATATTTCATCAAATGCAACTATATGGCTGTTTGCACGTTCTTAGCTACCACCTACTCCATGCTCCTTTTGAACCATTTAATTATGCATTTAATTAAGAGATAATTGCAGGGATTTTATAATTTTTAGAAATTCATAAAATACCCTACAAATTACCCCCTCTTGACACCTCAAATTTGTCTTTATTCATTTGATTATTCTATATATTTTTAACATAAATGCTATTCACTTTTTGGTTTGAAAAGTCAAAATCTCTAATCAAAATTTTGTGCAAGCTTAATCCCTTAATCATTTGCATGATCAAATCCTTTCAAAACCTTGATTTCATAATTTTAGCCGTCCATTTCAAATTTCATCTTAATCCGATCTTTCTAGCCCAAGTTATGATCATTTTAAGTTTTGAACGGTGATGAACAATTTTCATCAAAATTTTCATAATTTAATTTTCCCATATGATTAAGCACAAAATTATGTGCTTCCCCCTCAATTTTTACCTTAATCCGTCGTACGGTCATCAAGTCATGAATTTTTTCAATATTTACTCAACTTGGCTTTATAATTAGCCTCCAAATTTAATTAAATTTTTCATGACATGCTAATATTTATCCATTCTCATTATTATATTTCAATCATATTAAACCACATTGTCTTCAATTAGTAAATTTAAACAACATTCACACAAATGACCTAACTGTAAAAATCTTAAAAATTGCAAATACTTCAATTATGAATACATTATTCATACATAAATCATTTAATAGCATTTACATGATTTCTACTCGAATTAGGGTTTCACAATCCTCCCCCCCTTATAATAGGTTTCGTTCCGAAACCGTCTATTCTTTAAATAACTGGGGGTATTTCCTTTCTACTGCTTCCCTTAATTTTCATGTAGCTTCACTTTCAGAATATCGATTCCACTGAATCTTTACGTATTCTATTTCTCTATTCCGAAGCTTCTGTATCTTATGATCCAAGATTCTAATAGGTCTTTCCTCATAGTTCAAATCATCTTGGATTGGTAGGTTTTCCTCTACCTGTACATGGGTCGGATCTGCTACATATTTTCTAAGCATGGAAATATGAAAAACATTATGTACTAAGGCTAGTGCCGGAGGTAAAGCAATCCTATAAGCCAACTTTACAATATTTTCTAACACTTCAAATGGTCCAATATGCCTGGGATTCATCTTACCCCTTTTTCCAAATCTTGTAACTCCTTTAAATGGCGTGACTTTTATGAACACATGTTCGCCAACTTGGATATTTAGATCTTTTCTTTTACAATCTGTATAACTCTTTTGCCGACTCTGGGCTGTGAGTATACACTGGCGAATAACTTGTACTTTGTCTTCCATCTTCTGAGATAAATCTGGGGTTAGCTTCTTTTCTCCAACTTCATCCCAGTTCAACGACGTTCGACATCGACGTCCATACAACGCCTCGAATGGAGCCATTTGAATACTATCTTGATAGCTATTATTATATGCAAACTCTGTTATAGATACATATTCTTCCCATGAACCTCCAAATTCCAAAGTACACATACGAAGCATATCCTCGATGATTTGATTGACTCGCTCCATTTGTCCATCTGTCTGGGGATGAAAAGCGGTACTGAATGAGTTGGGTGCCTAGGGTTTCGTGTAAACTTTTCCAAAATTGAGATGTGAATGTCGTATCTCGATCAGAAACTATTGATTTAGGCACTCCATGTAGTCGTACTATCTCCTTATAGTAGACTTTACCAAATCTCTTTGATGTGTACGTTCTCTTTATGGGTATAAAATGAGCAACTTTAGACAATCGATCAACGATTACCCATATAGAATCATTCCCAAGATGAGTCTTAGGCAGTCTTTCAATGAAATCCATAGTAATATCATCCCATTTCTACTCGGGAACTTCCAGAGATTGTAATTTTCCAGATACCTTTTGATGATCAACTTTCACTCTCTAACAAGTTAGGCACTTGGCTACATATTCAGCGATCTCTCTTTTCATATTATTCCACCAATATGCTTTCTTGAGATCCTGATATATCTTAGTGCCTCCTGGATGAATGGAAAAGGGTGAAAAATGTGCTTCTTTAAGAATTTTCTCCTTCAACTTAGTTGTATTAGGTATGCATAGACAACCTTTGTATCGACACATACCTTGCTCATCCACAAAAAATTCTGTCAATCCTTTTCTATTCATTTTTTCCACATGGGCATGTAGATCTGCATCTTGTTGCTGCGCAGTTTTAATTTGATCAAACAATGATGACTGTATGTACATTTGTGATAACCTTGTTTGAACTACAGGGGAACATACAATCAATTCCAACTGTCTTATTTCCTGAAGCAATCCTTCCTGTTTTGTGATAAGATGCGCCATACTGACATTTCTACTCAATGCATCGACTACTATATTTGCTTTACCTGGATGATATAGTATCTCCAAATCATAATCTTTTAATAACTCAAGTCATCTCCTTTGTCTCATGTTCAACTCCTTTTGTGTGAAAATATACTTAAGGCTCTTATGATCTGTATAAATTTCACACCTAGTACCATACAGGTAATGTTTCCATATTTTTAAGGCAAACACCACTGCTGCTAATTCCAAATCATGAGTGTAGTTTACCTCATTAGGCTTCAACTGTTGTGACGCATAAGCTATCACCTTACCTCTCTACATTAATACACAACCCAAACCTTTTCTTGAAGCATCACTATATATCACAAAACCATCATTTCCTTCAGGTAGGGTTAAAATAGGTGCTTCCACTAACCGCTGCTTTAATTCCTGGAAACTATTCTCACATTTCTCAAACCATACATACCTGACTCCTTTGCGAGTCAATTTTGTTAATGGAGCCGATAATTGAGAAAATCCTTCAACAAACCTGCTGTAATACCCTGCTAAGCCAAGAAAACTTTGAATTTCTGTAATGGTCGTCGGCCTTTTCTATTTCAAAATTGCCTCAATCTTTTGAGGATCAACTTAAATCCCTTGTTCTGTTATTATGTGACCCAGAAATCCTACTTGTTTCGGCCACAATTCACATTTCTTTAGCTTAGCATACAATTTCTCTCTTTTCAATCTTTCCAATACCTTTTGCAAATAAAATTCATGTTCTTTCTCTGTCTTAGAGTAAATTAGAACATCATCAATAAATATTAGCACAAATTGATCTAAATAGTCCCGAAATACCCTGTTCATCATATCCATAAATACAGCAGGGGCATTAGTGAGCCCAAAAGGCATCACTAAAAATTCATAATGTCCATACCTAGTTCGAAAAGCTGTTTTGTGAACATCGGTTGGACATATTCTCAACTGATGATACTCTGACTGTAAATCAATCTTAGAAAAAGTGGTAGCTCCTTATAATTGATCAAACAAATCATCAATTCTGGGCAATGGGTATTTATTTTTCACGGTGACCTTATTTAATTCCCAGTAATCAATGCACAATCTCAAACTTCCATCTTTTTTTCTCACAAATAAACCAGAGCTCCCCAGGGTGATACACTGGGTCTGATAAAACCTTTATCTAACAGCTCCTGTATTTGAGTTCTCAGCTCATTCATTTCAGTCGGTGCCATTCTGTATGGAGCCTTTGAGATTGGAGCTGTACCTGGTATGATATCAATAGTCATATCCATTTCTCTTTGCGGAGGTAACATGGTCAATTCCTTTGGAAATACATCAAGAAATTCTTTAACTACCGGAATTTGATTTATTTCTATCTCCATGCCTTTCTCTTCATTAACTGATACCAGATAAGCTTCGCACCTTTGGCGAATCATTTTGACCGCTTTCATGAATGATATTAATATCGTAACATTTTCAAGTGGTCTCAGCTTCCCAATGGCTATCTCTTTTTCTGGGGCTTTTTCTAACTGAACCTTCTTATTTTTACAATCAATTGTAGCTCCCCGCTGACTCAACCAATCCATACCCAATATCACATCAAATTTTGTCATAGGTAATAGAATCAAATTGGCTTCTAAAATCTAGGATCCTATCCTAACTGGGCATGCTTTGCATACTTGGCTAACACTGGCTAACCGATATACAGGGGATTCTACATGAATTATCTCATTGTTTTCCTCTACTGGTAGTGCATGGGTGGCCACAAATTGACATGCTATGAATGAGTGACTAGCACCAGAATCAAACAAAGCAACTGCCGAATTTCCTAAAATGTAAACCATACCTGTGACCATCTTCTCTTCTTATTCCTGAGACTCGGTCCGAGTCAAAGCATGCACATGTACCGGATTCGCGGTAGTTCCCTGCCTATTTGTTGTTCCCGGTATCCTGAGTTATGCGGGTCTTCCACGACCTTGTGATGTTTGTGCTTTATTCGGACAATTCGGAGCGATATGTCCTGTTTGGTTACAAATAGAATATTTAATGACCTTTACTTCACCTGCTCTGCATTCCTTGGCTATATGGCCTACTTGCCAGCATTTATAGCACCGATTTGATCCTTTTAGGCATTCGCCTGAATGTCGCCTTTGACATTTTCTACAGAAAGGCGGGAGTTTCTTCTTTGGAGCTCCTTTTCCTTTCTTTACATTTCCTTTCTTACCCATTTCTTTGCCCGATTTAGTTTCCTTTTGTGGCGCCCCCGACCCGAGGCTCCACATAGTCCTTACTCCGGGATCGAAAAGGGTTGGTAAACGTGACTCAGGATTGTTGCCCTGATCACACGGCAAATTTTTTTTTTATATATATATAACATCAATACAGATAACATTTTCATTCATCCAGCTTGAAAAGCATTTCCCATATCATAGTCTTAACTATTGTCTTTACGCTATCAGAGTCATAACGATTGTCTTTACGGAAAAATCATCATATATACCATTTATATAATTTTGCATTCTCTCACATATTCCATACAGGTTGTACTACCTCAACTTAATTGTTTTCATCAACATTCAACATAACATTGATCATACTATAAATTCTTCTTCTTCTTTTCACACATGCAAAGGAATATAAACATCTTGACATTCTTTTTATACCTGTCCTTCTCCATGGGTCATCTCCATTTACCTGAACTAAAGTTTTGGAAAACAAAATATGAGTACTAATACTCAGTAAGCAAGTCTTTTCCTTTTGTAAGTAAATATTTTCCATTTCCTTTTTGTGCATAATATGAAAATGCAAATGCATTCAATGCATACATGACATTTTTCCAAATGGATCGCTAGCTAGGCGTCCACTACTTGATCTTGCTCCCATTTCAGGGAGGGCGCCGCCGGCCTCAGCCTGTATTAGCGACTCAGTCACGCTAGAGGAGGACATCCAGTCCAATTACACCTCTCTCGTAACCTAATCCTCGTGCACCATGATCATTCACATTCACATGCTGGCATAACATTTATAAATCATAAACTTTTCATAAAAATAGTTAACAAGTAGTTAGCAATCATTTCATGTAAAGCATCATAGGAATGGCCATCCTTAAATATATTTTATAAATCATGTGAGCAAACAATTTGCAAGTATTTAGAAATATTTTAGAAAGCATGTAACTTGCTTACCTGCGTAGTCAACTTGTACCTTCTACTTTTCCCTTTCCTTTTCCTATACAAATGAAAAGGACCATTTTTTTTCTCATATAAACATAATATCCCATGCTTGCACATTTCTACTATTAACTCCGAATCTATCTTAGGGTTTTCTAACCCATGTGTGTTTCATATCAACTTTGACCCATTTCTACCTTTAGTTCAATATTGTCATCACCCTATTCCAATTCACTTATGTTTACCATCTCTCTCTTATCAATTCCATCCTTAACACTTGTTTACTTTCCTTTAATCAACTTCTCAAGGCAATTGCTTATGAACTTCCTTAGTCATTTGATGTCACCAATTCAAATAAGTAGTTTATCTTCCTTTTTCCATAAATTCAATATAATTATCTTCTAACCACATTTTCATATTTGGCTAATACCAACCACTCTTATCCTCATTTGGTTGAACTTGTTTCAAGGTCTAACCATTCCATTTATTTTGACATCATTATTTAAGGGTTAATTTTCCAAATCCTACTTAGGATTTGTAACACTTAGCTAAATTCAACATCTTGGATTTTAGCATTTTATACTTAGCATATAGGTTCTATAATTGACATATTATTTGAGAAAATCTCTCAAGATATTTTCTTAAGGGTAAGGGCTTATAATGTGGGTCTAAAATTTTTATAATTTTTGTAATTTCCCTCAAACAGCCCTATATATTACATTTAACCCTCATCTATATTTTCTAAAATCACATCTTAGGTACTTAATCACTTACTTAGTGATCATAAATTTGTACCCTTTTTGTAAACCTTGTTTACACATTATAATAAAAATAAATTTCATTTAAAATTTCTGGAACTCATTATTAAATTCCAAAACAGCCTTTGTTTTCTTATTTTCACTAAGTTTCATCTTCTTATTTGCCCATTAATTCCATATACATATTATAACAGCAGTTATTAATCATTCTTTCTATCCTTAATCTTTTATTACACTCTTTACTAACATATATATAAATTTGGATCACTTTTACTTAGTTTTCATATTTATTTTTGATTATTTCTCAAACTGTCCACATTTGCTGAAATCAGGTGTACTAATTTCTCTAAATCTTGATTTATAATTAAATAAAGGTATTTAACTCTGAAATTTCTATCATACATCAATAACTAAATTAATTAGCACTCATAAAAATTTCAACAAGAAATATTAACATTATATATTTATTTTGACATTTTCACTGTGCTGGACAGTGTTGTAAAATTAGGAATAGCCCTAATCACGTTATTTTTAAACCATACTTATGTCATCCAAAAATCATATTTAATATTTTTCGTGTGATAACATAATATCTTGTACATCATATAAAAATTTCAGATTAAAATTCCATCTGCAAAAATTATGAAAAATAATTTACTACAGCTGATCCTGTCACCCGTTTTACCCTGTTTAAATTAATATTCTCGGATTTTTAATTTGCAACCCGCTTAATATTTTAAGCTGAAATTTTGGTCGTTCCTTAATGATAATATAATGAGCTTGTAAAAACCTTTTCATGGAAAAAATCATTCATTTACTAGCTCGTTCATATTTTTGTTTCTAACACGACATAACCTCCAGATTTGAAATAATAATTAAGATTAACCTATTCTACCTTTATTTAATCATGATTATAACAGAAATAAAAATCTGTTTGCAACGGTACATCCATTCCAGAAGTAAATATATAATTCAATTAGAAAATAAAAGCAAGGAATTAAACAGCACCTGGCCTCGTTGAAACATTCAGCAACGTACCCTTTTTTTTTTTTTTTAAACGCCCAGCAGCTACCCCCTTTTATATACTCCATTAATCGGTTGACCACGGTTGAAATTTAATTTAACCCATGGTCACCGTTCCACCTGTTGTATTTTGAGCATTCCAGCAACCGTCCATTACATGCACCGTCTGCCAGCATGATATTCTTCATGCAAATTTTTTTTATTTAAACAGTTGATTTTAACATTAATAAATTAATTCATAACTATGTATATACACATCTATATATTATGAAAAAATTTCTTATTAATATATATACAATTTCTCACAAAATGTACCTTTCGGAATTTTGAAAAAATTTTCTATTTTATTTTAATGAACTAATTCATATTTGGATAAAAAGTCTCATTTTAAAATTTTGGAGACATGTTTTCCAAAATTTCATTCCTTCATTAAATTGAGCATATTAAAATAGGATTACCCATAAAATTTCACCTCAATTGGGGCTAAGTACATATTTTAATTTAATTAAAATCATATTTTGGCATAAAATTTCATTTTAAAAATTTGTAGACATATTTTGCAAAATTTAATCCATTCATTATGTAAGGTATATTAAAATAGGCTTGCTCCAAAAGTTTCATTTCAAACAGCCTTATATATATCAAGATATTAATTAACTAAATAATTATATAAAAAAATTTAAAATATCAACGTGTACGTGCAAGGCGGTGGAATTTATTACCTTTGGCACGCTTTTTAATATATTCAAGTTTAACAATTTAGACAACTATTTTTCATAATCTGATCCGTCTAGATTAGAGAGCACATAATTTAGTACTTTCTATTAAATTTTTATGTGATTCCAAGTTATGCATGTTTAGATCTAATGAAAACAGTGAGGATGAATATAAGCCCTTAATTAGAGCCCCTAATTAGCCAAAAATTTTCCATTTATTTTTATTTTTCCATAAGGTCTGTGAATTTAAACAGTTTCACTTTGTATAATTTAGAATCTTGAAATTCCTTCCCGAAAAATTTATAAAAATTCATTTTCATATCTAATCTTTATAAAATCGTAAATTACCCTTTATTATCTTATAAATTCCAAATATAACCTTTGTAGACTTCAATTAAGTTTCCTTTTTGTCTCCACTCTTGTCAAAATTACCAATCAATCATCTTTTCTAAATTTATAATTTAATCTCACTTTTGTAAAATTGTAATTTGGTCTTTGCGTGATTATTGCTAATCCCACTTTACTTAATCATTTTTCCACTAATTTTCATTTCCCATATGGGTTACACTTGAGCCCTTCATTTTATCAGATTTTTGATTTTATCCTTAGACGATTTCAAGCTATATTTATTAAGCTTAAAATTTGGGATTTCACACCTTTGTTCCAAAACTGAACATTTTTTACCCAAACCTTAATTCCTGTGTTCTTAACGCCTCAATTTCTAATGCTCTTGCCCTTTCAAGACATGAAGCATAATCCTTAATTAACAAGGGAGCGAGGCTTTCTCTGAGATACAGCCTTAGTCCTTGCTGGAACCTTTGTGCCTTATTGCTTGGCTCTTTAGCAATCCAGGGCACATATCGAACTAAGGCATTGAACTTAGTAGAGTATTCTGTAACAGACATTCTTCCCTGATAAAGCCTTTCAAATTCTATCACTTTTTGACTTTGTAACCCAACGGGGAGGTATTCCTTATTGAACTCCTCAACAAATGTTGGCCAAGATGCCTCTTCTGGTTGTGACATCGTGACCAACATTGTTTCCCACCATTCATGCGCATCCTTAATCAATAAATGTGTGGCGCACAATACCTTCTGGCGATCGTTACACGGAGAGATTCTAATTAATTTCTTAATCTCTGTTATCCATTGTTCAACCTGTACCGGATCGGGTTCTCCTGCAAATTTTGGGGGTCTCTGAGCCATGAATGCATTAATCGCCTTTCTATCAGCTTCCATTAGCTGATCTCCATCTTCTGTGGGCGCTATCATGGGAGTTGGGCTAGCCGTCGGAATGGCTCTATCTCTTTTGGTATTGCCTAACTGGGCCTGCTGTGTTCTTTCCCACAATCCTTGAATAATTTCTGCTGTCTGGCTGCCCAATCACGAGTAGCCTGTTGCATCGCCTCTTTGACTGCTGCCGCTACCCTTTCTTCTATGAGTCGAGCTTGTCTTGACTCATATCCTTCTCCTATATTTTTTTTGGACTTACGTTTTCTCGTCTTCGTCGAGTTCTTGAACTTTCACTATTGGATTCAGGTTCCGCCCTTTTTGGTCTACTAGTTTCTCCAATCTCATGTTGGCTAGGGACCTCCTGAGCAACTTCTTTTCCTTTGTATATTCTCCTTCCTGATCTTGTTTCCACCATAATGCTTTTCTGAATATATAAAAGTATATAATCGTTCATTTATAATTAGGGTTAGATCATCATATATGTATTATCAGCATAAAGTTAAAAATCAATTTGCACATTCATCATCATAAACATTCATAATCATCCATATTCACAATATTTCATATTATTCACATTAACAGACATAGATTATCATACATTCCATAAACCTTAGTTCCTAACATCACACATTATGTTACAACATCACACTCATATATTACATACATCACACCTATATATATGTACAGCACCTCATAGCAAAGTCTCCTGATCTCATAATTATACATATTAAAGTTCATAAAAACAAAGAAAACTCAACGCCTACCCGCTCTCCTATTAATGTAATGATGACGCTCATGCCTAAGCGACACCTTGGTAGGTTCCTCTGTGATAGAGCTAGTATCATACTATGCATGATTGTTTTCTCCTCCACCATTATTATTATTGTCACTACTATCACTGTTGCTTTCACTTTCACCACCATTTTCTTCTTCATCTACCATTGGTTCAAGATATCGTAATGGTGCTACCATTGAAAACAATTTACCCGTGTTTCTATCCATGTGGATCATAACTTCACCAGGACGAGGATTAGATTCAGGTGGCTCTATAAATCCTCGGGCACGACCCTCCTCTATAAAAGGAACCATGTCTTTTTCTCTCTGTCGAATACTCTCTCAGGTCTTTCCATATCGGAATTGGAGATATCCACCTTCAAATTTATACCAAGGTCCCGAAGTAGGAGGTACATGTGCTGGAGTACTGTTCCAAAACAGCTGCAGTTCCTAAGGAGATATATAATCTGTGGGCATACGAAGGGTTCCTAAAGATTCAGAATGATAAGCTGGTATACCCTCAGCTCTAGGAGCCCTGCTGCTAGACTCCATAATATTTGGCCTCTGTTGGGATCTATCTTGCAGATCAGGTGGATGCTGTCTAGAAGAAAAACCTGGAGGTGCTGATGAAAAAGGGTCTGCATCACGTTGTGACTCTAACCACCTATTAACGCTCTCTTCAATTTGTTGTTTCTTTTCTTCTTCCATCTCCTTCTTTAACTCTTCTGCACTCATCACTCGTTTTCCCTTATCGGCCATCTGTTCAAATATATAACTACATTAGTTATATACTAAAAAAATAATAACACATTGCAAATCATTTTGCAATACACCATCATATATCATGATAATGACCTATAAAATTCTCATAGAGTCATATATATCATGTCTCATCATCAAACAGACTTTTCCACGCCTATTTACCAATCCATGCTCTGATACCAAGCTCTGTGGCGCCCCCAACTCGAGCGTCACATCCTGAGCCTTACCTCGAGATCGGTATCGACTGGTAAACGTGATCAGGATTGTTGCCTTGTCACACGGCAGGTTTTTAACGGATATTTATCCAATTTAATATATTTTCATAGGAGTTTATTTCCTCTTAATTATATCTTAGGTAATAATTAAGTCAGTTTCAACCATTCAACACACAACAAAGCATGTTATTCAAAAACATTACATCATTCTCCTAAATCAGATGTCACTGCATGTTATAATCATGGTTGTCATCATGAAAACAACAACATAATTACATCCATTCAACATAAATTTTTCTACATCAAAATATCTGTTAATGTTTTTTCTCTCAATTTATAGATATTTCATTTGCTCTGTTTCCATGTCTCCTCTTTTACCTGTCTATGGGTTTGGAAAACAAAAAGTGAGTTGTACACTCAATAAGCAAGCATTATATATATTTTCAAGCAAGGCATTTTAAAACAACATTTTTCAAAAGCATTTCTCTCCATTTAGCAGAGACACTTATCAAGTGATCAACTACTTATGGAGCAGAAACCTTTTTATTTCTAATCATTATGGAAAGCAACTTTATACCCCTCGGGGATATGTAATGACCATGTGATGAATGAATCATGATCCCTTAGGATGGAGGCTAGCTAGGCGACCATCCGTCATCATTTTCTCCCATCCAGGGAGGCGCCGCCGGCCCTTGGCCTATTTTAGCGACTCGGCTACACCAAAGGGGGACAATTGGTCTGCTTATTCCTTTAAGGTGAACCTTATGCATTGTGCACATGAATTTCTCCATGACATGCTAGCATGATTTTTCACACATAATATCATAGAACAACAATTTTCATAAATCATAAAGCAGTTATATAAATCAATTTGAAATGCATAGTGAATTAAGGAATAGCCATCCTTAAAAATTTAGCAATAAATTTCAAATAACATTTGCTAAATCAAGGAAAGCAATTAAAACATCAATTACTATTATTTTAAAGAAATTTTAATAAATAGAAATTCATTTAGAAAATTTGCTTGCTTATCTTGTTTGTGAGAGCTTCCCGGATCAACCTTTTCCTTTCCTTTGCCTATGACAGAATAACATAATATCCATGTAAATTCTATTTGCTTGCATTTATTTAGTTTTCCAACCCATTTCCATAAATATTCATAACCCGTTTAATCTCCAAGTCGGGTGTGCTTACCTTACACTTACGTATCTCAATTATTCATTATGCCTCATATTTAATTCCCATATATTAATCTCAAATTTTGAGATTAAATCAGCAATGCATTTCACTTTTTTCCATCATATTTTAACATATTTTTGTATTTTAATATTTTACATAATGCATTTTGTTGGGTCCCGAATTGATGGCAAAACCCAAGAGGGGAGGGGTGAATTGGGTTCTTAAAAATTTACAACTTAACAAAAACTTTACCCCGGATTAATCTAGTCCCCTTGAATGAAGAAACAGAATGGAAAGCAAAGTAATGTAGAGTGCAGAAATAAAAACAAGTAGACAAGAATTTTTATAGTGGTTCGGGCAACTTCCCTACTCCACTCTTCCAAGCTCACACACCTTGTGACTTGGGTTCCACTATTGTATTCTCTCAATACAATTAGAGCCTCTTGCTCTCTTCTAGATTCTAGCTCTAGGGGCATCAACAACTAGAGCCTCTTGCTCTCTTCTAGATTCTAGCTCTAGGGGGCATTAACAACTAGCACAAGTAGGTGATGAGTCACACTCCAATCACACACTACTTTGCTATCACTTGATCTTAGCTACCAAAGCTAAATCAAGTTCAATACAAACAAATAATCAATGAAAGAAATCTACACTTTACAGATGTGTAGAAACAGTTTGGCGCAGAGAAGAACTTGTGGTAGGCTTTGAAGAATCTGAAGTGAAGCTCTTGCAGTTTTGAAGTGTAGTTCTTCCTCTCTTGATTGGCTTGATCACTTTAATGCTCTTGTAGATAGGAGTTATGCTCACTTAATGTTTTCCAACTACTTCCCTCGTCTACAATAACTCCCTTTTATAATTTTGGAGGGAATCCGAACGTTAGAGGGTTGGTGGCGCGCATTTAATGCGCCAACGTTCGAATAAAATCCGACCGTTGCGACCCAAGTCGCATGTGGAGTCGACTTCGGATGCGACTTCGCCCAAGTCGCAGATGGAGTCGACTTCGGGTGCGACTTCGCCTCTCTGTCGCAACTTCAAGTTCCTGTCAGGGTCGACTTGGGTTCTCGACTTGACCCAAGTCGCAGGTGGAGTCGACTTCGGCTTCGACTTCACCTTGTCAGATGGCTTCACGAACTTGGAACTTGGAAATCGTTTTCTTCATTTTCCTTTTGGATTAATGTCTTCTCTTCTGCTTGCTTAGCTTCAATCTTAGTTTAGCTTGAATCATTGAAGAGCTTTCTTGCTTTGGAGTTTGTTCTTGAAGACTTGACTGTTTGAAGCATGCTTGATGTCTTTGCCTTTGATTTGTTCTAGATCTTGAATCCTTGAACTTTGATAGGCTTGTTTTGATCTTGATCATGCTTGAAGCTCTTAAGCCTAGAGTGAAGAAGTCCTTTGAATGATTTGGAACCTTTGGAAGCTTTGACTTTGATTCATCTTGAACTTTGCAACTTATTTGGATTTTCTCTAAACTTGATTTGATCTTGGTTTGCATTTAAACTTGAAACCAAGCTTTGAACTTGCATCTTTGATCATGGAAAGAAGCTAGCTTTCCCATCCTTGAGCCTTGAATTCTTCAAGTCGCACTTCGGGGTCGACTTCGTTCGCAACTTCACCCAAGTCGCACATGAAGTCGACTTGGCCTGCGACTTGGCAGCTCCGTGTCCCAATTTTCAACTCTGGAAGAAATTGCACGACTGAAGTCGATAGCGAGGTCGACTTCGTCTGCGACTTGGCTACCCAAGTCGCATGTGGAGTCGACTTGACCCGCGACTTCGCTTGGTCTTCTTCCCATTTCAGCTCTGGACGTTCTGCATGTTTGAAGTCGATCTTGGAGTCGACTTGGGGATCGACTTGGCCTTCCTAACTTGATTTTCTTCAAATGTATATTCCTTAAATATTTCACAAACTTGTTAGTAGCCAAGACATACTCAAATTGATTTGTTAATCATCAAAATATGGATTTAGCTATATTTCCAACACATTTATCATCTTATCATGTGCACTAATTCACATATGTACATCTAACAACGTCTAATTCATATATTTCTTAAAATTTTTCAAATTGCAAACTTGTCCTCTAATTCAGAAATTTTATAAACTTCATTTAATACTTATTTAGTGCATTTTTATGAATTTTTAATCCACAATTTTCAAAGTTCCAAAAACAGCAACTTTGAAATCCGATTTCTACACTTTAAACGTCTCTTTTGATACTCCAACTTAAACAGATTTTTATCTAATTGATTCCACCAATTTATTCCAATTTTCTTACCCTAAATTCAATGTATTTTCACATATTTAAAATATATATATAAGTTATTTGCAAAACAGCAACATTTTATACATGTATGGGGTACCCGTTTACACCATTTGAACGTCCACTTCACACTCCCTTCAAAATCCGAATTTGGACAGTTCATACAAGGTCCCCTTTCACATCCAAAGTGTCCTATATTCAGCGTATTTTACCCTACAATTCACCCACAATTTATTTGAATCATTTCATATATCATTCTCAACATTTAAACGTGAATTTCGGGCATTAGAAGAAACCCTAACTAACTTATCTTCTACATGTCATAATTCATGCTAAATTTCATATACATTCAACATCAAATCATGAATTATCATGTGATTACATCCACAAAATAAAACAGCAACTTAAAACAACATTTCAGCATGTTTAAGCTAGTGTAGAAGCTCATACATCACACTAAACATTCTCTACTCACATCTAACTCTTAATTACACTTCTTGCAAATAATTTTCCATTAAATATCCCAATTAAAATCATCATCAATCCTTATTAAAAGAATCATTATGAAACATATTCATATCTCATAAATTAAGTTAGAAAAACTAAATTAAAATCACTCAACTAAAGTTATATACTTACTTGTATTAAGTGCCACTTAACTTCCACTTCTCAAGCAAGCTTCCTCCACTTAACTCCTCATTTTCTTTCCTTTTTCTTCTCTTATTTTTGGGTTTGAAAATGATGAGAGAGGGGCGTGAGCTGCTGCTGGAATGAAGGATCAAAATATAGAAATTTTCTAAGTCCTCTTGATATGCATGGACGTCCCTTGCTTTTTATGCAATTAGCCGGAAATTTCCAGCTAGTGGACCCCACATGGCACCTCATCTATGCTAATTCCAATGCAATTCTACCCCCTTAGCTGAAATGGCAACTTGTGGGCCATTTAAATTAATTTTTTCTTAATTAAAAATTCACTAATTATCCATTGCATTAAACCATCTCAAATCTGTCCACCAGATCACGTCCACAATCAACTGCTATTTTCCAATTTTTTCAACGAATTTTGCAGCTTTTAAATGCAAATTTATATTCCCTATTACCTAGGCTAATTATCTATGCATTTTTCTATTTTTTAAAAATTAAAAAAAATCACATTTTGGCCACTTGAACGATCACACTTTTTTGCTCCATTTTCTGATGCCTATGCACGTCCTTGTTTTGCAGCACTTATCTTATCACTATTAATTTTTTTGTAGCTTTATTTAATTAATAATTTAATTACCTAGTAGTGTAGGGCATTTAGGGTCATTTTAGCTTAATTAAAAAATTATAAATATGCATAGAGCTGCCAAATCGTCCACATCATCAATGGAATATGTTGCTGTCCATTTTCCTTTTCCCATTCAACGGTCTAGATCAGTACCTGTTAAATTCGATTTTTTCACTTTAATTTAATGCAAAATTATTCTCATTAATTCATAGTTGACTTTAGGTATTTATTTTATTAAAAAATATTTCATCAAATGCAATTATATGGTTGTTTGCACGTTCTTGGCTGCCACCTACTCCATGCTCCTTTTGAACCATTTAATTGTGCATTTAAGTAAGAGATAATTGCAGGAATTTTCTCATTTTTAGAAATTCATAAAATACCCTACAAATTATTCCCTCTTGACACCTCAAATTTGTCTTTATTTATTTGATTATTCTATATATTTTTAACATAAATGCTATTCACTTTTTGGTTTGAAAAGTCAAAATCTCTAATCAAAATTTCATGCAAGCTTAATCCCTTAATCATTTGCATGATCAAATCCTTCCAAAACCTTGATTTCATAATTTTATCCGTTCATTTCAAATTTCATCTTAATTTTCATCAAAATTTTCATAATTTAATTTTCCCATATGATTAAGCACAAAATTATGTGCTTCCCCCTCAATTTTCATCTTAATCCGTCGTACGGTCGTCAAGTTATGAATTTTTTCAATATTTACTCAACTTGGCTCTATAATTAGCCTCCAAATCTCCATTAATCACCTCATCGAATTTAATTAAATTTTTCATGACATGTTAATATTTATCCATCCTCGTTATGATATTTCAATCATATTAAACCACATTGTCTTCAATTAGTAAATTTAAACAACATTCACACAAATTACCTAACTGTAAAAATCTTAAAAATTGCAAATACTTCAATTATGAATACAGTATTCATACATAAATCATTTAATAGCATTTACATGATTTCTACTCGAATTAGGGTTTCACAACGGGGTTGGGTTCTCCAAAAAATTTAGGAGGCTGTTATGAAATGAATGCATTTATTGCCCTCCTGTCCACTTCCATTAATTGATTGTCATCCATTGTAGGTGCTGTAGGTGGAACTGGGTTAGCCATAGGAACGGGTCCTTCTTTTTCAACACTTTCTATCTGAGCCTGTTGGGTCCTTTCCCACAAGCCTTGTATTATATCTGTGGCTTGGGTTGCCTAATCATGCGTAGCCTATTGCATAGCTTCTTTTACTGTTGAAGCTATGCTTTCCTCAATCAAATGAGGTTGGCTTTGCTCTAGCTCTCTTATTGGTTCAGGGCTTCCATCTACCCTTCTTTGTTGGTTTCTTAGGTTTTGCCCTTGTGATGTAGGCCTACCTCTTTTTGGCCTGCTAGACTCACCAACTTCATGTTGGCTAGGAACTTCGGTAGCCACTTATTTTTTTTTATTCTTTCTAACCCTGGACCTTGTATCAACCATAGTGTTCTTTCTTTCAGAATATTCAAAAAGACAACTTTTATTCATGGTTAGGGTTAGGTCATGATAGACACAGTTCATCATCATATGGTTAATTTTTGCATAACCACATTATTCAATCATAATCATGTCATTTTCCATCATTCATCAATCATTCGCATGCATATTCACATGCATTCATTTCATGCATTCAAAAATCCTTAGATATAGTTATATCATCATAACTAATCATCTCTTGCTCATTATCAAAGCATCTCATTCATAAAACAAAGTCTTAGCATTTCAACATACCACATCGGACATATATACATGTCATATCACATACATATGTACATATCATAAATCATACCATAATTATACAATCATGTGTGTGTCACATATAAAACCATTATCAAAGTGTCATCAAACCATAATTATACAAACTTTTTCATAAAAGTTCATGTAATTCAAATCATCTTCTATCGGGACCCCTCTATTGAAAACATGTGTTGAAATCAATGACAAAATAAGCCAAGTCTATGTTTTGATGATTAACAAATCAATTTGAGTAAGTTTTGATTACTAACATGTTTGTGAGATGATTAAAGGATATAAAAATGAAAAAAATGAAGCATGACAGGATTTAAGATTCTGAGACATGAAGTTAAAGGATTTTATGCAAAGTGAATAAACTGAATTTCAAATTATATAAATCAAGGGAAGAACATTTAATTTGAAGAAATTCAAGTGACCAAAGCCATCTCCAAGAATTTCAAATTCAACTAGCAAGCTAAGGAAGTGAAGTCGCACCCGAAGTCGACTTCACCTGCGACTTGGGTCAAGTCCAGGACCAAGTCAACCTAGAATGGAACTTGAAGTACTCGCTGAAGGGTGAAGTTGCACCGAAGTCGACTCCACTTGCGACTTGGGCGAAGTCGCAGCCGAGGTCGACTCTACCTGCGACTTGGGTCGCAACGGTCGGAAATTTTTCGAATGTTGGCGCATTAAATGTGTGCCACCTACTTTCAAACGTTAGAATTCCTTCATCATGTATATAAGGAATTCAAGATGAACGTGGAGAGTAGCTGAAACCTCATTGATTGAGCATAACTCCAATTCCTAAGAGCTTTAAGTGATCAAGTCAATATCTAGAAGAAGAACTTTGCTTTCAAACTGGCAAGAGCTACTTCCTGAATCATTAAGTCTGCTTCACAAGTTCTTCTCCGCGCCAAATCTGCCTCTACACATCAGTAACGTGTAGAAACCTTCTTTAATTCCTTCTTATTGTATTGAACTTGATTTAGTGTTGGTGACTAAGATCAAGTGTAAGCAAAGTAGTGTGTGATTGGAGTAGAACTTGTCACCTACTTGTGTTGTGTGTTATTTATGCCCCCTAGAGCTGGAATCTAGAAGAGAGCAGAGGCTCTAGTTGTATTTATAAAATACATAGTGGAACCCAAGTCACAAGGGGTGTGAGCTTGGAAGAGTGGAGTAGGGAAGGTTGCCCAAACCACTATAAATCTTGTCCATTGATTTATTTATGCTCTTATTATCTCATTGCTTTCCTTTTGTTTCATTGAAGGGGACAGAATTAATTCGGGGTAAAATTTCTGTTTAAAGTGAAAATTTTTAAATACCCAATTCACCCCTCCCCTTTTGGGTAATCGCCAAAAACTCAGGACCAACACCCTCCTTATGTAACGCCTATGACTTGGCGGAACCTGAGTGGGTTCATCGGTAACTATCACTACCATGCTGGGACATCATACTCCCCACTGTCAGAACTATCACTATCATTATCCTGCCCATCAACTTCCTCCTCATCATTCTCACCCTCCTCCTCCTGTATCTCAGGAGCAAGGTACTCCATCGGGTCATCATCGTCATTATCACTAGCATTATTGTTTTCATTACCTACCTTAAGGCGGATAGATTCCCCATCTTGCCCTGCTATGTGAATAATAACTTCATTAAGACCTGGAGCGGTGGGTGTTTCTAAAATTCCCTGGGCTCGACATTCCTCTATCGCAAGCGCTACCTCTTTTTCCCTCTGATTGATCCTCTCCCAACTCACCTCGTGCCTGAGCGCACTAGTCCGAATTCAAACCTTTACCATGGACCATCATCAGGGGGTATGGGTGCTGGAATCTGATCCCAAAATTTCTGAAGATCCTGAGGGTACATCAAATTTGATGGAACAGGTAGGTCTATTTTGTAAGACGTTGTACTATTCTCAATCTTAGGAATACGACTCGTAGACCCTTTTACATTTGCCTTCTGAGGATAAGGATTAACAACATAATCTCCTTGAATCTGAGTCGAAGGTAGCCTAGGAGGAAAACCAGGAGGTACTGATGGGAAACACATAGAATTCCACCATCTATTGACATTTTCATCTATCATTCTTTTCCGCGCTTCTTCCTCCTTCCTAAGCTCTTCTTCACTCATAACCTTTTTCCCTCGGTCAGCCATCTACAGTTCAAACATAGCAAGTTAGTTATAATCAAACACCATAATCCAATCGTCAAAGACAAATTATTATATAATGATTTGTCAAATCACATACTTATCATTTTGTCACACAGACATATGATCTAATTTCATAAACATGGCTATCATATCACATAGATATAGCTTATCATCCATTTATAGAGATTTCATCGCATCTCATAGCTATCATCTAAATCACATATCTTATCTCCTAAGCTCATAGAAAATTTATAGCTCAGAAAATTTTTCTCGCCATTTACCAATCCACGTACTGATACCAACCTCTGTGGCGCCCCAGCCCGAGCGTCACAATCTTTCTCTAAGATCAATCGATTGGTAAGCGTGATCAGGATTGTTACCCTGTCACTCAGCGAGTCCTTTGGATTTTATCCCATTTTATCTTAACTCCTTAGGAGTTTATATCATTTTATATATTCCCTTTGAAATATACACACATAATCTCATAACCTTCCATACTTAACCATTTCATAATGAAACATCCTCAATAATCGACCATAAATTTTTTTTGCTATTTATAGTTATAAACATCATATAGTCATAAGCATGACAAAATCCTTATACAACATTCAAACATCAATAAATATCATCAATATACAACCATACAAACTCATAGAGTTCTATCACGAGAACTTGGAGAAATTCAATTTTTCCTTGAATCTCCATCCGTGCTCCTTGCATGGTTCTCTCCTTCACCTTTCTTTAGGATTTGGAAAACAAAACTGTGAGTCGAAACTCAATAAGCAAGCTATAGGTTTTCAGGCAATTCATTTTTAAGGCAATTCATATAAATGCATTTCCCTCCATTCAATTCAAGACACTTACCAAGTGATCAGATACCAATGGAGTAGAAACCTTTTCACAAATCATTCATGGAAAGTTGCTTTATACCCACTCGAGGGTATATCTTTAAACATGCTTCTCATACCCATCCAGGGTATGTCATAAACAATGTGATGCATTATTTAAAATCATGACATTCCTTTGGATAGAAGCTAGCTAGGCAACCATCCTCTTTCATCCTCTCTCCCATTCCAGGGAGGCGCCGCCGGGCCTCAACCACTTTAGCGACTTGGCCGCACCAAAGGGGGACATTCGGTCCTCTTACACCTTTGAGGTGGACATCATGCTTTTGTGCACATGATTCTTTCATAAACATGATTTGACATGCTAGCATGATTTTTCATTCATAAATCATGAATTCATCATTTATCACAAGTACTTGAAAAGCAGTAAGCAATTCATTTATTTCAATAGAAATAACATTTCAACACTCATTTAGACAAGGAATGGCCATCCTTAAACAATTTATAAAGAATCGAAATCATTTGTTTGCTAACTCATATAAACAGTTAGAGCATCATTGATAAGCATTTTATCACATTTGATAAAACAAAGCATTTTGGAAAACTGCATGCTTGCCTTTCTTTCTTAGCTTTCCTCCGCGTTAACTTCTTTTCCCTTGCCTATACATAAACATAGCATTACTTTTATAACAAGCCATTTGCTTGCATTCACTTAGTTTTCCAATCTCATAATTCATATCATTCATAATCAACTTGGATTTTCACGTCGATCATACATACAAGACAGGCACTTATGCAATCATAGCATTCATTCCCTACTTTCCATAATGTGTTTTAATCTCATATTTAGGGTAAACACATAGCATACATTCATATCTTAACATATGGGGATTTATATCTCCCATTAACCATTTTTCATGCATTTTTCATTTTTCCTTCAGTGCTTATTCTAAGCATATAAATGACGTTTTAAGCTTCATAAATAAATCTCAAACATTGAGATAATTACTCCTTAATCATACAACAACTTCATCATGCATGTTATCACATTTTCATGCATATTTTGCATTTTAGAAAATTCACATAAGTCACATATCAACCATACACACATATGTTTCACATATATTCAACATACAACACATATTATGTGTTTCTTAAATTTTCTTAACACAACAACTTCTACTCCTTTTTATCATCATTAAACACCTTAATTAACATATAATTTAGGGTTTAATTTCAGATTTTTAATCCCTTTATCACTGATTTCCAAAACAGCCATGTTAAGACACGTTTCATCATTTCAACGCCCCATTCATGACTTAAATCATAACAGATTTTTAAGTCATAATTTCCAGCAACTAATCATGCTTTTCTTAACCCAAATTTATGGTAGTATCACATATTTAAAATCCAAAATTTGTTGGTTTCCATAACATCAATATATTCATGCATATAGGGTATCCTTTTGACCCGTTTTGACGTGTCCAAACTTATGACCATAAAATCAGATTTAGGGCTAATCGTTTTAAACCCTTTTGGACACTCAAAGTACCTTAAAAATAGGGTATTTTACCATCCATAACATTCATAAATCATTTCATTACAATCAGCGACTAAAATCATATGAAAATCATCCATTTTGGCCCCCTTTTGGACGTCCCTCAAGCGTACCCTAAAAAATCAGATTTTGGGCAAATTAATCCAGCCCACTTTAGCCATCCAAAGAGTCCTTAATTTAGGGTACTTTACCCTAAAATTCATCCATAAGCACTTCCTTTTATCATTTTTAACCCAAAAATGGAGAAATTGGATCATTTCTTGAAACTTAGGGTTTCATATTTGCTTAAATCATCAACCAATGCTTAAATGATCATATTGATAACTCGTAAAAATACGAGTTATCATGGCCCATTTCAGATGTTATTTGTGCGTTAGTCCAAGAGATTAGGCTTAGTCTACATTCATTTAGCTTAATTTTCACTCGCTTTGCATTTTAGGAGCATTATTTAGTTTTTGTGCATTTTCAGCAGTAATTAAGCATTTTTAGTCCATTTACTTAGTTTTTCCATCTTTTGCAGGAAGGACGGGACATATGAAGGCATGTGGGCGAGTGGAATGCAGATCGAGACCAAGTCAAGAGGTAGGTGGATGGCGCCTAGGCGCCAACCATTGGCGCCCAAGCAGCACCCTACGTGCCCTCGCCTTGACTTCAGCATAATTCAGCAAACACATGGCTTCCAGTGCGTTGGCGCCACCCTAACAACATGCAGATCAGCCTAGCAGGGTTTTTGAAGTCACAAGTCACAACTACTTCTAGGGAGTTGGCACCTAGGCGCCAAGGCATGAATTCCTAGGGTTTGCAGAAAAATTCCAAGTTGCCCAGCACGTAGAGAGTTGGCGCCTAGGCACCAATATGCATCCGTATGCTCAATTTTCAGTGCGTAGGCTATGCAATTGGACTCTATAAATAGATCTTAGGGGTTCGCGCACGAGGAGAAGGAGAGAGAGCCTAAAAAAGAACTACAGAGCAAGAGAAAGAGGAAATCGCGATCAAAGCACAGACTGAAGAGGGAATTCAACTCCGTTGGTGGAAGCCGCTGGAAAACCAGTTTTCTCTTATTCTTTCTATTTTTCTTTCTCTACTTTCATGGATGCTTTTAATATGGATGTAATAGATGTTGTGATCATGTCTATGAACTAAACCTCCATTAATGCACTTGGGCTAGTAAATCCATATACAATACAATTAAAAAGAACCAATGCGATATAGTTTAGACTCAAGGATTCCGAGCTATCTATCTGCCATCCCTGATTATTAAACTCGTTTTTAGTATCCCCGCAGTTCTATGAACTCTACTCTGATTTCTTATTGCAGTGTTAGCTTTAGTTAAATTCATAAATTCAAAATTTTCTACCCACTGAAAGCAACTAAACTAATTAATAATTTTGGTTAATAATTCTTCGTGGGAACGATACTCTACTCACTCTTTATTACTTGACACAACACGTATACTTGCGTAAATAGCGAGCATTTTAATTGACATATACGCAGCTCGTCAAGTTTTTGGTGCCGCTGCCGGGGAATTTTTTAGCTAATTATTTTTAGTTTTATTGCTTTCTTGTATAATTTTGTAGAATAGTTTATTTTCATAATTTATTTTAACTTAGAATTTTTTTGCTAGTTCAATTTAATTGGTTTTTGCAAATTTATCTCATATTGCATGTGCCGAGGCAAAGCCGGAAAGGAGATTGTTATTCATTTTGATCCGGAACCCGAACGAACTTATTTGAGAAGGTGTCGTAAGAGCAGGGAAGCTAAGAACCAACAACATAATATGAAGCGCATCGAGGACCAGGACGAGAATGTTCATGCAAACCAACAGGGAAACCAAAGGAGGGAGGTTCCAATTCATCCACCTCAAGATGATTTGGACCAACCCATTTGGGATCTCATTGCGCTGGGCCAGAACGCAGTTCAGACTAGCATCCCACCTCCTCCTATCGACACCAACAATTTCGAAATCAAGCCCGTGATTTTCCAGATGCTCCAGTCCATTGGGCAGTTCGGAGGGCTCGCATTTGAAGACTCACACCGCCATCTGCGAAATTTCTTGCAGATTATGAACACGTTCAAGTAGAACGGAGTTTTCGACGAGGCAATGCGGCTTCGGACTTTTCCATTTTCTCTGCGGGATAGAGCTTCGAAGTGGCTAGACTCTTTGCCCCCAAACTCTGTCAACACATGGAACGACTTGGCTCAAAAATTTCTGGAGAAATATTTCCCACCTGCCAAGTTAGCCAAGCTGAGGATGGACATAGTCTCGTTCAAGCAACACAGAGAGGAGACCTTATCAGAGGCATGGGATCGCTTCAAAGACCTTCTCTGAAAATGCCCGCACAATGGAATTCAGTTGTGGGTTCAGATATAAATTTTTTATAACGGTCTCTAGGATTCTACCCGTCACATGGTGGATTCTTCGTCAAACGGTTCTCTGCTGAGGAAAAGCTATCAAGAATCGTATGCCCAGGCCCAATACTTACCAACTGCCATCGGATAGGAGCCGAAGTGGGGTCTACTCCAACTGGACGCAGTTTCATCAATTAAGGCCCATATCGACAATTTATCTCGATAGATTCAGAACTTGTCCAGGCCAGCCAACGTCAGTGAGCTAGGGGCGTCTACACCACAGCAGTCGACAGCAGCAGATATTTGCACGTGGTGTGGCGAATTCGGCCATCCCAGTGATGAATGTGCCTCCAATCCGGATTCCATTAATTACGTGAGAAATTTTCAGAGAAATCCAGCAAATTAGTATGAAAACAGCTACAACCCAGGCTGGAGAAATCATCCTAACTTTTCATGAAACAATCAGACGAGGCCGAATCAGCCACCCAGATTCTCGTAGCAGCCCCCGTAGCAACAGCCAGCAAGACCAATGCAATTCAACCAACCGCCATGAGAAGAGAAGAAATCTGATATGGAAAACCTCTTTATGCAATTTATGCAATCCCAGATCACGACAAACAGAAACTTGGAAGCACAGATAGGTCAACTGACCTCAGCTTTGAATAACCAGCCTCATGGTTCGTTGCCAAGCAACACCAAGCAAAACCTGAAAGGAAAGGGCAAGGAATAGGTCCAAGCAGTCACACTGCGTAGTGGAAAGCAGTTACCCGATGCAATTCCACCAGAATCGATAACTGAGCCCACGAATCCTCTAATTCAGTAGTCATAGGAGCCAGAAGAACCAAATACTACCCAGAAACAACCGGACGCTGAAATTGCCACAAATCAAAGGCCGCCTCCTCCATTACCTCAAAGATTCGCAAAGACTAAAAAGGAGGGCCAAATCAAGAAATTTCTAGAGGTATTGAAGTAGCTACACATCAATATACCTCTCGTCGAATCCTTGGAACAGATGCCTAGCTATGCTAAATTTATGAAAGATGTGCTATCAAAGAAAAGGCGGTTGACGAAATTCGAGACGGTGGCATTAATAGAGGAAACCAGCACGATGGTGCAAAGGAAGTTGCCTCCTAAACTCAAGGACCTAGGAAGTTTCACCATCCCGTGCATAATTGGAAACCAATACTTCGGGAGAGCCCTATGCGACTTGGGAGCTAGCATTAATCTCATGCCCAAGTAAATTTTTAGAAAATTAGGCATCGGGGAAGCTCGACCTACTATTGTCATGTTGCAACTGGCAGACCAGTCTACGACATATCCGGAAAGTATCATTGAGGATGTCCTTGTCAAGGTGAACAAGTTCATCTTTCCTGCTGATTTTATTATCCTGGATTATGAAGAAATTGAGATGTTCCAATCATTCTAGGTCGACCCTTCCTCGCAACGGGTAAGTCATCATCGATGTACAGGCTGGAGAGCTAACCATGCGGGTTCAGAGTGAACACGTTACTTTTAGCGTGTTCAAGGTGATGCAGTTACCAAATGATCCAGATGAATGTGTAATGATCGACATGGTGGAGTCTGCAGTTCAACCTGAATTCCAAATCTCAGCTTTCAAGGACATCGTCGATGCATCGCTAGTTGGGGAAGTCAGTGAATCTGACGAAGATTTGGCAGAAATGATACACTATCTGTAGCAACCTCCAACATTCCCATGATACGCGCAGAAATTCGAATTGCTGGAGCTCAAGCCGGAATCTTTTAAACAGTTGAAGCCGTCGATCGAAGAGCCGCCTATTCTAGAGCTAAAACCCTTGCCAAAACATCTCAGATATGCCTATTTGGGAGCAGAATCTTCACTCCCGGTGATTATTTCTTCTGCATTGGATCCCGTGCAGGAAGAAAAACTGCTGAGAGTGCTCGGAGATCACAAAAAGGTCATAGGATGGACCATAGCAGACATCAGAGGCATACCCTATCTCCGATGAGGTGGTCAAAAAGGAGATCATCAAATGGCTAGCTGCAGGCGTGATATACCCTATCTCCGACAGTTCTTGGGTCAACCCAGTGCAGTGCGTCCCAAAGAAATGTGGTATGATGGTCGTTTCCAATGAAAAGAATGAGCTGATTCCAATCAGGACAGTTACTGGTTGGCGAGTTTGCATGAACTACCGTAAGCTAAATAAAGCCACTTGAAAGGATCATTTCTCGCTCCCATTCATTGATCAGATGCTGGACAGGTTAGCAGGACGTGAATTCTATTGCTTTCTGGATGGCTATTTAGGTTATCATCAGATTATGATAGCACCGGAGGACCAAGAAAAAAACTACGTTCACATGTCCTTATGGCACGTTCGCATTCAGGCGAATGTCGTTTGGCCTATGCAATGCTCTAGGCACATTTCAGCATTGTATGATGGCCATTTTCACTGACATGGTGGAGGATTTTCTTGAGGTATTCATGGACGATTTCTCGGTATTCAGAAATTCCTATGACAAGTGCTTGACCAACTTATCGAAGATACTCCAGCGTTGCGAGGATATGAACCTGGTTCTCAACTGGGAAAAGTGTCATTTTATGGTGCAGGAGGGCATTATACTTGGTCACAGGGTCTCTCAACAAGGAATTGAAGTGGACAAAGCTAAAATCGAGACGATCAAGAAATTGCCTCCACCCACCTCAGTTAAAGGCATTCACAGTTTTCTGGGACATGCGGGGTTCTATAGGCGATTCATAAAAGACTTCTCAAAGATAGCCAAGTCGCTATGTTCGTTGCTTGAGAAAGATGCACCATTCGAATTCACCAACGAATGCATGGAGGCATTCCAGGAGCTAAAAAAGAAATTGGTATCTGCGCCAATTATTATTTCTCCGGAATGGAACTTCTCATTCAAATTGATGTGCGATGCGAGCGACTACGCGGTAGGAGCGGTACTAGAACAGTTAAAGAACAAGGTTTTTCACTCCATCTACTACGCTAGAAAAACCTTGAACGAGGCACAAATGAATTATACTACGACCAAAAAGGAACTGCTAGCAGTGGTATTTGCATTCGACAAATTCAAAGCTTATCTGGTGGGCACCAAAGTGATCGTTTACACAGACCATTCAGCCATGAAATATTTGATCAAGAAAAAGGATGCAAAACCACGCTTGATTCGGTGGGTCTTACTGCTATAGGAGTTCGACCTCGAAATGAAATACCGGAAGGGAGCTGAAAATCAGGTCGCTGACCATTTATCCCGCCTTGAAGAATCCCAGTTAAGCCACGATACGGAGCAAATTCGGGAAGTGTTCACGAATGAGCAGCTATTCTCTATCTCCCCAGGCAGTCCACCATGGTATACAGACTTCGTCAATTACATCGTCAGTGGAATGTTGCCTGCGGAGTTGAATTCACACCAAAGGAAGAAGTTCTCCATGATGTTAAATTCTATTTCTGGGATGACCCATATCTGTTCAAGCAATGCCCAGACCATTTATATCGAAGATGTATTCCAGAGTGTGAATAAAAATCAATAGTGCAAAGCTGCCATTCATCTTTGTATGGGGGCCACTTTCAAGGAGACAAGACTGCGGTAAAAATATTTCAATTGGGATTCTACTGGCCATCTCTATTTAAAGACACCCATTTTTATGCCAAAAGGTGTGATCAATGCTAACGGACAGGTAATATTTCCAAAAGGCACGAAATGCCTCTCACTAATATCATTGAGGTATAAATATTTGATGTTTGGGGTATCGACTTCATGGGCCCATTCATTCCCTCCTTTGGAAACCACTACATTCTAGTTGTTGTTGATTTTGTTTCCAAATGGGTAGAACCAATTCCTACTCAAGCGGGCGACGGCAAAACAGTTCTCAAATTCATCAAGAAGAACATCTTCACCCATTTCGGCACGCCTCGGGTGATTATTAGTGATGGAGGATCCCATTTCTGCAGCCGGCAGTTCTTGGAAATTTTGCTCAAATATGGCGTATGCCACAGAGTGACGACAGCTTATCATCCACAAGCTAATGGATAGGTCGAGTTGGCCAACAGGGAATTAAAGCAAATTCTGGATAAAACGATCGGGTCATCTAGCAAAGACTGGTCCGTCAAACTAGACATGCATTATGGGCATATCGAATTGCTTATTAAACTTAGTTTGGAATGTCTCCCTACCAACCGGTTTATGGAAAAGCCTGTAATTTGCCGCTGGAGTTGGAGCACAATGCGTATTGGGCGATTAAAAAACTAAACCTGGACATGCAACAAGCAGGGGAAAGTCGATTACTGCAACTCAATGAGTTGGACGAATTCTAGATGCAAGCCTATGAAAGTGCCAAGATCTATAAAGAAAATGTGAAGAAATGGCATGATAAAAAGATTCTATCATGAAAATTCGATCCAGATCAGAGACTTTTTCTTTTCAATTCAAGATTAAAATTATTTCCAGGAAAATTCAAATCCAGATGGACGGGTCCGTTCGTGGTGATAAAGGCGACTGAGCATGGGGCAGTGGAGATATTCAACGAAGTGTCCTGCAATAGTTCTGTCGTGAATGGGCAACGTCTTAAGCATTATAAGGGAGATGATTTTCAGCATTACAAGGAGGTGGTGGAACTAAAAGAAAATTAAACAGTGGGAACGTCGGGCGGAGGACGTTAAACTTAGCACTGGATGGGAGGCAACCCATCACTCATTTTCATTTTGATTTATGTCTTTGTCTTTGTTCTTGTTTTTATTATTAGGAAGAAGATTTGGAGCTGAGTTTCAAAGAGATCATGATCAAAACCTGTTTCAGGCAGCCATCCCATCCCCAGCCCGTCGATAGCGAGGACGTGGACGCCACGGAGTCCGATTCTTGAGGGAGTCCCGGTCCTTTCATTTTGTTTTTATTTTTATTTTTCATTGTATTTCCTTTACTAGGTCATTTTAGGTCATCATGCATTGAGGACAATGCATCTCCCAAGTTTGGGGGGTGTACAATTCTCAACCATAGGTCAGTTTTTCATGTTTTATTTTAGTTTTTCACGTTTTATTTTATTTGCATGTTATGTCAATTCCAGCTAATGAAAGTTATCTTTGTTCAATCCATCTTATTGAAAATGTGCAGGGTTGTGATTAATATTGACTTAAAATTGAATTCATGAAAGAATGAGCAATTCAGATTAAAAACCAAGTATAAAAGCAAGTTGAAATTGACATGTGAAAGAACTAAAAGGAATTTCATAATACATTGTTCTAATTCAATTACAGGTATATCTGTGTGGCGCCCCGAACCGAGTTGCCTAGAAGCCTTACTCCGGGATCGTTTTGATTGGTAAACGTGACTCAGGATTGTTGCCCTGATCACACGGCAGGATTTTTTTTTTTTTTCATCAATACATGGAAAATTCCCATCATTCATCCAATTTGAAATATATTTCACATAACACAATTATGATAAAAAACTATTCCATAAACATTTTCATTGGAATAAAAATATTTCCTTTTCATCTCAAAATTATCATCGTTGACTTTACATAAAGTTTACATAAACATCATTTATATCAAAAACAACATAACACTTGGCATGCTGCCTTCATCATCATTTCCTGTCTGTTGTTGAAAAAGCATGGGTGAGTAATGATACTCAGTAAGCAAGCTATACATAATTTTTCAATCATTTTCATGCATTTCATAAAATGCAAATGCAATGCATACATAGCATTCATGACATTCCTTTGGTTGCAACACTAGCTAGGCGCCCATCCCATACATGCTCCCATTTCAGGGAGGTCGCCACCGGCCTGGGCCTATTAAGCGACTTGGCAATAGCGAGGGGGACATCCGGTCCGCTTACTACCTCGACTAAGGCCTATTCCTCGTGCACATGCTCATTCTCATACACATGCCGGCATGATATTTGCAAATCATAAACAATTTCATAAAAAGAATTTAATAAACAATTTCACAAAATGAACTTCAGTTCATGTAAAGCAGTTATAGGTATGGCCAACCTTAAATAAATTTCATAAAGCAACTTGCAAACAATTTAAAGCATTTTGGAAATAATTTGCAAAACATATAACTTGCTTACCTTCTTAGGAGGTGTCTTCGACCTTCTCTTTTCCTTTTCCTATTCAAGGACAAAGGATATTTCATTTCCTCTATTTAAGCTGCTTCCCATGTATGCTTTATAATATTTGGGCATTATTTCTTTACATAGATATTTTTGTCCATAAATTCTTCAAAAATTCCATACTTATATTCAAATATTAATTTCTAAATTTTCTCCAAAATCACGCTGTTCACTGTATTAGATCACTGTTCATCCGTGGTTACTGTTCACAGCAACGTGGTTACTGTTCATGGGTTTCAAAAATTGATATTTTTTCCAAAAATAAAAAATACCATGACATACCTTATGCCTAGTATATCATTGGGCATTTCTTATATTTTGAATTTATCATCATTTACTTGCCCAAAAAAATCATTTTCTCCATATACTAAAAATCATCATAAATTCACTTAAGCATAATCCTTAATTCCAAAAATCATGAAATTAATATATCATTATTACAACATCATATTTATCATAATCATACATCCCAAATCATCACTTATCAATTTTGGAGCATTATTTTCACATATCATATGCTATCTTCCCAAATACCCTATCTTCGCTCCAAATTTTTGATGTTATGGCATAATTCCATTTAAACATTATATCTATACTTATTTTCTCATGCTTAGGCATTATCTAAGCATGTTTTTACCATAATTAACATCCAAAAGAAATTTGGGTAGAAATCACTTACCCGAAGTGGAGATACGCCTCTTTTTCTCGCACTTTCTCTCTCCAACCTTCTATTCTTCAAGGATAAAAAGTGTGAGGATGGGAAACGAAGTTGCTCAAGTGATTTTTGAGCTGGGATAGCTGTGAATTTCGTTCTTGGGCTGCTCCTCTATTTATAGGGGTCCATTTTTTCATTATTTGCAATTTACCCCCTCTAGCTTAGGGTGTAAAATGGAAAATGTGTTTTTTTCTAATTTCCAAAGGTGCCTTGAGCCAAGATCAGCCACCCTAGGCCTGCTCCAGCCCCCCTATAGCAGCCCTAATTTTCTACCTATTTTTTGATTTTTTAAAATTAATTAAATTAAGCTAAATTAATCCTAGCCCTTGATTTATGATTTGGATGAATTTGGACCATTGATTTGGTCATGGTACTCCCCCTGCACGACCTGACATGTTGCTGCATTGCATTTAATTTTTTTTATTTATTTATTAAAAAGTCAAAAGTAGCTTTAATTAAAAGTTAAGCTACTTTTTCAATCTCTAAATGACGCTTCATCTTGACCTTTGATTTATGATTTTCATCACATCTTAATCCATTCATCATGTTCATCATGAATTTTTAACCATCCATAAAAATTTTCATCGAATTCCGACGCCGGGATTGCAATTTATGAATTTTTTTCTATTTTTCCACAAAAATCCAAACTTGGAATAAAATATCCAAAAGAATTGCTATTTTGTCTTGTAGTGATTAAATCTCTATTTTGTCTTTTTGTGATTAAGTTAATCCAAGTGATTAACTCTTAATCATACATCTTAACCCCTTATTTACTATTCACGTTTACTATTCACGTTGCATTCATGGGGTTAAATTTTCAACTGCATTATTACAACCTCAAATACACATGTCCATTCATAAATTTTTATTTATTTATAAAATAATCTTCAAAATTACAAATGTCGAAATGACGCATATATGGTCGAAATGACGCGTATACGGTCGGGGTTCCACAATTCTCCCCCCCTTACAATAGGTTTCGTCCCGAAACCTATCTTTCTTCGATTAATTGAGGGTACTTTCTTTCAACTTCTTCCCGTAACTCCCATGTGGCTTCGGATTCTGAATATCGATTCCATTGAACCTTTACATACTCAATTTCTCTGTTCCGAAGCTTCTTGATCTTGAAATCCAGTATCTTGATTGGTCTCTCCTCATAGTTCAAGTGTTCTTGTATTGGCAAATTTTCCTCTATCAACACATGGGTTGGATCTGAAACATATTTCCTAAGCATGGAGATGTGAAACACATTGTGGATGGCACTGAGGGCTGGTGGCAGAGCTATTTTATAGGCTAGATTGCCTATCTTTTCCAAAACTTGAAAGGGCCCAACATATCTCGGGTTTAATTTTCCCCTCTTTCCAAACCGGGTGACTCCTTTGAATGGTGTTACCTTAACGAATACGTGATCCCCAACTTGGATATTTAAATCCCTTCTTTTGCAATCGGTGTAACTCTTTTGCCTGCTCTGGGCTGTGAGTATATACTGGCGAATCACTTGAACTTTTTCCGCCATTCTTTTTGAGAGGTCTGGAGCCAATTTTCTTTCTCCCACTTCATCCCAGTTTAGAGGAGTTCTGCATTTTCGTCCATATAAAGCTTCAAATGGGGCCATTTGAATACTTGCTTGATAACTGTTGTTATAAGAAAATTCTGCCATAGCCAAATATTCATCCCATGATCCTCCAAATTCTACTGTGCACATCCTCAGCATATCCTCTACTATTTGATTTACCCTTTCTATCTGCCCATCAGTTTGAGGATGAAATGCTGTACTGAATTTCAGCTGTGTACCTAAGGTTTGATGTAAACTTTTCCAAAATCGAGATGTAAAACTGGAATCTCGATCAGAAACTATTGACTTAGGTACTCCATGCAGTCTCACTATCTCCTTATAATAAATTTTAGTCAGTCGCTCAACAGTAAAATTTTTCTTGATGGCTAGGAAATGAGCTACTTTTGATAATCTATCTACTATGACCCATATAGCATCATTTCCATTATGGGTTCTTGGCAACCCTTCAATAAAATCCATAGTAATATCATCCCATTTCCATTCTGGAATTTCTAGCGATTGTAATTTTCCAGGGGTTCTTTGATGATCAGCCTTAACCCTTTGACATGTTAGGCACTTAGCCACATATTCAGCAATTTCTCTCTTCATATTATTCCACCAATACATCTTTTTGATGTCTTGATACATCTTGGTGCTACCTGGATGCATTGAAAATGGAGAGAAATGTGCTTCTTTCAATATCTGTTCCTTTACTTCCTCTTGATCAGGTATACATAGGCGACCCCTGTATCTATACATCCCATGTTCATCTTGTATGTATTCACTGGGATTTTTCTTAATCATTTTCTCCACATAATTCTTGAAATCCCCATTTTCTTGTTGAGCCATTTTAATTTGCTCAAATAAATTTGACTGGATTTGTAATTGAGACAATCTAACTTGTACCCCAGGTGGGCTTACAATTAATTCTAATTGTCTCAATTCTTGTAATAGCCTTTCTTCCTTTGTGATGAGATGTGCTAAGCTAACATTTCTACTTAACGCATCGGCTACTACATTGGCTTTGCCTGGATGATATAAAATGTCAAGATCATAATCCTTGAGTAATTCGAGCCATCTCCTTTGCCTCATATTTAACTCCTTTTGAGTAAAAATATACTTGAGGCTCTTGTGATCAGTATAGACCTCACATTTAACTCCATATAAATAATGTCTCCATATTTTCAAGGCAAAGACTACTGCTGCCAATTCTAAATCATGGGTTGGATAGTTTACCTCATTTGGCTTGAGTTGCCGAGATGCGTATGATATAACTTTTCCATTTTGCATCAGTACACATCCTAATCCTTTCTTTGAGGCATCACTATAGATCACAAACCCTTCCTTTTCCGTAGGTAGTGTTAGAATTGGAGCTTTTACCAGTCTTTTCTTTAATTCCTGGAAGCTATTCTCACATTCCTGTGTCCATTCATACCTAACTCCTTTCCTTGTCAGCTTTGTGAGTGGAGCTGACAATTGTGAGAATCCTTCCACAAATCTTCTGTAGTAGCCAGCTAACCCTAGGAAACTTCTTATTTCCGTGATATTTGTTGGCTGTGGCCACTTTGTTATTGCCTCAATCTTTTGAGGATCTACTTGTATTCCCTTCTCGGATATAATGTGGCCGAGAAAGGCTACCTGTTTCAACCAAAACTCACATTTTTTTAATTTAGCATATAATTTCTCCCATCGAAGAATTTCCAACACTATCGTTAAATGCTTCTCATGTTCTTCTTCTGTCTTTGAATAAATTAATATATCATCAATGAATACCACCACAAATTGATCTAAAAATTCTCGAAAAATTCTGTTCATCATATCCATAAACACGGCTGGGGCATTCGTTAGTCCAAATGGCGTGACTAAGAATTCATAATGCCCATATCTTGTTCTGAATGCTGTTTTATGGATGTCCTTTGGACATATCCTCAATCGGTGGTAACCTGACTGTAAATCAATTTTTGAAAATGTAGAAGCTCCTTTTAACTGATCAAAAAGATCATCTATTCTTGGGAGTGGGTACTTATTTGTTACTGTTACTTTGTTCAATTCTCTGTAATCAATACAGAGTCTCAAACTCCCATCCTTTTTCCTTACAAATAATACTGGAGCTCCCCAAGGTGATGCACTGGGTCTAATAAACCCCTTTTCTAATAAATCTTGAATTTGTACTTTTAACTCAGCCAATTCGGCTGGTGCCATCCTATATGGGGCCTTAGATATTGGGGCTGTCCCTGGAATAATTTCTATTTCCATATCCATCTCCCTTTCCGGTGGTAAATTACATAGCTCTTTTGAAAAAATATCTAGAAATTCCTTTACCACTGGGATTTGTTCCATAGGTACCCCATCTCTTATTGTGTTTATAGAGACCAGATAAGTTGTACATTGTTGGCGCATCAGCTTAGCTGCTTTCATAGCTGATACCATCCTTATTGTGTTTTCTGGCTGTCTTATTTTACTGATCTCTATTTCATGTTTTGGTGCTTCAAATTGCACCTTTTTATTTCTACAATCAATTGTCGCACCCCATTGACTTAGCCAATCCATCCCTAATATGACATCAAACTCTGTCATGGGTAATAGGATGAGATCAGCTTCCAATATTTTTGTTTCTATCCTGATAGGACATGCTTTGCAGATTTGATTTATACTTGCCAATCTATACTGGGGATTCTACATGTATAGTACTACTAGTTTCCTCTACCCGAAGTGCGTGTGTGATTACAAATTGGTATGATATAAATGAATGCGTAGCTCCAGAATCAAATAAAGCTACTGCAGAATTTCCCAAAATGTAAATCATACCTGTAATCACTTTTTCCTCCATCTCTTGTGACTCCGTTCGGGTGAGGGCTTGGACACGCACTGGGTTGGTAGCAGTACTGGGTCGATTAGCGATGGCGGGGACTTTTTGCTTGGCCGGCCTCCCTTGAGCTTGTGCTCCTTGTGGCTTATTCGGACAATTGGGCGAAATGTGTCCGACCTGACCACAGTTGAAGCACTTTATTATCTTGGCTTCGTCGGTCCCGCAGTCCCGGGCCACATGACCCGTTTGGCCACATTTGTAGCATTTCCCCGTTCCCTGTAAACATTCGCCTGAGTGGCGCTTGTGGCAAGTTCTGCAAGTCGGGGCGCTCTTTGTCTGGTCACCGATTTTCTTTTTTTCGGCGAATCCCCTTTTCCCTTTATTAGCCTCACCTTCCTTGGAGGCTGTAAAGAATTGTTTTTGAGCTTGCCTAAGCTCCTGAGTCCTCATAGACTCCATCTCCAATGCCCTAGCCCTCTCATTGCTAGAGGCATAGTCCTTTATTAATAATGGGGCTAACCCCTCTCTTAGCTGGGGTCTCAATCCCCTCTGGAACCTTTGTGCCTTATTTTCCGGCACATTGGCGATCCACGACACATATCTTACCAAGGCATTGAACTTTGTGGCATACTCCGTAACCGTCATCCTACCTTGGTAAAGTTTCTCAAATTCTATCACCCTCTGGCTCTGCAGCCCTACAGGGAGATATTCTTTATTAAATTCCTCAAAAAACTCATGCCACGAGACTTGCTCTGGATGTGGCATAGTGACTATCAGCGTTTCCCACCATTCATAAGCATCTTTTATCAGTAGGTGAGTAGCGCACAGCACTTTCTTCTGATCATTGCAGAACGATATTCTAAATAATTTCTTAATTTCCGTAATCCATTGCTCTACAATGAGGGGGTCCGGTTCCCCTGCAAACTTGGGCAGTCTCTGGGCAAGAAAGGCATTGGTAGCCTTTGTTGGGTCCCGAATAGATGGCAAAACCCAAGAGGGGAGGGGTGAATTGGGTTCTTAAAAATTTCTTTTGGTAACTTAAAAACTTAACCCCTTGTAGAATTAATCCCCTTTAATGAAGAAATTGAATGGAAAGCAAAGTAATAAAGAGAGCAGAAATAAAAACAAGTAGACAAGGATTTTATAGTGGTTCGGGCAACCTCCCTACTCCACTCTTCCAAGCTCACACACCTTGTGACTTGGGTTCCACTATTGTATTCTCTCAATACAATTAGAGCCTCTTGCTCTCTTCTAGATTCAAAGCTCTAGGGGACATCAACAACTAGAGCCACTTGCTCTCTTCTAGATTCTAGCTCTAGGGGGCATCAACAACTAGCATAAGTAGGTGATGAGTCACACTCCAATCACACACTACTTTGCTATCACTTGGTCCTAGCTACCCAAGCTAAATCAAGTTCAATACAAACAAATAATCAATGAAAGTAAACTACACTTTACAGGTGTGTAGAAACGATTTAGCACGGGGAAGAACTTGTAGATGATGGCTTTGAAGTTTCTGAATGTAGCTCTTGCAACTTGAAGCACAATTCTTCCTCTCTTGATTGGCTTGATCACTTTAATGCTCTTGTAGATAGGAGTTATGCTCACTTAATGTTTTCCAACTACTTCCCTCGTCCACCATGAATGCTATTTATAATTTTGGAGGGAATCCGAACGTTAGAAGGTAGGTGGCGCGCATTTAATGCGCCAACGTTCGAATTAATTCGACCGTTGCGACCCAAGTCGCAGGTGGAGTCGACTTCGGGTGCGACTTCACCCAAGTCGCTGACGGAGTCGACTTCGGGTGAGACTTCGCGGACTCCGGTCTTCAGTTTTCAACGCTGGAAGTTTTTCCTCGATTGAAGTCGATCATGAAGTCGACTTGGCTTTGCGACTTCACTTCCTGTAGCGTCTTCAAGTTCCAGGTCGGGTCGACTTGGCTTCAGACTTGACCCAAGTCGCAGGTGGAGTCGACTTCGGCTTCGACTTCACCTCGGCAGTTTGCTTTATGAACTTGAATAATTTCGAGATGCTTTGTCTCATCATGCCTTTGCTTCTTTTGTGTTTTTCATGTCTTGAATCATTGAGTCTTGCTTTCATTAGCTCCATGATTTGCAAACCTTTGACTTGATAGACTTGATTTGATCTTGAATGCCTTGAAGCTTTTGAGCCTATAGTGAAGAAGTCCTTTGAGTGATTTGAAACTGCAGCTTTGATCTTTGACAAACTCAAGTCGCGCTTGGGGTCGACTTCGTCCCCGACTTCACCTAAGTCGCACATGGAGTCGACTTGGCCTGCGACTTGGCAGCTCCGTGTCCCAACTTTCAGCTCTGGACAAATTTGCACTTCTGAAGTCGATAGCGAGGTCGACTTCGTCTGCGACTTGGCTACCCAAGTCGCATGTGGAGTCGACTTGACCTGCGACTTCACTTGCTCTTTCTCCCATTTCAACTCTGGACGTTTTAGGCACATTGAAGTCAATCTTGGAGTCGACTTGGGGAACGACTTGGCCTTCCAACTTGATTTTCTTCAAATGTATATTCCTTAAGACATTTCACAAACTTGTTAGTAGCCAAGACTTTCTCAAATTGATTTGTTAATCATCAAAACATAGATTTAGCTAGTTTTCCTCATGTTTCCAACAGCCTTTCTATCGGCCTCAAGGAGACTATCCTCTACTCCCCTTGACGTGCCGGGATTGGCCGAGGGCCCTGGTCTTTCCCCATCTCCTCTTGATGGTGGGGCTTGCTGGTTCCTCATTTCTTGCAAGAACCCAGTAGTCTGGGCTGTCCATTGCTGCATAGCTTTTTCAATAGCCGCAGCAATTCTTTCTTCTATATTGACCTCTGCTTGAGGTCTAGGGCTTTCCTCTCGCCGTGGGCGGGTCCTAGAGGATCGCTCCTCTGATTCAGCCCTATAAGTTCTTTTACTAGCTTCGCCCTTGTTTGATCAACTGATTCTTCCATCGGGGCCTTTCCTTTGTTGACTCTTGCTTTAGCTCTAGTGAGCGGCATTTTCAACTTCATAAAACATTTATTAGTATAACATCAATATTCATCAATGGTAAATAATTGAGTCATAATCATAATTTCATGTATTCTAGCTTAGTCTTTCCTTTTTTGCCTATTTCCCAATCCATGCTCTGATACCAACTTCTGTGGTATCAAACTTATCCTTTCAACATCATTTATTTTCTCCTTCTCCCGCCTATTTACCAATCCTTACTTTGATACCAACTTCTGTGGTGCCCCGAACCGAGGTGCCTAGAAGCCTTACTCCGGGATCGTTTTGATTGGTAAACGTGACTCAGGATTGTTGCCCTGATCACACGGCAGGATTTATTTTTTTTTTCATCAATACATGGAAAATTCCCATCATTCATCCAATTTGAAATATATTTCACATAACACAATTATGATAAAAAACTATTCCATAAACATTTTCATTGGAATAAAAATATTTCCTTTTCATCTCAAAATTATCATCGTTGACTTTACATAAAGTTTACATAAACATCATTTATATCAAAAACAACATAACACTTGGCATGCTGCCTTCATCATCATTTCCTGTCTGTTGTTGAAAAAGCATGGGTGAGTAATGATACTCAGTAAGCAAGCTATACATAATTTTTCAATCATTTTCATGCATTTCATAAAATGCAAATGCAATGCATACATAGCATTCATGACATTCCTTTGGATGCAACGCTAGCTAGGCGCCCATCCCATACATGCTCCCATTTCAGGGAGGTCGCCGCCGGCCTGGGCCTATTAAGCGACTTGGCAATAGCGAGGGGGACATCCGGTCCGCTTACTACCTCGACTAAGGCCTATTCCTCGTGCACATGCTCATTCTCATACACATGCCGGCATGATATTTGCAAATCATAAACAATTTCATAAAAAGAATTTAATAAACAATTTCACAAAATGAACTTCAGTTCATGTAAAGCAGTTATAGGTATGGCCAACCTTAAATAAATTTCATAAAGCAACTTGCAAACAATTTCAAGCATTTTGGAAATAATTTGCAAAACATATAACTTGCTTACCTTCTTAGGAGGTGTCTTCGACCTTCTCTTTTCCTTTTCCTATTCAAGGACAAAGGATATTTCATTTCCTCTATTTAAGCTGCTTCCCATGTATGCTTTATAATATTTGGGCATTATTTCTTTACATAGATATTTTTGTCCATAAATTCTTCAAAAATTCCATACTTATATTCAAATATTAATTTCCAAATTTTCTCCAAAATCACGCTGTTCACTGTAGCATATCACTGTTCATCCGTGGTTACTGTTCACAGCAACGTGGTTACTGTTCATGGGTTTCAAAAATTGATATTTTTTCCAAAAATAAAAAATACCATGACATACCTTATGCCTAGTATATCATTGGGCATTTCTTATATTTTGAATTTATCATCATTTACTTGCCCAAAAAAATCAATTTCTCCATATACTAAAAATCATCATAAATTCACTTAAGCATAATCCTTAATTCCAAAAATCATGAAATTAATATATCATTATTACAACATCATATTTATCATAATCATACATCCCAAATCATCACTTATCAATTTTGGAGCATTATTTTCACATATCATATGCTATCTTCCCAAATACCCTATCTTCGCTCCAAATTTTTGATGTTATGGCATAATTCCATTTAAACATTATATCTATACTTATTTTCTCATGCTTAGGCATTATCTAAGCATGTTTTTACCATAATTAACATCCAAAAGAAATTTGGGTAGAAATCACTTACCCGAAGTGGAGATACGCCTCTTTTTCTCGCACTTTCTCTCTCCAACCTTCTATTCTTCAAGGATAAAAAGTGTGAGGATGGGAAACGAAGTTGCTCAAGTGATTTTTGAGCTGGGATAGCTGTGAATTTCGTTCTTGGGCTGCTCCTCTATTTATAGGGGTCCATTTTTTCATTATTTGCAATTTACCCCCTCTAGCTTAGGGTGTAAAATGGCAAATGTGTTTTTTTCTAATTTCCAAAGGTGCCTTGAGCCAAGATCAGCCACCCTAGGCCTGCTCCAGCCCCCCTATAGCAGCCCTAATTTTCTACCTATTTTTTGATTTTTTAAAATTAATTAAATTAAGCTAAATTAATCCTAGCCCTTGATTTATGATTTGGATGAATTTGGACCATTGATTTGGTCATGGTACTCCCCCTGCACGACCTGACATGTTGCTGCATTGCATTTAATTTTTTTTTTTTATTTATTAAAAAGTCAAAAGTAGCTTTAATTAAAAGTTAAGCTACTTTTTCAATCTCTAAATGACGCTTCATCTTGACCTTTGATTTATGATTTTCATCACATCTTAATCCATTCATCATGTTCATCATGAATTTTTAACCATCCATAAAAATTTTCATCGAATTCCGACGCCGGGATTGCAATTTATGAATTTTTTTCTATTTTTCCACAAAAATCCAAACTTGGATTAAAATATCCAAAAGAATTGCTATTTTGTCTTGTAGTGATTAAATCTCTATTTTGTCTTTTTGTGATTAAGTTAATCCAAGTGATTAACTCTTAATCATACATCTTAACCCCTTATTTACTATTCACGTTTACTATTCACGTGCACTATTCACGGGGTTAAATTTTCAACTGCATTATTACAACCTCAAATACACATGTCCATTCATAAATTTTTATTTATTTATAAAATAATCTTCAAAATTACAAATGTCGAAATGACGCGTATACGGTCGGGGTTCCACAATCTGTGAGACTAAAATGATGAGAACTGAATTAAATAAATGCTGACCAAGTACTTTAAAGGGCCCGAAAATGGTATTATTTCACAGAAATCACACAAGCATGTTCAGTACCCCTAACAAGGCATTAGAAAAATAAAAAGAGAGTGGTTGACCTAAGCTGAGTAACTGGGACTTGGCATCAACAAATGGCAAGGTTCGCGTAAAAAAGCAAAGGACAATCACAGTAATAACACTTTAAAATCAAATTTCTCCCCAGATACCCTGAAATATGGTAAGGGGAGCCCAACAAAAAAAATAAACAAACAGATCTCCAGATATCCTGAAATATGGTGAGGAGAATTTTTGTAATAAGTTTGGGGGGAAAAGGAAAATGCAGTTGGTAGAAACTGAATCAAGTGATTTATTATTATTTTCTGTGACCAGTTAGTTCAGCTTAAACCTTGGTTTGCCTGTTTCCATTGATTTTCTAACCAGTTTTCTGATCAAATGAAAGTTAACATGTTGAATTATAATAATGTATAAGAAATGTTTGGAATCCACATGTGACTTGGTTTGAGAATGAAAATGCATGCCTTGTTTGTATAATGAAGAATTTTTCAAGTTAGATTAATCTTGACCTTGTGAAGTAGATAAGTTGATTAATTAAAGCATAACAGGAAGCAAACAGAGTTGGCAGAGTCTGCATTCATTGATTGATTGATTGATTGATTGATTCATTATGTTTGCATGTGTTGCTCGAAGACTAGCAACATTTAAGTTTGGGGGTGTGATAACTCGTAAAAATACGAGTTATCATGGCCCATTTCAGACTTTATTTGTGCGTTAGTCCGAGAGATTAGGCTTAGTCTGCATTCGTTTAGCTTAATTTCACTCACTTGCATTTTAGGAGCATTATTTAGTTTTTGTGCATTTTCAGCAGTAATTAAGCATTTTTAGTCCATTTACTTAGTTTTTCCATCTTTTGCAGGAAGGAAGGGACATATGAAGGCATGCAGGCGAGTGGAATGCAGATCGAGACCAAGTCACGAGACAAGCGGATGACGCCTAGGCACCACCCTACGTTCCCTCGCCTTGACTCCAGCACAATTCAACAAACACATGGCTTCCAATGAGTTGGCGCCACCCTAACAACATGCATATCAGCCTAGTAAGGTTTTTGAAGCCACAAGTCACAATTGCTTCTAGGGAGTTGGCGCCCAGGCGCCAAGCATGATCACACAATTGTGTCCAGGAGAAGATCCAAGTTACGAAATCTCTAGGGAGTTGGCGCCTAGGCGCCAAGGCATGAATTCTTAGGGTCTGTAGAAAAGTTCCAAGTTGCCCAGCACACAGAGAGTTGGCGCCTATGCGCCAATACACATCTGTATGTGCAATTTTTAGTACGTAGGCTGCATAATTGGACTTTATAAATAGATCCTAGGGGTTCGCGCGTGAGGAGAAGGAGAGAGAACCCATAAACGAACTACAGAGCAAGAGAAAGAAAAAATCGCATCAAAGCACAGATTGAAGAGGGAATTCAACTCCGTTGGTGGAAGCTGCCGGAAAACTAGTTTCTCTTATTCTTTCTATTTTTCTTTCTTTGCTTTCATGGATACTTTTAAGATGGATGTAATGGATGTTGTGATCATGTCTATGAACTAAACCTCCATTAGATGTATAGTTAGGATGAATTGAATTCTAAACTATATTGTTTTTGGTTCTTTGAATTTCAGGAATGAATATTTGATTTTATATATGACTGTGTATGATTTACCTTTGCATGTGCGGATTTAATGCTTTTTACAATATTAGCTGCCTTGTAAGATGATTTAATTGCTTGATTTATCCTTGGAAGAGGAAAATCTCTGCTAGATCCATGTGCAAGGCATAGGTTTCTTCTTTGTTACGGGAAGTTGTTTAACGGATAGGAATATACCGTTAAACCCTGTGTAGTCATTAAACAGGTTATGAACTTATCAATTTCACTTTATTTAACGGCATGGGAACATAATAATTAAATATGGTGTAATTAGCTTTATATAATGTTGGAAGACATATATAGAGATTAATGAACTTGGGCTAGTAAATCCATATACAATACAATTAAAAAGAACCAATGCAATATAGTTTAGACTCAAGGATTCCGAGCTATCCATCCGCCATCCCTGATTATTAAACTCATTTTTAGTATCCTCGCAGTTCTGTGAATTCTACTATGATTTCTTATTGCAGTGTTAGCTTTAATTAAATTCATAAATTCAGAATTTTCTACCTACTGAAAGCAACTAAACTAATTAATAATTCTGGTTAACAATTCCTCGTGGGAACGATACTCTACTCACTCTTTATTACTTGACACGGCACGTATACTTGTGTAAATAGCGAGCATTTTAATTGACATATACGCATCTTGTTGGTCCCGAGTTAATGGCAATTACCCAAGAGGGGAGGGGTGAATTGGGTATTATGAAAACTTAAAACTCAAACAGAAACTTTTACCCCAGATTAATCTAGTCCCCTTTATGAAGAAACAAAATGGTATGCAATATAATGTAGAGAGCAGAAATAGAAATCAACACACAAGATTTTATAGTGGTTCGGGCAACCTCCCTACTCCACTCTTCCAAGCTCATACCTCTTGTGACTTGGGTTCCACTATGTATTCCACGAATACAACTAGAGTCTCTACTCTCTTCTAGATTCTAGCTCTAGGAGGCATATACAACCAGAGCCTCTGCTCTCTTCTAGATTCAAGCTCTAGGGGGCATATATAATCAATACAAGTAGGTGATGAGTTATACTCCAATCACAACTCTACTTACAATGTCTTGGTTTCAATCACCAAACTTAAACCAAGCACTAAAACAATCAATAGTGTAAGAATAAAGAAGACCTATACTTTACTGAGTTGTGTAGCAAGTTTCAGCTTGAGGAAGAATCTGTAAGAGCAACCGATTGTGTTTCGTTGAAGCAAATCGCAACTTTGAAGCTTGTTCTTCCTTTGAAAGTGTATAGATCACTCAAATTTAGAGAAAAGCAAATAAGGACTCTTGCTTGCACTTCTTTCCTCTCTTTAGACTCTATCTTGTGTTTAACCACGTTTTCTTGAGCGTCTATTTATAGAGGAGGGAAGATTTTGAACGTTATACAAGTGGTTGGCGCGCAATAAATATTCCAACGTTCAAAAATTCGAACGTTACTTTCCCAAGTCGCAGGTGGAGTCGACTTCGTCTGCGACTTCGCCCAAGTCGCATGTTGGAGTCGACTTCGTGTGCGACTTCGGCAGCTCTTCAGTTTCCAAGTCTGAGTTCTGGGTCGACTTGGTTTCAGACTTGGCCTCAAGTCGATCTTGAAGTCGACTTGGGATGTGACTTGACCAGTTTTTGTGCCAAAATAGTTTGATCCTTGTTGATTCACCTCTTGTTTGCTTAGCTACTTTCCTTCAATAATAGAAACATTATTTTCATTCTGGATTGGCTTCAAATCTTGCAAACCTTGTGATTCTTGGAGAACTTGAAAACTTGTATGGTCAAATCTTCTTTGATTTGGAATGAATTCATGTGCCTTGCTTGCTTTAAAATTATATTAGTCTTCATATCTTGAGTTGTCTTCATCTTGAAATGAGCTTGAGCTTTTGACTTGGACTTGAAAAACTCAAGTCGATCTTGGGGTCGACTTCGTCTGCGACTTCGCCCAAGTCGCATGCTGGAGTCGACTTCGACTGCGACTTCGGAATGTTCTGTCTCAAAATCAACGCTGGAAGGAAATGTGTATTTTCAAGTCGATACTGGAGTCGACTTCGTTTGCAACTTGGCTTCCAAGTCGCAAGTGGAGTCGACTTCGACTGCGACTTCAGCTTTTCACCTTCCAAATTCAAATCTGTCCATCAGGTACATGTTGAAGTCGAATGTGGAGTCGACTTCGAGATCGACTTCACCCTAAGTCGAAGTCCGAGTCGACTTGGGAATCGACTTGGCTGATTTTCATTCCTTAAGGCATTCATCACACTCATTAGTAATCAATTTATACTCAAATTTGAATTTGTTAATCATCAAAACTTATGCTTTGGTCAATTTTGTTTTGTTTTAACTATTGTTTCCAACAATCTCCCCCTTTTTGATGATTGACAAAACTAATTTGAGTTTGTACCTTTCAAGAAAATCACATTCATATAGTTTCCAAAATAGAACATCATATATCTTTCAAACAGAGCATGAAAAAAAAATTTGAGCATAAAACATATTTCATATCATCATGATTCATACAGATTACAATGTAAAGCAAAAAGAAAACCTGATACAAGCTACCCAACCCAAAAAACCTATGTCATGTCCTAAAACTCACTCAAAACAAACTCTATTCTATCTCCCCCTTTTTGTCAATCACTCAAAATGAGATTCAATTACCAAGGATTTGGTGAATTGAAATTTGGAAATGGGATATGAAGATTGAGTAGGTTTGACGGGTCGAACATGAGCAGACGAGTAGAAGGATGAAACAGGTGCGGGGGTTGAATCTCGATGAACTGATCCGGATTCAAACGGATCTAGTTCAGGTATGGGCTGATTACGATGACGCCCAGATGCGAGATGGTACCGGATAGTGCGCATTTCTCGATCGATACGATCTTATCGAGAATGCATGTCCATGATGGCTGTGAGGACTCTAGAGATGAGACTGGTAACTCTGTTTTCCTATTGACCCATTTCATCTCGTAGGGTAGCTATTTCATCTCAAATGGTCTGTAGAGTTATGTCCTGATATGATGGTTGAGGTGCCGGATCTGGAATGGCTGATCCCCGTGGAGAGAAGGATCCAAGTGACATGGGAGAAGCTGGCTCCTCAGGGATATCCTGTGGTGGATCCGGTTGGGCTTCTGGAGGCTGCTCCACCTCAGTATGTGCTCGTCTTTCCTCTTCAGGAGCTTCTGCTTCAGCCCTGAGTTCATGCACATTGATCTTCATTCTCTGGATCAATTCCTTGTTGATTGCATTAGTGGATTTTAGTACTTCGAAGGGCTCGCCTTCAATATCCACTTCAAAATGCTCAAGAATCTTCGTGATCCAGGTGCCGTAGGGTAGAACTCCCCGTGGATTGTCCTTTCTGTAGCTTAGGGCTTTAATGAACAAACAGGGAAGACTGACTTTTACCCTGTTCACGATTTTCCATAGAATCTCAGCTTCTTGAGGGTTCAGTTGATTCCGTCCTCCGCCCTTAGGGTAGATACAGTGGGCTATCAACAGACGTAGAACCCGTAGCCTTGGAGAAAGATCCATGTAATGCAGAAACTTGATCCATGGATGATATTTATTGCTCCGAGTGAGCTGATTATATATCTGATCAAGTGAGAGGTCTGCAGGGAGTGGCTCATCTTCATGCGGAACCTCGAGTATCTGTCCGATGTTGATCATTGCTCCTTACAAATTTGGAGTTACTCCAACTCCAAAGAACATGTTAACTCCTTTTACAAAACTGCTATAATATTCCTCATCCCATAAATAATAGAAAATCCTGGTTAGATCCGGATAGACTCTTTCATCTTCCTTTAGCAGCTTGGTCCAACCTTGAAATTCCAATAGATCTTCTATATCTGACCCATAATCTTTCAGAAACTTGAAATCAATTATTTTAGGAATGAATACCTTCCTTTCGTAGAAGTGTTAGTAGAACTGACTGTGCTGGAGTTCGGTTTTGAAGTACGTAGTCGGCATCTTCAACACTTGAGCTTTCCCAGTTATGTTCCCTTTCCTTCTTGCTCCGGATTGAGTGCTGTGTGAGGTTTGGGGTTGTTCCTCACGACCAGATGTGGTTGATGGAGTTCCCGTTTGAAAACGCACCCGGCGGCCAGTGGAAGTGGATGGTTCTTCCCGGGCTCGCTTTGAGGAGGTACGTTGTCTCCTAGGCACTTCGTCTTCAGTATGAGATGTAGACTGTCGGGGAATAGGTTTGAGAGAGGGCTTTGAGACAGCTATCTTGGGAGGTCTGGACTTTGGAGCCATTGGTTTTGAAATTTAGAGAGGTAAAGGGACAAATAAAGAGGCTTAGAGAGAGTAAATAGAAAGAGCGAAAGAGATGAGAAATAGAAAGTAATTGTTCAATTGAGAGGCAGTGAGAGAAGGGGGGCAGAGAGACTGATTTGAGCAGAGGCAGAGTGAGAGAGATAGAATGAGAGAGAAACTGAGAGAGAGTGAAAGAGAGAGAGATTAAGGCAGTCGCCGGAGAGAGAGAGAGATGATGCGCCGGAGAGAAAATGCCGGAAAGAGATGGAATTTTGGAGAGAAATAGACGGTCGCCGGAGAGAAAATGAGAGAAAGAGATGGACAGACGCCAAAAAAAAAAGAGAGAGAAATCGCTGAAAAGGACAGACAGCGCGGGAAAAATAAGAGGAAGAAGAAGAAGAAGGAAAGAAAAAGGAGAGCAGGCGGACGGTCGCGCGCGCGGAGTCGACTTTGCCCTATGCGAAGTCGACTTCGACCCCTCGGAGTCGACTTCGCCTTAGAGGCGGAGTCGACTTCACATCTCCCAAGTCGACTTCACTGGAGTCGACTTGGCTTTCCCGGAGTCGACTTGACTCATCGACTTGACCTTTTTCAGATTTCATTTTCTTGTATAATTTTCCTTAATTTAATTCAATCATTCCCATTTCATTTCTAATTTTATAAAATGATTCCTTTGCTAATGGCTTGGTAAAAATGTCAGCAACTTGTTCCTCAGTTTTCACATATTCCAAACAAATATCATGATTTTCAACATGTTCTCGAATAAAATGATGTCTTACATCAATAACTAATCAACGGCGCTACACAATCTAAGAAAAATTCGGCAGCATCTCCCCATAACATACAAGGGATAATATGGAATACATGACCTGATATTCATAACATTTCCATCTGTAACATTCAATCCTATTTATATACTTGCATCTTCATATAATAAGAACATTCATATAGAAGGAAATCATTACATATTTTCCTTACACAACAAACAGATATAATAGTCATGCATATGTGCATCAACAAGGATTATAATCCAATCTGAAATACCAAATACATTATAGTTGTCAAAGCGAATCCGCCTAAGTAATTGTCTACATATATGATTATCAAAAGAGCACAAGTCTAAAAGAACTGAAATCAACATATTGTGCTAGGGTCTCTCATGTTTGATCTTCAACTTGTCCCATCCTTAAGTTCCCCTTCTGACCTGCGATCTAAAAGCACAATAACAATGATATGAGTCTAAATAGACCCAGTAAGTAGATAGTGGTTAGCACAAAGTGCAAATAAGCATAATGATGGATACTCATACAGTGATGAAGCTAATACACATGGGTCCAATACCCACTCCCAAGATCGTATACATATAACCATACACACAAATTGACCAACACAACCAATCATCTACTCATGTCCATCAAGGGCCATGAACAACCCTCTCCTCATGTCAATCAGGGGCCATGAACAACCCTTACAACCAACTATTTGAGATAACGCATCATACATAACAGACAATGAAACACATCGCAAACCACGCATACAACATCAACACAATTCAGATTCAACACATAGATCTGTCACACAAGTATTTTATCAAACACATGATAGGTGCGAAATGAAAGAACCTTCAATTCATACTCTCGATTGGGGCAAATCAATTCACGTCACATTCCAACAATATAACAACTGCTAAGAAGTCTTTTACATCATAGAAATCACGCATTCAAAGTAAATTCACCATGAACCCTAACTGTTACGAACTCTACGCCTAATACCATGGAGTCGTTAGAAGCTATACATTCCTTCTAGCCTCGCATCGCGTTTAACATAAAATTTCATCACTAAATCGAGAAGGGGCGACATCTACTTACTTGAATCGAAATGTTCCCCAAAAACAGTGCTCCAGACTTAGACGGAGAGATTCAGAACTTCCACGATTCGAGTCGATGATCCTCAAACAGTCGGTAGAGCTTCCTTGAATGAATCCGTGGCTAGCCCGAACTGAATGGTGGGGAAAGAAGAGAAGACGCAGAGAACGGAAAGAGAAGAAGACGGAAGATAGCCGGGTGCGGGATGAAAAATGAACCCTAGCGCGCGCGGGCTTCCTTTATTACTGAATCCCTATCGGGTCGGGTCGAAACATGGATCGGGTCTAATTGCAATTAGTAATTTACTCTCCCACTCATACGACTTAATAATTAAAATTTTCTTCGGGGGCGCTGCCCCCTGCACCCCCGCAAGGGCGCTGCCCCCTTGACCCCCGCGACCTGACCAGGCAGGTCGAACCCCGTACCTACTCTGCGAGGGAAACAATAGTCATAGTGCCCATCAATGGAACGCTAATCATACATGCACATATGCACTATACATCTCCTAAATGTCGTGTCCATGTATGTTATGTATCCATTAATATCGTAAAATTCTTACTAGCATGTTCATAAGTTACCTCATAAATAGAGAAAAGTTATAATAAAAATAGAATAAAATACCTGGTCCTCACATCAAGTACCTACGGAACAGAAACGTTTTCATAAACTATTCATGTAAACCAGTCATGTAAACCAGTTTAATCTCAATTTTTGGACATTTCATAAACATTGGATGTGCAAATGCATCATTTCCATTCATGACATAATCCTTCATATGAGGGTACGCTAGCTCGGGGAACATACTTTCATAACATGATCCTTTCCATCCTTAGCGTCGGACCTTTCAACTTGGCAACGTCAAGGGCGGACTTCCTATCTCACTTTCTGCCTTGACTAGCCTACTTGATTTTCATTCCACTCATGAATTTTAGTCACCCCGGCATTATATACCTCTTACACATGGCAACTTATCATTCTTATGTAGAGAATTCTTTGCATCATCCTTTTTTAAACATTGTTTCAATGAAACATCGTTTAATTGTATGATACATCACTTTTCATAAATAATTGCAAAATAGTAAGCAATTCATTTATCATAATTGAAATAGCATTTCAACACATATTGAAGTAAAGGAATGGTCATCCTTAAATAACATGGAAATAATTTCATAAATCAATTGTACAACGGTTCAAACCTTTAGAACATTATTAACAATCATTTTATCATCTTTTGATAAAACAAAAGTCATTTAGAAAGTTGCTTGCTTACCTGCTTCACCTTAGCTTTCCGTATCGCTTATCTCTTTACCTTTTCCTATATATATATGAATGACATTGCATTCATAACATTTTCATTTTCTCGCTTAGTTTTTTAATCCATAATCCATTAACATACATAACCCACTTGAATTCCAAGTCGGGTATACATATATCGCACTCACTTGTGCATCATACCATCTATTACATATTATGTTTTAAACTCATATTTAAGGTAAACACATAATTATCATTCATAATTCAACATATGGGGATTTATATTTCTCATTAACCATTATTCATCTATTTTTCATTTTCTACGTCAATGCTCATTCTGAGCATATAAGTGATGTTTTAAGCTTCATAAATTAATCTCAAAAATTGAGATAATCAAACATAATTCATAAAACAAAATCCTTATGCATTTCATCATATATTCATGAATATTTTTCATTTTAGCAACTACACATAAATCATATATCATCCATTCATACATACGTTCCACATACATTCATCATACAACAAATATGTTATGTGTTTCTTAAAATTTCTTAACACAGAAACTTACATCCATATTTAACATCATTAAACCCCTTAATTAATATATACTTTAGGGTTTAATTTTAGATTGTTAATCCATTTATCACTGGTTTCCAAAACAGCCATGTTAAGACCCGTTTTTCATCCTTTCAATGCCTCTTTCAAGACTTAAATCTTAACAGATTTTTAAGTCATAATTTTCAGAAAATAAACATGATTTTTTAACCCAAATTTAGGTTATTATCACATATTTAAAATCCATAATTTATTTGCTTCCAAAACAGCAACATCTTAAGCATGTAGGGCATCCATTTTGACCCGTTTTGATGTGTCCATCCAAATGTCCTTAAAATCATATTTAGGGTAAATATTTCTAAGCCTTTTTGGACACTCAAAGTAACTTAATCCTAGGGTAATTTACCCACCATAACATTCATAAATCATTTGTTTACAAACAACAACAAAAATCACATGTAAAGTACCCGTTTTGGTTCCCATTTGGACATTCCATACATATACTCTAAAAAATCAGATTTAGGGAAAACTCATCCAACCCACTTAGGTCATCCAAAGGGTCCTTAATTTAGGGTAATTTACCCTACAATTCATCCATAAACAATTTAAGCACCTCTTTGTATCATTTTAACTCAAAAATGGAAAAATCGGGCATTACTTGAAACCCTCAGATACATTTTTGCTAAAATCCTTAACAAATGTTCAAATCAACATTTGTAATCCAAAATAACATGAATTAAATCCAAATCATCATACTTTAATCATACAGAAACTTAGTTTAGGGTTTTGAGAAATTCCAAGTTAGATTTCTTCTCAAAATTCAACCCTAACTTCCCTTTTCACTCTCTTGAACTCTTGATATCATTTAAATCTTTCAAAAATCATTCAATACACTTATCAAGGCCTCATAACTCATCCTTTAAGAGTTACTTATGAATCAAATTCACGATCTATAACTTGAGAGAAGAAACATAGGTTTCAAGAATCCAAAACTCAATCCATACTTGATTCTAGGAAACTTTGAATCCAAGCTTCCCTAAATTGGTTTCTCCTCTTTCCTTCCTTATTTTCCTCTTTTTTTCTTCTTCTTTTTCTTCCTTCTCCTCCCCCTTGTTCATGCTCAAGGCTGCTCCCCTTTGGAGATATTTTCTCCCTTTGAGAATTCTCTCTCCAAAATGGACGTTCATGTGCACATCCTCCTTTTTATAAATTTTTTCTACCTTGTGGGGCCCATTTTGACACATCATAGATAGGATATTTTAATGTCATCTTATCCCTTGATGACTTGGCTAATTTATATCCAAGTAAAATAACCATTTTCTATTTAACGAAAATCATAAAAATCCATGCATTAATGGGGTGCATTGCTGTCCACTAGGTGACGCCCTTTGTAGCTTCTGACTTTGGCATTTTCGTGCCCGATTCTCCACTTGATTTAATGCCTCATTAGTTCCCCTAGGTGTTAGGCTACTTAGACATGCATTTTAGAATTTTTAAAAAATCCAAATTTCATGCCCAATATGCCCTTGGAAGTCCCCTTGGTTGACACATAATCTATGCCTCCATTTTGCTACATATTAGGGATTAAAACCAATCATTTAAGCCTTCACTTTTTCCATGGATTTGACCCTTAAATAAATCCATAAAATCTATCTTCATTCACCTCCATTTGACACCTTGCATAGCATTAAATCAAGTCATTTAACTCACTTGCTTTAACATAAATGTTGTGGTAGTCTAGGGTGCATAAAGTCAATGCTAGGTGCCTTTTTCCAATTCAGCACTTTAACATGGTAATTAGCTTAATCCAATCCATTCATACTATAGATTTCATAATTTTGTTCAATCATTTCAAATTTCATCTCAAACCGACGTTTGTACGTCATGTTATGAACCTTTGAAAATAACCTTAGGGTGTGTTTGGGAATGGATAAAACTTTTGATGAAAAGTTGTAGAGATGAGAAGTTGTCAAATGATGTGATATGATAGGGGTAATAATGAGGAATAAATAGGATAAAGTTGAAATAGATAGGTTTGTTGTATTGGTAGTTGTGTAGAAATGATTTAAAAGTAGGGTAGTTATATAGAAAAATGTGAAGAAATAATTAAAAAATAGGATAGTTGTGGAGAGTGAAAAGTTTTAGATTGAAAAGTTTTAAATTGACAACTTTTTGTTGTTGCCAAACACACCCTTAGAGTGTGAGATTAAAATCAAATAATTATCACCTTAATCTCATCACATTTACCTTAATCCAATCCTCACAAAATGTTGAGCCCAAAATGTTGAGCTTACCTTTCAAATTTTATCTCATTTCGCCTTATAGGCGTTAAGTTATGCATTTTCTACGATTTTCCAACATAATTCCATAATTTCCATTGTAATCTCCATTAATTAAATCATGACAATTAAAATAAATATTCATGCCACATTAGCATATTCTAATCCTCATTAAGCCCCTTTAGTCATCTTGACTCACATTGGACTTTGGCGATTAATCTTAATCATCATTCTTAATTGCAAACCCTAATTGCAAAATACTATTAAATCATAAAAGTCATAAATCATCCATAATTCATTTAAATAACACATATGTCATATTTATAGACCTACTTGGATCTGGGTATCACAATGGAGGATTTGAGGATATTGAATCCGGCTTTTGCTTTCCCTTTTGCTCATAAGAGTGCTTTCTCCCCGCTGCTGCAACACTTTTTTGAGTCATTATAGTAAATACGGAATGCAGCGGGATGGATTTGTGAGATGAGTTTTTTTTTTTTTATGGAATGGAGCAAATAGTGGAGAAGGAGAGAGATAAAAAATAGATTTTTTGCAATTTGGTTGGGAGGGATTTGATTTTCAAAAAGCAAATAGAAGATTGGGGAAGAAGTAAGAGATTTTTGTGGCTGCATAGTACTTTTATTTAGCTATGGACGAGAGATCTGTAGGTTTTCAAAAGAGGAGCAGGTGAGAGGCATAGGTGTAGGTTTTGAAGAAAGATGTGAAGAGAGGGAGAAACTTGTATGGGTAAAGTTCCAAAGTCCTCTTTTTTCTCAGCTGCAAGCCTTAAATTCATGCCAAGTGTCCATTTTCACATAGAATTGTGTTATTTGACAAGTCCATGCACGTTGCATGAAATGTTGGGTTTCAGATCTCCATTTTTTTTTTTTTACTTTTTCTATCTTTTTTTAAACATATTTATAAAAAAAACAGTTTTTTACCCCTTTTTTTGTTGACCGTTTCATTTTTTACGTTATTTTTTAAATTTTCTAAACTGTTTTAACGTTTTTTTATAACGAAAGCAAAGTTCCGGTATTCACCTTTTTTTTTAGTTTGTTTTGTTTTACTTACTTTTTTATGAATTTTTGCTTTTTTGCTTTTTTTTTTTTTTTGCTGTTTCAAGTTTTTTTAAACTGTTTTTACCTAATGTTGTTTCTTATTTTTTCTGTTTGTTTGTTTTTTTTTTTTTTTGACGTTACTTTTTTTTGACCTTTTGATTTGACCGTTGTTTTCTTGTTTTGTATTGTTTTCTTTATGTTTTCCTTTTTTTTATGCCGTTTCTTTTTTCGTTTTCTGTTTTTAACATTGCTCGCTGTTTTTTTTTTTACGTTCCTTTTTTTATGTTTTCTGGTTTTTTTATTTTAACGTTTTTTTTAATGTTGCTTCTCACGTTGGTTTTTAATATGATTACTTACTTTTATTTTGTAAATCCTTATTAAATTAGTTTTATGTTTTCTGCTTTTATATTATTTCTGTTTTAACGGTTTTGATGTTTTCCTTTTTTTTAACGGTTGTTTTTTTTTAACGTTTTCTGCTTTTCTGCTTTAACTTTTTTTTTAAAAACGTTCCATGCGCGTTTCCATTCATTCATTATTTTAACATTTTTTTGAACTCTGTTTTTTTTTTACGTTGGATCTCATTTTGTTTTCAAATGTTTTTATTTTTAAACTCATATTAAACAGTTTCTTTTTTGTTATTTAACATTTATTTTTAAAGTTTTTTAAAAAACAGATTATTATATATAGAAGCTTTTTGAAAACTAATTTTTAACAAAAACAACCTTAAAAATTATTTTTTTATTTGAAAATGGAAACAAAAATTGACAGATAAATATATAATCTAAATTCAACAATCACATGATATAATATTTACATAAATGAATCTTCATGAAAAAGGATCGATTACAACCAATTCCCTTCTTATGTAAGGAAATTTTTAGACAAATTTATTGTACTTGTGTTATCACATCTGCCCAATTCCCTTCTTATGTGAAGAAATTTTGAGACAAATTTATTACACTTATATTATCATATCTAATTAGAACATTTGTATACGACAACCCATAATCACACAATTGTTATTTCATCCCCAAAATTTGGACACGATAACTAGCATATGCAATATATTTGGCCTATGCGGTGGATAATGCAACAGAACTTTATTTCCTAGAGTACCATGATATAATCATGCTACCAAGAAATTGACAATTACTACTTGTGCTTCTTTTTATCCACGTTGTAACCAATAAAATCAGCATCTGGATATCAATCAAATGCCTAAAGTGGGTATCAACAAGATATTTAAATATACATTTAACAGCACTCATGTGTGATTCCTTTAGATTTGCCTAAAAACATACACACGTACAAACACAAAACAATATATTAGGTCGACTAACAGTTAAATATAAAAGTGAACCGATCATACTCCTATATAACTTTTGATCTACAGGCTTGCCTGATTCATCTTTATCCATTTTGATGCTTACACTCATAGGGACTGACATATGCTTTATATTTTCCATTTTGAACTTTTCAACAATTCATTAACATATTTTGTTTGAAAGATAAAAATACCTTCTTTTGCTTATTTTACTTGAAGTCTCAAAAAGAAAATAAGCTCACCCATCATGCTCATTTCAAAGTCACTCTGCATTTATTTTTCAAAATCCTTACCATGCAACTCATTAGTAGACCAAAAAAATATCATCGACATAAATCTAAACAATCAAAATGTCTTTGTGAATATTTTTGATAAATAAAATAGTATCAATCTTTCCTCTTTTGAATTTTCTTTGGCAAAAATTCATTAAGTTTATCATACCAAGCTCCAAGAGCTTGTCTTAATCCAAAGAAAGCTTTTGATAGTTTGCACACATAACCAGGGTGTTCATGGTTTTCAAAACTTAGTGATTGTTTGACATAAACTTCTTCATTTACCAAATCATTCAGAAATGTACTTTTTACATCCATTTGAAAAAGATTAAACTTTCTAAATGATGCAAATGCAAGTAACATTCTAATGACTTCAAGTCTAGCTATAGGTGTAAAAGTCTTATCAAAACCAATACCCTCTTCTTAAGAGTAACCTTGTGCAACTAGATGTGCTTTATTTCTAGCAATAATCCCAGACTTATTAAGTTTGTTTCTAAAAACCCCTTTTGTACCAATAACTGGATAATCAGTAGGTTTAGGCACAAGTGTCCACACATTATTTCTTTTAAATTGATCTAATTCTTCTTGCATAGCGATTATCTAATTTTCATAAGATATTGCTTCATCGAATTTTTTAGGTTCAATGTAAGAAATAAAAGCATAATCACCCAAGATATTTTGAAGTGAACTTCGAGTTTCGACTTTGTCATAAACATTGCCAATGACCGGATTAAGTGGATGATTCTTATGCATATGAAGATTTTGAGATTTTCCAAGAACATTACTTGCATTTACCATTTCTTTATCTATCGATATTTTCTGTATGTCAAAAATGTTTTCTTATTCATTTGAAAAATCAACCTTTCTTAGCTCATCAAAGGTGACATGTATTAACTTTTCAACTATATAAGTTTGCTTTTTTGTAGACTTGGTATGCTTTGCTGAAAGAAGAATAATATAGAAAAATACACTCATCACTTTTATAATCAAATTTATGAAGGTCATCTTGTCCATTATTTAGTACAAAGCTTTTACAACCAAAAGTATGAAAATGTGCAATGTTTGGCTTTCAACCTTTCCATAATTCATATGGAGTTTTCTTTAGTATTGGACGAACTTAAACAAGGTTTATGATAAAATATGTGGTGTTTACTGTTTTAGCCCAATAACTGTGGTAAATCAACATCAATCAATATTGTTCTAGTCATCTCAATCAATGTTCTATTTTTTCGCTCAATAACTCCATTTCGTTATGGTATTCTAGGAGCTAAGAACTTATGATTTATTCCAAAACTATTACAAAATTATGCAAAATACCGATTGTCAAATTCTCTTCCATGATCACTTTGAATTGAAATATTTTCAATCTATGTTCATTTTGAACTTTGAGATAAATTTGTTGAAATAAATTAAAATATTCATCCTTGCTTCCTAAAAATAATACACATGCATATCTTGAAAAATCGTCAATAATAACATAGGCATAATATTTTCCAACCAAGAAATTTTACATAAAGGCCCTCATTAAGAACGTTTTTGCAATTAGAATGTTTCAAACACTTCTGTTTGCTCCCGACCACTTGTTAAGCCCATATGCAACTGATAAAAGAAATAAATAAAAACACAAAGAGAGTTCCAAGAAAGAACAGGGTAGATTGCACACACAACAAAAAATAATTTAAAGAAGATACCAAAAATTATAGTAATTCGATTAATGCACCTACTCCACTCTCCAAGTTAACGCTCTGACTCGGGTCTCCACTAGTCAACTTATAACTCAAGTTACAGTTGTACGACTTCAATCGTCTTTTGGATTACACAAATGGCTTCAGATGACACAAAGTTTTTCACAAATCACAATAAAAGCTTTCCTTTTGAATTAGACAACCTCTAATTCAAGTTAAAATCAACAAAAATAAAATAAATCCTACAACTAGTTGAGCAGCACGGAAGTACAGAGATGATGCTCTAGTAGGATGGTCACAATGATATTTAATATGTTGCTTTTGATAGATAGATAGATGATCACAAAGAATGCCTTGATACAAATATGCACTTTTGAAATAATTCTCTCTGAATTGTATTTCTAGCTGTAATTTATTCCCTATTTATAGCTTTAAACTTCCAAAACCCCCCAAAAGAAATTTTCTTTACCAAATCCTCAACTACTCAGATTTTTCTCAATAACATATAACAACTTAATGAACTAAGACAACTCATCATAACAAACTAATCGATTCGCCACGTCATCATCCAATTATCTATCCATAGATCGATCTAAAAAACTGTCGAAATTTTAACCCAAAATTGTGGAAGTTTCAAGCTAAAATTATTGAAGTTTCAAACCAAAACTACTAAAGTTTTAAACCAAAAATGTTGAACTTTTATAGAAAAACCTTAACAAATTCACAATACACAATGTCAATTTTTTACAACCATTCATCTCAAACCAAATACAATCGAAAACATTTCAAGCATTAAATTATTAACTTGTTTATTATCAAAACACTATATTTAACACCCCCAATCTTAGATCTCATTTCTCTGACTCAAACGATTGCTCCCTCTCACTTGACTCTCCCTCCTCACTAGGATGTTCTCGGTTGGATCTCGTTTACTAGCTCCCTTCTTTCTAACCATTGCATGCCTCTCTCATCTTGTCTCTCATCGGGTCACCAAGATTTATATTTGCATCTCATTTCATCATTTTGGAAAAGTTGTCTCTCTCATCTAGTTGCCACTCCTAAAAAAGGTAGCATAATGAGATTCAAATTTAAGCTAGAAACCCATAGGCTACAATGGTGAATGGCAAGGGCTAGAAGGATCAGCTCCTAAAATTGGAGCAAAATTCTATAAAGAAGACATCTATGTTGGATTCTTGCACATGATGCTAATTCGATCAACAAATTATAGATATGCTTGATGGCATGGCATGACATATTTTATCAATCAAGAGAAAATGATGAGGGAGGAGCAAGCCAATCATGAGCCACCATTAGTATTTGGTGAAACTGCTAGCTATAGACCTTATTCTTTGAAATCAACATCTAAAACTATATATAGGGTCATTTTTTAAGCAACCATGGTATGCAATCACAAGGCATTCGAAGATAACCAATGCAACAAGAAGACATGAAGGTGAAGTAAGACCCATTCTTTATAGCAAAGAAAAGTGAAAAACTCTTATCAATACTTCAATTGGACTTCCCCATATAATATTTTTTAATTATATCTATCCCATCTTTTGAGTCTACATCCATCAACTCTTCTCCTACAAGTAGCTTAGTCATGAATGACCGATCCTTGCCAAAGACCGATCCTTGCAATGAATTCAAGAATCAAAATGTAGGACAGAATATTTGAAACAATCTCATTGAACTTTAAAATTCAAGCCCTAAGCAACATAGAAAAAAATATTAGGTCTTCTCATTCAAAAAAGCCAAGCTCAGATAAGAAATAGCAATGTGGTAGCAGCAAACCAAAAAAATGAATTTTTATTAAAGCCAATGTGATTTATTGAAGTAAATTCAACTTAACTTCTCACTGAATTTACATAGCATAAAAGACTATTTTGATTCTTCATGACTTCTTTAGAGACTTAACATATCCCTAGAATATAGTGTGTAGAGCTACATTCTCCTTATACAAAGACCCATCCAAACTAAATGGACTAAAAAGAATCACAATCAAACTCTATCATATCCCAAATTACCTTTTTGTAGCATGTTCTTGGCTATTTCTTGGCACCTTTTGAAGCATCCAAGGGCAAAGGCAACCACAAGACATATCCTTGAGAATCGTCCACCTCCTCAAAACCAGCATGTATAGAGTAACAACAATGCACATGAATGCAATTTCTCCCAACATCGGCCTTGTTGCTCACCCAACTCTCTACCTAGGCTACTGTGTCAAATTCATCATCAACAAATCCCATGAAAATATTCAACTTCATGATCTCCAACCTACTCAATATCACATTGATGTGTGAAAAAACCACTAAAATTTGAGGGTCCAACTATCACACAAATGAACTACCATCAGCTAACATCAGCTTTGCAAGGTGAGAAAGGTTGAGATCCTCATATGCAAAAAGCCAATTTATAAAAACATCAAAGTAGAGTTGATTGAGAATTGAGCTAACAACGGTGTAGAAATGCATCCTAACGAAGTACTTATAGTCCAAAATGATATGTGATTCCCATATAATGTTGAAATTTGGATCCAAGACTGCCACATTTTCTACATTCAAGATTGTATATGTTATCTGAAGCAATCAAGCAAGTGGCACATCCTTGCTAGTAATTGATTCGGCCGCCAAAGTAGTTGGCCCTAGAAGAATCCTTCAGTCGGAGGAATTTTTCATCACAGGTCCAATTCCTCCAGAGGGTTTTGTTGAAAGGTGAGGGTAGTGGCAACCGACTGAGAGAGAGACAAGGATCGGGTGAGAAAGAAAACTTTTTGGCAATAATGAGATGATACACGACTATAGATTTAAGCAACTAGATGAGAGGTAAGAAGAGAAATAGAAGATGGGAGAGACACACAATAGCTAGAAAGTAGGGAGAAAGTAGACTAGATCCAGCGAAAAACAGCCCGATGGGGAGGGAGAGTCAAGTGAGAGGGAGAATCCATTTGAGTCGAAGAAATGGGATCAGAGAGAAGGGGGCAAAAGCAAATAGTCGGGAGTGTTTGAAAAATTCTAACTGCAGCAGCGGTCTGGCAAAGGGGTTGCATGTAAAATTTTCTAGCCATTAATGTTTTACATTATCTACTTTTGAATTTTAAATTCAAATGGGTAATATTGTCTCTACTGGGATAAGGGGATGTTTGGTAATTTGAAAGTTGTAGAAATTGTGGGAATTATGGGATGGGGTTGGAGTAGAAAATGGAATATTTTGAAAATCGTGTGATTAATGTGAAATAATATAGATAAAGTTGGAATAAATAGGTTTGTTGAAGAGTAGTTGATAGGAAAAATGATTGGAATATAAGGGTAAAAGTGGAAAAATATAATGACTAGTTGATCAATGATGTGCCTTGAAATTTGTGCTCCCACCATTTCCTACCCTATGTTTCCCACATCCATTAACAAACATCCCCCAAATGGTAGCCGATCTTGATCAAAAACCCTAGGACTTTAGGCCTACATGTCAATGATCAAAACTCTAGACTCAAAACTTAGCACCTACTCTACTCTTTCAGATTTTGACCTCCTACTCTACTCTTTAAGATTTTGATCTCATATTTCACCAAGTACCAACAATACTCTTTAGTCCAATTGCAAAACAAAGAGTGAACAGCAATTTCAATAGAGTAAAAGGGTTGACTACAAGAAATGCTTTTACAAAGCGAATTGTACATAATGAAGATCAAATTAAAATGATTAGAGTGACAACCTTAGCACTTGGAAATCTCCAAAAGGATTGAATATGTAACTATCTACACATTATGCTGTAATTCAATTATTATTTGGCCGTCTAGAACTTTTTGCAGTATCCATGATTGTGATCTAGATGATTTATTATAAATTATACGGCAAAAAACGAGTACGAATTTCAGTTCTTGGCATTACAGTCGCATATTTTGAGGATGTTTCTTTTTCGATGTCTTGTGGTCTATGACTTGCAATACCGTATTAATTGGAACTCTTGGGAAATCCATTTGATTGGTAGACGTGAAGCCATGGAGGTGGGATAAAATATTTCTGTAGGAAAATATTGGATAGAAATTTTGTGGTGCAAATGGGTCGATATCAATTTAGCCCTAATGGTGGAAATGGTGATCATGCAATTTCATGCATCAAAACCACTTTAGACAAACTGAGTACAGCAAAAATTTTCAGAAAGCTTCACAAAAGTTTTGTTATGGTATCAATGAATGAGAAGTTGATACCCAATTGGTCGTTAAAATCAGTTGCTGAAGACCATCAACAAGATCTATAAATTCACACACACTACAGATATAATTGCTGGGTTTTGTCATAAAATGTTTTCTCCACCAGAAGTAATGACAATGCTGTTTCATTTCAGAAAGCTTCCATCCTTTCTGGAAGTGGGGTTTTGATAACCTGCAGTATCTGAACTACTTCGGGCATGGATGGCCTGCTGGATGGTATTTGTGACGTGCAAACCAAACCCAGTTTTAGAACAGGCAGCACCTCTTCTTCAGGGTACTCTGCCATGCTTGGATCCACACAGTCCAACACATTCCCTTGTTCAAGCATTAGCTTCACATAGTCGGTCAGAACAACAATGTCATCATCTCCATACTCCAATGCCTTCTTCCCTGTCACAAGCTCAAGAATCATTACGCCAAACCCATAGATATCACACTTCTCATTGATTCTCAGACTCTGGCATGCTAGCTCTGGTGCAACATAGCCAAGCGAAGTCTGGAAACGGCTGCTAAGCACATGCTTATCAAGCTTAGGTAGGAGCCTTGCCAGTCCAAAGTCTGAGATCCTTGGGTTGCAGTTCTCATCAAGCAAGATGTTGCTGGGCTTGACATTGTAGTGAATGATTGGGGGACGGAATGATTGGTGCAGATAAGCTAAGCCTTTTGCTGTTCCAAGTGCAATCTTGAAGCGGTTTGACCAAGAGAGTGGAGGTGTGGAGGGAGATCTTTCATGAAGCTTGGCATGTAAGCTTCCATTTGGAGCATAATCTGATATCAAGAGCTGTAGCTGAGGAGTCCAGTAGTAGCCCTCCACTGTCATCAAATTGGGGTGTCTTGCATTGCCTAGAATTCGGATTTCTCGATCGAAATCTTCGTGATATTGGATAATGTTGGAAGTTATAAGCTTCTTAACAGCGAAAATTCTGCCTTCCCCAACGGATGCTTTATACACAGTTCCAAAAACTCCTCTCCCCACCTCAGTTGCCTTGCTCAGTAGGATTTCAGCATTAGTGGACCAATCTTCCTTTCTGAAATCATTATGAGGTTGAAACAGAACAAGTCTTCCTACAGCAGGACCTTTTGACCTTGGAGAACTGGAGAACATGCTGTCCATGGCATGATCGATGAAGGTAATCCTCCTCTGGACAGAAATATTCAGCAAGCTCACCACTACAACTCCAGTAACTATTAAAACAGCAGCAGTAATTGCAAATATTGCAGAAATGCTGAGGAATTTTCTATGACTTGTTCTGGCTGAAACAGAGCCAGCGACTATGTTATCCGGATTTCCATGGTTGTAAGCATCAGGATTAAGGACTAATGGCTTTGGAACATTCATCTTGCAAGGCCCCTTCAAGAGCGGTGAGCAAATACCTAGATTACCTTGCAATGAGCTTGCATCTAAGCTTGGAAATATACCTGCAGTGGGCAGCCTTCCCACAAGCCTGTTGTAGGAAATGTTCACAGCAAGAAGATTATCCAACCCACCCAGCTGTTGCGGTATCTCTCCACTCAAATTATTGAATTCCAAGTTTAGAATCTTCAGCTTCTGTAACCTTGATAGGGACCTTGGAATCGAGCCATTTAAGTTATTGTGAGACAAGGTCCTGAAAGAAGCCAATGTCACATTTAAATAAGCAAAACTACAGCATATTGCCGACAGAATCGACTAATGTTTGTAGTTGTAAATTGTAGAGATCTAGAATTATAAAATCAGAAGTAAATCATGTCGAAAGGAGACTTACAATAAGTAGAGACTGGAACAGTTTCCAATTTCTTCTGGGATTAGACCACTTAATGAATTGTCATCAAGTTGAAGGACAGATAGACTGTTAGAATCACATAAATCTTCTGGTATTGATCCATACAATGAGCAGTTACGGAGATCCAAGACAGTCAGGTTTTTGAAATATCCAAGCTCTGGAGGCAGTCGGGACCGAAGATTATTCCAGGACAGATTCAAGTACATCAAGTTGAAAAGCAGACCTAACTCCGGAGGGATGACACCAGAGAGCTGATTTCTCGACAAATCCAATGTGTGGAGACACTCAAACAGCTGGGAGGAACCAGCAGGAATTGAGCCACTGAAACTATTTGACGACAGGTCAACCTCCTCTAGCCCAAGATCAAAGATACCTGGCGGGATGCTTCCACTGAAGTTGTTGGAATTCAACTTAAGTTTTGAGAGCTGGGTACAGTAGACTAATGTTTGGGGAATCTCTCCTGTCATACTATTATAAGACAAGCTCAAATAATTCAAGGATTTCAGATCACCTATAGACGCCGGAATTGTGCCACTGAAACCATTTCTTGCAAAATCCAGCCATTTTAGGCTGCTCAAGTTACCAATCCACAGTGGGAAATCACCTGAGAATCCATTGTTGGACAAATTGATGGATTCCAATGAGTTAATCCACTCTAGCGAGGATGGCAAAGGTCCCGTAAATGAATTGTCACTGCAATCAAAGCGGATAAGGTGTGGGCAGAGTCCAATGTCTGCTGGCAACTGCCCAGAAAATTGATTCCCCTGCAAGAAGAGCTGTTTCAGGTTGTGCACAACAGCAATTCCCAAAGGAACAGGCCCGGAGAAAGCATTGTGGGAGAGATCCAAGATCCTGAGGTTCTTCAGTAGCCATAAGACATTTGCAAAGTCAGGATCGCCTGAGAGATAATTCTTTGAGAGATTAAGGCTGCCCAAAGATGTGCATCGCTGCAACGTGAGAGGAAGAGGCCCTTCGAAAAAATTCCCAGCTAAGGAGATGAATTTAAGTGAAAGGCAGTTACTGAAGAGCTGTACTGGAATTGGTCCAGATAGAGAATTTTCTGAAAGATCTAGAACTCTGATAGAGGAAGTTATGTTGCTGAATTCAGTGGGGAGTCTTCCTGAGAGACTGTTGTGGCTCAGGTTCAGACTTCTTAGGCCAGGAATGAGTGCTAGCTCAGGGAGGACGTCGCCAGAGAAGTTGTTGTGGGAGAGGGACAATGTTCGTAGACTGTACAGCTTCTGGAGGCCTCTGCCAATCTTCCCGGACAAGCGCAGGCCATCCAGGTTGAGGTGGGAGACACGGCCACTGATGGGGTCACATTTTAAATGAGCCCATGAACAGGGAGAGTCATCGTCTTCGTTCCACGATGCAATAGCAGAAGTTGGATCTTGAAGGCCTGATTTGAAGACAATCAAGCCAAGCACATCGTCATCGAGCTGGACAGAGAGGTGACTGGAATTGCAGGAATGGATGGAAAGAAAGCAGGCAACAAAGAGGAAGAAGAGATGGGTGGTGGTTATCTTCATTCTCTGTATTTCCAACAATCAAGAGCCAAAAACTCCACTCCCACCTCCTCAGCTCCTCTCTCTGTCTGCCATTAGCTTCAAGGAAACGAATAGAAAAGCTAGAGCAGTAGCAGAGCAGTAGGTGGAAACAGAAACACAGCATTGGGCGGATGTCCTTCTCATCTTTTGACCGTTGTTGCTTGTATCACATCCTCCCGATATTGGACAAGAGTAAAGACAAGACCATTTCGACAAGTGGCCTATGATTATGAACAAATTGTACTCAACAAAGTGTCAATTCCTAGCTAATTGAAGGCATTTTCATTATTTAATAAACCAAATATATAAAGATTTCAAATCTCGAGTATATACTTGCAAAAGAACAAAATTATACTGCCAGAGAGCCAGAGCCCCTACAAAAATTACCCTGGTATGTATTTTGCTCCGAATGGCCTAAAATTTCACATAATCATGTCATTAAAGTCAATCCTGTAACCCATTTTAGGAACCTGAAAGTGAACTCCATTCATGCAAAAGAGAATATGGGACTCAAGTTATCAACAGAAGATCATGAGCCACCTAACATCGGTCAACTATATATGGGAAGCTTAGACTTCCATGATGCAAAAGGTAAGAAAAATATGAATACTGTTTTTCACCTGACTACCTTTAGGGCTTCAAAATCGTCACTGCTTACATTGTTGTCCTCAAAAGTTCTGATTTCAACAAATAAGAGCACGCTTTTATGTATCGGAAGAGATTTTATTTAACTTCCTTTATTTTTTAAATTTTATTAATTGATATAAAATTTAATCCATTTATTGTATTTAAAATAATTTGTTTAGCTAAGAGGCCAAGTTTCTTATGAACAAATATGTCTATAGGTCACATTTACTCAAAAATAGATATCTTCATGTATAAATTGATGAAAATACTTAAATTCATTTCCATATGTATTAGAATGTAATAATACTTGATAGGATTATTTATCCATTTGATAATGATATTTTAGATGGTTTGGATCTTGTAAATACTACTTAAAAATTGATATTCAATATTAATTTATTTTATTATGTTGATTTTGTACATTTATTGATGAAGTTTATATGCAGTGATACTAAATAAATAATAGGATTCCCGCGATGATAGTAATTATATTAAATACAATAGATAAATTAAAATTTTCATTAACAATCAAAAAAATTAAAAATAAAGGAGGTTCATGAAAGAGGAGTTATAAAGAAGCCGCCTCGAAATAACATAAACAAAATCATGCGATGTAAATGGAAGAAAAAAAAACATGCAAGGAAAAAGAAAATAGTACTTAAAAGGTAGCACAATACTGGGTTTGCCAATGCAAATAAATGTTTTAAGGAGAATTAATGGAATAATAATGGTAATAATAATAATAATAACAACAACAACAACAATAATAATAAAGGAGATTTTTGTAAATACAACTACAAGGTTTAATCAACAGTGGAACCATGTCTTTAAGTTTGTCAAAATTACTAATGCCTACAAAATTTACATAAAATTACAAATACGTCCCTTTAGTTAGGATATCATTAGAATTTTCTATAAAAGACAAAAATGAGCTTTTAAGCCAACCTATACACTTAAAATGTTTAGAAATATTGTAAGTAAATTTGTTATTTTAATGTTTTATATATTTATATACTATTATTTTACATTTTTTTGCAAATATGCTTAAAATATTATCAAAAATTGCAAGCATATCCATTGATTTAAAGGGAATTACCACTATTTTATGAAAAATTCTAATAGCATCTTAATGAAAGGAACATGCTTATAAGTTTATGCAAATTTTGTAAGTGTATTTGCAAGTTCGACAAATTTAGGACATAGATAAAATATTGATCAAACTTTATAAACATATTTGCAAAGATCTCTAATAAAATAATACCAATGACTACTAAAATTCTAAGAATTTTGAATTTTTATAAGTGATCGAGATTGGAAGAGGAAAGTCTTTAGAAAGAAAACGGTCTACGAAATCGAGAACTACACCCTTGATAGAGACGTCTGAAAGCACATAGGAATGTGCTTACGTCATTGCAAACTGCTGTTAAAAAAATCAGTGGAAGTTGATAAAGCAGGTGATCCAATTAAATGATCATGAATATGGATAGTAAATGAAACTAAATCACAATGAGTATGAAATTAAGATCAGGCTAGGAATACCAGGAACGGAATATGCCGAATTTTCATTGAATTGAATGATATTAGCAATATTTATTTTCTTTGAGATTTTATTCTATAATAAACAGCATATAAAGATGCATTTCATTTAGTGTACGAGGTAGATTTGTCCATGCTCATACGATTTTCATTTATTCTTGTTTTTTATAAAAAAAAATAAATAAATAACGTGGGAGAGAACTAGTTGTTAATTGACGGCATGGGTAGACAGAGATGCGGTGAAACATGGTAGATGAGGAGGAGAACCCCAATAATTCTTCTTAAATAATATATATATTTTTCGTAAGAAGAGCATTGTGAGTTGGAAAGGGGGAGTGGAAGCATGGGAGTGACTTTTTCTCCCCGTGAAGCAACGCTGATATCGGTGCCGAGCTAAAAGGTGTGTGCTTAAAAAGAAAATAAAAGGACGCAGTGGTCTGCGCTGGAGGGTGGGCCTGGTTGGCAAGTGAAGACGAAGTAACGCGGCAGGCAGAAGTCACGTTCTCCGATCCGAATACAAACGAAGCGGTGGTCACGGGCCAAGGAAAGAACGCCTTCTCACCTTGGATTGTTGCGCAAAAGAGGGTCTGGAACCCACCATCCTCTCTTCTTCTTCCTCACGGGCTCGCTCTCTCTGTCTACCTGTCGTGTCAGTCATTTGTCCCTAACCTCGTCGTGGAATGGCATCAATGGGAGTTGAGAGGAATTTCTTTTAAAACGCGCTCGGTGCTCTACCACGCCCACAAAAACTTCCGGAATCTCGTGTCTTGTCTAGTGCACTCATGTGCATTTAGCTTTAGTGTACTCACATTTATAATTTTTTAAAATATATATAGGCCTAAGCATGAATGTTCCATATGTATAGTTTTTTACATTTTTTTGATTGTTTTTAATATTCTATTTTCAGTTCCAAAAAATCAAGAAAATAAGTCTGTCTCACATGCTTGATGAGAAGATAGGAAGAGGAATAGAGAAGTGGAGACTCACAACAAAGAGAAGATAAGCACACAAGAGCACATTTCACTTCCTTGATTTCATAAGCAAAAAGATGATACATATATATATATAGATCTCTTTAACTGGCACTCAAATTCGGACTAGACAAAAACTATAGCTAAGGATTTACATGTCCTAACCACACACAGTTAAGGACTTACCTGTCCTAACCACACATAATCACATACAAAAATATTACCCTAATGTAAACTTGTTACGTCTTTATTTAAAGAAGAAAAGTAAAAGCTGATATAAAGCTAGTTGTAAAGAAAGTAGATTCCTTACACAATTGACTTCTCTGCCGCTAGCTGGGTAGTGCATTTGGGAAAGTAGACTCTTTGTTGATAAGCATGGCCATCAATCGAACCCTAAGTAGTCATTGCTGGCATCCAAACTGCTTAAAGGGCTAGTAGGATTGATGATGTTAGCCTTAATCTTTGGGTCTGCTGTAACTCCTCTTGATCGTCCATGTGCTGAAAAAGCCTGTGGGCTATATGGATTCTAATGGGATGTTGTGCATCTAGAATAAAATCCTCATTGAAGATCTGAGGAGAGGTTTCGTCAGCATTGCGGCCATTAATGATTGCCATTATTTGTTGCTACCACCAATCTAGTGCTGCAAACCATCATAAAAATTTAAATAATTATGCTATTCTTCATAAATGGAATTCATGAAACAGTTTCGAAGATAAGGAAATAATAAAAAATTGTTAAATAAAAACCCAATGTGGTATTCTTCTAAAAGATACCAAAAAAGGCACAAAGCTTCTTTAGGAAAATTTGAGTATGGCCTTCTAATAGAGAATAGTGAGAGAAAAGGATATTTAGGATAGAAATCTAATTCTCTAATACAGAGGCCATGGTTTCTAACCATTATTTCTCAAAACTAGTTCATGTTATAGGTGGAATGGAGAGAAAGTAATTTATGGATGATTGTATCTTGAACTTCTTTGGGTAGGTATGGGATGGAGTCCATTATTGGAAAAATGTCATTAATTGGATGCTTGGATAGGAAGTTTGCAAGAATATTTTGTTTTCTTGGGATTTGCTTTGTATCAAAATCAAATTAGGAGAACCAGGATGCCCATGTAAGGAGTTGTGCATGGGGTAATTATTGTTGCTTGAACTAAAGCATTTTAGGGAATGAATTCATGTCCGTTTCAATGAGTAATTTTTTTCCCTAAGAAGATGTGAAACCCTAACCCATGTAGAGCCCATGTGTATGCATTAATCATGTATATGATGTTTATATGTGAATTATTGAATTATGAAGATGTTATATGATTTTGCTAATTATTGCAATTAGGGTTAAGGATTAGCAATAATGATGGGATTAAGCATTTTGAGCTAAAATGAGACAATGGGATTAGAGCATATTGATGTTGATTTAAATATGCAAATATATCATGAAAAATCATTTTCCATTATTTAAAATGAATTATGGGAATTATTATGGAAATTGGAAGTTTAATGGAAAAACATTGAAAAATTCATAACTCAACGCCTGTAAGGCGGATTCAAGTGAAATTTGAAATGAAAATCATTAATGTTGGGCTTGGTATTATGGAATAAATGGGTATGAAAATTCTTGATGAAATAAGAGTTATGATTTATTAATCATATTTCAATTTCCACCGTTAACTTTAAACGGCTATAACGGGAGCTAGAAAACTCGGATTGAGTTGAAATTTGAAACGGTTGAATAAAATTGTGAGATATTTATTTTGAATGGCTTGGATTAAGCATGAAATGTTAGAAAAATACCTGCATTGAAAAAGGTGAGCATGGTTGACTAAATGCACCTTAAAAGTAACTTTCCATTAATGCTAGAGTACCAAGTGTAAGTGCATGATAGGAATGGAATTTAAGGTGGCAAATTGCAGGCCATTTCTTGGGGATTTTATGCAAATATTTGAAATGCATAAATGAGAGAATTATCCATCCATTTAATGCTCACCATGATGAAGCTACAAGAGCATAGCTAAGGGGGCAATAAGGGGACGTCCAAAGGGGCTGTTTTGCTGCATATTTTTGAATTTTTGAATTTTTTAAAAATGCATATAAGTTGCTGGGATGCAAGTACATGATATGTGCAAGCAATAATGTAGATTTGCAGCAATAAAAAATTGGAAAAAGGCAGGTACATACAGCTGAAAACGTGGACAACTTGTGGTGATGGAAAATGTGATTTCGTGTGTTAAGTTGCTGCACTTTTTACTAAATTTATTTACATAAAAGTAATGCATGGATTAATGGGTAATTAAGTATGCAATTTACCCTTAAATTAGGGATGAAAAAAAAGAATGAAAAATGAATGAAAAATGGGCAGCAGCTGGACGTGAATTGGAGATAGCTTTGAACGGTTATGATTCAATGCAATTTGGTAATTTTTAAAAATGGTAAAATTCCATTTTACAAGGCTGTGAAATGTCCAGCACTTCAAGGTGATATGTATGCATTTACTCATGTGGAAAAATGGCCAAAAGTGGGCCCCACAGCTGGAAAAAAATCCAGCTCTTATAAGCCATGCACGTTACTTGAGAGAAGGCTTGGAAATTGCTAAGTGTTGTGATTTTTCACCAAAGCCATACCAGCTGCTCATGTCCATATTTCCCTGCAAAAAGAGGAAGGAAATCAAGGAGAAAAGAAGGAGAAATGGAGAAGAAAATCATCTCAAAGAATTAGGGTTTGATTTATCTCAAAACCAAGTATGTGTTTGATTTTAAGTGTTTAACTTGAGTTTTTAAACTCAAAACATGGAAATGAAAAGGGATGCTTAAAGGATCTGTAAAATGGTGATTTAACATGCTTTTTCATGAATATGGAATGGATATTAAGTTTTATGAATGAATTTTCAAGTTAAGATTGATGAAAATGAAGTTATGCATGTGTATTAAGTGGAAAATCCAAGTTGATAAACCCTAAATCTCCAAGATAAGTTGCTGTTTTGGTCTGATCATGTGATTAAGCTATGAATCATGTATTCATGCAAAATATATGATGATTTATGCTTAAATGATGAATTTTTGAAGTTATGGAATGCAAAGTGATGATTTTGACCTAATTTCTAAGTTTCTATGCTAAAAATGTTATGGAAATGGAATTTTATGTTTTAAGCATGTTATGTAGGGTAAAATACCCTAGATTTAAGGTATTATGGATGCTCAAAATATTTGGGAAAAGGAAACCCTAAAACTGACTTTTATGATTTTCATGAAAGAACGTCGAACCGACGTGAAACGGGACTCAAAATATGTGGGTAACTTGCTGTTTTGAGAAATGATAATGCATGGATGTTATATATGTGTTTAATCCCTAATTATGGATTAGAAAAAATGAATTTAATTTCTGGAATTTCGGAATTATATGACTGCATAGGGTTATGTATCAAAAGACACGTAAAACGGGTGAAAAACTGGTTCCAAATTTGCTGTTTTGGAAACCTAGGTTGAATGAATTTAAATCCCATAAAAATACCTTGAATGAAGTGGTAATTAAGGGTAATTAAAACCCTGAAAAATGGATTAAATTTCTGAGTTAGCAAAGTTTATGAAATGCATTAAGTATATATGCTAAATGGACTTATGTGAAGGGATAAAGGTAAATGGGTGATGAATGTTTTATGAAAAATGATTTTATGCAAAAATGCATGAAAATGAGATGAATTCCATGATTATACATCTTTTTTGAATGTGGGATTATTTATTTCAAAATTTGAAATTATTTAAGGAAGCCTAAGGCAATAACATATGCTAAAGCAAGCACCGTTGTGTGTGTTGTGGAAAAAAATGGATAAATGACAAAGTGAGTTCAATGAACCTATGTATGATGGTTATTGAATGATTATTGTGTGATTAAAATGAATACCCTATGTATGGGGTTATACATGTTATGTTATATGGTAGCTGAAGAAATGTGTATAAAATGTGCTCATATGTGCAAAATGAGCTATGTATGTATATGATGAATTATGAAGTCAAATAAATGATGTATGTATATGCGATGGGTTGGAAAACTAAATGAAATATGAGAAAAAAAAATATGAAAATTCATATTATTCTCATGTAGGCAAAGGCAAAGAAAAGGTGGTGACGGAAAGCTAAGGAATTCAGGTAAGCAAACAAATTTTCTAAAGGATTTTTGCTTTTCTAAATTGTTTCCATAAATGTAATTTTTGCTTTAACTTGATTGTTGAAACTATAGAAATTATTTCTACTGTGTTTAAGGATGGTCATCCCTTAGCAAAATGATGTTGAAATGATATTTTACTTCAAATGCAATGTTATGAAATCTTTCTTTGATAAATGCTATGGAAAAATAATGTGATTCCATGTTTCTGATTGAAAAAAATAATGCTAGCATGTTATAGATGAATTTATGCAAAAGTTCATATGCACAGGAAATTAGGTCCACCTGAAGGGTATAAGCGGACCGATTGTCCCCCCTTGGTGTGGCCAAGTCACTTAAAACAGGCCCAAGGCCGGCGACGCCCTCTCTGAAATGGGAGTTAACGTGACGGATGGTCACCTGACTATCTTTCATCCTAAGGGAGAAATGGTATATGTGTTCATGTTTTCATATGGCATTATGCATATGGGACCCGTGATGGGTACATGATTTCATGCTTTTAAGATATACCTTTAGACAAGGTATAAGTTGCTTTCCAAGTTGATTTTAAATGCAAAATGTTGCCTGAAATGATTTGCCTGTAAAATGCAAATAGCTTGCTTATTGAGTTTCGACTCACGATTTTATTTTCCAAACCCAAAGACAGGTGATGGAGAGGACATGGTGAAGGAGCAAGTGCCGGCTTAAGGAATCCATGGAAAAACTTATGAAACTCATGTTATGAAACTTATGTGAAATGGTTGTAAACTATATGCAGTGCTTTATGTTGAATAGATGTAAACTATTCGAATGTTTTATATGGATGACTGTGATTTATACATGCAGTGACATCTAATTTAGGCAAAAGGTGAAATGTCGCTGAACAGCATGTTTGTATATAATGAATGGGGTGAAATGACTTAGAAATGTACGAGAATGAAATTATGAGAACATGAGTTGTTATATGAACTTTTACATGACCATATTTAATAGGATAAATATCCGACAAGACCCGCCATATGACAGGGCAACAATCCTGATCACGTTTACCAATCAATACGATCCCGAGGTAAGGCTCAGGATGTGACGCTCGGGTTTGGGACGCCACAGGGCTTGGTATCAGAGCATGGATTGGTAAATAGGCGCGGAAAATTTTTAAGTATAGGAAATTGATAGAAATGATGAGATATGCGTGATTACACATGAATATATATGATTGCTCATAACGATGTGATGAATTAGATGTGGTTAAATGATGTTCATGCATGATTTTAACATGATGAAATGCATGCCATATGATAATGAGTTATTGTTGCAATGCAATTTGATTGCTATGTCTACACAGATGGCAGATAAAGGAAAGAGAATGATGAGTGCGGAGGAGTTACAAAGGGAAAGAGAGGAAGAGTAGATCCCCCTGTTCCAACCGACAGAGTAGATCCACAAGACCTACAGAACTTCTGGGATAAGACACAGGCACCTATACCTCCCGATACTGGTCCATGGTACAGATTTGTTGATGGATGTGTCTAGTTTCGTTATGGAGCATCTTGGAAGAGACTCCATTAACGGGAGTGGACATGGCTCTCTATATAAAAAGGCATCATGCTAAGGGAGTCATCGAAGTACCTGCTGGCCCTAAACCTGATGAGGTGATGCTCTATATAATGGAGAATACAAGGGAAATTGTTCGATTGACTGAGGTCAATGATGATGATGACCCGATGGAATTTCTCGAACCATTTGAGGAAGAAGAGGAGGAGGAAGAGGATGAAGTAGAGGAGGAAGTAGAAGAAGAGATAGTGGAGTTTGTAGAGGATGATGAGGATGAGGATGTGATGATAGTGATGATGAGGAAGTTCAGGCATGGTCTGACACTAGCACTATCACAGAGGCACCCTCATAAGTTCCACGTAGGCGTAGACGTCGAGGGAGAGGTCCAGGAGGATGATGAAATTATTTGCTCTGCTTTTCTTTAAACAGCTGTGTATATATAAGTATGGTGTATGTATAATTATGGTTGGATGACTCTATGGTTGCTATGGTAAACTGATATGCATGCAGGTGTGAAATGGGTATGTCATGCTGAATATGTACATAAGTGTGATTTTCTTTTGTATGTATTAACTGTGAATATGGTGTATGTGAATGAATATATTAATATACTGAACTCTTGATGTTTTAGAGATGTATGGATGAATGAGCATGAGCTAAAATGGTGTGATATATTATGATTGTGACCATGTGATGCCGAGATGCATATGCAATGATTTAATATTGAATGAAACTGAAATGCGTATGCAATGATTCCATGGTGATTATCAATGAAATGCGTATATAATGATTTAATGCTAATCGAAAATGAAAAGTGTTTGTTATATACTCAGATTAAAACAATGGTGGAAACAAGAGCAGGAGTAAGGAAAAATAAAGGAAAAGAGACAGAGACAGAGGTTCCAAGCCAACACGAAGTTGGCGAATCTAGCCGACCTAAAAGAGGAAGGCCGGTGACACAGAATAAAAGGAACCAACAGAGAAGGAATGATGTAAGCCCTAAACGGAATATAGAAGAGGAAACTGAGTCAAGGCAGAATAGACTTATGGAGGAAAGAGTGGTTGCAGCGGTAGAAAAAGCAATGCAGCAGGCCACTAGGGATTGGGCAGCGCAGACTGCCGATATTATACAGGGATTATGGGAGAGAACCCAACAAGCTCAGTTGGGTAATGTGGAAAGAGGACCTGCTCCTATGGCGGACCCCGTTGCCACACCGACACTGTAGCGAGATGAAAATTAGCTGATGGAAGCTGACAGAAGAGCCATAAATGCCTTTCCAGCACAGTGATAGTTGGAATTTGGTAACATATTTTGTGGACATTTTATACCAATTTGGTGGGTAATTAATTAAAATTAATATGAAATTTGGTTTAAAATGTGATTTTGCAACATTTGGGTATGAAATATTAATTTCAAGCAATGTAAACAATTTCTATACTCTTTTGACTTGAAATTACATTTTATTTGTTGCCATGAAATTAAATGGCTAAACCCACTAATGATTAATGATTTAAATATTTTTATGCAGGGAAAATAGGTTTCATCAAGATGATCCCATATGAAATCACATGATCTGTTGCCCACAAATCAGCAATTCACGTTTCAGCAGCAGCATTGAACGAGATGGGTAGCAAAGCAATCCATTTGATGGCCCACCACTTCAAAATCTAGCTGCATAACGTGAATGAAATCAGCAGCAAAAATTCAATAGCTGCTGCTCATTTATTTATGTCCAAACTCACGTGAATATGCAGCTCATTCCATCAGCAGCAATTCATTACAAAGGACCCATCATAGCTGCCCATTCCATGTAGCTTAAATCTGGACCCGTGTCATTTTTTGTATGCAGCAACAAGCATAATTCCATGCTCCCCATTCACATGATTTCTCACATCAAAATGCAGCAGCAAATGCAACGTGAATGGGCAACAACATATGCATAATAAATGGACACATTAAATCCAGTAATGCATTTAACGTGATGGGCAACAGCTACCTCTCTCCATGCACATAACGTGAATTTTGAGCAGCAACAATGCATTGATCATGGACCCCACTTGATGCTCACCACGTTCAGCAACCTATCATCACCATGCTGATCATACCACAAATCAACATCCAGAAAATGCATTCAGCTCCATTCAACGTCCAACCAAGCTGCTGCCCAAAATGCATTTTCCATTCCAATACATGGACCCCACAAAATCAGCACCTGCCCCTGTTGGTCCCGAGTTGATGGCTAAACCCAAGAGGGGAGGGGTGAATTGGGTTCTTTAAAAAATTCTTTGGTAAATTAAAAATCTTAACCCCTTGAAAGATTAATCCCCTTTTGAAAGCAAATAGAGAGAAATTAAGATAAAGCAGTAAAAGGAAGCAGAAGACAAGATTTATAGTGGTTCGGGCAAACCTTCTCTACTCCACTCTTCCAAGCTCACACTCCGTTGTGACTTGGGTTCCACTATGTATTCCTCGAATACACTTAGAGTCTCCGCTCTCTTCTAGATTCAAGCTCTAGGGGGCATATACAACTTAGAGCCTATGCTCTCTTCTAGATTCTAGCTCTAGGGGGCATAAACAAAGCATTTTTAGCAAAAGCCGAGCCAAGTCGCAACCCAAGTTCAAGTAGGTTCTTGGAATGGGCTTGGAACTGCATTTTGAAGTCTGAACTTCTCAAGTCGAGGATGGAGTCGACCTTGTCTGCGACTTCACCCAAGTCGCACCTGGAGTCGACTTGGCCTGCGACTTGGGCAGCTTTGTGCCCCAAAATCAGGTCTGGACAGTTTTTCTCGACTGAAGTCGATAGTGAGGTCGACTTCGTGTGCGACTTGGCTTCCCAAGTCGCAAGTGGAGTCGACTTAGCCTGCGACTTCACCTGCTACTCTTCCATTTCTGATTTTCCCTTTGAGGTTCAAAGTCAAGTCGATAGTGGAGTCGACTTTGGGATCGACTTTACCCTAAGTCGAAGTCCAAGTCGACTTGGGGATCGACTTGGCTATTTCAGTTCCTTAATCATTTAGCAAACTCATTAGTACTCTTTAATATACTCAAATTAGCCTTTGTTAATCATCAAAACTTAAGCTTTGGTCAATTTTGTTTTGTTTTAAACATTGTTTCTAACAGCCCCATCACGTCTTCATGCCACCATGAATTTTCCAGCAACATTCACCATATTCACGTGAATTCATAATGTTGCAGCTGAATAGGCAACGTAAATGGCAGCAGCATTTTTATCAAGCATGGACCCTACATCCATTTATTTTCTAGCAGCACATATGCCCGTTCAAACGTCCAAGTAGCAAAATCCATTTCAATGTCCAAGATGCAATGTCGATTCAATACCTCATGTGAATCCAGCAGCAAAATGCAAAGCAACATCTTCACATGAAATGGCCCACCATTCAGCAGCATGCATGCTTTCAAAGCAATTCACGAGAAAATGCATCAAGCATTCAACACATGGGTCCCACATGAAAGGTTATAAAAAGAGGAGACACAACATCGGTAGAGGGAGAGCATTGAGCACACACAGCATTCCGTGGCAATAAAATTTCCGAGAAGCAATCAACAAGAAAACCCCTGCAAGGATACCACTGCAAAATATTTTAGCAGGGATTTTAGAAGAAGAGTAGAGCAAAAATTCGGAGAAAGAAGATAGCAAAAGCAAGGTGGAGAGCATGGGCAAAAGACAGACCGGCGAATTGCGTGGAGCAACCGACACACCATTGGAGCTTCAATCCAATAAGCTTTTCTATCTTTTCCCTTTTAAATTTTAATTGTCTTGTTTAAGATGGTTTGTAATTTAAATTTTATTTTGAACTTAAACATGCTTGGCTAAATCCTAAATCTAGGGTTTAGGACGTAGCATGCGTACAATGCAATGCGGTGTGGATTTTTAATTCATTTATGATGGATATTGTTGTTAATTTAATATCTTGTGATTTTTATACTTGCTTTGTACATGGGCTCGTACTTTGGCATGATTCCATATATTAGGTGATGGAACTTGAAAATCTAAGACCATGATAATAGGCATGATAACTTTGAGGAATTCCATGAAGAAACCACAGATCTTAATGTATTCTAATTAACTTAATCCCATGAGAATAAGAGGTTAAGAAAATTAGGATACGCCTTATAGGTTTTGAGAGAAGGTGCAAGGATAAAATAGGGATTGTTCTCCTTTAACAAATAATATCCAAATTAAATAATTATACCACTACCCCTTGTAAAAGCTGCATGTGAAATCCTAGACCCTAGGTACCTGCACTCTCATTTTTCTACTCATTATAATTTGCAATGTTCTCTTCCCATTCTATTAATTTCTTTTCCCTTTTATTTACTAAATTTGCTTCCCACTTTTCTATTTTTTTTGCATTATTCTCTCCATAACCGATACGAAAGCATTTAAAAGCAAAATTTTTAGCCCCGAATTCCCTGTGGAACGATAATTTATATACTACAATCTACGACCCGTGCACTTGTGGTAAGATTGCGAACAAGTATTTTGGCGCCGTTGCTGGGGATCTTTGGCATTGCTTTAAATTTTTTTTAGGTACTTTCTTTATTTTTATTTGCTCTAAATTAGCTAGTTAATTTTTATATGCACCCACATACTCGAAATTTTGCAAAATAACTAGCTGAAAAACTCTTTGTTGCTGAACCTGAAATTGAACGTTATTGTAGGAGAAGAATTCGTGAAGATCAACAGCAACAAAATTATCAAGACACTATGGCAGATCGCAACAACCCAAACCCGCCACATCAAGAGCAGGAGGAAGGCCAAGCCGAGAACAACGCTCCTCCCAGAAAAATGACTCTTAGCGATCGGAACCGCCCGAACCCTTGTGGATTCCGATCTTGCATTGTCGAACCAGAGATTGATGGAAGAAATTTTGAACTAAATCCCGGTCTCATCCGGATGGTTCAACAAGACCAATTTGCAGGACTTCCCTCTGAAAACCCAACTGTACACATCACAAAATTCCTGCAATTATGCAACACAATCAGGGTGCAAAATATTCCACGGAGGTAATTCGTCTACAGCTTTTTCCATTTTCTCTTCGAGACAAGGCAAGCGAATGGTTTTATTTTATGCCGCCCGACACGTTTAACACATGGGATGAGCTCTCTACTGCATTCCTAAAAAAAAAAATTCCACCAAATAAAACCAGGAAAATCAGAGACGAGATTAATCAGTTCATCCAAAAAGATGGTGAAACCTTATATGATGCGTGGTGATCATGGTATCTCGCAAGGAGATATTATTGAAAAAATTTTCAATGGACTCGATCGACCTGCCGAAGCACCGTCAACTCAGCTGCTGGAGGCCGATTCATGCGACTCACTGACGAGGAGGCTCTCAAACTCCTCGATGACTTGGCTCTTTATGATTCTCAGTACGACGATGTCAGAGGAACCTCTCGGCGAGGAAATGTATATGATATTGAATCCATGCATGTTATACATGATAAACTTGATAAAATTTTGCAGCAAAAGAAGCAGGAATCCAAGGATCAGAATGCATCTTCTTCTGGACACATCTCATGCGAAATCTGTGGAGCTTCACACTACACAACTGAGTGTAGTTTTACCATTAAAGACACCACGGGCGAGCAAGCTAATGCAATCAACAACCAATATGATACTCGCGCATATGGTAACCCCTATTCTAATACTTACAGCCCTGGATGGAGGAACCACCCCAATTTTTTCTTGGGCAAACTAGTCAAATACCCAAAAATTTGCTCAAAATAATAAGCCACCTGGTTTCCTAAGAAAACCACTGAACCCTCCTTCATTTCAAACCCAACAAGCCTTACCTGCACCACCTCAAGCACAACCCACCGAGTCCATGCTCGAAAATATTATTCTAATGCTCAAGAAAAATGATGAAAGAATGGATCAAATGCAAACCCACATCAAGTTGCTTGAAAATTAAATTGCTCAAAATGCCACAGCCTCATCTCAAAAAAACCAGGGTAAACTCCCTAGCCAACCTGAAGTAAATCCTAGGGAGTAGGTGCAGGCGGTTACCTTGCAGAGTGGAAAGCAGCTCGACCCACCTCATATGATCACAGAAAAGGATGCCAAGCAGAAAAAGAAGCAAGAAGAGGAGCCACAACCAGAACTAGTGGTGGAAAAGCCATATGTACCACCATCTCCTTACCAGCCTCCTCTCCCCTTTCCACAAAGGCAACGACAGGCTAAGCTTCAAAAGCAGTTCGAGAAGTTTGTTTCAACTCTCAAAAACCTATCAATAAACGTGCCCTTCATCGACATGCCTTCTCAAATGCCAGCTTATGCAAAATTTCTCAAGGACATGCTATCCAACAAAAGAAAACTCGAGGAGTATGGAACCATTTCACTTGCTAAGGAGTGCAACGCTATTTTGCAGAACAAGTTACCTGAGAAGCTAAAGGACCCTGGAAGCTTCTCCATTCCATGTGCTCTTGGAAATGTCCAAATCAGCAAAGCACTATGTGATCTCGGAGCCAGTGTAAGTCTAATCCCACTATTAATATGTAAAAAGCTGAACATGGGTGATCCAAAACCAACATCTATGTCTTTCCAACTGGCCGACCAATCAATTAAATTTCCAGTCGGCATCCTTGAAGGCGTACCTTTGAAAGTCGACAAACTATTCATCCCAGTCGACTTTGTGGTCCTCGACATGGAGGAGGATCGCCAAATCCCAATCATTCTCGGGCGACCTTTCTTAGCCACCGCCGGAGCAATCATAGACGTCAAGAATGACCGACTCTCACTAACAGTTGGAGATGAACAGATCAAATTTAATCTTTCTGAGGCAACAAAGCACCTATCAACTGATAACTCTTGCCTGCGGGTCGACGTCATCAACCCTTTGTCAATCGAAGAAAAGGATGACCCGATAGAGGTATGTATCATTCAAAGTTCTACTGTTGAAAATGTTAACTCTGAACTGTCTGCTTACGAAGCTCTCTTGGATGGAAGCCCTTTTATCTCACCTGCTGCCAACTCATCGCCTGAGAAGCTGGATATAGACATCAATTCCTTTCCATCGACAAAAACAAAGGAAGAAGCGCCAAAGGTAGAACTCAAACCTCTTCCTAAAAATCTCAGGTATGCATTTCTTGGCTCAAATGATACCTACCCAGTCATAATCAACGCAAATCTTTCCGAATTTCAATCAAATGATCTAATAACTGTACTAAGAAGACATAGGAAGGCAATTGGCTACTACATTAATGACCTACCTTGTATTAGTCCTTCTCTATGCATGCACAAAATTCTAATGGAGGAAAATTGTAAGACAAGCATTGAACCTCAAAGGCGTCTGAATCCAAACATGAAAGAAGTGGTGAAAAAGGAAATTTTAAAACTTCTTGATGCTGGAATCATCTACCCTATTTCTGATTGCAGTTGGGTAAGCCCAGTACATGTGGTACCTAAGAAAGGCGGTATTGCTTGTTGGTCCCGAGTTAATGGCAAAACTCAAGAGGGGAGGGGTGAATTGGGTATTTAAAAATTTGTAACTTAAACAGAAACTTAACCCCGGATTAATCCAGTCCCCTTAATGAAGAATCGAAATGGAAAGCAATATAATGTAGAGAGCAGATAAATAAATCAAACACACAAGATTTTTATAGTGGTTCGGGCAACCTCCCTACTCCACTCTTCCAAGCTCACACTCCTTGTGACTTAGGTTCCACTATTTTATTCTCTCAATACAATTAGAGCCACTGCTCTCTTCTAGATTCTAGCTCTAGGGGGCATATAACACACTGCTCAAGTAGGTGATGAGTCACACTCCAATCACACACTACTTAGCATACACTTGATCCTAGTTCCTCAAACTAGATCAAGTTCAATCACAAATAAATGAAACACAAGGAAATCTACACTTTACAGATGTGTAGCAGCAATTAGGCGCAGAGAAGAACTTGAAGAGTTGGCTTTTAAGATTCTGAAATGAAGCTCTTGCAGTTTGAAGTAGAGTTCTTCTTCTTTGAGTGGCTTGATCTCTTTTGAGCTCTTGAAAGTAGTAGTTAAGCACACTTAATGATTCTCAGCTACTTGCCTCGTCCACCATGAATGCTATTTATAATTTTGGAGGGAATCCGAACGTTAGAGGGTAGGTGGCGCGCATTTAATGCGTCAACGTTCAAATAAATTCCGACCGTTGCGACCCAAGTCGCATGTGGAGTCGACTTCGGATGCGACTTCGCCCAAGTCGCAGATGGAGTCGACTTCAGGTGCGACTTCGCTTCACCGTCGCAACTTCAAGGTTCAGTCAGGGTCGACTTGGTCATCAACTTGACCCAAGTCGCAGGTGAAGTCGACTTCGAGTGCGACTTCACCTTGTCAGGTTCCAAGTCTAAGTCTTGAGTCGACTTTGGCTTCCGACTTCAACTCAAGTCGATCACGGAGTCGACTTGGGTTGCGACTTGACTTGGTCTTTTGCAAAATACGCTTTGTTCTTCATTTGATCTTCCTCTATCTTGCTTGGCTTGTTTCTTTGATGATTCTGAGTTTTGAATCATGTGCCTTGCTTTACATTTGACTTAGTTGGTCTTTAAGACTTGATAGACTTGATTTGATCTTGAATATGAATTTCAGCTTATCTTCTGAAAAATTGCCTCTGCCCGATCGAAGTCGATGTCGGAGTCGACTTCGGCTGCGACTTCACCTCAAGTCGCACGTGAAGTCGACTTGGGGTGAGACTTCGGCACTTCGTGTTCTGAGCTTCAACTCTGGACAATTTTTGTCATCTGAAGTCGATGTCGAGGTCGACTTCGTTTGCGACTTGGATACCCAAGTCTCAGGTGGAGTCGACTTGGCCTGCGACTTCACTTGTTCTTCTTCCGTTTTCAATTCTGGACAGTTTTTCATGTTTGAAGTCGATAGCGAGGTCGACTTCGTTTGCGACTTGGCTTCTCAAGTCGCATGTGGAGTCGACTTGGGATGCGACTTCACCTGTAAGTTGGTTTTGCCTTTGAGGTTCTTTCTCAAGTTGATAGTTAAGTCGACTTTGGGATCGACTTCACTCTAAGTCGAAGTCCAAGTCGACTTGGGGATCGACTTGGCTTACTTAAGTTCCTTAAAACAAGTGGCAAACACATTAGTCCTTTAAATATACTCAAGTTAGTTATTGTTAATCATCAAAACTTAATCTTTGGTCAATTTTACTTTGTTTTGAAGTATTATTTCCAACAATCTCCCCCTTTTTGATGATTGACAAAATTAAATTGAGCTTATACCTTTCAAGATGGATGCATTTAATTATTCTTCGAAAACAGAGTATAAGCAATCATTCCATAACTTTCAAAACAGATTTTTAGCAATCATTCAATCCGTATAAGCACATTTCAAACATAAGCAAGTTTCATATCATTCATATTTTCAATTTACTATGTAAAGCAAAAGAAATGAAACTCCTAAATACAAACTACCCAACCCAAAATAACACAAAAAATTCAACTCAATTGCTATTCTATCTCCCCCTTTTTGTCAATCTTTCAAAAATGATGCAATTACTAAGGACTTGGTGAATTGAAATTGGGAAATGGGATAGACAGACTGAGTGTGTTTGATGGGACGGACATGAGCTGATGAGTAGAAGGAGGAAACGGGTGCGGGAGAAGGCTCGCGATGAACTGAACCCGATTCGAAGGGATCAAGTTCGGGCATGGGTCGCTTCTTGTGACGGCCTGAGGCGAGATGATATCGGATGGTACGCAATTCCCGATCGATTCGATCCTGTCGGGAATGCATATTATTGATTGCCGCCAACACTTCGGTCACAAGACTCGTCATCCGGTCTTCTTGGTGACCCATTTCTTCACGGACGGCAATGATTTCATCTCTCAGATCTTTTAGAGTGACCTCCTCAGATGAGGTTGGAGGTACCCGTTCACGTGCAGCAGATCCTTGTGGAGAATAGGATCCGTGCGATATGGGAGATGCTGGCTCCTCTTGAGCAGGTGGTGCCGCGGGAGGTTTCTCCCCCTCAGTCTGTGCTCGTTCTTCTTCTGGAGCTGCAGTCCTTAGTTCAAGCACGTTAATCTTCATCCGTTGAATGAGTGCTTTGTTGATGGCATTGGTGGATTTCAGTACTTCGAAGGGCTCGCCTTCAATATCCACTTCAAAGTGTTCAATGATCTTTGTGATCCAGGTGCCATATGGTAGGACTCCCCGCGGATTGTCCTTTCTGGAGGCCAATGCTTCAAGAAATAGTCTTGGTAAGCTAACCTTGACTCTGTTTGCCACCTTCCAGAGTATCCCGGCTTCTTGTGGGTTTAACTGATTTCTTCCACCGCCCTTTGGGTAGATGCAGTGGGCAATGAGAAGTCTGAGTACGCGAAGCCTAGGGGAGAGATCCATGTAATGAAGAAATTTGATTCCTGGGTGATATTTATTGCTTTGGGTGAGCTGATTATACATTTGATCCAGCGTAAGATCTTCAGGAAGTGGCTCATCTATGTGGGGAACTTCAAGTATCTGACCAATATTTACCAAGGCCGTTGCCAAACTTGGAGTTATTCCTCTTCCAAAGAACATATCCACTCCTTTGACAACGCTTCCATAGTACTCTTCATCCCACAGATAGTAAAAGATTCTGGTAAGATCTGGATAGACTTTTTCATCTTCTTTTAGGAGCTTCGTCCATCCTTGGAAATCCAATAGATCTTCTATGTCGGATTCATAATCTTTTAAGAACTTGAAATCAATAATCTTGGGAATGAATACCTTTCGCTCATAGAAATGTTTGTAAAACCTGCTGTGCTGGAGTTCAGTTTTGAAGTATGTTGTTGGCATTTTCAACACTTGAGCTTTAGCAGCTGGGTTGCCTCTTTGACGTGCCCCAGATTGAGTACTTTGTGAGGTTTGGGCTTGTTCCTCACGACCTGCTGTGTTTGACGGGGTTCCCGTTTGAAAACGCACTCGGCGGCCTGTGGAAGTAGATGGTTCTTCCCGGGCTCGCTTTGAGGAAGTGCGCTGTCTTTTTGGCACTTCGTCGTTGGTATGGGACGTAGATTGTCTGGGAATAGGTTTGAGGGATGGTTTTGAGACAGCTAGTTTGGGAGGTCTGGACTTTGGAGCCATTGATTTAAAATAGAGAAGCTTGAGATTGAATGGGAGAGCAGAGAGAATGAGATGTAGATAGTGAGAGAGGAAGGCAGAGAGAGAGAATGTGTGAGAGAGAGAGGGGCAGTTTGAGGCAATTGCCGGAGTTGCCGGAAAATCAGAAAGAAGAGGAGGGAGAAGAGAGACAATGCAACCGGAGATGCTGCCGGAGAAGAAAGAGAATCTCCAGAGGAAAAAGAGCGCTGGAAAGGGAAAACGGTGCGGGAAGAAGAAGAAGAGAAAGAAGAAAGAAGAAAAGAAAGAGAGGGAGAAGAGGAATGGTCGTACGCTCGCGGAGTCGACTTGCCCTAGGTGAAGTCGACTTCGGTCCCTCGGAGTCGACTTCGCCTTCGAGCGGAGTCGACTTCGACCCTGTGGAGTCGACTTGGCTATAGAAGCAGAGTCGACTTCATTTTCCCAAGTCGACTTGGCGGAGTCGACTTGGCTCCCATGGAGTCGACTTGACTCATCGACTTGACCTTTTCAGATTTTAGTTTCTTGTTTGATATTTCCTAATTTAGCTCTATCATCCCCATATCATTTCTAATTTTATAAAATGATTCTTTGGCTAATGGTTTGGTAAGGATATCAGCAATTTGGTCTTCTGTTTTCACATATTCTAAACATACATCATGATTTTCAACATGTTCACGAATAAAATGGTGTCTCACATCAATATGCTTGGTTCTTGAATGCAGTACAGGATTTTTAGTCAAACAAATTGCACTTGTATTATCACATCTAATAGGAATATCAACATAATTAATACCATAATCTTTCAATTGTTGTTTCATCCAAAGTAATTGGGCACAACAACTACCGGCAGCTATGTATTCGGCTTCCGCGGTAGAGAGAGCAACACTTGTTTGTTTTCTTGAATACCATGAAACTAACATATGTCCAAGAAACTGACAAGTTCCACTGGTACTTTTTCTATCTACCTTATATCCGGCAAAATCTGCATCCGAGTAGCCGATTAGATCAAAGGTTGACCCCTTTGGATACCATAGTCCAAGATTGGTAGTTTTTATCAAATATTTAAAAATTCTTTTTACAGCAAGGAGATGTGATTCTTTTGGGCATGCTTGAAATCTAGAGCACATACAAACACTGAATAGAATATCGGGTCTAGAAGCAGTTAAATATAACAAGGATCCTATCATGCTTCTATAAAGCTTTTGATCGATACTTTTACCGTTTTCATCCGTGTCGATCTTGATTGTAGAGCTCATTGGAGTGTTTGCCCCTTTGCTATTCTGCAATCCAAATTTCTTGAGCATTTCCTTGACGTACTTGGACTGGTTCAAGAATATCCCTTCACTTTGTTGCTTAATTTGCAGTCCAAGGAAGAAATTTAATTCTCCCATCATGCTCATTTCGAATTCGCTCTGCATAATCTTAGAAAATTCTTGACAAAGATTTTCATTAGTAGCACCGAAAATTATGTCATCTACATAAATCTGTACAATTAAAATATCTTTATTTTTGTATTTGATGAACAAAGTAGTATCTACTTTCCCTCTTAGAAACTCATGATCAATCAAAAATTTATTCAACCTTTCATACCAAGCTCTTGGAGCTTGCTTTAATCCATATAGTGCTTTGGTCAATTTATAAACATACTTTGATTGATTCATTTCTTCAAAACCAGGGGGTTGTTCAACATATACTTCTTCATTCAAATAGCCATTCAAAAATGCGCTTTTTACATCCATTTGGAACAATTTGAAATTCATATAAGAAGCGAATGCTAGTAGAATACGTATGGCTTCTAATCTAGCCACAGGTGCATATGATTCTTCAAAATCGATTCCTTCTTCTTGAGAATACCCTTTGGCTACTAATCTGGCCTTGTTTCTAATTACAAGCCCGCTTTCATCTAATTTGTTCCTAAATACCCATTTGGTACCAATGATAGTGTGATTATTTGGTCTAGGAACTAAGTGTCGTACATTGTTCCTTTCGAATTGGTTTAGCTCTTCTTGCATTGCAATAACCCAATTTTCATCATTGAGAGCTTGTTCAATGGTATTTGGTTCAATTTTAGATACAAAGGCATATTGACCATAAACGTTTTGTTTTAATATTCTAGTTTTCACTCCTTCATATACATTTCCAATAATTTGCTCAATTGGATGGGCATTTTTGAACTTTAAATCAGTTGGAGGTTTATAAGAATCATTACCTTCACTTACCTCTTCCTCCATGAGATTTTCTGGCTTGAGCTCAAGTTCCTTTGGTTGTTCTTTGCCTTTTGTCTCATCTGCATCACTTAGTTCATCCTCCTTTCTCGGAGTTTGGTTAATTTCATCAAATACAACGTGTATGGATTCTTCAACAACTTGGTTTCGTTTATTGAAAACTCTATATGTTTTGCTATTTGATGAATATCCAAGAAATATAGCCTCATCACTTTTAGCATCTAACTTTCCCAAGTTAGTTTTTCCATTGTTCAAAACATAACATGTACATCCAAAAGCATGAAAATAAGAAATATTTGGTTTTCTTCCTTTCCATAGTTCATATGGGGTCTTTTTCAAGATTGTTCGAATGGCGACACGATTCAATACATGACAAGCTGTACTTACAGCTTCACCCCAAAATTTCTTGGATAGATTGCTCTCATTTAGCATAGTTCTAGCCATCTCTTGTATAGTTCTATTTTTCCTTTCTACTACTCCATTTTGTTGTGGAGTTCTTGGTGCAGAAAATGTGTGGTGAATTCCTTTTTCATTGCAAAATTCCATGAATCGTTTGTTTTTGAATTCGCCACCATGATCGCTTCTTATGGTCACAATAGTACTTTGTTTTTCATTTTGCACCAAATTTACAAAAGTTGCAAACATAGAGAAGGCTTCATCTTTACTAGCTAAGAGAATTATCCATGTGAATCTTGAAAAATCATCAACTATGACAAATACATACTTCTTTCCACCAATGGTTAGAATGTCGGATGGCCCGTATAGATCCATATGTAGCAATTCAAGTGGCTTGGTGGTGGAAATTTCCTTTTTGGTAGAGAAAGGCATCTTGGGTTGTTTTGATAATTGACATGTCTTACAAATCTTGTCCTTGTCATATTTTAATCTTGGTAATCCTTCTACCAAACTCTTTTTCCATAGAGTTTTTATGTTTCCCATGTTTATATGTCCAAGCCTTTTATGCCAAACCCATGGATCGTTATCAATGGCCATTAGACATTGACCATTCAATTCATCAAGTGAAACCAAATATACATTTCCATGTCTTTTACCACTAAACATGATATGCTCTCCATCAAATACATCACGTATAGATGATTCAAACACAACTTTGTATCCTTTATCACATAATTGTCTAATGCTCATTAAATTGTGTTTGAGTCCTTCAACAAACAAAACATCTTCCATGCATGCATTTGAAATACTATGTATATTTCCTTTACCTTTAATTTTACCTTTTTCATTATTGCCAAAGGCAACCATTCCATCATTACAAGGCTTGAGTTTGTGAAACAAACTTCTTTCACCGATCATATGCCTTGAGCAACCGCTATCCGTGAACCATTCATTATTTGCCTTTGCCTTAAAACATGTCTGAAAAAAATAAGCAAGTAAATCTTATCTCCTTGGTACCCATTTTATGGGTCCATTTGGGTTAGTAATATATATTAATCTTTGTTGTTCTAACTTGGAAAGCTCAAACCTTGTGTTCCTTGGAACCCAAACTAATTTTGCACCACGGTCATATAATTTCTTAAAATTACATTTGTAAGTCTTATGACCCAATTTATTGCAGAAATTACAAGCCATAGGTAATCTTGGAGTAGGCCTCCAAGTATGCAATGGTTCAATAGTTGGTCTTCTAATCCACTTAAAATTTTTCTTTTGTGACTTGTATATAGATGCAGTTTTAGTTTGATATTTCTCAAGTATTTGCACATTTGTTTTGCTACTTTCTCCTTGCTCAGATGTATGATATCCAAGACCTCTTTTATGTGTTTGGGAGGTCATATTCAGAAACATTCTAACATTTTCTCCTGGATTAGAGAACTTAGCTAATGATTCATTTAATGATTTGTTCTCCTTTTTTAGCAAATCATTTTCATCTTTCAATTTGTCTAATCTTTCTGCAAGTTTACCATTTACAATTATTGTTGCATCACATTGTCTTTTCTTAATTGTAAACTTGCTTCCTAATTTCTTCATTTCTTCATACAATGAATCATATGCAGTTTGAAGTTCTTCTAATTCAGTACATTTGAGGCAATCTTGAAAAGAAGAATAACTTGACTTAGAATGGGAGAGTTTGGAACTTACCTCTTCATTACTTGTGCATTTTGTTGAGGTAGTTTGTTCTTCTTGCTCGATTTGTGCCATACAGCAGATTCGTGCCATACAGCAGATTCTTGCACATTCTTCTACTTCGATTTCATCGGTTGAGGAGTTACTCGTTGTAGATTCCTCGTCATTCACATACATGCCTCTTCCTTTGTATCTTTGGAATCTCTTATTGTCCCCTCGATCTTTTCTTTGTTCTTTTACTTTACTTTCTTCGGGAGTTGGACATTGAGCTTGCATATGTCCCGAACCACCGCATCGATAGCATTTGGTTAATTCTTTCTTCTTTTCTCTGGGAGTTCTATCCTTGAAGCTTCTGAAATTTTTGCCTTTCCTCACAAATTTTCTGAAACGTTTTGTGAGTAGGGCGATTTCATCGTCGTTTTGAGAAGAAGAGGAGTCATCTGTGTCTTGCACGGCTTTCAAAGCAATTGCTCTTTTGCCCCTGTGTTGATCTTCATTTCTTCTCTTGATTAGCTCATGTGACATGAGTGAGCTAATTAAGTCTTCAAGCTTTAGAGTGTTAAGGTCCTTGGCTTCTTCTATTGCAGTGATCTTTGGAGTCCATGATTCGAGTAGAGCTCTTAAGATCTTCATGACCTGCTCAGATTCAGATATAGCCTTTCCGAGACCTTTTAGAGCATTAGTAATTTTAGAGAATCTAGCAAACATTTCAGAGATGTTTTCTCTTTCTAGCATTCTAAAGTTTTCCAGTTCTCCAATCAAAATATTTCTCCTAGTCCCTTGGACTTGGGAGGTTCCTTCATAAATAGATGTTAAAGTATCCCATATCTCTTTAGCGGTTAGGCAAGAGGATACTCTATCATACTCAGAAGCTGTAAGAGCACAAAATAGTGAGTTCATTGCCTTAGCATTGCTCTTCACAGTTCTTACTTCCTCTTCGGTCCATTTGGAAGCTTTGTCATCTATGGGCAGTGTTACACCATCTTGGATAGCAATCCAAGAGTCCATATCGGTAGCCATGATGAGTTGCTTCATACGAAGCTTCCAATATCCAAAATTGCTCCCATCAAACAACGGTGGCCTTGTAAAGGATTGGCCTTCAGCAAATGCGGGAACGGAAGTAGATTGGGATGCCATATTAATAAGATCTCTTCGGTAAACTCAAAGAACCGCTCTGATACCACTTGTTGGTCCCGAGTTAATGGCAAAACCCAAGAGGGGAGGGGTGAATTGGGTATTTAAAAATTTGTAACTTAAACAGAAACTTAACCCCGGATTAATCCAGTCCCCTTAATGAAGAATCGAAATGGAAAGCAATATAATGTAGAGAGTAGATAAATAAATCAAACACACAAGATTTTTATAGTGGTTCGGGCAACCTCCCTACTCCACTCTTCCAAGCTCACACTCCTTGTGACTTGGGTTCCACTATTGTATTCTCTCAATACAATTAGAGCCACTGCTCTCTTCTAGATTCTAGCTCTAGGGGGCATATAACACACTGCTCAAGTAGGTGATGAGTCACACTCCAATCACACACTACTTAGCATACACTTGATCCTAGTTCCTCAAACTAGATCAAGTTCAATCACAAATAAATGAAACACAAGGAAATCTACACTTTACAGATGTGTAGTAGCAATTAGGCGCAGAGAAGAACTTGAAGAGTTGGCTTTTAAGATTCTGAAATGAAGCTCTTGCAGTTTGAAGTAGAGTTCTTCTTCTTTGAGTGACTTGATCTCTTTTGAGCTCTTGAAAGTAGTAGTTAAGCACACTTAATGATTCTCAGCTACTTCCCTCGTCCACCATGAATGCTATTTATAATGATTGAAAGCAAATTAGGTAACAGGGGTGTGCAGTATTAGTCAAGTGGGAAGGGATTGTTGATTAAGATTTTCAATAAGTATCATGTTTCAAATTCTTTAATACTCTCATTAATTTTAATGATGGGCCAAACATGCAATTTTTGCTCAAGGTTTTGAAATTTTACAATCTATTCTTGAATTCTTTTATATTTGCTTGAGGACAAGCAAAAGTTCAAGTGTGGGGGTATTTGATAGTTGGAATTTGGTAACATATTTTGTGGACATTTTATACCAATTTGGTGGGTAATTAATTAAAATTAATATGAAATTTGGTTTAAAATGTGATTTTGCAACATTTGGGTATTAAATATTAATTTCAAGCAATGTAAACAATTTCTATACACTTTTGACTTGAAATTACATTTTATTTGTTGCCATGAAATTAAATCGATAAACCCACTAATGATTAATGATTTAAATATTTTTATGCAAGGAAAACAGGTTTCATCAAGATGACCCCACATGAAATCACGTGATCTGCTGCCCACAAATCAGCAATTCACGTTTCAGCAGCAGCATTGAACGAGATGGGCAACAAAGCAATCCATTTGATGGCCCACCACTTCAAAATCTAGCTGCATAACGTCAATGAAATCAGCAGCAAAAATTCAATAGCTGCTGCTCATTTATTTATGTCCAAACTCACGTGAATATGAAGCTCATTCCATCAGCAGCAATTCATTACAAAGGACCCATCATAGCTGCCCATTCCACGTAGCTTAAATCTGGACCCGTGTCATTTTTTTTATGCAGCAACAAGCATAATTCCATGCTCCCCATTCACATGATTTCTCACATCAAAATGCAGCAGCAAATGCAACGTGAATGGGCAGCAACATATGCATAATGAATGGACACATTAAATCCAGCAATGCATTTAACGTGATGGGCAGCAGTTACCTCTCTCCATGCACATAACGTGAATTTTGAGCAGCAACAATTCATTGATCATGGACCCCACTTGATGCTCATCACGTTCAGCAACCTATCATCACCATGCTGATCATACCACAAATCAACATCCAGAAAATGCATTCAGCTCCATTCAACGTCCAACCAAGCTGCTGCCCAAAATGCATTTTCCATTCCAATCCATGGACCCCACAAAATCAGCACCTGCCCCATCACGTCTTCATGCCACCATGAATTTTCCAGCAACATTCACCATATTCACGTGAATTCATAATGATGCAGCTGAATATGCAACGTAAATGGCAGTAGCATTTTTATCAAGCATGGACCCTACGTCCATTTATTTTCCAGCAGCACATATGCCCGTTCAAACGTCCAAGTAGCAGAATCCATTTCAATGTCCAAGATGCAACGTCCATTCAATACCTCACGTGAATCCAGCAGCAAAATGCAAAGCAGCATCTTCACATGAAATGGCCCACCATTCAGCAGCATGCATGCTTTCAAAGCAATTCACGAGAAAATGCATCAAGCATTCAACACATGGGTCCCACATGAAAGGTTATAAAAAGAGGAGACACAGCATCGGTAGAGGGAGAGCATTGAGCACACACAGCATTCCGTGGCAGTAAAATTTCTGAGAAGCAATCGACAAGAAAACCCCTGCAAGGATACCACTGCATAATATTTTAGCAGGGATTTTAGAAGAAGAGTAGAGCAAAAATTCGGAGAAAGAAGAGAGCGAAAGTAAGGTAGAGAGCACGGGCAAAAGTCAGACCGGCGAATTGCGTGGAGCAACCGACACACCATTGGAGCTTCAATCCAATAAGCTTTTCTATCTTTTCCCTTTTTAATTTTAATTGTCTTGTTTAAGATGGTTTGTAATTTAAAATTTATTTTGAACTTAAACATGCTTGGCTAAATCCTAAATCTGGGATTTAGGACGTAGCATGTGTACAATACAATGCGGTGTGGATTTTTAATTCATTTATGATGGATAGTGTTGTTAATTTAATATCTTGTGATTTTTATGTTTGCTTTGTACATGGGCCCGTACTTTGGCATGATTCCATATATTAGGTGATGGAACCGAGAGGTGGAAGCCTAATATACGATAATCAAGATATTAAACCTAAAAATCTAAGACCATGAGAATAGGCATGATAACCTTGAGGAATTCCATGAAGAAACCACAGATCTTAATGGATTCTAATTAGCTTAATCCCATGAGAATAGGAGGTTAAGAAAATTAGGATACGCCTTGTAGGTTTCGAGAGAAGGTGCAAGGATAAAATAGGGATTGTTCTCCTTTAACAAATAATATCTAAATTAAATAATTATACCACTACCCGTTGTAAAAGATGCATGTGAAATTGTGGAACCCTGACCGTATACGCGTTGTTTCGACTGTATACGTGTCATTTCGACATTTGTAATTTTGTAATTATTTTATGAATAAATGAAAATTCATGAATTATATTGATGGATATGTGTATTTGAGATTGAAATAATGCAATTAAGAATTTAACCCCGTGAATAGTGCACGTGAATAGTAACCAAGGACTAAGACCCATGATTAAGAGTTAATCACTTGGATTAACTTAATCACAAAAAGACAAAATAGAGATTTAATCACTACAAGACAAAATAGCAATTCTTTTGGATATTTTAATCCAAGTTTGGATTTTTGTGGAAAAATAGAAAAAAATTCATAAATTGCAAACTGGGCGTCGGAATTCAATGAAATTTTTTATGGATGGTTAAAAATTCATGATGGACATAATGAATGGATAAAAATGTGATGAAAATCACAAAGCAAAGGTCAAGATGAAACGTCAAATGAAAAATCAAAAAGTAGTATTACTTTAATTAAATACTACTTTTGACTTTTTATAAAAAGTAAATAATAAAAAATAAAAAAATTAAATGAAGTGCAGCAAGGGCAGGGGCGTGAGCAGGGGCATTAAATTACCATTTGACTTTAATCAATGGTTTAAATCCATCCAAATCACAAATCAAGGGTTTAGATTTAATTAGCTTAAAATTAATTAAATAAAAAATAATAAAAATAGGAAAAAGATAGGGCTGCATAGGGTGGGCTGGAGCAGGCCTAGGGTGGCTGCTCTTGGCTCAAGTCATTTTTCAAAATTAGAAAAAAATGCATTTTTATAATTAAATACCTCAAGCTAAGGGGGTAAAATCTAATTTTGTAAAAAATCAAAAACTATAAATAGGGGGAAAGGTGAGAACGACAAGAAGCATTCCAAGCTTGAAAACCTCAAGCATTTCCACCCCAAACACGTTTTTTCCCTTTAGAGAAAGAAGGAGAAAGTTAGAGAGAGGAAGTGTGAGAAAAAAAAGGCGTATCTCCGCTTTCGGTAAGTAATTTCTACCCAAATTTCTTTTGGATGTTAAGTAGGGTAAAAACATGCTTAGATAATGCCTAATCATGAGAAAATAAGTATAGATATAATGTTTAAATGGAATTATGCCAAAACATCAAAAATTTGGAGCGAAGATAGGGTATTTGGGAAGATAGCATATGATATGTGAAAATAATGCTCCAAAATTGATAAATGATGATTTGGGATGTATGATTATGATGAATATGATGTTGGAATAATGATATATTAATTTCATGATTTTTGGAATTAAGGATTATGCTTAAGTGAATTTATGATGATTTTTAGTATATGGAGAAAATGGTTTTTTTGGGCAAGTAAATGATGATAAATTCAAAATATAAGAAATTTCCAATGATATACTAGGCCTAAGGTATGTCATGGTATTTTTTATTTTTGAAAAAAATATCAATTTTTGAAACCCATGAACAGTAACCACGTTGCTGTGAACAGTAACCACGGATGAAAATTTTGAAGAACCTATGGATAAAAATATCCACATAAAGAAATAATGTCCAAATAAAATCGAACATGCATGGGAAGCAGCTTGAATAGAAGAAATGAAAATATCATTTCTCCTTAAATAGGAAAAGGCAAAGGGAAGGTCGAAGACACCTCCTAAGAAGGTAAGCAAGTTATATGTTTTGCAAATTATTTCCAAAATACTTGAAATTGTTTGCAAGTTGCTTTATGAAATTTATTTAAGGTTGGCCATACCTATAACTGCTTTACATGAACTGAAGTTTGTGAAATTGTTTATTAAATGCTTTTTATGAAATTTTTATGATTTGCAAATATCATGCCGGCATGTGTATGAGAATGAGCATGTGCACGAGGAATAGGCCTTAGTCGAGGTAGTAAGCGGACCGGATGTCCCCCTCGCTATTGCCAAGTCGCTTAATAGGCCCAGGCCGGCGGCGACCTCCCTGAAATGGGAGCATGTATGGGATGGGCGCCTAGCTAGCGTCGCATCCAAAGGATTGTCATGAATGCTATGTATGCATTGCATTTGCATTTTATGAAAGGCATGAAAATGATTGAAAAATCATGTATAGCTTGCTTACTGAGTATTATTACTCACCCATGCTTTTTCAACAACAGACAAGAAATGATGATGAAGGCAGCATCCCAAGTGTTATGTTGTTTTTGATATAAATGATGTTTATGTAAACTTTATGTAAAGACAACGATGATAATTTTGAGATGAAAAGGGAATATTTTTTTATTCCAATGAAAATGTTTATAGAATAGTTTTTTATCATAACTGTGTTATGTATTGGATGAATGATGGGAATTTTCCATGTATTGATAAAAAAAAAAAAAAAATCCTGTCGTGTGATCAGGGCAACAATCCTGAGTCACGTTTACCAATCAAAACGATCCCGGAGTAAGGCTTCTAGGCACCTCGGTTCGGGGCGCCACAGAAATCCTAGACCCTAGGTACCCGCACTCTCATTTTTCTACTCATTATAATTTGCAATTTTCTCTTCCCATTCTATTAATTTCTTTTCCCTTTTATTTACTAAATTTGCTTCCCACTTTTCTATTTTTTTTCATTATTCTCTCCATAACCGACACGAAAGCATTTAAAAGAAAAATTTTTAGCCCCGAATTCCCTGTGGAACGATAATTTATATACTACAATCTACGACCCGTACACTTGCGGTAAGATTGCGAACACACAGTGACCTTCGAAATTTTCTGGAGAACCCGACCCGGTCTAAGCAGAGCAGTGGTTGACGGAGATTAAGAAATTGTTCAGGATATCTCCGTACAATGACCGTCAGAAAGTACTCTGTACCACCCATTTGTTAGCAAAGGACGCACATTAATGGTGGGAGACCATGTTAATCACAATGCCACGACCCGAAGAAGTATCTTGGCAAGCATTTGTGGAAGAATTTAATAAAGAATACCTCCCAGTGGGTTTGTAGAGTCAAAAGGTAATAGAATTTGAAAAGTTGTATCAAGTGAGGATGACAGTCACTAAGTATGCTACAAGGTTTAATGCTCTGGTTAGATATGTCCCTTGGATCGCTAACGTGCCACAGAATAAGGCACAAAGATTTCAACAAGGGTTGAGGCCATATCTGTGAGAAAGTTTGGCACCCCTGCTAATAAACGACTACACTTCAAGCCTTGAGAGAGCAAGAACTTTGGAAATTGAGTCCTTAAGAACCCAAGAATTAAGATTGGGTTCAAGGGAGTTTAGTATGGGTCCTAAGGAACTGGAAATGGGAAAAGAGAAATCTAGAAAATGCAGCATAAGAAAAGGAAAAGGAATTCAAAAGAAGAAAAGCTCCTCAATGTGTAAGAAATGTCAAAGGTGACATACAGGTGAGTGTCTAAAGGGCTCGAATCGGTGTTATAAATGTGGGCAGACGGGTCACATTGCCAAGGAGTGCAGGCTAGGAGAAGCAAAGGTGGTTAAGTGTTATATATGTGATCAAGGGGGTCACATAGCCACGAACTGCCCGAACAAGGTGCAGTCATCCCAAGGACGTGGAAGACCTGCTCAACTTAGGATACCTGGAGCGACAAGTAAGCAGGGAACTTCTACGAACCCAGTGCATGTGCGTGCCCTGACCCGGACAGAATCTCAAGAACAAGAAGAAAAGGTGGTCACAGGTACGGTTTATATTCTAGGGAATATGGCAGTAGATTTGTTTGATTTTGGTGCCACCCATTCATTCATAGCATGCCAATATGTGACCACCCATGCATTGCCGATAAAAGAGAAAAATCAGGTTATACATGTAGAATCTCCAGTCTATAGGTTAGCAAGTACTAGCCAAGTATGCAAAGCCTGCCCAATTAGGATAGGATCATTGATTCTAGAAGCTAATTTGATCCTATTGCCTATGACTGAGTTTGACGTAATATTGGGTATGGATTGGCTAAGCCAATGAGGTGCGGCCATAGACTGTAAGAATAAAAAAGTACAGTTTGAAGCAACTCCAAGAAAGGAGATTGCCATTGAAAAACTAAGGCAACCTGACAGTTCAAGTATACTGATATCATCTATGAAAGCTATCAGAATGATTCGACAAAAGTGTCAAACTTACTTGGTGTCTGTAAATGTAGATAAAGGCATGGAGGAAGAAATTAATCAAATACCTAAGTTAGAGAATTTTCAGATGTATTTCCCAAGGAATTAACCACGTTGCCTCCACAAAGGGAAATGGATATGACGATTGATGTAATGTCGGATACAGCTCCGATTTCTAAAACTCCACATAGAATGGCGCTAGCTGAGATGAATGAACTAAGGGCGCAAATACAGGAGCTGTTGGACAAGGGTTTCATTAGACCTAGTGTGTCCCCTTGGGGAGCTCCGGTACTGTTTATAAGGAAAAAGGATGAAAGCTTAAGGTTATGTATTGACTACCGAGATGCTGAATAAGGTCACAATAAAGAATAAATATCCATTGCCCAGGATCAATGACCTATTTGATTAGTTGCAAGGAGCAACGACTTTCTCCAAGATCGATCTACAGTCAGGGTACCATCAGTTAACGATAAGTCTGGCCGATACTCATAAAACGGCATTCCAAACCAGGTATGGACATTATGAGTTTCTGGTAATGCCTTTCGGACTTACAAATGCCCCTGCTATATTCATGGACATGATGAATAGGGTTTTTCAGGACTATCTGGATATATTTGTGGTTATTTTTATCGATGATGTCCTGATCTACTCTAGAACGGAGAAGAACATGAAGACTGTTGGAAATATGTGGAAAACAAGCTAAATCTATGTTTTGATGATTAACAAATCAATTTGAGTAAGTCTTGGCTACTAACACGTTTGTGGAAATGTTTAAGGCATATACATTTGAAGAAAATAAAGCATGGAAGGCCAAGTCGTTCTCCAAGTCGACCCCAAGATCGACTTCAAGAAGCCAAATCTGTCCAGAGTTGAAAATGGGAGAAGAACAAGTGAAGTCGCAGGCCAAGTCGACTCCACTTGCGACTTGGGAAGCCAAGTCGCAAACGAAGTCGACTCCAGCATCGACTTCTGTCGGGAAAATCACTCCAGAGCTGAATTCGGGATGGAAGAATGCCCAAGTCGCAAACGAAGTCGACTCCAGTTGCGACTTGGGCGAAGTAGCGGACGAAGTCGACCCCAAGTGCGACTTGAGTTTTTCTAAGATCAAAGATGCAGTTTCAAGAATCAACTTGAGTGTTTTCAATACCTAATCAAAGGTGCAAGATCAACTTAAATCTATCAAGTCCAAGGCAAAGATACAAGTATGTTTCAAATATACAAGTCGTAAAGATCAAATGACTCCAAAGCAAGCAAGGTGCATGAATCTACCATGCAAGATTCAAGTTCTTCAAAGATTCACAAGGTTCAAGCTAATCCAAGAAGAATCAAAGTAAAGCTCTTCAAGAATCACAAGATCTACAAGTATAAGGAGCCATTCTAGAATGAAAGCAACTAAAGGAAGAAAGCCAAACAAGATAGAAGCAAGTCAATGAGGATCAAAGCATATTTTGCAAAGACCAAGTCAAGTCGCAACCCAAGTCGACTCCATGATCGACTTGAGTTGAAGTCTGAATCCAAAGTCGACTCAAGACTCAGACTTGGATCCTGAAGAGGTGAAGTCACACCCGAAGTCGACTTCACCTGCGACTTTGGTCAAGTCGATACCCAAGTCGACCCGACCTGGAACTTGAGGTTGCGACGGAGAGGCGAAGTCGCACCCGAAGTCGACTCCATCTGTGACTTGGGCGAAGTCGCATCCGAAGTCGACTCCGCATGCGACTTGGGTCGCAACGGTCGGAATTTATTCGAACGTTGGCGCATTAAATGCGCTCCACCTACCTTCTAACGTTCGGATTCCCTCCAAAATTATGAAAGGCATTCATGGTGGATGAGGGAAGAAGCTGAGAATCGTTAAGTGTGGTTAACTCCTATATTCAAGAGCTCTAAAGAGATCAAGCCATTCAAAGAGGAAGAAATTTGCTTCAAATTGCAAGAGCTACATTTCTGAATCTTCAAAGCCTACATTACGAGTTCTTCTCTGCGCCAAATTGCTTCTACACATCTGTAAAGTGTAGACTCCTTTTTGTTATTTCATTTTGTTGTATTGAACTTGATTTAGTTTGAGGAACTAAGATCAAGTGTAAGCAAAGTAGTGTGTGATTGGAGTGGAACTCATCACCTACTTGTGCTGTATTGTGTTGAAGCCCCCTAGAGCTGGAATCTAGAAGAGAGCAGTGACTCTAATTGTATTTGAAGAATACAATAGTGGAACCCAATTCACAAGGAGTGTGAGCTTGGAAGAGTGGAGTAGGGAGGTTGCCCGAACCACTATAAAAATCTTGTGTGCTTGATTTATATTTCTGCTCTCTACATTATATTGCTTTCCATTTCGTTTCTTCATTAAGGGGACTAGATTAATCCGGGGTAAAGTTTCTGTTTAAGTTATAAATTTTTAAATACCCAATTCACCCCTCCCCTCTTGGGTAATTTCCATCAACTCGGGACCAACAAGTGGTATCAGAGCAGGTCTTTGAGTTAAACCGAAGAGATCCAATCACATGGCATCCCAATCTACTTCTGTTCCCGCTTTTGCTGAGGGCCAATCATTTACTAGGCCACCATTGTTTGATGGGAACAATTTCGGCTATTGGAAGCTTCAAATGAAGCAACTCATCATGGCTACCGACATGGACTCTTGGATTGCAATCCATGATGGTGTAACATTGCCTATAGATGAGAAAGCTTCCAAGTGGACCGAAGAGGAAGTAAGAACTGTAAAGAGCAATGCTAAAGCTATGAACTCACTATTTTGTGCTCTTACAGCTTCCGAATATGATAGAGTATCATCTTGTCAAACCGCTAAAGAAATATGGGATACTCTAACATCCATTTATGAAGGAACCTCTCAAGTCCAAGGGACTAGGAGAAATATTTTGATAGGAGAATTGGAAAGCTTTAGAATGTTAGAAACAGAAAATATTTCTGAGATGTTTGCAAGGTTTTCTAAAATTAATAACGCATTAAAAGGTCTTAGAAAGGCTATTTCTGAATCCGAATAGGTCATGAAGATACTAAGAGCTCTACCGGAATCTTGGACTCCAAAGATTACGGCAATTGAAGAAGCCAAAGACCTAAATACACTAAAGCTAGAAGATCTAATTAGCTCATTAATGTCACATGAGCTAATTAAGAGAAGAAACGAAGACAATCACAAAGGGAAGAAAGCTACTGCGTTAAAAGCGGCACACAACTCAGAAGAGTTTACCTCCTCTTCGCATAACGATAATGAAGATATTGCACTTCTCACTCGCAAATTCCGAAAATTTGTGAGAAAAGAAAGGAACTTCAAGGACTTCAAAGAAAGAACATGAAGAGAGAAGAAGAAGGAGCCAACGAAGTGCTACAAATGCGGCGGGATAGGACACATACAAGCTCAATGTCCTACGCCGGAAGAGTATCAAGAGAGGAAGGAAGGACATGAAGGCAGAAAATACCAAAGGCCAAAGGGAAGAGGCATGTACGTCAATGAAGAGACTTCATCAACAAGCAGCTCTTCAACCGACGATAATGATACGGCAAATTGTGCAAGAATATGCTGCATGGCGCGGATTGAGCAAGAAGAAGATTTGTTGTGTTTGAACACAACGGAAGTTTTGGAAGAACAAACCACTTCAACAAAGTATACAGAAAATGAAGAGGTAACTTCCAAACTTTGCCATTCTCAATCTACTTATTCTTCTTTTCAAGAATGTCTCAAATGTGCTGAATTAGAAGAACTGCAAATTGCATATGATTCATTATATGAAGAAATCAAAAAGCTAGGAAACAAGTTGTCATTAAAGAGACAACAATGTAACTCAGTTATTATTGTAAATGAAAAACTAGCTGAAAGATCAACAAAACTGAAAGAGGAAAACGAATCATTTTTGAAAGAGGTAGAGAAATTGAAAAAGGAGAACGAATCATTAAATGAATCATTAGCAAAGTTCTCTAATCTCGGAGAAAATGTGAAGATGTTTCTGAACATGACTGCTCAAACAAATAAAAGAGGCCTTGGATATTATAATTTGAGCAAAAAGAAAGTGGCAAATCGAATGTGCCAATACTTGAGAAATATCAAACCAAAACTGCACCAATATACAAGCCAAGAAGGAAAAATGTCATGTGGACTAGCAGGCCAACGTTTGAACCATTACATACTTGGAGGCCTACTCCAAGATTACCAATGGCTTGCAATTACTGCAACAAAATGGGTCATAAAGCCTACAAGTGTAACTTTAAGAAATTGTATGACCATGGTGCAAAATTAGTTTGGGTTCCAAGGAACACAAGATTTGGGCTTTCTAAGTTAGACCAACAAAGGTTGAATAATATTACTAACCCAAATGGACCCATAAAATGGGTACCAAAGAGATGAGATTTACCTTTTTATTTTGCAGATTTGTTTCAAGGCAAAGGCAAACAATGTATGGTTCATGGACAGCGGTTGTTCAAGGCATATGACCGGAGAAAGAAGTTTATTTCATAAACTTAAGCCTTGCAACGATGGAACGGTTGCCTTTGGTAATAATGAGAAAGGTAAAATTAAAGGTAAAGGAAACATTTATAGTATTTCAAATGCATGCATGGAAGTGTTTTGTTTGTTGAAGGACTCAAGCATAACCTAATGAGCATTAGTCAATTATGTGACAAAGGATACAAGGTTGTGTTTGAATCATCTATATGTAATGTATTTGATGGAGAACATATCATGTTTAGTGAAAAAAGACATGGAAATGTATATTTGGTTTCACTTGACGAATTAGATGGTCAATGTCTAATGGTCATTGATAATGATCCATGGGTTTGGCATAAAAGGCTTGGACATATAAACATGAGAAATATAAAGACCCTATGGAAGAAAAGTTTGGTAGAAGGCTTGCCAAAGTTGAAATATGACAAAGACAAAATTTGTAAGGCATGTCAATTATCTAAACAACCTAAAATGCCTTTCTCTACCAAAAAGGAAATTTCCACCACTAGGCCACTTGAATTGCTACACATGGATCTATATGGGCCATCCGATATTTTAACCATTGGTGGAAAGAAATATGTATTTGTTATTGTTGATGATTTTTCAAGATTCACATGGATAATTCTCTTAGCTAGCAAAGATGAAGCCTTCCCTATGTTTTCAACTTTTGTAAATTTGGTGCAAAATGAAAAACAAAGTACTATTATGACTATAAGAAGTGATCATGGTGGTGAATTTGAAAACAAACGATTCATAGAGTTATGTAATGAAAAAGGAATTCATCACACATTTTCTGCACCAAGAACTCCACAACAAAATGGAGTAGTTGAAAGGAAAAACAGAACTATACAAGAGATGGCTAGAACAATGCTAAATGAGAGCAAATTATCCAAGAAATTTTGGGGTGAAGCTGTGAGTACAGCTTGTCATGTTTTGAATCGAGTTACCATTAGAGCAATCTTGAAAAAGACCCCATATGAGCTATGGAAAGGAAGGAAACCAAATATTTTTTATTTTCATACTTTTGGATGCACATGCTATGTTTTGAACAATGGAAAAACCAACTTGGAAAAATTAGATGCTAAAAGTGATGAGGCAATATTCCTTGGGTACTCATCAAATAGCAAAGCATATAGAGTATTCAATAAACAAAACCAAGTTGTAGAAGAGTCCATACATGTTGTTTTTGATGAAACTAACCCATGCTACAAAAGAAAAGATGATTTAAGTGATGCAGATGATGTAGCAAGCAATTTTGAAAAACTGGATGTGGAAAAGCAAGAAGATTCAATGGAGGAAAGGGTAAGTGAAGGTAATAATTCCTACAAACCTCCAACTGATTTAAAATTCAAACATGCCATCCAATTGAACAAATTATAGGGAATGTGTATGAAGGTGTAAAAACTAGAAGATCAAAACAAAATGTTTGTGGACAATATGCCTTTGTATCCAAGATTGAACCATCCAATATTGATCAAGCTCTTAATGATGAAAACTGGATTATAGCAATGCAAGAAGAGCTACATCAATTTGAAAGAAACCAAGTTTGGCACCTTGTTCCTAGACCAAACGATTGTATTGTTATTGGCACCAAGTGGGTCTTTAGGAACAAATTAGATGAAAGTGGACTTGTAGTGAGAAACAAAGCTAGACTTGTGCCAAAAGGATACTCACAAGAAGAAGGAATAAACTTTGAGGAATCCTATGCCCCGGTTGCTAGATTGGAAGCAATTCGCATCTTACTAGCTTTTGCATCTCACATGAACTTTAAATTGCTTCAAATGGATGTTAAAAGTGCATTTCTGAATGGATATATAAATGAAGAGGTGTATGTAGAACAACCACCTGGATTTGAAGAAAAAGATCAATCTAAATTTGTGTACAAGTTAACCAAAGCATTATATGGATTAAAATAAGCTCCAAGGGCTTGGTATGATAGACTAAGCAAATTTCTGATTGATCATGATTTTCAAAAAGGAAAGGTAGACACCACTTTGTTTATCAAATATAAAGAAAACGATATATTGATCATTCAGATTTATGTTGATGATATCATTTTCGGTGCTACTAATGAAATACTTTGTCAAGAATTTTCTAAGCTTATGCAGAAGGAATTTGAGATGAGCATGATGGGAGAACTAAACTTCTTCCTTGGACTGCAAATCAAGCAATTAAATGAAGGAATCTTCATCAACCAGTCCAAGTATATCAAAGAAATGCTGAAGAAGTTTGGTATGGAAAATAGCAAAGGAGCAAACACGCCAATGAGCTCAACAATCAAAATCGACAAAGATGAAAAAGGAAAAATAGTTGATTTAAAATTGTATAGAAGCATGATAGGTTCTTTATTATATTTAACTGCTTCTAGACCTGATATATTGTTTAGTGTGTGTATGTGCTCTAGATTTCAATCATGTCCAAAAGAATCACACTTGGTAGTTGTGAAAATAATTTTTAGATACCTAGTTGACACTACCAATTTAGAACTTTGGTATCCAAAGGGCTCTAATTTTGATCTAATCGGCTACTCGGATGCGGATTTTGCCGGTTACAAAGTAGATAGAAAAAGCACTAGTGGAACATGTCAATTTCTTGGGAACATGTTGGTTTCATGGTTTTCAAGAAAATAAACTAGTGTTGCTCTATCTACGGCGGAAGCCGAATACATTGCCGCTGGGAGCTGTTGTGCCCAATTACTTTGGATGAAACAGCAACTTAGGGACTATGGCATGGATTTTAAGGATATACCCATTAGATGTGATAATACTAGTGCCATATGTTTAACTAAAAATCCAGTCTTGCATTCTAGGACCAAACATATAGACCTTAGACATCATTTTATTAGAGAACATGTGGAAAATCATGATATATGTCTAATATATGTAAGAACTGAGGATCAAATTGCAGATATATTCACAAAGCCCCTAGCAAAAGAAGTATTTTATAAAATTAGAAATGACATGGGAATAATTGAATTAACTTAACACAAACTGAGGGGGAGCACCTGTTTAGGGGGAGCAAATCTACCTATCTCTTTCTTTACCCTCTAATTTTTTTTTTGATATATTGACAAAAAGGGGGAGAAGAGTATGATTTGATATAAGTCTAAAGGGGGACAAGAGTAGGATATGTTTGGGGAGAAGAGTAGGATATGCTAGCATGAGCTTAAGTATGATAAAATTTCAAAATGCAAAAATGAGCATGTTATTTTTTAAGCAAATTGAAAGGTATCCACTCAAATCGGTTTTGTCAATCATCAAAAAGGGGGAGATTGTTGGAAATATGTGGAAAACAAGCTAAATCTATGTTTTGATGATTAACAAATCAATTTGAGTAAGTCTTGGCTACTAACACGTTTGTGAAAATGTTTAAGGCATATACATTTGAAGAAAATAAAGTATGGAAGGCCAAGTCGTTCTCCAAGTCGACCCCAAGATCGACTTCAAGAAGCCAAATCTGTCCAGAGTTGAAAATGGGAGAAGAACAAGTGAAGTCGCAGGCCAAGTCGACTCCACTTGCGACTTGGGAAGCCAAGTCGCAAACGAAGTCGACTCCAGCATCGACTTCAGTCGGGAAAATCACTCCAGAGCTGAATTCGGGATGGAAGAATGCCGAAGTCACAAACGAAGTCGACTCCAGCATCGACTTCAGTCGGGAAAATCACTCCAGAGCTGAATTCGGGATGGAAGAATGCCGAAGTCGCAAACGAAGTCGACTCCAGTTGCGACTTGGGTGAAGTCGCGGACGAAGTCGACCCCAAGTGCGACTTGAGTTTTTCTAAGATCAAAGATGCAGTTTCAAGAATCAACTTGAGTGTTTTCAATACCTAATCAAAGGTGCAAGATCAACTTAAATCTATCAAGTCCAAGGCAAAGATACAAGTATGTTTCAAATATACAAGTCGTAAAGATCAAATGACTCCAAAGCAAGCAAGGTGCATGAATCTACCATGCAAGATTCAAGTTCTTCAAAGATTCACATGGTTCAAGCTAATCCAAGAAGAATCAAAGTCAAGCTCTTCAAGAATCACAAGATCTACAAGTATAAGGAGCCATTCTAAAATGAAAGCAACTAAAGGAAGAAAGCCAAACAAGATAGAAGCAAGTCAATGAGGATCAAAGCATATTTTGCAAAGACCAAGTCAAGTCGCAACCCAAGTCGACTCCATGATCGACTTGAGTTGAAGTCTGAAGCCAAAGTCGACTCAAGACTCAGACTTGGATCCTGAAGAGGTGAAGTCGCACCCGAAGTCGACTTCACCTGCGACTTAGGTCAAGTCGATACCCAAGTCGACCCGACCTGGAACTTGAGGTTGCGACGGAGAGGCGAAGTCGCACCCGAAGTCGACTCCATCTGCGACTTGGACGAAGTCGCATCCGAAGTCGACTCCGCATGCGACTTGGGTCGCAACGGTCGGAATTTATTCGAACGTTGGCGCATTAAATGCGCGCCACCTACCTTCTAACGTTCGGATTCCCTCCAAAATTATAAAAGGCATTCATGGTAGACGAGGGAAGAAGCTGAGAATCATTAAGTGTGCTTAACTCCTATATTCAAGAGCTCTAAAGAGATCAAGTCATTCAAAGAGGAAGAACTTTGCTTCAAATTGCAAGAGCTACATTTCTAAATTTTCAAAGCCTACATTACGAGTTCTTCTCTGCGCCAAATTGCTTCTACACATCTGTAAAGTGTAGACTCCTTTTTGTTATTTCATTTTGTTGTATTGAACTTGATTTAGTTTGAGGAACTAAGATCAAGTGTAAGCAAAGTAGTGTGTGATTGGAGTGGAACTCATCACCTACTTGTGCTGTATTGTGTTGAAGCCCCCTAGAGCTGGAATCTAGAAGAGAGCAGTGGCTCTAATTGTATTTGAAGAATACAATAGTGGAACCCAAGTCACAAGGAGTGTGAGCTTGGAAGAGTGGAGTAGGGAGGTTGCCCGAACCACTATAAAAATCTTGTGTGCTTGATTTATATTTCTGCTCTCTACATTATATTGCTTTCCATTTCGTTTCTTCATTAAGGGGACTAGATTAATCCGGGGTAAAGTTTCTGTTTAAGTTATAAATTTTTAAATACCCAATTCACCCCTCCCCTCTTGGGTAATTGCCATCAACTCGGGACCAACAAAGACCATCTGCGAAAGGTCTTAGAAAGGCTAAGGAAAGAGAAATTGTATGCCAAACTAAAGAAATGTGAGTTTTGGCTAAAACAAATAGGATTTCTCGGACATATAATATCTGAAAAGGGTATTCAAGTTGATCCTCAAAAGATTGAGGCGGTTTTAAAATGGCCAAGGCCGACGACCATTATAGAAATTCGAAGCTTTCTAGGGTTGGTTAGCTATTACAGGAGGTTCGTTGAAGGGTTTTCACAGTTGTCAGCCCCATTAACCAAGTTGACTCGTAAGGGAGTCAGGTATATATGGTCTGAGGAATGTGAGCGCAGTTTTCAGGAGTTGAAACAACGGTTAGTAGAAGCACCCATTCTAACCCTTCCTGAAGGAAATAATGGGTTTGTAGTTTATAGTGATGCAACAAGAAAAGGATTGGGTTGCGTTTTGATGCAAACGAGTAAGGTGATAGCTTATGCGTGACGACAACTAAAGCCCAATGAGGTAAGCTACCCCACGCATGATTTAGAGTTAGTCGCGGTGGTATTTGCCTTAAAAATATGGAGACATTACCTGTATGGTGCAAGATGTGAGATTTACATTTATCATAAGAGCCTTAAATATATTTTCACTCAGAAGGAATTGAATATGAGACAAAGGAGATGGCTCGAGTTATTGAAGGATTATGATTTGGAAATTTTATACCATCCAGGTAAGGCAAATGTGGTAGTTGATGCATTGAGCCGAAATGTCAACTTAGCGCATCTTATCACTAAGGAGAAAGGACTGCTTAAGGAAATAGAGCAAATAGAATTGATTGTATGTCCACCAGGAGTTCAGACAAGGTTATCACAATTACACATACAATCATCATTTTTGAACAGATCAAGGTTGTGCAGTAAAAGGACACAGCCTACATACACATGTTGAGAAAATGAGGAAAAAGGGGTTGACAGAATTTGCTATAGATAAACAAGGTATGTATAGGTACAAAGGTCGCCTTTGCATACCTAACATAACTGAATTGAAGGAACATATCCTTAAAGAGGCACATTTTTTGCCTTTTTCTATTCACCCAGGGAGTACTAAGATGTATCAGGATCTCAAGAAAGCATATTGGTGGAATAATATGAAAAGGGAGATCGCTGAATATGTGGCTAAGTGTCTAACTTGCCAACGGGTGAAGGCGGATCACCAAAAAATACCTAGTAAGTTACAGTCCTTAGAAATTCCTGAATGGAAGTGGGACGATATCACAATGGACTTTATTGAAGGATTACCTAGAACCCAAGCAGGAAATGATTCTATAAGGGTAATCGTGGATAGGTTATCAAAAGTCGCACACTTCTTACCTATCAGAAGGACTTATACAGCGGAAAAGCTAGCTAAAGTTTACTATAAAGAGGTCGTAAGACTCCATGGAGTGCCAAAGTCGATCATCTCAGATCGAGATGCGACATTCACATCAAGGTTTTGGAAAAGTTTGCACGAAACCTTAGGCACCCAACTCAAGTTCAGTACAGCTTTTCATCCTCAAACCGATGGACAAACGGAGTGGGTGAAACAAGTTATTGAAGATATGCTCCGTATGTGTACCTTAGAGTTTGGAGGATCATGGGATGAGTACATCTCAATTACGGAATTCGCATATAACAATAGTTATCAAGCTAGCATCCAAATGGCTCCATTTGAGGCGTTATATGGTCGACGATGTTGAACGCCGTTGAACTGGGATGAAGTCGGAGAGAAAAGATTAGCCCCAGACCTATCTCAATGAATGGCAGACAAGGTGAAAACTATTAGCCAGTGTATACTCATTGCCCAAAGTCAGCAAAAGAGTTACACAGATTGTAAGAGAAGGGATCTGAATATCCAAGTTGGCGAGCACGTGTTTATTAAGGTCACGCCATTCAAGGGAGTTACAAGGTTTGGGAAAAGAGGAAAACTGAATCCCAAGTACATTGGACCATTTGAAGTTTTGGAAGAGGTTGGGAAGCTGGCATATCGGGTAGCTTTGCCCCCAGTGCTAGCCTTAGTTCATAATGTTTTTCATATATCGATGCTTAGAAAATATGTCCCAGACCCAACACATGTATTAGTGGCTGAAAATTTGCCTATTCAAGATTATCTAAACTATGAAGAAAGACCACTGAGGATCTTGGATCACAAGATACAAAAGCTTCAGAATCGGGAAATCGAGTACGTAAAGGTGCAATGGAACCGATATTCCAAAAATGAAATCACTTGGGAGTTAAAGGAAGAAGTGGAACGAAAGTACTCGCATCTATTTAAAAAATAGCCGGTTTCGGGACGAAACCTGTTATAAGGGAGGGAGGATTGTGAAATCCTAACCCATGTAGAGCCCATGTGTATGCATTAATCATGTATATGATGTTTATATGTGAATTATTGAATTATGAAGATTTTATATGATTTTGCTAATTATTGCAATTAAGGTTAAGGATTAGCAATAATGATGGGATTAAGCATTTTGAGCTAAAATGAGACAATCGGATTAGAGCATATTGATGTTGATTTAAATATGCAAATATATCATGAAAAATAATTTTCCATTTTTTAAAATGAATTATGGGAATTATTATGGAAATTGCAAGTTTAATGGAAAAACATTGAAAAATTCATAACTCAACGCTTGAAAGGCGGATTCAAGTGAAATTTGAAATAGAAATCATTAATGTTGGACTTGGTATTATGGAATAAATGGGTTATGAAAATTCTTGATGAAATAAGAGTTATGATTTATTAATCATATTTCAATTTCAACCGTTAACTTTAAACGACTATAATGGGAGCTAGAAAACTCGGATTGAGTTAAAATTTGAAAAGGTTGAATGAAATTGTGAGATATTGATTTTGAATGGCTTGGATTAAGCATGAAATGTTGGAAAAATACCTGCATTGAAAAAGGTGAGCATGGTTAACTAAATGCACCTCAAAAGTAACTTTCTATTAATGCTAGAGTACCAAGTGTTAGTGCATGATGGGAATGGAATTTGAGGTGGAAAATTGCAGGCCATTCCTTGGGGATTTTATGCAAATATTTGAAATGCATAAATGAGAGAATTATCCATCCATTTAATGCTCACCATGATGAAGCTACAAGAGCATAGCTAAGGTGGCAATAAGGGGACGTCCAAAGGGGCTGTTTTGCTGTATATTTTTGATTTTTTTAATTTTTTAAAAATGCATATAAGTTTCTGGGATGCAATTACATGATATGTGCAAGCAATAATGTAGATTTTCAGCAATAAAAAAATGAAAAAAGGCAGGTACATACAGCTGAAAACGTATACAGCTTGTGGTGATGGAAAATGTGATTTTATGTGTTAAGTTGCTGCACTTTTTGCTAAATTTATTTACATAAAATTAATGCATGGATTAATGGGTAATTAAGTATACAATTTACCCTTAAATTAGGGATGAAAAAAAAGAATGAAAAATGAATGGAAAATGGGCAGCAGCTGGACGTGAATTGGAGATAGCTTTGAACGGTTATGATTCAACGCAATTTGGTAATTTTTAAAAATGGTAAAATTCCATTTTACAAGGCTGTGAAATTTACAGAACTTCAGGGTGATATGTATGCATTTACTCATATAGAAAAATGGCCAAAAGTGGGCCCCACAGCTGGAAAAAAAATCCAGCTCTTATAAGCCATGCACGTTACTTGAGAGAAGGCTTGGAAATTGCTAAGTGTTGTGATTTTTCACCAAAGCCATACCAGCTGCTCACGTCCATATTTCCCTGCAAAAAGAGGAAGGAAATAAAGGAGAAAAGAAGGAGAAATTGAGAAGAAAAGCATCTCAAAGAATTAGGGTTTGATTTATCTCAAAACCAAGTACGTATGTGTTTGATTTTAAGTGTTTAACTTGAGTTTTTAAACTCAAAACTTGGAAATGAAAAGGGATGCTTAAAGTATCTGTAAAATGGTTGTTGAACATGCTTTTGCATGAATATGGAATGGATATTAAGTTTTATGAATGAATTTTCAAGTTAAGATTCATGAAAATGAAGTTATGCATGTGTATTAAGTGGAAAATCCAAGTTGATAAACCCTAAATCTCCAAGATAAGTTGCTATTTTGGTTTTATCATGTGATTAAGCTATGAATCATGTATTCATGCAAAATATATGATGGTTTATGCTTAAATGATGAATTTTTGAAGTTATGGAATGCAAAGTGATGATTTTGACCTAATTTCTAAGTTTCTATGCTAAAAATGTCATGGAAATGGACTTATATGTTTTAAGTTTGTTATGTGGGGTAAAATAACCTAGATTTAAGGTATTATGGATGCCTAAAATATTTGGGAAAAAGAAACCCTAAAACTGATTTTTATGATTTTCATGAAAGAACGTCAAACCGACGTGAAACGGGACTCAAAACATGTGGGTAACTTGCTGTTTTGAGAAATGATAATGCATGGATGTTATATATGTGTTTAATACCTAAATATTTATTAGGAAAAATGGATTTAATTGCTGGAATTTTGGAATTATATGACTGTATAGGGTTATGTGTCAAAAGACACGTAAAACGGGTGAAAAACGGGTTCCAAATTTGCTGTTTTGGAAACCTAGGTTGAATTGATTTAAATCCCATAAAAATACCTTGAATGCAGTGGTAATTAAGGGTAATTAAACCCCTGAAAAATGGATTACATTTCTGAGTTAGCAAAGCTTATAAAATGCATTAAGAATATGTGCTAAATGGGTTTATGTGAAGGGATAAAGGTAAATGGGTGATGAATGTTTTATGAAAAATGATTTTATGCAAAAATTTATGAAAATGAGATGAATTCCATGATTATACATCTTTTTTGAATGTGGGATGATTTATTTCAAAATTTGAAATTATGTAAGGAAGCCTAAGGCAATAACATGTGCTAAAGCAAGCACTGTTTTGTGTGTTGTGGAAAAAAATGGATAAATGGCAAAATGAGTTCAATGAACCTATGTATGATGGTTATTGAATGATTATTGTGTGATTAAAATGAATACACTATGTATGGGGTTATACATGTTATGTTATATGGTAGCCGAAGAAATGTGTATAAAATGTGCTGATATGTGCAAAATGAGCTATGTATGTGTATGATGACTTATGAAGTCAAATAAATGATCTATGTATATGGTATGGGTTGAAAAACTAAATGAAATATGAGAAAAGGAAATATATGAAAAGTCATATTATTCTCATGTAGGCAAAGGCAAAGAAAAGGTGGTGACGGAAAGCTAAGGAATTCAGGTAAGCAAGCAAATTTTCTAAAGGATTTTTTCTTTTATGAATTATTTCCATAAATGCAATTTTTGCTTTAACTTGATTGTTGAAACTATGGAAATTGTTTCTACTGTGTTTAAGGATGGCCATCACTTAGCAAAATGATATTTTACTTCAAATGCAATGTTATGAAATCTTTCTTTGATAAATGCTATGGAAAAATGATGTGATTCCATATTTCTGATTGAAACAAATCATGCTAGCATGTTACAGATGAATTTATGCAAAAGTTCATGTGCACAGGAACTAGGTCTACCTGAAGGGTATAAGCGGACCGATTGTCCCCCCTTGGTGCGGCCAAGTCGCTTAAAATAGGTCCAAGGCCGGCAGCGCCCTCTCTGAAATGGGAGTTAACGTGACGGATGGTCGCCTGGCTAGCTTCCATCCTAAGGGAGAAATGGTATATGTGTTTATGTTTTCATATGACATTATGCATATGGGACCCGTGATGGGTATATGATTTCATGCTTTTAAGATATACCTTTAGACAAGGTATAAGTTGCTTTCCGAGTTGATTTTAAATGCAAAATGTTGCCTGAAATGATTTGCCTGTAAAATGCAAATAGCTTGCTTATTGAGTTTTGACTCACGATTTTGTTTTCCAAACCCAAAGACAGGTGATGGACAGGACATGGTGAAGGAGCAAGTGCCGGCTTAAGGAATCCATGGAAAAACTTATGAAACTCATGTTATGAAACTTACGTGAAATGGTTGTAAACTATATGCAGTGCTTTATGTTGAATAGATGTAAACTATTCGAATGTTTTATATTATACATGCAGTGACATCTGATTTAGGCAAAAGATGAAATGTCGCTGCACAACATGTTTGTATATAATAAATGGAGTGAAATGACTTAGAAATGTACGAGAATGAAATTATGAGAACATAAGTTGTTATATGAACTTTTACATGACCATATTTAATAGGATAAATATCCGACAAGACCCGCCGTGTGACAGGGCAACAATCCTGATCACGTTTACAAATCGACACGACCCTGAGGTATGACTTAGGATGTGACGCTCGAGTTTAGGGCGCTACAGAAGAATAGCTAGAACTTTCCAATTCTTCTTCGTGCAGCAAAGATTTCTTTGAAGGTGGAGTGGTGGTGAAGCTCTTTGAATGAAAGATGACTACTCTTTTATCCATAAAGATACCTTTTTTGGTTTGTCTCTTCAAAGAGGCAAGCAACCCAACATTCATTAGAAGCATCTATTTGGAGAATCATTTTCCCTTCTCCAAAGGGAATTGTCAAAGTTTGAAGATTCTAAGATAATCGCTTGAGTGGTTTGATGATCTTGGTTGTCCATCATTCCAAGAAGGGGGTTCTTTTTAAGAAGAGGAGGCAGCTGGCTTCTATGGTTGATGATTCAGGGAATGAATTCTATAATATAGTTTACAATCCCCAAAAACTATTGAATCTGTTTTGTATTGGTGAGAATGTTTGAAAAGTTGAGAATTTGTTCTAAGATATGTGGTTGAGGAAGAATAGTACCATTTGCAATGTGCATTCTTAGGAAATCTACATCCGTCGCTTCGAGAAGTAACTTCTTAAAGACAAGCACAAAGCCATATTATTGGATGATCTAATGGAATTTGTTTAGCAATTTCATGTATGCCAAGATCTTCGAAAAATAATAGTAGATCACCAATATAAATGAGCATGTTTGAAGAAAGAGGCTGGAATATTGTTGCCATGGCTTTTTAGAACTTTAAGGGAGCATTTTTCAATCCAAAAGGCATTACCGTCCATTGATAATGCCTATAAAAATAGTATTTGGTCAATCTTCTAGATGAATTCCGAATTGCTTGAACAAATCAAATTTTGAAAAGATCTTGGCACCATTAAGATGTTGAAAGATAATATTTGAATGAGGCAAAGGAAATTTTATATTAGCCAAAAAATGGTTAAGAGGCTGATAATTTATGACCAATCTTAATTTACTTGTCTTTTGCTCTGCTATCTTTTGTTTGACCTAAACTGACAAAGGACGCCAAGCAGATGAAATCCTATAGTAGGCAAAATTTTCAAGATGCAAAGTAGACAGGTCTTTACGCAAAAAAGAATTTCAAATAATTATAATTTTTTATTAGATAGGAATTACAATTTCCATAAGATATTAGTGGACAACTATTTTAGAGGTCAACATCATGACAACTCTTATAAATTCTATTTTTTATTATTTCTAGTAAATTCTAAATTTATCATTTTTAATAAATCACATTTTTGTAGTTTTCATAATTTTCTTTTATAATTCTATTTTCGTAGGGTTTTTTTAATACTAGGGTTTGCTAAAGCACTTCTATAAATATGTTAATAAATATGTTATGTTCTTTTATCTTAGAGACTTACATATACCTTGAACATTATTCCAAAGATTTTCTTATAATTTGGTTGGAGCCTTAGTGTTGAGACTTGTTATCAATTTTAAGTCGTAGTCTTGTTCTAACCTTGTTTTCATGTTTCCCTTGCTACTCAAGGTTAGCACAAGTCTACACCTTAAAATTGATAAGAAGTTTCAACATTAAGACTCAAACACAAAATATAAGGGAAATTTTTAGAATAATATTCAAGGTATATGCAAGTCCCTAAAATAAAAGGAACATAATATATTTTTGAAGTGTTCTATCAAACCCTACCACTAAGAAAATCCTAAGAAAATAGAATTATAAAATCCAACTATGGAAACTGTAAAAATGTGATTTACTAAAAATAGTAAATTCAAAATTCACTAAAAATAGAAAATTCAGGATTTACTAGATATAGTACAAAATTAATAAAAACAGAATTTATAGGAGTTAAATAGCTTTTTGTTAATATATTGTAGCTATCATATTCCACCAAGATCAAAAGTTACAATTATTTAAAGTCGTCTTGTTCTTTTATTGTGTAAAAACCTTTTCACTTTGCTTCTTGGCAATCCTACTACTCTAAGATTTCCTCTACTTGGCATCCTATGTCACTAAAATTATCAGAAAGGTTTTTATGCGATAAAAGATTAAGACAACTACAGATAATTATAACTTTTGATTTGGGTGAAATTACAATAGCCATAAGATATTAACGGAAAGCTTTTTTGGAGGCTAACATCATAATAACTCTTATAATTCTATCTTTTATTAATTTTTATTTTTAGCAAATTCTAAATTTACTATTTTATCATAAAAATTTACTATTTTTAGTAATTCACTTTGTAGCAGTTTTCATAATTTTCTTTCATAATTCTATTTGCTTAGGGTTTTCTTAGTATTAAGATTTGCTAAAGTACTTCTATAAATATGTTATGTTCTTTTTATTATAGAGACTTACATATACCTTGAATATTATTTTAAAGATTTTTTTATATTTTGTGCTAGAGTCTTAGTGTTGAGACTTGTTATAAATTTTAAAACATAGTCTTGTGCTAGCCTAGTTTTTATGTTTCCCTCACTAAATCATAAATTGCTTGGCACAACCATGGTGAGGAAGTGCCTTCGATCAATCCTTCATGTTGGAGTTATTGTAATTCCTACAGAGCCATCTAGTAGTGTGTAGGAGTCATGCTACTATGAATGGCCTTTGTGGGATTAATATCTTCATTCTTCTTAGAGGGTAGCCTTATGGAGGATGATGAATTCTTCCATAAAGGACTACTGCATTTTGTGAGGAATTCAATATGACTTCTTGCTCCTTTGGTGAGAAGAATTGTTTTCGTGATCATCTCAAGAAGTTTTGCTAGATCATATGTGAAAATGGAGGCAACAGCAGTCCATAAAAGAACTCGGTTACCATAATGGATCCCTAAAGAAGACCAGCTAAGCTTGTGATGTTGAAAAATATCAGTACTAATTATCAATGGTTTACTTATAAGCTTGAGTCAGATGTTGAATCTTCAAAAAACCTCCAAGCTATCATTCTCAAAGCAAAAAATAAAACCTTCTTAGTTACCCACAAAACAAAGAAGACAATATAAACCAAAATCTCAAAAGTTGTAAAAAGATCCAAGCCATACATGTGAAACCCCAATCTTAGACACGTATAAAATCCTAGGGTTGTAAACCCTAGGTAATGTATTAATGAAATATATATATTCATGAAATATGAAATTATGAGGGAGTAGATGTTAAAATAATTAATTATGAAATTCGGATGAATAGTGCACGTGAATAGTGAAACGTGAATAGTAAATGTGGGATTAAGGAATATGTTAAGTTAATCACTTTGGATTAACTTAATCATAAAAGACGAAAAAGGAAGCTTCCCACAAAAGGACAAAATAGCAACTTTTTGATTTATTTAATATTTTCGGATTTTTGATGGATTTTTGAAGTAACATGAAGAAAAATTCATATCTTACAATCCGGACATCGGATTGAGATGAAATTTTTTATGGATGGCCAAAATATGATGATGAACATGATGAGTGGTCCAAGATTGATCAAAAATCATGAATTAAGGGTCAAGATTAAACGTCATTTGAAGATAAAAAAGTAGCTTTACTTTTTCATTAATTAGCATTTGACTTTGGATTAATTTTAATTAATTAAATGGATAAATAATTAATGAAAAGCTGCTATGGCTGCTGGATCTTGGACTTTTGGGACCAAATCCAATGGACCAAAATCAATCTTATCAAAAATCAACGGTTGAGATGAATTAGCTTTAAAATAATTAATTTTAATAAATAAAAAATCATAAATAAATAGGGGCTAGCTAGGGGGCAGGGGATGCTGATTAGGGTGGCTGTACAAGGCTCAAAATATTGCATGGGATTTGGGAAAAAATATTTAGAATTAAATACCTTGAGCAAGGGGGTAAATTGCAAATATATGAAAAATGCAACACTATAAATAGGGGAGCATGGTGAACGAACAAGGCACACCCATTCCAGCTCCATTGAGCATTTCCAACCCCCAAAATTCGTTTTTGGCCTTAGAGAGAAAAGGAGAGAAAGTTAGAGAAAGAAAGGGCAAGTTGGAGGAGAGATTTTCTACTTCAGGTAAGGGGATTCTTCCCAAATTTTTTTTGGGTGTTAAGTATGGTAAAACCATGCTTAGATAATGCCTAATCATGAGAAAATAAGTAAATTTATAATGCTTAATTGGAATCATGCCGAAACATTGAAAATTTGGAGCAAAGATGGAGCATTCGGGAAGTAGCATATGATAAGTGAAAATAATGCTCCAAAATTGATAAATGATGATTTGAGATATATTAATATGATAAATATGATGTTGTAATGATGATATATTAATTTCATGATTTTTGGAATTAAGGATTATGTTTAAGTGAATTTATGATGATTTTTAGTAGATGGAAAAAATGATTTTTTTCATGGAGTAAATGATGATAAAATCAAAATGTATGAAATGTCCTATGATATACTAGACATAAGGTATGTCATGGTATTTTTTATTTTTGGAAAAAATATCAATTTTTGGAATCCATGAACAGTAACCACGTCTCTGTGAACAGTAACCTCGGGTGAACAGTAATGTGAACAGTGATTATGAACAGTAATTATGAACGGTGAACAGCGTATTTTGGGAAAAAAATTGAGATTTATTTTTGTATATTTATGAGGATATATGGATGAAATTTTTAAAGGATTTATGGATAAAAATCCATATAAATGGGTAATGACCAAGTATCTTTATACGATTAACCTTTATGGGAATGAGGTAATGAATAGTTATAAAGCAAGCATGGAAAGTAAACTAAGACATAAAATGGATGGATAAAATATCCATTTTCCTTATATAAGGAAGAAAGTAAGATGAAAGTAAAGATGCTATGTATATCATGGAAAATTTCATACATTTTTAATTTATCATCATTTACTTGGTTAAATAAATCATTTTCTCCATGTACTAAAAATCAAAAAAAATTCACTTAAGCATAATCCTTAATTCCAAAAAAAAAAAAAGAATTTAAAAAATTGATAAATGATGATTTGGGATATATGAATATGATAAATATGATGTTGGAATGATGATATATTAATTTCATGATTTTTGGAATTAAGGATTATGCTTAAGTGAATTTATGTTGATTTTTAGTACATGGAGAAAATGATTTATTTAACCAAGTAAATGATGATAAATTAAAAATGTATGAAATTTTCCATGATATACGAAGCATAAGCTATGTCATGGTATTTTTTATTTTTTTTATTTTTGGGAAAAATGTCAATTTTTGGAACCCATGAACATAAAAAAAAAAATTAAAAAAATTGATAAATGATAATTTGGGATATATGAATATGATAAATATGATGTTGGAATGATGATATATTAATTTCATGATTTTTGGAATTAAGTATTATGCTTAAGTGAATTTATGTTGATTTTTAGTACATGGAGAAAATGATTTATTTAACCAAGTAAATGATGATAAATTAAAAATGTATGAAATTTTCCATGATATACGAAGCATAAGCTATGTCATGGTATTTTTTATTTTTGGGAAAAATGTCAATTTTTGGAACCCATGAACAGTAACCCACGTTGATGTGAACAGTAACCTCGGGGGTGAACAGTGATGGTGAACAGTAATCTGCTACAGTGACATGAACAATAATTATGAACAGTGAACAGCGTATTTTGGGAAAAAAAATTGAGATTTATTTTTATATATTTATGAGGATATATGGATGGAATTTTTAAAGGATTTATGGATAAAAATTCATATAAATGAGTAATGACCAAGTATTTATAAAAGGATAACCTCTATAAAAATGAGGCAATATGTAATCGTAAAGCATGCATGGGAAGCAAGTTAAGACATGGAATAGATGGATAAAATATTCAATTTCCTTGTATAGGAAAATGAAAGGAAAGGATAAAGGAGTCAGGTTGTAGCAAAGCAAAGGTAAGCAAGCAATCCTTTTGAAAATGATGATTTGTAAGCAAGCAAACCCTTTTGAAAATGTGATTTTATTCCCAAGTATTTATGAAATGTATTTAAGGGTGGCCATTCCTATAATGTTTTGAAATGATGAATGTTTATGAGGTTTTATGAAAAGTCATGCCGGCATATTGATATCATGTGATGTTCATGGACATGTGCACATGTATGATGTATAAGGAAGAGGCTTTGGGGGAGGTAGAAAGCGGATCAGAGGGTCCCCCTTCACTATTGCCGAGTCGTATGGGCTGTGTGCCGACGGCGTCCTCCCCAGAGGTAGAGGTAAAGGAATGTTATGTTTGAATGAATGCATTGCATTTTCATACATGGATTGAAAAGAAATGCATGAATTTGAAATGATGTTTTTAAATGAATGGTGCAAATAATTATCTACATGAGAATGACAAGCTACCTGGTGTAAGAGGTATATAATGCTTGGGAAATCAAAAGTCATGCATGTAGGAACCATGTAGGCGTCAAGAGGAAGAAAGGTTCCTCTTGATGAGGCCAAGTCGGAGACAGCCGGCGTATTGGACCATGTTATGTGAGATGTTCCCTGAGCTAGCATGCCCGCACACGAAGGTTTATGTCAGGAGTGGAAAGGAAGTATTTGCACATCCAATGTTTATGAAAAGGTTTCTATTCCATTGATAGTTGATCACTTGGTAAGGGTCTCCTTTCGAATGGAGAGAAATGCATTTACGAATGATTTACATGAATGATTTATGAAAGGTTTCGAAATATGGTTTACGAAAAGGTTTCTATTCCATTGGTAGTTGATCACTTGGTAAGTGTCTTCTATCAAATGGAGAGGAATGCATTTAAAATGAAAAATGCTTGCTTATTGAGTTTCGACTCATATTTTATTTTCCCAACCTCAGACAGGTGTAGGCAAAGACAAGAAATGAAGGGAACGAGCTGCTAAAGGAAAAGAAGAATCTACAAAGGTTAGTAGATTTTTGTATGAACAGATTCCCTAATGGGATATGATGAGAAAGGACATAGATTGTATGAAATTATGAAGTTATGAATAATATGAGAAGTTGGTGATATGGATAAGTCCATTATGAGTGACGATGAGCATATGTTTATGTGATGAAAGAAAAGAAAAAGAAAAAAAAATAAAATTGGACGAGATCCAATTAAGTACCCGCCGCGTGATCAGGGCAACAATCCTGACACCTGTCTGAGGTTGGGAAAACAAAACATGAGTAGAAACTCAATAAGCAAGCATTTTTCATTTTAAATGCATTCCTCTCCATTCGATAGAAGACACTTATCAAGTGATCAACTACCAACGGAATAGAAACCTTTTCGTAAACCATTTTTTGAAACCTTTCATAAATCATTCATAAAAACCTTTCTTGTAAACCATTTGTAAATGCATTTCTCTCCATTTGATAGAAGACACTTAGCAAGTGATCAACTATCAATGGAATAGAAACCTTTTCATAAACATTGGATGTGCAAATGCTTCCTTTCCACTCCTGACATAAACCTTCGTGTGCGGGTACACTAGCTGTGGAACCCTGACCGTATACGCGTTGTTTCGACTGTATACGCTTCATTTCGACATTTGTAATATTGTAATTATTTTATGAATAAATGAAAATTCATGAATTATATTGATGGATATGTATATTGGAGATTGAAATAATGCGATTAGGAATTTAACCCCGTGAATAGTGCACGTGAATAGTGTACGTGAATAGTAACTATGGGCTAAGACACGTGATTAAGAGTTAATCACTTGGATTAACTTAATCACAAAAAGACGAACAAGACAAAATAGCAATTCTTTTGGATATTTTAATCCAAGTTTGGATTTTTGTGGAAAAATAGAAAAAAATTCATAAATTGCAATCCGGGCATCGGAATTCGATGAAATTTTTTATGGATGGTTAAAAATTCATGATGGACATGATAAATGGATCAAGATGTGATGAAAATCACAAATCCAAGGATAAAACGAAACGTCAAAATGAAAAAAATCAAAAGTAACATTTCTTTAATTAAATGCCACTTTTGACTTTTTACAAAAAGTAAAAAATGAAAAAATAAAAAAATTAAATGGAATACAGCAGCTGCAGGGGCGTGAGCAGGGGCATTTAATGGGCCATTTGACTTTAATCAATGGCTCAAATTCATCCAAATCACAAATTAAGGGTTTAGATTTAATTTGCTTAAAAATTAATTAAATAAAAAATAATAAAAATAGGTAAAAATAGGGCTGCATAGGGCTGCTGGAGCAGGAATAGGGTGGGCAGCTCTTGGCTCAATGAAATTTTTAAAATTAAAAAGAAATACCAATTTATAATTAAATACCTCAAAGCTAAGGGGGTAAAATCTAATTTTGTGAAAAATCAAAAACTATAAATAGGGGCCAAGGGGTGAACGACCAAGGCAGTCCCAAGCTTGAGCAAGAGCTCATTTTCCACCCCCAATTTCGTTTTAAGAGAGAAAGAGGAAGTTAGAGAGAGAAAGGGCGAGTTGGAGGAGAGATTTTCCACTTCGGGTAAGTGATTTCTACCCAAATTTCTTTTGGATATTAAGTAGGGTAAAAACATGCATAGATAATGCCTAAGCATGAGAAAATAAGTATATATATAATGTTTAAATGGAAGTATAACAAAACATCAAAAATTTGGAGCGAGGATAGAGATTTTGGGAAAATAACACATGATATGTGTAAATAATGCTCCAAAATTGATAAATGATGATTTGGGATGAATGAATATGATGTTAGGATGATGATATATTGAGTTCATAATTTTTGGAATTAAGGATTATGCTTAAGTGAATTTATGATGATTTTTAGTATATGGAGAAAATGATTTTTTTGGGCAAGTAAATGATGATAAATTCAAAATATAAGAAATGTCCAATGATATACTAGGCATAAGGTATGTCATGGTATTTTTTATTTTTGGAAACAATATCAATTTTTGAAACCCATGAACAGTAACCACGTTGCTGTGAACAGTGACCACGGATGAACAGTGATTGCTACAGTAATATGCTATAGTGAACAGCGTGATTTTGGAGAAAATTTGGAAATTAATATTTGAATATAAGTATGAAATTTTGGAAGAATTTATGGACAAAAATATCTATGTAAAGAAATAATACCTAAATATTATAAAGCATACATGGGAAGCAGCTTCAATAGAGGAAATGAAATATCCTTTGTCCTTGAATAGGAAAAGGAAAAGAGAAGGTCGAAGACACCTCCTAAAAAGGTAAGCAAGTTATATGTTTTGCAAATAATTTCCAAAATGCTTGAAATTGTTTGCAAGTTTCTTTATGAAATTTATTTAAGGTTGGACATACCTATAACTGCTTTACATGAACTGAAGTTTGTTTTGTGAAATTATTTATTAAATGCTTTTTATGAAATTGTTTATGATTTGCAAATATCATGCCGGCATGTGTATGAGAATGAGCATGTGCACAAGGAATAGGCCTTAGTCGAGGTAGTAAGTAGACCGGATGTCCCCCTCGCTATTGCCAAGTCGCTTAATAGGCCCAGGCCGGCGGCGACCTCCCTGAAATGGGAGCATGTATGGGATGGGCGCCTAGCTAGCGTCGCATCCAAAGGAATGTCATGAATGCTATGTATGCATTGCATTTGCATTTTATGAAATGCATGAAAATGATTGAAAAATTATGTATAGCTTGCTTACCGAGTATTATTACTCACCCATGCTTTTTCAACAACAGACAGGAAATGATGATGAAGGCAGCATGCCAAGTGTTATGTAGTTTTTGATATAAATGATGTTTATGTAAACTTTATGTAAAGACAACGATGATAATTTTGAGATGAAAAGGGAATATTTTTATTCCAATGAAAATGTTTATGGAATAGTTTTTTATCATAACTGTGTTATGTGAAATATATTTCAAATTGGAAGAATGATGGGAATTTTCCATGTATTGATGAAAAAAAAAAAGAATCCTGCCGTGTGATCAGGGCAACAATCCTGAGTCACATTTACCAATCAAAACGATCCCGGAGTAAGGCTTCTAGGCACCTCGGTTCGGGGCGCCACACTAGCCCAGGGAACATCTCACATAACATGGTCCAATACGCCGGCTGTCTCCGACTTGGCCTCATCAAGAGGAACCTCTCTTCCTCTTGACGCCTACATGGTTCCTACATGCATGACTCTTGATTTTCCAGGCATTATATACCTCTTACACCAGGTGACTTGTCATTCTCATGTAGAGGATTATTTGCATCATCTCTTAAAAATATCTTTTCAAATCCATGTGTGCAAATACTTTCTTTCCATTCCTGACATAAACCTTTGTGCATGGGTACGCTAGCCAGGGAACATCTCACATAGCATGGTCCAATACGCCGGCTGTCTCCGACTTGGCCTCATCAAGGGGAACCTCTCTTCCTCTTGACGCCTACATGGTTCCTACATGCATGACTTTTGATTTTTCTGGCATTATATACCTCTTACACCAGGTGGCTTGTCATTCTCATGTAGAGAATTATTTGCACAATTCATTTAAAAACATCATTTCAAATCCATGCTTTTCTTTTCAATCCATGTGTGAAAATGCAATGCATTTGATTCACACATAACATTCCTTTGCCTCCACCTTTGGGGAGGACGCCGTCGGCACACAGCCCATACGACTCGGCAATAGTGAAGGGGGACCCTCTGATCTGATTTCTACCTCCACCAAAGCCTCTTCCTTATACATCATACATGTGCACATGTCCATGAACATCATATGATATCAATATGCCGGCATAACTTTTCATAAAAACTCATAAATATTCATCATTTCAAAACATTATAGGAATGACCATCCTTAAACACATTTCATGAATACTTGGGAATAAAATCATATTTTCAAAAGGGTTTGCTTGCTTACAATGAAGCAATAAAATCACATTTTCAAAGTTGTGCTTGCTTACAATGAAGTAATAAAATCATATTTTAAAAAAGTTTGCTTGCTTACAAATCATCATTTTCAATGAAGCAATAAAATCACATTTTCAAAAAGGTTGCTTGCTTACAATGAAACAATAAAATCACAGTTTAGCAAAAGTCTCTTTTGACTTTTGAAAGATTAATGAATAAAGGATATTTTGATGGAGAGATGATTCTTTGATATAAAATCAAATTTATTTACACATGCATGTCATGTGTATATGGAATGAAAAGTGGTTAATACTAACCTCTTTATGAGATATGATGTTATGACTTATTTGATGATAAATTAAAAATGTATGAAATTTTCCATGATATACGAAGCATAAGCTATGTCATGGTATTTTTTATTATTTTTTATTTTTTTGGGAAAAATGTCAATTTTTGGAACCCATGAACATAAAAAAAAATATATTAAAAAAATTGATAAATGATAATTTGGGATATATGAATATGATAAATATGATGTTGGAATGATGATATATTAATTTCATGATTTTTTGAATTAAGGATTATGCTTAAGTGAATTTATGTTGATTTTTAGAACATGGAGAAAATGATTTATTTAACCATGTAAATGATGATAAATTCAAAATGTATGAAATTTTCCATGATATACGAAGCATAAGCTATGTCATGGTATTTTTTATTTTTGGGAAAAATGTCAATTTTTTGGAACCCATGAACAGTAACCCACGTAGCTGTGAACAGTAACCTCGGGTGAACAGAAAGCGTGAACAGTGATGATGAACAGTATCTGCAATAGTTACATGAACAGTAATTATGAACAGTGAACAGCGTATTTTGGGAAAAAAAATTGAGATTTATTTTTATATATTTATGAGGATATATGGATGGAATTTTTAAAGGATTTATGGATAAAAATTCATATAAATGAGTAATGACCAAGTATTTATAAAAGGATAACCTCTATAAAAATGAGGTAATATGTAATCGTAAAGCATGCATGGGAAGCAAGTTAAGACATGGAATAGATGGATAAAATATTCAATTTCCTTGTATAGGAAAATGAAAGGAAAGGATAAAGGAGTCAGGTTGTAGCAAAGCAAAGGTAAGCAAGCAATCCTTTTGAAAATGATGATTTGTAAGCAAGCAAACCCTTTTGAAAATGTGATTTTATTCCCAAGTATTTATGAAATGTATTTAAGGGTGGCCATTCCTATAATGTTTTGAAATGATGAATGTTTATGAGGTTTTATGAAAAGTCATGCCGGCATATTGATATCATGTGATGTTCATGGACATGTGTACATGTATGATGTATAAGGAAGAGGCTTTGGGGGAGGTAGAAAGCGGATCAGAGGGTCCCCCTTCACTATTGCCGAGTTGTATGGGCTGTGTGCCGACGGCGTCCTCCCCAGAGGTAGAGGTAAAGGAATGTTATGTTTGAATGAATGCATTGCATTTTCATACATGGATTGAAAAGAAATGCATGAATTTGAAATGATGTTTTTAAATGAATGGTGCAAATAATTATCTACATGAGAATGACAAGCTACCTGGTGTAAGAGGTATATAATGCTTGGGAAATCAAAAGTCATGCATGTAGGAACCATGTAGGCGTCAAGAGGAAGAAAGGTTCCTCTTGATGAGGCCAAGTCGGAGACAGCCGGCGTATTGGACCATGTTATGTGAGATGTTCCCTGAGCTAGCATGCCCGCACACGAAGGTTTATGTCAGGAGTGGAAAGGAAGCATTTGCACATCCAATGTTTATGAAAAGGTTTCTATTCCATTGATAGTTGATCACTTGGTAAGGGTCTCCTTTCGAATGGAGAGAAATGCATTTACGAATGATTTACATGAATGGTTTATGAAAGGTTTCGAAATATGGTTTACGAAAAGGTTTCTATTCCATTGGTAGTTGATCACTTGGTAAGTGTCTTCTATCAAATGGAGAGGAATGCATTTAAAATGAAAAATGCTTGCTTATTGAGTTTCGACTCATGTTTTGTTTTCCCAACCTCAGACAGGTGTAGGCAAAGACAAGAAATGAAGGGAACGAGCTGCTAAAGGAAAAGAAGAATCTACAAAGGTTAGTAGATTTTTGTATGAATAGATTCCCTAATGGGATATGATGAGAAAGGACATAGATTGTATGAAATTATGAAGTTATGAATAATATGAGAAGTTGATGATTTATGATGTTATGGATAAGTCCATCATGAATGATGATGAGTATATGTTTATGTGATGAAAGAAAAGAAAAAGGAAAAAAGAAAAATTGGACGAGATCCAATTAAGAACCCGCCGCGTGATCGGGGCAACAATCCTGATTCACGTTTACCAATCGACAAGATCTTGGAGTAAGGACTATGTGGACGCTTCCGTTCGGGGCGCCACAATACACAAGCACCAAAAGTATCGAAATACCTGATGATATTGGAGGTCCTTCAATTCAACCACTTAAGTTTTTTTTTATAGAAACCCCAAACCCCATATCCTCATTTCTCAGAGCCATGGCACTTAGAACCTTGGAGATTTTGATGATGAAAAGGTCTAAAGCCCTTGCCCAATTCTTATGGCTGATGCTTCATCACCCAATCATGCATTAGTGGTTGCAGAGCGAAATGATAACACGGAAGATGATACATTGCTTGAGGGACCACAATTCTCTCCGACTTTAAAGTTTTCTTTTGATGACATCCCACTAGCTAAATAGCAGGATAGGGTTCATAAATTCACTTCTTAGATTGACACCTAAATGGATCGAGGAGGCTTATCAATTTTAGAAGCTATTCAAGCTTTTGTCAGTGGTTTTTAAGGAAGATTACGAGACTAGTTTAGAAACCTAGGAGAATACCAGTAACAAGCTTTTAAGAAGCATGAGCATATTAATCATTGTCTCAATGAGATCTACACTGAATTCATTGAAGAAATGAAGCACTCCACTAACACAACTAGAGAAAAATACCTTAAGATGAGATGGTATTCTTTCAAAAGGAAAATTTTGAAAAAATATTTCTCCAATATGAGCCAGTTGTATTATATTCTTGGAGGACCAAATGAAAACAAGTTTACCTCAATTCTATTTCTTCTCCACTTGGAAAAAAACACAAAAAGCCTTAGCATCCGAAAAGAAAATCTCAAAAGTGTTTCTCTTGGAGAAATTTATGCTCAAAGTCTACAAATTTTGATCAACTCTTTGAACTAAAAGGATTATGGCAAGTAATGTGATGATAATTGCTTAAGGAAAGATCTTATCACCCAATGCTCTAGCAAGTGTCATTGTGATTGTGAAAAGCCTCATCCAAATAAGAAGCTATAGGAAAAGAAGCTTAAAGCCCAAACTTAAGCAAAGCAGGACAAAGTGTTATTGGCTTTTTAAGAAGAAAAGCAAGAGGCAAAACAACTCATAAGAAGAAATGACGTTTTGCAAAAGATTACTCTAAAAAAGATTTTTAGGTAGATGTCTTTTCCTGCTCCAGGAGAATTCTCCGATATTAAGTCCATCTTATCCGAAGAAGAAACCCTTCTCCGACACTGTTCTCCTCTGATAAAAAGAATTAGATAATGAATTCTTATATGAAACTAGCTTTGAAAAAGAAATGTTTCCTACCTCATAATTAACCATAGAAACCACCTATATACCCATTCATGAACATCTCCTATAGCTCAAATCATTATATACCAAACAAATATGAAAATCCAATCAGGGTACCTACCTTATTTGACACATGAGTAGATATATCCATAGCCTCACCAGATGTGTTACCTGAGGAATATTGGAAACCTTTTCTTGAGCTTTTCTGATAAGCTAATGGAGAAATGTTTGTAGTTTGTCTCATTAGCAAGCTAGTTATTATTTAGATCTTTCCAAACTTGAGGGTCCAACATCGGCTTATTGGAATAAATCTTACAGGTAACCCACTAATATTGGTTTTTGATACTTCACATCATCATAAGCTACACCGATCTTCTTCAGGGATTATGTCTTGTTATGGACCATTGTTGCCTCCATTTTTCAAACTTAATCCAACAAAACCTCTTAACATAATTAGCAATCTTTTATCAAAGAATTCATCATTCTTTATAGGCTACCCTATAAGAAAAATGAAGATATTAATCCCACAAAGGCCATTCATAGTGAGGCATGACTATTGAACACTACCAAATGGTTCCGAAGGAATTCCAATGACTCCAAGATGAACGATCGATATAACACCCCGCTGACTAAGTTAACACCTTAATGCAATGGCCATCGCATGCTACCGAAGTAATTGATAGCGAATTCCTAGGAGCAATAATAATTGGAAGAATAACCATAGGTGCCGAAGTAAGCAAACATCTTATATATATACAAGTGAGGTGGTTAATATACACATATGTCCAAATTCATAATTTATTTACATGAATGTTTATCCCAAAATGAGTTTAAAAAAACATAAGTAATAAGTTCTTCTCATTTATTTGCTCCTCCCAGCTAAACCACCTTCCCTTAGTGATTCACCTTTGTGGATCTGCAATCTAAAATAAGAAAAGATAATGTGAGTTTAGGCAAACTCAGTAAATAGAGTACATAAATGTAAATCAGCAAAATTTGAGCAAGTAATATGCATAAAGATCAATAAATAAAAATCATCTTAGAAATCCAAATAAGACTCTAATTCATATAAAATACGTGTTTATGCCTAAATATGCATTAATGTATTATACACATGTCACTGCTTAAATCATTCTAGCAAAGCTCTCAAATCCAATGGGGAAGTTCAATATCTCACCTCAAAATCTTACTAATTGTGCATCTAGATGGGCAATACTACATATAGCATAAGTGACCAACTCTGCCTAACATGAATGACTAAACTAGCATAACATGAGTGGATCAGGAAACAACTTTAACCAAATCAAATGTGTAATTGATTTCCTATCGTGCTCACCATAGCTGTAGCCATACTATACCACATTATGTGAACGGCTCTGGCCCCAACCAATATGTTGAGTGCCACCAATCCTATGGGCTAGATAAATTAGGTCTACAGCTAATGCAAACCAAGTGCTTGATGTTAAGAGTGCTACAGTCACCAATTTAATTAATTAATTAACCAAAATACATTAAAGCTAATACTATGAGGAAGAAAGTACAGAATAACGGTGAGTTGAGTCAAATCTGCAAACATGCAATGTAGTTTTGAATTGTTAAAAGTGTTAACTTCAATGATGCAAAAATAAAAATTTTAATAACTATTAAATGAAGAAAAAATTATAAAAAACATAAATCTAATATAAGAAAGCAAATAAAAACAACTGAAAGTAAATTTAACCTAAGAAAGTAGTAAAAGAAAATGTATTAAATTTATTCTAAACATTACAAAGCAGTAAAGAAATAAACCTAATCTAAGAATTAAAACTACAAATTTGAAATTAACAACTGCAAGATATTAAAAGCAAACTATAAAGCATTAAAAATAAAAAATTACATCACTAAGGCAAAGAGCAAACCTCTACCATATGCCACTTACGCTTGTCCCACTTGAAGGGAAGTGTGTCCCACAAGGTTAGACGGATCCTTTATTTGTAAGGATGAGATGGCTTGGGCAGATTTTCACTCCAGCGGTGTGGAATTCTTGTTTGTTCAAAAATCCTACAGCTGCTTTCCTTTCTTTTGTCCAGTCATTTCTGTCTCTTCTCATGCAGTTGTCCATTACATGTTGCCGTGTGGTGCAATTTTTTTGAAGAGACATGATGGTTCATTTGCCGCTATTGCCAGATACAATTGTTTTGCTGGAATATAGAGATTGCCTGTGTCATCAGTGCAACTCATTTTTGGTGCCACTTTTAGCTTGATGGCAACTAGTGGGGCTTAGGCGGTAATGTCAAAGACGCTGAGAAACTTTTCAAGCATGTTAGCTTAAAAAAGTGGCTAGTTGCCTGGAATTGGGTGTGGGATTTCTGCTATGGGTGATGGCCAATTTGGGATTTGCCAATTTTAATGTAGTTGGAATTTGTGGTTACCATTGCTATTAAACGAAGATGAACAACTACCATGGCTAGATTGCTGCAGCAAATAGCAGCTGTTGGATTTCAAATTACAAACATGAATTTCAGCTAGGTTGGCGTGCTTGAAGGAGCGACTACATTAGAAGAAATTTTGTAGGTGGTTTAGAGCTTGTCGTGGGTTTTATGGCTGCCAATTTGCTTATTTCTGATGTTGTTTTCATGTACATGGTTGTGGCAGATGGGACTGACGGCAAACATGTAGGTGGTTTGGAGCGCTATTTAGATGTCTTGAGATTGAAATGTTGAATTAATGTTGGCTGGATGGTTAGTTTGCATCCTTCAATTGTTTGGAATTAAGATTGATAAAAAAAAGAGAAGATGCAGGGGGCGGTCATTGGCGCTTATAGGGATTACAAATGGGGATACCGCAGATTAATTTAGCTGGATCGCAGTTGCTAGAAACTAAGGATTTACTACATACCTTATTTAGTGGAAGCGGAAAGATCGAAAAACTTCGTCATTCAACTAAATTGGAATCATAAGATTAGAAACTAACCACACTACCATAACTTAAATGCCATTAATTTCTGAAAGAGTTTAGGAGAACTCTTTAGGATTTCTCTTGTACTCTATAATGTGTGTTCTCCATGAGATCTCACACATATTTATAACTCATCTAGGAGAGATACCCAGTAGCTACGCATACAACTATGTTTCTATACGCAGTCTATCCAAGTGGAACTGTATTTCTCAGTACGAGTAGGAGTAGGAAACTCATTATAGGCGTATAGGATTTTCAATCCTAATATAATTCCAATATCTTCCACTCGCACATGATGGGTTCCTCAACTAATCTCCCTTTTAGGATCATTCATACTAGCAAATAGGTCATGTGACTTGCAAGTACTTAGGAGCTCAACACAATGCACCTGTTAAGGATACATCCCAAAATAGACTTATGTGTATATACACACATATATGTCTCACTATGCCCCAAACTCATTTTATTACATCAGCCCAAGTGTATCTAATCCCTTATAAGGCTATACTTGTCTTTCTCTCTCATTGCATTATAATCACAATTATGTCCAATCACATAAACTAATCATGTAAAAAGAAATAACTGGTTGACTGGTGAATACAAGCAAGTGATGTAAACAAAATAGTCTTCCTCTCGCATATATATATATTGCTTAATTATAGACTAATTGCTTTCCTAGACATGTCCCGCAAAGTCGCATCGTCCATGACTTATAAGCAACATGATAAGGTAGTAACATTAGACTACAACCTCAAAATGTAGTCAAGAGTCACATAAGGCACAATATTGAAGCTATTATAGCTTCAAGGACTCTTATAATGTGGCGCCCTGAACCGGGGTGCCTAGAAGCCTTACTCCAGGATCTTATTGATTGGTAAACGTGACTCAGGATTGTTTCCCTGATCACATAGCGGGATTTTTAATTGGATTTCATCCTTTTTTTTTTCTTTCATCACATAACATATCATCATATATAAACATATTCTTGGCATAATTTTTTTTTGCAAATATTATTTATACTTATTTTTCTACAATGCAGGTTTCTGATCATTTCATACGTATGACTTCTGAAAATTTTCTAATATCATACAAACCAAAATGTCATCACTCTTTCTTCATATCATCTTTTCCTTTTCCATCATGTCATGTCCTGTACCTTTCTATGGTTTGAAAAGCAAAATGTGAGTCAAAACTCAATAAGCAAGCATTTTTCCATTTAAATGCATTTCTCCCGTTCAATAGTAGACACTAATCAAGTGATCTACTATCAATCAGTGGAAACCTTTTCATAAAACCTTTCATATTTCATACCATAAACATATGCTTGTAAAACTTTACCTGTAAACTCTTTTTCCCATGGACATATTTTATGTCTTAAGATATTTTTCATAAAACTTCCTTCCTCCAAGGACATTCTCATGTCCTTAAAACATTTTCCATAAAACCTTTTTAAAACAAGCATGACCTTTCTGTCCGTCTGGTAGGTGACATTTACCAAGTGATCATCCTTTCTCCTTAGGAGAGAAACCATCTCAATTCATAACTCGTGAGCCAAGCAGTTATCCGTGTCCTCCCATTTCAGGGAGGGCGCCGTCGGCATTTCGCCTTTTAAAGTGACTTGGCCTATGTAGAGGGGGCCCATCTTGCAACCGCGTCCGGTATGCATATTCTCTACAGTAGACCTAGTACATAACTCATGTGCACATTCCTTTCTTCATATTCTTATGCTAATATGCTTTTATAAAACTCCACAGACCCTAGTCGGTGACTTTTCCTTTTCAAAACTTAATGCTAGCATGTCATTCCAAAATTGTACAGACCTTGGCCTGTATTCCCTTTTATAACTTGAAAACTTGGCACAGCCCAAGTTAACAAGTTAATAAAAATATTTTGTAAGGACGACCAACCTTAAATAATTTTATAAACATTTAAATAACACATTTCTAAATCATTTGAAATATTTGAAGGAAACGTTTGGGAAATAGTAAATTCGAAACATTGCTAAAATGTTTATAAATAATTTTTGATCGGTAAAACAATTTTGAAAAATATTTTAATATTTGAAAATAAAAGACTTTGTAAACATTTTTCTTCCCATTTCTGGGTTTTCCATGAACAAAGGATATACAAACACATAATTCATTTTTCATACGATATCATATTCTTTGTCCACATGCCACATGGGTTACTTCAATATGAAGGTAAGCTTGTATGATCCTTTGGTCATTACTTTTTAAAAAAGGTCGTCATTCAAATCGATTATCGGTTTGCCTTCCTTAAATCCCTTTCAAAACATTTTAATAAATCATTTCAAATTCGTTCGATAAAACCAAATATTATTTTGAAAATCAAAATTTTCCTTTCTCCTTCATAATGCAACCATTTCTACATTTCTCCTCATTTTCATAAGGATTTGCTTATGATAAAGCAATTCCGACATTTTTCATGGTCGCAATATAAAAACATATAAAATCATTTTCAAAAAGTTTGCTTTCTTACCTTTGCTTTGCATCAATCTCACTCCTTTATCCTTTCTTTTCCTTTTCTTATGCAAGTGAAAAGGATATTTTACACTTTATCATATATGTGTTATAATCATTTATGACCTTCCATACTTCCTATAGAGGTTAAACCTAAAAGTTATTAGGTTTCTACTCCCTATGGGGTTTTTACCCTAATGCTTTATAGAACTAATATCATTCCTTATAAATATCAATCTTCTTTTTACTTAATTTACACTGTCTTCTGTTCATGGTATTGTTCACGATTACTGTTCATCCGGATTACTGTTCATAGCGAGTTAGGTACTGTTCATAGGTTCCAAAAATCGACATTTTTTCCAACAATAAAAAATACCATGACATAGCTCTTAGTTAGTATATCATGGAAAAATTCATGAATTTTGAATTCATCATCATTAACTTGGCTAAATAAATCATGTTCTCCATATACTAAAAATCAAGATAATTTCACTTAAGCATAATCCATAAATCCAAAAATCATGAAATTAATATATCATTATTTCAACATCATAATTATCATAAATATTCATCCCAAATCATCATTTAGCAATATTGGAGCATTATTTGCACATTTTATACATGATTTTTCCGAATGCTCTATCTTCACTCCAAATTTTCGATGTTTAGGCATAATTCCATTTGGGCATTATAACTATACTTATTTTCTCATGCTTAGGAATTATTTAAGCATGGTTTTTCCCTACTTAACATCCAAAAGAAATTTGGGAAGAGTTCACTTACCTCAAGTGAGAACTCCTCCTCTCCTTCTCACTTTCTCTCTCTTTCCTTCTCTCCTCCTTCTCCTTCTTGGATTGAACGTGTGGGGGTTTAGGAATGCCTGAATTTTTCTCACTTTGAGCTGGGTTTGGAGTGCCTTGGATTTCCCCCCATGCCCCCTATTTATAGCATTCCATTTTTCATCTATTTGCATTTTACCCTCTCTTACTCCATGGGCTAAATTCCAATTATTTTTTTCCAAAATCCATGCAATTTTCTTGAGCCAAGTGCAGCCTCCCTAGCTATTTTTCACTTCTCCACCTTAGCTGCCTATTTATTTAATGATTTTAATTTATTTAAAATGATTTTTTAAAGCTAGTTTCATCTCAACCCTTGATCACTTGATAAGGATGATTTTGGGCCATTGATTTGCGCTAAAAATCCCATACCCCTTCCCTCCTTGAGCCTTTTGCTGATTTTAATTAATTAACATTAATCAAAAGTCAATCCTAATTTAATGATAAAGTAAAGCTAATTTTTTATCTTCAAATGATGTTTAATCTTGACCCTTGATTTATGATTTTTGATCAATCTTGGACCACTCATCATGTTCATCATAATACTTTGGCCATCTATAAAAATTTCACCTTGATCCGATGTCCGGATTGCAAAATATGAATTTTTCTATGTTTTCTATACAAAAATCCATAAAAATCCGATAATTAATATTTTAATCTAAAAAGCACTTTTGTCCTTTAGTGGGAAGCTTCTTTTTTTGTCTTTTATGATTAAGTTAATCCAAAGTGATTAACTTAACATATTCCTTAATCCCACGTTTACTATTCATGTTTACTATTCATCCGAATTAACATTCCATAATTAGCTATTTAATCCTCCAATGCCATATATTGCAAAATATCATTAATATATATTTCATATAAATATTATTACATTACCTAGGATTTATAACTCTAGGGTTTCATACACATTCCTAAAATCGGAGTTTCACAATCCTCCCTCCCTTACAAAATATTTCGTTCCGAAACCTATTACAACCTATCATACTTCCGCTGCACCTTATCAATTCTACATATAGGGAATAGAGGTATTATTTGTTCTTTCTACAACAGTGCAGGAGTAGTTACATTGATATGGAAATCACATAATGTCATCATCAACTAAATTATCATCCATAACTGCAACTTCGTCCTCCTCTTGTTCTTATGACTCTTCGTGAGTCAACGCATACATCTGTACTGGTTTTATAGAGGTACCCTGTTGGTTAGCATCCATATTCCTTTGCTGGGCAGTCTCCCTTGATCTCTTGCTTCTTGTGCTTTGTTCGGACATTTGGTGGCAACATGTCCTACTTGATCACAAATGAAGCACTTTAGTAATTTTGCCACAACACTTTTGCAGTTTTTTGCTATATGACCAGTCTGGCCACACCTATAGCATATATTAGAACCCTTTAGACATTTGCCAAAATGGCACCTTTGATAATTTTTACATAGTGGAGCACCTACTGGGATGGAATTTGACTCCGTTATTTTTTTCATTGTCTTCTTGCTCCTTTCTTTTCCCATATCATGCTCCTGGGTGTCAAAATCAAACTGCTCTTGTTCTTCTTGGGTTCTTAGTGTTTCTAATTCTAAGGCTCTTGCACTTTCTATGCTTGCGGCATAATCTCTAATCAAATGAGGCGCAAGGCCTTCTCTTAAATATGGCTTCAGCCCTTGCTGAAACCTTTGTGCCTTGCTTTCGGGCACATTTGCTATCTATGGCACAAATCTTACTAAGGTGTTAAACCTTGTTGCATATTCTGTAACTGTCATCTCGCCCTGACATAGCTGCTCAAACTCAATCACCTTTTGACTTTGGAGACCTGCTAGAAGGTACTCCTTATTAAATTTTTCCATAAAATTTTGCCACGCTACCTCTTCCGGGTGTGGCATAGTAACTAGTAGAGTCTCCCACCATTCATAGGTGTCCCCAACTAATAAGCGGGTGGTGCACAATAACTTCTGTTGATCATTACATGGGGAGATTCTAAATAACTTCTTAATCTCAATTATCCATTGCTCAGCTTTAATAGGGTCTGGTTCACCTGCAAACTTAGGAGGGTGCTTGTGAAACCCCAACCTAAGTAGGATTCAATATATGCATTGAACATTTACATGTGATTTATAAGTGAATTTATTGAATTTTAAATAGTTTATGTGATTTTGCCAATTATTGCAATTAGGGTTAAGGATTAGCAACGATGATTCGAGTGATCATTATGAGCTGACATGGGACAATGGTATTAGAATAATTTTTTGGTGATTAAAATACATCAATACATCATGAATAATCATTTTAGATTATTTGATATGGATTATGAGAATTTAAAAGGATAATTATTAAGTTTAGTGGAAAATACTAGAAAATTCATAATTCAACGCCAGTAAGGCGGATTCAAGTGAAATTTGATAGGAAAGTTGATGATGATAGGCTTGAGATTATGAAATTATTGGGTTATAAAAATCCTTGATGAAATTGGTGTGATGATTTATTGAACATAGCTCAAATCCAACCGTTAATTTCAAACGGCTATAACTTGAGCTAGGAAAATCGGATTGAGATGAGATTTGAAATGGTTGAATGAAATTATGAGATTAAAATTTTAGAAGGTTTAGATCAAGAATATTATGTTAGTAAAATACCTGAATTGGAAAAGGTGTATATGGTTGACTTTTGCACCTCAAGAGTACCATGCATTAATGGCTAGAGTACATGGAGTAAATGCAATTTTTAATGACTCAAATAGGTGCCAAATGCAGGTGCAATGCAGGGTATTTTATGCATAATTACAAAATGCAAAAACTCCATGAATTATCCATGCATTGATGTCCACATTAAAGGGGCTAAGGAGAGCTCAAATGAGCATAGGCAAGTGTGGCACCATGGACGTCCAAGAGAGGGCTATTGCTGGATTTTTTAAAATTTTTTTATTTTATAAATAATGCACACAATAGCTGAAATGTTGGGATACATAAATGAGCATTTAATCATGTGAAAAAAATTCAAGAAAAATCGTGAACAGCAGCTGCCATTGATGAATGCAAATGTTGACAGCTTGTGATGCCTATGGACGTGCCATAGTTTGATGCTGCTGTAATGATTTTTGCTAATTTTTTTATGCAAAATTAAAGGTTAAACTCAATGCTAATTAGGTTTTTAATTTACCCACAAATTTAGATTATTAAAAAAAGGAAAAAAATCTGTAAGAGGGGCAGCAATATGGAGGTGACAAGTGGACAGCTTGGTTGGTCAAGATCTTGAGTAGATTTTTGCATTAAGAAAAATGGTAAAAAAATATTTTTTATGGCTGTCATTTAACCAAAAAATTTAAGGGATAAATACACATTAAATGAACTGTGGAAAATCAGCTCCAAAGTGGGGCCCATAGCTGGAAAATCCAGCTCTATAAAGGAATGCTCGTTCACATGTGTTGAGGTTGGAAAAATTTTCCAAGTTCTGAAATCTTCTCTCCCAAGAACAGAAACTCACGTCCCAGCCCTAGGCCACCAAGGAGGAAGAAAAGAGAAGAAAAAAATAAGGGAAAAATAAGAGATTACCAATTAATCAAGTAAGTATATGTTAATTTTGATTTTATACTTCAAATCTGGAAGTTATATGATGTTATAAACCAAAATATGAACGATGTAGTAAAAGAAGGAGTTTCACCATGAAAATTTGTTAAAATCTCATTATATTATGATTAATGGATGCAAAAATTTCAGATTGAAATATTAAGCAGGTTTCAAATTAAAAATCCGAGAAGATCAACCTAAATAGGGTAGAACGGGTGACAGGATCAGCTGTAGTAAATGATTTTTAATAATTTTTTAACAAGGATTTTTTATATAAACGTTTTATATTATGTACAAGCCATCATTAATATAACTCTAAAAAAATCAAAATTTATTTTTAGGTGATATTAGTATGGGTTATAATTCACGTGATTAGAGCTGACCCTAAACTCACAACACTGTCCAGCACAATGAAAATGACACAATAAATATATAATGTTAATATTTCGTGATAAAATATTTATGACAGTTAATTCATGTATTTATTGAGGTATGATAGAAATTTTTAGAATTAAATACCTTGATTTGATTATAAATCAAGATTTAGAGATATCAGTACGCCTGATTTTAGCATATGTGGATAGTTTGAGAAACAAATAAAAAAGAAATATGAAACCTATGTATAAATGATCCAAATTTATATATATGTTAGTAAAGAGTGTAATAAAGGATTAAGGATAGAAAAGGTGATTTATAATTGATGTTATTATATGTATATGGAATAAATGGGTAAATAAGAAGATGGAACTTAATGAAAATAAGAAGACAAGGGCAGATTTGGAAACCTATGATTAGTGGATTAAAATTCCATATGAATAATCTAAATAAAGTGGTAATTAAGGAGGAATATCATGCTAAAAAATGGACAAAGTTACTAACTTAGGAAATTTTATGAAATGCATCATGTATGTGTTGCCAAATGGGCATATGTGAAGGAATAGAAATGCATGGGTGATGAATGACTTATGTAATGTGATTTTGTGCAAAAATGTATGAAACTATGATAGAGTTCATATTTATATATCTGTTTAGAGTGCATAATGATTAATTTTAAATTTTGGAATTAATTTATGAAGTTTAAGGCGATGACGTGTGCTTAATTTTGGAAAATAAGTGAAAAATAGTATAAGGAGGGTAACGAGCCATTAAATGATGATTATTGAATAATTATCAAGTGATTGAATGATTACCCTACTTATGGGATTTAATATGATGTGTAATAGCCCATGTAATGCACAAGTATGTACTATATGTGTTATTTATGCCCAACGACTTGAGAAGTCAAATGGATGATGTATGTTTATAAAAATGGATTGGAAAACTAAGTGGGATGTAATAAAAAGTAATATATGAAATATTATATTATTCTCGTGTAGGCAAGGGCAAAGAAAAGGCAGACGTGGGAAGCTAAAGAAACGCAGGTAAGCAAGCGAACTTTCCAAAATATTATTTCAAAGGAATTTTATGAAATTTATGAACTTGCTTTAATAAGTTGATTTCATAGTTGCTTACAAGATAAGTAAGTAAATTTTCAAGCATAACGTTTATATTCAAGTATTAAAACTATTTGATCATGTTTATATTAATGATGTGGAGAATTGCTTATAGAGTAAGCAAGCTCAGTTCTTGAAAATATGATGTGGGTTTTAAGATGGTTTTAATATAAGAAAGTTCATACAAGTGTGGTTCACAAAGAGTTTGATCTTGAAAGAGTTTGTCTCTTTCATAGAGTGATATTCAAAAACAAACCATGGAAATTCTATTTCCAAGGAGTTTTATTGAAAAATATAATTCTTTACAAAATGATTTCTAAAAATAAATAGATTTTTTGAAATGGTTTCCATTAAATTTCATAAATCAAATTTATGTACGTGTTTTGAGATTTGTTGTCGTGCCCCCAACCTGAGCGTCACATCCTAAGCCTTACCTCGGGATCGGTATTGACTGGTAAACGTGATCAGGATTGTTGCCCTGTCACATGGCGAGTTTTTAATGGATAATTATCCAATTTAAATATATTTTCATAGAAGTTTATTTCCTCATAATTATATCTCAAGAAATAACTAAGTCATTTCCAACCATTCAATACACAAAAAAGCATAGTATTCAAAGACATTACAACTTTTTCCTAAATCAGATGTCACTGCATGTTATAATCATAGTTGTCCATATGAAAACAATAACTTAGTTACATCCATTCAGCATAAGTTCTACTACATCATCATGACTGCAAAAGTTTTTTTCCTCTTGCTTAAATGATATTTTTTTTGCTCCTCTGCTGAGTCTCTGCATTCACCTGTCTATGGGTTTGGAAAACAAAAATGTGAGTTGAACACTCAATAAGCAAGCATTATATATTTCCAAGAAAATCATTTTAAGGGAAATCTTTTTCAACAAAAAGGTTTCTCTCCATTTAGTAGAGACACTTATCAAGTGATCAACTACTTGCGGAGCAGAAATCTTTTATTTAAAATTATCAGGGAAAGCAACCTTATACCCCCTCGGGGATATTAAATTACCTAGTAATGAATGAATTCATGATCCCTTAGGATGGAGGCTAGCTAGGCGACCATCCGTCTTCATCTCCTTTCACACAAGGAGACGCCGCCGGCCCTTGGCCTATTTTAGCGACGCGGTAACACCAAAGGAGGACAATCGGACCGCTTATTCCTTTAAGGTGAACCTTATGCATTGTGCACATGAATTTATCCATGACATGCTAGCATGATTTTTTTCACACATAATATCATAGGATAACAATTTTCATTTATCATAAAGCAGTTATATAAATCAATTTAAAATACCTAGTAAACTAAGGAATGGTCAACCTTAAAAATTTAGAAATAAATTTCAAATAACATTTATTAAATCAAGAAAAGCAGTTAAAACATCTTTTACAATTATTTGAAAGAAATTTTAATAAATAGAAATTCATTTAGAAAAGTTGCTTGCTTACCTTGTTCGTGAGAGCTTCCCGGATCAACCTTTTCCTTTCCTTTGCCTATGATAGAATAACATAATTTCTATATAAATTCTATTTTCTTGCATTTATTTAGTTTTTCAACCCATTTCCATAAATATTCATAACCCGTTTAGTTTCCAAGTCGGGTATGTGTACTTTATACTTACATTTCTCAATTATTCATTATGCCACATATTTAATTCCCAAACTTTTAATCTCAAAATTTGAGATTATTAATTCAGAAATGAATTCCACATTTTTTCATCATATTTTAACATATTTTTGCATTCTAATATTTTACATAATGCATTTATCATCTTGTCATGTGCTTTGCTTCACATATGTGCGTCTAACCGCGTCTAATTCATACTTTTCTTAAAAATTTTCAAATCAACAACTTATCCACTAATTCAGAAATTTTATTCACTTCATTTAACACCTAATTAATTCATTTTAGGAATTTTTAATTCAAAATTCTCGAAATTACAAAAACAGCCACTTTGACATCCAATTTCCACACTTTATACGTCTCTTTTGATACTCCAACATAAACAGATTTTTATCTGTTTAATTCCAGAAATTTATCTCAATTTATTTGCCCTAAATTCAATGCATTTTCACATATTTAAATTCCATATATAAGTTATTTGCAAAACAGCAACATTTTCTTCATGTATAGGGTACCCGTTTACACCATTTTTTCACTTCGGTTAAAATCCGAATTTAGGCAGTTTATATGATACCCTTATTCACGTCCAAAGTGTCCTATATCTAGGTTATTTTACCCTATATTTCATCCATAATTTATTTAAATCATTTCCTTTATCATTTTCATCATTTAGAAGTGAATTTCGGGTCTTAGACGATACCGTAACTAGCTTACCTTCTATACTTCACAACACATGCTAAATTTCAGATATAATCAACACTAAATCATGAATTATCATGTGAGTACATTCACTAACTCAAACGGCAACTTAAAACACAATTTCAGCATGATTAAGCTAGAGTAGAAGCTTACACAACACACAAATCACTTCCTACATACTTTTAACTCTTAACTATACTACTTGCTATAAACTTCTATTAAATTCCCTAATGAAAAACATCATAACTCTTCATTAAAAGTTCCATTATGAAACACATGCATAGCTCACAAATTAAATTAAAAAAACTAAATTAGAATCACTCAACTCAAATCATCTACTTACTTGTATTGAGTGCTACTTCACTTCTCCTTTTCTCAAGCAAGCTTCTTCTTCTTAACTCCTCCTTTTCTTTCTTTGTTTCTTCACTAAATTTTTGGATTTGAAAGGGGTGAAAAAGAGGGACGTGGGGTGCTGCTGAAATGAAGACTCAAAATGCAGATTTTTTTCTAAGTACCCAGCCCTATGCTTGGACGTCCCCTTGCTTATATGCAATTAGCTGGAAATTTCCAGCAAATGGGCCCCACATGCCACATCATCCATGCAATTTCCAATGCATTCCTATCCTCTTAGCTGACATGGCAGCTTGTGGGCCATTAAAATTATTTTTTTCTTAATTATAAATTCACTAATTATCCATTACATTAAATCATCACAAGGCTGTTCATGTGTTGCACGTCCACCATCAGCTGCTATTCTCCCATTTTTCAACGAATTTTTGCAACTAATAAATGCACATTTACATCTCCTATTACCTAAGCTAATTATCTATGCATTTTACAAATTTTTAAAAATATAAAAATCACTTTTCTGGCCACTTGAACGGTCACCATTTTCTGCCCATATTCTGATGCCTGCACACGTCCCAACTTTGCAGCAGATTATCTTATCATAATTAATTTTTTTCCAGCCTTATTTAATCACTCATTTAATTATCTAGTAGTTTAGGTAATTTAGGGTCAATTTAGGTTAATAAAAAAATCATAAAGTATGCATTGAGCTGCCAAAACCGTCCACATCACCCAAAGAGCATGTTCCTGTCCACTTTTTCATCTTCCATTCAATAGTCTAGATCAGCTCCTAATAAATCCGAATTCCACTTAAATTTAATGCAAAATTATCCACATTAACTCCTTGTTGACTTTGGGTATACATTTTATCATTAAAAAATTCCAAAAATCCAACTATAAGGCTGTTTGGACGTCCATAATCTGCCACCTATTCCATTTTCCATTTGACCCATTAATTATGCATTTAATTAAGAGATAATTGCAGGAATTTTCTCATTTTTAATAAATTACATAATACCCTACAAATTACCCTCTCTTTACACCTCAAATTTGTCTTCTTTTATTTATTTATTTTATACAATTTCACCATAAATGCTATTTACTTTATGATTTGAAAAGTCAAATATCTAATCCTAATTTCGTGCAAGCTTAATCCCTTAGTCATTTCATAATCAAATACTTCCAAAACCTTGATTTCATAATTTTAGCCGTTCATTTTAAATTTCATCTTAATCCGATCTTTCTAGCCCAAGTTATGATCATTTTAAGATTTGAACGGTGATGATCAATTTTCCTCAAAGTTTTCATAATCTAATTTTTTCATGAGATTAAGCACAAAATTATGTGCCTCCCGCTCAAATTTTACTTTAATCCGACTTAAGGTCTCTAAGTTATGAATTTTTCAATATTATCTCAACTTGGTTCTATAATTAACCTCCTAATCTTCATTAATCACTTATGAGATTTAATTAGATTTTTTTATAGCATGATAATATTTATCCATCTTTAATATGATATTTCAATCATACTAAACCACGTTATTTTCACTTAGTAAATTTAAACAATCATTCACACAGATGACCTAACTGAAAAAAAAATCTTAATTATTGCAAATACTTCAAATATGAATACATCATTCATACATAGTTCATTCAATATCATTTACATGACTTCTATACAAACTAGGGTTTCACATTTGTGTAGGTGTTTTGAAATAATCTATGAAGGTGCTTTTCAACTCTTAGAGTTGTAACACTTTGAAGATGCTTTACTCTGATGTTCTAAAAAGATTAAAGGGTGACCAGTCCTACAAAATGATTTGGTAGATTTTATGTTCAAATAATGATCAAAATATTATGCAAACTCCTCTATATATAAGAGTAACAAGGAAGTGACGTGGACAAGACAAATAATGTCATTACAATGGATGGAAGTGAGTTGCATATGTTTTGCTCATAAAAATGTTATTAAGACAAGTTTTGTCTCAGCGAGTTTTGAATTAGTTCAAAAGCTTCTTAAAAGGATAATTTCAAAAGTTGTTTAGCAAATCATTAAAGTTTTGCAAAATATTGTCTTCTCGAATATTTCAAATGTTTAGTAAAATGGATTTATTAAAATATTGCTAAACTCTTTACGGGTGGTCATCCTAACATTAGAATTTGGAAATAGTTGACAAAAATATTTTATTTTCAAAACAACCACGCCCAGTTCTCAATTCGAGAAGGGCATAGTCTGCGGACTGAGTAGTTTAAAATATTTTATTTTCAAAACAACCACGCCCAGTTCTCAATTCGAGAAGGGTATAGTCTGCGGACTAAGTGGTTTAAAATATTTTATTTTCAAAATAATCATGCCCAGTTCTCAATTCGAGAAGGGCATAGTCTGTGGACTAAGTTGGCTTTATACATATCAAGCTGAGGCTTGAAAAAGGGCACAGTCAAATGACTGAGTTAAGTTTTGCGAAAATCATTGCTATCATACGGTGTGTGCAAAACGATGTACTTGGCTCATGGTGGAGGCGGTTACGGACCAAAATGGTTGTAAACCAGAGCTCACCTCTACCTGTAGCCGAGTCGCTCAGGGAAGGCCGGAGGCCGGCGATGCCCTCTCTAAAATGGGAGGAAGCTCATGAGCAGACGCCTGGCTCGCGTGCTGTCTCATGAAAGGTTTCTTTCGTAGGGAAGGATGATCACTTGTTAAGTGTCACCAACCTGAGGGTCAGAGACATAGATCCCTATGTTTTTGGAACATACATATGTTCCCTATGTTTTAAAAGTCCCAAAATGGGCACCGATGCTGTTTGGTTTTAAATGGATTTGTGTTGGTTTCTAATGGATTTATGTTTAGTTTTTAGAAGATACCAAAAGAATATTTTAGGACATGAATATGTCCGCCATGTTGGTTTAAAAAGGGTTTGGTATCTTATATGCAGGTTAAAAGAGGTTTATATGGAAAAATATTTTTGGACGTGAAAATGTCCACATAGATAAAAGATTTCTATGCACATGCATTGCTTTTGAAACCTCAAGATGGGTTATAAAGAAATTTAAATGAATTGTGTTTTGGGACATATAAATGTCCCCATGGGGAAAAAGGTTATATGAAAAATATTTTAAGACATACAATTGTCCTCATGCTATATGAAAAATATTTTTGGACATAGATATGTCCTCATGATAGATGAAAACTATTTTGGGACAAACAATTGTCCCCATGAAAAATGGTTTAGATGCATAGACATCACCTTTGAAAAACCTCGAAATGGAGACATGCACAAAGTTTTATGAGTGTATTAGAAAGAAGATTTCTATAAAAGGTTTCTTCCATCGGTAGTTGATCACTTGATAAGTGTCTCCTACCGAATGGGCAAATGATGCATTTAAATGAAAAAATGATGCTTGCTTACTGAGTTTATCACTCACGTTTTGTTTTTCCAACCTTAGACAGGTTAAAGGCTCAAGGAAAGGAGCAAAGCTAAAATGTATTGGTAGGTTTGAAGAATGAATGGATGAATGTATTGCTTATAATGAAATGGGTTTGATTATGTATGGTGTAAATAGATAAGTGATCATGTATAAAATTCTACGTGAATTTTTGTTTATGAATACATATGCTGCCTACAATATGAAAGTAAAGATACTTGTACGATAAATTTTATGATGATATGGATGAGTCCACTATGAATGATGACAAGCATATGTTTATATGATGAAAGGAAAGGAAAAAAATTTGGACGAGATCAAATTAAGAACCCGCTGCGTGATCAGGGCAACAATCCTGATCACATTTACTAATTGAAAACGGTCTTGGAGTAAGGCTTGTGGAGGCCTTGGGTCGGGGGCGCCACAGTGCTGTGCTAGGAAAGCATTGATAGCCCTTCTATCAGCTTCTAATAGGCTATCTTCCATTCCTATTATAGGGGTAGGGTTGACCAATGGGCCGATCCTTTTCCTATCCTTGTTTCCTAGCTTGGCATGTTGATGTTCCTCTCATAATCCTTGGATCATGCCCATGGCTTGTGTTATCCATTGCTGCATTGCTTTCTCTACAGCTGCAGCTATCATGTCCTCTATTTGTCTTTCTCGGTTAGCTCCTTTTTCTATATGGGGTTCAGAGCTGTCCTCTTCTCGTTGTTGACGAATCCTTGAACTTGATTGTTCCTCCTGCCTTGGTCGCTTAGACCTATTACTGTCTCTCCTTTTTCTTGTTTGCTTTCATCATTTGCGACCACCTTTCCTTTGTTTAACCTTGCTCCTGCTCTGGTGATAGGCATCTTTCTATATATTCACAAATTATATTAGTTCATCTTTTCATAACTCATAACATAATTAATCATATATAATTTCTTTTCCTTATCATACATACCTATCATATAAGCAAAAAATATTTTTACTTGTATTGTGTATTAAAACATTCTACATTCATATTTCAAAAGTCAAAAGAGACATTTGCTAACTTCAGTTACCCTTTTCTTACTACATATGCATTACTTAGCTAGTGCTAGACTAACTAGGTCATCTTTACTTTTCCTCTTTCTATGCATATTTATCAATCCCTATTTTGATATCAAGCCTTGTGATATCAAATCTTTTCTTTCCACTCCTATTTACCAATTCTTGCTCTGATACCAACTTCTGTAGCGCCCCAAACCAGGGTGCCTAGAAGCCTTACTCCGGGATCTTATTGATTGGTAAACGTGACTCAGGATTGTCGCCCTGATCACACGACGGGATTTTTTTATTGGATTTCATCCAAACAAAATTTCTATTCTTTCATCACATAACATCATATCATCATATGTAAACATATTCTTGGCATAATTTTTTTTTGAAAATATTATTTATACTTGTTTTTCTACAATGTAGGTTTCTAATCATTTCATACATATGACTTCTGAAAATTTTCTAATATCATACAGACCAACATGTCATCAGTCTTTCTTCATATCATCCTTTCCTTTTCCATCATGTCATGTCATGTACCTGTCTATGGTTTGAAAAGCAAAACGTGAGTCGAAACTCAATAAGCAAGCATTTTTCCATTTAAATGCATTTCTCCTGTTCAATAGTAGACACTTATCAAGTGATCTACTATCAATCAGTGGAAACCTTTTCATAAAACCTTTCATATTTCATACCAAAAACATATGCTTGTAAACCTTTACATATAAACTCTTTTTCCCATGGACATATTTTATGTCTTAAGAAATTTTTCATAAAACTTCCTTCCTCCAAGGACATTCTCATGTCCTTAAAATATTTTCCATAAAACCTTTTTAAAACAAGCATATGCATCATGCATGACCTTTCTGTCCGTCTGGTAGGTGACACTAACCAAGTGATCATCCTTCCTCCTTAGGAGAGAAACCATCTTAATTGATAACTCGCGAGCCAGGCAGTTATCCGTGTCCTTCTCCCATTTCAGGGAGGGCGCCGTCAACATTTCTCCTTTTAAAGCGACTTGGCCTATGTAGAGGGGGCCCATCTTGCAACCGCGTCCAGTCTGCATATCCTCTACAGTAGATCGAGTACATAACTCATATGCACATTCCTTTCTTCACATTCTTATGCTAGTATGCTTTTATAAAACTCCATAGACCCTAGTCTGTGACTTTTCCTTTTCAAAACTTAATGCTAGCATGTCATTCCAAAATAGTACAAACCTTGGCCTGTTTTCCCTTTTATAACTTGAAAACTTGGCACAGCCCAAGTTAACAAGTTAATAAAAATATTTTGTGAGGACGACCAACCTTAAATAATTTTATAAACATTTAAATAACACATTTCTAAATCATTTGAAATATTTGAAGGAAACGTTTGGGAAATAGTAAATTTGAAACATTGCTAAAATGTTTATAAATAATTTTTGATCGGTAAAATAATTTTGAAAAATATTTTAATATTTGAAAACAAAAGACTTTGTAAACATTTTTCTTCCCATTTCTGGGTTTTCCATGAACAAAGGATATACAAACACATAATTCATTTTTCATACGATATCATATTCTTTGTCCACATGTCACATGGGTTACTTCTATATGAAGGTAAGCTTGTATGATCCTTTGGTCATTACTTTTTTAAAAAAGTCGTCATTCAAATCGATTATCGGTTGGCCTTCCTTAAATTCCTTTCAAAATATTTTAATAAATCATTTCAAATTCGTTCGATAAAACCAAATATTATTTTGAAAATCAAAATTTTCCTTTCTCCTTCATAATGCAACCATTTCTACATTTCTCCTCATTTTCATAAGGATTTGCTTATGATAAAGCGATTTCGACATTTTTCATGGTTGCAATATTAAAACGTATAAAATCATTTTCAAAAAATTTGCTTGCTTACCTTTGCTTTGCTTCAATATGACTCCTTTATCCTTTCTTTTCCTTTTCCTATACAAGTGAAAAGAATATTTTACACTTTATCATATATGTGTCATAATCATTTATGACCTTCCATACTTCCTATAGAGGTTAAACCTAAAAGTTATTAGGTTTCTACTCCCTATGGGTTTTTTACCCTAATGCTTTATAGAACTAATATCATTCCTTATAAATATCAATCTTATAAATATTTCATATCATTATATTACCCAGGGTTTATAACCCTAGGGTTTTATACATGTTCCTAAAATTGGAGTTTCACAATTGTGAAATCCCAACCTAAATAAGATTCAATGTGTGCATTGAATAGGTACATGTGACTTATATATGATTAAATGGAATTTTTGGATAATTTTAGGATTTTATGATATTTTGCAATTAGGGTTCCACTAGGAATGGTGATTAAAAATTTAATCGCCGGAGCCCATTATGAGTCAAGGTGACTAAAGGAGCATAATGAGGATTAAAACATGCTAATGTGGCATGAATGTTTAGTTAATTTTCATGATTTAATTAATGGAAATTAAAATGGAAATTGTGGAATTATGTTGGAAAACACTAGAAAATTCATAACTCAACGCCTGTAAGGCGGATTCAAGTGAAATTTAAAATAAAAATTAATAATATTGGGCTTGGTATTATGAAATAAATGGGTTATGAAAATTATTGATGAAATGAGAATTATGATTTATTTATCACATCTCAATTTCAACCGTTAACTTTAAACGGCTATAACGGGAGCTAGAAAACTCGGATTGAGATGAAATTTGAAACGGTTGAATGAAATTATGAGACGTTTATTTTGGATGGATTAGATAAAGCATGAAATGTTGAAAAAATACTTACATTGAAAAATGTGAGCATGGTTGACTAATGCACCTCAAAAGTACTCTTCATTTAATGCTAGAGTACATGAAATTAATGCATGGTTTTAATGGAAAAATAGGTATCAAATGCAGCTCAATTGCAGGGTATTTTATGCATAATTATAAAATGCAAAAATTCCATGAATTATCCAATCATTAATGTCCACATTTAAGGGGCTAAGGAGAGCTCAAATGAACATAGACAAGGGTGGCAATGCATGGACCTCAAAAGGGTGTAATTGTTGGATTTTTTACAATTTTTATTTTATAAATGATGTATATATATAGCTGACATGTTGGGATTGTTGGAAACTTATGGAAAATAAGCCAAGTCTATATTTTGATGATTAACAAATCAATTTGAGTAAGTTTTGGTTACTAACATGTTTGTGGAAATGATTAAATGTTATAAAATTGAAGAATATGAAGCATGGCAAGTCAAGTCAATCTCCAAGTCGACTCAGGCATCGACTTAGGCCAAGTCGATCCCTAAGTCGACTCCAGCAGCGACTTCAAGACGTCATTTCCTTCCAGAGTTGAAATCGAGAATGAGAGGTGCCGAAGTCGCATCCCAAGTCGACTCCGCTTGCGACTTGGGTGAAGTCGCAAACCAAGTCGACTCCAGCACCGACTTCAAGACGTCATTTCCTTCCAGAGTTGAAATCAAGAATGAGAGGTGCCAAAGTCGCATCCCAAGTCGACTCCGCTTGCGACTTGGGTGAAGTCGCAGACCAAGTCGACTCCAGCATCGACTTCGAAACGTCATTTCCTTCCAGAGTTGAAATTGAGAACGAGAGCTGCCGAAGTTGCATCCCAAGTTGACTCCGCATTCGACTTGGGTGAAGTCGCTTGATGTTTTATGCTGGAAATATTTATTTTTGATTAATTCATGTAGAAATTTTAGATCAAAACTACTTAATTTGATATTAATTCAAGATTTTTTCAGTACGCCTGATTTCAACATATGTGGACAGTTTGAGAAACAAATCAAAACAAAATATGAAACTTATGTAGAAATTATCCAAATTGATATATGTGTTAAATAATTAAATATTTATTAAGAAAAGTGGGATTATATGCTGAAATTTCGGATTTATATAATTGCCTAAGGTTATGTGTCAAAAGACACGTTAAACGGGTGAAAAATGGGTTCCAAAGTTGCTGTTTTGGAAACCTATGATTAATGGATTTAAATCCCATAAAAATACTCTAAATTCAGTGGTAATTAAGGGTAATTAACCTGCTGAAATATGGATTAAACCTCTGCCTCAGAAAATTTTATGAAACACTTATGTATATGTTGCCAAATGGGCATATGAGAAGGAATAAATACGCAAGGTTGATGAATGACATATAGAATTTGGTTTTGTGCAAAAATTCATGAAAATATGATGAATTTCATGATTACATAACTGTTTTGAATTATATGATGTTAATTCCCAATTTTGGGACTACGTAATGAAGCTTAAGGCGATAACGTGTGCTTAAAGCGAGAACCGATGTGTGAAGTTTGTAAAAGGAGTGAAAAATAGTAAATGAAGGTTAATGAACCTATTTATGATAGTTAATGGATGGATTTTGTATGGTTGAACGGATACCCTAATTATGGGGTTATATATGTTATGTGATTAGCCGATGGAATGTGTAAAAATGTGCACATATATGCTAAATGTATGCATAGTGACTTGAGAAGTCGGATAAAGGATATATGTTAATGAAAATGGGTTGGAAAACTAAATGGAATGCAAGGAAAAGAAATATATGAAAAAAATCATATTATTTTCATGTAGGCAAGGAAAAGAATGAAAGGAAAAAGGGATTATAGCGATCTCGGGTAAGCAAGCGAACTTTCTAAAATGCATTTTCTTTCTATATGATTGATATGATTGCAATGTTTATGTTTATGTTTTAACGAATGGGCAAGCACAAGTTTTGAATATGACGGCTTTAATGCAAAGCCATAAGTTTGGGAAAAATGATGACTTTAATAAAAAGTCTTAAGGTTTGCTTCATGAGAAGCAACCGACACTTCTTAAGATAAATAATTTATCCTAAGTGTTGCCAAGGATGGGAATGCTTCACATTAATGGAATTGAGAAATTTTGCTTATGAGTAAGCAAGTTCTCCATGCTAATGCTTTCTAAGGATTTCATATTTGATACCAATGATTTTAAGAATTTGCTTTTAAGCAAGCAAGTTCTATATGATATTGTTTCAACAACGTTTTATAAGAAAAAGGGAATTTTACCCTTTTTCACAAAATATTGTTTGTAAATGAGTTTTGAGTTATTTCTATAATAACTCGCGATAAACAATGATGAAAAAGGTTTATTTTGCTAGGTCAAGATAATTAAATAATAAATGATGTTTTGGACATAGTCCATATGTATTGAAATAATGTTCGAAAAATTTTGATTTCCTTTAGACAAGGAAATCTATGTTAAAAATGTTTATACGGATGTGTTAAAAAGGGATTTATGGATGACCAACCTCCTATAATTGATTTCATAAAATGGTTTGATTTCAGGTTGCTTAATGGCATGCAAAAGACTGCAATTTCCCTTTATGTAAAAATGATTGATATGTGCACAATTATTAAATTTTTAGGTTATGGACAAGGGGATAGCATAATTGCATGACTTTTGTAAACAAAAGGTCCTGAAATGGAAACCAAGCAAATATTAGAGAAAAATATGATTTATTTATGGAAATCCACAAGTTTTGAAATTCTTTTATTAAAAGAGTTTTAAGATGTATCGTTTCTCAAACATTTCAAATGTTTATCAAAATATTTTACTCAAAATGTTTCTAAAGGAATTTAAGGAAGGTCATCGTAAAACTAGATTTCAAATAACAACTTGTTAAAGTGGGTGCACTCGCTTACAAGTTGACACGGACTGCAGTCTGTGATGTGTTTTTGAAAATTATTCTTAAATATAGACTTCGGTCTAAGATTTTTGTGCATATGGATGCAGGCTGCGGTCTGTGATCCCAGTTTAAAAGGACATGGGGCTGCGGTCTGTGTTTCTTCAAACCAAACGGACTGCGGTCCATCATAATAACGTACGGTACACCAGTACAAGTAATAGGCAAGTTGTAGAGTACGATTGGGATGATCGGGGCCCACTCTACATAAGGCCAAGTCACTAACGGATGACAGGAGTGTCAGCGGCGCCCTCCCTGAGATGGGAGTAGAATATATAAACAACCGCTGGGCTAACGTGTTGTTAAGGATTCTCTTCTAAAAGGTAGCATGATCACTTGCTAAGTGTCACTACTGGACGGGGAGAAATGCATTTGCATATGTTTGGCTTTTCAAAAACCCAAAGATTGGGTTATAAAAGCATTTATACAACAAGTTATCCTAAATTGGATTCTTATGAGCTAATATGCATAAGTTACTCTAAAAGAAAGGGTGTTTTACACAAAAGTGTAAATAACAGGAATTAAAAAAAATGTGTTTATGCAAATGCATTTATGAAAATGGTTTACGTATTTTGTTTGCCTTGTTTGCTATAAACAAGCCCCAAGACGGGGATTATGAAAAAGATTTATGTGAAACTTGGATTGGACATAAGAATGTCCATTTCTAAAGAACCTAAATGATAAGGGTTTATGGACGTAAAACGTCCCCTGTTAATATGTTGGATTTTATAATGAAAAATGTTTTTGGACATAGAAATGTCCTTTGCCAAGAAAGGCTTATGCGATTGATGTTTTAGGAAATATGAATGTCCATTGCCAAATGAAGCTATGTGAAAAATATTTTGAGACATAAAATGTCTCTTGGCTAAAGGATTTTATGATGGCTTATGTTAATGATGTTTTGAGACATAAAATGTCTCTTGGCTAAAGGATTTTATGATGATTTATGTTAATGATGGTTTGAGACATGAGATGTCTCCTTTGCCTAAGGATTTATAAGAAAAATATTTTGGACGTAAAACATCCACTGGCAAACGATGATTTCATGTAATGTCTATGAACATTGAAAATGTTCATATAAGAATTAAAGGGATTCCATCAGAGAAGGTAAAACATGTATGTTTTTCCTTAACAGGCCTACACGTGGCTTGTAACTGGTTTTATGAATTAATGCTTAATGAAAAAGATTTCATGATGACATTTCAGGACATATACATGTCCTCAGGGAAAAAAAAGTATTCCCGATGTTTAGGAAAAAGGTTTTTCAAGGAAGCCTTGCCTTAAAAGATAAAATGCTTGCTTACTGAGTTGTCACTCACGTTTTGTTTTTCCAACCCTTAGACAGGTACCAGGGAAACTTAGAAGGTTGCGAAACTAAGACGTGAAGAAAGGTACGTGATGATAGCCATAAAGGCTATGAGGAATGGAAAAGCATGAATATGCTAAAGTAAGCTAATATGTATGTGAACTTAATTAGAATTTTAAGTTCTATATGATTCAAAGATTGAATGTATGAATGTATGGATATGAAATGTGATGCTTAAGTCAAGGAATCTTTCACTGTAGAAAGGCATGTAAAGATGCTATGTGTTCATGTATATCCAAACTTAGTTAGAATTTTAAGTTCCATGTGAATCAATGACTGAATGTATGCAAATATGATATGTACAATGATTGATTGTATAATGACAGGCATGAAAAGATGCTATGAATGAAATGATGAATTTTATTACAAGTGAAGTGTCACAATGTGTGATGATTGTCATGTCAAGTTACGAATGATAACAGATGAATAAACGAAAATTTTTTTGGACGTATTCCAATTAAGAACCCGTCGCGTGATCAGGGCACAATCCTGATTCACATTTACCAATCGATAGGATCTTGAGCTAAGGAAGTGACGTCTCGGTTCAGGGCGTTACAACAATCCTCCCCCCTTGCAATAGATTTCGTCCCGAAACCTGTCTTACTTGAAATAATCCATCACGCTTCTGCTGCACGACTTTGATATTTCTCATCTTATCATATCATCAATCATTGATCATTAATCATCAAATAAGTCATAGCATCATATCTCATAAAGAGGTTAGTATTAACCACTTTTCATTCCATATACACATGACATGCATAATTTTGATTTTATAGAAAAGAATCATCTTTGCATCAAAATACCCTCTATTCATTAATCTTTCAAAAGTCGATTAGCCTCTTCCGATTTTTGTCAATTTCTTTTCACTACATAGTGTCTACAACTAGGTTATACTTGTGTAGACTACAATCTAGTCTTATTTCCATAAACCCATCATTATTGTGGAGAGATAACCCTCTCACACCTATCTTCAAATGCATCAAGATTGGAAAATAATTCCAAACAATTTTCTTTCTTCCTTGATCCATGTCATTCAAATTCTATATCATGATATATAAATATCATGATTTCTATTTCTTCCATTCATTTATTCTTTCTACATCTATCTCCCAATCATTGCTATGATATAACTTCCTGTAGTATCATACCTTTTCTTTCTTTTCATTTACTCTTTGTATACTCATCTACCATTCCTTGATATGATATCATTCTTGTCTCATCATAAAAAGCATCATAGCTTCATAAACATATAGATCTAGACATTATCTTTGCCTATCTATCAATTCATACTTTGATACCTACTTTTGTGGTATCACACTTTTCCTATCATCATCCATAATTTTCTCTTTCCATGCCTATTTACTAATCCTTGCTCTGATACCATTCTCTGTGGTATCAGACCTATCCTTTCATCATCCTTTATTTTCTCCTTCTCCAGCCTATTTACCAATCCTTGCTCTGATACCAATTTCTGTGGCGCCCTGAACCAAGGCGTTCACATAGTCCTTACTCAGGGATCTTGTTGATTGGTAAATGTGACTCAGGATTGTTGCCCTGATCACGCGGCGGGTACTTAATTGGATTTTGTCCAAAAATTTTTTTTTTTTTATCCATCATCATTTCATGTCTTTACATTCCACACCATTCATCATTCATAATGGACTTATCCATATCATCATAAATCATCAGCTTCTCATATTATTCATAACTTTATAATTTCATACAACCTATGTCCTTTTTCATTATATCCCATTAGGGCATACATTCATACTTCAATATACAAAGGATTACATACCTTTGTAACTATGCTTCTTTCATTCATTCATCATATCACTTACAAGAAAATCAACCTGATCTTTTTCATCACTTGGCTTTCCTTGCACCTGTCTGAGGTTGGAAAAATAAAACATGAGTCGAAACTCAATAAGCAAGTATTTTTCATTTTAAATGCATTCCTTTCCATTCGATAGAGGTATGATATAAATGAATGCGTAGCTCCAGAATCAAATAAAGCTACTGTAAAATTTCCTAAAATATAAATCATACCTGTAATCACTTTCTCCTTCATCTCTTGTGACTCTGTTCGGGTGAGGGCTTGGACACGCACTGGGTTGGCAGCAGTACCGGGCTGGTTGACGATGGTGGGAACCTTTTGCTGGGCTGGCCTCCCTCGGGCTAGTGCTCCTTGTGGCTTATTTGGACAGTTGGGCGAAATGTGTCCAACTTGACCACAGTTGAAGTATTTTATTATTTTGGCTTTATCAGTTCCGCAATCCTGGGCCACATGACTAGCTTGGCCACATTTGTAGCATTTCCCCGTTCCTTATAAACGTTCGCTTGAATGGCGTTTGTGGCAAGTTCTGTAAGTCGGGGTGCTCTTTGTCTTGTCGCCGATCTTCTTTTTCCTGGCGATTCCCCTTTTTCCTTTATTAGCCTCACCTTCCTTGGAGGTTATAAAGAATTATTTTTGATCTTGCCTAAGCTCCTGAGTCCTCATTGACTCCATTTCCAATGACCTAGCCCTCTTGATGCTAGAGGCATAGTCTTTTATTAATAATGGGGCTAACCCCTCTCTTAACTGGGGTCTCAATCCCCTCTGAAACCTTTGTGCCTTATTCTCTAGCACATTGGCGATCCACGGTACGTATCTTACCAAGGCATTGAACTTTATAGCGTATTTCATAACTGTCATCCTGCCTTGGTGAAGTTTTTCAAACTCTATCACCCTTTGGCTTTGTAGCCCTACAGGGAGATATTCTTTATTAAATTCCTCCAAAAATTCATACCACATAACTTGCTTCGGATGTGGCATGGTGACCATCAGTGTTTCCCACCATTCATAAGCATCTTTTACCAGTAGGTGGGTAGTGCACAAAACTTTTTGTTGATCATTGCAGGGCAATATTCTGAATAGTTTCTTGATTTCTGTGATCCATTGCTCTGTAATGAGGGGGTCTGGTTCCCCTGCAAACTTGGGCGGGGCGCTGGGCAAGAAAGGCATTGATATCCTTTCTGTCAGCCTCAAGGAGACTATCCTCCATTCCCCTTGACATGCTAGGATTGGCCGAGGGACCTGGTCTTTTCCCGTCTCCTCTTGATGGCGGGGCCTGCTGGTTCCGCATTTCTTGTAATAAACCAGCAGCCTGGGCTGTCCATTACTGCATAGCTTTCTCGATGGTTACAGCTATTCTTTCTTCTATATTGACCTCTGCTTGAGGTCTAGGGCTTTCCTCACGCCGTGGGTGGGTCCTAGAGGATTGCTCCTCTGATTCTGCCCTATATGTTCTTTTACTGGTTTCGCCCCTTGCTTGATCAACTGACTCTTCCATTGGGCCTTTCCTTTGTTGGCTCTTGCTTTAGCTCTTGTAAGCGGCATTTTCAACTTCATAAAACATTCATTAGCATAATTCACATATATTATCAGCAAGCCATTTATACATCAGTCAAACTTTTGTACATAGGCTAACTTAACCGTATATACCTGTTCCAGCAATATTTACATATTTATAAAAAAAGAAAAGTAAAATGTTTTGGCGGTGGCTGCGTCTTCCTGATTCTCATTCCTTTTATCGTCCTCTTCTCCTTAACCTCAGGAACCTTCTGAGACTGAAGGGTACCTGTGTGGGTTCCTCAGTGACTGTACTGGTATCAGACCAGTCTTAAGGTTCTGGGTTCTCATCCTCCTCTTCGCTATCGGACCATTCTATGGGGTCCCTCATCATCATTTGCTGGAGGGGTGGGAGGTGGGGATTCGGGCATTACCTCTAATTCTATGACCCGTAGGATGACCTCACCAGGCTGTTTTTAGGAGGGGATTGCTCCATTACTTTCTCTCCCCTGGCCAGACCTTCTTGGCATTCCTTGGACAACCTCCCTCTCCCGACGGTCAATCTGTACCCATGGTATTCCGTATCAGAACTGAATGTATCCTGCATCAAACCTAAACCACGGACCTGGGTTAAGTGGGACTGGGGCAACTCTCCTTTGCCAATATCTTTGTAAATCTTCCTTAGCAACCCAATCGGTAACGACCGATGGCCTAGGCAGTGGGCTGGCTGGGGTATAGACTAGAGAATCTGGGGGTGCAAGTGCCACTAGAGGACTCTACCCGGTGGATTTCAGATAATACCGAAAATCCTGGTGGATGACTGGGGAATATTGGGCGATGTGCTTCTGGTCCCGTAATATATGGAAGTGTCTGGTAACTAATGGGAACTGGGGGTCTTATAGTTAGACCTTCTTGGGAGGCTAACCATCTATTAACCCTTTCCTGAGCTCGTTCCCGTTCCTGCTCTTCTTATAGTTCCCTTGCACTTAGTGGAGCCTTCCTCTATTTGTAATCTACGTAAAGTCATCAATGATAAATAAATCAATCATAATCATGATTTCATGTATTCTAGCTTGGTCATTTCTTTTCTTTTCTGCCTATTTACCAATCCATGCTCTGATACCAACTTCTGTGGCGCCCCGAACTAGGGTGCCTAGAAGCCTTACTCCGGGATCATTTTTGATTGGTAAACGTGACTCAGGATTGTTGCCAAAATCACACGGTAGGATATATATAATATCAATAAATGGAAAATTGCCATCATTTATCCAACTTGAAACATATTTCGCATATCATAGTTATGATCAAAGTCTATTTACAAACATCATCATTGAAAAGATATTCTTTCCATCTCAAAATTATCATCACTGTCTTTACATAAAAATTTACTTATACAACATTTATATCAAAACTACATAATATTTTGCATGCTGCCTTCGACATCATTTCCTATTTGTCGTTGAAAAAGCATGGGTGAGTAATAATACTCAGTAAGAAAGCCATACATAATTTTTCAACCATTTTTATGCATTTCATAAAATACAAATGCAATGCATTCATAGCATACATGATATTCTTTTAGATGCGACGCTAGCTAGGCGCTCATCACATACATGCTCTCATCTCAGGGAGGTCGCCGCCGGCCTGGGCCTATATAAGCGACTTGGCAATAGCGAGAGGACATCCAGTCCACTTACTACCTCAACTATAGCCTATTCCTCGTGCACATGTTCATTTACATACACATGCCGACATGATATTTGTAAATTGTAAACAATTTCATAAAAAATATTTAGCAAATAATTTAACAATATGTACTTCAGTTCATGTAAAGCAGTTATAGGTATGACCAACCTTAAATAAATTTTATAAAGCAATTCACAAACGATTTCAAGCATTTTGGAAATAATTTGCAAAATATATAATTTGCTTACCTTCTCAACTGGTGTACTCGACTTTTTCTTTTCCTTTTCCTATTCAAGGAAAAAGGATATTTCATTTATTCTATTCAAGTTGTTTCCCATGAATGCTTTATAATATTTGGGCATTTTTTCTTTATACGGATATTTTTATCCATAGGTTCTTTAAAAATTTCATCCTTATATTTAAATATTAATCTCAAATTTTCTCCAAAATCACGTGTTACTGTTTATGGCTATTGTAGCAATCACTGTAACAAATCACTGTTCATCAGCGGTTACTGTTCACAGCGTGATGGTTACTGTTGGTTCCAAAAATTGACATTTTTTCCAAAAATAAAAAATACTATGACATAGTTTATGCTTAGTATATTATGAGAAAATTCATAAATTTTGAATTGATCATCATTAACTTGGCTAAATAAATCATTTTCTCCATATACTAAAAATCAACATAAATTCACTTAAGCATAATCCTTAATTCCAAAAATCATAAAATTAATATATCATCATTCCAACATCATATTTATCATATTCATTCATCCTAAATCATCAGTTATAAATTTTGGAGCATTATTGACACATATCATATGCTATCTTCTCGAATGCTCTATCTTTGCTCCAAATTTTTTATGTTTTGGCATAATCCCGATTAAGTATTATAACTATACTTATTTTTTCATGATTAGGAATTATCTAAGCATGGTTTTACCTTTACTTAACATCCAAAAGAAATTTCGATAGAAATCACTTACCGGAAGTGGAGATATCCCTCTTTTTCTCACACTTTTTCTCTCTAACTTTCTCCTTTTCTTCCTTGGATGTGTGGGTGGTTTGGGAGCTTGGGATTGTTCAAATGGAGCTGGGAGGAATGATGCATTTGGATGTCCCCCCTTGGCCCTATTTATAGGGCTTGATTTTTCATGAAATTGGATTTTACCCCCTCGCTCAAGGTGTTAAATTGCAAATGTGTTTTTTTTAATTTCAAAAAGGTGCATGGTGCCTTGTGTAGCCCACCCTACAGCTGCTCCAGCCCCCCTATGGCAGCCCTATTTTTCTAGATTTTTAATTTATTAAAATTTATTTATCCTAGCCCTTGATTTATGATGATGACGAATTTAGACCATTGATTTTGGTCAAAGCTCCCAACTACCCCCTGCTCATGCCCCTGCCATAGCTGCTTTGCATTTAATTTTAATAAAAAGTCAAAAGTAACATTAATGAAAAGTTAAATTACTTTTTAATCTCCATTTGACGCTTCATCTTGACCCTTAATTTATGATTTTCATCACATCTTAAATTATTCATCATGTCCATCATGGATTTTTAATCTTCCATAAAAAATTTCATCAAAATCCGACGTCCGGATTGGAAATTATGAATTTTTCTTTAATTTTTCACTAAAATCCAAAATTAGATTAAAATATCAAAAAGAATTGTTATCTCGTCCTGAAGTGATTAAATCTCCTTTTTGTCTTTTTGTGATTAGGTTAATCTAAGTGATTAACTCTTAATCATGTGTCTTAATCTCCGATTACTATTCACGTGCACTATTCATGTGGATTAAATTCTTAATTACTTTATTTCTATCTCCAATACACATATCTACAAATATAATTCATGAATTTTTATTCATCATAAAATTATTTACAAAAAATCCTAAGGTTTACAATGCGTATATTGCCTGAGAAGGCTGGGTTTCACAAGAAAGCCCCCGCCATAGCCAACAACCCTGTGCGTGTCCAAGCCCTCACCGGGATGGAATCTCAAGAAACTGAGGAAAAATTGGTTATAGGTATGATTTAAATTTTAGAAAATTCATTATTTAATTCAGATGTTACACATTCATATCAATACGTAACCACACACGCACTATGGGTGGAGGGAACTAGTAGTACCATGAATCCCCGGGATATAAAATGGCAAGTAAAGAATCAAGTATGCAAGGTGTGCCCTATCAGGATAGGCACAGTGATATTGAAAGACAATATAATTCTAAAACAAAAATTTGAGACATGCAATAATTGATAGTAGGAATAAAAAGAGAATTGTTTGGAATTATTCCAAACCCAATGCATTTAAAGACAGGCAAGAAAGAGGAAGGAATTTTGTGGCGCCCCAAACCCGAGCGTCACATCCTGAGCCTTACCTCGGGATCGTATTGATTGGTAAACGTGATCAGGATTGTTGCCCTCTCACACGGCGGGTTTTATTGGATATTTTATCCCATTAATTATCATATAGACATATAACAAGTCAAGTTCTCATAATTTCATTCTCATACATTTCTAAGTCATTTCACCCCATTCATTATATACATAGCATGTTGTTCAAACATTATTTAAAGAAGTGCCAAAATCAGATGTCACTGCATGTATAAATCACAGTCATCCATATAAAATATTTGAGTAGTTTACATCTATTCATCATAAAACACTGCATATATTTTTACAACCATTTCACATAAATTTCATAACATGAGTTTTCCCATGGATTCCTTAAGCCGGTGCTAGCTCCTTTGCATGTCCTGTCCTTCACTTGTCTTTGGGTTTAGAAAACAAAATTGTGAGTCGAAACTCAATAAGCAAGCTATTTTCATTTTACAGGCAAATCGTTTCAGGCAACATTTTGCATTTAAATCAACTTGGAAAGCAACTTATACCTTGTCTAAAGGTATATCTTGGAAACATGAAATTCTGTACCCATCACGGGTCTCATATGCATAATGTCATATGAAAACATGAACATGAATACCATATCTCCCTTAGGATGGAAGCTAGCCAGGCGACCATCTGTCACGTTAACTCCCATTTCAGAGAGGGCGCCACCGGCCTTAGGCTTGTTTCAAGCGACTTGGTCACACCAATGGGGGACAATCGGTCCGCTTACACCCTTCAAGTGGACCTCATAACCTCTGCACATGAACTTTCACATAAATTCATCTTTAACATGCTAGCATGATTTTTCAATCATAAACATCAACCACATCATTTTTCCATAGCATTTATCAAAGAAAGATTTCATAAAATATCATTTCTGTTGGAAATATGTGGAAAACTAGCTAAATCTATGTTTTGATGATTAACAAATCAATTTGAGTAAGTCTTGGCTACTAACACATTTGTGGAAATGTTTAAGGCATATACATTTGAAGAAAATAAAGTATGGAAGGCCAAGTCGTTCTCCAAGTCGACCCCAAGATCGACTTCAAGAAGCCAAATCTGTCCAGAGTTGAAAATGGGAGAAGAACAAGTGAAGTCGCAGGCCAAGTCGACTCCACTTGCGACTTGGGAAGCCAAGTCGCAAATGAAGTCGACTCCAGCATCGACTTCAGTCGGGAGATTCACTCCGGAGCTGAATTTGGGATGGAAGAATGCCGAAGTCGCAAACGAAGTCGACTCCAGTTGCGACTTGGGCGAAGTTGCAGACGAAGTCAACCCCAAGTGCGACTTGAGTTTTTCTAAGATCAAAGATGCAGTTTCAAGAATCAACTTGAGTGTTTTCAATACCTAATCAAAGGTGCAAGATCAACTTAAATCTCTCAAAGTTCAAGGCAAAGCTCCAAGCTTATCTCAAGATGAAGAAAGTCATGATATGACAACCAATCCAAGTTCAAGATACCAAGAAGATTCAAATCTCATGGATTCAAGGATTGCAAAACTCGGAGCAAATGAAAGCAAGAAGACTCAATGATCCAAGATATGAAAAATGCAAAGGAATTGAAGGAATGGAGAAGCCTAACAAAGCAATCTCCAAAGTCTTCAAGCTGATCAAAGCCAACTGACAAGGTGAAGTCGCACCCGAAGTCGACTTCACCTGCGACTTGGGACAAGTCGATACCCAAGTCGACCCGACCTGGAACTTGAGGTTGCGACGGAGAGGGGAAGTCGCACCCGAAGTCGACTCCATCTGCGACTTGGGTGAAGTCGCATCCGAAGTCGACTCCGCCTGCGACTTGGGTCGCAACGGTCGGATATGATTCGAACGTTGGTGCATTTAATGCGCGCCACCTACCTTCTAACGTTCGGATTCCCTCCAAAATTATAAAAGACATTCATGGTGGATGAGGGAAGTAGCTGAGAATCATTAAATGTGCTTAACTCCTATATTCAAGAGCTCTAAAGAGATCAAGCCATTTCAAAGAGGAAGAACTTTGCTTCAAATTGCAAGAGCTACATTTCTGAATCTTCAAAGCCTATATTACAAGTTCTTCTCTGCGCCAAATCGCTTCTACACATCTGTAAAGTGTAGACTCCTTTTGTTATTTCGTTTAATTGTATTAAGCTTGATTTAGCTTGGGTAGCTAAGATCAAGTGTATGCAAAGTAGTGTGTGATTGGAGTGAGACTCATCACCTACTTGTGCAGTGTGTTGTTTATGCCCCTAGAGCTGGAATCTAGAAGAGAGCAGTGGTTCTAATTGTATTTGAAGAATACAATAGTGGAACCCAAGTCACAAGGAGTGTGAGCTTGGAAGAGTGGAGTAGGGAGGTTGCCCGAACCACTATAAAAATCTAGTGTGCTTGATTCATTTTTCTGCTCTCTACATTATATTGCTTTCCATTTCGTTTCTTCATTAAGGGGACTAGATTAATCTGGGGCAAAGTTTCTGTTTAAGTTATAAATTTTTAAATACCCAATTCACCCCTCCCCTCTTGGGTAATTGCCATCAACTCGGGACCAACAATTTCAACCTCATTTTGCTAAGGGATGGCCATCCTTAAAGACATTAGAAACAATTTCCATAGTTTCATCAAACAATTTAAAGCAAAAATTACATTTATGGAAACAATTTAGAAAAGCAAAATTTCTTGAGAAAATTTGCTTGCTTACCTGACTTCCTTAGCTTTCTGTCACCACTTTTTCCTTACCTTTGCTTACAGGAGAATGATATGATTTCTCATACATTTTCTTTTCTCATATTTTATTTTGTTTTCCAACCCATTCCATATACATCCATCATATATTTGACTTCATAAGTCATCATACACATATATAGCTTATTTTGCACATATTAGCACATTTCATACACATTCAGCTACCATACAATGTAATATATACACATAACCCTAAAATTAGGATATTCATTTCAATATCATAAAATTCATTCCATAAACATCATACATAGCTTCATTAAGCTTACTTTGCCATTTTTTCCCATTTTTCCACAATACACCCATCGGTGCCTGCTTATGCGCATATTATTGCCTTAGGCTTCTTTAAACAATTTCAAAATTTGAAATAAATCATCGCACCTTCAAAAAGATGTATAATCATGGAATTCATCTCATTTTCATGCATTTTTGCATAAAATCATTTTTCATAAATCATTCATCACCCGTTTATTTTCATCCCTTCACATAAGCTCATTTAGCACATAAACATAATGCTTTTCATAAAATTTGCTAACTCAGAAATTTAATCCATTTTTCAGGTGTTTAATTACCGTTAATTATCACTGCATTCAAGGTATTTTTATGGGATTTAAATCCATTCAACCTAGGTTTCCAAAACAGCAAGTTTGGAACCCGTTTTACGTATCTTTTGACACATAACCCTATGCAGTCATATAATTTCGAATTTTCCAGCAATTAAATCCATTTTTACTAATCCATATTTAGGTATTAAACACATGTATCACATCCATGCTTTATCATTTCTCAAAACAGCAAGTTACCCGCACGTTTTGAGTCCCGTTTCACGTCAGTTTGACGTTCTTTCATAAAAATCATAAAAATCAGTTTTAGGGTTTATTTTTCCCAAATATTTTGGGCATCCATAATACCTTAAACCTAGGGTATTTTACCCTACATAACATGCTTAAAACATACAATTCCATTTACATAGCATTTTTAACATAGAAACTACAAAATTAGGTCAAAATCAACGCTTTACATTCCATAACTTCAAAAATTCATCACTTAAGCATAAACCAACATATATTTGGCATGAATACATGATTCATAGATTAATCAAATCATCATATCAAAACAGAAACTTGTCTTGGAGATTTAGGGTTTATCAACTTGGATTTTCCACTTAATACACATGCAAAATCTTATTTTCATCAGCTTAAGCTTAAAAATTCATACATAGAACTTAATATTCATTCCATATTCATAAAAAAGCATATTAACACACCACTTTACAGATTCTTTCATCATCCTTTTCATTTTCAAGTTTCGAGTTTAAGAACTCAAGTTAAACAACTTAAACAAATCACATACTTACTTGGTTTTGAGCCAACTCAAACCCTAATCCTTTGAGATGATTTTTCCTTCAAATTTCCTTCCTTTTCTTGCTAGAAAATTTGGACGTGAGCTTCTTGGTTGGCTTGGAAATTTTCAGCACTTAGGAATTTTTCCAAAAATCCCTCTCATTTCAACGTGCATGGGCTATATATGTTGCTGGATTTTTTTCCAGCTGTGGGGCCCACTTGGTGCTGCAATTCCACACTCGTTAAATGCACCCTTATCTACCATATGAGCTGGGTAATTCTCAGCCAAGTAAAATTGCATTTTACCATTTACAAAAATCAAAAACTGCTCCATAAATCCAAGCCGTCCATGTGTTCCAACTTGCACGTCTAGCTGCTGCCCATTTTCTATTTTTTTATTCAAAAACGTGGGTAATTTATACCTATAATTACCCTTTAATTTATGTATTAATTTGGTATTAAATAAATTTAACAAAACTGCAGCAATTTAACGCATAAAATCACATTTTCCATCACCACAAGCTGTCCACGTTTTCAACTGTGTATACTTGCCTTTTTCTACTTTTTTATTGCTGAAATTCAACATTATTGCTTGCACAAATCATGTACTTGCATCCCTGAAACATATATGCATGCTTTTAAAAATATAAAAAATCAAAAATATGCATAGAACAGCCCCTTGGACGTCCCATGTTGCCACCTTAGCTATGCTCATATAGCTTCATCATTTCATGCATTAATTGGATGGATAATTCTCACATTTATTCATTTCGATTATTTGCATAAAATCCACAAGGAATGGCCTGCAATATGCCACCTCAAATTCCATTCCCATCATGCATTATCACATGGTACTCTAGCATTAATGACATGTTACTTTTATGGAGCATAAGTCAACCATGCTCACCTTTTTCAATGCAGGCATTTTCTCAAAATTTCATGCTTAATCCAAGAAATTCAAAATAAATATCTCACCATTTCATTCAACCGTTTCAAATTTCATCTCAATCTGAGTTTCCTAGCTCCCGTTATAGCCGTTTGAAATTAATGATTGAAATTAAAGTATGATTAAAAATTCATAATTCTCATTTCATCAAGGATTTTCATAATCCATTTATTCCATAATACCAAGCCCAATATTACTAATTTCCATTTCAAATTTCACTTGAATTCGCCTTTTAGGCATTGAGTTATTAATTTTCCAATATTTTCCATCAAACTTGTCAATTTCCATAATAATTCTCATAATCCATTTTAAATAATGGAAAATGATTTTTCATGATATATTTGCACATTTAAATCACAAATAATTTATTCTAAACCCATTGTCTCGTTTAGGATCAAAATGTTTAATCACATCCTTATTGTTAACCCATGACCCTAATTGCAATAATTAGCGAAAATCATATCATGCCTTCATAATTCCATAATTCACAAATAAACATCATATACATGTTCGATGCATACATATGGGTCCTATATGGATTAGGGTTTCACAATCCTCCCCCCCTTATAACAGGTTTCGTCCCGAAACCGTCTATTCTTTAAATAGGTGGGGGTACTTTCGTTCCACTTCTTCCTTTAGCTCTCAAGTGGCTTCATTTTTGGAATACCGGTTCCATTGTACTTTCACGTACTCAATTTTTCGATTCCGAAGCTTTTGTACCTTGTGATCCAAGATCCGTACTGGTCTTTCTTCATAGTTTAGATAATCTTGAATCGATAAATTTTCAGCCACTAATACATGAGTTAGGTCTGGGACATATTTCCTAAGCATCGATATATGGAACACATTGTGAATTAGGGTTAGCGCTGGGGGTAAAGCTACCCGATATGCTAGTTTTCTAATCTTTTCCAAGACTTCAAATGGTCCAATGTACCTGGGATTCAGTTTTCTCCTTTTCCCAAACCTTGTAACTCCCTTGAATGGCGTGACCTTAATAAACACGTGTTCGCCAACTTGGATGTTTAAATCCCTTCTCTTACAATCTGTGTAACTCTTTTGCCAATTTTGGGCAGTGAGTATACACTGGCGAATAGTCTTCACCTTGTCTGCCATTCTTTGAGTGTGGCGCCCCGAACCGAGGCGTCACATTTGCCCTTACTCCAAGATCTTGTCGATTGGTAAGTGTGAATCAGGATTGTTGCCCTGATCACGCGGCGGGTACTTAATTCGATCTCGTCAAAATTTTTTTTTTCTTTTTCTTTCATCACATAAAGACACATACTTATCATCAAATCTCAATTATCATTGATAACATTCATACTTGTTTTTGTACAATACAGGTTATTTTAACCTGAACATTTTATACATACATAATTTGAAAACTCCTCATCATATGTTCATGTCATACCATATATGGATCAACATATCATAAAATTTTCTTCATACCTTCTTTTTCCTTTTCTTCTTGACCTGTGTCGTACCTGTCTATGGTTTGAAAAGCAAAACGTGAGTCGAAACTCAGTAAGCAAGTGTTTTTCATTTAAATGCATTTCTCCTGTTCAATAGTAGACACTTATCAAGTGATCTACTATCAACCAGTAGAAACCTTTTCATAAAATCTTTCATAAAACATATGCTTGCAAACTTAACATATAGACCTCTTTTTCATAATCATAAAAACGTTTTCATAAAACTTCCTTTTTCCAAGGACATTCTCATGTCCTTAAAACATTTTCCATAAAATCTTTTCAAAACAAGCATATGCAACATACATGATGTTTCTGTCCGTCTGGCAGGTGACACTTACCAAGTGATCACTCTTTCCTACTTAGGAGAGAAACCATTTCATTTGATAACTCGCGAGCTAAGCAGTTATCCGTGTTCATCTCCCATTTCAGGGAGGGCGCCGCCGGCATTTCGCCTTTTGAAGCGACTTGGCCTATGTAGAGGGGGCCCATCTTGCAACCGCGTCCGGTCTGCATATCCTCTACAATAAACCTAGTACATAGCTCATGTGCACATTCTTCACGTTCATATGCTAGCATGCTTTTTATAAAACCCCACAGACCTTAATCTGTGTCTTTTTCCTTTTCAAAATCTGATGCTAGCATAACCTTTCAAAATAGTACAGACCTCGGCCTGTATTTCTATCTCTAACTTGATAACTCGGCATAGCTCAAGTTAACAAGTTAATAAAAATATTTTGTAAGGATGACCAACCTTAAATAAATTTAAAAACATTTAAATGACACATTCTTAAAACATTTGAAATATTTGAGAAATAATAAATTTGAAACATTGCTAAAAAATGTTTATAAATCATTTTTGATCGGTAAAACAATTTTGAAAAACATTTTAATATTTGGAAACCAAAGACTTTGGAAACATTTTTCTTCTCGTTTCTAGATTTTTCTTGAACAAAGGATATACTAATGCATAATTCATTTATATATATATATATCATATTCTTTGTCCACATAACATTTAAGTTTCTTCTATACGAAGATATGCTTGTATGATCCTTTGGTCATTTAAAAGAAATCTTCATTTAAATCGGTTATTGGTTGGCCTTCCTTAAATCCGTTTCAAAACATTTTAATAAATCATTTTAAATTCATTCGATAAAACAAAATACTATTTTGGAAATCAAAACTTTTCCTTTTCCATTATAATGCAACTATTTCCATCTTTCTCTTCATTTATAAGGATTTGCTTATGATAAAGCAATTCCCACATACTTCAACATTTCTTCTTACTTCCATATGAATTTGCTTATAATCAAGCAAATTTGACATATTCCATAGTTGCACTATAAAAAATCATTTTCAAAAGTTTGCTTGCTTACCTTTGCTTTGCTTTAATCCGACTCCTTTATCCTTTCCTTTCCTTTTCCTATACAAGTGAAAAGGATATACATACTTTATCATGCATATTTTATATTTTTTATGACCTTATTTTCCACCATAATTTTTTTATAGAGGTTATCCTTAAAAATGCGTGATCATCATTTTCTTATATGGATTTTTATCCATAAATCCTTAAAAATTCAATCCATATATCCTCATAAAATATAAAAATAAATCTAAAATTTTCTCCAAAATCAAAAATTGATATTTTTTCCAAAAATAAAAAATACCATGACATACCTTATGCCTAGTATATCATTGGACATTTCATATATTTTGAATTTATCATCATTTACTTGGCCAAAAAAATCATTTTCTCCATATACTAAAAATCAACATAAATTCACTTAAGCATAATCCTTAATTCCAAAAATCATGAAATTAATATATCATTATTCCAACATCATATTTATCATAATCATACATCCCAAATCATCGTTTATCAATTTTGGAGCATTATTTTCACATATCATAGGCTATCTTCCCAAATACCCTATCTTCGCTCCAAATTTTTGATGTTTTGGCATAATTCCATTTAAAAATTATATCTATACTTATTTTCTCATGCTTGGGGATTATCTAAGCATGGTTTTACCTTACTTAATATCCCAAAGAAATTTGGGTAGAAATCACTTACCCGAAGTGGAGATACGCCTCTTTTTCTCACACTTTCTCTCTCTAACTTCTTCTTCTTCTTCCTTGGACGTGTGGGAGGATTTTGGGAGCTTGGAATGGCTCAAGTGGAGCTAGAATATGATTCCTTGGACGTCCACCCTGCTGCCCTATTTATAGGGTTGCATTTTTCAACAATTTGGAATTTACCCCCTAGCTTTGAGGTATTTAATTATAAATTGGTATTTCTTTTTAATTTTGAAAATGCATGGAGCTTTGTGCATCCACCCTAGGCCTGCTCCAGCCACCCTATGGCAGCCCTATTTTTCCTAGATTTTTAATTTATTAAAATTAATTATTTTTAAGCAAATTAATCTCAACCCTTGATTAATGATATGATCAATTTGTGGCCATTGGATGTTTTGCCCCATTTTCCACACCCCCTGCACGTCCCTGCCATGTTTCTGCATTTGCATTTAATTTTTTTTATTTTTTTATTATTTATTTATTAAAAAGTCAAAAGTATATTTAATAAAAAGTTAAGTTACTTTTTCAACATCTATTTGCCACTCCATCTTGGCCATTAATTTGTGAGTTTCATCACATCTTATCCCATTCATCATGTCCATCATGAATTTTTAACCATCCATAAAAAATTTCATCTAATTCCGACACCCGGATTGCAATTTATGAATTTTTTTCTATTTTTCCACAAAAATCCAAATTTGGATTAAAATATCCAAAAGTAATACTATTTTGTCTTGTAGTGATTAATTCTCCTTTTGACTTTTTGTGATTAGGTTAATCAAGTGATTAACTCTTAATCTCATATCTTAATCCACAATTACTATGCACGTTCACTATTCACGTGCACTATTCACGGGATTAAATTCCTAATTGCATTATTTCAATCTCCAATACACATATCTATCAATATAATTCATGAATTTCATTTATTCATAAAATAATTACAAAATTATAAATATTGAAATGACGCGTATACGGTCGAAATGATGCGTATACGGTCGGGGTTTCACATTGAGATAAGTCTGGGGCTAATCTTTTCTCTCCAACTTCATCCCAGTTTAACGGCGTTCGACACCGTCGACCATATAATGCCTCAAATGGAGTCATTTGGATGCTAACTTGGTAACTATTGTTATATGCGAATTCCGCAGTAGAGATGTACTCATCCCATGATCCTCCAAACTCCAAGGTACACATACGGAGCATATCTTCAATAATTTGATTCACCCGCTCCGTTTATCCATCCGTTTGAGGATGAAAAGCTGTACTGAACTTGAGTTGGGTGCCTAAGGTTTCGTGCAAGCTTTTCTAAAACCTCCATGTAAACGTCGTATCTCGATCTGAGATGATCGACTTTGGCACTCCATGGCGTCTTACGATGTCCTTATAGTAAACCTTAGCTAGCTTTTCTGCCGTATAAGTCCTTTTGATAGGTAGAAAGTGTGCGAATTTTGATAACCTATCCACGATTACCCATATAGAATCATTTCCTGCTTGAGTCCTAGGTAATCCTTCAATAAAGTCCATTGTAATGTCATCCCACTTCCATTCTGGAATTTCTAAGGACTGTAACTTACCAGGTATTTTCTGGTGATCCGCCTTCACCCGTTGGAAAGTTAAACACTTAGCCACATATTCAGCGATCTCCCTTTTCATATTTTTCCACCAATATGCTTTCTTGAGATCCTGATACATCTTAGTGCTTCCTGGGTGAATAGAAAAATGTGCCTCCTTAAGAATCTGTTCCTTCAATTCAACAATGTTAGGTATGCAAAGGCGACCTTTGTACCTGTATATACCTTGCTCATCAATAATAAATTCTGTCAACCCCTTTTTCTTCATTTTCTCAACATGTGTATGTAGGTTTGTGTTCTTTTGCTGCGCTACCTTAATCTGTTCAAAAAGTGATGATTGTATGTGTAATTGTGATAGTCGGACTTGGACTCCTAGTGGACATACAATCAATTCCATCTGCTCAATTTCCTTAAGCAGTCCTTTCTCCTTAGTGATAAGATGCGCTAAGTTGACATTTCGGCTCAATGCATCAGCTACCACATTTTCCTTACGTGGATGGTATAAAATTTCCAAATCATAATATTTCAATAACTCGAGTCATCTCCTCTGTCTCATGTTCAACTCCTTCTGAGTGAAAATATACTTGAGGCTCTTGTGATCAGTGTAAATCTCACATCTTGCACCATACAGGTAATGTCTCCATATTTTTAAGGCAAATACCACCGCTGCTAATTCTAAATCATGAGTGGGGTAGCTTACCTCATTGGGATTTAGTTGTCGTGATGCATAAGCTATCACCTTACCCCTTTGCATCAAAACGCAACCCAATCCTTTCCTTGATGCATCACTATAAACTACAAACCCTTCATTTTCTTTGGGTAGGGTTAGAATGGGTGCTTCTACCAACCGTCGTTTCAACTCTTGAAAACTGCGCTCGCATTCCTCAGACCATACATACTTGACTCCCTTACGAGTCAACTTGGTTAACAGGGCTGACAATTGGGAAAACCCTTGGACAAACCTTCTGTAATAGCCGGCCAACCCTAGGAAGCTTCGAATTTCCGTAATGGTCGTCGGCCTTGGCCATTTCAATACCGCCTCAATCTTTTGAGGATCAACTTGAATACCCTTTTAAGATATTATGTGTCCGAGAAATCCTATCTACTTCAGCAAAAACTCATATTTCTTCAATTTGGCATACAATTTCTCTTTCCTTAACCTTTCTAAGACCCTTCGCAGATGGTCTTCATGTTCTTTCTCCATCTTAGAGTAAATCAGGACATCGTCAATAAAAACCACCACAAATTGATCCAGATAGTTCCGAAAAACTCTATTCATCATATCCATGAATACAGCAGGGGCATTAGTAAGTCCGAAAGGCATTACCAGAAATTCATAATGTCCATACCTGGTTCGGAATGCCGTCTTATGAGTATCGGTCGGACTTATTCTTAACTGATGGTACCCTGACTGTAGATCGATCTTGGAGAAATTCGTTGCTCCTTGCAACTGATCAAACAGATCATCGATCCTAGGTAATGGATATTTATTCTTTATTGTGACTTTATTCAGCTCTCGGTAGTCAATACATAACCTCAAGCTTCCGTCCTTTTTCCTCATAAACAGTACCGGAGCTTCCCAAGGGGATACACTCGGTCTAATGAAACCCTTGTCCAACAGCTCCTATATTTGTGCTCTTAGTTCATTCATCTTAGCTGGAGCCATTCTATATGGAGTTTTAGAAATCGGAGTTATACCCGACATTACATCAATCATCATATCCATTTCCCTTTGTGGAGGCAATGTGGTTAATTTCTTAGGAAATACATCTGGAAATTCTCTAACCACAGGTATTTGATTAATTTCTACTTCCATGCCTTTATCTACATTTCAGACACCAAGAAAGCTTGACACTTTTTTCGGATCATTCTGACAGCTTTCCTAGACGATATCAGTATCCTTAGCTGTCAGGTTGCCTCAATTTTCCAATAGCAATCTCCTTTTCTGGAATTGCTTCAAATTCCACTTTCTTATTCTTACAGGCTATGGTCGCTCCCCATTGGCTTAGCCAATCCATACCCAATATCACGTCGAACTCAGTCATAGGCAATAGGATCAAATCAGCTTCTAGAATCAATGATCTTATCCTGATTGGGCATGATTTACATACTTGGCTAGTACTTGCTAACCTATAGACTGGAGATTCTACATGTATAACCTGATTGGCTTCTTCTATCGGCAGTGCATGGGTGGTCACGTATTGGCATTTTATGAATGAATGGGTGGAACCAGAATCAAACAAAGCAACTTCCATATTCCCTAGAATGTAAACCGTACCCGTGACCACCTTTTCCTCTTGTTCTTGGGATTCTGTCCGGGTCAGGGCATGCACGTGCACCGAGTTTGTAGAAGTTCCTTGCTTGCTTGTTGCTCCAGGTATCCTAAGCTGAACAGGTCTTCCACGTCCTTGAGATGACTGCGCCTTAGTTGGGCAGTTCGTAGCTATGTGACCCACTTGATCACATATATAGCACTTAACCACTTTCGCTTCCCCTGGCCTGCACTCCTTGGCAATATGACCCGTCTGTCCACATTTGTAATACCGATTCGAGCCCTTTAGACACTCGCCTGTATGTCGCCTTTGACATTTCTTGCACAGTGGCGAACTTTTCTTCTTTTGAAAACCTTTTCCCTTTCTTATGCTGCCTTTTCTAACTTTCTCTTTTCCCATTTTTGGTTCCTTAGGACCCATACTGAACGCCCTCAAACCCAATCTTAATTCTTGGGTTCTTAAGGCCTCAATTTCCAATGCCCTTGCTCTCTCAAGGCTTGAGGCGTAATCCTTTATTAGCAGAGGTGCCAAACTCTCTCGCCGATATGGCCTCAACCCTTGTTGAAATCTCTGTGCCTTATTCTGTGGCACATTAGCAATCCAAGGGACATATCTGACCAGAGCATTCAATTTTGTAGCGTACTCAGTGACCGTCATCCTTCCTTGATATAACTTTTCAAATTCTATTACCTTTTGACTCTGCAAACCCACCGGGAGGTATTCTTTATTAAATTCTTCCACAAATGTTTGCCAAGACACTTCTTCGGGTCGTGGCATTGTGATTAACATTGTCTCCCACCATTCGTGTGTGTCCTTTGCAAACAAATGGGTAGCACACAATACTTTTTGACGGTCGTTGCACGAAGATATTCTGAACAATTTCTTAATCTCCGTCAACCATTGCTCTGCTTGGACCGGGTCGGGTTCTCCAGAAAATTTCGGGGGTCACTGTGCTAGAAAGGCATTTATGGCTCTTCTATCTGCTTCTATTAGCTGATTTTCATCTCTTAACGGTGCCAGTGTCTCAACGGGGTCCGCCCTCGGAGCAGGTCCTTCTCTTTCCACATTACCCAACTGAGCTTGTTGGGTTCTATCCCATAATCCCTGTATAATGTCGGCAGTCTGCGCTGCCCAATCCTTAGTGGCCCACTGCATTACTTTTTCCACTGCTGTAGCCACTCTTTCTTCCATAAGTCTATTCTGCCTCAACTCAGTTTCCTCTTCCACATTCTGTTCTGGGTTTTCATCATTCCGCCTTTGTTGGTTCCTTTGGTTCTGTGTCACCGGCCTTCCCCTTTTAGGTCGGCTAGATTTGCCAACTTCGTGTTGGCTTGGAACCTCTATCTCAGCCTCTTTTCCTTTATTTTTCCTTACTCCTGCTCTTGTTTCCGCCATTGTTTTAATCTGAGTATATAACAGACACTTTTCATTTTCAATTATTATTAGATCATTATATACACATTTCATTAGTAATCATCATAAAATCATTGTATACGCATTTCAGTTTCATTCAATATTAAATCATTGCATATGCATCTCATCATCACCTGGTCACAATTATTTTATTCAATTATCACATATCACACCATTCAGCTCATGTTCATTCATTCATACACATCTAGAACATTAGAAGTCCAACATATCATCATATTCATTCCCATACACCATATTCACAGTTAATACATAAAAAGCAAGTCACACTTATGTACATATTAAGTATGGCATACCCTTTTCACACTTGCATACATATCAGTTAGCGATAGCAACCAAAGAGTCATCCAACCATAATTATACTTACACCACATGATCATCACCACACTTATATATACAAAACTATTTAAAGAAAATCAGAGCAAATAAGTTCATCGTCCTCCTGGACCTCTCCCTCGACGTCTACGTCTACGTGGAACTTTTGAGGGTGCCTCTGTGATAGTGCTAGTGTCGGACCATGCCTGAACCTCATCTTCACTATCATCATCATCATCCTCATCCTCGTCATCCTCTACAAACTCCACTATTTCTTCCTCGACTTCCTCCTCTACTTCATCCTCTTCCTCCTCCTCTTCTTCTTCCTCAAATGGTTCGAGGAATTCCATCGGGTCATCATCATCATTGACCTCAGCCAATCGAACAATTTCCCTTGTATTCTCCATTATATATAACATAACCTCATCAGGTTTTAGGGCCAACAGGTACCTCGATGACTCCCTCGGCACGACGCCTTTTTATATAAAGAGCCATATCCACTTCTCGTTGATGGAGTCTCTCCCACGATGCTCCATAACGAAACTGGACACACCCATCAACAAACCTGTACCATGGACCAGCATCGGGAGGTACAGGTGCCTGTGTCTTATCCCAGAAGTTTTGTAGGTCTTGTGGATCTACTCTGCCAATTGGGACAGGGGGATCTCGGGGAATGCCAAGGTAGGTGCCCGGTAACACTCGTGCCCTAGGTTTATAACTGGAGGGCTCTCCTAGGTCCTGTGCATGTTGACTCGAGGAGTCATAGTAACTTCCCTTAGTGTGATCTTGTGTGCGTATTGGTGAAAATCCAGGGGGGACTAATGGAAACGACGCATCATTGGACTGTGATTCCCACCATCTATTCATATTTTCTTCTCTTCTCTGTCTCCTATCCTCTTCCTCTCTTTCCCTTCGCAACTCCTCCGCACTCATCATTCTCTTTCCTCTATCCGCCATCTGTATAGACATATCAATCAAATTGCATTGTAACAACAATTCATCATCATATGGCATGCATTTCATCATATTATGAGCAGACTTAATCTTCACATGAACAAGTCTATTTCATCATCTAACATGCATTTCATCATGTTATAATCATGCATGAGCATCATTTAATCACATCTAATTCATTACAAAATCATGGTTATGTTAGAAACAATGTTTAAAACAAAACAAAATTGACCAAAGCTTAAGTTTTGATGATTAACAAAGGCTAATTTGAGTATATTAAAGAGTACTAATGAGTTTGCTCAATGATTAAGGAACTGAAATAGCCAAGTCGATCCCCAAGTCGACTTGGACTTCGACTTAGGGTGAAGTCGATCCCAAAGTCGACTCCACTATCGACTTGACTTTGAACCTCAAAGGGAAAATCAAAAATGGAAGAGTAGCAGGTGAAGTCGCAGGCTAAGTCGACTCCACTTGCGACTTGGGAAGCCAAGTCGCACACGAAGTCGACCTCACTATCGACTTCAGTCGAGAAAAACTGTCCAGACCTGATTTTGGGGCACAAAGCTGCCCAAGTCGCAGGCCAAGTCGACTCCAGGTGCGACTTGGGTGAAGTCGCAGACAAGGTCGACTCCATCCTCGACTTGAGAAGTTCAGACTTCAAAATGCAGTTCCAAGCCCATTCCAAGAACCTACTTGAACTTTATCAAGATCCAAATCAAGAAGCAAAGACTATTCTCAAAGATAACTTGAGTTTCACTCAAGTTCAAAGTAAGGATACATGTTCAAGATCAAATCAAGTCTATCAAGTCCTAAAAGATCAAATGACTCCAAAGCAAAGCAAGGTACATGAATCTATTCTACAAGAATCATACTCTCCAAAGATTCATGAGGTTTAAGCCTATCCAAGATAAACCAAAAATAAGGACTTCAAGATTAACAAGATCTACAAGTATGAGGAATCATCCAGAATGAAAATGATTCAAAGGAAAAAAGCCAAGCATGATAGAAGCAGATCAAATGAAGATCAAAGCATTTTTAGCAAAGGCCGAGCCAAGTCGCAACCCAAGTCGACTCCAGGATCGACTTGAGTTGAAGTCTGAGGCCAAGTCGACCCAAGACTCAGACTTGGGAATCTGAAGAACTGGAGTCGCACACGAGGTCGACTCCAGGTGCGACTTGAAAGCCAAGTCGCAGGCCAAGTCGACTCCATCTTCGACTTGGAAAATAACGTTCGAATTTTTGAACGTTGGAGATCATTTATTACGCGCCAACCACCTCTACAACGTTCAAATCTTCCTCACTCTATAAAAGAACACTCAAATGAACGTGAACAGAAATACAAGACACTCATATACACATCACAAAGTCCAAAGAGAGAAAAGAAGTGCAAGAAAGTGTTTCCATTTCCTTTTCTCCATTTTTGAGTGGTCCATATACATTCCAAGGAAGAAAGAGCTTCAAGTTGCAAGCTGCTTCATCGATACTCATCCAAGCTGCTTCTAATTTCTTCCTCGAGCTCAACCTGCCTACACATCTCTGTAAAGTGTAGTTTTTCTTATTTCAAAGTCTTGTTGTATTAACCTTGATTTAGCTTGGGTAGCTAAGATCAAGCGTATGCAAAGTAGTGTGATTGGAGTGTGACTCATCACCTACTTGTGCAGTGTGTTGTTTATGCCCCCTAGAGCTAGAATCTAGAAGAGAGCATAGGCACTAAGTTGTATATGCCCCCTAGAGCTTGAATCTAGAAGAGAGCAGAGACTCTAAGTGTATTCGAGGAATACATAGTGGAACCCAAGTCACAACGGAGTGTGAGCTTGGAAGAGTGGAGTAGGGAAGGTTTGCCCGAACCACTATAAATCTTGTCTTCTGCTTCCTTTTACTGCTTTATCTTAATTGCTCTCTATTTGCTTTCAAAAGGGGATTAATCGTTCAAGGGGTTAAGATTTTTAATTTACCAAAATTTTTTTTAAAGAACCCAATTCACCCCTCCCCTCTTGGGTTTAGCCATCAACTCGGGACCAACAAGTGGTATCAGAGCAGGTCTTTGAGTTTACCAAAGAGATCTTATCGATATGGCATCCCAATCTACTTCCATTCCCGCATTTGCTGAAGGCCAATCCTTTACAAGGCCACCATTGTTTGATGGGAATAATTTTGAATATTGGAAGCTTCGTATGAAGCAACTCATCATGGCTACCGACATGGATTCTTGGATTGCAATCCAAGATGGAGTAACCTTGCCTACCGATGAAAGAGCTTCCAAATGGACCGATGAGGAAGTAAGAATTGTAAAGAGCAATGCCAAAGCTATGAACTCACTATTTTGTGCTCTTACTGCTTCTGAATATGATAAAGTATCCTCTTGTTTAACCGCCAAAGAGATATGGGATACGTTAACCTCCATTTATGAAGGAACTTCTCAAGTCCAAGGGACGAGAAGAAATATATTGATTGGAGAACTAGAAAACTTTAGAATGCTAGAAACAGAAAATATTTCTGAAATGTTTGCTAGATTCTCAAAAATTACTAATGCTTTAAAATGTCTTGGAAAGGCTATATCTGAATCTGAGCAGGTTATGAAGATTTTGAGAGCTCTATCGGAATCTTGGACTCCAAAAATTACTGCGATAGAAGAAGCCAAGGACCTCAACACATTGAAGCTAGAAAACCTAATTAGCTCATTAATGTCACATGAGCTAATTAAGAAAAGAAATGAAGATCATCACAAATGCAAAAGAGCAATTGCCTTGAAAGCCGCACAAGATACAGACGACACCTCATCCTCTCAAAATGACGATGAGATTGCCCTACTCACAAAACGATTCAGAAAATTTGTGAGGAAAGGCAGAAATTTTAGAAGTTTCAAAGATAGAAATTCTAGAGAGAAAAAGAAAGAACCAACCAAATGTTACCGATGCGGCGGTTCAGGTCACATGCAAGCTCAATGTCCAACTCCCGAAGAAAGCAAGGCAAAAGAACAAAAAAAAGATCGAGGGGACAACAAAAGATTCCAAAGAAATAAAGGAAGAGGCATGTACGTGAATGACGAGGAATCTACAACGAGTAGCTCTTCAACCGACGAAATCGAGGCGGAAGATTGTGCAAGAATATGTTGCATGGCGCAAATCGAACAAGAAGAACAAACCATCTCAACAAAGTGCACAAGCAATGAAGAGGTAAGTTCCAAACCTTGTCATTCTCAATCAAGTTATTCTTCTTTTCAAGAATGCCTCAAATGTGCTGAATTAGAAGAATTACAAATTGCATATGATTCATTATATGAAGAGTTGAAGAAATTAGGAAGCAAGTTTACAATTAAGAAAAGACAATGTGATGCGGCAATAATTGTAAATGGTAAACTTGCAGAAAGATTAGATAAATTGAAAGATGAAAATGATTTGCTGAAAAAGGAGAACGGATCATTAAATGAATCTTAGCTAAATTCTCTAATCCAGGAGAAAATGTAAAGATGTTTTTGAACATGACCTCTCAAATAAATAAAAGAGGTCTTGGTTACTATACATTTGAGCAAAAAGAAAGTGGTGAATCGAATGTGCCAATGCTTGGGAAATATCAAACCAAAACTGCACCTATATACAAGCCACAAAAGAAAAATTTTATGTGGACTAGAAGGCCAACGTTTGAACAATTAGATACTTGGAGGCCTACTCCAAGATTACCTATGGCTTGCAATTTTTGCAATAAAATGGGTCATACAATCTATAAATGTAACCTCAAGAAACTGTATGATCATGGTGCAAAATTAGTTTGGGTTCCAAGGAACACAAGATTTGGGCTTTCAAAGTTAGAACTACAAAGATTGAATTATTTTACTAACCCAAATGGACCCATAAAATGGGTACCAAAGAGATAAGATTTACTTGTTTATTTTTTCAGACATGTTTTAAAGCAAAGGCAAATAATGTATGGTTCATGGATAGCGGTTGTTCAAGGCATATGACCGGAGAAAGAAGTCTATTTCATAAACTTACGCCTTGCAGCGATGGAACAGTTGCCTTTGGTAATAATGAAAAAGGTAAAATTAAAGGAAAAGAAAAAATACATAGTAGTTCAAATGCATGCATGGAAGATGTTTTGTTTGTTGAAGGACTCAAGCACAACTAATGAGCATTAGTCAATTATGTGACAAAGGATATAAAGTTGTGTTTGAATCATCTATATGTAATGTATTTGATGGAGAACATATCATGTTTAGTGAAAAAGATATGGAAATGTATATTTGGTTTCACTAGATGAACTAAATGGTCAATGTCTAATGGCCATTGATAATGATCCATGGGTTTGGCATAAAAGGCTTGGACATATAAACATGGGAAATATAAAGACCCTATGGAAAAAGAGTTTGGTAGAAGGATTACCAAGATTGAAATATGACAAGGATAAAATTTGCAAGGCATGTCAATTATCAAAACAACCCAAGATGCCTTTCTCTACCAAAAAGGAAATTTCCACTACTAGGCCACTTGAATTGCTACACATGGATCTATACGGGCCATCCGACATTCTAACCATTGGTGGAAAGAGATACGTGTTTGTGATTGTTGATGATTTTTCAAGATTTACATGGATAATTCTCTTAGTTAGCAAAGATGAAGCCTTCTCCATGTTTGCAACCTTTGTAAATTTGGTGCAAAATGAAAAACAAAGTACAATTGTAACCATAAGAAGCGATCATGGTGGTGAATTCGAAAACAAACGATTCATAGAATTTTGCAATGAAAAAGGAATTCATCACACATTTTCTGCACCAAGAACTCCACAACAAAATGGAGTAGTTGAAAGGAAAAACAGAACTATACAAGAGATGGCTAGAACAATGCTAAATGAGAGCAAACTATCCAAGAAATTTTGGGGTGAAGCTGTAAGTACAGCTTGTCATGTTTTGAATCGAGTTACCATTAGAGCAATCTTGAAAAAGACCCCATATGAGCTATAGAAAGGAAGAAAACCAAATATCACTTATTTTCATGCTTTTGGATGCACATGTTATGTTTTGAACAATGGAAAAACCAACTTGGGAAAACTATATGCTAAAAGTGATGAGGCAATATTCCTTGGTTACTCATCAAATAGCAAAGCATATAGAGTATTCAATAAACGAAACCAAGTTGTAGAAGAATCCATACATGTTGTATTTGATGAATTTAACCAAACTCCGAGAAAGGAGGATGAATTAAGTGATGCAGATGAAACAAAAGGAAAAGAACAACCAAAGGAAATCGAGCTCAAGCCAGAAAATCTCATGGAGGAAGAGGTAAGTGAAGGTAATGACTCTTACAAACCTCCAACTGATTTAAAGTTCAAAAATGCCCATCCAATTGAGCAAGTCATTGGAAATGTGTATGAAGGAGTAAAAACTAGAAGATCAAAGCAAAACACTTGTGGACAATATGCTTTTGTATCCAAGATCGAACCAACTACCATTGAACAAGCTCTTAATGATGAAAGCTGGGTTATTGCAATGCAAGAAGAGCTAAATCAATTTGAAAGAAATGATGTATGGCATTTAGTTTCTAGACCAAATGGTCATACCATTATTGGTACAAAATGGATATTTAGAAACAAATTGGACGAAAGCGGACTTGTAATTAGAAACAAGGCTAGATTAGTAGCCAAAGGGTATTCCCAGGAAGAAGGAATTGATTTTGAAGAATCATATGCACCCGTGGCTAGATTAGAAGCCATACGTATTTTACTAGCATTTGCTTCTCATATGAATTTCAAATTGTTCCAAATGGATGTAAAAAGTGCATTTCTGAACGGATATTTGAATGAAGAAGTGTATGTTGAACAACCCCCAGGATTTGAAGAAAAGGATCAATCGAAATATGTTTATAAATTGACCAAAGCGTTATATGGATTAAAACAAGCTCCAAGAGCTTGGTATGAAAGGTTGAATAAATTTTTGATTGATTGAGTTTCAAAGAGGAAAAGTTGATACTACTTTGTTCATTAAATATAAAAATAAAAATATTTTAATTGTACAAATTTATGTAGATGATATAATATTTGGTGCTACTGACGAAAATCTATGCCAAGAATTTTCTAAGATTATGCAGAGCGAATTCGAAATGAGCATGATGGGAGAATTAAATTTCTTCCTTGGACTGCAAATCAAGCAACAAAATGAAGGGATATTTCTAAACCAGTCCAAGTATGTCAAAGAGATGATCAAGAAATTTGGAATGCAAAATAGCAAAGGGGCAAATACTCCAATGAGCTCTACAATCAAGATCGATAAAGATGAAAACGGTAAATGTATCGATCAAAAGCTTTATAGAAGCATGATAGGATCTTTGCTATATTTAACTGCTTCTAGACCGGATATTTTATTCAGTGTTTGTATGTGTTCTAGATTTCAAGCATGTCCTAAAGAATAACATCTACTTGCTGTAAAAAGGATTTTTAAATATCTAACAAAAACTACCAATCTTGGACTATGGTATCCAAAGGGGTCAACCTTTGATTTAATCGGCTATTCGGATGCGGATTTTGCTGGCTATAAGGTAGATAGAAAAAGTACTAGTAGAACTTGTCAGTTTCTAGGACATATGTTAGTTTCATGGCACTCAAGAAAACAAACAAGCGTTGCTCTATCCACTGCGGAAGCCGAATACATAGCCGCCGGTAGTTGTTGTGCCCAATTACTTTGGATGAAACAGCAATTGAAAGATTATGGTATTGATTATTTTGATATTCCTATTAGATGTGATAATACAAGTGCAATTTATCTGACTAAGAATCCTGTACTGCATTCAAGATCCAAGCATATTGATGTAAGACACCATTTCATTAGAGAACATGCTGAAAACCATGATATTTGTTTAGAATATGTGAAAATAGAAGACCAAATTGCTGATATCTTTACCAAACCACTAGCCAAGGAATCATTTTATAAAATCAGGAATGATATGGGGATGATAGAGCTAAATTAAGAAAAATTAAACAAGAAACTAAAATCTGAAAAGGTCAAGTCGATGGGTCAAGTCGACTCCATGGGAGCCAAGTCGACTCCGCCAAGTCGACTTGGGAAAGTGAAGTCGACTCCGCTTCTATAGCGAAGTCGACTCCACAGGGTCGAAGTCGACTTCGCTTAGGGCAAGTCGACTCCGCGCGCGCGACCGTTTGACTTCCTCGTCTCTTCCCCTTTTCTTCTCTTTTTCTCTTTCCTTCTTTCCCATTTCCCGCCGACTTCTCTGTTTTCCTTCTTCTCCTCTTCCGGCGATTCTTCTCCCATTTCCGACAGCTCTTCTCCTCTCTCTCTCTGCGCTCTCACAAGCCCTCTCTCTAAACTCTCTCAGCTTTCTCTCCCAGCTCTCTCTCTCACTTTCCATTCTTTTCTCCCTCAGTTTCCAACTCCCAAATCAAAATGGCACCAAAAGCTAGACTCCCAAAGCTAGCAGTCAAAAAGCCAACCCAAAGACCAGTGCCCAGACCTTCCCAATCCAACACAGAAGAGGAAGTTCCTAGAAAACAAAGGACACCCGCTAAGAGAGCAAGGGAGGAACCATCGACATCAACGGGTAGACGGGTTCGATTTCAAATCACTACTCAATCGTCTGATCGAGCTCCGAGGTCGGAAAGTCAACCTCAAAGCTCAACCTCCTCAAGAATCCTGATCAAAAAGGGGCAAGTCTTGAAAATGCCCACGACCTACTTCAAGTTTGAACAGCAACACAGTCGCTTCTACAAATATTTTTATGAGAGAAAGGTATTCATTCCCAAAATCATCGATTTCAAATTTCTCAGCGACTACGAGTTTGATATAGAAGAGTTGCTTGACTTCCAAGGTTGGACACAACTGTTAAAGTCTGACGAAAGGATCTATCCCGATCTCACTAGACTTTTCTACTATTTATGGGATGATACCAAGTTCTCAGCCTATGTCAAAGGAAACGAGATGTATCTGGGTTCTCTAAATAATCCAAGTCAAAATGAAGCCTTAAGGAGAATCGGGAGCATTTTTTCAAGTACCCTATGAAGAAGAACGACTTCCTACAGACCTGACAATGGACAAAATCTACAACGAGCTGACAAAGAGCAACAAGTACCATGCAGGCACAAAGTTTTTGCATTATATGGATCTTTCTCCTAGGCTCAGAGTCCTCCGTCTGCTAATCGCCCACTGTATCTATCCAAAAGGGGGCGGGAGAAATCAATTGAATCCACAAGAAGCAATGATCCTGTGGAAGTTAATCAATAAAGTCAAGATCAGCCTTCCCAGGCTATTTCTAGAAGCCTTGACATGCCGGAAAGACAATCCGAGAGGCGTACTACCTTACGGATCCTGGATCACTAGGATTCTAGAACGGTTCGAGGTAGACATCGACGGGGAACCATTTGAAGTTCCCAAAATGACGAATGCAATCAACAAGGCACTACTCCAATGCATGAAGATAAACCTGGAGCAATTCAGAGAAGACAGAATACAGGAAAAGCTAGGCGAGCCAGCCCGAGAGCAAGAGGACCACGCACAGGCTGAGGGGGAGCAACCTTTGTACCTTTGTACCTTTGTACCTTTGTAACTTTGCTTCAAATTGCAAGAGCTACATTTCTGAATCTTCAAAGCCTATATTACAAGTTCTTCTCTGCGCCAAATCGCTTCTACACATCTGTAAAGTGTAGACTCCTTTTGTTATTTCGTTTAATTGTATTAAGCTTGATTTAGCTTGGGTAGCTAAGATCAAGTGTATGCAAAGTAGTGTGTGATTGGAGTGAGACTCATCACCTACTTGTGCAGTGTGTTGTTTATGCCCCCTAGAGCTGGAATCTAGAAGAGAGCAGTGGTTCTAATTGTATTTGAAGAATACAATAGTGGAACCCAAGTCACAAGGAGTGTGAGCTTGGAAGAGTGGAGTAGGGAGGTTGCCCGAACCACTATAAAAATCTAGTGTGCTTGATTTATTTTTCTTCTCTCTACATTATATTGCTTTCCATTTCGTTTCTTCATTAAGGGGACTAGATTAATCCGGGGCAAAGTTTCTGTTTAAGTTATAAATTTTTAAATACCCAATTCACCCCTCCCCTCTTGGGTAATTGCCATCAACTCGGGACCAACAATTTCAACATCATTTTGCTAAGGGATGGCCATCCTTAAAGACATTAGAAACAATTTCCATAGTTTCATCAAACAATTTAAAGCAAAAATTACATTTATGGAAACAATTTAGAAAAGCAAAAATTCTTTAGAAAATTTGCTTGCTTACCTGACTTCCTTAGCTTTCCGTCACCACTTTTTCCTTGCCTTTGCTTACAGGAGAATGATATGATTTCTCATACATTTTCTTTTCTCATATTTTATTTTGTTTTCCAACCCATTCCATATACATCCATCATATATTTGACTTCATAAGTCATCATACACATATATAGCTTATTTTGCACATATTAGCACATTTCATACACATTCAGCTACCATACAATGTAATATATACACATAACCCTAAAATTAGGATATTCATTTCAATATCATAAAATTCATTCCATAAACATCATACATAGCTTCATTAAGCTTACTTTGCCATTTTTTCCCATTTTTCCACAATACACCCATCGGTGCCTGCTTATGCGCATATTATTGCCTTAGGCTTCTTTAAACAATTTCAAAATTTGAAATAAATCATCGCACCTTCAAAAAGATGTATAATCATGGAATTCATCTCATTTTCATGCATTTTTACATAAAATCATTTTTCATAAATCATTCATCACCTGTTTATTTTCATCCCTTCACATAAGCTCATTTAGCACATAAACATAATGCTTTTCATAAAATTTGCTAACTCAGAAATTTAATCCATTTTTCAGTTGTTTAATTACCGTTAATTATCACTGCATTCAAGGTATTTTTATGGGATTTAAATCCATTCAACCTAGGTTTCCAAAACAGCAAGTTTGGAACCCGTTTTACGTGTCTTTTGAAACATAACCCTATGCAGTCATATAATTCCGAATTTTCCAGCAATTAAATCCATTTTTCCTAATCCATATTTAGGTATTAAACACATATATCACATCCATGCTTTATCATTTCTCAAAACAGCAAGTTACCCGCACGTTTTGAGTCCCGTTTCACGTCAGTTTGACGTTCTTTCATAAAAATCATAAAAATCAGTTTTAGGGTTTATTTTTCCCAAATATTTTGGGCATCCATAATACCTTAAACCTAGGGTATTTTACCCTACATAACATGCTTAAAACATACAATTCCATTTACATAGCATTTTTAACATAGAAACTACAAAATTAGGTCAAAATCAACGCTTTACATTCCATAGCTTCAAAAATTCATCACTTAAGCATAAACCAACATATATTTTGCATGAATACATGATTCATAGATTAATCAAATCATCATATCAAAACAGAAACTTGTCTTGGAGATTTAGGGTTTATCAACTTGGATTTTCCACTTAATACACATGCAAAATCTTATTTTCATCAGCTTAAGCTTAAAAATTCATACATAGAACTTAATATTCATTCCATATTCATGAAAAATCAAATTAACACACCAATTTACAGATTCTTTCATCATCCTTTTCATTTTCAAGTTTCGAGTTTAAGAACTCAAGTTAAACAACTTAAACAAATCACATACTTACTTGGTTTTGAGCCAACTCAAACCCTAATCCTTTGAGATGATTTTTCCTTCAAATTTCCTTCCTTTTCTTGCTAGAAAATTTGGACGTGAGCTTCTTGGTTGGCTTGGACATTTTCAGCACTTAGGAATTTTTCCAAAAATCCCTCTCATTTCAACGTGCATGGGCTATATATGTTGCTGGATTTTTTTCCAGCTGTGGGGCCCACTTGGTGCTGCAATTCCACACTCGTTAAATGCACCCTTATCTAGCATATGAGCTGGGTAATTCTCAGCCAAGTAAAATTGCATTTTACCATTTACAAAAATCAAAAACTGCTCCATAAATCCAAGCCGTCCATGTGTTCCAACTTGCACGTCTAGCTGCTGCCCATTTTTAATTTTTTATTCAAAAACGTGGGTAATTTATACCTATAATTACCCTTTAATTTATGTATTAATTTGGTATTAAATAAATTTAACAAAACTGCAGCAATTTAACGCATAAAATCACATTTTCCATCACCACAAGCTATCCACGTTTTCAGCTGTGTATACTTGCCTTTTTCTAATTTTTTATTGCTGAAATTCTACATTATTGCTTGCACAAATCATGTACTTGCATCCCTGAAACATATATGCATGCTTTTAAAAATATAAAAAATCAAAAATATGCATAGAACAGCACCTTGGACGTCCCATGTTGCCACCTTAGCTATGCTCATATAGCTTCATCATTTCATGCATTAATTGGATGGATAATTCTCACATTTATTCATTTCAATTATTTGCATAAAATCCACAAGGAATGGCCTGCAATATGCCACCTCAAATTTCATTCCCATCATGCATTATCACTTGGTACTCTAGCATTAATGACATGTTACTTTTATGGAGCATAAGTCAACCATGCTCACCTTTTTCAATGCAGGCATTTTCTCAAAATTTCATGCTTAATCCAAGAAATTCAAAATAAATATCTCACCATTTCATTCAACCGTTTCAAATTTCATCTCAATCTGAGTTTCCTAGCTCCCGTTATAGCCGTTTGAAATTAATGATTGAAATTAAAGTATGATTAAAAATTCATAATTCTCATTTCATCAAGGATTTTCATAATCCATTTATTCCATAATACCAAGCCCAATATTACTAATTTCCATTTCAAATTTCACTTGAATCCGCCCTTTAGGCATTGAGTTATTAATTTTCCAATATTTTCCATCAAACTTGTCAATTTCCATAATAATTCTCATAATCCATTTTAAATAATGAAAAATGATTTTTCATGATATATTTGCACATTTAAATCACAAATAATTTATTCTAAACCCATTGTCTCCTTTAGGCTCAAAATGTTTAATCACATCCTTATTGTTAACCCATGACCCTAATTGCAATAATTAGCGAAAATCATATCATGCCTTCATAATTCCATAATTCACAAATAAACATCATATACATGTTCGATGCATACATATGGGTCCTATATGGATTAGGGTTTCACAATCCTCCCCCCCTTATAACAGGTTTCGTCCCGAAACCGTCTATTCTTTAAATAGGTGGGGGTACTTTCGTTCCACTTCTTCCTTTAGCTCTCAAGTGGCTTCATTTTTGGAATACCGGTTCCATTGTACTTTCACGTACTCAATTTTTCGATTCCGAAGCTTTTGTACCTTGTGATCCAAGATCCGTACTGGTCTTTCTTCATAGTTTAGATAATCTTGAATCGATAAATTTTCAGCCACTAATACATGAGTTAGGTTTGGGACATATTTCCTATGCATCGATATATGGAACACATTGTGAATTAGGGTTAGCGCTGGGGGTAAAGCTACCCGATATGCTAGTTTTCTAATCTTTTCCAAGACTTCAAATGGTCCAATGTACCTGGGATTCAGTTTTCTCCTTTTCCCAAACCTTGTAACTCCCTTGAATGGCGTGACCTTAATAAACACGTGTTCGCCAACTTGGATGTTTAAATCCCTTCTCTTACAATCTGTGTAACTCTTTTGCCAACTTTGGGCAGTGAGTATACACTGGCGAATAGTCTTCACCTTGTCTGCCATTCTTTGAGATAAGTCTGGGGCTAATCTTTTCTCTCCAACTTCATCCCAGTTTAACGGCGTTCGACACCGTCGACCATATAATGCCTCAAATGGAGTCATTTGGATGCTAACTTGGTAACTATTGTTATATGCGAATTCCGCAGTAGAGATGTACTCATCCCATGATCCTCCAAACTCCAAGGTACACATACGGAGCATATCTTCAATAACTTGATTCACTCGCTCCGTTTGTCCATCCGTTTGAGGATGAAAAGCTGTACTGAACTTAAGTTGGGTGCCTAAGGTTTCGTGCAAGCTTTTCTAAAACCTCGATGTAAACGTCGCATCTCGATCTGAGATGATCGACTTTGGCACTCCATGGAGTCTTACGATCTCCTTATAGTAAACCTTAGCTAGCTTTTCTGCCGTATAAGTCCTTTTGATAGGTAGAAAGTGTGCGAATTTTGATAACCTATCCACGATTACCCATATAGAATCATTTCCTGCTTGAGTCCTAAGTAATCCTTCAATAAAGTCCATTGTAATGTCATCCCACTTCCATTCGGGAATTTCTAAGGACTGTAACTTACCAGGTATTTTCTGGTGATCCGCCTTCACCCGTTGGCAAGTTAAACACTTAGTCACATATTCAGCGATCTCCCTTTTCATATTATTCCACCAATATGCTTTCTTGAGATCCTGATACATCTTAGTGCTTCCTGGGTGAATAGAAAAATGTGCCTCCTTGAGAATCTATTCCTTCAATTCAACAATGTTAGGTATGCAAAGGCGACCTTTGTACCTGTATATACCTTGCTCATCAATAATAAATTCTGTCAACCCCTTTTTCTTCATTTTCTCAACATGTGTATGTAGGTTTGTGTTCTTTTGCTGCGCTACCTTAATCTGTTCAAAAAGTGATGATTGTATGTGTAATTGTGATAGTCGGACTTGGACTCCTAGTGGACATACAATCAATTCCATCTGCTCAATTTCCTTAAGCAGTCCTTTCTCTTTAGTGATAAGATGCGCTAAGTTGACATTTCGGCTCAATGCATCAGCTACCACATTTTCCTTACGTGGATGGTATAAAATTTCCAAATCATAATATTTCAATAACTCGAGTCATCTCCTCTGTCTCATGTTCAACTCCTTCTGAGTGAAAATATACTTGAGGCTCTTGTGATCAGTGTAAATCCCACATCTTGCACCATACAGGTAATGTCTCCATATTTTTAAGGCAAATACCACCGCTGCTAATTCTAAATCATGAGTGGGGTAGCTTACCTCATTGGGATTTAGTTGTCGTGATGCATAAGCTATCACCTTACCCCTTTGCATCAAAACGCAACCCAATCCTTTCCTTGATGCATCACTATAAACTACAAACCCTTCATTTTCTTTGGGTAGGGTTAGAATGGGTGCTTCTACCAACCGTCGTTTCAACTCCTGAAAACTGCGCTCGCATTCCTCAGACCATACATACCTGACTCCCTTACGAGTCAACTTGGTTAACAGGGCTGACAATTGGGAAAACCCTTGGACAAACCTTCTGTAATAGTCGGCCAACCCTAGGAAGCTTCGAATTTCCGTAATGGTCGTCGGCCTTGGCCATTTCAATACCGCCTCAATCTTTTGAGGATCAACTTGAATACCCTTTTAAGATATTATGTGTCCGAGAAATCCTATCTACTTCAGCAAAAACTCATATTTCTTCAATTTGGCATACAATTTCTCTTTCCTTAACCTTTCTAAGACCCTTCGCAGATGGTCTTCATGTTCTTTCTCCATCTTAGAGTAAATCAGGACATCGTCAATAAAAACCACCACAAATTGATCCAGATAGTTCCGAAAAACTCTATTCATCATATCCATGAATACAGCAGGGGCATTAGTAAGTCCGAAAGGCATTACCAGAAATTCATAATGTCCATACCTGGTTCGGAATGCCGTCTTATGAGTATCGGTCGGACTTATTCTTAACTGATGGTACCCTGACTGTAGATCGATCTTGGAGAAATTCGTTGCTCCTTGCAACTGATCAAACAGATCATCGATCCTAGGTAATGGATATTTATTCTTTATTGTGACTTTATTCAGCTCTCGGTAGTCAATACATAACCTCAAGCTTCCGTCCTTTTTCCTCATAAACAGTACCGGAGCTTCCCAAGGGGATACACTCGGTCTAATGAAACCCTTGTCCAACAGCTCCTATATTTGTGCTCTTAGTTCATTCATCTCAGCTGGAGCCATTCTATATGGAGTTTTAGAAATCGGAGTTATACCCGACATTACATCAATCATCATATCCATTTCCCTTTGTGGAGGCAATGTGGTTAATTTCTTAGGAAATACATCTGGAAATTCTCTAACCACAGGTATTTGATTAATTTCTACTTCCATGCCTTTATCTACAATTCAGACACCAAGAAAGCTTGACACTTTTTTCGGATCATTCTGACAGCTTTCCTAGATGATATCAGTATCCTTAGCTGTCAGGTTGCCTCAATTTTCCAATAGCAATCTCCTTTTCTGGAATTGCTTCAAATTCCACTTTCTTATTCTTACAGGCTATGGTCGCTCCCCATTGGCTTAGCCAATCCATACCCAATATCACGTCGAACTCAGTCATAGGCAATAGGATCAAATCAGCTTCTAGAATCAATGATCTTATCCTGATTGGGCATGATTTACATACTTGGCTAGTACTTGCTAACCTATAGACTGGAGATTCTACATGTATAACCTGATTGGCTTCTTCTATCGGCAGTGCATGGGTGGTCACGTATTGGCATTTTATGAATGAATGGGTGGAACCAGAATCAAACAAAGCAACTTCCATATTCCCTAGAATGTAAACCGTACCCGTGACCACCTTTTCCTCTTGTTCTTGGGATTCTGTCCGGGTCAGGGCATGCACGTGCACCGAGTTTGTAGAAGTTCCTTGCTTGCTTGTTGCTCCAGGTATCCTAAGCTGAACAGGTCTTCCACGTCCTTGAGATGACTGCGCCTTAGTTGGGCAGTTCGTAGCTATGTGACCCACTTGATCACATATATAGCACTTAACCACTTTCGCTTCCCCTGGCCTGCACTCCTTGGCAATATGACCCGTCTGTCCACATTTGTAATACCGATTCAAGCCCTTTAGACACTCGCCTGTATGTCGCCTTTGACATTTCTTGCACAGTGGCGAGATTTTCTTCTTTTGAAATCCTTTTCCCTTTCTTATGCTGCCTTTTCTAACTTTCTCTTTTCCCATTTTTGGTTCCTTAGGACCCATACTGAACGCCCTCAAACCCAATCTTAATTCTTGGGTTCTTAAGGCCTCAATTTCCAACGCCCTTGCTCTCTCAAGGCTTGAGGCGTAATCCTTTATTAGCAGAGGTGCCAAACTCTCTCGCGGATATGGCCTCAACCCTTGTTGAAATCTCTGTGCCTTATTCTGTGGCACATTAGCAATCCAAGGGACATATCTGACCAGAGCATTGAATTTTGTAGCGTACTCAGTGACCGTCATCCTTCCTTGATATAACTTTTCAAATTCTATTACCTTTTGACTCTGCAAACCCACCGGGAGGTATTCTTTATTAAATTCTTCCACAAATGTTTGCCAAGACACTTCTTCGGGTCGTGGCATTGTGATTAACCATTGTCTCCCACCATTCGTGTGTGTCCTTTGCTAACAAATGGGTAGCACACAATACTTTTTGACGGTCGTTGCACGAAGATATTCTGAACAATTTCTTAATCTCCGTCAACCATTGCTCTGCTTGGACCGGGTCGGGTTCTCCAGAAAATTTCGGGGGTCGCTGTGCTAGAAAGGCATTTATGGCTCTTCTATCTGCTTCTATTAGCTGATTTTCATCTCTTAACGGTGCCAGTGTCTCAACGGGGTCCGCCCTCGGAGCAGGTCCTTCTCTTTCCACATTACCCAACTGAGCTTGTTGGGTTCTATCCCATAATCCCTGTATAATGTCGGCAGTCTGCGCTGCCCAATCCTTAGTGGCCCACTGCATTGCTTTTTCCACTGCTGTAGCCACTCTTTCTTCCATAAGTCTATTCTGCCTCAACTCAGTTTCCTCTTCCACATTCTGTTCTGGGTTTTCATCATTCCGCCTTTGTTGGTTCCTTTGGTTCTGTGTCACCGGCCTTCCCCTTTTAGGTCGGCTAGATTTGCCAACTTCGTGTTGGCTTGGAACCTCTATCTCAGCCTCTTTTCCTTTATTTTTCCTTACTCCTGCTCTTGTTTCCACCATTGTTTTAATCTGAGTATATAACAGACACTTTTCATTTTCAATTATTATTAGATCATTATATACACATTTCATTAGTAATCATCATAAAATCATTGTATACGCATTTCAGTTTCATTCAATATTAAATCATTGCATATGCATCTCATCATCACCTGGTCACAATTATTTTATTCAATTATCACATATCACACCATTCAGCTCATGTTCATTCATTCATACACATCTAGAACATTAGAAGTTCAACATATCATCATATTCATTCCCATACACCATATTCACAGTTAATACATAAAAAGCAAGTCACACTTATGTACATATTCAGTATGGCATACCCTTTTCACACTTGCATACATATCAGTTAGCGATAGCAACCAAAGAGTCATCCAACCATAATTATACTTACACCACATGATCATCACCACACTTATATATACAAAACTATTTAAAGAAAATCAGAGCAAATAAGTTCATCGTCCTCCTGGACCTCTCCCTCGACGTCTACGTCTACGTGGAACTTTTGAGGGTGCCTCTGTGATAGTGCTAGTGTCGGACCATGCCTGAACCTCATCTTCACTATCATCATCATCATCCTCATCCTCGTCATCCTCTACAAACTCCACTATTTCTTCCTCGACTTCCTCCTCTACTTCATCCTCTTCCTCCTCCTCTTCTTCTTCCTCAAATGGTTCGAGGAATTCCATCGGGTCATCATCATCATTGACCTCAGCCAATCGAACAATTTCCCTTGTATTCTCCATTATATATAACATAACCTCATCAGGTTTTAGGGCCAACAGGTACCTCGATGACTCCCTCGGCACGACGCCTTTTTATATAAAGAGCCATATCCACTTCTCGTTGATGGAGTCTCTCCCACGATGCTCCATAACGAAACTGGACACACCCATCAACAAACCTGTACCATGGACCAGCATCGGGAGGTACAGGTGCCTGTGTCTTATCCCAGAAGTTTTGTAGGTCTTGTGGATCTACTCTGCCAATTGGGACAGGGGGATCTCGGGGAATGCCAAGGTAGGTGCCCGGTAACACTCGTGCCCTAGGTTTATAACTGGAGGGCTCTCCTAGGTCCTGTGCATGTTGACTCGAGGAGTCATAGTAACTTCCCTTAGTGTGATCTTGTGTGCGTATTGGTGAAAATCCAGGGGGGACTAATGGAAACGACGCATCATTGGACTGTGATTCCCACCATCTATTCATATTTTCTTCTCTTCTCTGTCTCCTATCCTCTTCCTCTCTTTCCCTTCGCAACTCCTCCGCACTCATCATTCTCTTTCCTCTATCCGCCATCTGTATAGACATATCAATCAAATTGCATTGTAACAACAATTCATCATCATATGGCATGCATTTCATCATATTATGAGCAGACTTAATCTTCACATGAACAAGTCTATTTCATCATCTAACATGCATTTCATCATGTTATAATCATGCATGAGCATCATTTAATCACATCTAATTCATTACATAATCATGGTTATGTTAGAAACAATGTTTAAAACAAAACAAAATTGACCAAAGCTTAAGTTTTGATGATTAACAAAGGCTAATTTGAGTATATTAAAGAGTACTAATGAGTTTGCTCAATGATTAAGGAACTGAAATAGCCAAGTCGATCCCCAAGTCGACTTGGACTTCGACTTAGGGTGAAGTCGATCCCAAAGTCGACTCCACTATCGACTTGACTTTGAACCTCAAAGGGAAATCAGAAATGGAAGAGTAGTAGGTGAAGTCGCAGGCTAAGTCGACTCCACTTGCGACTTGGGAAGCCAAGTCGCACACGAAGTCGACCTCACTATCGACTTCAGTCGAGAAAAACTGTCCAAACCTGATTTTGGGGCACAAAGCTGCCCAAGTCGCAGGACAAGTCGACTCCAGGTGCGACTTGGGTGAAGTCGCAGACAAGGTCGACTCCATCCTCGACTTGAGAAGTTCAGACTTCAAAATGCAATTCCAAGCCCATTCCAAGAACCTACTTGAACTTTATCAAGATCCAAATCAAGAAGCAAAGACTATTCTCAAAGATAACTTGAGTTTCACTCAAGTTCAAAGTAAGAATACATGTTCAAGATCAAATCAAGTCTATCAAGTCCTAAAAGATCAAATGACTCCAAAGCAAAGCAAGGTACATGAATCTGTTCTACAAGAATCAAACTCTCCAAAGATTCATGAGGTTTAAGCCTATCCAAGATAAACCAAAAACAAGGACTTCAAGATTAACAAGATCTACAAGTATGAGGAATCATCCAGAATGAAAATGATTCAAAGGAAGAAATCCAAGCATGATAGAAGCAGATCAAATGAAGATCAAAGCATTTTTAGCAAAGGCCGAGCAAGTCGCAACCCAAGTCGACTCCAGGATCGACTTGAGTTGAAGTCTGAGGCCAAGTCGACCCAAGACTCAGACTTGGGAATCTGAAGAACTGGAGTCGCACACGAGGTCGACTCCAGGTGCGACTTGGAAGCCAAGTCGCAGGCCAAGTCGACTCCATCTTCGACTTAGAAAATAACGTTCGAATTTTTGAACGTTGGAGATCATTTATTACGCGCCAACCACCTCTACAACGTTCAAATCTTCCTCACTCTATAAAAGGACACTCAAATGAACGTGAACAGAAATACAAGACACTCATATACACATCACAAAGTCCAAAGAGAGAAAAGAAGTGCAAGAAAGTGTTTCCATTTTCTTTTCTCCATTTTTGAGTGGTCCATATACATTCAAAGGAAGAAAGAGCTTCAAGTTGCAAGCTGCTTCATCGATACTCATCCAAGCTGCTTCTAATTTCTTCCTCGACCTCAACCTGCCTACACATCTCTGTAAAGTGTAGTTTTTCTTATTTCAAAGTCTTGTTGTATTAACCTTGATTTAGCTTGGGTAGCTAAGATCAAGCGTATGCAAAGTAGTGTGATTGGAGTGTGACTCATCACCTACTTGTGCAGTGTGTTGTTTATGCCCCCTAGTGCTAGAATCTAGAAGAGAGCATAGGCTCTAAGTTGTATATGCCCCCTAGAGCTTGAATCTAGAAGAGAGCAGAGACTCTAAGTGTATTCGAGGAATACATAGTGGAACCCAAGTCACAACGGAGTGTGAGCTTGGAAGAGTGGAGTAGGGAAGGTTTGCCCGAACCACTATAAATCTTGTCTTCTGCTTCCTTTTACTGCTTTATCTTAATTGCTCTCTATTTGCTTTCAAAAGGGGATTAATCGTTCAAGGGGTTAAGATTTTTAATTTACCAAAGAATTTTTTAAAGAACCCAATTCACCCCTCCCCTCTTGGGTTTAGCCATCAACTCGGGACCAACAGGTTAATCATGTATATTCGTGTGTAATCATGCATATCTCTTCATATTCTACCAATTTCCTATACTTAGAAATTTTCCTCGCCTATTTACCAATCCATGCTCTGATACCAAGCTCTGTGGCGCCCCAAACTCGAGCGTCACATCCTGAGCTTTACCTCAGGATCGTATTGATTGGTAAACGTGATCAGGATTGTTGCCCTGTCACATGGCGGGTTTTATTGGATATTTTATCCCATTAATTATCATATAGATATATAAAAAGTCAAGTTCTCATAATTTCATTCTCATACATTTCTAAGTCATTTCACCCCATTCATTATATACATGGCATGTTGATCAAACAACATTTCAAGAAGTGCCTAAATCAGATGTCGCTGCATGTATAAATCACAGTCATCCATATAAAACATTCGAGTAGTTTACATCTATTCATCATAAAACACTGCATATATTTTTACAACCATTTCACATAAATTTCATAACATGAGTTTTTCCATGGATTCCTTAAGCCGGTGCTAGCTCCTTTGCCATGTCCTGTCCTTCACCTGTCTTTGGGTTTGGAAAACAAAATCGTGATTTGAAACTCAATAAGCAAGCTATTTGCTTTTTACAGGAAAATCGTTTCAGGCAACATTTTGCATTTAAATCAAGTTGGAAAGCAACTTATACCTTGTCTAAAGGTATATCTTGAAAACATGAATCCTGTACCCATCACGGGTCTCATATGCATAATGCCATATGAAAATATGAACATGAATACCATATCTCCCTTAGGATGAAAGCTAGCCAGGCGACCATCCGTCACGTTTACTCCCATTTCAGAGAGGGCGCCGCCAGCCTTAGGCCTGTTTCAAGCGACTTGGTCACACCAAGGGGGGACAATCGGTTCGCTTACACCCTTCAAGTGGACCTCATAACCCGTGCACATGAACTTTTACATAAATTCATCTTTAACATGCTAGCATGATTTTTCACTCATAAACATCAACCACATCATTTTTCCATAGCATTTATCAAAGAAAGATTTCATAAAATATCATTTCAACATCATTTTGCTATGGGATGGCCATCCTTAAAGACATTAGAAATAATTTCCATAGTTTCATCAAACAATTTAAAGCACAAATTTCATTTATGGAAACAATTTAGAAAAGCAAAAATCCTTTAGAAAATTTGCTTGCTTACCTGACTTCCTTAGCTTTCCGTCACCACTTTTTCCTTGCCTTTGCCTACATGAGAATGATATGATTTCTCATACATTTTATTTTCTCATATTTCATTTTGTTTTCCAACCCATTCCATATACATCGATCATATATTTGACTTCATAAGTCATCATACACGTATATAGCTTATTTTGCACATATTAGCACATTTCATACACATTCAGCTACCATACAATGTAATATATACACATAACCCTAAAATTAGGGTATTCATTTCAATATCATAAAATTCATTCCATAAACATCATACATAGCTTCATTAAGCTTACTTTGCCATTTTTTTCCATTTTTCCACAATACACCCATCGATGCCTGCTTAAGCGCATATTATTGCCTTAGGCTTCTTTAAACAATTTCAAAATTTGAAATAAATCATCGCACCTTCAAAAAAGATGTTTAATCATGGAATTCATTTCATTTTCATGCATTTTTGCATAAAATCATTTTTCATAAATCATTCATCACCTATTTATTTTCATCCCTTCAAATAAGCTCATTTAGCACGTAAACATAATGCTTTTCATAAAATTTTCTAACCCAGAAATTTAATCCATTTTTAGCGGTTTAATTACCCTTAATTATTACTGCATTCAAGGTATTTTTATGAGATTTAAATCCATTCAACCTAGGTTTCCAAAACAGCAAGTTTGGAACCCGTTTTTCACCCGTTATACGTGTCTTTTGACACATAACCCTATGCAGTCATATAATTCCGAATTTCCAGCAATTAAATCCATTTTCATAATCCATATTTAGGTATTAAACACATATATCACATCTATGCTTTATCATTTCTTAAAACAGCAAGTTACCCGCACGTTTTGAGCCCCGTTTCACGTCAGTTTGACGTTCTTTCATAAAAATCATAAAAATCAATTTTAGGTTTTATTTTTCCGAAATATTTTGGGCATACATAATACCTTAAACCTAGGGTATTTTACCCTACATAACATGCTTAAAACATACAATTTCATTTACATAGCATTTTTAACATAGAAACTACAAAATTAGGTCAAAATCAACGCTTTACATTCCATAGCTTCAAAAATTCATCACTTAAGCATAAACCAACATATATTTGGCATGAATACATGATTCATAGCTTAATCAAATCATCATATCAAAACAGAAACTTGTCTTGGAGATTTAGGGTTTATCAACTTGGATTTTCCACTTAATACACATGCAAAATCTCATTTTCATCAGCTTAAGCTTAAAAATTCGTACATAGAACTTAATATTCATTCCGTATTCATGAGAAAGCATATTAACACACCACTTTACATATTCTTTCATCATCCTTTTCATTTCCAAGTTTCGAGTTTAAGAACTCAAGTTAAACAACTTAAACAAATCACATACTTACTTGGTTTTGAGCCAACTCAAACCCTAATCCTTTGAGATGATTTTTCCTTCAAATTTCCTTCCTTTTTCCCTTGGTTTCCTTCCTTTTCTTGCAGGAAAATTTGGACGTGAGCTGCTGGGTTGGCTTTGACGTTTTCAGCACTTAGGAATTTTTCCAAAAATCCCTCTCATTTCAACGTGCATGGGCTATATATGTTGCTGGATTTTTTTTCCAGCTGTGGGGCCCACTTGGTGCTGCAATTCCACACTCCTTAAATGCACCCTTATCTACCATATGAGCTGGGTAATTCCAGCCAAGTAAAATTGCATTTTACCATTTACAAAAATCAAAAACTGCTCCATAAATCCAAGCCGTCCATGTGTTCCAACTTGCACGTCCAGCTGCTGCCCATTTTCCATTTTTTTATTCCAAAACGTGGGTAATTTATACCTATAATTACCCTTTAATTTATGTATTAATTTGGTATTAAATAAATTTAACAAAACTGCAGCAATTTAACCCATAAAATCACATTTTCCATCACCACAAGTTGTCCACGTTTTCAGCTGTGTATACTTGCCTTTTTCTATTTTTTTATTGCTTAAATTCAACATTATTGCTTGCACAAATCATGTACTTGCATCCCTGCAACATATATGCATGCTTTTAATAGTATAAAATAAATAATATGCATAGAACAGCCCCTTGGACGTCCTATGTTGCCACCTTAGCTATGCTCATATAGCTTCATCATTTGATGCATTAATTGGATGGATAATTCTCACATTTATTCATTTCACTTATTTACATAAAATCCACAAGGAATGGCCTGCAATTTTCCACCTCAAATTCCATTCCCATCATGCATTATCACTTGGTACTCTAGCATTAATGGCATGTTACTTTAGTGGAGCATAAGTCAACCATGCTCACCTTTTTCAATGCAGGCATTTTTTCAAAATTTCATGCTTAATCCAAGCCATTCAAAATAAATATCTCACCATTTCATTCAACCATTTCAAATTTCATCTCAATCCGAGTTTCTAGCTCCCATTATAGCCGTTTGAAGTTAACAATTGAAATTAAAGTATGATTAAAAATTCATAATTCTCATTTCATCAAGGATTTTCATAATCCATTTATTCCATAATTCCAAGCCCAATATTACTAATTTTCATTTCAAATTTCACTTGAATCCGCCTTTTAGGCGTTGAGTTATGAATTTTCAAATATTTTCCATCAAACTTGTCAATTGCCAAAATAATTATCATAATCCATTTTAAATAATGGAAAATGATTTTTCATGATATATTTGCACATTTAAATCACAAATAATTTATTCTAAACCCATTGTCTCCTTTAGGCTCAAAATGTTTAATCACATCCTTATTGTTAACCCATGACCCTAATTGCAATAATTAGCAAAAATCATATAATGCCTTCATAATTCCATAATTCACAAATAAACATCATATACATGTTCGATGCATACATATGGGTCCTATATGGGTTAGGGTTTCACAAATTTCCTCCATATAAAATAGAAAATTAGCAAAAGCCAGAAAAGGCTAATATGCTTTTGGATATAGATGTCTAATTACGCAGAAAAAGCGTAATGGAATATTTGAAGGACAACAGGTTTCGGGACAAAACCTATTGTAAGGGAGGGAGGATTATGAAACCCCAATCTTAGACACGAGTATAAAACCCTAGGGTTGTAAACCCTAAGTAATATATTAATGAAATATATATTCATGAGTATGAAAACATGTGTATTAGGGGTTAAAGAAATGCAATTGTGGGATTAAACCACGTGAATAGTAACCGAGGTGATTGAGAGTTAATCACGTAGATTAACCTAATCACAAAATGACAAAAAGGGATATTTAATCACTACAAGACGAAATAGCAATACTTTTTAATATTTTATGAAATTTCAGATTTTAGTGAAAAAATAAAGAAAATTTCATAACTTGCATTGGTTGATTTTTGTGGATTGGTCGGCCGATTGGAGGTTGGATTGTGTGATTGGTTTTGTGGATGTTGGCTTGGTGATTGTTTGTGGACTGTTTTGTGTGCATTTGTGGGGTTGACTTGTGTGGTTTGTGTTGGATTTTTGCTCGCGAGGATTATTTGAGACTATTTATTAGAGACATGGCTTCCTTATCAACTGCCAAGAGAAAGAAAATTCAGGAGCCGGTGGAATTTGATACCAACAAGTTCGTGTCCGCTCAGGCATTCAAGCGGTACATGGACTCTCTTCAGAAGCAGCACCTAATTTTGGAGAGGGGAATCAAGATCGACACATTCGCGGACGCTACTCTTGCCAACCTGAATGCCCGGGGATGGTAAAAATTCTTGGTGCAGCCTCAACCTGCCATCACACTGGTAGTCAAAGAGTTTTATGCAAATGTGGTGGAGCATGAGCAGGGGCGGATTAAGGACAGAGAAAAGATCGTTCCATTTCATGCTGAAGCGATCAAATCCTACTACGGGTTGTGTTCCTTCGAGCACCCGGATAAGTACAAGGCCTTCCTGCAGGGAGAGGACAGAGACGCCGACTCCATTATGAGTTATTTCTGCGAGAGGCCACAGGTATGGAAGTCGACGGGCAGGAAGCTCACCTCGTTCAATGCAGTGATATGCTTTACCATGGGAGGATGATATTTCATTTCATCTTAGCCCGGATGATGTCGTCGACTCACGTTAGCGAGGTGACGATGGACAGGGCGCTGCTGCTTCATGCCATATATAGCAGCATGTCGATCAACATGGGCAGGCTAATCTACAACCAGATTTGTGCCTGTGCAACAGCACCCGGGGCAGCTACTACTTCTTATCACTTATTACCGAGCTCTGCAAGCGGGCGGGAATAAGATGGGAGCCGACAGAGGAGGTCCTGAACTGCCAAGCGATCATAGATGACCTCTCCTACCGCACCCAGCCATGAGTTCGCACCGCCACGACGCGCCCCAGAGCAGTTCCACCAGCGGGACCCTCCTCGCAGCCGCTATCCACGGGCGAGCGACTGTCCAACATGGAGAACTTTGTAGCGGCCCAAGCCAGGTACATGCGTCAATTCGACAGGACGATAGAGGCCTATCTACGCCGGATTGAGGAAGACCGCCAGATTGACACCTCGACACTTCCACCCTTCCCATCGACGCCCCCAGAGTTCCGAGCCTGCTTCGGGCAGCCATCCTAGCCCTAATGTAGCGATAGCGAGGACGAGGACGCCATCGAGTCTGATTCTTGAGGGAGTCCCGGTCCTTCCATTTTTTTTAATTTATTTTTGCTTTCGATTGTATTTTCTTTATTAGATCTTCCTAGGTCATCATGCATTGAGGACAATGCATCTCTCAAGTTTGGGGGGTGTATAATTCTCAACCATAGGTTAGTTTTTCATGTTTTGCATATTATGTCAATTCAAGCTAATGAAAGTTATCTTTGTTTAATCCATCTTATTGAAAATGTGCAAGGTTGTGAATAATGTTGACTTGAAATTGAATTCATGAAAAATGGGCAATTCGGATTAAGGACCAGGTATAAAAGCAAGTTGTAATTGACATGTGAAAGAATTAAAAGTATTTCATAATACATTGTTCTAATTCAATTATATGTCAATCTTCCAAACTGATATGATAAGAACTGAATTAAATAAATGTTGACCAAGTACTTTAAGGGAATTAATGGGTTCAGAAATTGTAATATTTCACAAAAATTACACAGGCATGTTTAGTACCCCTAACAAGGCATCAAAATAATAAAAAGGGGGTGATTGACCTAAGTTAAGTAACCGGGACTTGGCATCAACAAATGGCAAGGTTCGCGTAAAAAAACAAAGGAAAATTACAGTAATAACGCTTTAAAACCAAAATTCTCCCCATATACCCTGAAATATGGTGAGGGGAGCCAAAAAAAATAAACCTCCAAATATCCTGAAATATGGTGAGGAGAATTTTGCAATAAGTTTGGTGGGGAAAGAATGTGCAATTGGGCAAAAATTGAATCCAGTGAATGATTACCATTTTCTTTGACCAGTTAATTCAGCTTAAACCTTGGTGCGCCTGTTTTCATTGATTTTCTAACCAGTTTTCTGATCAAGTGGAAGATTAGCATGTTGAATTATGACCATGTACTAGAAAATTTTGTCACCCACATGTAACTTGGTTTGAGAATGAACATGCAGGTCCTGTTTTGTGTAATGAATGATTTTTCAAGTTTAGATTATTCTTGACCTTGCTGAACAGATAAATGGATTGATCGAAGCATAATGGGAAGGAGGTTGAGTTAACGGGTTCCTTCATTCATTCATTCATTTATTCATTCATTCATTCATTGTGTTTGCATGTGTTGCTCGAGGACATAGAATTGTCCTCATGAACACAGAATTTCATGATAATGTTTTAGGACATATAAATGTCCTTAAGAAAAAGGTGTTCAAGATATTTACTGAAATGATTTTTAAGGAAGTCTTGCCTTAAAAGATAAAATGCTTGCTTACTGAGTTGTCACTCACATTTTGTTTTCCAAAGCTTAGACAGGTACTGGGAGACTCAAGCGGTCGAAGACCTAAGAAATGGAGAAAAGGTACGAGATAGTACCATATGGGATAAAAGGATTAACCATGGTGAGTGGAATGATATGAATGGAAGTTTTCAGGTATGTTGATATATATATATATGAACTTGTTTAAAGTTCTGAGTTCTAGGTGAACTAATGATTGATTATATGTATGTATTCAATGGAAATGCCATGATTAGGTCAAGAAGACCTTTAATGTATAAGTACATGTTGAGAAGTTATAAAATGGATATGTACAAGTGTACCATTGCTTATGTTATATATGAAATGATGATGAATGAAGAAAAAAAAAATTTGGACAAGTTCCAATTAAAATCCCGTCGCGTGATCAAGGTAACAATCCTGATTCGCATTTACCAATCGATAAGGTCTTGAGGTAAGGAAGTGACGTTTCGGTTTGGGGCGCCACAGGTTTCCTCTTTGTTAAGGGGAGTTGTTTAATGGATAAGAATATACCGTTAAACCCTGTGTAATCAATAAACAGGTTATGAACTTATCAATTCCAATTTATTTAATGGCATGAGAACATAGCAATTGAATAGGGTGTAATTAGCTTTATATACGTTGGAAGACTTATATAAAGATTATTGAACTTGGACCATTAAATCCATGCACAATCCAATGAAAAATAACCAATGCAATATAATTTAGATTCAAGAATTCTGAGCTATCCATCTGCTGTCCCCAATTGGTAATGATAACTCATAAAAATGTCAGTTATCATGGCCCATTTCAGACTATATTTGTGCGTTAGTCCAAGAGATTAGACATAGTTTGCATCCATTTAGCTTAATTTTCACTTGCGTTGCATTTTAGGAGCATTGTTTAGTTTTTATGCATTTTTAACATTAACTACGCATTTTTAGCCCATTTATTTGGTTTATTCATTTTTTGCAGGAAGGACGGGCATTATGAAGGCATATGGGCGAGTGGAATGCAGAACGAAACCAAGTCACAAGGCGTGTGGATGGTGCCCAGGCGCCACCCTACATGCCCTTGCCAGAACTCCAGCACAATCTAGCAAACAAATAGCTTCCAGTGAGTTGGCGCCTAGGCGCCACTTTATCATCATGCAAAAAAGTCAGAAGGGTTTTGAGGATCACACGACACAATAGCTTCCAAGGAGTTAGCGCCTATGCGCCAGCTTAGGGCGCCCAGGCGCCAATACATGATCACAAGTGTTACAGGAGAGCTATTAAGTCATGAAGCATCCAGGGAGTTGGTGCCTAGGCGCCAAGGCATGAATTCCTAGGGTTTCCAGAAAAGTGTCTAAGTCTCCCAGCACACAGGGAGTTGGCGCCTAGGCGTGTGCTGCGTAATTCGAGATTATAAATAGATCCTAGGGGTTTGCGCACAGAGAAGGATGACTCGGAGAGAGCCCTAAACCGGAATTGACAGCCAGAGAAGGACAAAAACTCGATCTAAACACGGATTGAAGAGAAGATTCAACCCCTTTGGTGGAAACCGCCGGAAAACCAATTTTCTCTTTATCTTTCTATTTTTCTTTCTTTGATTCTCTAAATACTTTCATAATGGATGTAAAGGATTTTATGATCATGTCTTTGAACTAAACTTCCTTTAGATGGATAGTTAGGATGAATTGATATCTAATTATATTGTATTGGTTCTTTGAAATTTAGGAATGAATATTTGATTTTTATATATGATTGTGTATGATTTACCTTTACACATGTGTTTTAATGCTTTTTACAAGATTAGCTACCTTGTAAGATGATTTAATTCCTTGATTTATCCTTGGAAAAGGAAAATCTTTGCTAGATCCGTGTGTAGGGCATAGGTTTCCTCTTTGTGAAGGGGAGTTGTTTAACAGATAGGAATATACCATTAAACCCTATGTAGTCACTAAATAGGTTATGAACTTATCAATTTCACTTTATTTAATGACATGAGAATATAGCAATTGAATAGGCTGTAATTAGCTTTATATAGTGTTGGAAGACATATATAAAGATTATTGAACTTGGGCTAGTAAATCCATACACAATCAAATGAAAAAGAACCAATGCAATATAATTTAGATTCAAGGATTCCGAGCTATCCATCTGCCATCCCTGATTGTTAAACCCGTTTCTAGTATTACAGCGATTCTGTGGACTCTACTTTGATTTCTTATTACATTTGTTAGCTTTAGTTTAAATTTAAAAAACTCATAATTTTCTACCCACCGAAAGAAATTAAACTAATTAATAATTCCAGTTAAACAATTCCTCGTGGGAACGATACTCTACTCACTCTTTATTACTTGTTTCGGCACGTATACTTGCGTTAAAAGCGAGTATTTTAATAGACATATATGCAGCTCGTCAGTAAACCCGTTTCTAGTATTCCAGCGATTCCGTGGACTCTATTCTGATTTCTTATTGCGTTTGTTAGCTTTAGTTTTTAAATTCAAAAACTCAGAATTTTCTACCCATCGAAAGCAATTAAACTAATTAATAATTCCAGTTAGACAATTCCTCATGAGAACGATACTCTACTACTCTTTATTACTTGATTCGGCACGTATACTTGCATTAAAAGTGAGAATTTTAATAGACATATACGCAGCTTGTCAATATCTCAAAAAGGGGCTAGCAAATGATATAATTTTGGCTTAGAAAGACCGGAAACAAATCTGGAATAAACAGATTCGAGCTCAAAAAAAACTCTCGAGAACAACTTGCCGAGATAAGGTTGCAATCAACTGGGTTCAAAAATGCTAGAGATTTCACTGGACAGGAGTGCTCGGTGAATGCTAAAATGATATCAAAAACAGCTGAGCAACAGAGAAGTATCCTGCGAATGATGGAGAAATCATTGGAAAGGGAATTGGATCTTGAAAGGAGGCTTGCAGAGTCCAAACATAGGGAAGAAGAGTTGCATGTTAAAGCAAATAATGCAATGTGAGAGGTATCCAACATGGAAGAAATTAAGGATCTAATCTCAGAGAAATTCCTTGAAGAAGAAAATGTCAACACAGTGCTGACGGGTGTTTCAAGAGAAATGGCGAAGGCATATCCTGGAAATGAGGAGGAGAGGATGGGCTCCGAAGAGAAATGGAAATGGCTACTTCAGTTTGGGAGGTTCAAGGAGCGGCTTTTGGCTGATAATCTCTTCTTGGCGCCGAGGCCCATGTCACGAACTTCAAGGCGAAGTTTGGCAAAGGCTACGCAGATGAGGAGGACCATGCATACAGATTCGTCGTCTTCAAGACGAACTTCTGCCGAGCATGACGACGGAAGCTACTTTGCCATGAGCCTCAAGGTGTTCACGTACAAAGAGCTCCAAGCGGCAACGCGCGACTTCTCGGAGAAGCTGGGGCACGAGGGTTTGGCGACGTCTTTCACTGTGCGTTGCCTGATTCGACGCTGGTGGTGGTGAAAGTGGCGCAGAAGGAGATGTTGGCAGCGACGTTTGTGGAGCTGGGCGGTAGCTCGAGGCGAAGAGCATCGCTAATAGGTTCCAATGGCCTCACCTTTGTTGTGAATGGACAGATGCTTGATTTCGTCAGAGCTACTGTAGTGTATCGTTCTGGACAAATGAAGAAGACGATGATGCAAAGAAGCTTTCTTCATATTTGCAATTCATTATTTCACACACTATTGGAGGAAGTTATTATTTTCTAAAATACATATATATATATATATATTAAAAGGCTTCCAAAAATATATATTATTTTATAAAATACATATATATATTCAAGGCCTCCAAAAATATATATTATTTTCTAAAATACATATATATATATTAAAGGCCTCAAAAAATATAAATATTATTTTCTAAAATACATATATATATTCAAGGCTTCCAAAAATATATATGTTATTTTTTTAAAATACGTATATATATTAAAGGCTTCCAAAAATATATATATTATTTTCTAAAATACATATATATATATATATTCAAGGCTTCCAAAATATATATATGTTATTTTTCAAAAATACGTATATGTATTAAAGGTTTCCAAAAAATATATATTATTTTCTAAAATACATATATATATTCAAGGCTTCCAAAAATATATATGTTATTTTTCAAAAATACGTATATATATTAAATGCTTCCAAAAAAAATATATATTATTTTCTAAAATACATATATATATATATATTCAATGCTTCCGAAAATATTTATGTTATTTTTCTAAAATACGTATATATATTAAAGGCTTCCAAAATATATATATATATTATTTTTCTAAAATACATGTATATTAAAGGCTTCCAAAATATATGTATAAATTATTTTCTAAAATACGTATATATTTTAAAGGCCTTCACAAATATATATATGTATATACACGCATACTTCTTCCCAAGTAAATACTCCCCAGGTGGTGGGTTGAGTTGATACACAAAGCTAAGTAAAAAATTTTTTTTACTTAAACCCGAACCTTGATGTCTGAGTAAGGCTACTATGTCAAACTGCTGCACTGCCGGAACAGAATCGTCAAACCCCCAGGTTTTCATGATTTGAGCAACCAAATCGTGATGGATTTAAATAGATCCTACTATTGCTATACCAAGAGAGTTTTTGTAACACACCTCCTGCGAGCACTTTACCCTTACTTGAGGAATACGCGTGATCCATGGGACCCTGTAAGTGGTACCGACATATGGACATGGAAATTCAAAAAGAAAGGAAAACGCTTTGCATCAAAAAGTTATGAAAACTCTTTTCTTAAGCCATGGTTGGGAATTTATAGATCCATTGCGATATGTATACGTGTAAATTCTACATTGCTCATGCTTCAAAGCTAGGCGAGCAACTTCCACCCGTGCCCCTTTATTTAGGCTCAAATGGGCCCAAAAATCTTCAACAGATTCGAGTGGGCCCAAAAACCTCCCAAAAGGCTTATTTGGGCCCAAAATCCTCTAGCAGGCCCAGGTGGGCCCAAAACCCTTCAGCAGGCCCAATTGGGCCCAAAATCCTTCGGTAACCTTATTTGAGCCTAAAACTTTCTAGGGTGGCTTAAAACATCTTAGTTTGGCCCAAAATTCTACCAACAAGCCCAATTGAGCCCAAAACTTGCTAGTAAACTCATCTGAACCCAAAACTTCTCAATGAGCTTACTTGGGCTTAATATTCCATATTTGGGCCCATAACCTCGGTTGGCCCACCTGGACTTAAAAATAACTTCACTTGGGCCCACCTTGACCCACTTGAACTAGGGGTGCAAGTCGGTCCGGGTACCCACGGGTCGACCCGATGGGTACCCTAAATAGGGTCGGTTCGGTTTCGGTTTTTCTACCCACCGGGTAGGTTCGGTTCCGGTTTTGAAATACCCGTATCAATTTGGGTAGGGTCCGTTCCAGGTGTCGGGTACCCAGAACCGACCCGGATTGCATATAATATATATATATCTTATATTCTGCCCTAAGTTCCCTGACCCTAATCCCGTTTCCAAAATCCCAATGAGTCACGAAACCAGAAAGGCGAAAACCCCTCGCCGCAGCCTCACCGGTCGCTACGACGCTGCCTCGCATTTAGTCAGCGTCGGCGACGGCGATCTGGATCCCTACTACCTCCTGCAGTCCTGCTGCCCGCTGGCTTCGACAGTTCAACCTCCCTGCCCGCCTCCTGCTGCGGTGCTGCCCTCTGCTCTTCCTCCAAGTTAGCATCTGCAACTTCGATCCATCGGACACAGGCCTCTATATTCCCGCTCTCTCCCGCGCTCCAGCCTTAAGAATCCTTTTCGATTTCGTTTCCATCAATCTTTCTTCGGTTCTCTTCGACTGGTGTGATTTCCTCGAAGGAGGTATATACCTGCTTCTCTGAGTTTTTTCCCCTTGCTTCTGTGGTTATTTTCCTTCATTTTTGATGCTAGTTTGGGCCATGATCGTTACATAATTTTTCGTCATCCGAAACCATCAGCTCTGGGTGAAGACGAGAAGCTGAGCATTTGCTGCTGCTGCACTCCATCCGAAAATAGTGATTTAGATCTCAACAGATGACCCTTTGGCTGCGCCACTTCTCCCTTACTTAAGCTGTTAAGCAGCCCGCCTCTAGCAGCAGCAGCTTCGTTCCCCTCCAAACCCATCGCCAGTGTTGAAGTCCATGTTTTTGAGAGGAATGGAGCTATAAAGGAGAGAGGAGGGAGAGAAAAGGAGGCATGGGCGTTGAAGAAGGGGATGTGGGGATGGTGAGGGTGTGCATTTTAAGATGGGGAGGGTTGCCTAGGCCAAGCACAAAAGCGGGTGTAAACCACTAAACCAGAAACGAGGCTAGTTTTCTAGTTTGGATGAGAATGGTAAAATAATTCGGATTTCTGAGGGAGAAAAAGGGAGTAAGAGTAGAAGTGTAGAACCGTTCCAATTACTACATACTCCCTAGTATTATTGTAAAATTGCAATTCCGTCTGTGCAGTTAGTATTGTGGACTTATGTTGCAAGATGGTCATCTCTTGTGGTTCTTATCTGGTTAGCAACTGAAACAGGTTTTTTGCTATTTGATATTGTGTTTGGTTGAAAATTTCTCAATTTAGAAGGTTGTGCAAATGTTTGATGGGCTGTTTGGATGTTAATTTTGTGCCGATTGTGAAATTTCATCAAGTGAAATAGGCTATTTGCATATCAATTTCTATTTGATTATGAAAATTTCTACATATATCAATGTCTCCAACTTGATATGTTTTTTTAGTTATTCAAGTTTACAGATTGTGTGTTGTATACAAGTCTTGTTAACATTTCTGTTTCATTGAAAAATTCTTTTCATAATATAGTATTTCTGTATTTGGTGCCAATTTGGATGCATGACGTTTTTAGGAACCGATTTGGAACCGAACCGGAACCGACCCGCACTTGAAAAAATTGGATAGGGTAGGCTCCGGACCGACCCGGTCTAAAATAGGGTAGGGTAGACGTTTTTAAAAAATGGGTAAGGGTAGGTTCAACCCCTACCCGGGGGTACCCGGACCGACTTGCACCCCTAACTTGAACCCATTTGAACCAAAGAGCTCACTTGGGCCCAAGTCGCTGAGTCAAGCCCAGATAGGCCCAAACTCTTTTCAACTAGCCCACTTGGGCCCAAACCTCTTTAGTTGGTCCAAGTTGACCCAAATTTATTTTTAAATTTTGGTTAAATCCATTTCTTGGTAAAACCACTCAATTCCTCAATCCAAAGACTGAATGCGGGACAAGCTGACTTATTAAGTTGAAAATGGGAGACGTTAGTCAGCTGTGAAAATCCAGAAGCTGAGAGCGTACTTAGCTTGCTATGTAGGGTTACTAGTGTAGCCGACGGGCCTCTCACTATTCCCAACCGAGTCATCGCTGGTCGACGGGCTAAGCGTAAACTCACATTTGAGTCATGGCGGGTGGCGTCATGTACCACCATTCGAGTCACGGCGCGGGGCGAAGTGTACTCATTTATCTTCGTATTTATGTGAGACACGATTTTTCGTGCATTTGTAAAGTTGTAGAAAAATATTCTATGCATTTCATTATCATTTCAATAAAATAATCATTTTTTAAGACTATTGTATTCAGCTCTTTTAATCAAGAATTTTCTCGTTGGAGATGTAAAATTAGAATGTGGAATACAATGCAAAATATTTCTGTTATATACTTTTCAGACTCGGTTAAAGAATTAAATGCTTTAGGATTTTGCTGGGGAATTAATTAAACATTTATTTTCCAACCAATCGAAGAGGAAAATTTTTTGAGGCCGGAACAGTTAGAAAATTTAATAGGCAAAATCGTCTTTTCAATAAAGTAGATAATAGTTGTATTGATAGCATTGGAATTAGAACAAAAGTTAAAGGTACGAGGGGAAGCTTATGCAAACATGCCCCTTAAATGCAATGCTCTAGCACAATGGTCGACTATGTAAAAGGTAATATGCTCGGCTATGTAAATCCAAGGGCGTCCTAATTTTAAAAATGTTTGATGTATCCATTCTTCTACAGACAACGCATCATATGCATAACACTTCAAAGACACATTTGAAGTTGAACTCTTCAAAAGAGAACCAAATCAGACAATTTAAACATATAGATAGAAACTCTTAGGAGGAATTTCGTCAAACATATCGTATTCAGCCCCTAAATATATTCCACAATGAATCGCAGCCCATTTACAAAACCAATCTCGGTAATTTTTTTCACAAAACACCCATCACTATCCAACTTAATATTCGCCGCCATTTACAAAACCAATATCGGTAATTATTTTTCCAAAGCACACATCACCATTCACCTTCTTAATACTCACCACCTATCTTGTATATCTTCTCCCACATGCTTTTGATGACTGGAACCGTCAACAGTCTCAACTGTTTGTGTTGGAAAAATCTTATTGATTAAAACTATAATCACATTAGGATCCTTCATGCTAAATTACTAAGAAATAAATCATAAGCAGAAGCGTATCTGAACTTATATGAGCAATTGATCTTGAATTTGATGGTTTGTGAGTTTTCTAAGTTAATACCTTAGGATTTATGGAGAAGGTGACTCATCTTTTTCAATGATAGGATGTTAAAAAAGAAATCCTAAAAGTGCATAACCTGAGGACCAAAACCATTTATACAGGGAGTCTATTTTTCTTATTTCTAATTTAGTCCATCGTAAAAATAGATATTAGAAATTAGGCAATAAGGTTTCTGTGCATAGGAGACTCATACTTTATTAGATGATTTAAGCCTATAAAACTTTATATTATCACTTTATAATTTTGGGCTGCTATTTATGATAGCGTATATATAATTATTATATACGTAAATCTAAAAATCCAACAATCTCCCACTTGGACTACATATATTATATATATATAACTTTATGAGCTTAAATCCTTCTGTTACTATGACCAAAATCATCTCCGAATAATCTCATCCATTAGTTATACTAACATAAAATCAAAGTGGCCTTCGTCACATTCATCGTAATTATACCTATCAATGGTCGCATATATCAAATATAACTAAATGACATAGATCAAGTATGGATGCCTAGCATGAAATTACATATAATGTGATCTAACATGTTTATTTCCAGCTGGTCTGATTTATTTGATGAGATCAAACCAAAACTAAAATACTGAATAACTAATACCGAATACTTTATTTCTGTAGAAAATATTCATAACCATAGTAAAGTGTCCAAACTAAAAAAAACAAATACAAACTCTCACTTAACTTGTATATCATTAAATGATACAACACCCGTATGCGCAATGCGCTCATGAAAGACATTGGAGTGTTGCCCTTAGTAAGCAGATCCGCAACCTTAGAGTTTGTCGCAATATACTTTATAAACACTTTATCTTTGTGAATCCTTTTCCTTAATAACCAGGAACATCATTGAATTCCTGTTGTTGTTGGAATATAAGACTACTAATTTATTGTCACAAAATAACTTAAATGGTCTTTCTATGGTATTCATATTTCGCAGCTCTATGTCAAAATTTTGTAGTCGTATTCCATAATCGGATGCTTCATAATATGCTATAAAACTTTGTTGTCATAGTTTAAAAACTATGAGTGTTTGCTTAGCACTCTTTGCTGATATAGCTGTAACGCCCCGAACCGAGACGTCACTTCCTTACCTCAAGATCCTATCTATTGGTAAATGTGAATCAGGATTGTTGCCCTGATCATGCGGCAGGTTCTTAATTAGAATACGCCCAAATTTTTTTCGTTTTCATCTATCATCATTCATAACTTTATATTGCAATCATCACACATTGAGACATTTCACTTGTAATAAGATTCATCATTTCATTCATAGCATCCTTTCATGCCTGTCATTATTCACTCAATCATTGTACACATCATACTTGCATACATTTAGTCATTGACTCACATGAAACTTATAATTCTAACTAAGTTCATATACGCATAAATATGGAACTTAGAATTCTAACTAAGTTCATATACACAATTAGCTTACCTTAGCATATTCATGCTTTTCCATTCCTCATAGCCTTCAAGGCTATCATCACGTACCTTCCTCCACGTCTTAGGTCCGCAAACTTCTGAGTATCCTCGGTACCTGTCTAAGGGCAAGGAAAACAAAACGTGAGTGACAACTCAGTAAGCAAGCATTTTATCTTTAGGGAAAGACTTCCTTGAAAATCTTTTTCATAAACATCTCGAATACCTTTTCCCTGAGGACATTCATATGTCCTAAAATATTATTGTGAAATCCTTTGTTCATGCGGACAATTCCATATCCTTGAATGTTTTCATAAAGCATTCATTCTTAAAATCATTTACAAGCCACGTGTGGGCTTGTTAAGGCAAAACATACACGTTTTACCTTTGATGATGAAATCCCTTTAATTCTTATATGAACATTTTTAATGTTCATAGACATTACATGAAATCATCGTTTGCTAGTGGACATCTCATGTCTCAAAACATCATTAACATAAACCATCATAAAATCCTTTAGCCAAGAGACATTTTATGTCTCAAAACATCATTAACATAAGTCATCATAAAATCCTTTAGCCAAGAGACATTTTATGTCTCAAAACATCATTAACATAAGCTATCATGAAATCTTTTTCATAATCCCCGTCTTGGGGCTTGTTTATAGCAAACAAGGCAAACAAAATACGTAAACCATTTTCATAAATGCATTTGCATAAACACATTTCCCTTAATTCCTGTTATTTACACTTTTGTGTAAAACACCTTTTCTTTAAGAGTAACTTATGCATATTAGCTCATAAGAATCCAATTTAGGATAACTTGTTGTATAAATGCTTTTATGACCCAATCTTTGGGCTTTTGAAAAGCCAAACGTATGCAAATGCATTTCTCCCCATCCAGTAGTGACACTTAGCAAGTGATCATGCTACCTTTTGGAAGAGAATCCTTAACAACACGCTAGCCCAGCGGCTGTTTATATATTCTGCTTCCATCTCAGGGAGGGTGCCGCTGGCACTCCTGCCATCCCTTAGTGACTTGGCCTTTTGTAGAGTGGGCCCTGGTCATCCCAACCGTGCTCTACAACTTGCCTATTACTTGTACTGGTGCACCATACGTTATTATGACCGACCGCAGTCCGTTTGATTTAAAGAACCACAGACCGCAGCCCCATGTCCTTTTAAATCGGGATCACAGACCACAGCCTGCATCATATGCACAAAAATCTTAGACCAAAGTCTATATTTAACAATTATTTTCAAAAATACATCACAGATCGCTGTCCGTGTCAACTTGCAAGCGAGCGCACCCACTTTAACAAGTTGTTATTTGAAATCTAGTTTTAGGATGACCTTCCTTAAGTTCCTTTAGAAACGTTTTGAGTAAAATATTTTGATAAACATAAACGATACATCTTAAAATCCTTTTAATAAAAGAATTTCAAATCCTTTGGATTTCCATAAATAAATCATATTTTTCTCTAATATTTGCATGGTTTCCATTTCAAGACCTTTTGTTTACAAAAGTTATGCAATTATGCTATCCCCTTGTCCATAACCTAAAAATTTAATAATTGTCCACATATCAATCATTTTTACATAAAGGGAAATTGCACAGTCTTTTGCATGCTATTAAGCAACCTGAATCAAACCATTTTATGAAATCGATCATAGGAAGTTGGTCATCTATAAATCCCTTTTTAACACATCCGTATAAACATTTTTAACATAGATTTCCTTTTCTAAAGGAAATCAAAACGTTTCGAACATCATTTCAATACATATGGACTATGTCTAAAATATCATTTATTATTTAATTATCTTGACCTAGCAAAACAAATCTTTTTCATCATTGTTTATCACGAGTTATTGTAGAAATAACTCAAAACTCATTTACAAACAATATTTTGTGAAAAAGGGTAAAATTCCCTTTTTCTTATAAAATGTTGTTGAACAATATCATATAGAACTTGCTTGCTTAAAAACAAATTCTTAAAACTATCGGTATCAAACATGAAATCCTTAGAAACATTAGCATGGAGAACTTGCTTACTCATAAGCAAAATTTCTCAATTCCATTAACATGAAGCATTCCCATCCTTGGCAACACTTAGGATAAATTATTTATCTTAAAAATGTCGCTTGCTTCCCATGAATCAAACCTTAAGACTTTTTATTAAAGTCATCATTTTTTCAAAACTTATGGCTTTGTATTAAAGCCGTCATATTCAAAACTTGAGCTTGCCCATTCATTAAAACATAAACATAGACATTTCAAACACAAACATAAACATTTCAATCATATCAATCCCATAGAAAGAAAATGACATTTTAGAAAGTTCGCTTGCTTACCTGAGATTGCCATAATCACTTTCCTTCCATTCTTTTCCTTGCCTACATGAGAATAATATGATTTTTCATATATTTATTTTTCTTGCATTCCATTTAGTTTTTTAACCCATTTTATTCACATATATCATTTATTCAACTTCTCAAGTCACTATGCATACATTTAACATATACGTGCACATTTTTACACATTCCATCGGCTAATCACATAACATATATAACCCCATAATTAGGGTATCTATTCAACCATACAAAATCCATCCATTAACTATCATACATAGGTTCATTAACCTTCATTTACCATTTTTCACTCCTTTTACAAACTTCATACATCGGTGCTCGTTTTAAGCACACGTTACGCCTTAAGCTTCATTACATAGTCCCAAAATTGGGAATTAACATCATATAATTCAAAACAGTTATGTAATCATGAAATTTATCACATTTTCATGCATTTTTGCACAAAACCATATTCTATATGTCATTCATCACTTATGCAAGTCTATTGCTTCACGTATGCCCATTTAGCAACATATACATGAGATGCTTCATAAAATTTTCTAAGGCAGAGGTTTAATACATATTTCAGTGGGTTAATTACCCTTAATTAACACTGCATTTAGGGTATTTTTATGGGGTTTAAATCCACTTTCCATAGGTTTCCAAAATAACTAATTTGGAACCCATTTTTCATCCGTTTAACGTGTCTTTTGACACATAACCTTAGGCAATTATATAAATCAGAAATTTCAGAAAATCCCACTTTTATTAATCCATATTTAAGTATTTAACACATATATAAATTATGGATTATTTCTACATAGGCTTCATATTTCTATTTGATTTTTCCTCAAACTATCCACATATGCTGAAATCAGGCGTACTGAAATATCAAAATCTTGAATTAATATCAAATCAAGTATTTTTTATCTGAAATTTCTAAAATACCTTAATAACTACATTAATTAACCAAAATAAATATTTCCAGAATAAAAAATTAAGCATTTATATTTATTTTGTCATTTTTACCTTGCTGGACAGCAGCATCCATTTTCAGTCAGCCTTAATCACGTAAATTATTGGATATATTTATACCCATAAAAACCTAATTTTTAATTTTTTCTTGTAATCTTAGATATGTATTATATATTCTTGAAAATTTTAAACCTTAAATTCCTTGAATAAAAATTACTAAAAATACTTTTCTACAGCTGATCCTGTCACCCTTTTTACCCTGTTTGGGTTAATATTCTCGGATTTTTAATTTACAACTGGCTTATACTTTTAAGTTGAAAATTTGGTCGTTCCTTAATAACCCCCTAAGTATTCTTCCCAAAACTTTTCATTCTAAAATTCATTCATTTACTATTCCGTCCATAATTTAATTTATAACATCATATATCATTTGAAACTTCACTTTTCATCATCTAGATCATGGAATTTCATACATGCAAGCTAATACCCATTCCATATTCATTCAAAAGCATGTTGAATCATCACTTTAAAGCATGTTTAAACATCCATTTCATTTTTGAATTTTGGAGTTCAAGAACTCAAGATAAACCAATCAAAATAACACATCTACTTACTTGGATTAATGCTCTCCAAACCCTAATCACTTGGAAGAGTTTTTTACCAATTTTTAAAAATCCAGAAAATCAGCTCATCTCAACCTTTCACCTGCCCCTCCTATTCACGTCCAGCTGCTGCCCAATTTTCCAGCAATATTTCCATTTTTTAAAAATCCCAAATTGTGGGTAATTTATACACCTAATTATTCCTTAATTCATATATTAATTTGGTGTTAAAAAAATTAATAAAAATTATTGCAGCAGCATCAAATATGGGACGTCCACATGTGTAAACAAGCTGTCCATTTTTTCCACCTTTCATGGAAGCTGCAAATCACGAATTTTCTTGGATTTTTTTCACATAATTAAATGCTTATTTATACATTCCAACATGTCATCTATTCATGTGCATTATTTATAAAATAAAAATTCACAAAAATCCAAACAACAACTGCTTGGAACGTCCATGCATTGCCACCTTGCCTAGCTCTCTTTGAGCTCACCTCTAGCTCATTAATGTTGGAAATATATGGAAAACTAGCTAAATCCATGTTTTGATTATTAACAAATCAATTTGAGTAAGTCTTGGCTACTAACACATTTGTGAAAAGTGTTCAAGGGATATACATCTGAAGAAAATAGAGCATGGAAGGCCAAGTCGTTCCCCAAGTCGACTCCAACATCGACTTCAAAGAGCCAAAACCGTCCAGAGTTGAAACGGGAGGAAGTGCAGGTGAAGTCGCAGGCCAAGTCGACTCCACTTGCGACTTGGGAAGCCAAGTCGCAAACGAAGTCGACCTCACCATCGACCTCAGACGAGAAATTCACTCCAGAGTCGAATTCGGGACAGCAAAATGCCGAAGTCGCAAACGAAGTCGACTCCAGTTGCGACTTGGGCGAAGTCGCAGACGAAGTCGACCCCAAGTTCGACTTGACGTTCTCAAAGCTCAAAGATGCAGTTTCAAGCTCATTCCAAACATCAACTTGGGATTTCTCAAATCCAAAGCAAGGGTACAAGCTAATTATCAACCCAAGTTTCTCAAGTCCAAGGAAGAAGCTTCAAGCATGTTCCAAGATCAATATGAATCAAAAGCAAGCAAGGAGCATGAATCTACCATGCAAGACACAAGTTCTTCAAGATTCATATGTGAAACTATTCCAGAATAAAAATGATCAAAGAAAGAAGCCAAGCAAGCTAAAAAGAAGACAATGATTCAAAAGGAAATCAAGAAACAAAGCATTCCAAGTTTCAAGTTCATGAAGCCAACTGCCGAGGTGAAGTCGCACCCGAAGTCGACTTCACCTGCGACTTGGGTCAAGTCGATACCCAAGTCGACCCAACCTGGAACTTGAAGTCGCTACGGAGAAGCGAAGTCGCACCCGAAGTCGACTCCATCTGCGACTTGGGCGAAGTCGCATCCGAAGTCGACTCCGCATGCGACTTGGGTTGCAAAGGTCGGAATTTATTCGAACGTTGGCGCATTAAATGCGCGCCACCTACCTTCTAACGTTCGGATTCCCTCCAAATTATAAAAGGCATTCATTGTGGACGAGGGAAGTAGCTGAGATTCATTAAGTGAGCATAACTCCTATCTACAAGAGCTTTAAAGAGATCAAGCCATTCAAGGAGGAAGAACTTTGCTTCAAGACTGCAAGAGCTTTTTTCAGATTCTTCAAAGCTTACTACAAGTTCTTCTCTGCGCCAAATTGTCTCTACACATCTGTAAAGTGTAGATTTCTTGTGTTATTTCGTTTGGTTGTGTTGTACTTAATTTAGCTTGGGTAGCTAAGATTAAGTGTATGCAAAGTAGTGTGTGATTGGAGTGAGACTCATCACCTACTTGTGCAGTGTGTTGTTTAAGCCCCCTAGAGCTGGAATCTAGAAGAGAACAGTGGCTCTAATTGTATTGGAAGAATACAATAGTGGAACCCAAGTCACAAGGAGTGTGAGCTTGGAGAGTGGAGTAGGGAGGTTGCCCGAACCACTATAAAAATTCTTGTCTGCTTGATTTTATTTCTGCTCTCTACGTTACATTGCTTTCCATTTTGTTTCTTCATTCAAGGGGATTGAACTTACAAGGGGTTAAGTTTTTAAGTTACCAAAGAAATTTTTAAGAACCCAATTCACCCCTCCCCTCTTGGGTTTTGCCATCAACTTGGGACCAACAAGTGGTATCAGAGCAGGTCTTTGAGTTGAATCAAAGAGATTCAATCACATGGCATCCCAATCTACTTCCGTTCCTGCTTTTGCTGAGGGCCAATCATTTACTAGGCCACCATTGTTTGATGGGAGCAATTTCGGCTATTGGAAGCTTTGAATGAAACAACTCATCATGGCTACCGACATGGATTCTTGTATTGCAATCCAAGATGGTGTAACATTGCCTATAGATGAAAGAGCTTCCAAATGGACCGAAGAGGAAGTAAGAATCGTCAAGAGCAATGCTAAGGCTATGAACTCTTTATTTTGTGCTCTTACGGCTTCTGAATATGATAGAGTATCATCTTGTCTAACCGCTAAAGAAATATGGGATACTCTAACATCCATTTATGAAGGAACCTCTCAAGTCCAAGGGACTAGGAGAAATATTCTGATAGGAGAGTTGGAAAGCTTTAGAATGCTAGAAACAGAAAATATTTCTGAAATGTTTGCTAGATTTTCTAAGATTACTAACGCTTTGAAAGGTCTTGGAAAGGCTATATCTGAATCTGAACAGGTAATGAAGATACTAAGAGCTCTACCGGATTCATGGACTCCAAAGATTACAGCAATAGAAGAAGCAAAAGATCTAAACACCTTAAAGCTAGAAGATCTCATTAGTTCATTAATGTCACATGAGCTAATCAAGAAAAGGAATGAGGATCAACACAAAGGCAAAAGAGCAATTGCCTTGAAAGCCACACAAGACACAGACGACACCTCATCCTCTCAAAACGACGACGAGATTGCTCTACTCACAAAACGTTTCAGAAAATTTGTGAGGAAAGGTGGAAATTTCAGAAACTTCAAAGATAGAAATTCTAAAGAGAAAAAGAAAGAACCAACCAAATGCTATAGATGCGGGGGCGTAGGACATATGCAAGCTCAATGTCCTACACCGGAAGAGAGGCCAAAGGAGAATCATGAAAGGAAGGAAGGACATGAAGGCAGAAAATACCAAAGGCCTAAGGGAAGAGGCATGTATGTCAATGAAGAGACTTCATCAACAAGCAGCTCTTCAACCGACGACAACGATGCAGCAAACCGCGCAAGAATATGCTGCATGGCACGGATCGAACAAGAAGAAGACTTGTTATGCCTAAACACAACTGAAGTTTTGGAAGAACAATCCACCTCAACAAAATGCACAAGCAATGAAGAGGTAACTTCCAAACCTTGCTATTCTCAATCAAGTTATTCTTCTTTTCATGAATGCCTCAAATGTGCTGAATTAGAAGAACTACAACTTGCATATGATTCATTATATGAGGAAATCAAAAAGCTAGGAAACAAGTTGACATTGAAGAGACAACAATGTAACTTCGTTATTATTGAAAATGGAAAACTAGCTGAAAAATCAATAAAACTGAAAGAAAAAAATGAATCATTGTTGAAAGAGGTAGAGAAACTGAAAAAGGAGAACAAATCATTAAATGAATCATTAGAAAAGTTCTCTAATCAAGGAAAAAGTGTAAAAATGTTTTTGAACATGACCTCTCAAACAAATAAAAGAGGTCTTGGATACTATACATTTGAGCAAAAAGAAAGTGGCAAATCAAATGTGTCAATACTTGGAAATTATCAAACCAAAACTGCATCAATACACAAGCCAAAACGGAAAAATGTCATGTGGACTAGAAGGCCAACATTTGAACCATCATATACTTGGAGGCCTACTCCAAGATTACCTATGGCTTATAATTTCTGCAACAAAATGGGTCATAAAGCCTACAAGTGTAACTTTAAAAAATTATATGACCATGGTGCAAAACTAGTTTGGGTTCTAAGGAACACAAGATTTGGGCTTTCTAAGTTAGAACTACAAAGATTGAATCATTTTACTAACCCAATTGGACCCATAAAATGGGTACCAAAGAGATAAGATTTATTTGTTTATTTTTCAGATTTGTTTCAAGGCAAAGGCAAACAATGTATGGTTCATGGACAGCGGTTGTTCAAGGCATATGACCGGAGAAAGAAGTCTATTTCACAAACTTAAGCCTTGCAACGACAGAACTGTTGCCTTTGGCAATAACGAAAAAGGTAAAATTAAAGGTAAAGGAAACATTTACAGTATTTCAAATGCATGCATGGAGGATGTTGTATTTGTTGAAGGACTCAAGCACAATCTAATGAGCATTAGTCAATTATGTGACAAAGGATATAAGGTTGTGTTTGAATCATCTATATGTAATGTATTTGATGGAGAACATATCATGTTTAGTGGCAAAAGACATGGAAATGTATATTTGATTTCACTTGATGAATTAGATGGTCAATGTCTAATGGCCATTGATAATGATCCATGGGTTTGGCATAAAAGGCTTGGACATATAAACATGAGAAATATAAAGACCCTATGGAAAAAGAGTTTGGTAGAAGGCTTTCCAAAGTTGAAATATGACAAAGACAAAATCTGCAAGGCATGTCCATTATCTAAACAACCTAAAATGTCTTTCTCTACCAAAAAGGAAATTTCCACCACTAGGCCACTTGAATTGCTACACATGGATCTATATGGGCCATCCGATATCTTAACCATTGGTGGAAAGAAATATGTATTTGTGATTGTTGATGATTTTTCAAGATTCACATGGGTAATTCTCTTAGCTAGTAAAGATGAAGCCTTCTCTATGTTTTCAACTTTTGTAAATTTGGTGCAAAATGAAAAACAAAGTACTATTATGACTATAAGAAGTGACCATGGTGGTGAATTTGAAAATAAATGATTCATAGAATTATGCAATGAAAAAGAAATTCATCACACATTTTCTGCACCAAGAACTCCACAACAAAATGGAGTAGTTGAAAGGAAAAACAGAACCATACAAGAGATGGCTAGAACAATGCTAAATGAGAGCAAACTATCCAAGAAATTTTGGGGTGAAGCTGTAAGTACAGCTTGTCATGTTTTGAATCGAGTTACCATTAGAGCAATCTTGAAAAAGACCCCATATGAGCTATGGAAAGGAAGAAAACCAAATATATCTTATTTTCATGCTTTTGGATGCACATGCTATGTTTTGAACAATGGAAAAACCAACTTGGGAAAACGAGATGCTAAAAGTGATGAGGCAATATTCCTTGGTTACTCATCAAATAGCAAAGCATATAGAGTATTCAATAAACGAAACCAAGTTGTAGAAGAATCCATACATGTTGTTTTTGATGAAACTAACCCATGCTTTAAAAGAAAGGATGATTTAAGTGATGCAGATGAAATAGCAAATGACCTTGAAAGGCTGCATGTAGAAAAGCAAGAAGAATCCTTGGAGGAGAGGGTAAGTGAAGGTAATAATTCCTACAAACCTCCAACTGGGTTGAAATACAAACATGCTCATCCAATTGAACAAATTATAAGGAATGTATATGAAGGTGTAAAAACTAGAAGATCAAAACAAAATGTTTGTGGACAATACGCCTTTGTATCCAAAATTGAACCTTCTAACATTGATCAAGCTCTTGATGATGAAAACTGGATTATAGCTATGCAAGAAGAGCTAAACCAATTTGAAAGAAACCAAGTTTGGCATCTTGTTCCTAGACCAAATGATTGTATTGTTATTGGCACCAAGTGGGTCTTTAGGAACAAATTAGATGAAAGTGGACTTGTAGTGAGAAACAAAGCTAGACTTGTGGCAAAAGGATACTCACAAAAAGAAGGAATCGACTTTGAGGAATCCTATGCCCCGGTTGCTAGATTAGAGGCAATTCGCATCTTACTAGCTTTTGCATCTCACATGAACTTTAAATTGTTTCAAATGGATGTTAAAAGTGCATTTCTGAATGGTTATATAAATGAAGAGGTGTATGTAGAACAACCACCTGGATTTGAAGAAAAAGATCAATCTAAATTTGTATACAAGTTAACCAAAGCACTATATGGATTAAAACAAGCTCCAAGAGCTTGGTATGATAGACTAAGCAAATTTCTGATTGATCGTGATTTTCAAAAAGGAAAGGTAGACACCACTTTGTTTATCAAGTACAATGGAAAGGATATATTAATCATTCAAATTTATGTTGATGATATCATTTTTAGTGCTACTAATGAAACTCTTTGTCAAGAATTTTCTGAGCTTATGCAGAAAGAATTTGAAATGAGCATGATGGGAGAGCTAAACTTCTTCCTTGGACTGCAAATCAAGCAATTAAATGAAGGAATCTTCATTAACCAGTCCAAGCATATCAAGGAAATGCTAAAGAAGTTTGGCATGGAGAATAGCAAAGGAGCAAACACGCCAATGAGCTCTACAATCAAACTTGACAAAGATGAGAAGGGCAAAGTAGTTGATTTGAATTTGTATAGAAGCATGATAGGTTCTTTATTGTATTTAACTGCTTCTAGACCTGATATATTGTTTAGTGTGTGTATGTGTTCTAGATTTCAATCATGCCCAAAAGAATCCCACTTGGTAGCTGTGAAAAGAATTTTCAGATACCTAGTAGACACTACCAATTTAGGACTTTGGTATCCAAAGGGCTCTAATTTTGATCTAATCGGCTACTCGGATGCGGATTTTTCCGGTTACAAAGTAGATAGAAAAAGCACTAGTGGAACATGTCAATTTCTTGGGAATATGTTGGTTTCATGGTTTTCAAGAAAACAAACTAGTGTTGCTCTATCTACGGCGGAAGCCGAATACATTGCCGCCGGGAGCTGTTGTGCCCAATTACTTTGGATGAAACAGCAACTTAGGGACTATGGCATGGATTTTAAAGATATACCCATTAAATGTGATAATACTAGTGCCATATGTTTAACTAAAAATCCAGTCTTGCATTCTAGGACTAAACATATAGACCTTAGACACCATTTCATTAGAGAGCATGTAGAAAATCATGATATATGTCTAGTATATGTAAGAACTGAGGATCAAATTGTAGATATATTCACAAAACCCCTAGCAAAAGAAGCATTTTATAAGATTAGAAATGACATGGGAATGATTGAGTTAGGCTAGCATAAACTCAGGGGGAGCACCTGTTTAGGAGGAGCAAACCCACCTATCTCTTTCTTGACCCTCTAACTTTCTGATATATTGACAAAAAGGGGGAGAAGAGTAGGATTTGAGTCCAAAGGAGAGAAGGGATTTGAGTCCAAAGGGGAGAAGAGTAGGAAGACTCAAATCGGTAATCATTTGGAAGAAATTGAAAGGTATACACTCAAATCGGTTTTGTCAATCATCAAAAAGGGGGAGATTGTTGGAAATATGTGGAAAACTAGCTAAATCCATGTTTTGATGATTAACAAATCAATTTGAGTAAGTCTTGGCTACTAACACATTTGTGAAAAGTGTTCAAGGGATATACATCTGAAGAAAATAGAGCATGGAAGGCCAAGTCGTTCCCCAAGTCGACTCCAACATCGACTTCAAAGAGCCAAAACCGTCCAGAGTTGAAACGGGAGGAAGTGCAGGTGAAGTCGCAGGCCAAGTCGACTCCACTTGCGACTTGGGAAGCCAAGTCGCAAACGAAGTCGACCTCACCATCGACCTCAGACGAGAAATTCACTCCAGAGTCGAATTCGGGACAGCAAAATGCCGAAGTCGCAAACGAAGTCGACTCCAGTTGCGACTTGGGCGAAGTCGCAGACGAAGTCGACCCCAAGTTCGACTTGACGTTCTCAAAGCTCAAAGATGCAGTTTCAAGCTCATTCCAAACATCAACTTGGGATTTCTCAAATCCAAAGCAAGGGTACAAGCTAATTATCAACCCAAGTTTCTCAAGTCCAAGGAAGAAGCTTCAAGCATGTTCCAAGATCAATATGAATCAAAAGCAAGCAAGGAGCATGAATCTACCATGCAAGACACAAGTTCTTCAAGATTCATATGTGAAACTATTCCAGAATAAAAATGATCAAAGAAAGAAGCCAAGCAAGCTAAAAAGAAGACAATGATTCAAAAGGAAATCAAGAAACAAAGCATTCCAAGTTTCAAGTTCATGAAGCCAACTGCCGAGGTGAAGTCGCACCCGAAGTCGACTTCACCTGCGACTTGGGTCAAGTCGATACCCAAGTCGACCCAACCTGGAACTTGAAGTCGCTACGGAGAAGCGAAGTCGCACCCGAAGTCGACTCCATCTGCGACTTGGGCGAAGTCGCATCTGAAGTCGACTCCGCATGCGACTTGGGTCGCAACGGTCGAAATTTATTCGAACGTTGGCGCATTAAATGCGCGCCACCTACCTTCTAACGTTCGGATTCCCTCCAAATTATAAAAGGCATTCATTGTGGACGAGGGAAGTAGCTGAGATTCATTAAGTGAGCATAACTCCTATCTACAAGAGCTTTAAAGAGATCAAGCCATTCAAGGAGGAAGAACTTTGCTTCAAGACTGCAAGAGCTTTATTTCAGATTCTTCAAAGCTTACTACAAGTTCTTCTCTGCGCCAAATTGTCTCTACACATCTGTAAAGTGTAGATTTCTTTTGTTATTTCGTTTGGTTGTGTTGTACTTAATTTAGCTTGGGTAGCTAAGATTAAGTGTATGCAAAGTAGTGTGTGATTGGAGTGAGACTCATCACCTACTTGTGCAGTGTGTTGTTTAAGCCCCCTAGAGCTGGAATCTAGAAGAGAACAGTGGCTCTAATTGTATTGGAAGAATACAATAGTGGAACCCAAGTCACAAGGAGTGTGAGCTTGGAAGAGTGGAGTAGGGAGGTTGCCCGAACCACTATAAAAATTCTTGTCTGCTTGATTTTATTTCTGCTCTCTACATTACATTGCTTTCCATTTTGTTTCTTCATTCAAGGGGATTGAACTTACAAGGGGTTAAGTTTTTAAGTTACCAAAGAAATTTTTAAGAACCCAATTCACCCCTCCCCTCTTGGGTTTTGCCATCAACTCGGGACCAACAATTAATTCCAGCAGCATAATCACAAATTTCCACACATATTTAATCATTAAATAACCTGCATTTCACCTGCATTTGACACCTATTGGGACCATTAAAGATTGCATTCAATTCATGCAACTTTTGCCTTAAATGCATGGTACTCTTGGGTGTAAAAGTCAACTATGTGCACCTTTTTCAATTCAGGTATTTTTCAAACATAATTTGCTTAATCCAAACCTTCCAAAATTTTAATCTCATAATTTCATTCAACCATTTCAAAATTCATCTCAATCCAATTTTCCTAGCTCAAGTTATAGCCGTTGGAAGTTAACGGTTGAAATTGAAATATGATCAACAAATCACTAATCCAATTTCATCAAAGATTTTCATAACCCAATAATTCTATAATATCAAGCCCATCATCATCAACTTCCATTTCAAATTTCACTTGAATCCGCCTTACAGGCGTTGAGTTATGAATTTTCTAGTGTTCTTCCAACATAATTCCACAATTTCCATTTTAATCTTCATTAATTAAATCATGGAAACTAACTAAATATTCAGGCCACATTAGCATGTTTTAATCCTTATTATGCTCCTTTAATCACCTTGACTCATAATGGGCTCCGGCGATTAAATTTTTAATCACCATTCTTAGTGGAACCCTAATTGCAAAATATCATAAAATCCTAAAATCATCCAAAAATTTCATTTAATCATATATAAGTCACACGTACCTGTTCAATGTACACATTGAATCTTATTTAGGTTGGGGTTTCACAATAGCTTTTCCTACAAGTAGATATATATAGCCTGAAATGGATCTAAAACTGTATTTGCATCCGATAAAGTCAAAATCTGAATACCAAATGATCTCTCATATACCTAACTTTCTGTATATGAACATGTAGTGTTTTGTTTTCTAAAGGTGATTTAAAAAATCTGTTTAGCTGCTTCCAAAAGATCAATTTCTGAATTATTTAAATTTCTACCCAATATCCCAACAATGTACGCAAAATCCAAATGCAAACAATCCTAAGTATACAAAACCTGAGCATAAATCAAATTTTCCACCACTAAAGCATATGGAGTCTTTTACATTTTCTTATATTTAAAATCATTCTTAGGGCACTAATTTAGACAAAATTTGTCTCTCTTAGCAATGAGGTATTTTCTAGTTTGCAATCCTGCATGCCAAGTATCTTAAGTACTTTTTTAATATGTCTTTTGTAATAATCCAAGAATACACTGAAAATAGTTTCAATATATTTGAATTCCTAATAAAAAAGATGCATTTTCAAGATTTTTCATTTCAAATTTCTTTGATAGAAATATCTTAATTTTATGTAATAAACTTATATTGATGCTAGCAAGCAATATATCATCGACATATAAAACCAGAAAGATGTGCTTACTCTCATTGAACCTGTGATTACTCCTGCTGAACTTATAGTAAATGCAATCATCAACCAAATTCATTTTAAAATTGAATGATATGACAATTTGACGAAATTTATAATACCATTAATGGAAAGCTTGCTTGAGCTTGTAGATGGAATTTTATTTAAAAATCTGAAACTATATTCTTTGTATTTTCCAACCTATTTTTCTTTTTATTGCACTTTATAAATCATTTTATGTGGCGTCCCAGCCTGAGCGTTACAACCTTACTCCAAGATCTATCGATTGGTAAACGTGATCAGGATAGTTGCTCTGTCACACGGCGGGCTTTATTGGATATTTATCCACTTAAACTTAACTCCTTAGGAGTTTAGATCATTTCATACATCCAAATTTCCATCAAATTCTTTTTTACGTCATTATATCATTTGAGACATACACATGCGATCTCATAAATTCCATACTTAATCATATCATGCTATTTCATACCTTAACATATAACCATAAATTTTTTTCGCCTTCTATGGTCATAAAACCATAGCATAATTCATATACAACATTCAACAACAATTTAATGTCATTCTTTTTACAACCATTCAACCCATAGGTTCATACACAGGTAACTCATAAAAATTCATTCATCATTGAATCTCCGCCTGTGCTCCTTGCCTCCTTCCTTTCACCTGTCTTTGAGTTTGGAAAACAAAACATGAGTCGAAACTCAATAAGCAAGCTATAGGGTTTTAAAGGAATTTATTTTGAAGGCAACACTGTTTAAAAGCATTTCTCTCCATTCGGTAGAAGACACTGTAAGAAAATGAAAGGTGTATCTCAAATTGGTTTTTTCAATCATCAAAAAGAGAGAGATTGTTGGAATTTAAGGCAAATTAAGCACAATTCATGTTTTAATGATTAATAACTCAATTTGAAAAATATTTAAGTACAAATGAGGTTGCTAAGTGTTGCCAAGGTTTATAAAATCAAGATTCGAAAGATAGTAGGTCAAGTCTCAACCCCAAGTTGACTCAACCATCGACTTAGGTTAAGTCGATATCCAATTCGACTCCAGAATCGACTTTAAGTGACATAAAATCGACAGAGCTGAAATTGAGATTTGGAGACAGGTGAAGTCGCAATCGAAGTCGACTTCGCTTGTGACTTAGGTGAAGTTGTAACCCTAAGTCGACTCCATTTGTGACTTGGGTAAGCCTTAGCTGCAGACTTCGAAAAAGTTGCAATCAAAGTCGACTCCATCATGCGACTTAGGCGAAGTCGCATATCAAGTCGACCCAAGTATGTGACTTGGGTGAAGTCAAACTCCAAGTTGACCCAGGCCTGTGACTTAAGTATGAGGCAACCTTATACTGTTTCAAAGACATCTTATTAGAGAATGGAGAACAAAACCATGAAAAAATAAGCATCATGGATCAAGGCCACAAAAAGGATCTTTTCAAAAGACTAGTGTATTGCTCAACTTAGGCATCACAATACACATCAAAGGACATTTAATGAAAATCCAAGAGCTTGAAAAGAGGAGAAAGAAGATAACACACAACATGTAGATCACATGCAAAGTCTTGAAGTTCCAACATGATATATGGTTGGTGAAGTCGCATCCGAAGTCGACTCCACCTGCAACTTGAGTTAAGTCCGAAGACCAAGTCGACCTGAACCTGGAACTTGAGTTGGAAGCTGAAGACCAAAGTCGCTCCCGAAGTCGACTCCGGCCTGAAACTTGGGTGAAGTCGAACCTAAAGTCGACTCCGCTCTGTGACTTCAACGAAGTCGAACGGTCAGAAAAATTAGAATGTTGGTGCATTAAATGCGCGCCACCTACCACCAAATGTTCGAATTTACTTCTCATTATTTAAGGAGCACCAATTGAACATAAATGGAGTGGGAAAACATTGAATAAGCTCACCTTTCTGTCTTTCTTGCATTTAAAGTGATCTATAAGAAGTTTGAAGGAGAACTTGTCATTTAAACTGCTGAAAGCTACATTGCTCCATTAATAATTGCTTTTACAAGTTCTTCTATGTGCACAAAATTGCCTACACAATCTGTAACATGTAGATCTTTGTTATTCATTGTTTATTTGTTTTTCCCACTTGGTTTGGTATAGGAGACCAAAACCAAGTGAAGGCAAAGTATGCGTGATTGGAGTGAAACTCGTGACCTACTTGTGCTGAGATTGTACAAGCTCCCTAGAGCTAGAATATAGAAGAGAGCTGTTACTCTAAGTTGTATTGATAATACAATAGTGGAACCCAAGCCCCAATGGGTGTGTGCTTGGAAGAGTGGAGTAGGAGAGGTTGCCCGAACTACTATATATTGTTGTCTCTTGACGTGGGTTGATTGCTTGTATTTTATACTTTCTACTGCATCATTTCACTCCAACTCTCTGGTCGTTTCATTGAGGGGATTAATTTTATAAAAGAGAAATTTTTGATTAAGCAAAGAATTTTTAAAATACCCAATTCACCCCTCACCTCTTGGGTGTTCCCATAAACTCATGACCAACATAAGTAACTAATTCATAAGGATTAAGAATTAATACATATACCTGAGGATAGGGTATAACGAGAATGAAGAGCAATTGGACGTCCAAAATCATTATGCGCGTAGTGGAATGAATCAATCTAATGAATAATGTTTGTTTGGACATGAACATCGCCATGAGTCAACCGATGGATAGTTTAAAGCAGTCCTTGCATTGTCATTATCTTTGTTAATTCATCCATGTGGTAGTGAAACTGTGAATTTAGATAATGACCACCTAAATGCAGATGCTGACCAAGTTTATTTTCTCATCGATTATCCACAATTGCGAGGTAAGGATCACAAGACATTTTAAATTTCTTCAAAGTCTTCTTCATTGCATTTTTAGCTTTATGCATTGCCCCATAAATGTATCCCATTGTAGGCCTTTCATTACTATCTATCATTCGTAACACACGGACAAGTGGTTCAAATGCTTTCACAACAACTTCACATCTTTCCCAAAAGGAAGAACTTAAAACAAAATTAGAAGCAGTTCTTCCCTTTTGAGAATTTTTCCATTTACAATCTACTCATTCTCTACATGTGAACATTGTCCGTAGTTCATTTATAGAGTTCAACATACTTTGCAATGCTATAAAATTTGTTGCAAACGAGTTATTGCAAGACAAACAATTTCCTTTCCACCAATAAATTTTCTCATCAAGCACAAAATAAAGTCATGATTATAAATAAATGTTGAAATAGAACGAGCTTCATCTATCACCTCTTTCACATCTTCCATCTTTGCAATATCTTTTAACATCAAATCAATACTATGTGTAGCACATGGTGTCCATAAAATGGATGGATATTTATCATTTAGTAAATGACCTGCAATTCGATAGTCAGATGCATTATCAGTCACTACTTGTACAATGTTTCTCGGTCCAACTTCCTCCACAACAGTGGTGAGTAATTCAGAAAGCATTTGACCATTTTTTGAATGTTCGGAAGGATCAATAGACTTTAAAAATATAGTTCCCTTAGGACAATATACTAGAAAATTTATCAAGGTTCTTCCCTTTTGATCTGTCCATCCATTAGCCATTATAAGCAACCAAATTCTTTCCACATTCCCTTAAATGGTTCGATCTAATCCCTTATTTCCTTGACATTCTTTTTAATAAGAAATGTCCTAAATCATGATATATTGGAACTTTAAATCCATATCCAATTGAGCATACATGATCAAACATAGATTGAAAGTGCACAGAATTTGCAGTATTAAATGGAATACATGAAGCATAAAACCACTTTGCAATTTCTGAATGTGCCCTTTCAATTGCATCCTTACCAGCCATAGCACTCTTTATGTAATTGATTGAAAGAGGAAACTAATCAAAATCAATGATTACCATGGCTTTAAATGAGTGGAAAATTTTATGTCACAAATCACCATATGTTGGCTGAAATTGTTTAAGAGCAATGAATTTCAATGATCATGACTGAATCTCTAGTAAACATATGCTTCTGTTATGACAAATATTTGCAAGATTGGACTGTGCAGAAATTAAAGTGTCATAAGTCAAGCCCATAAACACAAGGATCAATGCTAACATAGGGAGTCAAGCCAGGTACAGGGGTAGGGACGAGGGCAGGCGAGAAGCTCCACAAAGCCACAAATGAGAATTGATTAAAGGTGTAGAAATGATAAAAACAAAATTGTCATCGACAATTCGAGCAGCTAGAAATAAAAAATTGCTTGTGGATGCGGATGCGGATGCGGATGCGTTACCTTCCTGAACAACGACTAGAGGGGCCGCTGATGTTGGAGGAAGAAGACAGTGACTGCTCCCTGCTGGTGCTGCCTGCTGGAGGAAAGAAGGAAGACATCTTCCGCGACTGCTCCCCACTCGTGCTGCCTGCTGCGCTCTACCTACTGGAGGGGAAAAAGAAAGATGTCGTCAAGTGCAGCTTCGGCGCCGGGAGAGACAACGACTGTCGGGTGAGTGCGAACGGAAGACCGACGAGAGCGGGCGAGCGCTGCTAGGCGGCGATTGCGTAGAGGCTAGGGCGGCGAGCGCGGGCGAGTAGTAGGGTTTTGCGAAAGGGGAAACGAGAGAGGGTGAGCGGGCGTTGGGAGCAGTGAGTTTGTTTTTGGGTTTTTTTCTAAGTATATATTATGTCCAACCAGGCGAATCCGGTTCGACCGCAGGTTTGCTGGTAGGACGGTTTTATATAAATAAACCGAACCGCATGCAAATGAACCGGAAACTGGACCGGTGCGACCCATCCAGTTCTAATAGCACCGGCAGAAATAAGGGAGAAGAAAATGGCTGGCATACGCATCTGCGCAACATCGTAAAGGACGCTGGCGTACTCGCTAATCATAAAATAACTCAACGAAATGCCAAGGACGCGCTTGGGAATTTCCGGAGCCATCAAGTCAGAGAGGCGAGGCATCAGCTGCAAGCTTACAGGCTACAGCTGCGGAGCATGAAATAACTGCCTGCTCCTGTGAAACGATCGCATTCCTTCGTTGCCTCTTAAAAGAAATAAAAATTCCACCGGCTTCTCCCACCGGCCAACGTTTTCAATTTCTTTTCCCTTCTTCGCCACGCGTCATTCGTCAATCAAAAGAATGTCCGCCGAAGCGGGCAACAACAATCCCGAGGCATCCACGAAGCATGCGGAATCGGGCCCTCCTCCGGCGGATGTCGAAAGCCAATCATCCACGGCAGCGGTGTCGTCAATCCTACAGCGATGGAGGCGAGAAGATGTTGTCTCGAAAGGCAATTTGGTGCTGCGTTCATCCGCCTTTCTATTCTCCTTCATCTCATTCATCGTCATGGCCTCCAACAAGCACGGGGATTGGAAGAATTTCGATAGATACGAAGTATACAGGTTAATAATAATCGATTCCACGATTTGGGTATTGGGAATTTCACTTTCAAATGCTTATTTTTCGTCTCAGGTATTTGTTGGCAATAACTATTCTTTCTTCCCTTTACACGATTGCGCAAGTTTCATGTGAAATCCGACCCATGACAAGCGGCCAAGGTCTTATATCACGGCGTACTCGGGCTTATGTTGATTTCATCGGGGATCAGGTACATACTTGCCTTTTTTTTTTTTTACCTGATGGAAAGGAGGACACCTTTTATCCTTCCGACCTCTGAATATGAGAGGAATCAGAGGTAGAAGGGATGAAGCAGTCACTATATATCATTGCCAAAAAATTATTTATGCAAAGTTTTTCCTGAAGAAAGTTCAGTGGGTTAGCCCACCATACTTGTTCAGACAAAATATTACATGAAACAAAGTTCTATCGTATTTTATACAGGTACGGGAATCCCGATTCAACCAAATTCAGAGACATTCATCGAAGAATTTTAGATTTGTGGCAGGCTTGGGTTGGTTGGATCGTGGCCCTGGACACCTAAATGGTGGATTTGTTTGCCTCCCAACATAGAAATAATGTGCCACGATATACCACTAAAGCGAGATTATAGTTCTGACAATTTGAAGACCAAAAATAAATATTCAAGATAATGTTTGCTGGTTTGCTTTGGGCATTTTTTGCCCTTTCCTATTCCCATCTCATCAAATGCTATGCTCTTGGGCCATCTCCATTACTGGAATGTCAGGATTGCAAATATGAGAACTCATATCATTCGCAAGATGAGTTGTTCATTTGAATTGGATCATTAAACTATGATGACCATGTTGCTAGAAAATAGATCCGGACAAATGCACACTATGCCTGTTTTTTAGAAATTGAGCTTTCATTGAACAACTTTAGATTACACAAGGTGTTTTGTGATAGCACAGTATCCGTCACTGGCACCATCCTGGGGAGGATTTTGGTATAAACAGGGGTGACACGAGGAAACCATAGTAAGTGCTAATTTTGGTTGGGACATGGCCATAGGTAGTGACATTTTGATGTTAAGGTTATTTGACATTTCCATATTAAAGCTGCCCCAAAAGTCGTGAGTTCTTCTTAGGGGACTTTTTACGTTGTTCCATCATTAGGTTTCTAGTGTTGGTGGGGATTTGTAGGTCCCTTTGATGAGAAGGACGTTAGATATTTGGCCATGGCAGACTGATATGTCCACATTGAATAGTTTGACATAAGCTGTGTGTTGAAGAGTGTTCTTCCATAAATAGGGGTGACATGGAGAAACCTTGATGAGTTCTGTTTTAAGGTGAGGACTTGCTTTAGATACAGACCTGGACCATGCAACACAAAGAAGGTAGTGATCAAGTGCATATAATTGCAGTTGCTAAATGGATATAACTCCATTGATACAGACCATGGAATGACTGTTTTTGTATTGGTAACGATTCAAAGCTTTCATCAGTAGGCATAACTATTTTTAGACACCATTAGTTTTGTATGAGCTTCTGACTCACTTAGCAAAGTGCAGCCTTTGTCTCACTTATTCCTCAGTTATCAAAAGTAATAATAATTGAATTCTGTTGCATGGACGTGAATTCTACAGATTTTGGCCTATCTGTTGATATCGGCAGCATCTGCTGCGGTGCCACTGACAAATCGTATGCGGGAAGGAGCAGATAACATTTTCACGGATGCATCAGCAGCATCCATAAGCATGGCTTTCTTCGCATTTGGGGCTCTTTCTTTATCTGCTTTGATGTCCGGGTTCAAGCTCTCTAGACAGACTTACATATAAGTCAGACCGTGTTTGAGTCTTTGATATTTTTTCCTTGTTCTTTTATTGACCTTGTCAATATCTGTGATTGTGGAAACATTCAACATGCTTTCAAGATTGTATGACTTTGTATTTTGTTAATAAACAGGAATGATTCGGTAAAAAAGAAAAAAAAAAAGGCAGGAATGATATTATTTGATTGGTTTATCTGTTAGACTGTTAATATTTCCTTCCAAACTTCTGTAGAAAGTAGACTGTTACTATTTCCTTCCAAACTTCTGTGGAAGGCTAACACTTAATGCCTGCATGATATCACTAGTTGAATAGTTACGGATGTTTATTCTTACTGATCATTATTATTACAAACACATTCACAACAACTGTTGTTCTCTTTCCCCCACATATCCAATAGTATATGAATGGATTCTTGGAATGATTTATTAGTCATTTATATCACTCCAATCTTGCATCAAATCCAAATTTGAGATGTTGAAAATGATGATGCTTAGTCGTGTTTTAATGTTACATATCACCTTAGAAATGGTACTTGGATATGGATTGTACTGCATCATATTATTTCAGGAACACTACACGAGATTATTGTTGGATATATGCGCTTCGAGCTCATAGCAGGCTCACTTGTTGCTAATGAAATATTGGTCCATGTGGGGTCACTCATACAGGATGTGCTTAGCATAAAATAGTATGCGTGTTCTCTATTGAGAAGAGGAAAAGCCTCGTTTGTCATTTTTGTTTGGATGGAAAAATGAAAAAACCATAGCCACCACCACTGCCTTTAGCTGAAACTAGAGAATTATGCCTATTTTCTTAGCAGATTAATCAATTAAAGGCTCCGTTGTTTTTTTGTTAGACTGTTAGTGGCTTCATATGTAAACTGATGTGTTCATAGTGTGGATGTTTGCATTTTCTAATGGAGATCGTATTTTAAGATATCTGGACAATGTACGCGAATCTCATCCTCTTATTTTTTCCTGGGGCGGATATCACTATCAAATGCTCTATTGAGAAAGTAATAGAACCCAAATCCTGTTGTTAATTGGGTTTAGATAATTTATAAAATTTAATTTATCGGTGAAGCTAAATAAAGATAAAATCATTTTATGAAAGATAATTATCAATTTTAAAGGTAAAATAAAAAATTTTAAAATAGAAAATAACGTTAAATACGTAAAAATATAATTAGAATATAATGATCTACACGAAAAACTATTATTAAGTGATAAATAAACACATTTGGTGTAACTCAACGTTATTATATCATATACTGAAATACTCTATGAATTTAGTGCAATAAGAATACAAGGGATTCGTATATTATATATCATATTTTCAATTAACTTATAATTTAATGTAATAAGAATATCTGAGAATATTTAGAACTTACAAAACCAACTAATAGATATTCGCCCACCTAAAAAGCACAGTTTATAAAATATAAATTATATGCAATATAGATCTTGTTGTTTTCATCTTTTCAAGCAAATAAGGAGTAGCATATATCACAGAGTCGTAATGCTCTTAATTTCCGTTACTCAAATCATTCAAAACTTCCAAAGCCTTGAGAGTTGGCGGGTGCGAGGAATATGAAGCCTCTTAGTGCGCAGCTAATTCTCACAAGTGCGCAATATCTATGGTAGTCCTCTAGGGAGGATTACTTCTTTGTCATGCTAGTGAAGTCCCCGAGTTAGTGAGAGATCATGTCCCTCTCACCTACCACATTACAACAACCCTTCAAAGAGGTTTATTTCCATTATTCCAAGAGCAAAGCCTCTAGGAGCTCAGTTGAGGGATAGAAAAGTTTAATAGGAGAAATGTGAACTTTTTTTTTTTTTTATAAACATGATACCATAATAAATATGCATACACATCTACTTAAGATTGATAATTCAACACTATATTGCACCACTCTTATACATACACCTCCATCTCTCATACAAGAGAAACATCTACATTCATCATATCATACCAATAATCGTGATCCAAAAAAGCCATTATGTCCACATAGTAGTTGCATACATGTGTAAGCATAAAGAGGACAACATACCCGAGTTAAATGTATCACAGTCTAATTAAGTAGGTATTTACATCGTTTGTTAACAAAAAATCATGATATGTGAGTCATCAGAAAGGAAATCAAGGCTAAACCTAAAGTCTAGTGAAATGTTGCTCTAAGTTTGGGCTCTACCCCAGCCCAAATTGGTATTCTCTCATCTAAATACGATGACAAAACACATGATTCTGAGCCAACTCAGTCGGTAGATAACGGTGTTAGTGTAAAGTGGAAATCTAATCAAATCTTCAACGTACATGCTATGATAATTAAAATGAATACAATCTAAATATCTATGTGCATGAGGAACTGTAACCATTCTTACATGAATGCTCAAATAGCACGCCCTTAGGGTTTGAATCGTATTCGATTTTTGAGATTGTTTTTAGAATAGTATTGAAATTAGGGGAGCCACGTCCTTGACTTTCATCTTTCTCCGGTTTTTGCCATTTCTGCTCTTTAAGTCAACTCTGGCTGGGGTACGACCCCTTCAAGTAGGATTTCTACTTTGCGTAAAGTAAAGTACTTATAGAGTTCAATTCTTTGAAGAAAGTTTATGCACACCAATTTTCAATAACTTGTAAAGATCTTACAACGTGCTTATGTGGTTGAGTAATTTATACTCTTCATGATTCTAAACTTATAATTTTAAAGTATTTAATTATGCGATACTTTGAATAAATTCACCTAAATAAATTCAACTGTATAATTTTTGAAAGTGTGACTGCATCGATTTCTAGAGTATGTGAATTCACTTTGAGGTGTTCACAAAATTAGGATTGACACAAAAGCATAATGTGTCGTTATGAGAACACTTCATATAATATTGAAATCTAATGTCTATATGTCTAATCTATCAAATGGGATTGATAATTCAAAGTCCTAACTACTGTACATCTTGGTAGATCATGATGTATTTTTAGTGAGTAAAGGTTCAAGTTTACCAGACACCTTTGTTATGTACGAGATTTTCTCACTTAGATGAAATAGTTTTAATTTTGAAAATGGTGAAGAAGGTTAGTTATTTCAAAATATGCATTAACATCATGGTCTTAGGAATAGTTTTTTAATTTGCATTTAAGACTTTTTCGATAACATAGGGCCCTTCTCATTTAGGCTCAAACTTGACAATAGGTTTGTCCCTAACCTTGATCTTTGTTATTAACTTCAATACGAGGTTACCTTTTCTGAATGTTTGTTAATGTACACTTTGATTATATATCTCTACCTTATTCTTGTTTAATAGAGTTCAATTCGTCATGGAGCTTGAGTTCATGTTTCATCCAATGATTCAAATTCATCAAAGCATAATTTTCCTCGTTGCGCCATGGTTAAATCAGAATTAATAGCGACGCTTAGGGATGGTAGTTGACTCAAACCAAGAGAATTTCTTCAACCCTGAATACTAATGAGTAAGGTGTTGCAGTACTGGTAGTTCAATGTATTATCCTGTATGTCCATAATGCCTCAAGCAACCTTTCATGCCAATCATGTTTAATTTTTGTTCGTTGTTCTCTTGAGTATCTAAATTATATTTTTGTTGAATGTCTTCACTTATCTATTTCCTTACAAGTAGCAATAAGAACACTTGCATAATTTTAAACCTTTGAAATAAATTATCCATTTTTCATTATTGAATGGCATAGTACTATATGAGGTAGTCAGATACGGAACACCGTGTTGTTAGATAATTTTGTGTTTAATGAACTCAAACACCTTGTTTACTAACCTTCTTATATCCTTTTGCTTTCGCACATTTGAATAAGTATACTAGAGCCAAAATGTAAAGAAGTTAAAGCACCATAATCAAGCATGGATCCCTTTCTAAGATAATCAAAGGTTTGGGCTAGCCAAGATCATCGAAGTGGGCCCTACAAGAACCATAGTACAAATAGTCAAGAAAAAACTTTAATAAATGGCTAACTAGTTAGCTACGCTACCTACTTATCCCTTATGAATAAGGTGCACCTCCCAATCTAGCACAATTTTCAAGGCTTACTTCCACTTTACCATTTTCCACTCTTATCCCTTTGTTTTAAAAAATAGTCTAAGTTTCCTTGCCTTCTTCTCTTAGTACTCAAGATATAAATAAGAGACTTAGCTCCTTATGGAGGATTTTCATATAGTATGGACGATCTGAAATAAGGAATTAAGTCCTTCCCTTTATACTTTTTTCACTCTTTGATTTTCTTAAGCTATTATGATATCAATTTCTAATTATCATTTATGTCTAGTTGCTATATGACTAGATTTAAGCTGTGATACTAACTAACATGAGTCTTAATATTGGACGACTCAAGTCGTGGTGTTGTCCAACTTAACCTATCAAGTTGCCTGACCAAAGTCATGTTGTTGTTTTCAGTCTTGATGTTATTTATTTTAGTTGTCATGCTGCTGAACTTGAGTTGTGATGCTACTTGACATTTCTCAACCTAGGATGACTTTAGTCCTTTTGTTGACTGACTCTAACCATCATGCTGTTTGACTTGAGTAATCACTTTGTCCAATAAAAATCTTTATATTTTTCAATAAAGTAATCATGTCATTATGTAGCTATATTAGACTTCCCCATATGATTTTTACAATGTGAGAAATTGGATTGTGGTGGTTTTATATGTTAGATCCTCTCCTCACTTTAGCATAGGTTATTATAGCTGCTTCAATTCTAGTACTTTTGCCTTTCCTATTGGAAAATGCGTAATCTATGTGGCTCGCTCATTGGTAGCATAATTAGTGGACATGCATAATCCAATAACAATAAAGTTGTCGAGCATTGAAGTGTTTTGAGAAACTCTCTTACTAAGTTGAGATTACGAACCAGCTAGATTTATCTTAATTTGTGCATATGTAAACCTTATGTGGCTTAAACTTAAAAATCAGGTAGCTTTTTTAGCACAAGTGTTGTTTAATTGGCCTAGTATGGCCCAAGTCTCTTAATTTGGTCCAAGTTGGCCTGAGTCTTTTAAATGGCCTGATTCAACATAAGACTCATTACAAAATCTTTGAGTAAATCCAGTTACCCTGGTAATATTATCCAAAAAATATTTCAAAGATTGTATGCAGAACATGTTATCTTCCGCATTGCCTCTCTATGGATTCGATCCTACTCATTATTATTCTATGCTATCTTTCGTATAATATTAGCTTTAATTTGTTTTGGTTAGTTTAATTAAATCGATGATCATAGTGCTCTTAACGAGAGGTACTTGATTTACATCATCTGCAAAAATCAACTTTGATAGTATATCAGCTTTGGTATTATTATTCATTGGAACATGTATGATTTTAATAGCCTTTAGATCTTTGATGATCTTTAGGGAGAGGGAAAGGTATTGAGTGACTATTTTATCATTTACCACTTATGCACTCATTATTTATTAGGTCACTAAGCCGGGAGTTGGTGTGTATTGCGCACTTTTTGGAATCTCAAGTTTTATAGTTGTTTTTGCCTTCCATATTAGAGAGGGAAAGATGGAAAATATAGAAGATAAATTAATTGGTAAAATCTTGAAGGAATTTACAGAACTTAAATTTTATTTGGTAAATTGAGAAGAGATGGAGGAGAATTTTTATTGATAAAATTTTATTTTAAAATAGACGAATTTTAAAAATTTTGAGTAGAGTCTAAGAGGCAAGTATGAAATATTAAGAAAATAGAAATGAAAGGTTATTTCGGGGCAAAAATATTCATTTGAGGTTCAAATGATGAGGAATTTGTGTTTTATATGAGTTTCTAGTTTAACCTAATGGGAAAGAGAGATTTATGTAAAAGCATAAAGTACATGGAAAAGATGTAAATATCAACCATGAGGTTATTTTAGCAATTATTAAAAGTGACAAGATATTTAAATATTAAGTTGTGCAAGTGATATTAATTCAAAAATTAAATTATGTGAATTATGAAGCTTAATATAAATTTACAATTTCACCGATTGTAAAATGAGGGAGGATATAGTAATTATTAGAATAAATAAATTAAATTAAATTAAAAGTAATGAACATTAATGGAGAGCGTTGGCAGACATGTGTTCGCAAGCAGCAATGCGCTATTTAAAAGAGAACGGAAGCAGAGAGAGATAGAGTAGACACTGTCAGATTAAGATTTACAAGAAAACTTGCGAGATTCTCAGATCCATCTCAGTAAATCTCTTCATAGGTACACCGATTAGGTAAAGTGAAGATTTCTATGCTTTATTGTTGAAGATTTAATGAGAATTTTAAATTTTTATAAATTCATCCACTTATCTCAAACCCTATAGATTCATAAAATAGAAAGCATTAAAAGGATTTATATTGAATAAGGAATTGAAATCTATACTTTAAAGAAAGATCAGAGCTCATTTAGGTAGTTTCTGTAATTGCCGACAATTGCCAGAGAATGGAAGAACGAGTAGACAGAGAGAGAGGAGGAAGAAGAAAACTATTTCAATTTTGACTTTTGAGGAAAATTTTACAAAAAACCCTCTTGAATTTATAATTTTGCAAAAATGTACCTATTTTGAAAAAATTATAAAAGATCCAAAGATTGTTGGAAAATTTACAAAAGATATTTCTAAAAGTGTATTACAAAAATACTCTCTTGATTTTTGGAGGGCTTTCATAAGAAAAGTTTTTAAAAATGCAAAAAGCCCCTACGAATAAGATATTTCACAAAAATGCCTTATACTACCTAGAAGTTCACAGAATAATCTCTAGAAAGATATTATATTTAAAAACTCATAGTCTAGTACTAGGGACATGCCGATAGTAGCCCACACAAGCAACACATAGTGGTCTCTAAACTGCAAAACTATTTTTTATGTAGATTTTGAAACTAATGTCCGATTTTGATGATTTAACTATCGAGTTCTACGTTTTAAAATATTTTGGATATATTGGACAGATTAGAATGATCATTAGAGATTATTGTCACATAACAATGTTGGGCTTATGAAATTTAGAATTTGAAAAAAATGCATATTAAATATTAAACATGAGTACTAGAGTAAATGATTGATTTTAAAAGAATATTATTATCTCAAATTGTGAATGAAATGAAGATTAATAGGATCTCAAGTTGGTGGATTAAGGTAAAGTACGAGATAAGTAGGATTGTTCTTTGAACTGATTTAATTATTATATATTTTCCGGGCATGTATGTTTTGAATGCCGATGATTGATATTTTTGTTTAAATGATTAAATCTGATTGAAAGCTTAATTTGTTATGATGTTGAATTTTGAAACCAGGTTTATAAATTGAGCATGCCGGCAATATATTTTAATGTATGCATGTGTACATTGGATGCTAGCATTATCATAAGCCATGGCTGAAGATTTTGATTGAAAATTATTGTTTGAGATCATCGATAATGATTGGTGACATACTGCCGACTGGGGACTGGGGTTCGATTTATCTATCAATGGCTGTGGGCCATGATAAACTATCTGACCATTGTAATATTGTGATACTATAATTGGAGGCATGGTTATGTTCGACTATTTATTGTGATACTTAAAGTCATGAACGTGTTCGGTTATTTATTTTGGTACTATATTTGGAGTCGTGAATGTGCTCGACTATTTATTGCGATGTTATATTTTCAGCTATAAATGCAACCGACTAGTTGTTGGTATTTGTTGTGAAACCAGTAAGTAGAGACTGGCGGTTGGACGTGAGTGTCTGAGCTGAGCCATGGACATAAGTTTATGGTGGATGTATGGAGATCATGATAAGATATCAAATACACTTCCCTCTCATTTGGCTTGGTGAAGTGTTTGTCGTAGTTAATCCATTTGTGCTTAACACTAATATAAGACAGGACAAGGTATCAAACATCCCTATTAGACTTAACTTATGTGATAAGAGATCATACATATGATACATTATTGGAATGCTTGAACATAAGCATGCATATGGTACTGATTTGAATATGATTTATAAATTTATGCTTTATTGGAAAAATATGTATACTATTTACTTATTTTATTTAGTTTTGGTTTTGGTTCTCCTTACTGAGTTTGTCTGGACTTATTCTATTTTATCGTTTTTCATATGAAAGGCAGATAGCTGGAGACCAACATGGGACTCGTGCACCAGCTTGGTCTAGGACATAATTAATCCAAATTTAGAATGATTTATTTTGAGTTTCAAGAGTGATGTAGGAAGGACATGATGTATATATATTCTATTGATTCAAGCAATTGAATATAACTTAATTTAGATTTGATGAGACATTTGATTAATATTAAGCTACGATATATCTTATTATATTATTATTGATGTTATTGCACTTGTGTGTTCTCCCCATTATCATCAATCTTGTAATATATTAGTAGCGACTGTTGGCTTGGCTAGTAGACTGCTACATTTTTTGCTCCAAGATATGTGGCAAGCTTCAGGCTATTAAGGAAGGCTTCATATTCTACAATATTGTTGGTTATCTAGAAAGAGAATTTTATTACATATTCCACTGCTGGATTCTCAATTGTATGAATTAAGATTCCTACCCCTCCACTAGTTTTGCAAGAAAGAGGCATTAGTACACATAATCCATTTGGAAATTGTTAGTACTAATTTTCTTTAGTTAATTTTGCAAAGAAATAAGCAAAAGCTCATAGTTTTATAGTTGCTTGCCCAATATATTCTATGTTAAATTGTAGTATACACTCTTCAAAATTGTATTTTTAATACATGAAAGCCGATGTGTTAGTTGCACCTTTAATCGTTGAAAATTTGACTGTGACAAAAAGGAGCTTAGAAAGTATTAATTTGGATATCAGCCTAAAAAGTTAGTTGTCCCCGTGGTGAGGAGAATGTTTAGCCTAGAGAAAACATGAGTTTGAGTGTCCATAGAAGAAATATTTTATTTTTATTTTGATTTTTTTCTCCCTTACCAAGTCAAAATTTTGATCTAGAATACTCTGTCAACCAGTTGCAACTTGGCAGCAACAAATACTTTGTATCATGCAAGTCATGCCATGACTACGAGTGAGTAGGGGGCGTAGGTATTTTTAAGGAGTGGCATGAGGAGGTGATACAGAGGTGGTATGAGCTCTTGCATATTGTTAAATTGCAGTTCTAAAGAGGGTCCAATGGAGGAAGTAGATTTTTCGTCCTTCAAGTTTGTTTTTGCAGACTAAAGTAAGTAAAAGATCTGCTTTTGTTCATGGCATAGGGGTTTTATGTTACCACAAGCAAATTTAGCAACTATTGAAACTGGTTGTTCCCATAATGTTTCCATATGCATTGAAACTTTTTTTATTTTTCTTTTATGTTGGAATTTAAGGCAAATTAAGTATAATCCATATTTTGATGATTAGCAACTCAATTTGAGAATTATTTAAGTACTAATGTGGTTGCTAAGTGATGCCAAGGTTTATAAAATCAAACTCCAAAAGATAGCAAGTCAAGTCGCAATGCCAAGTCGACTCAGGCATCAACTTAGGTCAATTCGATATCCAAGTCGACTCCAGGATCGACTTTGAATGCCCAAAAATCAATGGAGTTGAAATTAGGACTCCGAGACAGACGAAGTTACAACCGAAGTTGATTCCGCTTGCGACTTAGGTGAAGTTGCAACCCCAAGTCGACTCCACTTGCGACTTAGGTGAGCCTCGGCTGCATACTTTGAAAATGTTAGAGTTAAGTCGCACATTAAGTCGACTCCATCATGTGACTTAGGTGAAGTCGCATCTCAAGTCGACCCCAGTATGCGACTTGGGTGAAGTTGTACTCCAAGTCGACTCAAGCCTGCGACTAAGTACAAAGCAACTTCATATTACTTCTAAGACTCCTTATTAGAAGATGAAAATCAAAATCAAGAAGCAAATGATAATCATGAATCAAGGCTACTGAAGAAGTTTCTTTTGGGACCAAAGTATTCTACAACCTAAGCATCATGATACATATCAAGAGATATAAAACCAAATGAGGATCCAAGCATTTGAAAAGAGAAGAAAGGAAGGTCATGCACAACAAGCATATCACAAGCAAAGTTTTGAAGTTCTAACAAGACATAAGACTAGTGAAGTCGCATCCGAAGTCGACTCCACTTGCGACTTAGGTCAAGTCTGAGACGAAGTCGACCTGAGATGGAACTTGAGTTGGAAGCTGAAAATCGAAGTCGCATCCGTAGTCGAATCCATACTGCAACTTGGGTGAAGTCGCATCCGAAGTCGACTCCACCCTGTAACTTGAATGGAGTCGCATCCGAAGTCGACTCCAAGTGCGACTTGGCTAACAACAGTCGAAAAAATTCAAAAGTTGGCGCATTAAATGTGCACCACCTACCACCAAATGTTCGAATCTACTTCTCATTATTTAAGGAGCATCAAGTGAACTAGGAGTTGGAAAAACATTGAATAAGCTCATCTTTCACTCTCTCTAGCAATTGAGTGATCTACAAGAAGTTTCAAGAAGAACATTACATTCAAACTGCTGAAAACTGAACTGTTTCATCCACAACTTCTTCTACAAGTTCTTCTACGCACTGAAATCTGCCTACACATCTATAATGTGTAGATCTCTTGTTATTCATTGATTATTTGTTTTTCCCACTTAGTTTGGTATTGGAGACTGAAACAAAGTGAAGACAAAGTAGCGTGTGATTAGAGTGAAACTTGTCACCTACTTGTGCTGAGACTGTATATGCCCCCTAGAGCTAGAATCTAGAAGAGAGCGGATGCTCTAGACTGTATTGATTATACATTAGTTGAACCTAAGACAAAACGACTGTGTGCTTGGAAGAGTGAAGTAGGGAAGGTTGCCCAAACCACTATATATTGTTGTCTCTTTGCGTAGTTTGATTGCTTGTGTTTTATATTCCAACCACACTCTCTTATTCTAACTCGCTGGATGTTTCATCAAGGGAATTAAATTTATAAGGGGCTATGTTTCTAATTACGCAAAGAATTTTTAATAACCCAATTCACCACTCCCCTCTTGGGTATTGCCATAAACTCAGGACCAACAAGTGGTATCAGAGTAGGTCTTTGAGTTTATACCAAAGAGATCTTATTAATGACATTCCAATGAACTTTCACTCCTACATTTGCTGAGGGTCAATCATTCACAAGGCCACCATTATTTGATGGAAGTAACTTCGGTTACTGGAAGTTGAGAATGAAACAACTCATTATGACTACTAAGATTCTTGGATTTCTATCCAAGACGGAGTTACTCTACCAATCAGTGAAAGAGCCTCCTCATGGTCTGAAAAGGAGGTTAGGACCGTAAAAAGTAATGCCAAAGCCATGAACTCCCTCTTCTGTGCTCTTACAGCTGCTGAATATGATAGGTTATCCTCATGTCAAACAACCAAAGAAATATGGGATACACTAACATTAATTTATGATAGAACTTCTCAAGTCCAAGGGACGAGAAGAAATATTTTGATTGGAGAGTTAGAAAGTTTCAAAATGCTGGATAATGAAAATATATCTGAAATGTTTGCTAGATTTTCTAAGATTACTAATGCATTAAAGGGTCTTAGAAAAGCAATATCTGAATCTGAACAGGTCATGAAGATCTTAAGGGCTCTACTTGAGTCGTGGACTCTAAAGATCATGGCTATTGAAGAGGCAAAGGACCTGAATACTCTAAGATTAGGAAATCTTATCAGCTCACTCATGTCACATGAATTGATAAAGAAAAAAAATGAGGAGCAGTACAAAGGAAAAAGGGCAATTGCTTTGAGAGCTGCAATGTCATCCTCTGAAAATAATGATGAAGAAATCGCCCTACTCACCCGAAGGTTCAAAAAATTTATAAGAAAGGGGAAAAACTTTAAAGGATTCAATGAGAGAAATAGAAGGGAGAAAAAGAAGGAGATAACCAAATGCTACAGATATGATAGAGTGGGACATATACAAGCTCAATGCCTATACAAGCTCAATGTCGTACACCAGAAGAGAGTAAGATAAAAGAACGGTAAGAGAAGAAAGACAAAAGTGAAAACAGAAAATTTTAGAAAGCTAAAGGAAGAGGAATGTACGTAAATGAGGAGACGTCTACAATAAGCAGCTCGTCGAATGAAGACAATGAAGCTGCAAACTATGCTAGAATATGTTGCATAGAAAGGATAGAGGAAGAACACAACATAGTCTGCCTCACTGCAATAGAAATCTTAGATGAACAAACCACCTCAACAAATTGTACAAGCAGTGAAGAGGTAACCTCCAAACTAAATCACTCAAATACTAAGTCTATTTACTCTTTTACACATGATTGTCTCAATTGTGCTGAATTAGAGGGACTACAACAAGCATATCATTCATTATATGATGAAATAAAAAAAACTAGGAAATAAATTCACACTAAAGAAAAGACAATGTGATTCAGTTATTATTGTGAATGAAAAGCTAGCTAAAAAGGTCAACCACCTAACAAATGACAATAATACTTTAACTAACGAGGTGGAAAGACTAAAAAAAGAAAATGAGTCTTTAATGAATCATTAGCTAAGTTCTCTAATCCAAGAGAAAGTGTGAAAATATTTTTGAACATAACCACCTAGAACAACAAAAGAATACTCGGATATTCCACATTTGAGAAAGGTGAAAGCAATAAATTAAATGCTCCAAAGCTTGTTAAATACCAAACCAAGCCCGCTTTCCTTAAACCAAGAATGAGTCATGTCATTTGGACAAAAAAGCCAATCTGGGAACCTCCTACTACATGGATTACCACTCTAAGACTTACAGGAGTATGCAATTTCTGCAATAAGATGGACCATAAAATTTATTAATGTAAAATAAAAAAATTATATAACTATGGTGCAAAACTAGTTTGGGTACTAAAAAACATTGGATTTATGCCTTCCAAAGTAGAACAACGTAGACTCCAATGGCTCACTAACCAAAATGGACCCATAAAAAGGGTTCCAAAGAGATAAGCACTATATGATTTTATTTTACAGGTATGTCTTAAAGCAAAGGCCAGCAATATATGGTTCATTGACAGTGGCTGCTTAAGACATATGATGGGAGAAAGAGGATTATCTCACAAAATCAAATATTGTAGTGAAGGGACTATTGCATTTGGAATCAATGAGAAAGGTATAATAAAAGGTAAAGGAAATGTTTATGGTATTTCAAATGCTTGTATTGAGGATGTACTATTTATTGAAGGACTCAAGCATAATTTAACAAGCATTAGTCAACTATGTGACAAAGGCTATAAAGTTGTATTTAAATCTTCTATATATAATATTTTTGATGAGGATCACATAGTTTTTAGCGGCAAAAGACATGAAAATGTATATTTGGTTTCTCTTGATGAACTTGACAGAAAATATCTCATAGCCATTGAGAATGATACATGGATATGACATAAAAGGCTTGAACACATAAATATGTCAAATATTAAGACTTTGTGAAAAAAAAGCCTAGTAGAAGGATTACCAAAACTCGAATATGACAAAGATAAAATCTGTAAAGCATGTTAACTATCCAAGCAGCCTAAAATGCCATTTTCCTCCAAAAAAAAAATTTCAACTACTAGGCCACTTGAACTATTACATATGGATCTGTATGGGTCATCTGACATTTTGACTCTTGGAAGGAAAAAGTATATGTTTGTTATTGTTGATGATTTTTTAAGATTTACACGGATAATATTCTTATCTAGCAAAGATGAAGCATTCTCAATATTTGTTACTTTTTCAAATTTAGTACAAAATAAAAAAATATGATCATATCCATTAGAAGTGATCATGGTGGTGAATTTGAAAACAAACAATTTATAGAATTCTACAATGAGAAAAGAATTCACCATACATTCTCTGCACCAAGGACTCCTCAACAAAACGGAGTAATTGAAAGAAAAAATATGACAATACAGGGGATGACTAAAACTATGCTAAATGAAAGTAAACTATTCAAAAGATTTTGGGGTGAAGCTGTAAGTACAACATGCCATGTGCTAAATCGAATTACCATAAGAACAATCTTGAAAAAGACCCCATATGAATTATGAAAAGGTAGAAAACTAAATATCTCATACTTCTGTGCTTTTGGATGTACTTGCTATGTGCTGAATAACGAAAAAACAAACTTAGGAAAATTAAATGTCAAAATTGATGAAGCAATATTTTTTGGATATTCATCAAATTGCAAAGCATATAGAGTTTTTAGCAAAAGAAATCAAGTTGTAGAAGAATCAATACATGTTGTATTTGATGAATTTAATCCTAATCCCAAAAAGGAGGATGAGCTAAGTGATGCAAATGAAACATCAAAGAATCCTGTAAAGCAACTGAAGGTAATGATTCTTACAGACCCCCAATAGATTTAAAATTCAAAAATGAGTATCCAATTGAACAAGTCACTGACGATATGTATGAAGGAGTAAGAACAAGAAGATCTAGACATAATATTTGTGGAGACTTTGCTTTTGCATCTAAAATAGAACCAAGTTTAATTGATCAAGCTCTTAATGATGAAAATTAGATTTTGGCAATGCAAGAAGAGCTAAATTTATTTGAAAGAAATTAAGTATGACACCTAGTTCCAAAACCCAAGGATTGCACCGTTATTGGTACCAAATGGTTTCAGGAATAAACTAGACGAAAGTGGACTTGTGGTGAAAAACAAAGCCAGACTTGTAGCCAAAGGATATTCCCAAAGGGAAGGAATTGATTTTGAGAAATCATATGCTCCGATGGATAAATTGGAAGTCATACGCATCCTATTAGCTTTTGCTTCTCACATGGATTTTAAATTATTTCAAATGGATGTGAAAAGTGTATTTTTGAATGGATATCTAAATGAGGAAGTATATGTTAAACAACCTCCCGGATTTGAAGAGAAAGATCAATCAAAATTTATTTTTAAATTAACCAAAGCATTGTATGGACTTAAACAAGCTTCAAGAGCTTAGTATGAAAGGTTAAGAAAATTTTTGATTGATCATTATTTTCAAAAAAGAAAAGTTGATACAACACTGTTTATCAAATATAAGGGTAAAAATATATTAATTGTTCAAATTTATGGGATGATATTATATTTGGTGCTACTAATGAAACTTTATGTCAAAAATTTTCTGAGATTATGCAAAGTGAATTCGAAATGAGCATGATGGGCGAGCTAAACTTCTTTCTTGGACTGCAAATTAAGCAACTAGCCGAAGGAATCTTCATAAATCAATCCAAATACATCAAAGAAATGCTAAAGAAGTTTGTAATGCAAAACAGCAAAGGGGAAAACACAACCATGAGTTCAACCATCAAAATCAACAAGGATAAAAATGGTAAATCAATTGAACAAAAGTTGTATAGAAGCATGATAGGATCTTTATTGTATTTGACAACATCTAGACCAGATGTTTTGTTTAGTAATTGTATGTGTTCAAGATTTCAATCATGTCCTAAAAAATCACATTTAATAGCTGTAAAAAGAATTTTTAGGTATTTAATCAATACTACTAATCAAGGTCTATGGTATCCAAAGGGTTCAACATTTGATCTAATCGGCTACTCGAATGCGAATTTTTCCGGTTACAAAGTAGATAGAAAAAATACTATTGGAACATGTCAATTTTTTGGAAACATGATGGTCTCGTGGTTTTCAAGAAAAAAAACTTGTGATACCCAGACCCAAGTAGGTCTATAGATATGACACATATGTTATTTAAATGAATTATGGATGATTTATGGCTTTTATGATTTAATGAATTTTGCAATTAGGGTTTGCAATTAATAATGGTGATTAAGATTAATCGTCAAAGCCCAATGTGAGTCAAGATGACTAAAGGGGCTTAAGGAGGATTAGTATATGCTAATGTGACATGAATAATTTTTTTAATTTCCATGATTTAATTAATGAAGATTAAAGTGGAAATTAAGAATTATGTTGGAAATCATAGAAAATTCATAACTTGACACCTATAAGGTGAAATGAGATGAAATTTGAAAGGTAAGCTCATGAATTTTGGCTCAACCTTATGAGTGAATTGGATTAAGGAAAATGTGATGAAATTAAGGTGATAATTATTTGATTTTAAACTCACACTCTAAGGTTATTTTCAAAGGCTCATAACTTGATGTAGAAACGTCAGTTTGAGATAAAATTTGAAATGATTGAATAAAATTATGAAATCTATGGTATGAATGGATTGGATTAAGATAATTACCATGAATATGCTTAGTTGGAAAAAAGTGTCTAGCATTGATTTTGTGCACCTTAGACTACCATAGCATTTATTATAAAGCAAGTGAGTTAAATGCACAGTTTAATGCCCCATATGAGGTGTTAAAAGGAGGTTCTTTGAGCTAGATCTTTTGGATTAAATCAAGGGCTGAAATCCTTGGAAAGTAAAGGGATTAAATGCATGAGTTGAATGGCTAAGGGAGTAGCCATGGGAGACCACATATGTGGCATGATGTGGTGACGCCCAAGGGGATCTCTACATGGATTTTGTGATTTTTTTTAACCCAAGTCAAAACCTAGCTATGCTAAGGGAGAGAGGGCATGTAAATGCTCATAAATTAAAGGAGACTTGGTGGCCAAGCAAGCCATGGAAGGCAGCCATATGGACGTCTAACCTAAGGGGCTTAAGTAGCTCATTTATGAGCTAAGATTTGGAAACTTATAAATAAGATAAACACCCATTTTACTTGGACATGAATGAGCATGTCATCAAGGGATAAGATACCCCTTAATTACCCTATCTAAGATGTGGCAAAGTGGGCCCCACAAGATGGGAAAAAATACAAAAAAGGGCTTATCCAAGGGGGGGACGTTCACATGCACAAGGGGAGAAAATTCCCAAAATTTTCTAAGTGTTGTGAGCAGCCCTTTGCACGACCCAAACCAGCAAGGAAAAGAGGAGAAAAAGAGGTGAAAAAGAGAAGGAAAAAGGGATGGAAAGAAAGAGATTCAAGCTAGGAAAGTTTGGATTCAAGTTTGATTCGATTCAAGTAAGTATATTTCAAGTTTTGGATGCTTTAATCCTAAGGTTTTCTCTCTCAAATCATGAGCCATGAATATGGTTCATAAAGAACTATTAAAGGATGAGTAATTCTTCCTTGATATGGGTATCAAATGATTTTTGAAATATTTAAATGAGATCAAGAGTTCAAGAGAGTGAAAATGGAAGTTTAAGTTGAATTTTGAGATGAAAGCTAACTTGGAAAATCTCAAAACCCGAATCCAAGTTTCTGTATGATTAAATCATGATGATTTAGATGTAATTCATGTTCTTTTGAATTACATATAATGATTTAAGCATTGGTTGATGATTTTAGCAAATATGAAACCCTAAGTATCAAGAAAGACCCGATTTTTTCATTTTTCGGGTTAAACATGATACATGGAAGTGCTTAAATTATTTATGGATGAATTTATGGGTAAAACACTCCAAATTAAGGACCCTTTGTATGGCTTAAGTGGGCTAGATGATTTTGCCCTAAATCTGATTTTTTAGGGTATGTATATGGGACGTCCAAATGGGGGCCAAAATGGGTGCTTTCCATATGATTTTCACTGCTATTTGTAAACAAATGATTTATGGATGTTATGGAGGGTAAATTACCCTAGGATTAAGGTACTTTAAGTGTCCAAAAGGGCTAGGAAATATATGCTCTAAATCTAATTTTTAAGGATATAAGTATGGAGACATCAAAACGGGTCAAAATGGATGCCCTATATGCTTAAGATGTAGTTGTTTTAGAAGCAACTAGATTATGGATCTTTAATATGTGATAATTCCTTAAATTTGGGTTAATAAAACATGTTTATTTGCTGAAAATCATGACTTAAAAATCTGTTATGATTTAAGTCTTGAAAGAGACGTTGAAAAGATGAAAAACGGGTCCTGACGTAGCTGTTTTAGAACCCTATGATGAATGGATTGAAAATCCAAAATTAGACCCTAAATTAAATGTTAATTAAAGGATTTAATGATGTTGAAAATGGATGTAAGTTTCTGACTTGAGAAATTTTAAGAAACACCCAAGTTATGGGTTGTAAGATGGGTATATGTGGAAGGCTAAACATGAATAGATGATATATGATTTATGTGAAGTTGCTAAAATGAAAAATATTCATGAACATGTGATGAAATGCATAAGGATGTTTCTGTATGAATAGATTTTGATTATCTAAAATTTTGAGATCAAGTTATGAAGCTTAAGACGTCGCTCATATGCTTAGAATGACCATTGACGTAGGCAAATGGAAAAATGGATGAAAAATGATAAATGGGTGATATAAATACCCATATGTTTATTTATGAATGATAATTATGTGTTTACCTTAAATATGAGTTTAAAACACAATATGGAATGGATGGTATGATGCACAAGTGAGTGCGATGTATGTATACCCGACTTGGAATTCAAGTCGGTTATGTATGTTAATGGATTATGTGAAATCCCAACCTAAGTAGGGTTAAATGTATGCATTGAACATATACATGTGAATTATATGATTAAATAGAATTTTTGGATGATTTTAGAATTTTATGATATTTTGAATTAGGGATTTCATTGGAAACGATGATTAAAAATTTAATCGCCGGAGCCCAAAGTGAGTCGGTATGACCCGAGGGGCTTAATGAGGATTTAATGGTGACAATGTGTCATGAATAATCATGTTAATAATCATGATTTAATTTATGGAGACTAAAATGTAGTTATGAAATTAAGGTGAAAAATGATGAAAAATTCATAACTCAACGCCTGTAAGGCGGAATCAAGTGAAATTTGAGATGGAAGTTGATGATGTTGGGCTTGGTATTATGGAACTATTGAGTAATCAAAATACTTGATGAAATTGGTTTAATGATTTATTGATCATATATCAATTTCAACCGTTAACTTCAAACGGCTATAACTTGAGCTAGGAAAATCGGATTGAGATGAAATTCGAAACGGTTGAATGAAATTATGAGATGCAACTTTTGGAAGGTTTGGATTAAGAAAATCATGTTGGGAAAAAAATATGCAAATGGGCAGCAACAATGGACGTGATTTCTGGACAGGTGGACGGTTGTGATTAAAATAAATTTTTTATTTTTTAAAAATGGTAAAAAGTGAATTTACTTGGCTGTGAGTTCACCAGCACATAAGTGGAGATAAGCATGCATTCAATGGCTGTGGAAAATGCAGCAATAAGTGGGGCCCACAGCTGGAAAATCCAGGACTACAAGAGCATGCACGTTCACATGGCTTGGGTTTTAGAAAAATTTCCAAGTGCTGAAACTTGCACCCCAAGGCAGAAGCTCATGTCCAGTACCTAGCCCAGCCAACAAGGAAGAAAAAAGAAGAAAAAAGAAGAAAAAAGAAAGGGGAAAAGGAGGGATCACCCATCTAATCAAGTAAGTATATGATTATTTTGAGTTTATACTTCAAATCTGGAAATTATATGAGGTTATAAACTAAAATATGAACAGAATAGTAAATGGATGAATTTTAGCATGAAAATATTTGGAAGAATAATTATGGTGTGATTAAGGAACGACCCAATTTTCAGCTTAAAAGGATAAGCCAGTTGCAAATTAAAAATCTGAGAAAATCAACCTGAACAAGGTTGTACGGGTGGCAGGATCAGCTGCACCAAAGGATTTTTAATAATTTTTATACAAGTAATTTTGAGTTTAAAATTTTACAAGATATATAAAACATATTGAGGATATAAATATACCCAATAATTAACGTGATTTAGGTTGTCTGAAAATGGATTCTGCTGTCTAGCAAGGTAAAAATACCAAAATAAATATAAATGCTTAATTTTTTGTGTTGAAAATATTTATTTTGGTTAATTAATGTAGTTATTAAGGTATGGTAGAAATTTCAGATCAAAACTACTTGATTTGATATTAATTCAAGATTTTGAGATTTCAGTATGCCTGATTTAAGCATATGTGGATAGTTGGAGAAAAAAATCAAAACGAAATATGAAACCTATGTAGAAATTATCAAAATTGATATATATATTAATACTCTAAATTTTTATTAATAAAATTGGGATTATTTTCTGAAAATTCGGATTTATAAATCTGCTTAGGGTTATATGTCAAAAGACACGTTAAACGGGTGAAAAATGGGTTCCAAAGTTGCTGTTTTGGAAACCTATGATTAGTGGATTTAAATTTCATAAAAATACCCTAAGTACAGTGGTAATTAAGGATAATTATCATGCTGAAATGTGGATTAAATTGATGACTTGAGAAATTTTATGAAATGCCTCATATATATGTTGTTAAATGGCTATATGTGAAAGGATAGACATGCATGAGTGCTAAATGACCTATGTAATGTGATTTTGTGCAAAAATGCATGAAAATATGATGAAATTCATGATTATATTTCTATTTAGATTGTATGAAGTTAATTTCAAATTTTAGAATTAATTAATGAGGCATAAGGCAACGACGTGTGCTTAAAATGAGCACCGATGTGTGAATTCTGGAAAATAAGTGAAAAATGGCTTAAGAAAGGTAATGAGCTATTAAATAATGATTATTATGTGATTGAATGATTACCCTACTTAAGGGAATAAATATGATGTGTAAAAGCCCATATAATGCACAAGTATGTGCTATACGGGCATAACGACTTGAGAAGTCGAAGGAATTATGTATGTTAATGAAAATGGGTTGGAAATACGAGTTGAATGCAAGCAAAGGAAATATATGAATGTTATATCATTCTTATATATATAGGCAAAGGGATAAGCGAAACGGAAAGCTAAGTAAGCGAGGTAAGCAAGCAGCTTTCTAAATGATTTTGGTTTTCATTACAAGGTATTTAAGGATGGCCATTCCTTATTTATATGTGTATTGAAATGTTTATCTCTATTGAAATAAATGATTTCTTATGGTTTCGCAATTATGCTTGAAATGTGATGAAACATGAATTTATACGATGTTTCATTGAAATGGTGTTTAAAGAGGGATAGTGCAAAGAATTCTCTACATGAGAATGACAAGTTCCATGTGTAAGGGGGTATATAATGCCGGGGTGACTAAAAGTCATGCATGAAATGGAAATCAAGTAGGCTCGTCGAGGTAGTAAGTGGACAAGGAGTCCCCCTTGACGTTGCCAAGTCAGTAGGTCCGGCGCCAAGGATGGAAAGAATCATGTCATGAAAGAGGGTTCCCTGTGCTAGCGTACCGTCACATGAAGGATAACGTCATTAATGGAAATGATGAATTTGCACATCCAATGTTCATGAAATGTTTATGAAAAGTGTTTGAATGATTTATGAAAAAGTTTTTGCTCCACAGGTTGTTGATCACTTGATAAGTGTCTCTACTGAAGGGAGAAAAATGCTTTTAAATAAATATATCTTCAAAATGAATTGCCTGTAAAATATAAGCTTGCTTATTGAGTTTCAACTCACGTTTTCATTTTCCAAACCCATAGACAGGTGAAAGAAGAGACCTGGCAGAGGAGTAAGAGCCATCCATGGAGGAAATCGAAGAAACATTATAAGTTTCATGTTTATGAAAAACTTATGTTGAATGAATGTAAATTTATGTTAATGATTTATGTTGACATCTATGATGATACATGCAGCGACATTTGATTTATGAGATGTTTTGAAATATATTATGAAAATCATGTCTAGTTATGACATTATTGGATGGAAATGAACTAAATATGCATGAGCTGAGAAATGGAAGGAAATAAATTCATATGAAAACATAATTAATTGGATAAATATCTGCTAAAACCCACCGTGTGACAGGGCAACAATCCTTATCATGTTTACCAGTCGAACGATCTTGAGGTAAGGTTGTGACGCTCAGGCTAGGGCGCCACAGATTATGAGTTGGAAAACTAAGCAAGCAAATGAAAATGTTATGAATGCAATGTCATTCTTATGTGTATAGGCAAGGGCGAAGAAAAAGTAGATACGGAAAGCTAAGGTGATGCAGGTAAGCAAGCAGCTTTCTAAATGACTTTTGTTTTATCAAAAGATGATAAACGATTGCTAATGATGTTCTAAATGTTTCGAACTATTTTGCAATTGATTTATGAAATTATTTCCAAGTTATTTAAGGATGGCCATTCCTTTACTTCAATATGTGTTGAATTGTTATTTCAATTATGGTAATGAATTGCTTATTGTTTCGCAAGTATTTATGAAAAGTGATGAAGTAAAGTATGGATTTAAACGATGTTTCATTGAAACGATGTTTAAAAGGGATGGTGCAAAGAATTCTCTACATGAGAATAACAAGTTTTCATATGTAAGAGGTATATAATGCCGGGGTGACTAAAGTCATGCATGGAATGAAAATCAAGTAGGCTAGTCAAGGTAGGAAGCAGGACAAGGAGTCCGCCCTTGACGTTGCCAAGTCGGAAGGTCCGGCACCAAGGATGGAAAGGAGCATGTTATGAAAGAATGTTCCCCGAGCTAGCGTACCCTCATTGAAGGATTATGTCATGAATGAAAATGATGCGTTTGCACATTCAATGTTTATAAAATTCCCCAAAATTGGGAATAAACTGGTTTATATGACTGGTTTACACGAATGGTTTACGAAAATATTTTTGCTCCGTAGGTAGTTGATCACTTGCTAAGTGTCTTCTACCGAATTGAGAGAAATGCTTTTAAACAATGTTACCTTTAAAATGAATTGCCTAAAAACCCTATAACTTGCTTATTGAGTTTCGACTCACATATTATTTTCCAAACCCAAAGACAGGTGAAAGGAAGGAGGCAAGGAGCACAGGTGGAGATTCAATGATGAATGAATTTCTATGAACAGCTGTGTATGAATTTTTGGATTGAATGGTTATATGATGATTTTAAAGGATTATTTTGATGATGTATATGAATCATGTTATGTGTTATGATTATGATGACGGGAAAAATTCATGGTCATATGTTAAGGTATGAGTTAGCATGAAACGACTAAGCTTGGAAGTTATGAGTTCATATGTGTATATCTCAAATGCAATAATGACCTAAAAAGGTATTTGATGCAAATCGAATGTATGAAATGAAATAAAATCCTAAGGAGTTAGGATTAAGTAGATAAATATCCAATAAGCCCGCCGTGTGACAGGGCAACAATCCTAATCACGTTTACCCATCGATAGATCTTGGAGTAAGGTTGTGACACTCAGGCTGGGGTGCCACAGAGGTTGGTATCAGAGCATGGATTGATAAATAGGCATGGAAAACTTTCTAGGTATGAAAATTGACAGCATATGATGCTAGATATGTAATTATACGATGAGTTATCTATGATTATGATGAAAGAGATAGATTGAAATTACATGACTATACAATATGTATTGTTTTTTATGGTGTCTAATTATGATGCAATGATATGATTATTTAAGGAAATATAGTTGGTTTGCTATGTTTCACAATGTAGATGATGTTTAAAGGAAGAATGACAAAGGGATCAAATGAGATGAAAAAGGTAGTAAGGAAAAGCAACCTTACACCATGAAAAGTGAAGATAGAAATGAGAAAGGTAGGAAAAGAAAATCCTCTTTCTTAAGATAGCAAATGAGTGTATGATGTTTGATAATGATATTATGAATATAGAAGTACATTTGATTTTATTCAGATGCTAAGTGTATATGAAAAAAGAAAGGTCATTGATCTTTTGAGATTATACAATTGATTATGTATGATATGAATTGTTTTATGACAAGAAATGATATTGTCATAATGTTACATATTGCTTTCTACAACATGTCAATCACCTTAACTCTTGATCAAGGGAAAGACAATTATGAATGATGAATTTATGAGTCAATAGGGAATAGGAGAAGCCGGTAGCGAATCTAAGCGACCACGGCAGAGAGGACAAGTAAGTCCAAGAACTCGTCAATGATGGGCAAGTATAAACCTTGAGTCAAGGTTTGAAGGTATTGCTGGTATAGTTAATAACTCCTACCCTAGTACCCGAACCTTTAAGGATTGATGATACTATGATAGAAGTAAACGGGAAGGTTACCAATGCCTTTCTAACTCAGCATCCACCTGAGTACTTAAGTAAATTAGACCATATTCAGGCTAAGTAGCAGATGACCGAAATAAAGAAGTTCTTTAAAGTTTTTCTATGTAGCGATGATCAGGAAGTTTTATGTATTACCCAATTGTTGATTTGGGAATGCTTATGAATTGTAGGAAACCCTAATGGCTACTATGCCATAACTAAGGAAGGTAACGTGGCAAATTTTTATGGAAGAATTTAATAAGAAATATCTTCCAGTAGGACACCAGGATATAACACATGTTGAAAATGAACATGTACAATCAGGGCAAGGACAACTTGACCCTAAAACTAAAGAACCTAGTGTAGGGAAGGAAAGCAGTAAGAAAGGCTAGCTCGACCAAAGCTAATTATAGCTACCAGTTGATACAAGTCTCTGCAAAATTATTGCAGACAGATATAATAAACCATGTTGTGTTAACATGGATGGAAGAAAAATGATGATGATGAGGGTGGTAACGTTAATGTTGATCCCCCTGCATGGTCCGACACTAGTACTATTACCGAGGAACCCACAGAAGTCTCGCCTAATAGGAGACATGATATAAGAAGGGGTCTAGGTAGATTGATGAATTTTTTTATAATTCATGAATGAATATGTAAGTATAAATGTATGTATCAAGTGTGGATCATGATGCTATGGTTTGCTATAATGATTTGGCATGTACATAAGTGTGTTCTATATAAATGTGCTATGCCATGATGTGTTGGAATTGAGTTTCATGATGGAATGCTTGAATTATGTGAAAGATGTTAATACATGAATAATGGACTATGAATAGTTATGATGACATAACTATGCATGAGGTAAGTAACTACGAATGACTATGAGTCTGGATATTCATGAATGATCATGAAAGTCTATGGATGTTTATGTTGATGTATAATGGAATATGACATGATTAAGATTTGATGATCTGGTTATGTTAAATTAACCATATGATGATGAGATGTATATGTTATGACCTAACCCTAACCATGAATGAAGGTTATATGCTTTTGAAATATTCAAAAAAAGCATCATGGTAGATACAAGGTCAAGAATAAGAAAGAACAAGGGAAAGGAAATTGCTACAGAAGTTCCCAGCTAGCATGAGGTTGGAGAAACTAGTAGACCCAATAGGGGTAGGCCAGAATCACAAGGGCAAACCTAAGGGCTCGTCAAAGACGAGGAAATTTAAGCCTAGAAAGAAATGTGGAAGAGGAAACGGGGACAAAAAAGATTAAGAAAGGAGGAATGGAAAAATGTAAAGGTACCTCTAAGAAGAAGAATTCTTTGTTATGCAAAAAGTGTCAAAGGCATCACCAAGGTGAATGTTTGAAAGGATCAAACAGATGCTACAAGTGTGGACGGACGAATCATGTAGCCAAAGAGTGTGGAATGGGAGAAAATAAAGGATGATGAAAGCATAGGTATTATACCATAGAAGTTGGAATCAGATGCTACGTTTGTAATCAGGTAGGGCACATCGCCCCAAATTGTCCAAGTAAGGCACAAACGTCGCAAGGACACGGAAGATTAGCCCAAGCGAGAATAACTGGAATAGCTAACCGACAGGTTACCTTTACGAACTCGGTACATGTGCATTCCCTAACTCAAATGGAGTCACAGGAGCAAGAGGATAAAATGGTTACAGGTATGGATTAAATTTTAGGAAGTTTGGCAATAGCTTTGTTTGATTTTAATGATAATCATTTATTCCTAGCTTGCCAATATGTAATCACGCATGCACTTCCTGTAGAGAAATCGATAAGATAATACAGGTGGAATTCTCTGTATGCAGGTTAGCTAAGATTAACTAAGTATGGAGGATATGATTGATTAGGATAAGGATCCTAGATCATAAAGTGCAGAAGCTTTGAAATAGAGAAATTGAATATTTTAAGGTTCAATAGAACTGATATTCTGAAAGCAAGGTTACTTGAGTATTAAAGGAAAAAGGTTGAAAAGAAGTACCCCCAGCTATATTGAAAAGAAAACGGTTTCGGGACGAAACCTATTATAAGGGGGGAGGATTATGATACCCAGACCCAAGTAGGTCTACAGATATGACACATGTGTTATTTAAATGAATTATGTATGATTTATGACTTTTATGATTTAATGAATTTCACAATTAGGTTTTGCAATTAAGAATGGTGATTAAGATTAATTTTGTGTAAGATGGGTGTATGTGGAAGGCTAAGCATGAATGGATTATATATGATTTATATGAAGTTGCTAAAATGCTAAATATGCATGAATATGTGATGAAATGCATAAGGATGTTGCTGTATGAATAGATTTTGATTATCTCAAATTTTGAGATCAACTTATTAAGCTTAAGACGTCACTTATATGCTTAGAATGAGCATTGACGTAGGGAAATGAAAAAATGGATGAAAAATGATAAATGAGTGATATAAATCCCCATATGTGTTTACCTTAAATATGGGTTTAAAACACAATATGGAATGGATGGTATGATGCACAAGTGAGTGCGATGTACGTATACGCGACTTCGAATTCAAATGGGTTATGTATGTTAATGGATTATGGGTTGGAAAACTAAGCAAGCAAATGAAAATGTTATGAATGTAATATCATTCTTATGTGTATAGGCAAGGGCAAAGAAAAAGTAGATACGAAAAGCTAAGGCGGAGCAGGTAAGCAAGCAGCTTTCTAAATGACTTTTGTTTTATCAAAAGATGATAAAAAGATTGCTAATGATGTTCTGAATGTTTCGAACTATTTTGCAATTGATTTACGAAATTGTTTCCAAGTTATTTAAGGATGGTCATTGATGCGTACCAAGTGCTTGTCGTTAAGAGCACTGTGATCACCAGTTTAATTAAAATTAACCGAAACACATTAAAACTACCACTATACGGGTGATAGTGTAGAATAATGGTGAGTCGGGTCGAAACCATAGAGAGGCGATGTAGTTTTGAATTATTTTTTAAGAGAAAGAGAGGGTATAGAGAAGAGAGAGAAAGAGAGAGAGAGAAGAGAGAGAAAGAAGAGAGACGTTGGAGAGAGAAAAGAAAAGAGAAATTAGAAGAAATTAGAGAGAGAAAGAGAGAAGAGAGAGAAAAAGAGAAGAGAGAAAGAGAAGAGAGAGAAAGAAAAGGAAAGAAATTAAGAGAGAGGAGAGAGAGACGTTAGAGAGAGAGAAAGAGAGAAGAGAGAAAAAATAAGAGAGAGAAAGAGAATAGAAGAAATTAGAGAGAGAAAGAAGAGAGAAAAGAAGAGAGAGAAAAAGAAAAAATAGAAGAAATTGGAGAGAAAAGAAAGGGAGACAAGAAACTAAAAGAAATTATAATTAGCTAACAACTTAATTAAAACTATTCTAAGAAAGCAATAAAAGCTATGAAATTTAACTATTAAAGCAGGAAAGAAAATTATATTAAATTTAATCTAACAAATACAAAGCAGAAAATAAAGCAGTAAATCTAATCTAAAAATTAAAACTACAAATTGAAAAGTAATAACTACGAAACACTACAAAGCATAATAAAATAAAATTTACATCACCCGAATATGGAGAGCAAAATCTCCACGTAATAGAAAATTTTATTGCTTGGCCCCACCTCCTCGCTACGGGTCCCACAAGATGGGTCCCACCCATTTGCTACGGGGTCCCACAAAATGGGTCCCACCCAAGGGGTTGTGTGTGGGGTATGGGGTGATTTTTTGGGAAGAGTGGAGCCTCATTTTATAGACGTGTGAGGGGCCCTCCACTCCATTGTGCAATCCGATGTGGGATTCCTATGAAGTGCCCCCCTTTTACATAGCCGCTCTCGCTTGTTTCCTCTTAACGCTACATCCCTCCATTGAACAGGCATCTGAAATCTCTGCATTCACCAGTTCCACAGACCTTGCACAGGAATTAATCTGACATGTTCCTCCTGGTATTTGCCTATTAACTTCGACCGAAGAAGGGGAATTTTGCCTATTTGGGCTAAAGGAAGCCCGTTTTGCTGGTCTTTCTGGCTTCGCATCGTTGTTTTCAACATCAATTTTCCTCTTGAGCTGTTTATCTGGAGATCCAGCACCAGATTCTTCAACAGCATCTTCAACAGAAGCTTTTCCAGCCTGCTGGTTGGAATGCCTTGAAGGCCGGATGGGTTTTCAGTTGGTCGTCAATGGCAGCTAGAGGAAGATGCAAGAAGTTGGGCTTCGCCCGAGCAGATGGGTTCTTAGTGGCAAGCCGGCTAAAATTTTCTAGTTGTAATTTGGGCAAACGACTTGGTGAAGCAGAGGAGAGAGCTGGATGTCATGGCTGCTGGACGAAGAAGATGGGTTGAAGTGCTGAATCGCAGACAAAGCTGAGTCCTTGAAAATGGAAATCGGGTTCTGCAGTTCTGGATGGTTTTTGACCGAATGTGGCTGTTTCGTTGTGTTCGGCAGCTGCTGACGGGTTTGGCCGAAAATAGGAAATGCAGTTTGAAGAATTGGGCTGCCGGTGTTGCATAGATGAATCAGTGCTTGGTTGAAGATGGTATTTGATTTTTGTAAAAGGGGGTTTTGGATAGTGGTGGGTTTAATTGATGCTGCCAGAATTTGTGTTTTGTTGCAAAATGGGTGCCGATTAGCTGCCTTTTGGCCAGATTTTGGGGAGGTGCGGTTTGCGAATTTGGGGAAGGTGGAGCACCGAATTGGTGCTCCGGTGGTTTACGGTTGTTCGGTGTACCCGCAGGATATTTAACACAAATTTAAATATTATTTCTCGGCTAAAGAATTATGATAACATCATATATCTTCTTAATTTAATTTTTGGTCTTCTTTTGTATTCATTTTATTAATTTAATTCATTTTATCTAAAAATTATTCTACTTTGTTCCCCATATAATTGTAGTTATATAAGTGTGATTTTTTTCAATTAAATAATTTTATAAATTTGCCCAAATTATATTAATAAGCTAATACACATTTCAACATTAAAATTGAGTCATAATTTTATATTTTCAAGAATGTTGCGAAATGACCCATTTTTATAGCAAAATCAAATATTCTATTAAAAATATGATTTTCATGAAATTCCACTTAAAACATGTATTTAATTATGCGAATTTAATGAAATTAAATGAAAATTTTTAGACTTATCAGTCATTCCTTTACTTCAATATGTGTTGAAATATTATTTCAATTATGGTAATGAATTGCTTATTGTTTCGCAAGTATTTATGAAAAAGTGATGAAGCATGGATTTAAACAAGTTTCATTGAAATGATATTTAAAAGGAATGGTGCAAAGAATTCTCTACATGAGAATGACAAGTTTTCATGTGTAAGAGGTATATAATGTCGGGGTGACAAAAGTCATGCATGGAATGAAAATCAAGTAGGCTAGTCAAGGCAGGAAGCAGGACAAGGAGTCTGCCCTTGACGTTGCCAAGTCGGAAGGTCCGACACCAAGGATGGAAAGGATCATGTTATGAAAGAATGTTCCCCGAGCTAACGTACCCTCACATTAAGGATTATGTCATGAATAAAAATGATGCATTTGCACATCCAATGTTTATGAAATGCCCAAAACTTGGGATTAAACTAGTTTACATGACTGGTTTACACGAATGGTTTATGAATGGTTTATGAAAAGGTTTCTGCTCTGCAGGTAGTTAATTACTTGCTAAGTGTCTGTGAAACCCTAACCCATGTAGGACCCATGTGTATGTATCAATCATGTATATGATGTTCATTTGTGAATTATTGAATTATGAAGGCATTATATGATTTTTGCTAATTATTGCAATTAGGGTTTTGAATTAGCAATAATGATGTGATTAATCATTTTGAGCTAAAATGAGACAATGGGTTTAGAATAAATCATTTGTGATTTAAATGTGCAAATATATTAAGGAAAATCATTTTCCATTATTTAAAATGGATTAGGAGTATTGGTTTGGAAATTGACAAGTTTAATGGAAAAATATTGAAAAATTCATAACTCAACGCCTGTAAGGCGGATTCAAGTGAAATCTGAAATGGAAATCATTAATTTTGGGCTTAGTATTATGGAATAAATGGGTTATTAAAATTCTTGATGAAATAAGAGTTATGATTTATTAATCGTATTTCAGTTTCAACCGTTAACTTTAAACGGCTATAACAGGAGTTAGGAAACTCGGATTGAGATGAAATTTGAAACGGTTGAATGAAATTGTGAGATATTTATTTTGAATGGCTTGGATTAAGTATGAAATGTTGGGAAAATACCTGCATTGAAAAAGGTGAGCAGGTTTGACTAATGTGCCACATGAGTACATCTCATTTAATGCTAGAGTACCAAACATAAATGCATGATGGGAATGGAATTTGAGGTGGAAAATTGCAGGTCATTCCTTGGGGATTTTATGAAAATATTTGAAATTCATAAATGAGAGAATTATCCATCCATTTAATGCATGAAATGATGAAGCTACAAGAGCATAGCTAAGGTGGCAACATGGGACGTCCAAGGGGCTGTTCTATGAATATTTTTGATTTTTTTAATTTTTTAAATATGAATATAAGTTTCTGAGATGCAAGTACATGAGAAGTTCATGCAATAATGAAGAATTTCAGCAATAAAAAATATTTAAAGGCAGATGTATGCAGCTAAAAACCGTGGACAGCTTATGGGCAAAGTGACGTGCAGAAATGTGATTTATTGTTGCCATTTTTATAATTTTTAACACCAAATTAATACCTAAATTAAATTGTAATTAGAGGTATAAATTTCTCACATTTTTGAATTAAAAAAAATGGAAAATGGGCAGTAGCTGGATGTGCAAATTGGAACATTTGGACGGGTTGGATTTTTGGAGCATTTTTTGATTTTTGTAAATGGTAAAATCAGATTTTACTTGGCTGTAAATGTGCCACCACATATGGTAGATAAGGGAGCATTTAAGGAGTGTGGAATTGCAGCACCAAGTGGGCCCCACAGCTGGAAACAAATCCAGCAATATATATAACCCATGCACGTTGAAATGAGAGGGATTTTTGGAAATTCCGAGAGCTGGTTTTTCACCCAAGCAACCAGCAACTCACGTCCCATATTCCCTGAAAAAAGAGGAAGAAAATCAAGGAGAAAAGGAGGAGAAATTGAGAAGAAAATCATAAAAGAGTTAGGGTTTGATTTAGCTCAAAACCAAGTAAGTATGTGATTGGGTTTAAGTTGTTTAACTTGAGTTTTAAACTCAAAAATTGGAAATGAAAAGGATGCTTAAAGGATATGTAAAATGGTTTTTTAACATGCATTTTCATGAATATGGAATGGATATTAAGTTTTATGTATGAATTTTCAAGTTAAGATTGATGAAAGTGAAGTCATGCATGTGTATTAAGTGGAAAATCCAAGTTGATAAATCCTAAATCTCCAAGACAAGTTGCTGTTTTGGTTTGATGATGTGATTAAGTTATAAATCATTTATCTATGCAATATATATGATGGTTTATGCTTAAGTGATGAATTTTTGAAGTTATGAAATGCAAAGCGTTGATTTTGACCTAATTTCTTAGTTTCTATGTTAAAAATGCTATGAAAATGGAGTTGCATGTTTTAAGCGTGTTATGTAGGGTAAAATACCCTAGATTTAAGTTATTATGGATGCCAAAAATATTTGGGAAAAAGAAACCCTAAAACTGATTTTTATGATTTTTATGAAAGAACGTCAAACTGACGTGAAACAGGACTCAAAACGTGCGGGTAACTTGCTGTTTTGAGAAATGATAATGTATGGATGTTATATATGTGGTTAATCCCTAAATATGGATTAGGAAAAACGGATTTAATTTCTGGAAATTCGGAATTATATGACTGCATCAGGTTATGTGTCAAAAGACATGTAAAACGGGTGAAAAACGGGTTCCAAACTTGCTGTTTTGGAAACCTATGGTTGAATGGATTTAAATCCCATAAAAATACCTTGAATGAAGTGGTAATTAAGGGTAATTAAACCCCTGAAAAATGAATTAAATTTCTGAGTTAGCAAATTTTATGAAAAGCATTATGTTTATGTGCTAAATGAGCCTATGTGAAGGGATAAAGGTAAATGGGTGATGATTGACTATGAAAAATGATTTTATGCAAAAAATGCATGAAAATGAGATGAATTACATGATTATACATCTGTTTTGAATGTGGGATGATTTATTTCAAAATTTGAAATTATTTAAGGAAGCTCAAGGCAATAACATGGGCTAAAGCAAGCACCGTTGTGTGTGTTGTGGAAAAAATAGATAAATGGCAAAGTGAGCTCAATGAACCTATGTATGATGGTTATTGAATGATTATTGTGTAATTAAAATGAATACCCTAGGTATGAGGTTATACATGTTATGTTATATGGTAGCCGAAGACATGTGTATAAAATGTGCTGATATGTGCAAAACGAGCTATGTATGTGTATGATGACTTATGAAGTCAAATAAATGATGTATGTATATGGAATGGGTTGGAAAACTAAATGAAATATGAGAAAAATAAATATATGAAAAATCATATTATTCTCATGTAGGCAAAGGCAAAGAAAAAGTGGTGACGGAAAGCTAAGGAATTCAAGTAAGCAAGCAAATTTTCTAAAGGATTTTTGCTTTTCTAAATTGTTTCCATAAATGCAATTTTGTTTTAACTTGTTTGTTGAAACTATGGAAATTGTTTCTAATGTGTTTAAGGATGGCCATCCCTTAGCAAAATGATGTTGAAATGATATTTTACTTCAAATGCAATGTTATGAAATCTTTCTTTGATAAATGCTATGGAAAAATGATGTCATTCCATGTTTCTGATTGAAAAATCATGCTAGCATGTTAAAGATGAATTTATGCAAAATTTCATGTGGATAGGTTACTAGGTCCACCTGAAGGGTATAAGCAGACCGATTGTCCCCCTTGGTGTGGCCAAGTCGCTTGAAATAGGCCTAAGGCCGGCGGCGCCCTCTCTGAAATGGGAGTTAACGTAACGGATGGTCGCCTAGTTAGCTTCCATCCTAAGGAAGAAATGGTATATGTATTCATGTTTTCATATGGCATATTGCATATGGAACCCGTGATGGGTACAAGATTTCATGCTTTTAAGATATACTTTTAGATAAGGTATAGATTGCTTTCCAATATGATTTTGAATGCAAAATGTTGCCTCAAATGATTTGCCTGTAAAATGCAAATAGCTTGCTTATTGAGTTTTGACTCACAATTTTGTTTTCCAAATCCAAAGACAGGTGAAGGTCAAGACATGCAAAGGAGCTAGCACCAGCTTAAGGAATCCATGGAAAAACTCATGTTATGAAATTTATGTGAAATGGTTGTAAAAAATATATGCAGTGCTTTATGATGAATAGATGTAAACTATTCAAATGTTTTATATGGATGACTATGATTTATACATGCAGTGACATCTTATTTAGGCAAAAGATGAAATGTCGCTGAACAACATTTTTGTATATAATGAATGGGGTGAAATGACTTAGAAATATATGAGAATGAAATTATGAGAACATGAGTTGTTATATGAACTTTTACATGACCATATTTAACAGGATAAATATCCGACAAGACCCACCGTGTGACAGGGAAACAATCCTGATCACGTTTACCAATCAATACGATCCCGAGGTAAGGCTTAGGATGTGACCAGGTTTGGGGCGCCACAGTGTCTTCTACCGGATGGAGAGAAATGCTTTTAAACAATGTTGCCTTTAAAATGAATTGCCTAAACACCCTATAACTTGCTTATTGAGTTTGGACTCACATTTTATTTTCCAGACCCAAAGATAGGTGAAAGGAAGGAGGCAAGGAGCACAGGTGGAGATTCAAGGATGAATGAATTTCTATGAACACCTGTGTATGAATTTATGGATTGAATGGTTGTATGATGATCCTAAAGGATTATTTTGATGATGTATATGAATCATGTTATGTGTTATGACTATGATGACACGAAAATTCATGGTCATATGTTAAGGTATGAGTTATCATGAAATGACTAAGCTTGGAAGTTACGAGATCATATGTGTATACCTCAAATGGAATAATGACCTAAAAAGGCATTTGATGGAAATTGAATGTATGAAATGAAATAAACTCCTAAGGAGTTAGGATTAAGTGGATAAATATCCAATAAGACCACTGTGTGATAGGGAAACAATCCTGATCACGTTTACCAATCGATAGATCTTGGAGTAAGATTGTAATGCTCGGGCTGGAGCGCCACAAAACTAGTGTTGTTTTATCTACTACGGAAGCCAAGTACATTGCCTTGGGAGCTGTTGTGCCCAACTACTTTGGATGAAACAACAACTTAGAGATTATGAAATTGAATATAAGGATATACTAATTAGATGTGATAATACAAGTGCAATATGTTTAACCAAAAATCTTGTACTGCATTCTAGAACTAAACATATAGATGTGAGACATCATTTCATTAGGAAACATGTTGAAAACCTTGATATTTTCTTAGAATATGTTGAAACTAAGGACCAAGTTGCAGATATTTTTACCAAACCATTAGCAAAAGAATCATTTTATAAGATTAGGAATGATATGGGTATGATTGATATTGATTAGATATATGAAATTTTGCAATTAAATAGGGGAGTAAAAATTAGAGAATATATTGAACCTAAGTCAGAGGAGTCAAGTTGACTCCACTCATCCCAAGTCGACTTCGATTAGGGTTGGAAGTTGACTTCCCTGCGCTTACAAGAAGCGGGGGCACGCCCTGTAACTCCCCAGCCCGAGCGTCACAACCTTACCTCAAGATCGTTCGACTGGTAAACGTGATCAGGATTGTTGTCCTGTCACACGGCGGGTTTTAACGGATATCTATCCACTTAAATATATTTCATAGGAGTTTAATTCCTTCTTATTTTCGTCTCATGCATATCTGAGTCATTTCCATCCAATAATGGCATAATAAAGCATGATGTTAAAAAACAATTCATTATTCTCATAAATCAGATGTCACCGCATGTATTATCATAGTTGTCAACATAAACCATCAAGGTAAATTTACAATCAATCATTCAACATAAGTTTTTCACAACATGAACTTATATTGTTCTTCATTTCCTCACTGCTCATCTCTTGCTCCTTTGTCAAGTCTCTTCTTTCACCTATCTATGGGTTTGGAAAACGAAAACATGAGTCGAAACTCAATAATCAAGCTTAGGGTTTTCATGCAATTCATTTTGAAAGCAACATTCTTTAAAAAACATTTCCCTCCATTCAGTAGAGACACTTAGCAAGTGATCAACTACCTGCGAAGCATAAACTTTTTCATAAACATTTCATAAGCATTTCATGAAAATCATTCATGAAAAACCATTCACATAAACCATTCGTAAACATTTCATAAACATGGGATGTGCAAATTCATCATTTCCATTTATGACATTATCCTTCATGTGACGGTACGCTAGCACGAGGAACCCTCTTTCATGACATGATCCTTTCCATCCTTGGCGTCGGACCTATCGACTTGGCAACGTCAAGGGGGACTCCTTGTCCACTTACTACCTCGACTAGCCTACTTGATTTTCATTCCATGCATGACTTTTAGTCACCCCGGCATCATATACCCTCTTACACATGGAACTTGTCATTATCGTGCAGAGAATTCTTTGCACCATCCTTTTTGAAACATCGTTTCAACGAAACATCATATAAACTCATGTTTCAACACATTTCAAGCACGCAACCATAAGCAATCATTTATTTCAAAAGAAATAAACATTTCAATATTCATATAAACAAGGAATGACCATCCTTAAATATCTTGTAATGAAAACCAAAATCATTTAGAAAGTTGCTTGCTTACCTCGCTTGCTTAGCTTTCCGTTTCGCTTATCCCTTTGCCTTTGCCTATACATATAAGAATGATATAACATTCATATATTTCTTTTGCTTACATTCAACTCAGTTTTCCAACCCATTCTCTTTAACATACATAATTCTTTCGACTTCTTAAGTCGTTATGCCCGTATAGCACATACTTGTGCACTACATGGGATTTGCACATCACATTAAGTCCCATAAGTAGGGTAACCATTCAACCATATAAAATTCATCTAATAATTATCATTTAATGGCTCATTATCTTCCTTAAGCCATTTTTCACTCCTTTTCCAAAATTCACACATCAGTGCTCATTTTAAGCACCCGTTCTTGCCTTAAGCCTCATTAATTAATCCCAAAATTTGATATTAACATCATGAAATTCTAAACAGAAATATATTCACAAAATTTTTCATATTTTCATGCATTTTTTGCACAAAACCAAATTACTTAGGTCATTTACCACTCATGCATGTCTATCCTTTCACATATAGTCATTTAACAACACATATGTGAGGCATTTCATAAAATTTCCCAAGTCAGAAATTTAATACATATTTTAGCATGATAATTATCCTTAATTACCACTATACTTAGTGTATTTTTATGGAATTTAAATCCACTAATCATAGGTTTCCAAAACAGCAACTTTGGAACCCATTTTCACCCGTTTAACGTGTCTTTTGACACATAACCCTAAGCAGCTCAATAAATCCGAATTTTCAGCAAATAATCCTAATTTTCCTAACCCAAATTTATGATATTAACACATATATCAATTTGGATAATTTCTACATAGGTTTCATATTTCTTTTTTATTTTTTCCTCAAACTATCCACATATGCTGAAATTAGGCGTACTGAAATCTCAAAATCTTGAATTAATATTAAATCAAGTATTTATGTTCTGAAATTTCTAAAATACCTTAATAAATACATAAATTAACCAAAATAAATATTTTCAACATGAAATATTTAATATTTCTATTTATTTTGGTATTTTTACTCTGCTGGACAGCAGAATCTATTTTTAGACAGCCTAAATGACGTTAATTATGGGGTATATTTATACCCATCAAAACCTAATTTTTATTTTATTAATTTTATAATAAATATGTATTATATAAAAATTATTAAAAATCCTTTGGTGCAGCTGATCCTGCCACCCGTACAACACTGTTCAGGTTGATCTTCCCAGATTTTTAGTTTGCAACTGGCTTATCCTTTTAAGCTGAAAATTGGGTCGTTCCTTAATCACCCAATAATTATTATTCCCAAACATTCTCATGTTAAAATTCATCCATTTACCATTCCGTCTATAATTTAGTTTACAACATCATATAACTTCCAGATTTGAAACATAAAATTAAGATAATCATATACTTACTTGATTAAATGTGTGATCTCTCCTTTTTCCCTTTCTTTTCCTTCTATTTTCTTCCTCCTTGGTGGCCTAGGGCTGGGACGTGAGCTTCTGCCTTGGGGAGATGGGATTTCAGCACTTAGAATAATTTCCAAAGTCCCTTCTATGTGAACGTGCATGGCCTTACATAGGTGCTGGATTTTCCAGCTGTGGGGCCCACTTGGTGCTGCAATTCCACACTCCTTAAATGCTCCCTTATCTACCATATGTGGTGGCACATTTACAGCCAAGTAAAATCTGGTTTTACCATTTACAAAAATCAAAAAATCTGCTTTAATTACAACCATCCACTTGTCCACAATTGCCCTTCTTTACTTAGCTCTTAAGAAACTTGTTACTTTCTCTCCAAGAAACCAATTTTCCATCATAATTAGCTTAATCCATTCCATTCATCTCATAGATTTCATAATTTTATTCCATCGTTTCAATTTCATCTCAAACCGACGTTTCTACGTCAAGTTATGACCACTTGAATTTATCTTTTGGATTTGGGAATAAAAATAATTAATTATCACCCTAATCCCATCATGATTCCCTTAATCCAATCCATTCATAAATTTAGGCCCACTGTCGTGAGCTTACCTTTCAAATTTCATCGAAATCCGCCTTGTAGGCGTCAAGTTATGAATTTTCTATCATTTTTCACCTTAATTCCAAAATTACTCTTTAATCTCCATAAATTAAATCATGGTAATTAACATTATTATTCATGACACATTGTCACCATTAAATCCTCATTAAGCCCCTCGAGTCATATCGACTCACTTTGGGCTCCGGCGATTAAATTTTTAATCATCGTTTCTAATGGAAACCTAATTCACAATATTATAAAATTCTAAAATCATTCAAAATTTACATTTAATTCACATATAAATCACTTGTATATGTCCAATGCATACATTGGACTCTACTTAAGTTGGGGTTTCACACGCCCACTCCTTCCCATCTCTTTCATTTTCTCTTCCTTTCTCTACCATTCCCTCTCTCATTCTCATCTCCCATCTTTGAATCCTCTCAAGAGATTTTTCCATACCCATTTGCACCATCAAGATCCAATTATCCTAAAATCCATGGCACCCAAAGAAGTCTCCAAACCCAACAAGCTACCTGTTTCAAGACCGTCCCAATCACGCACTAGGAAGGACATGCCTCGTAGGCAATGGACGCCATCCAAGAGAGTCCGGGAAGAAGCCACAATGTCCGCAGGTCGATGGGTTCGGCTCCATGAAGGTAACCCCTCCACTTCTGCACCTAGAGAAGAGGAGAATGTAGAATTAAGTGATAGTTCTGAGTTGGGTGTGAAAAGGAAGGGGACCCCCACTCAATGGGGCCAAGTTCTTAAAATGCTCATGGATTATTTCAAAACTGAACGCCAGCACAACAGGTTCTATAGGCATTTTTATGAGAGAAAGATTTTTGTGCCCAAAATAATTGATTTCAAGTTCCTACAAAAGTATGAGTTTGGAATAAAGGAACTACTGGATTTTCAAGGGTGGACCGGGTTGCTGAAAGAGCATGATAGGATATATCTTGACCTGACTAGACTATTTTATTATTGATGGGATCAGGAGTACCTTAGTACTTACGTTAAAGGAGTCGAGATAAATCTGTGACACGACATGAAATCAGCAAAGGGTATGCTATTGATCGACTTGCCAATATTTTGGGCCTACCTGGAGACAACGAACCCCTTCCCGAAGATCTATCCCTCACGCAAATGTACAACCAACTCACCAATAGCAGCAAGTACCATCCGGGAATTAAATTTTTGCATTACATGGATCTATCCCCAAGGTTGCAGGTTCTACGGTTGTTGATTGCCCATTGCATTTACCCCAAGGGAGGCGGCTAGAATCAACTCAACCTATAGGAAGCTGAAATCCTATGGAAGGTCGCAAATAAGGTGAATGTAAGTCTTCCCAGGCTATTCTTGGAGGCTCTTTAGCTAAACAAGGAGAATCCACAAGGAGTTCTACCATATGAAATGTGGATTACCAAAATCATGGCTCATTATAATATTGATTTGGATGGTGAGTCGTTTGAAGTGCTAAAACCAACAAATGGCATCAACCGGACCCTACTGACTCGTATATAGATTGATTTGGAGGTGTTTCAGGCTGATTGGATGAGGGAATAGATGGACAATGAACTCGAAGACATTCTTGCTCAGCCAGAAGCCGAGGATGCTCATCCTGAGGGGAAGGATCTGACCCGACACGATCCCATTCCATCTCCACCTCCAGCACCTGCCGCTCTTACATCACCCACATCACACGGATCCTATTTTCCTCATGGATCGCGAGCCACCGATCACTTCACCCGCTCCCCAAACCAACTGTCCACATCCAACGCTATATTAGACTACTTACAATAGATGGAGAGCCAGATATCACAGGAGTTGGGAAATATAAACATTGCCTTGATGGAAATTCATGGAATATAAACATTGCCTTGAGGAAATACAAGGTCGACAGGATAAGCTGGACTAGGAACTGACGGCTATCAAGTATCAACTTGCCTCAGGTAGTCACCGTGGCCAGCCCATTCCTAGCCTCCCAGATTTCGATCCATATTGGGGTGAGTCAGTCAGAGCTGAACCCACCGTTCAGGCTCCATCGTCCCCATTCTCATCGTCCTGCACCTATCCTATCCCATCACAGCCTTTTAATTTTATAAATTAAGAATCCATTGTATCCCATTCTGATGCCTTGACAAAAAAGGGGAGAGAGAAAGAGAACCTACGTTCATTTTTGGGTTGGGTAAAATGTAACTTGAATCATTTCATATATTTTGAATGTTTTTTGAATACATATGAACTTGAATGAAATTTCTCATTTTTTTTGCAAATTATATCATTTGGAATGAATATGCTTACATTGTATGCAATGATATGTTACTTGAATGAAATATGTTATTTCTATGAAATCTTGTATAATCAACATAATATGATAATGGTATTTAATACAAAATGTTAAATAGAACATGGCAATCCCTTATACAACAAAATGAAAGGTTTATCTCAAATTGATTTTGTCAATCATAAAAAAGGGGGTGATTATTGGAATTTAAGGCAAATTAAGCACAATCCATGTTTTGATGATTAACAACTCAATTTGAGAATTATTTAAGTACTAAAGTGGTTGCTAAGTGATGCCAAGGTTTATAAAATTAAAGTTCAAAAGATAGCACGTCAAGTCGCAATGCCAAGTCGACTCAGGTATCCACTTAGGCAAGTCGATATCCAAGTCGACTCCTGTAATACCCAGACCCGTGTAGGACTCATATAATTGCATTTAAGGTGTAATTATGATTTATGTATGAATTGATTGATTTTTGGATGATTTTCATGAACTTATGAATTTTGCAATTAGGGTTTGCAATTAAGAATGGTGATTAAGATTAATCGCCAAAGCACAATTTGAGTCAAGATAACTAAAGAGGCTTAATGAGGATTAGTATATGCTAATGTGAAATGAATATTTATTTTAATTTTCATGATTTAATTAATAAAGATTAAAATGGAAATTATGGAGTTATGTTGAAAATCATAGAAAATTCATAACTTAACGCCTAAAAGGCGAAATGAGATGAAATTTTAAAGGCAAGCTCATGATTTTGGGTTCAAAATTATAAGTGGATTGGATTAAGGCACAAGTGATGAGATTAAGGTGATAATTATTTGATTTTAATCTCAAACGCTAAGGTTATTTTCAAAGGTTTACAACTTGACGTAGAAACGTCGGTTTAAGATAAAATTTGAAATGATTGAATAAAATTATGAAATATATGGTATGAGTGGATTTGATTAAGCTAATTATCATAAAAAAGTGGTTAATTAGAAAAAGTACCTAGCATTGACTTTGTGTACCCTAGACTACCATAGTATTTAATAAAAAGCATTTGAGATAATGACATGTTTTAATGCTATGCAAGGCGTCAAATTTTGGGTGGATTGAGCTGGATTTTATTGATTTGTTTAATGGTCAAATTCATGGAAAATTCAAGGATTAAATTCCATGTATTAATTCCTAAATACTAGCTCAAATGGAGCATAGAGTATGTGGCAACAGAGGGGATGTCCAAGGGCATGTTTGGCATGGAAATTTGATTTTCTAAAATGTTAAAATATGTGTCTAAGTTGCCTAATATCTAGGTGAAGTAAATGGGCACATAAATAAGTGAAAAAAGTGGCAAAAATATGTCAAAAGCTAGCATAGAGGGGGAGTCACTTGGGTGGACAGCAATGATTACTTAAATACATGGATTTTGTGGATTTTTGATAATTAGTAAATGCAAATTTTACTTGGTTATAAAAATGCCATGTCATCAAGGGATAAGGTAGAAATAAATTACCCTCATGACATGTGGCAAGTGGGTCCCATAAGCTGCTTAAAAAAAATGATAAAAAGGGAGCTTATCCTTGGAAACGTGCACTTGAAGAAAGGGGAGAGAAATTTCTAAAAAATTGCTAAGTAAGAGAAACTCTTGGGCACATCCAAAACCAAAAAGGGGAAGGGGAAAAGGAGAAGAAAAAGTGGAAGAAAAAGAAGAAGAATCAAGCCAAACAAGTTGGAATCAAGTTATGGTTGATTCAAGTAAAAACCTAAGTTTTGAATCATTTGAATCAATTTTTCTCTCTCAATTCATGATCCATGAATATGGTTCATAAAGAAATGTTTAAGGATAAGTTATGATTCCTTAATATGCGTATTAAATGATTTTTGAAAGATTTAAACGAGATTAAGAGTTCAAGAGAGTGAAAATGGAAGTTTAAGTTGAAATTTGAGCTGAAAGCTAACTTGGAAATTCTCAAAACCCTAAACCAAGTTTCTGTATGATTTAATCATGATGATTTGGATTTAATTCATGTTATTTTTTATTACATATGTTGACTTAAGCATTTTTTAATGATTTTAGCAAATATGGAACTTAGGGTTTCAAGAAATGCCCAATTTTTCCATTTATGAGTTAAAGATGATATAAGGAAGCGCTTAAATTTTTTATGGATGAATTGTAGGGTAAAGTATCCCAAATTAAGGTCCCTTTGGACGGCCTAAGTGGGATGGATGATTTTTCCCTAAATCTGATTTTTTAGGGTATGTATACAGGACGTCCAAACGGGGGCCAAAACGGGTGCGTTCCATATAATTTTTGTTACTGTTTGTAAATAAATGATTTATGGATGTTATGGAAGGTAAAATACCCTAGGTTTAAGTTACTTTTAGTGTCCAAAAGGGTTTGGAAAGATTTTCCCTAAATCTGATTTTATGGATATATGTATGGACACGTCAGAACAGGTCAAAATGAATACCCTATGTGCATGAAAATGTTGCTGTTATGAAAGCAAATATATTATGGATTTTAAATATGTGATAATAACCTAAATTTTGGTTAAGAAAATCATGTTTAGTTGCTATAAATTATGACTTAAAAATCTGTTATGATTTAAGTCTTAAAAGAGATATTGAAAGGATAAAAATGGGTCTTAACATGGTTGTTTTGGAAATAAGTGATAAATGGATTAAAAATCAGAAATTAAGCCCTAAATTATATGTTAATTAAGGGGTTTAATGATGATAAAAATGGGTGTAAGTTGCGGTGTTGAGAAATTTTAAAAAATACATAATTTATGTGTTGTATATTGAACGTATGTAGAGCATATGTATGAATGGATGATATGTGACTAATGTGAACTTGCTAAAAAGCAAAATATACATGAATATGTGATGAAATGCATGAGGATATTACTGTATGAATGAGGATTAATTATCTCAATTTTTGAGATTTATCTATGAAGCTTAAAACGTTACTGATATACTTAGAATGAGCATTGACGTAGGAAAAATGGTTAATGGGAGATATAAATTCCCAAATGATGAATTATGAATGAATGTTATGTGTTTACCCTAAATATAGGATTAAAACATAATATGGAATGAATGATATAATGCATAAGTACATGTTGTGTATGTATGATTGACTTGAAAATTCAAGTTGATTATGTATGATATGGATTATGAGATTGAAAAACTAAGTGAGTGCAAACAAATGGATTGTTATGAAATGCAATGTTATGTTTATATATAAGAACATACAAAGAGATTAACGAGGTAGAAAGCTAAGCAAGCAGTTTTCTAAATGCTTTGTTTTATCAAATATAATAAAATATTTATCAATGATATTTTAACTGTTTAAATGAGTTAGCAAATGAATGATTTCAATTCTTTATAAGTTGTTTAAGGATGGTCATTCCTTATCTAAATGTGTATTGAAATGTTATTTCTAATGAAATAAATGAATTGTTTATTTCTTTCCAAGAACTTATGTCAATTGATGAATCATGAGTTTATGGTTGAAAAATCATGCTAGCATGTCAAAGTTCATGTTTATGAAAGGAAGCATGTGCACAAAAGCATGAGGTCCACCTCAAAGGTGTAAGTGGACCGAATGTCCCCCTTTGGTGCGATCAAGTCGCTAAGAGAAGCCGTGGGTTGGCGGCGCCTCCCTGGAATGGGAGAGAGGATGAAAATGTATAGTTGCCTAGCTAGCTTCTATCCAAAGGAATATCATGATTTTAAATAATGCATCACATTGTTTATGACATACCCTGGACGCGTAAGAGAAGTACGTTTTATGATATACCCTCGAATGGGTATTGTGGCGTCCCAAAACCGAGCGTCACATCCTGAGCCTTACCTCGGGATCGTTATTGATTGGTAAACATGATCAGGATTGTTGACCTGTCACACGACGAGTTTTAATGGATATTTATCCAATTAAATTTATTTTCATAAGAGTTTAAATCCTCATATTTTCATCTCAAGCATAACTAGGTCATTTCCAACCATTCATTACATAGTAAAGCAAGGTCATCAAAAACATTTCATCATTCTTGTAAATCAGATGTCACTGCATGTATTAATCATAGTCATCACATAAACATCAAAATAGTTACATCCATTCAACATGAGTTCATCAATAACATAAAAGTTCTATGTTTTTCCATCGCTTTATCAAGCTTGCACTTGCTCCTTTGCCATATCCTTTATTTCACCTGTCTTTGGGTTTGGAAGACAAAATCGTGAGTCGAAACTCAATAAGCAAGTTATTTACATTTTACAGGCAATTCATTTCAGGAAACATTTTTGCATTTAAAATCATCTTGGAAAGCACATTATACCTTCTCAAAAGGTACATCTTGAAAAACATAAATCCTGTACCCATCATTAGTACGATATGCATATTCCATATAAAAACGTGAACATATTCATCATATTTCCCTTAGGATGGAAGCTAGCTAGGAGACCATCCGTCCTCGTCCTCTCCCATTTCAGAGAGCGCGCCGCTAGCCTTGGGCCTATCTTAGTGACTTGGCCACACCAAGGGGGCACAATCGGTCCGCTTATACCCTTCAAGTGGACCTAGTACCCTGTGCACATGAACTTTTGATAAATCCATCTTTAACATGCTAGCATGATTTTCATTTAGAAACTTGGAATCACAACATTTTTCATAGTATTTATCAAAGGAATTTTCATAAAGTCACATTGAAATAAAAGCATCATTTCAACACAATTTAACTAAGGAATGACCATCCTTAAATACCTCTAAAAAATTTTCAATATTTACATCAAACAGTTAGTACAAAAATCACATTTATTCAAAGCAATTTAGAAAAGCGAAAATCATTTAGAAAATTTGCTTGCTTACCTCCGTTCTTTAGCTTTCCGACTCAGCCTTTTCTTTGCCTTTGCCTACATGAGAATAATATAATTTTTCATATATTTATTTTCCTCGTATCTCATTTAGTTTTTCAACCCATTTTCATTAACAAATATCATTCATTTGACATCTCAAGTCATTAGACACATATATAGCTCATATTTGCACATTTCATCGGTTCATACACAACATATTCAATCCCATAATTAGGGTAACCATTAAATCACATAATAATCATTCAATCATTATCAATTAAAGGTTAATTACCTTTCATGCATCATTTTTCATCTATTTTCTAAAATTCATACATCTGTGCTCATTTTTAGCACACGTTGTTGCCTTAGCTTCATTAATCAATTCCAAAATTTGAAATTAACATCATGTAATTCCAAAAAGATATATAATCATGAAATTCATCATATTTTCATGCATTTTTGAGCAAAATCCCATTACATAAGTCATTCATCACCCATGCATATCTATCCATTCACATACGCCCATTTGGCAACACATATTTGATATATTTCATACAATTTTCTAAGTCAGAAACTTGGTCACTAATTCAGCACAATAATTACCCTTAATTATCATTTTATTTAGGGTATTTTTATGGGATTTAAATCCACTAATCATAGGTTCTCAAATCAGCAACTTTGGAACCCATTTTTCACACGTTTAACGTGTCTTTTGACACATAACCCTAAACAGTTTAATAAATCAGAATTTTCAGCAAATAATTCCACTTTTCCTAATCCAAATTTAGGGCATTAACTCATGTTTAACATTCATAAATTAAAACCAATCAAAACAGCAAGTTATTTACCCATTTTGGGTCCCGTTTCCACTCCGTTTAGACATCGTTTCATAAATCCATAAAAATCAGATTTGGGGCTTATCTTCCCAAATACTTTTGGGCATCAATAATAACTTAACCCTAGGGAATTTTACCCTACATAACTTTCACAAATCATGCAAACCCATTTCCATAGGATTTTTAACCTAAAAATGAAGAATTCGGGTCGTAAACTTCGCTTTGCATTCCATATTTTCTAAAATTCACGATTTAAGCTCAAATCAACATATGTTTTGCATTAATACATGATTCATAACCTAATCATATCATTCATTTAAAACAAAAACTTAACATGGGAATTCAAGATTTAACAAGTTGAGTTTTCTACTCAATACACATTCTAAACTTCATTTTCAACATCTAAAACATGGAAATACATTCATAAATATTAATACCATTCCCATATTCAATCAAAGGAATGTTGAATCATCATTTAGGAATTCTTTAAGCATTAATTTCATATTCAAATTTTGGAGTTTAAAACTCAAGTTAAACAACTCAAAACAACACATACACTTACTTGGTTTATGCACTCCAAACCGTAAACACTTGGAGATGGATTTTCTCCACCAAATTTCCCTTCTTTTTCCCTTGTTTTTCTTCTTTCTTGCTGGCCAAAAATGGGGACGTGAGAGCTGTTCTTGGGGAGCTAGAATTTCAGCACTTAGCAAATTTCCAAAGTTCATTCTATGTGGACGTGCATGGCTTATATAGTGCTGGATATGATCCAGCTGTAGGCCCCACTTGCTGGGTTTTTTCCACACTATTTAATGCTTGGTTATCCACCTTCATGTGCTGGCTATTTTACAGCCAACTAAAATTGCTTTTTACCATTTTTGAAAATTCCAAAAACCTGCTTTCATCTTGACCGTCCAGCTGCCTCCACCATCACGTCCATTGCTACCTTTATTTTCCAGCATTTTCTTCATTTTTTATTAATATTCATTTAAGGGTAAATCATACACATAATTAAATTTTAATTCATGCATTAATTTGGCATTAATAAATTTAGCACAAATTGCGGCAATCACACTTAGCATTACACGTCATTCAAGTTGTCCACATTTTTCTCCTCTCTATGGCAGCTGCATTTCAACATATTTTTGCTGGAAATTTTGCATGATTGAATGTATATTCTAATTTCCCTACATGTCAGCAATATGTGGGGATATTTTAAAAATAAAAAATTCAAAAATGAGCAGCAATATAGCTCATGGACGTTGCCTATATGCCACCTTACCTATGCTCATTTTGCACACTTTGTAGCTTCATCATGGTGGACATTTATTGCTGGATAATTCTTGCTTTTTTCATGTATTATAATATTTCATAAAATACCCTCAAAATATGCTGCATTCGACACCTCATTTTCCATTAAAATCATGCAATTATTTCATGTACTCTAGCATTAAATGAATGGTACTCTTGAGGTGCTAAAGTCAACAATGCATACGTTTTTCAATGCAGGTATTTTCCCAACATAATATGCTTAATATAAGCCTTCCAAAATTTTCATCTCATGATTTCATTCAACCGTTTCAAATTTCATCTCAATCCGATTTTCCTAGCTCAAGTTATAGTCGTTTAAAGTTAACGGTTGAAATTAAGATGTGATCAATAAATCATTATACTCATTTTATCAAGAATTTTCATAACCCAATAATTCCATAATTTCAAGCCCAACATCACCAACTTTCATCTCGAATTTCACTTGAATCTGCCTTACAGCCGTTGAGTTATGAATTTTCTAGTGTTTTTCCACTTAACTTGAAAATTATCATATAAATGCTCATAATTCATTTTAAATGAATTAAAATGATTTTCCATGATGTATTTGCGCATTTCAATCAACAATAATTTACTCTAATCCCATTGTCCCATATTAGCTTAAAATGATTAATCGCATCATTATTGCTAATCCTTAACCCTAATTGGAGTAATTAGCAAAATCAAATAAATCATTCATAATTCAATAATTCATATATAAATGTTATATACATGATCAATGTATACATATGGGTTCTAAATGGGTTGGGTTTCATAATCCTCCCCCCTTATAACAGGTTTCGTCTCGAAACCGTCTATTCTTTAAATAGCTGGGGGTATTTCCGTTTCACCTCTTCTTTTAACTCCCAAGTGGCTTCATTTTCTGAATACCGGTTCCATTGTATCTTCACGTACTCAATTTTTTGATTATGAAGCTTTTGTACTTTCTGATCCAAGATTCTAACTGGTCTTTCTTCATAGTTCAGATAATCTTGAATCGGCAGATCCTAGCCCACTAATACATGAGTCGGGTCCGGAACATATTTCTTAAGCATCGATATATGAAATACATTGTGAACTAGGGCTAATTTCGGGGGTAAGGCTACTCGATATGCCAATTTCCCAACCTTCTCCAAAACCTCAAATGGTCCAATATATATGGGATTCAGCTTTTCTCTTTTCCCAAACCTTGTAACTCCCTTGAATGGCGTGACCTTTATAAACACATGTTTGCCAACTTGGATGTTCAAATCCCTTCTCTTGCAATCTGTGTAACTCTTTTGCCGACTTTGGGCAGTGAGTACACACTGATGAATAGTCCGTACCTTGTCCGCCATTGGTTGAGACAAATCTGGGGCTAATCTTTTCTCTCCAACTTCATCCCAATTCAACGGCGTTCGACATCGCCGACCATACAGTGCTTCAAATGGAGTCATTTGGATGCTAGTTTGGTAACTATTGTTATATGCAAATTCCGCAATTGAGATATACTCATCCCATGATCCTCCAAACTCTAGAGTACACATCCGGAGCATATCTTCAATGATTTGGTTCACCCGCTCCGTTTGTCCATCGGTTTGAGGATGAAAGGCTATACTGAACTTAAGTTGGGTGCTTAGGGTTTCGTGCAAGATTTTCCAAAATCTTGACGTAAATGTCGCATCTCGATCCGAGATAATCCACTTTGGCACTCCATAGAGTCATACGACCTCCTTGTAATAAACCTTAGCTAGCCTTTCTGCGGTATAAGTCCTTATTATAGGTAGGAAGTGCGCAACTTTCGACAACCTATCAATGATTACCCATATGGAATCATTTCCCGCTTGGGTCTTAAGTAATCCTTCTATGAAATCCATTGTGATGTCGTCCCACTTCCATTCAGGAATTTCTAAGGACTGTAGCTTACCAAGCACTCTTTGGTGATCCGCTTTCACTCGTTGGCAAGTTAAACACTTAGCCACATATTCAACGATCTCTCTTTTCATATTATTCCTCCAATATCCTTTCTTGAGATCATGATACATCTTAGTACTCCCCGGGTGAATAGAAAACGACGAAAAATGTGTCTCTTTAAGGATTTGTTCCTTTAACTCAGCTATATTAGGTATGTAAAGGCGACCCTCATACCTATACATACCTTGCTCATCAATAGCAAATTCACCCAACCCTTTTTTCTTCATTTTCTCGACATGTGCATGTAGGTTTGTGTCTTTTTGCTGTGCAGTCTTAATCTATTCAAAAAGTGATGATTTTATGCATAATTGTGATAATCTTGTTTGGACTCCTGGTGGACATACAATCAGTTCCATTTGCTCTATCTCCTTAAGCAATCCTTCTTCCTTAGTGATAAGATGTGCTAAGCTGACATTTCTGCTCAATGCATCAGCTACCACATTTGCCTTACTTGGATGGTATAAAATTTTCAAATCATAGTCCTTCAATAACTCGAGTCATCTCCTTTGTCTCATGTTCAACTCCTTCCGAGTGAAAATGTATTTGAGACTCTTATGATCAGTGTAAATCTCACATCTTGCACCATACAGGTAATGTCTCCATATTTTCAAGGCAAATACCACAGCTGCTAGCTCTAAATCATGTGTGGGGTAGCTTACTTCATTGGGCTTTAGCTGTCGTGATGCATAGGCTATCACTTTACCCCTTTGCATCAGAACACACCCCAATCCTTTTCTTGATGCATCACTATAAACCACAAACTCTTCATTTCCTTTTGGTAGGGTTAGGATGGGTGCTTTCACCAATCGTTGTTTTAATTCTTGCAAACTGCGCTCACATTCCTCAGACCATACATACCTGACTCCTTTACGAGTCAACTTGGTTAACGGGGCTGACAGTTGTGAAACCCTTCAACAAACCTTCTATAATAGCCAGCCAACCCTAAAAAACTTCGAATTTTTGTAATAGTCCTCGGCCTTGGCCATTTCAACACTGCCTCAATCTTTTGAGGATCAACTTGAATACCTCTTTCAGATATTTATATGCCCAAGAAATCCTATTTGTTTCAACCAAAATTGACATTTCTTCAATTTGGCATATAATTTCTCTTTCCTCAACCTTTCTAAAACCCTTCGCAAATGGTTTTCTTGTTCTTTCTCTGTTTTAGAGTAAATCAGGACATCGTCAATGAACACGACCACAAACTGATCCAGATAGTCCTGAAAAACCCTATTCATCATATCCATGAATATAGCAGGGGCAATAGTAAGTCCGAATAGCATTACCATAAACTCATAATGCCCATACCTGGTTCCGAAAGCCGTTTTATGAGTATCGGCTAGACTTATCCTCAATTGATGATACCCTTACTGTAGATCAATCTTGGAGAAAGTCGTGGCTCCTTGTGATCGATCGAATAGATCATCAATCCTGGGTAATGGATACTTATTATTTATTGTGACTTTATTTAGCTCCCGGTAATCAATACATAACCTTAAACTTCTATCCTTTTTCCTCATAAACAATACTGGAGCTCCCCATGGGGATACACTCGATCGGATGAAACCCTAGTTCAACAGCTCCTGTATTTGCGCCCTTAGTTCATTCATCTTAGCTAGCACCATCCTATATGGAGTTTTAGAAATTGGAGCTATACCCGATATCACATCTATTGTCATATCCATTTCCTGTTGTGGAGGGAATGTGGTTAACTCCTTTGGAAATACATCAAGAAATTCCCTAACCATAGGTATTTGATTAATTTCTACCTCCGTGCCTTTCTCTACATTTACAGACACCAAATAGGCTTGACATTTTTGTCGGATCATCCTGACAGCTTTCATAGATGATATCAATATACTTGAACTGTCAGGTTGCCTTAGCTTCCCAATGGCAACCTCCTTCCCTAGAGTTGCTTCAAATTGTACTTTCTTATGCTTACAGTCTATGGTCGCTCCCCATTGGCTTAGCTAATCCATACCTAATATTACGTCGAACTCATTCTTAGGCAATAGGATCAAATAAGCTTCTAGAATCAATGATCCTATCCTAATTGGGCAAACTTTGCATACTTGGCTAGTACTTGCTAATCTATAGACTGGGGATTCTACATGTATAATCTGGTTAGTCTCTTCTACCGGCAGTGCATGGGTGGTCATGTATTGGCATGCTATGAAAGAATGGGTGGCACCAGAATCAAATAAAACTACTGCCAAATTCCCTAGAATATAAACCGTACCTGTGACCACCTTTTCCTCCTGTTCTTGAGATTCCGTCCGGGTCAGGGCATGCACATGCACCGGGTTTGTAGAAGTTCCCTGCTTACTTGTTGCTCCAGGTGTCCTAAGCTGAGCAGGTCTTCCACGTCCTTGAAGTGTATGCGCCTTGCTTGGGCAATTTGGGGCTATATAACCCACTGGATCACATATATAACATTTGACAACCTTTGCTTCCCCCGTCCTGCACTCCTTGGCGATATGACCCATTTGGCCACATTTATAGCGCTTATTCGAGCCTTTTAAACACTCGCTTGTATGTCACTTTTGACATTTCTTACACAGCGGCGAACTTTTCCTTTTTGGGATTCCTTTACCCTTCCTTACATTTCCTTTTCTAGCTTTCTCCTTCCCGGTTTCCGGTTCATTGGGACCCATGCTAGACATTCTTAAACCCAATCTCAGTTCTTGGGTTCTCAAAGCTTCAATTCCCAAAGCCCTTGCTCTCTCAAGGCTTGAAGCGTAATCTTTAATCAGCAGTGGGGCAAGACTTTCCCATAAATATGGCCTCAGCCCTTGTTGGAATCTCTGTGCCTTATTTCCAGGCACATTTGCAATCCATGGCACATATCTGACCAGAGCATTAAACTTTGTAGCATACTCGGTGACCGTCATCCTCCCTTGATATAATTTTTCAAATTCTATCATCTTTTGACTCTGCAATCCAATAGGGAGGTATTCCTTATTAAATTCTTCCACAAAAGTTTGCCAAGACACTTCTTCGGGTCTTGGCATTATGATTAACATCGTCTCCCACCATTCATGTGCGTCCTTTGCTAACAAATGCGTAGCACACAATACCTTCTAACGGTCATTGCACGGAGATATTCTAAACAATTTCTTAATCTCCGTCATCCATTGCTCTGCTTGGATTGGGTCGGGTTCTCCAGAAAACTTGGGGGTCGTTGCGCTAGAAAGGCATTAATGGCTCTTCTATCAGCTTCCATTAGCTAATTCTCATCCCTTAGCAGTGCCAGTGTGACAACGGGGTCCGCCATCAGAGCAGGTCCTTCTCTCTCTATACTACCCAACTGAGCTTGTTGGGTTCTTTCCCATAGTCCTTGTATAATGTCGGCAGTCTGCGCTGCCCAATCTCTAGTGGCCTGCTGCATTTCTTCCTTCACTGCTGCATTGCTTCCTTCACTGCTGCAGTCACCCTTTCCTCTATGAGTCTAGTTTGCCTTGACTCAGTTTCCTCTTCCACATTTCGTTTAGGGATTTCATTATTCCTTCTTCGTTGATTCCTCTGATTCGGTCCTTGTGTCACTAGCCTTCCTCTTTTAGGTTGGCTAGATTCGCCAACTTCATCTTAGCTTAGAACCTCTGTCGCTGCCTCTTTACCTTTATTTTTCCTTAATCCTACCTTGTTTACACCATTGTGCTAATCTGAGTATATAACATCACACTTTTCATTTTCAATTAACGTTAGATCATTATATTCGCATTCATTCACAATGAACGTTAAGTCATTGCATATGAATTTCATCATCACATGGTAACAACCAATTCATTCAATCACAATCATATCACATCATTCAAGCTCATTCATTCATATATCTAAAACTCTTAAATTTAGTTATATCAACATATTCATATTCATCATACTCACATCATCACATCCATAGTTAGTACATGTGAAAGTAAATCACACTTATGTACACATATAGCATAGCACACACATTTCCTACTTATATACATGTCAATCTATCTTGGCAACCATATTGTCATCAAACCACATTTATACATACACAACTTAAAAAAAACAACAACATTCATCATCTTCCTGGGCCTCTCCTTAGACGTCTACATCTATGTGCAACTTGTGAGGGTGCCTCCGTGATCGTTCTATTGTTGGACCACGCCTGGACCTCATCCTCTCCACTATCATCATCCTCCTCGTCCTCTTCTACAGACTCAACTATTTCTTCTTCTACTTCTTCCTCTACTTCTTCCTCCTCTTCCTCGTCCTCTTCCTCGATAGGCTCGAGGAATTCCATAGGATCGTCATCATCATTGACCTCGGCAAGTCGGACAATTTCTCCTGTATTCTCCATTATGTATAACATAACCTCATCAGGTTTAGGAGCTGTAGGTATTTCAATGACTCCCCCGGCACGACGCTTCTCAATATAGAGGGCCATATCTATTTCCTGCTAATGGAGTCTATCCTAGGGTGCTCCATAGCGAACTGGACACATCAATCCATAAATCTATACCATGGGTCTGCGTCAGGGGGGTGTGGGTGCCTAAGTCTTTCTCCAAAAGTCCTAGAGGTCTTGTGGGTCTACTCCGTCAGTAGGAACACAGGGAGACCGGGGAATTTCGAGGTATGTTCCTGGAAGAACTCGTGCCCTAAGTTTGTAACTGGAGGGCTCTCCTAGATCTTGTCTGTGTCGACCTGAGGGGACTACAGGGAACTATGGTGTGTTGTGCTGGGACTCCCACCACCTATTAATATTTTCTTCCCTTCGTTGTCTCCTCTCCTCCTCCTCTCTCTCCTTTTGCAACTCTTCCGCACTCATCATCTCTTTTCCCCTATCCGCCATTTGTACAAACATGACAATCAAATTGCATTGCAGTAATAATTTATCATTATATTGCATGCATTTCATCATATTATAAACATACCTAATCATCATATAATCATGTCTAATTTATCACATAATCATATATAGTCATGCATAATCATGCATATCTCATCATATTCTTTCAATTTTCTATGCTCAGAAATTTTCCACGCCTATTTACCAATCCATGCTCTGATACAGAGCTCTGTGGCGCCCCAAAATCGAGCGTCACATCCTGAGCCTTACCTCGGGATCGTTATTGATTGGTAAACATGATCAAGATTGTGGCCCTGTCACACGGTGAGTTTTAATGGATAGTTATCCAATTAAATTTATTTTCATAAGAGTATAAATCCTCATATTTTCATCTCAAGCATAACTAGGTCATTTCCAACCATTCATTACATAGTAAAGCATGGTCATCAAAAATATTTCATCATTCTCGTAAATCAGATGTCACTGCATGTATTAATCATAGTCATCATATAAACATCCAAATAGTTACATCCATTCAACATGAGTTCATCCATAACATAAAAGTTCTATGTTTTTCCATCGCTTTATCAAGCTTGCACTTGCTCCTTTGCCATATCCTTTCTTTTACCTGTCTTTGAGTTTGGAAAACAAAATCGTGAGTCAAAACTCAATAAGCAAGCTATTTATGTTTTACAGCCAATTCATTTCAGGCAACATTTTTGCATTTAAAATCATCTTGGAAAGCACATTATACCTTCTCAAAAGGTACATCTTGAAAAACATAAATCCTGTACCCATCATGAGTACAATATGCATAATGCCATATAAAAACATGAACATATTCATCATATTTCCCTTAGGATGGAAGATAGCTAGGCGACCATCCGTCCTCGTCATCTCCCATTTCAGAGAGGGCGCCGCCGGCCTTGAGCCTATCTTAGCGACTTGGCTACACCAAGGGGGGACAATCGGTCCGCTTATACCCTTCAAGTGGACCTAGTACCCTGTGCACATGAACTTTTCATAAATCCATCTTTAACATGCTAGCATGATTTTTATTTAGAAACTTGGAATCACAACATTTTTCATAGTATTTATCAAAGGAATTTTCGTAAAGTCACATTGAAATAAAAGCATCATTTCAACATAATTTAACTAAGGAATGACCATCCTTAAATACCTCTAAAACATTTTCAATATTTACATCAAACGGTTAGTACAAAAATCACATTTATTTAAAGAAATTTAGAAAAGGGAAAATCATTAAGAAAATCTGCTTGCTTACCTGCGTTCTTTAGCTTTCCGACTCAGCCTTTTCTTTGTCTTTGCCTACATGAGAATAATATAATTTTTTATATATTTCTTTTCCTCGTATCTCATTTAGTTTTCCAACCCATTTTCATTAACATATATTATTCATTTAATTTCTGAAGTCATTAGGCACATATATAGCTCATATTTGCACATTTCATCGGTTCATTCACAAAATATTCAATCCCATAATTAGGGTAACTATTCAATCACTTAATAATCATTCAATCATTATCAATTAAAGGTTAATTACCTTTCATGCATCATTTTTCATCTATTTTCTAAAATTCATACATCGGTGCTCATTTTTAGCACACGTCGTTGCCTTAGCTTCATTAATCAATTTCAAATTTTGAAATTAACATCATGTAATTCCAAAAAGATATATAATCATGAAATTCATCATATTTTCATGCATTTTTGCTTAAAATCCCATTACATAAGTCATTCATCGCCCATGCATATCTATCCATTCACATACGCCCATTTGGCAACACATATTTGATATATTTCATACAATTTTCTAAGTCAGAAAATTGGTCACTAATTCATCATACTAATTACCCTTAATTATCACATTATTTAGGGTATTTTTACGGGATTTAAATCCACTAATCATAGGTTCTCAAATCAGCAACTTTGGAACCCATTTTTCACACGTTTAACGTGTCCTTTGACACATAACCCTAAACAGTTTAATAAATCCGAATATTCAGCAAATAATTCAACTTTTCCTAATCCAAATTTAGGTCAGTAACACATGTTTAACATTCATAGTTTAAAACCTCTCAAAACAGCAAGTTATTTACCCATTTTGGGTCCCGTTTCCACTCCGTTTAGACATCGTTTCATAAATCCATAAAAATCAGATTTGGGGCTTATATTCCCAAATCCTTTTGGACATCAATAATACCTTAACCCTATGGAATTTTACCCTACATAAATTTCACAAATCATGCAAACCCAATTCCATAGGATTTTTAACCTAAAAATGAAGAATTCGGGTCGTAAACGTCGCTTTGCATTCCATATTTTCTAAAATTCATGATTTAAGCTCAAATCAACATATGTTTTGCATTAATACATGATTCATAACCTAATCATATCATTCATTCAAAACAGAAACTTGACACGGGAATTCCAGATTTAACAAGTTGAGTTTTCTGCTCAATACACATTCTAAACTTCATTTTCAACATCTAAAACATGGAAATTCAATCATAAATCTTAATACCATTCCCATATTCAATCAAAGTCATGTTGAATCATCATTTAGGAATTATTTAAGCATCCATTTCATATTAAAATTTTGGAGTTTAAAACTCAAGTTAAACAACTCAAAACAACACATACACTTACTTGGTTTATGCACACCAAACCGTAACACACTTGGAGATGGATTTTCTCCACGAAATTTCCCTTATTTTTCCCTTGTTTTTCTTCCTTCTTGCTGGCCAAAAATGGGGACGTGAGAGATGTTCTTGGGGAGCTGGAATTTCAGCACTTATCAAATTTCCAAAGTTCATTCTATGTGGACGTGCATGGCTTATATAGTGTTGGATATGATCCAGCTGTAGGCCCCGCTTGCTGGGTTTTTTCAACACTATTTAATGCTTGGTTATCCCCCTTCATGTGCTGTCTATTTTACAGCCAAGTAAAATTGCTTTTTACCATTTTTGAAAAATCCAAAAACCTGCTTTCATCTTGACCGTCCAGTTGCCTCCACCATCACGTCCATTGATGCCTTTATTTTCCAGCATTTTTTTATTTTTTATTAATCTCCATTTAAGGGTAAATCATACACATAATTAATATTTAATTCATACATTAATTTGGCATTAATAAATTTAGTACAAATTGTAGCAATCACACTTAGCATTACACGTCATTTACCCCTCAAGCTGTCCACGTTTTTTTCCTCTCCATGGCAGCTACATTTCAACATATTTTTGCTTGAAATTTTGCATGATTGAATGCATATTCTAATGTCCCTACATGTCAGCAATACGTGGGCATATTTTAAAAATAAAAAAATCAAAAATGAGCAGCAATATGGCCCATGGACGTTGCCTATATGCCACCTTACCTATGCCCATTTTGCACACTTCGTAGCTTCATCATGGTGGACATTTATTGCTGGATAATTCTTGCATTTTCATATTTTATAATATTTCATAAAATACCCTCAAAATATGCTGCATTTGACACCTCATTTTCCATTAAAATCATGCAATTATTTCATGTACTCTAGCAATAAATGAATGGTACTCTTGAGGTGCTAAAGTCAACAATGCGTACCTTTTTCAATGCAGGTATTTTCTCAACATAATATGCTTAATATAAGACTTCCAAAATTTTCATCTCATGATTTAATTCAACAGTTTCAAATTTCATCTCAATCCGGTTTTCCTAGCTCAAGTTATTGTCGTTTAAAGTTAACGGTTGAAATTAAGATGTGATCAATAAATCATTATACTCATTTTATCAAGAATTTTTATAACCCAATAATTCCATAATTTCAAGTCCAACATCACCAACTTCCATCCCGAATTTCACTTGAATCCGCCTTACAAGTGTTGAGTTATGAATTTTCTAGTATTTTTCCACTTAACTTGACAATTATCATATAAATGCTCATAATTCATTTTAAATGAATTAAAATGATTTTCCATGATGTATTTGCACGTTTCAATCAACAACAATTTACTCTAATCCCATTGTCCCATATTAGCTCAAAATGATTAATCACATCATTATTGCTAATCCTTAACCCTAATTGAAGTAATTATTAAAATCACATAAATCATTCATAATTCAATAATTCATATATAAATTGTTGGTCCCGAGTTGATGGCAATTACCCAAGAGGGGAGGGGTGAATTGGGTATTGAAGAATTTAAAACTTGAATTACAGACTTTACCCCAGTTTAGTTTAATCCCCTTTAATAAGACAATTGGAAAGCAATAAGATAACGAAAGCGGATATGAAAAAGTAATAGACAAGATTTATAATGGTTCGGGCAACCTTTCCTACTCCACTCTTCCAAGCTCACACTCCCTTGTGACTTGGGTTCCACTATGTATTCCGCGAATACAACTAGAGTCGCTGCTTTCTTCTAGATTCTAGCTCTAGAGGGCATATACAACCAGAGCCTCCGCTCTCTTTTAGATTTTAGCTCTAGGGGGCGTATACAACAAATAGCACAAGTATGTGACGAGTTCCACTCCAATCACAACGCTACTTTTCTATAGCTTGGTTTGAAGCACCAAAATCAAACCAAGCACCAAAAACCAAATAATAAGATGAAATAGAAGAAATCTACACTTTACAGATTTGTGTAGCAAGTTTCAGCTCGAGGAAGAATCTGTAGAAGCAACGAATCATTTTGCGTTGAAGTAAACAACAACTTTGAAGCTCGTTCTTCCTTTGAAAGTATATGGATCACTCAATTATAGAGAAAAGTGGATTGAAACTCTTAGTAGCACTTCTTTCCTCTTTTTCAACTCTATCTTGTGTATTTTTACGTTTGCTTGAGTGTCTATATATAGAGGAAGGAGAATTTTGAACGTTATAGAGTTGGTTGGCGCGTAATAAATGTTCCAACGTTAAAAAATTCGAACGTTATTTCTCTAAGTCGCAGGTGGAGTCGACTTCGTGTGCAACTTCGCCCAAGTCGCATGCTGGAGTCGACTTCGGGTGCGACTTCGGTTGTTCAATCTTCCGAGTCTGTCTTTCGAGTCGACTTAGTCTGGGACTTGACCCAAGTTGATCTTGGAGTCGACTTCGTTTGTGACTTGACTTTTCTCTCTTGCCAAATCTGCTTAATCTTTCTTGAAATGTCTCTTACTTGCTTAACTTCTTCTTCATAAGTGTTCTTCTCCATGGAGGAAGAGCTTGTTCAATAGTAGTTGGTTCAATTTTTGACACAAATGCATATTGTCCACAAATATTTTGTTTTGATCTCCTAGTTTTTACTCCTTCATAAATATTTCCAATGACTTGCTCAATTGGATGGACATTTTTGAATTTCAAATTAGTAGGAGGTTTATAGGAGTCATTACCTCACTTACCTCTTCCTCCATGGGATTTTCTGGCTTGAGCTCAGTTTCTTTTTGTTGTTCTTGTTGTTTTGCTTTTGTATCATCTGAATCATTTAGTTCATCCTCCTTTCTTGGAGTTTGGTTAAATTCATCAAAAACAACATATATTGATTCTTCTACTATTTGATTTCTTTTGTTGAAAATCTTATATGCTTTGCTATTTGATGAATAACCAAGGAAAATAGCTTCATCGCTTTTGGCATCTAATTTTCTCAAATTTATTTTTCCATTATTTAACACATAACAAGTACATCCAAAAGTATGGAAATATAATATGTTCGGTTTTCTGTCTTTCCAAAGTTCATATGGGGTCTTTTTCAATATTGCTCTAATGGTAACTCGGTTTAATACATGACAAGTTGTACTTACAGCTTCGCCCTAAAATCTTTTGGACAATTTACTCTCATTTAGCATAGTTCTATCCATTTCTTGTATTGTCCGGTTTTTCCTTTCAATAACTCCGTTTTGTTGAGGAGTTCTTGGTGCAGAAAATGTATGGTGAATTCCTTTTTCATTGCAAAATTCTATAAATCGATTATTTTCAAATTCACCACCATGATCGCTTTTAATGGAAATAATCGAACTTTGTTTTTCATTTTGCACCAAATTTGAAAACGTGACAAACATAGAAAATGCTTCATCTTTGCTAGCTAAGAGTATAATCCAAGTAAATCTTGAAAAATCATCAACAATTACATACACGTACTTTTTCCCACAAAGAGTTAAAATGTTCGATGGCCCATAAAGATCCATATGTAACAATTCAAGTGATCTAGTAGTTGAAATTTCTTTTTTGGTGGAAAATGGCATTTTGGGTAGTTTAGATAGTTGACAAGCTTTGCAAATCTTATCCTTGTTATATTTGAGCTTAGGTAACCCTTGTACTAGATTCTTTTTTCACAATGTTTTAATATTTGACATATTTATATGTCTAAGCCTTATATGCCATATTCATGGATCATTTTCTATGACTATTAGACATTTTCCTTCGAGTTCATCAAGGCAAACCAAATATACATTTCCATATCTCTTGCGACTAAATACTATGTGTTCATCATAAAAAATGTTGCATATAGAGGATTCAAATACAACTTTATATCCTTTATCACATAGTTGACTAATACTCATTAGGTTGTGTTTGAGTCCAACAACAAATAGTACATCCTCAATACATTCATTTGAAATACCATAAACATTTTCTTTACCTTTTATTTTACCTTTTTCATTATTTCCAAAGGCTACTATTCCTTCATTGCATGGGTTGATCTTATGGAACAGTCCTTTTTTTCCTGTCATATTTCTTGAGCAGCCACTATCCATAAACCATATGTTGTTGGCCTTAGCTCTAAGACAAACCTCTTGACTACTTGTGCAGTTCGTTGAAGTAGCTTGATCCTCCAAGATTTCCGTTGCTGCAAAACATATGTCGGAATTTGCCATGCAACAAATTCTTGCGCAATCCGCTTCACATTCTTCACTTGAAGAGCTGCATGTTGTAGATTCCTCTTCATTTATGTACATGCCTCTTCCTTTATTTTTTTGAAATTTTTTGTTGTCGCCTTGATCTTTCCTTTGCTCCTTTGCTTCGGGCGTTGGGCATTAGGCTTGCATGTGCCCCGAGCTACCACACCGGTAATATTTTGTTGATTTTTTCTTTTTCTCTTTAGAATTTCTTTCTATAAAGTTTCTGAAATTTCTACCTTTCCTTATAAATTTTCTGAACTGTTTTGTAAGTAAGGCAATTTCATCGTCGTTTTGTGATGATGAGGTGGTGTCATCCGAGTCTTGTGCAGCTTTCAAGGCGATGGCTCTTTTGCCTTTGTGGTGATCCTCGTTTCTTTTCTTGATTAGCTCATGTGACATTAACGAACTAATAAGGTCTTCCAACTTCAACGTGTTTAGCTCATTGGCTTCTTCTATTGCCGTGATTTTTGGAGTCCATGATTCGGGTAGCGCCCTTAGAATCTTCATGACCTGCTCAGATTCAGAAATAGCCTTTCCTAGCCCTTTCAAGGCGTTAGTAATCTTGGAAAATCTAGCAAATATTTCAGAAATATTTTCTGTTTCTAGCATTCTAAAGCTTTCCAATTCTCCAATCAAAATATTTCTCCTTGACCCTTGGACTTGAGAAGTTCCTTCATAGATAGATGTTAGTGTATCCCATATCTCTTTGGCAGTCAAACAAGAGGATACTCTATCATATTCGAAGCAGTAAGAGCACAAAATAATGAATTCTTAGCATTGGCGTTGCTCTTTACAATTTTTACTTCCTCATCGGTCCATTTGGAAGCTCTTTCATCAGTAGGCAAAGTCACACCGTCTTGGATTGCAATCCAAGAATCCATATCTATAGCCATGATGAGTTGTTTCATATGCAGCTTCCAATAACCAAAATTATTGTCGTCAAACAATGGTGGCCTAGTAAAGGATTGGGCTTCGACAAATGCGGGAACGGAAGTGGATTGGGATGCCATATCAAAAGATCTCTTTGGTAAAACTCAAAGACCTACTCTGATACCACTTGTTGGTCCCGAGTTGATTGCAATTACCCAAGAGCGGAGGGGTGAATTGGGTATTTAAGAATTTAAAACTTGAATTAAAGACTTTACCCCGGTTTAGTTTAATCCTCTTTAATAAGACAAATGGAAAGCAATAAGATAATGAAAGCGGATATAAAAAAGCAATAGACAAGATTTATAGTGGTTCGGGCAACCTTCCCTACTCCACTCTTCCAAGCTCACACTCCCTTGTGACTTGGCTTCCACTATGTATTTCACGAATACAACTAGAGTCTCTGCTCTCTTCTAGATTCTAGCTCTAGATGGCATATACAACTAAAGCCTCCGCTCTCTTCTAGATTCTAGCTCCAGGGGGGTGTATACAGCAAATAGCATAAGTAGGTGATGAGTTCCACTCCAATCACAATGCTACTTTGCTATAGCTTGGTTTGAAACACCAAAATCAAACCAAGTACCAAAAACCAAATAATAAGATGAAATAGAAGAAATCTACACTTTAAAGATTTGTGTAGAAAGTTTCAGCTCGAGGAAGAATCTGTAGAAGCAACGAATCATTTTGCGTTGAAGCAAACAACAACTTTGAAGCTTGTTCTTCCTTTGAAAGTGTATGGATCACTCAATTGTAGAGAAAAGTGAATTGAAACTCTTAATAGCACTTCTTTCCTCTTTTTCAGCTCTATCTTGTGTATTTCCATGTTTGCTTGAGTGTCTATATATAGAGGAGGGAGAATTTTGAACGTTATAGAGTTGGTTGGCGCGTAATAAATGTTCCAACATTCAAAAATTCGAATGTTATTTCTCCAAGTCATAGGTGGAGTCGACTTCGTGTGCGACTTCGTTCAAGTCGCATGCTGGAGTCCACTTCGGGTGCGACTTCGCCCAAGTCGCATGCTGGAGTCGACTTCGAGTGCGAATTCGGTTGTTCAATCTTCCAAGTCTGTCTTTCGAGTCGACTTTGTCTGGGACTTGACCCAAGTCAATCTTGGAGTCGACTTCGTTTGCGACTTGGCTTTTCTCTCTTGCCAAGTTTGCTTAATCTTTCTTGAAATGTCTCTTGCTTGCTTAACTTCTTCTTCATAAGTGTTCTTCTTTTGATTTTCAATACTTGGAGTTCATTTGTATAGAAGTTCTTTAGTTTATGTCTAGAGAACTTGAAAAGCTTGAATCTTTGTATGCATGAACAAGTCCAATATATATTTTGATTAAAATGGATGAATTCATGCATCTTGCTTGCTTTGGACTTGGATTATTCTTCATATGTTCCAAGTTGAATATTTAAGTCGACTTGGTCCTCAACTTGAGTCAAGTTTATCTTGAAGTCGACTTGTTCTTCGACTTGACTTCTGAAATTCTGCTCTGTCTGACTGAAGTCGATGCTGGAGTCGACTTGGCCTGCGACTTCACCCAAGTCACAAATGGAGTCGACTTCGTCTACAACTTCGGCACACTTTGGTCATCAATTTCAACGCTGGACATATTTTGACACTTGAAGTCGCTAATGGAGTCGACTTGGTGATCGACTTCGCCTAAGTCGATGTTGGAGTCGACTTGAAGATCGACTTGACCTGCTATACTTTATATTTTTCATTTTTATAACTTAAAACAATACACAAAATGCATTAGTAGTTAAAACTTACTCAAATTATATTGTTAATCATCAAAACACATGCTTTGGATATTTTGCATTTGATTTTCAACAATCTCCCCCTTTTTGATGATTGACAAAACCAATTTGAGTTTATACCATTCATCATGTCATTTTTCTTTTGAACTTTGTGAACTGTCATATATATTTTGTTTTCATCTTTTGTATATGTTACTTCAAATAATCTCAAGTTGAATCAATCATTCAATCAATTAAAACATAATCAAAGCATTTGTAATCAGAGTATAAACTTTTCATATCAGAGCATAATGCAAGTTATAAGCATAAACACACTTTTCATAAACAATCCTTTCATATAACCAAAGTTTGCATACAAGTTTCAAAGGCAAATGAAAATGAAACCTATATACAAGCTACCCAACCAAAAAAATCCTACAAATCTAACTCCAAAACTCAACCATTTTCCCCCTTTTTGTCAATCGAGCAAATAGGGATCGACTAGTAGAGATTTGGCGAACTGGAACGCAGATATCAGATATGGATTTTGAGTAGGTTGGATAGGCCGGACATGAGCTGAAGAGTAAAAAGATGACACGGGTGTAGGTGTAGGATCTCTGTGAACTGACCCGGTGTCGAATGGATCCAATTCAGGTATGGGCTGATTACTATGGTGCCCGGATGCCAGATGATATCTGATCATTCTGAGTTCTCGATCCATACGATCCTGGTGGGAATGCATATCCATCATCGCATTTAGGACTCCAGCAATCTGACTAGTCGGCCGGTCCTTGATCTGCTCTAGATGTTCTCGGATTGCATTCACCGAGTTGTCCCATGATGGAGGCCTAGGTGCAAGATCAGGGATCTCCGAGCCATGTGAGGCAGGCGATGCAGGTGCCTCATGATCATCCTGATGTGGAGTTGGCTGCTCCCTTTGAGGTGACGGGGGCTGCTCCCCCTGTCCCTGTGCTTCCCCAGCTTTATCTTGGGACGGAACACCCATTCTTTCTTGTATCCTTTCAGCTCTGAATTGCTCCATGTTGATTTTCATGCGTTGGAGCAGGGCCTTGTTGATGACATTTGTTGATTTAAGAACCTCGAATGGTTCGCCATCAATATCCACCTCAAAATGCTCTAGGATCTTAGTGATCCATGTCCCATATGGCAAAACCCCTCGTGGGTTGTCCTTTCTTGAGGCCATTGTTTCTAAGAATCTAGAAGTGAGCGGGTGCTCTAGACTGTATTGATTATACATTAGTGGAACCCAAAACACAACAGCTGTGTGCTTGGAAGAGTGGAGTAGGGAAGGTTGCCCGAACTAGTATATATTGTTGTCTCTTTGCATGGTTTGATTGCTTGTGTTTTATATTTCAACTGCACCCTCTTATTCTAACTCGCTAGATGTTTCATCAAGAGGATTAAATTTACAAGGGGCTAAGTTTCTCATTACGCAAAGAATTTTTAAGAACCAAATTCATCCCTCCCCTCTTGGCTATTGTCATAAACTCGGGACCAGCATTTTATTCATCTAGCTTCTAGTTCTAGACAGAAATTTTAGAAGATTAAGAACCCTAGTGATCCTAAGGGTTGATACTTGATTCATAAACTAGATTTATGATTCAAAATGGGCTAAAATCCTAATAAATATAAATTCTTATTTCTGGCAAACATGCAAACCCCAAAGTATTTTGCATCATTGCTTCCACGCAAAATATTAGAGGATGATGACGCTGAGACATTTGGGTTTTGGAGAAATTTTACAGAAAATGCCAATCAGTTTTGAGATTTGGAGGAAAATCGTGTTAAAAAAATTTGCATGAAAATGCAACCCAAATTCTGTTTCTTGCCTGGGCGTTGGGCTAGTGCCTAGGCCTGGGAGGCCGCGTAGCGAGCCCAGATCCTGCGCTAGCTTGTGGGCTGGCAGACTGGGCCCAATAGACTGGACGGCTAGCTGGGCTAGCAAGATGACAACCAGCAGCAGCGGCATACTCCAGCAAGATCAAACTGGGCCAAGCCTAGTAGATGAGGCCCGTGATGAACAGCCCAACAGCTGTGGCGGCTCGCGATAGAGGAAGCCTATGAGTTAGGCTTGGACAGTGGCTTATTGACCAAGCTCGCGCGGCAGTGTCAGCTCTAGACGTGGTCTCTAGCGTGCCACATGACACATTCAGAGTCGTCCATTCATGATCCTTAATCGACGCTGGTAAGGTGGATTAAGATGAAAATCGAAAGGTAAGCACATAATTTTGTGCTTAATCTTATGGAAATGATGGATTATGAAAATATTGATGGAATTAGGTGGAAAATCATCATCACCATCAAAATTCAATGATGACTCCAAATGATCATAATTTTAGCTAGAAAAGTCGGATTGAGACGAAATTTTAAATGAACGGTTAAAATTATGAGATCAATGCAATGAGAGGCTTGGATTAAGCTAATGATGATGGGATCATGGTTTCACAAAAAAGGGGTGTGCACCATAAAGTAGCTCTCATTTATGTTATAGTTAAAGTGATTAATTAAATAATTAATGGCATAAATGAGGTGTCAAAAGGAGATAATTACACATGGATTTTTTTGAATTACTTAAAATGACAAAATTCATGATGAAATCAAGTGATTAATGAGATGATTTAAGGAGCTAATGAGCTAGCTCAAGTTAGGTAATGGAGGTGGCAACCTATTCATGTCCAAAGGGGTTGTCTCCTTGATTTTTTTGGTTTTAAAAAAAATGCTAAAAATGCAATTAAATGACCTAGACAGCTAGGGTGGCTAGTGGACATGATTCTGGTTGATTTTTGTGGCAAGAAAATGCCATAAGGTCAATGAGAAGTGGACATTTCCACATGGACAGCAACATGGAAGCCAAGTATGGTGCACGTTCAAGCTGATATTTGTGATTTTTAATGATTTTTTAAAATGCTAATTGGACCTCTAAATGAGATCCTAGCTAGGATAATTAAGTGTCAATTAATTAAAGCTGCAATTTTGTGGAAAAATTGCAAAAGGGGCAGCCATATGGGACGTTAAATGCATGGGCAGCAAGATGGAGCAAGGTATGTGGACGACCAAGCTGCTGTATGTGATTTTTATAATTTTTTTAATATGCTAAATGGACCCATAAGTAGGCTATTAGCTAGGGTGATTAAATACCCATAAATTAAAGTGGAATTACGTATGGAAAATTTCAAAAGCTGCTCTGAAATGGACGTTGAAGTGTGGACAGATTTATGGTCCCTTAATGATATGGATGTTAATAGATTTTATTTGGATAATTATCAAATTTACTTGGACCATATTTTGCCATATCAACAAAATGGGATAAATATTCTTTAATTAACTACTAAATGATGTGGAAAATGGAGCCCACAAAGTTGGAAAATCCAGCTTATATCTAAGTATGCATGTCCATATGGTTAAGGGTTGGAGAGAGAAAAATATCAAGGAGCAAACCCCCTAAAATTCCAGCAGTGCACGACCCAACATTCCAGCAGCATGAAAGGAAGAAAAAAAGGGAGAAAAAGAGAAGGAAAAAGGGGAAGAAAGGAGAAGGATTCATGCTAGGAAAGTGGAATTCAAGTTTGATTCAATTCATGTAAGTATACCCCATGATTTGAGTTTTTTAATTCTATGTTTTTCACCTCAACTTATGAGTCATGAATTTGATTCATATTTTACCCTTAAAGGATGATTAATAATGCCCTTGATTAGGGTATCGATTAAGGATTAAATGAAAAGAATGAATTCAAGGGTTCAAGAGGATGAAAATGGTGATTAGAGTTGAAAATGGGTTGATTAAACTAACTGAAATTTCCTTAAACCCCCATATGATATTGTTGTTTTGATTTTATATCTTAATTATATGATGATTCATGATTTAATAGATTATATATGTTAATTTGGGCTTAAGTTATGAATTTTAGAAAGGATGAGAATTAGGGTTACACATATGACCCGATTTTCATGTTTGTATGTTAAAAATGATATATGAATTAGCCCAAATTATTTAAGGATGATTAAGAGGGTAAAATACCCTAGATATAGAGTACTTTTCACATTCAAAATGGGTTGAGATGATTTGCCCTAAATCTAATTTTAAGGGTATGTATTGGAACGTCCAAAGAGGGGTGCAAAAGGGTACCTTATATGCATGTCAAGTTGCTATTATACAAGAAAACGAATTTTAGATTTTTAATATGTGTTAATACTCTAAATTTGGGTTAATAAAATCATGATTAATTTCTGGAATTTATGGAGTAGAAAACTGTTTTGATTTAAATGTCAAAAGAGGTGTTGAAAGGATGAAAAATGGGTCCCAAAGTTGTTGTTTTGGAACCCTATGACGATTGGATTGAAAATCCAAAATTAGACCCTAAATGAAATATTAATTAAGTTTTTTAATCATGCTGATTAAGGACACAAGTTACTATGTTGAAAAATTTTAAGAAACACATGATTTATGTGTTGTGAAATGGACATGTATGAAGAGATAAGTATGAATAAATGGTAAATGGTTTATGTAAGTTGTTAAAATGAAAAATTGCATGAAAACATGATGAAAAAATGGATTAGGGTACTATTTTAGTAAATAATTATAATCTCAAATTTTGAGATTATTATGTGATGTTTAAGTTATTACTTAATTGCTTAAAATGAGCACCGGCGTATGAAAAGTGAAAATTATGTTAAAAATAATAAATGGAGGTAATGAACCTCCAAATAATGATTTAATGAAAGATTGTTATATGTATGAAAGTTTACCCTATATAAGGGTATTAAAAATGAATGAATGAATAATACGATGTATATGTTGATACGTATGAACACCTACTTGTCTTAAGCTAGTGTAATGTAAATCTAAATGGATTTATGTAGGTTGGAAAATCCTAAGGGATATAAGCACTTAAAGATGATGTGAATAAATGAAATTTTATTTTCATTTATCTAGGCAAAGGCAAGGAAAAGAATGGAAGAATGGGATTAAGGCGATCTCAGGTAAGAAAGCAAACTTTCCAAAATTACTGTTTTCTTTTTATGTGATGATATGAGATTGCAATGTTTATGATTATGTTTTGACAAATGGGAAAGCATATGTTTTAAAAATGACGGCTTTAATGAAAATTCATAAGTTTTTAAAAAAAATGGCTTAAGAAAAAGTCTCAAGGTTTGTTTCATAGGAAGCAAGCAACTTATTTTAAGATACGGATTTTATCACAAGTGTTGCCAAAGATTGGCAATGCTTTATGTTAATGGATTGAGAAATTTTCTTATGAGTAAACAAGTTCTCTATGATGTTAATTTTAAAGGATTTTATGTTTTATGCTAATGGTTTTAAGAATTTGCTTATAAGTGAGCAAGTTCTTTATGATGTTGTTTCAAAAGTATTTTATAAGAAAAATGGAATTCTGCCCTTTTTCACAAAGCAGCATTTGTGAATAAGTTCTGAAATATTTTTACAATAATTTGTGATAAATAATTATGTTTCTGAAAGAAAAAGAAAAAGAAGATATGATTTATGAAAAAGATTGATTTTGCTATGTCATGATAATTAAATATAAATAATGATTTGGACATAGTCCATATGTTTTGAAAAGATACTCAAAAAGTTTTGATTTCCTTTAGATAAGGAAATCTATGTCGAAAATGTCTTGAAAAATGTTTATACAAATGTTGTTTAAAGGGATTTAAGGATGACCAACCCAATAAGTGATTTTATAAAATAGTTTAATTTCGGGTTGCTAAAGTAGCATGCAAAAGACTATGCAAGCCCCTCTTTATGTAAAAATGATAAGATAGATATATGGATAATAATTTGATCATTAGGGTGGTTGAGAAGGGGATAGTATAATTGCACAACTTTTGTGAGCAGAAAGGCCCTGAAATGGAAACCAAGAAAATGATATGAAATTATATGGTTTATTTTGAAAATTCAAAAGTTTTGAAGTTTTTATCATAAAGATATTAAGTTATATTGTTTTTCTCAAACATTTCAAATGTTTATCAAAATATTTTATTCAAAATATTTCTAAAAGAATTTAAGGATGGTCATCCGAAAACTAGATTTCAAATGACAACTTGTTTAAAGTGGGTGCGCTAGCTTTACAAGTTGACATGGACTACGGTCTGTGATGTGTTTTTCAAAAATGATTTTTAAAGATACAGACCTCGGTCTGTGTTGTTTTTCAAGTATGGATGCAGACTACGGTCTGTGATCCCGATTTAAAAGGACACAGGCTGCGGTCTGTGATACTTTAAACCAAATGCACTGCGGTCTGTGATAAGGATTTATGGTGCACCGATACAAAAAAATAGGCCGATTATAGAGCATAGTTGGAGATGGACCGGGGCCCACTCTATAAATGGCCAAGTCGCTAAGGGATGGCAGGAGGCCAGCGACGCCCTCCCTGAGATGGGAGAAGGATAAAGAAACAACTACCTGGTTAGCGTGCTGTTAAGGATTCTCTTCCAAAAGGTAGAATGATCACTTGCTAAGTGTCACTACTGAATGGGGAGAAATGCATTTGCTTATGTTTTGCTTTTGAAAAGCCCAAAGAATGGGACATAAAAGCATTTTTACGAAAAATTATCCTAAATGGATTTTATGAAATGGTTACCTTAAAAATAGGGTATTTTACACAAAAATGTAAATAATAAGGATGAAAGGAAATGTTTTCTATTCAAATGATTTTATGAAAATGGGTTATATGTTTTATATCTTATTTGCTATAAACAAGCCTCAAGACGAGGATTATGAAAAGGATTTATGTTAAACTTGGTTATGGACATAAGAATGTCCATTTCTAAAGTGCCTAAATGACAAGTGATTTTTGACATAAGAATGTCCTTTGCCAAAGAATTTATAAGAAATGTGTTTTAGGACATATGAACGTCCATTTCCAAAGGAAGCTATGTCAAAAAAGTTTTGGAACATCAAATGTCCCTTGGTTAAAGAAATTTATGATGAAAAATGTTTTTAGACATAAAAATGTTCCTTGCCGAAAAAGGCTTATGTGAATAATGTTTTAGGACATAAGAATGTCCTCTAAAAAGGATTTATAAGAAAAATATTTTGGATGTAAAACGTCCACTAATGAAAGATGGTTTTATGCAAATATATTGCAACATTAGAAATGTTCACACAAGACTAAAGAAAGATAATTAAAGAGGGTAAAACGTATATGTTTTGCCTTAACAAGCCCAGGCGTGACTTGTAAATGATTTTAAGAATGATGTTTATGAAAATGTTCTAGGAAATAGAATTATCCTCATGAATAAAGGATTTTATGACAATGTTTAAGGACATATAATGTCCTCAACTAAAAAGGTGTTTAGGACGTTTATGAAAAAGGTTTTCAAGGAAGTTTTGTCCTAATGATATAATGCTTGCTTACTAAGTTATCACTCACGATTTGTTTTTCCAAACCTTAGACAGGTACCGGGAAACTTAAGAGGTTGCGAACCTAAGCTAGAGAAGAAAAGGTACGTGAGGGTAGCCATGTGGACTATAAGGAATGGGATAGCATGGTTTAAAGTTCTAAGGTATGTTGAAGTATATGTGAACTTATTTAGTGATTCAATAAACAAATGTATGTATGTATGGATGTAAAATGTTATGATTAAGTCAAGAAGACTTTCATTGTAGAAAGGCATGTTGAGATGCTATAAAAATGTAATATGAAATTTATTACAAGTGTATCGCCGCTTGTATGATGAATGATGTAGAATGTAAAGAAAGGAACGATGATAGATAAAAAAAATTTGGACAAGATCCAATTAAGAACCAGCCTCGTGATCAGGGCAACAATCCTGATTTACATTTACCAATCGATATATCTTGAGGTAAGGATGTGACGTCTCAGTTTGGGCTGCCACACCAACTGTGAAATCCTAACCAATGTAGAACCCATATGTATGCATTGATCATGTATATGATATTTATTTGAGAATTATTTAATTATGAAGGTTTTATGTGATTTTGCTAATTATTATAATTAGGGTTATGGATTAGCAATAATGATGTGATTAATCATTTTGAGCTATAATGAGACAATGGGATTAGAGCACATTGTTATTGATTTAAATGTGCAAATACATTAATGAAAATCATTTCCCATTATTTAAAATGAATTATGAGTATTTATGTGATAATTGTTAAGTTAAGTGGAAAAACACTGAAAAATTCATAACTCAACGCCTGTAAGGCGAATTCAAGTGAAATCTGAAATGGAAATTAATGATGTTGGGCTTGGTATTATGGAATTAATGGGTTATGAAAATTCTTAATGAAATTAGAGTTATGATTTATTGATCATATTTCAATTTCAACCGTTAACTTTAAACTGCAATAATGGGAGCTAGGAAAATCAGATTGAGATGAAATTTGAAACGGTTGAATGAAATTATGAGATATTTATTTTGGATGGCTTAGATTAAGCATGAAATTTTGGAAAAATACCTGCATTGAAAAACGTGAGCATGGTTGACTAATGCACCTCAAAAGTACCTTTTCATTAATGCATGAGTACAATGCATAATGGCTTGGTTTTAATGGGAATTGAGGTGGAAAATGCAGGCCATTTCTAGGGTATTTTGTGTATTTATTGGAAATGAAAAAATATGAGAATTATCCAGCCATTAAATGCATATGATGATGAAGCTACAAAAGGCACAACCTAAGCATAGGCAAGGTGGCACAAGGGACGTCCAAGGGGGGCTGCCATTCTGCATATTTTTGCATTTTTAATTTTTAAAATATATGTATATGCTACTAAGATGCAGGTACATATGATATGTATCCAATGATGGAGATTTGCAGCAAAAAAATTGGAAAATGCAGCTACCATGCAAGTGGAAACGTGGATAGCATATAGGGATGAAAAACGTGATTTGAGATGCTAAATTGCTGCAGTTTATGTTAAATTTATTTACACCAAATTAATACATGAATTAAGGGTTAATTAAGTGCATAAATTACCCTTAAATTAGGGTTGAAAAAATGGGGAAAATGGCTGGAAAATGGGCAGCAAGGGACGTGTTTGGCTAGGCAGTTGAACGGCTAGGATTTAAAGCAGTTTTGGATTTTTGTATAAATGGTAAAAACCCATTTTTACATGGTCGTGAATCCACCAGCACATGAAGGTGATAAGGAAGTAATTTAATGTGTGAAAATTTTCCCAAATTGTGGGGCCCACAACTAGAAAAAATTCCAGCTTATAGCCCATGCACGTCCATTATAAGAGAGGGTTGGAAAAGTTGGCTTAGTGCTGAATTTTCACTCCAAAGCAACCAGCAGCTCACGTCCCCATTTTCCCCAGCAAGGAAGAAGGAAAAGCAAGAAAAAAAGGAAGGGTTTGGGAAGAAAACCATCTCCAAGTGCTAGGGTTTGATTTAGCACTAAACCAAGTAAGTATATGTTTGATTTTAAGTTGTTTAACTTGAGTTTTAAAATCAAAACTTGGATATGGAATGGATGCTTAAAGAATTTGTAATGTGATGGTTGAACATGCTTTTGAATGAATATTGAATGGGTAATAGGTTTCATGTATGAATTTTCAAGTTTAAGTTGATGAAAGTGAAGTCTTGCATGTATATTAAGTGGAAAATCCAAGTTTGTGTATATTGCATGTATATTAAATGATGAATTTTTGAAGTTATGGAATGCGAAGTGATGATTTTGACCTAATTTCTATGTTTCTATGCTAAAAATGCTATGAAAATGGGTTTGCATGTTTTATGAATGTTATGTAGGGTAAAATACCCTAAGTTTAATATGCTATAGATACCCAAAAATATTTGGGAAAAGAAGCCCTAAAACTGATTTTTAAAGATTTTATGAAAATATGTCTAACCGATGTGAAACGGGGCTCAAAACGTTTAGGCAACTTGCTGTTTTGAGAAATGATAATTCATGGATGTTATATATGTTTTAAATCCCTAAATATGGATTAGGAAAAATGGATTTATTTTCTGTAATTTCGGAAGTATAGGACTGCATAGGGTCATGTGTCAAAAGACACGTTAAAAGGGTGAAAAACGAGTTCCAAGCTTGCTGTTTTGGAAACCTATGTTGAATGGATTTAAATCTCATCAAAATACCCTAAGTGCAGTGGCAATTAAGGATAATTAACCCGCTGAATTATGGATTAAATTTCTGAGTTGGAAAATTTTATGAAAAATCATATGTATATGTTGCCAAATGGGCATATGTGAAGTGATAAATGAGTATAAGTGATAAATGACTTGTGAAAAGTGATTTTGTGCAAAAATGCATGAAAATAAGGTTAATTACATGTTTATATATCTTTTTAAGATTTTATGATATTAATTCCAAAATTTTGGACTTGATTTATGAAGCTAAGGCAATGGTATGTGCATAGAAGAAACAACCATGCGTGTATTTTGGAAAAAATGGATAAATGGAAAATCGAGGTTAACACACCTATGTATCATGATTATTAAATGAATTTTTATGAGATTGAAATGAATACCCTATGTATGGGGTTATATAAGTTATGTTATGTGGTAGCTGACGAAATGTGTAAAAATGTGCACATGTTTGCTAAATGTATGCATAGTGACTTGTGAAGTCAAATAAGTGATATATGTGAATGGAATGGGTTGGAAAAATAAATGAAACATGAGAAAAATAAATATATGAAAAAAATCATATTATTCTCATGTAGGCAAAAACAAAGAAAAAGCTGAGACGGAAAGCTAAGGAACACAGGTAAGCAAGCAAATTTTCTAAAGGATTTTCGCTTTTATAAATTGTTTACATAAATGCAATTTTTTCTTTAACTTGTTTGAAGAAATTATGGAAATTACTTCTAATGTGTTTAAGGATGACCGTCCCTTAGCAAAATGGTGTTAAAATAATGTTTTACTTCAAATGCAATATTAAGAAATTTTTCTTTGATAAATAATATGGAAAAATGATGTGATTCTATGTTTCTGATTGAAAAATAATGCTAGCATGTTAAAGATGGATTTATGCAAAAGTTCATGTGCACAGGATACTAGGTCCACTTGAAGGGTATAAGCGGACCGATTGTCCCCCCTTAGTGTGGCTAAGTCGCTTAAAACAGGCACAAGGCCGGCGGCGCCCTCTCTGAAATGGGAGATAACGTGACGGATGGTCGCCTCGCTAGCTTCCATCCTAAGGGAAAAATGATATATATGTTCATGTTTTATATGACATCATGCATATGGTACTCGTGAAGGGTACAAGATTTCATGTTTTTAAGATATACCTTTAGACAAGGTATAAGTTGCTTTCCAAGATGATTTTAAATGTAAAATGTTGCCTGAAAAGATTTGCCTGTAAAATGCAAATGGCTTGCTTATTGAGTTTCGACTCACGATTTTGTTTTCCAAACCAAAAGACAGGTGAAGGACAGGACATTGCGAAGGAGCTAATACAAGATTAAGGAAACAATGGAAAAATTTTAGAATTTTTTTATGTCATGAAAACTCATGTGAAATAATTGTAAATTATATGAAGTGTTTTATATTGATGTTGATGATGTATATATTCCATGACATCTGATTTAGGCAAGTGTTGAAATGTTGCTTGAACATCATACTTGTATGTGACGATTGCAATCGAAATGATTTAGATATGTCTGAGTTGAAAATACGAGAACTTGATCTGTTATGTGAACTGTTATATGATCATAATTAATGGGATAAATATCCAATAAAACCCGTCGTGTGACAGGCAAACAATCCTAATCACGTTTACCAATCAATACGATCCCGAGGTAAGGCTCAGGATGTGACGCTCGGTTTGGGGCGCCATAGAGCTTGGTATCAGAGCATGGATTAGTAAATAGGCGTGGAAAATTTTTAAGTATAGGAAATTGATGGAATATGATGAGATATGCATGATTACACATGATTACACATGATTATGTGATGAATTAGATATGATTATAACATGATGAAATACATGCTATATGATGATTAGGTATGCTTATAACATGATGAAATGCATGCCATATGATAATGAATTATTGTTGCAACGCAATTTGATTGCTATGTCTATACAAATGGCAGATAGCGGTAAGCGGGTGATGAGTGCGGAGGAGTTACAAAAAGAAAGAGGAGAGGAGAGGAGACAGCGACGGGAAGAAAATATAAATAGATGGTGGGGATCCCAGCACAGTACCCCACAGTTTCCCATAGTTCCCACTGAACAACATGAACAAGAATTAGGAGAGCCCTCCAGTTACAAACCTAGGGCGCGAGTGTTACCAGGCACCTATCTTAGAATTCCTAGGGATCCACGTGTTCCAATGGACCAAGTAGACCCACAGGACTTACAGGATTTTTGGGCAAAGACTCAAGCACCTATACCCCCGACGTAGGCCTATGGCATAGGTTTGTCGATGGATGTGTCCAGTTTCGCTACGGAGCACCGTGGGAATGACTCCATCAACGGGAAGTGGACAGGGCCCTCTATATATGTGATACCCTGATCCAAGAAAGAGTTATGTATATGCATTTGGCATATACATATGAATCATGAATGGTTTAGTGGAAATATAAATGATTTTCCTAAGCAATATTGATGATTTATTGCAATTAGGGCAAATGATGATGAATGATCAATATAAGCCGATATGGGTCAATGTGATTAAAGAGGCTTAATGAGGATTAGTAAGTGAAAATGTATTGAGGATAATTACCTCATATATTATGGTTTAATTAATGGAGATTAGATGCTAATTATGGAATTAAGGTAGCAAATGCTAGAAAATGCGTAACTCGACGCCGGGAAGGCGGATTAAGATGAAAATTGAAAGGTAAGCACATAATTTTGTGCTTAATCATATGGAAATGATGGATTATGAAAATATTGATGAAATTAAGGTGGAAAATTGGTCATCACCGTCAAAATTCAAAGATGGTTTCAAATGGGCATAAATTGAGCTAGAAAAGTCGGATTGAGACAAAATTTGAAATGGACAGTTAAAATTATGAGATCTATGCAATGAGAGGCTTGTACTAAGCTAATGATGATAAAATCAAGTGCTTAATGCCATGATTTAATGGTTAATGGATTAGCTCAAAGGAGCTTGAAAAGGTGGCCATACATGTGGACGATCAAGGGGCCATATACTTGATTTTTTTTTAATTTTTAAAAATGAAAAATGTGTATTTAAATGACCTAGGAAGCTAGGGGGATATGTGTATGAGATTCGGGTTGATTTTTATGCCAAGAAAATGACAAAAAGTCCATGATAAGTGGACCCCACCATATGGACAGCAATGGAGCATGGGAGAGAGGTGCACGGTCAAGCAGCTTTTGGAATTTTTAATAATGTTTTAAATAGATAAATAAACCCCTAATTAATATATCTACCTAGGGTGATTAAATACCCATTAATTAAAGTGAAAATTCGGTGGAAAAAATGGCAAAACGTTGCTGCAAGTGGACCCCACCCAAGTGGACAGCTTTATTTAAAAGCTGGATTGGCTGTGGAAACAAATCCGAAACAAATATTAAATGATTAAATATATGGCTGAAAATTTTTGTATAAACTATAGGATAAATTTTCAAAACTTTAACCTCCATTTTGGGTCGAAATTGTAAAGGAAAAATTGAAAAATAAATGCCTATATAAGCAGGCAGTGTGGACGTTCCAGATTTCTGTTTGGGAGAAAAATAAAATAAAAATGAAAGGTGCAGTGGCTGGAACTATCCAAGGGAATAAAACATGAATAAAATAAGGGGATTTCAAGTTCTGAAAGTAGGTATTATCAATTAATCAAGTAAGTATATGTTAATTTTGATTTTATACTTCAAATCTGGAAGTTATATGATGTTGTTAACTAAAATATGAACGGAACAGTAAATGGATGAATTTTAGTATGAAATTATTTGAAAAGAATCATTATGGGTTTATTATGGAACGAAAAAAATTTCAGCTTAAAAGGATAATTAAGTTTCAAATTAAAAATCTGAGAAGATTAACCCAAATAGGGTAAAACGGGTGAAAGGATCAGCTGTAGAAAATGATTTTTAGTAATTTTTATACAGGTAATTTTGGGCTGAAAATTTTAAAGGATATATAAGAACTATTTAGGATCACAGAAAAAATAAAAAATATGTTTTATGGGTATAAATATACCCCATAATTCGCGTGATTAGGGCTGACCCTAAACTCACAACACTGCAACACAGTGAAAATGCCAAAATAAATATATAATGTTAATATTTCGTGATGAAATATTTATGAAAGTTAATTAATGTATTTATTGAGTTTTTATAGAAATTTCAGATTAAAACTACTTTATTTGATATTAATTAAAGTTTTTGAGAATTCAGTATGCCTGATTTCAGCATATGTGGATAGTTGGAGAAAAAAATCAAAACGAAATATGAAACCTCTGTAGAAATGATCCAAATTTATATATATGTTAATACCCTAAATTTTGGTTAGGAAAAGTTGAATTAATTACTGAAAATTCGGAATTATATAACTGCCTAAGGTTATGTGTCAAAAGACACGTTAAACGGGTGAAAAATGGGTTCCAAAGTTGCTGTTTTGGAAACCTATGATTAATGGATTTAAATCCCATGAAAATATCCTAAATAAAGTGATAATTAAGGGATGATATCATGCTGAAATATGGATTATATTTATGACTTAGAAATTTTATGAAATCCATTATGTATATGTTCCCAAATGGGCATATGAGAAGGAATAGATATGCAAGGATGATGAATTCTTGGTCCCGAGTTAATGGCAATTACCCAAGAGGGGAGGGGTGAATTGGGTAATTAAATAATTTAAACTTAAACAGAAACTTTACCCCGGATTAATCTAGTCCCCTTTATGAAGAAACAAAATAGAAAGCAATATAGTGTACAGAGCAGAAATAAAAATTAACAAGCAAAGTTTTTATAGTGGTTCGGGCAACCTCCCTACTCCACTCTTCCAAGCTCACACCTCTTGTGACTTGGGTTCCACTATTGTATTTCACAAATACAACTAGAGCCACTGCTCTCTTCTAGATTCCAGCTCTAAGGGGCATCAACAGTACACAGCACAAGTAGGTGACGAGTTCCACTCCAATCACACACTACTTTGCTTACACTTGCTCTTACTTACCCAAACTAAATCAAGTTCAATACAACAATAAAAATGAAAGAAATTTTCTACACTTTACTATTGTGTAGAGGCAGATTTGGCGCAAAGAAGAACTTGTAGTGTAGGCTTAGAGATTCAGCAAGCAACTGTTGGCAGTTTGGAAGCAAGGTTCTTCTTCTAAATGTTGACTTGATCACTTAAAGCTCTTAAAGATGAGAGTTATGCTCAATCAATGATTTCTCAGCTACCCTCCTCGTTCATATTGAATGCCTTATATAATTTGTGAGGGAATCCGAACGTTTGGAAGTAGATGGCGCACATTTAATGCGCTAACGTTCGAAAAATTTCCGACCGTTGCGACCCAAGTCCCAGGTGGAGTCGACTTCGGGTGCGACTTCACCCAAGTTGCAGATGGAGTCTACTTCCGGTGCGACTTCGGCTCTCCGCAACTTCTTCAAGTTCTAGTCTGGGTCGACTTGGTCTTCGACTTGACCCAAGTCGCAGGTGAAGTCGACTTCGGGTGCGACTTCACTTCTTCAGCTTGCTAGTTGAACTTGAAATCCTTGGAATGCCTTGCTTGCTTGAATTTCTTCATGTTTGGTTGTTCTTCCTTTGATTATATCTTTTGCAACTCCGTATAATCATCCTAGCTTGATGTCCTTTTAGCTTCGTGACTTGCAAACTTTGGATCCTTGTAATCTTAGAACGCGTAATGATGTCCAAATGAATTCATGCAACCCTTCTTGCTTTGATCTTCATTTGATCTTCATTTGAGTGTTTAAGTCGTCTTGGCCTTCATCTTCACTTCACCCAAGTCGCATGCGGAGTCGACTTGGTCTGCGACTTCACCCAAGTCGCATGCGGAGTCGACTTGGGATGCGACTTCGGCATCTCTCGTTCTCGATTTCAACTCTGGAAGGAAATGACGTTTTGAAGTCGATGCTGGAGTAGACTTGGTTTACGACTTCACCCAAGTCGCATGCTGTGTCGACTTGGGATGCGACTTCGGCAGCTCTCGTTCTCGATTTCGACTCTGGAAGGAAATGACATTTTGAAGTCGCTGCTTGAGTTGACTTGGGAATCGACTTGGCCTAAGTCGAAGCCTGAGTCAACTTGGAAATCGACTTGACTTGTCATGCTTCATTTTCTTCATTTGTATATCCTTTAATCATCTTCACAAACATGTTCGTAATCAAAACTTACTCAAATTAATTTGTTAATCATCAAAACATAGACTTGGCTTATTTTCCACATGTTTCCAACAATCTCCCCCTTTTTGATGATTGACAAAACCGATTTGAGTGTATACCTTTCAATGTCTTTAAAACATACTATTTGTGCATTTTGAAGTTTAACATGCATATTTTACTTCCAATAAATCACAAGTTAAAAACATAATATTAACAGATATATTTTACTTTCAATACATCACAAAAACATTCATACACATATTTGAGACGGAGACTCAAATCCCAATCTATTCTCCCCTTTTTTGTCAATTTATCAAAAAATAGAGATGAAGCAGGTTAATCCTTTGAGAATGGCAGGGTTGCTCTCCCTGAACCTGTGCTTATCTAAGTTAATTCAAGCATATCCATATCATTTCTAATTTTATAAAATGGTTCTTTTGCTAGAGGTTTGGTGAATATATATGCAATTTGATCTTCTGTTCTTACATATTCCAAACATATATCATGATTTTCTACATGTTCTCTAATAAAGTGATGTCTAAGGTCTATTTGCTTGGTCCTAGAATGCAATACTGGATTTTTAGTTAAACATATGACACTTGTATTATCACATCTAATAGGTATATCTTTAAAATTCATGCCATAGTCCCTAAGTTGTTGTTTCATCCAAAGCAATTGAGCACAACAGCTCCCGACGGCAACATATTCGGCTTCTGCCGTAGATAGAGCAACACTAGTTTATTTTCTTGAAAACCATGAAACCAACATGTTCCCAAGAAACTGACATGTTCCACTAGTGCTTTTTCTATCTACCTTGTAGCCGGCGAAATCCGCATCTGAGTAGCCGATTAGATCAAAATTAGAACCCTTTGGATACCAAAGTCCTATGTTGGTAGTATCTACTAAATATCTGAAAATTCTTTTTACAACTACCAAGTGTGAATCTTTTGGACATGATTGAAATCTAGAGCACATGCAAACACTAAACAGTATATCGGGTCTAGAAGCAGTTAAATATAATAAAGAGCCTATCATGCTTCTATTTAACTTTAAATCAATTGGTTTGCCTTTCTCGTCTTTGTCAATTTTAATAGTTGAGCTCATAGGCGTGTTTGCCCCTTTGCTGTTTTCCATGCCAAATTTCTTCAACATTTCTTTGATATACTTGGACTGATTTATGAAGATCCCTTCACTTGATTGTTTAATTTGTAGTCCAAGGAAAAAGTTTAGCTCCCCCATCATACTCATCTCAAATTCTTTCTGCATAAGCTCAGAAAATTCTTGACAAAGAATTTCATTAGTAGCACCAAAAATAATATCATCAACATAAATTTGAATAATCAAGATATTTTTTTCTTTATACTTGATAAACAAAGTGGTGTCTACCTTTCCCTTTTGGAAGTCATGATCAATCAGAAATTTACTTAATCTTTCAGACCAAGCTCTTGGAGCTTGTTTTAATCCATATAATGCCTTGGTTAATTTGTATATAAATTTAGATTGATATTTCTCCTCAAATCCAGGTTGTTGTTCAACATACACCTCTTCATTTATATACCCATTCAAAAATGCACTTTTAACATTCATTTGAAACAACTTAAAGTTCATGTGAGATGCAAAAGCTAGTAAAATCCAAATGGCCTCTAATTTAGCAACCGGGGCATAGGATTCCTCAAAGTCAATTCCTTCTGCTTGTGAGTATCCTTTTGCCACAAGTCTAGCTTTGTTTCTCACCACAAGTCCACTTTCATCTAATTTGTTCCTAACGACCCATTTCGTGCCAATGACAATACAGTCTTTTGGTCTTGGAACAAGATGCCAAACTTGGTTTCTTTCAAACTGATTTAGCTCTTCTTGCATTGCTATGATCCGGTTTTCATCATCAAGAGCTTGATCAATAGTGGATGGTTCAATTTTGGATACAAAGTCATATTGTCCACAAATATTTTGTTTTGACCTTCTAGTTTTTACACCTTCATAAATATTCCCTATAACTTGCTCAATTGGATGGTCATTTTTTAACTTTAAATCAATTGGAGGTTTATAGGAATTATTACCTTCACTTACCCTTTCTTCCATGGATTCTTCTTGCTTCTCCACATGCAATTTTTCAAGGTTACTTGTGATATCATCTGCATCACTTAAATCATCTTTTCTTTTGGAGCATGGGTTAAATTCGTCAAAAACAACATATATTGACTCTTCTACAACTTGGTTCCTTTTATTGAAAACTCTATATGCTTTGCTATTTGATGAATAACTAAGGAATATTGCCTCATCACTTTTAGCATCAAGTTTTCCCAATTTGGTTTTTCCATTGTTCAAAACATAACATGTGTAACCAAAAACATGAAAAATATGAAATATTTGGTTTTCTACCTTTCCATAACTCATATGGGGTCTTTTTCAAGATAACTCTAATGGTAACACGGTTCAACATATGACAAGCTGTACTTACAGCTTCACCCCAAAATTTCTTGGATAATTTGCTCTCATTTAGCATTGTTCTAGCCATCTCTTGTATGGTTCTATTTTTCCTTTCAACTACTCCATTTTGTTGTGGAGTTCTTGGTGCAGAAAATGTGTGGTGAATTCCTTTTTCATTACATAATTCTATGAATCATTTATTTTCAAACTCACCACCATGATCACTTCTAATAGTCATAATAGTACTTTGCTTTTCATTGTGCACCAAGTTTACAAATGTTGCAAACATAGAGAAGGCTTCATCTTTGCTAGCTAAGAGAATTACCCATGTAAATCTTGAAAAATGATCAACTATTACAAACACATATTTCTTTCCACTAATGGTTAAAATGTCGGATGGCCCATATAGATCCATGTGTAGCAATTCAAGTGGCCTAGTGGTGGAAATCTCCTTTTTGGTAGAGAAAGGTATTTTAGGCTGTTTTGACAATTGACATGCCTTGCAAATTTTATCTTTGTCATATTTCAACTTTGGCAATCCTTCTACCAAATTCTTCTTCCATAGGGTCTTTATGTTTTTCATGTTTATGTGCCCAAGCCTCTTATGCCAAGCCTATGGATCATTGACAATGGCCATTAGAAATTGACCATCTAGTTCATCAAGTGAAACCAAATATACATTTCCATATCTTTTTCCGCTAAACATGATATGTTCTCCATCAAATACAATACATATAGATGATTCAAACACAACCTTGTATCATTTGTCACATAATTGGCTAATACTCATTAAATTGTTCTTGAGTCCTTTAACAAATAATACATCTTCCATACATGCATTTGAAATACTATAAATGTTTCTTTTACCTTTGATTTTACCTTTCTCATTATTTCCAAAAGCAACAGTTCCATGGTTGCAAGGCTTGAGTTTATGAAATAAACTTCTTTCACCGGTCATATGCCTTGAGCAACCACTATCCATGAACCAAACATTGCTTGCCTTTGCCTTGAAACATATCTGAAAAATGAACAAATAAATCTTATCTCTTTGGTACCCATTTTATGGGTCCATTTGGGTTAGTAAACTGATTTAATCTTTGTTGTTCTATTTTTGAAAGCCCAAATCTTGTGTTTCTTGGAACCCAAACTAATTTTGCACCATGGTCATATAGTTTCTTAAAGTTTCATCTATGAATTTTGTGACCCATCTTGTTGCAAAAATTGCAAGCCATTGGTAATCTAGGAGTAGGCCTCCAAGTATGTAGTGGTTCAAAAGTTGGCCTTTTGGTCCAAACAACTCGTTTTCCTTTAGGTATGTAAATAGGTGCAGTTTTGGTTTAATTTTTCCCAAGTATTGGCACATTCGATTTGCCACTTTCTCTTTGCTCAAATGTGGAGTATCCAAGACCTCTTTTATTGTTTTGAGAGGTCATGTTCAGAAATATTTTTATATTTTCTCCTGGATTAGAGAATTTAGCTAATGATTCATTTAAGGATTCATTCACCTTTTTCAATTTTTCCACTTCCTTCAATAGTAGTTCATTTCCTTCTTTCAGTTTTGATGTACTTTCAGCTAGTTTTTCATTTACAATAATGATGGAATTGCATTGTTGTCTCTTTAAAGATAACTTGTTTCCTAGTTTTTTAATTTCTTCATATAATGAATCATATGCAAGTTGTAATTCTTCTAATTCAGCACATTTGAGACATTCTTGAATAGAAGAGTGAGTAGATTGAGAATAGAAAATTTTAGAAGTTACCTCTTCATTACTTATGCACTTTGTTGAGGTGGTTTGCTCTTCCAAAACTTCCATTGTGTTTAAACAAAACAAATTTTCTTCTTGCTCAATCCGCGCCATGCAGCATATTCTTGCACAATTTGCCGCTTCAAAATCATCGGTTGAGGAGCTACTTATTGATGAAGTTTCTTCATTCACGTACATTCCTCTTCCCTTTGGCCTTTGGAATTTTCTGCTTTTATATCTTTCCTTCCTCTCTTGATGATCCTTTGATTTTTCTTCCGGTGTAGGATATTGAGTTTTCATATGTCCCATACCACCACATCTGTAGCACTTTGTAGCCTCCCTTTTCTCTTTTCGTGGTCTTTATTTGAAATCTTTGAAGTTCTTTTCATTTCTCACAAACTTTCAAAATATGTGTGTAAGTAGAGCAATGTCTTCATTATCGTTGTGAGATGAGGAGGTGGACTCATCCGAGTTATGTGCCACTTTCAATGCTATGGTTCTTTTGCCTTTGTGGTGATCCTCGTTTCTTTTCTTGATTAGCTCATGTGACATTAGTGAGCTAATAAGGTCTTCTAGCTTTAATGTGTTCAAGTCCTTTGCTTCTTCTATTGCAGTAATTTTTGGAGTCCATGATTCGGGTAGCGCCCTTAGAATCTTCATGACCTGTTCAGATTCAGAAATTTCCTTTTCAAGACCTTTCAAAGCATTAGTAATTTTTGAGAATCTAGCAAACATTTTAGAAATATTTTCTATTTCTAGCATTCTAAAGCTTTCCAACTCTCCAATCAAAATATTTCTCTTTGTCCCTTGGACTTGAGAAGTTCCTTCATAGATAGATGTTAATGTATCCCATATTTCTTTTGCAGTTATACAAGAGGATACTCTATCATATTCAGAAGCGGTAAGAGCACAAAACATTGAGTTCATAGCTTTAGCTTTGCTCTTAACAGTTTTTACTTCCTCATCGGTCCATTTGGAAGCTCTTTCATCGATTGGCAAAGTCACACCGTCTTGGATAGCAATCCAAGAGTCCATATCTGTAGCCATGATGAGTTGTTTCATACGTAGCTTCCAATAGCCGAAATTGTTCCCATTAAACAATGGTGGCCTAGTAAAAGATTGGCCTTCGGCAAAAGAGAGAACGAAAGTAGATTGGGATGCCATATCAAAAGATCACTTTGGTAAAACTCAAAGACCTACTTTGATACCACTTGTTGGTCCCGAGTTAATGGCAATTACCCAAGAGGGGAGGGGTGAATTGGGTAATTAAAAAATTTAAACTTAAACAAAAACTTTACCCCGGATTAATCTAGTCCCCTTTATGAAGAAACAAAATGGAAAGCAATATAGTGTAGAGAGCAGAAATAAAAATTAACAAGCAAGGTTTTTATAGTGGTTCGGGCAACCTCCCTACTCCACTCTTCCAAGCTCACACCTCTTGTGACTTGGGTTCCACTATTGTATTTCACAAATACAACTAGAACCACTGCTCTCTTCTAGATTCCAGCTCTAAGGGGCATCAACAGTACACAGCACAGTAGGTGACGAGTTCCACTCCAATCACACACTACTTTGCTTACACTTGATCTTACTTACCCAAACTAAATCAAGTTCAATACAACAATAAAAATGGAAGAAAGTTTCTACACTTTACTATTGTGTAGAGGAAGATTTGGCGCAAAGAAGAACTTGTAGTGTAGGCTTAGAGATTCAGCAAGCAACTCTTGGCAGTTTGGAAGCAAGGTTCTTCTTCTAAATGTTGGCTTGATCACTTAAAGCTCTTAAAGATGAGAGTTATGCTCAATCAATGATTCCTCGTTCATATTGAATGCCTTATATAATTTACGAGGGAATCCGAACGTTTGGAAGTAGGTGGAGCGCATTTAATGAGCCAATGTTTGAAAAATTTCTGACCGTTGCGACCCAAGTCGCAGGTGGAGTCAACTTCGGGTGCGACTTCGGCTCTCTGCAACTTCTTCAAGTTCCAATCTGGGTCGACTTGGTCCTCGACTTGACCCAAGTCGCAGGTGAAGTCGACTTCGGGCGACTTCACTTCTTCAGCTTGCTAGTTGAACTTGAAATCCTTGGAATGCCTTGCTTGCTTGAATTTCTTCATGTTTGGTTGTTCTTCCTTTGATTATATCTTTTGCAACTCCGTATAATCATCCTAGCTTGATGTCCTTTTAGCTTCATGACTTGCAAACTTTGGATCCTTGTAATCTTGAATACTTGAATCTTAGAACGCCTAATGATGTCGAAATGTGTGTTCATAATCCGACATGATGAATTCATGCAACCCTTCTTGCTTTGATCTTCATTTGATCTTCATTTGAGTGTTTGAGTCGTCTTGGCCTTCATCTTCACTTGAATCTATCATTGTGTCATCTTAATCTGCAAGTTCCGCACTGGAGTCGAAGCTGGAGTCGACTTGGTCTGCGACTTCACCCAAGTCGCATGCGGAGTCGACTTGGGATGCGACTTCGGCATCTCTCGTTCTCGATTTCAACTTTGGAAGGAAATGACGTTTCAAAGTCGATGCTAGAGTCGACTTGGTCTGCGACTTCACCCAAGTCGCATGCGGAGTCGACTTGGGATGCGACTTCGGCAACTCTCGTTCTCGATTTCAACTCTGGAAGGAAATGACATTTTGAAGTCGCTGCTTGAGTCGACTTGGGGATCGACTTGGCCTAAGTCGAAGCCTAAGTCAACTTGGAAATCGACTTGACTTGTCATGCTTCATTTTCTTCATTTGTATATCCTTTAATCATCTTCACAAACATGTTAGTAACCAAAACTTACTCAAATTGATTTGTTAATCATCAAAACATAGACTTGGCTTATTTTGCCACATGTTTCCAACATGAATGACTTGTGAAATTTGGTTTTGTGCAAAAATGCATGAAAATATGATATATTTTGTGAATATATTGCTGTTTTAGAAAATTTTCCATAACACATATTATATGTGTCTTCAAGAGAATTTAAGTGCAGGATATGAATGATGGAAAGGGGTAATGAGTTAATGTGATTTGCTAAAATGCAAAATGGATGGAAATATGTTGAAACGTGTAAACAAGGTGCTGTTTTGATAATATTTGTTAATATCAAAATTTGGGATTGATATATGAAGCTTAAACTCTTAAACATGTGCTTAAAGTAAGCACTAATGAAAGAAATGTGAAAAATGGATAAGTAAATGATAAATGAAGGATAATGAAACTTCATTGAGATAAATGAAAGATCATGATATGCTTGAAAACTATCCTAAGTAAGGATACTAAGAATGAAAAGAATAAATAATATGATGCACAAGTTGCATTGTTATGTATAAACCTCCGACTTGTAAAACAAGTGGGTCATATAATCAATGAAAATATATGGGTTGAAAAACTAAATTATGTGCAAGCATATAAGATTATATGTATAAATGCAATGTCATTTTTATATAGGCAAGGAAAAGAATGTAAGGAAAAGGAATTATGGTGATCTCAGGTAAGCAAGCAAACTTTCTAAAAATGCCATTTTCTTTCTATGTGATTGATATAATTGAATTGTCTATGTTTATGTTTTAACGAATGGGCAAGCACAAGCTTTGAATATGACGACTTTAATGCAAATCCATGAGTTTTGGAAAAATGATAACTTTAATGAAAAGTCTTAAGGTTTGCTTCATGGGAAGCAAGCGACACTTCTTAAGATAAATAATTTATCTTAAGTGTTGCCAAGGATGGGAATGCTTCAAGTTAATGGAATTGAGAATTTTGCTTATGAGTAAGCAAGTTCTCCATGCTAATGTTTTCTAAGGATTTCATGTTAGATACCGATGGTTTTAAGAATTTGTTTTTAAGCAAGCAAGTTCTATATGATATTGTTTTAACAGCATTTTATAAGAAAAAGAATATTTTACTCTTTTTCACAAAATATTATTTGTAAATAAGTTTTGAGTTATTTCTACAGTAACTTGTAATAAACAATGATGATTATGAAAAGATTTGTTTGCTAGGTCAAGATAATTAAATAGTAAATGATGATTAGGACATAGTCCATATGTTTTGAAATGATATTCAAAAAGATTTGATTTCCTTTAGACAAGGAAATCTATGTTGAAAATGTTGAAAAAATGTTTCTACGGATGTGTTGAAAGGGATTTAAAGATGACCAACCTCCTATGATTGATTTCATAAAATGGTTTGATTTCAGGTTGCTTAATGGTATACAAAAGACTGTGCAATTTCCCTATACGTCAAAATAATGGATATGTGGACAATTATTAAATTTTTAGGCCATGGACAAGGAGATAGCATAATTGCATAACTTTTGTAAACAAAAGATCCTGAAATGGAAACCAAGAAAATATTAGAGAAAAATATGATTTATTTATGGAAATTCAAAAGTTTTGAAATTCTTTTATTAAAAGAGTTTTAAGATGTATTATTTTTCAAACATTTCAAATGTTTATCAAAATATTTTACTCAAAATATTTCTAAAAGAATTTAAGGAAAGTCATCCTAAAACTAGATTTCAAATAACAACTTGTTAAAGTGGGTGCGCTCGCTTACAAGTTGACACGGACTGCGGTCTGTGATGTGTTTTTGAAAATTATTCTTAAATATAGACTTCGGTCTGAGATTTTTGTGCATATGGATGCAGGTTGCGGTCTGTGATCCCGGTTTAAAAGAACATGGGCTGCGGTCTGTGGTTCTTCAAACCAAACGGGTTGCGGTCCGTCATAATAATGTACGGTGCACCAGTATAAGAAACAGACAGGTTGTAAAGCACGGTTGGGATAACTGGGGCCCACTCTACATAAGGCCAAGTCGCCAAGGGATGGCAGGAGTGTCAGCGGCGCCCTCCTTGAGATGGGAGAAGGATAAATAAACAGCCGCCTGGCTAGCGTGCTGTTAAGGATTCTCTTCCAAAATATAGCATGATCACTTGCTAAGTGTCACTACTGGATGGGGAGAAATGTGTTTGTATAAGTTTTGCTTTCCAAAAGCCCAAAGATTGGGATATAAAAGCATTTATACAAAAAGTTATCCTAAAAAGGGATTTTTATGAGCTAATATGCATAAGTTACCCTAAAAGAGAGGGTGTTTTACACAAAAGTGTAAATAACGGGAATAAAAGTAAATGTTTTTATGCAAATGCAGTTATGAAAATTGTTTATTTATTTTATTTGCCTTGTTTGCTATAAACCAGCCCCAAGACGGGGATTACGAAAAAGATTTATGTGAAACTTGGATTGGACATAAGAATGTCCTTTTCTAAAGAGCCTAAATGATAAGGGTTTATGGACATGAGAATGTCCAATGTTAATGTGTTGGAAATAAAAAGTATTTTTGGACATATGAATGTCCATTTCCAAAGGAAGCTATATGAAAAATGTTTTGAGACATAAAATGTCTCTTGGCTAAAGGATTTTATGATGACTTATGTTAATGATGTTTTAGGACATGAGGATGTCCTCCTTTGCCTAAGGATTTATAAGAAAAATGTTTTGAACGTAAAACATCCACTGGCAACCGATGATTTCATGTAATGTCTATGAACATTAAAAATGTTCATATAAGATTAAAGGGAACTCATTAGAGAAGGTAAAACGTATATGTTTTGCCTTAACAAGCCCAGACACGACTTGTAAATGATTTTATGAATGAATGTCTTATGAAAACATTCAAGGACATGGAATTGTCCTCATAAACAAAGGATTCACGATGATATTTTAGGACATATACATGTCCTCAGGAAAAAGGTATTCCCGATGTTTATGAAAAAGGTTTTCAAGGAAGCCTTGCCCTAAAGATAAAATGCTTGCTTACTGAGTTGTCACTCACGTTTTATTTTCCCAACCCTTCGACAGGTACCGAGGAAGCTCAGAAGGTTACGAACCTAAGACGTGAAGGAAGGTACTTGAGGATAGCCTTGAAGGCTATGAGGAATGGAAAAGCATGAATATGCTAAGATAAGATAATTGTGTATATGAACTTAGTTAGAATTCTAAGTTTCATGTGAGTCAATGACTAAATGTATGCAAGTATGATGCGTACAATGATTGAGTGAATAATGACAGTCATGAAAGGATGCTATGAATGAATTTATGAATTCTATTACAAGTGAAATGTCACAATGTGTGATGATTTCTATATAAAGTTTTGAATGATGACAGATGAAAACGAAATTTTTTTTTGGATGAGATCCAATTAAGAACCCGCCGCGTGATCGGGGCAACAATCCTGATTCACATTTACCAATCGATAGATCTTGAGGTAAGGAAGTGACGTCTCGGTTCGGGGCGCCACAATATATAAAGGCGTCGTGCTGAGGGATTCATCGAAGTACCTGCTGCTCCTAAATCTGATGAGGTGATGCTCTGTATAATGGAGGACACAGGAGAAATTGTTCGATTGGCCGATGTCAATGATGATGATGACCCTATGGAATTCCTCCAGCCTTTCGAAGAAGAAGGGGAGGTAGAGGAAGAGGAGGAAGAGGAGGAAGTAGAGGAGGAAATAGTGGAGTTTGTAGAGGATGACGAGGATGAGGACGATGATGATGACAGTGGTGATGATGAGGTTCAGGCATGGTCTAACACTAGTATAATCACAGAGGCACCCTCACAAGTTCCATGTAGACATAGACGTCTAAGGAGGGGCCCAGGAAGGCGATGAACTTTCTTATCACCTATTTTGATGGTTAAGTTGTGTATATATAGGAGTGGTTTGATGACAATGTGGTGCATGTATAATTATGGCTGGTTGACACTATGGTTTCTATGGTGAACTAACATGTATATAAGTTTGATATGTCTGTGTGATGCTATATGTGTACATAAGTATGATTTCCTCTTACATGTACTAATTATGAATGTGATGATGTGAAATGTGAATGAATATGTTGATATACTAAATTCCGGATGCTTTAGATATATGTATGAATGAATGAGCGTGAGCTGAATAATGTGATATATTACGAATGAATAAAATGATTGTGACCATGTGATGATGAAATGCATATGCAATGATTTAATATTGAATGAAACATAAATGCGTATGCAATGATTCTATGATGATTATCAATGAAATGCGTATATAATGATTTAATGCTAATTGAAAATGAAAAGTGTGTTGTTATATACTCTGATTAAAACAATGGTGGAAATGAAAGCGGGAGTAAGGAAAAATAAAGGAAAGAGGCAGCGACAGCGATAGAGGTTCCAAGCCAACATGAAGTTGGCAAAACTAGCCAACTTAAAAGAGGAAGGCTAGTGACACAAAACCAAAGGAACCAACAAAGGCGGAGCGATGAAAGCCCTGAACGGAATGTGGAAGAGGAAAATGAGTTGAGGCAGAATAAACTCATGGAGGAAAGAGTGGCTGCAGTGGTGGAAAAAGCAATGCAACAGGCCACTAGGGATTGGGCAGCACAGACTGCCAACATTATACAAGGATTATGGGAAAGGACCCAACAAGCTCAGTTGGGTAGTGCAGAGAGAGAAGGACCTGCTCTTATGGCGAACCCCATTGTCCCACTGGCACCGCTAAGGGATGAAAATCAGCTGATGGAAGCTGATAGAAGAGCCATAAATGCCTTTCTAGCTCAGCGACCCCCCAAATTTTTTGGAGAACGCGACCCGGTCCAAGCAGAGTAGCGGTTGACGGAGATTAAGAAATTGTTTAGGATATCTCCGTGCAACGACCGTCAGAAAGTACTGTGTGCCACCCATTTGTTAGCAAAGGATGCACATCAATGGTGGGAGACGATGTTAATCACAATGCCACGACCCGAAGAAGTGTCTTGGCAAACATTTGTGGAAGAATTTAATAAAGAGTACCTCCCGGTTGGACTACAGAGTCAAAAGGTAGTAGAATTTGCAAAATTATATCAAGGGAGGATGACAATCACTGAGTATGGTACAAGATTTAATGCTGGTTAGATATGTCCCTTGGATCGCTAATGTGCCACAAAATAAGGCATAGAGATTTCAACAAGGGTTGAGGCCATACCTGCGGGAAAGTTTGGCACCCCTGCTGATAAAGGATTACGCTTCAAGTCTTGAAAGAGCAAGGGCTTTGGAAATTGAGGCTTTGAGAACCCAGGAACTAAGATTGGGTTCAAGGTCGTTCAGTATGGGTCCCAAGGAAATGGAAACCGGAAAAGAGAAAGCTAGAAAAGGCAGTGTAAGAAAGGGAAAAGGAATTCAAAAGAGAAAAAGCTCGCCATTGTGTAGGAAGTGTCAAAAACGGCATACAGGAGAGTGTCTAAAGGGCTCGAACCGGTGTTATAAATGTGGACAGACGGGCCACATTGCCAAGGAGTGCAGGCCAGGGGAAGCAAAGGTGGTCAAGTGTTATATTTGTGATCAAGTGGGTCACATAGCCCCGAACTGGCCAAACAAGGCGCAGTCATCTCAAGAACGTGGAAGATTGCTCAGCTTAGGATACCCGGAGCAACAAGCAAGCAGGGAACTTATGCGAACCCGGTGCATGTGCATGCCCTGACCCAGATAGAATCTCAAGAACAAGCAGAGAAGGTGGTCACAGGTACGGTTTATATTCTAGGGAATATGGCAATAACTTTGTTTGATTCTGGTGCCACACATTCATTCACAACATGCTAATATATGACCACCCATGCACTATGGGTAGAAGAGACCAATCAGGTTATACATGTAGAATCTCCAGTCTATAGGTTAGCAAGTACTAGCCAAGTATGCAAAGCCTAACCAATTAGGATAGGATCATTGATTCTAGAAGCTGATTTGATCCTATTGCCTATGACTGAATTCGATGTGATATTGGGTATGGATTGGCTGAGCCAATGGGGAGCGACCAGAGACTGTAAGAATAAAAGAGTGCAATTTGAAGCAACTCCAGGGAAGGAGATTGATATTGGGAAGTTAAGGCAACCTGACAATTTAAGTATCTTGATATCTTCTATGAAAGTTGTCAGAATGATCCGACAAAAATGTTAAGCCTACGTGGTGTCTGTGAATGTAGAGAAAGGTACAGAGGTAGAAATTAATCAAATACCTGTGGTTAGAGAATTTTCAGATGTATTTCCAAAGGAATTAACCACACTACCTCCACAAAGGGAAATGGATATGACGATTGATGTGATGTCGGGTACAGCTCCGATTTCTAAAACCCCTTATAGAATGGCGCCGGCTGAGATGAATGAACTAAGGGTGAAAATACAAGAGCTGTTGGACAAGGGTTTCATTAGACCAAGTGTGTCCCCTTGTGGAGCTCCGGTATTGTTTGTGAGGAAAAAAGATGGGAGCTTAAGGTTATGTATTGATTATCGAGAGTTAAATAAGGTTACCATAAAGAATAAATATCCATTGCCCAAGATCGATGATCTGTTCGATCAATTGCAAGGAGCCATGACTTTCTCCAAGATTGACTTACAGTCAGGGTACCATTAGTTAAAAATAAGTTCGGCTGATACTCATAAAACGGCATTCCAAACCAGGTATGGACACTATGAGTTTCTGGTAATGCCTTTCGGACTTACTAATGCCCCTTCTGTCTTCATGGATATGATGAATAGGGTTTTTCAGGACTATTTGGATCAATTTGTGGTTGTATTTATCGATAATGTCCTGATCTACTCTAAAACGGAGAAAGAACATGAAGACCATCTGCGAAGGGTACTAGAAAGGTTGAGGAAAGAGAAATTGTATGTCAAGTTGAAGAAATGCGAGTTTTGGCTGAAACAAATAGGATTTCTCGGGCATATAATATCTGAAAAGGGTATTCAAGTGGATCCTCAAAAGATTGAGGCGGTATTGAGATGGCCAAGGCCGACAACCATTATGGAAATTCGAAGTTTCCTAGGGTTGGTCGGTTATTATAGAAGGTTTGTTGAAGGATTTTCACAACTGTCAGCCCCGTTAACCAAATTAACTCGTAAAGGAGTCAGGTATGTATGGTCTGAGGAATGTGAGCGCAACTTTTAGGAATTGAAACAGCGATTGGTGGAAGCACCCATTCTAACCTTATCCGAAGGAAATGAAGGGTTTGTGGTTTATAGAGATGCATTAAGAAAGGGATTGGGTTGTGTTTTGATGCAAAGGGGTAAAGTGATAGCTTATGCGTCGCGACAATTAAAGTCCAATGAGGTAAGCTACCCCACGCATGATTTAGAGTTAGTAGCGGTGGTATTTGCCTTGAAAATATGGAGACATTACCTGTATGGTGCAAGATGTGAGATTTACATTGATCATAAGAGTCTCAAATACATCTTTACTTAGAAGGAATTGAATATGAGACAAAGGAGATGACTCGAGTTATTGAAGGATTATGATTTGGAGATTTTATACCATCCAAGTAAGGCAAATGTGGTAGCTGATGCATTGAGCCGGAATGTCAGCTTAGCGCATCTTATCACTAAGGAGGAAGGTTTGCTTAAGGAGATAAGGCTAATGGAATTGATTGTATGTCCACCAGGAGTTCACACTAGATTATCGCAATTACACATACAATCATCACTTTTTGAGCAGATTAAGACTGCATAGCAAAAAGATGCAGACCTACATACCCATGTCGAGAAAATAAAGAAAAAGAGGTTGACTGAATTTGCTACTAATGAGCAAGGTGTATACAGGTACAAAGGTCGCCTTTGCATACTGAACATAGTTGAGTTGAAGGAACAAATTCTTAAGGAAGCATATTTTTCGCCATTTTGTATTCACCCAGGGAGTACTAAAATGTATCAGGATCTCAAGAAAGCATATTAGTGGAATAATATGAAGAGAGAGATCGCTGAATATGTGGTTAAGTGTTTAACTTGCCAACGGGTGAAGGCGGATCACCAGAAAATCCCTGGCTAGTTAGAGTCCTTAGAAATTCCTGAATGAAAGTGGGACGACATTACCATGGATTTCATTAAAGGGTTACCTAGGACTCAAGCAGGAAATGATTTTATATGGGTAATCATGGATAGGTTATCGAAAGTCGCACACTTCCTACCTATAAGAAGGACTTATACAGCGGAAAGGCTAGCTAAGGTTTATTATAAAGAGGTCGTACGACTCCATGGAGTGCCAAAGTCGATTATCTCAAATCGAGATGCAACGTTTACATCGAGGTTTTTGAAAAGCTTACACGAAACCTTAAGCACCCAACTTAAGTTCAGTACAACCTTTCATCCTCAAACCGATGGACAAACAGAGCGGGTGAACTAAGTCATGGAAGATATGCTCCGTATGTGTACCTTAGAGTTTGGAGGATCATGGGATGAGTATATATTAATTGCATAATTCGCATACAACAATAGCTACCAATCTAGCATTCAAATGGCTCCATTTGAGGCGTTATATGGTCGACGATGTCGAACGCCGTTGAACTGGGATGAAGTTGGAGAGAAACGGTTAGCCCCAGACTTATCACAACGAATGTCTGACAAGGAGAAAACCATTCGCCAGTGTATACTCACTGCCCAAAGTCGACAAAAGAGTTACACAGACTGCAAGAGAAGGGATTTGAACATCCAAGTTGGCGAACATGTGTTTATAAAGGTCACGCCATTCAAGGGAGTTACACGGTTTGGGAAAAGAGGAAAACTGAATCCCAGGTATATTGGACCATTTGAAGTTTCGAAAAAGGTTAGGAAGTTGGCATATCGAGTAGCCTTACCCCCGACATTAGCCCTAGTCCACAATGTGTTTCATATATCGATGCTTAGGAAGTATGTTTCAGACCCAACACATATATTAGTGGCTGAGAATTTGCCGATTCAAGAATATCTGAATTATGAAGAGAGGCTAGTAAGAAACTTGGACCATTCAGAATCAGGAAATCGAGTACGTGAAGGTACAATGGAACCGGTACTCCGAAAATGAAGCCACTTGGGAGTTAAAAGAAGAGGTGGAACGGAAATACCCCTAGCTATTTGAGGAATAGATGGTTTCGGGACGAAACCTGTTATAATGGGGGGAGGATTGTGAAACCCTAACCAATGTAGAACCCATATGTATGCATTGATCATGTATATGATATTTATTTGAGAATTATTGAATTATAAAGGTTTTATGTGATTTTGCTAATTATTGTAATTAGGGTTATGGATTAGCAATAATGATGTGATTAATCATTTTGAGCTATAATGAGACAATGGGATTAGAGCACATTGTTATTGATTTAAATGTGCAAATACATTAAGGAAAATCATTTCCCATTATTTAAAATTAATTATGAGTATTTATGTGATAATTGTTAAGTTAAGTGGAAAAACACTGAAAAATTCATAACTCAACGCCTGTAAGGCGGATTCAAGTGAAATTTGAAATGAAAATTAATGATGTTGGGATTGGTATTATGACATTAATGGGTTATAAAAATTCTTGATGAAATGATATTTATGATTTATTGATCATATTTCAATTTCAACCGTTAATTTTAAACGGCTATAACGGGAGCTAGGAAAATCGGATTGAGATGAAATTTGAAACGGTTGAATAAAATTATGAGATGTTTATTTTGGATGGCTTGGATTAAGCATGAAATTTTGGGAAAATACCTACATTGAAAAAGGTGAGCATGGTTGACTAATGCACCTCAAAAGTACCTTTTCATTAATGCTAGAGTACAATGCATAATGGCTTGGTTTTAATGGGAATTGAGGTGGCAAATGCAGGCCATTTCTAGGGTATTTTGTGTATTTATTGGAAATGAAAAAATATGAGAATTATCCAGCCATTAAATGGATATGATGATGAAGCTACAAAAGGCACAACCTAAGCATAGGCAAGGTGGCACAAGGGACGTCCAAGGGGGGCTGCCATGCTGCATATTTTTGCATTTTTAATTTTTAAAATATATGTATATGCTACTGAGATGTAGGTACATAAGATATGTATCCAATGATGGATATTTGCAGCAAAAAAAATTGGAAAATGCAACTGCCATGCAAGTGGAAACGGGACAGCATATAGGGATGAAAAACGTGATTTGAGATGCTAAATTGCTGCAGTTTATGTTAAATTTATTTACACAAAATTAATACATGAATTAAGGTTAATTAAGTGTATAAATTACCCTTAAATTAAGGTTGAAAACCATCTCCAAGTGCTGGGGTTTGATTTAGCACTAAACCAAGTAAGTATGTGTTTGATTTTAAGTTGTTTAACTTGAGTTTTAAACTCAAAACTTGGATATGGAATGGATGCTTAAAGAATCTGTAAAGTGATGGTTTAACATTCTTTTGAATGAATATTGAATGGGTAATAGGTTTCCTGTATGAATTTTCAAGTTTAAGTTGATGAAAGTGAAGTCTTGCATGTATATTAAGTGGAAAATCCAAGTTGGTAAACCCTAAATCTCCAAGGAAAGTTGTTGTTTTGGTTTGATGATGTGAATAGATTATGAATCATGTATTCATGCAAAATATATGATGGTTTATGCTTAAATGATGAATTTTTGAAGTTATGGAATGCAAAGTGATGATTTTGACCTAATTTCTGTGTTTCTATGCTAAAAATGCTATGAAAATGGGTTTGCATGTTTTATGAATGTTATGTAGGGTAAAATACACTAAGTATAAGATGCTAAGGATACCCAAAAATATTTGGGAAAAGAAGCCCTAAAACTGATTTTTAAAGATTTTATGAAAATATGTCTAACCGATGTCAAACGGGGCTCAAAATGTGTAGGCAACTTGCTGTTTTGAGAAATGATAATTCATGGATGTTATATATGTGTTAAATCCCTGAATATGGATTAGGAAAAATGGATTTATTTTCTAGAATTTTGGAAGTATAGGACTGCATAGGGTCATGTGTCAAAAGACACGTTAAAATGGTGAAAAAACGGATTCTAAACTTGCTGTTTTGGAAACCTATGTTGAATGGATTTAAATTTTATCAAAAAACCCTAAGTGCACTGGTAATTAAGGGTAATTAACCCGCTGAATTATGGATTAAATTTCTGAGTTAGAAAATTTTATGAAAAATCATATGTATATGTTGCCAAATGGGCATATGTTAAGTGATAAATGTGTATAAGTGATAAATGACTTGTGAAAAGTGCTTTTGTGCAAAAATGCATGAAAATAAGGTTAATTCCATGTTTATATATCTGTTGAAGATTTCCAAAATTTTGGATTTGATTTATGAAGGTAAGGCAATGGTATGTGCATAGAAGAAACAACCATGCGTGTATTTTGGAAAAAATGGATAAATGGCAAATCGAGGTTAACCGTGGCGCCCTGAATCGAGACGTCACATTTGTCCTTACTCCAAGATCTTGTCGATTGGTAAACGTGATTCAGGATTGTTGCCATGATCACACGGCGGGTTCTTAATTGGATCTCGTCCAGATTTTTTTCATTTCTTTCTTTTTCTTTTCATTCATCACATAAACATATACTCATCATCATTCATAATGGACTTATCCATATCATCATAAATCATCAACTTCTCATATTATTCATAACTTCATAATTTCATACAACCTATATCCTTTTTCATTATATCTCATTAGGGCATTCATTCATACTTCAATATACAAAGGATTACATACCTCTGTAACTATGCTTCGTTCATTCATTCACCATATCACTTACAAGAAAATCCACTAGATCTTTTTCATCACTTGGCTTTCCCTGTACCTGTCTGAGGTTGGGAAAACAAAACATGAGTCGAAACTCAATAAGCAAGCATTTTTCATTTTAAATGCATTCCTCTCCATTCGGTAGAAGACACTTACCAAGTGATCAACTACCAACGGAATAGAAACCTTTTCGTAAACTATTTTTGGAAACCTTTCATAAACCATTCATGTAAACCATTCGTAAATGCATTTCTCTCCATTCGATAGGAGACACTTAGCAAGTGATCAACTATCAATGGAATAGAAACCTTTTCATAAACATTGGATGTGCAAATGCTTCCTTTCCACTCCTAACATAAACCTTCGTGTGCGGGTACGCTAGCCCAGGGAACATCTCACATAGCATGGTCCAATACGCCAGCTGTCTCCGACTTGGCCTCATCAAGGGGAACCTCTCTTCCTCTTGACGCCTACATGGTTCCTACATGCATGACTTTTGATTTTCCCGGCATTATATACCTCTTACACCAGGTGACTTGTCATTCTCATGTAGAGAATTTTTTGCATCATCCCTTAAAAACATCATTTCAAATCCATGCTTTCCTTTTCAATCCATGTATGAAAATGCAATGCATTCATTTACACATAACATTCCTTTGCCTCCACCTCTGGGGAGGATGCCATCGGCACACGGCCCATACGACTCGACAATAGTGAAAGGGGACCCTCTGTTCCGCGCTTCTACCTCCACCAAAGCCTCTTCATTATACATCATACATGTGCACATGTCCATGAACATCACATGATATCAATATGCCGGCATGACTTTTCATAAAAACTCATAAACATTTACAATATCAAAATATTATAGGAATGACCACCCTTAAACACATTTCATAAATACTTGAGAATAAAATTACATTTTCAAAGTTGTGCTTGCTTACAAATCATCATTTTCAAAAGGATTGCTTGCTTACAAATCATCATTTTCAAAAGAATTGCTTGCTTACCTTTGCTTTGCTTCAACCTGACTCCTTTATCCATTCCTTTCCTCTTCCTATACAAGGAAATTGGATATTTTATCCATCTATTCCATGTCTTAGCTTGCTTTCCATGCATGCTTTACGATCACATATTACCTCATTTTTATAGAGGTTATCCTTTTATAAATACTTGGTCATTTCTCATTTATATGGATTTTTATCCATAAATCCTTTAAAAATTTCATCCATATATTTAAATATTAATCTCAAATTTTCTCCAAAATCACGTTGTTTACTGTTCATAGTACTGTAGCAAAATCACTGTAGCAGATACTGTTCATGAGTACTGTTTACGTTTACTGTTCACAGCTACGTGGGTTACTGTTCATGAGTTCCAAAAATTGACATTTTTTCCAAAAATAAAAAATATCATGACATAGCTTATGCTTATTATATCATGGAAAATTTCATACATTTTAAATTTATCATCATTTACTTGGCTAAATAAATCATTTTCTCCATATACTAAAAACCAACATAAATTCACTTAAGCATAATCCTTAATTCCAAAAATTATGGGATTAATATATCATCATTCCAACATCATATTTATCATAATAATACATCCCAAATCATCATTTATCAAATTTGGAGTATTATTTTCACATATCGTATGCTATCTTCCCGAATGCTCCATCTTTGCTACAAATTTTTGATGTTTCGGCATAATTCCAATTAAGCATTATAACTTTACTTATTTTCTCATGCTTAGGCATTATCTAAGCATAATTTTACCTTACTTAACACCCAAAAGAAATTTGAGAAGAAATCACTTACCCGAAGTGAAGATATCCTTCTTTTTCTCACACTTTCTCTCTCTAACTTTCCCCTCTTCTTTCTCCTCAAGGCTAAAACGTGGTGGGGGTGAAAAATGCTCAAATGGAGTTGGGTTTGTGTGCTTTGTTCGTTCACCCCATGCCCCTATTTATAGTTTTTGATTTTTCATCAAATTGGAATTTACCCCCTTGCTTAAGGTATTAAATTATAAATGTATTTTTTTCTAATTTCCAAAAGGTGCTTTAAGCCATGTGCAGCCACCCTAGCTACTTTTCACGCCTCCCCTATGGCAGCCCTATTTTTTATAATTTTTTGATTTATTAAAATTAATTATTTTAGGCTAATTCAATCTTAGCCATTGATTTTTAATGATGATGAATGTGGACCATTGATTTTGGTTAAAGACCTCAACCACCCCCTGACATTGCTGATTTTGCATTTATTATTTATCTATTTAATTAAAATTAATCCAAAGTCAAATTCTAATTAATGAAAAAGTAAAGCTACTTTTTGATCTTCAAATGATGTTTAATCTTGACCTTTGATTCATGATTTTGATCAATATTGGACCACTCATTATTTCCATCATCCTATTTTGGCCATCCATAAAAAATTTCATCTCAATCCAACGTCCAGATTGCAAGATATGAATTTTTCTTCATTTTCTTCACAAAAATCCATAAAAATCCGAAAATTATTATTTTAATCCAAAAAGCACTTTTGTCCTTTAGTGGGAAGCTTCCTTTTTCATCTTTTATGATTAAGTTAATCTAAGGTGATTAACTTAACATATTCCTTAATCCCACATTTACTATTCATGTTTCACTATTCACGTTTACTATTCATCCGAATTAACATTCCATAATTAGCTATTTAATCCTCCAATGTCATATATTGCAAAATATCATTAATATATATTTCATATAAATATCATTATATTACCCAGGGTTTATAACCCTAGGGTTTCATACACGTGTCTAAGATCAAGGTTTCACATTAACACACCTATGTATGGTGATTATTAAATGAATTTTTATGAGATTGAAATGAATACCCTATGTATGGAGTTATATAAGTTATGTAATGTAGTAGCTGACGAAATGTGTAAAAATGTGCACATGTATGCTAAATGTATGCATAGTGACTTGTGAAGTCAAATAAGTGATATATGTGAATGGAATGGATTGGAAAACTAAATGAAACATGAGAAAAAGAAATATATGAAAAAAATCATATTATTCTCATGTAGGCAAAGGCAAAGAAAAAGCTGAGACGGAAAGCTAAGGGACACAGGTAAGCAAGCAAATTTTCTAAAGGATTTTTGCTTTTCTAAATTGTTTACATAAATGCAATTTTTGCTTTAACTTGTTTGAAGAAATTATGGAAATTACTTCGAATGTGTTTAAGGATGGCCATCCCTTAGCAAAATGGTGTTAAAATGATGTTTTACTTCAGATGCAATATTATGAAATTTTTCTTTGATAAATACTATGGAAAAATGATGTGATTCTATGTTTCTGATTGAAAAATCACGGTAGCATATTAAAGATGAATTTATGCAAAAATTCATATGCGCAGGATACTAGGTCCACTTGAAGGGTATAAGTGGACCGATTGTCCCCGCTTAGTGTGGCTAAGTCGCTTAAAACAGGCACAAGGCCGGCGGCGCCCTCTCTGAAATGGGAGATAATGTGATGAATGGTCGCCTGACTAGCTTCCATCCTAAGAAAAAAATGATATATATGTTCATATTTTATATGGCATTATGCATATGGTACTCGTGAAGGGTACAAGATTTCATGTTTTTAAGATATACCTTTAGACAAGGTATAAGTTGCTTTCCAAGATGATTTTAAATGTAAAATGTTGCCTGAAAATATTTGCTTATAAAATGCAAATAGCTTGCTTATTGAGTTTCGACTCACGATTTTGTTTTCCAAACTCAAAGACAGGTGAAGGACAGGACATGGCGAAGGAGCAAATACAAGCTTAAGGAAACAATGGAGCAATTTTAGAATTTTTTTATGTCATGAAAACTCATGTGAAATAATTGTAAATTATATGAAGTGTTTTATATTAATGTTGATGATGTATATATGCCATGACATCTGATTTAGGCAAGTGTTGAAATGTTGCTTGAACATCATACTTGTATGTGACGATTGGAATCGAAATGATTTAGATATGTCTGAGTTGAAAATACGAGAACTTGATCTGTTATGTGAACTGCTATATGATCATAATTAACGGGATAAATATCCAATAAAACCCGCCGTGTGACAGGGCAACAATCCTGACCACGTTTACCGATCAATACGATCCCGAGGTAAGGCTCAGGATGTGACGCTCGGTTTGGGGTGCCACACCAACAACGATGGCGACTCGCGATAGAGGAAGCCTATGAGTTAGGCTCCGACAGCGACTTGTTTCCCAAGCACGCGCGGCAGCATCAGCTCTGGACGTGGGCTCTGGCGTGCCACGTGGCACATTCAGAACCGTCCATGCATGATCCTTCATAAAAATGGATCATGAACTCCAATTTGGGCGATCCATGAGTTGATTTTTAAGTTTATAGACTTTCTAAATCCAATGGAGGGCTCTGATTCTCCATTTGAGGTATTGTGAAACCCGGACCAAAGTAAGGTTTATTTATATGCAATTGGCATATAAATATGAATCAAGTATAATTTAGTGGAACTATGAATGATTTTCAATTGCAATATTGACGATTTATTACAAGTAGGGCAAGTGGTTATGAATGATGAATATAAGCCGATATGGGTCAATGTGATTAAAGAGGCTTAATGAGGATTAGGAAATGTGATTATATTGAGGATAATTACCTCATATATTATGGGTTAATTAAGGGAGATTATGTTGATAATTATGGATTAGAGGTGGCAATTGCTAGAAAATCCATAATTCGACGCCGGGAAGGCGGATTAAGATGAAAATTGAAAGGTAAGCACATAATTTTGTGCTTAATCATATGAAAAGTTTGGATTATGAAAATAATGATGAAATTAGGGTGAAAATCAATCATCACCATCAAAATTCAAAGATGGTTTCAAATGAGCATAAATTGAGCTAGAAAAGTCGGATTGAAACGAAATTTGAAATAAACGGATAAAATTATGAGATCTATGCAATGAGAGGCTTGGATTAAGCTAAGTATGATGGGATATTTGTTGCACAAAAATGAGTGTATATTATTGATTTTTGTGCACCAAAAATGTAAGCTTATGTTTATGTTAAAGAGAGGTGATTAATTATATTTTTAGTAGCAAAAATGAGGTGTCAAAAGGAGATAATGACACATGAATTTTATGAATTATTTAAGGTAATAAAATCCATAATAAAATCAAGTGCTTAATGACATAATTTAATGGCTAATGGATTAGCTCAAAGGAGCATGAAATAGGTGGCATGGAATGGACGTCCAAATGGGCTATTTATATGATATTTTTAATTTTTAAAAGTTTACAAAATATGTAATTAAGTGAGCTAAATGACAAGGGTAGTTAATGGAAATAATTTGGGATGACTTTTATGGCACAAAATGCCAAAACATCAAGGCACATGGACATGGACAGCAACATGAGCAAGAATGATGTGCACGTTCAAAGCAGCTTTTGGAAATTTTAATGATTTTTTAATAGCTAAATTGACCCCTAATTAAGTTAGTTACCTAGTGTGATTAAAAAAGCATTAATTAAAGTGAAAATTAGGTGTAAAAATCGTGAAAAACCTGCTGCAAGTGGACCCCACCTAGGTGCACAGCTACATGAAAGAAGAGAGGTGCACGTTCAAAGGCTACAAATGTGATTTTTTAATGATTTTTTTAATAAGCTAAATGGTTCCCTAATTAGGCTATTACCTATGGTAGTTAATTATCCATTAATTAAAGTAAAATGGTGTGGAAAAATCGTGCAAAGAGCTGCTGCAAGTGGACCCCACCCAAGTGGACAGCTTTATTTAAAAGCTGGATATTGCTGTAGAAAAAAATCCGAAAATAATATTAAATGATTAAATATATGGCTGAACATTTTTGAGTAAACTATAGGGTAAATTTTCAAGACTTTAATCTCCATTTTTGGTTGAAATTGTAAAGGAAAAATTGAAAAATAAATGCCTATATAAGCATGCAGTGTGGACGTTCCAGACTTCTGTTCGGGAGAGAAAAAAAATAAAAATCAAAGGGGCAGTGGCTGGAACGATCAAAGGGAAGAAACCATGAAGAAAATAAGGGTATTTTAAGTTCTCAAAGGATGTATTACCAATTAATCAAGTAAGTATATGTTAATTTTGATTTTATACTTCAAATCTGGAAGTTATATGATATTATAAACCAAAATATGGAAGAAATAGTAAACGAAGGCTTTTCACCATGAAAATTTATTTAAAATCTCATTATATTATGATTAAGGGTGTAACAAAATTTCATATTGAAATATTAACAAGGTTGCAAATTAAAAATCTGAGAATATCAACCTAAACAGGGCAGAACGGGTGACAGGATCAGCTGTAGTAAATAATTTTAAATAATTTTTTTAGAAGGGATTTTTATATGAAATTTTTATATGATGTATAATCCATCATGAATATAACACTAAAAAAATAAAAAATTATTTTTGGATGATATTAGTATGTTTTATAATTCACGTGATTAGGGCTGACCCTAAACTCACAACACTATCCACCACAGTGAAAATGCCACAATAAATATATAATGTTAATATTTCGTGATGAAATATTTATGAAAGATAATTCATGTATTTATTGATATATGATAGATATTTTAGAATTAAATACCTTTATTTGATTATAAATTAAGATCTAGATAAATCAGTACGCTTGATTTCAGCATATGTGGACAATTTGAGAAAAAAATCAAAAAGAAATATGAAACCTATGTAGAAATTATCCAAATTGATATATATGTTAGGCAAGAGTGTAATAAAGGATTATGGATAGCAAGGATGATTGATATATATAGGCTATGTGCTAAGTATGAGTACCCGACTTGAAGGACAAGTGGGACAAGCTAAGTCCAAATGAATTTATGTAGGTTGGAAAACCTAAGGGATTTATGTATTTGAAGTTGATATGAATAAATGAAATATTATTTTCATTTATCTAGGCAAATTCAAGGAAAAGAATGGAAGAAAAGGATTATGGCGATCTTAGGTAAGCAAGTGATAACTCGTATTTTTACAAGTTATCATGGCCCATTTCAGACTTGATTTATGCGTTAGTTCGAGAGATTAGGCTTAGTTTGCATTCATTTAGCTTAATTTTCATTCTCTTTGCACTTTAGGAGCATTATTTAGTTTTTAGGCATTTTGAGCATTATTTAGGCATTTTTAGTTTATTTACTTAGTTTTTCCATCTTTTGCAGGAAGGATGAGACAAATGAAGGCAAAGCGGCTGAGTCGAATGCAGATTTAGGCAAGTCTGAGGTAGGTGGATGGCGACTAGGCGCCACTTATTCTACAAGCAGGCAGATTTTAGAAGTTTTTGAATCCAATGTTTCCAGGAGTTGGTGCCTAGGCGCCAGGCATGATCAACCACAACATGTCAAGGAGAAGCTCCAAGCCAAGAAAGTCCAGGGAGTTGGCGCTTAGGCGCCAAAGCATGGATTTCTAGGGTTTACAGAAAGTGTCCAAGTTGCCCAGCACACAGAGAGTTGGCGCCTAGGCGCCAATACGCATTCGTACGCGCAAACTTCAGTGCGTAAGCTGCGCAAAGGGACTATATAAATAGTTCTGAGGGGTTCACGCACGAGAAAAAGAAAAAGGAGGATCCCAGAGAAGAACTAAAGAGCAAGAAAAAGAGGAAATCAAGATCAAAGCCCGGATTGAAGAGAGGAATCAACCCCGTTGGTGGAAACTGCCGGAAAACAGTTTTCTCTTATTCTTTCCAATTTTCTTTCTCTACTTTCATGGATACTTTTCATATGGATGTATTGAATGTTTAGATCATGACTTTGAACTAAACCTTCATTAGATGGATAGTTAGGATGATTTGAATTCTAAACAATATTGTTTCTTGGTTCTTAGAATATTTAGGAATGAATATTTGATTTTATATATGATTGTGTATGATTTACTTTTGCATGTGTGGATTTAATGCTTTTTACAAGATTAGCTACCTTGTAAGATGATTTAATTGCTTGATTTATCCTTGGAAGAGGAAGATCTCTGCCGGATCCATGTGCAAGGCATAGGTTTCTACCTTTGTGTAAGGGGAGTTGTTTAACAGATAGGAATATACCGTTAAACCCTGTGTAGTCATTATACAGGTTATGAACTTATCAATTTCACTTTATTTAATGGCATTGGAACATAGCAATTAAATATGGTGTAATTAGCTTTATATAATGTTGGAAGACATATCTAAAGATATATGAACTTGGGTTAGTAAATCCATATGCAATCCAATTAAAATGAACCAAAGTAATATAGTTTAGATTCAAGGATTCCGAGCTATCCATTTGCCATCCCTAATCAAAAAACCCGTTTAAAGTATCCAGTAGTCTCGTAATCTTCACTCTGATTTCTCATTGCGGTCATTAGTTTAGTTAAATCATAAACCCAGAATTTTCCATTCATTGAAAGCAGTTTAACTAATTAATAATTCCGGTTAACAATTCCTCGTGGGAACGATACTTTACTCACTCTTTATTACTTAACATGGCACGTATACTTGCGTAAATAGCGAGCATTTTAATTGACATATACGCAGCTCGTCAAGTTTTTGGCGCCGTTGCCGGGGAATTGTTTAGCCAATTATTATTAGTTTTATTGCTTTCTTGTATAATTTTGTAGAATAGTTTATTTTTCATAATTTCTTTTAGTTTAGAATTTCTTTTTCTACTAGTTCAATTTCATTGGTTTTTGCAGAGTTATCTTATATTGCATGCGCTGAGGCAGAGCCGAAAAGGAGATTGTTATTCCTTTTGATTTGGAACCTGAACGAACCTATTTGAGAAGGCGTCGCAAGAGCAGGGAGGCTAGAAACCAACAGCATACTATGGAGCGCATCGAGCACCAGGACGAAAATGTTCATGCAAATCAATAGGGAAATCAAAGAATTGAGATCCTAAATAATCCACCTCAAGATGATTTGGACCAACCCATTTGGGATCTGATTGCGCTTGGTCAAAATGCAGTTCAAACTAGCATTGCACCTCCTCCGATTGACACCAGCAATTTTGAAATCAAACCGGTGATGTTCCAGATGCTTCAGTCTATTGGGCAATTTGGAGGTTTAGCATCTGAAGACCCGCACCGCCATCTGCGGATTTTTTTGTAGATTATGAACACTTTCAACCAGAACGGAGTCTCCGACGAGGCAATGCGGCTTCGGACATTTCCATTTTCTCTGTGTGATTGACCTTCAGAGTGGCTAGACTCTTTGCCCCCGAACTCGGTCAACACATGGAATGACTTGGCGCAGAAATTCCTGGAGAAATACTTCCCGCCTGCCAAGTTAACCAAGCTGAAGATGGATATAGTCTCGTTCAAGCAACACTGAGAGGAGACCCTATCAGAGGCGTGGGATCGCTTCGAAGACCTCCTCCGAAAATGCCCGCATCATGGAATTCAGCCGTGGGTCCAAATTCAGATTTTCTATAACAGTCTCCAAGATTCCACTCGTCACATGGTAGATTCTTCATCAAACGGTTCTCTGCTACGGAAAAGCTATCAGGAATCATACGCCCTACATGAAAATATGGCGGCCAATACTTATCAACTGCCATTTGACAGAAACCAAAGTGGGGGTCTACTCCAACTGGACGCGGTGTCATCGATAAAGGCCCACATTGACGCTTCATCTTGGCAAATTCAGAATTTATCTAGGCCAGCCAATGTTAGCGCGCTAGGGGAGTCTACACCACAGCAGTCGACAGCATCAGACATTTGTATGTGGTATGACATTGGCCATCCTAGTGATGAATGTACCTCAAACCCAGAGTCCATTAATTACGTGGGAAATTTCCAAAGAAACCTAGCAAATCAGTATGGAAACAACTACAACCCAGGCGGGAGAAATCATCCTAATTTTTCATGGAATATCCAGACGAGGCCGAACCAGCCACCTGGATTCTCGTAGCAGCCGCCGCAGCAACAGCCTGCAAGACCAATGCAGTTCAATCCACCATCAGAAGAGAAGAAATCGGATCTGAAAAATCTTTTTATACAATTCATGCAATCACGACAAACAGGACCTGGAAGCTCAAATAGGCCAACTGGCCTCAGCCCTGAACAACCGACCCCAAGGTTCGTTGTCGAGTGACACCGAGCAAAACCCAAAGGGAAAAGGCAAAGAACAGGTCCAAGCAGTCACATTGCTTAGTGGAAAGTAGTTACCCAATGCAACTCCACCAGAATCAGTGACTGAATCGACTAATCCTCTTATTCAGCAGTTGCAGGAGCCAGAAGAACCAATTACTACCCAGAAGCAACCGGACGCTGAAATCGCCATAAATCCAAGGCCGCCTCCTCCATTTTCTCAGCGATTCGAAAAGATTAAAAAGGAGGGCCAATTCAAGAAGTTCTTAGAGGTATGAAAGCAGCTGCATATTAATATACCTCTCGTCGAAGCCTTGGAACAGATGCCTAGCTATGCCAAATTCATGAAAGACGTGCTATCAAAGAAAAGGCGGTTGACGAAATTTGAGACGGTGGCGTTAACAGAGGAAACCAGTGCGAGGGTGCAGAGGAAGCTGCCTACTAAACTCAAGGACCCAGGGAGTTTCACCATCCCATGCACGATTGGAGACCGGTACTTCGGGAGAGCCCTATGCGACTTGGGAGCCAGTATTAATCTCATGCCCAAGTCCATTTTCAGAAAATTGGGCCTCGGAGAAGCCCGACCTACGACAGTGACGTTACAACTGGCGGATCGATCCATCACATATCCGGAAGGCATTATTGAGGATGTCCTTGTCAAGGTGGATAAGTTCATCTTTCCCGCTGATTTTATTATCCTGGACTATGAAGAGGATCGAGATGTGTCAATTATTCTGGGTCGACCCTTCCTCGCAACGGGTAAAGCCATCATCAATGTACAGGATGGAGAGCTAACCATGTAGGTTCAAAGCGAACACATTACTTTTAATGTGTTCAAGGCGATGTAGTTACCAAATGACCCAGAGGAATGTTTAATGATCGACATGGTGGACTCGGCAGTTCAAGCTGAATTCCAAATCTCAGCTTTCAAGGACATCCTAGAAGCATCGCTAGTTGGGGAAGTCAATGAATCTGATGAAGATTTGGAAGAAATGATACACTATCTGCAACAACCTCCGACATTCCCACGATACCCGCAGAAATTTGAATCGCTGGAGCTCAAGTCAGAATCTTTTAAACAACTGAAGTCGTCAATCGAAGAGCCACCTATTCTGGAGCTGAAACCCTTGCCAAAGCACCTCAAATATGCATTCCTGGGAACAGAATCCTCACTCTCAGTGATTATTTCTGCTGCACTTGATCCCGTGCAAGAAGAAAAACTGCTCAGAGTGCTCCGAGATCACAAAAAGGCCATAGGATCGACCATAGCAGACATCAGAGGCATCAGCCCATCCTTTTGCATGCACAAGATTCAAGTAGAAGAGAATTCCAGGCCATCTATCAAAGCGCAGAGAAGACTAAACCCAATCATGAAAGAAGTAGTCAAAAAGGAAATAATCAAATGGCTAGATGCAGGCGTGATATACCCTATCTCCGACAGTTCTTGGCTCATCTCGGTGCAGTGTGTCCCGAAGAAAGGTGGTATGACGGTCGTCTCCAACGAAAACAACGAGCTGATCCCGACCAGAACAGTTACTGGTTGGCGAGTTTGCATGGACTACCGTAAGCTGAATAAAGCTAACCAAAAGGATCATTTCCCACTTCCATTCATTGATCAAATGCTGGACAGGTTAGCGGGATGTGAATTCTACTGCTTTCTGGATGGCTATTCAGGTTATCATCAAATTATGATAGCACTGGAGGACCAAGAAAAGACTACATTCACATGTCTGTATGGCACGTTCGCGTTCAGGCGAATGTCGTTTGGCCTATGCAATGCTCTAGGCACATTTCAGCGATGTATGATGGCCATTTTCACTGACATGGAGGAGGATTTCTTGGAGGTATTCATGGATGATTTCTCGGTATTTGGGAATTCCTACGACGAATGCCTAACCAACTTATCGAAGATGCTCCAGCGTTGCGAGGATATGAACCTAGTTCTTAACTGGGAAAAGTATCATTTTATGGTACAGGAGGGCATCGTACTTGGTCACAGGGTCTCTAAATAGGGAATTGAAGTAGACAAAGCTAAAATTGAGACGATCGAGAAATTGCCTCCACCTACCTTAGTTAAAGGCATTCGCAGTTTTTTGGGACATGCGGGGTTCTATAGGCGGTTCATAAAAGACTTTTCAAAGATAGCTAAGCCGTTATGTTTGCTGCTCGAGAAGGATACACCATTCGAATTCACCAGCGAATGTGTGGAAGCATTTCAGGAGTTGAAAAAGAAACTGGTATCCGCACCAATTATTATTTCTCCAGAATGGAATTTTCCATTCGAATTAATGTGCGATGCAAGCGACTACGCAGTGGCAGCAATACTGGGACAGCGAAAGAACAATGTTTTCCATTCCATCTACTACACTAGCAAAACATTGAACGAGGCACAAATGAATTGCACTACAACCGAAAAGGAACTGCTAGCAGTGGTATTTGCATTTGACAAATTCAGAGCTTATCTGGTGGGCACCAAAGTGATCGTTTACACAGACCATTCAGCCATTAAATATCTAATCGAGAAAAAGGATGCAAAACCACGCTTGATTCGATGGGTCTTACTGCTATAGAAATTCGACCTCGAAATCAAAGACCGGAAGGGAGCTGAAAATCAGGTTGCCGACCATCTATCCCGCCTTGAAGGACCCCAGTTATCTCACAATACGGAACAGATTCGAGAGATGTGTTCTCAGATGAGCAACTATTCTCTATCTCCCCATGCAGTCCACCATGGTATGCAGACTTCGTTAATCACATCATCAGCGGAATGTTGCCTGCAGGGTGGAATTCACACTAAAAAGAAAAAGTCTCTCCACGATGTTAAATTCTATTTCTGAGATGATCCATATCTGTTCAAGCAATGCCCAGATCAGTTATATCGGAGATGTATTCTAGAGTGTGAACATGAATCATTACTGCAAAGATGTCATTCATCTCCGTATGGGGTCCACTTCCAAGGAGACAAAACTGCAGCAAAAATACTTCAATCGGAATTCTACTGGCCATCTCTATTTAAAGATGCCCATCTTTATGTAAAAAGGTGCGATCAATGCCAACGGACAGGTAATATTTCCAAAAGACACAAGATGCCTCTCACTAATATCATTGAAGTAGAAATATTCGATGTCTGGGGTATCGACTTCATGGTCCCATTTATTCCCTCCTTTGGAAACCAATACATTCTGGTTGCTGTTGATTATGTTTCCAAATGGGTAGAAGCAATTCCAACTCAAGTAGGCGATGCAAGAAGAATATCTTTACTCGTTTTGGCACACTGCGGGTGATCATTAGTGATGGAGGATCCCATTTTTGTAACCCGCAGTTCATGGCAATTCTACATAAATACAGCGTGCGCCACAAGGTGACAACAACTTATCATCCGCAAGCTAATGGACAGGTCGAGTTGTCCAACAGGGAATTGAAGCAAATTCTAGAGAAAACGATCGGGTCATCTCGAAAAGACTGGTCCGTCAAACTGGACGACGCACTATGGGCATATCGAACTGCCTATAAAACTCAGTTTGGAATGCCTCAATACCAAGTGGTTTATGGAAAAGCCTGTCATCTGCCACTAGAGCTAGAGCACAGTGCATACTGGGCAATTAAAAAAACTAAACCTGGACATGCAACAAGCAGGGGAATGCCGATTACTGCAACTCAATGAGTTGGACGAATTTCGGATGCAAGCCTATGAAAATGCCAAGATCTACAATGAAAATGTGAAGAAATGGCATGATAAAAAATTCTAACACGAAAATTCGAGCCAGGTCAGAGAGTTTTGCTTTTCAATTCAAGATTGAAACTATTTCCAGAGAAATTCAAATCTAGATGGTCGAGTCCATTCGTAGTGATAAAGGCAACTGAGCATGGAGTAGTGGAAATATTCAACGAAGCATCCAGCAATAGTTTTGTCGTGAATGGGCAACGTCTTAAGCATTATATGGGAGATGATTTTCAGTGTTGCAAGGAGGTGGTAGAACTGAAAGAAGATTGAACAGTGAGAACGTCGAGCGGAGGACGATAAACTCAGCGCTGGATGGGAGGCAACCCATCGTTCATTTTCATTTTAATTTTTGTTTTCATTTTTTCTTTTGTAGGAAAAAGAGTTGGTGCTTAGTTTCGAAGAGATTGAGGTCCGAGCCTACTTTGGGCAGCCATCTCAGCCCCAGCCCGACAACGAGGACGACAAGGATACGACGGAGTTCGATTCATGAGGGAGTCCCGGTCCTTTCATTTTATTTTCTTTTATTTTTATTTTTCATTGTATTTTCATTTTAGTTCATCATGCATTGAGGACAATGCATCTCTCAAGTAGGTTAGCTTTTCATTTTAATTTTCATGTTTTATTTTATGTTGCATGTCTGTCAATTCCAGCTAATGAAAGTTGTCTTTGTTTCAATCCATCTTATTGTGAAAATGTGCAAGGTCGTGATTAATGTTGACTTGAAATTGAATTCATGAAAGAATGATCTATTCAGATTAAAAACCAAGTATAAAAACAGGTTGAAATTAACATGTGAAAGAATTAAAAGGATTTTTTTATAATACAGTGTTCTAATTCAATCACAGGCATATCTTTCAGACCGAGATGATGAAAACCGAACTAAATAAATTCTGACCAAGTACTTTAATGTGTTCAGAAATGGTATTATTTCATAGGAATTACTCAAACATGTTCAATACCCCTAACAAGGCATTAAAAAAATAAAAGGGGGTGGTCGACCTAAGCTGAGTAACCGGGACTTGGCATCGATAAATGGCAAGGTTCGCATAAAAAGCAATGGAAAATCACAATAATAACGATTTAAAATGAAAATTCTCCCTAGATATCCTGAAATATGGCGAGGAGAATTTTTACAATAAGTTTGGGGGGAAAAAGAATGTCTAGTTGTTAGAAATTGAATCCAGTGACTTGATACCATTTGCTGTGACCAGTATATTCAGTTTAATTTGTGGTTTGCTTGTGTTCATTAATTTTCTAACCAGTTTTCTGATCAAATGAAAGATTAACGTGTTGAATTATGATTTTGCATTATGAAATTTCAACATCTACATGTAACTTAGTTTGAAAATGAAAATGCATGCCTTGTTTGTGTAATGAAGGATTTTTCAAATTAGATTAATCTCGATCTTGTGAAATGGATAAGTGGATTGATCAAAGCATAACAGGAAGCAAACGGAGTTGACAGAATCTGCGTACATTTATTGATTGATTGATTCAGTCATTAGGGTTGCATGTGTTACTCGAGGACTAGTGTGGTGCCCCGAACCGAGACGTCACTTCCTTACCTCAAGATCTATCGATTGGTAAATGTGAATCAGAATTGTTGCCCTGATCACGCTGCGGGTTATTAATTGGAATACGTCCAAATTTTTTTTTGTTTATTCATCTTCCATGATTCATAACTTGACATGACAATCATCACACATTGTGACACTTCACTTGTAATAGAATTCATCATTTCATTCATATCATCCTTTCATGCCTGTCATTATACAATCAACCATTGTACACATCATATTTGCATACATTCAGTCATTGATTCACATGGAACTTAGAATTCTAACTAAGTTCGGATATACATAAACACATAGCATCTTTACATGCCTTTCTACAGTGAAAGATTCCTTGACTTAAGCATCACATTTTATATGCATACGTTCATACATTCAATCTTTGAATCATATAGAACTTAAAATTCTAATTAAGTTCACATACACATTAGCTTACCTTAGCATATTCATGCTTTTCCATTCCTCATAGCCTTTATGGCTATCATCACGTACCTTTCTTCACGTCTTAGTTTTGCAACCTTCTGAGTTTTCCCGGTACCTGTCTAAGGGTTGGGAAAACAAAACGTGAGTGACAACTCAGTAAACAAGCATTTTATATTTAGGGCAAGGCTTCCTTGAAAACCTTTTTCATAAACATCGGGAATACTTTTTTCCTTAGGACATGTGTATGTCCTAAAATATCATCATGAAATCTTTTTCATTAAGCATTCATTCATAAAACTAGTTACAAGCCACGTGTAGGCCTATTAAGGTAAAACATACACGTTTTACCTTCTCTGATGGAATCCCTTTAATTCTTATATGAACATTTTCAATGTTCATAGGTATTACATGAAATCATCGTTTGCCAGTGGACGTTTTATGTCCAAAATATTTTTCTTATAAATCCTTAGGCAAAGGAGACATCTCATGCCTCAAAACATCATTAACATAAACCATCATAAAATCCTTTAGCCAAGAGACATTTTATGTCTCAAAACATCTTTCATATAGCTTCCTTTGGCAATGGACATTCATATGTCCTAAAACACTTTTTATTTCCAACACATTAACATTGGACATTCTCATGTCCATAAATCCTTATCATTTAGGCTCTTTAGAAAAGGACATTCTTATGTCCAATCCAAGTTTCACATAAATCTTTTTTATAATCCCCGTCTTGGGGCTTGTTTATAGCAACAAGGCAAATAAAATATATAAACCATTTTCAAAACTGCATTTGCATAAAAATATTTCCTTTTATTCCTATTATTTACACTTTTGTGTAAAATACCCTCTTTAAAACGTATGCAAATTGAATTTCTCCCCATCCAGTAGTGACACTTAGCAAGTGATCATGCTACCTTTTGGAAGAGAATCCTTAACAACACGCTAGCCCAGCGGCTGTTTATATAATCTACTCCCATCTCAGGGAGGGCGCCGCTGGCACTCCTACCATCCCTTAGCGATTTGGCCTTATGTAGAGTGGGCCCCGGTCATCCCAACCGTGCTCTACAACTTGCCTATTACTCGTACTGGTGCACCGTACTTTATTATGACGGACTGCAGTCCGTTTGGTTTGAAGAACCACAGACCGCAGCCCATGTCCTTTTAAACCGGGATCACAGACCGCAGCCTACATCCATATGCACAAAAATCTTAGACCGAAGTCTATATTCAAGAATAAATTTCAAAAACACATCACAGACCGCAGTCCGTGTCAACTTGTAAGCGAGCGCACCCACTTTAACAAGTTGTTATTTGAAATCTAGTTTTAGGATGACCTTCCTTAAATTCCTTTAGAAACATTTTGGGTAAAATATTTTGATAAACATTTAAAATGTTTGAGAAATAATACATCTTAAAATCTTTTCAATAAAAGAATTTCAAATCCTTTGGATTTCCATAAATAAATCATATTTTTCTCTAATATTTTCTTGGTTTCCATTTCAGGACCTTTTGTTTACAAAAGTTATGCAATTATGCTATCCCCTTGTCCATAAACTAAAAATTTAATAATTGTCCACATATCTATTATTTTTATGGATAGGGAAATTGCACAGTCTTTTGTATGCCATTAAGCAACCTGAAATGAACCATTTTATGAAATCAATCATAGGAGGTTGGTCATCCATAAATCCCTTTTTAACACATCCGTATAAAACATCTTTCCAACATTTTTAACATAGATTTCCTTATCTAAAGGAAATCAAAACTTTTCGAACATCATTTCGAAACATATGAACTATGTCCAAAACATCATTTACTATTTAATTATCTTGACCCAGCAAAATAAATCCTTTTCATCATTGTTTATCATGAGTTATTGTACAAATAACTCAAAACTCATTTACAAACAATATTTTGTGTAAAAGGGTAAAATTCCCTTTTTCTTATAAAACGCTGTTGAACAATATCATATAGAACTTGCTTGCTTAAAAGCAAATTCTTAAAACCATCAGTATCAAATATGAAATCCTTAAAAAGCATTAGCATAGAAAACTTGCTTACTCATAAGCAAAATTTCTCAATTCCATTAACTTGAAACATTCCCATGAAGCAAACCTTAGGACTTTTCATTAAAGTCATCGTTTTTCCAAAACTATGGCTTTGCATTAAAGCCGTCATATTCAAAACTTGTGCTTGCCCATTCGTTAAAACATAAACATAAACATTTCAATCATATCAACTGCATAGAAAGAAAATGACATTTTAGAAAGTTCGCTTGCTTACCTGAGATCGCCATAATCCCTATTCCTTCCATTCTTTTCCTTGCCTACATGAAAATAATATGATTTTTCATATATTTCTTTTTGTTGCATTCCGTTTAGTTTTCCAACCCATTTTATTCACATGTCATTTATTCAACTTCTCAAGTCACTATGCATACATTTAGCATATACGTGCACACTTTTACACATTCCATCGGCTAATCACATAATATATATATAACCCCATAATTAGGGTATCCATTCAACCATATAAAATTCATCTGTTAATAATCATATATAGGTTCATTAACCTTCATTTACCACTTTTCACACCCTTTTCAAAATACACATATCGGTGCCCACTTTAAGCACCCGTTATCGCCTTAGACTTCATTAATCAATTCCAAAATTGGAAATTAACTTCATGAAGTTCTAAACAGACATATAATCATGAAATATATCATATTTTCATGCATTTTTGTACTAAAGCAAATTTCACAAGTCATTCATCACCCTTGCATATCTATTCCTTCTCATATGCCCATTTGCCAATATATATATAATGGATTTCATAAAATTTCTAAGTCAGAAATATAATCCATATTTCAGAGGTTTAATTACCCTTAATTAACATTGCATTTAGGTTATTTTTATGGGATTTAAATCCACTTGCCATAGGTTTCCAAAACAGCTAGTTTGAAACCCATTTTTCACCCATTTAACGTGTGTTTTGACACATAACCTTAGGCAATTATATAAATCCGAAATTTCAGCATATAATCCAACTTTTATTAATAAATATTTAATTATTTAACACATATATCAATTTGGATAATTTCTATACAGGTTTCATATTTCGTTTTGATTTTTTTCTCAAACTATCCACATATGCTGAAATAAGGCGTACTGAAATCTAAAAATCTTGAATTAATATCAAATAAATTATTTTTGATATTTAATTTCTATAATAGCTTAATAAATACATTAATTAACCAAAATAAATATTTCCACCATAAAAAATAAAGTATTTATATTTATTTTTGCATTTTTACCTTGCTGAACAGCAAAATCCATTTCCAGACATCCTGAATCACGTTAATTATTGGATATATTGATACCCATAAAAAACTAATTTTTAATTTTTTATTATGATACTAAATATATCTTATAAAATTTTCAGACCAAAAATAACTTTATAAAAATTATTAAAAACCCTTTTCTACAGATGATCCTGTCACCCGTTTTACCCTGTTTGGGCTAATCTTCTTGGATTTTTAATTTACAAATTACTTATCATCGGAATCTGAAAATTATTTTTTTTAACCCCATCATTATTCTTCATAAAAAATTTCATGCTAAAATTCATCCATTTAATTTTCCGTACATAATTTAATTTATAACATCATATATCATGCAAAACTTCACTTTTCATCATCTAAATCATGGAATTTCATGAATGCAAGCTAAAACCCATTCCATATTCATTCAAAATCAAGTTGAATCATCACTTTAAAGCATGTTTAAATATCCATTTCATGTTTAGAACTTTGGAGTTCAAGAACTCAAGATAACCAATTCCAAATAACACATATACTTACTTGAACTTGAGGGGATTCAATTCAAAATTGAAAGGCTTGCTTTCCTCCACTTCTCCTCTTTCTTTCTTCCTCTTTTTCCCCTGATTTCCCTTGGTTTTCCTCTGCTTGGCACGTTCAAGGGGCTGGGAGTTAGAAAATTTGCTTTCTTGCTATGCAAGAAAACCCCTTGGACGTTCACACACCCTCTCTCTCTCATGTGAATGTGCATGCCTTTGAGGAGCTGGATTTTCTCCATCTGTGGGCCCCACTTTGTGGAAAATTTCCACACCCATTCGATGTCCCCTTATCCCCTTCATATGTTGGTGAACTCACGGCCACATAAAATTGCATTTTGCCATTTTTTTAAAATCCACAAATCTGTCCACTTGGCACGTCCACCATTGCTGCCCATTTTCATATTTTTTCCAATTTTTAAAAATCCCAAAATGTGGGTAATTTATACACCTAATTACACCTTAATTCATATATTAATTTGGTGTTAGAAAAAATTAATAAAACTGATTACAGCAGCATCAAACATGGGACGTCATTTGCATACACAAGCTGTCCATTTTTCCACCTTTCATGGGCAGCTGCAAATCACGAATTTGATTGGATTTTTTTCACATAATTAAATGCTTATTTATATATCCCAAAATTTCAGCTATTTATGTGCATTATTTATAAAATAAAATTTCACAAAAATCCAAACAGCAACTGCTTGGAACGTCCATGCATTGCCACCTTGCTTAGCTCCCTTTGAGCTCAACTCTAGCTCATTAATTCCAGCAGCATAAACCACGAATTTCCACACATTTTTAATCATAAAATAACTTGCATTTCACCTGCATTTGACACCTATTTGGACCATTAAAAATTGCATTCAATTCATGCACCTTTTGCCTTAAATGCATGGTACTTTTGAGGTGTAAAAGTCAACGGTATACACCTTTTTCAATTCAGGTATTTTCTCAAAATTTTAAGCTTAATCTAAACCTTCAAAAATATTAATCTCATGATTTCATTCAACCATTTCGAATTTCATCTCAATCTGATTTTCCTAGCTCCTGTTATAACCATTGGAAGTTAACAGTTGAAATTGAAATATGATCAATAAATCATTAATCCAATTTCATCAAGGATTTTCATAACTCAATAATTCCAAAATATCGAGCCTAACATCATCAAATTCCATCTCAAATTTCACTTGAATCCGCCTTACAGGCGTTGAGTTATGAATTTTCTATGATTTTCCAACATAATTCCAGAATTTCCACTTTAATTTCCATTAATTAAATCATGGAAATTAAACTAAACATTCATGCCACATTAGCATGTTTTAATCCTCATTATTCTCCTTTTGTCACCTTGACTCATAATGGGCTCCGGCGATTAAATTTTTAATCACCATTCTTAGTGGAACCCTAATTGCAAAATATCATAAAATCCTAAAATCATCCATACTTCATTTAATTCACATATAAATCACTTGTATATGTCTAATGCATACATTGAATCTTACTGTGGCGCCCCGAACCGAGCCGTCACATTTGTCCTTACTCCGGGATCTTGTCGATTGGTAAGTGTGAATCAGGATTGTTGCCCTGATCACGCGGCGGGTACTTAATTGGATCTCATCCAAATTTTTTTCTTTTTCTTTTTCTTTTCTTTCATCACATAAACATATGTTCATCATCATTCATAATTGACTTATCCATATCATCATAAATCATCAACTTCTCATATTATTCATAACTTCATAATTTCATACAACCTATGTCCTTTTTCATCATATCCCATTAGGGAATCTATTCATACAAAAATCTACTAACCTTTGTAGATTCCTCTTTTCCTTTAGCAACTCATGCCCTTCATCTCTTGGCTTTCCCTACACCTGTCTGAGGTTGGGAAAACAAAACATGAGTCGAAACTCAATAAGCAAGCATTTTTCATTTTAAATGCATTCCTCTCCATTCGATAGAAGACACTTATCAAGTGATCAACTACCAACGGAATAGAAACCTTTTCGTAAACCATTTTTGGAAACCTTTCATAAACCATTCATAAAAACCTTTCATGTAAACCATTTGTAAATGCATTTCTCTCCATTTGATAGGAGACACTTAGCAAGTGATCAACTATCAATGGAATAGAAACCTTTTCATAAACATTGGATGTGCAAATGCTTCCTTTCCACTCCTGACATAAACTTTCGTGTGCGGGTACGCTAGCTCAGGGAACATCTCACATAACATGGTCCAATACGCCGGCTGTCTCCGACTTGGCCTCATTAAGAGGAACCTCTCTTCCTCTTGACGCCTACATGGTTCCTACATGCATGACTTTTGATTTCCCCAGCGTTATATACCTCTTACACCAGGTAACTTGTCATTCTCATGTAGAGAATTATTTGCACCATCCCTTAAAAACATAATTTCAAATCCATGCTTTCCTTTTCAATCCATGTATGAAAATGCAATGCATTCATTCAAACATAACATTCCTTTGCCTCCACCTCTGGGGAGGACGCCGTCGGCACACAGCCCATACGACTCGGCAATAATGAAGGGGGACTCTCCGATCCGCTTTCTACCTTCACCAAAGCCTCTTCCTTATACATCATACATGTGCACATGTCCATGAACATCACATGATATCAATATGCCGGCATGACTTTTCATAAAAATTCATAAACATTCATCATTTCAAAACATTATAGGAATGGCCACCCTTAAACACATTTCATAAATACTTCAGAATAAAACATATTTTCAAAGTTGTGCTTGCTTACCTCCTCAGTCCGTGTCCTCCACCTTTTCCTTTCCTTTTTTTCCTATACAAGGAAAATGGATATTTTATCCATCCATTCTATGTTTACTTTCCATGCTTGCTTTATAACCTTTCATTACCTCATTCCCATAGAGGTTAATCGTATAAAGATACTTAGTCATTACTCATTTATATGGATTTTTATCCATAAATCCTTTAAAAATTCCATCCATATATCTTCATAAAATATAAAAATAAATCTCAATTTTTTCCCCAAATCACGCTGTTTGCTGTTCATAATTACTGTTCATGGCACTGTAGCAATTACTGTTCACGTACTGTTCATCCGAGGTTACTGTTCACAGAGACGTGGTTACTGTTCATGGGTTCCAAAAATTGATATTTTTTCCAAAAATAAAAAATATCATGACATACCTTATGCCTAGTATATCATAGGAAATTTCATACATTTTGAATTTATCATCATTTACTTGGCCAAAAAAATCATTTTCTCCATATACTAAAAATCAACATAAATTCACTTAAGCATAATCCTTAATTCCAAAAATCATGAAATTAATATATCATCATTCCAACATCATATTTATCATAATCATACATCCAAAATCATCATTTATCAAATTTGGAGCATTATTTCTACATATCATATGCTATCTTCCCGAATGCTCCATCTTTGCTCCAAATTTTCGATGTTTCGGCATAATTCTAATTAAGCATTATAAATTTACTTATTTTCTCATGCTTAGGCATTATCTAAGCATGATTTTATCCTACTTAACATTCAAAAGAAATTTGGGAAGAAATTACTTACCCGAAGTGGAGAACTCCTCATTTCCTTCCCATTTTCTCTCTCCTTTCTTCTCTCCTTCTCTCTTTATGGCCAAAACGTGTTTTGGGGGTTGGAAATGCTCAAAGGAGCTGGAATGGGTGTGCCTTGGTCGTTCACCATGCTCCCCTATTTATAGTTTTTGATTTTTCATCAAATTGGAATTTACCCCCTTGCTTGAGGTATTTAATTCTAAATATTTTTTCCCAAATCCCATGCAATATTTTGAGCCTTGTGCAGCCACCCTAATCAGCAGCTCCTGCCCCCTAGCTAGCCCCTATTTATTTATGATTTTTTATTTATTAAAATTAATTATTTTAAAGCTAATTCATCTCAACCGTTGATTTTTGATAAGATTGATTTTGGGCCATTGGATTTGGTCCCAAAAGTCCAAGCTCCAGCAGCTTTTCATTAATTACTCATCTCTTTAATTAATTAAAATTAATCAAAAGTCAATTCTCATTAATGAAAAAGTAAAGCTACTTTTTCATTTTCAAATGACGTCAAATCTTGACCCTTGATTTGTGATTTTCATCACATCTTGGACCATTCATCATGTCCATCATCACATCTTAGCCACCCATAAAAAATTTCATCTCAATCCGATGTCCGGATTGCAAGATATGAATTTTTCTTCATTTTCTTCCAAAAATCAATTAAAAATCCGAAAATAATAAAAAATTCCAAAAGTGGCTATTTTGTCCTTTTGTGGGAAGCTTCCTTTTTTGTCTTTTATGATTAAGTTAATCCAAAGTGATTAACTTAATATATTCCTTAATCCCACATTTACTATTCACGTTTCACTATTCACGTACACTATTCACGTGCACTATTCATCCGAATTTCATGCATAATTATTTTAACCTTCATTTCCTTATATTTCATATCCATCAATATATATTTCTCAAATATATTACCTAGGGTTTACAACCCTAGGGTTTTGTACACGTCTCAAAGATCGGGGTTCCACACTTACTGAGGTTGGGGTTTCACAATCCTCCCCCCCTTATAATAGGTTTCGTCCTGAAACCTATTACATTTCATATCTCGGGGGTAAGGCTCACATAATTTACTAACTTGTTATCATTTCTGATATTCCAATGGCTCTCTACGCTTCCCCTGCGCTACTCTGTCTTAATGGCATTTTTAGCCTTGGTCCATTAGACCTATCACTTATCTCTACTATTCCTTGTTCATACATGAGTTTCTCATTGGCATTTTCCTTTCATTTGTGTCATTTCACATTTTTTTCTCTTATACATAGAGAAATTGCATCATTTCCCGTCTTATTATAGGGTAAGTCTTAAGTTACCCATTTCAACATATCAAATAAAAATCTATGACAATCATCTCCCTTTTTTACACATACGATTCATATAATATGATTATCTTCATTTCTATAGAAAAAGAGCAAAAATGCTCTCACAATTTCATATACATTTTAGCAAAGACACCTTTGCTAACCCATTCATTCATAAAAATCATTGTCACATATCATCATTAATACATTCATTTTATAATATAGAGCAAAAGCTGCTCTCATATAGAGTTTCATACATGTCTTAGCAAAAGTCGCTTTTGCTGAGTTATCCATTCCTTTTCTTCTCATAATGTCTACTGCTAGATTTTACCATTGTAGACTATCTATTAGGAATACCGGTACCAAACCAGTTTAAAATATTTTTTTCCTCAGTTCCCTTTCCAGTTTCCATAAACTAGTAAGGGTCCTTATCACTTTCAAATTTTCCTAACCTCATTTCTTATGAATATCATAGAGAAATCATTTCTCTCGTATCTATCTTTCAATAATATCTAAATTGAAAAGAATTACGGCAATCATTATTGCCTTCATTCTTCTCTTCATTTTTCTATCATCTCTTGCTATGATATACCAACTTTTGTGGTATCATATGTGTAATCTCCTTTTCCTTTAATACATGCTAAGTAGACATGTTTTGCTACATTTTTCTGCATTAATTTGTAGAGATTTCCTATCAGTTATAGCTATTGGTTAACTTTTCTTATTTATTTCTTTTCCTTACACCAGGTTCCTTAATTTTCGGTGGCAAGTTATCCTTGCCCTGACTATACATGTTCATTACCAACATGTGTTACATCCTGGTGTCCTATTGGAAGATATTTCTTAACAAATTCTTCCAGATTACCTTCTTTGATTATGGCATAATAGCCATTTTAGGGTTTCTTACTACTTACAAGCATTGCCAATCAATGCTTGGACATTTCATTTGACTACATGTTCAAATTTTGAATATGTTCTTAGGTTCACTCATCCATTGCTTAGTCTAAATAAAATCTAATTCATTTGAGAACTTAGGTGGATACCGAACTAGAAAGGCATCAATTACCTTTCAATTTACTTCTATCTTACCATTATCAACCTTTAAGGGTTTGGGTACTAGGTTAAAATTTATTACCTGTACCATTTTATCTTTTCCACCTGCTTCTAATTGGTCCTGTTGGGTATTGTCCCAAAGGCCCTGTATAATTACTTTGTCTAAGCTACACAATCTTGGGCGGCTTACTGCATAGCTCTTTCTAAAGCTGCAGTTATCCTTTACTCTTTCTACCTGTGAGATATTACTCTTAGCGGTAACACCTCAAATCATTTGACTTAGGGTTTATAGTTACCTATCGTTAATGAGCTTATGGACTCACTTGTCCTAGTCGTTTAGATTTGTTACTAGCTTCTCTTTTTCCTTGTTGACTCATATCAGGAACTGCCTATCCCTTGTTCAAAACTAAGGTGATAAGCATGTTGTAGAATGCAACATATAACATTATGTCATAGCATTTCTCATTATAATATTCATTCATATCACACATAGTCAACATGATCATTTCTGATCATAAAATCATCACACATAGTCAATAACATAGTCTAGAAAGATCAATGACCTTTCCTTTTTTCATATAACTTAGCACTTAAATGAAATCATATGCATTCATATTTTCTTAGTATCAAACATCATACATTAGGAGTTAAAAGAAACTCCCTTTTCCCTACCTTTCTCATTTCTACCTGCACATTTCAGGGTGTAAGGTTGCTTTTCCCTACACATACAGATTATATTTGCATAATCTATCATTTTATCATGAACATAATTCTAAACTAAAAATCACTTAGAAAGTTGGCACCTTGGTGCCTTCCATATGTCACCATGGCTCTATACCTTAAACATATGTATCATATAGCACAGTCATGTGCTATCTTAGGTAAGGTGTGGTCAACCTTAGGTATGGGGGGTCTCTATGTAGAGTTCCATAACCCGTCATCTGTTCTGATTCTCTTCTATCCTTTGTCTTTCTTTAAATTTTCCTGCCTCTTTCTTCATTTCATCTGACCTTATATCATTTTTCCTTCGTATACCATCGATTTCATGAAACATAGCGACCAGCTACATTTCCTTAGTTAACCATATCCTTGTGTCGTAATGACACACAATATAAGACAATACATATCGTATGTGTCTTTTAATGCAAAGTCAAAGTTTGTTACAACTTTGATTATGTGGATTTTTGAGCAATTTTTGGAAATAAAAAAAATAAGAAAATGAGGGTAAAAGATGTAGCATGATCTTAGGAATTAAATGTATGAATTTAAGGAGGATTTTGCTAGCCACAAAAATCCAAAAATCCTACCCTAGCTAGCTTGGACGTCTACGGCTCCATGTGAGCTAGAAATTGATTTAAAAATTCTGAAAAATATGTAAATGCTTGGATAATCATGCCAAGTGTTAAGGGATAATTATAAACATTATCCTCAGTCCAAATGAGGTGAAAAATGATAATTAAAAGTCAAACAATATAAATATAGAGAGAGAAGGTGTGTGAACGTCCAAGGGTTTTCTTGCTTAGCAAGAAAGCAAAAAATTTTCTAACTCCCAGCCCCTTGAACGTGCCAAGCAGAGTAAAACCAAGGGAAAATCAAGGGAAAAAGAGAAAGAAAGAAAAAGGAGAAGTGGAGGAAAGCAAGCCTTTCAATTTTGGATTGAATCCCCTCAAGTTCAAGTAAGTATTCACCTAACTTAAGTTGTGAAATTTCAAGTTCTTCAAGCTCAAAGTTTGGGCTATGAAATGATATAATTATGAACCTTAAGTAAAGGGTTAATAAGTATTTGAAAAGGGTACTAAGTGTTAAACAAGTTAAGGGAACGAATCCTTGAAGTTGAGCATGCTCAGAATGGTTTAGGGTTGAATTACCCCATGATACCTTGCTGGAATTTTGCAAAATCCCCAAATAAGTTGCTGTTTTAATCATGTTTTAAGTTTAAATTATGCTACCTGATTCCATGATTAATATATGTTGAGTTTGGTTTAATTTAAGAACCCTAAAAGGGGGAAATCTAGATATGATGCGATGATGTATGTTTAACCCTATTTTGATGGAATTAGGGAATGAATGGAACCAATTAAATTATGGATGTTTGAAAGGGTAAAATACCCTAGATGTATAGCACATAGACGTCCATATATGGTGCTAGAAATTTTTTATAAAAAACTGTTTTCATGGATATGAAAAGGGGGACGTCCAAATGGTGCAAGAAGTGATTGTGTTAATTTGAGCTTTCTATCTTGAGTTTTAAACTCTAAAATTTGAATATGAAATAGATGCATAAAGAATTCCTAAATTATGATTCAACATGCCTTTGATTGAATATGTAATTGGTATTGGGCTATATGCATGAATTTCCATGTTTTAGATAGTGAAAATGAAGTTTAGAATGGGTATTGAGTTGAAAATTCAACTTGAAAAAAATCTAAATCCCCATGACAAGTTTCTGTTTTAGATTGATGATGTGTTTTGGTTATGAATCATGTATTAATGAAAAAATATATGTTGATTTAAGCTTAAGAAATGAATTTTAGAAGCTATGGAATGCAAAGTGGAAAATATGACCCGATTTCTTCATATAATGCTAAAAATGATATGGAAATGGGTTTGCATGATTTGTGGAAGATATGTAGGGAAGATATGTAGGGTAAAATACCCTAGGGTTAAGGTATTATTGATTCCCAAAAGGATTTGGGAAGATAAGCCCAAATCTGATTTTTAGGGATTTTATGAACCGATGTCTAATGAAGTGAAAACGGGTCCCGAAATGGGCAAACAACTTGCTGTTTTGAGAGGTATTAATTTATGAATGTTAAACATGTGTTAATACCCTAAATTTTTAGTAAGAAAAGTGGGATTAGTTGCTGAAAATTCGGATTTATAAAACTGCTTAGGGTTATGTGTCAAAAGACACGTTAAACGTGTGAAAAATGGGTTCCAAAGTTGCTATTTTGGGAACCTATGATTAGTGGAATAAAATCCCATAAAAATACCCTAAATAAATTGATAATTAAGGGTAATTATCATGCTGAATTAGTGACCAAGTTTCTGACTTAGAAAATTTTACGAAAGATATCATGTATGTGTTGCCAAATGGGCATATGAGAAAGAATAGATATGCATGGGTGATAAATGACTTGTGAAATATGATTTTGTGCAAAAATGCATGAAAATATGATGAATTTCATGATTATATATCTGTTAGAATTGCATGATGTTAATTCCAAATTTTGGAATTAATTAATGAGGTCTAAGGCAACGACGTGTGCTTAGAATGGACACCGATGTGTGAATTTTGGAAAAAAAGTGAAAAATGGTAAATGGAGGTTAATGAACCTATAAGTAATAATTATTAGATAATTATTATATGGTTGAATGGTTACCCTAATTATGGGATTGAATATGTTGTGTATGAACCGATGAAATGTGCAAGTATATGCTAAGTGTACGCATAATGACTTGAGAAGTCAAATGAATAATATCTGTTAATGAAAATGGGTTGGAAAATTAAATGAGATGCAAGGAAAAGAAATATATGAAAAATTATATTATTCTCATTGTGTGCCACCCACTTATTGGTTGGGGACGCCTATGAAGGGTGTGAGGCTCTACTAGTTACTATGCCACACCCGGAAGAGGTGACGTTACAAAATTTTTGTGAAGAATTTAATAAAGAGTACCTTCCAGCAGGTCTCCAAAGTCAAAAGGTGATTGAGTTCGAACAATTATGTCATGGCTAAATGACTGTTATTGAGTACGCTACAAAATTTAATGCCCTTCTAAGATTTGTTCCATGGATAGCGAATGTGCCCGAAAATAAGGCACAAAGGTTTCAGCAAGGGCTGAAGCCGTGTTTAAGAGAAGGCCTTGAACCTCATTTGATTAGAGATTATGCCGCAAGCATAGAAAGTGCAAGAGCCTTAGAATTATAAATATTAAGAACCCAAGAAGAACAAGAGCAGTTTAATTTTGACACCCAGAAGCATGATATGGGAAAAGAAAGAAGCAAGAAGATAGTAACAAGAATAATGAAGTCAGACTCCATCTCAGTAGGTGCTCCAATGTGTAGAAATTGTCAAAGGTGTCATTTTGGTAAATGTTTAAAGGGTTCTAATAAATGTTATAGGTGTGGCCAGACTGGTCTTATAGCAAAGAATTGCAGAAGTGCTGAGGCAAAATTATTAAAGTGCTTCATTTGTGATCAAGTAGGACACGTTGCCACCAAATGTCCGAACAAAGCACAAGAAGCAAGTCTGCCCAGCAAAGGAATATGGCTGCCAACCAACAGGGTACCTCTACTAACCCAGTGCGGATGTATGCGTTGACTCACGAAGAGTCACAAGAACAAGGAGAGGAAGAAATTGCAGGTATGGATGATGAATTAATTAATGATGACAATATGTGATTTTCATATCAACTACTCCTGCTGTGAAACTCGGACCCAGGTAAGGTTTATTTATATGCAATTGGCATATAAATATGAATCAAGTATAATTTAGTGGAACTATGAATGATTTCCAATTGCAATATTGATGATTTATTGCAAATTAGGGCAAGTGATTATGAATGATCAATATAAGTCGATATGGGTCAATGTGATTAAAGAGGTTTAATGAGATTAGGAAATGTGGTTATATTGAAGATAATTATCTCATATATTATGGCTTAATTAATGGAGATTAAGTTGATAATTCTGGGCTTAAGTGACAAATGCTAGAAAATGCATAACTCGACGCTGGGAATGGGGATTAAGATGAAAATTGAAAGGTAAGCCCATAATTTTGTGCTTAATCTTATGAAAATGATGTATTATGAGAATAATGATGAAATTAAGGTGAAAATCGATCATCACCAACAAAATCTAAAGATGGTTTCAAATGATCATAACTTGAGCAAGAAAAATTGAATTGAGATGAAATTTGAAATGAACGGTTAAAATTATGAGATCTATGCAATGAGAGGTTTGGAATTAAGCTAATGATAATAAAATCAAGTGATTAATGATATAATTAAGGAGCTAATGAGCTAACTCAAGTGAGACAATGTACGTGGCCCACACATGGACGATCAAGGGGCTATTGCATGGGATTTTTGAATTTTAGAAAAATGAAAATGTGTATTTTAATGACCTAGGAAGCTAGGGTGAATAGTGTAAAAGATTTGGGTTGATTTTTGTGCCAAGAAAATGCCAAAAAAGTCTATGATAAGTGGACCACACAAAGTGGATAGCATTATGGAGCAAGAGAGAGGTCATGGTAGAGGCAGGTTTTTAGATTTTTTATTAATTTTTTTAATAGATAAATTTACCCCTATTAAGCTAGTTACCTAGGGTGATTAAACAACCATTAATTAAAGTGAAAATTAGGTGGAAAAATTGTGCAAAAATGTGGACAGCTACATGAAGGAAGGGAGGTGCACGTTTCAAGGCAGAAATGTGATTTTTTTAATAAGATAAATGGTCCCATAATTAGACTACTACCTAGGGTAGTTAATTATCCATAAATTAAAGTAAAAATTCATGGAAAAAATTGCAAACGGCAGCTGAAATGGACGTTGCATATTGTGGACAGATTTTGTCCATTAATGATGTGGATTTTAATGGATTTATTAAAAATAATTTAGTAATTTAAATGACCCATATTTTGCCATGTCAGAAAAGGGGGATAAGCATGTCTTAATCATGCTTTAAATAAAGTGGAAAGTGGGGCCCACAAGCTGGAAAATCCAACCTTTGCCCAAGTGCACGTCCATATTGATTTAGGGTGAAGAGAGCGAAAATGCTAAGGAGCAAACCCATTTTCCAACAGCCCTTCACGTCCCCATTTTCTAGCAGCTTGAGGAGGAGGAAAAGAGGAGAAAATGAGAAGGAAAAATGGGAAGAAAGTGTTGGAAACAATGTTCAAAATAAAACAAATTGGCCAAGGATTGAGTTTTGATGATTAACAAGAACTAGTTTGAGTATATATATATATGACTAATATGTTTGCCAAGTGTTTAAGGAAAGCAGAGAAGTCAAGTCGATCTTCGAGTCGACTTGAACTTAGACTTGGGAGTGAAGTCAATAGTGAAGTCGACTCCACTAACGACTTCAAACAAGCCAAAACTGGACAAAGTTGAAAATGGAATTCTGACGAGTGAAGTCGCAAGCCAAGTCGACTCCACATGCGACTTGGGTAGTCAAGTCGCATACGAAGTCGACTCCAGCATCGACTTCGAAGTACACAAAAATGTCCAGCGTTGAAATCTGGCTCCCGAAGATGCAAAGTCGCAGACGAAGTCGACTCCAAGTGCGACTTGGGCGAAGTCGCAAACCAGGTCGACTCCAACTTCGACTTGAGAAGTTTTGAAGTCCAAGATGAAGATTCAAGCATATCCAAGACATCCATTTGAAGTTTCTCACATACAAATGAGCTTTAAAGACTATTCTTAAAGTGACTTAAGATCAAAGCAAGAATCCAAGTTCAAGTTCAAATCAAGTCTATCAAGCTCAAAGCAAATCTTCAAGCTAGTTTCCAAATGGAGTAAAAACCAAGTCATGAAGACCAAGTGAGTCCAAAGCAAAGCAAGGAACATACATATATTGTGCAAGAACTCAAAGCTTTCAAATGGTTTGCAAGATTCAAGACATTTCAATAAGATCAAGGCGTTTCTGCAATAGACCAAGCCAAGTCGCAACCCAAGTCGACTTCAGGATCGACTTGAGTTGAAGTCTGAAAGCCAAGTCGACCCAAGTCTCAGACTTGAGTTTCTGAAGAACCCAAGTCGCAGGCCAAGTCGACTCCATGTACGACTTGGAAGCCAAGTCGCAGGCCAAGTCGACTTCATCTTCGACTTGGAGTATAACGGTCAAATTTTTGACCGTTGGAGTTCATTTATTGCACGCCAACTACTTCTACAACGTTCATATTTTCCTCAATCTATAAAAGGACATTCAAATGAACGTGAGAAAAACAAGAGACACTACTAAAAAGATCAAAGAGAGAAAAGAAGTGCAAGAAAGACTTTCAAATACCTTTTCTCCATATTTGAGTGTTTCAAAGGAAGAAAGAGCTTCAAACTGCAAGTTGCTTCAACAATCATCATTCAAGCTACTTTTGATTTCTTCCTCGAGCTCAAAACTGCCTACACAAATCTGTAAAGTGTAGTTTTTATTCATTTCTTTATTTGGTTGTATAAATCTTGATTTAGCTTGGGTAGCTAAGATCAAGTGTATGCAAAGTAGGGTGTGATTGGAGTGAGACTCATCACCTACTTGTGCAAGTGATTGAATATGCCCCCTAGAGCTTTGAATCTAGAAGAGAGCAAGTGACTCTAGTTGTATATGCCCCCTAGAGCTTTGAATCTAGAAGAGAGCAAGTGGCTCTAGTTGTGTATGCCCCCTAGAGCTTTGAATCTAGAAGAGAGCGGTGACTCTAAGTGTATTCGTGGAATACATAGTGGAACCCAAGTCACAACGGAGTGTGAGCTTGGAAGAGTGGAGTAGGGAAGGTTTGCCCGAACCACTATAAATCTTGTGTTCTACTGCTTTATCTTATTTGCTCTCCATTTGCTTAAAAAGGGGATTAACTTTTTCAAGGGGTTAAGATATTTGAAATTATCAAAGAAATTTTAAAGAACCCAATTCACCCCTCCCCTCTTGGGTTTAGCCATCAACTCGGGACCAACAAGTGGTATCAGAGCAGGTCTTTGAGTTTATCAAAGAGATCTTATTGAAATGGCATCCCAATCTACTTCCGTTCCCGCATTTGCTGAAGGCCAATCCTTTACAAGGCCACCGTTGTTTGATGGGAACAATTTTGGATATTGGAAGCTTCGTATGAAGCAACTCATCATGGCTACCGATATGGACTCTTGGATTGCTATCCAAGATGGAGTAATACTGCCTACCGATGAACGAGCTTCCAAATGGACCGATGAGGAAGTAAGAATAGTGAAGAGCAATGCCAAAGCTATGAACTCCTTATTTTGTGCTCTCACTGCTTCCGAGTATGATAGAGTATCCTCTTGCTTAACCGCCAAAGAGATATGGGATACACTAACCTCTATCTACGAAGGAACTTCTCAAGTCCAAGGGACGAGAAGGAATATTTTGATTGGAGAACTAGAGAACTTTAGAATGCTAGAAACAAAAAATATTTCTGAAATGTTTGCTAGATTCTCTAAGATTACTAATGCTTTAAAAGGTCTTGGAAAAGCAATATCTGAATCTGAGCAGGTCATGAAGATTTTAAGAGCTCTACCCGAATCATGGACTCCAAAGATCACTGCAATTGAAGAAGCCAAAGACCTCAACACGCTGAAGCTTGAAAACTTAATTAGCTCACTTATGTCACATGAGCTAATTAAGAAAAGGAATGAAGATCAACACAGGGGCAAAAGAGCAATTGCCTTAAAAGCCGCACAAGACACCGATGACACATCTTCTTCTCAAAATGACGACGAGATTGCTCTACTCACAAAACGATTCAGAAAATTTGTGAGGAAAGGCAAAAATTTCAGAAGCTTCAAAGAAAGAACTCCCCAAGAGAAGAAGAAAGAATCAACCAAGTGCTACCGATGCGGCGGTTCGGGACATATGCAGGCTCAATGTCCAACTCCCGAAGAAAACAAGGCAAAAGAACAAAGAAAGGATCGAGGGAACAATAGAAGATTCCAGAAATACAAAGGAAGAGGCATGTACGTAAATGATGAAGAATCTACGACGAGTAGCTTCTCAACCGATGACATAGAGGCGGAAGAATGTGCAAGAATTTGCTGCATGGCACAAATCGAGCAAGGAGAACAAATTACCTCAACAAAAGACACAAGCAATGAAGAGGTAAGTTCCAAACTCTCCCTTTCTAATTCAAGTTATTCTTCCTCTCATGAATGCCTCAAATGTACTGAATTAGATGAACTACAAACTGCATATGATTCATTATATGAAGAAATGAAGAAATTAGGAAGCAAGTTTACAATTAAGAAGAGACAATGTGATGCAACAATAATTGTAAATGGTAAACTTGCAGAAAGATTAGTCAAATTGAAAGATGAAACTGAATTGCTGAAAATGGAGAACAAATCATTAAATGAATCATTAGCTAAGTTCTCTAATCCAGGAGAAAGTGTTAAAATGTTTCTGAATATGACCTCCCAAACACATAAAAGAGGTCTTGGGTATCATACATTTGAGCAAGGAGAAAGTAGCAAATCAAATGAACAAATACTTGAGAAAAATCAAACTAAAAATGCATCTATATACAAGCCACAAAAGAAAAATTTTAAGTGGACTAGAAGACCAATGATTGAACCTTTGCATGCTTGGAGACCTACTCCAAGATTACCTTTGGCTTGTAATTTCTGCAATAAGATGGGTCATAAAACTTACAAATGTAATTTTAAGAAACTATATGACCATGGTGTTAAATTAGTTTGGGTTCCAAGAAACACAAGATTTGGGCTTTCAAAGTTAGATCAACTTAGATTAGATTCTATTACTAACCCAAATGGACCCATAAAATGGGTACCAAAAAGATAAGATTTATTTCCTTATTTTTCAGACATGTTTTAAGGCAAAGGCAAACAATGAATGGTTCATGGATAGCGGTTGTTCAAGGCATATGACCGGTGAAAGAAGTTTGTTTCATAAACTTAAGCCTTGCAACGATGGAATGGTTGCCTTTGGAAATAATGAAAAAGGTAAAATTAAAGGTAAAGGAAATATACTCAGTACCTCAAATGCATGCATGGAAGATGTTTTGTTTGTTGAAGGACTCAAACACAATTTAATGAGTATTAGCCAATTATGTGATAAAGGATATAAAGTTGTGTTTGAATCATCTATATGTAATGTATTTGATGGAGAACATATCATGTTTAGTGGTAAACGACATGGAAATGTTTATTTGGTTTCACTTGATGAATTGAATGGTCAATGTCTTATGGCCATTGATAATGATCCATGGGTTTGGCATAAAAGGCTTGGACATGTAAACATGGGAAATATAAAGACCCTTTGGAAAAAGAATTTGGTAGAAGGATTACCAAAGTTGAAATATGACAAAGACAAAATTTGCAAGGCATGTCAATTATCAAAACAACCCAAGATGTCTTTCTCTACCAAAAAGGAAATTTCCACCACAAAGCCACTTGAATTACTACATATGGATCTATACGGGCCATCCGACATTCTAACCATTGGTGGAAAGAAATATGTATTTGTCATAGTTGATGATTTTTCAAGATTCACTTGGATAATTCTCTTAGCTAGTAAAGATGAAGCCTTCTCTATGTTTGCAACTTTTGTGAATTTGGTGCAAAATGAAAAACAGAGTACTATTGTGACCATAAGAAGCGATCATGGTGGCGAATTTGAAAACAAACGATTCATGGAATTTTGTAATGAAAAAGGAATTCACCACACATTTTCTGCACCAAGAACTCCACAACAAAATGGAGTAGTTGAAAGGAAAAATAGAACTATACAAGAGATGGCTAGAACTATGCTAAATGAGAGCAATCTATCCAAGAAATTTTGGGGTGAAGCTGTGAGTACAGCTTGTCATGTTTTGAATCGTGTTACCATTCGAGCAATCTTGAAAAAGACTCCATATGAACTTTGGAAAGGAAGGAAACCAAATATATCTTATTTTCATGTTTTTGGATGTACATGTTATGTTTTAAACAATGGAAAAGTCAACTTGGGAAAATTAGATGCCAAAAGTGATGAGGCTATATTCCTTGGTTATTCATCAAATAGCAAAGCATATAGAGTATTCAATAAACGAAATCAAGTTGTAGAAGAATCCATACATGTTGTATTTGATGAATTTAACCAAACTCCGAGAAAGGAGGATGAACTAAGTGATGCAGATGAGACGAAAGGCAAAGAACAACCAAAGGAACTCGAGCTCAAGCCAGAAAATCCAGAGGAGGAAGAGGTAAGTGAAGGTAATGAATCTTACAAACCTCCAACTGATTTAAAGTTTAAAAATGCCCATCCAATTGAACAAGTTATTGGAAACATATATGAAGGAGTAAAAACTAGAAGATCAAAACAAAACGTTTATGGCCAATATGCGTTTGTATCGAAAATTGAACCAAATACCATTGAACAAGCTCTTAATGATGAAAATTGGGTTATTTCAATGCAAGAAGAGCTAAATCAATTCGAAAGAAACAATGTATGGCATTTAGTTCCTAGACCAAACAATCATACAGTCATTGGTACAAAATGGGTATTTAGGAACAAATTAGACGAAAGCGGTCTTGTAATTAGAAACAAGGCAAGATTAGTAGCCAAAGGGTATTCCCAAGAAGAAGGAATTGATTTTGAAGAATCATATGCACCCGTGGCTAGATTAGAAGCCATACGCATCCTACTAGCATTTGCTTCTCATATGAACTTCAAATTGTTTCAAATGGATGTAAAAAGCGCATTTTTGAATGGTTATTTGAATGAAGAAGTATATGTCGAACAACCCCCTGGTTTTGAAGAAAAGGATCAATCAAAGTATGTTTATAAATTAACCAAAGCGTTATATGGACTAAAACAAGCACCAAGAGCTTGGTATGAAAGGTTAAATAAATTCTTGATTGATCATGAGTTTCAAAGAGGGAAAGTAGACACTACTTTATTCATCAAGTACAAAAATAAAAATATTTTGATTGTACAGATTTATGTGGATGACATAATATTCGGTGCTACTGATGAAAATCTTTGTCAAGAATTTTCTAAGATAATGCAGAGTGAGTTCGAAATGAGCATGATGGGAGAATTAAATTTCTTCCTTGGACTACAAATCAAGCAACAAAGTGAAGGAATATTTCTGAACCAGTCCAAGTATGTCAAAGAGATGCTCAAGAAATTTGGAATGCAGAATAGCAAAGGGGCAAACACTCCAATGAGCTCAACAATCAAAATCGACACGGATGAAAACGGTAAAAGTATCGATCAAAAGCTTTATAGGAGCATGATAGGATCTTTGCTTTATCTAACTGCTTCTAGACCCGATATCTTATTTAGTGTTTGTATGTGTTCTAGATTTCAAGCATGTCCCAAAGAATCACATCTACTTGCTGTGAAAAGAATTTTTAAATATTTGATGAAAACCACAAACCTTGGACTATGGTATCCAAAGGGGTCAACCTTTGATCTAATCGGCTATTCGGATGCAGACTTTGCCGGATATAAAGTAGATAGAAAAAGTACCAGTGGAACTTGTCAATTTCTTGGACATATGCTAGTTTCATGGCATTCAAGAAAACAAACAAGTGTTGCACTATCTACTGCGGAAGCCGAATATATAGCCGCCGGTAGTTGTTGTGCCCAATTACTTTGGATGAAACAGCAATTAAAGGATTATGGTATTGATTATGTTGATATTCCTATTAGATGTGATAATACAAGTGCAATTTGTTTGACTAAAAATCCTGTATTGCATTCTAGAACAAAACATATTGATGTGAGACATCATTTTATTCGTGAACATGTTGAAAATCATGATGTGTGCTTAGAATATGTAAAAACAGAAGACCAAATTGCTGATATCTTTACCAAACCTCTAGCCAAAGATTCATTTTGTAAGATTAGGAATGATATGGGGATGATAGAGCTTAACTAAGGAAAAATGCATAAGAAAATTAAAATTGGAAAATGTCAAGTCGATGAGTCAAGTCGACTCCAGGGACGCCAGGTCGACTCCGCTTCAGAAGCGAAGTCGACTCCGCTAGGGTCGAAGTCGACTCCGCCCCCAGGCGAAGTCGACTCCAGAAGGACCGAAGTCGACTTCGCCTAGGGCAAGTCGACTCCGCGAGCGCGACCGTCCGACTTCCGTGCCTATTTCTTCTTCTTCTCTTTCTTTTCTTCCTCATTTCTTTCCGGCCTCCCTGTTTCTCTTCTCCTCCGGCGATTCTCCTTATTGCTCCATCTCCGGCGACAGCCTTTTCTCCGGCGATTTCTTCCTCATCTCCGGCAAACCTTTCCGGCAAAACCTTTTCTTTCTTTTCAGTTTTATTCTCCATTTCTTGCAAGTCCCATTCTCAAAATCCAAACTCCAAATGGCACCAAAGAAAGCAGTATCAAAACCATACCCCAAACAGGTTCCCACACAACCACAACCTTCATCTCAACCAAAAGAAGTTCCTAGAAGAACTAGGACTCCATCAAAAAGAGCCAGAGAGGAACCCTCAACTTCTACGGGTAGAAGGGTTCGGTTCCAAACTTCTACTCACACATCGGAACAAGCTACAAGGTCGGAAAGCCAACCGCATGCCCAAGCTTCACAGAGCACACACTCCGGAGCAAGCAGAAGGGGTACTGCGGCAACGGGCAAAACTCAAGTTTTGAAGATGCCCACTACATACTTCAGAACCGAAATCAATCACGGCCGGTTCTACAAGAACTTCTATGAACGAAAGGTATTCATACCAAAAATCATAGATTTCAAATTTTTGAAAGATTATGGGTCCGACATAGAAGACCTATTGGATTTTCAAGGATGGACCAAATTACTCAAAGAGGATGACAAGGTCTATCCAGATCTTACCAGAATATTTTACTATGAATGGGATGAAGAAAATTTTGGCACACATGTCAAAGAAGTAGATATAGATTTTGGAATCGGGTTAAGTCCAAGCCAAACCAGAGCAATGAGTCATTTAGGACAGATACTTGGAGTCCCTTTCATCGAAGAGCCTTTTCCGGAAGATCTTACCATGGATCAGATATATAATCAGCTCACCCGGAGTAACAAGTATCACCCGGGGATCAAGTTTCTTCGATACATGGATTTGTCACCCAGACTTCGGGTATTAAGGCTTCTCATTGCTCATTGCATCTACCCCAAAGGTGGTGGTAGAAATCAGTTAAACCCACAAGAAGCTGGAATCTTATGGAAGGTAGCAAACAAAGTCAAAGTGAGTCTACCTAAATTATTTCTAGAAGCCTTGGCAAGTCGAAAGGATAATCCAAGGGGCGTCCTTCCTTACGGCACTTGGATCACAAAGATCCTTGAACATTTTGAAGTGGACATTGAAGGCGAGCCATTCGAAGTGCTCAAGTCCACAAATGCAATCAACAAGGCACTAATTCAGAGGATGAAAATCAATGTACTTGAACTCCGACCCGATGCTCCAGAAGAAGAGCATCAAGAGGACCAAGCACAAGCTGAGGGGGAGCAACCTCCCGAAGCACCGGCTGCTCCAGAAGAGCCACCATCACCTCAATCCCACGGCTCCTACTCCCCACAAGGATCCGTTGCACGAGAACGGGTACCTCCAACCGCTTCTGAGGAGGTCACCCTAAGGGATCTCAAAGATGAAATCATTGCCATGAAGGCAGAAATGGGCTATCAAGAAAACCGGATGACAAGTCTTGTCACCGGTGTCCTTAATGCGATTGAAGATATGCATTCCCGACAAGATAGAATCGAGCGGGAAATGCGTAAAATCCGATATCATCTTGCATCAGGCCATCATAAGAAGAGACCAATGCCTGAACTCGATCCCTACGAGTCGGGTTCAGTTCATAGAGAGGCAACTCCCGATCACGCTTCTCTTGTTTACTCCTCGGCCCATCATTGTCCCATCAAACCTATTCCATATCCGATTTCTCAATTTCAATTCATCAAATCATTATTTTTGCTTGATTGACAAAAAGGGGGAGATAGAATAGGAATTGAGTTGAAAGTTTTTTTTTAAGTTTTGGGTTGGGTACATTGTATTTAAGGTTTCATTTATGCTTTAATTTTTGTTCTCTGTAATGAAACTTCATATATACATATATGAAAAGATGTTTTATTGGTTTATGATTGATATGATTGATATATTTGATAAGTGATTGCAATTTTTATAAATACAAAGTATTCTTAATGATTAATACTCAATATATGGCTTGAAAGGTATTCAAGCATATTCTATGCCAAAATGACTAATGTTCTGAAAATGTTCTCAACTCTAAATTATATGTTCAAGAAATATACTCTGTTTTCTCAAATGAACATGTTTGAATTTTTGAAAGGTATCAACTCAAAATGAAGTTTTGTCAATCATCAAAAAGGGGGAGATTGTTGGAAACAATGTTCAAAATAAAACAAATTGGCCAAGGATTGAGTTTTGATGATTAACAAGAACTAGTTTGAGTATATATATATATGACTAATATGTTTGCCAAGTGTTTAAGGAAAGCAGAGAAGTCAAGTCTATCTTCGAGTCGACTTGAACTTAGACTTGGGAGTGAAGTCGATAGTGAAGTCGACTCCACTAACGACTTCAAACAAGCCAAAACTGGACAAAGTTGAAAATGGAATTCTGACGAGTGAAGTCGCAAGCCAAGTCGACTCCACATGCGACTTGGGTAGTCAAGTCGCATACGAAGTCGACTCCAGCATCGACTTCGAAGTACACAAAAATGTCCAGCGTTGAAATCTGGCTCCCGAAGATGCAAAGTCGCAGACGAAGTCGACTCCAAGTGCGACTTGGGCGAAGTCGCAAACCAGGTCGACTCCAACTTCGACTTGAGAAGTTTTGAAGTCCAAGATGAAGATTCAAGCATATCCAAGACATCCATTTGAAGTTTCTCACATACAAATGAGCTTTAAAGACTATTCTTAAAGTGACTTAAGATCAAAGCAAGAATCCAAGTTCAAGTTCAAATCAAGTCTATCAAGCTAAAAGCAAATCTTCAAGCTAGTTTCCAAATGGAGTAAAAACCAAGTCATGAAGACCAAGTGAGTCCAAAGCAAAGCAAGGAACATACATATATTGTGCAAGAACTCAAAGCTTTCAAATGGTTTGCAAGATTCAAGACATTTCAATAAGATCAAGGCGTTTCTGCAATAGACCAAGCCAAGTCGCAACCCAAGTCGACTTCAGGATCGACTTGAGTTGAAGTCTGAAAGCCAAGTCGACCCAAGTCTCAGACTTGAGTTTCTGAAGAACCCAAGTCGCAGGCCAAGTCGACTCCATGTACGACTTGGAAGCCAAGTCGCAGGCCAAGTCGACTTCATCTTCGACTTGGAGTATAACGGTCAAATTTTTGACCGTTGGAGTTCATTTATTGCACGCCAACTACTTCTACAACGTTCATATTTTCCTCAATCTATAAAAGGACATTCAAATGAACGTGAGAAAAACAAGAGACACTACTAAAAAGATCAAAGAGAGAAAAGAAGTGCAAGAAAGACTTTCAAATACCTTTTCTCCATATTTGAGTGTTTCAAAGGAAGAAAGAGCTTCAAACTGCAAGTTGCTTCAACAATCATCATTCAAGCTACTTTTGATTTCTTCCTCGAGCTCAAAACTGCCTACACAAATCTGTAAAGTGTAGTTTTTATTCATTTCTTTATTTGGTTGTATAAATCTTGATTTAGCTTGGGTAGCTAAGATCAAGTGTATGCAAAGTAGGGTGTGATTGGAGTGAGACTCATCACCTACTTGTGCAAGTGATTGAATATGCCCCCTAGAGCTTTGAATCTAGAAGAGAGCAAGTGACTCTAGTTGTATATGCCCCCTAGAGCTTTGAATCTAGAAGAGAGCAAGTGGCTCTAGTTGTGTATGCCCCCTAGAGCTTTGAATCTAGAAGAGAGCGGTGACTCTAAGTGTATTCGTGGAATACATAGTGGAACCCAAGTCACAACGGAGTGTGAGCTTGGAAGAGTGGAGTAGGGAAGGTTTGCCCGAACCACTATAAATCTTGTGTTCTACTGCTTTATCTTATTTGCTCTCCATTTGCTTAAAAAGGGGATTAACTTTTTCAAGGGGTTAAGATATTTGAAATTATCAAAGAAATTTTAAAGAACCCAATTCACCCCTCCCCTCTTGGGTTTAGCCATCAACTCGGGACCAACAGAAAGAAGAGGAACCAAGCTAAGAAAAATGGAGTTCAAGTTGATTCCCTTTGATTATGGGTTGAAAATTATAACTGAAATTTTCTTAAATCCTATGTGATGTTTCTGTTTTAATGTTTAATCATGATTATATGATGATTCATGACTAGATGAATTATATAAGTTGATTTATAAAGTTTAATTTGGGGATTAATCAACCCATATCATCTAATCTACACTTAAGTGTAGTAAATCTTAACTAGGAAAGAAAAATATGGAAGAAACAGTAACTGAACGAATTTTATCATGAAACATTTTGGGAAGACTCATATAGGATAATTAAGAAACGACCCAATTTTCAGCTCAAAAGGATAATCATATTCGAAATTAAAAATCCGAGAAAATCAACCTGAACAGGGTTGAACGGGTGTCAGGATCAGTGGCACAAAATGATTTTTAATAATTTTATACAAGGAATTTGAGCTAAAAATTTTACAGGATATATAAGACATATTGAGGATCACACGAATAAAATAAAAATTAGCTTTTGATGGGTATAAATATACCTAATAATTAACGTGATTTGGACTGTCTGAAAATGGATGCTGCTGTCCAGTAGGGTAAAAATACGAAAATAAATATAAATTCTAGATGTTTTGTTTTGGAAATATTTATTTTGATTAATTCATGCAGTTATTAAGGCATTGTAGAAATTTCAGCTCAAAAATACTTGATTTGATATTAAATCAAGATTTTGAGTATTCAGTATGCCTGAATTCAGCATTATGGACAGCTTAAGGAATAAATCAAGATAAATGTTACATTTCAGATTTTTAGGATGGAAATTAAATTAAAATGGGATATAAATAAGTATCATAAATTATTAAGAGGATTTAACCTATTAAAGGTGAATTTTAGAAATGATGGAACTTAGGGCTACGTATAAGACCCGATTTCCATGTCTTGATGTTGAAAATGATAAATTGATTATGTGAAGTGATAAAATATAAAAACGCATAACAACATGATGAAAAATGTGGATTAGGGTACTGTTTAAGTAAATAATGATAATCTCAAATTTTGAGATTATTATATGATGTCTAAGTTAGCAACTAAGTGCTTAAAATGAGCATCTTTGTATAAAAAATGAAAAATATGTTAAAAATGATAAATTGAGGTAATGAACTTCCAAATAATGATTTAATAAGTCATTATTATATTTATGTAAGATTACCCTACATAAGGGTATTAAAATGAATGAATGGATAATTGATATATATAGGCTATGTTGCTAAGTATGAATACCTGATTTGAAAGACAAATGGGTTAAGCTAGTCCAAATGAATTTATGTAGATTGGAAAACCTAAGGGATTTATGTAATTGAAGTTGATGTGAATAAATGAAATATTATTTTCATTTATCTAGGCAAAGACAAGGAAAAGAATGAAAGAAAAGGATTATGGTGATCTCAGGTAAGCAGGCAAACTTTTCAAACCATTTATTTCTCCTTATGTGTTAAAATGATTTATGATGTTATGTGATATTTTTATGATTATGTTTTAAACGAACGGGCAAGCACAAATTTTAGAAATTGATGGCTTTAATGAAAAGCCACATGTTTTGAAAATGACGGCTTTAATGAAAAGTCGTAAGTTTTGAAAAAGGATGGCTTAAGGAAAAGCCTCCAGGTTTGCTTCATGGGAAGCAAGCAACGTTTTTTAAGATAAATGTTTATCACAAGTGTTGCCATGGATTGGCAATGCTTTATGTTAATGGAATTAAGGAATTTGCTTATGAGTAAGCAAGTTCTCCATGATGTTAATTTTAACGGATTTTATATTTTATTCCTATGATTTTAAGAATTTGCTTTCAAGTAAGCAAATTCTTTATGATGTTGTTTTTAAAAGGATTTTATAGGAAAAAGGAAAATTTTCCCTTTTTCATAAAAAAATATTATCATATAAGTTTTAAGTTCTCTTATGATGTTTTATGATAAATGATTAAGCTTATAAAAGAAAAAGATTGGTTTTCTATGTCATGATATTTAATTCTAAATGATAATTGGGACATAGCCGCGTGTTTTGAAATGATATTCGAAAAGTTTTGATTTCCTTTAGATAAGGAAATCTATGATGAAAATGTCTTAAAAAATGTTTATATGAATGTTGTTGAATGAGATTTAAGGATGACCAACCTAATAAGTTGATGTTATACGTGGTTTGATTTCGGGTTGCTAAATGGCATGCAAAAGACTACGCAATCCCCCTTTATGTAAACAATAACATAATAGATATGTGGACAATAATCTAATTTTTAGGTTGTGGAGAAGGGGATGGTATAATTGCATAACTTTTGTAAGCAAAAGCCCTGAAATGGAAACCAAGAAAATATTAGAGAAATATATGGTTTATTTTTGGAAAATCCAAAAGTTTTAAATTTCTTTTATTATAAGGGTTTTTAAGATGTATTGTTCCTCTCAAACATTTCAAATGTTTATCAAAATGTTTTACTCAAAATGATTCTAAAAGAAGTTAAGGAAGGTCATCCTAAAATTGGATTTCAAATGACAACTTGTTAAAAGTGGGTGCGCTCGCTTTACAAGTTGACACGGACTGCGGTCTGTGATGTGTTTTCAAAAATGATTTTTAAACATATAGACTTCGGTCTATAATGTTTTTCGAGTATGGATGCAAACTGCGGTCTGTGATCCCGGTTTAAAAGGACACGGGCTAAGGTCTGTGGTTCTTTAAACCAAACGGACTGCGGTCCGTCAGGATAATGTATGGTGCACCAGTACAAGGAATAGGTCGATTGTAGAGCACGGTCGGGATGGCCGGGGCCCACTCTACATATGGCCAAGTCGCTAAGGGATGGCAGGAGGCCAGCGGCGCCCACCCTGAGATGGGAGCAAGATGACAGAATAGCCGCCAGGTTAGCGTGCTGTTAAAGATTCTCTTCCAAAAGGTGAAGTGATCACTTGCTAAGTTTCACTACTGGATGGAGAGAAATGCATTTGCTTATGTTTTGATTTTGAAAAGCCCAAAGATTAAGACATGAAACCATATTTTTATAAAAGTTATCCTAAAGGAATTTTTATGACATGGTTACTTTAAAAATAGGGTGTTTTACACAAAAGTGTAAATAATAAGGATGAAAGGAAACATTTTTATGCAAATGCATTTATGAAAATAGTTTATGTATTTTAATTGCCTTGTTTGCTATAAACAAGCCCCAAGATGAGGATTATGAAAAAGATTTATGTCAGACTTGGTTCTGGACATAAGAATGTCCATTTTCAAAAGGCTTAAATGGAAAAGTGTTTTAGGACATATGAATGTCCATTGCCAAAGAAAGACATGTCAAAAATGTTTTGAGACATTAAATGTCTCTTGGCTAAGGAATTTAAGATGATAAATGTTTTTAGACATAGAAATGTCCTTGCCGAGAAAGGCTTATGTGTTTGATGTTGTTAGGACATGATAATATCCTTCTCTAAAAAGGAGTTATGAAGAAAATGTTTTGGACGTAAAACGTCCACTGATGAAAGATGATTTTATATAAATGTCTTTGAACATTAGAAATGTTCATATAAGACTAAAGGAAATTAATTAAAGAGGGTAAAACGTATAAGTTTTGCCTTAACAAGCCCACACGTGGCTTGTAAATGATTTTAAGAATGATGTTTTATGATAATGTTTAAGGACATGGAACTGTCCTTATGAATAAAGATTTCACGATAATGTTTTAGGACATATGGATGTCCTCAAGTAAAAATGTGTTCAAGATATTTAAGAAAAAGGTTTTAAAGGAAGTCTTGCCCTAAAGACAAAATGCTTGCTTACTAAGTTGTCACTCACGTTTTGTTTTCCCAAACCTTAGACAGGTACCGAGAAACTCAAGGAAATGCAAATCTAAGCAATGAAGTAAGGCACGAGATGATGGCCAGGTAGGCTATAAGGAATGGGAAAGCATGAATATGCTAAGGTATGTAAATGTTTATGTCAATTTAATTAGAATTTTAAGTTCTATATGACTCAATGATTGAATGTATGGACGTATAGATGTAAAATGTGATGATTTAGTCAAGAAAAATTTCATTGTAGAAAAGCAGGATGAGATGCTATGAAATAGAATTTGAAATTTTATTAAAAGTGTATTGCCGCTTGTATGATATATGATATTGATTGTAAAGAAATGATTGACGAATAAATTGAAAAAAAAATTGGACGAAATCCAATTAAGAACCCGCCGTGTGATCAGGGCAACAATCCTGATTCACATTTACCAATCAATAAGGTCATGAGGTAAGGAAGTGATGTCTCGATTTGGGGCGCCACACCTGCACTGTTAGTAGAAGGAATGAATAATGTCTCTATATAAAAACCCTGTATATGAAAGGCGCAGTAGAAGTGTGATGGGTTGTAACAGGTTTCGGGACGAAACCTTTTGTAAGGGGGGGAGGATTGTGAAACCCGCAATCCTAGAATAACACATGTAAACCTAGGGTTGTCAATCCTAGATTTTTGTACTAATTTTTATGATAAATAAAATTCATGAAAAATGTTATATTTGCAAATGTGTGTACTAGAGGTTAAAATAATGCAATTAAGAATTTAACCCACGTGAATAGTAACCAAGGATTAAGGCACGTGATTAAGAATTAATCACTTGTATTAACCTAATCACAAAAAAAACAAAATAGGAATTTAATCACTATAAGACAAAATAACATTACTTTTTATTATTTTAATACAAATTTGGATTTTAGTGGAAAAATAGAAAAAAATTCATAATTTGCAATCCGGGCGTTGGAATTCGATGAAATTTTTTATGAATGGTTAAAAATTCATGATGAACATGATGAATGGGTTGAGATGTGATGAAAATCACAAATCAAAGGTCAAGATGAAGCGTCAAATAGAGATTAAAAAAGTAGCTTAACTTTTAATTAAATCTACTTTTGACTTTTGAATAAAATAAATAATAAAAAATTAATAAAATAAATAAAAAACAGCTGCAATGGCAGGGACGTGCAGGCTAGGGTGGGTGAGCTCGACCAAAAATTCATGGCTTAAAATCAACATGATCATTAACCAACGGTTAGGATTGATTTAACCTAAATTAATTAATTTTAAAAATTAAAAAATAAATAAAAAATAGGGCTGCTCTTGGCTCAAGGTATTTTTCAAAATTAAAAATAAATACCATTTTATAATTAAATACCTCAAAGCTAGGCGGTAAATTCCAAATTCTTGAAAAATCCAACCCTATAAATAAGGCAACAGGGAGAACGTAGAAGGACACCAAATCCCAGCCCCACTCGAGCCATTCCAAGTTCCCAAACCATCCCACACGTCCAAGGAAAGAAAGGAGCAAGTTAGAGAGAGAAAGTGTGAGAAAAAGAGGCGTATCTCCACTTCGGGTAAGTGATTTCTACCCGAATTTCTTTTGGATGTTAAGTAGGGTAAAACCATGCTTAGATAATGTCTAAGCATGAGAAAATAAGTATAGTAATAATGCTTAATCGGAATTATGCCAAAACATCAAAAAAATTGGAGCAAAGATGGAGCATTCGGGAAGATAGCATATGATATGTGAAAATAATGCTCCAAAATTTATAAATGATAATTTGGGATGTATGAATATGATAAATATGATGTTGTAATGATGATATATTAATTTCATGATTTTTCAAATTAAGGATTATGGTTAAGTGAATTTATGTTGATTTTTAGTATATGGAGAAAATGATTTTTTCGCCAAGTACATGATGATAAATTCAAAATGTATGAAATTTCCCATGATATGCTAAGCATAAGCTATATCATGGTTTTTTTTTTTTTTGAAAAAAATGTCAATTTTTGGAACCCATGAACAGTAACCACGTTTCTGTGAACAGTAACCTCGGGTGAACAGTGATTGCTACAGTGATTGCTACTTTAATCTACTACAGTAATTTGCTATAGTAAACAGCGTGATTTTGGAGAAAATTTGAGATTAATATTTAAATATAAGGATGGAATTTTTAAAGATTTATGGATAAAAATCCATAAAACGAAATGATGATCAAGTATTTTTAAGGTTAACCGCTATAAGAAATTATGGAGGAAAATAAGGTCATAAATGAATATAACATATGCATGATAAAGTACGTATATCCTTTTCACTTGTATAGGAAAAGGAGAGGAAATGATAAAAGATTCAGACTTAAGCAAAACAGAGGTAAGCAAGCAAACTTTTTGAAAATGATTTTTATATATTTTATATTACAACCATGGAATATGTCGGAATTGCTTTATTATAAGCAAATCCATATGGAAGTAAGGAGACATGTTGAGATATGTGGAAATTGCTTTATGAAAAATGAGGAAAAAGGTGGAAATGGTTGCATTATAATGGAAAAGGAAAATTTTTTATTTCCAAATAATATTTGGTTTTATCGAATGAATTTAAAATGAATTATTAAAATATTTTGAAGCGGATTTAAGGAAGGCCAACTGATAATTGATTTGATTGAATATTTTTTTTAAGTAATGACCAAAGGATCATACAAACTTGCCTTCATATAGAAGTAGTTCATGTGTTGTGTGGTCAAAGAATATGATATCATGTAAAAAAATAAATTATGCATTGGTATATCCTTCATTCATAAAAAACCTAGAAATGGGAAGAAAAGCGTTTGCAAAATCTTTTGTCTTTAGAAATTAAAATGTTTTTGAAATTGTTTTATTGCTCAAAATTTATTTAAAAACATTTTATCAAAATTTTGAAATTACTATTTCTCAAATATTTCCTTCAAATATTTTAAATGATTTAGAAATGTGTTATTTAAATGTTTTCAAAATTATTTAAGGTTGGTCATCCTTACAAAATATTTTTATTAACTTGTTAACTTGGGCTGTGCCAAGTTTTCAAATTAGAAAAGGGAATACAGGCTGAGGTCTGTACTATTTTGAAATGACATGCTAGCATCAAGTTTTGAAAAGGAAAAGTCACAGACTAGGGTCTGTGGAGTCTTATAAAAAGCATGCTAGCATAAGAATGTGGAGAAAGGAATGTGCACATGAGTTATGTACTAGGTCTACTGCAGAAGATATGCAAACCGAACGCGGTTGCAAGATGGGCCCCCTCTACATAGGCTAAGTGCTTCAAAAGGAAAAATGTCGGCGGCGTCCTCCCTGAAATGGGATAAGAACAAGGATAACTGCCTGGCTCGCGAGTTATCAATAGAGACGATTTCTCTCCTAAGGAGGAAACAGTGATCACTTGGTAAGTGTCACCTACCAAATGGACAGAAACGTTATGCACGATGCATATGCTTGTTTTAAAAAGGTTTTATGAAAGATGTTTTAAGGACATGAGAATGTCCTTGGAGAAAGGAAGTTTTATAAAAAATGTTTTTATATTCATGAAAAAGAGGTTTATATGCTAAGTTTGCAAGCATATGTTTTATGAAAGGTTTAATGAAAAGGTTTCCACTGATTGATAGTAGATCACTTGATAAGTGTCTACTATTGAACGGGAGAAATGCATTTAAATGAAAAAAATGCTTGCTTACTGAGTTTCAACTCACATTTTGCTTTTCAAACCATAAACAGGTACAAATGGGCCAAGAAGGAAAGGAAAAAGAAGGTATGAAGAAAATTTTATTATATGCTGATCTGTAAATGGTATGACATGAATATATGATAAGGAGTTTTCAAATTATATATGTATGAAATGATCAGGTTAAAATAACCTATATTGTACAAAAACAAGTATGAATGTTATCAATGATAATTGATATTTGATGATAAGTATGTGTCTTTATGTGATAAAAGAAAAGAAAAAGAAAGAAAAAAATTGGACGAGATCGAATTAAGTACCCGCTGCGTGATCAGGGCAACAATCCTGATTTACACTTACCAATCGACAAGATCTTGGAGTAAGGACAAATGTGACGCCTCGGTTCAGGGTGCCACAACTTTGCATATACTTGCACATTTCATTGGTTCATACACAACATAATCAATCCCATAATTAGGGTAACCATTTAATCATATAATAATCATCCAATAATTATTATTTATAGGTTCATTGCCTTTCATGCATCATTTTTCATCTATTTTTCCAAAATTCTTACATCGATGCTCATTTTTAGCACACGTAATTGCCTTAGCTTCATTAATCAATTCCAAAATTTTGGAATTAACATCATGCAATTCTAAAAAGATGTATAATCATGAAATATAACATATTTTTATGCATTTTTGCACAAAATCATATTTCACAAGTCATTTATCACCCATGCATATCTATTCTTTCTCATATACCCATTTGGCAACACATACATAATATATTTCGTAAAATTCTATAAGTCAGCAACTTGGTCACAAATTTATCATAATAATTACCCTTAATTATCACTTTATTTAGGGTATTTTTATGGGATTTAAATCCACTAATCATAGGTTCTCAAATCAGCAACTTTGGAACCCATTTTTCACACGTTTAACGTGTCTTTTGATACATAACCTTAAGAAGTTTAATAAATCCGAATGTTCAGAAATTAATTCCACTTTCTTAATCCAACTTTAGGGTATTAACACATTATTAACATTCATAAATTAATACCCCTCAAAACAGCAAATTGCTTACCCATTCGGGTCCCGTTTCCACTCCGTTTAGACATCATTACATAAATCTATAAAAATCAGATTTGGGCTTATCTTCCCAAATACTTTTGGGCATCAATAATACCTTAACCCTGGGGTATTTTACCCTATATATTATTCATAAATCATGCAATTCCATTACCATAACATTTTTAGCATTAAAACGAAGAAATCGGGTCATGTTTACCACTTTGCATTCCATAGCTTCTAAAATTCATTTCTTAAGCTTAAATCAACATATGTTTTTCATCAATACATGATTCATAACCCTAACATATTATTCATCCAAAACAGAAACTTGTCATGGGGATTTAGATCAAAGGCATGTTGAATCATCATTTAGGAATTCTTTAAGCATCCATTTCATATTCAAATTTTGGAGTTTAAAACTCAAGATAACCAACTCAAAACAACACATACACTTACTTGATTGATGCTAACACAAACCCTAATCACTTGAGAGGGTTTTTCCTCTAAATTTCCCTTCTTTTTCCCTTGCCTTTTCTTCTTTCTTTGTTGGCCAAAGTGGGGACGTGAGTTTCTGGTCTTGAGGGAGAATTTTCAGCACTTAGCAAAATGTCCAAGCCTCAACTCAAGTGGACGTGCATGGATTTTATAGTGCTGGATATGATCCAGCTGTGGGCCCCACTTGTTGGGTTTTTTCCACACTATTTAATGCTTGGTTATCCCCCTTCATGTGCTGGCTATTTTACAGCCAAGTAAAATTGCTTTTTACCATTTTTGAAAAATCCAAAAACCTGCTTTCATCTTGACCGTCCAACTGCCTCCACCTTCACGTCCATTGCTGACTTTATTTTCCAGCATTTTTTTCATTTTTTATTAATCTCCATTTAAGGGTAAATCATACACATAATTAACCTTTAATTCATGCATTAATTTGGCATTAATAAATTTAGCACAAATTGCAGCAATCACACTTAGCATTACACGTCATTTACCCCTCAAGTTGTCCACATTTTTTTTCCTCTCCATGGCAGCTGCATTTCAACATATTTTTTGCTGGAAATTTGGCATGATTGAATGCATATTCTAATGTCCCTACATTTCAGCAATATGTGGGCATATTTTAAAAATAAAAAATTCAAAAATGAGCAGCAATACAGCCCATGGACGTTGCCTATATGCCACCTTACCTATGCCCATTTTGCACACTTTGTAGCTTCATCATGGTGGATATTTATTGCTGGATAATTCTTGCATTTTCATGTTTTATAGTATTGCATAAAATACCTTCAAAATATGCTGCATTTGACTCCTCATTTTCCATTAAAATCATGCAATTATTTCATGTACTCTAGCATTAAATTAATGGTACTCTTGAGGTGCTAAAGTCAACAATGCATACCTTTTTCAATGAAGGTATTTTCCCAACATAATATTCTTAATCTAAGCTTTTCAAAATTTTCATCTCATGATTTCATTCCACCGTTTCAAATTTCATCTCAATTCGATTTTCCTAGCTCAAGTTATAGCCGTTTAAAGTTAACGGTTGAAATTGAGATGTGATCAATAAATCATTATACTCATTTTATCAATAATTTTTATAACCCAATAATTCTATAATTTCAATCCAAAAATCACCAACTACCATTTCAAATTTCACTTGAATCCGCCTTACAGGCGTTGAGTTATGAATTTTCTAGTGTTTTTCCACTTAACTAGACAATTATCATATAAATGCTCATAATTCATTTTAAATAATGGAAAATTATTATTCAGTGATGTATTTGCACATTTAAATCAACAATAATTTACTCTAATCCCATTGTCCCATATTAGCTCAAAATGATTAATCACGTCATTATTGCTAATCCTTAACCCTAATTGCAGTAATTAGAAAAATCACATAAATCATTCATAATTCAATAATTCATTATAAATGTCATATACATGATCAATGTATACATATGGGTTCTACATGGGTTGGGTTTCATAGATAAGATAGACAATTACATGTAACTTGATCTGAGAATGAAAATGAAAACGCATGTCCTATTTTGGGTAATTAAGGATTTTTTATGCATTGTTTCAAGTTAAGGTTGTTCTTTGCCTTGCTGAGTGGAGGAACGTGATTGTTAGAAGCATAATTGCGATCAGGTTGAGTTGACAGAGTCCTCATTCATTCATTCATTCATTCATTCATTCATTTTATTTTCATGTGTTGCTCAAAGACTAGCAACATTTAAGTTTGGAGGTATGATAACTCGTGAAAATACTAGTTATTATGACTCATTTTGGACTAGTTTTGCATGCTAGTCAAAGAGAATGTAGTTGGTTTGCACCCATTTAGCTTAGTTTTCATTCACTTTGTATTTTAGGAACAATATGTAGTTTTTATGCAGTTTTAATATAAAATAGATATTTATAAGTTCATTTATTCAGTTTTAGTTGGTTTTGCTGGAAGGACGGGTAGCTAACAGCTTGTGAATGTGACGGGGGATGAATAAATGTACAGAATGAAGAAACAAGTAGGCTGGTGCCCCGGCGCAAACCAGCGGCGCCTAGGTGCCAACCTAGCGCCTCACAAGACATTCCAAAACTCCCGACGTTGGTGAGCTTCCAGAGAGTTGGCACCTAGGCGCCACTTCACCACCATACATAAACTAGTCAGGAGCCCTTCAGTCGATAAGCTTCTACAGAGTTAGCGCCATGGCGCAACCCCCACACATGTGTGTTTCTGCACGTGTTTCATATAGAGTTAATGGAGGAAAAAGCTTATACCTAGGGGTTCATGCAAAGGAAGAGAGCATAAACGGAGCAGCAGAAGAGAGAAAGAAAAGGACTTCCGTTTCGAGAGCATTCGAAGAGGAGATCCAATCTCGTTGGTGGAGACTCACGAGTTTTAGTTTCTCTTTTTTTCTGTCTATTTCCTTTTCTCTATTGTTGGGAATACATTCAATTTGGGTTTTAATGGGATTTAACACCATGTTCATGAACTAAACTTCAATAGATGGGAAGTTGAGATGAATTGATGTCTGAACTATATTGTTTTGGTTCTTGATGATTTGGGAATGAGTATTTGATTTGCTGCATGATTGTGCTGTGTGGATTTACCCTTGCGTATGTCGTTTAATGCTTTTTACAATACTAGCTACCCTGTAAGATGATTTAGTTGCGGGATTTATCCTTGAAAAAGAAAATTCCAAGCAAGATTCATGTGTAGGGCATAGGTTTCTCCCTTGGTGAATAGAGAATGTTTAATTGATAGGAATATACCGTTAAACCCTATGTAGTCATGAACAGGTTATGTATAGATGAATTCCATCACATTTAATTGAATGAGAATATAGCAATTAGGTGTTATGCTATTAGCTTTATATGTGTTGGAAGACATATATAAAGATCATTGAACTCGGACTAGGAAATCCCTGCACAATCTAAAGAAAATGAGCCAATTCAATATAATTTAGATTCAAGGATTCCCAACTATCCCATCTGCCATCCCAATTTGATAAATCCTTTTTGGTATTCCAGCTCTTCCGTTAAATTCTCTTTTATTCCTTTTACTTATTTTGCATATGTGATTCCATCTGTGAAAATTCTTTCTAATCACCGAAAGCAACTAAATAATTAATAGAATTAGTTAGACAATATCCTCGTGAGAACGATACTTTACTCACTCTTATTACTTGACCGACACATATACTTGCGTTAAAATGAGTATTTTAATTAGATATATAGGCAGCTAGTCAACACACAGACAAGAATAACTTCAGTATATCTCGTGCTACCAATTCATTTTGCTAGGACAACTTAGTTTTGGGCTTCATCATGATCATTTTGTCAAATTCAATTCATTAATTATATTTAATATTATTTATTTGACTTCAACACTAAAGAATATATAATCAGAGTTATGTATGGGTTCCATCTTTGAAAAATATATAAAAATGTGTATAAATTTAGAAAATTACTTGACTTTATGCAAGAAAGTTTTACAATATTATGAAATCAAATAGAATCATTATTTTAAAAAAAATTAATATTCTAGATGGTTTAGATATTAAATTGGGATCTTATGGTCCTTAAAACACATAAATTATTTTTAATGAATTTTAGATCTCTTAAATGATTATTAATTTTGGGAATACTACAATTCATGAATTAAGATGATTTTTGATATCTCAATCAAATAAGTAGTGTTAAATATAATGAGTGAATTGGATTTGATAAAATGATCAAAATAAGGCCGAAACTATTCTATCTTGCCGAAGTGAATTAGTAGGATAGGATGTATTGTAGTTATTTTCTTTATTTGTTTCTTACGACTTTGCTTCTATATAACCTAAAATTAGACCTAAGAAGCCCATAATCTAACGTCTATTTTGGTGCTGCATATTTGGGCCGTCGGGTGCTTTTTCACATGCATAAGTGGAAGTGTAACATATGAGTGTTGAAACAAAGCAGCCTTGTGGACCCGAAATGCAAAAAATAAATAGCTCTTTTAACTTTTTCACTCTGAAACTAAACATAATGGTACAATCATCACGTGCTGGAGTGGAAAGCATTACATTCGCATTAAACATTTGAACATGTGTTGACCTAATTGAATTTTGAACAAGCATGATCTCTTTGGGATTTGAGGGTAGCCTTCATGCCACATCTACTTTCATTTACAGTTAATTAGTAGTGAATTAACTACCTTCAGTAAAAAAATCATAAGCATTTTGATGATGGGCTAATACCTTGAGTGACAAGTAAATATATTAATGATATATTTGAGGAATTTTCAAATACTATGTGATATCCAATGATGTATTTGCCAAGGATTAAACTAGTATGATCATTATAATGCAACCAGCAAAGTGCTTGACTCAAAATTGATTCAAATAGCTAAGTTCGTATATGTAAAGCACAACAAAGCTTGTAGAAGTAACTATGTTAGAACAGCAAAAGAAGTGTTTGCTAAGTCAAAATAAGCGAAGAAGTTATGGATGAATTGAAGGAAGTAGTTAGAACTGGCAAAGCAATGGAAGCTATGACATAGTTAAATTAGGTCATTGCTGAGTCCACTTTAAAATTAATTGATGAAACATTTAAAGAGAAAAGACACTATAGAAATAAGCTTAAATACATGCCTTAGAATTTAAATTTAAAAAAGAGGGGAAAGAGAACAACAAAATTCATATGACCATCTAAAGTAGGATTGCACACAACTCTAGAAAGCAAACATCAAATATTTAACCAAAATAGATTCATTCAGTCAAATTCATGTCTATAGAAGCACAACAATAAAGTAATAAGACAACTTGGATAAGTATAAATATTATTCAAAGTATTGAGGACATCATGAATCTTAGAAGATACTTATACAAGGTCGTATAAGATCAAACTAAGAAATTCACAAAAAGATGCATTTATTGCAAAATTAGCTAACGAATGTCTCCCATCCTTTTGAACTTTGGAAAAGATAACGACATTCCAATATGATAATGCTTGTACAGATGCTTTTGATTCCATCATGAAAGAGTACTTGCAAACGTTGTCATTACTCATAGAACCTCTATTGGAAGAAACACTGCTCTCCTTTTTTACATATGCAATCTTCTCTATGCTAGTGGTTGAAAGAGTTAATAGATAAGATCTCATATGTTATACCAGCAAGGTATTGAGATAGACTAAACTCAGTTACTCCTTAGATAAACTAACATTCACCCATAGTATGGCCTCACGAAAGCTACAACCATATTTTCAAAATCTCACCCTACTAAGATGCCAACTCAATTCCTCTCAGGCAAACATTGCATAAACTTGAAATTTTAGAATGACTGATGGAGTGGGTAATAAAGTGGGGACAATTTGTGCAACACCCTAACCCTAAAAGGAACACTTTCATGTTGAACTTGGGCCTAAGGGTTATCTACCAGGATTTATCACATGTGGGTTCAAAACTCACTTGCATAAAATATAATAAAACTTTGGCAATTTGCAATCAATAGATTAAATCAAACAACAGCGAAATATTTGTTCAACCAAGCCATTACAGGCAAACATTACATAAACTTGTAATTTTAGAATGACTGATGGAGTGGGTAATAAAGTGGGGATAATTTGTGCAACACCCTAACCCTAAAAGCAACACTTTCATGTTGAACCTGGGCCTAAGGGTTATCTACCAGGATTTATCACATGTGGGTTCAAAACTCACTTGCATAAAATATAATAAAACTTTGGCAATTTGCAATCAATAGATTAAATCAGACAACAGCGAAATATTTGTTCAACCAAGCCATCATGAAATGTTATGTTATCATAATGCAATCATAGGAATGTAATAAAAATAAATAAATAAATTGAATCTAGTCATGCTTTTGATTTCAGAAGATCATCCTAAGTGTCACCCGCTGGAGTATTTGTTGGACAATAATGACATATAAACAGCACAAGTAAATTCAGTAAGTAAAAGGAATTTTATGTATTTTATAATTTCTAAAACGCAGTAAATCATTATATGTCCATCTCTTTAACTCAGTATCTAGCTTAGTGGATTCATCTACTAAGCTTATCCACATAATGTTGTGCATTGATATCTTAAGTGGGCCTTAAATGGTGATTTAATTATAAATAATACATCTGGCTGACCTAACTTTATGATCCATGCCTCAAATGGAGAATCAGAGCCCTCATTAGATTCAAAAAGTCCAAAAACCTAAAAATCATCTCTTGGATCGCCTAAATCGAAGTTTGGGGTCCATATTTATGAAGGATCTTGTATGGACGGCTATGGACATACCACATGGCAAGCCGAAGTCAACCGCCGCCACCACTATTGGGTTGTTCATCACAAGCCTCGCCTACTGGGCTTAGCCCAATTTGGTCTCGTTGAAGTCTGTCATCGCCGGACACAGGTCGCCATATTGTTGGGCCCTGCTTGGCCCCACTTGTTACCGAGTCTACTGAGCCCAGCCTACCAGCCCACAAGCTACCGCAGGAGCTAGTCTCGCTAGGCAGCCTGCTAGGCCTAGGTGCGAGCCCAGAGCCAGGCAGGAAACATAATTCGGGTTGGGTTTTCATGTAAAATTTTCTGATGTAGTTTTCTTACATGTGCCAGCCATGTCACCAAATACTTTGGGTTTTGCAATTTTTCCAGAAATATGCATTCATATATAATAGGATTTTAACCCATTTTAAATCATAAATCTGGTTTATGAATCAAGTATCGACCCTTAGTATCGACCCTAGAACTAGAAGCTAGACGAACCAAAGAAAAACACAATAGTTTCAACACATATGGAAACATTATGGAAACAATGTATTTCAATGATTGCTAAATTCACTTATAGTAACATAAACCCTATACCATGAACAAAGGCAGATCTTTTACTTACCTCGGTATGTAAAAATGAACTTGAAGGACAAAAAATTTACTTCCACCATTGGGCCCTCTTTACGACACTAATTTGATAAGATGTAAGAGCTCACACCACCTCTACATCTGTGGTGCCTCGAACCAGGGTGCCTAGAAGCCTTACTCCGAGACCGTTTTTGATTGGTAAACGTGATTAGGATTGTTGCCCTGATCACACGGCAGAGATTTTTTTTATACATCTATTATTAATACATGGAAAATTTCCATCATTCATCCAACATGAAATATATTTCATATATAACAGTTATAACCAAAGTCTATTCATGAACATCATCATTGAAAAGGTATTCTTTCCCATTCAAAATTGTCGTCATCGTCTTTACATAAAATTTACATATACAACATTTATATCAAAACTACATAATATTTTGCATGCTGCCTTCATCATCATTTCTTGTCTTTCGTTGAAAAAACATGGTTGAATAATAATACTCAGTAAGCAAGCCATACATAATTTTTAAATCATTTTCATGCATTTCGTAAAATGCAAATGCAATGCATTCATAGCATACATGACATTCCTTTAGATGCGACGCTAGCTAGGCGCCCATCCCATACATGCTCCCATCTTAGGGAGGTCGCCGCTGGCCTGGGCCTATATAAGCGACTTGCCAATAGCGAGAGGGACATCCGATCTGCTTACTACATCGACTATAGCCTATTCCTCGTGCACATGCTCATTTACATACACATGCTGATATGATATTTGCAAATCATAAACAATTGCATAAAAAGCATTTGATAAATAATTTAACAAACGAACTTCAGTTCATGTAAAGCAGTTATAGGTATGGCCAACCTTAAATAAATTTCATAAAGCAATTTACAAACAATTTCAAGCATTTTGGAAATAATTTGCAAAACATATAACTTGCTTACCTTCTCAGCTGGTGTTCTCGACTTTTTCTTTACTTTTTCCTATTCAAGAAAAAAAGATATTTCATTTCTTCTATTCAAGCTGCTTCCCATGCATGCTTTATATTATTTGGGTATTATTTCTTTATACAGATATTTTTATCCATAGGTTCTTCAAAAATTCCATCCTTATATTTAATATTAATCTCAAATTTTTTCTAAAATCACGCTGTTTACTATTCATGGTTACTGTAGCAACATCATTGTAGCAGATTACTATAGCAGATCACTATTCACTCGAGGTTACTGTTCACAGCGTGTTGGTTACTGTTCATGGGTTCCAAAAATAAAAAAAAACCATGACATAGCTCATGCTTAGTATATCATGGGAAATTTCATATATTTTGAATTTATCATCATTTACTTGGCTAAATAAATCATTTTCTCCATATACTAAAAATCAACATAAATTCACTTAAGCATAATCGTTAATTCCAAAAATCATAAAATTAATATATCATCATTCCAACATCATATTTATTCATCCCAAGTCATCATTTATCAATTTTGGAGCATTATTTATACATATCATATGTTATCCTCTCGAATGCTCAATCTTTGCTCCCAATTTTTGATGTTTTGGCATAATTCCGATTAAGCATTATTACTATACTTATTTTCTCATGCTTAGATATTATCTAACATGGTTTTACCCTACTTAACATCCAAAAAAAATTGGGATAGAAATCACTTACCCGAAGTAGAGATATCTCACTTTTTCTCACACTTTTTCTCTCTAACTTCCTCCTTTTCTTTCCTGGGACGTGTGGGAGGTTTGGGAGCTGGGATTTTGCTCAAGTGGAGCTGGGAGAAATGATTCCTTGGACGTCCACCCCTTGGCCCTATTTATAGGGTTGGATTTTTCATGAAATTGGATTTTACCCCCTTTCTTGAGGTATTAATTATAAAATGTATTTTTTTCTGATTTTAAAAGATTCATTGAGCCAAGAGCAGCCACCCTATGCCTGCTCATGCCCCCCCATTCAGCCCTATTTTATTTATTATTTTTTTATTTTTAAAATTAATTAATTTAAGCTAAATGAATCCTAGCCGTTGATTTATGATGATGATGATCATGGACCATTGATTTCTTCAAATTCCCCAACCACCCCTTGCCACGCCCCTACTGCAACTGCTTTTTCATTTAATTTTTTTATTTTTTAATTATTTATTTTAATAAAAAGTCAAAAGTAACATTAATTAAAAAGTTAATTTACTTTTTGATCTTCATTTGACATTTCACCTTGACCCTTAATTTGTGATTTACATCACATCTTAACCCATTCATCATGTTCATCATGAATGTTTAACCATCCATAAAAAAGTTCATCGAAATCCGACTCCTAGATTGTAAATTATGAATTTTTCTTTATTTTCCCACTAAAATCTAGATTTGTATTAAAATATCATAAAGAATTTCTATTTCGTCCTGTAGTGATTAAATCCCCTTTTCGTCTTTTTGTGATTAAGTTAATCAAGTGATTAACTCTTAATTACGTGTCTTAATCCTCGGTTATTATTCACGTGCACTATTCACGTGAGTTAAATTCTTAATTGCATTATTTTAACCTCCGATACACATTCACAAATGTAATTCATGAATTTTCATTTATCATAAAATAATTACAAAAGAATCTAGGGTTTACAACTCGAAATGATGCGTATATTGTCTGGGTTTCACAATCCTCTCCCCCTTATAATAGGTTTTGTCCCGAAACCTATCTTTCCTTGAACAATTGAGGATATTTTCTTTCGACTTCTTCTCGTAGCTCCCAAGTGGCTTCGGATTCTGAATATCGATTCCATTGTGCCTTTACATACTTAATCTCTCTGTTCCGAAGCTTCTTGATCTTGAAATCCAATATTTTGATTGGCCTCTCCTCATAGTTCAAGTGTTCTTGGATTGGCAAATTCTCTGTTATTAACACATGAGTAGGATCGGAAATATATTTCCTTAGCATGGAGATGTGAAACACATTGTGGATGACACATAGTGCTGGAGGCAGAGTTATTCTGTAGGCTAGATTGCCTATCTTTTCCAAAACTTCAAAGGGCCCGACATATCTTGGGTTTAGTTTTTCCCTCTTTCCAAACCGGGTGACTCCTTTGAATGGCGTTACTTTAACAAATACATGATCTCCAACTTGGATATTTAAATTTCTTCTTTTGCAATCGGTGCAACTCTTTTGCCTGCTCTGAGCTGTGAGTATACACTGGCGAATCACTTAAACTTTTTCTGTCATTCTTTTTTAGAGGTCTGGAGCTAACTTCCGTTCTCCCACTTCATCCCAATTTAGAGGAGTTCTGCATTTCTGTCCATATAAAGCTTCAAATGGGGCATTTGAATACTTGCTTGATAATTGTTGTTATAAGCAAATTCTGCCATAACCAAATATTCATTCCATGATCCTCCAAATTCTACTGTGCACATCTTTAGCATATCCTCAACTATTTGATTCACCGTTTCTGTCTGCCCATCAGTTTGAGGATGAAATGCTGAACTGAATTTCAGCTGTGTACCTAAGGTTTGATGTAAACTTTTCCAAAATCGAGACATAAAACTGGAATCTCGATCGGAAACTATTGACTTAGGTACTCCATGTAGTCTCACTATCTCCTTATAATAAATCTTAGCCAGTCGCTCAGCAGTAAAAATTTTCTTAATATCTAGGAAATGAGATAATCTATCAACTATTACCCATATAGCATCATTTCCATTTTGGGTTCTTGGCAACCCTTCAATAAAATTCATAGTAATATCATCCCATTTTCATTCTGAGATTTCTTGCGACTGTAATTTTCCAGGGGTTCTTTGATGATCAACCTTAACCATTTGACATTTTAGGCATTTAACCACATATTCAACAATTTCTCTCTTCATGTTATTCAACCAATATACTCTTTTGATGTCTTGATACATCTTGGTGCTACTCGGATGCATCGAAAATGGAGAGAAATGGGCTTCTTTCAATATCTGTTCCTTTATTTCCTCTTGATTGGGTATACACAGGCGACCCCTATATCTGTACATCCCATGTTCATCTTGTATATATTCATTAGAATTTTTCTTGATCATTTTCTCTACATAACTCTTTAAATCCTCATTTTCTAGCATGGTTTAAGGCTGGAAAATTCAGATTAAAAATCTGTTTAGACCATGTTGCTAAAGGGAGCATTGAAACGACTAAAAACGGGTTCTAAAGTTGCTGTTTTGGGAACCCTATGATAAATGGATTATAATCATGCTGGAATTAGTGACAAGTTGCTGTTTTGAGAAATTTTAAGAAACACATGATTTATGTGTTGAGAAATGGATGATTTAATATGTATATGTTATGATACGTATGAACACCCGACTTGAAAGACAAGTGGGCTAAATTAGTGTAATATACGTCCAGATGGATTTATGTAGGTTGGAAAACCTAAGGAATATAAGTATTTTAAGATGATGCAAATAATGAAATGTTATTTTCATTTATCTATGCAAAGGCAGGGAAAAGAATGGACGAAAAGGATTATGGCGATCTCAAGTAAGCAAGCGAACCTTCTAAAATGCTATTTTCTTTCTATGTAATTGATATGATTGAAATGTTTATTTTTATGTTTTAATGAATGGGCAAGCACAAGTTTTGAAAATGATGGCTTTAATGAAAAGCCACGAGTTTTGGAAAATGACGGCTTTAATGAAAAGTCGTAAGTTTTGGAAAAGAATGACTTTAAGAAAAAACCTCAAGGTTTGCTTCATGGGAAGCAAGCAATACGTTTTAAGATAAGGATTTTATCATTAATGTTGCCAAAGATTAGCAATGCTTTATGTTAATAGAATTGATAATTTTTCTTACGAGTAAGCAAGTTCTCCATGATAATATTTTCAAAGGATTACATGTTTGATGTCGATGGTTTTAAGAATTTTCTTTTAAGTAAGCAAGTTCTTTATGATGTTGTTTCAAAAGTATTTTATAAGAAAAAGAGAATTTTGCCCTTTTTCTCAAAGCAACAAATGTAAATAAGTTTTGAATTTCTCTTATGATGTTTAATGATAAATAATCATGTTATAAAAGAAAAAAGAAAAAGGAGATTTAATTTATGAAAAAGATTTGTTTTGCTAGGTCTTGATAATTAAATAATAAATGATGATTTGGACATAGTTCATATGTTTTGAAATGATATTCGAAAAGTTTTGATTTCCTTTAGATAAGGAAATCTATGTTGAAAATATCTTGAAAAATATTTATACGGATGTGTTGAAGGGGATTTAAGGATGACCAACTTCCTATTTTGATTTTCTTAAATAGTTTCGTTTCGGGTTGCTAAAGTAGCATACAAAAGACCATGCAAGGCTCCTTTATGTAAAAATGACAAAAATGATATGTGGACAAGAAATTGATTTAAGGTTGTTGAGAAGGGGTTAGCACAATTGCATAACTTTTGTGAGCAAAAGGCCCCAAAATGGAAACCAAGAAAATGCTAGGAAAAATATATGATTTATTCTTGAAAATCTAAAAGTTTTGAAATTCTTTTATTAAAAAGGGTTTTAAGATGTATTTTTTCTCAAACATTTCAAATATTTGTCAAAATATGTTACTCAAAATGTTTCTAAAAGAATTTAAGGAAGGTCATCCTAAAATTAGATTTCAGATGACAACTTGTTTCAAGTGGGTGAACTCGCTTTACAAGTTGACACGGACTGCGGTCTGTGATGTGTTTTTTAAAATAATTTTTTTAAAAAGACACATACTTCGGTCTGTGATGTTTTTAAGTTATGGATGCACACAGAGGTCTGTGATCCCGGTTTTAAAGGATACGGGCTGCGATCTGTAATACTTTAAACCAAATAGACTACGGTCCATGATAATAATGTATGGTGCACCAGTACAAGGAACAGGCCAGTTGTAGAGCACAATTAGGATGACAGGGGCCCACTCTACATATGGCCAAGTCGCTAAGGAATGGCAGGAGTGCCAGCAGCGCCCTCCCTAAGATGGGAGTAAGATAAAGGAACAGCCACCTGGCTAGCATGCTGTTAAGGATTCTCTTCTAAAAGGTAGCATGATAACTCGCTAAGTGTCACTACTGAATAGGGAAAAATGTGTTTGCATAAGTTTTGCTTTTCAAAAGCCCAAAGATTGGGATATAAAAGCATTTATATTAAAAGTTATCATAAATTAGATTTTTATGAGCCATCATGTATAAGTTACCCTAAAAGCAGAGTGTTTTACACAAAATGTGTAAATATTAAGAATAGAAAGAAAAAAAATTTATGCAAAAGTTTTCATGAAAAGGATTTATGACTTGTTTGCTATAAACAAGCCCCAAGATGGGATTATGAAAAAGAGTTTATGTTGGAAAATATTTTGGACATAAGAATGTCCATTTCCAAAAGGTTTATGTGGGAAAAATGGTTGGACATGAGAATGTCCATTTCCTAAAGGGATTTATGTTGGGACATGTGTGGACATAAAAATGTCCGTTTCTAAAAGAGTTTAAGAGATAAAAGTATTTGTGGACATATGAGTGTCCATCACCAAAAAGACTTACGTGAAATGTATTTTGGACATAAAAATGTCCATTACCAAAGTGTTTATGTGAAAAATATTTTAGGATGTATAAACGTTCGTTTCGAATAAGGTTTACGTGGAAAAATGTTTTAGGACGTATAAATGTCCGTTTCCAACAAGGTTTACGTGAAAATATATTTTAGGATGTATAAACGTCCGTTTCCAACAAGTTTTATGTGGAAAAATATTTTAGGACGCATGAACGTCCAGTGCCAAAATGATTTATGTGGAAAAATGTCTTTTCGTGGACATGAGAATGTCCATTCCAAATATGGTTTATGTCTGCGACTTTGGCAGCTCTCGTCCCCAATTTCAACGCTAGACAGAAAATGACGTTTGAAGTCGATACTGGAGTCGACTTGGTCTGCGACTTCACCCAAGTCGCATGCGAAGTCGACTTCATGTGCGACTTCAGCAGCTCGTGCTCTCAATTTCAACGCTGGACATAAAACGTCGTTTGAAGTCGATGTGGAGTCGAGTTGGGGATTGACTTGGCCTAAGTCGATGCCTGAGTCGACTTATAAATCGACTTGACCTGTCATGCTTCATTTTCTTCATTTTTATATCCTTTAATCATCTTACAAACATGTTAGTAACCAAAACTTACTCAAATTGATTTGTTAATCATCAAAACATAGACTTGGCTTATTTTCCCTAAAATTGGGGTTTCACATTACCTTTCTAATTTCATCTTATTTCGCCTTATAGGTGTCAAGTTATGAATTTTCTACGATTTCCAACATAATTCCATAATTTCTATTTTAATCTCCATCAATTAAATCATGGAAAATTAAAATAAATATTTGACGAGCTGCGTATATGTCTAATTAAAATGCTCATTTTAACGCAAGTATACGTGCCGATCAAGTAATAAAGAGTGAGTAGAGAATCGTTCCCACGAGGATTTTGTTAAATGGGTTAGCACCTTAAATCTCAATTGTCTAAGTGAATTGGTAAAGGAAATGAGATTTGGTTTCAAAGAATTGAATTACTAAACTAAGCGAATTAGTAAATGACCAGAGTGGAGTGGATATTGCTGAGATTGCTTTGAGATGATAAAGATAGGTGGGAATATGAATTCATTGAATCATGCATATGTTATTTGGTTCCAATTAAGTTAGTTGTGCAGAGATTACTAATCTAGGTTCATTCATGTTCATATATGTCTTCCAACACATACAAACATAACCAAGTTTTAGCTATGTGCTATGTTCCCATGCACATAAGTAAAACAAGATTGATAACCACATAACCTAATCAAGATTACACAGGGTCAATAGGTATATTCCTATCCTTATTAACATCCAACACAAACAAGAGCTAGAATACATGTGCCTTATATATGGATCTTATTCAAATTCCACTTTTCCAAACATGAATCTGAATATTTGATCAATCCACAAGGTTGCAAAGCTTGTAGACGCATTAAGCATGATATATAAGGGTAATCTCAAGTAACACAAGTCACAACACAACAGTATTATCAATTCAAGCATAAGAAAACCAAATATCATAAGCTATGAGTTCAAATCCTACATATCTCCCACCATAGGAAGGTTCAGCCCATAAACATGACTTCAATTTCCATTAAAATCAAGTTACAATCATCCTGAGCTAGGAGAATAACAAATAGGAAGAGATAGATGAGAAAAGGAGATGAAAATCAATAGATTTGCAGTGATAGCTTGGATCTCCACTTGCTCCTCTCTCCTTCCTTGAAGCTTTCATATTTCTCCCTTTCTCCACAGCAGCCACGACCCTCTCTTTGTCTCTCTTCTCATTTCTCTCTCTCCCCTGTGCACGACTCCCTAGGTTTCTATTTAAACTGGTTAACCTGCATAGCACACGTGCAGAAACCTGCGCGTACAGATGCGTAGTGGCGCCTAGGCTCCAACTCCCTGTGTGTTGTGTAACTTAAAAACCCTTCAGGATGCCCTGCATACTTGTGGCATGGTGCCTATGCGCCCCTATCTGGTGCCTGGGCGCCAACTCCTTGGAGTCCTTGTGGTCTGGAAGCTCTTTAGAATGCCTGTATACTATTGAAGTGGCACCTAGGCGTCCCACGCTGGCGCCTGGGCGCCAACTCACTGGGAGCTTCTTCTAGTGTGAGGTATTGGATCTTTTGTCTAAGGTATGTAGGTTGGCGTCTGGGCGCCAGCCTACCTGCTTCTTCACTTTGCTCCGTTCTGCCTTTGACTTGCCCACATGCCTGTGAATTTCTGTCCTTCCTGAAAAAAATGAATGAAACTAAATAAATGAACTAAAAATGCCTAATTTATACTAAAAATGCATAAAAATTGCATAATACTCCTAAAATGCAAAGCGAGTGAAAATTTAGTTAAATGGAAGCAAACTAAACCTAATCTCTTGGACTAACACACAAAAATAGTCAAATTTTTGTGAGTTATTACACCCCCAAACTTAAATGTTGCTAGTCCTCGAGCAACACATACAAACATAATGAATGCATAAATTAATTTGGAGTCTGTCTACTCAACCTGATTCCCATTAGACTTATAACAATCACATCTTTCTATTCAACAAGATCAAGAATAACCTTAACTTGAAATAATTCATAAGAACTCAACCTTTGAAACCCCAACCTAAGGAGGATTCAATGTGTGCATTGAACATGCACATGTGACTTATATATGATTAAATGGAGTTTTTGGATGTTTTAGTGATTTGCTAAATTATGACAATTAGGGCTAAGGATTAACAATGATGATTCGAGTGATCAGTATGAGCTGATATGGGACAATGGTATTATAATAACTTGTTGGTGATTAAAATGCACCAATATATCATGAATAATCATTTTCCATTATTCAAAATGAATTATGAGCATTTGAATGATAATTGTCAAGTTTAGCGGAAAAACACTAGAAAATTCATAACTCAACGCCTGTAAGGTGGATTCAAGTGAAATTTGAGATGGAAGTTGATGATGTTGGACTTGAAATTTTGGATTCATGAAATGATGTCTAAACGGAGTGAAAACAGGACCCAAAACGGGTAAACAACTTGCTGTTTTGAAGGGTGTTAATTTATGAATGTTAAATATGTGTTAGAACCCTAAATTTGGATTAAAAAAATGGGGTTAATTGCTGAAAATTCGAATTTATTAAATTGCTTAGGGTTATGTGTCAAAAGACACGTTAAACGGGTGAAAACTGGGTTCCAAAGTTGCTGTTTTGGAAACCTATGATCAGTGGATTTAAATTCTATAAAAATATCCTAATTAGAGTGGTAATTAAGGATAATTATCATGCTAAAATGTGGATTAAATTGTTGACTTGGAAAATTTTATGAAATGCCTCATATATGTGTAGTTAAATGGCTATATGTGAAAGTATAGATATGCATGAGTGGTAAATGACCTATGTAATTTGGTTTTGTGCAAAAATGTATGAAAATATGATAAATTTTGTGAAAATATTTCTGTTTAGAATAGCATGATGTTAATCTCAAAATTTGGGATTAATTAATGAGGCTTAAGGCAACAACGGGTGCTTAAAATGAGCAACGATGTGTTAATTTTGGAAAAGGAGTGAAAAATGGTATAAGAAAAGTAATGAGCTAATAAATAAAAATTATCGCATGATTATTATGTGATTGAATGATTACCCTACTTAGGGGACTAAATGTGATGTGTAATAGCCCATGTAGTGCACAAGTATCTGCTATACGGGAATAACGACTTGAGAAGTCGAAGGAATTATATATGTTAATGAAAATGGGTTGGAAAACTGAGTTGAATGCAAGCAAAGGAAATATATGAATGTTATATCATTCTTATATGTATAGGCAAAGACAAAGGGATAAGCAAAACGAAAAGCTAAGCAAGCGATGTAAGCAAGCAGCTTTTTAAATGATTTTGATTTTCATTACAAGGTTTTTAAGGATGGTCATTCCTTGTCTATATGAGTATTAAAATATTTATCTCTATTTAAATAAATGATTCCTTATGGTTTCGCAATTATGGTTAAAATGTGACGAAATATGAATTTATACCATATTTCATTGAAATGTTGTTTAAAGAGGGATGGTGCAAAGAATTCTCTACATGAGAATGACAATTTCCATGTGTAAGGAGGTATATAATGCCGGGGTAGCTAAAGGACAGGCATGGAATGGAAATCAAGTAGGCTAGTCGAGGTAGTAAGTGGGCAAGGAGTTCCCCTTGACGTTGCCAAGTCGGTAGGTCCGGCGCTAAGGATGGAAATGATCATGTCATGGAAAAATATTCCCCGTGCTAGCATACCCTCACATGAAGGATCACGTCATCAATGGAAACGATGAATTTGCACATCCAATGTTCATGAAATGTTTATGAAAAGTGTTTGAATGATTTATGAAAAGGTTTTTACTCCACAGGTAGTTTATCACTTAGTAAGTGTCTCTACTAAAGGGAGAAAAATGCTTTTAAATAAATATGCCTTCAAAATGAATTGCCTGCAAAATATAATTTTGCTTATTGAGTTTCGACTTACGTTTTTATTTTCCAAACCCATAGACAGGTGAAAGTAGAAACCTGGCAAAGGAGCAGGAGCTATCCATTGAAAAAATGAGAAAAACATTATGAGTTTCATGTTTATGAAAGACTTATGTTGAATGACTGTAAATTTACCTTGATATTTTATGTTGACATCTATAAAGATACATGCAGTGACATCTGATTTATGAGATGGTTTGAAATATGTTATGAAAATCATGTCTAGTTATGACATTATTGGATGAAAATGATTCATATATGCATGAAATGAACATATGAGGAATTAAACTCCTATGAAAAGATATTTAATTGGACAAATATTCGTTAAAACCTGCAGTGTGACAGGGCAATAATCCTGCTGACGTTTACCAGTCAAACGATCTTGAGGTAAGGTCGTGACGCTCGGGCTGGGGCACCACAGAAGATGGTATCAGAGCATGGACTGGTAAATAGGCATGGAAAAGTTTAAGTGTGATGATTAAATATGATATGCATGATTTTATGATGATTGCATAAGTGAGTATCATGATAGGATGGATGATATATGATGATGAATAATATCACATGATTATTATTGTGTGAATTGGCATGTTAAGATGCTAAGAGTTTGTTTTATGAATGGATATTTTGATAATGAGCATAATATGATTAGTTATGTTCATATAGCTATCTCTAAGGATTTTGAATGAATAAAATGTATGCATGTGATATGATAGCTATGTTTATGAGATTAGATCATATGTCTATGTGACAAGATGATAAGTATGTGATTGAGATGATAGCTATGAGATGAGATGAAATCTATGTGAATAGATGATAAGCTATATCTATGTGATATGATAGGTATGATATCACAGAAGTTGGTATCAGATGTTATGTTTGTAAGCAGGTAGGGAACATCACCACGAATTGTCCAAATAAGGTACAAATGTTGCAAAGGTAAGGAAGATCAGCTCAGTCAAGGTTAATAGAAGCAGCTAACCGACAGGTTACCTCTACGAACCTGGTACGTGTGAATGCTTTAACTCAAATGGAGTCACGGGAGCAAGAGGATGAAGTGGTTACAGGTATGGATTAAATTTTGGAAAGTTTGGCAATGGTCTTGTTTGATTTCGATGATAATCATTTAGTCATAAATTGCCAACATGTAACCACGCATGCACTACCTGTAGAGGAAACCAACAGGTGGAATTCTCTATATGTAGGTTACCTATGGTTAATTAAAAATGTTGATGCTCAATGGGACAAATATTTTGAAAATAAGAATATTTGGGAACTAAGAGAAGAAGTAGAAAGGAAATACCCAATTATTTAAAGAATAGACGGTTTCGGGACGAAACCTGTTATAAGGGGGGAGGATTGTGAAACCCCAACCTAAGGAGGATTCAATGTGTGCATTGAACATGCACATGTAACTTATATATGATTAAATGGAGATTTTGGATGTTTTTGTGATTTACTAAATTATGGCAATTAGGGCTAAGGATTAACAGTGATGATTCGAGTGATCAGTATGAGCTGATATGGGACAATGGTATTAGAATAATTTGTTGGTGATTAAAACGCACCAATATATCATGAATAATCATTTTCCATTATTCAAAACGAATTATGAGCATTTGAATGATAATTGTCAAGTTTAGTGGAAAAACACTAGAAAATTCATAACTCAACACCTGTAAGGCAGATTCAAGTGAAATTTGAGATGGAAGTTGATGATGTTGGACTCAAAATTATGGATTTATGAAACGATGTCTAAACGGAGTGAAAACAGGACCCAAAATGGGTAAACAACTTGCTGTTTTGAAGGGTGTTAACTTATGAATGTTAAATATGTGTTAGAATCATAAATTTGGATTAAGAAAAGTGGGGTTAATTGCTGAAAATTCGGATTTATTAAATTGCTTACGGTTATGTGTCAAAAGACACGTTAAACGGGTGAAAAATGGGTTCCAAAGTTGCTGTTTTGGAAACCTATGATTAGTGGATTTAAATTCTATAAAAATACCCTAATTACAGTGGTAATTAAGGATAATTATCATGCTGAAATGTGGATTAAATAGCTGACTTGGAAAATTTTATGAAATGCCTCATATATGTGTTGTTAAATGGCTATATGTGAAAGGATAGACATGCATGAGTGGTAAATGACCTATGTAATTTGGTTTTGTGCAAAAATGCATGAAAATATGATAAATTTTGTGAATATATTGCTCTTTAGAATTGCATGATATTAATCTCAAATTTTGAAATTAATTAATGAGGATTAAGGCAACAACGGGTGCTTAAAATGAGCAATGATGTGTGAATTTGGAAAAAGGAGTGAAAAATGGTATAAGGAAAGTAGTGAGCCATTAAATAATAATTATTGGATGATTATTATGTAATTGAATGATTACCCTACTTAAGGGGCTAAATGTGATGTGTAATAGCCCATGTAGTGCACTAGTATGTGCTATACGGGAATAACGATTTGAGAAGTCGAAGGAATTATGTATGTTAATGAAAATGGGTTGGAAAACTGAGTTGAATGTAAGAAAACGAAATATATGAATGTTATATCATTCTTATATGTATACGCAAAGGCAAAAGGATAAGCGAAATGGAAAGCTAAGCAAGCGAGGTAAGCAAGCGGCTTTCTAAATAATTTTGGTTTTCATTACAAGGTATTTAACGATGGTCTTTCCTTGTCTATATGAGTATTGAAATGTTTATCTCTATTTAAATAAATGATTGCTTATGGTTTCGCAATTATGCTTGAAATGTGATGAAACATGAATTTATACGATGGTTCATTGAAATTGTGTTTAAAGAGAGATGGTGCAAAGAATTCTCTACATGAGAATGACAAGTTCCATGTGTAAGGAGGTATATAATGCCGAGGTAGCTAAAGGACATGCATGGAATAGAAATCAAGTAGGCTAGTCGTGGTAGTAAGTGGACAAGGAGTCCCCCTTGACATCGCCAAGTCGGTAGGTCCGACGCTAAGGATGGAAAGGATCATGTCATGGAAAAATGTTCCCCGTGCTAACGTACCCTCACATGAAGGATAACGTTATCAATGGAAATGATGAATTTGCACATCCAATGTTCATGAAATGTTTATGAAAAGTGTTTGAATGATTTATGAAAAGGTTTTTGCTCCATAGGTAGTTGATCACTTGATAAGTGTCTCTACTAAAGCGAGAAAAATGCTTTTAAATAAATATGCCTTTAAAATGATTTGCCTGTAAAATATAAGTTTGCTTATTGAGTTTCGACTCACATTTTAATTTTCCAAACCCATAGACAGGTGAAAGAAGAAACTTGGCAAAGGAGCAGGAGCTATCCATTGAAAAAATGAGAAAAACATTATGAGTTTCATGTTTATGAAAAACTTATGTTGAATGACTGTAAATTTACCTTGATGTTTTATGTTGACATCTATAAAGATACATGCAGTGACATCTGATTTATGAGATGGTTTGAAATATGTTATGAAAATCATGTCTAGTTATGACATTATTGGATGGAAATGACTCAGATATGCATAAAATGAACATATGAGGAATTAAACTCCTATGAAAAGATATTTAATTGGATAAATATTTGATAAAACCCACCGTGTGATAGGGCAACAATCCTGATCACGTTTACCAGTCGAACGATCTTGAGGTAAGGTTGTGACGCTTGGGCTGGGGCGCCACACAACCATTTCTCACCATAGGACATGCGTTTTCATTTTCATTTTCTCAAATCCAGTTACATATGAATGACAGTATTTCTAGTTCAAAGTAATAATTCAATCATACTAATCTTCCTCTTGATCAAAAGAAACTGGTTAGAAAATCGATACAAAACAGGTGAACAAAAGTTTAAGCATAATTTTTTTGGTCAAAGAACATGATAATAATACACTAGATTCCATTTTTTCCAATTGCACATTCTCCCCCTCCCAAACTTATTACAAAACTCTCCTCACCATATTTTAGGATATGTGGAGATCTTTTCTTTTTATTTTTGCTCCCCTTACCATATTTCAGGGTATCTGGGGAGAGTTTTGATTTTTAAAGCATTATTACTGTGATTTTCCTTTGCTTTTTTATGCGAACTTTAACATTTGTTGATGCCAAGTCCTGGTTACTCAGCTTAGGTCAATCACCCCTTTTTATTGTTCCGATACTTGGTAGGGATACTGAACATGCAAGAAAATTTTGTGAAGTATTATCATTTCTGAGACTATTAATTCCCTTAAAGCACTTGGTTAACATTTGTTTAACTCAATTCTTAGCATTTCAGTTGAAAAGATTAGCATGGAATTGAATTATAACAATGTACTATGAGATTTAGTCCAATTGTTTCACATGTTACTTGCAACTTTACTTAACACGTAGTCCTTAGCCTGAATTTTCGATTTTTCATGAAATCGATTTCAAGTTAAAGCTTTTCTCGACCTTGCACATATTTCATCAAAATGGATTGAAACAAGATAATTTTCATAGGAAAAATGTGACATGATATGCAATCTAACACATGTATATAAGATATAAATCAAAACAAACCAAAAGGAATTATACACCCTCCCAAACTCAAGGGATGCATTGTCCTCAATGCATGCAACTACATGAAACCTACATGATCATAGACTCAGAAATAAATAGAAAAGGAATATAAAATGGAAAGGGCAGGTACTCCCCTTGGTGTCAGATGTCGAGGAGTCGTCGTTGTCATCGCACTCACTTTCTTCAGCAGGCTGATGTGAAGATTGACCAAAATAGGCTCGGAACTCGAAAGATGTCGATGGAAGTTGTGATACCCAGACCCAAGTAAGGCTTATATATATGTGTAATTGACATATAAATATGGATTATGAATGATTGAGTGGAATTATGAATAATTTTCTTTGCAATATTGATAATTTATTGCAATTAGGGCAAATGATTATAAGCCAATTTCGGTCAATGTGATTAAAGAGGCCTAATGAGGGTTAGGAAATGTGAATATATTGAGGATAATTACCTCATATATTATGCTTTAATTAATGGAGATTATGTTGATAACTATGGACTTAAGGTAGCAAATGCTAAAAAATTCATAATTCAACGCAGGTAAGGCAGATTAAGATGAAAATTGAAAAGTAAGCACATAATTTCATGCTTAATCTTATGGAAAAGTTAGATTATGAAAATTTTGATGGGATTAGGGTGAAAATCGATTATTACCCTCCAAAATTCAAGGATGACTTCAAATGATCATAACTTGAGCTAGAAAAGTCGGATTGAGACGAAATTTGAAATGAACGGTTAAAATTATGAGATTAATGATATGAAAGGATTTGATCAAGCTAATGATGGTGGGATCATGTTTGCACAAAAAATTAGTGTATACCTTTGAATTTTGTGCACCATAAAGTAAGCTTGTATTTATGTTAAAGTTAAAGTGATTAATTAAATAATTAATGGCATAAATGAGGTGTCAAAAGGAGATAATTACACATGGATTTTATGAATTAATTAAAATAAAAAAATTCATGATAAAATCAAGTGATTAATGGCATGATTTAATGGCTAATGTGCTAGCTCGAAGGAGCTTGAAGTAGGTGTCATGGAATGGATGACTATGAGCTCGTCCATAGGTGTAAGGGGTTAGAAAGAGAAATTTTCAAAGGAGGAAAACCCTTTAAACAGAAGCTATGCACAACCCCATATTCCAGTAGCATGAAGGCCAGAAAAATGGGAGAAAAAGAGAAGGAAAAAGGGCAAGAAAGAAGAGGAATTCAAGCTAGCAAAGTGGAATTGAAGTTGGATTTAATTCATGTAAGTATACCCTATAATTTGAGTTCATTAATCTTAAGCTTTTCACCTCAACTTATGAGTCAAGAATTTAATTCATATTGAACACTTAAAGTATGATTCATAATGCCCTTGATTAGGGTATTGATTAAGGATTGAATGAAAAGAATGAAATCAAGGGTTCAAGAGGATGAAAATGGAGATTAGGGTTGAAAATGGGTTGATTAACCTAGTTGAAATTTCCTTAAACCCCCATATGATATTTCTGTTTTGATTTTCTATCATAATTATATGATGATTCATGATTTAATGGATTATATATGTTGATTTGGGCTTAAGTTATAAATTTTAGAAAGAATGAGAATTAGGGTTTCATATATTACTTGATTTTCATGTTTTTATGTTAAAAATGAAATATGAATTAGCCCAAATTATTTATGGATGATTAAGGGGGTGAAATACTCTAAACTTAGAGTACTTTGTACGTTCAAAATGGGTTAGAAAGGATTGCCGTAAATCTGATTATTAGGGGCATACATATGGACGTCCAAAGTGATGCAAAAAGGGTACCCAAAATGTGTATGGAAATTACTGTTATGAAAGTAAACGAATTATGAATTTTAAATATGTTTTAATACCCTAAATTTGGCTTAAGAAAATCATGATTAATTTCTGAAATTTATGGATTAGACAACTGTTTTGATTTAAGTATCAAAAGAGGCGTTGAAAGGATGAAAAATGGGTCTCAAAGTTGCTATTTTGGAACCCTATGATGAATGGATTAAAATTCCAAAATTAGACCTTAAATTAAATGTTAATTACTGGGTTTAATCATGCTGGAATAAGAGACAAGTTTCTGTGTTGAAATATTTTCAGAAATACATGATCTATGTGTTGAGAAATGGCCTTGTATGGTGAGATAGGCATGAGAAAATGCTAAGTGGTTTATGAGAATGGTTAAAATGAAAAATGCATGAAAACATGATGAAAATGTGGATTAAAGTACTGTTTTAGTGAATAATGATAATCTTAAATTTTGAGATTATTATATGATGCCTAAGTTATTAATTAAGTGCTTAAAATGAGCACCAGCGTATGAAAAGTGAAAAATATATTAAAAATGATAAATGGAGGTGATGAACCTCAAAATAATGATTTAATGAATGATTATTATATGTATGCAAGATTACCCTACATAAGGGTATTAAAAATGAATGTATGGATAATGTGATGTATAGGCTATGTTAATATGTATGAACACCCATTTGTCTTAAGCTAGTGTAATGTAAATCCAAATGGATTTATGTAGGTTGGAAAACCTAAGGAATATAAGCATTTAAAGTTGATGTGAATGAATGAAATGCTATTTTCATTTATCTAGGCAAAGGCAAGGAAAAGAATGGAAGAAAGGGATTAAGGCGATCTCAGGTAAGCAAGCGAACTTTCCAAAATTACTGTTTTCTTTTTATGTGATGATATGAGATTGTACTGTTTATGATTATGTTTTGACGAATGGGCAAGCACAAGTTTTGAAAATGATGGCTTTAATGAAAAGCCATAAGTTTTGAAAATGACGGCTTTAATGAAAAGTCATAAGTTTTGGAAAAGGATGATTTTAATGAAAAGCCTCAAGGTTTGTTTCATGGGAAGCAAGCAACAGTTTTTTTTAAGATAATATTTTATCAAAAGTGTTGCCAAAGATTGGGAATACTTTATGCTAATGAATTTAGAAATTTTCTTATGAGTAAGCAAGTTCTCCATGATAATAATTGTAAAGGATTTTATGATTTATGCCGATGTTTTTAAGAATTTGCTTTCAAGCAAGCAAGTTCTTTATGATGTTGTTTCAAAAGTATTTTATAAGAAAAAGGGAATTTTGCCCTTTTTACAAGGCAACATTTGTAAATAATTTTTGAGTTATTTTTACAATAATCTGTGATAAACAATTATGTTTATGAAAGAAAAAGGGAAATGGGATTTGATTTTAGGAAAAAGATTGATTTTTTTTATGTCAGGATATTTAAATATAAAAAATGATTTGGACTTAGTCCATATGTTTTGAAATAATATTCGAAAAAGTTTTGATTTCCTTTAGATAAGGAAATCTATGTCGGAAATGTCTTGAAAAATATTTATACGGATATGTAAAAATGGGATTTAAGGATGACCAACCCAATAAGTTGATTTTATAAAATGGTTTGATTTCGGGTTGTTAATATAGCATGTAAAAGCTATGCAAGATCATCTTTATGTAAAAATGACAAAATTTATATGTAGACAAGAAATTGATTTTAAGGTGGTTGAGAAGGGGATAGCACAATTGCATAACTTTTGTGAGCAGAAAGGCCCCGAAATGGAAACCAAAAAAATGTTAGAAAACTATATGATTTATTCTTGAAAATTCAAAAGTTTTGAAGTTCTTTTATAAGGGTTTTAAGATGTATTGTTTCTCAAACATTTCAAATGTTTATCAAATTCTTCTAAAAGAATTTAAGGAAGGTCATCCGAAAATTAGATTTCAAATGAGAACTTGTTTAAAGTGGGTGCGCTCGCTTTACAAGTTGACACGGACTGCGGTCTGTGATGTTTTTTCAAAAATAATTTTTTAAAAAAAGATACAGACCTCGGTCTGTGATGTTTTTCAAGTATGGATGCAGACTACGGTCTGTGATCCCGGTTTAAAAGGACACGAGTTGCGGACTGTGATACTTTAAACCACACGGAATGCGGTCTGTGATATGGATGTATGGTGTACCAGTACAAGGAATAGGCCGGTTGTAGAGCACGATTGGAGATGGACTGAGGCCCACTCTACATATGGAAAAGTCGCTGAGGGATAGCAGGTGGCCAACGGCGCCCTCCCTAAGATGGGAGAAGGATGAAGAAACAGTCGCCTGGTTAGCGTGCTATTAAGGATTCTCTTTTAAAAGGTAGAGTGATCACTTACTAAGTGTCACTACTGAATGGGGAGAAATGCATTTGCTTATGTTTTGCTTTTGAAAAGCCCAAAGATTGGGACATAAAAGCATTTTTATGAAAAGTTATCCTACAGGAATTTTTATGAAATGATTACCCTAAAAATGGGGTGTTTTACACAAAAGTGTAAATAACAAGGATGAAAGGAAATGTTTTATGCAAATGCTTTTATGAAAACGGATTATGTATTTATATGCCTTGTTTATTTATAAACAGGCCCCAAGACGGGGATTATGAAAATGATTTATGACAAACTTGGTTTTGGACATAAGAATGTCCATTTCCAAAAGGATTAAATGAAAAGTGTTTTGGACATAAGAATGTCATTTGCCAAAGAATTTATGAGAAATGTGTTTTAGGACATATGAATGTCCATTGCCAAAGAAAGCTATGTCAATAATATTTTGGAACATCAAATGTCCCTTAGCTAAAGGAATTTATGATGAAAAATATTTTTGGACATAAAAATGTCCCATAGCTAAAGGAATTTATGGTGAAAAATGTTTTTGAACATAAAAATGTCCCTTGCCGAAAAAGGCTTATGTGAATGATGTTTTGGGACATGAGAATGTCCTTCTCTAAAAAGGATTTATGAGAAAAATATTTTGGACATAAAACGTCTGTTGGTCCCGAGTTGATGGAAAAACCCAAGAGGGGAGGGGTGAATTGGGTTCTTTAAAAAATTCTTTGGTAAATTAAAGTCTTAACCCCTTGAAAGATTAATCCCCTTTTGAAAGCAAATAGAGAGCAATTAAGATAAAGCAGTAAAAGGAAGCAGAAGACAAGATTTATAGTGGTTCGGGCAATCCTTCCCTACTCCACTCTTCCAAGCTCACACTCGGTTGTGACTTGGGTTCCACTATGTATTCCTCGAATACACTTAGAGTCTCCGCTCTCTTCTAGATTCCAGCTCTAGGGGGCATACACAACACACAACACAAGTAGGTGATGAGTTCCACTCCAATCACACACTACTTTGCATATACTTGATCTTAGCTACCCAAGCTAAATCAAGTTTAATACAACAAGACTTGAAATAAGAAAAACTACACTTTGCAGAGATGTGTAGGCAAGTTTAGCTCGAGGAAGAAATTGTAGAAGCAGCTTGGATGAGTATTGATGAAGCAGCTTGCAACTTGAGGCTCTTTCTTCCTTTGAATGTATATGGACCACTCAAATATGGAGAAAGGAAATAGAAACTCTTTCTTGCACTTGTTTTCTCTCTTTGGACTTTGTAATGTGTAAAGTAGTGTATATGAGAGTCTTGTGTCTTCTTTCAGGTTCATTTGAGTGTCCTTTTATAGAGTGAGGAAGATTTGAACGTTGTAGAGGTGGTTGGCGTGCAATAAATGATCTCCAACGTTCAAAAATTCGAACGTTATTTTCCAAGTCGAAGATGGAGTCGACTTGGCCTGCGACTTGGCTTCCAAGTCGCACCTGGAGTCGACCTCGTGTGCGACTCCAGTTCTTCAGATTCCCAAGTCTGAGTCTTGGGTCGGCTTGGCCTCAGACTTCAACTCAAGTCCATCCTGGAGTCGACTTGGGTTGCGACTTGGCTCGGCCTTTGCTAAAAATGCTTTGATCTTCTTTTGATTTGCTTCTATCTTGCTTGGCTTTCTTCCTTTAGTCCTTTTGATTCTTGAATGGCTCCTCATACTTGTAGATCTTGTGATTCTTGAAGAGCTTGTCCTTGATTCATCTTGGATTGGCTTGAATCTTGTGATTCTGAGGAGAGTTTGATTCTTGCATAATTGATTCATGCACCTTGCTTTGCATCTGACTCATTTGATCTTTAAGACTTGAATATTTGAAACATACTTGTATCTTTGCCTTGGACTTGATAGACTTGATTTGATCTTAAACATGAATCCTTGCTTTGAACTTGAAAAACCCAAGTTAATCTTGAGAATAGTCTTTGCACCTTACTTTGGATTTGAGAAAGTTCAAATAGATTCTTGGAATAAGCTTGGAATTACATTTTTGAAATTTGAACTTCTCAAGTCGAGGATGGAGTCGACCTTGTTTGCGGCTTCGCCCAAGTCGCACTTGGAGTCGACTTCGTCTGCGACTTGGGCATCTTTGTGCCCCAAAATCAGGTCTGGACAGTTTTTCTCGAATGAAGTCGATAGTGAGGTCGACTTCGTTTGCGACTTGGCTTCCCAAGTCGCAAGTGGAGTCGACTTAGCCTGCGACTTCACCTGCTATTCTTCCAGTTTTGATTTTGCCTTTGAAGTTCTGTTTCAAGTCGATAATGGAGTCGACTTTGGGATCGACTTCACCCTAAGTCGAAGTCCAAGTCGACTTGGGGATCGACTTGACTATTTCAGTTCCTTAAAACATTTGGCAAACTCATTAGTATACTTGATATACTCAAATTAGTCTTTGTTAATCATCAAAACTCATGCTTTGGTCAATTTTATTTTGTTTTAAACATTGTTTCCAACAACGTCCACTGGCAAAGGATGGTTTGTATGTAAATGTCATGGAACATTAGAAATGTTCACACAAGACTAAAGAAAATTAATTAAAGAAGGTAAAACATATATGTTTTTCCTTAACAAGCCTAAACGTGACTTGTAAATGATTTTAAGAAGGAATGTCTATGAAAATGTTCTAGGACATAGAACTGTCCTTATGAACAAAGAATTTTATGATAGTGTTCTAGGACATATAAATGTCCTCAGGTAAGAAGGTGTTCGAGATGTTTAAGAAAAAGGTTTTCAAGGAAGTCTTGCCCTAATGATCAAATGCTTGATTACTGAGTTGTCACTCACATTTTGATTTCCCAAACCTTACATAGGTACCGGAAAACTCAAGAAGTTGCGAACCTAAGCAACGAAGGAAGGTATGTGATGGTAGCCATGTTGGCTATAAGGAATGGGATAGCATGATTAAAGTTCTAAGGTATGTTGATGTGTATGTGAACTTAATTAAAATTTTAAGTTCTATATGAAGTAATGATTGAATGTTTATATGTATGGATGTAAAATCTCAGGACTAAGTCGAGAAGACTTTCGTTATAAAAAAGTATGAAGAGATGCTATGAATGAAATTATGAAATTTTATTACAAATGTATCGCCGCTTGTTCGATGAATGATGTGAAATGTAAAGATATGAATGATGATAGAAAGAAAAAAATTTGGACGAGATCCAACTAAGAACCCGCTATGTGATCAAGGCAATAATCTTGATTCACATTTACCAATCGATAAGATCTTGAGGTAAGGATGTGACGTCTCGGGTTGGGGCGCTACAGAAGTTGGTATCAGAGCATGAATTGGTAAATAGGTGTGGAAAGAAATGACTTGATATCAATAAGATGATATCTTAACAAGGATTGATAGATAGATGTAGAGGAAAAAATGAAAACAATGAAAGAGATAGATTGAGATTAGGAGACATATACGATATATATTGTCTTTTACTGTGTGTCATTATGAAGCAAAGATATGGCTATTTAAGGAAATATAGCTAGTTTCTATGTTTCATAGTGTAGATGGTATATGAAGGAAAAATTATATGAGGCCAGATGAGATGAAGAAGGAGGTAAGGAGAATCTAAGAAGAGACAAAGGATAGAAGGGAATAAGAATTGATGATGGGTTGAATAATTGAACCCTACATGCAAACCCCCCATACCTAAGGTTTACTATACCTCACTTAAGATAGCACAAGATTGTGCTATATGATATATATGTTTAAGGTGCAGCGCCATGACGGACATATGGAAGGCACCAAGGTGTCAACTTTCTAAGTGATTTTTGATTTAGAGTTTATGGTTATGATAAAATGACAGATTATGTAGGTATAATCTGTATGTGTAAGGAAAAGCAACCTCACACTATGAAAGGCGAAGATAGAAATGAGAAATGTAGGGAAAAAAAGGAGTTTCCTTTTAATAACTAAATAAATGTATGATGTTTGATGTTATGAAAATATAAGTACATTTGATTTTATTCAAATGTTAAGTGTATATGAAAGAAGAAAGGTCATTGGTCTTTCTAGATCATATAATTGACTATGTATAATAGGAATTATTTTATGATAAGAAATGATATTGACATGATTTTACATGTTGCTTTCTACAACATGCCTATCACCTTAGTTTTTGAACAAAGGAAAGACAGTTGCAGATATGAGCCAACAAGGAAGAAGAGAAGCTAGTAGTAAATCTAAATGACCAACGCAGTGAGGACAAGTGAGTCCAAGGGCTCGTCGACGACAGGTAAATATAAACCTTGAGTCAAGGGTTGAAGGTGGAGTCATTGTAGGTAACACCTCACAGTAGAAAGAGTGAAGGAAAGGATAACTACAGCTATATAAGGAGCTGTACAGTAGGCCACTCGAGATTAAGCTGCCTAGACAGTAGAAATAATACAAGGTCTTTGGGAAAAGCCCAACAGGACCAATTAGAAGAACGTGGAAGAGATGGACCGGTATAGGTAATAATTTTTAACCTATTACCTAAACTTTTTCAGGGCTGATAATAGTAAGGTAGAAACGAATGGAAAGGATATTAATGCCTTTCTAGCTCAGTATCCACCCAAGTTCTCAAGTGAATCAGATTCTATTCAAACTGAGCAATGGATGACTGAAATCAAGAACATTGTTCAAGGTTTGAACATGTAGTCTTATGTGATGTCCAAGCATTGATTGACAATGCTTATGAGTGATAGGAAAACTCTAATGGCTGTTATACCATAATCAAAGAAGGTAATCTGAAAGAATTTGATAAGCAATTTATTCCAATAGGACACTAGGATATAACACATGTTGGTAATGAACATATACAATCAGGGCAAGGACAACTTGCCACTAAAGATTAAGAAACCTGGTGAAGGGAAAGAAATGAGTAAGAAAGGTTAGCTCAACCAAAGCTAATATAACACTGTCTAGTTAGTATGTATGAAAGGAAAAGAATATTCCATATATGATATCACAAAGTTTGGTATTATGTATTATAGCAAGCGATAGTAGATAGATGAAGAAAAATCAAGGCAAGAATGATTGTCGGAATTCTCTTCAATTCCAACCACATTGCAAGATAGGTATGAGAGAAATTATCTCTCTATGATGTTCATAAGAAGTGAGATTAAAAAGAATGATAAAGACCCTTACTAGTTTATGGAAACTGGAAAGGGAGACCAAGGAAGAAAATATTTTAGACTAGTTTAATACCGGTACTCCTATTAGGTAGTCTACGCTGGTATAACCTAGTTGCAGGCATTATGAAGTGAGAAGGAATGGATAGATTAACAAAAGTGTCTTTTGCTAAGACATGAATGAAAATTTACGTGAGAGCAACTTTTGTTCTATGCTATAGAATGAATGTATTATGTTATATGAATATTATGTGAAAATGATTGCTATGGATTTTTACTCTGTATGAATGAATGGGTAGCCTAGATCTTACCCTATGATAAGATGAGAAATTCTATAATTTCTCTATGTATAAGAATACTAGTATGCCTACCATAAGAATAAGAGATGGATGACATAAAGAAAAGAACAATTACAATGAAAAATCCATATGGAAACAGGAATTAGTAGAGATAAGTAATAGGTGTATTGGACCAAGGCCTAAAATGCCACCAAGACAGAGTAGCACAGTGGAAGTGTAGTGAGACATTGAAGTATTGGAAAAGATGATAAGTTAGCAAATTTATGTGAGCCTTTCCCCAATATTTGAAATGTAATAGGTTTCGGGACGAAACGTGTTATAAGGGGGGATGATTGTGATACCCAGACCCAAGTAAGACTTATATATATATATATATGTAATTGGCATATAAATATGGATCAGGTATGATTGAGTAGAATTATGAATGATTTCCTTTGCAATATTGATGATTTATTGCAATTAAGGCAAATGATTATGAATAATGATTATAAGACAATATGGGTCAATGTGATTAAAGAGGCCTAATGAGGGTTAGGAAATGTTAATATATTGAGGATAATTACCTGATATATTATGGTTTAATTAATGGAGATTATGTTGATAATTATGGACTTAAGGTAGCAAATGCTAGAAAATTCATAACTCAACGCCGGTAAGGCAGATTAAGATGAAAATTGAAAGGTAAGCACATAATTTCATGCTTAATATTATGGAAAAGTTAGATTATGAAAATTTGGATGGGATTAGGGTGAAAATAGATTATCACCATCCAAAATTCAAGGATGACTTCAAATGATCATAACTTGAGCTAGAAAAGTCGGATTGAGACGAAATTTGAAATGAACGGTTAAAATTATGAGATTAATGCTATGAAAGGATTTGATCAAGATAATGATGGTGGAATCATAGTTGCATGAAAAATGAGTGTATACCTTTAACTTTTGTGCACCATAAAGTAAGCTTGTATTTATGTTAAAGTTAAAGTGATTAATTAAATAATTAATGGCATAAATGAGGTGTCCACCAATGAAATTGGATCTCCTCTTCAAATGCTCTCGAAACGGAAGTCCTTATCTTTCTCTCTTCGGCTGCTCCGTTTATGCTCTCTTCCTTCGCACGAACCCCTAGGTATAGGCTTTTTCCTCCATTAACTCCGTATGAAACACGTGCAGAAACACACATGTGCAGTGGTCGTGCCGTGGCGCCAACTCTTTGGAAGCTTGTCAACTGAAGGGCTCCTGACTAGTTTCTGTATGGTGGTGAATTGGCACCTAGGCGCCAACTCTCTGGAAGCTCGCCAACATAGGGAGTTCTGGAATGTCTTATGAGGTGGTAGGTTGGCACCTAGGTGCCGCTGGTCAACTCCGGGGCGCCAGCTTGCTCGTTTCTTCATTCTACACATTTCTTAGTCCCCCGTCACATTCACAAGCGGTTAGCTACCCGTCCTTCCTGCAAAACCAACTAAAACCGAATAAATGAACTTATAAATATCTATTTTATACTAAAAATGCATAAAAACTACATATTGTTCCTAAAATACAAAGTGAATGAAAACTAAGCTAAATGGGTGCAAACCAACTACATTCTCTTGGACTAGCATGCAAAACTAGTCCGAAACGAGTCATAATATGTGGCGCACCCAACCCGAGTGTCATATCTTGAGCCTTACCTCGGGATCGTTATTGACTGGTAAACGTGAACAGGATTGTTGCCCTGTCACACGGTGGGTTTTTAACGGATATTTATCTAATTAAATATATTTTCGTAGGAGTTTATTTCCACATAATTACCTTTCATGCATAACTAGGTCATTTCCAGCCATTCAACATATAACAAAGCATGATGTTCAAGAAACATTTCCACATTCTCTTAAATCAGATGTCACTGCATCTATTAACCATAGTTGTTAACATAAAACATCAACATAATTATATCCATTCAACATGAGTTTTTTTTAAATATTATGAGACTGCTAATGTTTTTCTCTTGCTTTAATGATATTTCCTTTGCTCTGTTGTCGAGTCTCTTCTTTTACCTATCTATGGGTTTGGAAAATGAAAATGTGAGTTGTATACTCAATAAGCAAACTTTATACAAATTTTCAAACAAAACATTTCAAAGGTAACCTTTTTCAAAAAGAAATCATTTCTCTCCATTTAGTAGAGACACTTATAAAGTGATCAACTACCTGCGGAGCAAAAACCTTTTATTTATAATCTTTATGGAAAGCAACATTATACCCCCTCGAGGATATAAAATGACAATGTGATGAATGCATTATGATCCCTTAGGATGGAAGCTAGCTAGGCGACCATCCGTCTTTATATTCTCCCATCCAAGGAGGCGCCGCTGGCCCTTGGCCTATTTCAGCGACTTGGCTACACAAAAGGGAGAAAATTGGTTCACTTATTCCTTTAAGGTGAACCTCATGCATTGTGCACATGAATTTATCCATGACATGCTAACATGATTTTTCTTGCATAATTTCACAAGGCAGTAATTTTCATAAAACAGTTATGTAAATCAATTAACAACACATAATGAGCTAAGGAATTACTATCCTTAAAATATTTAAAAAATAAAATTTCAAATAACATTTATTAAACCAATAAAAGTAATTAAAGCATTATTCACAATCATTTCAAAATAATTTAAGAAATAAAAATTCATTTAGAAAATTTTCTTACTTACCTTGTTCACGAGAGCTTTCCAGATCAACTTTTTCCTTTCCTTTGCCTATGAAAGAATAACATAGTATTCATATAAATTTCATTGACTTATATTCACTTTAGTTTTCCAACCCATTTTCATAAACATTCATAGCCCACTTAATTTCCAAGTTGGGTATACGCACATATTATACTTATGTACCCACCATTCATTTCGTCACACATTTAATTTCCATATATTAATCTCAAATTTTGAAATTATCTATCCATCAATGCATTTCACATTTTTCTATCATTCTTTTATGCATTTTTGCATTTTAATATTTCACATAGCTCATTTATCATTTTATCATGCTTACCACTTCTCACATGTACATTTCTCAATACATAATTCATGTATTTAAAATTTTTCAAATCAACAACTTGGCTTCAAATTTAGCATGATTATACAACTTAATTAACACTTATTTAGTGTATTTTCATGAATTTTTAATCCACTAATTTTATAGATTCAAAAACAGCAACTTGTAGGACCCGATTTCTACCCTTTAAACGTCTCTTTTACTACTCAAATCTAAACAGATTTTTAACCATTTAATTCCAGCTATTAATCCCACTTTTCTTAACCTAAATTCAATGCATTTTCACCTATTCAAATTCCATATATAGGTTGCTTGCAAAACAGCAACTTTTTATGCATGTAGGGTACCCATTTACACCATTTTGGACGTCCACTTTATACCCCTTATAAAAATCTGATTTTGGGCAGTCCATGCAAGGTCCATTTTCTTGTTGAAAGTGCCCTATATTTAGGGTATTTTACCCTAAAATTCATTCATAATTTATTTGAATCACTTCATGTATCATTTTTCAACGTTTAAACACAAAATTTGGGTCTTAAGAGTAACCCTAACTAGCCTTCTTTCTACACTTCATAAACCATGCTAAATTCCATATATATTCAACATCTAATAATGAATTATCATGTGATTATGTCAACTTAATAAAACAGCAATATTAAACAAAAGTTTCAGCAAGTTTAAGCTAGTGTAGGAACTCATACTTCACACTAATCACCCTCTTCTTTCATCTAACTCTTAGTTGCATCACTTGCTATTAAATTCCCATTAAATACCCTAATTAAAAGCATCATAAATATCCATTAAAGGATTCATTATGAATCATATTTACATCCCATAAATTGAGTTAGAAAAACTAGATTAAAATCAATCAAACACAAACATACACTTACTTGTATAGAGTAGCACTTAACTCCACCTCTCAAGCAAACCTCCTCAACTTAATTCCTCCTTTTCTTTCCCTTTTTCTTCTCTTATATTTGGGTTTGAAAGGGGCTGAGAGATGGGAACATATGCTGCTGGAAATGGGAGTTCAAAATGCTGAAAATTTTCTAAGTTCCCACCTATGTACATGGACGTCCCCCCTCTCATGTGTAATAGCTAGAAATTTCCAGCTAGTGGACCCCACTTGCCACCTCATCTATGATCATTCCAATGCAATTTTATCTCCATATCTGACATGGAAACTTGTGGACCATTTAAATTATAATTTTCTTAATTAAAAATTTGTTAATTATCCAATGCATTTAAACATCTCAAATCTGTCCACCAGATCATGTCCAAAGTAGCTGCTTTTTTTCATTTTTTTTCAATGAATTTTGCAGCTTTTTAATGAAAATTTATATACCCTAATACCTAGGCTAATTATTAATGCATTTATCATTTTTTTAAAATTAAAAAAAAATCACATTTTTGGCCACTTGAACGGTCACAATTTCTACTCCATTTTCTGATGCCTGTACATGTCCCCTTTTTCAGTAGCTTATCTTGAATTTTTTTACCATGGTGCAGCTTTATTTAATTATTCATTTAATTACCTAGTTATTTAGTTCATTTAGGGTCATTTTAGCATAATTTAAAAATTCAGAAAATATTCATAAAGCTGTTAAACCGTCCACATCATCCAGATGATATGCTGCTGTCCATTTTTTCCATCTTCTCTCAACGGTCCAGATCTGCCACTTTTAATCCGAATTTTTAATTTAATTTAATGCATATTTATCCTCATTAACTCATAGTTGACTTTGAGTATATATTTTATTAAAAAATATTTCACAAAATGCCATTTTATGGGCTGTTTGGACATCCCTAGCTACCACATCATCCATGCTCCTTTGAGCTGTTTAATTGAGCATTTAATTATGAGATAATTGCAGAAATTTTACCATTATTAGTAATTCAAAAAATACCCTACAAATTACCTCCTCTTGACACCTCAAATTTGTCTTTATTCATTTGATTATTTTACTCATTTTTAACATAAATGCTAATCACTTTTTGAGTTGAAAAGTCAAAACCCATAATCTAAATTTTGTGAAAGCTTATTCCCATGATTATTTGCATGATCAAATCATCACATTACCTTAATCTCATAATTTTAGCCGTCCATTTCAAATTTCATCTCAATCCGATCTTTCTAGCTCAAGTTATGATCATTTTAAGTTTTGAACGGTGATGATCGATTATCATCAAAATTTTCAAAATCTAATTTTCCCATGTGATTAAGCACAAAATTATGTGCTTCCCCCTAAATTTTCACCTTAATCCCACTTAAGGTCATCAAGTTATGAATTTTCCAATATTTTCTCAACTTGGCTCCATAATTAGCCTCCTAATCACCATTAGTTACATTATGAAATTTAATAAATTTTTCATAGCATAATAATATTTATCCAGCCTCATTGTATCATTTCAATCAACTTAATCCACATTTTCTTAAATAAATAAATTTAAACAACCTTCATAATTACTAACCTAATTGCAACAAATCATAAACACTGCAATTAATATATTTATGAATATATCATTCATACATAAATCACTCAAATACATATATATGATTCCTACTTAGTTTAGGGCTTCACATAATAATTAGTATTTTCATGAGTAATCACACCCCCAAACTTAAATGTTGCTAGTTGACGAGCTGCGTATATGCCAACTAAAATGTTCGCTATTTACGCAAGTATACGTGCCGTGTCAAGTAATAAAGAGTGAGTAAAGTATCGTTCCCATGAGGAATTGTTAACCGGAATTATTAATTAGTTTAATTTCTTTCGGTGGGTAGAAAATTCTGAGTTTATGAATTTAAACTAAAGCTAACAACTGCAATAAGAAATCAGAGTAGAGTTCACGGAACTACGGGATACTAGAAATGAGGTTACTAATTGGGGATGACAGATGGATAGCTCGGAATCCTTAAATCTAAACTATATCGCATTGGTTCTTTTTGATTGGATTGTGTATGAATTTACTAGCCCAAGTTCAATAATCTCTATATATGTCTTCCAACACTATATAAAGCTAATTACACCCTATTTAATTACTATGTTCCCATGCCGTTAAATAAAGTGAAATTGATAAGTGCATAACCTGTTTAGTGACTACACAGGGTTTAATTGTATATTCCTATCCGTTAAACAACTCCCCTTATAAAGAGAAAACCTATACCCTGCACATGGATCTAGCAGAGATTTTCCTCTTCCAAGGATAAATCAAGCAATTAAATCATCTTACAAGGTAGCTAATCTTGTAAAAAGCATTAAAACCACACATGCAAAGATAAATCGCACACAATCATAAAATAAATCAAATATTCATTCTTGAATTTCATAGAACCAAGACAATATAGTTTAGAGTTCAACTCATCCTAACTATCCATCTAATGGAGGTTTAGTTCAAAGACATGATCATAACATCCATTACAACCATATTGAAAGTATTTATGAAAGTAGAGAAAGAAAAATAGAAAGAATAAGAGAAAACTGGATTTCATGCGGCTTCCACCAACGGAGTTGAATCCTCTCTTCAATCTGTGCTTTGATCGCGTTTTTGTCTCTCTTCTGTGTAATTCCATTCCCTAGCTCTCTCTCCGGTCCTCCCCCGTGCACAAACCCCTAGGATCTATTTATAGATTGGCATTGCGCAGCACACACATTGAAATCTGCGCATACGGATGCGTATTGGTGCCTAGGCGCCAACTCTCTGTGTGCTGGGCAACTCGAAACTTTTCTGCAAACCCTAAGAGTTCCTGCCTTGGCGCCTAGGCACCAACTCCCTGGAGTTTCATGACTTGGAGCTTCTCTTGGACACACCTGTGTGATCATGCCTGGCACCTGGGTGCCCTTGGCTGGCGCCTAGGCACCAACTCCCTTGAAGCAATCTCTCCCATGTGACTTCACAACCCTTCTGGAATGGTCTACCTGTTGGTAAGGTGGAGCCTGGGCGCCATCCTACCGCTCCTAGACTTGGTTCTGCTTTGAATTCGACTCGCCTGCATGCCTTTATATAGCCCGTCCTTCCTATAAAAGATGAATAAACTAAGTAAATGAACTAAATATGTCTAATTAATGCTAAAAAATGCCTAAAAACTAAATAATGCTCCTAAAATGGAAAGCGAGTGAAAATTAAGCTAAATGGATGCAAACTAAGCCTAATATTTTGGACTAACACGCAAATATAGTCTGAAATGGGTCATGATAACTCGCAGTTTATGAGTTATCACACCCCCAAACTTAAATGTTGCTAGTCCTCGAGCAACACATGCAAATATAATGAATAAATGCATGAATGAATGAATAAATGAATGAATGCAGACTCTGCCAACTCTGTTTGCTTCCTGTTATGCTTTGATCAATCCACTTATCTATTCCAAAAGGTCAAAATTAATCTAAACTTGAAAAGTTAATCATTCATTATACAAAACAAGGCACGCATTTTCATCCTTAAACCAAGTTACATGTGGTTGCCAAAATTTGTTAGTTCATGGTCATAATTCAACATGTTAATCTTCCATTGGATTAGAAAATTGGTCAAAAGTTTAATGAAAACAGGAAAACCAAGGTTTAAGCTGAATTAACTGGTTCCAGAAAATAGTAATAAGTCACTGGATTCAATTTCTACCAATTGCACATTCTTTTGTCCCCCCCCCCAAACTTATTGCAAAAAATTCTCCTCACCATATTTCAGGATATCTGGAGATCTATTTTTTTTAGGCTCCCTTCACCATATTTCAGGATATCTAGAGATCTATTTTTTTAGGCTCCCTTCACCATATTTCAGGATATCTAGAGATCTATTTTTTTAGGCTCCCCTCACCATATTTCAGGGTATCTGGGGACAATTTTGATCTTAAAGTTTTATTACTTACGAGCTGCGTATATGTCAATTAAAATGCTCGCTATTTACGCAAGTATACGTGTCATGTCAAGTAATAAAGAGTGAGTAGAGTATCATTTGTTGGTCCCGAGTTGATGGCTAAACCCAAGAGGGGAGGGGTGAATTGGGTTCTTTAAAATTTCTTCGATAATCTCAAAGATCTTAGCCCCTTGAAAAAGTTAATCCCCTTTTTAAGCGAATGGAGAGCAAATAAGATAAATCAGTGAAAACAAGTAGAACACAAGATTTATAGTGGTTCGGGCAAACCTTCCCTACTCCACTCTTCCAAGCTCACACTCCGTTGTGACTTGGGTTCCACTATGTATTCCAAGAATACACTTAGAGTCACCGCTCTCTTCTAGATTCACAGCTCTAGGGGGCATACACAACTAGAGCCACTTGCTCTCTTCTAGATTCAAAGCTCTAGGGGGCATACACAACTAGAGCCACTTGCTCTCTTCTAGATTCAAAGCTCTAGGGGGCATATACAACTAGAGCCACTTGCTCTCTTCTAGATTCAAAGCTCTAGGGGGCATATACAACTAGAGCCACTTGCTCTCTTCTAGATTCAAAGCTCTAGGGGGCATATACAATCACTTGCACAAGTAGGTGATGAGTCTCACTCCAATCACACCCTACTTTGTATATACTTGATCTTAGCTACCCAAGCTAAATCAAGTTTTATATAACCAAATAAAGAAATGAATAAGAACTACACTTTACAGATTTGTGTAGGCAGTTTTGAGCTCGTGAAAGAAATCAAAAGTGGCTTGAATGATGATTGTTGAAGCAACTTGCAGTTTGAAGCTCTTTCTTCCTTTGAAACACTTAAGTATGGAGAAAAGGTATTTGAAAATCTTTCTTGCACTTCTTTTCTCTCTTTGATCTTTTGAGTAGTGTCTCTTATATCTTCTCACGTTCATTTGAATGTCCTTTTATAGATTGAGGAAAATATGAACGTTGTAGAAGTGGTTGGCGTGCAATAAATGAACTCCAACGTTCAAAAATTTGACCGTTATTCTCCAAGTCTAAGATGAAGTCGACTTGGCCTGCGACTTGGCTTCCAAGTCGCACATGGAGTCGACTTGGCCTGCGACTTGGGTTCTTCAGAAACTCAAGTCTGAGACTTGGGTCGACTTGGCTTTCAGACTTCAACTCAAGTCGATCCTGAAGTCGACTTGGGTTGCGACTTGGCTTGGTCTATTGCAGAAACGCCTTGATCTTCTTGAAATGTCTTGAATCTTGCAAACCATTTGAAAGCTTTGAGTTCTTGCACAATATATGTATGTTCCTTGCTTTGCTTTGGACTTACTTGATCTTCATGACTTGGATTTTACTCCATTTGGAAGCTAGCTTGAAGATTTGCTTTGAGCTTGATAGACTTGATTTGAATGTAGAACATGATTCTTAACTTTGAAGTTGACTCATTTGTTTTTCATCTTGATTCCTTGGACTTGAATGATAAATCCTCTTGAATATCTTTAAAACTGTATCTTTAAAAGTTTGAACATCTCAAGTCGTGGATGGAGTCGACCTGGCCTGCGACTTCACCCAAGTCGCACCTGGAGTCGACTTCGTTTGCGACTTCGTTATGTTCGTTTCCACTTTTCAGCTCTGGATACTCCAAGTCGATGCTGGAGTCGACTTCGTCTGCGACTTGAGTTCCCAAGTCGCAAGTGGAGTCGACTTGACCTGCGACTTCACCTGTTGCCTTTTGGGATTCATTCTCAAGTCGATATTTGAGTCGACTTTGGGATCGACTTCACCCAAGTCGAAGTCCAAGTCGACTTGGAGATCGACTTGACTTCTTTGCTTTCCTTAAACATTTGTCAAACATGTTAGTACTCCTTATATACTCAAATAAGTCCTTGTTAATCATCAAAACTCAGGCTTTGGTCAATTTAAATTATTTTGAACATTGTTTCCAACAATCTCCCCCTTTTTGATGATTGACAAAACTTCATTTGAGTTGGTACCTTTCAAGCATTAATCATGTTCATATGTCTTTTGAAAAACAGAGCATTTGTCTTATAGGTCAGAGCTTTTTGAATACGTTTCAAGTAAATCATGTTGAATACTTTATTAATTATTAAGAGTACTTCGTATTGTAATCATTGATCAAATATATCATTCATTCAAACTCTATATCAAACATATATCAATCATAAACCAGTTATCATATCATATCAAACATCATTATATATATATGAAGTTTCATTACAGAATACAATGAAGCATAAATGAAACTATCCTAGATACAAACTACCCAACCCAAAAACACTCAAAATAAAAACACTTAAATCTAATTATCTTCCTCCCCCTTTTTGTCAATCATTCAAAAAGTACCAAAGACTTGGTAAATTGAAATTGAGAGATAGGATATGGAATAGGTTTGATGGGACAATGATGGGCCGAGGAGTAAACAAGAGAAGCGTGATCGGGAGTTGCTTCTCTATGAACTGAACCCGACTCGTAGGGATCGAGTTCAGGCATGGGTCTCTTTTTATGATGGCCTGATGCAAGATGATAGCGGATATGTCGCATTTCCCGCTCGATTCTATCTTGTCGGGAATGCATATCTTCAAGTGCATTAAGAACACCGGTGACTAGACTTGTCATCCGGTTTTCTTGTTGTCCCATTTCAGCCCTCATGGCTATGATTTCATCTTTCAAATCCTTTAGGGTGACTTCCTCAGAAGAGGTTGGAGGCACTCGTTCTCTTGCAGCGGATCCTTGTGGGGAGTAGGAGCCGTGGGATTGAGGCGATGGTGGCTCTTCTGGAGCAGCCGGTGCCTCGGGAGGTTGCTCCCCCTCAGCTTGTGCTTGGTCCTCTTGATGCTCTTCTTCTGAGGCGTCATGCCTTAGTTCAAGCAAATTGATCTTCATTCTTTGTATGAGAGCTTTATTTATGGCATTTGTGGATTTGAGCACTTCGAAAGGCTCGCCTTCAATATCCACTTTGAAGAATTCCAAAATCTTTGTAATCCATGTGCCATAGGGAAGGACTCCACGTGGGTTGTCCTTTCTATTTGCCAAGGCTTCTAGAAATAATTTGGGAATGCTTACTTTGACCCTGTTGGCCACTTTCCATAGTATCCCAGCTTCCTGTGGATTCAATTGATTTCTTCCACCGCCCTTTGGGTAGATGCAGTGGGCAATGAGAAGCCTTAGTACCCGTAGCCTAGGTGACAAATCCATGTACCGAAGGAATTTGATTCCCGGATGGTACTTGTTGCTCCGGGTGAGCTGATTATACATTTGATCTATAGTAAGATCTTCTGGAATAGGCTCATCCTCATACGGGACTCCAAGTATGTGTCCTAAATGACTCATTACTTCAGTAGGTCCTGCAACTATCCCGATTCCAAGATCCATTTCGACTCCTTTGACGAATGTTCCAAAGTATTCTTCATCCCAAAGATAATAAAACATTCGAGTAAGATCTGGATAGACCCTTTCGTCTTCTTTTAGCAAGTTGGTCCATCCTTGAAAATCCAATAGATCTTCTATGTCGGATCCATATTCTTTCAAGAAATTGAAATCTATGATCTTGGGTATGAATACCTTCCGTTCGTAGAACTTTTTGTAGAAACGGCTATGTTGGAGCTCGATTTTGAAGTAGGTAGTGGGCATCTTCAAAACTTGGGCTTTCCCAGCTGCAGTGCCCCTTCTGCTTGTTCCGGATTGTGTACTCTGTGAGGTTTGTTGATTTTCCGACCTGGGTGCTTGATCAGATGATTGAGTGGAGGTTTGGAATCGAACCCGTTTACCCGTCGAAGTTGAGGGTTCTTCTCGAGCCCGTTTTGCAGGTGTCCTAGCTCTCCTAGGAACTTCTTCCTCAGTGTGAGATGTGGGAGGTCTAGGCGCAGGCTTTTTTGATGGTTTGGAGACGGCTTTCTTCGGGGCCATTGAGATAGGAATTGGAGTTTGAAATAGGAAAATGAAGACTAGAAAGATCTTGAGAGATTTTTGAGAATGGGAGGAGAAATGAGAGAGTAGTTGAGGGATGGAGGAAACGGATTGAGAGAGTTGGGAGAAGATATCAAGGAGAGAGGCAGTGAGAGAGTAGGAGTCGTCGGAGAGGGAGATGATTCCCGGAGAGAAAAAGGAAAATCGCCGGAGGAAAGAAAAACAGGGAGGCCGGAAGAAAATGAGGAAGAAAGAAAAGAAGAGAGAAGAAAAAGAAAAAGGCTCAGAAGTCGGACGGTCGCGCGCGTGGAGTCGACTTTGCCCTAGGTGAAGTCGACTTCGGTCCTTCTAGAGTCGACTTCGCCTGGAGACGGAGTCGACTTCGACCCTAGCGGAGTCGACTTCGCTTCTAAAGCGGAGTCGACCTGGCGTCCCTGGAGTCGACTTGACTCATCGACTTGACATTTTCCAATTTAATTTTCTTATGAATTTTTCCTAGTTAAGCTCTATCATCCCCATATCATTCCTAATCTTATAAAATGAATCTTTGGCTAGAGGTTTGGTAAAGATATCAGCAATTTGGTCTTCTGTTTTCACATATTCTAAGCACACATCATGATTTTCAACATGTTCTCTAATAAAATGGTGTCTTACATCAATATGTTTAGTTCTTGAATGCAGTACAGGATTTTTAGTTAAACATATTGCACTTGTATTATCACATCTAATTGGTATATCAACATATTCAATACCATAATCCTTTAATTGTTGTTTCATCCAAAGTAGTTGGGCACAACAACTGCCGGCGGCTATGTATTCGGCTTCAGCAGTAGATAGTGCAACACTTGTTTGTTTTCTTGAATGCCATGAAACTAGCATATGTCCAAGAAATTGACAAGTTCCACTGGTACTTTTTCTATCCACTTTATATCCGGCAAAGTCTGCATCCGAATAGCCGATTAGATCAAAGGTTGACCCCTTTGGATACCATAGTCCAAGATTTGTAGTTTTTATCAAATATTTAAAAATTCTTTTTACAGTAAGTAGATGTGATTCTTTGGGATATGCTTGAAATCTAGAGCACATACAAACACTAAATAAGATATCGGGTCTAGAAGCAGTTAAATAAAGCAAAGATCCTATCATGCTCCTATAAAGCTTTTGATCGATACTTTTACCGTTTTCATCCGTGTCGATTTTGATTGTTGAGCTCATTGGAGTGTTTGCTCCTTTGCTATTCTGCATTCCAAATTTCTTGAGCATCTCTTTGACATACTTGGACTGGTTCAGAAATATTCCTTCACTTTGTTGCTTGATTTGTAGTCCAAGGAAGAAATTTAATTCTCCCATCATGCTCATTTCGAATTCATTCTGCATAATCTTAGAAAATTCTTGGCATAGATTTTCGTCAGTAGCACCGAAGATTATGTCATCTACATAAATTTGTACAATTAAAATATTGCTATTTTTATATTTGATGAACAAAGTAGTGTCAACTTTCCCTCTTTGAAATTCATGATCAATCAAAAATTTGTTCAACCTTTCATACCAAGCTCTTGGAGCTTGTTTTAATCCATATAGTGCTTTGGTCAATTTATACACATATTTTGATTGATCCTTATCTTCAAAACCAGGGGGTTGTTCAACATATACTTCTTCATTCAAATAGCCATTCAAGAATGCACTCTTCACATCCATTTGGAACAATTTGAAATTCATATGTGAAGCGAATGCTAATAAGATACGTATGGCTTCTAATCTAGCCACGGGTGCATATGATTCTTCAAAATCAATTCCTTCTTCTTGGGAGTACCCTTTGGCTACTAATCGTGCCTTGTTTCTAATTACAAGACCGCTTTCATCTAATTTGTTCCTAAATACCCATTTTGTACCAATGACTATATGATTGTTTGGTCTAGGAACTAAATGCCATACATTGTTTCTTTCGAATTGATTTAGCTCTTCTTGCATTGAAATAACCCAATGTTCATCATTAAGAGCTTGTTCAATGGTATTTGGTTCATTTTTCGATACAAACGCATATTGGCCATAAACGTTTTGTTTTGATCTTCTAGTTTTTACTCCTTCATATATGTTTCCAATAACTTGTTCAATTGGATGGGCATTTTTGAACTTTAAATCAGTTGGAGGTTTGTAAGAGTCATTACCTTCACTTACCTCTTCCTCCTCTGGATTTTCTCGCTTGAGCTTGAGTTCCTTTGGTTGTTCTTTGCTTTTTGTCTCATCTGCATCACTTAGTTCATCCTCCTTTCTCGGACTTTGGTTAATTTCATCAAATACAACATGTATGGATTCTTCTACAACTTGATTTCGTTTGTTGAATACTCTTTATGTTTTGCTATTTGAAGAATAACCAAGGAATATAGCCTCATCGCTTTTGGTATCTAATTTACCCAAATTGGTTTTTCCATTATTTAAAACATAGCATGTACATCCAAAAGCATGAAAATATGAGATATTTGGTTTCCTTCCTTTCCATAGTTCATATGGGGTCTTTTTCAAGATTGCTCGAATGGTAACTCGGTTCAAAACATGACAAGCTGTACTCACAGCTTCACCCCAAAATTTCTTGGATAAATTGCTCTCATTTAGCATAGTTCTAGCCATCTCTTGTATAGTTCTATTTTTCCTTTCAACTACTCCATTTTGTTGTGGAGTTCTTGGTGCAGAAAATGTGTGGTGAATTCCTTTTTCATTGCAAAATTCCATGAATCGTTTGTTTTCGAATTCGCCACCATGATCGCTTCTTATGGTCACAATAGTACTTTGTTTTTCATTTTGCACCAAATTTACAAAAGTTGCAAACATAGAGAAGGCTTCATCTTTACTAGCTAAGAGAATTATCCATGTGAATCTTGAAAAATCATCAACTATGACAAATACATATTTCTTTCCACCAATGGTTAGAATGTCGGATGGCCCGTATAGATCCATATGTAGCAATTCAAGTGGCTTAGTGGTGGAAATTTCCTTTTTGGTAGAGAAAGGCATTTTGGGTTGTTTTGATAATTGACATGCCTTGCAAATCTTGTCTTTGTCATATTTCAATCTTGGTAATCCTTCTACCAAACTCTTTTTCCATAGGGTTTTTATGTTTCCCATGTTTATATGTCCAAGCCTTTTATGCCAAACCCATGGATCATTATCAATGGCCATTAGACATTGACCATTCAATTCATCAAGTGAAACCAAATATACATTTCCATGTCTTTTACCACTAAACATGATATGCTCTCCATCAAATACATTACATATAGATGATTCAAACACAACTTTGTATCCTTTATCACATAATTGGCTAATGCTCATTAAATTGTGTTTGAGTCCTTCAACAAACAAAACATCTTCCATGCATGCATTTGAAATACTATGTATATTTCCTTTACCTTTAATTTTACCTTTTTCATTATTGCCAAAGGCAACCATTCCATCATTACACGGCTTAAGTTTATGAAACAAACTTCTTTCACCGGTCATATGCCTTGAACATCCGCTATCCATGAACCATTCATTGTTTGCCTTTGCCTTAAAACATGTCTGAAAAATAAGGAAATAAATCTTATCTTTTTGGTACCCATTTTATGGGTCCATTTGGGTTAGTAATAGAATCTAATCTAAGTTGATCTAACTTTGAAAGCCCAAATCTTGTGTTTCTTGGAACCCAAACTAATTTGGCACCATGGTCATATAGTTTCTTAAAATTACATTTGTAAGTTTTATGACCCATCTTATTGCAGAAATTACAAGCCAAAGGTAATCTTGGAGTAGGTCTCCAAGCATACAAAGGTTCAATCATTGGTCTTCTAGTCCACTTAAAATTTTTCTTTTGTGGCTTGTATATAGATGCAGTTTTAGTTTGATATTTCTCAAGTAATTTCACATTTGATTTGCTACTTTCTCCTTGCTCAAATGTATGATACCCAAGACCTCTTTTATGTGTTTGGGAGGTCATATTCAAAAACATTTTGACGCTTTCTCCTGGATTAGAGAACTTGGCTAATGATTCATTTAATGATTTGTTCTCCTTTTTTAGCAAATCATTTTCTTCTGCAAGTTTACCATTTATAATTATTACTGCATCACATTGTTTTTTCTTAATTGTAAACTTGCTTCCTAATTTCTTCATTTCTTCATATAAAGAATCATATGCCATTTGTAGCTCATCTAATTCAGCACATTTGAGGCATTCATGAGAGGAAGAATAACTTGAATTAGGAAGGGAGAATTTGAAACTTACCTCTTCATTGCTTGTGCATTTTGTTGAGGTATTTTGTTCTCCTTGCTCGATTTGTGCCATACAGCAAATTCTCGCACATTCTTCCGCTTCGATTTCGTCGGTTGAGGAGCTACTCGTTGTAGATTCCTCGTCATTCACGTACATGCCTCTTCCTTTATATTTCTGAAATCTTCTATTGTCCCCTCGATCCTTTCTTTGTTCTTTTGCCTTGATTTCTTCGGGAGTTGGACATTGGGCTTGCATATGCCCCGAACCACCGCATCGGTAGCACTTGGTTGATTCTTTCTTCTTCTCTTGGGGAGTTCTTTCTTTGAAGCTTCTGAAATTTTTGCCTTTCCTCACAAATTTTCTGAATCGTTTTGTGAGTAGAGCAATCTCGTCGTCATTTTGAGAAGAAGATGTGTCATCGGTGTCTTGTGCGGCTTTTAAGGCAATTACTCTTTTGCCCCTGTGTTGATCTTCATTCCTTTTCTTAATTAGCTCATGTGACATAAGTGAGCTAATTAAGTTTTCAAGCTTCAGCGTGTTGAGGTCTTTGGCTTCTTCAATTGCAGTGATCTTTGGAGTCCATGATTCGGGTAGAGCTCTTAAAATCTTCATGACCTGCTCAGATTCAGATATTGCTTTTCCAAGACCTTTTAAAGCATTAGTAATCTTAGAGAATCTAGCAAACATTTCAGAAATATTTTCTGTTTCTAACATTCTAAAGTTCTCTAGTTCTCCAATCAAAATATTCCTTCTCGTCCCTTGGACTTGAGAAGTTCCTTCATAGATAGAGGTTAGCGTATCCCATATTTCTTTGGCGGTCAAGCAAGAGGATACTCTATCATATTCAGAAGCATTAAGAGCACAAAATAAAGAGTTCATAGCTTTGGCGTTGCTCTTAACAGTTCTTACTTCCTCATCGGTCCATTTGGAAGCTCTTTCATCGGTAGGCAAGGTTACTCCATCTTGGATAGCAATCCAAGAGTCCATGTCGGTAGCCATGATGAGTTGCTTCATACGAAGCTTCCAATATCCAAAATTGTTCTCATCAAACAACGGTGGCCTTGTAAAGGATTGGCCTTCAGCAAATGCGGGAACGGAAGTAGATTGGGATGCCATTTCAATAAGATCTCTTTGATAAACTCAAAGACCTGCTCTGATACCACTTGTTGGTCCCGAGTTGATGGCTAAACCCAAGAGGGGAGGGGTGAATTGGGTTCTTTAAAATTTCTTCGATAATCTCAAAGATCTTAGCCCCTTGAAAAAGTTAATCCCCTTTTTAAGCGAATGGAGAGCAAATAAGATAAATCAGTGAAAACAAGTAGAACACAAGATTTATAGTGGTTCGGGCAAACCTTCCCTACTCCACTCTTCCAAGCTCACACTCCGTTGTGACTTGGGTTCCACTATGTATTCCAAGAATACACTTAGAGTCACCGCTCTCTTCTAGATTCACAGCTCTAGGGGGCATACACAACTAGAGCCACTTGCTCTCTTCTAGATTCAAAGCTCTAGGGGGCATACACAACTAGAGCCACTTGCTCTCTTCTAGATTCAAAGCTCTAGGGGGCATATACAACTAGAGCCACTTGCTCTCTTCTAGATTCAAAGCTCTAGGGGGCATATACAACTAGAGCCACTTGCTCTCTTCTAGATTCAAAGCTCTAGGGGGCATATACAATCACTTGCACAAGTAGGTGATGAGTCTCACTCCAATCACACCCTACTTTGCATATACTTGATCTTAGCTACCCAAGCTAAATCAAGTTTTATATAACCAAATAAAGAAATGAATAAGAACTACACTTTACAGATTTGTGTAGGCAGTTTTGAGCTCGTGAAAGAAATCAAAAGTGGCTTGAATGATGATTGTTGAAGCAACTTGCAGTTTGAAGCTCTTTCTTCCTTTGAAACACTCAAGTATGGAGAAAAGGTATTTGAAAATCTTTCTTGCACTTCTTTTCTCTCTTTGATCTTTTGAGTAGTGTCTCTTATATCTTCTCACGTTCATTTGAATGTCCTTTTATAGATTGAGGAAAATATGAACGTTGTAGAAGTGGTTGGCGTGCAATAAATGAACTCCAACGTTCAAAAATTTGACCGTTATTCTCCAAGTCTAAGATGAAGTCGACTTGGCCTGCGACTTGGCTTCCAAGTCGCACATGGAGTCGACTTGGCCTGCGACTTGGGTTCTTCAGAAACTCAAGTCTGAGACTTGGGTCGACTTGGCTTTCAGACTTCAACTCAAGTCGATCCTGAAGTCGACTTGGGTTGCGACTTGGCTTGGTCTATTGCAGAAACGCCTTGATCTTCTTGAAATGTCTTGAATCTTGCAAACCATTTGAAAGCTTTGAGTTCTTGCACAATATATGTATGTTCCTTGCTTTGCTTTGGACTTACTTGATCTTCATGACTTGGATTTTACTCCATTTGGAAGCTAGCTTGAAGATTTGCTTTGAGCTTGATAGACTTGATTTGAATGTAGAACATGATTCTTAACTTTGAAGTTGACTCATTTGTTTTTCATCTTGATTCCTTGGACTTGAATGATAAATCCTCTTGAATATCTTTAAAACTGTATCTTTAAAAGTTTGAACATCTCAAGTCGTGGATGGAGTCGACCTGGCCTGCGACTTCACCCAAGTCGCACCTGGAGTCGACTTCGTTTGCGACTTCGTTATGTTCGTTTCCACTTTTCAGCTCTGGATACTCCAAGTCGATGCTGCAGTCGACTTCGTCTGCGACTTGACTTCCCAAGTCGCAAGTGGAGTCGACTTGACCTGCGACTTCACCTGTTGCCTTTTGGGATTCATTCTCAAGTCGATATTTGAGTCGACTTTGGGATCGACTTCACCCAAGTCGAAGTCCAAGTCGACTTGGAGATCGACTTGACTTCTTTGCTTTCCTTAAACATTTGTCAAACATGTTAGTACTCCTTATATACTCAAATAAGTCCTTGTTAATCATCAAAACTCAGGCTTTGGTCAATTTAAATTATTTTGAACATTGTTTCCAACATCATTCCCACGAGGATTTATACACCGGAATTATTATTTAGCTTAACTGCTTTCGATGGTTGTGAAATTCTGAGTTTGTGTTCCTATTAAACTAATAATTGCAAGGGGAAATTAGAGTAGAGATATGAGACTACTGGATACTAAAACGGGTTTACTGATTAGGGATGACAGATGGATAGATCGGAATCCTTGAATCTAAACTATATTGCTCTGGTTCTTGTTAAGCGGATTGCATATGAATTTACTAGCCCAAGTTCATGTATCTTCATATATGTCTTCGAATAATATATAAAGCTAATTACACCCTATTTAAGTGCTATGTTCCCATGCTATTAAATAAAGTGAAATTGATAAGTTCATAACCTGTATAATGACTACACAGGGTTTAACATTATATTCCTATCCGTTAAACAACTCTCCTTACACAAAGGTCGAAACTTGTGCCCTGCACATGGATCTGGCAAAGATCTCCCTTTTCCAAGGGTAAATCAAGCAATTAAATTATCTTACAAGGTAGCTAATGTTGTAAAAGCATTATACTCACACATGCAAAGGTAAATCATACACAACCATGTATATAAGCTTAAATATTCATTCCTGAATATTCTAAGAACTAAGAAACAATACAGTTTAGAATTCAATTCATCCTAACTATCCATCTAATGGAGGTTTAGTTCAAAGACATCATCTTAACAACCACTACATCCATATTAAAAGTATCCATAAGGTAGAGAAAGAAAATTGGAAAGAATAAGAAAAACTATTTTTCGGCGATTTCCACCAACGAGACTTGAATTCCTTCTTCAATCCAAGCTTTAATCTTGATTCCCTCTTTCTCTTGCATTGTAGTTTGTACTCCGACTCTCTTATCTCTCCTCTCGCGCGTGAACCCCTAAGAACTATATATAGAGTCCTCTGTGCGCAGCTTACGCACTGGAATAATCGCATACGGATGCGATTGGCGCCTAGGCGGCAACTCTCTGTGTGCTGAGCAGTTTAGACACATTCTGGAACCCTAAGAATTTTTGCACTAGCGCGAAGGCGCCAACTCCCTGGACTGCATCACCTGATTTATGGCTTCTGACTTGGATTTCATGTAGAGAAGTGGCGCCTGGGCGCCAACTCTCTGGACTGCTCCTTCATGTCAGCTGTGTGTGTTGCAAATGGTCAAGGCGTGTAAGGTGGCGCCTAGGCACCAACTCTCTGGTTCTGGATGCCTCAGCTGGCATTCAACTCGTCCACTCTGCCAACGTACGTCCCGTCCTTCCTACAAAAGATGAAAAAACTAAACAAATAAACTAAAAATGCCTAAATAATGCTAAAATTGCCTAAAAACTAATTAATACTCCTAAAATGCAAAGCGGATGAAAATTAAGCTAAAAGAGTAAACTAAGCCTAATCTCTTGAACTAACACACAAATTAAGTATGAGATGGGCCATGATAATTCGTAAAAATACGAGTTATCATACTCCCAGACTTAAATGTTGCTAGTCCTTGAGCAACACATGCAAACAGAATGAATGTATGAATGAATGAATGTATGCAGAAAAATCAAAAATCAACTCCTTTTGCTTCCGGCTATGCATTGATCAATCCACTTAGCCATTTCACAAGGTCGTGATTAATTCATCCTGAAAAATCCTTCATTATACAAACAAACAAGGCATAAATTTTCCTTTCCAAACCAGGTTACATGTGGATGCTAAAATTTCGTAGTGCAAAGTCATATTTCAACACGTCAATCTTTCATTCGATCAGAAAACTGGTTAGGAAATCAATGAACTCAAGCAAACCAATGATTAAACCGCATACACTGGTTACAGCAAATGGTATCAAGTCACTGAACTCAATCTCTAACAACTGCATATTCTTTTTCCTCCCAAACTTATTCCAAAAATTCTCCTCACCATATTTCAGGATATCTGGAGATTTGTTTTTTTTTTTGGGGCTCCCCTCACCATATTTCAGGGTATCTAGGGAGAATTTTTATTCTTTTAAAGCATTGTTACTGTGATTTTCCTTTGCTTTTTTACTCGAACCTTGCTATTTGTCGATGCCAAGTCCCAATTACTCAGCTTAGGTCAACCACCCCCTTTTTATCTTTTTCTAATGCTTTATTAGGGGTACTGAACATGTTTGACTAATTCTTGTGAAATAATACCATTTCTGAACTCGTGAAAGTACTTGGTCAGCCTTTATTTAGTTCCGTTTTCATCATCTCGGTCTGAAAGATATGCCTGTTATTGAATTAGAACAATGTATTCTGAAATTCCTTTTTAATTCTTTCACATGTTAATTTCAACCTGCTTTATACTTGGTTTCAATCTGAATTGCCCATTCTTTTATGAATTCAATTTCAAATTAGAATTAATCACAGCCTTGCATATTTTCACAATCAGATGAATTGAAACAAAGACAACTTTCATTAGCTAGAATTGAAATGCATGCAACATAAACTAAGGCATGAAAATTAGAAGGCAAAACTAACCTATGGTTGAGAATTATACACCCCCCCCAAACTTGAGAGATGCATTGTCCTCAATGCATGATCCTAATATGAACTAAAAATGAAAATACAATGAAAAGTAAAAAGAAAAGAAAGGAAAAACAAAAAGAAAAACAAAAAGAAAGGACTGGGACTCCCTCAAGAATCGGACTCTGACTCGTCCTCGTCGTCGGGCTGGGGCTGTGATGATTTCCCAAAGCAAGCTCTGACCTCTGGTGGTGTCGGCGAAAAAGGTGGGAGGGTGGAGATGTCAATCTGGCGGTCCTCCGCTATTCGCCATAGGTAGGCCTCCATCGCCTGGTCATGCTACCGTTGGTACCTGGCTTGGGCTGCCACCAGATTCTCCAAGTTTGTTAGCCGCTCAGCTGTGGATAACGGCTGCGAGGATGGACCCACTGTAGGTGGAGCCGGCTGGGACGCGTGGTGGCGGTGCGGATCCGTGGCTGGGTACGGTAGGAGAGGTCATCTATGATGGCCTGACAGTTCAGGACCTCCTCCGTCTGCTCCCATCTGACGCCAGCCCGCTTACAGAGCCCGGTGATGAGCGATGGGAAGTAGTAGCTGCCTCGGGGTGCGGTCGCGCAGGCACAAATCTGTTGGTAGATAAGGTGGCCCACATAGATCGTCATGCCACTGTAGATGGCATGGAGTAGCAGCGCTCTGTCCATCATCATCTCACTGACTGGGTCGACGGCATCATCTGGGTTAAAATAAAATGGAAAAAATCCGCCCGTCGTACATCATCTCGCTGCACTTGAATGATGTGAGTTGGCCTCCCGTTGACTTCCATGTCGGAGGTCATTGGCAGATATGCTCTGTAATAGAGTTGACCTCTCGACCTTCTCCCTCAAAAAATTCCTCATACTAGTCTGGATAGTCAAAAGAGCCCAATCCGTAATAGGAGTTGATCGCTTCAGCGTGAAACGGGACGATCTTGCCCCGGACCTTCACCCTGCCCTGCTCATGTTCTACGGCATTGGCGTAGAACTCTTTCACCACTGGCACTATTGCAGATTCAGGCAGTGCAAGGAATTTCTGCCACCCTCGAGAGTTTAGTGCGTTGATGAAGTTGTCGGAGAAAGAGATAATCTTTATTCCCCTTTCAGGAATTAGGTGTCGCTTCTGAAGCGAGTCTGTGTACCGCTTGAATGCCTAAGCAGACACAAACCGGTTGGCATCGAATTCGATGGGTTCCTGAACTTTCTTTCTCTTAGCCGATGATGAAGAAGCCATGTTGTTTCAAAACAATCTTAACCGGCCCTTGTAAATCAAATTCCAACACAACCAAGCAGTCCGAAAATCCAATACACAACAAATCGATTTCCAAATGCCGAACAATCCACCCAAATCACCAATCTACTCCAGTACCAACCAATGCAAAGCAATCCTCCCAACATAATTTCCAATCCGCGAACCAATCCACAAATTCAATCCAAAGTTCTAGCCGAACAAGCACCGATCAATCTTAAATCAAAGAAAATATCTCAAAGTTGGAGGAGGTTTTACCCACAGCAGCTTTCAGCTTGCAATTTGGAGCTTGTTTGCTTCTGCACTGGCGCCGGGGTGTGAGGGTAGCGGCGCCTAGGCGCCGATCTGCTGTTAGTCGTTTTTGGCACCGAGGTGAAGAAAGGATGATGATGGGGCTCAAAATGGAGCCCAAATCAAAGGGAAAGTGATGGAAACTTCAATGTGGATGTTAGGCCTAGGATTTGGTGAAGAAAAACCGAATTTTAGGATGAATTTGAGTGAATCCAAACAAAGGGGAAAATAAGGGAATGAAATGGATGGAGTGGGAAGATGATTCTTTGATGGAATGCAGCTTGATTCGAGTTGAAATGGCTTGAAATCACTTTGACAAGAATCAGAAATGAGAGTGGAGAAAGAAACGGTGTCGGGGTGTGAGGGTTATGGTTTAAACCCTAACCCGAAGCTTTATAGGTCGTCCGGGTCATGCTGTCCATGACCTGGCGCCTAGGCGCCCGTGTTCTTCGCGGAGTGTTCATTACGGCGCCGGGGCGCCCCCAATCAGCGCCTAGGTGCCAATGCTTTTCGTCAATTTTTTGAAATTTTTCTCCAGGATGCTTCCAAGAATGATCCTTATGAAATTATGCTCCAAATTATTTTCCTAAAAATAAAAACCAAAAACAAGAAAAAACAGAAACGAAAATCAGAATTAGCTAAGCAATGGGTTGCCTCCCTTTCAGCGCTAAGTTTAACGTCCTCAGCCAGACGTTCCATAATGATTAGCCAATTCCCGCTCTATCGAACTTCCTTCCATGCAGCTCGTGCACTAGAAGTTCAGATCTCTTCCCAGCCTCTTCAAATGGATCAGTTCGCCTCCTTTCCTAAATTTCATAGAGATTGTAGAAGAATTGCTCTTCAGGGTTTTGAATTAAGGATGGCTTCAAGATGCTGATTTCCATGGCTATGCATTAATCAATCAAGTCATGTTGCACTTGAATTTTAGGAGGACCAATTAGAGGAGTTTTGATATGATAATTTTTAATTTTCTCCACGATATCAGCCTCTATTTCTTCATCAATTTATTCTTCCACTTCCTTGCTTTCCATTGGCTCGGCTAATTGTTCAAGAATGAATTGAGGGGCAAATTGTTCTACAGCACTAATGGATATATCTTCTTTGATGCTTGGAGTGACTTTGCAACCCTCATCCAACACAATTTCCTTTGAATCCTCCATAATTTCAGTTGAACAAGACTCTTGATGCTTATTTTGAATTGCAGTAGCCAACTGTTCCACCTGCTTTTGCATGTTCATGTTAAACTACATTTGGCTCTTCATAACTTGCATAAACATGTCCTCCAAAGATGACTTGCTTTTAGGTAGTGATGGCTCCTCTTCTTGATATGCTTGAAATTCCGTTGGCATCATATTTTCTAATTGCGGATCTCCATAGTAGACCTTTGCATCATTAGAGTGATCAAGATAGCCCACAGATGCTGAGTAATACACGCATTGAACTGATAAATGTCCCTCAGCACCACATAAATCGCAATAAATTGAATAAGAAATATTCATATCCTGCATTTGATTATCAAAACCTGCAAACTGAGCTGGAGGTGCCCATGTATTGTCATACTCATGGAAGCCCATTGTACTTGGTGTTAAAAATTCTGCCCTTGGCCAATAGTAAGCATATGAAGCCGTTGAAAATTGCAATAGACGGACCCCTGGAATAAAATTTTTTCAAAAGAAAAGAATTGAAAAGAAGAAAAGAAGAAAATGTAAAATGAAATATAATTACAGAATTGTACAAGAAAGCAATGAAACTAATCAATAATTAGTTAAACAAGTCCCCGGCAACGGTGCCAAAAACTTAACGAGCTGCGTATATGTCAATTAAAATGCTCTCTATTTACGCAAGTATACGTGCCACGTCAAGTAATAAAGAGTGAGTAGAGTATCGTTCCCATGAGGATTTATAGACCGGAATTATTATTTAGCTTAACTGCTTTCGAGGGTTGTGAAATTCTGAGTTTGTGTTCCTATTAAACTAATAATTGCAAGGGGAAATTAGAGTAGAGATATGAGACTACTGGATACTAAAATGGGTTTACTGATTAGGGATGGCAGATGGATAGATCGGAATCCTTGAATTTACACTATATTGCTCTAGTTCTTATTAAGCGGATTGCATATGAATTTACTAGCCCAAGTTCATGTATCTTCATATATGTCTTCCAACAGTATATAAAGCTAATTACACCCTATTTAAGTGCTATGTTCCCATGTCATTAAATAAAGTGAAATTGATAAGTTCATAACCTGTATAATGACTACACAGGGTTTAACGGTATATTCCTATCTGTTAAACAACACAAAGGTCGAAACCTGTACCTTGCACATGGTCTGGCAAAGATCTCCCTTTTACAAGGGTAAATCAAGCAATTAAATCATCTTACAAGATAGCTAATGTTGTAAAAGCATTATACTCACACATGCAAAGGTAAATCATACACAACCATGTATATAAGCTTAAATATTCATTCCTGAATATTCTAAGAACCAAGAAACAATACAGTTTAGAATTCAATTCATCCTAACTATTCATCTAATGGAGGTTTAGTTCAAAGACATGATCTTAACAACCACTACATCCATATTGAAAGTATCCATAAGGCAAAGAAAGAAAATTGGAAAGAATAAGAAAAACTGTTTTTCGGCGGTTTCCACCAATGGGACTTCAATTCCTTCTTCAATCCGAGCTTTAATCTTGATTCCCACTTTCTCTTGCACTGTAGTTTGTACTTCGGCTCTCTTCTCTCTCTCCTCTCGCGCGCGAACCCCTAGGAACCCTAGGAATTTTTGCACTAGCGCCTAGGCGCCAACTCCCTGGACTACATCACCTGATTTGTGGCTTCTGACTTTGATTTCATGTAGAGAAGTGGCGCCTGGGCGCCCCTGGGTGGCTCCTAGGCGATGACTCTCTGGACTGCTCCTTCATGTCAGCTGTGTGTGCTGCAAATGGTCAAGGCGTGTAGGGTGGCGCTTAGGCGCCAACTCTCTGGTTCTAGATGCCTTAGCTGACATTCAACTCGTCCACTCTGTCGACGTACATCCCGTCCTTCCTATAAAAGATGGAAAAACTAAACGAATAAACTAAAAATTCCTAAATAATGCTAAAATTGCCTAAAAACTAATTAATGCTCCTAAAATGCAAAGCAGATGAAAATTAAGCTAAAAGAGTGCAAACTAAGCCTAATCTCTTGAACTAACACACAAATTAAGTATGAGATGGGCCATGATAACTCGTGAAAATACGAGTTATCAATTACTATGATTATCCTTTGCTTTTTTACGCGAACCTTGGCATTTGTTAATGCCAAGTCCAGGTTACTCAGCTTAGGTCTACCACCCCCTTTTTATTTTTCTTATTTTGTTAGGGGTACTGAACATGTCTATGTGATTTATGTGAAATAATGCCATTTCTGAACCCATTAAAGTACTTGGTCAGCATTTATTTACTTCAGTTCTCATCATTTCAGTCTGAAAGATATAAATGTAATTGAATTAGAACAATGTATTATGAAATCCTTTTAATTCTTTCACATGTCAATTTCAACTTGCTTTCATACTTGGTTCTTAATCTGAATTGCCCATTCTTTCAAGAATTCAATTTCAAGTCAACATGAATCACAACCTTGCACATTTTGAATAAGATGGATTGAAACAAAGATAACTTTCATTAGCTGGAATTGACATAAGTAATGCAAACATGAAATAAAACATGACAAAATAACCTATGGTTGAGAATTATACACCCCCCAAAACTTGAGAGATGCATTGTCCTCAATGCATGATGACCTAGAATGACATAATAAAGAAAATACAATGAAAAGAAAAAATAAAGAAAATATAAAAATGAAAGGACTGAGACTCCCTCAAGAATCGGACTTCGTGGCATCCTCGTCGTCACTGTTGCTGGGCTGGGTCTGCTGAGATGGCTGCCCGAAGCAGGCTCAGACCTCCGGCGGTGTCGATGGTGTGATACCCAAACCCAAGTAGGACTTATATGAAGGCATTTGGCCTGTAATTTTGATACATGTATGTCTTGAATGAATTTCAGATAATTTTATGATTTAATGATATTTTGCAATTAGGGTTTCGATTAAAAACTGTGCTTAAAATTAATCGTCGGAGCCCAAACTGAGTCAGCATGACCAAAGGGGCTTAATGAGGATTAGAAGATGCTAATGTGGCAAGAATAATTATTTTAATTTTCATGATTTAATTTATGAAAATTAAAATGGAAATTATGGAATTTTGTTGGAAAATGTGGAAAATTCATAACTTGACGCCTATAAGGCAGATTGAGGTAAAATTTTAAAGATAAGCTCATGATTATGGGCTTGACCTAATGTGTGGATTGGATTAAGGTAAATGTGATGAGATTAAGATGATAAATATTTATTTTAATCTCACACTCTAAGGATATTTCAAAGGGTCATAACTTGACATAGAAAAGTCGGTTTGAGATGAAACTTGAAACGATTGAATAAAATTATGAAATCTATGATATGAATGGATTGGATTAAGCTAATTATCATGAGAAGTTGCTTTCTTGAAGAGCAAGTAAGAGGTTACTTAAGAGCTAGGTAAAGAGGGGTAATTTGAGAATGTTAAAATGAAAATTACTTAAGTACCCATGGGGTTTCTTGGGGAGCAAGAAAGGAAGAAAATAAAAAGAGAAAAGGGGCAACAAGGGCTGGCCATTTCTAGGAAGAGAGAGAAAGAGAGAGAGAGAGAGAGGAGAATGAGAAGAGAAGGAATAGGAGGGCATCTTGGAAGTCTTCTTGGGGATTGATTTCTCTCCAAAAAATCCAGGTATGTGGTGATTTATTAATATGTTTCAAGGATTAAATATTCCTAATTAATGAAGTTTATTTATAAAGTTTAATTTGGGAATTAATTAGCCCATATCATCTAAGCTACACTCATGTGTAGTGAATCTGGAATAAAAAAGAAAAATATGGAAGATATAGAAAATAAATGATTTTTTTCATGAAAATATTTGTGAGAACTTATAATGGTGTGATTAAGGAACGACCAAATTTTTAGCTTAAGACGATAAGGACGTTGCAAATTAACAATCCGGAAAAATAAACCTGGACTGGGTTGAATGGGTGTCAGGATCAGCTGCACCAAATGATTTTTAATAATTTTTATACAAGGTATTTTGGGCTAAAAATTTTATATGATATATAATACATCCTTATTATCACATGAAAAAAATAAAAAATAATTTTTTAAGGGTATAAATATACCTAATAATTTACATGATTTGAAATGTCTAAAAATGGATGTTGCTGTCCAGCAGGGTAAAAATACCAAAATAAATATAAATGCTTGATTTTTTGTGCTGAAAATATTTTTTTTGTTAATTAATGAATCTATTAAGGTATTATAGAAATTTCAGATCAAAAATAATTGATTTGATAATAATTCAAGATTTGGAGAGTTCAGCATGTATGATTTCAGCATTATGGACAGCTTAAGGAATAAATCAAGATAAATGTTAAATTTCAGATTTTTGAGATGGAATTTAACTTAAAATAGGATAATAAAATCATGATTAATTTCTATAATTTATGGATTAAAATTCTATTTTGATTTAAGTATCAAAAGAGGCGTTGAAAGGATGAAAAATGGGTCCGAACGTTGCTGTTTTGGAACCCAATGATGAATGGATTGAAAATCTGAAATTAAACCCTAAATTATATGTTAATTAAGGGGTTTAATCAAGCTGAATAAGGGCACAAGTTTCTGACTTGAGAAAGTTTAAGAAACACCTAAGTTACGTGTTGTAAGATGGGTGTATGTGGAAGGATATGTATGGACAAGGATGAAGATGGATATGCATTCTAAAGAAAGAATGATTTAAAGTTAATGTGTGATGGACCATATGGGATTAAACCCATATGACACGAATATCTGAATTGAAGAAAAAGACAAGGCGTACAAGCACAACATATGATGAAAATGTATAAGGTAGTCATATTTACTTGTCTAGAAAAAAGCAAGGAAAGGATGGAAGGGCAAAAGGATCGCCACAGGTAAGCAAGCGGGACCTTTGAAAATGAGATTTTATTCTCAAATGCAAAAATACTTTCAAGTTGCTTTACTTGAATGTTTCTAAAGTTGTTTAAGGATGACCATTCCTTCATCTTTTTATTACTCTTTGAAATGATTGGTTAAAATCTTTCCTATTTTCAAATGGCATGCTAGCATGGATTTAAAGGATATTTTCATGAAACGATGTTCAAATGGATAGTGCAAAGAATTATCTACATGAGAATGACAAGTTACCATGTGTAAGAGGTATATAATGCCGAGGTGACTAAAGGTCATGCATTGAATAGAAATCAAGTAGGCTAGTCGAGGTAGTAAGTGGACAAGGAGTCCCCCTTGACGTTTCCAAGTCGGAAGGTTTGACGCCAAGGATGGAAAAGATCATGTTATGAAAGGATGTTCCCCGAGCTAGCGTACCCTCACATGAAGGATTATGTCATGAATGGAAATGATGCATTTGTACATTCAATGTTTATGAAATGCCCAAAATTTGGGATTTACAAATGGTTTACATGAATTATTTTCATGAATATTTTATGAATGGTTTCCAAGAATGGTTTACGAAAAGATTTCTATTCCATTGGTAGTTGATCACTTGCTAAATGTCTCCTGCCGAATGGAGAGAAATGCATTTAAATGAGAATAAAAGATGCTTGCTTATTGAGTTTCGACTCATGTTTTGTTTTCCTCCCTTCGACAGGTGCAGGGAAAATTCAAGTGATGAAAGGCATGTTCTCGTTGAAAAAGGAAGAAGGAATTTCCAAAGGTTTGTATTCCTTTGTGTGTGGAGGCATGAACGAATGCCCTAAGGGATATGTTACTGTTAGTACATATGTTTAGGATACCTTGCATAGGTATTATAGGATTAAGAAGGCAAAAGATTTAAATTTTTAGACGAGATTCAATTAAGAACCTGCCGCGTGATCAGGGCAACAATGCCGATCTACCTTTACCAATCCACAGAAGTTGGTATCAGAGCAAGGATTGGTAAATAGGCGTGGGAAGGAGAAAACCCGCTGCGTGATCAGGGCGACAATCCCGATTCACATTTACCAATTGATAAGATCTTAGAGTAAGATTGCGATGCTCGGGCTAGGGCACCACATATGGGAAGGCCGGGAGAGACGAGACGTCGATCTGGAGGTCCTCAGCAAGTAGGCCTCTATCGCCCTATCATGCTGACGCCTGTACCTGGCTTGGGCCGCAACCAAGTTTTCCAAGTTGGTTAGCCGCTCGCCTGTGGATAGCGCTGCGAGGACGGGCCCGCTGGTGGAGCTGCTCTAGGCTGCACAGTGGTAGTGAGGACCGGGCGTCAATGATGGCCTGACAGTTCAAGACCTCCTCCGTCTGCTCCCATCTGACGTCGACCCGCTTGCAGAGCCCGGTGATAAGTGACGGGAAGTAGTAGCTACCCCGTGGTGCAGTTGCGCAGGCACAGATCTGCTGATAAATAAGCCGACCCACGTCGATAATGATGCCGCTGTAAATGGCATGGAGAAGCAGCTCTCTATCCATCGTCACCTCACTGACATGAGTCAACGACATCATCCGGGTCGAGATGAAGTGGAAGAACATCCGCCTATCGGACATCATCTCGCTGCGCTTGAAGGACGTGAGTTGTCCTCCCGTAGACTTCCATGTCAAAGGTCGTTCGCAGAGATGCATGGTGATGGAGTTCACATCTAGGTCTTCTCCCACCAAAAATGCCTCATACTGGTCCGGGTGATCAAAAGAACACGACCCATAGTAGGAGTTGATCGCTTCAGCATGGAATAGGACGATCTTGCCCCGGACCTTCACCCTGCACTGCTCATGTTCTACTGCATTGGCGTAGAACTCTTTCACAACTGGCACGATTGCAGACTCTGGCTGTGCGAGGAATTTCTGCCAACCTCGAGCATTCAATGCATTGATGAAGTTATCAGAAAGAGAAGCAATCTTGATTCCCCTCTCCGGAATCAAATGCTGCTTTTGAAGCGAATCCGTGTATCGGTTAAACGCCTGAGTGGACACGAATCAGTTGGCGTCGAATTCTACGGCCTCTTGAATCTTCTTCCTCTTTGTAGATGATGAGGAAGCCATGTCTTTCCTTGCAAACAAAAGTCCAACACAAGCAAGCAGGCCAACTCTAAAAATGCATCCAAAACAGTCCGTAAGCAGTTGCAAAGCCCACAATCACCAAGCCAATCAAGCCCAAACCAATACCAAGCAGTCCACAGAATCAACCACCCAAATCAGTCTCCAATCCGCCGACTAATCCACAAAAACCAACCAATCTAACCCAATCCTCCACTCAACAATCACCAAAATACTTCAAAGCAATGAAAATGCACCAAAAATGGAGAAATTTTACCCACAGAAGCTTGCCACTTGAAGAATTTCACCCTTAGCTATTTCTGAACTGGCGCCAGGGCGTGAGGTATCGGCGCCTAGGCGCCTATCTGTTGACAGCGAGTTTCCGGTGCTGGACGAAGAAGATGATGATGGTTGGGCTCAAAATGGAGCCCAAATCAAGGGAAAATTATGGGAAACCAAAGGTGGAGATATTGCTTAGGATTTAGTGTTGGAAAAATGGATTTTTGGATGGATTTGAGTGGATCTAAGAAAAAGGAAAAAAGGGAAGAAAATGGAATGGTTGGAATGGATGGAATAGAGGGATGATTTCTTGGGGAAATGGCTTTGCATTGGAGTTGAAATGGCTTGGAATCAATGGGAGAACAATTGGGGATGAGAAAAAGGGGTTTTCGGCGCCAGGGCATGGGTTTAGGGTTTAGAACCCTAACCCCAAGCTTTATAAGTCGTCCGGATCGCGTTGTCCATGACCTGGCACCGGGGCGCCAGTTCATCCTCCATGTTCTTCGGGATCATCATCACGGTGTCGGGGCGCCCCCACGCGGCGCTTAGGCACAGATGTCTTTCAGTAATTTTTTTGAAAATTTTCTCCTGCCAGCATCCAAGCATGATCTTTGTGAAATTATCCTCCAAATTATTTTCCTGAAAATAAAAATAAAAACCAAAAACAAAAACAAAAACATAAATCAAAATGAAAATGAGCAATGGGTTGCCTCCCATTCAGCGATAAGTTTAACGTCCTCAGCCCGACGTTCCCGCTGTTCAATCTTCCTTCAAGTCCATCACCTCCTTGTAACGCTGAAAATCATTTCCCATATAATGCTTTAAACGTTGCCCATTCACGACAAAACCATTGTCGGATGCCTCGTTGAATATTTCCACTGCTCCATGCTCAGTTGTCTTTATCACCACGAACAGACCCGACCATCTGGTTTTGAATTTTCCTGGAAACAGTTTCAATTTCTGTAACGCCCCGTTTCTAAATATTCACAATAACTAGTCGAAAGGGTACCATATGACCTACAAAAAATTTGATAGCATTTCCCCATAATATATAGGGGGTGGTATGTAATACACAACCAGTTATTCATAACCAATTCAAATTCATTTCAATATGTGACCTTCAACTCTATAGTTATATATTTGTATCTTCATATGATAAGGGCATTCATATGGAAGGAAATCGTTCAAATTTATCCATACACAACAAGCAAACCGAATGATCATATCTACATGCATCCACATAAATCGTAATCCAATTCGAAATACTAAATACGATATGTTTGTCAAGGTGAAATCTAGCTCAATAACTGTCTACATAATGCTAATGTCAAAAGAGCATAAAATTCAAATAACTTTAATTAGAGAGTACTAATAGTTTCTAAGATTTGGTCTTCTGCTTGCTCCATCTTGAGGTTCCCCACCTGACCTGGGATTTAAAGAAAAAAAATAACAAACCATGTGAGTCTAAATAGACTCAGTAAGTAGATAATGGTTAGCACAAAGTGGAATAAGCAAAGTATTGGATGCGCATGTCATGATCAAAATAAAACATATGGGTCCGATACCCACTCCTAAGATCGTATGCATATAACCACGTATAAATAGAAGGACACGAACAATCCTCCACTCATGTCAATCAAGGGCCATGAACAACCCTCTCCTCATGTCAATCAGGGGCCATGAACAACCCTTTTACAACCAATCATTTTAAATAACACCTCATACATAACAGATAAGAATACATGTCACAAGCCACACATATAACATCGACAAGGTTTACTTTCAATTCAATGTATAAAACTGCCACATGAGATTTTACAAACACATGGTAGGCGTAGAAAGAGAAAACCTCTAGTTCGTACCCTTGTTTGAACCAAATCAACTAACATCACATTTTAAGAATACAAAAGTTGCTAACGAGTCCTCTACTTCATAAAATCACTCATTCACGGAAAATTCCCTACAAACCTTGCTTACCCTAACTGTTACGAACACTACGCCCCAAACCATGAATTTGTTGTGTGTCACGTATTCCCCCCAATTTCGTATCATGTTTAATACGAGATTTCATCATTCAATCAAGAAAGAGCAGCATCTACTTACCTTAATCGTGATTTTCCCCAAAAACAGCGACTCTAGGCTTGGATTGCAGAAATTCGGAGCTTCCTTGACTAGAATCGATGACCTTCATGGCAGTTGGCAAAGATTTCTTGAAGAAATCTACAGCTGGATCGAACTGAATAGGAGCGAAAGAAAAGAAGAAGCAGAGAATAGGAAGAGAAGAAGAGGGAAATGGAGTCGGGCACAAATGAAAGATGAAGCCCTAACTTGCGGGCTCCTCTTTATAACCGAACCTCCATCGAGTCGGGTCGGGCCGGAGCATGGGTTGGGTCTAATCGTAATTTGTAATTTACTTTCCCAATCCCATGACTTAATAGTTAAAAATTTCTCCAGGGACGCTGCCCCCTTGACCCACGTGACCTGACCGGGCAGGTCGAACCCCGTACCTACTCTGAGATGTAGAAAATAGTCGTAGTGCTCAACAATGTGCATATATGTTATTAATCTATTAACATCATAAATTCTTAGTAGCATGTTCATAAATTACCTCATAATAGAGAAGGGTTATAATGAAAATAAAATAAAATACCTGGTCCTCACAATTTCGAATTAAAAAGTAGAACTTTCTGACCTGATTCAAATTTCCTTGGTAGAATCTTTTTGTCATGCCATTTCTTCACCTTTTCTTTATAAAATTTGGCATTTTCATAAGCTTGCAATCGGAATTTGTCCAACTCATTGAGTTGCAGCAAATGACGCTCCCCTGCTTGCTACATGTCCAGGTTCAGTTTTTTAATCGCCCAATATGCATTATACTCCAATTCCAGTAGCAGATGACAAGCTTTTCCATAAACCAGTTGGTAAGGAGACATTCCAAATTGGGTTTTGTAGGCAATTTGGTATGCCCATAGTGCGTCGTCCAGCTTAATAGACCAGTCTTCGTGAGACGACCCGATCGTTTTCTCCAGAATTTGCTTTAACTCCCTATTGGCCAACTCGACTTGTCCATTGGCTTGTGAATGATAAGTTGTCGTCACCCTGTGGCGTACACCATATCTGTGCAGAATTGCCATGAACTGCTGATTGCAGAAATGGGATCCTCCATCGCTAATGATCACCCAGGGCGAACGAGTAAAAATACTTTTCTTGATGAATTTGAGGACTGTTTTGGCATCACCTGCTTGAGTTGGAATCGCTTCAACCCATTTGGAAACATAATCAACAGCCACCAGAATATATTTATTTCCAAATGACGAGATGAATGGGCCCATGAAGTCGATACCCCAAATGTCAAATATTTTCACTTTAATGACATTAGTGAGAGACATTTCATGTCTTTTGGATATTACCTGTTTGTTGGCATTGATTGCACCTTTTGTCATAAAAATGGGCGTCTTTGAATAGAGATGGCCAGTATAATCCTGGTTGAAGTATTTTTACCGCAGTTTTGTCTCCTTGAAAGTGGCCTCCATACGGAGATGAATGGCAACTCTGTAGTATTGATTCTTGTTCACACTCTGCAATACACCTCCGATATAAGTTGTCTGGGCATTGCTTGAATAGATATGGGTCATCCCAGAAATTGAATTTCACGTCATCGAGAAATTTCTTCCCTTGATGTGAATTCAACTCCATAGGCGATAGTCTACTAACGATGTAATTGACGAAGTCTACATACCATGGTGGATTGCCTAGGGAGATAGAGAATAGTTGCTCATCTGGGAACACTTTTCGAATCTGCTCCGTGACTTGGGTTGGTTGGGGTCCTTCGAGGTGAGATAAACGATCAACGACCTGATTTTCCCTTCGGGTCTTTGATCTCGAGGTCGAACCCTTGCAACAGTAGGACCCACCGGATCAAGTGTGGTTTTGCATCCATTTTCTCGATCAAATACTTGATAGCCGAATGGTTTGTGTATGCGATCACTTTGGTTCCCACCAAATAGGCTTTGAATTTGTCGAATGCAAAATAACACCGCTAGCAGTTCCTTTTCTGTCGTGGTATAATTCATTTGCGCCTCGTTTAGGGTTTAGCTAGCGTAGAAGATGGAGTGGAAAACTTTGTTCTTTTGCTGGCCCAGTACTGCTCCCACTGCATAGTCAGTTGCATTGTACATCAATTCGAATGAGAGGTTCCATTCTGGAGAAATAATGATTGGCGCAGATACCAATCTCTTTTTCAGCTCCTGGAATGCCTCTATGCATTCGCCAATGAATTTTCTCGAGCAGCGAACATAGCGGCTTGACTATTTTGGAGAAATCTTTTATGAACCGCCTGTAAAACCCTGCATGTCTGAGAAAACTGCGAATCCTTCGACTGAAGTGGGTGGAGGCAATTTCTCAATCGTCTCGATTTTAGCTTTATCAACTTCAATTCCCTGTTTGGAGAGCCGATGACCAAGTACGATGCCCTCCTGTACCATGAAATGACACTTTTCCCAGTTGAGAACCAGGTTCGTCTCATCGCAACGCTGGAGCATCTTTGATAAGTTGGCCAGGCACTCGTCATAAGAATTCCTGAATAACGAGAAATTGTCCATGAATACCTCCAGGAAATCCTCCACCATGTCAGTGAAAATGGCCATCATACAATGCTGAAATGTACCTGGAGCGTTGCATAGGGCGAAGGGCATTTGCCTTAATGCGAATGTGCCATATGGACATGTGAATGTGGTCTTTTCTTGGTCCTTCGATGCTATCATAATCTGGTGGTAGCCTAAATAGCCATCCAGAAAGCAATAGAATTCCCGCCCCGCCAACCTGTCCAGCATCTGATCAATGAATGGGAGCGAAAAATGATCATTTCGAGTGGCTTTATTCAGCTTGCGATAATCCATGCAAACTCACCAACCAGTAACTGTCCTGGTCGGTATTAACTCATTGTTCTCGTTGGAGACGACCGTCATACCACCTTTCTTTGGAACGCACTGCACTGGACTGACCCAAGAACTATCGGAGATCGGGTATATGATGCCTGCATCTAGCCATTTGATAATCTCCTTTTTGACCACTTCTTTCATGATTGGGTTTAACCTTCTCTACGCTTCAATAGATGACCTGGAATTCTCTTCCACTTGAATTTTATACATGCAAGAGGACGGGCTGATACTTCTGATGTCGGCGATAGTCCATCCTAGGGCATTTTTGTGGTTTCTGAGCACTCTAAGAAACTTTTCTTCTTACACGGGATCCAAGGCAGAAGAAATAATCACCGGGAGCGAGGATTTCGCTCCAAGGTAGGCATATCTGAGGTGCTTTGGCAGAGGTTTCAGCTCCAGAACAGACGGCTCTTCAATTGACGACTTCAATTGTTTAAAAGATTCTGGCTTGAGCTCCAACGATTCGTATTTCTGCGGGTATCGTGAAAGAGTTAGAGATTGTTGCAGGTAGCGTATCATCTCTGCTGAATCGTCTTCAGAGTCAGTGATTTCTCCAACCAACGATGCCTCTAGGACGTCTTTGTAAGCTGAAACTTGGAATTCAGCTTGAACTGTCGAGTCCACCATGTCGATCATTAGACATTCATCTGAGTCGTCTTGTATCTTCATCACTTTGAACATGCTAAAAGTAACGTGCTCATTCTGGACCGGCATGGTTAGCTCTCCAGCCTGTACGTCAATAATATCCTTGCCTGTCGCAAGGAAAGGCCGACCTAGTATAATTGGCACGTCTTGGTCTTCTTCATAATCCAGGATAATGAAATCTGCAGGAATGATGAACTTGTCCACCTTGACAAGAACATCCTCGATAATGCTTTCTGGATATGTCATAGACCGGTCCGCCAGTTGCAGCATAACTGTCGTAGGTCAGGCTTCCCCAATGCCCATTTTTTTGAAGATTGACTTAGGCATGAGATTGATGCTGGCTCCCAAGTCACATAGGGCTCTTCCGAAGTATTGGTTTCCAATTGTACATGGGATAGTGAAACTCCCTGGGTCCTTGAGCTTAGGAGGCAGCTTCCTCTGCACCATAGCACTGGTTGCCTCTGTTAACGCCATTGTCTCGAATTCCGTCAAATGCCTTTTCTTAGATAGCACATCTTTCATGAATTTTGCATAGCTCGACATCTGTTTTAAGGCTTCGACAAGAGGTATGTTTATGTGTACCTACTTTTATACCTCTAAAAATTTCTTAAATTGGCCCTCCTTTTTAGTCTTTGCGAATCTCTAAGGAAATGGAGGAGGCGACCTTTGATTTGTGGTGATTTCAGTGTCCTGTTGCTTCTGGGTAGTGTCTTGTTCTTCTGGCTCTTGTGACTGCTGAATCAGAGGACTAGTGGGTTCAGTTGCTGCTTCTCATGGAATAGTGTGGGGTAACTTCTTTCCACTATGCAATGTTACTGCTTGCACCTGTTCTTTGCCTTTTCCTTTCGGGTTTTGCTCTGTATCGCTCAGCAAGGAACCTTGAGGTCGGTTATTCAAGGCTGAGGCTAGTTGGCCTATCTGTGCTTCTAAGTTCCTGTTCGTCGTGATTGGGGATTGCATGAATTGCATAAAGAGATTTTTCAGATCAGATTTCTTCTCTTCTCGCAGTGGTGGATTGAATTGAGCTGGTCTTGCTGGCTGTTGCTGCGGTAGCTGCTACGAGAATCCTGGTGGCTGATTCGGTCTCGTCTGATTGTTCCATGAGAAGTTGGGATGATTTCTCTAGCCTGGGTTGTAGTTGGTTCCATACTGATTTGCTGGATTTCTCTAAAAAATTCCCACGTAATTAATGGTTTCATAGGCAAATCATTTCAGGCAACAGTTTTTCATTTAAAATATCTAGGAAAACAACTTATACCTCGTGAAAAGGTATATCTTGAAAACATAAATATTGTACTCATCATGGGTACCACACGTATTATGCAACATAAAACCATGATCATGTCCTTCATAGGATGGAAGCTAGCTAGGCGACCATCTATCCTTGTCGTCTCCCATTTCAGAGAGGGTGCCTTGGGCCTATCTTAGCGACTTGGCCATACCAAAGGGGACAATCGGTCCGCTTATACCTTTCAGGTGGACCTAGTAATTTGTGCACATGACTTTCATAAAACCGTCTTTAACATGCTAGCATGATTTTTCATTCAGAAACTTGGAATCACAACATTTTCATAACATTTATCAAAGAAAATTTCATAATATCACATTGAAATAAAAACATCATTTCAACACATATTTAACTAAGGAATGGCCATCCTTAAATACTTCTAAAATATTTTTAATATTTTACATCAAACAGTTAGCACAAAAATCACATTTATTTAAAACAATTTAGAAAAGCAAAAATCATTTAGAAAATTTACTCGCTTACCTGTGTTTTCTTAGCTTTCCAACTCTGCTTTTTCTTTGCCCTTGCCTACATGAGAATAATATAATTTTTCATATATTCCTTTTGCTTGCATTCCACTTAGTTTTCCAACCCATTTTCATTCACATATATCATTCATTTGACGTCTCAAGTCATTATGCATAAATAGCACATATTTGCATATTCCATTAGCTATTACATAACATATTCAATCCCATAAATAGGGTAACCATTCAATCATGTAATAATCATCCAATAATTATTATATAAAGATTCATTACCTTCCATGTACCATTTTTCGATTATTTTCCAAAATTCGCACATCGATGCTCATTTTAAGCACATGTCGTCGCCTTAAACTTCATTAATTGATTTCAAAAATTGAAATTAACATCATGAAATCTAAACAGATATATAATCATGATCTTCACCATATTTTCATGCATTTTGGCACAAAATTAAATTACATAAGTCATTCATCATCCATGCATATCTATCCATTCACATATGCTCATTTGGCAACACTTACATGATACATTTCATAAAAAATTTCAAGTCAAAAATTTTATCCATATTTCAGCATGATAATTATCCTTAATTATCACTTTATTTAGGGTATTCTTATGAAATTTAAATCCACTACTCATAGGTTTCCAAAACTACAACTTTGGAACCCATTTTTCACACGTTTAACGTGTCTTTTGACACATAACCCTAAACAGTTTTATAATTCCGAATTTTCAGCAATTTATCCAACTTTTCCTAACCCAAATCTAGTGTATTAACACATATTTAACATTGATAAATAAATTCATCTCAAAACAGCAACTTGTTTACGTGTTTCGGGTCCCGTTTTCACTTCATTTGGACATCGTTTCATAACATTCATAAAATCAGATTTGGGGCTTATCTTCCCAAATCCTTTTTGGCATCAATAATACCCTAACCCTAGGGTATTTTACCCTACATAGCTTCCATAAATCATGCAATCCCATTTTCATACCATTTTTAGCATCAAAATAAAGAAATCGGGTCATATACGTCAGTTTGCATTCCATAGTTTCTAAAATTCATATCCCAAGCTTAAATCAACATATGTATTTCATTAAAACATGATTCATAGCCTAAACATATCATTCATCCAATACAGCAACTTGTCATTTAAATTTGGGTTTTATCAAGTTGAGTTTTTGTTATACCCGGACCCAAGTAGGACTCAATGGGATACATTGAACATATATATTTGATTTATGTGTGATTTAAATGATTTTTGAATGATTTTTGTGAATTATGTCACATTTTGAATTAGGGTTTAATTAGGAATGATGATTAAAAATTTAATCGCCGGAGCCTAAAGTGAGTCGGTATGACCTGTGGTGCTTAATGAGAATTTAAAGGTGAAAATGTGTTATGAATAATCATGTTAATTACCATGATTTAATTTATGGAGATTAAAGTGTAATTATGAAATTAAGGTGAAAAATGATAAAAAAAAATTCATAACTTGACGCCTACAAGGCGGATTTCGATGAAATTTGAAATGTAAGCTCACAAAGGTGGGTCCAATGTTATGAATGGATTGGATTAAGGGAATCATGATGAGATTAGGGTGATAATTAATTATATTTATCCCAAATCCAAAAGATAAATTCAAGTGGTCATACTTGACGTAGAAACGTCGGTTTGAGATGAAATTTGAAACGGTGGAATAAAATTATGAAACCTAAAAGATGAATGGAATGGATTAAGCTAATTATCATGGGAAGTTTCTTTCTTTGAGAGCAAGTAACAAGTTGCTTAAGAGCTAAGTAAAGAAGGGCAATTGTGGAAAGTGAACATGGAATTTATTAAAATGCCTATGGGGTCGCTTGAGCACCAAGCAAAGTGGTTTGTAAAAAGAAAAAAAAGGAAGAGCAAGGGCTGCTGCACGTTCCAGCAAGGGGGGAGAAGAAGAGAGAGAGAAAGAGAGAGAAGAAGAGAGAAGGAGAGAGGGAAGAGAGGAAAATAAGAGAAAAATGGAGATTTTCTCCAAGGGCAGCAGCTAGGACATGTCCAACACAGCAAGGAAGAGGAGAAAAGAGGAGTAAAAGAAGAAAAAAAAATGGAAGGAGCAGCTCGGGAAGCTCGGGGCAAAGAATCGGCGAAATCGGGTAAGTACTCATTGAGTTAAGCCTTCCAATTTCCAAGTTTTCTTCTTGATATTGGAATCATGTCTTTGAATCATAATAAACCTATAAATAAAGATTAATAACATTCTAGAATTAAGTATTGATTGAGGGTTTTGCATATGTATTGAAAAGAGATGAAAATATGGGAGCAAAACCTAGAAGAAATGAGGCAGAAATCTAAAATATGGAAGAAATAGTTAATGAACAAGTTTTAGAACTAAAAGTTTTATAAAGACTCATTATGGGGTGATTAAGGAACGAACAAATTTTCAGAATAAAAGGATAATAACGTTGCAAATTAAAAATCTAAGAAAATCAACCTAAAAAGGGTTGAACGGGTGGAAGGATCAGCTGCACCAAAGGATTTTTAATAATTTTTATACAAACAATTTTGGGGCTGAAAACTTTATAGGATATATAAGACATTTTAGGATCATAGGAGTAAAAGAAAAATTAGGCTATGATGGGTATAAATATACCCAATAATTTACGTGATTAAGGCTGTCTGAAAAGGGGTGTTGCTGTCCAGCAAGGTAAAAATATAAAAATAAATATAAATTCTTAATATTTTGTGCTGTAAATATTAATTTTGATTAATACATGTAGTTATTAAGGTATGGTAGAAATTTCAGATCAAAACTACTTGATTTGATATAAATTCAAGGTTTTGAGAATTTAGTGTGCCTGAATTCAGTATTATGTAGGGTATAAATCAAGATAAATGTTAAATTCTAAATTTTTGTGATGGAATTTAACTTATAATGGGATATAAATCCTGATTTAGTATAATTCATATGATTATTTATGAATATGTTTCTCATTTTATAAAGTATGGAACCTAGGGTTGCATATATGACTCGATTTTTCCATTTTTATATTAAAAATGGTATGGGAATGAGATTAAATGATTTATGAAATTTATGTAAGGTAAAATACCCTAGAATTAGGTTAATTTGGATGCCCAAAATAATTTGGAAAGATAAGCTTCAAATCTGATTTTTATGAATTTTATGAATAGGTGACCAAATGGGGTGAAAACGGTACCCGCAATAAAGAAATAAGTTGTTGTTTTGAGAGGAGTTAATATATAGATTTATGTAAGTTGGAAAACCTAAGGAATATAAGTATTTCAAGATGATGCAAATAAATGAAATGTTATTTTAATTTATTTAAGAAAAGGAAAGGAAAAAAATGGAAGAAAAGGATTATAGCGATCTCAGGTAAGCAAGCGAACTTTTTAAAATGTTATTTTCTTTCTATGAGATTAATATTATTGAAATGTTTATGTTTTAAATGAATGGGTGAGCACAAGTTTTGAAAATGATGGCTTTAATGAAAAGTCACAAGTTTTGAAAAATGACGGCTTTAATGAAAAGTCGTAAGTTTCGGAAAAGAATGGCTTTAAGGAAAAGCCTCAAGGTTTGCTTCATGGAAAGCAAGCAATATGTTTTAAGATAAGGATTTTATCATCAGTGTTGACAAAGATTGGCAATGCTTTATGTTAATGGAATTGAGAATTTTTCTTATGAGTAAGCAAGTTCTCCATGATAATGTTCTCAAAGAATTTCATGCTTGATGCCGATGGTTTTAAGAATTTGCTTTTAAGTAAGCAAGTTCTTTATGATGTTGTGAAACCCTAACCTATGTAAGACCCATATGTATGTATTGAATGTGTATATGATAATTATTTGTGAATTATGGAATTATGAAGGCATTATGTGATTTTTGCTAATTATGACAATTAGGGTTATGGGTTAGCATTAATGATGTGATTAAGAATTTTGAGCTAAAATGAGACAATGGGTTTAGAATGAATTATTTGTGATTTAAATGTGCAAATATATCATGAAAAATCATTTTCCATTTTTAAAATGAATTATGGAAATTGACAAGTGTGATGGAAAATATTGAAAATTCATAACTCAACGCCTAAAAGGCGGATTCAAGTGAAATTTGAAGTGAAAATTGTTAATATTAGGCTTGGTATTATGGAATGAAAAGATTATGAAAATTCTTGATGGAATGAGAATTATGAATTTTTAAGTATATGCTCATTTCAACCGTTAACTTTAAACGGCTATATCGGGAGCTAGAAAACTCGGATTGAGTTGAAATTTGAAATAGTTGAATGGAATGGTGAGATGCTTATTTTGGATGGCTTGGATTAAGCATGAAATTTTAGGAAAGTTCCTGTATAGAAAAAGGTGGTTATGTTTGACTTATGCTCCAAGAGAGTACTATATCATAAATGCAAAGGTGCATGACATGATGGCATGGAATTAAATGAGTTATGAGGTGTCCATTGCAGGAATTTTTGAGGGAATTTATGCATTTAAATAAAATGTATAATTCCATGAATTGTCCATCCATTTAATGCATGAAATGATGAAGCTACATGAGGGTAGCCAAGGTGGCAAGGAGGGGACGTCCAAGGGCTGCTGGGTGGCCATTTTTGATTTTTTTTTTCAAAAATGCCTAAATGTTGCAGGGATGTAAGTAAATGATATTTGAATTCAATAATGGAGATTTTCAGCAATTAAAAAATGGAAAAAGGCAAGTATATACTGCTGAAAACGTGGACAGCATGGTGGGTGGAATAATGTGTAGAAAAGTGGCAGTTTTAGCCATTTTATTAATTTTTATTAACACCAAATTTATGGAGGAATTAAAGGGTGATTAGGAGCATAAATTACCCACGTTTTTACATGAAATAAAAATGAAAAATGGGATGCAAAAATCTGGACAGATTTGGGCGTGAAATGGCTATGCAGATTACGGTCAAGTGATGCAGATTTTTGTGATTTTTGTAAAAAGTAAAAATGCATTTTACTTGGCCCAAATTCACCCACCTGATATGGTAGATAAGGGAGCATTGAATAGGGGTGGAATTGCAGCACAAGTGGTCCCCACTGCTGGAAAAATTCCAGCAACATGTATAAGCCCTTGCACGTTGAGTTGAGATGAAATTGTGAGACCATTTTCTAAGTGCTGAACACGTCCAAGGGAACCAGAAACAACTCAAGAATTTTCTCAAGGAAATAGGGGAGAAAAGAAAGGGAAAAAGGAAGGAAATTTGAAGAAGAAATTACTTCAAGTTGCTAAGATTTGATTTGCTACAAATGCAAGTAAGTATGTGATGATTTTGAGTTGTTTAACTTGAGTTCTTAAAATCAAAACTTGGAAATGAAAAGCATGTTTAAAGAATCTGTAAAATGATGTTTTAACATGACTTTGCATGAATATGGATTGGGTATTAAGTTTTAAGCATGAATTTTTAAGTTAAAGTTAATGGAAATGGAGTTATGCATGCATAAGGGATGAAAAATCCAAGTTGTTAAACCCTAAATCTCCAAGAAAAGTTGCTGTTTTGGTTTGATGTTTTGATTAAGCTATGAATCATGTATTCATTCTATAAATATGAGGGTTTATTCTTAAGTGATGAAATTTTAAAGTTATGGAATGCAAACTATCGATTTGGACCTAATTCCTACGTTTATATGCTTAATATGTTATGGAAATGAACTTGCATGTTTTATGTATGCTATGTAGGGTAAAATAACCTAGATTTAAGGTATGATGTATGCCCAAAATATTTGGGAAAAATAAACCCTAGAACTGATTTTTATGAAATTTTGAAATAATGCATGTATGGAGTGGAAACGGGTCTCAAAACGTGTGGGTTACCCGCTTTTTTGGGAAATGGAAATGTATGAATGTTGAATATATGTTAAACCCTAGAAAATGGGTTGAGAAAAATAGATTTAATTTCTGGAAAATTCGGATTTTAGGGCTGCCCATAATTATGTGTCAAAAGACACGTTAAACGGGTGGAAAACGGGTTCCAAACTTGCTGTTATGGGAACCTATGAAGAATGGATTTTAAACCCCATGAAAATACCTTAAGTAAAGTGGTATTAAAGGGTAATTAAACCGCTGAAAAATGGATTAAATTTCTGAGTTAGGAAAATTTATGAAATGCATTGTGTTTAAGTGCTAAACGAGCCTATGCGAAGGGATAACGGTAAACGGGTGATGAATGACTTTTGAAAAATGATTTTATGCAAAAATGCATGAAAATGAGATGAATTCCATGTTTACGGATCTGTTTGAAATGATATGATATTAATCCAAAATTTTGGACTTGATTTATGAAGCGAAGGCAATGCTATGTACGTAGAAGAAATACCCGTATGTGTGTTTTGAGAAAAATGGGAAAAAGGGCAAAGTAAGCTTAATGAAGCTATGAATGATGTATATGGAATTAATTTTATGATATTGAAATGAATACCCTAATTTTAGGGTTATATGTATATGTTATGTTGTATAATAGCCGAATATGTGTAAGTTATGATGATGGGTGCAAAATAAGCCATATATGTGTATAATGACTTATGAAGTCAAATGAATGATGGATGTATATGAAATGGGTTGGAAAACTAAATGAAATATGAGAAAAATAAAATGTATGAAAAATCATATCATTTTTGTGTAGGCAAAGGCAAAGAGAAAGTGGTGACGGAAAGCTAAGAACTTCAAGTAAGCAAGCAACTTTCTAAATAATTTTGGTTTTCATTACAAGGTATTTAAGGATGGTCATTCCTTGTTTCTATGTGTATTGAAATTTTTATTTCTATTGAAATAAATGATTGCTTATGGTTTCACAATTATGCTTGAAATGTGTTGAAACATGAGTTTATATGATGTTTCATTGAAATGGTGTTTAAAGAAGGATGGCGCAAAGAATTCTCTACATGAGAATGACAGGTTCCATGTGTCAGGAGGTATATAATGCCGGGGTTGTTGGTCCCGAGTTGATGGCAATTACCCAAGAGGGGAGGGGTGAATTGGGTATTTAAAAATTTATAACTTAAACAGAAACTTTACCCCGGATTAATCTAGTCCCCTTAATGAAGAAACGAAATGGAAAGCAATATAATATAGAGAGCAGAAATATAAATCAAGCACACAAGATTTTTATAGTGGTTCGGGCAACCTCCCTACTCCACTCTTCCAAGCTCATACTCCTTGTGACTTGGGTTCCACTATTGTATTCTTCAAATACAATTAGAGCCACTGCTCTCTTCTAGATTCCAGCTCTAGGGGGCATAAACAACACAATGCACAAGTAGGTGATGAGTCTCACTCCAATCACACACTACTTTGCATACACTTGATCTTAGCTACCCAAGCTAAATCAAGCTTAATACAATTAAACGAAATAACAAAAGAAGTCTACACTTTACAGATGTGTAGAAGCGATTTGGCGCAGAGAAGAACTTGTAATTGTTGGAAATATGTGGAAAATAAGTTAAATCTATGTTTTGATGATTAACAAATCAATTTGAGTAAGTCTTGGCTACTAACATGTTTGTGGATATGTTTAAGGGATATACATTTGAAGAACATAAAGCATGGAAGGCCAAGTCGTTCCCCAAGTCGACTCCAACATCGACTTCAAAGAGCCAAAACCGTCCAGAGTTGAAACGGGAAGAAGTGCAGGTGAAGTCGCAGGCCAAGTCGACTCCACTTGCGACTTGGGAAGCCAAGTCGCGAACGAAGTCGACCTCACCATCGACCTCAGACGAGAAATTGACTCCAGAGTCGAATTCGGGACAGCAAAATGCCGAAGTCGCAAACGAAGTCGACTCCAGTTGCGACTTGGGCGAAGTCGCAGACGAAGTCGACCCCAAGTTCGACTTGACGTTCTCAAAGCTCAAAGATGCAGTTTCAAGCTCATTCCAAAAATCAACTTGGGATTTCTCAAATCCAAAGCAAGGGTACAAGCTAATTATCAACCCAAGTTTCTCAAGTCCAAGGAAGAAGCTTCAAGCATGTTCCAAGATCAATATGAATCAAAAGCAAGCAAGGAGCATGAATCTACCATGCAAGACACAAGTTCTTCAAGATTCATATGTGAAACTATTCCAGAATAAAAATGATCAAAGAAAGAAGCCAAGCAAGCTAAAAAGAAGACAATGATTCAAAAGGAAATCAAGAAACAAAGCATTCCAAGTTTTTAAGATCATCAAGCTTCCTGCCGAGGTGAAGTCACACCCGAAGTCGACTTCACCTGCGACTTGGGTCAAGTCGAGGACCAAGTCGACCCAGCCTGGAACTTGAAGTCGCTACGGAGAAGCGAAGTCGCACCCGAATTCGACTCCATCTGCGACTTGGGCGAAGTCGCATCCGAAGTCGACTACGCCTGCGACTTGGGTCGCAACGGTCGGAATTTATTCAAACGTTGGCGCATTAAATGTGCGCCACCTACCTTCTAACGTTCGGATTCCCTCCAAAATTATAAAAGGCATTCATGGTGAACGAGGGAAGTAGCTGGGAATCATTAAGTGTGCTTAACTCCTATATTCAAGAGCTCTAAAGTGATCAAGCCATTCAAAGAGGAAGAACTTTGCTTCAAACTGCAAGAGCTATATCTCTGAATCTTCAAAGCCTACATTACGAGTTCTTCTCTGCGTCAAATTGCTTCTACACATCTGTAAAGTGTAGACTCCTTTTGTTATTTTATTTTGTTGTATTGAACTTGATTTAGTTTGAGGAACTAAGATCAAGTGTAAGCAAAGTAGTGTGTGATTGGAGTGGAACTCATCACCTACTTGTGCTGAGATTTGTTGAGGCCCCCTAGAGCTGGAATCTAGAATAGAGCAGTGGCTCTAATTGTATTGAGAGAATACAATAGTGGAACCCAAGTCACAAGGAGTGTGAGCTTGGAAGAGTGGAGTAGGGAGGTTGCCCGAACCACTATAAAATCTTGTCTGCTTGATTTTATTTTTGCTCTCTACATTACACTGCTTTCCATTTCGTTTCTTCATTAAGGGGACTAGATTAATCCGGGGTAAAGTTTTTGTTTAAGTTATAAATTTTTAAATACCCAATTCACCCCTCCCCTCTTGGGTAATTGCCATCAACTCGGGACCAACAAGTGGTATCAGAACAGGTCTTTAGTTAAACCAAAGAGATCCAATCACATGGCATCCCAATCTACTTCCGTTCCCGCTTTTGCTGAGGGCCAATCATTTACTAGGCCACCATTGTTTGATGGGAGCAATTTCGGCTATTGGAAGCTTCGAATGAAACAACTCATCATGGCTACCGACATGGATTCTTGGATTGCAATCAAAGATGGTGTAACATTGCCTATAGATGAAAGAGCTTCCAAGTGGACCGAAGAGGAAGAAAGAACTGTAAAGAGCAATGCTAAAGCTATGAACTCACTATTTTGTGCTCTTACAGCTTCCGAATATGATAGAGTATCATCTTGTCAAACCGCTAAAGAAATATGGGATACTCTAACATCCATTTATGAAGGAACCTCTCAAGTCCAAGGGACTAGGAGAAATATTTTGATAGGAGAATTGGAGATCTTTAGAATGATAGAAACAAAAAATATTTCTGAAATATTTGTTAGATTTTCTAAGATTACTAACGCTTTGAAAGGTCTTGGAAAGGCTATATCTGAATCTGAACAGATAATGAAGATATTAAGAGCTCTACCGGAATCATGGACTCCAAAGATTACGACAATTGAAGAAGCCAAACACCTAAACACACTAAAGCTAGAAGATCTAATTAGCTCATTAATGTCACATGAGCTAATTAAGAGAAGAAACGAAGACAATCATAAAGGGAAGAAAGTCATTGCATTAAAAGCGGCACACAACTCAGAAGAGTCTACCTCCTCTTCTCAAAATGACAATGAAGATATTGCACTTTTCACTCACAAATTCCGAAAATTTGTGAGAAAAGAAAGGAACTTCAAGGACTTCAAGGAAAGAACACGAAGAGAGAAGAAGAAGGAGCCAACAAAGTGTTACAAATGCGGCGGGATAGGACACATGCAAGCTCAATGTCCTACGCCGGAAGAGTATCAAGAAAGGAAGGAAGGACATGAAGGCAGAAAATACCAAAGGCCAAAGGGAAGAGGCATGTACGTCAATGAAGAGACTTCATCAACAAGCAGCTCTTCAACCGACGATAACGATACAGCAAACTGCGCAAGAATATGCTGCATGGCGCGGATCGAACAAGAAGAAGACTCGTTATGTTTGAACACAACTGAAGTTTTGGAAGAACAAACCATCTCAACAAAATGTACAAGCAATGAAGAGGTAACTTCCAAACCTTGCTATTCTCAATCAAGTTATTCTTCTTTTCAAGAATGCCTCAAATGTGCTGAATTAGAAGAACTACAAATTGCTTATGATTCATTATATGAAGAAATTAAAAATCTAGGAAACAAGTTGTCATTGAAGAGACAACAATGTAACTTTGTTATTATAGAAAATGGAAAACTAGCTGAAAAATCAACAAAACTGAAAGAAGAAAATGAGTCATTGATAAAAGAGATAGAGAAATTGAAAAGGGAGAACGAATCATTAAATGAGTCATTAGCAAAGTTCTCTAATCCAGGAGAAAATGTAAAGATGTTTTTAAACATGACTGCTCAAACAAATAAAAGAGGCCTTGGATATTATACATTTGAGCAAAAAGGAAGTGGCAAATCAAATGTGCCAACACTTGGGAAATGTCAAACCAAAACTGCACCTATATACAAGCCACAAAGGAAAAATGTTATGTGGACTAGAAGGCCAACATTTGAACCAAAATATACTTGGAGGCCAACTCCAAGATTACCAATGACTTGCAATTTCTGCAACAAAATGGGTCATAAGGCCTACAAGTGTAATTTTAAGAAATTATATGACCATGGTGCAAAATTAGTTTGGGTTCCAAGAAACATAAGATTTGGGCTTTCTAAGTTAGAGCAACAAAGTTTAAATCATATTACTAACCCAAATGGACCCATAAAATGGGTACCAAAAAGATAAGATTTACTTGTTTAATTTTCAGATTTGTTTTAAGGCAAAGGCAAACAATGTATGGTTCATGGATAGCGGTTGTTCAAGGCATATGACCGGAGAAAGAAGTCTATTTCACAAACTTAAGCCTTGTAACGACGGAACGGTTGCCTTTGGTAATAATGAGAAAGGTAAAATTAAAGGTAAAGGAAACATTTACAGTATTTCAAATGCATGCATGGAAGATGTTTTGTTTGTTGAAGGACTCAAGCATAACCTAATGAGCATTAGTCAATTATGTGACAAAGGATACAAGGTTGTGTTTGAATCATCTATATGTAATGTATTTGATGGAGAACATATCATGTTTAGTGGAAAAAGGCATGGAAATGTATATTTGGTTTCACTTGATGAATTAGATGGTCAATGTCTAATGGCCATTAATAATGATCCATGGGTTTGGCATAAAAGGCTTAGACATATAAACATGGGAAATATAAAGACCCTATGGAAGAAGAGTTTGGTAGAAGGCTTGCCAAAGTTGAAATATGACAAAGACAAAATTTGCAAGGCTTGTCAATTATCAAAACAACCTAAGATGCCTTTCTCTACCAAAAAGGAAATCTCCACCACTAGGCCACTTGAATTGCTACACATGGATCTATATGGGCCATCCGATATCTTAACCATTGGTGGAAAGAAATATGTATTTGTTATTGTTGATGATTTTTTAAGATTCACATGGATAATTATCTTAGCTAGCAAAGATGAAGTCTTCTCTATGTTTTCAACTTTTGTAAATTTGGTGCAAAATGAAAAACAAAGTACTATTATGACTATAAGAAGTGATCATGGTGGTGAATTTGAAAACAAACGATTCATAGAGTTATGTAATGAAAAAAGAATTCATCACACATTTTCTGCACCAAGAACTCCATAACAAAATGGAGTAGTTGAAAGGAAAAACAGAACTATACAAGAGATGGCTAGAACAATGCTAAATGAGAGCAAATTATCCAAGAAATTTTGGGGTGAAGCTGTAAGCACAGCTTGTCATATTTTGAATCGAGTTACCATTAGAGCAATCTTGAAAAATACCCCATATGAGCTATGGAAAGGAAGGAAACCAAATATCTCTTATTTTCATGCTTTTGGATGCACATGTTATGTTTTGAACAATGGAAAAACCAACTTGGGAAAATTAGATGCCAAAAGTGATGAGGCAATATTCCTTGGGTACTCATCAAATAGCAAAGCATATAGAGTATTCAATAAATGAAACCAAATGGTAGAAGAGTCCATACATGTTGTTTTTGATGAAACTAACCCTTGCTTCAAAAGAAAAGATGATTTAAGTGATGCAGATGATATAACAAGTAGTCTTGAAAAACTGCATATGGAAAAGCAAGAAGATTCCATGGAGGAAAGGGTAAGTGAAGGTAATAATTCCTACAAACCTCCAACAGATTTGAAATTCAAACATGCCCATCCAATTGAACAAGTTATAGGGAATGTATATGAAGGTGTGAAAACTAGAAGATCAAAACAAAATATTTGTGGACAATACGCTTTTGTATCTAAAATTGAACCTTCTAATATTGATCAAGCTCTTAATGATGAAAACTGGATTATAGCAATGCAAGAAGAGCTAAATCAATTTGAAAGAAACCAAGTTTGGCACCTTGTTCCTAGACCAAACGATTGTACTGTTATTGGCACCAAGTGGGTCTTTAGGAACAAATTAGATGAAAGTGGACTTGTAGTAAGAAACAAAGCTAGACTTGTGGCGAAAGGATACTCACAAGAAGAAGGAATAGACTTTGAGGAATCCTATGCCCCGGTTGCTAGATTGGAAGCAATTCGCATCTTACTAGCTTTTGCATCTCACATGAACTTTAAATTGTTTCAAATGGATGTTAAAAGTGCATTTATGAATGGATATATAAATGAAGAGGTGTATGTAGAACAACCACCTGGATTCGAGGAAAAAGATCAATCTAAATTTGTATACAAGTTAACCAAAGCATTATATGGATTAAAACAAGCTCCAAGGGCTTGGTATGATAGATTGAGCAAATTTTTGATTGATCATGATTTTCAAAAAGGAAAGGTAGACACCACTTTGTTTATCAAATACAAAGAAAAGGATATATTGATTATTCAAATTTATGTTGATGATATTATTTTCGGTGATACTAATGAAATTCTTTGTCAAGAATTTTCTGAGCTTATGCAGAAAGAATTTGAGATGAGCATGATGGGAGAGTTGAATTTCTTCCTTGGACTGCAAATCAAGCAACTAAATGAAGGAATTTTCATCAACCAGTCCAAGTATATCAAAGAAATGTTGAAGAAGTTTGGCATGGAGAATAGCAAAGGAGCAAACACGCCAATGAGCTCAACAATCAAAATCGACAAAGATGAAAAAGGGAAATTGATTGATTTGAAATTGTATAGAAGCATGATAGGTTCTTTATTGTATTTAACTGCTTCTAGGCCTGATATATTGTTTAGTGTGTGTATGTGCTCTAGATTTCAATCATGTCCAAAAGAATCACACTTGGTAGCTGTGAAAAGAATTTTCAGATACCTAGTTGACACTACCAATATAGGACTTTGGTATCCAAAGGGCTCTAACTTTGATCTAATCGGCTACTCGGATGCGGATTTTGCCGGTTACAAAGTAGATAGAAAAAGCACCAGTGGAACATGTCAATTTCTTAGAAGCATGTTGGTTTCATGGTTTTCAAGAAAACAAACTAGTGTTGCTCTATCTAGGGCGGAAGCCGAATATATTGCCGCCGGGAGCTGTTGTGCCCAATTACTTTGGATGAAACAGCAACTTAGGGACTATGGCATGGATTTTAAGGATATACCCATTAGATGTGATAACACCAGTGCCATATGTCTAACCAAAAATCCAGTATTGCATTCTAGAACCAAACATATAGACCTTAGACATCATTTTATTAGAGAACATGTGGAAAATCATGATATATGTTTAGTATATGTAAGACCTGAGGATCAAATTGCAGATATATTCACAAAGCCCCTAGCAAAAGAAGCATTTTATAAGATTAGAAATGACATGGGAATGATTGATTTAACCTAGCACAAACTAAGGGGGAGCACATGTTTAGGGGGAGCAAACCAACCTATCTATTTCTTTACACTCTAACTTTTTGATATATTGACAAAAAGGGGGAGAAGAGTAGGATTTGAGTCCCAATGACTCCAAAGGGGGAGAAGAGTAGGATATGGTTGAGGAGAAGAGTTTGAATGTTTTCAACTTGAAAATTTGCATGAGCATATGTTTGTTGAATGTTGAAAGCATGTTATTCTTTTTACGTTATTGAAAGGTATACACTCAAATTGGTTTTGTCAATCATCAAAAAGGGGGAGATTGTTGGAAATATGTGGAAAACAAGTTAAATATATGTTTTGATGATTAACAAATCAATTTGAGTAAGTCTTGGCTACTAACATGTTTGTGGATATGTTTAAGGGATATACATTTGAAGAACATAAAGCATGGAAGGCCAAGTCGTTCCCCAAGTCGACTCCAACATCGACTTCAAAGAGCCAAAACCGTCCAGAGTTGAAACGGGAAGAAGTGCAGGTGAAGTCGCAGGCCAAGCCGACTCCACTTGCGACTTGGGAAGCCAAGTCGCAAACGAAGTCGACCTCACCATCGACCTCAGACGAGAAATTCACTCCAGAGTCGAATTCGGGACAGCAAAATGCCGAAGTCGCAAACGAAGTCGACTCCAGTTGCGACTTGGGCGAAGTCGCAGACGAAGTCGACCCCAAGTTCGACTTGACGTTCTCAAAGCTCAAAGATGCAGTTTCAAGCTCATTCCAAAAATCAACTTGGGATTTCTCAAATCCAAAGCAAGGGTACAAGCTAATTATCAACCCAAGTTTCTCAAGTCCAAGGAAGAAGCTTCAAGCATGTTCCAAGATCAATATGAATCAAAAGCAAGCAAGGAGCATGAATCTACCATGCAAGACACAAGTTCTTCAAGATTCATATGTGAAACTATTCCAGAATAAAAATGATCAAAGAAAGAAGCCAAGCAAGCTAAAAAGAAGACAATGATTCAAAAGGAAATCAAGAAACAAAGCATTCCAAGTTTTTAAGATCATCAAGCTTCCTGCCGAGGTGAAGTCACACCCGAAGTCGACTTCACCTGCGACTTGGGTCAAGTCGAGGACCAAGTCGACCCAGCCTGGAACTTGAAGTCGCTACGGAGAAGCGAAGTCGCACCCGAATTCGACTCCATCTGCGACTTGGGCGAAGTCGCATCCGAAGTCGACTCCGCCTGCGACTTGGGTCGCAACGGTCGGAATTTATTCGAACCTTGGCGCATTAAATGCGCGCCACCTACCTTCTAACGTTCGGATTCCCTCCAAAATTATAAAAGGCATTCATGGTGAACGAGGGAAGTAGCTGAGAATCATTAAGTGTTCTTAACTCCTATATTCAAGAGCTCTAAAGTGATCAAGCCATTCAAAGAGGAAGAACTTTGCTTCAAACTGCAAGAGCTATATCTCTGAATCTTCAAAGCCTACATTACGAGTTCTTCTCTGCGCCAAATTACTTCTACACATCTGTAAAGTGTAGACTCCTTTTGTTATTTTATTTTGTTGTATTGAACTTGATTTAGTTTGAGGAACTAAGATCAAGTGTAAGCAAAGTAGTGTGTGATTGGAGTGGAACTCATCACCTACTTGTGCTGAGATTTGTTGAGGCCCCCTAGAGCTGGAATCTAGAAGAGAGCAGTGGCTCTAATTGTATTGAGAGAATACAATAGTGGAACCCAAGTCACAAGGAGTGTGAGCTTGGAAGAGTGGAGTAGGGAGGTTGCCCGAACCACTATAAAATCTTGTCTGCTTGATTTTATTTCTGCTCTCTACATTACACTGCTTTCCATTTTGTTTCTTCATTAAGGGGACTCGATTAATCCAGGGTAAAGTTTCTGTTTATGTTATAAATTTTTAAATACCCAATTCACCCCTCCCCTCTTGGGTAATTGCCATCAACTCGGGACCAACAGTAATATAGGCTTTGAAGATTCAGAGATTGAGCTCTAGCAGTTTGAAGCAGAGTTCTTCTTCTTTGAATGGCTTGATCTCTTTGAAGCTCTTGGATATAGGAGTTAAGCACACTTAATGATTCTCAGCTGCTTCCCTCATCCTCAATAACTCCCTTTTATAATTGTGGAGGGAATCCGAATGTTTGAAGGTGGTTGGCGCGCATTAAATGAGCCAACGTTCGAAAATTATCCGACAGTTGCGACCCAAGTCGCATGCGGAGTCGACTTCGGATGCGACTTCGCCCAAGTCGCAGATGGAGTCGACTTCGGGTGCGACTTCGCCTCTCCGTCGCAACTTCAAGTTCCAGGTCGGGTTGACTTGGGTATCGACTTGACCCAAGTCGCAGGTGAAGTCGACTTCGGGTGCGACTTCACCTTGTTAGTTGGCTTTGATGAACTTGAAGACTTTGGAGATTGCTTTGTTTTGCTTAGGCTTCTCCATTCCTTCAATTCCTTTGCATTTTTCATATCTTGGATCATTGAGTCTTCTTGCTTTCATTTGCTCCGAGTTTTGCAATCCTTGAATCCATGAGATTTGAATCTTCTTGGTATCTTGAACTTGGATTGGTTGTCATATCATGACTTTTTTCATCTTAAGATAAGCTTGGAGCTTTGCCTTGAACTTGAGAGACTTAAGTTGATCTTGCACCTTTGATTAGGTATTGACAACACTCAAGTTGATTCTTGAAACTGCATCTTTGATCTTAGAAAAACTCAAGTCGCACTTGGGGTCGACTTCGTCCGCGACTTCGCCCAAGTCGCAACTGGAGTCGAATTTGTTTGCGACTTCGGCATTCTTCCATCCCAAATTCAGCTCTGGAGTGATTTTCCCGACTGAAGTCGATGCTGGAGTCGACTTCGTTTGCGACTTGGCTTCCCAAGTCGCAAGTGGAGTCGACTTGGCCTGCGACTTCACTTGTTCTTCTCCCATTTTCAACTCTGGACAGATTTGGCTTCTTGAAGTCGATCTTGGGGTCGACTTGGAGAACGACTTGGCCTTCCCTGGTTTATTTTCTTCAAATGTATATGCCTTAAACATTTCCACAAACATGTTAGTAGCCAAGACTAACTCAAATTGATTTGTTAATCATCAAAACATAGATTTAGCTAGTTTTCCACATATTTCCAACAATCTCCCCCTTTTTGATGATTGACAAATTCGATTTGAGTGTATACCTTTCAATTACTTAAAAATACGATAAGTTTGTATTTGAAGTGTTATCATACATATGCTCATGCAAACTTTCAATAAAAACATTCAACAAACATATCCTACTCTTCTCCCCCTCAAATCCTACTCGTCTCCCCCATTTTTTCAATATATCAAAAAGTTAGAGGGTAGAGAGATAGGTGGGTTTGCTCCCCCTAAACAGGTGCTCCCCCTAAGTTTATGCTAAGTTAATTCAATCATTCCCATGTTATTTCTAATCTTATAAAATGCTTCTTTTGCTAGGGGCTTTGTAAATATGTCTGCAACTTGATCCTCTGTTCTTACATATACCAAACATATGTCATGATTTTCTACATGTTCTCTAATGAAATGGTGTCTAAGGTCTATATGTTTGGTCCTAGAATGCAAGACTGAATTCTTGGTTAGACATACGGCACTAGTATTATCACATCTGATGGGTATATCTTTAAAATCCATGCCATAGTCCCTGAGTTGGTGTTTCATCCAAAGTAATTGGGCACAACAGCTCCCGGCGGCAATGTATTCGGCTTCCGCCGTAGATAGAGCAACACTAGTTTGTTTTCTTGAAAACCATGAAACCAACATGCTTCCAAGAAACTGACATGTTCCACTAGTGCTCTTTCTATCTACTTTGTAACCAGCAAAATCCGCATCCGAGTAGCCGATTAGATCAAAATTAGAGCCCTTTGGATACCAAAGTCCTATATTGGTAGTGTCTACTAAGTATCTGAAAATTCTTTTCACAGCTACCAAGTGTGATTCTTTTGGACATGATTGAAATCTAGAGCACATACACACACTAAACAATATATCAGGCCTAGAAGCAGTTAAATACAACAAAGAACCTATCATGCTTCTATATAATTTCAAATCAACTATTTTTCCTTTTTCATCTTTGTCGATTTTGATTGTTGAGCTCATTGGCGTGTTTGCTCCTTTGCTATTCTCCATGCCAAACTTCTTCAACATTTCTTTGATATACTTGGACTGGTTGATGAAAATTCCTTCATTTAGTTGCTTGATTTGCAGTCCAAGGAAGAAATTCAACTCTCCCATCATGCTCATCTCAAATTCTTTCTGCATAAGCTCAGAAAATTCTTGACAAAGAATTTCATTAGTAGCACTGAAAATAATATCATCAACATAAATTTGAATAATCAATATATCCTTTTCTTTGTATTTGATAAACAAAGTGGTGTCTACCTTTCCTTTTTGAAAATCATGATCAATCAAAAATTTGCTCAATCTATCATACCAAGCCCTTGGAGCTTGTTTTAATCCATATAATGCTTTGGTTAACTTGTATACAAATTTAGATTGATCTTTTTCCTCAAATCCAGGTGGTTGTTCTACATACACCTCTTCATTTATATATCCATTCAAAAATGTGCTTTTAACATCCATTTGAAACAATTTAAAGTTCATATGAGATGCAAAAGCTAGTAAGATTCGAATTGCTTCCAATCTAGCAACCGGAGCATAGGATTCCTCAAAATCTATTTCTTCTTCTTGTGAGTATCCTTTTGCCACAAGTCTAGCTTTGTTTCTCACTACAAGTCCACTTTCATCTAATTTGTTCCTAAAGACCCACTTGGTGCCAATAACAGTACAATCGTTTGGTCTAGGAACAAGGTGCCAAACTTGATTTCTTTCAAATTGATTTAGCTCTTCTTGCATTGCTGTAATCCAGTTTTCATCATCAAGAGCTTGATCAATATTGGATGGTTCAATTTTAGATACAAAGGCATATTGTCCACAAACATTTTGCTTTGACCTTCTAGTTTTTACACCTTCATACACATTCCCTATAACTTGTTCAATTGGATGGGCATGTTTGAATTTCAAATCAGTTGGAGGTTTATAATTATTACCTTCACTTACCCTTTCTTTCATTGAATCTTCTTGCTTTTCCACATGCAGTTTTTCAAAATTGCTTGCTACATCATCTGCATCACTTAAATCATCTTTTCTTTTGTAGCATGGGTTAGTTTCATCAAAAACAACATGTATGGACTCTTCTACAACTTGGTTTCGTTTATTGAATACTCTATATGCTTTGCTATTTGATGAGTAACCAAGAAATATTGCCTTATCACTTTTGGCATCTAATTTTCCCAAGTTAGTTTTTCCATTGTTCAAAACATAACATGTGCATCCAAAAGCATGAAAATAAGAAATATTTGGTTTTCTTCCTTTCCATAGCTCATATGGGGTCTTTTTCAAGATTGCTCTAATGGTAACTCGATTCAAAACATGACAAGCTGTACTTACAGCTTCACCCCAAAATTTCTTGGATAATTTGCTCTCATTTAGCATTGTTCTAGCCATCTCTTGTATAGTTCTGTTTTTCCTTTCAACTACTCCATTTTGTTGTAGAGTTCTTGGTGCAGAAAATGTGTGATGAATTCCTTTTTCATTACATAACTCTATGAATCGTTTGTTTTCAAATTCACCACCATGATCACTTCTTATAGTCATAATAGTACTTTGTTTTTCATTTTGCACCAAATTTACAAAAGTTGAAAACATAGGGAAGGCTTCATCTTTGCTAGCTAAGAGAATTATCCATGTGAATCTTGAAAAATCATCAACAGTAACAAATACATATTTCTTTCCACCAATGGTTAAAATATCGGATGGCCCATATAGATCCATGTGTAGCAATTCAAGTGGCCTAGTGGTGGAGATTTCCTTTTTGGTAGAGAAAGGCATCTTAGGTTGTTTTGATAATTGACACGCCTTGCAAATTTTATCCTTGTCATATTTCAACTTTAGTAATCCTTCTACCAAACTCTTTTTCCATAGGGTCTTTATATTTCCCATGTTTATATGTCCAAGCCTTTTATGCCAAACTCATGGATCATTATCAATGGCCATTAGACATTGACCATCTAATTCGTCAAGTGAAACCAAATATACATTTCCATACCTTTTTCCACTAAACATGATATGTTCTCCATCAAATACATTACATATAGATGATTCAAACACAACCTTGTATCCTTTGTCACATAATTGACTAATGCTCATTAGGTTATGCTTGAGTCCTTCAACAAACAAAACATCTTCCATGCATGCATTTGAAATACTATAAATGTTTCCTTTACCTTTAATTTTACCTTTCTCATTATTACCAAAGGCAACCGTTCCGTCGTTGCAAGGCTTAAGTATGTGAAATAGACTTCTTTCTCCGGTCATATGCCTTGAACAACTGCTGTCCATGAACCATACATTGTTTGCCTTTGCCTTGAAACAAATCTGAAAAATAAACAACTAAATCTTATCTCTTTAGTACCCATTTTATGGGTCCATTTGGGTTAGTAAAATAATTCAATCTTTGTTGCTCCAACTTAGAAAGCCCAAATCTTGTGTTCCTTGGAACCCAAACTAGTTTTGCACCATAATCATATAATTTCTTAAAGTTACACTTGTAGGCTTTATGACCCATTTTGTTGCAGAAATTGCAAGCCATTGGTAATCTAGGAGTGGGCCTCCAAGTATATTTTGGTTCAAATGTTGGTCTTCTAGTCCACATAACATTTTTCCTTTGTGGCTTGTATATAGGTGCAGTTTTGGTTTGATATTTCCCAAGTATCGGCACATTTGATTTACCACTTTCTTTTTGCTCAAAAGTATAATATCCAAGGCCTCTTTTATTTGTTTGAGCAGTCATATTCAAAAACATCTTTACATTTTCTCCAGGATTAGAGAACTTTGCTAATGATTCATTTAATGATTCGTTCTCCTTTTTCAATTTTTCTATCTCATTTATCAATGATTCATTTTCTTCTTTAAGTTTTGTTGATTTTTCAGCTAGTTTTCCATTTTCAATAATAATAAGGAAGTTACATTGTTGTCTCTTCAATGACAACTTGTTTCCTAGCTTTTTGATTTCCTCATATAATGAATCATAAGCAATTTGTAGTTCTTCTAATTCAGCACATTTGAGGCATTCATGAAAAGAAGAATAATTTGATTGAGAATAGCAAGGTTTGGAAGTTACCTCTTCATTGCTCGTGCATTTTGTTGAGATGGTTTGTTCTTCCAAAACTTCAGTTGTGTTTAAACATAACAAGTCTTCTTCTTGTTCGATCCGCGCCATGCAGCATATTCTTGCACAATTTGCTGCATCATTGTCGTCGGTTGAAGAGCTGCTTGTTGATGAAGTCTCTTCATTGACATACATGTCTCTTCCCTTTGGCCTTTGGTATTTTCTGCCTTCATATCTTTCCCTCCTTTCTTGTTGATCCTTTGATCTCTCTTTCGATGTAGGACATTGAGCTTGCATATGTCCCACGCCCCCGCATATATAGCATTTTGTAACCTCCTTCTTCTTCTCTCTTTGTGGTCTTTCTTTGAAGTCTTTGAGGTTCTTTTTTTTTCTCACAAATTTTCGAAATTTGCGAGTAAGAAGTGCGATATCTTCATCACCATTATTAGACGAGGAGGTAGACTCTTCTGAGTTACGGGTGGCCTTTAGTGCAATAGTTCTCTTTCCTTTGTGTTGATCCTCATTCCTTTTCTTGATTAGCTCATGTGACATTAATGAGCTAATAAGGTCTTCTAGCTTTAAGGTGTTTAGGTCTTTTGCTTCTTCTATTGCTGTAATCTTTGGAGTCCATGAATCTGGTAGAGCACTTAGGATCTTCATGACCTGTTCAGATTCAGAGATAGCCTTTCAAAGCGTTAGTAATTTTAGAGAATCTAGCAAACATTTCAGAAATATTCTCTGTATCTAGCATTTTAAAGCTTTCCAATTCTCCTATCAAAATATTTCTCCTAGTCCCTTGGACTTGGGAGGTTCCTTCATAAATAGATGTTAGAGTATCCCATATTTCTTTAGCGGTTAGACAAGAAGATACTCTATCATATTCGGAAGCTGTAAGAGCACAAAATAGTGAGTTCATAGCCTTAGCATTGCTCTTAACAGTTCTTACTTCCTCTTCGGTCCATTTGGAAGCTCTTTCATCGATAGGCAATGTTACACCATCTTGGATTGCAATCCAAGAGTCCATGTCGGTAGCCATGATGAGTTGCTTCATTGGAAGATTCCAATAGCCGAAATTGTTCCCATCAAACAATGGTGGCCTAGTAAACGATTGGCCCTCGGCAAAAGCGGGAACGGAAGTAGATTGAGATGCCATATGATTGGATCTCTTTGGTTTAACTCAAAGACCTGCTCTGATACCACTTGTTGGTCCCGAGTTGAAGGCAATTACCCAAGAGGGGAGGGGTGAATTGGGTATTTAAAAATTTATAACTTAAACAGAAACTTTACTCTGAATTAATCTAGTCCCCTTAATGAAGAAATGAAATGGAAATAAATATAATATAGAGAGCAGAAATATAAATCAAGCACACAAGATTTTTATGGTGGTTCGGGCAACCTCCCTACTCCACTCTTCCAAGCTCACACTCCTTGTGACTTGGGTTCCACTATTGTATTCTTCAAATACGATTAGAGCCACTGCTCTCTTCTAGATTCCAGCTCTAGGGGGCATAAACAACACACTGCACAAGTAGGTGATGAGTATCACTCCAATCACACACTACTTTGCATACACTTGATCTTAGCTACCCAAGCTAAATCAAGCTTAATACAATTAAACGAAATAACAAAAGAAGTCTACACTTTACAGATGTGTAGAAGCGATTTGGCGCAGAGAAGAACTTGTAATATAGGCTTTGAAGATTCAAAGATTGAGCTCTAGCAGTTTGAAGCAGAGTTCTTCTTCTTTGAATGGCTTGATCTCTTTGAAGCTCTTGGATATAGGACTTAAGCCCACTTAATGATTCTCAGCTGCTTCCCTCGTTCTCAATAGCTCCCTTTTATAATTGTGGAGGGAATCCGAACGTTTGAAGGTGGTTGGTGCGCATTAAATGCGCCAATGTTTGAAAATTATCCGACCGTTGCGACCCAAGTCGCATGCGGAGTCGACTTCGGATGCGACTTCGCCTAAGTCGCAGATGGTGTCGACTTCGGGTGCGACTTCGCCTCTCCGTCGCAACTTCAAGTTCCAGGTCGGGTCGACTTGGGTATCGACTTGACCCAAGTCGCTGGTGAAGTCGACTTCGGGTGCGACTTCACCTTGTCAGTTGGCTTTGATGAACTTGAAGACTTTGGAGATTGCTTTGTTTTGCTTAGGCTTCTCCATTCCTTCAATTCCTTTGCATTTTTCATATCTTGGATCATTGAGTCTTCTTTCTTTCATTTGCTCCGAGTTTTGCAATCCTTGAATCCATGAGATTTGAATCTTCTTGGTATCTTGAACTTGGATTGGTTGTCATATCATGACTTTTTTCATCTTAAGATAAGCTTGGAGCTTTGCCTTGAACTTGAGAGACTTAAGTTGATCTTGCACCTTTGATTAGGTATTGACAACACTCAAGTTGATTCTTGAAACTGCATCTTTGATCTTAGAAAAACTCAAGTCGCACTTGGGGTCGACTTCGTCCGCGACTTCGCCCAAGTCGCAACTGGAGTCGAATTTGTTTGCGACTTCGGCATTCTTCCATCCCAAATTCAGCTCTGGAGTGATTTTCCCGACTGAAGTCGATGCTGGAGTCGACTTCGTTTGCGACTTGGCTTCCCAAGTCGCAAGTGGAGTCGACTTGGCCTGCGACTTCACTTGTTCTTCTCCCATTTTCAACTCTAGACAGATTTGGCTTCTTGAAGTCGATCTTGGGGTCAACTTGGAGAATGACTTGGCCTTTCATGCTTTATTTTCTTCAAATGTATATGCCTTAAACATTTCCACAAACATGTTAGTAGCCAAGACTTACTCAAATTGATTTGTTAATCATCAAAACATAGATTTAGCTAGTTTTCCACATATTTCCAACAGGGGTGACTAAAGGACAAGCATGGAATGGAAATCAAGTAGGCTAGTCGAGGTAGTAAGTGGACAAGGAGTCCCCCTTGACTTTGCCAAGTCGGAAGGTCCGGCGCCAAGGATGGAAAGGACATGTCATGGTATAATGTTCTCCGTGCTAGCGTACCCTCGCATGAAGGATAATGTCATTAATGAAAATGATGAATTTGCACATCCAATGATTATGAAATGTTTGCGAGTGGTTTATGTGAATGGTTTTTCATGAATGATTTTCATGAAATGTTTATGAAAGGTTTATGAAAAGGTTTTTGCTCCACAGGTAGTTGTTCACTTGATAAGTGTCTCTACCGAAAGGAGAAAAATGTTTTTGAATAAACATGCCTTCAAAATGGATTGCCTGCAAAATATACAGCTTGCTTATTGAGTTTCGACTCACGTTTTGTTTTCCAAACCCATAGACAGGTGAAAGGAAGGAGGCAAGGAGCACAGGTGGAGATTCAAGGATGAATGGATTTCTACGAGTTACCTGTGTATGAACCTAAGGGTTGAATGGTTATATGAATGTTGACAATTAAAATGAATGTTAACAATTAAATTGTTATTTGATGTTGTAGAAGATTTATGCTATCTTTTATGCCTATGGATTGGCAAAATTTTTTTATGGGTAATGCTAAGGCATGAAATATCATGATATGAATAAGTATGAAGGTTATGAGATGACATGTGTAATTCTCAAATGATATAATGGCCTAGAAAGGCATTTGATGGAAATAAAATGTATAAATGATATAAAATCCTAAGGAGTTAGGATTAAGTGGATAAATATCCAATAAGAACCCGCCGCGTGATCAGGGCAACAATCCTGATTCACATTTACCAATCGAACGATCTTGAGGTAAGGTTGTGACGCTCGGGCTGGGGCGCCACAGATGTTGTTTCAAAAAGTATTTTATAAAAAAAAGGGAATTTTTCCCCTTTTCACAAAGCAACAAATGTAAATAAGTTTTGCATTTCTCTTATGATGTTTAATGATAAATAATCATATTATAAAAGAGAAAAAAAGGGAGATTTGATTTAGGAAAAAGATTTGTTTTGCTAGGTCTTGATAATTAAATAATAAATGATGATTTTTGTATAGTTCATATGTTTTGAAATGATATTCGAAAAGTTTTGATTTCCTTTAGATAAAGAAATCTATGTTGAAAATATCTTGAAAAATATTTATACGGATGTGTTGAAAGGGATTTAAGGATGACCAACCTCCTACGTTGATTGCATAAAATGGTTTGTTTTCGGGTTGCTAAATGGTATGCAAAAGATTACGCAAGCCCTTATGTAAAAATGACAAAATTGATATGTGGACAAGAAATTGATTTTAAGGTGATTGAGAAGGGGTTAGCACAATTGCATAACTTTTGTGAGCAAAAGGCCCCAAAATAGAAACCAAGAAAATGTTAGGAAAAATATATGATTTATTCTTAAAAATCTAAAAGTTTTGAAATTATTTTATTAAAAGGATTTCAAAGTGCGTTGTTTCTCAAACATTTCAAGTATTTTTCAAAATATTTTACTCAAAATGTTTCTAATAGAATTTAAGGAAGGTCATCCTAAAATTAGATTTCAAATAACAACTTGTTTAAAGTGGGTGCGCTCGCTTTACAAGTTAACACGGACTGCGGTTTGTGATGTGTTTTTGAAAATAATTTTTAAAGATATAGACTTCGGTCAAAGATTTTTTGTGTTATGGATGCAGACAGAGGTCTGTGATCCCGATTTAAAAGGACATGGGTTTCGGTCTGTGGTTCTTCAAACCAAATGGGCTGTGGTCCGTGATAATAATGTACAGTACAAGAAACAGGCAAGTTGTAGAGCACGGTTGGGATGACCGGGGCCTACCTACATAAGGCCAAGTCGCTAAGGGATGGCAGGAGTGCCAGCGGCGCCCACCCTGAGATGAGAGCAGGATAAATAAACAGCCACCTGGCTAGCGTGCTGTTAAGGATTCTCTTCCAAAAGGTAGCATGATCACTTACTAGGTGTCACTACTGGATGGGGAGAAATGTGTTTGCATACGTTTTTCTTTCCAAAAACCCAAAGATTGAGATATAAAAGCGTTTATATGAAAAATTATCCTAAATTGAATTTTTATGAGCCATTATGTATAAGTTACCCTAAAAGCAGGGTGTTTTACAAAAAATTTGTAAATATTAAGAATAAAAAGAAATGATTTTTATGCAAAAGTTTTCATGAAAAGGATTCATGACTTGTTTGCTATAAACAAGCTCTAAAATGGGGATTATGAAAAAGGGTTTATGTTGAAAAATATTTTGACCATAAGAATGTCCATTTCCTAAAGGGATTTATATTGGAAAATGTTTTGGATATAAGAATATCCGTTTCCAAATGGTTTATGTGGGAAAAATGGTTGGACATGAGAATATCCATTTCCTAAAGGGATTTATGTTGGAACATGTGTGGACATAAAAATGTCTGTTTCTAAAAGAGTTTAAGGGATAAAAGTGTTTGTGGACATATGAATGTCCATTGCCAAAGGAAACTATGTGAAAAATATTTTGAGACATCAAATGTCTCTTGACTAAAGGATTTTATGATGAAAAATGTTTTTGGACATAAAAATGTCCTTCGCCAAGAAAGGCTTATATAAATAATGTTTTAGGACATGAGAATGTCCTCCCTTGCTAAAGAATTTATGAGAAAAATGTTTTGGACGTAAAACGTCCACTGGTAAAAGATGGTTTTATGTAAATGTCTTAGAACATTAGAAATGTTCACTCAAGACAAAAGGAAATTAAATAAAGAGGGTAAAACATGGATGTTTTGCCTTAACAAGCACAGAGGTGGCTTCTAAATGAATTTAAGAATAAATATTTTATGATAATGTTTAAGGACATAGAAGTGTCCTCATGAACACAGGATTTTATGATAATATTTTAGGACATATAAATGTCCTCAAGAAAAAGGTGTTCAAGATATTTAATGAAATGCTTTTCAAGGAAGTCTTGCCCTAAAAGATAAAATGCTTGCTTACTGACTTATCACTCACGTTTTGTTTTCCAAACCTTAGACAGGTACTGGAAGACTCAAGCGGTCGAGGACCTATGAAATGGAGAAAAGGTACGAGATAGTACCATGTGGGTTAAAAGGATTAGCCATGGTGAGTGGAATGATATGAATGGAAGTTTTCAGGTATGTTGATATATATGTGAACTTGTTTAAAGTTCTAAGTTCTAGGAGAACTAATGAAGGAATGAATGAATGTATGTATGGATGAATGTATATCTGGAATGGCAATGACATGATTAGGTCAAGAGGGCCTATGATGTATAACAGCATGTTGAAATGGTTTAAAGGATATGTACAAGTGTACCATTACTTATGTTATAAATGAAATGATGATGAATGAAGAAATGAAATTTTTTTTGGACGAGATCCAATTAAAATCTCGCCACATGATCAGGGCAACAATCCTGATTCACATTTACCAATCATTAAGATCTTAAGGTAAGGAAGTGACGTCTCGATTTTGGGCGCCACAGAAGTTGGTATCAGAGCAAAGACTGGTAAAATGGCGTGGAAAGAAAGGATTTGATAACAAAGAGCTAGATATCAGAGCATGGATTGGTAAATAGGCGTGGTAAGAAAAGATTTGATATCACAAAGATGATATTTTAGCAAGAATTGATAGACAGATGTAGAGGAAAAATGAAAAATGATGAAAGAGATAGATTGAGATTATAAGACATACAATATGTATTGTCTTATATTGTGTGTCATTATGACATAAGAATATGGCTAATTAAGAAAATGTAGCTGGTGGCTATATTTCATAGTGTAAATGGTATATGAAGAAAAAATGATATGAGGACAATGAGACAAAGAAGCAGGTAGGAGAATTTGAGAAAAGACAAAGGATAGAAGGGAATCCGAACAGATGACGGGTCATGGAACCCTACATAGAGACCCCCCATACCTAAGGTTGACCACACCTTACCTAATATAGTACAGGATTGTGTTAGACTTTGCATGTATAAGGTGCGATGCTGTGGCGCCATTTAGGCGGCACCTAGGCGTCAACTTTCTAAGTGATTGATTGATTTAGAAATTATGTTCATGATAAAATGACAGATTATGCAAATATAATCTGTACGTGTAGGGAAAAGCAACCTTACACCATGAAATGTGCAGGTAGAAATGAGAAAGGTAGGAAAAAGGGATTTCTTTTGACTCCTAATGTATGATGTTTGATTTTATGAAAATATGAATGCATTTGATTTTATTCAAGTGCTAAGTGTATATGAAAAAGGAAAGATCATTGATCTTTCTAGATTGTAAAATTTACTATGTATGATGATTCTATAATCAGAAATGATCATATTGACTATGTTGATATGAATGAATATTATGATAAGAAATGCTATTGACATAATTTTATATGTTGCATTCTACAACATGCCTATTACCTTAGTTTTGAACAAGGGAAAGGTAGTTGCCGATATGAGTCAATAGGAAAGAAGAAAAGCCAGAAGCAAATCTAAACGACCAGGACAAGTGATAGGTCTATTGGACCAAGGCTAAAAAATGCCACTAAGACAGAGTAACGCAGTGGAAGCGTAGTGAACCATTGAAATATTGGAGGAAGATAATGAATTAGCAAATTTATATAAACTTTACCTCCGACATTTGAAATGTAACAGGTTTCGGGACAAAACCTGTTATAAGGAGGGAGGATTGTGATACCCGGACCTAAGTAGGATTCAATGGGATGCATTGAACATATATATTTGATTTATGTGTGATTTAAATGAATTTTGAATAATTTTTGTGAATTATGTCACATTTTGAATTAGGGTTTAATTAGGAATGGTGAATAAAAATTTAATCGCCAGAGCCCAAAGTGAGTCGATATGACCCGTGGGGTTTAATGAGAATTTAAAGGTGAAAATGTGTTATGAATAATCATGTTAATTACCATGATTTAATTTATGGAGATTAAAGTGTAATTATCGAATTAAGGTGAAAATGATAAAAAAAATTCATAACTTAATGCCTACAAGGCGGATTTCGATGAAATTTGACAGGTAAGCTCACGACGGTGGGCCCAATCTTATGAATGGATTAGATTAATGGAATCATGATGGGATTAGGGTGATAATTAATTATTTTTATCCCAAATCCAAAAGATAAATTCAAGTTGTCATAACTTGACATAGAAACGTCAGTTTGAGATGAAATTTGAAACGATGGAATAAAATTATGAAATCTATGAGATGAATGGAATGGATTAAGATAATTATCATGGGAAGTTTATTTCTTGGAGAGCAAGTAACAAGTTGCTTAAGAGCTAAGTAAAGAAGGGCAATTGTGGAAAGTGAACATGGAATTTATTAAAATGCCTATGGGGTTGCTTGACCACCAAGTAAAGTGGTTTATAAAAAGAAAAAAAAAAGAGAAAGAGCTGATGCACTTTCCAGCAAGGGGGGAGAAGGAGAGAGAGATGGAGAGAGAGAAGGAGAGAGAAAGAGAGAGAAGAAGAGAGAAGGAGAGAGAGAAGAGAGGAAAATAAGAGAAATATGAAAATTTTCTCCAAGGGCAGCAGCTAGGGAACGTCCAACCCAGCAAGGAAGAGGAGAAAAGAGGAGGAAAAGAAGAAGGAAAATGGAAGGAATAGCTCGGGAAGCTCGGGGCAAAGAATCGACAAAATCGGGTAAGCACCCGTTGAGTTAAGACTTCCAATTTCCAAGTTTTCTTCTTGATATTGAAATCATAGTTTTGAATCATAATAAACCTCTAAAGAAAGATTAATAACATTCTAGAATTAATTATTGATTGAGGGTTTTGCATATGTATTGAAAAGAGATGAAAATATGGGAGCAAAACCTAGAAGAAATGAGGCAGAAATCTAAAATATGAAAGAAATAGTTAATAAACTAGTTTTAGCATGAAAATTTATAAGAAGACTCATTATGGGGTGATTAAGGAACGAGATAATTTTTAATAGGGTTGAACGGGTGGCAGGATCAGCTGAACCAAAGGATTTTTAATAATTTTTATACAAATAATTTTGGGCTGAAAATTTTACACGATATATAAGAAATATTTATGATCACACAAGTAAAATAAAAATTAGGTTTTCATGTGTATAAATATACCCAATAATTTACGTGAATAAGGCTATTTGAAAAGGAGTGCTGTTGTCCAGCATGGTAAAAATATAAAATTAAATATAAATGTTTAATATTTTGTGCTAAAAATATTTATTTTGGTTAATACATGTAGTTATTAAGGTATGGTAGAAATTTCAAATCAAAACTACTTGATTTGATATAAATTCAAAATTTTGAGAATTCAGTGTGCCTGAATTCAGCATTATGTAGGGTATAAATCAAGATAAATGTTAAATTCTAGATTTTTGTGATGGAATTTAACTTATAATGGGATATAAATCATGATTTAGTATAATTAATATGATGATTTATGAATAGGTTGCTGATTTTATAAAGTATGGAACCCAGGGTTGCATATATGACTCGATTTTTTTATTTTTATATTAAAAATGGTATGGAAATGAGATTAAATGATTTATGGAAGTTATGTAGGGTAAAATACCCTAGGATTAGGTTAGTTTGGATGCCAAAAATTATTTGGAAAGATAAGCCTCAAATCTGATTTTTATGAATTTTATGAATAGGTGTCCAAATGGGGTGAAAATGGTACCGCAATAGGGAAATAAGTTGTTGTTTTGAGAGGAGTTAATATATGGATTTATGTAAGTTGGAAAACCTAAGGAATATAAGTATTTGAAGATGATGCAAATAAATGAATTGTTATTTTCATTTATCTAGGCAAAGGCAAGTAAAAGAATGGAAGAAAAGGATTATAGCGATCTCAGGTAAGCAAGCGAACTTTCTAAAATGCTATTTTCTTTCTATGCGATTGATATGATTGAAATGTTTATGCCTATGTTTTAAATGAATGGGCAAGCACAAGTTTTGAAAATGATGGCTTTAATGAAAAGTCGCAAGTTTTGGAAAATGACGGCTTTAATGAAAAGTCGCAAGTTTTGAAAAAGAATGGCTTTAAGGAAAAGCTAGAAGATTTGCTTCATGGGAAGCAAGCAATATGTTTTAAGATAAGGATTTTATCATCAGTGTTGCCAAAGATTGGCAATGTTTTATGTTAATGGAATTAAGAATTTTGCTTATGAGTAAGCAAGTTCTCCATGATAATGTTTTCAAAGAATTTCATGTTTGATGCCGATGGTTTTAAGAATTTGCTTTTCAGTAACCAAGTTCTTTATGATGTTGTTTCAAAAAGTATTTTATAAGAAAAAGAAAATTTTGCCCTTTTTCACAAAGCAACAAATGTAAATAAGTTTTGCAATTCTCTTATGATGTTTAATGATAAATAATCATGTTATAAAAGAGAAAAAAAGGGAGATTTGATTTATGAAAAAGATTTATTTTGCTAGGTCTTGATAATTAAATAATAAATGATGATTTGGACATAGTCCATATGTTTTTAAATGATATTCGAAAAGTTTTAATTTCCTTTAGATAAAGAAATCTATGTTGAAAATATCTTGAAAAATATTTATACGGATTTGTTGAAAGGGATTTAAGGATGACCAACCTCCTATGTTGCTTCATAAAGTGGTTTATTTTCGGTTTGATAAATGGTATGCAAAAGATTATGCAAGCACTTTATGTAAAAATGACAAAATTGATATGTGAACAAGAAATTGATTTTAAAGTGATTGAAAAGGGGTTAACACAATTGCATAACTTTTGTAAGCAAAAGGCCCTGAAATAGAAATCAAGAAAATTCTAGGAAAAATATATACTTTATTCTTGAAAATCTAAAAGTTTTGAAATTCTTTTATTAAAAGGGTTTTAAAGTGTGTTGTTTCTCAAACATTTCAAATATTTATCAAAATATTTTACTCAAAATGTTTCTAACAGAATTTGAGGAAGGTCATCCTAAAATTAGATTTTAAATAACAACTTGTTTAAAGTGGGTGCACTCGCTTTACAAGTTAACACGAACTGCGGTCTGTGATGTGTTTTTGAAAATAATTTTTAGAGATATAGACTTCGGTCTAAGATTTTTTGTGTGTTATGGATGCAGACAGAGGTTTGTGATCCCGGTTTAAAAGGACATGGGCTGCAGTCTATGGTTCCTCAAACAAAACGGGCTGCGGTCCGTCATAATAATGTACCAGTACAAGAAACAGGCAGGTTGTAAAGCACGGTTGGGATGACCGGGGCCCACTCTACATAAGGCCAAGTCGCTAAGGGATGACAGGAGTGCCAGCGGCACCCTCCCTGAGATGGGAGCAGGATAAATAAACAGCCACCTGTCTTGCGTGCTGTTAAGGATTCTCTTCCAAAAGGTAGCATGATCACTTTCTAAGTGTCACTACCGGATGGGGAAAAATGTGTTTGCATACATTTTGCTTTTCAAAAGCCCAAAGATTGGGATACAAAAGTGTTTATATGAAAAATTATCTTAAATTGGATTTTTATGAGCCATTATGTATAATGTTTTACACAAAATGTGTAAATATTAAGAATAAAAAGAAATGATTTTTATGCAAAAGTTTTCATGAAAAGGATTCATGACTTGTTTGCTATGAACAAGCCCCAAGATGGGGATTATGAAAAAGGGTTTATGTTGGAAAATGTTTTGGACATAAGAATGTCCATTTACTAAAGGGATTTATGTTGGAAAATGTTTTAGACAAAAGAATGTCCATTTTCAAAAAGTTTATGTGGGAAAAATGGTTGGACATGAGAATGTCCATTTCCTAAAGGGATTTATGTTGGAACATGTATGGACATAAAAATGTCCGTTTCTAAAAGAGTTTAAGGGATAAAAGTGTTTATGGACATATGAATGTCCATTGTCAAAGGAAACTATGTGAAAAATATTTTGAGAAGTTAAATATCTCTTGACTAAAAGATTTTATGATGAAAAATGTTTTTGGACATAAAAATGTCCTTCGCCGAGAAAGGCTTATATAAATAATGTTTTAGGACATGAGAATGTCCTCCCTTGCTAAAGAATTTATGAGAAAAAATTTTTGGACGTAAAACGTCCACTGGTAAAAGATGGTTTTATGTAAATGTCTTAGAACATTAGAAATGTTCACTCAAGACAAAAGGAAATTAAATAAAGAGGGTAAAACATGGATGTTTTGCCTTAACAAGCACAGAGGTGACTTCTAAATGATTTTAAGAATAAATGTTTTATGATAATGTTTAAGGATATAGAAGTGTCCTCATAAACACAGGATTTCATGATAATTTTTGGGACATATAAATGTCCTCAAGAAAAAGGTGTTCAAGATATTTAATGAAATCATTTTCAAGGAAATCTTGCCCGAAAAGATAAAATACTTGCTTACTGAGTTATCACTCACGTTTTGTTTTCCAAACCTTAGACAGGTACTGGGAGACTCAAGCGATCGAGGACCTAAGAAATGGAGAAAAGGTATGAGATTGTACCATGTGGCCTAAAATGATTAGTCATGGTGAGTGGAATGATATGAATGGAAGTTTTCAGGTATGTTGATATATATGTGAACTTGTTTAAAGTTCTAAGTTCTAGGAGAACTAATGAAGGAATGAATGAATGTATGTTTGGAATGACAATGACATGATTAGGTCAAGAGGGCCTATGATGTATAACAGCATGTTGAAATGGTTTAAAGGATATGTACAAGTGTAACATTACTTATGTTATAAATGAAATGATGATGAATGAAGAAACTGAAATTTTTTTTGGACGAGATCGAATTAAAATCCCGCCGCATGATCATGGCAACAACTCTAATTCACATTTACCAATCATTAAGATCTTGAGGTAAGGAAGTGACGTCTCGGTTTGGGGCACCACAGTTTTCAACTCATGAGTCATTCAAATCTTCACTTCCACTACACAAATCATGGAAATTCATTCATATAGCTTGGTACCCATTCCATATTTAATCAAAGGGCATGTTGAATCATCATCTAAGGTATCTTTAAGAATCAATTTCATATTCAAAATCTTAGAGTTCAAAACTCAAAATGGAAAGCTCAACTTAACAAAATCAACTTACTTGATTGATGCAAAACAACCCTAATCACTTGAGATGAATTTCCTCTCCTTTTTCCCTTCCTTTTTCCCTTTTTTTTTCTTCTCTTTTCTTCCTTCTTGCTGGCCCTTAGAGTGGACGTGAGCTGCTACCTTGGGGTGAAGGGTTTGAGCACTTAGAAAAATTTTTCCAAGCTCATCTCATTTGGCCGTGCACCCCTCTTATAAGGGCTGGATTAATCTAGTTGTAGGCCCCACTTGTGCTGTTTTTTCCACATTCAATGCCCACTTATCCTCTTAATTTCTGGGTGAATAATGGCTAAGTAAAAATATTTTTACCCTATTTTTAAAACCCAAAAATCTGCTCCAAATCAAGACCGTCCAGCTGCCCCCATTGATCACGTCAACCTTGCTGCCCATTTATAGATTTTTCCCCATTTTTTTCATCCATAATTTAAGAGTAAATTATACACTTAATTATCATTTAATTAATCCATTAATTTGGCATAAAAAAATCAGCAAAAATGGCAGCAACAGCACATCATGTGCGTCCATACTCAACCATGTTGTACACATTTTTCACCTTCAATGGCAGCTGCATTTCATAATTTTTTCAGGGATTTTTACATGATTAAATGAAAATTCTTGTGTCCCTACATGTCAGCTACATGTGTGCATAATTTATAAAATAAAAAATTAAAAATAAACAGCAGCAACAGCCCATTAACGTGCTTGCCTTGGACACCTCACCTATGCTCACTTTGAGCACTCATAGCTTCATCATGGTGGACGTCCACTGCTGGATAATACTTGCATTTTTTCATTTTATATTAATTCATAAAGTACCTTGAAAATGAGCTTCATTTGATACCAATTTTTCCATTAAAATCATGCATTAATTCCATGTACTCTAGCATTTAATGCATGGTACTCTTGAGGTGCAAAAGTCAACTATGCACACATTTATCAATGCAGGTATTTTCTCAACATGTTATGCTTAATCTAAATCTTCAAAAATGGGCATCTCATACTTTTATTCAACCGTTTCAAATTTTATCTCAATCCTATTTTCCTAGGTCAAGTTATAGCCGTTTGAAGTTAGCGGTTGGATTTGAGATATGATCAATAAATCATTACATTAATTTCATCAAGGATTTTCATAACCCAATAATTTCATAATCCAAGCCCAACATCATTAACTTCCATATCAAATTTCACTTGAATCTGCCTTATAGGCATTGAGTTATGAATTTTCTAGTGTTTTTCCCACTAAACTTGATAATTATCATTCAACTTCTCATAATTCATAGTAAATAATTTAAAACAATTATCCATGATGTATTGGTGTATTTCAATCACCAACAATTTACTTTAATCCCCTTGTCCTATATCAACTCAAAATGATCAATCACATCATTATTGCTAATCCTTAACCCTAATTGCAATAATTAACAAAATCTCAAAATCATTCAAAATTCATTAATTACACCTATAGTCACATATGCATGTTAATGGATACATTTGGGTCCTATTTTGGTTCGGGTTTCACAATCCTCTCCCCCTTATAAAAGGTTTCGTCCAGAAACCGTTTATCCTTTAAATAACTGGGGGTATTTCCGTTCCACTTCTTCTTTTAACTCCCAAGTGGCTTCATTTTTAGAATACCGGTTCCATTGTACTTTCACGTACTCGATTTCTCGATTCTGAAGCTTTTGTACCTTCTGATCCAAGATCCTAACTGGCCTTTCTTCATAATTCAGATATCTTGAATCGGTAGATTTTCAGCCACTAATATATGAGTCGGGTCTGGAACATATTTCCTAAGCATAGAGATATGAAATACATTGTGGACTAGGGCTACCGCCGGGGGTAAGGCTATTTCATATGCCAATTTCCCAACCTTCTCCAAAACATCAAATGGTCCAATATATCAGGGATTCAGCTTTCCTCTTTTCCCAAACCTAGTAACTCCCTTGAATGGAGTGACCTTGATGAACACATGTTCGCCAACTTGGATGTTCAAATCCCTTCTCTTACAATCTGTGGAACTCTTTTGCTGACTTTGGGCAGTGAGTATACACTGGCTAATAGTTCGTACCTTGTCTGTCATTCGTTGAGACAAATCTAGGGCTAATCTTTTCTCTCCAACTTCATCCCAGTTCAGCGGCGTTCGACATCGCCGACCATACAATGCTTCGAATGGAGCCATTTGGATGCTAGCTTGATAGCTATTGTTATATGCGAATTTTACAATCGATATATACTCATCCCATGATCCTCCAAACTCCAAGGTGCACATACGGAGCATATCTTCAATGATTTGATTCACCCACTCCGTTCGTCCATCTGTTTGAGGATGAAAGGTTGTACTAAACTTAAGTTGGGTGTCTAAGGTTTCATGTAAGCTTTTCCAAAACCTTGACATAAATGTCGCATCCCAATCCGAAACGATCGACTTCAACACTCCATGGAGTCATACGGCCTCCTTATAATATACCTTAGCTAGCCTTTCTGCTGTATAAGTCCTTCTTATAGGTATGAAGTGGGCAACTTTCGATAGGCTATCCACGATTACCCATATGGAATTGTTTCCTGCTTGGGTCTTAGGTAATCCTTTTATAAAATCCATTGTGATGTCGTCCTACTTCCATTCAGGAATTTCTAAGGACTGTAGCTTTCCAGGCACTCTTTGGTGATCTGCTTTTACCCGTTGGCAAGTTAAACACTTAGCCACATATTCAGCGATCTCTCTTTTCATATTATTCCACCAATATGCTTTCTTGAGATCCTGATACATTTTAGTACTTCTTGGGTGAATAGAAAATAGCAAAAATTGTACCTCCTTAAGAATCTGCTCCTTTAATTCAACTGTATTAGGTATGAAAGGTGACCCTTATACCTATACATACCTTACTCATCAACAACAAATTTCGCCAATCCCTTTTTCTTCATTTTCTCGACATGTGCATGTAGGTTTGTATCCTTCTGCTGCACAGTCTTGATCTGTTCAAAAAGTGTCGATTGTATGCATAATTGTGATAATCTTGTTTGGACTCCTGGTGGACATACAATCAGTTCCATTTGTCTTATCTCCTTAAGCAATCCTTCCTCCTTAGTGATAAGATGTGCTAGGCTGACATTTCTGCTTAATGCATCAGCTACCACATTTGCCTTACCTGGATGGTATAAAGTTTCCAAATCATAGTCCTTCAACAATTTGAGCCACCTCCTTTGTATCATGTTCAACTCCTTCTGAGTAAAAATGTATTTGAGGCTCTTGTGATTAGTGTAAATCTCACATCTTGCACCATACAGGTATTATCTCTATTTTTTCAAGGCAAACACCACAGCTGCTAATTCTAAATTATGTGTGGGGTAGCTTAGCTCATTGGGCTTCAACTGTCGCGACGCGTAGGCTATCACTTTCCCTCTTTGCATCAGGACACACCCTAATCCCTTTCTTGACACATCACTATAAACCACAAACCCTTCATTTCCTTCTGGTAGGGTTAGGATGGGCGCTTTCACCAATCGTTGTTTCAATTCTTGAAAATTGCACTCGCATTCCTCAAACCATACATACCTGACTCCTTTACGAGTCAACTTGGTTAACGGGGCTAACAGTTGTGAAAACCCTTCAACAAATCTTCTATAGTAGCCGACCAACCCTAGAAAACTTTGAATTTCCATAACGTTCGTCGGCCTTGGCCATTTCAACACTGCCTCAATCTTTTGAGGATCAACTTGAATACCTCTTTCAGATATTATATGCCCAAGAAATCCTATTTGTTTCAACCAAAACTCACATTTCTTTAACTTGGCATATAATTTCTCTTTTCTCAACCTTTCCAAAACCCTTCACAAATGATTTTCATGTTCTTTCTCCGTCTTTGAGTAGATCAGGACATCGTCAATAAACATAACCACAAACTGATCAAGATAGTCCCGAAAAACTCTATTCATCATATCCATGAATACAGCAGGGGCATTAGTAAGTCCGAAAGGCATTACCAAAAACTCGTAATGCCCATACCTGGTTCGAAAAACCATTTTATGAGTATTGGCCAGACTTATCCTCAGCTGATGATATCCTGACTGTAAATCAATCTTGGACACAGTTGTAGCTCCTTGAAATTGATGAAATAAATCATCGATCCTGGGCAATGGATACTTATTCTTTATTGTAACTTTATTTAGCTCTCGATAATCAATACATAACCTCAAGCTTCTGTCCTTTTTCCCCACAAACAATACCGGAGCTCCCCAAGGGGACACACTTGGTCGGATGAAACCCTTATCTAACAGCTCCTGTATTTGAGTCCTTAATTCATTCATCTTAGCTGGCGCGATTCTATATGGAGTTTTAGAAATTGGAGTTGTACCCGACATCACATCAATAGTCATATCCATTTCCCGTTGTAGAGGCAATGTGGTTAACTCCTTTAGAAATACATCAGGAAATTTCTTAACCATAGGTATCTGATTAATCTTTACCTCCATGCCTTTCTCTACATTCACTGACACTAAATAGGCTTGACATTTTTGTCGGATCATCCTGACTGCTTTCGTAGATGATATCAATATATTTGAACTGTCAGGTTGCCTTAACTTCCCAATGACAATTTTCTTTCCTGGAGTTGCTTCAAATTGCGCTTTCTTATTTTTACAGTCTATGGTCGCTCTCCATTGGCTTAGCCAATCCATACCTAATATCACGTCGAATTTCGTCATTGGCAATAAGATCAAATCGGCTTCTAGAATCAATCATCCTATCCTAATTGGGCAGGCTTTACATACTTGGCTAGTACTTGCTAACCTATAGACTGGAGATTCTACATGTATGATCTGGTTAGTCTCTTCTACCGGTAGTGCATGGGTGGTCACATATTGGCATGCTATGAATGAATGGCTAGCACCAAAATCAAACAAATCTACTGCCAAATTTCCTAGAATATAAATGTAAGGACCAGGTATTTTATTTTATTTTCATTATAACCCTTCTCTATTTATGAGATAACTTATGAACATGCCACTAAGAGTTTATAATGTTAATGGATGCATAACATATATGAATATGGTATCTAGGGAACATATAGTGCATATATGCATGTATTATGATCTTAGCACACTGAGTATAAATTTAAATGTGTATGATTAGTGTGTCATTGTTAAGCACTATAACTATTTTTCCCTTCGCAGAGTAGGTACGGGGTTCGACCTGACCGGTCAGGTCGCGGGGGTCAAGGGGGCAGCGCCCCCGGAGAAATTTTTAATTATTAAGTGTAGGAGCGGGAGAGTAAATTACTAATTGCAATTAGACCCGATCCATGTTCCGACCCGACCCGATAGGGATTCAGTAATAAAGGAAGCCCGCGCTCTAGGGTTTCATTCCCATTTCACGCCCGACCGCGTTCTCTTCTCCTTCTCTTCTGGTTCTTCGTTCCTCTTCTACTTTCTCTTCCGCTCAGTTCGAACCACCCGTGATCGCTTGAGGGGAACTATACCGACTACCTTGAAGGTCATAGATCCGAGTTCAGGAAGCTCCAAGGCTACGAATTTCTGCAGTCCACATCTAGGGTCGCTGTCTTGGGAGGGATCACGGTCAAGGTAAGTAGATGTCGCCCCTTCTCGATTTAGTGATGAAATTTTATGTTAAACGCGATGCGAGGCTAGAGGGAATGTATAGCTTCTAACGACTCCATGGTATTAGGCGTAGAGTTCGTAACAGTTAGGGTTCATGGTGAATTTACTTTGAATGCATGATTTCTATGATGTAAAAGACTTCTTAGCAGTTGTTATATTGTTGGAATGTGACGTGAATTGATTTGCCCCAATCGAGAGTATGAATTGAAGGTTCTTTCATTTCGCACCTATCATGTGTTTGATAAAATGCTTGTGTGACAGATCTATGTGTTGAATCTGAATTGTGTTGATGTTGTATGCGTGGTTTGCGATGTGTTTCATTGTCTGTTATGTATGATGCGTTATCTCAAATAGTTGGTTGTAAGGGTTGTTCATGGCCCCTGATTGACATGAGGAGAGGGTTGTTCATGGCCCTTGATGGACATGAGTAGATGATTGGTTGTGTTGGTCAATTTGTGTGTATGGTTATATGTATACGATCTTGGGAGTGGGTATTGGACCCATGTGTATTAGCTTCATCACTGTATGAGTATCCATCATTATGCTTATTTGCACTTTGTGCTAACCACTATCTACTTACTGGGTCTATTTAGACTCATATCATTGTTATTGTGCTTTTAGATCGCAGGTCAGAAGGGGAACTTAAGGATGGGACAAGTTGAAGATCAAACATGAGAGACCCTAGCACAATATGTTGATTTCAGTTCTTTTAGACTTGTGCTCTTTTGATAATCATATATGTAGACAATTACTTAGGCGGATTCGCTTTGACAACTATAATGTATTTGGTATTTCAGATTGGATTATAATCCTTGTTGATGCACATATGCATGACTAGTATATCTGTTTGTTGTGTAAGGAAAATATGTAATGATTTCCTTCTATATGAATGTTCTTATTATATGAAGATGCAAGTATATAAATAGGATTGAATGTTACAGATGGAAATGTTATGAATATCAGGTCATGTATTCCATATTATCCCTTGTATGTTATGGGGAGATGCTGCCGAATTTTTCTTAGATTGTGTAGCGCCGTTGATTAGTTATTGAGTATTTTTACGAATGGGGCGTTACAATAAACTGTACCAGTGACCACCTTTTCCTCTTGTTCTTGAGATTCCGTCCGGGTCAGGGCATTGACGAGCTGCGTATATGTTTATTAAATTGTTCGCTATTTACGCAAGTTTACGTATTATGTCAAGTAATAAAGAGTGAGTAGAGTATCGTTCCCATAAGGATTTGTAGACCGGAATTATTATTTAGCTTTACTGCTTTCGAGGGTTGTGAAATTATGAATTTCTGGTCCTATTAAACTAATAATTGCAAGGGGAAATTAGAGTAGAGATATGAGACTACTGGATACTAAAACGGGTTTACTGATTAGGGATGGCAGGTGGATAGATCGGAATCCTTGAATCTAAACTATATTACTCTGGTTCTTGTTAAGCGGATTGCATATGAATTTACGAGCCCAAGTTCATGTATCTTCATATATGTCTTCCAACAGTATATAAAGCTAATTACACCCTATTTAAGTGCTATGTTCACATGCCATTAAATAAAGTGAAATTGATAAGTTCATAACTTGTATAATGACTACACAGGGTTTAACGGTATATTCCTATCCGTTAAACAACTCTCCTTACACAAAGGTCGAAACCTGTGCTTTGCACATGGATCTGGCAAAGATCTCCCTTTTCCAAGAGTAAATCAAGCAATTAAATCATCTTACAAGGTAGCTAATCTTGTAAAAGCATTATACTCACACACGCAAAGGTAAATCATACACAACTATGTATATAAGCTTAAATATTCATTCCTGAATATTCTAAGAACCAAGAAACAATACAGTTTAGAATTCAATTCATCCTAACTATCCATCTAATGGAGGTTTAGTTCAAAGACATGATCTTAACAACCACTACATCCATATAAAAAGTATCCATAGTGCAGAGAAAGAAAATTGGAAAGAATAAGAAAAACTATTTTCCGGCGGTTTCCATCAACGGGACTTGATTCCTTTCTTCAATCCGAGCTTTGATCTCGATTTCCACTTTCTCTCGCACTGTAGTTCGTACTCTGGCTCTCTTCTTTCTCCCCTCGCGCGCGAACCCCTAGGAACTATATATATAGAGTCCCCTTTTGCGCAGCTTACGCACTGAAATATTCGCATATAGATGCGTATTGGCAACTAGGCACCAACTCTCTGTGTGCTGAGCAGTTTGGACAATGTCTGGAGACCCTAAGAATTTCTACACTGGCGCGTAGGCGCCAACTCCCTGGATGTGGTTTCTAACTTGTGGTTTCAGCAATGTTTTCACTTGAGTGGCATGTTGATGAAGTGGCACCTAGGCGCCAACTCTCTAGATTGCTCCCTTCATGTCAGCTGTGTGTGTTGCAAACGGTCAAGGCGTGTAGGGTGGCGCCTAGGCGCCAACTCTGTTGTTCTAGACGCCTCAGCTTGCATTCAATTCATCCGCTCTGCTATCATACGTCCCGTCCTTCCTACAAAAGATGGAAAAACAATATAAATGAACTAAAAATGCCTAAATAATGCAAAATTTGCCTAAAAACTAATTAATACTCCTAAAAAGCAAAACGGATGAAAATTAAGCTAAATGAGTGCAAACTATACCTAATCTCTCGAACTAACACACAAATTAAGTCTGAAATGGGCCATGATAACTCGTTTATCATACCCCCAAACTTAAATGTTGCTAGTCCTCGAGCAACACATGCAAACAGAATGAATGTATGAATGAATGAATATATGCAAAAAAACAAAAATCCACTCCTTTTGCTTCCGGTTGTGCATTGATCAATCCACCTAGCCATTTCACAAGGTCGTGATTAATTCAACCTGAAAAATCCATCATTATACAAACAAGGCATAAATTTTTCTTTCCAAATCAAGTTACATCTGGGTGCCAGAATTCCATAGTGCAAAGTTATATTTCAACACGTCAATCTTTCATTCGATCAGAAAACTGGTTAGGAAATCCAAGAATTCAAGCAAACCAATGATTAAATTGAATACACTTGTTACAGCAAATGGTATCAAGTAACTGAATTCAATCTCTAACAACTGCACATTCTTTTTCCCCCCAAACTTATTGCAAAAATTCTCCTCACCATATTTCAGGATCATCATTTTTTTGGGCTTCCCTCACCATATTTCAGGGTATCTAGGGAGAATTTTCATCTTTTAAAGCATTGTTACTGTGATTTTCCTTTGCTTTTTTTTTACGCGAACCTTGCCATTTGTAGATGCCAAGTCCCGGTTTCTCAGCTTAGATCAACTACCCCCTTTTTATCTTTTTCTAATTCTTTATTAGGGATATTGAATATGTTTGAGTAACTCCTGTGAAATAATACCATTTCTGAACTCGTTGAAGTACTTGGTCAGCAATTATTTAGTTCAGTTTTCATCATCTCGGTCTGAAAGATATGTCTGTTATTGAATTAGAACAATGTATTCTGAAATTCCTTTTCATTCTTTCACATATTAATTTCAGCCTGCTTTATACTTGGTTTCAATTTGAATTGCCCCTTTCTTTCATGAATTCCATTTCAAATCAGAATTAATCACAGCCTTGCACATTTTCACAATCGGATGAATTGAAATAAAGACAACTTTCATTAGCTAGAATTGGAATGCGTGCAACATAAACTAAAGCAAGAAAATTAAAATGCAAAACTAACCTATGCTTGAGAATTTACACCCCCCAAACTTGAGAGATGCATTGTCCTCAATGCATGATCCTAATATGACTAAACAAAGAAAAGAAATACACTGATAAACAAAAATAAAAGAAAACAAAAACAAAAAGAAAGGACTGCAACTCCCCTCAGGAATCGGCCTCAGTAGCGTCCTCGTCATCCTCGTCGGCCTCCTCATCGGGCTGGGGATGCGATGGCTGCCCAAAATAAGCTCTGACCTCTAGTGGCGTCGGTGGAAAACCTCCAATTAATTTTCCTACAAAAGCAAAAACAACAACAACAAAAATTAAACAGCAAATGATTGATGGGTTGCCTCCCATCCATTGCTGAGTTTATCATCTTCCGCTCGACGTTCTCACTGTTCAATTCTCTTTCAGTTCCACCACCTCCTTGCAACGCTGAAAATTATCTCCCATATAATGCTTAAGACGCTGCCCATTCACGAAAAAACTATTGTCGGATGCTTCGTTACATATTTCTACCGCTCCATTCTCAGTTGCCTTTATCACCACGAATGGACCTGACCATCGAGATTTGAATTTTCCTGGAAATAGCTTCAATCTTGAATTGAAAGCATAACTCTCTGACCAGGCTCAAAATTTTGTGTTAGAATTTTTTTATCATGCCATTTCTTCACTTTTTCTTTATAGATCTTGGCATTTTCATAGGCTTGCATCCGAAATTCATCCGAAATTCATCCAACTCATTGAGTTGCAGTAATCGGCGTTCCCCTGCTTGTTGTATATCTAGGTTTAGTTTTTTAATCGCCCAATATGCATTGTGCTCCAGCTCTAGCGGTAGAGGACAGACTTTTCCATAAATCAGTTGTTATGGAGACATTTCAAACTGAGTTTTATAGGCAGTTCAATACGCCCATAGTGCATCGTCCAGTTTGGCGGACCAGTCTTTGTGAGAAGAACCGATAGTTTTCTCTAGAATTTGCTTCAATTCTCTGTTATCCAACACGATCTGTCCGTTAACTTGCGGATGGTATGCTATCGTCACTCTGTGGCGTACGCCGTATTTGTGTAGAATTACCAGGAACTGCCGGTTACAGAAATGAGATCCTCCATCACTAATGATCACCCTTGGCATGCCAAAACATGTAAAGATGTTCTTCTTTACGAACTTGAGAACTGTTTTAGCATCGCCTGCTTGAGTTGGAATTGCTTCTACCCATTTGGAAACATAATCAACAGCAACCAGGATGTATTAGTTTCCAAAGGAGGGAATAAATGGGCCCATGAAATCGATACCCCAGACATCAAATATTTCTACTTCAATAATATTAGTAAGAAGCATCTCATGTCTTTTAGAAATGTTACCCGTCCGTTGGCATTGATCGTATCTTTTGACATAAAAGTGGGCGTCCTTAAATAACGATGGCCAGTAGAATCCCAATTGCATTATTTTTGCTGCAGTTTTGTCTCCTTGAAAGTGGCCCCCATACGGTGATGAATGGCAACTCTGCAGTAATGCTTCCTGTTCACACTCTGGAATACATTTCCGATACACCTGATCTGGGCATTGTTTAAATAAATATGGATCATCCCAGAAATAGAATTTAACATCATGGAGAAACTTCTTCTTTTGGTGTGAATTCAACCCCGAAGGCAGCATTCTACTGACGATGTAATTGACGAAGTTTGCATACCATGGTGGGCTGCCTGGGGAAATAGAGAAAAGCTGCTCATCCGGAAACACTTCCCGAATTTGCTCCGTATCATGAACTAGTTGAGGTCCTTCAAGGCGGGATAGATGGTCAGCGACCTGATTTTCAGCTCCCTTTCGGTGTTTGATTTCGAGATCAAATTCCTGTAGTAGTAAGACTCATCGGATCAGACGTGGTTTTGCATCTTTTTTCTCGATCAGATATTTGATGGTTGAATGGTCTGTGTAAACGATCACCTTAGTGCCCACCAGATATGCTCTGAATTTGTCAAATGCAAATACCACTGCTAGTAATTCCTTTTTGGTTGTAATGTAGTTCATTTGTGCCTCGTTCAAAGTTTTGCTAGCATAGTAGATGAAATGGAAGACCCTATTTTTTCACTGCCCCAATACCGTTCCTACTACATAGTCACTTGCATCGCACATTAATTCGAAGGGCAGATTCAATGTTGGAGAGATAATGATTGGTGCAGATACTAGTATCTTTTTCAACTCCTGGAAAGCTTCCACACATTCACTGGTGAATTCGAATGGTGTATCTTTTTCGAGCAGTGAACATAACGGTTTAGCTATCTTTGAGAAGTCTTTTATGAACCGTCTATAAAATCCTGCATGTCCCAGGAAACTACGAATGCCCTTGACTGAGGTGGGTGGAGGCAGCTTCTCGATCATCTCGATTTTTACTTTGTCCACTTCGATTCCTTGTTTAGAGACCCTGTGACCAAGTACAATGCCCTCTTTACCATAAAGTGACACTTTTCCAAGTTAAGAACCAGGTTCGTGTCCTCACATCGCTGGAGCATCTTTGACAAGTTGGTTAAGCACTCGTCGTAGGAATTTCTGAATACTGAGAAATTGTCCATGAAGACTTCAAAAAAATCTTCCACCATGTCCATGAAAATAGCCATCATACATCGCTGAAATGTGCCTGGAGCATTGCATAGGACAAACGACATTCGCCTAAATGCGAATGTGCCATAAGGACATGTGAACGTAGTTTTTTCTTGGTCTTCCAGTGCTATCATAATCTGATGGTAACCTGAATAACCATCCAGAAAGCAGTAGAATTCACGTCCTGCTAGCCTGTCCAGCATCTGATCAATGAATGGAAGTGGAAAATGATCTTTTCAGGTAGCTTTATTCAGCTTGCGATAGTCCATGCAAACTCGCCAACCAGTAACTGTTCTGGTCGGGATTAGCTCGTTGTTTTCGTTGGGGACAACCGTCATGCCACCTTTCTTTGGGACGCACTGCACCGGGCTGACCCAAGAACTATCGAAGATTGGGTATATCACGCCTGCATCTAACCATTTGATGATTTCCTTTTTAACCACTTCTTTCATAATTAGGTTTAGTCTTCTCTGCGCTTCGATAGAGTGCCTGGAATTCTCTTCTACTTGAATTTTGTGCATGCAGAAGGATGGGCTGATGCCTCTAATGTCTGCTATAGTCCATCCCATAGCCTTTTTATGATCTCTGAGTACTCGGAGCAGTTTTTCTTCTTGCACGGTATCAAGTGCCGAAGAGATAATCACCAGGAGCGAGGATTCTGCTCCCAGGAAGGCATATCTGAGGTGTTTTGGCAGAGGTTTCAGCTCCAGGATAGGTGACTCTTCAATTGATGACTTCATCTACTTTAAAGAATTTTGCTTGAGCTCCAGCAATTCAAATTTCTGTGGGTATCGTTGGAGTGTTGGAGGTTGTTGCAAATAGTGTATCATCTCTGATAGCTCTTCATCAGATTCATTACCACCCCCAACGAGCGATGATTCGAGGATGTCTTTGAAAGCTGAAATTTGGAATTTGGCTTGGACTGCTGAGTCCACCATGTCGATCATTAGACATTCCTCGGGATCATTTGGTAACTGCATTGCCTTGAATACACTAAAAGTAACGTGTTCTCTCTGAACCCGCATGGTCAGCTCTCCAGCCTGTACATCGATGATGGCTTTTCCCGTAGCATGGAAAGGTCGACCCAGAATGATAGGTACGTCTCGATCTTCTTCAAAATCCAAGATAATAAAATCTACCGAAAAAATGAATTTATCCACCTTGACAAGGACATCCTCAATAATACCTTCCAGGTATGTAATGGATCGATCCGCCAGTTGTAGCGTCACGGTGGTAGGTCGAGCTTCCCCGAGGCCCAACTTTCTGAAAATGGACTTGGGCATGAGATTAATGCTGGCTCCCAAGTCGCATAATGCTCTCCTGAAGTACTGGTTGTCAATTGTGCACGGGATTGTGAAACTCCCGGGGTCCTTGAGTTTAGGAGGTAGTTTCCTCTGAACCTTCGGACTAGTTTCATCTGTTAGCGCCACTGTCTCGAATTCCGTCAACCGCTTTTTCTTTGATAACACATCTTTCATGAATTTGGCATAGCTCGGCATCTGTTCTAAGGCTTTGACGAGAGGTATATTAATGTGCATCCGCTTCAGTACCTCGAGAAATTTCTTGAACTGGCCCTCCTTTTTAGATTTTTCGAATCGCTGAGAAAATGGAGGAGGCGGCCTTGGATTCGTGGCGATCTCAGCGTCTGACTGGTTCTGAGTTGCAACCGGTTCCTTTGTCTTCTGTGATTGCTGAATCAGAGGGTTCGTGGGTTCAGTCACTAATTCTGGTGGAATCCTGGAGACCTTTATAGAAAATCTGAATTTGTACCCACGGCTGAATTCCATGATGCGGGCACTCTCGGAGCAGGTCTTTCAAACGATCCCATGCCCCTGATAGGGTCTCCTCGTCGTGTTTCTTGAATGAGACTATATCCATTCTCAGCTTGGTTAACTTGGCCGGCGGAAAGTATTTTTCTAGAAATTTCTAAGCCAAGTCATTCCATGTGTTGACGGAGTTTGGTGGCAAAGAGTCTAACCACTCGGAAGCTCGATCACGCAGAGAAAATGGAAATGTTCGAAGTCGCATTGCTTCTTTGGAGACTCCATTCTGCTTGAAAGTGTTCATAATTTGCAGAAAATTCCGCAGATGGCAGTGCGGATCTTCAGATGCAAGACCTCCGAACTGCCCGATAGACTGGAGCATCTGGAAAATCACCGGTTTGATTTCAAAATTGTTGGTGTCGATTGGAGGAGGTGCAATGCTAGTCTAAACAGCATTTTGGCCAAGCACAATCAGATCCCAAATTGGCTGGTCCAAATCATCTTGAGGTGGATGATTTGGGATCTCGATCCTCTGGTTTTCCGGCTGGTTTGCATGGACATTATCGTCTTGGTTCTCGATACGCTCCATCGTATACTGTTGGTTTCTAGCCTCCTTGCTCTTTCGGCGCCTTCTCAAATAGGTTCTTTCGGGTTATGGATCAAAAGGGATGACAGTCTCCTTTCCGGCTCTGCCTCGACGCATGTAATATGAGATAATTCTGCAAAAAACAATGAATTTGAACTAGCAGAAAGAAAAAGAAAAAAAAATTCTAATCTAAAAGAAATAATGAAAATAAGATATTCTACAGAATTGTACAAGAAAGCAAAACTAAATATAATTGGTTAAGCAAATCCCTGGCAACGGCGCCAAAACCTTGACAAGCTGCGTATATGTTTATTAAATTGCTCGCTACTTATGCAAGTTTACGTGTCGTGTCAAGTAATAAAGAGTGAGTAGAGTATCATTCCCACGAGGATTTGTAGACCGAAATTATTATTTAGCTTAACAGCTTTCGAGGGTTGTGAAATTCTGAGTTTGTGGTCCTATTAAACTAATAATTGCAAGGGAAAATTAGAGTAGAGATATGAGACTACTGGATACTAAAACGAGTTTACTGATTCAGGATGGCAGATGGATAGATCGAAATCCTTGAATCTAAACTATATTGGTCTGGTTCTTGTTAAGCGGATTGCATATGAATTTACTAGCCCAAGTTCATGTATCTACATATACATCTTCCAACAGTATATAAAGCTAATTACACCCTATTTAAGTGCTATGTTCTCATGCCATTAATTAAAGTGAAATTGATAAGTTCATAACTTGTATAATGACTACACAGGGTTTAACGGTATATTCCTATCCGTTAAACAACTCTCCTTACACAAAAGTCAAAATCTGTGCTTTGCACATGGATCTGGCAAAGATCTCCCTTTTCCAAGGGTAAATCAAGCAATTAAATCATCTTACAAGGTAGCTAATCTTGTAAAAGCATTATACTCACACATGCAAAGGTAAATCATACACAACTATGTATATAAGCTTAAATATTCATTCCTGAATATTCTAAGAACCAAGAAACAATACAGTTTCGAATTCAATTCAGCCTAACTATCCATCTAATGGAGGTTTAGTTCAAAGACATGATCTTAACAACCACTACATCCATATAAAAAATATCCATAGTGCAGAGAAAGAAAATTGGAAAGAATAAGAAAAATTGTTTTCCGGCAGTTTCCACCAACGGGACTTGATTCCTTTCTTCAATCCGAGCTTTGATCTCGATTTCCACTTTCTCTTGCACTGTAGTTCGTACTCTGGCTCTCTTCTTTCTCCCCTCGCACGCGAACCCCTAGGAACTATATATATAGAGTCCCCTTTTGCGCAACTTACGCACTGAAATATATCACATACGGATGCGTATTGGCACCTAGGCGCCAACTCTCTGTGTGCTGAGCAGTTTGGACAATGTCTGGAGACCCTAGGAATTTCTACACTAGCACCTAGGCGCTAACTCCCTGGATGTTGTTTCTAACTTGTGGTTTCAACAATATTTTCACTTGAGTTACATGTTGATGAAGTGGCGCCAAGGCGCCAACTCTTTGGACTGCTCCCTTCATGTCAGCTGTGTGTGTTGCAAACGGTCAAGGCGTGTAGGGTGGCACCTAAGCGCCAACTCTCTAGTTCTGGATGCCTCAGCTTGCATTCAATTCGTCCGCTCTGCTATCATACGTCCCGTCCTTCCTGTAAAAGATGAAAAAACTAAATAAATGAACTAAAAATGCCTAAATAATGCAAAAATTGCCTAAAAACTAATTAAAGCTCCTAAAATGCAAAACGGACGAAAATTAAGCTAAATGAGTGCAAACTATACCTAATCTCTCGAACTAACACACAAATTAAGTCTGAAATGGGTCATGATAACTTGTAAAAATACGAGTTATCAGGCATGCACGTGCACCAGGTTCGTAGAAGTTCCTTGCTTACTTGTTGCTCCAGGTATTCTAAGCTGAGCAAGTCTTCCACGTGCTTGAGATGTTTGCGCCTTGTTTAGGCAATTCGGGGCTATGTGACCCAGTTGATCACAAATATAACATTTGACAACCTTCACTTCTGCCGTCCTGCACTCCTTGGCGATGTGACCCTTTTGGCTACATTTATAGCACCGGTTCGAGCCTTTTAAACACTCGCCTGTGTGTCGCTTTTGACATTTCCTACACAGCGGCGAGCTTTTTTTCTTTGGGATTCCTTTTTCCTTCCTTACATTCCTTTTCTAGCCTTCTCCTTCCCGGTTTCTGTTTCCTTGGGACCCGTGCTGAACATTCTTGAACCCAATCTCAATTCTTGGGTTCTCAAAACTTCAATTTCCAAAGCCCTTGCTCTCTCGAGGCTTGAAGCATAGTCCTTAATCAGCAGAGGGGCAAGGCTTTCCCGGAGATATGGCCTCAATCCTTTTTGAAATCTCTGTGCCTAATTTCCTGGCACATTTGCGATCCATGGCACATATCTGACCAATGCATTAAACTTTGTAGCATACTTGGTGACCGTCATCCTCCCTTGATACAATTTTTCAAATTCTATCACCTTTTTACTCTGCAATCCAACAGGGAGGTACTCTTTTTTAAATTCTTCCATAAAAGTTTGCCAAGACACTTCTTCGGGTCTTGGCATTGTGATTAACATTGTCTCCCACCATTCGTGTGCATCTTTTGCTAACAAATGAGTAGCACACAATACCTTCTGACGGTCATTGCACAGAGATATTCGAAATAATTTATTGATCTCTGTCATCCATTCCTCAGCTTGGACCTGGTCGGGTTTTCCGGAAAACTTCGGGGGTCGTTGTGCTAGAAAGGCATTGATGGCTCTTCTATCAGCTTCCATTAGCTGATTCTCGTCTCTTAGTGGTGCCGGTGTAGAAATGGGGTCCGCCAACGGAGCAGGTCTTTCTCTTTCTGTACCGCCCAACTGAGCTTGTTGGGTCCTTTCCCATAATTCTTGAATAATGTCGGCAGTTTGTGCCACCCAATCTCTAGTGGCTTGCTGCATTGCTTCCTTTACTGCTGCAACCACTCTTTCCTCTATGAACCTAGTTTGCCTTGACTCAGTTTCATCTTCCATCTCTCTTTCAGGGCTTTCATTATTCCTTCTTTGTTGATTTCTTTGATTAGGTCCTTGTGTCACTGACCTTCCTCTTTTAGGTCGGCTAGATTTGCCAACTTCACGTTGGCTTGGAACCTCGGTCGCTGTTTCTTTTTCTTTATTTCTCCTTAATCCTGCCCTTGTTTCCACCATTGTGATAATCTGGGTATATAACAGCACACTTTTCATTTTCAATTAACGTTAGATCATTACATATGTATTTCATTTACAATCAATGTTAAATCATTGCATACGCATCTCATTTTCACTTGGTCACAACCAATTCGTTCAATCACCACCATATCATATCATTCAAGCTCATTCATTCATATATCTAAAACTCTTAAATTTAGTTATATCAACATATTCATTCATATTCATCATATTCACATCATCACATCCATAGTCAGTACGTGTGAAAATATAACACACTTATGTACACATAACACAACACACACATTTTGCTTATATACATGTCAGTCGATCATAGCAACCATATTGTCATCCAACCACAATTATACATACACAACTTTTAAAAAAAATAAGAAAGTTCATCGTCTGCCTGGGCCTCTCCTTAGATTTCATCTACGTCTACATGGAACTTGTGAAGGTGCCTCCGTGATCGTACTAGTGTCAGACCATGCCTAGACCTCATCCTCTCCACTATCGTCGTCATCATCGTCCTCTTCCTCTTCATCCTCACTTACAAACTCTACTATCTCCTCCTCTACTTCCTCCTCTATTTCCTCTTCTTCTTCCTCCTCTTCCTCGACAGGCTCGAGGAATTCCACAGGATCATCATCATCATTGATTTCCGCAAGTCGGACAATTTCACCTGTATTCTCCATTATGTAAAGCATGACCTCATCGGGTCTAGGAGCTGCAGGTATCTCAATGACTCCCTCAGCACCACGCTTTTCAATATAAAGGGTCATATCTATTTCCCACTGGTGGAGTCTATCCCGACTTGCCCCATAGCGAAACTAGACACACCCATCCACAAACTTATACCAAGGGCCTGCATCGGGTGATGTGGGTGCCGAAGTCTTTCTCCAAAAATCCTGGAGGTCTTGTGCATCCACTCTATCGGTATAACACATGCATTATGCAATATAAAACCTCCATCCTTGTCGTCTCCCATTTCAGGGAGGGCGCCGCCGACCTTGGACTTATCTTAGCGACTTGGCCACACCAAAGGGGGACAATCGGTCCGCTTATACCTTTCAGGCGGACCTAGTACTTTGTGCACATGACTTTCATAAAATCGTCTTTAACATGTTAGCATTATTTTTCATTCAGAAACTTGGAATCACAACATTTATCAAAGAAAATTTCATAATATCACATTAAAATAAAAATATCATTTCAACACTTATTTAACTAAGGAATGACCATCCTTAAATACTTCTAAAACATTTTCAATATTTTATATCAAATAGTTAGTACAAAAATCACATTTATTTAAAGCAATTTAGAAAAGCAAAAATCATTTAGAAAATTTGCTTGATTACCTGTGTTTCCTTAGCTTTTCAACTCTGCTTTTTCTTTGACCTTGCCTACATGAGAATAATATATTTTTTCATATATTCCTTTTTCTTATATTCCACTTAATTTTTCAACCCATTTTTATTCACATACATCATTCATTTGACGTCTCAAGTCATTATGCATAAATAGCACATATTTGCATATTCCATTAGTTATTACATAACATATTCAATCCCATAAATAGGGTAATCATTCAATCATGTAATAATCATCCCATAATTATTATTTAAAGGTTCATTACCTTCCATGTACCATTTTTCACTTATTTTCCAAAATTCGCACATCGGTGCTCATTTTAAGCACACGTTGTCGCCTTAAACTTCATTAATTGATTTCAAAATTTGAAATTAACATCTTCACTTACTGAGGAGTGAAACGCTATTTTGCATAACAAGTTACCTGAGAAGCTAAAGGACCCTGGAAGCTTCTCCATTCCATGTGCTCTTGGAAATGTCTAAATCAGCAAAGCACTATGTGATCTCGGAGCCAGTGTAAGTCTAATCCCACTTTCAATATGTAAAAAGCTGAACATGGGTGATCCAAAACCAACATCTATGTCTCTCCAACTGGCCGACCGATCAATTAAATTTCCAGTCGGCATCCTTGAAGACGTACCTTTGAAAGTCGGCAAATTATTCATCCCAGTCGACTTTGTGGTCCTTGACATGGAGGAGGATCGCCAAATCCCGATCATTCTCTGGCGACCTTTCTTAGCCACCGCTGGAGCAATCATAGAGTCAAGAATGGCCGACTCTCACTAATAGTTGGAGATGAACAGATCGAATTTAATCTTTCTGAGGCAACAAAGCACCTATCAACTGATAACTCTTGCCTGCGGGTCGACGTCATCAACCCTTTCTCAATCGAAGAAAAGGATGATTTGATAGAGGTATGTATCATTCAGGGTGCAACTGTTGAAAATGATAACCCTGAACTATCTGCTTGTGTAGCTCTCTTGGATGGAACCCCTTTCATCTCACCGAATGCCGACTCACATCGTGAAAAGTTGGATGCAGACTTCAATTTTTCTCCATCGACAAAAACAAAGGAAGAAGTACCAAAGGTAGAACTTAAACCTCTTCCTAAAAATCTCAGGTATGCATTTCTTGGCCCGAACGATACTTATCCAGTCATAATCAACGCAAACCTTTCCGAATCCCAAGTTGATGAACTATTAAATGTACTAAGAAGACATAGGAAGGCAATTGGCTACTGCATTAATGACCTACCTAGTATCAGTCCTTCTCTATGCATGCACAGAATTTTAATGGAAGAAAATTGTAAAATAAGCATTGAACCTCAAAGGCGTCTGAATCCAAACATGAAAGAAGTGGTGAAAAAGGAAATTTTAAAACTTCTTGATGCCGGAATCATCTACCCTATTTCTGATAGCAGTTGGGTAAGCCCTGTGTGGCGCCCCGGCCCAGGCGTCACATCCTTACCTCAAGATCTATCGATTGGTAAACGTGATCAGGATTGTTGCCCTGTCACACGGCGGGATTTATTGGATGTTTATCCTGTTAATCGTGGTCATACCTAGTTCATAAAACACTTCATATTCTCATAAATTCATTTTCATACATTTCTAAGTCATTTGAATCATTCACTTCATACAAACATGCTGTTCAGTGACATTTCACCTTTTGCCAAATCAGATGTCACTACATCTATAAAACATAGTCATCCATACATAACATTCGAATAGTTTACATCTATTCAACATAAAACATTGCATATAATTTACAATCATTTCACATAATTGCATAACATGAATTTCTTCATAGATTCCTTATGCCGATGCTTGCTCCTTCGCCATATCCTGTCCATCACCTGTCTTTGGGTTTGGAAAACGAAAACGTGAGTCGAAACTCAATAAGCAAGCTATTTGCATTTTTCAGGCAATTCATTTCAGGCAACATTTTTCATTTCAAATCAACTTGGAAAGCATCTTATACCTTGTCCAAAGGTATATCTTGAAAATATGAAATCCTGTACCCATCACGGGTCTCATATGCATAATGCCATATGAAAACATGAACATGAACATCATATCTCCCTTAGGATGGAAGCTAGCCAGGCGACCATCCGTCACGTTAACTCCCATTTCAGAGAGGGCGCTGCCGGCCATCGGCCTATTACAAGCGACTTGGTCACACCAAGGAGGGACAACCGGTCCGCTTATACCCTTCAAGTGGACCTCATATCCTGTGCACATGAACTTTTCATAAATCCATCTTTTACATGCTATCATAATTTTCAATCATAAAGATGAATTCACATCATTTTCCATAGCAGTTATAAAAGAATCATTTCATAATCATTGCATTTGAAATAAACATGATTTCAACACCATTTAGCAAAGGGATGGCCATCCTTAAACCCATTAGAAACAATTTCGTAATTTCATCAAATAAGTTAGAATACAAATTGCATTTATGGAAACAATTTAGAAAAGCAAAAATCCTTTAGAAAATTTGCTTGCTTACCTGAACTTCTTAGCTTTCCTCCGTTACTTTCTCTTTGCCTTTGCCTACATGAAAGTGATATGATTTTTCATACATTTCCTTTTCTCATATTTTACTTAGTTTTCCAACCCATTCCATATACACACATCATTTATTTGACTTCATTAGTCATCATACACATATATGGCTTACTTTGCACATATTAGCACCTTTTACACACATTCGGCTATCATACAACATAGCATATACACATAACCCTAAAATTAGGGTATTCATTCCAATATCATAAAATTCATTCCATAAATATCATTCATAGCTTCATTAAGCTTACTTTGAAATTTTTCCCATTTTTTTTCAAAACACACATACGGGTGTTTCTTCTACATACATAGCATTGCCTTAGTTTCATAAATCAAGTCCAAAATTTTGGATTAATATCATATCATTTCAAACTGATCCATAAACATGGAATTCATCTCATTTTCATGCATTTTTGCATAAAATCATTTTTCAAAAGTCATTCATCACCCGTTTACTGTTATTCCTTCACATAAGCTCGTTTAGCACTTAAACATAATGCATTTCCTAAAATTTCTTAACTCAGAAATTTAATCTATTTTTCAGCGGGTTAATTACATTTTAATACCACTTTTCTTAAGGTATTTTCATAGGGTTTAAAATCCATTCCTAATAGGTTCCCATAACAGCAAGTTAGGAACCCGTTTTCATCCGTTTAACGTGTCTTTTGACACATAACTATGGGTAGCCCTAAAATCCGAATTTTTCAGCAATATATCCATTTTTCCTCAACCCATTTTCTAGGTTTTAACACATATTCAACATTCATACATTTCCATTTCTCAAAACAGCGGGTAACCCACACGTTTTGAGACCCGTTTCCATTCCATACATGCATTACTTCAAAACTTCATAAAAATCAGATTTAGGGTTTATTTTTCCCAATTCTTTTCGGCATCCATAATACCTTAAATCTAGGGTATTTTACCCTACATAGAATACATAAAACATGCAAGTTCATTTCCATATCATTTTTAACCCAAAAATTAAGAAATTAGGTCAAAATCCATACTTTGCATTCCATAACTTCAAAATTTCATTACTTAAGCATAAACCCTCATATATTTGACATAAATACATGATTACTAGCTTAATCAAAACATCAAACCAAAACAGCAACTTGTCTTGGAGATTTAGGGTTTGACAACTTGGATTTTTCATTCTTTATGCATGCATAACTCCATTTCCATGAACTTTAGCTTAAAAATTCATGATTAAAACTTAATACCCAATCCATATTCATGAAAAGGCATGTTAAAACATCATTTTACAGATTCTTTAAGCATGCTTTTCATTTTCAAGTTTTGAGTTTAAGAACTCTAGTTAAACAACCCCAAAATCATCACATACTTACTTGGATTTGTAGTAAATCAAATCTTAGCAACTTGAAGTAATTTCTTCTTCAAATTTTCTTCCTTTTTCCCTTTCTTTTATCCTTTATTTTTCTGGGAAAATTCGTTAGTTGCAGCTGGTTCCCTTGGATGTTTCAGCACTTAGAATATTTTCTCCAATTTCATCTCTACGTAACGTGAAATGGACTTATACATGTTGCTGGAATTTTTGAGTGGGGCCCACTTGTGCTGCAATTCCACCCCCATTCAATGCTCCCTTATCTACCATATGAGGTGGGTGAATATGGGCCAAATAAAATGCATTTTTACTTTTTACCAAAAATCATAAAATCTGCATCATTTGACCAAAATCTGCTTTGCGAATTCACGCCCAAACCTGTCCATATTTTTGCATCCCATTTTTCATTTTTATTTCATGTATAAATGTGGGTAATTTATTCTCCTAATTATCCTTTAATTCCTCCATAAATTTGGTATTAAGAAAAATTAATAAAATGGCTAAAACTGCCATTTTTTGCACATTATTCCACTCACAATGCAGTCCACGGTTTCAGCAGCATATTCCTCCCTTTTTGCATTTTTTAATTGCTGAAAATCACCATTATTTCTTGCACAATTCATGTACTTTCATCTCAGCAACATGTGGCATTTTTAAAAAATAAAAAAAATCAATTTGGGCAGCCCCAAAGCCCTTGGACGTTCATGTCTTGGCCACCTTGCCTATGCTTCCATAGCTTCATCATTTTGGGCATTAAATGCTTGGATAATTCATGGAATTATATGCTTTATTTAAATGCATAATTTCCTCCAAAAATCCCTGCAATGGACACCTCACATTCCCTTTTGCATCAAGCATTTATGTATGGTACTCCATCATTAATGCCTTGGTACTTTTGTGGAGCATAAGTCAAACTTGCCCACCTTTTTCAATCCAGGAATTTTCCCAATATTTCATGCACAATACAATCCATTCAAAATAATGATCTCACCATTTCATTCAACCGTTTCAAATTTCAACTCAATCCGAGTTTTCTAGCTCCCGATATAGTCGTTTAAAGTTAACGGTTGAAATGAACATATGCTTAAAAATTCATAATTCTCATTTCATTAATAATTTTCATAATATTTTCATTCCATAATACCAAGCCTAATATTAACAATCTTCATTTCCAATTTCATTTGAATCAGCCTTATAGGCGTTGAGTTATGAATTTTTCAATATTTTCCTTAACACTTGTCAATTTCCATCTTTATTTCCATAATTCATTTTAAATCATGGAAAATGATTTTTCATGATATATTTGCACACTTAAATCATAAATAGTTCATTCTAAACCCATTGTCTCATTTAGGCTCAAAATCATTAATCACATCATTAATGTTAATCCATAACCCTAATTGCCATAATTAGCAAAAATCATGAAATACCTTCATAATTCCATAATTCATAAATAATCATCTAATACATGTTCAATGCATACATATGGCCTACTTGGGTTAGGCTTCACAATCCTCCCCCCCTTACAACAGGTTTCGTCCCAAAACCGTCTATTCCATAAATAGCTGGGGGTATTTTCGTTCCACTTCTTCCTTTAGCTCCCATGTGGCTTCATTTTCGGAATATCGGTTCCATTGTATTTTCACATATTCAATTTTCCGATTCGGAAGCTTTTGTAACTTGTAATCCAAGATCCTCACTGGTCTTTATTCATAGTTTAGATAATCTTGAATCGGCAAATATTCAGCCACTAATACATGTGTTGGGTCTGGGGCATATTTCCTAAGCATCGATACGTGGAACACATTGTGGATTAAAGCTAGCGCCGAGGGTAAAGCTACCCGATATGCTAACTTTCCAACCTTTTCCAAAACTTCAAATGGTCCAATATACCTGGGATTTAGTTTTCCCCTTTTTCCAAACCTTGTAACACTTTTGAATGGCGCGACCTTTATAAACACATGTTCGCCAACTTGGATATTCAAATCTCTTCTCTTGCAATCTGTGTAACTCTTTTGCCAACTTTGGGCTATGAGTATACACTGGCGAATAGTCTTAACCTTGTCTGCCATTCATTGAGATAAGTCAGGGGCTAATCTTTTCTCTCCAACTTCATCCCAGTTAACAGCGTTCGACATCGTCGACCATATAACGCCTCAAATGGAGCCATTTGAATGCTAGCTTGATAGCTATTGTTATACGCGAATTCTGCAATTGAGATATACTCATCTCATGATCCACCAAACTCCAAAGTACACATACGGAGCATATCTTCAATGACTTGGTTCACCCGCTCCGTTTGTCCATCCGTTTGAGGATGAAAAGCTGTGCTAAACTTGAGTTGGGTGCCTATGGTTTCGTGCAAGCTTTTCCAAAACCTTGACTTGAATGTCGCATCTCAATCCGAGACGATCGACTTTGGCACTCCATGGAGTCTTACGATCTCTTTATAATAAACCTTAGCTAGCTTTTCCGCTGTATACATCTTTCTGATAGGTAGAAAGTATGCGACTTTCGATAACCTATCCACGATTACCCATATAGAATCATTCCCGGCTTGGGTTCTAGGTAATCCTTCTATGAAATCCATTGTAATGTCGTCCCACTTCCATTTTGGAATTTCTAAGGACTGTAACTTACCAGGTATTTTCTGGTGATCCGCCTTCACCCGTTGGCAAGTTAGACACTTAGCCACATATTCTGCTATCTCTCTCTTCATATTATTCCACCAATATGCTTTCTTGAGATCCTGATACATTTTGGTACTTCCTGGGTGAATAGAAAAAGGCGAAAAATGGGCTTCCTTAAGGATTTGTTCCTTCAACTCAACAATGCTAGGTATGCAAAGGTGACCTTTGTACCTATACATACCTTGTTCATCAATAACAAATTCTGTCAACTCCTTTTTCTTCATTTTTCTCAACATGTGTATGTAGGTCTGTGTCCTTTTGTTGCGCAACTCTAATCTGGTCAAAAAGTGATGATTGTATGTGTAATTGGGATAGTCTAACCTGGACTCCTAGCGGACATACAATCAATTCCATTTGCTCAATTTCCTTAAGCAATCATTTCTCCTTAGTGATAAGGTGCGCTAAGCTGACATTTCGGCTCAATGCATCAGCTACCACATTTGCCTTACCTGGATGGTATAAAATCTCCAAATCATAATCCTTCAATAATTCGAGCCATCTCCTTTGTCTCATATTCAACTCCTTCTGAGTGAAAATATATTTAAGGCTCTTATGATCAGTGTAAATCTCACATCTTGCACCATAGAGGTAATGTCTCCATATTTTCAAGGCAAATATCACCGCTGCTAATTCTAAATCATGAGTGGGGTAGCTTACCTCATTGGGCTTTAGTTGTCGTGATGCATAAACTATCACCTTACCCCTTTGCATCAAAACGCAACCCAATCCTTTCCTTGACACATCGCTATAAACCACAAACCCTTCATTTCCTTCGGGTAGGGTCAGAATGGGTGCTTCTACCGATCGTTGTTTCAACTCCTGAAAACTGCTCTCACATTCCTCGGACCATACATACTTGACTTCCTTACGAGTCAACTTGGTTAACGGGGCTGACAATTGTGAAAACCCTTCAACAAATCTTCTATAATAGCCGGCCAACCCTAGAAAACTTCGGATTCCCATAATGGTCGTCGGCCTTGGCCATTTCAATACCGCCTCAATCTTTTGAGGATCAACTTGAATACCCTTCTCAGATATTATATGCCCGAGAAATCCTATCTGTTTCAGCCTAAACTCGCATTTCTTCAGTTTGGCATACAATTTCTCTTTCCTTAGTCTTTCTAAGACCCTTCGCAGATGATCTTCATGTTCTTTCTCCGTTTTAGAGTAAATCAGGACATCGTCAATAAAAACAACCACAAATTGATCCAAATAGTCCCGAAAAACTCTGTTCATCATGTCCATGAATACAGCAGGGGCATTAGTAAGTTCGAAAGGCATTACCAGAAATTCATAATGTCCATACCGGGTTTGGAATGCCGTCTTATACGTATCGACCGGACTTATCCTCAACTGATGGTACCCTGACTGTAAATCAATCTTAGAGAAAGTTGTTGCGCCTTGCAACTGATCAAACAGATCATCGATCCTGGGCAATGGGTACTTATTCTTTATGGTGACCTTATTCAGCTCTCGGTAGTAAATACATAATCTTAAACTTCCATCCTTCTTCCTTACAAACAGTACCAGAGCTCCCCATGGGGATACACTAGGTCTAATGAAACCTTTGTCCAGTAGCTCCTGTATTTGCGCCCTTAGTTCATTCATCTCAGCTGGCGCCATTCTATATGGAGTTTTAGAAATCGGAACTGTTCCTGGCATTACATCAATTGTCTTATCCATCTCCCTTCGTGGAGGCAATGTGGTTAACTCCTTTGGAAACACATCTAGAAATTCTTTAACCACGGGTATTTGATTAATTTCCACCTCCATACCTTTATCCACATTCACAGATACTAAATTGGCTTGACACTTTTGTCGAATCATTCGGACAACTTTCATAGATGAAATCAGTATACTTGAGCTGTCAGGTTGCCTTAACTTCCCAATAGCAATCTCCTTCTCTGGAGTTGCTTCAAATTGCACTTTCTTATTCTTACAGTCTATAGTCGCTCCCCATTGGCTTAGCCAATCCATACCCAATATTACGTCGAACTCGGTCATAGGCAATAGGATCCAATCAGCTTCTAGAACTAATGATCCTATCCTGATTGGGCAGGCTTTGCATACTTGGGTAGTACTTGCTAACCTATAGGCTGGAGATTCCACATGTATAACCTGATTCATTTCTTCTATCGGCAGTGCATGGGTGGTCACGTATTGGCATGCTATGAATGAATGGGTGGCACCAGAATCAAACAAAGCAACTGCCATATTCCCTAAAATGTAAACCATACCTGTGACCACCTTTTCTTCCTGTTCTTAGGATTCTGTCCGGGTCAGAGCATGCACATACACTGGGTTCGTAGAAGTTCCCTGCTCACTTGGTGCTCCAGGTATCCTCCGCTGAGCAGGTCTTCCACGTCCTTGGGATGACTGCGCCTTATTTGGGCAGTTCGTGGCTATGTGACCCACTTGATCACATATATATCACTTAACTACTTTTGCTTCCCCTGGCCTGCACTCCTTGGCGATGCGACCCGTCTGTCCACATTTGTAACACCGATTCGAGCCCTTTAAACACTCGCCTGTGTGTCGCCTTTGACATTTCTTACAGAATGGCGAGCTTTTCTTCTTTTGAATTCCTTTTCCTTTCCTTATGCTGCCTTTTCTAGCTTTTTCTTTTCCAATTTCTGGTTCTTTAGGACTCATATTGAACACCCTCGAACCCAATCTTAATTCTTGGGTTCTCAAGGACTCAATCTCCAAAGCTCTTGCCCTCTCAAAACTTGAGGCATAATCTTTTATCAGCAGAGGTGCCAGGCTTTCCCACAGGTATGGCCTCAACCCTTGTTGGAAACTCTGTGCCTTATTTTGCAGCACGTTTGCAATCCAAGGGACATATCTGACCAGAGCATTGAATTTTGTGGCATACTCAGTGACCGTCATCCTCCTTTGATATAATTTTTCAAATTCTATTACCTTTTGACTCTGCAAACCCACCGGGAGGTATTCCTTATTGAATTCTTCCAAAAATGCTTGCCAAGACACTTCTTCGGGTCGTGGCATTGTGATTAGCATGGTTTCCCACCATTCGTATGCGTCTTTTGCTAATAGATGAGTAGCACACGGTACTTTTTGACGGTCGTTGCACGGAGATATCCTAACAATTTCTTAATTTCAGTTAGCCACTGCTCTACTTGTATCGGGTCGGGTTCTTCAGAAAATTTCGGGGGTCGCTGCGCTAGAAAGGCATTTATGGCTCTTCTGTCAGCTTCCATTAGCTGATTCTCATCTCTTAGCGGTTCTGGTGTCTCAACGGGGTTCGCCCTCAGAGCAGGTCCTCTTTCCATGTTACCCAACTGCTTATTGGGTTCTTTCCCATAACCCTTGTATCATGTCAGCAGTCTGCGCTGCCCATTCCCTAGTGGCCCGCTGCATTGCTTTTTCCACTGCTGCAGTCACTCTTTCCTCCATGAGTCTATTCTGCCTCGACTCATTTTCCTCCTCCATATTCTGTTCAGGGCTTTCATCATTCCTTCTCTGTCGGTTCCTTTGATTTTGTGTCACCGACCTTCCTCTTTTTGGTCGGCTAGATTCACCAACTTCATGTCGGCTTGGAACCTCTGTCTCTACCTCTTTTCCTTTATTTTTCCTTACTCCTACTCTTGTTCCCACCATTGTTTTAATCTGAGTATATAACAAACACTTTTCATTTCATTAGCGTTAAATCATTATATACACATTTCATTAATAATCTTCATGGAATCATTGCATACGCATTTCAGTTTCATTCAATTTTAAACCATCACATATGCATCTCATCACCACATAGTCACAATCATTTCATTCAATCACCACAGAACACACAATTCAGCTCATGTTCATTCATTCATGCACATCTAGAACATTAGAAGTTCAACATATCATCACATTCATTCACATACATCATATTCACAATCATTACATACAAAAGCAAGTCACACTTATGTATATATCCAACTTGGCATGCACATTTCTCACCTGCATGCATGTTAGTTTACCATAGCAACCATAAAGTCATCCAACCATAATTATACATATATCACATGATCATCACCACACTTATATATACATAACTGCTTAAATAACAACAAAGCAAACATGTTCATCGCCTGCCTGGTCCTCTCCCTCGGCGTCTACGTCTACGTAAGACTTGTGAGGGTGTCTCTGTGATAGTGCTAGTGTTGGACCATGCCTGAACCTCATCGTCACTATCATCATCATCCACAAACTCCCCTACTTCTTCCTCAACTTCTTCCTCTTCTTCCTCATCGGTTTCTTCTTCCTCCTCCTCTTCTTCTTCCTCCTCTTCTTCCTCAAATGGTTCGAGGAATTCCATCGGGTCATCGTCATCATTGACCTCCTCTAATAGCACAACTTCACCTGTATCCTCCATGATATACAACATAACCTCATCAGGTTTAGGGCCAACAGGTACCTCGATGACCCCTTCGGCACGACGCCTTCTTATATAAAGAGCCATGTCCACTTCCCGTTGATGGATTTTCTCCCACGATGCTCCATATCGAAACTAGATGCACCCATTCATAAATCGGTACCATGGACCAGCATCGGGAGGTGTAGGTGCTCGTGTCTTATCCCAGAAGCTCTGTAGATCTTGCGGACCTACTCTATCAGTCGGAACAAGGGGATCCCGGGGAATGCCAAGATAAGTGCCCGATAACACTCGTGCCCTAGGTTTATAATTGGAGGACTCTCCTAGGTCCTGTGCATGTTGACTCGAGGAGTCATAGTAACTTCCCTTAGTGTGATCTTGTGTGCGTATTGGTGAAAATCCTGGAGGGTCTGATGGAAACCGTGTATTATCGGGTTGTGATTCCCACCATCTATTCATATTTTCTTCCCTTCTCTGTCTCCTATTCTCCTCTTCCCTTTCATTTCTTAACTCTTCCGCACTCATCATTCTTTTCCCTCTATCCGCCATCTGTATAGATATAGCAATCAAATTGCATTGCAACAACATAATTCATTATCATATGGCATGCATTTCATCATATCATGAGCATACCTATTCATCATATGAGCATATCAATTTCCTCATCTAACATGCATTTCATCATGTTATGATCATGCATAAGCATCATTTAATCATGTCTAATTCATCACATAATCATTGTTAATCATGTATATTTCTTCATATTTTGTCAACTTTCCTATACTTAGAAATTTTCCGCGCATATTTACCAATCCATGCTCTGATACCAAACTCTGTGGCGCCCCGGCCCAGGCGTCACATCCTTACCTCAAGATCTATCGATTGGTAAATATGATTAGGATTGTTGCCCTGTCACACGGCGGGATTTATTGGATGTTTATCCTGTTAATCGTGGCCATACCTAGTTCATAAAACACTTCATATTCTCATAAATTCATTTTCATACATTTCTAAGTCATTTGAATCATTCACTTCATACAAACATGTTGTTCAGTGACATTTCATCTTTTGCCAAATCAGATGTCACTACATGTATAAAACATAGTCATCCATACATAACATTCGAATAGTTTACATCTATTCAACATAAAACATTGCATATAATTTACAATCATTTCACATAATTGCATAACATGAATTTTTTCATGGATTCCTTATGCCGGTGCTTGCTCCTTCGCCATATCCTGTCCACCACCTGTCTTTGGGTTTGGAAAACGAAAACGTGAGTTGAAACTCAATAAGCAAGCTATTTGCATTTTTCAGGCAATTCATTTTAGGCAACATTTTTCATTTAAAATCAACTTGGAAAGCATCTTATACCTTGTCCAAAGGTATATCTTGAAAACAAGAAATCATGTACCCATCACGGGTCTCATATGCATAATGCCATATGAAAACATGAACATGAACATCATATCTCCCTTAGGATGGGAGCTAGCCAGGCGACCATCCGTCACGTTAACTCCCATTTCAGAGAGGGCGCCGCCGGCCATCGGCCTATTACAAACGACTTCGTCACGCCAAGAGGGGACAACCGGTTTGCTTACACCCTTTTAGTGGACCTCATATCCTGTGCACATGAACTTTTCATAAATCCATCTTTTACATGCTAGCATGATTTTCAATCATAAACATGAATTCACATCATTTTCCATAGCAGTTATAAAAGAATCATTTCATAATCATTGCATTTGAAATAAACATCATTTCAACACCATTTAGCAAAGGGACGGCCATCCTTAAACCCATTAGAAACAATTTCATAATTTCATCAAACAAGTTAGAATACAAATTGCATTTATGGAAACAATTTAGAAAAGCAAAAATCCTTTAGAAAATTTGCTTGCTTACCTGAACTTCTTAGCTTTCCTCCGTCACTTTCTCTTTGCCTTTGCCAACATGAAAGTGATATGATTTTTCATACATTTCCTTTTCTCATATTTTACTTAGTTTTCCAACCCATTTCATATACACACATCATTTATTTGACTTCATAAGTCATCATACACATATATGGCTTACTTTGCACATATTAGCACATTTTACACACATTCGGCTATCATACAACATAGCATATACACATAACCCTAAAATTAGGGTATTCATTCCAATATCATAAAATTCATTCCATAAATATCATTCATAGCTTCATTAAGCTTACTTTGAAATTTTTCCCATTTTTTTTCAAAACACACATACGGGTGTTTCTTCTACATACATAGCATTGCCTTAGTTTCATAAATCAAGTCCAAAATTTTGGATTAATATCATATCATTTCAAACTGATCCATAAACATGGAATTCATCTCATTTTCATGCATTTTTTCATAAAATCATTTTTCAAAAGTTATTCATCACCCGTTTACTGTTATCCCTTCACATAAGCTCGTTTAGCACTTAAACATAATGCATTTCCTAAAATTTATTAACTCAGAAATTTAATATATTTTTGAGCTGTTTAATTACCCTTTAATACCACTTTTCTTAAGGTATTTTCATGGGGTTTAAAATTCATTCTTTATAGGTTCCCATAATAGCAAGTTTGGAACCCGTTTTCCACCCGTTTAACGTGTCTTTTGACACATAACTATGGGCAGCCCTAAAATCCGAATTTTTCAGCAATATATCCATTTTTCCTCAAACCATTTTCTAGGATTTAACACATATTCAACATTCATACATTTCCATTTCTCAAAACAGCGGGTAACCCACAAGTTTTGAGACCCGTTTCCATTCCATACATGCATTACTTCAAAAATTCATAAAAATCAGATTTAGGGTTTATTTTTCCCAAATATTTTGGGAATCCATAATAGCTTAAATCTAGGGTATTTTAACCTACATATCATACATAAAACATGCAAGTTCATTTCCATATCATTTTTAACCCAAAAATTAAGAAATTAGGTCAAAATCCATACTTTGCATTCCATAACTTCAAAATTTCATCACTTAAGCATAAACCCTCATATATTTGACATAAATACATGATTCCTAGCTTAATCAAAACATCAAACCAAAACAGCAACTTGTCTTGGAGATTTAGGGTTTAACAACTTGGATTTTTCATTCTTTATGCATGCATAACTCCATTTCCATGAACTTTAGCTTAAAAATTCATGATTAAAACTTAATACCCAATCCATATTCATGCAAAGGCATGTTAAAAAATCATTTTACAGATTCTTTAAGCATGCTTTTCATTTCCAAGTTTTGAGTTTAAGAACTCTAGTTAAACAACCCCAAAATCATCACATACTTACTTGGATTTGTAGTAAATCAAATCTTAGCAACTTGAAGTAATTTCTTCTTCAAATTTCCTTCCTTTTTCCCTTTCTTTTCTCCTCTATTTTTCTGGAAAAATTCTTGAGTTGCAGCTGGTTCCCATGGACGTTTCAGCACTTAGAATATTTTCTCCAATTTCATCTCTATGTAACGTGAAAAGGACTTATACATGTTGCTGGAATTTTTCCAGCGGTGGGGCCCACTTGTGCTGCAATTCCACCCCCATTCAATGCTCCCTTATCTACCATATGAGGTGGGTGAATATGGGCCAAGTAAAATGCATTTTTACTTTTTACCAAAAATCATAAAATCTGCATCATTTGACCAAAATCTGCTTTGCCAATTCACGCCCAAACCTGTCCAGATCTTTGCATCCCATTTTTCATTTTTATTTCATGTATAAATGTGGGTAATTTATGCTCCTAATTATCCTTTAATTCCTCCATAAATTTGGTATTAATAAAAATTAATAAAATGGCTAAAACTGCCATTTTTTTGCACATTATTCCACTCACAATGCAGTCCACGGTTTCAGCAGCATATTCCTCCCTTTTTGCGTTTTTTAATTGCTGAAACTCTCCATTATTGCTTGAACAATTCATGTACTTTCATCTCAGCAACATGTGGAATTTTTAAAAAATAAAAAAAATCAATTTGGGCAGCCCCAAAGCCCTTGGACGTCCATGTCTTGGCCACCTTGCCTATGCTTCCATAGCTTCATCATTTTGGGCATTAAATGCTTGGATAATTCATGGAATTATATGCTTTATTTAAATGCATAATTTCCTCCAAAAATCCCTGCAATGGACACCTCACATTCCCTTTTGCATCAAGCATTTATGTATGGTACTCCATCATTAATGCCTTGGTACTTTTGTGGAGCATAAGTCAAACTTGCCCACCTTTTTCAATCCAGGAATTTTCCCAATATTTCATGCACAATCCAATCCATTCAAAATAATGATCTCACCATTTCATTCAACCGTTTCAAATTTCAACTCAATCCGAGTTTTCTAGCTCTCGATATAGTCGTTTAAAGTTAACGGTTGAAATGAACATATGCTTAAAAATTCATAATTCTCATTTCATCAAGAATTTTCATAATATTTTCATTCCATAATACCAAGCCTAATATTAAAAATCTTCATTTCCAATTTCACTTGAATCCGCCTTATAGGCGTTGAGTTATGAATTTTTCAATATTTTCCTTCACACTTGTCAATTTCCATCTTTATTTCCATAATTCATTTTAAATCATGGAAAATGATTTTTCATGATATATTTGCACACTTAAATCATAAATAGTTCATTCTAAACCCATTGTCTCTTTTGGGCTCAAAATTATTAATCACATCATTAATGTTAATCCATAACCCTAATTGTCATAATTGGCAAAAATCATGAAATACCTTCATAATTCCATAATTCATAAATAATCATCTTATACATGTTCAATGCATACATATGGCCTACTTGGGTTAGGGTTTCACACCCTGTACATGTTGTACCAAAGAAAGGCGGTATGACTATCGTAAAAAATGATAAAAATGAACTTATACCCAAAAGGACAGTCATGGGTTGGCGAATGTGCATTGATTATCGCAAATTAAATATTGCAACCCGGAAGGATCATTTTCCTTTGCCTTTCATTGATCAAATGCTTGAAAGACTTGTCAATCACTCTTACTTCTGCTATTTGGATGGTTACCCTGGCTACTTTTATATTCCTATTCATCCACAGGATCAAGAGAAAACCACTTTCACTTGTCCATACGGCACATTTGCATACAAACGCATGCCTTTCGGTCTTTGTAATGCACCTGCCACTTTTCAACGATGCATGATGGTCATATTTTCTGATTACATTGAACACATAATGGAGGTGTTTATGGATGATTTTTCTCTTATGACACTACATTTGAATCATGCTTATCTAACTTATCTAAGGTTTTACAGAGATGTGAAGAAATCAATCTGGTGTTGAATTGGGAAAAATGTCATTTCATGGTGCAGGAAGGGATTGTGTTAGGACATTTAGTCTCAAACAGAGGTATTGAGGTTGACCGGGCAAAAATAGAAGTCATTGAAAAATTACCGCCACCCAATTCAGTCAAAGGAATTCGGAGTTTCCTGGGACATGCCGGTTTCTATCGGCGCTTCATTAAATATTTTTCTAAAATTGCTAAGCCACTAACTAACTTGTTAAATCAATATGTAAAATTTAATTTTTTTGATGACTGCTTAAATTCATTTTGCAGGTTGAAAAAGGCTTTGACCACTGCCCCAATCATACAGCCACCTGACTGGAGCCTACCATTTGAGATCATGTGTGATGCAAGTGACCATGCGGTTGGAGCTGTTTTGGGTCAACGGAAGGACAACAAGCCATTAGTGATTTATTATGCAAGCAAAACTCTAGATGATGCTCAAGTCAACTATACAACCACTAAAAAAGAATTACTGGCTGTTGTTTTTGCTATTGATAAATTTCGTTCTTATCTTGTAGGGTCAAAGGTGATTGTCTACACAGACCATGCAGCCATTTGCTATTTAATTGCCAAGAAAGATGCCAAACCAAGGTTAATTCGTTAGATTTTGCTATTACAAGAATTTGATCTTGAAATCCGAGACAAAAGGAGCACAGAGAATGTGGTAGCTGATCATCTATCGAGACTACCACCAACTGAGAAAATGGATTTAACTAAAAATGATCAAATTAACGAAGAATTTCCCGATGAATCCCTGCTTGCACTAAAAGAAATATCAATGCCATGGTATGGAGACATTGTTAATTACTTAGTTTGTAAAGAAATTCCATCCAATTTCAGCTATCAACAGAAAAAGAGATTCATGGCGATGTGAAATACTACATATGGGAGGACCCGTACCTTTACAACAGATGCGACGACAATCTGATTCTCCGATGTGTACCAAATGAAGAAATCCAAAGCATTCTTTATCACTGTCATTCTTCACCATATGGGGGACACATGGGTCCCACCAAAACTGCAACAAAAGTCTTACAATCAGGTTTTTTCTGGCCCACTTTGTTCAAAGATGCTCGATCTTTTACACTACCCTGTGGCAGGTGCCAAAGGACAGGAAATATTTCAAGACGAAACGAGATGCCACTCACAAGCATTCTCGAGGTCGAACCATTCGATGTCTGGGGCATGGATTTCATGGGACCTTTTCCATCCTCATTTAACAATCAATACATACTTCTGGCGGTTGATTACGTAGCTAGATGGGTGGAGGCAATCGCTTCTCTAACAAATGACTCGTAGGTGGTCGCCAAATTCTTAAAACGCAACATTTTTACCAGATTTGGGATAACACGACCAATCATAAGTGGCGAATGTAGCCACTTTTGTAACAAGCAAATGGAGCAACTGCTCAAGAAATATGGGGTCACACACAAAATCGCCACCCCATACCACCCACAAACAAGTGGTCAGGCTGAAATCTTGAACCGTGAGATTAAACACATACTTGAAAAGACGGTATCTCAATCACGGCGAGATTGGTCATGGCAACTCGATGATGCTCTTTGGGCATATCGTACTGCATTCAAGACTCCGATCGGAACAACACCTTTCCGACTAGTCTATGGAAAATCATGTCACTTGCCTGTAGAACTGGAGCACAAAGCATACTGGGCAATCAAATTTTTAAATTTTGATATGAAATCTGCAGGAGAAAGGCGCCTACTACAACTCGATGAACTTGAAGAGATGCGACTAGACGCCTATGAAAATTCAAAGATGTACAAGGAGAAAACAAAATTTTGACATGACAAACACATTCGTTAGAAGGTAATCAAAGCTAATGACTTGGTTTTGCTTTTTAATTCTCGTTTTAAATTTTTTCTAGGAAAATTGAAGTCGAGGTGGTTGGGACCATTCAAAGTACTACAAGTGTTTCCTCATGGAGCTGTCGAAGTCTTGAGTGAAAAGACGGGAGCATTCAAAGTCAATGGACAATGCCTCAAACCCTACTTCTCAGGGGATTACATTCCAATAGGAGTCATCCACTCCTTTTGCGAAACCACGCCACAAAAATAAAATTCTGCAGTCATGCTGAATACTTTAAACCAAGCACTTCTTGGGAGGCAACCCAAAAATTTTCTTCCAGGGAAGTTTTAATTTTATTTATTTATTTTAATTTCTTAGAAATTTTGATACTTTTTAATTTTGAGTTGTATTGGTTATTTTCAGGTTTTACGTGAAAGGAAGCACCGTGGGATGCTAATTCGGTTCAACTCGTAAAAACAGGGAAGTTAACATCTCACATTTGAACAATTACTCCCTTTTGATAGCATAATTTTCATTGAGGACAATGTCAATTTCAAGTGTGGGGGTGAATGTATTGTATTTTAATTATTCTTAAAAAAAGGGGATAAAATATACCCCACTTTGAACTCTTGTATGTCTTGATAGCAACCCATACGTGGAATTTCAACATTTTTTTTGAGGAAAAATTAAAGCTCACTGAGATGTTAAATTTGATTTTGAACATATACTTGTTGAAATACTTAGATTTTTTGTCCTGGATCACTTGATGAAAAAACTGATATACCTAGGAACCGATCTTGTTTTCTTTCAAAATCAGAATAATCTTCCCTAATTTATCAAAGTTTTTTCTGATACACACAATTGTCATTTAAGAAGGTAATTTTTTCCATATACATGCAGAATTTTATTCTGGTTAAAAATTAAAAAAAATTTTAAAAAATAATAATAATAATAATTAAAAAATAAAAAAAAATTCCAAAGCCAAAACTTCATTGAACCAATTTATGGACATGATTAAGGCAATTTTCTTTCATGATGATCTTATCTTTAAAAATATAATGGTTGTTTACCCCTATTGAGCCTGAGCTTAAATTTTTCCTAAAAACACAATTCTCATTTCGATGAACCAACTTCAAAATTGAATTTTGAGCTGAAAGGTGAAACAAGGAATAATATCTCCTGGCAGTGCAAATAATGACTTCCCAGATACCCTGAAATATGGTGAGGGAAATTATTGCCGGACTTGGTAAAAAAAAATTTGGAATTTACCAAGGATAAGAACAGGCTTTAAAAAAGAATAAAAGCACTAAGTGTGGGAGTAACATTATTTTCTGTTGAAAAATGAGGCTCAAGTCATACAGAGACGGTTCAAATTTCATTTCATGTGCCACACCTGACTGATGTCCTACTAAGTCCTTATGATCCTATGAATTGGTTAATTGAGTTGGTTGAGAAAATTTAAATGCAAAAATTTGATGAAGTAATTTGACTGATATTTTCTACTACCACTTCAATTATTGATTTTGTGTATTGAATAACTTATTAAATAGGGAAGATATCTGATAATTAAGAGTTTATTGCGGGAGTTTTTAACTCTTAATGATTGAAAACAAATTAGGTAACAAGGTGTGTAGTATTAGTCACGTAAGAAGGGATTATTGATTAAGATTTTCAATAAGTATCATGTTTCAAATTCTTTAATACTCTCATTAATTTTGATGATGGGCCAAACATGCAATTTTTACTCAAGGTTTTGAAAATTTACAATCTGTTCTTCAATTCTTTTATATTTGCTTGAGGACAAGCAAAAGTTCAAGTGTGGGGGTATTTGATAATTGGAATTTGGTAACATATTTTGTGGACATTTTATACCAATTCGGTGGGTAATTAATTGATATTAATTTGAAATTTGGTTTAAAATGTGGTTTTGCAACTTTTGATATTAAGTATTAATTTCAAGCAATTTAAACAATTTTTATAATCTTTTGGCTTGAAATTACATTTTATATTTTACCATGAGTTTTAAATAATCTTTAAACCCACTAATGATTTTCGATGAATTAATGATTTAAATATTTTTATGCAGGAAAACAAATTACACCAAGTGAGCCCCACAAAGATCAGTCCATTCATATGACCAATTCAGCACCCAATTCACGTTATGAGCAAAGCATAATTTTTCCATCAACCAGCTGATCATGTCCATAGTTGTCCACACCAGCTAATGATCAAACAGTAACCAATGATGAAACCCAATATCATCACGTGAACAATTCAGCAATACAGCAACATATTTATGTTGCAAAGGACCCATAAGATTCACGTCAATCATGCTTGCATTAATTCAGCAACTGATCACGTCCAGGCTTGTTCAAATCCAACAGCAGCATATGCATTTGTATATGACGTGAATAAAATGCAGCAGATGCAAAAGCAAAGTGATGGCCCACCAACAGCAATGCATTGTCACAATGGACCCCACACATTGATTTCCATTCAACGTGAATTATGGGCAACAATGGGCAGCAGCTTTAGATGGCCCACCTTTCTCCATTCACATCACGTGAATTGATTTAATGGGCAGCAGATGCAAATGCAATGATGTGAATGAAATGAGTAGCATTTGATGCTTTCTCACAATGGACCCCACCATAATATTCAACGTGAATGGGCAGCAACATATGATGGACACATTAAATCGAGCAGCTGCATTCAACGAACAAGCATTGCACCCATCACATGAATTTTTTTAGCATATCAAATGCAGCTGAATGATGATGAACCCCACTAGCAGATGCATTCAACGTGAAGGGCAGCAGCATATGCATTGCTGCATATTCAACGTGTTGATGAAATTGCAGTAGCAAAAATTCCATCACAAATCACGTGAAATGCATTGAATTAATGGGGTCCACTTAAGTGCAATTTTCAGCTATAAAAAGGGTAGCAGATGTAGCAGACGGGGCAGGAAGCATACACAACATTCGGCAACAGAAAATCCCTGCAAGAATACCACTATAAAATATTTTAGCAGAGATTTTAGAAGAAAGTTAGAGCATAATTCTGAGGAAGAAAGAGAGCGAAAGCAAGGTGGAAAGCACGGGCAAAAGACAGACCGACAAATTGCGTGGAGCAATCGACACACCATTGAAGCTTCAATACAATAAGCTTTTCTATCTTTTCCCTTTTTAATTTTAATTGTCTTGTTTAAGATGGTTTGTAATTTTAATTTTATTTTGAACTTCAACATGCTTGGCTAAATCATAAATCTGGGGTTTAGGACGTAGCATGCGTACAATGCAACGTGGTGTGGATTTTTAATTCATTTATTATGGATGTTGTTGTTAATTTAATATCTTGTGATTTTCATGCTTGCTTTGTACATGGGCCCGTACTTTTGCATGATTCCATATATTAGGTGATGGAACCGAGAGGTGGAAGCCTAATATACGATAATCAAGATATTAAACCTAGAAATCTAAGACCATGAGAATAGGCATGATAACCTTGAGGAATTCCATGAACAAATCACAGATCTTAATGGATTCTAATTAACTTAATCCCATGAGAATAGGTGATTAAGAAAATTAGGATACGCCTTGTAGGTTTCGAGAGAAGGTGCAAGGATAAAATAGGGATTGTTCTCCTTTAACAAACAATATTCAAATTAAATAATTATACCACTACCCGTTGCAAAAGATGCATGTGAAATCCTAAAACCTAGGTACCCGCACTCTCATTTTCCTCTACTCATTATAATTTGCAATTTTCTCTTCCATTTTATTAATTTCTTTTCCCTTTTATTTACTAAATTTGCTTCCTACTTTTCTATTTTATTTGCAATATTCTCTCCATAACCGACACGAAAGCATTTAAAAGAAAAATTTATAGTCCCGAATTCCCTGTGGAACGATAATTTATATACTACAATCTACGACCCGTACACTTGCGGTAAGATTGCGAACAAAAATATGTGAAATTAGAGGTTCAAAGAATTATTTATGAAATGAAATTCGGATGAATAGTGAATATGAATAGTAAATGTGAGATTAAGGAATATGTTAAGTTAATCACTTTGGATTAACTTAATCATAAAAGACAAAAAAGGAAGCTTCCCACAAAAGGACAAAATAGCCACTTTTTGATTTTTTAATTATTTTCGGATTTTTAGTGGATTTTTGAGAGAAAATGAAGAAACATTCATAATTTGCAATCCGGACATCGGATTGAGGTGAAAATTTTTATGGATGGCCAAAATCTTATGATGAACATGATGAATGGTGTAAGATGTGATGAAAATCATGAATTGAGGGTCAAGATGAAACGTCGTTTGGAGATAAAAAAGATAGCCCACCTTTTTCATTAATTATATTTGACTTTGGGGTTAATTTTAATTAATTAAAAAATCAAATAATTAATGAAAATCTGCAATGGCTGCTAGAGGCTTGACTTTTGGGCCAAAATCCAATTGTCCAAAATCAATCTTATCAAGAATCAACGGTTGAGATTTAATTAGCCTAAAATAATTAATTTTAATAAATAAAAAATTATAAATAAATAGGGGCTAGCTAGGGGGAAGGAGCTGCTGATTTGGGTGGCTGCACAAAGCTCAAAATATTGCATGGGATTTGGAAAAAAATATTTAGAATTAAATACCTTGAGCAAGGGGGGGTAAATTGCAAATATGTGAAAAATGCAAGACTATAAATATGGGCATGGGGTGAACGACCAAAGCACACAAACCCAGCTCATTTGAGAATTTCCAACCCCCACCCACAGATTCAAGCCTTGAGGAGGAGAGGAGAGAAGGTTAGAGAGAGAAAGTGAGAAGAGGAGGATATCTTCACTAAAGGTGAGTGAATTCTTCTCAAATTTCTTTTAGATGATAAGTAGGGTAAAATTATGCTTAGATAATGCCTAAGCATGAGAAAATAAGTATAGTTATAATGCCCAAATGGAATTATGCCTAAACATCGAAAATTTGGAGCAAAGATAGAGCAATCGAGAAAATCATGTATAAAATGTGAAAATAATGCTCCAATATTGCTAAATGATGATATGGGATGAATATTTATGATAGTTATGATGTTGGATTTCATGATTTTTGAATTTAAGGATTATGCTTAAGTGAAATTATGTTGATGTTTAGTATATGGAGAAAAATGATTTATTTAGCCAAGTTAATGATGATAAATTAAAAATTCTTGAATTTTTCCATGATATACTAAACATAAGTTATGTCAAGGTATTTTTTTATTTTTGAAAAAAATGTCAATTTTTGGAACCCATATAAGGAGGTAATGACCAAGTATTTATAAAGGGATAACCTCTATAAAAATAAGGTAATATGTAATCATAAAGCATGCATGAAAAGCAATCTAAGACATGGAATAGATGGATAAAATATCCAATTTCCTTGTATAGGAAAAGGAAAGGAGAAGGTTGAGGACACAGACTGAGAAGGTAAGCAAGCAAACCCTTTTGAAAATATGTTTTATTCTAAAGTATTTATGCAATGTGTTTAAGGGTGGTCATTCCTATAATGTTTTGAAATGATGAATGTTTATGAGTTTTTATGAAAAGTCATCTCGGCATATTGATATCATGTGATGTTCATGGAAATGTGCACATGTATGATATATAATGAAGAGGCTTCGGTGGAGGTAGAAAGCGGATCAGAGGGTCCCCCTTCACTATTGCCGAGTCGTATGGACTGTGTGCCGACGACGTCCTACCCAGAAGTGGAGGCAAAGGAATGTTATGTGTGAATGAATGCATTGCATTTTCATACATGGATTGAAAAGGAAAGCATGGATTTGAAATGATGTTTTTAAGGGATGGTGCAAATAATTCTCTACATGAGAATGACAAGTCACCTGGTGTAAGACGTATATAATACTGGGGAAATCAAAAGTCATGCATATAGGAGACCATGTAGGCGTCAAGAGGAAGAGAGATTCCCCTTGATGAGGCCAAGTCGAAGACAACCGGCGTATTGGACCATGCTATGTGAGATGTTCCCTGGGCTAGCGTACCCGCACACAAAGGTTTATGTAAGGAATGGAAAGGAAGCATTTGCACACCCAATGTTTATGAAATAAATTTTATGAAAAGGTTTCTATTCCATTGGTAGTTTATCACTTATTAAGTGTCTCCTATCGAATGGAGAGAAATGCATTTGCGAAAGGTTTACATGAATGATTTTCATGAATGGTTTATAAAAAGTTTCCAAGAATGGTTTACGAAAAGGTTTCTATTCCATTGGCAGTTGATCACTTGGTAAGTGTCTTCTATCAAATGGAGAGGAATGCATTTAAATGAAAGAAAAATGTTTGCTTATTGAGTTTTGACTCGTGTTTTGTTTTCCTAACCTCAGACAGGTGTAGGGAAAGCCAAGAGATTGAAAAAACAAAACATGAGTCGAAACTCAATAAGCAAGCATTTTTCTTTCATTTAAATGCATTTCTCTCCATTCGATAGAAGACACTTACCAAGTAATCAACTACCAACGGAATAGAAACCTTTTCGTAAACCATTTTTGGAAACCTTTCATAAACTATTCATGAAAATCATTCTTTTAAACCATTCATGCAAACCATTCGTAAATGCATTTCTCTCCATTCGATAGTAGACACTTAGCAAGTAATCAACTATCAATGGAATATAAACTTTTTCATAAAAATTATTTCATAAACATTGGATGTGCAAATGCTTCATTTCCATTCCTGACATAAACCTTTGTGTGCGGGTATTCTAGCCTAGGGAACATCTCACATAGCATGGTCCAATACACCCGCTTTCTCCGACTTGGCCTCATCAAGGGGAACCTCTCTTCCTCTTGACGCCTACATGGTCTCCTACATGCATGACTTTTGATTTCCCCGGCATTATATACCTCTTACACCAGGTAACTTGTCATTCTCATCTAGAGAATTATTTGCATCATCCTTTAAAAATATCATTTCAAATCCATGCTTTCCTTTTCAATCCATGTATGAAAATACAATGCATTAATTCACACATAACATTCCTTTGCCTCCACCTATTGGGAGGACGCCGCCGGCACACAGCCCATACGACTCGGCAATAGTGAAGGGGGACCCTCTGATCCGCTTTCTACCTCCACCAAAGTTTCTTCATTATACATCATACATGTGCACATGTCCATGAACATCACATGATATCAATATGCCGGCATGACTTTTCATAAAAACTCATAAACATTCATCATTTCAAAACATTATAGGAATGACCACCCTTAAACACATTTTAGAAATACTTGAGAATAAAATATATTTTTAAAAGGGTTTGCTTTCTTACAATGAAGCAATAAAATCATATTTTAAAAAAGTTTGCTTGCTTACCTCCTTAGTCCGTGTCCTCCACCTTTTCCTTTCATTTTCCTGTACAAGGAAAAATGATATTTTATCTATATCATTCCATGTCTTAGACTACTTCCCATGCATGTTTTATAATCATTCATTACTGATGCGAACCAAGTGCTTGTCGTTAAGAGCACTGTGATTATCAGTTTAATTAAAATTAACCGAAACACATTAAAGCTACCACTATACGGGTGATAGTGTAGAATAACGGTGAGTCGGGTAGAATCCACAGAGAGGCGATGTAGTTTTGAATTGTTTTTAAGAGAAAGAAAAGAAGGTATAAAAAGAGAGAGAAAGAGAGAAGAGAGAAAGAGGAGAGAGAGAGAAAAGAAGAAATTAGAGAGAGAGAGAAGAGAGAAAGAGAAGAGAGAGAAAGAGAAGAGAGAAAGAGAAAGAAGAGAGAAAAGAAGAGAGAGAAAAAGAGAAAATAGAAGAAATTGGAGATAAAAGAAAAGGAGACAAGAAGCTAAAAGAAATTATAATTAACTAGCAACTTAATTAAAACTATTCTAAGAAAGCAATAAAAGCTATGAAATTTAACTATTAAAGCAGGAAAGAGAATTACATTAAATTTAATCTAAAAATTACAAAGCATAAAATAAAGCAGTAAATCTAATCTAAAAATTAAAACTACAAATTAAAAAATAATAACTACGAGACACTACAAAGCATAATAAAATTTACATCACCCGAATATGAAGAACAAAATCTCCACGTAATAGAAAACTTTATTGCTTGGCCCCACCTCCTCACTACGGGTCCCACAAGATGGGTCCCACCCACTTGCTATGGGGTCCCACAAAATGGGTCCCACCCAAGGAGAGAAGTGTGGGGTATGGGGTGTGTTTCAAGGCAAGAGGGACCCTCCTTTTATAAGGTTTGGGCAGCCCTCTTTCCGTTAAAAGAATCGATGTGGGATTCATTGCGTTGCCCGCTTTCATCCGTAGCTGCCCCTTTTGCCGTTTCTTCTTTCTGCATGAGCTCGGCCATTTGGAAAAGAGATCATGGCTAGATAAGGTTGCTTCCGACGCCGATGATTGGCCACATTTGATTTTTGGCATCAATTAACTTAGCAAAAATTGGGCGCCCAAATAGAGTTGTCGGCCAAGATTTGAAGGCGTGAAAGAAGAGAGCTGATTCTTGGCTGCTGAAATTTGAGGCTGAATCGTGGCCGCTATGGCTGTGAAGGAATGGCTGGATGCAAGCGTCGTTGCTGGATTTGAGATGAATAGATTAGGGCCTGCTGGTTCTACGGCTGGGATCAAATGCGTAGAGTGTTGGGGCTGTTGGAATTTTCGATGGCCGGTGACTGGGAAGGAGAAAGGGGCGGTGGAGAGGGAGTTGACGGAGGGGGCGCCGGAGGAGAATCCACTGATGGAGATGGCGAAGAAGCTGGCGGGGTAGTCGTCGGAGACGGAGATACTGCCCTCGGAGGAGACGCAGATGCTGACGTAGATCGTGGGGGAGAAGCCGTGGGAGCAGGCATTGGTCTGAGAGGGATTGGATATTTTGGCGGGCTGAGTTGGACGCCATTGCTGCCATGGAGAAATCGTATGGATAAATTGCTTGGCGGTGGTGGGGTTTGCACGAAAGGGGGAAAAAGATAAGGGTCGGACGGGCGAGAGAGCGGGCTGGAGACGGGAGCACTGGTTCCACGGGTTGGGCATTGAATTTCCATGGCTGCCGTTTGACGGTTTGCCTTGGCAGATTGGTTGCTAGTTTTGCTGTTGACGCTGGATACTGAATCATGGCTGCCACTAATTGCTGAAATTAAAGGGCGCAGCTGCCGATTTTTGCTTGATTGGGTGGGCACGAGCTGCTGCCGTTGATGGGTGCTGGTTTGCCGGAATTAATCAAGGGAGATACAGAGGATATGGGTTCTTGCCGCTGAGAGGCTGTCGATTTTATTGCTGCCCTTTTGTTCGGTGCTTGCCTGCTTAGATTTTCATGGCCGTTGGCTGCTCGTGCTTCCATGCTACCGATTTGGGGAAGATGGAGCACCATAACAGGTGCTCCGGCGGTGCTCCGACCATCTGTACTTATGCAGAAAATAAGAACGTGATTTTCCATATTTGATTTCTGTTAAAATAATTTTAATAAACCCACGTAGACTTTTAATTTACTTTTGAGTGCTTTTTGAATTTATTTTATTTTATCTTAAGATTTTATAATGATTTACTTTGCACCCATATTTCAAAGTTAGCCTATTTAATCCCTTTTAGCATGTCTAATTATTTTTATAATTTCATATTTTCCAAAATATTGCAAAATGACCCGTTTTATATTAAAATTAAAGATTCTATCAAAAATATGATTTTCATGCAATTCCACTTAAAACATGCGTTTAATTAACATTTTAATACTCAACGGTGTGAATTTAATATGAAATTACCAGAAACTTTTTAGACTTATCAATTACCTCATTCCTATAGAGGTTAATCTTATAAAGATACTTGGTCATTACCTCCTTATATGAATTTTTTTATCTATAAATTCCTTTAAAAATTACATCTATATATTCTTTAAGATATAAATACTAATCTCATTTTTTCCACCTAATTTACGTTTTTTACTATTCATGGTACTGTTTATTATCACTGTTCACGATCACTGTTTAAGGGTATTGTTCATGTTTACTGTTCACCCGAGGTTATTGTTCATAGCGACATGGGTTATTGTTCATGGGTTCCAAAAATAAAAAATACCATGACATAGCTTGTGTTTAGTATATGATGGAAAAATTCATGAATTTTGAATTCATCATTATTTACTTGGCCAAATAAATTATTTTCTCCATATACTAAAATTCATCATAATTTCACTTAAGCATAATCCTTAAATTCAAAAATCATGAGATTAATATATCATCATTCCAACATCATAACTATCATAAATATTCATCTCATAACATCTTTTAGCAATATTGGAGCATTATTTTCACATTTCATACATGATTTTCCCGAATGCTCTATCTTCGCTCCAAATTTTCGATGTTTTGGCATAATTCCACTTTGGCATTATAACCATACTTATTTTCTCATGCTTAGGCATTATCTAAGCATAATTTTACCCTACTTAACATTCAAAAGAAATTTGGGAAGAATTCACTTACCTGAAGTAGAAAAACTCTCCTCCTACTTGCCTTTTCTGTCTCTAACCTTCTCTTTCTCTCTTGGTTAGAATGTGTGGGGGATGGGAAATGAAGTTTCCCACTTGATTTTTGAGCTTGGGATGAATGTGAATTCGTTCAAGGCATGGCCCCCTATTTATAGTGCTCCAAATTTCATGAAATTGCAATTTACCCCCTTGCTCAAGGTATTTAATTCTAAATATTTTTTTCCCATGCAATATTCTGAGCTTTGTGCATCCACCCTAATCAGCAGCTCCTGCCCCCTAGCTAGCCTCTATTTATTTATGATTTTTTATTTATTAAAATTAATTATTTTTAAGCTAATTCATCTCAACCGTTGATTTTTGATAAGATTGATTTTGGACCATTGGATTTTGGCCCAAAAGTCCATTGCAGCTTTTCATTAATTATTTGATTAAATATAACCCCAAAGTCAAATATAATTAATGAAGAAGTAAAGCTACTTTTTGATCTCCAAATGACGTTGAATCTTGGCCCTTAATTTATGATTTTTATCACATCTTAAACCATTCATCATGTTCATCATAATATCTGTGGCGCCCCAAACCGAGACGTCACTTCCTTATCTCAAGACTTTACCGATTGGTAATTGTGAATCAGGATTGTTGCCCTGATCATGCGGCGGGATTTTAATTGGAACTCGTCCAATTTTTTTTCGTTTCTTCATTCATCATCATTTCATATATAACATAAGCAATAGTACATTTGTACATATCCATTTTATAACTTCTCAACATGTACTTATACATTAAAGGTCTTCTTGACCTAATCATGACATTTCCATTGCATACATACATATAATCAATCATTAGTTCACCTAGAATTCAGAACTTTAAACAAGTTCACATATATATCTCAACATACCTGAAAACTTCCATTCATATCATTCCACTCACCATGGTTAATCCTTTTAGCCCATATGGTACTATCTCGTACCTTTTCTCCCTTTCTTAGGTCCTCAACCGCTTGAGTCTTCCGGTACATGTCTAAGGTTTGGAAAACAAAATGTGAGTGATAACTCAGTAAGCAAGCATTTTATCTTTTAGGGCAAGACTTCCTTGAAAATCATTTCATTAAACATCTTGAACACCTTTTTCTTGAGGACATTTATATGTCCTAAAACATTATCATGAAATCCTTTGTTCATGAAGACAATTCTATATCCTTAAACGTTATAATAAAACATTTATTCTTAAAATCAATTACAAGCCACCTCTGGGCTTGTTAAGGCAAAACATTCATATTTTACCCTCTTTATTTAATTACCTTTTGTCTTGAGTGAACATTTTTAATGTTCCAAGACATTTACATAAAACCATCTTTTGCTAGTGGACGTTTTACGTTCAAAACATTTTTCTCATAAATTCTTTGGCAAGGGAGGACATTCTCATGTCCTAAAACATTATTTATATAAGCCTTTCTCGGCGAAGGACATTTTCATGTCCAAAAACATTTTTCATCATAAAATCCTTGAGTCAAGAGACATTTGATGTCTCAAAACATTTTTCACATAGTTTCCTTTGGCAATGGACATTCATATGTCCACAAACACTTTTATCTCTTAAACTCTTTTAGAAAAGGACATTTTTATGTCCACACATGTTCCAACATAAATCCCTTTAGGAAATAGACATTCTCATGTCCAACCATTTTTCCCACATAAACCTTTTGGAAATGGACATTCTTATGTCCAAAATGTTTTCCAACATAAATCCCTTTAGGAAATGGACATTCTTATGTCCAAAATATTTTCCAACATAAACCCTTTTTTATAATCCCAATCTTGGGCTTGTTTATAGCAAACAAGTCATAAATCCTTTTCATGAAAAATTTTGTATAAGAATTATTTCATTTTATTCTTAATATTTACACATTTTACGTAAAACACCCTGCTTTTAGGGTAACTTATGCATAATGGCTCATAAAAATTCAATTTAGGATAACTTTTTCATATAAATGTTTTTATATCCCAATCTTTGGGCTTTTGGAAAGCAAAACTTATGCAAACACATTTCTCCCCATCCAGTAGTGACACTTAGCAAGTGATCATGCTACCTTTTGGAAGAGAATCCTTAACAGCACGCTAGCCAGACGGCTGTTCAATTATCCTGCTCCCATCTCAGAGAGGGCGCCACTGGCACTCCTGCCATCCGTTAGCGACTTGGCCATATGTAGAATGAGCCCCGGTCATCCCAACCGTGCTCTACAACCGACCTATTTCTTGTACTGGTGCACCGTAGATTATTATGACGGACCACAGCCCATTTAGTTTGAAGAACCACAGACAGCAGCCCATGTCCTTTTAAACCGAGATCACAGACCGCAGCCTGCATCCATACTCACAAAAAATCTGAGACTGAAGTCTATATCTTTAAAAATCATTTTCAAAAACACATCACAGACCGCAGTCAGTGTCAACTTGTAAGCGAGCGCACCCACTTTAACAAGTTGTTATTTGAAAATTAATTTTAGGATGACCTTCCTTAAATTCTGTTAGAAACATTTTGAGTAAAATATTTTGATAAATATTTGAAATGTTTGAGAAATAACACACTTTAAAACCCTTTTAATAGAAGAATTTCACAACTTTTAGATTTTCAAGAATAAATCATATATTTTTCTTAGCATTTTCTTGGTTTCCATTTTGGGGTCTTTTGCTCACAAAAGTTATGCAATTGTGCTAACCCCTTCTCAACCACCTTAAAATCAATTTCTTGTCCACATATAAATTTTGTCATTTTTATATAAAGGAGCCTTGCACGGTCTTTTGTATGCTACTTTAGCAATTCGAAATCAAACCATTTTAAGAAAATCAACATAGGAGGTTGGTCATCCTTAAATCCTCTTCAACACATCCTTATATACATTTTTCAAGATATTTTCAACACAGATTTCCTTATCTAAAGGAAATCAAAACTTTTTGAATATCGTTTCAAAACATATGAACTATGTCCAAATCATCATTTATTATTTAATTATGAAGACCTAACAAAACAAATCTTTTTCATAAATCAAATCTCCTTTTCCTTTTTTTTTCTTTTATAACATGATTATTTATCATCAAACAACATAAGAAAAATTCAAAACTTATTTACATTTGTTGCTTTGTGAAAAAGGGCAAAAATCTCTTTTTCTAATAAAATACTTTTGAAACAACATTATAAAGAACTTGCTTACTTAAAAGCAAATTCTTAAAACCCTCAGCATCAAACATGAAATCCTTTGAAAACATTATCATGGCGAACTTGCTTACTCATAAACAAAATTCTCAATCCCATTAACATAAAGCATTGTCAATCTTTGGCAACACTATTGATAAAATCCTTATCTTAAAACGTATTTCTTGCTCCCCATGAAGCAAACCTTGAGGCTTTTCCTTAAAGCCATTCTTTTTCAAAACTTATGACTTTTCATTAAAGTTGTCATTTTCCAAAACTTGTGGCTTTTCATTAAAGTCATCATTTTCAAAACTTGTGCTTGCCCATTCGTTAAAACATAAACATAAATATAAACATTTCAATCATATCAATCACATAGAAAGAAAATAGCATTTTAGAAAGTTCGCTTGCTTACCTGAGATCGCTATAATCCTTTTCTTCCATTCTTCTCCTTGCCTTTGCCTAGATAAATGAAAATAACATTTCATTTATTTGTATCATCTTCAAATAATTATATTCCTTAGGTTTTTCAACCTATATAAATGCATTTAGACTTATATTACACTAACTTAGCCCACTTGTCTTTCAAGTCAGGTGTTCATACGTATCATAACCTATGCATCACATTATTCATTTTTAATACCCTTATGTAGGGTAAACTTACATACATGTAATAATATTTTATTAAATCATTATTTGGAGGTTCATTACCTCCATTTATCATTTTTAACATATTTTTCATTTTTCACACATTGTTGCTCATTTTAAGTACTCGTTGTTGCCTTAAGCCTCATTAATTAATCCCAAAGTTTGAGATTAAATCATGTAATTATAAACAGAAATATATTCACAAAATTGATCATATTTTATGCAGTTTTGCACAAAATCACATTGCATAAGTTATTTATCACCTATGCATGTTTATCCTTTCACAAATGCCCATTTGGCAACACATATATGAGGCATTTCATAAAATTTTCCAAGTCAGCAACTTAGTCACTAATTCAGCATGATAATTAACCCTAATTAAAAATTTTTTTAGGGTATTTTTATGGGATTTAAATCCACTAACCATAGGTTTCCAAAACAGCAACTTTGGAACCCATTTTTCACTCGTTTAACGTATTTCTCAACACATAACCCTAAACAGTTTAATAAATCCGAATTTTCAGCAATTAATCCAACTTTTCCAAACCCAAATTTATCCTATTAACATATATATCAATTTGGATCATTTCTACATAGGTTTTGATATTTCGTTTTGATTTTTTTCTCCAACTATCCACATATGCTGAAATCAGGCGTACTGAAATCTCAAAATCTTTAATTAATATCAAATAAAGTATTTTTGATCTGAAATTTCTACCATACCTTAATAATTACATGACTTAACCAAAATAAATATTTCTAGCTTAAAAAATTAAGTATTTATATTTATTTTGGTATTTTTACCTTGCTAGACAGCAGCATCTATTTTCAGTCAGCCTTAATCACGTAAATTATTGGGTATATTTATACCAATAAAAACCTAATTTTTAATTTTTTCGTGTGATCCAAAATATTTCTTATATATATTGAAAAATTTTCATCCCAAAATCCCTTGTATAAAAATTATTAAAAATCATTTTCTATAGCTGATCCTGTCACCTATTTTACACTGTTTAGGTTAATCTTCTCGGATTTTTAATTTGAAACCTGCTATATAAGAAATTTTGATCATCCCTTAATCATCATATAATTAACTTGTGAATAAATTTTCATGGTTAAAATCCTTCGTTTACTACTTCATTCATATTTTGGTTTATAACATCATATAATTTTCAGATTTGAAACATAAAATCAAGATTAACATAAACTTACTTGATTAATTAGTAATCCTTCCTTTTCCCCTTCTTGTTTCTTCTCTTTTCTTCCTCCTTAGTGGCCTAGGGCTGGGACGTGAGATGCTGTTCTTGGGGTGCAAGTTTCAGCACTTAGAAAATTATTTTCCAGGCCTCTCTTCACATGACCGAGCATCCCATTCATAGAGCTGGAATTTCCAGCTATGGGCCCCACTTGTTGCTGCATTTTCCACAGCCATTGAATGCCCTCTTATCCTATTATGTTCTGGTTAACTCACAGCCTAGTAAAATTTCTTTTTACCATTTTTAAAAAATCCAAAAATCTGTTTTAATCACAACCATCCAGCTGTCCCTTTGCACGTCCACATTGCTGCTGCCATTTTCATATTTTTTCCATTTTTTATTAATCTCAATTTAAGGGTAAATCATACACCTAATTACCCTTTAATTCATGCATTAATTTGGCATTAAAAAAATTTTTCAAAATGGCAGCAAATCAGCACATCATTTGGATGTCATTTGCAAGCAACAAGCTGTCCACTTTTACACCTTCAATTTCAGCTACTGTTCATGAATTTTCTTGAATTTTTTTCACATAATTAAATGCTTATTTATACATCACAACAGGGAAGCTATATATATACATAATTCATAAAATAAAAATTGCAAAAATAACCAGTTGCAACTGCCTATTGACGTCCATATGCATGTCACCTCTCCTATGCTCATTTTGAGCACTCTTAGCCCCTTTAATGTGGACATCAATGCATGGATAATTCATGATATTTTTTCATTTTATAATTATGCATAAAATACCCTTCATTGCACCTGCATTTGACACCTATTTGGTTCATTAAAAATTGTATTAATTCCATGTACTCTAGCATTAAATACATGGTACTCTTGTGGTGGAAAAGTCAACCATATACACCTTTTTCAATTCAGGTATTTTCCTAACATAATTTTCTTAATACAAACCTTCCAAAATTTTAATCTCATAATTTCATTCAACCATTTCAAATTTCATATCAATCCGATTTTCTTAGCTCAAGTTATAGCCGTTGGAAGTTAACGGTTAAAATTGAGATGTGATCAATAAATCATTAATCTAATTTCATTGAGGTTTTTCATAATCCAAAAATCCCATAATACCAAGCCCAACATCATCAACTTCCATGTCAAATTTCACTTGAATCCTCCTTACAGGCGTTGAGTTAGAATTTTCTAGTGTTTTCCAACATAATTCCACAATTTCCATTTTAATCTCCATTAATTAAATCATGGAAATTAAACCGAACATTCATACCACATTAGCATGTTTTCATCCTCTATATGCTCCTTTAGTCACCTTGACTCATATTGGGCTTTGGCGATTAAATTTTTAATCACCCTTCTTAATTAAACCCTAGTTGCAAAATATCATAAAATCCTAAAATCATCTATACTTCATTTAATTCACATATAAATCACTTGTATATGTCCAATATATACATCGGACCCTACTTAGGTTGGGGTTTCACAATCCTCGCCCCCTTATAACAGTTTTCGTCCCGAATCCTATTACATTTCAAATGTCGGGGGTAAAGCTCATATGAAATTGCTAATTCATCATCTTCCAATATTTCAATGGTTCACTACGCTTCCACTGCGCTACTCGGTCTTAGTGGCATTTTTAGCTTTTGTCCATTAGACCTATTGCTCATCTCTACTGTTCTTTGTTCACACCTGAGTTTCTCATTGGCATTTGCCTTTTCATTTGTTTTATTTCACACTATTTTTCCTTGTACCTAGAGAAATTACATCACTTCTCATCTTATCATAGGGTAAGTCTTAAGTTACCCATTCCAACATATCAAATAAAGATCTATGACCATCATCTCCCTTTTTACACATACGATTCATATAATATGAATATCTTCATTTCTATAGCAAAAGAGCAAAAATGCTCTCACATACAATTTCATATACATTTTAGCAAAGACACATTTGCTAACTCATTCATTCATAAAAATCTATAGCAATCATTTTCACATATCAACAATAATACATTGTGGCACCCCAAACCGAGACGTCACTTCCTTATCTCAAGATCTTATTGATTGATAAATGTGAATCAGGATTGTTGCCCTGATCATGCGGCGGGTTCTTAATTTTATTTCGTCCAAATTTTTTTCGTTTATTTTACACTTGTAATAAAATTTACACTTGTGATAAAATTTCAAATTCTATTTCAAGATATGAATTGATTAAAGATATGAATTTCAAATTCATATCTTTTCACATATCTTTAATCAATTCATATCTTTACACTTGTAATAAAATTTCAAATTCTATTTCATAGCATCTCATCCTGCTTTTCTACAATGAAATTTTCCTTAACTAAATCATCACATTTTACATCCATACATCCATATATTCAATCACTGAGTCACATAGAACTTAAAATTCTAATTAAATTCACATGCGTATTAACATACCTTAGCATATCCATGCTTTCCCATTCCTTATTGTCTACCTGGCTATCATCTCGTGCCTTACTTCATTGCTTAAATTCGTATCTCCTTGAGTTTCCCGGTACCTGTCTAAGGTTTTGGGAAAACAAAACGTGAGTGACAACTCAGTAAGCAAGCATTTTGTCTTTAGGGCAAGACTTCCTTTAAAATCTTTTTCTTAAACATCTTGAACACCTTTTTACTTGAGGACATGCATATGTCCTAAAACATTATCATGAAATCTTTATCATAAGGACAGTTCCATGTCCTTAAACATTATCATAAAACATCATTCTTAAAATCATTTACAAGCCACGTGTGGGCTCGTAAAGGCAAAACTTATACGTTTTACCCTCTTTAATTAATTTCCTTTAGTCTTATATGAACATTTCTAATGTTCAAAAATATTTAAATCATCTTTCATTAGTGGACGTTTTACGTCCAAAATAATTTCCTCATAACTCCTTTTTTAGAGAAGGACATTATCATGTCCTAAAACATCAAACACATAAGCCTTTCTGCGCAAAGGACATTTCTATGTCCAAAAATATTTTTCATCTTAAATTCCTTTAGCCAAGAGACATTTGATGTCTCAAAATATTTTTGACATATCTTTCTTTGGTAATGGACATTCATATGTCCTAAAACACTTTTCCATTTAAACCTTTTGGAAATGGACATTCTTTGTCCAGAACCAAGTTTGACATAAATCTTTTTCCTAATCCATATCTTGGGGCTTGTTTATAGCAAACAAGGCAATTAAAATCATAAACCATTTTCATAAATGCATTTGCATAAAAATGTTTCCTTTCATTCTTATTATTTACAGTTTTGTATAAACACACCCTACTTTTAGGGTAACCCTGTCATAAAAATCCCTTTGGGATAACTTTTATAAAAATATGGTTTTATGTCCCAATTTTTGGGCTTTTCAAAAGCAAAACATAAGCAAATGCATTTCTCCCCATTCAGTAGTGACACTTAGCAAGTGATCACTCTACCTTTTGGAAGAGAATCCTTAACAGCACACTAACCAGGCGGCTGTTTTCTTTATCCTGCTCCCATCTCAGGGAAGATGCCGCTGACCGCATGTCATCCCTTAGAAACTTGGCCATATGTAGAGTGGGCCCCGGCCATCCCGACCGTACTCTACAACCGGCCTATTCCTTATACTGGTGTACCATACATTATCCTGACGAACCGCAGTCCGTTTGGTTTAAAGTATCACAGACCGCAGTCCATGCCCTTTAAAACCGGGATCACAGACCGCAGTCTGTATCCATACTAAAAAAACGTTATAGACCGAAGTCTATATTTTTTTTAAAGAAAATTATTTTTGAAAACACATCACAGACCGTAGTCCGTGTCAACTTGTAAAGCGAGTGCACCCACTTTAAACAAGTTGTCATTTGAAATCTAAATTTCGGATAACCATCCTTAAATTCTTTTAAAAGAATTTTGAGTAAAATATTTTGACAATCCTTTAAAATGTTTGAAAAACAATACTTCTTAAAACCCTTATGAAAGAACATCAAAGCTGTTAGATTTTCAAAGAGAAACCATGTATTTTTTTCTAGTATTTTTCTTGGTTTCCATTTCAGGGCCTTTTGCTTACAAAAGTTATGCAATTATACCACCCCCTTCTCCACAACCTAAAAATTATATTATTATCCGCATATCTATTATACTATTGTTTACAAAAAGGGGAATCACATAGTCTTTTGCATGCCATTTAGCAACTTGAAATTAAACCATTTTATGAAATCACTTATTTGGTTGGTCATCCTTAAATCTCTTCCAACAATATTCGTATAAATATTTTTGAAAATATTTTCATCATAGAGTTCCTTATCTAAAGGAAATCCAAACTTTTCGAATATCATTTCAAAACATACGGGCTATGTCCAAATTATCATTTATAATTAAATACCATGACATAGAAAACCAATCTTTTTCTTTTATAATCTTAATCATTTATCGTAAAACATCATAAGAGAAATTCAAAATTTATTTACATTTGTTGTTTTGTGAAAAAAGGAAAAATTCTCTTTTTCTTATAAAATACTTTTGAAACAACATCATAAAGAACTTGCTTGCTTAAAAGAAAATTCCTTAAAAACGTCGACATAAAACATAAAATCCTTTAAAATTATATTTATTGAGAACTTGCTTACTCATAAGCAATTTCTCAAATCCATTAACATAAAGCATTCCCAACATTGGCAACACTTGAGATAAATTATTTATCTTAAACAGTGTTACTTGCTTCCCATGAAGCAAACCTTAAGGCGTTTCATTAAAGTCATCATTTTCCAAAACTTGTGCTTGCCCACTTGTAAAAAATTCATAAAAACATCGACATATAATCATTTCATCACATAAGGAAAAATCAGTAATTTGAAAAGTTCACTTGCTTACCTGAGATCGCCATAATCCTTTTCTTCCACTCTTTTCCTTACCTTTGCCTAGATAAATGAAAATAATATTTCATTTATTCACATCAACTTCAAATATATAAATCCCTTAGGTTTTCCAACCTACATAAATTCATTTGGACTTGGCTTGACCCACTTGTCCTTCAAGTTGGGTACTCATACTTAGCACATAGCCTATACATATAAAATCATTCATTCATTCATTTTAATACCCTTATGCAGGGTAAACTTACATAAATATAATAATCACTCATTAAATCATTATTTGGAAGTTCATTACTTTCATTTATCATTTTTAACATATTTTCCATTTATTACTCATCGATGCTCATTTTAAGCACTTAATTAATAACATAGGCATCATATAATAATCTCAAAAATTGAGATTATCATTATTTATCAAAACAGTAACCTAATCCACATTTTCCATCATATTTTCATGCATTTTTGCACTTTACCCCTTCACATAATCCATTTAACATTTTCAACATCAAAATATGAAAATCGGGTCTTATACGTAACCCTAAATTCCATCATTTCTAAACCTCACCGTTAATAGGTTAAATCCTCATAATTACTTATGATACTTATTTATATACCATTGCAAGTTAAATTTCATCCCAAAAATCTAGAATTTAACATTTATCTTGATTTATTCCTTAAGCTGTCCACAATGCTGAATTTAGGCACACTAAATTCTCAAAATATTGAATTTATATCAAATCAAGTATTTTTGATCTGAAATTCCTACCATACCTTAATAACTACATTAATTTACCAAAATAATATTTCCAGAACGAAATATTTAGTATTTATATTTATTTTGGTATTTTTACTCAGCTGGACAGTAGCACCCCTTTTCAGATAGTCCAAATCATAGTAATTATGGAGTATATTTATACTAATCAAAAATTAATTTTTATTTTTTCCATGTGATAATAAATATGTCTTATATATTCTTTAAAATTTTTATCTTATTAAAAATCATTTGGTGTCGCTGATCCTGACACCCATTCAACCGTGTTCAAGTTGATTTTCTTGGATTTTTAATTTACAACATACTTATCCTTTTGAGCTAAAAATTTGGCATTTACTTATTTGTCCTATTATGAGTCTTAAAAACAATTTTCATAATAAAATTCATTCATTTACGATTTCTTCCATATTTTTCTTTCCTAGTTCAGATTTACTACCCAAATTAAACTTTATAAATCAACTTATGTAAAACTCATGTTGTTTGAAACTTAGTGAATGTGATATGTACTGAAAGCTTGTACATTGTGTCCATTGTTGCTGTAAAGTTATAAAAAAAATGCGTATTGTAATTTAAAAAAAATAATAAAATTAATTTACAAATTTAGAAAAAGGGGTAAATAATATTTTCATAAAGATTAGATATGAAAATGAATTTTTATAAATTTTTTGGTGAGAAATTTCAAAATTCTGAATTACATAAATTGAAACTATTTAAATTTACGGACCTTATGAAAAAATAAAAAAATAAATGAAATTTTTTGAAATAATTAGGGATATTAATTAAGAGTTTATATTCATCTATGCTATTTTTATTATATCTTAGAATATATAACTCGGAACAACGAAATAATTTAATAAAAGGTATTGAATTGTGTGCTCTTTAATCTAGATGAATTAGATTATGAAAAATAATTGATTAAAGTATTTAACTTAACTACATAAAAAAACGTGCCAAAAAAATAATAAAAAAAGAACAACTCCTGCCGCAAGTACGTACAGAGCCTCCTTTGGCATGTATTATTTTTGTCAGTTTTTTTTTTGTTTAATTTATATATTAATGTATATAAGGCAGTTTTATCTGAAATTTCAGGATTAAGCTTATTTTGACCTATTTTACAAAGTGAATGGTTTAGATCATGAAAATTATATTTAGAAAATTTTTAAATAACAAAAATTGGAAGAGATTGCATTGATTTTTGAATGTTAATATCTTAACCTACACTAATTATTTTAATACGAAACTTAAAATGGACGGTTAAATTAATCTGTTCTATAGTATGAACGGATTAGATTATGAAAAAGATAAAGCTAATAATGCATTTGCATAATTACAAATTTGCATTGGGAAACGTGCATGAATTCAATTTGTCACGTCCAGAGGAAATGAAACATGCATATGTGCTTACGTTCAATATGTATTGCATGTGTTATTAATTAAATTTTTATAAATATACAATTCTATCTCATATGAAATTCCATGGGTAAGTTTAAATTAATACACCCCACTTAGTCGACGAATTAGATTATGTAAAATATAATTAAAATGGGTATAAAAATAAAAATCTGAATGAAGTGTAATAGTTAATTTCAAATGCTTATATCTTAATTAATTTCATCAATTTGACATGAAATTTAATAGGGATGGCTAATTTGATATGCTATGCAATATAAATGGAGTAGATTATAAATAAGCTCTTTAAAAAAAAAATTTAAATAGAATTTTATTCATTATGCTAAAGACATATGTATGTAAATAAAAGTATCGTTTTAAAAGAAGCGAAGGTCGGTCTCACCGTTTAGCCATTGAATCATTCTGACCATCTCATCATCAACGTGGCAGCCGTATAGATATATAGATATATATAAAAAAAAAAAAAAAAACGTTGCATGAGTAAATGTGCTGTCGACAGTTTAGCATGACCAGAGGAGCATGGTTAAAAAAAATAATAAATAAATAAATAAATACGAATAGTATAGCCGCCTGATTTAAAGGAATATAAAAAGGGATTGAGAAGTAGCAGTATAGGTGATGTAAAGCCGTCCGGAAAAAAAAAAAAACCGGAAGAAAGAAAGACAGAGCAGAAGAGACACGGAGCATCCCATCATCTTTAATCTTCATCAATTATACACAAGGTACGAACAAGTTTTATGCTTATAACTGAAATTCCTTCGATAGTTATGCACAGTTTAATAGTTACCCATGTATTAAAATCACTTTCTCTGCTTAACTGACCTCCGAACAGGTATTAGATTTAAAAGGTTTTATTCATTTTACTAATTTTGCTGTAGGATTGAAAACGAAAGATTACACACATATATATATACACATAGATTCTTCAAGTGGACGTTGATTTCCGATATGGAAAAAAAAATGAATAAGGAAAGAGCCAGCAGCCTTGAACCTGTATGCAGGTTTTGCATAATTCTTGTTTAATACGATTAAAGGAATATATATATATTTATGTATTAATAAGAAAGCTATTAGAAGATGTGGATGTTAATTTCAGAAATTTTTTATTTATCATGTTATAGATTATACATGATGCTTATATAATGGGGTTACAAAATTCAATATATTAAACATACGTATTAAAATAAGAGGTGCAACCTAAATTAATAATAAAATGTTAATAAATGTACCCTAAAATATATATATATATATATTTGTATATTAATAATTCAAATATACAAAATAATCCTTTTCATTTTTTAGGAAAAGGAAAAGAAAAAGTTGAGGAGGCAAACTGATATCCTAAGGTAAGCAAGTAACGCTTTGAAATGATTTATTTTCAAAATAATTGAATGACTTGCAATTATTTCTCGAAGTTATGCTAGCATGTGTATGATGCATGGTGCACAAAGGTACAGGTCCATTCTAGAGGTGTAAGCGGACCAAAGTCCCCCTCTAATGCGACCAAGTCGCTGATATAGGCCCAACGGCCGGCGGCGCCCTTCCTAAAATAGGGGGTAGACGAATTGATGGTCGCCTAGCTAGCGTACCATCTAATGAAAGTTTAAAGCATGATTGTATAATGTGCATTTGCATGTGCATTATTTATGAAATGCCAAATTGTGAAACAAAAATATTTATTTAAATGAAAATACTTGCTTACTGAGTCTAGTACTCACATTTTGTTTTTTCCAACCTTAGACAGGTACAGCAGGGTTTAAGAAGAAGAAAAAAAAATGCCAAAATTTAGAGACTCGTAAGGTTGTATGGTTTGTATATATTTTGATGAATGATGAGGTTGTAGAAATACAATACTATCAGGTTACAAAGATGGACGACGTGTATGAATTTTAATGCTTAGTAAATATTATGTGTGAATGTTTGATTGAAAATTAATATAAGATTGAATTGAAAACCGTGCCGCATGAACAGGGCCACAATCCTGCTCACAATTTACTAACTAGACGATCCTGGAGTAAGGCTCCGGCGCCTCGGGGTCGAGGGCGTCACAGAGAGTGGTATCAGAGCCAAGGTTGTTAGTAAATAGGCATTAAAAAGAAAAAAATATATTAAAATGAGAAATGAAAGGAATTTTAATTATAATATTTATATGTCATGCATTATCATTGCTGTTGTGTAAAATTGTGATGTAATGTTGTGACTTTTTAAGATATAGCTAATTTATTGTGTTTTGAAATATAGATGGCCGACAAGGGCAAGGCAGTTCTAGACCCTGAGACATTAAGAAGGGAAATAGAGGAGGCCCAGGAAAGGCAAAGGATTGAGGACAATATCAGCCGGTGGTGGGCATCTCAGCAGGACCTAGGATTTAGACCTCCCATATCCGAAGAATTTTTCCAATCACAGCCTACCCTGCACATCAAGAGAGAGAAGACCACTAGTCCTCACCCTTATGTCCTTCCGACAAGACCCAACAATGAAGAACCTACTAGTAAGGTTTCCTCACCACGGTACACCCCACGTCTCCAACCATACCCGCCCCTGGTTACCGATGAAATCAATGATGAAGAGTTACAGGAATATTGGAATAGGATCTCCGCCCCGGTTCCACCCAATGAGGGACCATGGTACCGCCTTGCAGGAGGATTCGTACAGTTTCGCTATGGGATCAGTTGGGAGCAATTAGATAGGGAGGAAAGAAACCACCGTAGACTCCGGGAGGAGGCCTGTGCTCGAGGGGAGCTCGTAAGGGAGCAGGCTCCTGACAAACTACCCGGCGAACGTATACTACGAGCCATAGATCGTGATGATGAATCTACAAGGGAGGAAAGTGAAAATGATGATGATGATCCCATGGAAGGGACCATCGAAAGTGAGAGTGAAGAGGAAGAGGAGGAACATGGGAATGAGGACCCAGACCCCCTAGAAAGTTCCGACACTAGTACTATTACTGAAGAACCCACACTGGTGCCTCCCAGCCGTAGGAGGTATATAAGAGGACCTAGGGGTTACGCAAATAGGCATAGATAAATTATAAGGATAATGAGTTCTTTTTGAATATGTAATATGTGTGTATATATCATGGTACTAAAGCACTTTTGCTTTAAAAAGGAACTTGTTTATACTGATGTATATGAAAAAAAAAGGGTGTTGTTGATATTTGTGCTTATTATGAATAATTGTGTGTGATTATTCTAAGATAATAAAGGATATCACTAATATAATTTTTCTATGTCTAGATAACATCATGCCTGACACACGAGCAAGGAATAGGCTAGATAAAGGAAAAGCAGCTGCAAATGAGGAACCCGTAAGTCAACATGAAATAGGAGAGCCTAGTAATGTATCTGAACGGCCAATGGAAAGGGAACAACCAAATCAGAGAACTCGTCAACACCAAGGTAATATAAACTTTGATCTAGCCATTGAAAATGAAAGTGCCATGGATGATATCAGACAAGCCAGGACGATAGAAGAACAAGTAGCTGCAGCTGTAAGGGAAGCCATACAGAAAGCAACCCAGGAGTGGGCAACCCAAACGGCTGAAATAATCCAAAACCTTTGGGAAATAACTCAACAAAACCAACTAGGAAGGAATGAAAGGGAAAGATTTGCTCAAACAGCAACTCCTAATTCTCAACCTAGATCAGCAGAAGTTGAGAATGATATATTAGAAGCTGACCGGAAGGCTATTAATGCCTTTTTAGCTCAACATCCTCCAAAATTTACAAGTGAACCAGATCCTGCTCAAGCTGAGCAATGGTTAGCAGAGATAAGGAAATTATTTAGGATTTCACCTTGTAATGATAATCAAAAAGTTTTGTGTGCTACCCATTTATTAGTTGGAGATGCAAGTGAATGGTGGGAGACTTTATTAGTCACTATGCCAGAACCTGAAAAAGTGACTTGGCAAATTTTCATGGAAGAATTTAATAAAGAATATCTCCCAACCAGTCTTAGAAGTCAGAAAGTTATTGAATTTGAGCGACTCTATCAGGGTAGAATGACAGTTACAGAATATGCAACCAAGTTTAATGCCCTGACAAGATATGTACCTTGGATTGCAAGTGTGCCTGAAAATAAAGCTCAGAGATTTCAATAAGGTTTAAGGCCACATTTATGAGAGAGTCTTGCACCCTTTTTAATAAAAGATTATGCATCAAGTTTAGAAAGGGCAAGAGCATTAGAAATAGAGGCACTGAGAACTCAAGAGTTACGGCAAAAACAATTTGTTCCTAATATCAAAGAAAATGATGCAAGAAAAGAAAAAAATAAGAGAATATTTGTGGAAAGAAAAAAATTAAATTTCAAAAAGAGAAGTCCTCCTGTTTGTAAGAATTGTCAAAAATGCCACTATGGCGAATGTTTACAGGGGTCAAACAAATGTTTCAAATGTGGTCAAATAGGTCATATGGCAAAAGACTGTGGAACTGTTGAGACAAGGATTGTAAAATGTTTTATCTGTGGTCAAGAAGGACATATTGCTCCAAACTGTCCAAATAGAATACAGGGAGTACAAGGACGGGGAAGACCGGCTCAACAGAGAATAACTCCAACTACCAATCGTCAGGGAACTTCCACAAATCCAGTACAAGTGCATGCATTGACTCGCACTGAGTCACAAGAACAAGAAGAAAAAGTGGTTACAGGTATGGTTTATATTTTGGGAAATTCTGCAATAGCATTAATTGATTCTGGTGCTACGCATTCATTTATAGCATGTCAATATGTAACCACTCATGCACTGCCGGTAGAGGAGACAAACAATACGATACACGTAGAATCCCCTGTGTATAGGTTGACAAGTACTAATCAAATTTGTAAAGCATGCCCGATTAGGATAGGTACAATGATTTTGGAAGCAGACCTAATCCTCTTACCTATGACCGAATTCGATATAATACTGGGCATGGATTGGTTGAGTCAATGGGGAGTGATAATAAACTGTAAATATAAGAAAGTACAGTTTGAGGCAGCTCCACATACAGAAATATCTATTGGAAAATTGAAGCAACCTGAAAACTCTACAATATTAATATCGGCTATGAAGGCGGCGCGGATGGTCCGCCAAAAATGTCATGCCTATCTCGTTTCGGTCAACACTGTAGAGGAAAAAGAAATACCAGTTGAACAAATTCCAGTGGTAAATGAATTTATGGATGTCTTTCCAAAGGAGTTACCTAACCTACCACCAGAAAGAGAAATGGACATGTTAATCGACATTATACCAGGTACACCTCCAATATCTAAGGCACCATACCGAATGGCTCCATCAGAAATAGCAGAACTGAAAACTCAGGTTCAAGAATTGTTAGATAAAGGATTTATTAGACCCAGTGTGTCCCCATGGGGAGCTCCGGTTTTGTTTGTAAGAAAGAAAGATGGAAGATTAAGACTATGCATTGATTACAGGGAATTGAATAGAGTCACTGTGAAAAATAAATATCCTCTTTCTCGAATTGATGATTTATTTGATCAACTCAAAGGAGCATCTACTTTTTCGAAGATAGACCTACAATCGGGTTATCATCAATTAAGAATTAGTCCTGCTGATATTAACAAAACGGCATTCCGAACAAGATACGGACACTATGAATTTTTAGTTATGCCATTTGGACTTACAAATGCTCCCGCTGTTTTCATGGACATGATGAATAGAATATTTCGAGAATATTTGGATCAATTTGTTGTGGTGTTTATTGATGATATTTTAATTTACTCAAAGTCAGAGGAAGAGCACCAAATGCATCTTAGAATGGTCTTGGACAAGCTGAGAAAAGAAAAATTATATGCCAAATTGAAGAAATGTGAATTTTGGCTGAAGCAGGTTGCATTTTTAGGACACATTATATCAGAAAAAGGAATTCAAGTTGACTCTCAGAAAATCGAAGCAATACTTAAATGGCCAAGACCGACAAGTATTACAGAAATTAGGAGTTTTTTGGGATTGGCTGGGTATTATAGAAGGTTTGTGGAAGGATTTTCACAATTATCTGCACCACTTACTCGATTAACTCGAAAAGGAGTTCGATACATTTGGTCAGACTAATGTGAAGGAAGTTTCCAAAAATTGAAGCGCCAATTGGTTGAAGCACCTATTTTAACCTTACCTGAAGGAAATGAGGGATTCGTAGTATATAGTGATGCTTCAAAAAAAGGACTAGGATGTGTACTCATGCAAAGGGAAAAAGTTATCGCTTATGCATCCCGACAACTCAAGCCTAACGAGGTGAATTATCCTACTCATGATTTGGAACTTGCAGCAGTGGTATTTGCATTAAAAATATGGAGACATTATTTATATGGTGCTAAATGTGAAATTTACACTGATCATAAAAGTCTCAAGTATATTTTCACTCAAAAGGAGATTAATATGAGACAAAGAAGATGGCTGAAATTACTTAAGGACTATGATCTCAGTATTTTATATCACCCAGGCAAAGCAAATGTTGTGGCAGATGCTTTAAGTCGAAATGTTAGTGTGGCACACCTGATCACTAAAGAGGAAGGATTACTTAGAGAAATAAGACAAGCAGAGTTGATTATATGTCCACCCGAAATGCAAGCAAGACTATCACAAATGCAGTTACAATCTTCATTATTTGAGCAAATTAAATGTGGGCAACAAAATGATGCAGATCTAAAGAAATATGTGGATCAAATGAGACAAAAAGACCCAATTGAGTATACTATTGATAGTCAAGGTATATTTCGATATAAAAATCGTATTTGTGTACCAAATCAAGTTGAACTAAAGAATCAGATCTTGAAAGAGGCACATTTCTCTCCATTTTCTATGCATCTTGGAAGTACAAAGATGTATCAAGATCTTAAAAAGGGCTATTGGTGGAACAACATGAAAAGAGAAATTGCAGAGTTTGTTGCCAAATGCCTAACTTGTCAGAAAGTGAAAGCAGATCATCAGCGAACTCCAGGTAAATTGCAATCTCTTGAGGTGCCAGAATGGAAATGGGATGACATTACTATGGACTTTATTGAAGGATTACCTCGGACACAGAAAGGAAATGATTTTATATGGGTGATAGTTGATCGCTTATCTAAGGTAGCTCATTTTGTACCTGTGAAGAGGAATTTCTCTGCTGAGAGGTTAGCCAAAATTTACTATATGGAAATTGTTCGTCTTCATTGGGTACCTAAGTCAATAGTATCTGATCGGGATACAATTTTTACCTCTAGATTCTGGAAATGTTTACATCAAACCTTAGGAACACAGTTAAAATTTAGCACTGCATTCCATCCCCAGACTGATGGGCAAACAGAGCGAGTTAATCAAATTGTTGAAGATATGCTTCGGATGTGCACTTTGGAATTTGGAGGATCATGGGATGAATATTTATCAATAGCTGAATTTGCCTATAATAACAGTTATCAGGCAAGTATACAGATGGCCCCATTTGAAGCCCTATATGGACGGAGATGTCGAACTCCATTAAATTGGGATGAAATAGGGGAAAGAAAATTAGCTCCAGATGTATCAAAAAGAATGGCAGAAAAAGTGCAAGTAATTCGACAATGCATACTTACAGCTCAGAGTCGGCAAAAGAGTTATGTGGACTGCAAACGAAGGGATTTAAATATTCAAACCGGTGATCATGTATTTATAAAAGTAACACCAATCAAAGGAGTCACAAGATTTGGAAAGAGGAGTAAATTAAATCCAAGATATGTTGGGCCATTTGAGGTATTAGAAAAGATTGGCAATTTAGCCTACAGGGTAGCATTACCTCCAGCTTTAGCAGCAGTTCATAATGTATTTCATGTCTCAATGCTTAGAAAGTATGTATCAAATCCGACTCATATCCTCATAGCAGAGGCGTTGCCAATTCAAGATCATTTAAATTATGAAGAAAGACCTGTCGAAATCTTGGATTATAAGATACAAAAGCTTCGGAATCGGGAAATTGAGTATGTCAAAGTTCAATGAAACCGATACTCTGAAAATGAAGCAACCTGGGAACTTCGTGAAGGAGTAGAAAGAAAATATCCTCAATTATTTGAAATGAAATAAGTTTCGGGACGAAACCTTTTGTAAGGAGGGGAGAATTGTAAAACCCATGTTGTTTGAAACTTAGTGAATGTGATATGTACTGAAAGCTTGTACATTGTGTCCATTGTTGCTGTAAAGTTATAAAAAAAATGCATATTGTAATTTTAGAAAAAAAAATAAAATTAATTTACAAATTTAGAAAAAGGGGTAAATAATATTTTCATAAAGATTAGATATGAAAATGAATTTTTATAAATTTTTCGGGGAGAAATTTCAAAATTCCGAATTACATAAATTGAAACTATTTAAATTTACGGACCTTATGAAAAAATAAAAAAATAAATGAAATTTTTTGAAATAATTAGGGGTATTAATTAAGGGTTTATATTCATCTATGCTATTTTTATTATATCTTAGAATGTATAACTCGGAACAACGAAATAATTTAATAAAAGGTATTGAATTGTGTGCTCTTTAATCTAGATGAATTAGATTATGAAAAATAATTGATTAAAGTATTTAACTTAACTACATAAAAAAACGTGCCAAAAAAATAATAAAAAAAGAACAACTCCTGCCGCAAGTACGTACAGAGCCTCCTTTGGCATGTATTATTTTTGTCAGTTTTTTTTTTGTTTAATTTATATATTAATGTATATAAGGCAGTTTTATCTGAAATTTCAGGATTAAGCTTATTTTGACCTATTTTACAAAGTGAATGGTTTAGATCATGAAAATTATATTTAGAAAATTTTTAAATAACAAAAATTGGAAGAGATTGCATGAATTGATTTTTGAATGTTAATACACTAATTATTTTAATACGAAACTTAAAATGGACGGTTAAATTAATCTGTTCTATAGTATGAACGGACTAGATTATGAAAAATATAAAGCTAATAATGCATTTGCATAATTACAAATTTGCATTGGGAAACGTGCATGAATTCAATTTGTCACGTCCAGAGGAAATGAAACATGCATATGTGCTTACGTTCAATATGTATTGCATGTGTTATTAATTAAATTTTTATAAATATACAATTCTATCTCATATGAAATTCCATGGGTAAGTTTAAATTAATACACCCCACTTAGTCGACGAATTAGATTATGTAAAATATAATTAAAATGGGTATAAAAATAAAAATCTGAATGAAGTGTAATAGTTAATTTCAAATGCTTATATCTTAATTAATTTCATCAATTTGACATGAAATTTAATAGGGATGGCTAATTTGATATGCTATGCAATATAAATGGAGTAGATTATAAATAAGCTCTTTAAAAAAAAAATTTAAATAGAATTTTATTCATTATGCTAAAGACATATGTATGTAAATAAAAGTATCGTTTTAAAAGAAGCGAAGGTCGGTCTCACCGTTTAGCCATTGAATCATTCTGACCATCTCATCATCAACGTGGCAGCCGTATAGATATATAGATATATATAAAAAAAAAAAAAAAAACGTTGCATGAGTAAATGTGCTGTCGACAGTTTAGCATGACCAGAGGAGCATGGTTAAAAAAAATAATAAATAAATAAATAAATACGAATAGTATAGCCGCCTGATTTAAAGGAATATAAAAAGGGATTGAGAAGTAGCAGTATAGGTGATGTAAAGCCGTCCGGAAAAAAAAAAAAACCGGAAGAAAGAAAGACAGCAGAAGAGACACGGAGCATCCCATCATCTTTAATCTTCATCAATTATACACAAGGTACGAACAAGTTTTATGCTTATAACTGAAATTCCTTCGATAGTTATGCACAGTTTAATAGTTACCCATGTATTAAAATCACTTTCTCTGCTTAACTGACCTCCGAACAGGTATTAGATTTAAAAGGTTTTATTCATTTTACTAATTTTTCTGTAGGATTGAAAACGAAAGATTACACACATATATATATACACATAGATTCTTCAAGTGGACGTTGATTTCCGATATGGAAAAAAAAATGAATAAGGAAAGAGCCAGCAGCCTTGAACCTGTATGCAGGTTTTGCATAATTCTTGTTTAATACGATTAAAGGAATATATATATATTTATGTATTAATAAGAAGGCGAATGATCATTTACGACCGGTGATTTCCGACCGGTCAAAAAATATTTTTTTTAAAATTTTTTTTGAAAAATAATTTTATAAACATGTTAATCTAGTTATATTTAATCTATAAATCAAATTTTACCATTTTTGGATATGTATATATATTTATTTTGAATTTTTAAATACAGGGGTATTTAAGTCATTTTAAATATTCTTAAAATGACTTAAATACCCCTGTATTTAAAAATCCTAAATAAATATATATACATATCTAAAAATGATAAAACTTGGTTTATAGATTAAATATAACTAGATTAACATGTTTATAAAATTATTTTTCAAAAAAAAAAACAAAAAAAAATATTTTTTGACCGGTCGGAAATCACCGGTCGTAGAAGATCAGTACTCTAATAAGAAAGCTATTAGAAGATGTGGATGTTAATTTCAGAAATTTTTTATTTATCATGTTATAGATTATACATGACGCTTATATAATGGGGTTACAAAATTCAATATATTAAACATACGTATTAAAATAAGAGGTGCAACCTAAATTAATAATAAAATGTTAATAAATGTACCCTAAAATATATATATATATATATATATTTGTATATTAATAATTCAAATATACAAAATAATCCTTTTCATTTTTTAGGAAAAGGAAAAGAAAAAGTTGAGGAGGCAAACTGATATCCTAAGGTAAGCCAGTAACGCTTTGAAATGATTTATTTTCAAAATAATTGAATGACTTGCAATTATTTCTCGAAGTTATGCTAGCATGTGTATGATGCATGGTGCACAAAGGTACAGGTCTATTCTAGAGGTGTAAGCGGACCAAAGTCCCCCTCTAATGCGACCAAGTCGCTGATATAGGCCCAACGGCCGGCGGCGCCCTCCCTAAAATAGGGGGTAGACGAATTGATGGTCGCCTAGCTAGCGTACCATCTAATGAAAGTTTAAAGCATGATTGTATAATGTGCATTTGCATGTGCATTATTTATGAAATGCCAAATTGTGAAACAAAAATATTTATTTAAATGAAAATACTTGCTTACTGAGTCTAGTACTCACATTTTGTTTTTTCCAACCTTAGACAGGTACAGCAGGGTTTAAGAAGAAGAAAAAAAAATGCCAAAATTTAGAGACTCGTAAGGTTGTATGGTTTGTATATATTTTGATGAATGATGAGGTTGTAGAAATACAATACTATCAGGTTACAAAGACGGACGACGTGTATGAATGTTAATGCTTAGTAAATATTATGTGTGAATGTTTGATTGAAAATTAATATAAGATTGAATTGAAAATCGTGCCGCATGAACAGGGCTACAATCCTGCTCACAATTTACTAACTAGACGATCCTGGAGTAAGGCTCCGGCGCCTCGGGGTCGGGGGCGTCACAACTTATATAATTCATATAATAATGAATCATAATATAATCATGATTAAACATTAAAACAGTAACATCACATAGGATTTAAGAAAATTTCCAGTTTTGATTTTCAGCCCAAAATCAAGGAGTGTACTTACTTGAAATTGAATCAACTTGGACTCCATTTTTCCTAGCTTGGTTCCTCTTCTTTCTTCCCATTTTTCCTTCTCTTTTTCTTCCTCATTTTCTTCCCCTCAAGCTACTGGAAAATGTGGACATGAAGGGCTGCTGGAAAATGGGTTTGCTCCTTAGCATTTTCTCTCTCCTCCCCCTTAAATCAAATGGATGTGTACTTGGGGCAAAAGCTGGATTTTCCAGCTTGTGGGCCCCACTTTTTACTTTATTTAAAGCATGATTAAGACATGCTTATCCCCTATTGCTGACATGGCAAAATGTGGTCCATTTAAAATTTATAATTATCCATTAAAATCCAACAAAAATCCATGCATTAAATCCATGTTGCTGTCCACCCCTTTAACGTCCACTTTACAGCAGCAGCTTTTGCATTTTCCACACTATTTTACTTTAATTAATGGCTAATTAACTACCCTAGCTAATAGCCTACTTAGGGGTCAATTTATCTTATTAAAAAAATCATAAAAAATCAAATAATACAGCATGATCGTCCACATCTCCTGCTGTCCATTTTGTGTCCATGTAATCACGTCCACATCAACTGCCCCTTTTTGCAATTTTTTCACAAAATTGCAGCTTTAATTTAATTTAGGCGTCAAATTAGCTATTAAAAAAATTAATTAAAAATCCACAAAACTGTTTGGACGTGCACCACTTGACAGCTTCATGTTGCTGTCCACTTTGGTGGGGTCCACTTATGATTGACTTTGTGGCATTTTTTTGCCACAAAATTCATCCAAAATCAATCCCATTAGCTGCCCTTGTCATGTAGCTCACTTAATTACATATTTTGTAATTTTTAAAAATCAAAAATTCCATGTAAACAACCCATTTGGACGTCCATTACATGCCACCTATTTCACGCTCCTTTGAGCTAGTCCATTAGCCATTAAATTATACCATTAAGCACTTGATTTTATTATGGATTTTATTACCTTAAATAATTCATAAAATCCAAGTGTCATTATCTCCTTTTGACACCTCATTTTTTCCACTAAAAATATATTTAATTACCTCACTTTAACATAAACACAAGCTTACATTTTTGACGCACAAAAATCAATAATATACACCCATTTTCGTGCAACCACTAGCCCATCATCATTAGCTTAATCCAAGGCTCTCATTTCATAGATCTCATAATTTTAACTGTTTATTTCAAATTTCATCTCAATCCGACTTTTCTAGCTCAATTTATGCTCATTGAAAACCATCTTTGAATTTTGATGGTGATGTGGCGCCTCGGCACGAGCGTCACAACCTTACCTCAAGATCGTTCGACTGGTAAACGTGATCAGGATTGTTGCCCTGTCACACGGCGGGTTTTAACAGATATTTATCCAGTTAATCCTAACTCCTTAGGATTTTATATCATTTATACATTCTATTTCCATCAAATGCCATTTTAGGCCATTATATCATTTGAGAGTTATACATGTCATCTCATAATCTTCATACTTAACCATATCATGATATTTCATGCCTTAGCATTTACCCATAAAAAAATTTCGCCAATTCATAGGCATAAAACATAACATAATTCTTCTACAACATCGAATAACAATTTAATTGTTAACATTCATATAATCATTCAACCCTTAGATTCATATACAGGTACTCATGGAAATTCATTCATCCTTGAATCTCTACCTGTGCTCCTTGCCTCCTTCCTTCCACCTATCTTTGGGTTTGGAAAACAAACCGTGAGTGATAACTCAGTAAGCAACCTTTAGGGTTTTCATGCAATTTATTTTGAAAGCAACATTCTTTAAAAATATTTCCCTCCATTCAGTAGAGACACTTAGCAAGTGATCAACAACCTGCGGAATAGAAACTTTTTTCATAAATCATTCAAACACTTTTCATAAACACTTCATAAACATTGGATGTGCAAATTCATCATTTCCATTGATGACGTTATCCTTCATGTGACGGTACGCTAGCACGGGGAGCCCTCTTTCATGGCATGATCCTTTCCATCCTTAGTGCCGGACCTACCGACTTGGCAACGTCAAGGGGGATTCCTTGTCCACTTACTACCTCGACTAGCCTACTTGATTTCCATTTCATGCATGACTTTTAGTCACCCCGGCATCATATACCCCCTTACACATGGAACTTGTCATTCTTATGTAGAGAATTCTTTGCACCATCCCTCTTTAAACATCATTTCAATGAAACATCATATAAATTCATGTTTCATCACATTTCAAGCATAATTGCGAAACCATAAGCAATCATTTATTTCAATAGAAATAAAAATTTCAATACTCATATAGACAAGGAATGACCATCCTTAAATACCTTGTAATGAAAACAAAAATCATTTAGAAAGCTGCTTGCTTACCTCGCTTGCTTAGCTTTCTGTTTCGCTTATCCCTTTGCCTTTGCCTATATATATAAGAATGATATAACATTCATATATTTCCTTTGCTTGCATTCAACTCAGTTTTCCAACCCATTTCCTTTAACATACATAATTCCTTCGACTTCTCAAGTCGCTATGCCTGTATAGCACATACTTGCGCACTACATGAGCTATTACACATCACATTAAATCCCATAAATAGGGTAATCATTCAATTACTTAATAATTATTCAATAATCATTATTCAATTGCTCATTACTTTCCTTAAGCCATTTTTCACTCCTTTTCCAAAATTCACACATCGGTGCTCATTTTTAGCACACGTGGTCGCCTTAAGCCTCATTAATTAATTCTAAATTTTGGAATTACATCATGTAATTCTAAACAGATATATATTCACAAAATTTATCATATTTTTATGCATTTTTGCACAAAATCAATTTACTTAGGTCATTTACCACTCATACATGTCTATCCTTTCACATATAGCCATTTAACAACACATATATGAGGCATTTCATAAATTTTCCAAGTTAGAAACTTAATCCACATTTCAGAATGTTAATTATCCGTAATTACCACTGTACTTATGGTATTTTTATGGAATTTAAATCTACTAATCATAGGTTTCCAAAACAGTAACTTTGGAACCAATTTTTCACCCATTTAACGTGTCTTTTGACACATAACCCTAAGCAGATTTATAAATCCGAATTTTCAGAAAATAATCCCACTTTTCCAAACCCAAATTTATGTTATTAACATATATATAAATTTGGATCATTTCTACATAGGTTTCATATTTCTTTTTGATTTGTTCCTCAAACTATCCACATATGCTGAAATCAAGCGTAATGAAATCTCAAAATCTTAGATTAATATCAATTCAAGTATTTTTGATCTGAAAATTATACCACACCTTAATAACTTCATGAATTAGCCAAAATAAATATTTTCAACATGAATATTTAGTATTTCTATTTATTTTTGTATTTGTACTCTGCTGGACAGCAGAATCCATTTTCAGACAGCCTGAATGATGTTAATTATGGGGTATATTTATAACCATCAAATCCTAATTTTTAATTTTTTATTGTGATCATAAATATGTCTTACATATCCTGTAAAAGTTTAAGCCTAAAATTCCTTATATAAAAAGTATTAAAAATCATTTTCTACAAATGATCCTGTCACCCATTTTACCCTGTTTAGGTGAATTTTCTCGGATTTTTAATTTGTAAACTACTTATCCTTTTAATCTGAAAATTGGGCCGTTCCTTAATCACCCCATCATGATTAATTTCAAACCTTTTCATTCAAAAATTCATCCATTTACTGTTCCTTCCATAATTTAGTTTACAACATCATATAACTTCCAGATTTGAAACATAAAATTAAGATAATCATATACTTACTTGATTAAATGGGTAATCCCTCCTTTTTCCTTTATTTTTTCTTCTTTTTCCTTCCTCCTTGCTGGTCTAGAGCTGGACGTGAGCTGCTGCCTTGGGGTGCAAGTTTCAACACTTAGAAAATATTTTCGAACATCTCATTTCCACATGACCGATTATCTACCTTATAGAGTTGGAATTTCCAGCTATGGACCCCACTTGTTGCTGCATTTTCCACAGACATTGAATGCATGCTTATCTCCACTCATGTGCTGGTGAACTCACATCCAAGTAAATTCACTTTTTACCTTTTTTGAAAAATCAAAAATCTGTTTTAATCACAACCGTCCACTTGTCCACAATTGCCCTTCTTTACTTAGCTCTTAAGCAACTTGTTACTTGCTCTCCAAGAAAACAACTTTCCATCATAATTATATTAATCCATTCCATTCATCTCATAGATTTCATAATTTTATTCCATCATTTCAAATTTCATCTCAATCCGACGTTTCTACGTCAAGTTATAACCACTTGAATTTATCTTTTGGATTTGGGAATAAAAACAATTAATTATCGCCCCAATCTCATCATGATTCCCTTAATCCAATCCATTCATAAAATTGAGTCCACCGTCGTGAGCTTACCTTTCAAATTTCATCAAAACCGCCTTGTAGGCGTCAAGTTATGAATTTTCCATCATTTTCACCTTAATTCTATAATTACACTTTAATCTCCATAAATTAAATCATTGTAATTAACATGATTATTCATGACACCTTGTCACCAATAAATCCTCATTAAGCCCCTCGGGTCATACCGACTCACTTTGGGCTCCGGCGATTAACTTTTTAATCACCGTTTCCAATGAAAACCCTAATTCAAAATATTATAAAATTCTAAAATCATTCAAAAATTCCATCTAATTCACATATAAGTCACACGTACATATTCAATGCACACATTAAATCCTCCTTAGGTTGGGGTTTTACAATCCTCCCCCCTTATAACAGGTTTCGTCCCGAAACCGTCTATTCTTTATTTAATCGGGTATTCCCTTTCTACTTCTTCTCTTAGTTCCCAAATATTCTTATTTTCAGAATATTTGTCCCATTGAACATCAACACATTTAATTAATCATAGCTAACCTACATATAAAGAATTTCACCTGTATTATTTTATCAATTTCCTCTACAGGTAGTGCATGCGTGGTTACTATTGGTAATTTATGATTAAATGATCATCATCAAAATCAAACTAAGCCATTGCCAAACTTTCTAAAATTTAATCCATACCTGTAACCACCTCATCCTCTTGCTCTCGTGACTCCATGCACATGTACCAGGTTCATAGAGGTAACCTGTCGGTTAGCTGCTTCTATTAACCTTGACTGAGCAACGTTTGTACCTTATTTGGACAATTCGGGACGATGTGCCCTACCTGATTACAAACATAACATCTGATACCAACTTCTGTCGTATCATACCTATCATATCACATAGATATAACTTATCATCTATTCACATAGATTTCATCTCATCTCATAGCTATCATCTCAACCACATACTTATCATCTTGTCACATAGACATATGATCTAATCTCATAAACATAGCTATCATATCACATGCATACATTTTATGCATTCGAAATCCTTGGAGATAGTTATATCATCATAACTTATCATATCATGCTCATTATCAAAGCATCCACTCATAAAACAAAGTCTTAGCATCTTAACATGCCAATTCACACAATCACAATCATGTGATATTATTCATCATCATAAATTTCACTACTATCATAATCATATATCATGCATCTAATCATGATAATCACTTATGCATTCATCATAAAATCATGCATATCATATTTAATCATTACACTTAAACTTTTCCATGCCTATTTACCAGTCCATTCTCTGATACCAATCTCTGTGGTATCAGACCTATCTTTTCAACATCCTTTATTTTCTCATTCTCCCGCCTATTTACCAATCCTTGCTCTGATACCATTACTTGTGGCGCCCCGGCCCGAGCGTCACAACCTTACCTCAAGATCGTTCGACTGGTAAACGTGATCAGGATTGTTGCCCTGTCACACGGCGGGTTTTAACAGATATTTATCCAGTTAATCCTAACTCCTTAGGATTTTATATCATTTATACATTCTATTTCCATCAAATGCCATTTTAGGCCATTATATCATTTGAGAGTTATACATGTCATCTCATAATCTTCATACTTAACCATATCATGATATTTCATGCCTTAGTATTTACCCATAAAAAAATTTCGCCAATTCATAGGCATAAAACATAACATAATTCTTCTACAACATCGAATAACAATTTAATTGTTAACATTCATATAATCATTCAACCCTTAGATTCATATACAGGTACTCATGGAAATTCATTCATCCTTGAATCTCTACCTGTGCTCCTTGCCTCCTTCCTTCCACCTATCTTTGGGTTTGAAAAACAAACCGTGAGTGATAACTCAGTAAGCAACCTTTAGGGTTTTCATGCAATTTATTTTGAAAGCAACATTCTTTAAAAATATTTCCCTCCATTCAGTAGAGACACTTAGCAAGTGATCAACAACCTGCGGAATAGAAACTTTTTTCATAAATCATTCAAACACTTTTCATAAACACTTCATAAACATTGGATGTGCAAATTCATCATTTCCATTGATGACGTTATCCTTCATGAGACGGTACGCTAGCACGGGGAGCCCTCTTTCATGGCATGATCCTTTCCATCCTTAGCGCCGGACCTATCGACTTGGCAACGTCAAGGGGGACTCCTTGTCCACCTACTACCTTGACTAGCATACTTGATTTCCATTTCATGCATGACTTTTAGTCACCTCGACATCATATACCCCCTTACACATGGAACTTATCATTCTCATGTAGAGAATTCTTTGCACCATCCCTCTTTAAACACCATTTCAATGAAACATCGTATAAATTCATGTTTCATCACAATTCAAGCATAATTGTAAAACCATAAGCAATCATTTATTTCAATAGAAATAAACATTTCAATACTCATATGGACAAGGAATGGTCATCCTTAAATACCTTGTAATGAAAACCAAAATCATTTAGAAAGCTACTTGCTTACCTCGCTTGCTTAGCTTTCCGTTTCGCTTATCCCTTTGCCTTTGCTTATACATATAAGAATGATATAACATTCATATATTTTCTTTGATTGCATTCAACTCAGTTTTTCAACCCATTTCTTTTAACATACATAATTCCTTCGACTTCTCAAGTCGTTATGCCCGTATAGCACATACTTGTGCACTACATGGGCTATTACACATCACATTAAATCCTATAAATAGGGTAATCATTCAATCACTTAATAATTATTCAATAATCATTATTTAATGGCTCATTACCTTCCTTAAGCCATTGTCACTCCTTTTCTAAAATTCACACATCGGTGCTCATTTTAAGCACATGTGGTCGCCTTAAGCCTCATTAATTAATTCTAAATTTTGGAATTACATCATGTAATACTAAAAAGATATATATTCGCAAAATTTATCATATTTTTATGCATTTTTGCACAAAATCAATTTACTTAGGTCATTTACCACTCATACATGTCTATCCTTTCACATATAGCCACTTAACAACACATATATGAGGCATTTCATAAATTTTCCAAGTCAGAAACTTAATCCAAATTTCAGCATGATAATTATCCTTAATTACCACTGTACTTAGGTTATTTTTATGAAATTTTATTCCACTAATCATAGGTTTCTAAAACAGCAACTTTGGAACCCATTTTTCACCCATTTAATGTGTCTCTGGACACATAACCCTAAGCAGATTTATAAATCCGAATTTTCAGCAAATAATCCCACTTTTCCTAACCCAAATTTAGGTTATTAACATATATATAAATTTAGATAATTTCTACATAGGTTTCATATTTCTTTTTGATTTTTTTCTCCAACTATCCACATATGCTGAAATCAGGCATATTGAAATCTCAAAATCTTGAATTAATATTAAATCAAGTAGTGTTGATCTGAAACTTCTACCACACCTTAATAACTTCATTATTTAACAACAATAAATATTTTAATCATGAAATATTTAGTATTTATATTTATTTTGGTATTGTTACTCTGCTGGATAGCAGAATCCATTTTCAGACAGCCTGAATGATGTTAATTATGGGGTATATTTCTACCCATCAAATCCTAATTTTTAATTTTTCTTTGTGATAATCAATATTTCTTACATATACTGTAAAATTTAAAGCCAAAAATTATTTGTATAAAAACTATTAAAAATCCTTTTCTACAACTGATCCTGTCACCCATTTTACCCTGTTTAGGTGAATTTTCTCGGAATTTTAATTTGGAAAGGAATTATCCTTTTAATCTAAAAGTTGGGTCGTTCCTTAATAACACCATCATGATTTTTTCCAAAACGTTTCATGCTAAAATTCATCCATTTACTGTTCCGTCCATAATTTAGTTTACAACATCATATAACTTCCAGATTTGAAACATAAAATTAAGATAATCATATACTTACTTGATTAAATGGGCAATCCCTCCTTTTTCCTTTCTTTTTCCTTCTTTTTCCTTCCTCCTTGCTGGTCTAGAGCTGGATGTGAGCTGCTGCCTAGGGGTGCAAGTTTCAACACTTAGAAAATATTTTCGAACATCTCATTTCCTCATGACCGATTATCTCCCTTATAGAGCTGGAATTTCCAGCTATGGACCCCACTTGTTGCTGCATTTTCCACAGCCATTGAATGCATGCTTATCTCCACTCATGTGCTGGTGAACTCACAGCCAAGTAAATTCACCTTTTACCTTTTTTGAAAAATCAAAAATTTATTTTAATCACAACCGTCCACTTGTCCACAATTGCCCTTCTTTACTTAGCTCTTAAGCAACTTGTTACTTGCTCTCCAAGAAATCAACTTTCCATCATAATTAGCTTAATCTTTTCCATTCGTCTCATAGATTTCATAATTTTATTCCATCGTTTCAAATTTCATCTCAATCCGACGTTTCTACGTCAAGTTATGACCACTTGAATTTATCTTTTGGATTTGGGAATAAAAATAATTAATTATCACCCTAATCTCATCATTATTCCATTAATCCAATCCATTCATAAAATTGAGCCCACCGTCGTGAACTTACCTTTCAAATTTCATCAAAATCCGCCTTGTAGGCGTCAAGTTATGAATTTTCCATAATTTTTCACCTTAATTCCATAATTACACTTTAATCTCCATAAATTAAATCATGGAAATTAACGTGATTATTCATGACACATTGCCACCATTAAATCCTCGTTAAGCCCCTCGGGTCATACTGACTCACTTTGGGCTCCGGCGATTAAATTTTTAATCACCGTTTCCAATGGGAACCCTAATTCAGAATATCATAAAATTCTAAAATCATTCAAAAATTCCATTTAATTCATATATAAGTCACATGTACATATTCAATGCACAAATTAAATCCTCCTTAGGTTGGGGTTTCACAGGTGATGACCAATTCTTCAATTTAATTTCATCATTATTTTCATAATCCATCATTTTCATATGATTAAGCACAAAATTATGTGCTTACCTTTTAATTTTCATCTTAATCCGCCTTCCTGACGTCGAGTTATGCATTTTCTAGCATTCACCACTTTAACTGCATAATTAGCATCATAATCTCCATTAATTAAACCATAATATATGAGGTAATTATCCTCATTATATCAACATTCCTTAATTCTCATTAAGTTTCTTTAATCACATTGACCCATATCGGCTTATATTGATCATTCATAATCACTTGCCCTAATTGCAATAAATCATTAATATTATTTAGGAAAATCATTTATAATTCCACTAAACCATATGTGATCCATATTTATATGCCAATTGCATATAATTAAACCTTACTTGGGTCCGGGTTTCACATACATTCATTTTTTAATATAGAGCAATAGTTGCTCTCATACAGAGTTTCATACATGAAGTTTAATATATGTCTTAGCAAAAGACACTTTTGCTAAGTTATCCATTCTTTCTCTTCTTATAATGTCTACCACTAGATTTTACCATCGTAGACTATCCATTAGGAATACCGGTACTAAACCAGTCTAAAATATTTTCTTCCTTATCTCCCTTTCTAGTTTTCATAAACTAGTGAGGGTCCTTATCATTCGTTCTTATAGGAAGTGCGGCCTACATCGGCCTGTTTTCTTCCTATCTTCTTGTTTGGTCCTATTGGGGAAAATCCAAAGATTTTGAACCATTTCTATCATTTAGGCTACCCAACCTCGGGTGGCTTATCCCACAGCTTCTTTTTAAAGCCGCGTTATCTATTTTTTCTACCTGTGTGGTATTACCTGTAGCGGTAGCACCTTCAATTCTTTGACTTAGGGTTGATAGTTGCCCGTCGTTAACGAGCTCATGGACTCACTTGTCCTGGTCGTTTAGATTTTCTACTAGCTTTTCTTCTTTCCTATTGACTCATATCGACAACTGTCTTTCCCTTGTTCAAAACTAAGGTAATAGGAATGTTGTAGAATGCAACATATAAAATCATGTCAATAGCATTTCTTATCATAATATTCATTCATATCACACATAGTCAATATGATCATTTCTGATCATAGAATCATCATACATAGTAAATTTTACAATCTAGAAAGATCAATGATCTTTCCTTTTTCATATACACTTAGCACTTGAATAAAATCAAATACATTCATATTTTCATAACATTAAACATCACACATTAGGAATCAAAAGAAACTCCCTTTTTCCTACCTTTCTCATTTCTACCTGCACATTTCATGGTGTAAGGTTGCTTTTCCCTACACATACAGATTATATTTACATAATCTGTCATTTTATCATGAACATAATTCTAGACTAAAAATCACTTAGAAAGTTGGCACCTTGGTACCTTCCATATGTCACCATGGCTCTATACCTTAAACATATGTATCATATAGCACAGTCATGTGCTATCTTCGGTAAGGTGTGGTCAACCTTGTTGGTCCCGAGTTAATGGCAGTTACCCAAGAGGGGAGGGGTGAATTGGGTATTTAAAGATTTACAACTTAAACAGAAACTTTACCCCGGATTAATCTAGTCCCCTTTATGAAGAAACAAAATGAGAGCAATAATGTAAAGAGCAGAAACAAAAATGAACACACAAGATTTTATAGTGGTTCGGGCAACCTCCCTACTCCACTCTTCCAAGCTCACACCCCTTGTGACTTAGGTTCCACTATGTATTCTGCGAATACAACTAGAGTCTCCACTCTCTTCTAGATTCTAGCTCTAGGGGGCATATACAACCAGAGCCTCTGCTCTCTTCTAGATTCTAGCTCTAAGGGGCATCAACAATACACAGCACAAGTAGGTGACGAGTTCCACTCCAATCACACACTACTTTGCTTACACTTGTTCTTAGCTACCCAAGCTAAAACAAATTCAATACAATAAGTAATAACAAAAGAAAGTTTCTACACGTTACTGTTGTGTAGACGCAGATTTGGTGCAGAGAAGAACTTGTAGTGTAGGTTTAGAGATTCAGCAAGCAGCTCTTGGCAGTTTGGAAGCAAAGTTCTTCTTCTCAATGTTGGCTTGATCACTTAATGCTCTTGAAGATAGGAGTTATGCACACTTAATGAATTCTCAGCTACCCTCCTCGTTCATATTGAAAGACTTTTATAATTGTGGAGGGAATCCGAATGTTTTGAGGTAGGTGGCGCGCATTTAATGCGCCAACGTTCGAAAATTTTCCGACCGTTGCGACCCAAGTCGCAGATGGAGTCGACTTCGGGTGCGACTTTGCCTGTTCGCAACTTCTTCAAGTTCCAGTTTGGGTCGACTTGGTCCTCGACTTGACCCAAGTCGCAGGTGGAGTCGACTTCGGGTGCGACTTCACCTCGACAGCTTGCTTGATGAACTTGAAATCCTTGGAATGCTTTGCTTGCTTGAGTTTCTTCATGTTTGGTTGTTTCTTCCTTGATTTATATCTCTTTTGACCACTATGTTATCATTCTAGCTTGATGTCCTTAGCTCCATGATTTGCAAACCTTGAGTCCTTGAGTCTTGAATCTTTTGTATTCATGAACAAGTCCAATATAGTTTGATTAGAATAGTTGAATTCATGCATCTTGCTTTCTTTGGACTTGGATTAGTCTTCATATGTTCCAAGTCGAACATCGAAGTCGACTTGATCTTCAACTTGACTCAAGTTTTACCTTGAAATCGATCTAATCCCCGATTTGGCTTCTGAAGTTTCTGCCCTATCCAACTGAAGTTGATACTGGAGTCGACTTGGTCTGCGACTTCACCCAAGTCGCATGCGGAGTCGACTTCGTCTCCGACTTCGGCAGATCTGCTCCTCGATTTCAACTCTGGACAGAAATGACGCCTCCAAGTCGCGACTGGAGTCAACTTGGTCTGCGACTTCACCTCAAGTCGCAAGCGGAGTCGACTTGGGATGCCACTTCGGCACCTTTCATTCTCGATTTTAACTCTGGAAGGGAATGACGTCTTGAAGTCGCTTCTTGAGTCGACTTGGGGATCGACTTAGCCTAAGTCGAAGCCAGAGTCGACTTCGAAATCGACTTGACTTGCCATGCTTCATATTCTTCAAATTTATAACCTTAAGTCATTTCCACAAACATGTTAGTAACCAAAACTTACTCAAATTGATTTGTTAATCATCAAAACATAGACTTGGCTTATTTTCCACATATTTCCAACAATCTCCCCTTTTTTGATGATTGACAAAACTGATTTGAGTGTATACCTTTCAATGTCTAAAAAACATGTCAATTTTGCATTTTGAAGTTTTTAACATACTCATGCAAACAATCAAAAAACATTCAAACAAAAAACTTTAAACCAGTCATAAAAACTTAGACTCAAATCCCGATCTCTTCTCCTCCTTTTTGTCATTGTATCAAAAAATTGAGATAGAGTGGGTAAAATTTTATGAGAATGGTGGGGTTGTTCCCCCTGAACCTGTGATCCCCCTCAGTTTGTGCTTTGCTAAGTTAATTCAAGCATTCCCATATCATTTCTAATTTTATAAAATGGTTCTTTTGCTAGAGGTTTAGTGAATATATCTGCAATTTGATCTTCTGTTCTTACATATTCCAAACATATGTCATGATTTTCTACATGTTCTCTAATAAAATGATGCCTAAGGTCTATATGTTTGGTTCTAGAATGCAATACTGGATTTTTAGTTAAACATATGACACTTGTATTATCACATTTAATAGGTATATCTTTAAAATCCATGCCATAGTCCCTAAGTTGTTGTTTCATCCAAAGCAATTGGGCACAACAGCTCCCGGCGGCAATGTATTCGGCTTCCGCCGTAGATAGAGCAACACTAGTTTGTTTTCTTGAAAACCATGAAACCAACGTGTTCCCAAGAAACTGACATGTTCCACTAGTGCTTTTTCTATCTACTTTGTAACCGGCAAAATCCGCATCCGAGTAGCCGATTAGATCAAAATTAGAGCCCTTTGGATACCAAAGTCCTATGTTGGTAGTGTCTACCAAATATCTGAAAATTCTTTTTACAGCTACCAAGTGTGATTCTTTTGGACATGATTGAAATCTAGAGCACATACAAACACTAAACAATATATCAGGCCTAGAAGCAGTTAAATATAATAAAGAACCTATCATGCTTCTATAGAATTTTAAATCAATTGTTTTTCCTTTCTCATCTTTGTCAATTTTAATTGTTGAGCTCATAGGCGTGTTTGCCCCTTTGCTATTTTTCATGCCAAACTTCGTCAACATTTCTTTGATATACTTGGACTGGTTGATGAAAATCCCTTCATTTAGTTGCTTGATTTGTAGTCCAAGGAAGAAATTCAGCTCCCCCATCATACTCATCTCAAATTCTTTCTGCATAAGCTCAGAAAATTCTTGACAAAGAATCTCATTAGTAGCACCAAAAATAATGTCATCAACATAAATTTGAATAATCAATATATCTTATTCTTTATATTTGATAAACAAAGTGGTGTCTACCTTGCCCTTTTGAAAGTCATGATCAATCAGAAATTTGCTTAATCTTTCATACCAAGCCCTTGGAGCTTGTTTTAGGCCATATTATGCTTTGGTTAATTTGTATACAAATTTAGATTGATCTTTCTCCTCAAATCCAGGTGGTTGTTCAACATACACCTCTTCATTTATATATCCGTTCAAAAATGCACTTTTAACATCCATTTGAAATAATTTAAAGTTCATGTGAGATGCAAAAGCTAGTAAAATGCGAATAGCTTCTAATCTAGCAACCGGGGCATAGGATTCCTCAAAATCTATTCCTTCTTCTTGTGAGTATCCCTTTGCCACAAGTCTAGCTTTGTTTCTCACTACAAGTCCACTTTCATCTAATTTGTTCTTAAATACCCACTTTGTGCCAATGACAGTACAATCTTTTGGTCTTGGAACAAGATGCCAAACTTGGTTTCTTTCAAATTGATTTAGCTCTTCTTGCATTGTTATAATCCAATTTTCATCATCAAGAGCTTGATCAATAGTGGTTGATTCAATTTTGGATACAAAAGCGTATTGTCCACAAATGTTTTATTTTGACCTTCTAGTTTTTACACCTTCATACACATTCCCTATAACTTGCTCAATTGGATAGGCATGTTTGAACTTTAAGTTAGTTGGAGATTTATAGGAATTATTACCTTCACTTACCCTTTCCTCCATGGAATCTTCTTGCTTTTCCACATGCAGTTTTTCAAGACTACTTGTTATATCATCTGCATCACTTAAATCATCTTTTCTTTTGAAGCAAGGATTAGTTTCATCAAAGACAACATGTATTGATTCTTCTACAACTTGGTTTATTTTGTTGAAGACTCTATATGCTTTGCTATTTGATAAGTAACCAAGGAATATTGCCTCATCACTTTTAGCATCCAATTTTCCCAAGTTGGTTTTTCCATTGTTCAAAACATAACATGTGCAACCAAAAGCATGAAAATATGAAATATTTGGTTTTCTACCTTTCCATAGCTCATATGGGGTCTTTTTCAAGATTGCTCTAATGGTACTCGGTTCAACACATGACAAGCTGTACTTACAGCTTCACCCCAAAATTTTTTGGATAATTTGCTCTCATTTAACATTGTTCAAGTCATCTCTTTTATAGTTCTATTTTTCCTTTCAACCACTCCATTTTGTTGTGGTGTTCTTAGTGCAGAAAATGTGTGATGAATTCCTTTTTCATTACATAATTCTATGAATCGTTTATTTTCAAACTCACCACCATGATCACTTCTAATGGTCATAATAGTACATTATTTTTCATTTTGCACCAAGTTTACAAAAGTTGCAAACATAGAGAAGGCTTCATCTTTGCTAGCTAAGAGAATTACCCATGTGAATCTTGAAAAATCATCAACTATTACAAACACATATTTCTTTCCACCAATAGTTAAAATGTCGGATGGCTCATATAGATCCATGTGTAGCAATTCAAGTGACCTAGTGGTGAAAATCTCCTTTTTGGTAGAGAAAGGCATTTTAGGTTGTTTTGACAATTGACATGCCTTGCAAATTTTATCTTTGTCATATTTCAATTTAGGCAATCCTTCTACCAAACTCTTCTTCCATAGGGTCTTTATATTTGTCATGTTTATATGCCCAAGCCTCTTATGCCAAACCCATGGATCATTGTCAATGGCCATTAGACATTGACCATCTAGTTCATCAAGTGAAACCAAATATACATTTCCATGTCTTTTTCCGCTAAACATGATATGTTCTCCATCAAATACATTACATATAGATGATTCAAACACAACTTTGTACCCTTTGTCACATAATTGACTAATACTCATTAAATTATGCTTGAGTCCTTCAAGAAATAAAACATCTTCCATACATGCATTTGAAATACTATAAATATTTCTTTTACCTTTGATTTTACCTTTTTTATTATTTCCAAAGGCAACAGTTCCATCGTTGCAATGCTTGAGTTTATGAAATAAACTTCTTTCACCACTCATATGCCTTGAGCAACCGCTATCCATGAACCAAACGTTGCTTGCCTTTGCTTTGAAACATATATGAAAAATGAGGAAATAAATCTTATCTCTTTGGTACCCATTTTATGGGTCCATTTGGGTTAGTAACCTGATTTAATCTTTGTTGTTCTAATTTAGAAAGCCCAAATCTCGTGTTTCTTGGAACCCAAACTAATTTTGCACCATGGTCATATAATTTCTTAAAGTTACATTTATAGACTTTATGACCCATCTTATTGCAAAAATTGCAAGCCATTGGTAATCTAGGAGTAGGCCTCCAAGTATGTATTGATTCAATAATTGGCCTTCTAGTCCACGTAGTATGTTTCCCTTTGAGCTTGTGGATAGGTGCAGTTTTGGTTTGATTTTTCCCAAGTATTGGCACATTCGATTTGCCACTTTCTCTTTGCTCAAATTTGGAGTATCCAAGACCTCTTTTATTATTTTGAGAGGTCATGTTCAGAAACATTTTCACATTTTCTCATGGATTAGAGAATTTAGCTAATGATTCATTTAAGGATTCATTCTCCTTTTTCAATTTCTCTACTTCTTTCAAAAGCAATTCATTTTCATCTTTCAGTTTTGATGTACTTTCAGCTAGTTTTCCATTTACAATAATAATGAAATTGCATTGTTGTCTCTTTAATGATAACTTATTTCCTAACTTTTTGATTTCCTCATATAATGAATCATATGCATGTTGTAATTCTTTTAATTCAGCACATTTGAGACATTCTTGAATAGAAGAGTGAGTAGATTGAGAATAGCAAAATTTGGAAGTTACCTCTTCATTACTTGTGTACTTGGTTGAGGTGGTTTGATCTTCCAAAACTTCCGTTGTGTTTAAACACAACAAATCTTCTTCTTGCTCAATCCGCGCCATGCAGCATATTCTTGCGCAATTCGCCGCATCAAAATCATCGGTTGAGGAACTACTTGTTGATGAAGTTTCTTCGTTCACGTACATTCCTCTTCCCTTTGGCCTTTGAAATTTTATGCTTTCATATCCTTCCTTTCTCTCTTGTTGATCCTTTGATTTCTCTTCGGGTGTAGGACATTGAGCTTGCATATGTCCCATACCGCCGCATCTATAGCACTTTGTGATCTTCTTCTTCTTCTCTCTTCGTGGTCTTTCTTTGAAATCTTTGAGGTTCTTTTCTTTTCTCACGATCTTTCGAAATTTGCGAGTGAGTAGTGCAATGTCTTTATCGTCGTTATGGGATGAGGAGGTTGACTCATCCGAGTTATGTGTGACTTTAAGTGCAATTGCTTTTTTTCCTTTGTGATGATCTTCATTTCTTTTCTTGATTAGCTCATGTGACATTAATGAGCTATAAGATCTTCTAGCTTCAATGTGTTGAGGTCCTTTGCTTCTTCTATCGCAGTAATCTTTGGAGTCCATGAATCGAGTAGCGCCCTTAGAATCTTCATAACCTGTTCAGATTCATAAATTGCCCTTCCAAGACCTTTCAAGGCATTAGTAATTTTAGAGAATCTAGCAAATATTTCAGAAATATTTTCTGTTTCTAGCATTCTAAAGTTTTCAAATTCTCCAATCAAAATATTTCACCTTGTCCCTTATACTTCATAAGTTCCTTAATAAATAGATGTTAGTGTATCCCATATCTCTTTGGCAGTTAAACAAGAGGATACTCTATCATATTCGGAAGCCGTAAGAGCACAGAATAATGAATTCATAGCCTTGGCATTGCTCTTTACAATTTTCACTTCCTCATCGGTCCATTTGGAAGCTCTTTCATCAATAGGCAAAGCTACACTGTCTTGGATTGCAATCCAAGAGTCCATATCTGTAGCCATGATGAGTTGTTTCATACGTAGCTTCCAATATCCAAAATTATTCCCATCAAACAATGGTGGCCTAGTAAAGGATTGGCCTTCGAAAAATGCAGGAACGGAAGTGGATTGGGATGCCATATCAATAAATATCTTTGGTAAAACTCAAAGACCTGCTCTGATACCACTTGTTGGTCCCGAGTTAATGGCAGTTACCCAAGAGGGGAGGGGTGAATTGGGTATTTAAAAATTTACAACTTAAACAGAAACTTTACCCCGGATTAATCTAGTCCCCTTTATGAAGAAATAAAATGAGAGCAATAATGTAAAGAGCAGAAACAAAAATGAACACACAAGATTTTATAGTGGTTCGGGCAACCTCCCTACTCCACTCTTCCAAGCTCACACCCCTTGTGACTTAGGTTCCACTATGTATTCCGCGAATACAACTAGAGTCTCCACTCTCTTCTAGATTCTAGCTCTAGGGGGCATCAACAATACACAGCACAAGTAGGTGACGAGTTCCACTCCAATCACACACTACTTTGCTTACACTTGTTCTTAGCTACCCAAGCTAAAACAAATTCAATACAATAAGTAATAACAAAAGAAAGTTTCTACACGTTATTGTTGTGTAGACGCAGATTTGGTGCAGAGAAGAACTTGTAGTGTAGGTTTAGAGATTCAGCAAGCAGCTCTTGGCAGTTTGGAAGCAAAGTTCTTCTTCTCAATGTTGGCTTGATCACTTAATGCTCTTGAAGATAGGAGTTATGCACACTTAATGAATTCTCAGCTACCCTCCTCGTTCATATTGAATGCCTTTTATAATTGTGGAGGGAATCCGAACGTTTTGAGGTAGGTGGCGCGCATTTAATGCGCCAACATTCGAAAATTTTCCGACCATTGCGACCCAAGTCGCAGGTGGAGTCGACTTTGGGTGCGACTTCACATCGACAGCTTGCTTGATGAACTTGAAATCCTTGGAATGCTTTGCTTGCTTGAGTTTCTTCATGTTTGGTTGTTTCTTCCTTGATTTATATTTCTTTTGACCACTGTGTTATCATTCTAGCTTGATGTCCTTTAGCTCCATGAGTTGCAAACCTTGAGTCCTTGAGTCTTGAATCTTTTGTATTCATGAACAAGTCCAATATAGTTTGATTAGAATAGTTGAATTCATGCATCTTGCTTTCTTTGGACTTGGATTAGTCTTCATATGTTCCAAGTCGAACATCGAAGTCGACTTGATCTTCAACTTGACTCAAGTTATACCTTGAAATCGATCTAATCCCCGATTTGGCTTCTGAAGTTTCTACCCTGTCCAACTGAAGTTGATACTGGAGTTGACTTGGTCTGCGACTTCACCCAAGTCGCATGCGGAGTCGACTTCATCTCCGTCTTCGGCAGCTCTGCTCCTCGATTTCAACTCTGGGCAGAAATGACGCCTCCAAGTCGCGACTGGAGTCGACTTGGTCTGCGACTTCACCTCAAGTCGCAAGCGGAGTCGACTCGGGATGCGACTTCGGCACCTTTCATTCTCGATTTCAACTCTGGAAGGGAATGACGTCTTGAAGTTGCTTCTTGAGTCGACTTAGGGATCGACTTAGCCTAAGTCAAAGCCAGAGTTGACTTGGAAATCGACTTGACTTGCCATGCTTCATATTCTTCAAATTTATAACCTTAAGTCATTTCCACAAACATGTTAGTAACCAAAACTTACTCAAATTGATTTGTTAATCATCAAAATATAGACTTGGCTTATTTTCCACATATTTCCAACATACCTTAGGTATGGGGGGTCTCTATGTAGGGTTCCATAACCCGTCTGTTGGTCCCGAGTTGATGGCTAAACCCAAGAGGGGAGGGGTGAATTGGGTTCTTTTAAAAAATCTTTGGTAAATAAAAAACTTAACCCCTTTCAAAAATTAATCCCCTTATGAAAGCTAATGGAGAGCAAATTAAAATAACACAGTAATAGAAAACAGAACACAAGATTTATAGTGGTTCGGGCAAACCTTCCCTACTCCACTCTTCCAAGCTCACACTCCGTTGTGACTTGGGTTCCACTATGTATTCCTTGAATACACTTAGAGTCACTGCTCTCTTCTAGATTCAAAGCTCTAGGGGGCATACACAACTAGAGCCACTTGCTCTCTTCTAGATTCAAAGCTCTAGGGGGCATATACAACTAGAGCCACTTGCTCTCTTCTAGATTCAAAGCTCTAGGGGGCATATACAATCTTTTGCACAAGTAGGTGATGAGTCTCACTCCAATCACACCCTACTTTGCATACACTTGATCTTAGCTACCCAAGCTAAATCAAGATTTATACAACCAAATAAAGAAATGAATAAAAACTACACTTTACAGATTTGTGTAGGCAGTTTTGAGCTCGAGGAAGAAATCAAAAACAGCTGGGATGATGATCGTTGAAGCAACCTGCAGTTTGAAACTCTTTCTTCCTTTGAAACACTCAAATATGGAGAAAAGGGATTTGAAAGTCTTTCTTGCACTTCTTTTCTCTCTATGATCCTTAGAGTAGTGTCACTTTTTTTTCTTCTCACGTTCATTTGAATGTCCTTTTATAGATTGAGGAAAATATGAACGTTGTAGAAGTGGTTGGCGTGCAATAAATGAACTCCAACGTTCAAAAATTTGACCGTTATTCTCCAAGTCTAAGATGAAGTCGACTTGGCCTGCGACTTGGCTTCCAAGTCGCACATGGAGTCGACTTGGCCTGCGACTTGGGTTCTTCAGAAACTCAAGTCTGAGACTTGGGTCGACTTGGCTTTCAGACTTTAACTCAAGTTGATCCTGAAGTCGACTTGGGTTGCGACTTGGCTTGGTCTATTGCAAAAATGCCTTGATCTTCTTGAAGTGTCTTGAATCTTGCAAACCATTTGAAAGCTTTGAGTCCTTGCTCAATATATGTATGTTCCTTGCTTTGCTTTGGACTCACTTGGTCTTTATGACTTAGGTATTACTCCATTTGGAAGCTAGCTTGAAGATTTGCTTTGAGCTTGATAGACTTGATTTGAATGTAGAACATGATTCTTGAATTGGAAATTGACTCATTTGTTTTTCATCTTGATTCCTTGGACTTGAGTGATAAATCCTCTTGAATATCTTGAAAACCGCATCTTTGAAAGTTTGAACATCTCAAGTCGTGGATGGAGTCGACCTGGCCTGCGACTTCACCCAAGTCGCACCTGGAGTCGACTTCGTTTGCGACTTCGTTATGTTCGTTTCCACTTTTCAGCTCTGGATACTCCAAGTCGATGCTGGAGTCGACTTCGTCTGCGACTTGACTTCCCAAGTCGCAAGTGGAGTCGACTTGACCTGCGACTTCACCTGTTGCTTTTTGGGATTCATTCTCAAGTCGATATTTGAGTCGAATTTGGGATCGACTTCACCCAAGTCGAAGTCCAAGTCGACTTGGAGATCGACTTGACCTCTTTGCTTTCCTTAAACATTTAGCAAACATATTAGTACCTTTTATATACTCAAAATTAGTTCTTGTTAATCATCAAAACTCAAGATTTGGTCAATTTTATTGTTTTAAACATTGTTTCCAACACCGTCATCTGTTCTGATTCTCTTCTATCCTTCGTCTTTCTTTAAATTTTCCTATCTCATTCTTCATTTCATCTGACCTCATATCATTTTTCTTTCGTATACCATCTAAACTATGAAATATGCCAATCCAGCTATATTTCCTCAAATAATCATATTCTTGTGTCATAATGACGCATAATATAAGACAATACATATCGTATATGTCCTATAATCTCAATCTATCTCTTTCATTATTTTCCATTTTTCTTTTCATCTTCTATTTTCCTGTCTGTCTACCAATCCTCACTTGGATATCAAATTCTATGATACCAAGTCTTTTCCTTCCACACCTATTTACCAGTCCCTGCTTGAAATCGAGCTATGTGGTACCATGCTTATTCTTTCATCATCCTTTATTTCTCCATTCCACGCCTGTTTACTAATCCTTGCTCTGATACCAAACTCTGTGGTGCCCCAAACCGAGACGTACTTCCTTGTCTCAAGACCTTATCATTTACCACCTTATCGATTGGTAAATGTGAATCAGGATTATTGCCCTGATCACGCGACGGGATTTTAATTGGAACTCGTCCAATTTTTTTTTTCGTTTCTTCATTCATCATCATTGCATATATAACATAAGAAATGGTACATTTGTACATATCCATTTTATAACTTCTCAACATGTACTTATACATTAAAGGTCTTCTTGACCTAATCATGGCATTTCCGTTGCATAAATACATATAATCAATCATTAGTTCACCTAGAATTCAGAACTTTAAACAAGGTCACATATATATCTCGACATACCTGAAAACTTCCATTCATATCATTCCACTCACCATGGCTAATCCTTTTAGCCCATATGGTACTATCTCGTACCTTTTCTCCCTTTCTTAGGTCCTCAACCGCTTGAGTCTCCCAGTACCTGTCTAAGGTTTGGAAAACAAAATGTGAGTGATAACTCAGCAAGCAAGCATTTTATCTTTTAGGGTAAGACTTCCTTGAAAATCATTTCATTTAACATCTTGAACACCTTTTTCTTGAGGACATTTATATGTCCGAAAATATTATCATGAAATCCTTTGTTCATGAGGACAATTCTATGTCCTTGAACGTTATCATGAAACATTTATTCTTAAAATCATTTACAAGCCACCTCTGAGCTTGTTAAAGCAAAACATCCATGTTTTACCGTCTTTATTTAATTACCTTTTGTCTTGAGTGAACATTTCCAATGTTCCAAGACATTTACATAAAACCATCTTTTGCCAGTGGACGTTTTACGTCCAAAATATTTTTCTCATAAATTATTTGGCAAGGGAGGACATTCTCATTTCCTAAAACATTATTTATATAAGCCTTTCTCGGCGAAGGACATTTTCATGTCCAAAAATATTTTTCATTATAAAATCCTTGAGTCAAGAGACATTTGATGTCTCAAAACATTTTTCACATAGTTTCCTTTGGCAATGGACATTCATATGTCCACAAACACTTTTATCCCTTAAACTCTTTTAGAAACGGACATTTTTATGTCCACACATGTTCCAACATAAATCCCTTTAGAAAATGGACATTCTCATGTCCAACCATTTTTCCCACATAAACCTTTTGGAAATGGACATTCTTATGTCCAAAACATTTTCCAACATAAATCCCTTTAGGAAATGGACATTCTTATATCCAAAATATTTTCCAACATAAATCCTTTTTCATAATCCCCATCTTGGGGCTTGTTTATAGCAAACAAGTCATAAATCCTTTTCATGAAAACTTTTGCATAAGAATTATTCCTTTTTATTCTTAATATTTACACATTTTATGTAAAACACCCTGCTTTTAGGGTAACTTATGCATAATGGCTCATAAAAATCCAATTTAGGATAACTTTTTCATATAAATGCTTTTATATCTCAATCTTTAGGCTTTTGGAAAGCAAAACTTATGCAAACACATTTCTCCCCATCCAGTAGTGACACTTAGCAAGTGATCATGCTACCTTTTGGAAGAGAATTCTTAACAGCATGCTAGCCAGACAGCTGTTTAATTATCCTGCTCCCATCTCAGAGAGGGAGCCGCTGGCACTCCTGCCATCCGTTAGCGACTTGGTCATATGTAGAGTGGACCCCGGTCATCCCAATCGTGCTCTACAACCGGTCTATTTCTTGTATTGGTGCACCGTACATTATTATGACGGACCGCAACCCGTTTGGTTTGAAGAAGCACAGACAGCAACCCCTGTCCTTTTAAACCGGGATCACAGATCGCAGCCTGCATCCATACTCACAAAAAATCTTAGACTGAAGTCTATATCTTTAAAAATTATTTTCAAAAATACATCACAGACCGCAGTCTGTGTCAACTTGTAAGTGAGCGCACCCACTTTAACAAGTTGTTATTTGAAATCTAATTTTAGGATGACCTTCCTTAAATTCTGTTAGAAACATTTTGAGTAAAACATTTCGATAAATATTTGAAATGTTTGAGAAATAACACACTTTAAAACCCTTTTAATAGAAGAATTTCAAAACTTTTAGATTTTCAAGAATAAATCATATATTTTTCATAGCATTTTCTTGGTTTCCATTTCAGGGCCTTTTGCTCACAAAAGTTATGCAATTGTGCTAACCCCTTCTCAACCACCTTAAAATCAATTTCTTGTCCACATATCAATTTTGTCATTTTTACACAAAGGAGCCTTGCACGGTCTTTTGTATGCTACTTTAGCAATTCGAAACCAAACCATTTTAAGAAAATCAACATAGGAGGTTGGTTATCCTTAAATCCTCTTCAACACATCCGTATAAACATTTTTCAAAATATTTTCAACATAGATTTCCTTATCTAAAGGAAATCAAAACTTTTCGAATATCATTTCAAAACATATGAACTATGTCCAAATCATCATTTATTATTTAATTATCAAAACCTAGCAAAACAAATCTTTTTCATAAATCAAATCTCCTTTTTCTTTTTTTTTCTTTTATAACATGATTATTTATCATCAAACAACATAAAAAAAATTCAAAACTTATTTACATTTGTTACTTTGTGAAAAAGGGCAAAATTCTCTTTTTCTTATAAAATAATTTTGAAACAACATTATAAAGAACTTTCTTACTTAAAAGCAAATTCTTAAAACCCTCAGCATCAAACATGAAATCCTTTGAAAACATTATCATGGTCTTGAATTAATATCAAATCATGTAGTTTTGATCTGAAATTTCTACCATACCTTAATAACTACATTAATTAACTAAAATAAATATTTTCAGCTTCAAACATTAAGTATTTATATTTATTTTGGTATTTTTACATTGCTGGACAGCAGCATCCATTTTTCAGTCAGCCTTAATCACGTAAATTATTGGGTATATTTATACCCATAAAAACCTAAATTTTTAATTTTTTCGTGTGATCCAAAATATTTCTTATATATCTGGTAAAATTTCCATCCCAAAATACCTTGTATAAAAATTATTAAAAATCATTTTCTACAGATGATCCTGTCACCTATTTTACCCTGTTTAGGTTAATCTTCTCGGCTTTTTAATTTGAAACCTGCTATATAAGAAATTTTGGTCGTCCCTTTATCATCATATAATGAACTTGTGAACAAATGTTCATGGTGAAAATCCTTCGTTTACTATTTCATTCATATTTTGGTTTATAACATCATATAATTTTCAGATTTGAAACATAATTAGTAATCCTTCCTTTTCTCTTTTTTTTCTTCTCTTTCCTTCTTCCTTGGTGGCCTAGGGCTGGGACGTGAGCTGTTGTTCTTGGGGTGTATGTTTCAGCACTTAGAAAAATATTTTCCAGGCCTCTCTTCACATGACCGAGCATCCCATTCATAAAGCTGGAATTTCCAGCTATGAGCCCCACTTGTTGCTGCATTTTTCATAGCCATTGAATGCCCTCTTATCCTCTTATGTGCTGGTTAACTCACAGCCTAGTAAAATTGCTTTTTACCATTTTTCAAAAATCCAAAAATCTGTTTTAATCACAACCATCGAGCTGTCCCTTTGCACGTCCACATTGCTGCTGCCCATTTTCATATTTTTTTCCATTTTTATTAATCTCAATTTAAGGGTAAATCATACACCTAATTACCCTTTAATTCATGCATTAATTTGGCATTAAAAAAATTTACCAAAATGGCAGCAAATCAGCACATCATTTGGATGTCATTTGCAAGCAACAAGCTGTCCAGTTTTACACCTTCAATGGCAGCTACTGTTCACGAATTTTCTTGAATTTTTTTTCGCATAATTAAATGCTTATTTAAACATCCCAACATGGCAGCTATATATATACATAATTCATAAAATAAAAATTGCAAAAATAATCAGCTGCAACTGCCTATTGATGTACATATGCATGTCACCTCTCCTATGCTCATTTTGAGCACTTTTAGCCCCTTTAATGTGGACATCAATGCATGGATAATTCATGGGATTTTTGCATTTTATAATTATGCATAAAATACCCTAAATTTCACCAGAATTTGACACCTATTTGGTTCATTAAAAATTGCATTAATTCCATGTACTCTAGCATAAATACATTGTACTCTTGTGGTGCAAAAGTCAACCATATACACCTTTTTCAATTCAAGTATTTTCCAAAAATAATTTGCTTAATCCAAACCTTCCAAAATTTTAATCTCATAATTTCGTTCAACCATTTCAAATTTCATCTCAATCCGATTTTCCTTGCTCAAGTTATAGCCGTTGGAAGTTAATAGTTGAAATTGAGATGTGATCAATAAATCATTAATCTAATTTCATCAAGGATTTTCATAATACAATAATCCCATAACACCAAGCCCAACATCATCAACTTTCATTTCAAATTTCACTTGAATCGGCCTTACAAGCGTTGAGTTATGAATTTTCTAGTGTTTTCCAACATAATTCCACAATTTCCATTTTAATCTCCATTAATTAAATCATGAAAATTAAACTAAAAATTCATGACACATTAGCATGTTTTAATCCTCATTATGCCCCTTTAGTCACCTTGACTCATATTGGGCTCCGGCGATTAAATTTTTAATCACCCTTCTTAATTAAACCCTAGTTGCAAAATATCATAAAATCCTAAAATCATTCATACTTCATTTAATTCACAAATAAATCACTTGTATATGTCCAATGCATACATTGGACCCTACTTAGGTTGGTTTTTTATAATATCTTGGCCATCCATAAAAAATTTCATCTCAATCCGACGTCTGGATTGCAGGATATGAAGTTTTCTTCATTTTCTTCACAAAAATCCATAAAAATCTGAAAATTATTATTTTAATCCAAAAAGCACTTTGTCCTTTAGTGAAAAACTTCCTTTTTCGTCTTTTATGATTAAGTTAATCCAAAGTGATTAACTTAACATATTCCTTAATCCCACAGTTACTATTCACGTTTCAATATTCATCCGAATTCACATTTCATAATTCATAATTTAATCTTCCAATTCCATATATTGCAAAATAACATCCATATATTTTATATAAGGATCAATACACCTAGGTCTTATAACCCTAGGGTTTCATACATGCCTCCAAGATCGGGGTTTCACAATCCTTACCCCCTTACATCAGGTTTCGTCCCGAAACCTGTCATTTTCCATCATGCTTCTGCTGCGCTATTTTCATCTTATCATATCATCAATCCTCAATCATCTCTAATAAAGAGGTCAGTATCCACTGCTCTCTTCCCATATATACATGACATATATGTGTAAATTTAATTTTATAGCAAAGATTATCTTTGCATCAAAACATCATTTTTTTTCAAAAGTCAGAAGAGACTTTTGCTAACTTTGTCTATTTCCTTTCATTCCATAGTGTCTACAACTAGGTTATTCCTGTGTAAACTATAATCTAGTCTCATTTCCATAAACTCATCATCATTGTGGAGAGATAATCCTCTCGTACCTATCTTCAAATGCATCAAAATTGGAAAATAGTTCCAAACAATTCCTTTTCTTTCTTAATCCATGACAATCTAACAATACATGATACATAAATATCATGCTTTCTATTTCTTCCATTCCTTCATGCTTTCTATATCTGTCTCCCCATCATTGTTATGATATCACTTCCTGTGGTATCATATCTTTCCTTCCTTTTCATTCACTCTTTCTATACTTATCTACCATTCTTTGATATGATATCATTCCTGTGTTATCATAAAAAGCATCATAACTTTATAAACATATATATCTAGATATTATTTCTACATATCTATCAATTCATACTTTGATACCTACTTTTGTGGTATCACCCTTTTCCTATCATCATCCTTAACTTTCCCTTTCCACGCCTGTTTACCAATCCCTGTTCTAATACCACTCTTTGTGGTATCAGACTTATCCTTTCATCATCCTTTATTTTCTCCTTCTTTCGCCAATTTACCAATCTTTGCTTTGATACCAATTTCTGTGGCGCCTCGACCCGAGCGTCACATCCTTACCTCAGGATCTATCGATTGGTAAACATGACTTAGGATTGTTGCCCTGATCACACGGCGGGTTCTTAATTGGAACTCGTCCAATTTTTTTTCTTTTCTTTTATCCATCATCATTTCATGTCTTTGCATTCCACACCATTCATCATTCATAATGGACTTATCCATATCATCATAAATCATAATCTTCTCATATTATTCATAACTTCATAATTTCATACAACCTATGTCCTTTTTCATCATATCCCATTAGGGCATCTATTCATACAAAAATCTACTAACCTTTGTAGATTATCTTTTTTCCTTTAGCAACACATGCCCTTCATCTCTTGGCTTTCCCTACACCTGTCTGAGTTTGGAAAAACAAAACATGAGTTGAAACTTAATAAGCAAGCATTTTTCTTTCATTTAAATGTATTTCTCTCCATTCGATAGAAGTCACTTACCAAGTGATCAACTACCAACGTAATAGAAACCGTTTTGTAAACCATTTTTGGAAACCTTTCATAAATTATTCATGAAAATCATTCTTGTAAACCATTCGTGTAAACCATTCGTAAATGCATTTTTCTCCATTCGATAGGAGACACTTACCAAGTGATCAACTATCAATGGAATAAAAACCTTTTCATAAAAATCATTTCATAAACATTGGATGTGCAAATGCTTTCTTTCCATTCCTGACATAAACCTTCATGTGCGGGTACGCTAGCCTAGGGAACATCTCACATAGCATGGTCCAATACGCCGGCTTTCTCCGACTTGGCCTCATCAAGGGGAACCTCTCTTCCCCTTGACGCCTACATGGTCTCCTACATGCATGACTTTTGATGTCCCCGACATTATATACCTCTTACACCAGGTAACTTGTCATTCTCATGTAGAGAATTATTTGCACCATCCCTTAAAAACATCATTTCAAATCCATGCTTTCCTTTTCAATTCATGTATGAAAATGCAATGCATTCATTCACACATAACATTCCTTTGCCTCCACCTCTTAGGAGGACGCCGCCGGTACACAGCCCATACGACTCGGCAATAGTGAAGGGAGACCCTCTGATCCGCTTTCTACCTCCACCAAAGCCTCTTCATTATACATCATACATGTGCACATGTCCATAAACATCATATGATATCAATATGCCGGCATGACTTTTCATAAAAACTCATAAACATCCATTATTTCAAAACATTATAGGAATTGTCACCCTTAAACACATTTTAGAAATACTTGAGAATAAAACATATTTTCAAAAGGGTTTGCTTGCTTACAATGAAGCAATAAAATCACATTTTAAAAAAGTTTGCTTGCTTACCTCCTCAGTTCGTGTCCTCCACCTTTTCTTTTCTTTTTCCTATACAAGAAAAAATGATATTTTATCTATATCATTTCATGTCTTAGATGCTTCCCATGCATGCTTTATAATCATTCATTACCTCATTCCTATAGAGGTTAATCTTGCGAAGATACTTGGTCGTTACCTCCTTATATGAATTTTTTATCCATAAATTCCTTTAAAAATTCCATCTATATATTCTTTAAGATATAAATACTAATCTCATTTTCTTCCACCCAATTTACGCTTTTTTACTGTTCATGGTACTGTCCATCATCACTATTCATGTATTACTGTTCACGTTTACTGTTCACCCCCGAGGTTACTGTTCACAACAACGTGGGTTACTGTTCATGGGTTCCAAAAATTGACATTTTTTCAAAAATAAAAAATACCATGACATGGCTTATGTTTAGTATATCATGAGAAAATTCATGAATTTTGAATTCATCATCATTTACTTGGCCAAATAAATCATTTTCTCTATATACTAAAATTCATCATAATTTCACTTAAGCATAATCCTTAAATCCAAAAATTATGAGATTAATATATCATCATTACAACATCATAACTATCATAAATATTCATTCCATATCATCATTTAGCAATATTGGAGTATTATTTTCACATTTCATACATGATTTTCCCGAATGCTCTATATTCGCTCCAAATTTTCGATGTTTTGGCGTAATTCCACTTTGGCATTATAACCATACTTATTTTCTCATGCTTAGGCATTATCTAAGCATGATTTTACCCTACTTAACATCCAAAAGAAATTTGGGAAGAATTCACTTAGCCGAAGTAGAAAAACTCTTCTCCTACTTGCCTTTTCTCTCTTTAACCTTCTCTTTCTCTCTTCTCTCTTGGCTAGAACGCGTGGGGGATGGGAAATGGAGTTTCCCAAGTGATTTTTGAGCTTAGGATGAATGTGAATTCGTTCAAGGCATGGCCCCCTATTTATAGTGCTCCAAATTTCATGAAATTGCAATTTACCCTCCTTGCTTAAGGTATTTAATTCTAAATTTTTTTTCAAATCCATGCAATATTTTGAGCTTTGTGCAGCCACCCTAATCAGCAGCTCCTGCCCCCTAGCTAGCTCCTATTTATTTATGATTTTTTATTTATTAATTTAATTATTTTTAAGCTAATTCATCTCAACCGCTGATTTTTGATAATATTGATTTTGGACCATTGGATTTTGGCCAAAAAGTCAAGCCTCCAGAAGCCATTGCAGCTTTTCATTAATTATTTGATTAAAATTAACCCCAAAGTCAAATATAATTAATGAACAAGAGAAGCTACTTTTTGATCTCCAAATGACGTTGAATCTTGGCCCTTAATTCATGATTTTCATCACATCTTAAACCATTCATCATGTTCATCATAATATCTTGGCCATCCATAAAAAATTTCGTTTTAATCCGATGTCTGGATTGCAAGATATGAACTTTTCTTCATTTTCTTCACAAAAATCCATAAAAATCTGAAAATTATTATTTTAATCCAAAAAGCACTTTTGTCCTTTATTGGTAAACTTCCTTTTTCATCTTTTATAATTAAGTTAATCCAAAGTGATTAACTTAACATATTCCTTAATCCTACAGTTACTATTCACATTTCATTATTCACGTTTCACTATTCATCCGAATTTACATTTCATAATTCATTATTTAATCTTCCAATTCCATATATTGCAAAATATTATCCATATATTTTATATAAGAATCAATACATTACTTAGGGTTTATAACTCTAGGGTTTCATACATGCTTCCAAGATCGGGGTTTCACAAGACGAAACCTATTGTAAGGGGGGAGGATTGTGAAACCCCGATCTTAGAGACGTGTATGAAATCCTAGGGTTGTAAACCCTAAGTAATATATTAATAAAATATAAATTCATGAGTATGGAAATATGTGAAATTAGAGGTTCAAAGAATTATTTATGAAATGAAATTCGGATGAATAGTGAACATGAATAGTAAACGTGGGATTAAGGAATATGTTAAGTTAATCACTTTGGATTAACTTAATCATAAAAGACAAAAAAGGAAGCTTCCCACAAAAGGACAAAATAGCCACTTTTTGATTTATTTAATATTTTCGGATTTTTAGTGGATTTTTGAGAGAAAATGAAGAAAAATTCATAATTTGCAATCCGGACATAGGATTGAGGTGAAATTTTTTATAGATGGCCAAAATCTTATGATGAACATGATGAATGGTGTAAGATTTGATGAAAATAATGAATTGAGGGTCAAGATGAAACGTCGTTTGGAGATAAAAAAGATAGCCCACCTTTTTCATTAATTATATTTGACTTTGGGGTTAATTTTAATTAATTAAAAAATAAAATAATTAACGAAAAGCTGCAATGGCTGCGGAGGCTTGACTTTTGGGCCAAAATCCAATGGTCCAAAATCAATCTTATCAAGAATCAACGGTTGAGATTTAATTAGCCTAAAATAATCAATTTTAATAAATAAAAAATCATAAATAAATAGGGTCTATCTAGGGGGCAGGAGCTGCTGATTAGGGTGGCTGCACAAAGCTCAAAATAATGCATGGAATTTGGAAAAAAATATTTATAATTAAATACCTTGAGCAAGGGGGGTAAATTGCAAATATGTGAAAAATGCATGACTATAAATAGGGGCATGGGGTGAAACAATTTGGCGCAGAGAAGAACTTGTAGCATAGGCTTTGAAGATTCAGAGATTGAGTTCTAGCAGTTTGAAGCAGAGTTCTTCTTCTTTGAATGGCTTGATCTCTTTGAAGCTCTTGGATATAGGAGTTAAGCACACTTAATGTTTTTCAGCTACTTTCCTCATCCACAATAACTCCCTTTTATAATTGTGGAGGGAATCCGAACGTTAGAAGGTGGTTGGCGCGCATTAAATGCGCTCCAACGTTCAAAAATTTGAACGTTATTCTCCAAGTCTAAGATGAAGTCGACTTGGCCTGCGACTTGGCTTCCAAGTCGCACATGGAGTCGACCTGGCCTGCGACTTGGGTTCTTCAGATTTCCAAGTCTGAGACTTGGGTCGACTTGGCCTCAGACTTCAACTCAAGTCGATCCTGGAGTCGACTTGGCTTGCGACTTGACTTGGTCTTCGCCAATAATGCCTTGATCCTCATTTGATTTTGCTTCCAGCTTGCTTGGCTTTCTTCCTTTAGTCCTTTTAATTGTCAAGTGGCTCCTCATACTTGTAGATCTTGTGATTTATGAAGAGCTTGACCTTGATCCATCTTGGTTTTGCTTGAACCTTGTAGAACTTAGGAGAGCTTGAGTCCTTGCATGATATATTCATGCACCTTGCTTGTTTTGGAGTCGTTTGATCTTCATATCTTGAATATATCTTCATTTGGAAGCAAGCTTGAAAATTTGCCTTGGACTTGATAGACTTTATTTGAACTTGAACTTGAATCTTTACCTTGAATCTCAAGAATACTCTTGAAAATGGACTTTGCATATTACTTGGATTTGAGAAAGTCCAAATAGATTCTTGGAATGAGCTTGGCAATGCATCTTTCAAGTCTGAACTTCTCAAGTCGGAGGTGGAGTCGACCTTGTCTGCGACTTTGCCCAAGTCGCACTTGGAGTCGACTTGGCCTGCGACTTGGGCAGCTTTGTGCCCCAAAATCAGGTCTGGACAGTTTTTCTCGACTGAAGTCGATAGTGAGGTCGACTTCGTTTGCGACTTGGCTTCCCAAGTCGCAAGTGGAGTCGACTTAGCCTGCGACTTCACCTGCTATTCTTCCAGTTTTGATTTTTCCTTTGAAGTTCTGTTTCAAGTTGATAATGGAGTCGACTTTGGGATCGACTTCACCCTAAGTCGAAGTCCAAGTCGACTTGGGGATCGACTTGACTATTTCAGTTCCTTAAAACATTTGGCAAACTCATTAGTATACTTGATATACTCAAATTAGTCTTTGTTAATCATCAAAACTCATGCTTTGGTCAATTTTGTTTTGTTTTGAACATTGTTTCCAACAATCTTCCCCTTTTTGATGATTGACAAAACTTAATTTGAGTTGATAACTCTCAATCAAAAACAGATCATTGTCATAGAGTTCAAAACATATTCAGATCATTTAACGTAGAGTTCATATTGAATACTTTTCAAGCAAAGCATACCTTTTTAGCAAAGTATAGAAACAATCATTAACAGGTTTATCATTTACCAATCTTTGCAAGCATCTTTCATATATATCAAGTTTCATTTTACAAAATTTCAAAGTAAGCAAAAATGAAACCCTAGATACAAACTACCCAACCAACAAAAAACTTTAAACCGAATCTATCTTCTCCCCCTTTTTGTCAATCTATCAAAAATGATGCAATTACCAAAGACTTGGTAAATTGAAATTGGGAAATGGGATAGACAGATTGAATTGGTTTGATGGGACGGACATGGGCTGAGGAGTAGAAGGAGGAAACGGGTGCGGGAGACGGCTCGCGATGAACTGAACCCGATTCGAAGGGATCAATTTCAGGCATGGGTCACTTCTTGTGATGGCCTGAGGCGAGGTGATATCGGATGGTACGCAATTCCCGATCGATTCAATCCTGTCGGGAATGCATATCCTGAAGTGCATTTAGAACTCCGGTGACAAGACTTGTCATCCGGTTCTCTTGTTGCCCCATTTCTTCTCGGATGGCAACGATTTCATCTCTAAGAACCTTCAAGGTGACCTCCTCAGATGAAGTTGGAGGCGCCCGTTCAGGTGCAGCAGATCCTTGTGGAGAATAGGATCCGTGCGATATGGGAGATGCGGGTTCTTCTTGAGCAGGCGGTGCTTCGGGAGGTTGCTCCCCCTCAGCTTGTGCATGGTCCTCATGCTCTCTAGCTGGCTCGCCTAGCTTTTCCCTGATTCAATCATCTCTGAATTGCTCCAGGTTGATTTTCATTCTTTGGAGCAGAGCCTTGTTGATGGCGTTCGTCGTTTTGGGGACTTCAAATGGTTCCCCGTCAATATCTACCTCGAACCGCTCAAGGATTCTCGTGATCCAGGATCCGTAAGGTAGTACGCCTCTTGGATTATCTTTCTTGCATGCCAAGGCTTCTAGAAATAGCCTGGGAAGACTGATCTTGACTTTGTTTATTAACTTCCACAGGATCATAGCTTCTTGTCGATTCAATTGATTCCTCCCGCCCCCTTTTGGATAGATACAGTGGGCGATTAGCAGACGGAGGACTCTGAGCCTAGGAGAAAGATCCATGTAATGCAAAAACTTTGTGCCCGCATGGTACTTGTTGCACTTTGTTAGCTCGTTGTAGATTTTGTCCATTGTCAGGTCATTAGGAAGTCGTTCTTCTTCATAGGGTACTTGAAGAATTCTCCCGATTCTCCTTAAGGCTTCATTTTGATTTGGGTTATTTATAGAACCCAGATACATCTCGCTTCCTTTGACATAGGCTGAGAAATTGGTATCATCCCACAAATAGTAGAAGAGTCTAGTGAGATCGGGATAGATCCTTTCGTCAGACTTTAATAGTTGTGTCCAACCTTGGAAGTCGAGCAATTCTTCTATATCAAACTCGTAGTCGCTAAGAAATTTGAAATAGATTATCTTGGGAATGAATACCTTCCGCTCATAGAAATGTTTGTAGAAGCGGGCATGTTGCTGCTCAGTCTTGAAGTAGGTCGTGGGCATCTTCAAGACTTGCCCTTTCTTGATAGGAATTCTTGAGGTGGATGAGCTTTGAGGTTGACTTTCCGACCTCGGAGCTCGATCAGACGATTGAGTAGTGGTTTGAAATCGAACCCGTCTACCCGTTGATGTCGATGGTTCCTCCCTTGCTCTCTTAGCGGGTGTCCTTTGTTTTCTAGGAACTTCCTCTTCTGTGGTGGATTGGGAAGGTCGGGGCACTGGTCTTTGGGCTGGCTTTTTGACTGCTAGCTTTGGGAGTCGAGCTTTTGGTGCCATTGGAAACAGGGAGTTGAGAGTATAGGATTTAAGTTGAGAAGGAAGGAGAAATGGAGTTTGGGAGAAAAAGAATGGGAACAGAGAGTGAGAATGAGAGAGATAAACTTTGAGAGACGGAGAAGTTGCCGAAGCTAGGAGCTTGCCGGAGATGAGATAATGTCGAAAATGGAAGGGAATAGACCGGAGCAAGGAATTCGCCGGAGCCGGAGAAGGAAGAGAAGAAAAGAAAAATAGCGGGAAAATGAGGGAGAAAAGAAGAGAGGAGAAGAAAAAGGGAAGAGAAGTCAGATGGTCGCGCGCGCGGAGTCGACTTTGCCCTAGGCGAAGTCGACTTCGGTCCCTCGGAGTTGACTTCGCCTTGGGGCGGAGTCGACTTCGACCTTTGTGGAGTCGACTTCACTATTGAAGCGGAGTCAACTTCGACCTTTGTGGAGTCGACTTGGCAGAGTCGACTTGGCTCCCATGGAGTCGACTTGACCCATCGACTTGATCTTTTCAAATTTTTGTTTCTTGTTTAATTTTTCCTAATTTAGCTCTATCATCCCCATGTCATTCCTAATTTTACAAAATGATTCCTTGGCTAGTGGTTTGGTAAAAATATCAGCAATTTGGTCTTCTATTTTCACATATTCTAAGCAAATATCATGATTTTCAACATGTTCACGAATAAAATGGTGTCTCACATCAATATGCTTGGTTCTTGAATGCAGTACAGGATTCTTAGTTAGACAAATTGCACTTGTATTATCACATCTAATAGGAATATCAAAATAATCAATACCATAATCTTTCAATCTTTCACATCCAAATAAACTTGCTCAAATCATACAACAACTTAGTTTAGGGTTTTGAGATTCTCCAAATTGGTTTTCATCTCAAAATTCAACCTAAACTTCCATTTTCACTCTCTTGAACTCTTCATTTCATTTAAATCTTTTAAAAATCATTCAATAAATAATTATCACCTTAATTTCATCACTTGTGCCTTAATCCAATCCACTTATAAGTTTGAGCCCAAAATCATGAGCTTGCCTTTAAAATTTTATCTCATTTCGCCTTGTAGGCGTAAAGTTATGAATTTTCAATGATTTTCAACACAAATTCCATAATTTCCATTTTAATCTCCATTAATTAAATCATGGAAATTAAAATAAATATTCACGCCACATTAGCATGTTCTAATCCTCACTAAGCCCCTTTAGTCACCTTGACTCATATTGGGCTTTGGCGATTAATCTTAATCACCATTCTTAATTGCAAACCCTAATTGCAAAAATTCATAAATTCAAGAAAATCATCCAAAATTCAATCAATTCACACATAAATCATAATTACATCTTAAATGTAATTATATGAGTCCTACTTGGGTTTGGGTATCACAATAAGCTATCACCTTTCCTCTCTACATCAGCACACATCCCAAACCCCTTCTCGAAGCGTCGCTGTAAACCACAAATCCTTCATTTCCTTCGGGAAGGGTTAGGATGGGCGCTTCTACCAACTGTTGCTTCAACTCTTGAAAACTGCGCTCGCATTCTTCAGACCATAAATACTTAACTCCTTTACGAGTCAACCTTGTTAAGGGGGATGATAATTGTGAAAAACTTTCAACAAATCTTCTGTAATGACCTGCTAATCCTAGAAAACTTCAAATTTTCGTAACGCTCGTGGGTCTCTGCCACTTCAATATTGCCTCAATCTTCTGAGGGTCGACTTGAACACCTTTTTCTGATATTACGTGTCCTAGAAATCCTATTTGTTTCAACCAAAATTCACGTTTCTTTAATTTGACATATAATTTTTCTTTTCTTAACCTCTCCAATACCTTTCACAAATGAATTTCATGTTCTTTCTCCGTTTTTGAGTAAATCAGGACATCATCAATAAATACAACCACAAATTGATTGAGATAATCCCGAAATACTCTATTCATCATGACCATAAATACAGCAGTGGCATTAGTGAGCCTGAAAGGCATCAGTAAAAACTCATAATGTCCATACCTAGTTCAAAAATCCGTCTTGTGAACATCGGTAGGACTTATTCTTAACTGATGGTACCCTGACTGTAAGTCGATCTTAGAGAAAGTTGTAGCTCCTTGCAATTGATTGAATAAATCATCGATCCTGGGCAATGGATACTTGTTCTTCACTGTGGCTTTTTTTAATTCCCTATAGTCGATACACAATCTCAAACTTCCATTCTTTTTCCTTACAAATAACACTGGAGCTCCCTAAGGTGATACACTGGGTCTGATAAAACCTTTGTCTAATAGGTCCTGTATTTGAGTCCTTAACTTGTTCATTTCAGCTGATGCCATTTGTGGCACCCTATCCCAAGTGTCACAACCTTACTCTAAGATTTTATCGATTGTTAAATGTTAATCAGGATTGTTGCCCTAATCATGCGGCGGGTTCTTAATTGGATCTCGTCCAAAAAAAATTCATTTCATTCCTTTTTCTTCATCAATTCATTTCTTTACATTTCAATTCATTCATCTTATAAGCAACAATACACTTGTAATCAATTGCACATATCAAGTGCGCATTTCATCCATAACATTTCAACTTGCTCTTCTACGTTAAAGGTCCTCTTGATCTAATCATGTCCTTTTCATTCCATATATACATACATCCATCAGTTCTTAGCATACAAGCACTTATCATTTAAGGCATTCCTTATCTCAGTCATATCATATCGATACAAGGCATTTTAAATCTTTTATCTTCCCAATCATATAATACCTATGCAAGGTATCCTGAACATATGTACTAACAGTACCATATCCCTTAGGGCATTCGTTCATGCTTCCACATACAAAGGATTACAAACCTTTGAAAATTCCTTTTTCTTTTCTCAGCGAGAACATGCCTTTCATCACTTGATTTTCCTTGCACCTGTCTAAGGGGGGAAAACAAAACATGAGTCAAAACTCAGTAAACAAGCATCTTTCATTCTCGTTTAAATGCATTTCTCTCAATTCAGTAGGAGACACTTAGCAAGTGATCAACTACCAATGGAACATAAACCTTTTCATAAACCATTCATGGGAACCTTTCATAAACCATTCATGAAAATCATTCATGTAAACCCATTTTTTTGGTATTTCATAAACATTGGATGTGCAAATGCATGATTTCTATTCATGACATAATCCTTTATGTGAGGGTACGCTAGCTCGAGGAACATCCTTTTATAACATGATCCTTTCCATCCTTAGTGCCGGACTTGTCCGACTTGGCAACGTCAAGGGCGGACTCCTTGTCCTGCTTTCTGCCTTGACTAGTCTACTTGATTTCCATTCCATGCATGACTTTTAGTCACCCCGGCATTATATATCTCTTACACATGGAAACTTGTCATTCTCATGTAGAAAATTCTTTCCACCATCCATTTGCACATCAGTTCAATAAAACATCGTTTAAATCCATGCTAGCATGCCATTTCCAAATAGAGAAGAATTTAGTCAATCATTTCATTGAATTCAATTCGTAATAAAGAGATACAGGGATGGTCACCCTTAAATAGCTTTAGAAACATTCAAGTGAAACAACTTAAAAGCATTTTAGCATTTGAGAATAAAATGTCATTTTCACAAGTCCTGCTTACTTACCTGTGGCGATCCTTTTGCAGCTTCCATTCTTTCCTTGCCTTTTCCTAGACAAGTAAACATAATTACCTTATACATTTTCATCACATGTTGTGCTTGCATGCCTTGTTTCTTTTTCAATTCACATATACGTGTCATATAGGTTTAATCCCATATGTTCTATAACAAATTAACTTTAAATCATTCTTTCTTCGGAATGCATATCCATCTTCACCCTTGTCCATGGTCACATATATATATATATATTGACTTACTCATAAGTCTTTTGATAACCACATAACTATGTAATCTTAGTTAGTGGTTCATCATCCATCATTTCTTCCATTCCATATCATGTTTTAAACCCATATGTAGGGTATACATTCATATACATAACTGTTGGAAACATGTGGAAAATAAGCCAAGTTTATGTTTTGATGATTAACAAACCAAATTGAGTAAATGTTGGTTACTAACATGTTTGTGAAGATGATTGAAGGTTATAAAAATGAAGAATATGAAGCATGGAAAGTCAAGTCGATTTCCAAGTCGACTCAGGCATCAATTTAGGCCAAGTCGATCCCCAAGTCGACTCCAGTAGCGACTTCAGCTCGTCATTTTCGTCCAGAGTTGAAAACGGGGAACCAAGTTAACAAAGTCGCAAATGAAGTCGACTCCGCATGCGACTTGGGTGAAGTCGCAGACCAAGTCGACTCCAGCTTCGACTTCAGTGCGTAAATTGCTGAACGAGTTAATTCAATGATAGATTTGAGTGGAGATGAAGATCAAGACAACTCAAACACTCAAATGAAGATAAAATGGAGAATCAAAGCAATCAGGGTTGCATGAATCCATCATGAACACTTACTCGGACATCTCCAATGCATTCCAAGATTCAAGTACTCAAGAACTCAAGAAAAGGAATCCAAGGTTTTCTATGTAAATAATCATACAGTGTTCCAAAGAGATATAAATCAAGGGAGAACAATCAATATGAAGAAAATCAAGTGATCAAAGTCATCTCTGAAGATTTTAAGTTCAACTAGCAACATGAATAAATGAAGTCGCACCCGAAGTCGACTTCACCTGCGACTTGGGTCAAGTCGAGGACCAAGTCGACCCAGACTGGAACTTGAAGAAGCTGCAAACCGGGGAAGTCACACCCGAAGTCGACTCCACCTGCGACTTGGGTCGCAACGGTCAGAAAATTTCCAAACATTGGCGCATTAAATGCGCGCCACCTACTTCCAAACGTTTGGATTTTCTTGCAAATTAATAAGGCATTCAATATGAACGAGGAGGGTAGCTGAGAAATCATTGAATGAGCATAACTCCCATCTCTAAGAGCATTAAGTGATCAAGCTATCATATAGAAGAAGAACTCCGCTTCCAAACTGCCAAGAGCTACTTGCTGAATCATTAAGCCTACGTTACAAGTTCTTCTCTATGCCAAATCTGCCTCTACACAACAGTAACGTGTAGAAACTTTCTTTTGTTATTTCTTATTGTATTGAACTTGATTTAGTTTGGGTAACTAAGATCAAGTGTAAGCAAAGTAGTGTGTGATTAGAGTGGAACTCGTCACCTACTTGTGCTGTGAATTGTTGATGCCCCCTAGAGCTGGAATCTAGAAGAGAGCAGTGACTCTAGTTGTATTTATAAAAATACATAGTGGAACCCAAGTCACAAGAGGTGTGAGCTTGGAAGAGTGGAGTAGGGAAGGTTGCCCGAACCACTATAAAATCTTGTTTGTTGATATTTATTTCTGTTCTCTGCTCTATATTGCTTTCCATTGCTTCTTCATAAAAGGAGACTGAATTAATCCGTGGTAAAGTTTCTGTTTAAGTTAAAAAAATTTAAATACCCAATTCACCCCTCCCCTCTTAGGTAATCGCCATTAACTCGGGACCAACAAGTAGTATCAGAGCAGGTCTTTGAGTTATAACAAAGAGATCTTTGATATGACATCCCAATCGACTTCCGTTCCCGCATTTACCCAAGGCCAATATTTTACTAGGCCACCATTTCGGCTATTGGAAGCAACGTATGAAACAACTCATCGTGGCTACAGATATGGACTCTTGGATTGCTATCCAAGAAGGTGTGACTTTGCCAATCGATGAAAGAGCTTCCAAATGGACCGATGAGAAAGTAAAAACTGTTAAGAGCAACGCTAAAGCTATGAATTGATTATTTTGTGCTCTTACCGCTTCTGAATATGATAGAGTATCCTCTTGTCTAACTGCAAAAGAAATATGGGATACATTAACATCTATCTATGAAGGAACTTCTCAAGTCCAAGGGACAAGGAGAAATATTTTGATTGGAGAGTTGGAAAGCTTTAGAATGCTAAATACAGAAAATATTTCTGAAATATTTACTAGATTCTCAAAAATTACTAATGCTTTGAAAGGTCTTGGAAAGACAATTTCTGAATTTGAACAGGTCATGAAAATTCTAAGGGCGCTACCCGAATCGTGGACTCCGAAAATTACTGCAATAGAAGAAGCAAAAGACTTGAATACATTGAAGCTAGAAACCTTATTAGCTCACTAATGTCACATGAGCTAATGAAGATCACCACAAAGGAAAGAGAGCAATTGCATTAAAAGTCACCCATAACTCGGATGAATCCACCTCCTAATCTCACAATGACGATGAAGACATTGCTCTACTTACTCGCAAATTTTGAAAGTTTATGAGAAAAGAAAAGAACTTCAAAGATTTTAAAGAAAGACCTCGAAAAGAGAAGGAGTCTACAAAGTGCTATAGATGCGACGGTATGGGACATATGCAAGCTCAATGTCCTACATCGGAAGAAAGATCAAAGGATCAACAAGAAAGGAAGGAAAGATATGAAAGCAGAAAATTTCAAAGGCCGAAGGGAAGAGGAATTTACGTGAATGAAGAAACTTCATCAACAAGTAGCTCCTCAACTGATGATTTTGAAGCGGCAAATTATGCAAGAATATGCTGCATGGCTCGGATTGAGCAAGAAGAAAATTTATTGTGTTTAAACACAATAGAAATTTTGGAAGAGCAAACCACCTCAACAAAGTGCACAAGTAATGAAGAGGTAACTTCCAAATTTTGCTATTCTCAATCTACTCACTCTTCTATACAAGAATGTCTCAAATGTGCTGAATTAGAAGAATTACAATATGCATATGATTCATTATATGAGGAAATTAAAAAACTAGGAAACAAGTTATCTTTAAAGAGACAACAATACAATTCCATCATTATTGTAAATGGAAAATGTAACACCCCATTCCAAGAATTACTCAAGAACTAGTCAAGGGGTACTACATAATCTAAGAAAAATTCGGCAGCATCTCCCCATAACATACAAGGGGTAATATGGAATACATGACCTGATATTCATAACATTTCCATCTGTAACATTCAATCCATTTTATATACTTGCATCTTCATATAATAAGAACATTCATATAGAAGGAAATCGTTAAATATTTTCCTTACACATCAAACAGATATAATAGTCATGCATATGTGCATCAACAAGGATTACAATCCAATCTGAAATACCAAATACATTATAGTTGCCAAAGCGAATCCGCCTAAATAATTGTTTACATATATGATTATCAAAAAGAGCACAAATCTAAAAGAACTGAAATCAACATATTGTGCTAGGGTCTCTCATGTTTGATCTTCAACTTGTCCCATCCTTAAGTTCTCCTTCTGACCTGCGATCTAAAAGCACAATAACAATGATATGAGTCTAAATAGACCCAGTAAGTAGATAGTGGTTAGCACAAAGTGCAAATAAGCATAATGATGGATACTCATACAGTGATGAAGCTAACATACATGGGTCCAATACCCACTCCTAAGATCGTATACATATAACCATACACACAAATTGACCAACACAACCAATCATCTACTCATGTCCATCAAGGGCCATGAACAACCCTCTTCTCATGTAAATCAGGGGCCATGAACAACCCTTACAACCAACTATTTGAGATAACACATCATACATAACAGACAATGAAACACGTCGCAAACCACGCCTACAACATAAACGCAATTCAGATTCAACACATAAATCTGTCACACAAGCATTTTATCAAACACATGATAGGTGCGAAATGAAAGAACCTTAAATTCATACTCTCGATTGGGCAATTCAATTCACGTCACATTCCAATAATATAAAATCTGCTAAGAAGTCTTTTACATCACAGAAATCCGCATTCAAAGTAAATTTCCCATGAACCCTAACTGTTACGAACTCTACGCCTAATACCATGGAGTCGTTAGAAGCTATACATTCCCTCTAGCCTCACCTCATGTTTAACATAAAATTTCATCACTAAATCGAGAAAGGGGCGACATCTACTTACCTTGACCGTGATCCCTCCCAAGACAGCGACCCTAGATGTGGACTGCAGAAATTCGGAGCCTTGGAGCTTCCTGAACTCGGATCTATGACCTTCAAGGTAGTTGGTATAGTTTCCCTCAAGCGATCATGGGTGGTTCGAACTGAGTGGAAGAGAAAGTAGAAGAGGAGCGAAGAACCAGAAGAGGAGGAGAAGAGAACGCGGCCGGGCGCGAAATGGGAATGAAGCCCTAGAGCGCGGGCCGCTTATGTTAATAGAATCCATTGAGTCGGGTCGGGGCTCGGGTCCAGTCGCAATTAGTAATTTAATTCTCCGCTCCTACTCTGCGAAGGGAAAAATAGTTATAGTGCTTAACAATGACACACTAATCATACACATTTAAATTTATACTCAGTGTGCTAAGATCATAATACATGCATATATGCACTATATGTTCCCTAGATACCATATTCATATATGTTATGCATCCATTAACATTATAAACTTTTAGTGGCATGTTCATAAGTTATCTCATAAATAGAGAAGGGTTATAATGAAAATAAAATAAAATACCTGGTCCTTACAGAAAACTAGCTGAAAGTACATCAAAACTGAAAGAAGAAAATGAACTACTATTAAAGGAAGTGAAAATTTTGAAAAAGGAGAATGAATCTTTAAATGAATCATTAGTTAAATTCTTTAATCCAGGAGAAAACGTGAAAATATTTCTGAACATAACCTCTCAAAACAATAAAAGAGGTCTTGGATACTCCACATTTGAGCAAAGAGAAAGCGACAAATCGAATGTGCCAATACTTGGGTATCCATTTGACCCATTTTAACGTGTCCAAACTTATGTCCATAAAATCAGATTTAGGGCAAATCTTTTCAAACCCTTTTGGACACTCAAAGTACCTTAAACATAGGGTATTTTACCCTCTATAAAATTCGTAAATCATTTAATTACAAACAGCAACAAAATCATATGAAAAATCATCCATTTTGGCTCCCATTTGGACGTCCCTTAAGCATACTCTAAGAAATCAGATTTAGGGTAAATTAATCCAGCCCACTTTGGCCATCCAAAGGGTCCTTAATTTAGGGTACTTTATCCTAAAATTCATCCATAAACAATTTAAGCACTTCCTTTTATCATTTTTAACCCAAAAATGGATAAATCGGGTCATTTCTTGAAACTTAGGGTTTCATATTTGCTAAAATCATCAACCAATGCTTAAATCATCATATGTAATTCAAAAGAACATGAATTACATCCAAATCAACATGCTCAAATCATACAGGTTTTGAGATTTTCCAAATTAGTTTTCGTCTCAAAATCCAACCTAAACTTCCATTTTCACTCTCATGAACTCTTTTTAAATGGAAGTGAAAATGGAAGTTTAGGTTGGATTTTGAGATGAAAACTAATTTGGAAAATCTTGAACTCTTAATTTCATTTAAATCTTTCAAAAATCATTCAATACTTATATTAAGGCATCATAACTCAGCATTTAAGAGTTCTTTATGAACCATATTCATGGCTCATGAATTGAGAGAGAAAAACATGGTTTATGTGATTCAAATCATAGATTTCACTTACTTGAATCAACCCTAACTTGATTCGAAATTGAGTTGCTTGGTTCCTCTTCTTTTTCTCCTCTTTTTTATTCCACTCTTTCTTCTCCTTTTCCCCTTTCCCCTAGCTAGTTTTGACATGCAAAGGAGTACTCAAGCCTTAGCCAATTTTGGAAATTTCTCCCCCCTTTCTTGATATGCACGTTCCAAGGGATGTATCAAAATTTTCATTTTTTTAACCAGTTATTGGGATCCATTTGCCACATGTAATGAGGGTAATTTATTTCTACCTTATCCCTTGATGACATGGAATTTTTATATCCAAGTAAAATATGCATTTTCTATTTTACAAAAATCCACAAAATCCATGTATTTAAGCACCATGTTGTTGTCCACTATTTGCAACATCCATGAAGCTTCCTTTTCAACGGGTTTTGCCATGAAAATCCACATTTTTAATTGCCCATTTACTTCACCTAGGTGTTAGGCAGCTTAGACATAGTTTTTAAGATTTTAAAAAATCACATTTCATGCCCATATTGCCCTTGGACGTCCCATGCTCTTGCCACATAATCTATGCTCCATTTGAGCTAGATATTAGGAAATTAATCCAAGCATTTAATCCTTCAATTTTCCATGGATTTGACTATTAAATAATGCTTAAAAATTCAGCTCAAACCACTGAATATTTGACACCTTGCATAGCATTTAAATATGTCATTTTCTCAAATGTTTTTTATTAAATGTTATTATAGTCTAGGGTATACAAAGTCAATGTTAGGTACCTTTTTCTAATTAACCAATTTCCCATGGTAATTAGGTTAATCAAATTCACTCATTCCATAGATTTCATAATTTTATTCCATCGTTTCAAATTTTGATCTCAAACCGACGTTTCTACGTCAAGTTATGAACCTTTGAAATTTTCCTTGGAGTGTGAGATTAAAAATAAATAATTATCATCTTAATCTCATCACTGGTGACTTAATCCAATCCACTTAAAAGGTTGAGCCCAAAATCATGAGCTTGCCTTTAAAATTTCATCTCATTTCGCCTTGTAGGCGTAAAGTTATGAATTTTCTATGATTTTGAACACAAAATCCATAGTTTCCATTTTAATCTCCATTAATTAAATCATAGAAATTAAAATAAATATTCATGGCACATTATCATGTTCTAATTCTCATTAATCCCCTTTAATCACCTTGACTCATATTGGGCTTTGGCGATTAATTTAAATCACCATTCATAATTGCAACTAAGGTTTGCAAAATTCATAAATTCATGAAAATCATCCAAAATTCAATCATTTCATACATAAGTCATGCATTACACTTTAAATGCAATTATATGAGTCTTACTTGGGTTTGGGTATTACACCTACCTTGAGCTATGGTGATTAGTCTTAATCACCATTCTTAATTGCAACCTTAATTGCAAAATACCATTAATTCATAAAAATCCTAAATCATCCATAATTCATTTAAATAACACACGTGTCATATTTATAGACCTACTTAGGTCTGGGTATCACACATTCTGTAGGGAGTCTTAGATATCGGAGTTGTACCTGGTATGATATCTATGGTCATATCCTTCTCTGTTTGTGGAGGTAATGTGGTCATTTCCTTTGGAAACACATCGGGAAATTCTCTAACCACCAGAATTTGGTTTATTTCTACCTCCGTGCCTTTCTCTATATTGACTGATGCCAGATAAGCTTGGCACTTTTGGCGGATTATCTTGACCGCTTTCATGGACGATATCGGTATAGTCGAATTTTCAGTCTGTCTTAACTTCCCAATGGCTATCTCTTTTCCTGAAGCCGCTTCAAATTGTACCTTTTTTTTTGCAATCAATAGTATCTCCCCATTTGCTCAACCAATTCATACCCAATATCACATCAAATTCGGTCATAGGCAATAGGATCAGGTCAGCTTCTAAAATCAACGATCCTATCCTAATTGGGCATGCTTTGCATACTTGGCTAGAGCTAGCTAACCTATAGACAGGGGATTCTATGTGAATTATCTTATTGATCTCCTCTACCGGTAGTGCATGGGTGGCCACATATTAGCATACTATGATGAGTGACTAGCACCTGAATCAAACAAAGCTACTACCAAATTTCCTAAAATGTAAACTATACCTGTGGCCACCTTTTCTTCTTGCTCTTGTGACTCTGTCCGGGTCAAGGCATGCACTTGTACCGGGTTTGTAGAGGTTCCCTGTTTATGTGCTGCTCCGGCTATCCTGAGTTGTGTGGGTCTTCCACGTCCTTATGACGTTTGTGCCTTATTTAGGCAGTTCAGAGCAATGTGCCCTATTTAATCACAAATGCAACATTTAATGATCTTTGCTTCACCCATCCTGCAATCCTTGGGTATATGGCCTGTTTGCCCACATTTGTAGCACCGGTTTGAGCCTTTCAAGCACTCGCCTGTATGACGCCTCTGACATTTTCTGCATAAAGGCGGGTTTTTCTTCTTTGGGGCTCCTTTTCCTGTTCTCATACTTCCCTTCCTAGCCTTTTCCTTCCTCGTTTCAATTTCTTTTGGACCTGAACTGAACATCCTTGACCCTTGTTTCAATTCTTATGTCCTTTATGCCTCAATCTCTAATGCTCTTGTCGTCTCGAGACTTGATGCGTAATCCTTGGTTAACAAAGGGGCAAGGCTTTCCCTGAGATATGACCTCAGTCCCTAATGGAATCTTTGTGCCTTATTTTCTGGCACATTGGCAATCCAGGGCACATACCTAACTAAGGCATTGAACTTAGTGGCGTACTCTGTGACAGACATCCTCCCTTGGTAGAGTCTTTCAAATTTGATCACCTTTTGACTTTGTAGTCCTACAGAGAGGTATTCTTTATTGAACTCTTCAACAAATGTCTGTCACATCACCTCTTCCGGTTGTGGCTTAGTCACTAGCATTGTTTTCCACCATTCATGTGCATCTTTGACCAACAAATGTGTGGCACACAATACTTTTTGTCGATCATTACACAGAGATATTTGAAATAATTTCTTGATCTCCGTTATCCATTGTTCTGCTTGTACAGGGTCAGGTTCTCCTAAAAACTTTGGGGGTCGCTGGGCTAGGAATGCATTAATTGCCCTTCTATCAACCTCCATTAATTGATTTTCATCCCTTATTAGTGCTGGTGTGGACATCAGGCCGGCTGTCGAAACGGGTCCTTCTCCTTCAGCGCTACCCAACTGGGCTTGCTGGGTCCTTTCCCATAAGCCTTGGATGATATCTACAGTTTGCACTGCCCAATCATGAGTAGCTTGCTGCATTGCTTCATTTACTATCGCAGCTACTCTCTCTTCTATCAGTCTGGTCTGTCTTGACTCAAGTTCTTCTACATCCCTTTCTGGGCTTACATTCTCTCGTCTTTGACGAGTTCTTAGATTTTCTCTATTCAGCTCTGGTTCAGACCTCTTAGGTCTGCCACTAGTCTCACCAACCTCATGTTGGTTGGGGACTTCTTCAGTAGCAATTTCTTTTCCCTTATTCGTTCATACTCATGACCTTGTCTCCACCATGGTGCTTTTCTGAATATATAAAAGCACATAACTTTCATTCATAGTTAATGTTAGATCATCATATACACACTTCATCATCATACGATTAATAGCCAATTCACACAATCACAATTATCCATCATCATAAACATTCATATTCATTCATTCATTTCACATATTTAAAATTCTTAACTATAGTTATATCAACATAACTATTCACATTATTCATATCAGCAAACATTCCATTCACAAATCATAGTATCAACATAACAAGGCATAATACACATATACACATATCACACTTATGTACATATCAGTCTATCATAGCATCTCAAAGTGTCATTATCTCATAATTATACATATACATGCTTGTAAAAATAAGAAACTTCATCGTCTACCTAGACCTCTCCTTATATAATGCCTACGGCTAGGCGGGATCCGTGTAGGTTCCTCAGTAATGGTACTACTATCAGACCATGCGGGATTATTTTCTTCTCCACTATCATCATCATCTTCTTTTTATTCACTTTCATCCTCTTCTTCCTCGACAGGTTCGAGTTATTCTATAGGGTCATCATCATCATTATCATTATCAAGAGGAACAAGTTCACCAGTACTTTTAGCTATGTGTATAATAGCCTCATCGGGGCGAGGAGGGGTAGGCATTTCTATAATCCCCTGAGCACGACACTACTCTATGAAGGGGGCCATCTCCTTCTCCCTTTGATGTATCCTCTCCAAACTTATCCCATGTCAGAATTGGATACATCCATTCTCAAACCTATACCATGGGCCTAAGTCAGGGGTGTAGGTGCTGGAGTGTTATCCTAAAAGTTTTGGAGGTCTTGTGGATGCATATTATCTGTGGGAACCCGTGGGGTCCTTGGAAGGCCAAAACGGGATGCTGTGAGAACTTCTGCTTTAGGAGCCTGATTGCTAAACTCCTCTAAACTTTGTCTGTACTGGTAGGGATTGACATGATAGTCTCTTTGAGGTTGTGATGCTGGGTGCCTAGGTGGAAACCTTGGAGGAACCGACGGAAAGTGTTCTGCATTCTGCTAGGATGTCCACCATCTATTCATATTTTCTTGCATCCTCTGCCTCTTTTCCTCATCCTCCATCTCTTTCCTTAATTCATCAACATTCATTACTCTCTTACCTTTATAAATCAGTTCAAACATAACAAATTAGCTACATTGTAAAGACAGCATATTGCAAATTATTTTGCAATTCATCATCATATATCATGTATCTCATCATGATAATCACCTATCAAATCATCATAGAATCATGTATATCTCATTATATTAATTCAATCATCATACTTAGAATTTTTCCATGCCTATTTACTAGTCCATGTTTTGATACCAAGCTCTGTGGTGCCCCTAACCCGAGCATCACATCCTAAGCCTTACTCCGGGACTGTTATTGACTGGTAAACGTGATTAGGATTGTTGCCCTATCACACGACGGGATTTAATGGATATTTATCTATTTAACCATTACTCCTTAGGAGTTAATTTTATATTATTTTCCATCAAGGGTGTGTTTGGGAATGGATAAAACTTTTGGTGAAAAGTTTGAAGAATAAAAGTTGTCAAATGATGTGATATGATAGGGGTAATGATGAGGAGTAAAGAGGATAAAGTTAAAATAGATAGGTTAGTTGTATAGATAATTGTGTAGAAATGATTGAAAAGTAGGGTGGTTTGTATAGGAAGATGTAAAAAAATAATTAAAAAATAGAAGAGTTGTAGAGAATGAAAAGTTTTAGATTGAAAAGTTTTAGGTGAAAACTTTTCGTTGTTGCCAAACACCCCCCAAATGCTCATTTAAGCCATCTTTGCCCTGATACACACATTTTATATCATATATAATCGTAGAAATGCATAACATGCTTAACATCCATTGATACTTGTTCATAAAGCACAAGTCATAACATAAATCATATATGATCATCAAGATAACAAATATCAAGTCATTTTACAACCATTCACTATAAGCGACATTTATAAATAATCATCAAGTTTTACATTCTTCCATGCCCAATTCATGCTCCTTTGCCATCTTCATTCTTTCACCTGCCTATGGGTTTGGAAAATAAAAAGTGAGTTGAAAACTCAATAAGTAAGATGAATATTTTTCAGGCTACTCATTTTGCATGCAACATATTTTATTTAAAATATCTTGGAAAGCAATATTATACCCACTCGTGAGTATATCATGAAAACATGTTCCTTATACCCATCATGGGTATGCCATGCAATGATGCGCGATTATAAAACATGTTCCTCATAGGATAGAAGCTAGCTAGGCAACTATTCGTCTCCGTCTTCTCCCATCTCAGGGAGGGCACCGTCGGCTTTTGGCCTACTTAACGACTTGGTCACACCAAAGGGGGACAATCGGTCCGCTTACACCTTTAAGGTGGACCTAATGCTTTGTGCGTATGAATCATTCATAAAATTAGTCTTTGACATGCTAGCATGATTTTTCATTTATGAATTCATATGACAGTATTTTTCATAAACATTTAATAAAGCAGTTATGCAAATCAGTTAGCAATAAATGGATCATTTTAACACATATTGAACTAAGGACTGACCATCCTTAAATACCTTAGAAACAAATTCAAATATCATTTGCTAAACAAATAAAAGCAGTTAGAACATCATTTGCAACTATTTTAGAATAAGTTGAGAAACAAAATCATTTAGAAAATTGCTTGTTTACCTTGACCACGTTAACTTTCCTGGTCGACCTTTTCTTTGCCTTTGTCTATACATGTAGGAATGACATAACATTCATATAATTTTCATTTTCTTGCATTCAACTTAGTTTTCTATCCCATTTTCATTAACATACACAACCCACTTGAATTCGAAGTCGGGTGTACATACATAACATAACTTATGCATCATATCATTCATTTCGCCACATGTTCAATACCCATATATAGGGTAACATTCATATATATATATATATATATCATAACACATTCATATATATATATATATCATAACACATTCGTTAATCACCATATGAAGGTTTATCACTCCCATTTATTATTTTTCACATATTTTTCACAATTCACATGTTGTGCTCATTTTAAGCACTTAGTTGACGTCATAAGCCTCATATATTAATCTCAAAATTTGAGATTATCATTATTTATCAAAACAGAAACATAATTCATGCATTTCATCCTATTTTTATGTATTTTTCATATAAACAATCCACATAAGCCATTTATCATTTACTCATGCCTATCTCTCCATACATGTCCATTTTACAACACATAGCTTATGTGTTTCTTAAAATTTTTCAAATCAGCAACTTGCTTTTTAATTCAGCGTAATTAAACTCCTTAATCAACACTTCATTTAGAATATTTTTATGGAATTTTAATCCACTAATCATAGGGTTTCAAAACAGCAACTTTGGGGCCTCTTTTTCATACTTTCAACGTCTTTTTAACACTTAATTCTTAACAGATTTTTAATCCATTAATTTTAACAACTAATCATACTTTTATTAACCCAAATCTAGGGTATTATCACATATTCCAAGTTCATAAATTGGTTGCTTACAAAACAGCAACTTCACATGCTTGTAGGGTATCCTTCTTTGCACCTCTCTTTGGACGTCCCTATGTATGCCCCTAAAAATTAGATTTAGGGCAATCTTTCCCAAACCATTTTGAACGTCCAAAGTACCTTAGGTTTAGAGTATTTTACCCTCTAAATCATCCATAAATCATTTAGGCTAATTCATACATCATACATATCATAAGAGGGTAAAAATCGGTTAAGTTGTAAACCCTAAGTTCCATCCTTTCTAGGGTTCTTGTCTTATACCCAAATCAACATATATAATTGATTTAATCATGAATCATAACATAATCATGATAATAATTCAAAACAGCAACATAACATATGGGTTTAAGAAAATTTCAGCTAGGTTTATCAACCCATATTCAACCCTAATCTCCATTTTCTCCCTCTTGAACAGTGGCGCCCCAAACCCGGACGTCACATCCTGAGCCTTACCTCGGGATCTTATCGATTGGTAAACGTGATCAGGATTGTTGCCCTGTCACACGGCGGGATTTATCGGATATTTATCCCATTAATTATGATCATATAGAAGTTCACATAATAGTTCAAATCTTCATATTTTCAACTCAAATATATCTAAGTCATTTCAATCTATTCATCACATACAAGTATGATATTTAAGCAACATTTTACACTTGCCTAAATCAGATGTCATAGCATATATACATCGTAGTCACCAATGTAAAATACTTCATATAGTTTATAACCATTTCACATGAGTTTTCATGACATAAAAATTCTAAAATTTCTCCATTGTTTCCTTAAGCTTGTATTTGCTCCTTCGCCATGTCCTGTCCTTCACCTGTCTTTGGGTTTGGAAAACAAAATCGTGAGTCGAAACTCAATAAGCAAGCTATTTGCATTTTACAGGAAAATCATTTTAGGCAACCTTTTATATTTTAAATAATCTTGTAAAGCAACTTATACCTTGTCCAAAGGTATGTCTTGAAAACATAAAATCGTGTACCCATCACGAGTACCATATGCATTATGCTATTTAAAACATGAACATAAATATCATAAGTCCCTTAGGATGGAAGCTAGCCAGGCGACCATCCGTCCACGTTAACTCTCATTTCAGAGAGGGCGCCGCCGGCCTTGGGCCTATTTTAAGCGACTTGGCCACACTAAGGGGGGACAATCGGTCCGCTTATACCCTTCAAGTGGACCTAGTATCCTGTGCACATGAACTTTTTTATAAATCCATCTTTAACATGCTTGCATGATTTTTCAATCAGAAACATAGAATCACATCATTTTTCCATAGCATTTATCAAAGAAAATTTTCATAATATTGCATTTAAAGTAAAACATCAGTTCAACACCATTTTGCTAAGGGATGACCATCCTTAAATATATTAGAAATAATTTCCACAATTTCATCAAACAAGTTAAAGCTAAAATTGCATTTATGTAAACAATTTAGAAAAGCAAAAATCCTTTAGAAAATTTGCTTGCTTACCTTTGTCTCTTAGCTTTCTGCTTCAGCTTTTTCTTTGCCTTTGCCTACATGAGAATAATATGATTTTTCAAAACAGCAAGTTACCTACACGTTTTGAGTCCCGTTTCACATCAGTTTGACATTCTTTCATAAAATCTATAAAAATTAGTTTTGTTGACCCCGAGTTAATGACAATTACCCAAGAAGGGAAGGGTGAATTGGGTATTTAAATATTTACAACTTAAACAGAAAATTTACCCCGGATTAATCTAGTCCCCTTTATGAAGAAACAAAATGAGAGCAATAATGTAAAGAGCAGAAACAAAAATAAACACACAAGATTTTATAGTGGTTCGGGCAACCTCCCTACTCCACTATTCTAAGCTCACACCCCTCGTGACTTGGGTTCCACTATGTATTCCGCGAATACAACAAGAGTCTCCGCTCTCTTCTAGATTCTAGCTCTAGGGGACATATACAACCAGAGCCTTTGCTCTCTTCTAGATTCTAGCTCTAGGGGGCATCAACAATACACAGCACAAGTAGGTGACGAGTTTCACTCCAATCACACACTACTTTGCTTACACTTGTTCTTAGCTACCCAAGTTAAAACAAGTTCAATACAACAAGAAATAACAAAAGAAAGTTTCTACACGTTACTGTTGTGTAGACGCAGATTTGGCGCAGAGAAGAACTTGTAGTGTAGGCTTAGAGATTCAGCAAGCATCTCTTGGTAGTTTGAAGCAAGGTTCTTCTTCTAAAAATTGGCTTGATCACTTGAAGCTCTTAAATATGGGAGTTATGCTCACTTAATGAATTCTCAGTTACACTCCTCGTTCATATTGATTGTCTTTTATAATTGTGGAGGGAATCCGAACGTTTGGAAGTAGGTGGCGCATTTAATGCGCCAACGTTCGAAAATTTTTCGACCGTTGCGACCCAAGTCGCAGGTGGAGTCGACTTCGGGTGCGACTTCGCCCAAGTTGCAGATGGAGTCGACTTCGGGTGCGACTTCGCCTGTTCGCAACAACTTCAAGTTCCAGTCTGGGTCAACTTGGTCCTCGACTTCAACCAAGTCGTAGGTGGAGTCGACTTCGGGTGCAACTTCACCTCGACAGCTTGCTTGATGAACTTGAAATCCTTGGAATGCTTTGCTTGCTTGAGTTTCTTCATGTTTGGTTTTTCTTCCTTTAAGACTCTTTATGATTCTTTTATCTTAAACACATTTGACTCCATGTCTTGAGTCTTGAGTCTTTGAGTATTGGAGTGCATAAGAGAAATCCAAATGCATGATCTCGATTCTCCATGAGAAATATGCAGCTTTGCTTCGATCTTCACTTGATCCTTATTTGATCTTCATTTTCTTTTGAATCTCTTGAATCTATCATTGAGTTATCTTGATCTGCATGTTTTCGTATTGAAGTTGAAGTCGGAGTCGACTTGTTCTGCGACTTCACCCAAGTCGCATGCGGAGTCGACTTGGGATGCGACTTCGGCAGCCCTTGTTCTCGGTTTCCACTCTGAACAGAAATGACGCCTCCAAGTCGCTACTGGAGTCGACTTGGTCTGCGACTTCACCTCAAGTCGCAAGCGGAGTCGACTTGGGATGCGACTTCGGTAGTTCTCGTTCTCGATTTCAACTCCGGAAGGAAATGACGTTTCGAAGTCGATGCTGGAGTCGACTTGGGGATTGACTTGGCCTAAGTCGAAGCCTGAGTCGACTTGGAAATCGACTTGACTTGCCATGCTTCATATTCTTCAAATTTATAACCTTAAGTCATTTCCACAAACATGTTAGTAACCAAAACTTACTCAAATTAATTTGTTAATCATCAAAACATAGACTTGGCTTATTTTCCACATATTTCCAACAATCTCCCCCTTTTTGATGATTGACAAAACTGATTTGAGTGTATACCTTTCAATGTCTTAAAAACATGCCAATTTTGCATTTTGAAGTTTTTAACATACTCATGCAAACAATCAAAAAATATTCAAACAAAAAACTTAAAACCAGTCATAAAAACTTAGACTCAAATATCGATCTCTTTTCAAAACCACTTAGACTCAAATCACGATCTCTTCTCCCCCTTTTTGTCAATGTATCAAAAAATTGAGATAGAGTGGGTAAAACTTTTTGAAAATGGTAGGGTTGCTCCCCTTGAACCTGTGCTCCCCCTCAGTTTGTGCTTTGCTAAGTTAGTTCAAGCATTCCCATATCATTTCTAATTTTATAAAATGGTTCTTTTGCTAAAGGTTTAGTGAATATATCTGCAATTTGATCTTCTGTTCTTACATATTCCAAACATATGTCATGATTTTCTACATGTTCTCTAATAAAATGATGTCTAAGGTCTATATGCTTGGTCATAGAATGCAATACTGGATTTTTAGTTAAACATATTGCACTAGTATTATCACATTTAATAGGTATATCTTTAAAATCCATGCCATAATCCCTAAGTTGTTGTTTCATCCAAAGTAATTGGGCACAATAGCTCCCGGCGGCAATGTATTCGGCTTCCGCCGTAGATAGAGCAACACTAGTTTGTTTTCTTGAAAACCATGAAACCAACATATTCCCAAGAAACTGACATGTTCCACTAGTGCTTTTTCTATCTACTTTGTAACCGGCAAAATCCGCATCCGAGTAGCCCATTAGATCAAAATTAGAGCCCTTTGGATACCAAAGTCCTATGTTGGTAGTGTCTACTAAATATCTGAAAATTCTTTTTACAACTACCAAGTGTGATTCTTTTGGACATGATTGAAATCTAGAGCACATACTGTGGCGCCCCGAACCGAGGTGCCTAGAAGCCTTACTCCGGGATCGTTTTGATTGGTAAACGTGACTCAGGATTGTTGCCCTGATCACACGGCAGGATTTTTTTTTTCATCAATACATGGAAAATTCCCATCATTCATCCAATTTGAAATATATTTCACATAACACAGTTATGATAAAAAACTATTCCATAAACATTTTCATTGGAATAAAAATATTCCCTTTTCATCTCAAAATTATCATCGTTGTCTTTACATAAAGTTTACATAAACATCATTTATATCAAAAACTACATAACACTTGGCATGCTGCCTTCATCATCATTTCCTGTCTGTTGTTGAAAAAGCATGGGTGAGTAATAATACTCAGTAAGCAAGCTATACATAATTTTTTAATCATTTTCATGTATTTCATAAAATGCAAATGCAATGCATACATAGCATTCATGACATTCCTTTGGATGCGACGCTAGCTAGGCGCCCATCCCATACATGCTCCCATTTCAGGGAGGTCGCCGCCGGCCTGGGCCTATTAAGCGACTTGGCAATAACGAGGGGGACATCCGGTCCGCTTACTACCTCGACTAAGGCCTATTCCTCGTGCACATGCTTATTCTCATACACATGCCGGCATGATATTTTCAAATCATAAATAATTTCATAAAAAGCATTTAATAAATAATTTCACAAAACGAACTTCAGTTCATGTAAAGCAGTTATAGGTCTGGCCAACCTTAAATAAATTTCATAAATCAACTTGCAAACAATTTCAAGCATTTTGGAAATAATTTGCAAAACATATAACTTGCTTACCTTCTTAGGAGGTGTCTTCGACCTTCTCTTTTCCTTTTCCTATTCAAGGACAAAGGATATTTCATTTCCTTTATTTAAGCTGCTTCCCATGTATGCTTTATAATAATTGGGCATTATTTCTTTACATAGATATTTTTGTCCATAAATTCTTCAAAAATTCCATACTTATATTCAAATATTAATTTCCAAATTTTCTCCAAAATCACGCTGTTCACTGTAGTAAAAATACTGTAGCAAAATCACTGTAGTAAATCACTGTAGCATATCACTGTTCATAATTACAAGTCCGCTTTCGTCCAATTTGTTCCTAAATACCCATTTGGTACCAATAATGGTATAACCATTTGGTCTAGGAACTAAATGTCATACATTATTCCTTTCAAATTGTTTTAGCTATTCTTGCATTGCTATAACCCAGTTTTCATCATTGAGAGCTTGTTCAATGGTAGTTGGTTCAATTTTTGACACAAATGCATATTGTCCACAAATATTTTGCTTTGATCTCCTAGTTTTTACTCCTTCATAAATATTTCTAATGACTTGCTCAATTGGATGGGCATTTTTGAACTTTAAATCAATCGGAGGTTTGTAGGAATCATTACCTTCACTTACCTCTTTCTCCATGGAGTTTTCTGGCTTGAGCTCGGTTTCCTTTTGTTGTTGTTGTTGTTTTGCTTTTGTATCATCTGCGTCACTTAGTTCATCCTCCTTTCTCGGAGTTTTATTAAATTCATCAAAAACAACATGTATTGATTCTTCTATTATTTGATTTCTTTTGTTGAAAATTCTATATGCTTTGCTATTTGATGAGTAACCCAAGAAAATAGCTTCATCGCTTTTGGCATCTAGTTTTCCCAAATTTGTTTTTCCATTATTTAACACATAACAAATACATCCAAAAGTATGGAAATATGATATGTTTGGTTTCCTGCCTTTCCAAATTTCATATGGGGTCTTTTTCAATATTGCTCTAATGGTAACTCGGTTTAATACATGACAAGCTGTACTTACAGCTTCACCCTAAAATCTTTTGGACAATTTACTCTCATTTAGCATGGTCCTAGCCATTTCTTGTATTGTCCGTTTTTTCCTTTCAACAACTCCATTTTGTTGAGGAGTTCTTGGTGCAGAAAATGTATGGTGAATTCCCTTTTCATTGCAAAATTCTATGAATCGACTATTTTCAAATTCACCACCATGGTCACTTCTAATAGAAATGATTGAACTTTGTTTTTCATTTTGCAACAAAGTTGAAAACGAGACAAACATTGAAAATGCTTCATCTTTGCTAGCTAAGAGTATAATCCAAGTAAATCTAGAAAAATCATCCACAATTACATATACATACTTTTTCCCACCAAGAGTTAAAATGTCTGATGGCCCATAAAGATCCATATGTAGCAATTCAAGTGGTCTAGTTGTTGAAATTTCCTGTTTGGTTGAAAATGGCATTTTTGGTTGTTTAGATAGTTAACAGGCTTTACAAATCTTATCTTTGTCATATTTGAGCTTCTGTAAGCCTTGTACCAAATTCTTTTTCCATAAAGTTTTAATATTTGACATATTTATATGTCCAAGCCTTGTATGCCATTTCCATGGATCATTTTCTATGACTATTAGACATTTTCCTTCTAGGTCATCAAGGCAAACCAAATATACATTTTCATGTCTTTTGCCACTAAATATTATGTGCTCGTCATCATCAATAACATTACATATAGAGGATTCAAATACAACTTTATATCCTTTATCACATAGTTGACTAATACTCATTAGGTTGTGTTTGAGTCCTTCAACAAATAGAACATTTTCAATACATGCATTTGAAATACTATAAATGTTTCCTTTACCTTTGATTTTACCTTTCTCATTATTTCCAAAAGCAACAGTTCCATCTTTGCAAGACTTGAGTTTATGAAATAAACTTCTTTCACCGGTCATATGCCTTGAGCAACCGCTATCCATGAACCAAACGTTACTTGCCTTTGCTTTGAAACATATCTGAAAAATGAGCAAATAAATCTTATCTCTTTGGTACCCATTTTATTGGTCCATTTGGGTTAGTAACCTGATTTAATCTTTGTTGTTCTAATTTAGAAAGCCCAAATCTCGTGTTTCTTGGAACCCAAACTAATTTTGCACCATGGTCATATAATTTCTTAAAGTTAAATTTATAGACTTTATGACCCATCTTATTGCAAAAATTGCAAGTCATTGGTAATCTAGGAGTAGGCCTCCAAGTATGTATTGATTCAATAATTGGCCTTCTAGTCCACGTAGTATGTTTCCTTTGGGCTTGTGGATAGGTGCAGTTTTGGTTTGATTTTTCCCAAGTATTGGCACATTTGATTTGCCACTTTCTCTTTGCTCAAATGTGGAGTATCCAAGACCTCTTTTATTTGTTTGAGAGGTCATGTTCAGAAACATTTTTACATTTTCTCCTGGATTAGAGAATTTAGCTAATGATTCATTTAAGGATTCATTCTCCTTTTTCAATTTCTCTACTTCTTTCAAAAGCAATTCATTTTCATCTTTCAGTTTTGATGTACTTTCAGCTAGTTTTCCATTTACAATAATAATGGAATTGCATTGTTGTCTCTTTAATGATAACTTATTTCCTAGCTTTTTGATTTCCTCATATAATGAATCATATGCATGTTGTAATTCTTCTAATTCAGCACATTTGAGACATTCTTGAATAAAAGAGTGAGTAGATTGAGAATAGTAAAATTTGGAAGTTACCTCTTCATTACTTGTGTACTTGGTTGAGGTGGTTTGCTCTTCCAAAACTTCCGTTGTGTTTAAACACAACAAATCTTCTTCTTGCTCAATCCGCGCCATGCAGCATATTCTTGCACAATTTGCCGCATCAAAATCATCGGTTGAGGAGCAACTTGTTGATGAAGTTTCTTTGTTCACGTACATTCCTCTTCCCTTTGGCCTTTGGAATTTTCTGCTTTCACGTCTTTCCCTCCTTTCTTGTTGATCCTTTGATTTCTCTTCGGGTGTAGGACATTGAACTTGCATATGTCTCATACCGTCGCATCTATAGCATTTTGTGACCTCCTTCTTCTTCTCTCTTCGTGGTCTTTCTTTGAAGTCTTTGAAGTTCTTTTCTTTTCTCATAAACTTTCGAAATTTGCGAGTGAATAGAGCAATGTCTTCATCATCGTTGTGAGATGAGGAGGTGGACTCATCCGAATTATGAGTGACTCTTAGTGCAATTGCTTTCTTTCCTTTGTGATGATCTTCATTTCTTTTCTCGATTAGCTCATGTGACATTAATGAGCTAATAAGATCTTCTAGCTTCAATGTGTTTAGGTCCTTGGCTTCTTCTATTGCAGTAATCTTTGGAGTCCAAGATTCCGGTAGAGCTCTTAGGATCTTCATGACCTGTTCAGATTCAGAGATAGCTTTTCCAAGACCTTTCAAAGCATTAGTAATTTTAGAGAATCTAGCAAATATTTCAGAAATATTTACTATTTCTAGCATTCTAAAGTTTTTCAATTCTCCAATCAAAATATTTCTCCTTGTCCCTTGGACTTGAGAAGTTCCTTCATAAATAGATGTTAGTGTATCCCATATCTCTTTTGTAGTTAAACAAGAGGATACTCTATCATATTCGGAAGCGGTAAGAGCACAAAATAAAGAATTCATAGCCTTGGCGTTGCTCTTAACAGTTTTCACTTCCTCATCGGTCCATTTGGAAGCTCTTTCATCAATAGGCAAGGTTACACCATCTTGGATTGCAATCCAAGAATCCATATCTGTAGCCATGATGAGTTTCTTCATATGAAGCTTCTAATAGCCGAAATTGTTCCCATCAAACAATGTTGGCCTAGTAAAAGATTGGCCTTCGGCAAATGCGGGAACGGAAGTCGATTGGGATGCCATATCAAAAGATCTCGTTGGTATAACTCAAAGACCTGCTTTGATACCACTTGTTGACCCCAAGTTAATGGCAATCACCCAAGAGGGGAAGGGTGAATTGGGTATTTAAAAATTTACAACTTAAACAGAAACTTTACCCCGGATTAATCTAGTCCCCTTTATGAAGAAACAAAATGAGAGCAATAATGTAAAGAGAAAAAATAAAAATAAACACACAAGATTTTATAGTGGTTCGGGCAACCTCCCTACTCCACTATTCCAAGCTCACACCCCTCGTGACTTGGGTTCCACTATGTATTCCGCGAATACAACTAGAGTCTCCGCTCTCTTTTAGATTCTAGCTCTAGGGGGCATATACAACCAGAGCCTTTGCTCTCTTCTAGATTCTAGCTCTAGGGGGCATCAACAATACACAGCACAAGTAGGTGACGAGTTTCACTCCAATCACACACTACTTTGCTTACACTTGTTCTTAGCTACCCAAGCTAAAACAAGTTCAATACAACAAGAAATAACAAAAGAAAGTTTCTACACGTTACTGTTGTGTAGACGCAGATTTGGCGCAGAGAAGAACTTGTAGTGTAGGCTTAGAGATTCAGCAAGCAGCTCTTGGCAGTTTGAAGCAAGGTTCTTCTTCTAAAAATTGGCTTGATCACTTGAAGCTTTTAAAGATGGGAGTTATGCTCACTTAATGAATTCTCAGCTACACTCCTCGTTCATATTGATTGCCTTTTATAATTGTGGAGGGAATCTGAACGTTTGGAAGTAGGTGGCGCGCATTTAATGTGCCAACGTTCAAAAAAATTTCCGACCGTTGCGACCCAAGTCGCAGGTGGAGTCGACTTCGGGTGCGACTTCGCCCAAGTCGCAGATGGAGTCGACTTCGGGTGCGACTTTGCCTGTTCGCAACAACTTTAGGTTCCAGTCTGGGTCGACTTGGTCCTCGACTTGACCCAAGTCGCAGGTGGAGTCGACTTCGGGTGCGACTTCACCTCGACAGCTTGCTTGATGAACTTGAAATCCTTGGAATGCTTTGCTTGCTTGAGTTTCTTCATGTTTGGTTGTTCTTCCTTTAAGACTCTTTATGATTCTTTTATCTTAAACACATTTGACTCCATGTCTTGAGTCTTGAGTCTTTGAGTATTGGAGTGCATAAGAGAAATCCAAATGCATGATCTCGATTCTCCATGAGAAATATGCAGCTTTGCTTCGGTCTTCACTTGATCCTTATTTGATCTTCATTTTCTTTTGAATCTCTTGAATCTATCATTGAGTTATCTTGATCTGCATGTTTTCGTATTGAAGTCGAAGTCGGAGTCGACTTGTTCTGCGACTTCACCCAAGTCGCATGCGGAGTCGACTTGGGATGCGACTTCGGCAGCCCTTGTTCTCGGTTTCGACTCTGGACAGAAATGACGCCTCCAAGTCGCTACTGGAGTCGACTTGGTCTGCGACTTCACCTCAAGTCGCAAGCGGAGTCGACTTGGGATGCGACTTCGGTAGTTCTCGTTCTCGATTTCAACTCTAGAAGGAAATGACGTTTCGAAGTCGATGCTGGAGTCGACTTGGGGATTGACTTGGCCTAAGTCGAAGTCTGAGTCGACTTGGAAATCGACTTGACTTGTCATGCTTCATATTCTTCAAATTTATAACCTTAAGTCATTTCCACAAACTTGTTAGTAACCAAAACTTACTCAAATTGATTTGTTAATCATCAAAACATAGACTTGGCTTATTTTCCACATATTTCCAACAAGTTTTAGGGCTTCCTTTCTCAAATATTTTTGGGCATCCATAATACCTTAAACCTAGGGTAGTTTACCATACATAATATTCATAAAACATGCAAATCCATTTTCATAACATTTTTAGCATATAAACATGGAAATTAGGTCAAAATCATCACTTTGCATTCCATAACTTCAAAAATTGATCATTTAAGCATAAACCATCATATATTTTGCATGGATACATGATTCATAATCTAATCACACCATCAAACCAAAATAGCAACTTGTCTTGGAGATTTAGGGTTTACCACCTTGGGTTTCCGACTTAATACACATGCATAACTTCACTTTCATCAACTTAAACTTGAAAATTCATACATGAAACCTAATACCCATTCAATATTCATTCAAAAGCATGTTATATCATCACTTTAAAGATTGTTTAAGAATTCATTCCATATCCAAGTTTTGAGTTTAAAACTCAAGTTAAATAACTTAAAATCAAACATATACTTACTTAGTTTTGAGCTAACCCAAACCCTAGCACTTGGGGATGGTTTCCTCCACAAATCTTCCCCATTTTTTTCTTCCTTTTCCTTCTTCCTTGACTGGGAAAAATGGACGTGAGCTACTGCTTGCTTAGGAGGAGAATTTCAGCACTTAACCATTTTCCAAAATCCCCTTTTCATATGACGTGCATGGGTATATATAAGATGGATTTTTTCCAGCTGTGGGCCTCACTTCTTAGGCAATTTCCACACCATTAAATAATAACTTATCCCCTTTGAAGTGTTGGCCATTTTACAGCTATGTAAATTAGGTTTCTACCATTTTCAAAAATCGAAAAAACTGCATCGCATCATGACCGTTCAAGCTGCGTCCACCACAACGTCCAGCTGCTGCCCATTTTCCAGCCATTTTTGTATTTTTTTTAATAATTCCTATTTAAGGGTAAAACATAAACTTAATTTCCCTTTATTTTACATATTAATTTAGTGTTAAAAAATTAACAAAATGGCATCAATCAACCATATTTCTGCATGTCACTTTGCCCATAAGTTGTCCACATTTTCAGCTTCATGCATCTGCATTTAAATATTTTTTTCTGGCTTCAAATCTTCATAATTGGATGCATATTTTATGTACCTGCATCTCAGCTGCATATATGCATATTTAAAAAATTAAAAATTCAAAAAAAATGCAGCATGGGCAGCCCCTTGGACATCCCTTGTGCCACCTTCCCTATGAATAGGTTATGCCTTTTGTAGCTCCATCATCATATGCATTTAATAGCTGGATAATTCTCATATTTTTGCATTTCAAATAAATACCCAAAATACCCTAGGAATGGCCTGCATCTGCCACCTCAATTCCCATTAAAACCAAGCCATTATGCATTGTACTCTAGCATTAATGAAAAGTTACTTTTGAGGTGCATTAGTCAACCATGCTCACCTTTTTCAATGGAGGTATTTTTCCAAAATTTCATGCTTAATCTAAACCATCCAAATTAAGCATCTCATAATTTCATTCAAACTTTTCAAATTTCATCTCAATCCGATTTTCCTAGCTCCCGTTATAGCCATTTAAAGTTAATGGTTGAAATTAAAATATGATCAATAAATCATAACTCTCATTTCATCATTAATTTTCATAACTCATTAATTCCATAATACCAATCCCAACATCATTAACTTTCTTTTCAAATTTCACTTGAATCCGCCTTACGGGCGTTGAGTTATGAATTTTTCAGTGTTTTTCCACTTAACTTAACAATTATCACATAAATACTCATAATTAATTTTAAATAATGGGAAATGATTTTCCTTAATGTATTTGCACATTTAAATCAACAACAATTTCCTCTAATCCCATTGTCTCATTTTAGCTCAAAATGATCCTTCACATTATTATTGCTAATCCATAACCCTAATTACAATAATTAGCAAAATCACATAAAACCTTTATAATTCAATAATTCTCATATAAATATCATATACATGATTAATGCATACATATGGGTTCTACATGGATTAGGGTTTCACAATCCTCCCCCCTTATAACAGGTCTCGTCCCGAAACCATCTATTCTTTAAATAGCTGGGGATATTTCCGTTCCACCTCTTCTTTTAACTCCCAAGTGGCTTCATTTTTGGAGTATCGGTTTCATTGTACCTTCACGTACTTGATTTCCTGATTCCGAAGCTTTTGTACCTTGTGATCCAAGATTCTTACTGGCCTCTCTTCATAATTCAGATAATCTTGAATCGGTAAATTCTCAGCCACTAATATATGTGTTGGGTCTGGAATATACTTCCTAAGCATCGATATATGAAACACATTGTGGACTAGGGCTAGCGCTGGGGGTAAGGCTATTCGATATGCCAATTTTTCAACATTTTCCAAAACTTCAAATGGTCCAATAAACCTAAGATTCAGTTTTCCTCTTTTCCCAAACCGTGTAACTCCCTTGAATGGCGTGACCTTTATAAACACATGTTCGCCAACTTGGATGTTCAAATCCCTTCTCTTGCAGTCTGTGTAACTCTTTTGCCGACTTTGGGCTGTGAGTATACCCTGGCGAATTTTCCTCACCTTGTCTACCATTCGTTGAGATAAGTCTGGGGCTAATCTTTTCTCTCCAACTTCATCCTAGTTCATTAGCGTTCGACACCGTCGATCATACAACGCCTCAAATGGAGCCATTTGGATGCTATCTTAGTAGCTATTGTTATATGCGAATTCCGCAATTGATATATACTCATCCCATGATCCTCCAAACTCTAAGGTACACATACAAAGCATATCTTCAATGACTTGGTTCACCCGCTCCGTTTGTCCATCGGTTTGAGGATGAAAGGTTGTACTGAATTTGAGTTGGGTGCCTAGGGTTTTGTGTAAGCTTTTCCAAAACCTCGATGTAAACGTTGCATCTCGATTTGAGATAATCGACTTTGGCACTCCATGGAGTCGTACAACCTTTTTATAATAGACTTTAGCTAGCCTTTCTGCTGTATAAGTTCTTCTTATAGGTAGAAAGTGAGTGACTTTCGATAACCTATCCATGATTACCCATATGGAATCATTTCCTGCTTGGGTTCTAGGTAATCCTTCAATGAAATCCATAGTAATGTCATCCCACTTTTATTCAGGAATTTCTAAGGACTGTAACTTACCAGGGATTTTCTGGTTATCCGCCTTCACCCGTTGGCAAGTTAAACACTTAGTCACATATTCAGCGATCTCTCTCTTCATATTATTCCACCAATATGCTTTCTTAAGATCTTGATACATTTTAGTACTCCCTGGGTGAATAGAAAAAGGAGAAAAATGTGCCTCTTTAAGGATTTGTTCCTTCAATTCCGCTGTATTAGGTATGCGAAGGCGACCCTTGTACCTGTACATACCTTGCTCATCAATAGCAAATTCTGTCAACCCCTTTTTCTTTATTTTCTTGACATGGGTATCTAGGTCTATTCCTTTTGCTGCGCAGTCTTAATCTGCTCAAAAAGTGATGATTGTATGTGTAATTGTGATAATCTGGTGTGCACTCCTGGTGGACATACAATCAATTCCATTTGCCTTATCTCCTTAAGCAAACCTTCCTCCTTAGTGATAAGATGCGCTAAGCTGACATTTCGGCTCAATGCATCAGCTACCACATTTGCCTTACCTGGATGGTATAGAATTTCCAAATCGTAATCCTTCAATAATTCGAGCCATCTCCTTTGTCTCATATTCAATTCCTTCTGAGTGAAGATGTATTTGAGGCTCTTGTGATCAGTGTAAATTTCACACCTTGCACCATACAGGTAATGTCTCCATATTTTCAAGGCAAATACCGCCGCTGCTAACTCTAAATCATGCGTGGGGTAGCTTACCTCATTGGGCTTTAACTGCCACGACGCATAAGCTATCACTTTGCCCCTTTGTATCAAAACACAACCCAATCCCTTTCTTGATGCATCGCTATAAACCACAAACCCTTCATTTCCTTCGGGTAGGGTTAGAATGGGTGCTTCCACTAATCACTGTCTCAATTCCTGAAAGCTGTGCTCGCATTCCTCAAACCATACATACCTGATTCCTTTACGAGTCAACTTGGTTAACGGGGCTGAAAATTGCGAAAATCCTTCAACAAACCTTTTATAATAGCCGGGCAACCCTAGGAAACTTCGAATTTTCATAATGGTCATCGGCCTTGGCCATTTCAATACCGCCTCAATCTTTTGAGGATCAACTTGAATACCCTTTTCAGATATTATATGCCCGAGAAATCCTATTTGTTTCAGCCAAAACTCACATTTCTTCAATTTGATATACAATTTCTCTTTTCTCAACCTTTCTAAGACCCTTCGCAGATGGTCTTCATGTTCTTTCTCCGTTTTAGAGTAGATCAAGACATCATCTATAAATACAACCATAAATTGATCCAGATAGTCCCGAAAAACCCTATTCATCATATCCATGAATACAGCAGGAGCATTAGTAAGTCCGAAAGGCATTACCAGAAACTCATAGTGTCCATACCTAGTTCGGAATGCCATTTTATGAGTATCAGCCGGACTTATTCTTAACTGATGGTACCCTGACTGTAAGTCAATCTTGGAGAAAGTCATGGCTCCTTGCAATTGATCAAATAAATCGTCGATCCTGGTGTGAAACCCCAACCTAAGTAAGATTCAATGTGTGCATTAAACATGTACATTTGACTTATATATGATTAAATGAAAATTTTGATTGATTTTAGGATTTTATGATATGTTGCAATTAGGGTTTAATTAAGAATGATGATTAAAAATTTAATCACCGGAGCCCAATATGAGTCAAGGTGACTAAAGGGGTATAATGAGGATTAAAACATGCTAATTTGGCATGAATTTTTAGTTTAATTTTCATGATTTAATTAATGGAGATTAAAATGGAAATTGTGGAATTATGTTGGAAAACACTAGAAAATTCATAACTCAACGCCTGTAAGGCGGATTCAAGTGAAATTTGAGATGAAAGTGATGATGTTGGGCTTGAAATTATGGGATTATTGGATTATGAAAATTCTTGATGAAATTGGATTAATGATTTATTGATCATATTTCAATTTCAACCGTTAACTTTAAACGGCTATAACGGGAGCTAGGAAAATCGGATTGAGATGAAATTTGAAACGGTTGAATGAAATTATGAGATGTTTATTTTTGATGGATTGGATTAAGGTTGAAATTTTTGGAAAATACCTGCAATGAAAAAGGTGAGCATGGTTGACTAATGCACCTCAAAAGCACCTTTCCATTAATGGCTAGAGTACATGGATTAAATGCGTTACTTAATGGGAGATGAGGTGTCAAATGCAGCACATTTCTAAGGAAATTTATGTATTAAAATAAAATGCAAATATCCAAATAAAATCCCAGCAATGAATGTCCATAATTGATGAAGCTATGAGTGCTCAAGTGAGCATAGGTGAGGTGTCCAAGGCAAGCACGTTTATGAGCTGGTTGCTCCATATTTTTTGAATTTTTTATTTTATAAAATATGTATATATGCAGGTGACATGTTGGGATACATAAATGAGCATTTAATTATGTGAAAAACATTCAAGGAAATTCGTGATTTGCAGCTGCCATGAAAATTGCAAAAGTGGACAACTTTGTCTCTTGCAAATGACGTCCAAATGATGGGCTGATTGCTGCCATTTTGCTAAAATTATTAATGCCAAATTAATATATGAATTAAGGGATAATTAGGCATATAAATTACCCACATATTGTAATTTTAAAAATGGAGAAAAATGGCTGGAAAAATGGGCAGCCGCTGGACGTTATGGTGGAAGCAGATTAACGGTCAAGATGAGGGCAGATTTTGGATTGTTAAAAAATGGTAAAAACCTATTTTACTTGGCTGTAATTGTGACAACAGATAAGGTAGATAAGGGTGCATTTAAGGGTGTGGAAATGCAGCAACAAGTGGGGCCCACTGCTGGAAATTCTAGCTCCTCAAAGGCATGCACGTTCACATGAGAGAGAGAGAGGGCTTTTGGAAATTTCCAACGTGCTTGAAATTCTTCCCCAAGCAACAGAAGCTTCCACATCCTTTTAGATCCAGCAAGGAGAAGAGAAAAACTAAGGGAAAAGAAGGGGAATTTGAGGAGGAAAACTCTCCCAAGCGATTAGGGTTTGGAGAGCATCAATTCAAGTAAGTATAAGGGTTATTTTGATTAGTTTATCTTGAGTTCTTGAACTCCAAAGTTCTAAATATGAAATGGATGTTTAAACATGGTTTAAAGTAATGATTTGACATGCTTTTGAATGAATATGGAATGGGTTTTAGCTTGCATGCATGAAACTCCATGATTTAGATGATGACAAGTGAAGTTTTGAATGGTATATGACGTTATAAATTAAATTATGGACGGAATAGTAAATGGATAAATTTTAGCATGAAACTTTGTAGGATTAATCCTTATGGGGTGATTAAGGAATGACCAAATTTCATCTTAAAATGATAAGTACTTTGCAAATTAAAAATCGGAGAAAATTCACCCAAACAGGGTAAAACGGGTGACAGGATCAGCTGTAGAAAATTATTTTTAATAATTTTTATACAAGGATTTTTGGTCTGAAACGTTTACAGGATATATAAGATATATTTAGGATTACAAGAAAAAATTAAAAATGATATTTTGATGGGTGTAAATATACCCCATAATTAACGTCATTCAGGCTGTTTGAAAATGGATTCTGCTGTCCAGCAAGGTAAAAATGCCAAAATAAATATATAATGTCAATATTCCGTCCTTAAATTTGTATTAAAGGTAATTCATGAAGTTATTAAGTTATTGTAGAAATTTCAGATCAAAAATACTTGATTTGATATTAATTCAAGTTTTTGATAATTCAGTACGCCTGATTTCAGCATATGTGGATAGTTTGAGAAAAAAAATCAAAAATAAATATGAAACCTATGTAGAAATGATCCAAATTGATATATGTGCTAAATAATTAAATATTTATTAATAAAAGTGAGATTTTATGCTGAAATTTTAGATTTATATAATTGCCTAAGGTTATGTGTCAAAAGACACGTTAAACGGGTGAAAAATGGGTTCCAAACTAGCTGTTCTGGAAACCTATGACAAGAGGATTTAAACCCCATAAAAATACCCTAAATGAAGTGTTAATTAAGTTTAATTAACCCTATGAAACATGGATTAAATTTCTGCCTTGGAAAATTTTATGAAATATCTTATGTTTATGTTGCCAAATGGGCATATGAGAAGGAATAAATATGCAAGGTTGATGAATGACTTGTGAAATTTGGTTTTGTGCAAAAATGCATGAAAATATGATATATTTTATGAATATATTTCTGTTTAGAAAAATTTTCCATAACACATATTATATGTGTCATTAAGAGTGTTTAAGTGCAAGATTTGCATGATGGAAAGGGGTAATGAGTTAATGTGATTTGCTAAAATGCAAAATGGATGGAAACATGTTGAAACTTGTAAACAAGGTGCTGTTTTGATAATCTTTGTTAATCTCAAAATTTGGGATTGATATATGAAGCTTAAACTCATGAACATGTGCTTAAAGTAAGCACTAATGAAGGAAATGTGAAAAATGGATAAGTAAATGACAGATGAAGGATATATGTTAATGAAAAATATATGGGTTGGAAAACTAAGCTATGTGTAAGCATATGAGATTTGTATGTATAAATGCAAAGTCGTGTTTATGCGTATAGGCAAGGAAAAGAATGGAGGAAAAGGGATTATGACGATCTCAGGTAAGCAAGCAAACTTTCTAAAATGTCATTTTCTTTCTATGTGATTGATATGATTGAATTGTCTATGTTTATATTTTAACGAATGGGCAAGCACAAGTTTTGAATATGACGGCTTTAATGCAAAGCCATAAGTTTTGAAAAATGATGACTTTAATGAAAAGTCCTAAGGTTCGCTTCATGGGAAGCAAGCGACACTTCTTAAGATAAATAATTTATCCTAAGTGTTGCCAAGAATGGGAATGCTTCATGTTAATGGAATTGAGAAATTTTGCTTATAAGTAAGCAAGTTCTCTATGCTAATGCTTTTTAAGGATTTCATGTTTGATACTGATGGTTTTAAGAATTTGCTTTTAAGTAAGCAAGTTCTATATGATATTGTTTCAATAGCATTTTATAAGAAAAAAGGAATTTTATCCTTTTTCACAAAATATTGTTTATAAATGTGTTTTGATTATTTCTACAATAACTTGCGATAAACAATGATGAAAAAGATTTGTTTTGCTAGGTCAAGATAATTAAATAGTAAATGATGTTTTGGACATAGTCTATATGTTTTGAAATGATGTTCGAAAAGTTTTAATTTCCTTTAGATAAGGAAATCTATGTTAAAAATGTTGAAAAAATGTTTATACGGATGTGTTAAAAAGGGATTTATGGATGACCAACCTCCTATGATTGATTTCATAAAATGGTTTGATTTCAGGTTGCTTAATGGTATGCAAAAGACTGTGCAATTTCCCTTTATGTAAAAATGATTGATATGTGGACAATTATTAAATTTTTAGGTTTTGGACAGGGGGATAGCAAAATTGCATAACTTTTGAAAACAAAAAGTCCTGAAATGGAAACCAAGCAAATATTAGAGAAAAATATGATTTATTTATGGAAATCCAAAGGATTTAAAATTCTTTTATTAAAAGGATTTTAAGATGTATTGTTTCTCAAATATTTCAAATGTTTATCAAAATATTTTACTCAAAACATTTCTAAAAGAACTTAAGGAAGGTCATCCTAAAACTAGATTTCAAATAACAACTTGTTAAAGTGGGTTCGCTCGCTTACAAGTTGACACGGACTGCGGTCTGTGATGTGATTTTAAAAATTATTCTTAAATATAGACTTTGGTCTAAGATTTTTATGCATATGGATGCAGGCTGCTGTCTGTGATCCCGGTTTAAAAGGACATGGGCTGCGGTCTGTGGTTCTTTAAACCAAACGGACTGCGGTCCGTCAGGATAACGTACGGTGCACCGGTACAAGAAATAGGCTGGTTGTAGAGCACGGTTGGGATTACCGGGGCCCACTCTACATAAGGCCAAGTCGCTAAGGGATGGCAGGAGTGCCAGCGGCGCCCTCCGTGAGATGGGAGCAGGATAAATAAACAGCCGCTAGGCTAGCATGTTGCTAAGGATTCTCATCCAAAAGGTAGCATGATCACTTGCTAAGTGTCACTACTGGATGGGGAGAAATGCATTTGCTTATGTTTTATTTTTGACAAGCTTAAACATTGGGTCATGAAAATATGATTTTATGAAAGTATCCTAAAGGGATTTTTATGAAATGATTACCCTAAAAGAAAGGGTGTTTTACACAAAAGTGTAAATAACAGGAATTAAAGGAAATGTGTTTATGCAAATGCATTTATGAAAATGATTTACGTATTTCGTTTCCCTTGTTTGCTATAAACAAGCCCCAAGACGAGGAATTATGAAAAGGATTTATGTGAAACTTGATGGACATAAGAATGTTCATTTCTAAAAGAACCTAAATGATAAGGGTTTATGGAGGTAAAACGTCCTATGTTAATTTGTTGGATTTTATAATGAAAAAATATTTTTGGACATAAAAGTGTCCTTTGCCGAGAAAGGCTTATGTGATTGATGTTTTAGGACATATGAATGTCCATTGCTAAAGGAAATTATGTGAAAAATATTTTGAGACATAAAATATCTCCTGGCTAAAGGATTTTATGATGGTTTATGTTAATGATGTTTTGAGACATGAGGTGTCTCCTTTGCCTAAGAATTTATAAGAAAAATATTTTGGACGTAAAATGTCCACTGACAACTGATGATTTCATGTAATGTCTATGAACATTGAAAATGTTCATATAAGAATTAAAGGGATTCTATCAGAGAAGGTAAAATGTGTACGTTTTGCTTTAACAAGCCTCTAATAATGAATGCTTGATGAAAATGTTCAAGGACATGGAATTGTCCTCATAAACAAAGGATTTGACGATGGTATTTTAGGACATATACATGTCCTCAGGAACAAGGTATTCCCGATGTTTATGAAAAAGGTTTTCAAGAAGCCTTACCCTAAAGATAAAATACTTGCTTACTGAGTTGTCACTCACATTTTGTTTTCCCAACCCATAGACAGGTGAAAGAAGAGATCTGCAAAGGAACGGGAGCCATCCATTGAAGAAATGGAAAGTTATGATAATTTTCATGTACTAAGGTATGCTAATGTCTATGTGAACTTAATTAGAATTTTAAGTTCTATATATGATTCAAAGATTCAATCTATGAATGTATGGATGTATGGATTGTAAAATGTAATGCTTAACTCAAGGAAACTTTCACTGTAGAAATGCATGAAAAGGTGCTATGAGTTTGTGTATATGAACTTAGTTAGAATTCTAAGTTCCATGTGAATCAAGGACTGAATGTATGCAAGTATGATATGTACAATGATTGAGTGTATAATGACAGTCATGTAAAGATGCTATGAATGAAATGATGAATTTTATTACAAGAGAAATGTCCCAATGTGTGATGATTGTCATGTCAAGTTTATGATTGATGACAGATAAATAAACAAAAAAAAAATTGGACGTATTCCAATTAAGAACTCGCCGCGTGATCAGGGCAACAATCCTGATTCACATTTACCAATCGATAGATCTTGAGGTAAGGAAGTGACATCTCGGTTCGGGGCGCCACACATGGGCAATGGATATTTATTCTTTATGGTAACCATATTTAACTCTCGGTAATCAATACATAACCTCAAGCTTCCATCCTTTTTTCCTCACAAACAGTACCAGAGCTCCCCAAGGGGACACACTTGGTCTAATGAAACTATTGTCCAACAGCTCCTGTATTTGCGCCCTTAATTCATTCATCTCCGCTGGCGCCATTCTATATGGAGTTTTAGAAATCGGGGTTGTACCCGACATCACATCAATCGTCATATCCATTTTCCTTTGTGGAGGCAATGTGGTTAACTCCTTCGAAAATACATCAGGAAAGTCTTTAACCACAGGTATTTGATTAATTTCCACCTTCATGCCTTTGTCTATATTCACATACACCAAATAGGCTTGACGCTTTTGTCGAATCATTCTGACAGCTTTCATAAAGGATATCAATATATTTGAACTGTCAGGTTGCTTTAACTTCCCAATGGCAATCTCCCTTCCTGGAGTTGCTTCAAATTGCACTCTTTTATTCTTACAGTCTATGGTCACTCCCCATTGGCTCAGCCAATCCATACCCAATATTATGTCGAACTCAGTCATAGGCAATAGGATCAAATCAGCTTCTAGAATCAATGATCCTATCCTAATTGGGCAGGCTTTGCATACTTGGCTAGTACTTGCTAACCTATAGATTGGAGGTTCTACATGTATAACTTGAATGGTCTCTTCTACCGGCAGTGCATGGGTGGTCATGTATTGGCATGCTATGAATGAATGGGTGACACCAGAACCAAACAAAGCTATTGTCATATTCCCTAGAATATAAACCGTACCTGTGACCACCTTCCCTGCTTGTTCTTGAGATTTTGTCTAGGTCAGGGCATGCACATGCATCGGGTTCGTAGAAGTTCCCTGCTTACTTGTTGCTCTGGGTATCCTAAGCTGAGCAGGTCTTCCACGTCCTTGAGATGACTACGCCTTATTTGGGCAGTTCGGAGCTATGTGACCCGTTTGATCACATATATAACATTTGACCACCTTTGCTTCCCCTGGCCTGCACTCCTTGGCAATGTGACCTGTATGTCCACATTCATAACACCGATTCAAGCCCTTTAGACACTCGCCTGTATGCCGCTTCTGACACTTCCTACACAACGGCGAGCTTTTGCTCTTTTGTATTCCTTTTCCCTTTCTTACACTGCCTTTTCTAGCTTTCTCTTTTCCAGTTTCCGGTTCCTTAGGACCCATACTGAACGACTTTGAACCCAATCTTAGTTCTTGAGTTCTCAAGGCTTCAATTTCCAAAGCCCTTGCTCTTTCAAGGCTTGAAGCGTAATCCTTTATCACCAGGGGTGCCAAACTCTCTCGCAGATACGGCCTCAACCCTTGTTGGAATCTCTGTTCCTTATTCTGTGGCACATTAGCGATCCAAGGGACATATCTGACCAGAGCATTAAACTTTGTAGCGTACTCAGTGACCGTCATCCTCCCTTGATATAATTTTTTGAATTCTATTACCTTTTGACTCTGCAATCTAACTGGGAGGTATTCTTTATGAAACTCTTCCACAAAAGTTTGCCAAGACACTTCTTCGGGTCGTGGCATTGTAATTAACATCGTCTTCCATCATTCGTGTGCATCCTTTGCTAACAAATGGGTGGCACAGAGTACTTTCCGACAGTCGTTGCACGGAGATATTCTAAACAATTTCTTAATCTCCGTTATTCATTGCTCTGCTTGGACCGGGTCGGGTTCTCTAGAAGATTTCGGGAGTCGCTGAGCTAGAAAGGCATTTATGGCTCTTCTATCAGCTTCCATTAGCTGATTTTCATCCCTTAGCAGTGCCAATGTGACAACGGGGTCTGCCATAGGAGCAAGTCCTTCTCTCTCTGTACTTCCCAACTGAGCTTGTTGGGTCTTTTCCCATAATTCCTGTATAATGTCGGCAGTCTGCGCAGCCCAATCCCTAGTGGCCTGCTGCATTGCTTTTTCCACTGCGTAGCCACTCTTTCCTCCATGAGTTTATTTTGCCTTGACTCATTTTTCTCTTCCACATTCCATTCAGGGCTTTCATCGCTCCGCCTTTGTTGGTTCCTTTGGTTTTGTGTCACTGGCCTTCCTCTTTTAGGTCGGCTAGTTTCACCAACTTCATGTTGGCTTGGAACCTTTGTCGCTGTCTTTTTTCCTTTATTTTTCCTTACTCCTGCTCTCGTTTCCACCATTGTTTTAATCTGAGTATATACAGCACACTTTTCATTTTCAATTAGCATTAAATCATTATATACGCATTTCATTGATAATCATCATAGAATCATTGCATACGCATTTCAGTTTCATTTAATATTAAATCATTGCATACACATTTCATCATCAGATAGTCACAATCATTTTATTCATTCATAATATATCACATTATTCAGCTCACACTCATTCATTCATACATATATCTAAAGCATCCGGAATTCAGTATATCAACATATTCATTCACATTCATCATATTCACATCATCACATTCATAATTAGTACATGTAAGAGGAAATCATACTCATGTACACATATAGCATCACACACACATATCACACTTATATACATGTCAGTTCACCATAGAAACCATAGTGTCAACCAGCCATAATTATACATGCACCACATTGTCATCAAACCACGCTTATATGTACACAACTTAAACACCAAAATAGGAGATAAGAAAGTTCATCGCCTTCCTAGGCCCCTCCTTAGACGTCCATGTCTACGTGAAACTTGCGAAGGTGCCTCTGTGATCGTACTAGTGTTGGACCATGCCTGAACCTCATCATCACCACTATCATCATCATCGTCCTCATCCTCGTCATGCTCTACATACTCCACTATTTCCTTCTCTACTTCCTCCTCTACTTCTTCCGATTCATCTTCTTCCGCTTCCTCCTCTTCTTCCTCGAAAGGCTCGAGGAATTCCATAGGGTCATCATCATCATTGACCTCGGCCAATCGAACAATTTCGCCTGTGTCCTCCATTATATAGAGCATCACCTCATCAGGTTTAGGAGCAGCAGGTACTTCGATGACTCCCTCGGTACGGCGCCTTTGTATATAGAGGGCCATGTCCACTTCCCGTTGATGGAGTCGTTCCCAAGGTGCTCCGTAGCAAAACTGAACACATCCATCGACAAACCTATACCATGGGCCTACGTCGGGGGGTATGGGTGCTTGAGTCTTTGCCCAAAAGTCCTGTAGATCCTGTGGGTCTACTCAGTCAATTGGAACACATGGATCCCTGGGAATTCCAAGATAGGTGCCTGGTAACACTCGTGCCCTAGGTTTGTAACTGGAGGGCTCTCCTAGATCTTGTGCATGTTGACTTGAGGAGTCATAGTAATTTTCCTGAATGCTTATAGGTGAATATCCTGGGGGAACTGATGGAAATGGTGCATTATCGTGCTGAGATCCCCACCACCTATCAATATTTTCTTCCCTTCGCTGTCTCCTCTCCTCTTCCCTTTCTTTTTGTAACTCCTCTGCACTCATCACCCTCTTACCTCTATCCGCCATCTGTATAGACATAGCAATCAAATTGCATTGCAATAATAATTCATTGTCATATGGCATGCATTTCATCATGTTATAAGCATACCTAATCATCGTATAAACATATCTATTTCATCATATAGCATGTATTTCATCATGTTATAGTCATACATGAGCATCATTTAATCACATCTAATTCATCACATAATTATGGGTAATCATGTATATTCATGCATGTCTCATCATATTCTATAAATTTCCTATACTTAGGAATTTTTCCACGCCTATTTACCAATCCATGCTCTGATACCAAGCTCTGTGGCGCCCCAAACCCGGACGTCACATCCTGAGCCTTACCTCGGGATCTTATTGATTGGTAAACGTGATCAGGATTGTTGCCCTGTCACACGGCGAGATTTATCGGATATTTATCCCATTAATTATGATCATATAGAAGTTCACATAATAGTTCAAATCTTCATATTTTGAACTCAAATATATCTAAGTCATTTCAATCCATTCATCACATACAAGTATGATATTTAAGCAACATTTTACACTTGCCTAAATCAGATGTCATAGCATATATACATCGTAGTCACCAATGTAAAATACTTCATATAGTTTATAACCATTTCACATGAGTTTTCATGACATAAAAATTCTAAAATTTCTCCATTATTTCCTTAAGCTTGTATTTGCTCCTTCGCCATGTCCTGTCCTCCACCTGTCTTTGGGTTTGGAAAACAAAATTGTGAGTCGAAACTCAATAAGCAAGCTATTTGCATTTTACAGGCAAATCATTTCAGGTAACCTTTTTACATTTAAAATCATCATGGAAAAGCAACTTATACCTTGTCCAAAGGTATGTCTTGGAAACATAAAATCTTGTACCCATCACGAGTACCATATGCATAATGCCATTTAAAACATGAACATAAACATCATAAGTCTCTTAGGATGGAAGCTAGTCAGGCGACCATCCGTCCACGTTAACTCTCATTTCAGAGAGGGCGCCGCCGGCCTTGGGCCTATTTTAAGCGACTTGACCACATTAAGGAGGGACAATCGGTCCGCTTATACCCTTCAAGTGGACCTAGTATCCTGTGCACATGAAATTTTTTATAAATTCATCTTTAACATGCTAGCATGATTTTTCAATCAAAAACATAGAATCACATCATTTTTCCATAGCATTTATCAAAGAAAATTTTCATAATATTGCATTTAAAGTAAAACATCATTTCAACACCATTTTGCTAAGGGATGGTCATCCTTAAACATATTAGAAACAATTTCCGCAACTTCATCAAAAAAGTTAAACCAAAAATTGCATTTATGTAAATAATTTAGAAAAGCAAAAATCCTTTAGAAAATTTGCTTGCTTACCTTTGTCTCTTTGCTTTCCGCTTCAGCTTTTTCTTTGCCTTTGCCTACATGAGAATAATATGATTTTTCATATATTTCTTTTTCTCATGTTTCATTTAGTTTTCCAACCCATTCCACACACATATATCATTTATTTGACTTCACAGGTCATTATGCACATATATAACACATTTTTGCACATTTCGTCGGCTACCACATAACATATCTTACATAACCCCATACATAGGGTACTCATTTCAATCCCACAAAATTTATTCAATAATCATCATACATAGGTTCATTAACCTCACTTTTCCATTTATCCATTTTTTTCCAAGATACATGCACGGGTGTTTCTACTATGCACATATCATTGCCTTAGCTTCATAATTCAAATCCAAAATTTTGGAATTAATATAATAAAATCTTAAATAGATATATAAAAATGGAATTCACCTTATTTTCATGCATTTTTGCACAAAAGCACTTTTCACAAGTCATTTATCACTTATACACATTTCTCACTTCACATATGCCCATTTGGCAACATATACATATGATTTTTCATAAAATTTTCAAACTCAGAAATTTAATCTATAATTCAGCATGTTAATTACCATTAATTACCATTGCATTTAGGGTATTTTCATGGGATTTAAATCTATTCAACATAGGTTTTCAAAACAGCAAGTTTGGAACCCGTTTTTCACCCTTTTAACGTGTATTTTGACACATAACCCTATGCAATCATATAATTCCGAAATTTCAGCAAGTAAATCCATATTTACGGATTTAACACATATATAACATCCATGAATTATCATTTCTCAAAACAGCAAGTTGCCTACACATTTTGAGCATCCATAATACCTTAAACCTAGGGTAGTTTACCCTACATAACATTCATAAAACATGCAAATCCATTTTCAAAACATTTTTAGCATATAAACATGGAAATTAGGTCAAAATCATCACTTTGCATTCCATAACTTCAAAAATTCATCATTTAAGCATAAACCATCATATATTTTGCATGGATACATGATTCATAATCTAATCACATCATCAAACTAAAACAACAACTTGTCTTGGAGGTTTAGGGTTTACCACATTGGATTTTCCACTTAATACACATGCATAAATTCACTTTCATCAACTTAAACTTGAAAATTCATACATAAAACCTAATACCCATTCAATATTCAATCAAAAGCATGTTATATCATCACTTTACAGATTCTTTAAGCATTCATTCCATATCCAAGTTTTGAGTTTAAAACTCAAGTTAAACAACTTAAAATCAAACATATACTTACTTGGTTTTGAGCTAACCCAAACCCTAGTACTTGGAGATGGTTTCCTCCACAAATCCTCCCTGTTTTTTTTTCTTGCTTTTCCTTCTTCCTTGGCTTGGCAAAATGGATGTGAGCTTCTGCTTGCTTTGGAGGAGAATTTCAGCACTTAACCATTTTCTAAAATCCCCTTTTCATATGGACGTGCATGGGTATATATAAGCTGGATTTTTTCCAGCTGTGGGCCCCACTTCTTGGGCAATTTCTACACCATTAAATGATAACTTATCCCCTTTGAAGTGCTGCCCATTTTACAGCCATGTAAATTAGGTTTTTACCATTTTCAAAAATCGAAAAAACTGCATTGCATCATGACCGTTCAAGCTGCCTCCACCACAACGTCCAGCTGCTGCCCATTTTCCAGCCATTTTTCTATTTTTTTTAATAATTCCTATTTAAGGGTAAAACATACACTTAATTTCCCTTTATTTTACATATTAATTTTGTGTTAAAAAAATTAACAAAATGGCATCAATCAACCATATTTCTGCACGTCACTTTTCCCATAAGCTGTCCGCATTTTCAGCTTCATGCATCTGCATTTAAATATTTTTTCTTGCTGTAAATATTCATAATTGGATGCACATTTTATGTACCTGCATCTTAGCTGCATATATGCATATTTTAAAAATTATAAATTGGAAAAAAATGCAGCATGGGCAGCCCCTTGGACGTCCCTTGTGCCACCTTCCCTATGAATAGGTTATGCCTTTTGTAGCTGCATCATCATATGCATTTAATAGCTGGATAATTCTCATATTTTTGCATTTCAAATAAATACACAAAATACCCTAGGAATGGCCTGCATTTTCCACCTCAATTCCCATTAAAACCAAACCATTATGCATTGTGCTCTAGCATTAATGAAAAGGTACTTTTGAGGTGCATTAGTCAACCATGCTCACCGTTTTCAATGCAGATATTTTCCCAGAATTTCATGCTTAATATAAACCATCCAAATTCAACATCTCATAATTTCATTCAACCGTTTCAAATTTCATCTCAATCCGATTTTCCTACCTCCCATTATAGCCATTTAAAGTTAACGGTTGAAATTAAAATATGATCAATAAATCATAACTATCATTTTATCATTAATTTTCATAACCCATTAATTCCATAATACCAATCCCAACATCATTAATTTTCATTTCAAATTTCACTTGAATCCGCCTTACGGGCGTTGAGTTATGAATTTTTCAGTGTTTTTCCACTTAACTTAACAATTATCACATAAATACTCATAATTCATTTTAAATAATGGGAAATAATTTTCCTTAATGTATTTGCACATTTAAATCAACAACAATGTGCTCTAATACCATTGTCTCATTTTAGCTCAAAATGATCATTCATATTATTATTGCTAATCCGTAACCCTAATTACAATAATTAGCAAAATCACATAAAACCTTTATAATTCAATAATTCCCAAATAAATATCATATACATGATTAATGCATACATATGGGTTCTACGTGGATTAGGGTTTCACATGAACCCTTGATCTCATTCTTGTCATTCAATCTTCATTTAATACCCTAATCAAGGGCATCATAAATCATTCTTTAAGGGTTCATTATGAATCATATTCATGACTCATAAATTGAGGTAGAAAAATAGGTTCAAATGATTCAAAACTCAAGATAAACTTACTTCAATTGAATCAAACGTGAATTCAACTTTCCTAACTTGAATTCCTTGCTTCCTTTCCCTTTTTGTTTCTCTTTTTCTCTCCTTTTTCTTGCCCTTTTCTTGCTGGAACAAGGACGCGCACAGCTGCTTGGCTTGGGGATTTTTCTCTTTGAAATTTTCTCTCTCAAACCCTTGATAGCATATGGACGTCCCCCCTTATATAAGCTGGATTTTTTTCCAGCTTTATGGCCCCACTTGCTACATCAATTAGAGGGTAATTTAAGGCACGTTTATCCCATTATCAACATGGCACATCCAGATCCAAATAAATTAACAAATTATCCATGTAAAATCCATCAAAATCCATTGCATTGATGGCCCACAAAAATGTAGCTTTAATTTATGGACATTTAATTACCCTAGCTATTAGCTTGCTTAGATGTCCATTTAGCATTTTTAAAAAAATCAAAAAAATCCAAGCAACAACCTTGAATGTCCACCTCTTCTAGCCTCTACCTTGCTGTCCACATGAAGAGGTCCACTTGTCATGATCTTGTGGCATTTTTTTGCCACAAAATTCTACCTTTTTTAATGTCCATTTATTTACCCTATTCATATAGCTCATCTAGGTGTGATTTTTGCATTTTTTAAAAATCAAAAAAATCAAGCAAACAGCCCTTTGGACGTCTATGGTGTGCCACCACTTCAAGCTCCTTTGAGGCTAGCCATTAGCCATTTAATTCTCTCATTAAACACTTGATATTTTCATGGATTTTGTAATTTTAGGAAATTCATAAAATACCCTGGAATTTACCTCCTTTCGACACCTCATTTTTGTCATTAATTATATAATTAATTTCTTTAACTTTAACATAAATGCAAGCTACTTTATAGTGCATAAAGTCATAGGTACACACCTTTTTTGTTTAGGCATAATCCCATAATAATTTCGTCTCAATCCGACTTTTCTATCTCAATTTATGATAATTTGAAATCATCTTTTGGATTTTGGATGAAAATGATCAATTATCACCCTAATCCCATCAAAATTTTCATAATCCAACTTTTCCATAAGATTGGGCACAAAATTATGTGCTTACCTTTCAAATTTCATCTCAATCCGCCTTACAGGTGTCAAGTTATAAATTTTGTAGTATTTTCCAACTTAATTCTATAATTTTCATTCTAATTCCCATTAATTATATCATGAAAATTAAATTAATTATTCATGGCACACTAATACTTTCCGATCTTCATTAGGCCACTTTAATCATATTGACTCATATCGACTTATAATCATTATTCATAACCATTTGCCCTAATTGCAATAAATCATCAAAATTGCAAAGAAATCATTCATAATTCAATTAAATCATACATGAATCATTCTAATGCATATACATGAGTCCTATGTGGTTCAAGGTTTCACATCATCTTACAAGGTAGCAAATCAAATACTCATTCCCAAATCATCAAGAACCAAAACAATACAGTTTAGACATCAATTTATCTCAACTTCCCATCTATTGAAGTTTAGTTCATGAACATGGCATTAAATCTCATTAAAACCCAAATTGAATGTATTCCCAATAATAGAGAAAAGGAAATAGATAGAGAAAAAAAGAAACTAAAACTCGCGCATCTCCACTAACAAGATTGGATCTCCTCTTTGGACGGTCTCGAAACGGAAGTCTTTTTCTTTCTCTCTTCGGCTGCTCTGTCTATGCTTTCTTCCTTCTCACGAACCCCTAGGTATAGGCTTTTTCCTCCATTAACTCCGTATGAAAAACGTGCAGAAATACACGTGTGCGGGGGTCGCGCTATGGCCTGGTAGCGCCAATTAAGCAGCGCCTAGGCGCCAACTCTCCGGAAGCTTCTCGAATGAGGGCTCTTGACTAGTTTCTGTATGGTGGTGAAGTGGTGCCTAGGCGCCAACTCTCTGGAAGCTCGCTAACGTAGGGAGTTCTGGAATGTCTTGTGAGGCGGTAAGTTAGCGCCTAGGCGCCGCTAGTCAACGCCAGGGCGCCAGCCTACTTGTTTCTTCATTCTACACATTTCTTCATCCCCCATCACATTCACAAGCTGATAGCTACCCGTCCTTCCTACAAAACTAACTAAAACCGAATAAATGAACTTATAAATATCTATTTTATACTAAAAATGCATAAAAACTACATATTATTCCTAAAATGCAAAGTGAATGAAAACTAATCTAAATGGGTGCAAACCAACCACATTCTCTTGGACTAACATGCAAAACTAGTCCGGAATGAGTAATACTAATTCGTATTTTCTCGAGTTATCATGTGTTTATATAAGTAATATTCATGTGCAGCGCAACTGCACTATAACAGTAGTATAGTTGCACCAAAATGGGTATTACATGATCATAAAATTATAATCTACTTTAACTATTATATTTAAAATCATGTATTCTATTACCATATCAATTTTCATCCCAATCGGATATGTGTATGGACCCTATCTGAAAATGGTATAAATTCAATGTAATAAAATTGTTTGATGTAAATAACTACTTTAAAATAGTTTTTTCAACATGTAAATCAATTGTTATAAAAGTTATATATCAATAAATAATTATATAAAGTTTCATTGCATTCTAATATGTATGGGGCCCATTTTGGGGCTAATGTGCTGCTGTTCCAGTGCAGTTGCGCTGCACCAGAACAACTCTCTCTCTATATATATATATATATATATTCTAGGTTATGTAAAAATCACAAAATAGTTGATATAAACCTAACCTAAGAGATACTCTATGAGTTCTTGTTTTCGTTTCATTACAAGAGATACTTTATAAAAAATTTCTATTAATTGTTTATAGAGTTCACCATAGATTTGATGAGATAATAGTCTTCTTAGATGATTTTCAAGTTCAGTTCTTTGTTACCTTAGAGCTTTTAATTCTCTGCTTAATTGATGAATTTATTTGGCCATTATTAACAAAGAAATTTTTCAATTTATTTTTTCAAAGTCTTAATCATAACTTGATATTTATAAAGTATTCCTTTTTGTTTTTTGTATAGCTTAGGATCAAATCTCCAAGGAGCATGACTTTCTAAATAGGTTTGAAGTTCTACCATTTTAGATTATAGAAGTTGCAGTTCTTATTTTAAATCTTTTAACTATATAGTCATAAAATTAGGTAGCTAATATAGATAATTATTTTTTCAATTTTTGTTCGTCTTCTTCTAAGTCAAAGATCATATAATTTTTAAACCAGTGCAGGTGTTGGTTTTGTCTTTCTTTTAATATTTTTAAGAATTTTATAATAAGTTTATGCCTTTGTATTTATTCTTTATTAAGAGAAAGATGGTCCGGAATAACTCCCCACAAGGCTAGCTCATCATTGACATTATCTTTAAAGTTTTGAAATAAAATTTATAAGTTTAAGGCCATTTAATTATAATGATATGCATGTTAAACAGTAAATAATTTGTAGGCGAATAACAACTCAATTGAAAAGATTGGGTTTATAATACAAGTTGGAAATATAACTTATAAGTTAAGAAGCGGATCAAGCTCTAAATCAATAACTTGTTTCTTCAACAGAGCTTTGAGATCGTCTTACAATAGAAGTTTTGGATAAGTTTACAAAATAAGAGAGATTACGGGTGTAACGCCCCAGCCTGAGTGTCACAACCTTACCTCAAGATCGTTACTGGTAAATGTGATCAGGATTGTTGCCCTGTCACACGGCAAGTTTTAACGGATATTTATTGTGAAACCTCGATCTTAGACATGCGTATAAAACTCTAGGGTTGTAAACCCTAGGTAATATATTTGGAAAATGTACATTCATGGGTATGAAAATATGTGAGAATAATGGTTAAAATAATTATTTATGAAATTCGGATGAATAGTGAATGTGAATAGTGAAACGTGAATAGTAACGATGTGGTTAAAATGAAATGATGAGTTAGTTACTTTAGATTAACTTAATCACAAAAAGACAAAAAAGGAAGCTTCCCACAAAAAGACAAAATAGCCACTTTTTTATTTATTTAGTATTTTCGGATTTTTAGTGGATTTTTGAGAGAAAATGAAGAAAAATTCATATCTTGCAATTCGGACGTCGGATTGAGATGAAATTTTTTATGGATGGTCAAAATATGATGATGGACATGATGAATGGTCCAAGATTGATCAAAAACTATGAATTAAGGGTCAAGATTAAATTTTATTTGGAGATCAAAAAGTAGCTTCACTTTTTCATTAATTATATTTGACTTTGGGGTTAATTTTAATTAATTAAAAAAATCAAATAATTAATGAAAAGCTGCAATGGCTGCTGGAGGCTTGACCTTTGGGCCAAAATCCAATGGTTCAAAATCAATCTTATCAAAAATCAACTGTTGAGATGAATTAGCTTAAAAATAATTAATTTTAATAAATAAAAAATCATAAATAAATAGGGGCTAGCTAGGGGGTAAATTGCAAATATGTGAAAAATGGAAGGGTATAAATAGGGGCATGGGGTGAACGACCAAGGCACACCAAATCCAGCTCCCAAGCTTGAGCAAACTCAATTTCCCACCCCCAAATTTGTTCAAAGCCTTGAGAAAAGGAAGAAGAGAAAGTTGGAGAGAGAAAGTGAGAAGGGAAGAGAGATATCTTCACTTGAGGTAAGTGAATTCTCCTCAAACTTATTTTGGATGTTAGATAAGGTAAAACCATGCTTAGCTAATGCCTAAGCATGAGAAAATAAGTATAGTTATAATGCCCAAATGAAATTTTGCCTAAACATTGAAAATTTGGAGCAAGGATAGAGCATTTGGGAAGATAGCATATGATATATGTAAATAATGCTCCAATATTGATAAATGATGATTTGGGATGAATTATTATGATAATTATGATGTTGGAATGATGATATATTAATCTCATAATTTTTGAAATTAAGGATTATGCTTAAGTGAAATTATGTTGATTTTTAGTATATGGAGAAAATGATTTATTTTTCCAAATTAATGATGATAAATTCATAATTCATGAATTTTTCCATGATATACTAGACATAAGCTATGTCATGCTATTTTTTATTTTTGAAAAAAAAGTCGATTTTTGGAACCCATGAACAGTAACCCACGTCGCTATGAACAGTAATCTCGGGTGAACAGTAAACGTGAACAATATCCATGAACAGTGATCTTGAACAGTATCTGGTACAGTAATGTTGAATAGTAATTATCAACAGTAGACAGCGTGATTTTGAGAAAAATTGAGATTTATTTTTATATTTTATAAGGATGTATGGATGAAATTTTTAAGGATTTATGGATAAAAATCCATATATGGAAATAATGACCAAGTATTTTTAAGGTTAACCTCTATAAGAAATTATGGAGGAAAATAAGATTATAAATGAATATAACATATGTATGATAAAGTATATATATCCTTTTCACTTGTATAGGAAAAGGAAAGGAGTCAGATTAAGGCAAAGCAAAGGTAAGCAAGCAAACTTTTTGGAAATGATTTTATATGTTTTATATTGCGACCATGGAATATGTCAGAATTGTTTTATCATAAGAAAATCCTTATGAAAATAAGGAAAAATGTGGAAATGGTTGAATTATAATGGAAAAGGAAAATTTTGATTTCCAAATAATATTTGGTTTTATCGAATGAATTTAAAATGATTTACTAAAATATTTTGAAGCGGATTTAAGGAAGGCCAACCGAGAATCGATTTGAATGAAGATTTTTAAAGTAATGACCAAAGGATTATACAAGCTTACCTTCATATAAAAGTAACCCATGTGTCATGTGGACAAAGAATACGATATCATATGAAAAATGAATTATGTGTTTGTATATCATTTGTTCATGGAAAATCCAGAAAGGGGAAGAAAAATGTTTACAAAGTCTTTTGTTTTAAAATATTAACATGTTTTTTAAAATTGTTTTACCGATCAAAATTATTTATAAACATTTTAGCAATGTTTCAAATTTACTATTTCCCAAACGTTTCTTTCAAATATTTCAAATGATTTAGAAATGTGTTATTTAAATGTTTAAACAATTATTTAAGGTTGGTCGTCCTTACAAAATGTTTTTATTAACTTATTAACTTGGGTTGTGCCAAGTTTTCAAGTTAGAAAAGGGAATACAGGCCGAGGTCTGTACTATTTTGAAATGACATGCTAGCATCAAGTTTTGGAAAGGAAAAATCACATACTAGGGTCTGTGGAGTTTTATAAAAAGCATGCTAGCATAAGAATGTGGAGAAAGGAATGAGCACATGAGTTATGTACTAGGTCTACTGTAGAGGATATGCAGACCGGACACGGTTGCAAGATGGGCCCCCTCTTTATAGGCCAAGTCGCTTGAAAAGGTGAAATGCCGGCGGCGCCCTCCCTGAAATGGGAGAAGGAACGGATAGCCGCCCAGCTAGCGGGCTATCCAATGAAAGGGTTTCTCTCCTAAGGAGGAAAGGGTGTGTGGCGCCCTAAACCGAGACATCACTTCCTTACCTCAAGATCTTATTGATTGGTAAATGTGAATCAGGATTGTTGACTTGATCACGCGGCGGATTCTTAATTAGATCTCGTCCAATTTTTTTTTCGATTTGCTTCAATTCATTTCTTTATCCAACTGTTCGCAATCTCACCATAAGTACATGGGTCGTAGATTGTAGTATTTAAATTATCGATCCACAGAGAATTCAGGACTATATATTTTGCTTTTAAACGCTTTCGTGCCGGATATGGAAAGAATATAGCAAATAAAATAGAAAAGTGGGGAGAAAATGCAGTAAAAAAAAGGGAAAGAAAATAAATAAAATGGGAAGAAGTGCAAATTAAAAATGAGGAGAGAAAGCGAAAGTGCAAATACCTAGGTGTTGGAAACATGAGGAAAACTAGCTAAATCTATGTTTTGATGATTAACAAATCAATTTGAGAAAGTCTTGGCTACTAACAAGTTTGTGAAAATGTTTAAGGAATAACCATTTGAAGAAAATCAAGTTAGGAAGGCCAAGTCGATCCCCAAGTCGACTCCAAGATCGACTTCAAACATGCAGAACGTCCAGAGCTGAAAACGGAAGAAGGGAAGGTGAAGTCGCAGGCCAAGTCGACTCCACCTGCGACTTGGGTAGCCAAGTCGCAAACGAAGTCGACCTCACCATCGACTTCAGTCGGGCGAAACCTTCCAGAGTTGAATTCGAAACAGCAGAATGCCGAAGTCGCACCCCAAGTCGACTCCACGTGCGACTTGAGGTGAAGTCGCAGCCGAAGTCGACTCCGACATCGACGTCGATCGGGCAGAAGCTATTTTTTCAGAAAACAAGCTCATTATCAACTCAAGTGTTTCAAATTCCAAGCAAGACTCAATTCCTTCAAAGATTCACAAGGATCAAGCTAATCCAGGAAGAATCAAAGTCAAGTTCTTCAAGGTTCACAAGATCTATAAGTATGAGGAGCCATTCCAGAATCAAAAGGACTGAAGGAAGAAAGCCTAAGCAAAACGAATCATCTTCCGAGTTTTTCAAAGTTCATAAAACCATCTGCCAAGGTGAAGTCGCACCCGAAGTCGACTTCACCTGCAACTTGGGTCAAGTCGTGAACCCAAGTCGACCCTTACTGGAACTTGAAGTTGCGACGGAGAAGCGAAGTCGCACCCGAAGTCGACTCCATCTGCGACTTGGGCGAAGTCGCATCCGAAGTCGACTCCACCTGCGACTTGGGTCGCAACGGTCGGAATTAATCCGAACGTTGGCGCATTAAATGCGCGCCACCTACTCACTAACGTTTGGATTCCCTCCAAAATTATAAATAGCATTCATGGTGAACGAGGGAAGTAGTTGGAAAACATTAAGTGAGCATAACTCCTATCCACAAGAGCATTAAAGTGATCAAGCCAATCAAGAGAGGAAGAATTGTGCTTCAAGTTGCAAGAGCTACATTCAAAAACTTCAAAGCCATCATCTACAAGTTCTTCCCTGCGCTAAATCGTTTCTACACACCTGTAAAGTGTAGTTTACTTTCATTGATTATTTGTTTGTATTGAACTTGATTTAGCTTGGGTAGCTAAGATCAAGTGATAGCAAAGTAGTGTGTGATTGGAGTGTGACTCATCACCTACTTGTGCTAGTTGTTGATGCCCCCTAGAGCTAGAATCTAGAAGAGAGCAAGTGGCTCTAGTTGTTGATGCCCCCTAGAGCTAGAATCTAGAAGAGAGCAAGTGGCTCTAGTTGTTGATGCCCCCTAGAGCTTTGAATCTAGAAGAGAGCAAGAGGCTCTAATTGTATTGAGAGAATACAATAGTGGAACCCAAGTCACAAGGTGTGTGAGCTTGGAAGAGTGGAGTAGGGAGGTTGCCCGAACCACTATAAAATCCTTGTCTACTTGCTTTTATTTCTGCTCTCATTATTACTTTGCTTTCCATTCAGTTTCTTCATTAAAGGGGATTAATTCTACAAGGGGTTAAGTTTTGAAGTTACCAAAAGAAATTTTTAAGAACCCAATTCACCCCTCCCCTCTTGTGTTTTGCCATCTATTCGGGACCCAACAAGTGGTATCAGAGCAGGTCTTTGAGTTAAACCAAAGAGATCTATTGATATGGCATCTCAATCGATTCCCGTTCCCGCTTTTGCCGAGGGCCAATCTTTTACAAGGCCACTATTGTTTGATGGGAACAACTTTGGCTATTGGAAGCTTCGTATGAAGCAACTCATCATGGCTACCGATATGGATTCTTGGATTGCTATCCAAGATGGTGTGATTTTGCCTACCGATGACAAAGCTTCCAAATGGACCGAAGAGGAAGTTAGAACCGTCAAGAGCAATGCCAAGGCAATGAATTCTTTATTTTGTGCTCTTACGGCTTCGGAGTATGATAAAGTATCTTCTTGTTTGACTGCAAAAGAGATATGGGATACTCTAACATCCATTTATGAAGGAACCTCCCAAGTCCAAGGGACTAGGAGAAATATTTTGATAGGAGAGTTGGAAAGTTTTAGAATGCTAGACGCTGAAAATATTTCTGAAATGTTTGCAAGATTTTCTAAGATTACTAATGCTCTCAAAGGTCTTGGAAAAGCTATCTCTGAATCCGAACAGGTGATGAAGATACTAAGAGCTCTACCGGATTCATGGACTCCAAAGATTACAGCTATTGAAGAAGCGAAAGACCTCAACATCCTAAAGCTAGAAGATCTAATTAGCTCACTAATGTCACATGAGCTAATTAAGAGAAGAAACGAAGAGAATCATAAAGGGAAGAAAATCATTGCATTAAAAGCGGCACGCAACTCAGATGAGTCTACCTCCTCGTCTAACAATGGTGATGAAGATATTGCACTTCTTACTCACAAGTTTCGAAAATTTGTAAGAAAAGAAAAGAACCTTAAAGACTTCAAAGAAAGACCACAAAAGAAAGTGGTAAATCAAATGTGCCAATACATGGAAAATATCAAACAAATACTGCACCTACATTCAAGCCACAAAGGAGAAATGTTATGTGGACCGGAAGGCCAACATTTGAACCAAAATATACTTGGAGGCCTACTCCTAGATTACCAATGGCTTGCAATTTTTGCAACAAAATGGGTCATAGAGTTTATAAGTGTAACTTTAAGAGATTATTTGACCATGGTGCTAAATTAGTTTGGGTTCCAAGAAACACAAGATTTGGACTTTCTAAGTTGGAGCAACAAAGGTTGAATAATATTACTAACCCAAATGGACCCATAAAATGGGTACCAAAAAGATAAGGATTATTTGTTTACTTTTCAGATTTGTTTAAAGGCAAAGGCAAATAATGTATGGTTCATGGATAGCGGTTGTTCAAGGCACATGACTGGAGAAAGAAATTTGTTTCACAAACTTAAGCCTTGCAACGACGGAACTGTTGCCTTTGGAAATAATGAGAAAGGTAAAATCAAAGGTAAAGGAAATATTTATAGTAGTTCAAATGCATGCATGGAGGATGTTTTGTTTGTTGAAGGACTCAAGCATAACTTAATGAGCATTAGCCAATTATGTGATAAAGGATATAAGGTTGTGTTTGAATCATCTATATGCAATGTATTTGATGGTGAGCATATCATGTTTAGTGGAAAAAGACATGGAAATATATATATTTGGTTTCACTTGATGAACTAGATGGTCAATGTCTAATGGCCATTGATAATGATCCATGGGTTTGGCATAAAAGGCTTGGACACATAAACATGAGAAATATAAAAACCCTATGGAAAAAGAGTTTGGTAGAAGGCTTGCCTAAGTTGAAATATGACAAAGATAAAATATGTAAGGCATGTCAATTATCTAAACAACCAAAGATGCCTTTCTCTACCAAAAAGGAGATTTCCACCACTAGGCCGCTTGAATTGCTACACATGGATCTATATGGGCCATCCGACATTTTAACCATTGGTGGAAAGAAATATGTATTTGTAATTGTTGATGACTTTTCAAGATTCACATGGATAATTCTTTTAGCTAGCAAAGATGAAGCCTTCTCTATGTTTGCAACGTTTGTAAACTTGGTGGAAAATGAAAAACAAAGTACTATTATGACTATAAGAAGTGACCATGGTGGTGAATTTGAGAACAAACGATTCATAGAATTATGTAATGAAAAAGGAATTCATCACACATTTTCTGCACCAAGGACTCCACAACAAAATGGAGTAGTGGAGAGGAAAAATAGAACTATACAAGAGATGGCTAGAACAATGATAAATGAGAGCAAATTATCCAAGAAGTTTTGGGGTGAAGCTGTAAGTACAGCTTGTCATGTATTAAACCGTGTTACCATTAGAGCTATCTTGAAAAAGACCCCATATGAGCTATGGAAAGGAAGGAAACCAAACATATCTTATTTTCATGCTTTTGGATGCACATGTTATGTTCTGAACAATGGAAAAACCAACTTGGGAAAACTTGATGCTAAAAGTGATGTAGCAATATTCCTTGGTTATTCATCAAATAGCAAAGCATATAGAGTTTTCAATAAACGAAACCAAGTTGTAGAAGAATCCATACATGTTATTTTTGATGAAACTAACACATACTTCAAAAGAAGAGATGATTTAAGTGATGCAGATGAGATTACAAGCAATCTTGAAAAATTGCATATGGAAAAGCAAGAAGAGTCCATGGAGGAAAGGGTAAGTGAAGGTAACAATTCCTGTAAACCTCCAACTGATTTAAAATTCAATCATGCACATCCAATTGAGCAAGTTATAGGAAATGTGTATGAAGGTGTAAAAACTAGAAGGTCAAAGCAAAATGTGTGTGGACAATATGCTTTTGTATCCAAGATTGAACCTTCTAATATTGAATAAGCTCTTGATGATGAAAACTGGATTATAGCAATGCAAGAAGAGCTAAATCAATTTGAAAGAAATCAAGTTTGGCACCTTGTTCCTAGACCAAATGATTGTACTATTATTGGCACCAAGTGGGTCTTTAGGAACAAATTAGATGAAAGTGGACTTGTAGTGAGGAACAAAGCTAGACTTGTGGCAAAAGGATACTCACAAGAAGAAGGAATAGATTTTGAGGAATCCTATGCCCCAGTTGCTAGATTGAAAGCAATTCGCATCTTACTAGCTTTTGCATCTCACATGAACTTTAAATTGTTTCAAATGGATGTCAAAAGTGCATTTCTGAATGGTTATATAAATGAAGAGGTGTATGTTGAGCAACCACCTGGATTTGAGGAGAAAGATCAATCAAAATTTGTGTACAAGTTGACCAAAGCATTATATGGATTGAAACAAGCCCCAAGAGCTTGGTATGATAGACTAAGCAAGTTTTTGATTGATCATAATTTTCAAAAGGGAAAGGTAGACACCACCTTGTTTATCAAGTATAAAGAAAAGGATATTTTGATCATTCAAATTTATGTTGATGATATTATTTTTGGTGCTACTAATGAAACTTTTTGCCAAGAATTTTCTGAGCTTATGCAGAAAGAGTTTGAGATGAGCATGATGGGAGAGCTAAACTTCTTCCTTGGACTGCAAATCAAGCAACTAAATGAAGGAATCTTCATAAACCAGTCCAAATACATCAAGGAGATGCTCAAGAAGTTTGGCATGGAGAACAGCAAAGGAGCAAACACGCCCATGAGCTCCACAATCAAAATGGACAAAGATTGAAAGGGAAAATTAGTTGATATGAAAGTGTATAGAAGCATGATAGGTTCCTTATTGTATCTAACTGTTTCTAGGCCAGATATTTTGTTTAGTGTGTGTATGTGCTCTAGATTTCAATCATGCCCAAAACAATCACACTTGGTAGCTGTGAAAAGAATTTTTAGATATCTAGTAGACACTACCAATTTAGGACTATGGTATCCAAAGGGCTCAAATTTTGATCTAATCGGCCACTCGGATGCGGATTTTGCTGGTTACAAAGTAGATAGAAAAAGCACTAGTGGAACATGTCAGTTTCTTGGAAGCATGTTGGTTTCATGGTTTTCAAGAAAACAAACTAGTGTTGCTCTATCTACGGCGGAAGCCGAATATATTGCCGCCGGGAGCTGTTGTGCTCAATTAGTTTGGATGAAACAGCAACTTAGGGACTATGGCATGGATTTTAAAGATATACCTATCAAATGTGACAATACCAGTGCCATATGTCTAACCAAGAATCCAGTCTTGCATTCTAGGACCAAACATATAGACCTTAGACATCATTTCATTAGAGAACATGTAGAAAATCATGACATATGTTTGGTATATGTAAGAACTGAGGATCAAGTTGCAGATATATTCACTAAACCCCTAGCAAAAGAAGCATTTTATAAGCTTAGAAATGACATGGGAATGCTTGAACTAACTTAAAGCATAAATTGAGGGGGAGCACCCGTTTCGGGGGAGCACCCATTTTTGATATATTGACAAAAAGGGGGAGAGAGATTTAAGAATGGGGAGAAGAAGAGGATTTGAGTATAAGTTATTTGAGTATAAGTCTTTATGATTAAAGGGGAGAGAGATTTAAGGAGAGAAGAGTAGGATATGTATATGCTTAAATGAATACTTTGAATGTTTGCATTATCAATATGAGCATATTTATTTAAATGAAAGGTATCCACTCAAATCGGTTTTGTCAATCATCAAAAAGGGGGAGATTGTTGGAAACATGAGGAAAACTAGCTAAATCTATGTTTTGATGATTAACAAATCAATTTGAGAAAGTCTTGGCTACTAACAAGTTTGTGAAAATGTTTAAGGAATAACCATTTGAAGAAAATCAAGTTAGGAAGGCCAAGTCGATCCCCAAGTCGACTCCAAGATCGACTTCAAACATGCAGAACGTCCAGAGCTGAAAACGGAAGAAGGGAAGGTGAAGTCGCAGGCCAAGTCGACTCCACCTGCGACTTGGGTAGCCAAGTCGCAAACGAAGTCGACCTCACCATCGACTTCAGTCGGGCGAAACCTTCCAGAGTTGAATTCGAAACAGCAGAATGCCGAAGTCGCACCCCAAGTCGACTCCACGTGCGACTTGAGGTGAAGTCGCAGCCGAAGTCGACTCCGACATCGACTTCGATCGGGCAGAAGCTATTTTTTCAGAAAACAAGCTCATTATCAACTCAAGTGTTTCAAATTCCAAGCAAGACTCAATTCCTTCAAAGATTCACAAGGATCAAGCTAATCCAGGAAGAATCAAAGTCAAGTTCTTCAAGGTTCACAAGATCTATAAGTATGAGGAGCCATTCCAGAATCAAAAGGACTGAAGGAAGAAAGCCTAAGCAAAACGAATCATCTTCCGAGTTTTTCAAAGTTCATAAAACCATCTGCCAAGGTGAAGTCGCACCCGAAGTCGACTTCACCTGCAACTTGGGTCAAGTCGTGAACCCAAGTCGACCCTTACTGGAACTTGAAGTTGCGACGGAGAAGCGAAGTCGCACCCGAAGTCGACTCCATCTGCGACTTGGGCGAAGTCGCATCCGAAGTCGACTCCACCTGCGACTTGGGTCGCAACGGTCGGAATTAATCCGAACGTTGGCGCATTAAATGCGCGCCACCTACTCACTAACGTTCGGATTCCCTCCAAAATTATAAATAGCATTCATGGTGAACGAGGGAAGTAGTTGGAAAATATTAAGTGAGCATAACTCCTATCCACAAGAGCATTAAAGTGATCAAGCCAATCAAGAGAGGAAGAATTGTGCTTCAAGTTGCAAGAGCTACATTCAGAAACTTCAAAGCCATCATCTACAAGTTCTTCCCTGCGCTAAATCGTTTCTACACACCTGTAAAGTGTAGTTTACTTTCATTGATTATTTGTTTGTATTGAACTTGATTTAGCTTGGGTAGCTAAGATCAAGTGATAGCAAAGTAGTGTGTGATTGGAGTGTGACTCATCACCTACTTGTGCTAGTTGTTGATGCCCCCTAGAGCTAGAATCTAGAAGAGAGCAAGTGGCTCTAGTTGTTGATGCCCCCTAGAGCTAGAATCTAGAAGAGAGCAAGTGGCTCTAGTTGTTGATGCCCCCTAGAGCTTTGAATCTAGAAGAGAGCAAGAGGCTCTAATTGTATTGAGAGAATACAATAGTGGAACCCAAGTCACAAGGTGTGTGAGCTTGGAAGAGTGGAGTAGGGAGGTTGCCCGAACCACTATAAAATCGTTGTCTACTTGCTTTTATTTCTGCTCTCATTATTACTTTGCTTTCCATTCAGTTTCTTCATTAAAGGGGATTAATTCTACAAGGGGTTAAGTTTTGAAGTTACCAAAAGAAATTTTTAAGAACCCAATTCACCCCTCCCCTCTTGGGTTTTGCCATCTATTCGGGACCCAACACTAGGGTCTAGGGTTTCACATGCGTATTTTGCAACGGGTAGTGGTATAATTTTAATTTGGATATTGTTTGTTAAAGGAGAACAAACCTTAATTTATCCTTGCACCCCCTCTCGAAACCTACAAGATATACCCTAATTTTCTTAACCACCGATTCTCATGGGATTAAGTTACTTAGAATCCATTAAGTTCTATGGTTTGTTCATGTAATTCCTCAAGGTTATCATGCCTATTTTCATGGTCTTAGATTTTCAGGTTTAATATCTTAATTTTCGTATATTAGATTTCTACCTTTCGGTTCCATCACCTAATATATGGAATCATGCAAAAGTACGGGCCCATGTACAAAGCAAACATAAAAATCACAAGATATTAAATTAACAAAAATATCCATCATAAATAAATTAAAAATCCACACCACATTGCATTGTACGCATGCTACATCCTAAACCCTAGATTTAGGATTTAGCCAAGCATGTTTAAGTTTAAAATAAAATTAAAATTAAAATCCATCTTAAACAAGATAACAAAAATGAAAAAAAGGAAAAGATAGAAAAGCTTATTGGTTTGAAGCTCTGATGGTGTGTCGGCTGCTCCACGCAACTCACCGGTCTGCCTTTTGCCCGTGCTCTCCACCTTGCTTTTGCTCCCTTTCTTTCTCAAAATTTTTCTCTAATCTTCTTCTAAAATTCCTGCTAAAATATTTTGCAATGGTATTTTTGCAGGAATTTTCTGTAGCTTGCTCTTCGGAATTTTTCGTCTGCCGAATGCTGTCTTCCCAAAAATCTGTTGTGGAATGCTGTGTGTGCTATCGGATTGCTCTTCACCTCCCGGATGAACTCCTGTTTTTATAGCCTTTCATGTGGGGCCATGTTTTGAATGGTTGTTGCATTCTTACGTGAATTGCTGCATGCTGCTGATCATCTTAATGTATTTGTTGGTGGAAATGCATGGCATTTCACGTGAGGTATTGAATGAATTCTGTTGCATTGTGAGCAGCAGCTTGCTTGGACGTTGAATGGGCATTGTGCTGCTAGAATTCTGCATTCTCGTTGGCTGCATTCATGTCATCATTTTTTCTTTCATTCAAAATTGTTGCTGCAATTTGGAGTTCTGCATTGCTGCTGCTTCACGTGATGAAGAGAAGCTGCTGTGGGGTCCATGGATTAATTCATGTGTTGCTGGAATCATGTGGAGTGCATTTTTGCTGCATTGCTGCTGCCCATTTTTAATTCACGTTCCATATGCATTTGCATCTCTTCACGTTGAATGCCATGGTGGGGTCCATCATGAGAATGCATTTGCTGCTGCCCTTTTATTCACGTCATTACATGCTGGAATAATTTATGGTTGTGAGGTCCATCTGTTGCATTTGTTGCTGCCCAGCTGCCCATCACCTTGCATTTTCAGCAATGCATTTGCTGCCCATCAATTCACATGAGGAGAACGGTTGCTGGTGGGATCCATCATGATAAAAATATTGAGCAACTGCAATTTCTGATTTATGGAAATTTATGTGAAAGGATTAAATGGCTGTTGATTTGGGCAGCTTGTATTCACGGCTGGATTATGCAATGGCTGATTATGTGAATAATTTGAATGCCTTGATATATGCTACTGTTTACGTGACTTGCAATTGGATGGGCTGTTTTAATGGGAAATCAGATATTGGTGGGCCATGGTTGCTGAAAATGTGAACTGTATCTGTTGCATGGAAAATGTATGTGGGCTCCTTCTTGATAAATGGATGTGATGAGCATAAAGTGGGATCCATGATCAGCAGATTAAGTGGCTGGATGCATTGGACGTGATAGATGATTTGATTTCCATGTGGGATTACCTCGGTGAAACTTGTTTTTCCCTGCATAAAAATATTTAAATCATTAATCATTAGTAGGTTTTAAAACCTACTTAATATCATGACAACAAATAAAATGTAATTCCCAGCTAAAGATTATAAAAAATTGTTTAATTTGCTTGAAATTAATATTTTATATTTAAAGGTTGCAAAACAACATTTTAAACCAAATTTCATATTAGTTTCAATTAATTACTTACCAATTTGGTATAAAATGTCCATAAAATATAATATCAATTTTCCACTTATCACCAACCTCATTACTTATACTTTGTATCGCACTTCATTCATCTTGTAAGCAACGATACACTTGTAATTTCATTGCACAGAGCATATTAACATACTACATGATTTCGTTGTAACCCTTTTTCATAATCTTATCACCTGGCAAATATCGTCAATTGTATATATCAAACATAAAATCTTCATCTCGTTTTCTTACATCCTTGGTTTACACAACCTGGCTAAACCATAACCATATAAAATTTATTCATAATTGAATGCTAAACACTTACACTTGTACATACATTATCACATCTTAAAAATTCCAATCATATCATTCGATACACATAACTAATCATATAACACACCCATGAATACCATTTCATACCTTTCCTTAATTACATCATGTTCTCCATCCCTTGAGCTTTCTTATACCTGTCTGAGGTTTGAAAAATAAAACGTGAGTGATGAACTCAGTAAGCAAGCATTTTGCATTTTCATATAAATGCATTTCTCTCTGTTTGGTAGAAGACTCTTATCAAGAATCAACTATCAACAGGAAGAAACCTTTCATGAAAACCTGTCATAAAACTTTGCATTTAAATCCTTCATAAAACCTGTCATTTAAATCCTATATGACAACCATTCATATAAACAATTTATAAGAGGACAAATGTATGTCCTAAATTATTTTTCATATAAATCTATATTCATGAGGACAATCTTATGTCCTAAATCATTTGGATATAAACCTTATTATATAAGGACAATTATATGTTCTGAAATAATTCCATATAAATATTTTTCAATATAATGCATATGCATATGTAAAAAGTGTCTTGAAATAAATGAGTAAACATTATTTTTTGTGGACATTGTTATGTCCTGAAATATCATTAAATAAACATTATTTCATGTAGACATTATCATGTCCAAAACATATCCTCATGTCCCCATTTTGGGTTTTTAAAACAATTGATATGCATATATGTTTCTAACCCTCTGTTAGGTGACACTTACCAAGTGATCATCCCTCTATAGGAAAGAAACCTTTCATGTGACTACACCGCTAGCTAGGCGGTTGCCCACGATCCTGCTCCCATTTTAGGGAGGGCGCTGTCGGCCTCCTGCCTCCCTTAGCGACTTGGCCACAGGTAGAGGTTGGCCCCAGTATGCAACCGTCTCGGTCTGCAACCACCTCCACCATGGGCCTAGTTCGTGGTTCCTGTGCACACTCGTTTGTATTCGCATCATTATGCTATCATGATTTCATAAAATCAACACAATCTTATATCCATGTGATTTTTCCAATAAAAGTTTGATATCATGATCCATTGTAGTCCTCAGACTGAGTCCATCTCAAATTGAGAACTAGACATAATTATTTTTCAAAAATAAAACATTTTCATAAACCGTCTTCAAATAATAATGATAGAATGACCACTCTTAAAGAATTTTAAAAACACGTTAATAAATCACTTTTACAAAATATTTATATTACTTGAGAAAACGTCATTTTCAAGAATATTTCTTGTTTATTGATAAACCATTTTTGAATCATCTTGTAAACCGATTTTGAACATTTCAATAACTGAAAAGAATAGACTTTTCTTGTAAATATTTTTATTTCCTTTCTGGGCTTTTTATGAATAAAGGATAGGCAAACACATCTGCTTCTATTTTATTGGCATTATATGCCTTGTCCACATACCATTCTTACCACATTGACGTAGAGAAGCGTTTGCACTATCTTTTGAATTTCAAAATAATCATTAAATCGTTTTATAACATCACTTATTAAGTGGACCATTCTTAAAACTCTTTTAGAAATAAACACATGAGTACAAGACATTTTCCCAAAGAATTTCAGTTTTCAAAGAGACTGAAAGTATTTTGATAATTTATTTCAAAGCATCTAAATAAATCATTTTAAAACATTTATAAGTCATTTCAATGCCCTATTTATTTACAAATGTCATTATATGAAAAATCGTGTAATTTTTCTCAAAACCCTTTAGGAATAGAATTCCCAATGTTTATTTTCAAATATCATCTTGAAAGAGAATTAAAAACTCTTTTATCATAAATGCCTTTGAAATAGCATTTCTAGGAACTGATTTATTCAGAAACCATCTTCAAGCATATCATTAATACGGAGTAAAATCATACCTTCAAAATTTAAGCATGCTTAACACGAAGCAATGCTAAAACTTTCCATTAAAGTCATATTTTCAAGTATTAAATTTGCTTGCTCTGCAAGAAAAACTTAAAATCAACAATACATGTACTTGAAACAAAATCAACATTCATGAAGGTTCACTTACTTACCTTGTAAGCAATCCTGCAACATCTTAATAATACATGTTCAAATCATTTCAACATTTAATAACAAAATAGAATTTGAAAATGCTACCTAAAGCATCATTATAAAGCATTTGTAATCATTTCAACTTTCCAAATGAAATCCATATTTTCAAAAGGTTGCTTGCTTACCTGAGTAGATCCTTTGTGCTTTCCATCCCTCGCTTTTTCCTTTCAACTCACATATACGTGTCACATGGGTTTAATCCCATATGGACCGTAACGTGCTAACTTTAAATCATTCTTTCCTTGACATTAGCACTTGTATTTTCCTATAATCACATATTCATACAAATTTACTACATGAGTTGTTTCTTTCCTTCTATACTTATATTTTATATAGGAATTTCTTGAAATTACTCAAGATATCCTTTCATATCCTATAGCATACAAGTTTTTTTTATCAAGACTTTATTTGGAATGATTATCCACATTTCTTATTCAACCATACATATCCTTTTTAATAACCCTTAATATTCACTTTCCTCAATAGTGACATATTACATACCTACCTGTATAGGTATAGCAATTGCTTATCTATTTTATTAAATACCCACATCTAAGGTATTTATTCACTTAAATTTTCAAGGAACTTACTTATATTCAACTTATTGAATTTACATTATTTTTTTAACAACCACATACGTTTACAACTTAGTGGTTATTTATTACTTCATTTAATCTCCATGTTTAGAGTTCTAAACTTATGAAATTATTCAAATAGCTTGTTTACAACTTTTAACAAGCCAAATTCACTCTAGATTTTTGAAAAGTAATCTATTTCAATTTAGCCACATATACATACATATTTGTCATATATTACTCTTATCCTTTCATTTCTTTGCATGTACATATATAAGAATTATCAACCAACAATTCTTATAATCAACTTAAGGGTTTATATGGAATCTATAACAAGTTAATTTAAGTCAAAATTTCTGAAATTTACCCCCTTTTACCAAAACAGCCCTATATAATCTCATATTTCCAAATTTTATTTATGAAATTTGCACCTTAACTATACATACATGAGGTGCTATCCATCAACCATTCTTATAACCATTTGTAGGGCTTGTTTATGATTCATAATACCCTAAATTCACATAAAATTTCTGAAACTTAAATATAACAGAAATTTAAATCTATACATGATTTAGGCATCCACTTGAAGGTATACCCATATATGACATATTTTTAATTCATTAACCCTTGGACCTAGTAATTCATCATATAACAATTATTTAATTATTGAATTAAGTTAAATAACCAGAAATTTCTTCCTTCCATAACCAGTTTGCACGTCCCCATTAGGCAGAAATTCCATGCTTTTCTTATGCAGTTTGGACATTCCATTTAATGGCATGAAATACATATTTTTCTTATGCTGGTTGGACGTCCAATTATCATAGCATAAATATATTTTTTCTCCATGTAGCTGCTGAACGTGACTTGGGTAGGGGATGAATAAAATAAAAATTCAGCAACATGCCTAGAATTTTGGACGTCTAATTAAAATGGATAAATATTTTTTCTTCCATGAATTGCTGGACGTTAATTGAGAGGGAATGAATAAAATAAACTTAGCAACATACCTTGTATTTTGGACATCCTTGCTGCTCCTTTTTATTTTCTAATTTTTTTTCTTTCTTCATGTATGCTGAAATGGACGTTCCTGCTGCCTCCCAAGCATTTTCCAATTTTTTTTATTTCTCCCAACTCGTTAAAGCTTCTTCCCACTGCTGCCATTACCTATTTATAAGAAAGCTCAAATCTTCCCCTTTTTCCAAGCCACCGAATTCATGCATTCATTCATCTAAAGTGCTGTAAACAGATTGACCGTCCACCTTTCCATTTTATCATCAAATCTGGGCCGTTGATTGCATTACTTGCTGCCCAAGTTTTCCATGCCCTAAGGACTACCTACTGCCCTAAATTTCCACCCTATAGCTGCTGGAAAATATTTAATATATATTTATCATGCTGCTGAAATAAAATGGACGTCCATACATGCTGTCCCTTGCGTTAATTTGTTGCTGCCCATTTTTTATCATTTAAATAATTTGTCCAATTATTTCATAGCTGCCAATGAGTGTTCATGTTGTCCATTCTTTTAATGGCTGCTAAAAAATAATTTTATAAGTATATAATTGCTGCTACAATGAATTGATGCCTCCCCTACATAATCTGCCGTCCACTGCATTTAGTTGCTGTCTTCATTTTCCACCGTTGAAAATATCTGCCTATTTAATTCCCTAGTTGTGGACGTCCCTAGGTATTATATTTCCATACAGATTTTTATATTTTTATATTTAATAATAATTGTCCAAAATTTATGCACATTGCTATCCACAATATGCACGTTAATTTGACTTCATATTATGGCATTTTATGCCATAGAATTTTACTTTAATTTATGGCCATTTATTTACCCTAATTACATAGGGAATTTAATTACATATTTATCATTAAGAAAAATTAAAATCTAATGCATATCACCATGGGCGTCCCCACCATGTGCCACATATGCACCTTAGCTTAGTCATATAAATCTCATCTCAAAAACATGAATATATGCTGAGTTATTAGCAAAATGATTTAATTCATAAAATATCATATAATCTTAGTTGATTAACCCTTTACCCTTTATTATTTTTATGATCCAAATCATCCATATGATTAAACCTATAATTATACGCTAGTCTTTCAAATTTCACCTCCATTCACCTTATAGGCGTTAAGTTATGAATTTTCTAGCGTTTTTCAACTTAACTCATTAATAATCATCCTAATTTCCATAAATCAAATTATGAAAAATTAAAAAGATTATTCATGATACATTTATAATTTCCAATTTTCATTAAGCCACTTTAATCCTATTGACCCATATTGGCTTGTAACGATTAATTTAATCGTCATTTATAATTATTGGCCCTAATTGTAATAAATTCTCAAAATAACAAAATCATTCATAATCAATTTAAATCTCTCATGAATAATATTTATATGCCTAATGTATACACATAGGCCCTTCATAGATTAAGGTACCATACCATCTTAGGCTATCTCTTACATTTTCAAGTCATTCTACCTTGTAAATCTTAAAATATAAATATAACGAGTATTAAATCAAAATTAAAATGATAATTAGCATTAACTGCACTTTCCACATAAGCATTTTTCCATCCTCCAGTGTGCGTAATTATCCTAATAAACTTAGAAAATTAACTTAATCACCTTATTAAAATTAATTTCTTTAATTCCATCTTGATATAGGATTTGAACTATATTTGCTAAGTTCTAAAATAGGTGGGGTTTCACAGGGTGATCACTTGGTAAGTGTCACCTACCAGACGGACAGAAACGTAATGCATGATGCATATGTTTGTTTTGAAAAAGGTTTTATGGGTTTCTCTCCTTAGGAGGAAAGGGTGATCACTTGGTAAGTGCCACCTACTAGACGGACAGAAACATAATGCATGATGCATATGTTTGTTTTGAAAAAGGTTTTATGGGTTTCTCTCCTAAGGAGGAAAGGGTGATCACTTGGTAAGTGCCACCTACTAGACGGACAGAAACATAATGCATGATGCATATGCTTGTTTAGAAAAGGTTTTATGGAAAATATTTTAAGGACATGAGAATGTCCTCGAAAAAGTAAGTTTTGTGAAAAATGTTTTTATGTTCATGAAAAAGAGGTTTATATGTTAAGTTTGCAAGCATATGTTTTATGAAAGGTTTTATAAAAAGGTTTCTATTCCATTGATAGTTGATCACTTGCTAAGTGTCTCCAATCAATTGAAGAGAAATGCATTTACGAATGGTTTACATGAACGATTTTCATGAATGGTTTACGAAAAGGTTTCAATTCCATTGGTAGTTGATCACTTGTTAAGTGTCTCCTACCGAATGGAGAGAAATGCATTTAAACGAGAATGAAAAATGCTTGCTTATTGAGTTTTGACTCATGTTTTATTTTCCCCCTTTAGACAGGTGCAGGGAAAATTCAAGTGATGAAAGGCATGTATTGCTAAAGGAAAAGAGGAATCTACAAAGGTCAGTAGATTTTTGTATGAATAAATGCCCTAATGGGATATGACGAAAAAGACATAGGTTGTATGAAATTATGAAGTTATCAATAATATGAGAAGTTGATGATTTATGATGATATGGATGAGTCCATTATGAATGATGATGAGTATATGATTATATGATGAAAGAAAAAAAAATTGGACGAGTTCCAATTAAGAACCCGCCACGTGATCAGGGCAACAATCCTAAGTCACATTTACCAATCGATAAGATCCCAGAGTAAGGCTTCTAGGCACCCTGGTTCGGGGCGCCACATTTATCCAATTAAATATCTTTTCATAGGAGTTTAATTCCTCATATTTTTATCTCATGCATATCTAGGTCATTTCCATCCAATAAAGTCATAACTAGACATGATTTTCATAATATATTTCAAGTCATCTTATAAATCAGATGTCACTGCATGTATCATCATAGATGTCTGTTGGAAACAATACTTCAAAACAAAGTAAAATTGACCAAAGATTAAGTTTTGATGATTAACAACAATTAACTTGAGTATATTTAAAGGACTAATGAGTTTGTCATTTGTTTTAAGGAACTTAAGTTGCCAAGTCGATCCCCAAGTCGACTTGGACTTCGACTTAGGGTGAAGTCGATCCCAAAGTCGACTTAACTATCGACTTGAGAAAGAACCTCAAAGCCAAAATCAACTTGCAGGTGAAGTCGCATCCCAAGTCGACTCCACATGCGACTTGGGAAGCCAAGTCGCAAACGAAGTCGACCTCGCTATCGACTTCAAACATAAAAAACTGTCCAGAGCTGAATTTTGGGGCACGAAGCTGCCCAAGTCGCAGGCCAAGTTGACTCCAGGTGCGACTTGGGTGAAGTCGCAGACAAAGTCGACTTCATCCGCGACTTGAGAAGTTCAGACTTCAAAGATGCAGTTTCAAAGCCTATTCAAGGAATCTCTCACTCAAGTTCAAAGCAGAGATTCAAGATGGAGATCAAATCAAGTCTGTCAAGTCTTAAAGACCAACTGAGTCAAATGCAAAGCAAGGCGCATGATTCAAAACTCAGGCTCTCCTAAGAATCATCAAGGAAACAAGCCAAGCAAGATAGAGGAAGATCAAATGAAGAACAAAGTGTATTGTGCAAAGACCAAGTCAAGTCGCAACCCAAGTCGACTCCATGATCGACTTGAGTTGAAGTCGGAAGCCAAAGTCGACTCAAGACTCAGACTTGGAAACTGACAAGGTGAAGTCGCACCCGAAGTCGATTTCACATGCGACTTGGGTAAAGATAATACCCAAGTCGACCCTGACTGAAACTTGAAGTTGCGACGGAGAAGAGAAGTCGCACCCGAAGTCGACTCCATCTGCGACTTGGGCGAAGTCGCATCCGAAGTCGACTCCACATGCGACTTGGGTCGCAACGGTCGGAATTTATTCGAACGTTTGCGCATTAAATGCGCGCCACCTACCCTCTAACGTTCGGATTCCCTCCAAAATTATAAAAGGCATTCATGGTAGATGGGGGAAGTAGCTGGAAAATCATTAAGAGTGCATAACTACCATCAAAAAGAGCTTTAAAGAGATCAAGCTACCCAAAGAGGAAGAACTTTGCTTCAAACTGCAAGAGCTCAACTACTGATCATACAAAGCTACTTCAACAAGTTCTTCTCTGCGCCAAACTTCTTCTACACATCTGTAAAGTGTAGTTTTCTTATTGTTTCTGTTGTATGTGTTAAACTTGATTTAGTTTGAGGAACTAAGATCAAGTGTAAGCAAAGTAGTGTGTGATTGGAGTGTGACTCATCACCTACTTGTGCTGTGTTTTGTTGATGCCACCTAGAGCTGGAATCTAGAAGAGAGCAGTGGCTCTAATTGTATTGAGAGAATACAATAGTGGAACCCAAGTCACAGGGAGTGTGAGCTTGGAAGAGTGGAGTAGGGAGGTTGCCCGAACCACTATAAAAATCCTGTGTGCTTGATTTATACTTCTGCTATTTACATTGCTTTCCATTTCGTTTCTTCATTAAGGGGACTGGATTAATCCGGGGATAAGCTTCTGTTTAAGATAAATTTTTAAATACCCAATTCACCCCTCCCCTCTTGGGTTTTGCCATCAACTCGGGACCAACAATGTCAACATAAAACATCAAGGTAAATTTACAATCATTCAACATAAGTTTTTCACAAACATGAAAACTCATAATGTTTTTCTCATTTCTTCAATGGATAGCTCCTGCTCCTTTGCCAGGTTTCATCTTTCACCTGTCTATGGGTTTGGAAAACGAAAACATGAGTCAAAACTCAATAAGCAAGCTGTATATTTTACAAGCAATTCATTTTGAAGGCATATTTATTTAAAAGCATTTTTCTCCCTTCAGTAAAGACACTTATCAAGTGATCAACTACCTGTGGAGCAAAAACCTTTTCATAAATCATTCATACACATTTCATAAACACTTCATAAACATTGGATGTGCAAATTCATCATTTCCATTGATGACGTTATCCTTCATGTGAGGGTACGCTAGCACGGAGAATATTTTTCTATGACATGATCCTTTCCATCCTTAGCGTCGGACCTACCGACTTGGCAACATCAAGGGGGACTCCTTGTCCACTTACTACCTCGACTAGCCTACTTGATTTCCATTTCATGCATGTCCTTTAGTTACCCCGGCATTATATACCTCCTTACACATGGAACTTGTCATTCTCATGTAGAGAATTCTTTGCACCATCCCTCTTCAAATATTATTTCAATGAAACATTGATTCAAATCCATACATCATCACTTTTCATACATAATTACGAAACAGTAAATAATCATTTATTTTAATAGAAATCAACATTTCAATACATATATAAACAAGGAATGGACATCCTTAAATACCTTGTAATGAAAACCGAAATCATTTAGAAAGCTGCTTGCTTACCTCGCTTGCTTAGCTTTCCGTTTCACTTATCCCTTTGCCTTTGCCTATACATATAAGAATGATATAACATTCATATATTTCCTTTGCTTACATTCAACTCAGTTTTCCAACGCATTTTTATTAACATACATAATTCCTTCGACTTATCAAGTCGTTATGCCCGTATAGCACATGCTTGTGCACTACATGGGCTATTACACATCACATTTAGTCCCTTTAGTAGGGTAATCATTCAATCACTTAATAATCATCCAATAATTATTATTTAATGGCTCATTACCTTCCTTAAGCCAGTTTTCACTTATTTTCCAAAATTCACATATTGTTGCTCATTTTAAGCACCCGTTATTGCCTTAAGCCTCATTAAGTAATCCCAAAATTTGAGATTATCATCATGCAATTCTAAACAGCAATATATTCACAAAAGTTATCATATTTTCATGCATTTTTGCACAAAACCAAATTACTTAGGTCATTTATCACTCATGCATGTCTATCCTTTCATATATAGCCATTTAACAACACATATATGAGACATTTCATAAAATTTTCTAGACCAGAAACTTAGTCACTAATTCATCATGATAATTACCCTTAATTACCACTGTACTTAGGTTATTTTTATAGAATTTAAATCCACTAATCATAGGTTTCCAAAATAGCAACTTTGGAACCCATTTTTCACCCGTTTAACATGTCTTTTGACACATAACCCTAAGCAGTTTTACAAATTCGAATTTTCAGTAATTAATCCAACTTTTCCTAACCCAAATTTAGGGTATTAACATATATATCAATTTGGATAATTTCTACATAGGTTTCATATTTCTTTTTGATTTTTTTCTTGATTTATAATCAAATCAAGGTATTTAATTCTGAAATTTCTATCACACAGTAATAAATACATGAATTAACTTTCATAAATATTTCATCATGAAATATTAACATTATATATTTATTTTGGCATTTTCACTGTGCTGGAGAGTGTTGTGAGTTTAGGGTCAGCCCTAATCATGTGAATTATAAACTATACTAATATCACCCAAAAATAAATTTTTATTTTGATCGAGTTATCCTTATGATGGCTTATACATCATATAAAATTTTCATATAAAATATCCTTCTACAAAAATTATTAAAAATCATTTACTACAGCTGATCCTGTCACCCGTTCTACCCTGTTTAGGTTGATCTTCTCTAATTTTTAATTTGAAACCTGCTTAATATTTCAATCAGAAATTTTGGAGAAAATCCTTCATTTACTACTTCATTCATATTTTGGTTTATAACATCATATAACTTCAAGATTTGAGGCATAAAATCAAGATTAACATATACTTACTTAACTAATTAATAATCCCTCCTTTTCCCCTTCTTTTTCTCTTATTTTTCTTCCTTTTTTGCTGGCTCTAGAGCTGGACATGAGGGCTGCCTTGGGGAGATGGAATTTCAGCACTTAGAATTTTTCCAAAGCTCCATCCATGTGAACGTGCAACCCATTTTATAGTGCTGGATTTTTTTGCTGTGGGCCCCACTTTGGAGCTGATTTTCCACACCATTGAATGCATGCTTATCTCCCCTTATGTGTTGGTGAACTCACAGCCAAGTAAATTTACTTTTTACCATTTTTTGAAAATCCAAAAATCTATTTTAATCAAGACCGTCCACCTGTCCAGCAATCACGTCCATAGTTGCTGCCCATTTTCATATTTTTTTTCCATTTTTAATAATCTAATTTTAAGGGTAAATTAAACACCTAATTATCATTGAGTTTAACCTTTAATTTGGTATAAAAAAATTAGCAGAAATCATTACAACAACATCAAAACAGTGCACGCCATTTGGCCTCAACATGCGGTCCACTTTTGATTCATCAATGGCAGCTACTGTTCACGAATTTTCTTGGATTTTTTCCACATGATTAAATGGTCATTTATGTATCCCAATATTTCATCTATTTATGTGCATTATTTATAAAATAAAATATTGAAAAATCCAGCAATAGCAGCACCTTGGACATCCATATCTCCACATCACCTATGCTCACTTTGAGCTCTCCTTAGCCCCTTAAATCTGGACATTAATGCATGGATAATTCATGAAATTTTTGCATTTTATAATTATGCATAAAATACCCTGCATTGCACCTGCATTTGAGACCTATTTGGGTCATTAAAAATTGCATTTAAGCCATATACTCTAGCCATTAATGCATGATACTCTTGAGGTGCAAAAGTCAACTATGCACATCTTTTTCAATTCAGATATTTTCCCAGCATAAGATGCTTAATCCAAACCTTCCAAAATTTTCATCTCATAATTTTATTCAATCATTTCAAATTTCATCTCAATCCGATTTTCCTAGCTCAAGTTATAGCCGTTTAAAGTTAACGGTTGGATTTGAGATATGATCTATAAATCATAACACTAATTTCATCAAGAATTTTCATAACCCAATAATTCGATAATATCAAGCCCAACATTATTAACTTCCATCTCAAATTTCACTTGATTCCGCCATACAGGCGTTGAGTTATGAATTTTTTATGTTTTTCCAACACAATTCCATAATTTCCACTTTAATCTCCATTAATTAAATCATGGAAATTAAACTAAACATTCATGCCACATTATCATATTTTAATCCTCATTATGCCCCTTTAGTCACCTTGACTCATATTGAGCTCTGGCGATTAAATTTTTAATCACCCTTCTTAATTGACCCTAATTGCAAAATATCATAAAATCCTAAAATCATCCAAAAATTTCATTTAATCATATATAAGTCACATGTACATGTTCAATGCACACATTAAATCCTCCTTAGGTTGGGGTTTCACAACGGGTTTCGAGAGAGAGAGAGCTTTAGAGATCGCTTGAGGAGATTTCAGTAGCAGGGTGATGAGCTTCGAAAATGTTTTAATGCCCCTTCCTTCTTTAGTGCTTTATTTATAGTCACATGGAGATGCATCTGATTGACCCATGATGGCTTGGAATTATAGCCACTGCTGGGTGCTGTGATAGATTCTTGATAGGGATTCCTAGCAAGCATTGTTGGAGTGACGCTTTTGAAAAAGCCAATTGGATTCCTAACAGAGATTCTTGACTAGCACTGATGGAGTGATGGTTCTGAAAAGCCGACTAGATTCCTGACAGAGATTCTTGACGTACACTATTGGAGATGCTTTTACTGTTAGTTGATTGGATTGATGCTTTGTCTATTTGTGAGGGCAGAGCTGGTGACATCATGACATTGTCATGCAGATAAAGTTCATTTTGCAGGAAAAACATTTAGGCAAGAGTTGAAGATGACGGTTTATGGCTAGGTTTTTTTAATTATATGCGGCACACCAACCTAAGTGTCACAACCTTACTCCAAGATCTATCAATTGGTAAACATGATCAAGATTATTGCCCTGTCACACGGAGGGCTTAATGGATATTTATCCATTTTATCTTAACTCCTTAGGAGTTTATGTTGGAAACAATGTTTAAAACAATAAAAATTGACCAAATCTTGAGTTTCGATGATTAACAAGAACTAATTTGAGTATATAAAAGGTACTAATGGGTTTGATAAATGTTTAAGGAAAGCAAAGAGGTCAAGTCGATCTTCAAGTCGACTTGGACTTCGACTTGGGTGAAGTCGATCCCAAAGTCGACTCAAATATCGACTTAAGAATGAATCCCAAAAGCGCAACAGGTGAAGTCGCAGGTCAAGTCGACTCCACTTGCGACTTGGGAAGTCAAGTCGCAGACGAAGTCGACTCCAGCATCGACTTCAAACAAAAGAAAATGTCCAGGGTTGATTTTGGGGGCACGAAGCTGCCCAAGTCGCAAACGAAGTCGACTCCAGGTGCGACTTGGGTCAAGTCGCAGACAAGGTCGACTCCAACTTCGACTTGAGGATTTTAGACTTGAAGATTAAAGTTTCAAGTTTATTCCAAGGATCATACTGAACTTTTTCAAACCCAAATGAAATGAAAAGTTCATTCACAAAGAAACAAATTAAGATTCTTGAAGATCAAAGCTAAGATTCATATTCAATGTTCAAATCAAGTCTATCAAGCCAAGGCAAATGTTCAAGCTTATTCAAATAAGGCAACACCCAAGTTATGGAGACCAAGTGAGTCCAAGACTAAGCGAGGAACAAGCATATATCATGCAAGGACTCTATCAGCTCAAAAGCTTTGCAAGGATCAAGCCGAATCTTGAAGAACAAAGCAGCTTCAGCAAAACCCGAGCCAAGTCGCAGGCTAAGTCGACTTCAGATTCGACTTGAGTCGAAGTCTGAAACCAAGTCGACTAAAACTCAGACTTGGGATATTGGAGGAACTGGAGTCGCAGACGAAGTCGACTCCAGATGCGACTTGGGTTACCAAGTCGCAAGCCAAGTCGACTCCATCTTCGACTTGGGTATAACGGTCAAATTTTCGAACGTTAAAGTTCATTTATTGCACGCCAACTACTTCTACAACGTTCATATTTTCCTCAATCTATAAAAGGACATTCAAATGAACGTGAAAAAAAAAAAAAAAAAGAGACACTACTCTAAAGATCAAAGAAAGAAAAGAAGTGCAAGAAAGACTTTCAAATATCTTTTCTCCATATTTGAGTGTTTCAAAGGAAGAAAGAGCTTCAAACTGCAAGTTGCTTCAACAATCATCATTCAAGCTATTACTGATTTCTTCCTCGAGCTCAAAACTGCCTACACAAATCTGTAAAGTGTAGTTTTTATTCATTTCTTTATTTGGTTGTATAAATCTTGATTTAGCTTGAGTAGCTAAGATCAAGTGTATGCAAAGTAGGGTGTGATTGGAGTGAGACTCATCACCTACTTGTGCAAGCGAATATATATGCCCCCTAGAGCTTTGAATCTAGAAGAGAGCAAGTGGCTCTAGTTGTGTATGCCCCCTAGAGCTTTGAATCTAGAAGAGAGCGGTGACTCTAAGTGTATTCTTGGAATACATAGTGGAACCCAAGTCACAACGGAGTGTGAGCTTGGAAGAGTGGAGTAGGGAAGGTTTGCCCGAACCACTATAAATCTTGTGTTCTACTTATTTTTACTGCTTTATCTTATTTGCTCTCCATTCGCTTAAAAAGGGGATTAACCTTTTTCAAGGGATTAAGATTTTTAAGTTTACAGAAGAAATTTTAAAGAACCCAATTCACCCCTCCCCTCTTGGGTTAGGCCATCAACTCGGGACCAACAAGTGGTATCAAAGCAGGTCTTTGAGTTTATCAAAGAGATCTTATTGAAATGGCATCCCAATCTACTTCCGTTCCCGCATTTGCTGAAGGCCAATCCTTTACAAGGCCACCATTGTTTGATGGGAACAATTTTGGATATTGGAAGCTTCGTATGAAGCAACTCATCATGGCTACCGATATGGACTCTTGGATTGCTATCCAAGATGGAGTAATACTGCCTACCGATGAACGAGCTTCCAAATGGACCGATGAGGAAGTAAGAATAGTGAAGAGCAATGCCAAAGCTATGAACTCCTTATTTTGTGCTCTCACTGCTTCCGAGTATGATAGAGTATCCTCTTGCTTAACCGCCAAAGAGATATGGGATACACTAATCTCTATCTACGAAGGAACTTCTCAAGTCCAAGGGACGAGAAGGAATATTTTGATTGGAGAACTAGAGAACTTTAGAATGCTAGAAACAGAAAATATTTCTGAAATGTTTGCTAGATTCTCTAAGATTACAAATGCTTTAAAAGGTCTTGGAAAAGCAATATCTGAATCTGAGCAGGTCATGAAGATTTTAAGAGCTCTACCCGAATCATGGACTCCAAAGATCACTGCAATTGAAGAAGCCAAAGACCTCAACACGCTGAAGCTTGAAAACTTAATTAGCTCACTTATGTCACATGAGCTAATTAAGAAAAGGAATGAAGATCAACACAGGGGCAAAAGAGCAATTGCCTTAAAAGCCGCACAAGACACCGATGACACATCTTCTTCTCAAAATGACAACGAGATTGCTCTACTCACAAAACGATTCAGAAAATTTGTGAGGAAAGGCAAAAATTTCAGAAGCTTCAAAGAAAGAACTCCCCAAGAGAAGAAGAAAGAATCAACCAAGTGCTACCGATGCGGCGGTTCGGGACATATGCAGGCTCAATGTCCAACTCCCGAAGAAAACAAGGCAAAAGAACAAAGAAAGGATCGAGGGAACAATAGAAGATTCCAGAAATACAAAGGAAGAGGCATGTACGTAAATGATGAAGAATCTACGACGAGTAGCTTCTCAACCGATGACATAGAGGCGGAAGAATGTGCAAGAATTTGCTGCATGGCACAAATCGAGCAAGGAGAACAAATTACCTCAACAAAAGACACAAGCAATGAAGAGGTAAGTTCCAAACTCTCCCTTTCTAATTCAAGTTATTCTTCCTCTCATGAATGCCTCAAATGTACTGAATTAGATGAACTACAAACTGCATATGATTCATTATATGAAGAAATGAAGAAATTAGGAAGCAAGTTTACAATTAAGAAGAGACAATGTGATGCAACAATAATTGTAAATGGTAAACTTGCAGAAAGATTAGTCAAATTGAAAGATGAAACTGAATTGCTGAAAATGGAGAACAAATCATTAAATGAATCATTAGCTAAGTTCTCTAATCCAGGAGAAAATGTTAAAATGTTTCTGAATATGACCACCCAAACACATAAAAGAGGTCTTGGGTATCATACATTTGAGCAAGGAGAAAGTAGCAAATCAAATGAACAAATACTTGAGAAAAATCAAACTAAAAATACATCTATATACAAGCCACAAAAGAAAAATTTTAAGTGGACTAGAAGACCAATGACTGAACCCTTGCATGCTTGGAGACCTACTCCAAGATTACCTTTGGCTTGTAATTTCTGCAATAAGATGGGTCATAAAACTTACAAATGTAATTTTAAGAAACTATATGACTATGGTGTTAAATTAGTTTGGGTTCCAAGAAACACAAGATTTGGGCTTTCAAAGTTAGATCAACTTAGATTAGATTCTCTTACTAACCCAAATGGACCCATAAAATGGGTACCAAAAAGATAAGATTTATTTCCTTATTTTTTCAGACATGTTTTAAGGCAAAGGCAAACAATGAATGGTTCATGGATAGCGGTTGTTCAAGACATATGACCGGTGAAAGAAGTTTGTTTCATAAACTTAAGCCTTGCAACGATGGAATGGTTGCCTTTGGAAATAATGAAAAAGGTAAAATTAAAGGTAAAGGAAATATACTTAGTACCTCAAATGCATGCATGGAAAATGTTTTGTTTGTTGAAGGACTCAAACACAATTTAATGAGTATTAGCCAATTATGTGATAAAGGATATAAAGTTGTGTTTGAATCATCTATATGTAATGTATTTGATGGAGAACATATCATGTTTAGTGGTAAACGACATGGAAATGTTTATTTGGTTTCACTTGATGAATTGAATGGTCAATGTCTTATGGCCATTGATAATGATCCATGGGTTTGGCATAAAAGGCTTGGACATGTAAACATGGGAAATATAAAGACCCTTTGGAAAAAGAATTTGGTAGAAGGATTACCAAAGTTGAAATATGACAAAGACAAAATTTGCAAGGCATGTCAATTATCAAAACAACACAAGATGCCTTTCTCTACCAAAAAGGAAATTTCCACCACAAAGCCACTTGAATTATTACATATGGATCTATACGGGCCATCCGACATTCTAACCATTGGTGGAAAGAAATATGTATTTGTCATAGTTGATGATTTTTCAAGATTCACTTGGATAATTCTCTTAGCTAGTAAAGATGAAGCCTTCTCTATGTTTGCAACTTTTGTGAATTTGGTGCAAAATGAAAAACAGAGTACTATTGTGACCATAAGAAGCGATCATGGTGGCGAATTCGAAAACAAACGATTCATAGAATTTTGTAATGGAAAAGGAATTCACCACACATTTTCTGCACCAAGAACTCCACAACAAAATGGAGTAGTTGAAAGGAAAAATAGAACTATACAAGAGATGGCTAGAACTATGCTAAATGAGAACAATCTATCCAAGAAATTTTGGGGTGAAGCTGTGAGTACAGCTTGTCATGTTTTGAATCGTGTTACCATTCGAGCAATCTTGAAAAAGACTCCATATGAACTTTGGAAAGGAAGGAAACCAAACATATCTTATTTTCATGTTTTTGGATGTACATGTTATGTTTTAAACAATGGAAAAGTCAATTTGGGAAAATTAGATGCCAAAAGTGATGAGGCTATATTCCTTGGTTATTCATCAAATAGCAAAGCATATAGAGTATTCAATAAACGAAATCAAGTTGTAGAAGAATCCATACATGTTGTATTTGATGAATTTAACCAAACTCCGAGAAAGGAGAATGAACTAAGTGATGCAGATGAGACGAAAGGCAAAGAACAACCAAAGGAACTCGAGCTCAAGCCAGAAAATCCAGAGGAGGAAGAGGTAAGTGAAAGTAATGACTCTTACAAACCTCCAACTGATTTAAAATTTAAAAATGCCCATCCAATTGAACAAGTTATTGGAAACATATATGAAGGAGTAAAAACTAGAAGATCAAAACAAAACGTTTATGGCCAATATGCGTTTGTATCAAAAATTGAACCAAACACCATTGAACAAGCTCTTAATGATGAAAATTGGGTTATTTCAATGCAAGAAGAGCTAAATCAATTCGAAAGAAACAATGTATGGCATTTAGTTCCTAGACCAAACAATCATACAGTCATTGGTACAAAATGGGTATTTAGGAACAAATTAGACGAAAGCGGTCTTGTAATTAGAAACAAGGCAAGGTTAGTAGCCAAAGGGTATTCCCAAGAAGAAGGAATTGATTTTGAAGAATCATATGCACCCGTGGCTAGATTAGAAGCCATACGCATCCTACTAGCATTTGCTTCTCATATGAACTTCAAATTGTTTCAAATGGATGTAAAAAGCGCATTTTTGAATGGTTATTTGAATGAAGAAGTATATGTTGAACAACCCCCTGGTTTTGAAGAAAAGGATCAATCAAAGTATGTTTATAAATTAACCAAAGCGTTATATGGACTAAAACAAGCACCAAGAGCTTGGTACGAAAGGTTAAATAGTTTCTTGATTGATCATGAGTTTCAAAGAGGGAAAGTAGACACTACTTTGTTCATTAAGTACAAAAATAAAAATATTTTGATTGTACAAATTTATGTGGATGACATAATATTTGGTGCTACTGACGAAAAACTTTGTCAAGAGTTTTCTAAGATAATGCAGAGTGAATTCGAAATGAGCATGATGGGAGAATTAAATTTCTTCCTTGGACTGCAAATCAAGCAACAAAGTGAAGGAATATTTTTGAACCAGTCCAAGTATGTCAAAGAAATGCTCAAGAGATTCGGAATGCAGAATAGCAAAGGGGCAAACACTCCAATGAGCTCTACAATCAAGATCGACACGGACGAAAACGGTAAAAGTATCGATCAAAAGCTCTATAGAAGCATGATTGGATCCTTGTTATATTTAACTGCTTCTAGACCCGATATCTTATTTAGTGTTTGTATGTGCTCTAGATTTCAAGCATGTCCCAAAGAATCACACCTACTTGCTGTAAAAAGAATTTTTAAATATTTGATAAAAACTACAAACCTTGGACTATGGTATCCAAAGGGGTCAACCTTTGATCTAATCGGCTATTCGGATGCAGACTTTGCCGGATATAAAGTAGATAGAAAAAGTACCAGTGGAACTTGTCAATTTCTTGGACATATGCTAGTTTCATGGCATTCAAGAAAACAAACAAGTGTTGCACTATCTACTGCGGAAGCCGAGTACATAGCCGCCGGTAGTTGTTGTGCCCAACTACTTTGGATGAAACAACAGTTGAAAGACTATGGTATTGATTATGTTGATATTCCTATTAGATGTGATAATACAAGTGCAATTTGTTTGACTAAAAATCCAGTCTTGCATTCTAGAACCAAACATATTGATGTAAGACATCACTTTATTCGTGAGCATGTTGAGAATCATGATGTATGCCTAGAATATGTAAAAACAGAAGACCAAATTGCTGATATCTTTACCAAACCATTAGCCAAAGAATCATTTTATAAAATTAGGAATGATATGGGGATGATAGAGCTAAATTAGGAAAAATAAAACAAAGAAACCAAAATTTGAAAAGGCAAAACTGATGGGTCAAGTCGACTCCATGGGAGCCAAGTCGACTCGGCCAAGTCGACTTGGGAAAGTGAAGTCGACTCCGCTTCAGGAGCGAAGTCGACTCCACAGGAGCGAAGTCGACTCCGCTTCAATAACGAAGTCGACTCCGAGGGGCCGAAGTCGACTTCGCCTAGGGCAAGTCGACTCCGCGAGCGCGACCGTCCGACTTCCGCATCTCTTCTTCCCTTTCTCTCTTCTTCTCTCTCATTTTCCCGCGCCTTCTCCTCTCTGTTTTTCCCCTCCGGCGACAAAATCCTCTCTGTTTTTTTTCCCTTTTCTCTCTGACAACCTCCATTTCCGGCAACTCCTCTCTCCTCCGGCGACCCTCTCCGTCTCTCTCTTTCTCTTGTTCTCTCCCAACTCTCTCAGCTCTCTCTCTCAAAGTTCTTTCAAATCTCCATTTTCTTTTTCTCTCACAGATTCCAAACTCCAAAACTCCAATTTCAATGGCTCCAAAAGCTAAAACTCCTAAACTAGCAGTCAAAAAGCCAAGCCAACGGCCAGTGCCTAGGCCATCCCAATCTTCCACAGAGGAAGATATTCCTAGAAGAGCAAGGACTCCATCCAAACGAGTTAGAGAGGAACCATCAACCTCGACAGGTAGACGGGTTCGATTCCAGACAACAACCCAGTCAACTGATAGAGCCCCACGATCAGAAAGCCAACCTGAAAGCTCGTATTCTTCAAGGATTCCTATCAAGAAGGGGCAAGTTCTAAAAATGCCCACTACTTATTTCAGGACAGAGCTACAGCATAGTCGCTTCTACAGAAACTTCTATGAACGAAAGGTATTCATTCCTAAAATCATAGATTTCAAGTTCCTCAACGACTATGAGTTCGACATAGAAGAGTTGTTGGATTTCCAAGGATGGATACAACTATTCAAATCCGATGAACGGATCTATCCTGATCTCACAAGACAGTTTTATTATTTATGGGACAACACCAAGTTTTGCACTTATGTCAAAGGCACTGAAATAAATTTTGGGAGTAACAACTATCCAGATCAAGATGAAGCCTTGAGAAGAATTGGAAATATTCTTCAAGTACCTTTTGATGAAGAGAGGCTTCCCAAGGATCTGACTATGGACAAGATCTACAATGAGTTAACCAAAAGCAACAAGTACCATGCAGGCACCAAATTCCTACATTACATGGATCTTTCTCCCAGACTCAGGGTTATCCGTCTATTAATCGCCCACTGTATTTTGCCAAAAGGAGGCGGAAGGAATCAATTGAATCCACAAGAAGCAATGATCTTGTGGAAATTAGTGAACAAAGTCAAGATCAGTCTTCCCAGACTATTCCTAGAAGCCTTAGCATCCAGGAAAGACAATCCGAGAGGCGTGTTACCTTATGGATCTTGGATCACCAAGATTTTTGAGCGGGTTGAGCTCGACATTGATGGGGAACCATTTGAAGTCCCCAAGACGACCAACGCTATCAACAAGGCTTTGCTCCAACGCATGAAAATCAATTTGGAGCAGTTTAGGGATGATCGCATCCGAGAGAAGCTTGGCGAGCCAGTCCGAGAACAAGAGGACAATGCACAAGCTGAGGGGGAGCAAGCTCCCGAGGCATCGCCTGAACGGCCTGCATCTCCTCTATCACACGGATCACATTCTCCTCAAGGATCCGTTGCACCCGAACGCGTGCCGCCTACTTCAGATCAAATGGCTGCACTTCAAAACCTCAAAAACGAGATCTTGGAAGCTATGGGTCAGCAAGAAGATAGGATGACTAGCCTAGTGACCGGTGTGCTGAATGCTATCACTGATATGCATTCCCGACAAGATCACATGGATCGAGAACTGCGTACCATCAAATATCACCTCGCCTCCGGACGTCACAAGAAGAGGCCTATGCCCGAACTCGATCCATACGAATCGGGTTCAGTTCATAAAGCAGCATCTCCCGATCATGATATCTCCATCTACTCATCTGCCCAAAATCGTCCCATCAAACCAATCTTATATCCGATCTCCCAATTTCAATTCACAAAATCATTAAAAGTTGATCGATTTTTGATAGTTTGACAAAAAGGGGGAGATAGAATAGGTGAGTTGAGTAAAACTTTCTTTTGGGTTGGGTAGTTTTGTATCTAGGTTTCATTTTTTTGTGTTGCATGAAACTTGATACATATATATGCTATTGATGAATGTTATGTTTGCTTAATATGTTTTGCTTGAAAATGATTTGCTTGAAATCCAATATGCCAAAATGATATAATAGTTGAAATTTCAAAAAGCTCTGACCTATATGACAAATGCTCTGTTTTTCAAAAAGACATATGAACATGATTAATGCTTGAAAGGTATCAACTCAAATGAAGTTTTGTCAATCATCAAAAAGGGGGAGATTGTTGGAAACAATGTTTAAAACAATAAAAATTGACCAAATCTTGAGTTTCGATGATTAACAAGAACTAATTTGAGTATATAAAAGGTACTAATGGGTTTGATAAATGTTTAAGGAAAGCAAAGAGGTCAAGTCGATCTTCAAGTCGACTTGGACTTCGACTTGGGTGAAGTCGATCCCAAAGTCGACTCAAATATCGACTTAAGAATGAATCCCAAAAGCGCAACAGGTGAAGTCGCAGGTCAAGTCGACTCCACTTGCGACTTGGGAAGTCAAGTCGCAGACGAAGTCGACTCCAGCATCGACTTCAAACAAAAGAAAATGTCCAGGGTTGATTTTGGGGGCACGAAGCTGCCCAAGTCGCAAACGAAGTCGACTCCAGGTGCGACTTGGGTCAAGTCGCAGACAAGGTCGACTCCAACTTCGACTTGAGGATTTTAGACTTGAAGATTAAAGTTTCAAGTTTATTCCAAGGATCATACTGAACTTTTTCAAACCCAAATGAAATGAAAAGTTCATTCACAAAGAAACAAATTAAGATTCTTGAAGATCAAAGCTAAGATTCATATTCAATGTTCAAATCAAGTCTATCAAGCCAAGGCAAATGTTCAAGCTTATTCAAATAAGGCAACACCCAAGTTATGGAGACCAAGTGAGTCCAAGACTAAGCGAGGAACAAGCATATATCATGCAAGGACTCTATCAGCTCAAAAGCTTTGCAAGGATCAAGCCGAATCTTGAAGAACAAAGCAGCTTCAGCAAAACCCGAGCCAAGTCGCAGGCTAAGTCGACTTCAGATTCGACTTGAGTCGAAGTCTGAAACCAAGTCGACTAAAACTCAGACTTGGGATATTGGAGGAACTGGAGTCGCAGACGAAGTCGACTCCAGATGCGACTTGGGTTACCAAGTCGCAAGCCAAGTCGACTCCATCTTCGACTTGGGTATAACGGTCAAATTTTCGAACGTTAAAGTTCATTTATTGCACGCCAACTACTTCTACAACGTTCATATTTTCCTCAATCTATAAAAGGACATTCAAATGAACGTGAAAAAAAAAAAAAAAAAGAGACACTACTCTAAAGATCAAAGAAAGAAAAGAAGTGCAAGAAAGACTTTCAAATATCTTTTCTCCATATTTGAGTGTTTCAAAGGAAGAAAGAGCTTCAAACTGCAAGTTGCTTCAACAATCATCATTCAAGCTATTACTGATTTCTTCCTCGAGCTCAAAACTGCCTACACAAATCTGTAAAGTGTAGTTTTTATTCATTTCTTTATTTGGTTGTATAAATCTTGATTTAGCTTGAGTAGCTAAGATCAAGTGTATGCAAAGTAGGGTGTGATTGGAGTGAGACTCATCACCTACTTGTGCAAGCGAATATATATGCCCCCTAGAGCTTTGAATCTAGAAGAGAGCAAGTGGCTCTAGTTGTGTATGCCCCCTAGAGCTTTGAATCTAGAAGAGAGCGGTGACTCTAAGTGTATTCTTGGAATACATAGTGGAACCCAAGTCACAACGGAGTGTGAGCTTGGAAGAGTGGAGTAGGGAAGGTTTGCCCGAACCACTATAAATCTTGTGTTCTACTTATTTTTACTGCTTTATCTTATTTGCTCTCCATTCGCTTAAAAAGGGGATTAACCTTTTTCAAGGGATTAAGATTTTTAAGTTTACAGAAGAAATTTTAAAGAACCCAATTCACCCCTCCCCTCTTGGGTTAGGCCATCAACTCGGGACCAACAGTTTATACCATTCCACTCGTTTCAATTTTCATCATATGCCCTTTTTAGGTCATTATTCCATTTGAAATATACACATATGATCTTATAAATTCCATACTTAATCATATCATGATAAATCATCCTCAACATTTAACCATAAATTTTTTTCGCTATTTATAGTTATAATCACAATTCATGGTCATAAACATAACATAATCATTTTACAACATTGAATAACAATTTAATTGTCATTATTCATACAACCACACAATTCATAAAATTCATTCATAGGTAACTTGTAAAAATTCATATTTTCTTGTGCACCTGCACTCCTTGCATGGTTCTTCCCTTCACCTGTTTTTAGGATTTGGAAAATAAAATTCAAAAAGCAAGATATAAAGTTTTCAAACAATTCATTTTCATTGAAATTAACTTAGAAAGTTACATTATACCCACTCAAGGGTATATCTTAAAATATGCTTCTTACACCCGTCTAGGGTATGTCATAAATAATGTGATGCATCATTTGAAACCATGACATTCCTTTGGATAGAAGCTAGCTAGGCAACCATCCACTTTCATCCTCTCTCCCATTCAAGGGAGGCGCTGCTGGACCTAGGCCTCTCTTAGTGACTTGGCCACACCAAAGGGGGACATTCGGTCTGCTTACACCTTTAAGGTGGATCTCATGCTTTTATGCACATGCTTCATTTCATAAACATGAACTTTGACATGCTAGTATGATTTTTCATTCACAAAATCCATTCTTCATCATTTGACATAAGTACTTGAAAAGCAGTAAGCAATTCATTTATCATTTCAATACACATTTATATAAAGGAATGACCATCCTTAAACATCTTAGAAAGAATTGAAAATATACATTTGCTAAACCACTGAAACAGTTAGAACATCATTTATAAGCATTTGATCATATTTTGATAAATCAAAAGCATTTAGAAAACTGCTTGCTTACCTTGTTCGCTTAGCTTTCCGTATCGCTTATCTCTTTGCCTTTGCTTATCCATAAACATAACATTGCATTCATAACAATCCATTTGCTTGCATTCACTTAGTTTTCCAATCCCATAATCCACATCATACAAAATCAACTTGGATTTTCAAGTCGATCATACATATACAACATGCACTTGTGCATTATATCATTCATTCCATATATCATTTTGAACACATATTTAGGGTAAACACATAACGTTCATTCATAATTCAACATATAAGGATTTATATCTCCCATTAACCATTTTTCATCTATTTCCTACGTTAATGCTCATTCTAAGCATATAAGTGACGTTTTAAGTTTCATAAATTAATATCAAAAATTGAGATAATCAAACATCATTCATACAATAACATCTTTATGTATTTCATCCATATTCATGCATATTTTGCATTTTAGCAATCTCACATAAGTAACATATCATCCGTTCATACATACGTTCATCATACAACACATATATTATGTGTTTCTTAAAATTTCTTAACACAGAAACTTACATCCATTTTCAAAATAATTAAACCCCTTAATTATTATATACTTTAGGATTTAATTTCGGATTTTTAATCCATTTATCATTGGGTTCCAAAACAACCATGTTAGGACCCGTTTTTCATCCTTTCAACGCCTCTTTCAAGTCTTAAATCATAACAGATTTTTAAGTCATAATTTACAGCAATTAAAATTTATTTTATTAACAAAAATTTAGGGTATTATCATATATTTAAAACTCATAATTTATTTTCTTCCATAACCGCAACATTTTCAAGCATATAGGGTATCCATTTTGACCCGTTTTGACATGTCCATCCAAATGTCCTTAAAATCAGATTTAGGGAAAATATTTTCAAGCCCTTTTGGAAACTCAAAGTACCTTAATACTAGGGTAATTTACCCTCCATAAAATCCATAAATCATTTGTTTACAAACAGCAACAAAAATCACATGGAAAGTACCCGTTTTGGCCCCCATTTGGACATTCCATACATATACCTTAAAAATTCAGATTTAGGGAAAAATCATCCAGCCCACTTAGGACTTCCAAAGGGTCTTTAATTTAGGATAATTTACCCTAAAATTCATCCATAAAAAATTTAAGCACCTTTTTTTTATCATTTTTAACTCAAAAATGGAAAAATCGGGCATTATAAGTTCCATTTTTGCTACAATCATTAACAAATGCTCTAATCAACATATGTAATCTAAAAGAATATGAATTACATCCAAATAATCATGCTTTAATCCAACAGAAACATGATTTAGGATTTTGAGAAATTCCAAGTTAGATTTCATCTCAAAATTCAACCCTAACTTCCCTTTTCACTCTCTTGAGCTCTTGATTTCATTTATATCTTTCAAAATCATTCAATACCTTCATTAAGTCATCATAACTCATCCTTTAAGATTTATTTATGAACCATATTAATGGCTCATGATTTGAGAGAGAAAACCTTGATTTAAATGATTCAAAACTTGGATTTCACTTACTTAAATTGAATCTAACTTGAATCCAACTTGTTTAGCTTAGGTCCTTCTCTCTTTCTTCCCTTTTTCCCTTCTATTTTTCTCCTTTTTCCTCCTTCTTCCTTTCTGGTTTTGGACGTGCCCAAGGTTGCTTCCACAATTAGAAAATTTTGAGAATTTCTCTCCCCATTCTCATGTGGACGTTTTTAAGGATATGGCCCTCTTTTTATAATTTTCAACCAGCCCATGGGACCCACTTTGCCACATGGCATGAGGGTAATTTAATTCTAACTTATCCCTTGATGACATGGCAATTTTATATCCAAGTAAAATACCCATTTAATAATTATCAAAAATCATAAAAATCCACGCATTGATGGAATGCATTGCTGTCCACTAGGTGAAGCCCCCCTTAGGCATGCTTTTTGACATTTTTATGCCTCAATTTTCACATTTTTATGTGCCTCATTAGTTACCCTAGGGTCATAGCTACTTAGATATGCATTTTAGCAAAATCCAAATCTCATGCGATTCTCGCCCTTGGACGTCCATGGCATTCACACATCACCTATGCTCCATTTTGAGCTACATATTAAGTATTAAACCAATGCATTTAAACCCTTAATTTTCCATGGATTTGACCGTTAAATAAATCTACAAAATTCAGCTCCATTCACCTCCATTTGACACCTTCCATAGCATTAAACTAAGTCATTTAACTCACTTGCTTTAACATAAATGTTATGGTAGTTTAGGGTGCACAAAGTCAATGCTAGGTACTTTTTCTAATTAATAAATTTACCATGGTAATTAGTTTAATCCAATCCATCCATACCATAGATTTCATAATTTTATTCAATCGTTTCAAATTTCATCTCAAACCGACGTTTTTACATCAAGTTATAAACCTTCGAAAATAACCTTAGAGTGTGAGATTAATAACAAATAATTATAACCTTAATCTTATCATATTTGACTTAATCCAATCCATTCATAAGGTTGAGCCCAAAATCACGAGTTTGTCTTTCAAATTTCATCTCATTTCGCCTTATAGGCGTCAAGTTATGAATTTTCTACGATTTCCAACATAATTCCATAATTTCCTTTTTAATCTTCATTAATTAAATCATGAAAATTAAAATAAATATTCATGCCACATTAGCATATTCTAATCCTCATTAAGCTCCTTTAGTCATCTTCACTCACATTGGGCTTTGGCGATTAATCTTAATCATCATTCTTAATTGCAAACCCTAATTGCAAAATTCATCAATTCATGAAAATCATCCATAAATCAATCAATTCATACATATATCATCATTACACCTTAAATACAATTATATGAGTCCTACTTGGGTCTGGATATTACAATCCTCCCCCCTTATAACAGGTTTCATCCTGAAACCATCCACCTTTGAAATAACTAGGGATACTTTCTTTCTACCTCTTTTCATTCAGTTCCCAAGTAGCCTCGCTTTCGGAATATCTATTCCATTGAACTTTAAAATATTCAATCTCTCTATTCCGAAGCTTCTGCACCTTATGATCTAAGATCCTTAGAGGTCTTTCCTCATAATTCAAATGATCTTGAATTGGTAAGTTCTCTGCTACTAACACATGTGTTGGATCTAGAACATACTTCCCTAACATTGAAATATGAAAAACATTATGGACTAAAGCTAGGGCTAGAGGTAATGCTATTCGATAAGATAACTTTTCAATTTTCTCCAACACTTCAAATGACCCAATAAACCTGGGATTTAACTTGCCTCTTTTCCCAAACCTTGTAAAATGGTGTGACCTTAGTAAAGACATGTTTGCCGACTTCGATATTAAAATTCCTTCTCTTGTACTCTGTGTAACTCTTTTGCCGACTCTGGGCTGTGAGTATACACTGGTGAATAACCTGTACTTTATCTGTCATTCGCTGAGACAAGTTTGGGGTTAACTTTTTCTCTCCAACTTTATCCTAGTTAGTGGTGTTTGACACCGTCGTCCATATAATGCTTCAAATAGAGTCATTTGAATACTAGCTTGATAACTGTTATTGTACGCGGACTCCGCTATTGACACATATTCATCCCATGATCCTCCAAATTCCAATGTACACATACGGAGCATATCCTCAATAATCTGGTTTACCCGCTCCGTCTGTCCATTGGTCTGGGGATGAAATGTCGTACTAAATTTAGTTGGGTGCCTAGGGTTTTATGTAAACGCTTCCATAATCGAGAAGTGAACGTAATATCTCGATCGGATAGACTTAGGCATTCCATGGAGCTGTACAATATCTTTGTAATATATCTTTGCTAATCTTTCAGTTGTGTAAGTTCTCTTTATGGGTATAAAATGAGCAACCTTGGATAATCGATCCACTACTACCAATATAGAGTCATTTTGTGCCTATGTCCTAGGTAATCCTTAAATAAAATGCATTTTTATGTTATCCCATTTCCATTCGGGAATTTCTAAAGATTGTAGCTTTCCCGGCATCCGTTGGTGATATGCTTTCACCTTTTGACAAGTTAAGCACTTTGATACGTATTCAACGATCTCTCTTTTCATGTTATTCCACAAATATGCTTTCTTTAGATCCTGATACATCTTTGTGCTTCCCAGATGCATAGAAAATGATGAGAAATGAGCTTCTTTGAGAATTTATTCCTTTAATTCTCCTGAATTAGGTATGCATAAGCGACCTTTGTATCGATACATACCTCACTCATCAACAATGAATTCATTCAACCCCTTTTTCTTCATCTTTTCCACATGTGTATGTAGGTCTGTGTCCTCTTGCTGTGCAGTTTTAATTTGTTCAAATAAGGACGATTGTATATGCATTTGTGGTAATCTTGCCTGAACTCCAGGGGGACATACAATCAGTTCTAGTTGCCTTATTTCTCGAAGCAATCCTTCCTCCTCAGTGATAAGGTGCGCTATGCTGGCATTTCTGCTCAATGTATCAGCTACCACATTTGCCTTACCTGGATGGTATAGGATCTCCAAATCGTAGTCCTTAAGTAACTCGAGGCATCTCCGTTGTCACATTTTCAACTCCTTCTAAGTGAAAATATACTTAAGGCTCTTGCGATTCATATAAATCTCACATTTAGAACCATATAGGTAATGTCTATAAATTTTCAAGGAAAATATCACTACTGCTAGTTCTAAGTCATGAGTGGGGTAACTTCATTGGGCTTCAACTACTGTGATGCATAAGCTATCACCTTTCCTTTCTACATTAGCACGCATCCTAGTCCCTTCCTTGAAGCATCACTATAAACTATAAATCTTTCATTTCCTTCATGTAGGGTTAGGATAGGCGCTTTTACCAATCGTTGCTTCAATTCTTAAAAACCGCATTCACATTCTTCAGACCATACAAACTTGACTCCTTTACGAGTCAACCTCGTCAGTGGGGCTGATAATTGTGAAAAAACTTCCACAAATCTTCTGTAGTAGCCTGCCAATCCTAGAAAACTTCTAATTTCTTAATGGTCGTTGGTCTCAGCCACTTTAATACTGCTTCAATCTTTTGAAGATCAACTTGCACTTCTTTCTATGAGATTATATGCCCAAGAAATACTACTTGTTTTAACTAAAACTCATAATTCTTTAACTTGGCATATAGTTTCTCCTTTCTTAACCTTTCCAATACTTTTCTTAAATGAATCTCATGTTCCTCTTCCAAATTTGAGTAAATCAGGATGTCATTAATAAAAATGACCACAAATTGGTCCAAATAATCCCAAAATACCCTGTTCATCATATCCATAAATACAACAGGGGCATTATGTTCGCAATCTCACCGCAAGTGCACGGGTCGTAGATTATAGTATATAAATTATCGATCCTCAGGGAATTCGGGATTATAAACTTTGCTTTTAAACGCTTTCGTGTCGGATATGGGGAGAATATAGCAAATAGAAAGTGAGAAGAGAATATAGTAAATAAAATGGAAAAGAAATAAAAAATGGGAAGAGAAAATTGTAAATTAGGATGAGTAGAGAAAATGAGAGGGCAAGTACCTAGGGTCTAGGATTTCACATGCGTCTTTTGCAACGGGTAGTGGTATAATGATTTAATCTTGATATTGTTTATTAAAGGAGAACAAACCCTAATTTATCCTTGCACCTTCTCTTGAAACCTACAAGGCGTACCCTAATTTTCTTAACCACCTATTCTCGTGGGATTAAGTTAATTAGAATCCATTAAGTTCTGTGGTTTGTTCATGGAATTCCTCAAGGTCATCATGCCTATTCTCATGGTCTTAGATTTCCAGGTTTAATATCTTGATTATCGTATATTAGGTTTCCACCTCTCGCTTCCATCACTTAATATATGGAATTATGCCAAAGTATGGGCCCATGTACAAAGCAAGCATTAAAATCACAAGATATTAAGTTAACAACAATATCCACCATAAATAAATTAAAAACTCACACCACGCTACATTGTACGCATGCTACATCCTAAACCCTAGATTTAGGGTTTAGCCAAGCATGTTTAAGTCCAAAATGAAATTAAAATTAAAATCCATTTTAAATAAGACAATTAAAATTAAAATGGGAAAAGAAAGGAAAGCTTATTGGTTTGAAGCCCTGATGGTGTGTTGGCCGCTCCACGCAACTCGCCGGTCCGCCTTTTGCCCGTGCTCTCCACCTTGCTCTCTCTCTCTCTCTTATTTTCTCCTCTATTTTCTACTGGAAAAAAATCTCCGCTGCTCGTTCCCTTCCTCCCTTTTTATAGCTACTGAAGATTTCGTAATTGGCCGTAATTTGAGCTGAAATTGGATTGCTTCAAGTGGGCCCCACACTCTTTAACGCAATTTGAATTTGCATTGGAGATGGCTGATGTGCGTAAAGTGGTGGACAGTGGTGATATTGCTGAAATTTTTAGCCATTAACTGGACGGTCTAGTTGAAGCTTTGGACGGTCCAATTGCTGCTGGATTATTTCATGGCTGGGAATTATTTTTGGAAGCTTGGATCGCTGCATTTTTTTTAAGAATTCATTAGCTATTATTTCAACGGTCAAGAAATTTCTAGCCGTTCAAATCAAGTAAGTTAATGGCCAAAATTTTTTTCAGCCATCCAACCGTTCACCCATGCAACAGTGTATATACATGAATAGTCCTAACATAATTGGGATGCGTCAATTTCAACAGTCCACTTTGATCAGCCGTCCAACAAATTCAAACCATCTGGCCATGCAGAAAAATTCGAGCGAAGCTTTAGCCGTCCATTATTAATCCACTGATCATGCAGATTTTTTTCCAGGCCATTCATCCAATTAATCTGGGGCCCACAAGATCACGTCCAGAAATCAGATCCATCAAATTTCAACGGTCTAGATTTTCATCCACAAAAAAAATGACATGGACGGCTGGATTTTTTTGGACCGTCAGATTTGGTGCTGGACGTTTGGTTTTTATGATTTTCTGATGGATTTTTCTAAAACCAAAAATTTGGACGGTGCTGAAGATTTTCTGGATTTGAATGGACGATCCAGATTTTGTGGACAACATCTTTGCTGCTCGTACGGTTGAGATGATTTCTTGGCCATTAATCTTCTGGACAGCTGGTGGGGTCCACTATTTGGGTGTCATCTGCATTGCTGGGCGGTTTTGATGCATTGCTAGATATCTGGTGGGCCCCACTTGTTGAATTTATTTTCCTGCATAGAAAATTATTATAAACTCATGAAATTTATTAACGGGCTTCAATATAGAAGATTATCCAAACTCATTTAATTTTTTTGGCAATAAATAAAAATATAATTTCAAGGCAAAAGATCACAAAAATTGTTTAAATTGCTTGAAATTAATATTTAATACCATGATGTTACAAAAACATGTTTTAAACAAAATTTCACATTAAACCCAATTAATTACCCACGAAAATGGTATAATATACCCACAAAATATATTATTAATTTTCAATTATCACATTAGTGAGTCTGAAAGTCATCACTAGAAACTCATAATGTCCATACCTTGTTCGAAATGTTGTCTTATGAACATCAGTAGGACTTATCCTTAACTAATGGTACCTCGACTGCAAATCAATCTTCGAAAATGTTGTAGCTCCTTTCAACTGATCAAACAAATCATCAATCCTTGGCAATGGGTACTTGTTCTTCACTGTAACCCAGTTCAACTCCCTATAGTCTATGCATAATCTAAGACTCTCATCCTTTCTCTTCACAAATAGCACCGGAGCTCCCCAAGGTGATACACTGGGTCTGATAAAACCTGTATCTAATAGCTCCTGTATTTGGGTTCTCAACTCATTCATCTCTATTTGTGTCATTCGGTATGGGGCCTTAGATATTGGAGCTGTGTGGCGCCCCAAACCCGGACGTCACATCCTGAGCCTTACCTCGGGATCGTATTGATTGGTAAACGTGATCAGGATTGTTGCCCTGTCACACGGCGGGATTTATCGGATATTTATCCCATTGATTATGATCATATAGAAGTTCACATAATAGTTCAAATCCTCATATTTTCAACTCAGATATATCTAAGTCATTTCAATCCATTCATCACATATAAGTATGATATTTAAGCAACATTTCACATCTTGCCTAAATCAGATGTCATGGCATATATACATCATCAACATCAATATAAAACACTTCATATAATTTACAATTATTTCACATGAGTTTTCATGACATAAAAATTCTAAAATTTCTCCATTGTTTCCTTAAGCTTGTATTTGCTCCTTCACCATGTCTTGTCCTTCACCTGTCTTTGGGTTTGGAAAACAAAAACGTAAGTCGAAACTCAATAAGCAAGCTATTTGCATTTTACAGGCAAATCATTTCAGGCAACATTTTGCATTTAAAATTATCTTGGAAAGCAACTTATACCTTGTCTACAAGTATATCTTAAAAACATGAAATCTTGTACCCATCACGAGTACCATATGCATAATGCCATATGAAAACATGAACATAAACTTCATAAGTCCCTTAGGATGGAAGCTAGCCAGGCGACCATCCGTCCAAGTTAACTCTCATTTCAGAGAGGGCGCCGCTGGCCTTATGCCTGTTTTAAGCAACTTGGCCACACTAAGGGGGGACAATTTTGCATAAATCCATCTTTAACATGCTAGCATGATTTTTCAATCAGAAACATAGAATCACATCATTTTTTCATAGCATTTATTAAAGACAATTTTCATAATATTGCATTAGAAATAAAACATCATTTCAACACCATTTTGCTAAGGAATGACCATCCTTAAACGCTTTAGAAGTAATTTCCATAATTTCATCAAACAAGTTAAAGCAAAAATTGCATTTATGTAAACAATTGTAGAAAAGCAAAAATCCTTTAAAAAACTTGCTTGCTTACCTTTGTTTCTTAACTTTCCGCTTCAGCTTTTTCTTTGCCTTTGCCTACATGAGAATAATATGATTTTTCATATATTTCTTTTTCTCATGTTTCATTTAGTTTTCCAACCCATTCCACACACATATATCATTTATTTGACTTCACAGGTCATTATGCACATATATCGCACATTTTTACACATTTCGTCGGCTACCACATAACATATCTTACATAACCCCATACATAGGGTACTCATTTCAATCTCACAAACATTCATTTAATAATCACCATACATACGTGTGTTAACCTCGATTTGCCATTTATCCCTTTTTTCCAAGATACACACACAGGTGTTTCTTTTATGCACATATCATTGCCTTAGCTTCATAATTCAAATCCAAAATTTTGGAATTAATATCATAAAATCTTAAACAGATATATAAACGTGGAATTCACCTTATTTTCATGCATTTTTGCACAAAAGCACTTTTCACAAGTCATTTATCACTTATACACAGTTATCACTTCACATATGCCCATTTGGCAACATATACATATGATTTTTCATAAAATTTTCCAACTCAGAATTTAATCCATAATTCAGCATGTTAATTACCATTGCATTTAGGTTAATTTCATGGGATTTAAATCCATTCAACATAGGTTTCCAAAAAAGCAAGTTTGGAACCCGTTTTTCACCCATTTAACGTGTCTTTTGACATATAACCCTATGCAATCATATAATCCCGAAATTTCAGCAAGTAAATCCATTTTTCATAATCCATATTTAGTAATTTAACACATATATAACATCCATAAATTATCATTTCTCAAAACAGCAAGTTGCCTACACGTTTTGAGTCCCGTTTCACATCGGTTTGACATCCTTTCATAAAATCTATAAAAATCAGTTTTAGGGTTTCTTTTCCCAAATATTTTTTGGAATCCCTAATACCTTAAACCTAGGGTATTTTACCCTACATAACATTTATAAAACATGCAAATCCATTTTCATAACATTTTTAGCATATAAACATGGAAATTAGGTCAAAATCATCACTTTTCATTCCATAACTTCAAAAATTCATCATTTAAGCATAAACCATCATATATTTTGCATGGATACATGATTCATAATCTAATCACATCATCAAACCAAAACAGCAACTTGTCTTGGAGGTTTAGGGTTTACCAACTTGGATTTTCCACTTAATACACATGCATAACTTCACTTTCATCAACTTAAACTTAAAAATTCATACATGAAACCTAATACCCATTAAATATTCATTCAAAATCATGTTATATCATCACTTTACATGTTCTTTAAGCATTCATTCCATATCCAAGTTTTGAGTTTAAAACTCAAGTTAAACAACTTAAAATCAAACATATACTTACTTGGTTTTGAGCTAACCCAAACCCTAATTCTTTGAGATGATTTTCTCCTCAAATTTCCTTCTTTTCTCCCTTTCTTTTCTTCCTTCTTTCTGGGGAAAAATGGGGACGTGAGCTGCTGGTTGCTTGGAGTGAAAATTACAGCCCTTTGCCAACTTTCCAATTCTCTCTCCAAATGGACGTGCATGGGCTATAGTTGGATTTTTTTCTAGTTGTGGGCCCAAGTTCTTGGGTATTTTCCACATCATTTTAATGCCCCCTTATCACCTTCATGTGTTGGCAACTTCCCAGCCAAGTAAATTGAGATTTTACCATTTTTCAAAAATCACAAATGGCATTAATCCATGGTCGTCAATCTGCCTCCTTGAAACACGTCCCTTGCTGCCAAGATTTTTCATCCATTTTTCATTTTTTTAACCCTAATTTAAGGTTAAATTATACACTTAATTAACCTTTAATTCATTTATTAATTTGGTGTAAAAAAATTATCAAAATGGCAGCAATAAACCACATTTCTGCACGTCACTTTGCTCATAAGTTGTCCATGTTTTCAGCTGCATGCATTTGCATTTTCCAATTTTTTTATTGATGCGAATCTTCATAATTGGATGCACATATTATGTACCTACATCTCAGCTGCATATATGCATATTTTAAAAATTAAAAATCCAAAAAAATGCAACATGGGCAGCCCCTTGGACGTCCCTTGTGCCACATAGGCTATGCTCTCTTTGAGCATTTTATAGCTCCATCATCAAATGCATTTAATAGCTGGATAATTCTCATATTTTTTCATTTTAAATAAATACACAAAATACCCTAAAAATGGCCTGCATTTTCCACCTCAATTCCCATTAAAACCAAGCCATTATGCATTGTACTTTAGCATTAATGGAAAGGTACTTTTGAGGTGCATTAGTCAACCATGCTCACCTTTTTCAATTCAGATATTTTTACAACATTTTCTGCTTAATCTAAGCCATCCAAATTAAACACCTCATAATTTCATTCAACCATTTCAAATTTCACCTCAATCTGATTTTCCTAGCTCCCGTTATAGCCATTTAAAGTTAATGGTTAAAATTGAAATTTGATCAATAAATCATAACTCCAATTTCATCAAGAATTTTCATAATCCATCAATTCCATAATACCAAGCCCAACATCATTAATTTTTATTTCAAATTTCACCTGAATCCGCCTTACGGGCGTTGAGTTATGAATTTTTCAGTGTTTTTTCCACTTAACTTAACAATTATCACATAAATACTCATAATTCATTTTAAATAATGGGAAATGATTTTCCTTAATTTATTTGCACATTTAAAATTAACAACAATGTGCTCTAATCCCATTGTCTCATTTTAGCTCAAAATGATCATTCACATTATTATTGCTAATCCATAACCCTAATTACAATAATTAGCAAAATCACATAAAACCTTTATAATTCAATAATTCTCAAATAAATATCATATACATGATCAAGGCATACATATGAGTTCTACATTTCTTAGGGTTTCACAATCCTCCCCCCTTATAACAGGTTTCGTCCCGAAACCGTCTATTCCTTAAATAGCTGGGGGTATTTCCGTTCCGCCTCTTCTTTTAATTCCCAAGTGGCTTCATTTTCGGAGTACCGGTTCCATTGTACCTTCACGTACTCGATTTCTCGATTCCGAAGCTTTTGCACCTTGTGGTCTAGGATTCTTACTGGCCTCTCTTCATAATTCAGATAATCTTGGATCGACAAATTCTCAGCCACTAATATATGTGTTGGGTCTGGAACATACTTCCTAAGCATCGATATATGAAACACATTGTGGACTAGGGCTAATTTCGGGGGTAAGGCTACTCGATATGCCAACTTCCCAACCTTTTCCAAAACTTCAAATGGTCCAATATACCTGGGATTCAGTTTTCCTCTTTTCCCAAACAGTGTAACTCCCTTGAATGGCGTGACCTTTATAAATACATGTTCGCCAACTTGGATGTTCAAATCCCTTCTCTTGCAGTCTGTGTAACTCTTTTGCCAACTTTGGGCAGTGAGTATACACTGGCGAATGGTTTTCACCTTGTCTACCATTCGTTGTGATAACTCTGGGGCTAACCGTTTCTCTCCAACTTCATCTCAGTTCAACGGCGTTCGACATCGTCGACCATATAATGCCTCAAATGGAGCCATTTCAATGCTAGCTTGGTAGCTATTGTTGTATGTGAATTCCGCAATTGATATATACTCATCTTATGATCCTCCAAACTCTAAGGTACACATACAGAGCATATCTTCAATGACTTGGTTCACCCGCTCTGTTTGTCCATCGGTTTGAGGATGAATGGTTGTACTAAACTTGAGTTGGGTGCCTAAGGTTTCGTGTAAGCTTTTCCAAAACTTCAATATAAACGTCGCATCTCGATCTGAGATAATCGACTTTGGCACTCCATGGAGTCGTACAACCTCTTTATAATAGACTTTAGCTTGCCTTTCCGCTATATAAGTTCTTCTTATAGGTAGAAAGTGCGCGACTTTCGATAACCTATCCACGATTACCCATATGGAATCATTTCCTATTTGGGTTCTAGGTAATCCTTCAATGAAATCCATAGTAATGTCTTCCCATTTCCATTCAGGAATTTCTAAGGACTTGTGGCTCCCCGAACCGAGACGTCACTTCCTTACCTCAAGATCTATCGATTGGTAAATGTGAATTAGGATTGTTGCCCTGATCACGCGGCGGGTTCTTAATTGGAATACGTCCAAAATATTTTTTTCGTTTATTCATCTGTCATCATTCATAACTTGACCCGAAAATCATCAAACTTTGTGACATTTCACTTGTAATAAAATTCATCATTTCATTCAAAGCATCTTTACATGCTTGTCATCATACACTTAATCATTGTACAAATCAAACTTGCATACATTCAGTCATTAATTCAGATGGAACTTAGAACTCTAACTTAGTTCAAATATACATAAATACGTAGCATCTTTTCATGCCTTTCTACAGTGAAAGTTTCCTTGTCTTAAACATCACATTTTACATCCATACATCCATATATTCAACCATTGAATCATATATAGAACTTAAAATTCTAATTAAGTTCGCATATACATTAGCTTACCTTAGCACATTCATGCTTTTTCATTCCTCATAGCCCACGGGCTATCATCAAGTACCTTTCTTCACGTCTTAGGTTCGCAACCTTCTGAGTTTTCCTCGGTACCTATCTGAGGGTTGGGAAAACAAAACGTGAGTGACAACTCAGTAAGCAAGCATTTTATCTTTAGGGCAAGGCTTCCTTGAAAACCTTTTTCATAAACATCGGGAATACTTTTTTTCCTGAGGACATGTGTATGTCCTGAAATATCATCATGAAATCTTTTTCATTAAGCATTCATTCACAAAGCCAGTTACAAGCCACGTGTAGGCCTATTAAGGAAAAACATACACGTTTTACCTTCTCTGATGGAATCCCTTTAATTCTTATATGAAAATTTTCAATGTTCATAGGCATTACATGAAATCATCGTTTTTCAGTGGACGTTTTATGTCTAAAATATTTTTCTTATAAATCCTTAGGCAAAGGAGACATCTCATGTCTCAAAACATCATTAACATAAACCATCATAAAATCCTTTAGCCAAGAGACATTTTATGTCTCAAAACATCTTTCATATAGCTTCCTTTGGCAATGGACATTCATATGTTCTAAAACACTTTTTATTTCCAACACATTAACATTGGACATTCTCATGTCCATAAATCCTTATCATTTAGGCTCTTTAGAAAAGGACATTCTTATGTCCAATCCAAGTTTCACATAAATCTTTTTCATAATCCCCATCTTGGGGCTTGTTTATAGAAACAAGGAAAATAAAATACATAAACCATTTTCATAACTGCATTTGCATAAAAATATTTCCTTTTATTCCCGTTATTTACACTTTTGTGTAAAATACCCTCTTTAAAACGTATGCAAATTGCATTTCTCCCCATCCAGTAGTGACACTTAGCAAGTGATCATGCTACCTTTTGGAAGAGAATCCTTAACAACACACTAGCCCAGCGGCTGTTTATATAATCTACTCCCATCTCAGGGAGGGCACCGCTGGCACTCCTGTCATCCCTTAGCGACTTGGCCTTATGTAGAGTGGGCCCCGGTCATCCCAACCGTGCTCTACAACTTGCCTATTACTTGTACTGATGCACTGTACTTTATTATGATGGACCGCAGTCCGTTTGGTTTGAAGAACCACAGACCACAACCCATGTCCTTTTAAACCGGGATCACAGACCGCAGCCTGCATCCATATGCACAAAAATCTTAGACCGAAGTCTATATTTAAGAATAATTTTTAAAAACACATCACAGACCGCAGTCCGTGTCAACTTGTAAGTGAGCGCACCCACTTTAACAAGTTGTTATTTGAAATCTAGTTTTAGGATGACCTTCCTTAAATTCCTTTAGAAACATTTTGAGTAAAATATTTTGATAAACATTTAAAATATTTGAGAAACAATACATCTTAAAATCCTTTTAATAAAAGAATTTCAAATCCTTTGGATTTCCATAAATAAATCATATTTTTCTCTAATATTTTCTTGGTTTCCATTTCAGGACCTTTTGTTTACAAAAGTTATGCAATTATGCTATCCCCTTGTCCATAACCTAAAAATTTAATAATTGTCTACATATCTATTATTTTTACATATAGGGAAATTGCACAGTCTTTTGTATGCCATTAAGCAACCTGAAATCAAACCATTTTATGAAATCAATCATAGGAGGTTGGTCATCCATAAATCCCTTTCTAACACATTCGTATAAATATTTTTCCAATATTTTTAACATAGATTTCCTTGTCTAAAGGAAATCAAAACTTTTCGAACATCATTTCAAAACATATGGATTATGCTCAAAACATCATTTACTATTTAATTATCTTCACCTAGTAAAACAAATCTTTTTCATCATTGTTTATCGTGAGTTATTGTAGAAATAACTCAAAACTCATTTACAAACAATATTTTGTGAAAACGGTAAAATTTCCTTTTTCTTATAAAACACTGTTGAACAATATCATATAGAACTTGCTTGCTTAAAAGTAAATTCTTAAAACCATCAGTATCAAACATTAAATCCTTAGGAAACATTAACATGGAGAACTTGCTTACTCATAAGCAAAATTCTCAATTCCATTAACTTGAAGCATTCCCATCCTTGGCAACACTTAGGATAAATTATTTATCTTAAGAAGTGTCGCTTGCTTCGCATGAAGCAAACCTTAGGACTTTTCATTAAAGTCATCATTTTTCAAAATTTATGACTTTGCATTAAAGCCGTCATATTCAAAACTTGTGCTTGCCCATTCGTTAAAACATAAACATAGACAATTCAATCATATCAATCACATAAAAAGGAAATGACATTTTAAAAAGTTTGCTTGCTTACCTGAGATCATCATAATCCCTTTTTCTTCCATTTTTTTCCTTGCCTACATGAAAATAATATGATTTTTCATATATTTCTTTTCCTTGCATTCCATTTAGTTTTTCAACCCATTTTATTCACATATATCATTTATTCGACTTCTCAAGTCACTATGCATACATTTTGCATATACATGCACATTTTTACATATTCCATCGGCTAACACATAACATATATAACCCCATAAATAGGGTATCCATTCAACCATATAAAATTCATCTATTAATAATCATATATAGGATCATTAACCTTCATTTACAACTTTTCACATTTTTTTCCAAAAATTCATACATCGGTGCCCGTTCCGAGTGCCCGTTATGACCTTAGGCTTCATTATATAATTCCAAAATTGGAAATTAACCTCGTGAAGTGCTAAACAGATATATATTCATAAAATATATCATATTTTTATACATTTTTGCACAAAACCATATTCTACATGTCATTTATCATCCTTGCACGTCCATTCCTTCACATATGCCCATTTGGCAACATATACACAATGGATTTCAAAAAATTTTCTAAGTCAGAAATATCATCCATATTTCAGCGTGCTATCAACCCTTAATTTACCACTGCATTTAGGGTATTTTTATGGGATTTAAATCCACTTGCTATAGGTTTCCAAAACAGCTAGTTGGTAACCCATTTTTCGCCTGTTTAACGTGTCTTTTGACACATAACCTTAGGCAATTATATAAATCTGAGATTTCAGAATATAATCCCACTTTTATTAATCCATATTTAATTATTTAACACATATATCAATTTTTATCATTTCTACATAGGTTTCATATTTCTTTTTGATTTTTTTCTCAAACTATCCACATATGCTGAAATCAGGCGTACTGAAATCTCAAAAACTTGAATTAATATCAAATCAAGTATTTTTTATCTTAAATTTATTTAATACCTTAATAAATACATTTATTAACCAAAATAAATATTTCCAGAATAAAAAATTAAGAATTTATATTTATTTTGGTATTTTTATCTTGCTGGACAGCAACATCCATTTTCAGACATCCTGAATGACGTTATTTATGGGGTATATTTATACCCATAAAAACCTAATTTTAAAATTTTTAATGTGATCCTAGATATTTCTTACATATCATGTAAAATTTTTATCCCACAATTCCTTGTATAAAAATTATTAAAAATAATTTTCTACAGCTGATCCTATCACCCGTTTTACCCTGTTTAGGTGAATATTCTCGGATATTTAATTTAGAAATTACTTATCCTTTGAAGCAAAAAATTTGGTTGTTCCTTAATAACCCCATAAGGATTAGTCCCAAATATTTTTGTACTGAAATTCATCCATTTACCATTCCGTCCATAATTTAATTTATAACATCATATATCATTCAAAACTTCACTTTTCATCATCTAAATCATGGAGTTTCATGCATTCAAGCTAATTTCCGTTCCATATTCATTCAAAAGCATGTTGAATGATCACTTTAAAGCATGTTTAAACATCCATTTCATATTTAGAACTTTGGAGTTCAAGAACTCAAGATAACCAATTCCAAATAACACATATACTTACTTGAACTTGAGGGGATTCAATCTAAAATTCAAGAACTCAAGATAACCAATTCCAAATAACACATATACTTACTTGAACTTGAGGGGATTCAATCTAAAATTGAAAGGCTTGCTTTCCTCCACTTCTCCTCTTTCTTTCTTCCTCTTTTTCCCTTGAATTTCCCTTGGTTTTCCTTTGCTTGTCACGTTCAAGGGGCTGGGAGTTAGAAAATTTGGCTTTCTTGCTACGCAAGAAAACCCCTTAGACGTTCACACCTTCTCTCTCTCATGTGAACGTGCATGCCTTTGAGGAGCTGGATTTTCTCCAGCTGTGGGCCCCAATTTGGAGCCATTTTCCACAGCCACTTAATTCATACTTATCCCCATAATGAGCTGGATAATTATTAGCCATATAATTTATTTTTTTCACATTTTCTTAATTGCAAAAATCTGCATGCATCAAGACCATCCAAATTGTCCAGCCCTTGCACGTCACTTGCTGCCCATTTTCATCGTTTTTTAAAATCCCAAAATGTGGGAAATTTATACACCTAATTATCCCTTAACTCATTTATTAATTTGGTGTTAAAAAAATTAACAAAAAATGGCAGCAACAGCACCAACCATTGCACGTCACATGCATGAGACAAGCTGTCCACATTTCCTCCTTCAATGGCAGCTGCAATTAACGAATTTCCTTGAATTTTTTTCACATAATTAAATGCTCATTTATGTATCCCAACATGTCAGCTGCATATATACATATTTTATAAAATAAAAAATTCAAAAAATATGGAGCAACCAGCCCATAAACGTGCTTGCCTTGGACACCTCACCTATGCTCACTTGAGCACTCATAGCTTCATCAATTATGGGCCTTCATTGCTGGGATTTTATTTGGATATTTGCATTTTATATTAATACATAAATTACCTTAGAAATGGCCTGCACTTGACACCTCAAATGTCATTAAATTCATGCACTCATGCTTTGTACTCTAGCATCAAATGTAGAGTACTTTTGAGGTGCATTAGTCAACCATATACACCTTTTCTAATGCAGGAATTTCCCCCCACATAATTTACTTAATCTAAACCTTCTAAAATTTTCATATCATAATTTTATTCAACCATTTCAAATTTCATCTCAATCCGATTTTCCTAGCTCCCGTTATAGCCGTTTAAAGTTAACGGTTGAAATTGAAATATGATCAATAAATTATTAATCAAATTTAATCAAGAATTTTCATAATCCAATAATCCCATAATATCAAGCCCAACATCATCAACTTTCATCTCAAATTTCACTTGATTCCGCCTTACAGGCGTTGAGTTATGAATTTTCTATGATTTTCCAACATAATTCCAGAATTTCCACTTTAATTTTCATTAATTAAATCATGAAAATTAAACTAAACATTCATGCCACATTAGCATGTTTTAATCCTCATTATTCTCCTTTAGTCACCTTGACTCATAATGGGCTCCGGCGATTAAATTTTTAATCACCATTCTTAGTACAGCCCTAATTGCAAAATATCATAAAATTCTAAAATCATCCATACTTCATTTAATTCACATATAAATCACTTGTATATGTCTAATGCATACATTGAATCTTACTTAGGTTGGGGTTTCACAGGACTGTATCTTACTAGGCATTTTATGATGATCCGCCTTCACCTGTTGGCAAGTTAAACACTTAGCCACATATTCAGTGATCTCTCTCTTTATATTATTCCACCAATATGCTTTCTTGAGAAGCTGATACATTTTAGTACTCCCTGGGTGAATAGAAAATGGTGAAAAATGTGCTTCCTTAAGAATCTGTTCCTTCAACTCAACTGTGTTAGGTATGTGTGGCGCCCTCAACCCGAGCATCACAACCTTACCTCAAGATCTATTTTCGATTGGTAAATGTGATCAGGATTGTTGCCCTGAATACGCGGCGGTTTCATAACTTGATCTCGTCCAAAAAAAATTTTTCCCTTTTCTTTCATCATGTAAGCTCATACTTGTCATCATTCATAGTGGACTCATCCATATCATCATAAAAATTATCATACAAGTATCTTTACTTTCATATTATAGGCAGCATATATATTCATAAATAGAAATTCACGTAGAATTTTATACATAATCACTTATCTATTTACATCATACATAATCAATCTCATTTCATTATAAGCAATACATTCATCCATCTATTCTTCAAACATACCGATACCTTTTAGCTTTGCTTCTTCCCTCGAGCCTTAAACCTGTCTAACATTGGGAAAACAAAACCTGAGTGATAAACTCAGTAAGAAAGCACCATTTTTTTTCATTTAAATGCATCCATTGCCTATTCGGTAGGAGACACTTATCAAGTGATCAACTACCAATAGGAAGAAACCTTTTATAGAAATCTTCTTTATAATACACTCATAAAACTTTGTGCATGTCCCCATTTTGAGGATTTTCAAAGGTGATGTCTATGCATCTAAACCATTTTTCATGGGGACAATTGTTTGTCCCAAAATAGTTTTCATCTATCATGAGGACATGTCTATGTCTAGAAATATTTTTCATATGGCATGAGGACAATTATATGTCCTAAAATATTTTTCTTATAACCTTTTGCTCATGAGGACATTTACTTGTCCCAAAACATCATTTATTTAAATTTATGTATAACCCAACTCAGGGTTATTCAAAAGCAATGCATGTGCATAGAAATCTTTTATCTATGCGGACATTTTCATGTCCATAAATATTTTTTCATATAAACCTCTTTTATGATATCTTTTGAAAAATAAACATAAATCCATTTAAAGCCAACACAAATCCATTTAAAACCAAACAGAGTAGGTGCCCATTTTGGGACTTTTTAAAACATAGGGAACATATGTATGTTCCAAAAACATATGGATTTGTGTCTCTGACCCTCAGGTTGGTGACACTTAACAAGTGATCATCCTTCCCTAGGAAAGAAACCTTTCATGAGACAGCACGCGAGCCAAGCGTCTGCTCATGAACTTACTCCCATTTCAAAGAGGGCGCCGCCGGCCTCTAGCCTTCCCTAAGCGACTCGGCTACAGGTAGATGTGAGCTCTGGTTTCGACCATTTTAGTCCGTAACCGCCTCAACCATGAGCCTAGTACATCGTTTTGCGCACACTCGTATGCTAGCAATGATTTTCACAAAACTTAGCTCAGTCATTTGACTGTGCCCTTTTTCAAGCCTCAGCTTGATATGTATAAAGTCAACTTAGTCCGCAGACTATGCCCTTCTCAAATTGAGAACTGGGCAGGATTGTTTTGAAAATAAAATATTTTAAACCACTCAGTCCGCAGACTATGCCCTTCTCGAATTGAGAACTGGGCGTGGTTTGTTTTGAAAATAAAATATTTTTGTAAACTATTTCCAAATCCTGATGTTAGGATGACCACCCTTAAAGAGTTTAGCAATGTTTTGATAAATCCATTTTACGAAACATTTGAAATATTTGAGAAGACAATATTTTGCAAAACTTTAATGATTTGCTAAACAACTTTTGAAATTCTTATTTTTAGAAGCTTTTGAACTAATTCAAAACTTGCGGAGACAAAACTTTTCTTAATAACATTTTTATGAGCAAAACATATGCAACTCACTTCCATCAACTGTAATAGCATTATCTGTCTTGTCCACGTCACTTCCTTATTATTCTTATATATAGAGAGAGGAGTTTGCATAATCTTTTGATCATTATGTAAACATAAAATCCACCAAATCATTTTGTATGACTGGCCATCCTTAAATGTTTTTGGAACATCAGAGTAAAGCATCTTCAAAGTGTTATAACTCTAAGAGTTGAAAAGCACCTTGATAGATTATTTCAAAACATCTACACAAATCTCAAAACATGTATATAAATTCAATTTATGACATTTAATGAAAACCATTTCAAAACATCTATTTATTTCTAGAAACCATTTTGTAAAGAATTACATTTTTTAATAAAACTCCTTATAAACCACACTTGTATGAACTTTCTTATATTAAAATCATCTTAAAACCCACATCATATTTTCAAGACTTGAGCTTGCTTACTCTATAAGCAATTCTCCACATCATTAATATAAACATGATCAAGTAATTTTAATACTAGAATATAAACATTATACTTAAAAATTCACTTACTTATCTCGTAAGCAATTATGAAACCAACTTATTAAAGCAAGTCCATAAATTTCATAAAATTCGTTTGAAACAATATTTTGGAAAGTTTGCTTGCTCACCTTGATCACGTGAGCTTCCCGGGCCAACCCTTTCTTTGCCTTTGCCTATAGATGTAGAATGATATAACATTCATGTAAATTCCATTTGCTGGCATTTACTTAGTTTTCCAACCCATTTTCATAAATATTCATAGCCCACCTAATCTCCAAGTCGGGTATACATATTTTACACATTTATGTATCTCAATCATTCATTATGCCACATATTAAATTTTCATATATTAATCTCAAAATTTGAGATTATCAATTCAGAAATGCATTTCACGTTTTTCCATCATATTTTAACATATTTTTTCATTTTAATATTTTACATAATACATTTATCACCTTATCATATGCACTGTTTCACATATGTACATCTAACAACGTCTAATTCATATATTTTTTTAAAATTTTCAAATCAACAACTTGTCCTATAATGCAGAAATTTTATACAATTCATTTAATACTTATTTAGTGCATTTTTACGAATTTTTAATCCACAATTTTCAAAGTTCCAAAAACAGCCACTTTGACATCCAATTTCTACACTTTATACGTCTCTTTTGATACTCCAACATAAACAGATTTTTATCTACTTAATTCCAGAAATTAATTCAATTTTTCCTAACCTAAATCTAGTTTATTAACATATATATCAATTTGGATCATTTCTACATAGGTTTCATATTTCTTTTTAATTGTTTTCTCAAACTATCCACATATGCTGAAATCAGGTGTACTGAAATCTCTAAATCTTGATTTATAATAAAATAAAGGAATTTAATTATGAAATTTATCTAATATATCCATAAATACATGAATTAACTTTCAAAAAAATTTCATTACAAAATATTAACATTAAATATTTATTTTTGCATTTTCACTATGCTGGACAGTGTTGGGAGTTTAGGGTCAGCCTTAATCACGTGAATTATGGGGCATATTTATACCCATAAAAACCTAAATTTTATTTTTTTTATTGTGATCCTAAATATGTATTAAATATTATTTAAACTTTTCAGCCTGAAATTCCATTTTTAAAAATTAATTAAAATCATTTTCTACAGCTGATCCTGTCACCCGTTTTACCCTGTTTAGTTAATTTTCTTATATTTTTAATTTGAAACTGGATTATCTTTTTAAGCTGAAAATTTGGTAGTTCCTTAATCACTCCATAGTAATTATTTTAAAAATATTTCATGCTAAAATTCATCCATTTACTGTCCCGTTCATATTTTAGTTTACAACATAATAAAATTTCCAGATTTGAGGTATAAAATCAAAATAATCATATACTTACTTGATTAAATGGGTAATCCCTCATTTTTCCCTTTCTTTTCTTCTATTTTCTTCCTCCTTGGTGGCCTAGGGCTGGAACGTGAGCTGCTTCTTGAAAGGAGAGCTCCAAAATGCAAAAATTTTCTAAGTATCCGTCACACACATGGGCGTCCCTTGCTCCTTATACAATGGCTGGAAATTTCCATCTAGTGGACCCCACATGCCACCTCATTTGTGCTAATTCCAATGTAATTCTATCCCCTTAGCTGACACGGCAACTTTTGGGCCATTTAAATTAATTTTTCCTTAATTAAAAATTCACTAATCATCCATTGCATTAAACCATCTCAAATCTGTCCACCAGATCGCGTCCACAATCAGCTGCTGTTTTCAAATTTTTTTCCAACCAATTTTACAGATATTAAATGCACATTTATATTTCCTAATACCTAGGCTAATTATTCATGCATTTATCAATTTTTTAAAAATACAAAAAATCACATTTTGGCCACTTGCATGGTCAAAATTTTCTGCTCCTTTTTCTGATGCCTGCACACGTTCCTCTTTTGTAGCAGCTTATCTCATCATAATTAATTTTTTTCCAGCTTTATTTAATCCCTCATTTAATTTCCTAGTAGTGTAGGGCATTTAGGGTCATTTTAGTTTAATAAAAAAAATTATAAAATATGCATAGAGCTGCCAAACTGTCCACATCATCCAAGAGGCATGTTGCTGTCCATTTTTTCTTTTCCCATTCAACGGTCCAGATCTGCCCTTTTAGATCCGAATTTCACTTTAATTTAATGTGAAATTATCCTCATTAACTCATAGTTGACTTTACGTATTTATTTTATTATAAAAATTTCACAAAATGCAACTATAGGTCTGCTTGCATGTCCCTAGATGCCACCTATTCCATGCTCTTTTTGCACCATTTAATTAAGAGATAATTGCAGGGATTTTCTTATTTTTAGTAATTTAGGTAATACCCTACAAATTACCCCCTCTTGACACCTCAAATTTGTCTTTATGCGTTATATTATTTTACTCATTTCCATCATAAATGCTATTTACTTTTTAGTTTGAAAAGTCAAAATCTCTAATCAAAATTTCGTGCAAGCTTAATCCCTTAATCATTTGAATGATCAAATCCTTTCAAAACCTTGATTTCATAATTTTAACCGTCCATTTCAAATTTCATCTCAATCCGACTTTTCTAGCTCAAGTTATGATCATTTTAAATTTTGGACGGTGATGATCAATTATCATCAAAATTTTCATAATCTACCTTTCCCATGTGATTAAGCACAAAATTATGTGCTTCCATCTCAATTTTCATATTAATCCGCCTTATGGGCAATAAGTTATGAATTTTCTAGGGTTTTCTTTACTAACTTGAGAATTATCCTTTTAAATTCTCATAATCCATATCAAATAATCTAAAATGATTATTCATGATGTATTGGTGTATTTTAATCACTAAAAAATTATTCTAATCCCTTTGTTCCACATTAGCTTATAATGATCACTTGAATCATCATTGCTAATCCTTAGCCCTAATTATCATAGTTTAGCAAAATCACAAAATTATTCATAATTCAATAAATTAACTTATAAATCATATGTAAATATTCAATACATATATTGAATCCTACTTAGGTTGGGGTTCCATAGTATGCAAAGGCGACCCTTGTACCTGTACATACCTTGCTTATCAATAGTAAATTTTGTCAATCCCTTTTTCTTCATTTTCTTGACATGGGTATGTAGGTCTATATCCTTTTGCTGCGCAATCAAAGGTCAAGATGAAGTGTCAAATGAAGATCGAAAAAGTAGTTTAACTTTTAATTAATTCCACTTTTGACTTTTTAATAAAATAAAAAAATTAAATGCAAATGCAGCTGCAATGCAGGGATGTGCAGGGGCTGTTGACATTTGGGGCCAAATACAATGGCCACAAATTAATCTTATCATATATCAACGATTGAGATTAATTTGCTTAAAAATAATTAATTTTAATAAATTAAAAATCTAGAAAAAATAGGGCTGCCATAGGGGGGCTGGAGTAGGCCTAGGGTGGATGCACAAAGCTCCATGCATTTTCAAAATTATAAAAAAAATATATTTTTATAATTAAATACCTCAAGCTAAGGGGGTAAAATCCAATTTTGTGAAAAATCAAAAAGTATAAATAGGGCAGTAAGGGGGACGTCTAAGGCATCAAAATCCCAGCTCCATTTGAGAATTTTCAGCTCCCGAAACCCTCCCACACTTTCAAGGAAGAAGAGGAAAAAGTTAGAGAGAAAAAGTGAGAGAAAAAGTGGGATATCTCTACTTCGGGTAAGCAATTTCTTTCTAAATTTCATTTGGATGTTAAGTAGGGTAAAATAATGCTTATATAATGCCTAAGCATGAGAAAATAAGTATAGATATAATGCTTAATCGGAATTATGCCAAAACTGTTGGTCTCGAGTTAATGGCAAAACCCAAGAGGGGAGGGGTGAATTGGGTTCTTAAAAATTCTTTGGTAAATTAAAACTTAACCCCTTTAAAGTTTAATCCCCTTAAGTGTAACAAATAGAAAGCAATAAGATAATGAAAGCGAAGATGAAAAACAGTAGACAAGATTTATAGTGGTTCGGGCAACCTTTCCCTATTCCACTCTTCCAAGCTCACAGGCCCTCGTGACTTGGATTCCACTATGTATTCCGCGAATACAACTAGAGTCTCCGCTCTCTTCTAGATTCTAGCTCTAGGGGGCATATACAACCAGAGTCTCCGCTCTCTACTAGATTCTAGCTCTAGGGGGCATATACAACTAGAGCCTCCGCTCTCTTCTAGATTCTAGCTCTAGGGGGCATATACAACCAGAGCCTCCGCTCTCTTCTAGATTCTAGCTCTAGGGGGCATATACAATCAACACAAGTAGGTGATGAGTTACACTCCAATCAAAACTCTACTTGCTATGTCTTGGTTTGAACCACCAAACTCAAACCAAGCACCAAAAACAAACAACAATATGAAAATAGAAGAAATCTACACTTTACTGATTTGTGTAACAAGTTTCAGCTCGAGGAAGAATCTGTAGAAGCAACCAATCGTATTACGTTGAAGCAAACCACAACTTTGAAGCTTGTTCTTCCTTTGAAAATGAATAGATCACTCAATTGTACAGAAAAGTAGATAAAAGCTCTTAGTAGCACTTCTTTCCTCTTTTTCAACTCTTTCTTGTATATATCCACGTTTACTTGAGTGTCTGTATATAGAGGAGGGAGAATTTTGAACGTTATAGAGTTGGTTGGCGCGTAATAAATGTTCCAACGTTCAAAAATTCGAACGTTACGTCTCCAAGTCGCAGGTGGAGTCGACTTCGTGTGCGACTTCACCCAAGTCGCATGATGGAGTCGACTTCGTGTGTGACTTCAGTTGTTCTTCAGTTTCCAAGTCTGTCTTCTGGGTCGACTTGGTTTGAGACTTGGCCTCAAGTCGATCTTGGAGTCGACTTGAGGTGCGACTTGGCTATTTCCTTGTGCCAAGTCAGTTTGATCTTTGTTGAGGCGTCTCTTGCTTGCTTAACTTCTTCTTCTTCTTTTGTCTTTCAATACTAGGAGCTTATTTGTAAAAAAATTCTTTAGCTTTAAGTCTCGAGAACTTGAAGAACTTGAAGAACTTGAAGAACTTGAATCTTGTATGAACAAATCCAACTTTGATTTGGAATGAATGAATCCATGTGTCCTGCTTGCTTTAAACTTGGATTAGTCTTCATATATTCAAATTTTAGAAATTTGAGTCGTCTTCATCTTCTATTTTATCTTGAAGTGGACTCGGTCTTTGATTTGATCTTGAAAATTTGTCTTATCATGTTGAAGTTGATGCTTGAGTCGACTTTGCCTGCGACTTCACCCAAGTCGCATGTGGAGTCGACTTAGGTTGCAGCTTCAAAAAGTTTTGCTACTTGATTCAACGCTGGAGGAAAGTTGCTGCTTGAAGTCGATACTGGAGTCGACTTCGTCTGTGACTTGGCCTCAAGTCGCAAGTGGAGTCGACTTCATCTGCGACTTCGGATGTTCAAATCCCCAATTTCAACACTGTCAAAAAAACGCCTGTTGAAGTCGCTTGTGGAGTCGACTTCGGGATCGACTTCGCCTAAGTCGAAGTCGGAGTCGACTTGATGACCGACTTGGTTTCATTTTTCATTCCTTAAAGATATTCACAAAACTCATTAATAATCATAACGTACTCAAATTTGTATTTGTTAATCATCGAAACTTGTGCTTTGGTCAATTTTTTTTCGATTCAACTCAATCTCCCCCTTTTTGATGATTGACAAAACTAATTTGAGTTTGTACCTTTCAAAGATGTCATATTTATTATACTTTGTTCAAATATTCAATAACTTCCAAAATAGAGCATAAAACAGAGTAAACAGATAATTTCCAAAATAGAGCAAACTTAATCAGAGCATAATTCAAACTTTTTCATATTAGCATAATTCATACAGATTACAGTGCAAAGTAAAAAGAAACCTATATACAAGCTACCCAACCAAAAAAAAACTTGAAAATCTAAATTTAACTCCTATCTCCTAAAACTCAACCAAACCTATCCTATCTCTCCCTTTTTGTCAATCAGTCAAAATAAGAGTCAATTACCAAAGATTTGGTGAATTGAAACTTGGAAATGAGATATGAATTTTGTGTAGGTTTGATAGGTCGAATATGGGCAGAAAAATAAAAGGATGAAATGGGTGCTGGGGTAGCATCTCGATGAACTGATCAGGTATCAAACGGATCCAGTTCGGGTATCGGCTTATTTTGATGATGCCCGGATGCCAGGTGGTAGCGAATGGTTCGAAGCTCCCGATCCATACGATCTTGGCGTGAATGCATATCTGTTATGGCATTTTGGACCCCGGCAATTTGGCTAGTTAATCAGTCCTCTAGCTGCTCAAGATGGACTCGCATGGCATTCACCGAAGTGTCCCATGATGGGGGATGTGGTGCAAGATCTAGAATTTGTGAGCCATGAGGTGAGCAGGAGCCGTGTGACATGGGTGAGGCTGGCTCCTCTGCCTGTGGTGGAGCCGGTTGAGCTTCTGGAGATAGCGGGGGCTGCTCCCCCCAGCCTGTGCATGTCCGGCCTCTTCTGGAGCCGGCTCTCCCATCCGTTCCCGAATTCGGTCTACTCTGAACTGCTCCAAATTAATTTTCATCCTTTGGAGCAATGCCTTATTGATGGCATTTGTGGATTTTGGAACTTCAAAAGGTTCACCGTCAATATCCACTTCATAATGTTCTAGGATCCTCGTGATCCATGTCCCATAAGGTAAAACTCCTCGTGGGTTATCCTTTCGAGATTCCAAGGCTTCTAAAAATAATCTTGGTAAGCTGACCTTGACTTTATTTGCCACTTTCCACAAAATCTCAGCTTCTTGTGGATTTAGCTGATTTCTGCCTCCACTTTTAGGATATATGCAATGTGCAATGAGTAACCTGAGCACCCTAAGTCTGGGAGATAAATCCATATAACGTAAAAACTTAATGCCCGGGTGATATTTGTTGCTCTTTGTTAGCTGATTATACATCTGATCCAGGGTTAGATCCTCAGGAAGCTGCCCTTCTTCGTATGGTACATGTAGGATTCTTCCTATTTTCATCAGTGCATTTCCTAGACTTGCTGTTCTCATAGTTCCTAAGAACATTTCTACTCCTTTTACATATGTGTTAAAGAAGTTATCATCCCATAAGTAGTAGAATATCCTAGTCAAGTCGGGATATACTCTGTCATCTGCTTTCGACAAACTAGTCCAGCCTTGGATATCTAACAATTCCTCAATTCCAAATTCATAATCGCTCAAGAACTTAAAGTCTATAATTTTAGGAATGAATACCTTCCGTTCATAAAAGTGCTTATAGAATCTACTATGCTGAAGCTCGGTTTTGAAGTAGGTTGTGGGCATTTTCAGAACTTACCCTTTTGTGGCTGGAGTTCTTCTTTCTCCAGTATCTGAGCTTTGAGATTGACTTTCTGACCTCTGAGCTCGAGCTGAGGATGGGGTGGCAGTCTGAAATCTAACCCTTCAACTTGTTGAAGTTGAAGGTTCTTCCCTGGCCCGTTTTGCAGGAGTTCTCTGCCTCCTGGGAATTTCCTCCTCTGTGGCTGATTCAGAAGGTCTAGGTACAGGCCTTAGAGATGGTTGAGATACCGCTAGCTTGGGAAGTCGAGATTTAGGAACCATTTGAGATGGATTTTGAGATTTAAGAGAGGAATGGAGAGATTAATGGAGAGAACCGAGAGAGAGCTGGGAGAGAGGGGGATGAAGATAAATAGAGAGAGCTGAGAGAGAAAGGGAATGCCGAAGAGTCGGAGAAATGCCGGAGGAAGGAGAAAATAAGGCTGCCGGTGCGGGAAGAAATGAGAGGAGAGAGAAGAAGAAAGAAAGAAAAAAGGAGAGAAAAGAAGGAAGTCCAACGGTCGCCCGCGCGGAGTCGACTTCGCCTCAGAGGCGGAGTCGACTTCATATCCCCTAAGTCGACTTCAGTGGAGTCGACTTGGCTTTCTCGGAGTCGACTTCACTATCGACTTGAACTTTTCAGGTTTGTTTTTTCTGTCTAATTGTTCCTAATTTAATTCAGTCATCACCATTTCATTTCTAATTTTGTAGAATGGTTCCTTTGCTAGAGGTTTGGTGAATATATTAGCAATTTGATCCTCAGTTTTCACATATTCCAAACAAACATCATGATTTTCAACATGTTCACGAATAAAATGATGTCTTACATCTATATGCTTGGTTCTAGAATGCAATACTGGATTTTTAGTTAAATAAATTGCACTTGTATTGTCACATTTAATTGGAATGTTATAATAATCAATACCATAGTCTTTCAATTGTTGTTTCATCCAAAGTAGTTGGGCACAGCAACTTCCGGCGGCTACATATTCGGCTTCTGCCGTAGATAAAGCAACACTAGTTTGTTTCCTTGAATACCATGAAACCAACATATTTTCAAGAAATTGACAAGTTGCACTAGTACTCTTTCTATCTACTTTGTAACCGGCAAAATCCGCATCTGAGTAGCCGATTAAGTCAAATGTTGACCCCTTTGGATACCATAGTCCAAGATTAGTGGTATTTATCAAATATTTAAAAATTCTTTTTATAGCCAATAAATGTGATTCTTTAGGACATGCTTGGAATCTGGAACACATACATACACTGAAAAGAATATCCGGTCTAGAAGCAGTTAAATATAACAATGATCCTATCATACTTCTATAAAGCTTTTGATCGATACATTTACCGTTTTCGTCCGTGTCGATCTTGATTGTTGAACTCATTGGAATATTTGCTCCTTTGCTAGTTTGCATTCCAAATTTCTTTAGCATTTCTTTGACGTACTTGGACTGATTTATGAATATTCCGTCGTTTTGTTGCTTGATTTGCAGTCCAAGGAAGAAATTTAATTCTCCCATCATGCTCATTTCAAATTCGCTCTGCATAATCTTAGAAAATTCTTGGCACAGAGTTTCATCAGTAGCACCAAATATTATATCATCTACATAGATTTGCACAATTAAAATATTTTTACTTTTATACTTGATGAATAAAGTAGTATCAACTTTTTCTCTTTGAAATTTATGATCAATCAAAAATCTATTTAACCTTTCATACCAAGCTCGTGGAGCTTGTTTCAGTCCATATAATGCTTTGGTCAGCTTATAAACATATTTTGATTGATCCTTTTCTTCAAATCCGAGGGGTTGTTCAACATATACTTCTTCATTCAAGTACCCATTCAAAAATACGCTTTTCACATCCATTTGAAATAATTTGAAATTCATATGAGAAGCAAATGCTAGTAAAATGCGTATGACTTCTAATCTAGCCACAGGTGCATATGATTCTTCAAAATCAATCCCTTCTTCCTGGGAATACCTTTGGCTACTAGTCTAGCTTTGTTTCTAATTACAAGTCCGCTTTCGTCCAATTTGTTCCTAAATACCCATTTGGTACCAATAATGGTATAATCATTTGGTCTAGGAACTAAATGACATACATTATTTCTTTCTAATTGATTTAGCTCTTCTTGCATTGCAATAACCCAGTTTTCATCATTAAGAGCTTGTTCAATGGTGGTTGGTTCAATTTTTGACACAAATGCATATTGTCCACAAATATTTTGTTTTGATCTCCTAGTTTTTACTCCTTCATAAATATTTCCAATGACTTGCTCAATTGGATGGGCATTTTTGAATTTTAAATCAATTGGAGGTTTGTAGGAGTCATTACCTTCACTTACCTCTTCTTCCATTGAGTTTTCTGGCTTGAGCTCGGTTTCCTTTTGTTGTTCTTGTTGTTTTGCTTTTATATCATCTGCATCACTTAGTTCATCCTCCTTTCTCGGAGTTTGGTTAAATTCATCAAAAACGACATGTATTGTTCTTCTACTATTTGATTTCTTTTGTTGAAAATCCTATATGCTTTGCTATTTGATGAATAACCTAAGAAAATAGCTTCATCACTTTTGGCATCTAATTTTTGCAAATTTGTTTTTCCATTATTTAACACATAACAAGTGCACCCAAAAGTATGAAAATATGATATGTTTGGTTTTCTGCCTTTCCAAAGTTCATATGGGGTCTTTTTTAATATCGCTCTAATGGTAACTCGGTTTAATACGTGACAAGCTGTACTTACAGCTTCACCCCAAAATCTTTTGGACAATTTACTCTCATTTAGCATGGTTCTAACCATTTCTTGTATTGTCCGATTTTTCCTTTCAACAACTCCGTTTTGTTGAGGAGTTCTTGGTGCAAAAAATGTATGGTGAATTCCTTTTTCATTGCAAAATTCTATGAATCGATTATTTTCAAATTCACCACCATGATCACTTCTAATGGAAATGATTGAACTTTGTGTTTCATTTTGTACCAAATTTGAAAACGTGACAAACATAGAAAATGCTTCATCTTTTCTAGCTAAGAGTATAATCCAAGTAAATCTTGAGAAATCATCAACAATTACATACACATACTTTTTCCCACCAAGAGTTAAAATGTCTGATGGTCCATAAAGATCCATATGTAGCAACTCAAGTGGTCTAGTTGTTGAAATTTCCTTTTTGGTAGAAAATGGTATTTTGGATTGTTTAGATAGTTGACAAGCTTTACAAATTTTATCCTTGTCATATTTGAGCTTTGGTAACCCTTGTACTAGATTCTTTTTCCACAATGTTTTAATATTTGACATATTTATATGTCCAAGTCTTGTATGCCATATCCATGGATCATTTTCTATGGCTATTAGACATTTCCCTTCTAGTTCATCAAGGCAAACCAAATATATATTTTCATGTCTTTTGCCACTAAATACTATGTGTTCATCATAAAAAACATTACATATAGAGGATTCAAATACAACTCTATATCCTTTATCACATAATTGACTAATACTCATTAGGTTGTGTTTGAGTCCTTCAACAAATAGTACATCTTCAATACATGCATTAGAAATAACATAAACATTTCCTTTACCTTTTATTTTACCTTTTTCATTATTTCCGAAAGCTACTGTTCCTTCATTATGTGGGTTGATCTTATGGAACAGTCCTTTTTCTCCTGTCATATGTCTCGAGCAACCACTATCCAAAAACCATATGTTATTGGCCTTAGCTTTGAGACAAACCTGCAAAAATTAAGTCAAGTGGAGCTCATCCTTTTGGTACCCATTTTATGGGTCCATTTGGGTTAGTTATCCTTTGGAGTCTATGTTGGTCTACTTTTGAAGCCATAAATCCAATGCTTTTCTACATCCAAACCAATTTTGCACCAAGGTTATGCAATTTTCTCAATTTGCATTGATAAACCTTGTGTCCTAACTTGTTGCAAAATTACAGGCTCCCGGAAGTCTAGAAATAGGAAGTCATTTGGTAATTTGTTCATCGGTTGGTCTTTTGGTCCAAACTACTTGATTTATCTTAGGTTTAGTATAAATGGGTTTGGCGTTGTTTCTCGGAGCATTAGATTTCTCTTGCTCAAATGTATTATACCCAAGTCCTTTCTTGCAAGTTTGGGTTGTCATTTTTAAGAACATTTTCACATTTTTTCCTGGATTAGAAAACTTGACAAGCGATTCATTTTCCTTTTTGAGCTTCTCTAACTCAACTTCCAAGGTATTCTTTTCACTTTTTAATTTATCTATTTTTTCAGCAAGTTTACCATTCACAATTATTACTGCATCACATTGTCTTTTCTTTATTGTAAACTTGTTTCCTAATTTCTTTATTTCCTCATATAATGAATCATAGGCTTGTTGAAGTTCTTCCAATTCAGCATATTTGATGCATTCATTTGTAAAAGAAAAAATTGAAAAAGTTTTTTGTTTGGAGGTTACCTCTTGACTACTTGTGCAGTTTGTTGAAGTAGCTTGATCCTCCAAGATTTTCGTGGCTGCAAAACATATGTCGGAATTTGCTATGTAACAAATTCTTGCGCAATCTGCTTCACATTCTTCATTTGAAGAGCTACATGTTGTAAATTCCTCTTCATTTACGTACATGCCTCTTCCTTTGTTTTTTTGAAATTTTCTGTTGTCGCCTCGATCTTTTCTTTGCTCCTTTGCTTTATTTTCTTCGGGCATTGGGCATTGGGCTTGCATGTGCCCCGAACCACCACACCGGTAACATTTTGTTGTTTCTTTCTTTTTCTCTTTAGAATTTCTTTCTTTAAAATTTCTGAAATTTCTACCTTTCCTTACAAATTTTTTGAATCGTTTTGTAAGTAAGGCAATTTCTTCATCGTTTTGAGATGATGAGGTGGTGTCATCCGAGTCTTGTGCAGCTTTCAAGGCGATGGCTCTTTTGCCTTTTTGGTGATCCTCGTTTCTTTTCTTGATTAGCTCATGTGACATCAGTGAGCTAATAAGATCTTCCAATTTCAATGTGTTTAGGTCCTTGGCTTCTTCTATTGCCGTGATTTTTGGAGTCCATGATTCAGGTAGTGCCCTCAGAATCTTCATGACCTGCTCAGATTCAGAAATTGCTTTTCCTAGCCCTTTCAAGGCGTTAGTAATCTTGGAAAATCTAGCAAACATTTCAGAAATATTTTCTGTTTCTAACATTCTAAAGTTTTCCAATTATCCAATCAAAATATTTCTCCTTGTCCCTTGGACTTGAGAAGTTCCTTCCTAGATAGATGTTAGTGTATCCCATATCTCTTTGGCTGTTAAACAAGAGGATACTCTATCATATTCGGAAGCCGTAAGAGCACAAAATAATGAATTCATAGCCTTGGCATTGCTCTTTACAATTTTCACTTCCTCATCGGTCCATTTGGAAGCTCTTTCATCAATAGGCAAAGTCACACCGTCTTGGATTGCAATCCAAGAGTCCATATCTGTAGCCATGATGAGTTGTTTCATACGTAGCTTCCAATATCCAAAATTGTTCCCATCAAACAATGGTGGCCTAGTAAAGGATTGACCTTCGACAAATGCAGGAACGGAAGTGGATTGGGATGCCATATAAATAGATCTCTTTGGTAAAACTCAAAGACCTGCTCTGATACCACTTGTTGGTCCCGAGTTAATGGCAAAACCCAAAAGGGGAGGGGTGAATTGGGTTCTTAAAAATTCTTTGATAAATTAAAACCTAACCCCTTTAAAGTTTAATCCCCTTGAGTGTAACAAATAGAAAGCAATAAGATAATGAAAGCGAAGATGAAAAATAGTAGAAAAGATTTATAGTGGTTCGGGCAACCTTTCCCTACTCCACTCTTCCAAGCTCACAGACCCTCGTGACTTGGATTCCACTATGTATTCCGCGAATACAACCAGAGTCTCCGCTCTCTTCTAGATTCTAGCTCTAGGGGGCATATACAACCAGAGCCTCCGCTCTCTTCTAGATTCTAGCTCTAGGGGGCATATACAATCAACACAAGTAGGTGATGAGTTACACTCCAATCAAAACTCTACTTGCTATGTCTTGGTTTGAACCACCAAACTCAAACCAAGCACCAAAAACAAACAACAATATGAAAATAGAAGAAATCTACACTTTACTGATTTGTGTAACAAGTTTCAGCTCGAGGAAGAATCTGTAGAAGCAACCAATCGTATTACGTTGAAGCAAACCACAACTTTGAAGCTTGTTCTTCCTTTGAAAATGAATAGATCACTCAATTGTACAGAAAAGTAGATAAAGCTCTTAGTAGCACTTCTTTCCTCTTTTTCAACTCTTTCTTGTATATATCCACGTTTACTTGAGTGTCTGTATATAGAGGAGGGAGAATTTTGAACGTTATAGAGTTGGTTGGCGCGTAATAAATGTTCCAACATTCAAAAATTCGAACGTTACGTCTCCAAGTCGCAGGTGGAGTCGACTTCGTGTGCGACTTCACCCAAGTCGCATGATGGAGTCGACTTCGTGTGTGACTTCACCCAAGTCGCATGATGGAGTCGACTTCGTGTGCGACTTCAGCTGTTCTTCAGTTTCCAAGTCTGTCTTCTGGGTCGACTTGGTTTGAGACTTGGCCTCAAGTCGATCTTGGAGTCGACTTGGGGTGCGACTTGGCTATTTCCTTGTGCCAAGTCAGTTTGATCTTTGTTGAGGCGTCTCTTGCTTGCTTAACTTCTTCTTCTTCTTTTGTCTTTTAATACTAGGAGCTTATTTGTATAAAATTTCTTTAGCTTTAAGTCTCGAGAACTTGAAGAACTTGAAGAACTTGAATCTTGTATGAACAAATCCAACTTTGATTTGGAATGAATGAATCCATGTGTCCTGCTTGCTTTAAACTTGGATTAGTCTTCATATATTCAAGTTTGAGAAATTTGAGTCGTCTTCATCTTCTATTTTATCTTGAAGTGGACTCGGTCTTTGATTTGATCTTGAAAATTTGTCTTATCATGTTGAAGTTGATGCTTGAGTCGACTTTGCGTGCGACTTCACCCAAGTCGCATGTGGAGTCGACTTAGGTTGCGGCTTCAAAAAGTTTTGCTACTTGATTCAACGCTGGTGGAAAGTTGCTGCTTGAAGTCGATACTGGAGTCGACTTCGTCTGCGACTTGGCCTCAAGTCGCAAGTGGAGTCGACTTCATCTGCGACTTCGGATGTTCAAATCCCCAATTTCAACGCTGTCAAAAAAACGCCTATTGAAGTCGCTTGTGGAGTCGACTTCGGGATCGACTTCGCCTAAGCGAAGTCGGAGTCGACTTGATGACCGACTTGGTTTGATTTTTCATTCCTTAAAGATATTCACAAAACTCATTAATAATCATAACGTACTCAAATTTGTATTTCTTAATCATCGAAACTTATGCTTTGGTCAATTTATTTTTCGATTCAACTATTGTTTCCAACAAAAACATCAAAAACTTGGAGTGAAGATAGAGCATTCGGGAAGATAGCATATGATATGTGAAAATAATGCTCCAAAAATAATAAATGATGATTTGGGATGTATGATTATGATAAATATAATATTAGAATGATGATATATTAATTTCATAATTTTTAGAATTAAGGATTATGCTTAAATGAATTTATGTTGATTTTTAGTATATCGATAAAGTGATTTTTTTAGCCAAGTAAATGATGGTAAATTCAAGATGTATGAAATTTTCCATGATATACTAAGCATAAGCTATGCCATGGTATTTTTTATTTTTGGAAAAAATATGAACCCATGAACAGTAACCTCGGGTGAACAGCGATGTGCTACAGTAATCCACTACAGTGATTTGCTATAGTGAACATCGTGATTTTGGGAAAAATTGAGATTTATTTTTATATTTTATGAGGATATATGGATAGAATTTTTAAAGAATTTATGGATAAAATCCATATAAGGAGGTAATGACCAAGTATATTTATATGATTAACCTCTATAAAAATGAGGTAATGGATGATTATAAAGCATGATGGGAAGTAAACTAAGACATGGAATGATATAGATAAAATATCATTTTTCCTTGTATAGGAAAAAGAAAGGAAAAGGTGGAGGACATAGACTAAGGAGGTAAGCAAGATGTATGCTTTTTAAAATATTTTTAAATGATTGCAAATTGTTTGCTCACATGTTTTATGAATTATATTTAAGGATGACCATTCCTATAATGTTTTACATGAAATGATTGCTAACTGCTTGTTAAATTACTTTCTAAATGATTTATCAAGTTTTATGGAGCATGTCATGCCGGCATATGTATGTATGAACATGGTGCACAAGAAAGAGGCTTTGGTGGAGGTAGTAAGCGGATCAGAGGGTCCCCCTTCATTATTTCCAAGTCGCAAGGGCTGTGTGCCGGTGATGTCCTCCCAGAGGATGGAGGCACAAGGAAAGTCATGAATGAATGAATGCATTGCATTCTCATGAAATGCATGAAAAGGTTTACATGATGTTTTATCAAAAAAATGTTTCAAAAAGGGATGGTGCAAATAATTCTCTATATGAGAATGACAAATCACCTGGTGTAAGAGGTATATAATGCCGAAAAAATCAAAAGTCATGCATGTAGGAGACCATGTAGGCTAATTAAGGTAAATGACATAAGGTCCCCCTTGACGAGGCCAAGTCAGAGAGAGAGCCGGCATATTGGACCATGCTATGTGAGATATTTCCTGAGCTAGCGTACCCATACACGAAGGTCTATGTCAGGAATGGAAAGGAAGCATTTGCACATCCAATGTTTATGAAATGATTTTTATGAAAAGGTTTCTGTCCCATTGGTAATTGATCACTTGGTAAGTGTCTCCTACCAAATGGGAAGAAATGCATTTGAATGAAAGGAAAATGTTTACTTGCCAAAGAAAAAAGCTTGTTTACTGAGTATTATTACTCATATGTGTTTTCAAAATGACAAACAGGCTATGGAGCTGACTCATAAAGGATGCCAGGTAGAAATAACCTGCAAATTTAATTGCAATTCTATGCATGTGTCCAAAGGGACGAATGTATGATAATCATATTGAAAACATGTTTTATGGATATTACAAACATGATTGTACTTATGTGAATTATCTCAATAAAAGAAGATATGAATGGTTTTATGATGATATAGATGAGTCTATTATGAATAAAGTGTATGCTTGTGTGATGAAAGAAAAAAAAAGAAATGAAATTTTTTTTGGACGAGATCCAATTAAGAACCCGTCGTGTGATCAGGGCAACAATCCTGAGTCACGTTTACCAATCGACAAGATCTTGGAGTAAGGACAAATGTGACGCCTCGGTTCGGGGCGCCACGGCTAGATTCACAAACTCCATGTTGGCTTGGAATCTTTGTTGCTGCCTCTTTTCCTTTATTTTTCCTCAATCCTACTCTCGTTTCCACCATTGTTTTAATCTGAGTATATAACAGCACACTTTTATTTTTAATTAGCATTAAATCATCATATACGCATTTCATTGATAATCATCATAGGATCATTGTATACGCATTTCATTATCACATGGTCACAATAAATTTATTAATTCATAATATATCACATCATTCAACTCATGCTCATTCATTCATATATATCTAAGGCATCGAAAATTTAGTATTTCAACATATTCACAGCATCACATTCATAGTTAATACATACAAAAATGAGTCACACTTATGTACATATTCGGCATAGCACACACATTTCACATTTACATGCATGTCAGTTCACCATAGAAACCATAGTGTCATCCAACCATAATTATACGGGCACCACATTATCATCAAACCACGCTTAGATATTGTGGCACCCCGAATCGAGACGTCCACATACTCCTTAGTCCAAGATCTTGTCGATTGGTAAACGTGATTCAGGATTGTTGCCCTGATCACACGGCGGGTTCTTATTGGATCTCGTCCAAATTTTTTTTTCTTTTTCTTTTCTTTCATCACATAAACATATACTCATCATCATTCATAATGGACTCATCCATATCATCATAAATCATCAACTTCTCATATTATTCATAACTTCATAATTTCATACAATCTATGTCCTTTCTCATCATATACCATTAGGGAATCTATTCATACAAAAATCAACTAAACTTTGTAGATTCCTCTTTTCCTTTAGCAACACATGCCCTTCATCTTTGGCTTTTCCTACACCTGTTTGAGGTTGGGAAAATAAAACATGAGTCGAAACTCAATAAGCAAGCATTTTTCATTTTAAATGCATTCCTCTCCATTCGGTAGAAGACACTTACCAAGTGATCAACTACCAACGGAACAGAAACATTTTCGTAAACCATTTTTTGAAACCTTTTATAAACCATTTATGTAAACCATTCGTAAATGCATTTCTCTCGACGGGAACGTGAACCCAAAAGGACAAAACCGTGCGGGCAAGGCCTAAAGCGGACAATACCGAGACAGTGAGGTCAGTGCGTAACATAATGGTATCAGAGCCAACTCCTGACCTCCGGCCGGTGCTGTCCAGCGGGGACGCTGGAGACCCAAGGGGGTGGATGTGGAATCCCACATCGGTTAGGACGAGGGGGGGATCTTGGGCTATAAGTGGAGGCACTGGTTGTCCTGTCGAAGACCCTTTTGGGGAAGGACGAGCACGTGAACCCAGAAGGACAAAACTGTGTGGTCCTTTCTTATCATATCCCATTAGGGAATCTATTCATACAGAAATCTACTAACCTTTGTAGATTTCTCTTTTCCTTTAGCAACACATGCCCTTCATCTCTGGCTTTTCCTACACCTGTCTAAGGTTGGGAAAATAAAACATGAGTCGAAACTCAATAAGCAAGCATTTTTCATTTTAAATACATTCCTCTCCATTCGGTAGAAGACACTGACGAGCTGCGTATATGTATATTAAATTGCTCGCTATTTACGCAAGTATACGTGTCGTATCAAGTAATAAAGAGTGAGTAGACTATCGTTCCCATGAGGATTTGTAGACCGGAATTATTATTTAGCTTAACTGCTTTCGAGGGTTGTGAAATTATGAGTTTGTGGTCCTATTAAACTAATAATTGCAAGGGGAAATTAGAGTAGAGATATGAGACTACTGGATACTAAAACGGGTTTACTGATTAGGGATGGCAGATGGATAGATCGGAATCCTTGAATCTAAACTATATTGCTCTGGTTCTTGTTAAGCGGATTGCATATGAATTTACTAGCCCAAGTTCATTTATCTTCATATATGTCTTCCAACAGTATATAAAGCTAATTACACCCTATTTAAGTGCTATGTTCCCATGCCATTAAATAAAGTGAAATTGATAAGTTCATAACTTGTATAATGACTACACAGGGTTTAACAGTATATTCCTATCCGTTAAACAACTCTCCTTACACAAAGGTCGAAACCTGTGCCTTGCACATGGATCTGGCAAAGATCTCCCTTTTCCAAGGGTAAATCAAGCAATTAAATCATCTTACAAGGTAGCTAATCTTGTAAAAGTATTATACTCACACATGCAAAGATGAATCATACACAACCTTGTATATAAGCTTAAATATTCATTCCTGAATATTCTAAGAGCCAAGAAACAATACAGTTTATAATTCAATTTATCCTAACTATCTATCTAATGGAGGTTTAGTTCAAAGACATGATCTTAACAAGCACTACATCCATATAAAAAGTTTCCATAGTGCAGAGAAAGAAAATTGGAAAGAATAAGAAAAACTATTTTCCGGCAGTTTCCACCAACGGGACTTGATTCCATTCTTCAATCCGAGCTTTGATCTCGATTTCCACTTTCTCTTGCACTGTAGTTCGTACTCAGGCTCTCTCTTCTCTCCTCTTGCGCGCAAACCCCTAGGAACTATATATATAGAGTCCCCTTTTGCGCAGCTTACGCACTGGAATATTTGCATACGGATGCGTATTGGCGCCTAAGCGCCAACTCTTTGTGTGCTGAGCAGTTTGGACAATGTCTGGAGACCCTAGGAATTTCTACACTCGCGCCTAGGTGCCAACTCCCTGGATGTGGTTTCTAACTTGTGGTTTCAACAATATTTTCACTTGAGTTGCATGTTGATGAAGTGGCGCTTGGGCACCAACTCTCTGGACTGCTCCCTTCATGTCAGCTGTGTGTGTTGCAAACGGTCAAGGCGTGTAGGGTGGCGCCTTGTGGAACCCCGATCTTTGAGACGTGTACAAAACCCTAGGGTTGTAAACCCTAGGTAATATATTTGAGAAATATATATTGATGGATATGAAATATATGGAAATGAAGGTTAAAATACTTATGCAGGAAATTCGGATGAATAGTGCACGTGAATAGTGAAATGTGAATAGTAAACGTGGGATTAAGGAAATATGTTAAGTTAATCACTTTGGATTAGCTTAATCATAAAAGATGAAAAAGGAAGTTTCCCACTACAAGACAAAAATGTTTTTTTTGGATTAAAATATGAATTTTCGGATTTTTAATTGATTTTTGAAGAAAATGAAGAAAAATTCATATCTTGCAATCCGGACATCGGATCAAGATGAAATTTTTTATGGGTGGCCAAGATATGATGATGGATATGATGAATGGTCCAAGATTAATCAAGGATCATGAATTAAGGGTCAAGATTAAATGTCATTTGAAAAGGAAAAAAGTAACTTTACTTTTTCATTAATGGCATTTGACTTTGATTAATTTTAATTAAATAAAATTAATGCGAAGCCTGCAATTGCTGCTGGAGCATGGACTTTTGGGGCATGATCCAATGGCCCATGATCATCCTCATCAAAGATCAATGGCTAGAATTAATTTAGCCTAAATTAATTAATTTTAAAAAAATAAAAAAATAGGTAAAAATAGGGCTGCAATAGGGCTGCTGGAGCAGGCCTAGGGGGGCTGCACAATGCTCCATGCACCTTTTAAAATTAGAAAAAAACACATTTGCAAATTTACACCTCAAGCAAGAGGGGGTAAATTGCAAATATGTGAAAAATCAAAAAGTATAAATAGGGGGCAGGGGTGGACGTCCAAAGGCACTCCAAGCTTGAGCAATTCAAGCATTCCCACCCCCAAAACACGTTTTGGCCATAGAGAGAGAAGGAGAGAAGGAAGGAAAGAGAAAATGGGAAGGAAATGAGAAGTTCTCCACTTGAGGTAAGCAATTTCTTCCCAAATTTATTTTGGATATTAAGTAGGGTAAAATCATGCTTAGATAATGCCTAAGCATGAGAAAATAAGTAAAGTTCTAATTCTTAATTGGAATCATACCGAAACATCGAAAATTTGGAGCAAAGATAGAGCATTCGGGGAAATCATGTATGATATGTGGAAATAATGCTCCAAATTTGATAAATGATGATTTGGGATATATGATTATAATAAATATGATGTTGGAATGATGATATATTAATTTCATAATTTTTGGAATTAAGGATTATGCTTAAGTGAATTTATGTTGATTTTTAGTATATGGAGAAAATGATTTATTTAGCCAAGTTAATGATGATAAATTCATAATTCATGAATTTCCCATGATATACTAAGCATAATCTATGTGAACAGTGAACAGCGTATTTTGGGAAAAAATTGAGATTTATTTTTGTATAATTATGAGGATATATGGATGGAATTTTTAAAGAATTTATGGATAAAAAATTCATATAAATGAGTAATGACCAAGTATTTATAAAAGGAAAACCTCTATAAAAATGAGGTAATATGTGATCGTAAAGCATGCATGGGAAGCAAGCTAAGACATGGAATAGATGGATAAAATATTCAATTTCCTTGTATAGGAAAATGAAAGGAAAGGATAAAGGAGTCAGGTTGAAGCAAAGCAAAGGTAAGCAAGCAATCCTTTTGAAAATGATGATTTGTAAGCAAGCAATCCTTTTGAAAATGATGATTTGTAAGCAAGCAAACCCTTTTGAAAATATGATTTTATTCCCAAGTATTTATGAAATTTGTTTAAGGATGGCCATTCCTATAATGTTTTGAAATGATGAATGTTTATGAGTTTTTATGAAAAGTCATGCCGGCATATTGATATTATGTGATGTTCATGGACATGTGCACATGTATGATGTATCAGGAAGAGGCTTTGGTGGAGGTAGAAAACGGATCAGAGGGTCCCCCTTCACTATTGCCAAGTCGTATGGGCTGTGTGCCGACGGCGTCCTCCCCAGAGGTGGAGGCAAAGGAATGTTATGTGTAAATGAATGCATTGCATTTTCATACATGGATTGAAAATGAAAGCATGGATTTGAAAAGATATTTTTAAGGGATGATGCAAATAATTCTCTACATGAGAATGACAAGTCACCTGGTGTAAGAGGTATATAATGCTGGGAAAATCAAAAGTCATGCATGTAGGAACCATGTAGGCGTCAAGAGGAAGAGAGGTTCCCCTTGATGAGGCCAAGTCGGAGACAGCCGGCGTATTGGACCATGTTATGTGAGATGTTCCCTGAGCTAGCGTACCCGCACACGAAGGTTTATGTCAGGAGTGGAAAGGAAGCATTTGCACATCCAATGTTTATGAAAAGGTTTTTATTCCATTGATAGTTGATCACTTGCTAAGTGTCTCCTATCGAATGGAGAGAAATGCATTTACGAATGATTTACATGAATGGTTTATGAAAGGTTTCGAAATATGGTTTACGAAAAGGTTTCTATTCCGTTGGTAGTTGATCACTTGGTAAGTATCTTCTATCGAATGGAGAGGAATGCATTTAAAATGAAAAATGCTTGCTTATTGAGTTTCGACTCATGTTTTGTTTTCCCAACCTCAGACAGGTGTAGGGAAAGACAAGAGATGAAGAGCATGAGTTGCTAAAGGAAAAAGAAGAATCTATAAAGGTTAGTAGATTTTTGTATGAATAGATTCCCTAACGGGATATGATGAAAAAGGGTATAGGTTGTATAAAATTACGAAGTTATGAATAATATGAGAAGTTGATGATTTATGATGTTATGGATAAGTCCATTATGAATGACGATGAGTATATGTTTATGTGATGAAAGAAAAAAAAAATTGGACGAGATCCAATTAAGTACCCGCCGCGTGATCAGGGCAACAATCCTGAGTCACGTTTACCAATCAATAAGATCTTGGAGTAAGGACAAATGTGACGCCTCGGTTCGGGGCGCCACACGCCTGGGCGCCAATTCTCTGGTTTTGGATGCCTCAGCTTGCATTCAATTCGTCTGCTCTGTTATCATACGTCCCGTCCTTCCTACAAAAGATGGAAAAACTAAATAAATGAACTAAAAATGCCTAAATAATGCAAAAATTGCCTAAAAACTAATTAATGCTCCTAAAATGCAAAACGGATGAAAATTAAGCTAAATGAGCGCAAACTATACCTAATCTCTCGATCTAACGCACAAATTAAGTCTGAAATGGGCCATGATAACTCGTAAAAATACGAGTTATCATACCCCCAAACTTAAATGTTGCTAGTCCTCGAGCAACACATGCAAATAGAATAAATAAATGAATGAATGAATGTATGAATGAATGAATATATGCAGAAAAACAAAAAATCACTCCTTTTGCTTCCGGTTGTGCATTGATCAATACACTTAGCCATTTCACAAGTTCGTGATTAATTCAACCAGAAAAATCCATCATTATACAAACAAGGCATAAATTTTCCTTTCCAAACCAAGTTACATGTGGGTGCCAGAATTCCATAGTGAAAAGTTATATTTCAACACGTCAATCTTTCATTCGATTAGAAAACTGGTTAGGAAATCCAAGAATTCAATCAAACCAATGATTAAATTGAATACACTTGTTACAGCAAATGGTATCAAGTCACTGCATTCAATCTCTAACAACTGCACATTCTTTTTCCCCCCAAACTTATTGCAAAAATTCTCCTCACCATATTTCATGATATCTGGAGATCTGTTTTCATCATTTTTTTTGGCTCCCCTCACCATATTTCAGGGTATCTAGGGAGAATTTTCATTTTTTAAAGCATTGTTACTGTGATTTTCCTTTGCTTTTTTTTATGCGAACCTTGCCATTTGTAGATGCCAAGTCCCGGTTTCTCAGCTTAGGTCCACCACCCCCTTTTTATTTTTTTCTAATGCTTTATTAGGGGTACTGAACATGTTTGAGTAATTTCCGTGAAATAATACCATTTCCGAACTCGTTGAAGTACTTGGTCAGCAATTATTTAGTTCAGTTTTCATCATCTCGGTCTGAAAGATATGCCTATTATTGAATTAGAACAATGTATTATGAAATTCCTTTTAATTCTTTCACATATTAATTTCAACTTGCTTTATACTTGGTTTCAATCTGAATTGCCCATTCTTTCATGAATTCCATTTCAAATCAGAATTAATCGCAGCCTTGCACATTTTCACAATTAGATGAATTGAAACAAAGATAACTTTCATTAGCTGGAATTGAAATACATGCAACATAAACTAAAGCATGAAAATTAAAATGCAAAACTAACCTATGGTTGAGAATTAAACACCCCCAAAACTTGAGAGATGCATTGTCCTCAATGCATGATCCTAATGTGACTAAACAAAGAAAAGAAAATACACTAGTAAATAAAAATAAAAGAAAAGAAAAACAAAAAGAAAGGACTGGAACTCCCCTCAGGAATCGGACTCAGTAGCGTCGTCGTCATTCTCGTCAGCCTCCTCATCGGGCTGGGGCTGCGATGGCTGCTGTAACGCCCCAAGCCTAACAGTAAGGTATTGTCTGCTTTGGGCCTTGGCCGGCACGGTTTTGCCCCTATAGGTTCACGCGCATCCCGTCCTTCCCCAAAAGGCACCTCACTAAGGTACCTGGCGGCCTCCACTTATAACCCAGGCTCCTGCCCTCATCCTAACCAATGTGGGATATCACATTCACCCCCCCTAGGGCTCCAGCGTTCCCACTGGACACCATCGGCCGGAGGTCGGGAGTCGGCTCTGATACCATTTGTAACGCCCCAGGCCTAACAGTAAGGTATTGTCCGCTTTGGGCCTTAGCCTGCACGGTTTTTCCCCTCTGGGTTCACGCGCATCCTGTCCTTCCTCAAAAGGCGCCTCACTGAGGTACCTGGCGGCCTCCACTTATAACCCAGGCTCCCCCCTCATCCTAACTGATGTGGGACATCACAGCTGCCCAATACAAGCTCTGAACTCTGGCGGCGTCGGTGGAAAACCTCCAATTAATTTCCCTACAAAAGCAAAAACAACCACAAAAAAATTAAACAGAAAATGATTGATGGGTTGCCTCCCATCCAGCGCTGAGTTTATCGTTTTCCATTCTACGTTCTCACTGTTCAATTCTCTTTCAGTTCCACCACCTCCTTGCAACGCTGAAAATCATCTCTTATATAATGCTTAAGACGTTGCCCATTCACACAAAACTATTGCCGGATGCTTCGTTACAAATTTCCACCGCTCCATTCTCAGTTGCCTTTATCACCACGAATGGACCTGACCATCGAGATTTGAATTTTCCTGGAAATAGTTTCAATCTTGAATTGAAGAGCATAACTGTGAAACCCTAACCCAAGTAAGCCATATGTATGCATTGAACATGTATTTGATGATTATTTATGAATTATGGAATTACGAAGGTATTTTATGATTTTTGCTAATTATGGCAATTAGGGTTATGGGTTAGCATTAATGATGTGATTAAGCATTTTGAGCCTAAATGAGATACTGGGTTTAGAATGAATTATTTGTGATTTAAGTGTGCAATTATATCATGAAAAATCATTTTTCATGATTTAAAATGAATTATGGAAATAAAGATGGAAATTGTCAAGTGTGAAGGAAAATATTAGAAAATTCATAACTCAACGCCTAAAAGGCGGATTCAAGTGAAATTTGAAATGAAGATTGTTAATATTAGGCTTGGTATTATGGAATGAAAAGATTATGAAAATTCCTGATGAAATGAGAATTATGAATTTTTTTAAGTCTAAGTTCATTTCAACTGTTAACTTCAAACGCGTGTAACGGGAGCTAGGAAACTCGGATTGAGATGAAATTTGAAACGGTTGAATGAAATTACGAGATGTTTATGTTGAATGGATTGGATTAAGGGAATCATGATGGGATTAGGGTGATAATTAATTATTTTTATTCCCAAATCCAAAAGATATATTCAAGTGGTCATAACTTGACGTAGAAACGTCGGTTTGAGTTGAAATTTGAAACGATGGAATAAAATTATGAAATCTATGAGATGAATGGAATGGATTAAGAAAATTATCATGGAAAGTAGGTTTCTTGGAGAGCAAGTAACAAGTTGCTTAAGGGCTAAGCAAAGAAAGGCAATTGTGGACAAGTGGATGGTTGTGATTAAAGTTGCCTTTTTGACTTTTGAAAAATGGTGAAAATGTATTTTACTTGGCTGTAAAATGTCCAGCACATCAAGGGGGATAATAACGCATTAATTGGCTGTGGAAAAGGGCTCCAAAGTGGGCTCCATTGCTGGAAATTCCAGCAACATGAATAGGTATTGCACGTTGAAATGAAATGAAGAGGTGGAAAATTCTCTAAGTGCTGGAAATTCCTTCCCCAAGCAACAGCAGCTCACGTCCCCAAATTGGCCAGCAAGGAGGAAGGAAAACCAAGGGAAAAGAAGGGGGAAAAGGAGAGATTTCTCATTTGCTCAAGTAAGTATATGATTATTTGATTTGTATGCATCAAATCTGTAAAGCAAATGATGCTGAAAAATAAATTATGGTCGGAACAGTAAATGGATGATTTTTGGCATGAAAAGTTTTTAGAACACTCCTTATACTATGATTAAGGAACGAAAAAATTTTCAGCGGAAAAGGATATGTATGTTGGAAATTAAAAATCCGTGAATATTAGCCCAAACAGGGTAAAACGGGTTACAGGATCAGCTGTAGAAAAGGATTTTTAATAATTTTTCTACAAGGTTTTTCGGGGCTGAAAATTTTACAGGATGTACAAGACATATTTGGGATAACAGGAAAAACTTAAAAATGAGGTTTTTAAGGGCTTAAATATACCCCATAAATAACGTCATTCAGGCTGACTGGAAATGGAGTTTACTGTTCAGAAAGGTAAAAATCCCCAAATAAATATGTAATGTTAATATTTCGTGCTGAAACTTTCATGAAAGTTAATTGATGAAGTTATTAAGGTATTTTAGAAATTTCAGATCAAAAATACTTTATTTGATATTAATTCAAGATTTTAAGATTTCAGCACGCCTGATTTCAGCATATGTGGTTAGTTTGAGGAAGAAATCAAAAAGAAATATGAAACGTGTGTAGAAATGATCCAAATTGATTTATGTGTTAAATAATTAAATATGGATCAATAAAAGTGAGATTATATGCTGAAATTTCTAATTTATATAATGACCTAAGGTTATGTGTCAAAGGACACGTTAAACGGGTTAAAAGTGGGTTCCAAACTAACTGTTTTGGAAACCTATGGAAAATGGATTTAAACCTCATAAAAATAAATTAATTAAAGTGGTATTAAAGGGTAATTAACCCGCTGGAAAATGGGTTAAATTTCTGAGTTAAGAAATTTTAAGAAATGCATCATGGTTAAGTGCTAAATGAGCTTATGTGAAGGGATAATGATAAACGGGTGATGAATGATTTATGAAAAATGATTTTATGCAAAAATGCATGAAAATGAGATGAAATACATGTTTATGGATCTGTTTGGAATGACATGTTATTAATCCAAAAGTTTGGATTTGAATTATGAAGTTTAGGCAATGCTATGTACATAGAAGAAACACCCGTATGTGTATTTTGGAAAAATGGAAAAAATTGCAAAGTAAGCTTAATAAAGCTATGAATGATGCATATGGAATGAATTTTTATGATATTGAAATGAATACCCTAATTTTAGGGTTATGTGCATGTTATATGTATAGGCTATGATGTGTGATAGCCAAATGTGTGAAAACGGTGCTAATATATGCAAATTAAGCCAGATATGTGTATGATGAATTATGAAGGATATATGCTAATGAAAATGGGTTGGAAAACTAAATGGAATGCAATGACAAGAAATGTATGAAAAACCATATTATGTTCATGTAGACAAGGAAAAGAATGGAAGGAAAAGGGATTATGGCGATCTCAGGTAAGCAAGCAAACTTTCTAAAATGCATTTTCTTTCTATGTGATTGACATGATTGAAATGTCTATGTTTATGCTTATGTTTTTACGAATGGGCAAGCACAAGTTTTGAATATGACGGCTTTAATGCAAAGCCATAAGCTTTGAAAAATGATGACTTTAATGAAAAGTCTCAAGGTTTGCTTCATGGGAAGCAAGCGACACTTCTTAAGATAAATAACTTATCCTAAGTGTTGCCAAGGATGGGAATGCTTCATGCTAATGGAATTGAGAAATTTTGCTTATGAGTAAGCAAGTTCTCCATGTTAATGTTGTTTTAAGGATTTCATGTTTGATATCGATGGTTTTAAGAATTTGCTTTTGAGGAAGCAAGTTCTATATGATATGGTTCAACATCGTTTTATAAGAAAATGGGAATTTTACCCTTTTTCACAAAATATGTTTGGTAAATGAGTTTTGAGTTATTTCTACAATAACTCGTGATAAACAATGATGAAAAAGATTTGTTTTACTAGGTCAAGATAATTAAATAATAAATGATGGTTTGGACATAGTCCATATGTTTTGAAATGATATTTGAAAAGTTTTGGTTTCCTTTAGATAAGGAAATCTATCTTGAAAATGTTGGAAAAATGTTTCTACGGATGTGTTGAAAGGGATTTATGGATGACCAACCTCCTATGATTGATTTCATAAAATGGTTTAATTTCAGGTTGCTTGATGGCATGCAAAAGACTATGCAATTTTCCTCTATGTGAAAATGATTGATATGTGGACAATTATTAAATTTTTAGGTGAAGGACAAGGGGATAGCATAATTGCATAACTTTTGTAAACAAAAGATCCTGAAATAGAAACCAAGAAAATATTAGAGGAAAATATGATTTATTTATGAAAATTCAAAGGATTTGAAATTCTTTTATTAAAAGGATTTTAAGATGTATTATTTCTCAAACATTTCAAATGTTTATCAAAATATTTTACTCAAAACTTTTCTAAAGGAATTTAAGGAAGGTCATCCTAAAACTGGATTTCAAATAACAACTTGTTAAAGTGGGTGCGCTCGCTTACAAGTTGACACGGACTGCGGTCTGTGATATGTTTTTGAAAATAATTGTTAAATATAGACTTCGGTCTATGATTTTTGTGCATATGGATGCAGGCTGCGGTCTGTGATCCCGGTTTAAAAGAACATGGGTTGCGGCCTGTGGTTCTTCAAACCAAAACGGACTGCGGTTCGTCAGGATAACGTACGGTGCACCGGTACAAGGAATAGGCTGGTTGTAGAGCACGGTTGGGATGACCGGGGCCCACTCTACATAAGGCCAAGTCGCTAAGGGATGGCAGGAGTGCCAGCGGCGCCCTCCCTGAGATGGGAGCAGGATAAGTGAACAGCCGCCTGGCTAGCGTGCTGTTAAGGATTCTCTTCCAAAAGGTAGCATGATCACTTGCTAAGTGTCACTACTGGATGGAGAGAAATGCATTTGCTTATGTTTTATTTCTGAAAAGCCCAAAGATTGGGTTATGAAAATATGATTTTATGAAAGTATCCTAAAGGGATTTCTATGAAATGGTTACCCTAAAAGAAAGGGGGTTTTACACAAAAGTGTAAATAACAAGAATTAAAGGAAATGTGTTTATGCAAATGCATTCATGAAAATGGTTTTCCTTGTTTGCTATAAACAAGCCCCAAGACGGGGAATTATGAAAAGGATTTATGTTCATTTGTAAGAAAGCCTAAATAAAGAATGTTTTTGGACATAAGAATGTCCTTTGCCGAGAAAGGCTTATGTGATTGATGTTTAAGGACATATGAATGTCCATTGCCAATAAGGTTATGTAAATGATGTTTTGAGACATGAAATGTCTCTTGATTTTATGATGGCTTATGCGAATGATGTTTTGAGACATGAAATGTCTCTTGGTTTTATGATGGCTTATGTGAATGATGTTTTGAGACATGAAATGTCTCTTGGCTAAAGGATTTTATGAGGGCTTATGTTAATGATGTTTTGAGACATAAAATGTCTCTTGGCTAAGGAATTTTATGATGGTTTATGTTAATGATGTTTTGAGACATGAGATGTCTCCGTTGCCTAAGTATTTATGTTGTTTTGGACGGAAAATGTCCACTGGCAACCGAATGATTTCATGTAATGGCTATGAACATTAAAAATGTTCATATAAGATTAATAGAAACTCATCATTAAAGGTAAAATGTATATGTTTTGCCTAAACAAGCCCAGGCGCGGCTTGTAAATGATTTTAAGAATGAATGCTTTATGAAAGCATTCAAGGACATGAAATTGTCCTTATAATAAAGGATTTCATGATGGTATTTTAGGACATACGCATGTCCTCAGGAACAAGGTATTCCCAATGTTTATGAAAAAGGTTTTCAAGAAGCCTTGCCCTAAAATGCTTGCTTACTGAGTTGTCACTCACGTTTTGTTTTCCAAACCCTTAGACAGGTACTGAGGAGACTCAGAAGGTTGCGAACCTCAGACATGGAGGAAGGTACATGATGATAGCCTTGAAGGCTATGAGGAATTTAAAAAGCATAAATATGCTAAGGTAAGCTAATGTGTTTGTGAACTTAATGAGAATATTAAGTTCTAAAAATGATTCAATGGTTGAATGTATGGATGTATGGATATGAAATATGATACTTAGGACAAGGAATCTTTCACTGCAAAAAGGCAGGTAAAGATGCTATGTGTTTTTGTATATCCGAACTTAGTTAGAGTTCTAAGTTCCATGTGAATTAATGACTGAATGTATGAAAGTATGATTTACACAATGATTCAGTGTATAACGACAGGCATATAAAGGTGCTATGAATGAAATGATGATTTTTATTACAAGTGAAATGTCGCAATGTATGATGATTGTCATGTCAAGATTATGAATGATGACAGATGAATAATCGAAAAAAATTCTGGACATATTTCAATTTAAAACCCGCCGCGTGATCAGGGCAACAATCCTGATTCACATTTACCAATCGATAGATCTTGAGGTAAGGAAGTGACGTCTCGGTTCGGGGCGCCACAATAACTCTCAGACCTGGCTTGAAATTTCTTGTTAGAATTTTTTTATCATGCCATTTCTTCACTTTTTCTTTATAGATCTTGGCATTTTCATAGGCTTGCATCCAAAATTCATCCAACTCATTGAGTTGCAGAAATTGGCATTCCCGCGCTTGTTGCCTGTCCAGGTTTAGTTTTTTAATTGCCCAATATGCATTGTGCTCCAGCTCCAGCGGTAGATGGCAGGCTTTTCCATAAATCAGTTGGTATGGAGACATTCCAAACTGAGTTTTATAGGCAGTTCGATACGCCCATAATGCGTCGTCTAGTTTGGCAGACCAGTCTTTGCGAGAAGAACCGATGGTTTTCTCTAGAATTTGCTTCAATTCTCCGTTGGCCAACTTGACCTGTCCGTTAGCTTGCGGATGGTATGCTGTCGTCACTCTATGGCGTACGCCACATTTGTGTAGAATTGCCAGAAACTGCCAGTTACAGAAATGAGACCCTCCATCACTAATGATCACCCTTGGCGTGCTAAAACGTGTAAAGATGTTCTTCTTTACGAACTTGAGAACTGTTTTAGCATCTCCTGTTTGTGTTGGAATTGCCTCCATCTCCTGTTTGTGTTGGAATTGCCTCTACCCATTTGGAAACATAATCAATAGTAACCAGGATGTATTGGTTTCCAAAGGAAGGAATAAATGGGCCCATGAAATCGATACCCCAGACATCAAATATTTCTACTTCAATAATATTAGTAAGAGGCATCTCATGTCTTTTAGAAATGTTACCCGTCCGTTGGCATTGATCGCATCTTTTGACATAAAAGTGGGCGTCCTTAAATAACGATGGCCAGTAGAATCCTAATTGCAGTATTTTTGTTGCAGTTTTGTCTCCTTGAAAGTGGCCCCCATACGGTGATTAATGGCAACTCTGCAGTAATGCTTCCTGTTCACACTCTGGAATACATCTCCGATACAGCTGATCTGGGCATTGTTTAAATAAATATGGATCATCTCAGAAATAGAATTTAACATCATGGAGAAACTTCTTCTTTCGGTGTGAATTCAACCCCGGAGGCAGCATTCTACTGACGATGTAATTGACGAAGTTTGCATACCATTGTGGGCCGCCTGGGGAAATAGAGAAAAGTCGCTCATCCGGAAACACTTCCCGAATTTGCTCCGTATCATGAACTAGTTGGGGTCCTTCAAGGCGGGATAGATGGTCAGCGACTTGATTTTCAGCTCCCTTTCGATATTTGATTTCGAGATCGAATTCCTGTAGTAGTAAGACCCATCGGATCAGACGTGGTTTTGCATCTTTTTTCTCGATCAGATATTTGATGGCTGAATAGTCTGTGTAAACGATCACCTTAGTGCCCACCAGATATGCTCTGAATTTGTCAAATGCAAGTGTAGTTCATTTGTCCCTCGTTTAAGGTTTTGTTAGCGTAGTAGATGGAATGGAAGACCTTATTTTTTCACTGTCCCAATACCGCTCCTACTGCATAGTCACTTGCATCGCACATTAATTCGAAGGGCAGATTCCGTGTTGGAGAGATAATGATTGGTGCAGATACTAGTTTCCTTTTCAACTCCTGGAAAGCTTCCATGCATTCACTGGTGAATTCGAATGGTGTATCTTTTTCGAGCAGTGAACATAACGGTTTAGCTATCTTTGAGAAGTCTTTTATGAATCGTCTATAAAATCCTACATGTCCCAGGAAACTACAAATGCCCTTGACTGAGGTGGGTGGAGGCAACTTCTGGATTGTCTCGATTTTTGCTTTGTCCACTTCGATTCCTTGCTTAGAGACCCTGTGACCAAGTACAATGCCCTCTTGTACCATAAAGTGATACTTTTCCCAGTTAAGAACCAGGTTCGTGTCCTCACATCGCTGGAGCATCTTTGACAAGTTGGTTAAGCACTCATCGTAGGAATTTCTGAATACCGAGAAATCGTCCATGAAGACTTCCATAAAATCTTCCACCATGTCCATGAAAATAGCCATCATACATCGCTGAAATGTACCTGGAGCATTGCATAAGCTAAACGGCATTCGCCTGAATGCGAATGTGCCATAAGGACATGTGAACGTGGTTTTTTCTTGGTCTTCCGGTGCTATCATAATCTGATGGTAACATGAATAACCATCCAGAAAGCAGTAGAATTCACGTCCTGCTAGCCTGTCCAACATCTGATCAATGAATGGAAGTGGAAAATGATCTTTTCGGGTAGCTTTATTCAGCTTGCGGTAGTCCATGCAAACTCACCAACCAGTAACTGTTCTGGTCGGGATTAGCTTGTTGTTTTCGTTGGAAAAGACCGTCATGCCACCTTTCTTTGAGACGCACTGCACCGGGATGACCCAAGAACTATCGGAGATCGGGTATATCACGCCTGCATCTAACCATTTGATGATTTCCTTTTTAACCACTTCTTTCATAATTGGGTTTAGTCTTCTCCGCGCTTCGATAGAGGGCCTAGAATTCTCTTCTACTTGAATTTTGTGCATGCAGAAGGATGGGCTGATGCCTCTGATGTTTGCTATAGTTCATCCCATAGCCTTTTTGTGATCTCTAAGTACTCGGAGCAGTTTTTCTTCTTGCACGGTATCAACTGCCGAAGAGATAATCACCGAGAGTGAGGATTCTGCTCCCAGGAAGGCATATCTGAGGTGTTTTGGCATTGGTTTCAACTCCAGGATAGGTGGCTCTTCAATTGATGGCTTCATTTACTTTAAAAAATCTGGCTTGAGCTCCAGCAATTCAAATTTCTGCGGGTATCGTTGGAGTGTTGGAGGTTATTGCAAATAGTGTATCATCTCTGATAGCTCTTCATCAGATTCATTGCCTCCCCCAACGAGCGATGCTTCTAGGATGTCTTTGAAAGCTAAAATTTGGAATTCGGCTTGGACTGCTGAGTCCACCATGTCAATCATTAGACATTCCTCGGGATCATTTGGTAACTACATTGCCTTGAATACGCTAAAAGTAACGTGTTCTCTTTGAACCCGCATGGTCAGCTCTCCAGCCTGTACATTGATGATGGCTTTTCCCGTAGCAAGGAAAGGTCGACTCAGAATGATAGGTACGTCTCCATCCTCTTCATAATCCAGAATAATAAAATCTTCCAGAAAAATGAATTTGTCCACCTTGACAAGAAAATCCTCAATAATACCTTTCGGGTATGTAATGGATCGATCCGCCAGTTGCAGCGTCACGGTGGTAGGTCGAGCTTCCCCGAGGCCCAACTTTCTGAAAATGGACTTGGGTATGAGATTAATGCTCGCTCCCAAGTCACATAATGCTCTCCCGAAGTACTGGTTGCCAATTGTGCACGAGATTGTGAAACTCCTGGGGTCCTTGAGTTTAGGAGGTAGTTTCCTCTAAACCCTCGCACTAGTTTCCTTTGTTAGCGCCACTGTCTCGAATTCCGTCAACCGCCTTTTCTTTGATAGCACATCTTTCATGAATTTGGCGTAGCTCGGCATCTGTTCCAAGGCTTCGATGAGAGGTATATTAATGTGCAACTGCTTCAGTACCTCAAGAAATTTCTTGAACTGGCCCTCCTTTTTAGATTTTTCGAATCGTTGAGGAAATGGAGGAGGCGGCCTTGGATTCGTGGCGATTTCAGCGTCTAATTGGTTCTAAATTGCAACCGGTTCCTTTGTCTCCTGTGATTGCTGAATCAGAGGGTTAGTGGGTTCAGTCACAAACTCTGGTGGAGTTGGGTCGGGTAACTGCTTTCCACTACGCAATGTGACTGCTTGGACCTGTTCTTTGCCTTTGCCTTTCGGGTTTTGTTCGATGTCGCTCGGCAATGATCCTGGGGGTCGGTTGTTCAGGGCTGAGGCCAGTTGGCCTATTTGAGCTTCCAAGTTCCTATTCGTAGTGATCTGGGATTGCATAAACTGCATGAAGAGATTTTCCATATTCGATTTCTTTTCTTCTCGCGGTGGTGGAGTGAACTGCATTCGTCTTGCAGGCTGTTGCTGTGGCTGTTTTTGCGGGAATCCAGGCGGCTGATTCGGTCTTGTCTGGTTGTTCCATGAGAAGTTAGGATGATTTCACCAACCTGGGTTGTAGTTGTTTCCATACTGATTAGCTGGATTTCTTTGAAAATTTCCCACGTAATTAATGGACTCCGGGTTGGAGGCACATTCATCACTAGGATAGCCGAATTCACCACACCACGTGCAAATGTCTGCTGCTATCGACTACTGTGGTGTTGACGTCCCTAATGCACTGACGTTGGCTGGCCTGGACAAGTTCTGAATTTGCCGAGACAAAGCGTCGATGTGGGCCTTTATCGATGAAACCACGTCCAGTTGGAGTAGACCTACACCTCCGCTTCTATTTGATGGCAATTGATAAGTGTTGGCTGCCATGTTTTCGAGCAGGGCGTATGATTCCCGATAGCTTTTTTCGTAGCAAAGATCTGTTCGATGAAGAATCCACCATGTGACGGGTGGAATCCTGGAGACCGTTATAGAAAATCTGAATTTGTACACACGACTGAATTCCATGATGCGGGCACTTTCAGAGCAAGTCATTGAAACGATCCCATGCCTCTGATAGGGTCTCCTCGTCGTGTTGCTTGAATGAGACTATATCCATTCTCAGCTTGGCTAACTTGGCCGGCGGAAAGTATTTTTCTAAGAATTTCTGAGCCAAGTCATTCCATGTGTTGACGGAGTTCAGTGGCAAAGAGTCTAGCCACTCGGAAGCTCGATCACACAGAGAAAATGGAAACGTTCGAAGTCGCATTGCTTCGTCGGAGACTCCGTTCTGCTAGAAAGTGTTCATAATCTGCAAAAAATTCCACAGATGGCGGTGCGGGTCTTCAGATGCAAGACCTCCGAACTGCCCGATAGACTGGAGCATCTGGAAAATCACCGGTTTGATTTCGAAATTGTTGGTGTCGATCGGAGGAGGTGCAATGCTAGTTTGAACAACATTTTGGCCAAGTGCAATCAGATACCAAATTGGCTGGTCCAAATCATCTTGAGGTGGATGATTCGGGATCTCGATCCTCTGGTTTTTCGGCTGGTTTACATGGACATTATCGTCTTGGTTCTCGATACGCTCCATCGTATGCTGTTGGTTTCTAGCCTCCTTGCTCTTTTGGCGCCTTCTCAAATAGGTTCTTTCGGGTTCTGGATCAAAAAGGATGACAGTCTCCTTTCCGGCTCTGCCTCGGCGCATGTAATATGAAATAATTCTGCAAAAACCAATGAATTTGAACTAGCAAAAAAAAAAAGAAATTCTAATCTAAAAGAAATAATGAAAATAAGATATTCTACAAAATTGTACAAGAAAGCAATAAAACTAAATATAATTGGCTAAGCAAATCCCCTGCAACAGTGCCAAAAACTTGACGAGCTGTGTATATGTCTATTAAATTGCTCGCTATTTACGCAAGTATACGTGTCGTGTCAAGTAATAAAGAGTGAGTAGAGTATCGTTCCCACGAGGATTTGTAGACCGGAATTATTATTTAGCTTAACTGCTTTCGAGGGTTGTGAAATTCTGAGTTTGTGGTCCTATTAAACTAATAATTGCAAGGGAAAATTAGAGTAGAGATATGAGACTACTGGATACAAAATGGGTTTACTGATTAGGGATGGCAGATGGATAGATCGGAATCCTTGAATCTAAACTATATTGCTCTGGTTCTTGTTAAGCGGATTGCATATGAATTTACTAGCCCAAGTTCATGTATCTTCATATATGTCTTCCAACAGTATATAAAGCTAATTACAACCTATTTAAGTGTTATGTTCCCATGACATTAAATAAAGTGAAATTGATAAGTTCATAACTTGTATAATGACTACACAGGGTTTAACAGTATATTCCTATCCGTTAAACAACTCTCCTTACATAAAGGTTGAAACCTGTGCCTTGCACATGGATCTGGCAAAGATCTCCCTTTTCCAAGGGTAAATCAAGCAATTAAATCATCTTACAAGGTAGTTAATCTTGTAAAAGAATTATACTCACACATGTAAAGGTGAATCATACACAACCTTGTACATAAGCTTAAATATTCATTCCTGAATATTTTAAGAGCCAAGAAATAATACAGTTTAGAATTCAAGTTATCCTAACTATCCATCTAATGGAGGTTTAGTTCAAAGACATGATCTTAACAACCACTACATCCATATAAAAAGTATCCATAGTGCAGAGAAAGAAAATTGAAAAGAATAAGAAAAACTGTTTTCCGGCGGTTTCCACCAACGAGACTTGATTCCTTTCTTCAATCCGAGCTTTGATCTCGATTTCCACTTTCTCTTGCACTATAGTTCATACTTAGGCTCTCTCTTCTCTCCTCTCGTGCGCGAACCCCTAGGAACTATATATATAGAGTCCCCTTTTACGCATCTTACACACTGGAATATTCGCATACGGATGCGTATTGGCGCCTAGGTGGCAACTCACTATGTGCTGAGCAATTTGGACAATGTCTGGAGACCGTAGGAATTTTTACACTGGCGCCTAGGCGCTAACTCCCTGGATGTGGTTTCTAACTTGTTCTCTAGTTCTGGATGCCTCAGCTTGCATTCAATTCATCCGCTCTGCTATCATACGTCCCGTCCTTCCTACAAAAGATGGAAAAACTAAATAAATGAACTAAAAATGCCTAAATAATGCAAAAATTGCATAAAAACTAATTAATGCTCCTAAAATGCAAAACAGATGAAAATTAAGCTAAATGAGTGCAAACTATACCTAATCTCTCGAACTAACGCACAAATTAAGTCTGAAATGGGTCATGATAACTCGTATTAACTCTGACACTTACCAAGTAATCAACTACCAACGGAATAGAAACCTTTTCGTAAACCATTTTTTGAAACCTTTCATAAACCATTCATGAAAACCATTTATGTAAACCATTCGTAAATGCATTTCTCTCCATTCGATAGGAGAAACTTAACAAGTGATCAACTATCAACGGAATAGAAACCTTTTCATAAACATTGGATGTGCAAATTTTTCCTTTCCACTTCTGACATAAATCTTCGTGTGTGGGTACGCTAGCCCAGGAAACATCTCACATAGCATGGTCCAATACGCCGGCTGTCTCCGACTTGGCCTCATCAAGGGGAACCTCTCTTCCTCTTGACGCCTACATGGTTCCTACATGCATAACTTTTGATTTCCTCGACATTATATACCTCTTACACCAGGTGACTTGTCATTCTCATGTAGAGAATTATTTGCACAATCCCTTAAAAACATCATTTCAAATCCATGCTTTCCTTTTCAATCCATGTATGAAAATGCAATGCATTCATTCACACATAACATTTCTTTGCCTCCACCTCTGGGGAGGACGCCATCGGCGTACAGCCCATACGACTCGGCAATAGTGAAAGGGGACCCTCTGATCCGCTTTCTACCTCCACCAAAGCCTCTTCCTTGTGCCCCCACCTCTCGGGAGGACGCTGCCGGCACACAGCCCCTGCGACTTGGCAATGGTGAAGAGGGACCCTCTGATCTGCTTTCTACCTTCACCAAAACCTCTTCATTATACATCATACATGTGCACATGTCCATGAACATCACATGATATCAATATGCCTGGCATGACTTTTTATAAAAACTCATAAACATTCATCATTTCAAAACATTATAGGAATGACCACCCTTAAACACATTTCATAAATACTTGAGAATAAAACATATTTTCAAAATTGTGCTTGCTTACAAATCATCATTTTCGAAAGGATTGTTTGCTTACAAAGAAGCAATAAAATCACATTTAAAAAAAATTTTGCTTGCTTACAATGAAGCAATAAAATCACATTTTCAAAGTTGTGCTTCCTTACCTCCTCAGTCTGTATCTTCCACCTTTTCCTTTCATTTTCCTTTTCCTATATAACTGAAATGGATATTTTATACATACTTTATCATGACCAGGGTTTCTACCCATGCATATGTCATGATCTACCTTATACCTAAAGAATTATTAGGTTTTTCTTCCTTTTTCATATGGGTATTAACCTCAATATATCTTATCATCTTTCTTCATAACTTAGTTCTCCATTTCATAATATACCAATATTATTCCTCATATCCTCAATCAAATGTCATATACCTTGAGTAACCATTCACTTGGGTTACTATTCACGTGATTACCATTCATAGGTTACTATTCATGGGTACTATTCATGAGGTCCACACATTAGTCATAAATTAAATTATGATTAATAGCAAATCAAAGGTATTGCTAAACCTTTTCATCATTAATTATTAACTCAAGGTTAATAATTCATTTAAGCATATTTCCATTTTTTTCTTCACATACTAAAAATCAACATAAATTCACTTAAGCATAATCCTTAATTCCAAAAATCATTAAATTAATATATCATCATTCCAACATCATATTTATCATATTTATTCATCCCAAATCATCATTTATTATTTTTGGAGCATTATTTACACATATTATATGTTATCTTCCCGAATGCTCCAAAATTATCAAAAGACGTGATTAATCTCAACCGTTGATTATCCTTGATTGAGCTCACCTCAACCATTGAATTTTTGGCACGAATCCCCATGCTAGCTCACGTTTTCCCATGGTGGACTTTGGGGAATTTTTTCATTTTTTATTTCAATAAAATATCATATCTTAAGCTACTTTTTCAAAAAGTAAAAATAGAATTAATGACTTACTTTGAAAAAGTTAAGCCTGGCTTACTTGCTCTCCAAGAAACACATTTCCTATGATATTTGGCTTAATCCAATCCATCCATCATATTCGGCATAATATTTTAGCCATCCATAAAAAATTTCACCTTAATCAGACTTCCGGATTGCAAGATATGAATTTTTCTTCATTTTCTTCACAAAAATACATAAAAATCCGAAAATTATTATTTTAATCCAAAAATCACTTTTTTCTTTTAGTGGGAAGCTTCCTTTTTCTTCTTTTATGATTAAGTTAATCCAAAGTGACTCATCATTTCACTTTAACCACATGGTTACTATTCACGTTTCACTATTCACATGCACTATTCATCCAAATTTCATAAATAATTATTTTAACATTTATTCCCACATATTTTCATATTTCATGAATATATATTTGATTAATATAATACCTAGGGTTTACAACCCTAGGATTTTATACACGTGTCTAAGATTGGGGTTTCACAATCCTCCCTCCCTTACATTAGGTTTCGTCCCGAAACCTGTCATTTTCCATCACGCTTCTGCTGCGCAATTTTCATCTTATTATATCATCAATCATCAATCATCTCTAAAAAAGAGGTTAGTATCCACTGCTCTCTTTCCATATACACATGACATATATGTGTAAACTTAATTTTATAACAAAGAATCATCTTTGCATCAAAATATCCTCTATTCATTAATCTTTCAAAAGTTGATTAGTTTCTTCCGACTTTTGTTAATTCCTTTTCACTACATAGTATCTACAACTAGGTCATGCCTGTGTAGACTACAATCTAGTCTTATTTCCATAAACCCATCATTATTGTGGAGAGATAATCCTCTCGCACTTATCTTCAAATGCATCAAGATTGGAAAATAATTCCAAACAATTCATTTTCTTCCTTAATCTATGACATTCTAATTTTATATCATGATATATGATATCATCTTCTGTGGTATCAAACCTTTCCTATCATCCATAATTTTTCTCTTTCCACGCCTATTTACTAATCCTTACTCCGATACCATCTTCTGTGGTATTAGACCTATCCTTTCATCATCCTTTATTTCTCCTTCTCTCGCCTATTTACCAATCCTTGCTCTGATACCAATTTCTGTGGTACCCCGAACCGAGACGTTCACATAGTCCTTACTCCAAGATCTTGTCGATTGGTAAACGTGATTCAGGATTGTTGCCCTGATCACACGGCGGGTTCCTAATTGGATCTCGTCCAGATTTATTTTTCTTTCTTTTTCTTTTCTTTCATCACATAAGCATATACTCATCATCATTCATAATGGAATCATCGATATCATCATATTCAAAAGGATTGCTTGCTTACAAAGAAGCAATAAAATCACATTAAAAAAAAGTTTGCTTGCTTACAATGAAGCAATAAAATCACATTTTTAAAAAAGTTTGTTTGCTTACAATGAAGCAATAAAATCACATTTTCAAAGTTGCGCTTGCTTACCTCCTTAGTCTGTATCCTCCACCTTTTCGTTTCCTTTTCCTTTTCCTATATAATTGAAATGGATATTTTATACATACTTTATCATGACCAGGGTTTCTACCCATGCATATGTCATGATCTACCTTAGACCTAAAGAGTTATTAGGTCTTTTTTCCTTTTTCATATGGGTATTAACCTCAATATCTCTTATCATCTTTCTTCATAACTTAGTTCTCCATTTCATAATATACCAATATTATTCCTCATATCCTCAATCAAATGTCATATACCTTGAGTAACCATTCACTTGGGTTACTATTCACGTGATTACTATTCATAGGTTGCTATTCATGGGTACTATTCATGAGGTCCACACATTAATCATAAATTAAATTATGATTAATAGAAAATCAAAGGTATTGCTAAACCTTTTCATCATTAATTATTAACTCAAGGTTAATAATTCATTTAAGCATATTTCCATTTTTTCTTCATATACTAAAAATCAATATAAATTCACTTGAGCATAAACTTTAATTCCAAAAATCACGAAATTAATATATCATCATTCGAACATCATATTTATCATATTCATTCATCACAAATCATCATTTATTATTTTTGGAGCATTATTTACACATATTATATGCTATCTTCCCGAATGCTCCATTTTTGCTCCAAAATTATCATGTTTTGGCATGATTCCATTTTGGCATGGTAACTATACTTAATTAATCATACTTAGGCATTAGCTAAGCATGTTATACCCTAAATAACATCATGCACAAATTTGAGGAGGATCCACTTACCTTAAGTGAGCCAAAATCTCCTTTCCTCCTCCCTTTCTCTCTCTTCCCTTCCTTTCTCTCCTACTCTCCTGCTTAGAACGTGGATGGGATGGGAAAATGAGCTTGCTCAAGTATTTTGAGCTTGGGATGGGTGTGAAATTCGTTCAAGGCATGGCCCCCTATTTATAGTGCTCCAAATTTCATGAAATTGCAATTAAATCCACTTGAAATTGGGCCAAATTGCAAATATTTATGCTTTTACTCCTCATTTTCAAAAAATTTCTCAATATACTAGGTGGAAAATTGCTGGCCACAAGTTGCCATAGCTGATCCATCCATTAATTGCTTGATTTTCATCAAAAGACGTGATTAATCTCAACCGTTGATTATCCTTGATTGAGCTCACCTCAACCATTGAATTTTTGGCACAAATCCCCATGCTAGCTCACGTTTTCCCATGGTGGACTTTGGGGAATTTTTTCATTTTTTATTTTATTAAAATATCATATCTTAAGCTACTTTTTCAAAAAGTAAAAAGTAGAATTAATGACTTTCTTTGAAAAAGTTAAGCCTGGCGTACTTGTTCTCCAAGAAACACATTTCCTATGATATTTAGCTTAATCCAATCCGTCCATCATATTTGGCAGAATATTTTAGCCATCCATAAAAAATTTCACCTTAATCCGACTTCTGGATTGCAAGATATGAATTTTTCTTCATTTTCTTCACAAAAATCCATAAAAATCTGAAAATTATTATTTTAATCCAAAAAGTACTTTTTTCCTTCAGTGGGAAGCTTCCTTTTTCGTCTTTTATGATTAAGTTAATCCAAAGTGATTAACTCATCATTTCACTTTAATCACATGGTTACTATTCACATTTCACTATTCACGAGTACTATTCATCAGAATTTCATAAATAATTATTTTAACATCTATTCCCATATATTTTCATATTTCATGAATATATATTTCATTAATAAATTACCTAGGGTTTACAACCCTAGGATTTTATACACGTGTCTAAGATTGGAGTTTCACAGATATACACAACTTAAGCACCAAAATAAGAGATAAGAAAGTTCATCGTCTTCCTGGGCCCCTACTTAGACGTCTACGTCTACGTGGAACTTGTGATGGTGCCTCTGTGATCGTACTAGTGTTGGACCATGCCTGAACCTCATCATCACCACTATCATCATCATCGTCCTCATCCTCGTCATCCTCTACAAACTCCACTATTTCTTCCTTTACTTCCTCCTCTACTTCATCCTCTTCCTCCTCCTCCTCGTCTTCCTCAAAAGGTTCGAAGAATTCCATCGGGTCATCACCATCGTTGACCTCAGCCAATCGAACAATTTTTCCTGTGTTCTCCATTATATAGAGCATCACCTCATCAGGTTTAGGAGCAGCAGGTACTTCGATGACTCCCTCGGCACGACTCCTTTGTATATAGAGGGCCATGTCCACTTCCCGTTGATGGAGTCTCTCCCAAGATGCTCCATAACGAAACTGGACACATCCATCAACGAACCTGTACCATGGGCCAACATCGGGGGTATAGGTGCCTGAGTCTTATCCCAAAAGTCCTGAAGGTCTTGTGGATCTACTCTATCCGTTGGAACACAGGGATCCCTGGGAATTCCAAGATAGGTGCCTGGTAGCACTCGTGCCCTAGGTTTATAATTGGAGGGCTCTCCTAGATCTTGTGCATGTTGACTTGAGGAGTCATAGTAATTTTCCTGAGTGCGTATAGGTGAAAATCCTAGGGGAACTGATGGAAACGATGCATTATCGTGCTGAGATCCCCACCATCTATTAATATTTTCTTCTCTTCGCTGTCTGCTATTCTCTTCCTCTCTTTCTTTTCATAACTCCTCCGCACTCATCACCCGCTTACCTATATCCGCCATCTGTATAGACATAGCAATCAAATTGCATTGCAATAATAATTCATTATCATATGACATGCATTTTATCATGTTATAAGCATACCAAATCATCATATAACATATATTTCCTCATGTTATAATCATACATGAGCATCATATAATCCTAGCTAATTCATCACATAATTATGGGTAATCATGCATAATCATGTATATTCATGCATATCTCATCATATTCTATCAATTTCCTACACTTAGAAACTTTCCATGCCTATTTACCAATCCATGTTCTGATACCAAGCTCTGTGGCGCCCCAAACCCGGACGTCACATCTTGAGCCTTACCTCGGGATCGTATTAATTGGTAAACGTGATCAGGATTGTTGCCCTGTCACACGGCGGGATTTATCGGATATTTATCCCATTGATTATGACATATAGAAGTTCACGTAATAGTTCAAATCCTCATATTTTCCACTCAGATATATCTAAGTCATTTCAATCCATTCATCACATACAAGTATGATATTTAAGCAACATTTCACATCTTGCCTAAATCAGATGTCATGGCATATATACATCATCAACATCAATATAAAACACTTCATATAATTTATAATTATTTCACATGAGTTTTCATGACATAAAAATTCTAAAATTTCTCCATTGTTTCCTTAAGCTTGTATTTGCTCCATCGCCATGTCTTGTCCTTCATCTGTCTTTAGGTTTAGAAAATAAAAATGTGAGTCGAAACTCAATAAGCAAGCTATTTGCATTTTACAGGCAAATCATTTCAGGTAACATTTTGCATTTAAAATTATCTTGGAAAGCAACTTATACCTTGTTTAAAGGTATATCTTAAAAACATGAAATCTTGTACCCATCGCGAGTACCATATGCATAATGCCATATGAAAACATGAACATAAACTTCATAAGTCCCTTAGGATGGAAGCTAGCCAGGCGACCATCCGTCCACGTTAACTCTCATTTCAGAGAGGGCGCCGTCGGCCTTATGCCTGTTTTAAGCGACTTGGCCACACTAAAGGGGGACAATCGGTCTGCTTATACCCTTCAAGTGGACCTAGTATCCTGTGCACATGAACTTTTGCATAAATCCATCTTTAAAATGCAAGCATGATTTTTCAATCAGAAACATAGAATCACATCATTTTTCCATAGCATTTACCAAAGACAGTTTTCATAATATTGCATTAGAAATAAAACATCATTTCAACACCATTTTGCTAAGGAATGGCCATCCTTAAACACTTTAGAAGTAATTTTCATAATTTCATCAAACAAGTTAAAGCAAAAATTGTATTTATGTAAACAATTGTAGAAAAGCAAAAATCCTTTAGAAAATTTACTTGCTTACCTTTGTCTCTTAGATTTCCGCTTCAGCTTTTTCTTTGCCTTTGCCTACATGAGAATAATATGATTTTTTATATATTTCTTTTTCTCATGTTTCATTTAATTTTCCAACCCATTCCACACACATATATCATTTATTTGACTTCACAGGTCATTATGCACATATATAACACATTTTTACACATTTCGTCGGCTACTACATAACATATCTTACATAACCCCATACATAGGGTACTCATTTCAATCTTACAAAAATTCATTTAATAATCACCATACATAGGCGTGTTAACCTCGATTTTCCATTTATCCATTTTTTCCAAGATACACACACAGGTGTTTCTTTTATGCACATATCATTGCCTTAGCTTCATAATTCAAATCCAAAATTTTGGAATTAATATCATAAAATCTTAAACAGATATATAAACATGGAATTCAACTTATTTTCATGCATTTTTGCACCAAAGAACTTTTCACAAGTCATTTATCACTTATACACATTTATCACTTCACATATGCCCATTTGGCAACATATACATATGATTTTTCATAAAATTTTCCAACTCAGAATTTAATACATAATTCATCATGTTAATTAACATTAATTACCATTGCATTTATGGTATTTTCATGGGATTTAAATCCATTCAACATAGGTTTCCAAAAAAGCAAGTTTGGAACCCGTTTTCCACCCATTTAACGTGTCTTTTGACACATAACCCTATGCAGTCATATAATCCCGAAATTTCTGAATGTAAATCCATTTTTCCTAATCCATATTTAGTAATTTAACACATATATAACATCCATGAATTATCATTTCTCAAAACAGCAAGTTGCCTACACGTTTTGAGTCCCGTTTCACATCGGTTTGACATTCTTTCATAAAATTTATAAAAATCGGTTTTAGGGTTTCTTTTCCCAAATATTTTTTGGCATCCATAATACCTTAAACCTAGGGTATTTTACCCTACATAACATTTATAAAACATGCAAATGAATTTTCATAACATTTTTAGCATATAAACATGGAAATTAGGTCAAAATCATCACTTTGCATTCCATAACTTCAAAAATTCATCATTTAAGAATAAAACATCATATATTTTGTATGGATACATGATTCATAATTTAATCACATCATCAAATCAAAACAGCAACTTGTCTTGGAGGTTTAGGGTTTACCAACTTGGATTTTCCACTTAATACACATGCATAACTTTACTTTCATCAACTTAAACTTAAAAATTCATGCATGAAACCCAATACCCATTCAATATTCATTCAAAAGCATGTTATATCATCACTTTACAGATTCTTTAAGTATTCATTCCACATCCAAGTTTAGAGTTTAAAACTCAAGTTAAACAACTTAAAATCAAACATATACTTACTTGGTTTTGAGCTAACCCAAACCCTAATCCTTTGAGATGATTTTCTCCTCAAATTTCCTTCCTTTCTCCCTTGATTTTATTCCTTCTTGATGGGGAAAAATGGGGACGTGATCTGCTGGTTGCTTGGAGTGAAAATTCCAGCCCTTTGCCAACTTTCCAATTCTCTCTCCAAATGGACGTGCATGGGCTATAGCTGGAATTTTTTTCTAGCTGTGGGCCCCACTTATTGGGAAATTTCCACATCATTTTAATGCCCCGTTATCACCTTCATGTGTTGGCAACTTCCCAGCCAAGTAAATTGAGATTTTACCATTTTTCAAAAATCACAAATGACATTAATCCATGGTCGTCAATCTGCCTCCATGAAACACGTCCCTTGCTGCCCAGATTTTCCATCCATTTTTCATTTTTTTCAACCCTAATTTAAGGTTAACTTATAAACTTAATTAACCTTTAATTCATGTATTAATTTGGTGTAAAAAAATTTATCAAAATGGCAGCAATAAACCACATTTCTGCACGTCACTTTGCCCATAAGCTGTCCACGTCTTCAGCTGCATGCATTTGCATTTTCCAAATTTTTTTTTTGATGAAAATCTTCATAATTGGATGCACATCTTATGTACCTGCATCTCAGATGCATAGATGTATATTTTAAAAATTAAAAATCCAAAGAAAATGCAGCATGGGCAGCCCCATGGACGTCCCTTGTGCCACATAGACTATGCTCTCTTTGAGCATTTTATAGCTCCATCATCAAATGCATTTAATAGCTGGATAATTCTCATATTTTTGCATTTCAAATAAATACACAAAATACCCTAAAAATGGCCTGCTTTTCCACCTCAATTCCCATTAAAACCAAGCCATTATGCATTGTACTCTAGCATTAATGGAGAGGTACTTTTGAGGTGCATTAGTCAACCATGCTCACCTTTTTCAATGCAGGTATTTTCCCAAAATTTTATTCTTAATCTAAGTCATCCAAATTAAACATCTCATAATTTCATTCAATTGTTTCAAATTTCATCTCAATCTGATTTTCCTAGCTCCCGTTATAGCCATTTAAAGTTAATGGTTGAAATTGAAATTTGATCAATAAATCATGACTCTCATTTCATCAAGAATTTTCATAACCCATCAATTCCATAATACCAATCCCAACATCATTAATTTTCATTTCAAATTTCACCTGAATCCGCCTTACGGGCGTTGAGTTCTGATTTTGTCAGTATTTTTTCCACTTAACTTAACAATTATCACATAAATACTCATAATTCATTTTAAATAATGGGAAATTATTTTCCTTAATGTATTTGCACATTTAAATCAACAACAATGTGCTCTAATCCTATTGTCTCATTTTAGCTCAAAATGATCATTCACATTATTATTGCTAATCCATAACCCTAATCACATTAATTAGCAAAATCACATAAAACATTTATAATTCAATAATTCTCAAATAAATATCATATACATGATCAAGGCATACATATGAGTTCTACATTTCTTAGGGTTTCACAAGTTGTGCCTAGCATGATGTCTTTGGCGTCCCAGCCCGAGCGTCATAACTTTACTCCCAGATCTTATCGATTGGTAAATGTGAATCAGGATTGTTGCCCTGATCACCCTTTTATCATCCCTTATTTTCTCCTCAAAATGTTTTTTTCATTTCTTTTATCCATCATCATTTCATTTCTTTGCATTTCACTTCATTCATCTTACAAGCAACAATACACTTGTAATCAATTGCACATATCAAGTGTGCATGTCATCCATAACATCTCAACTTGCTCTTCTACGTTAAAGGTCCTCTTGACCTAATCATGTCCTAATCATTTCATACATACATACATCCATCAGTTCTTAGCATACAAGTACTTATCATTTAAGGCATTCCTTATCTCAGTCATATCATATCTATACAAGGAATTTTAAATCTTTTACCTTCTCAATCATATAATACCTATGCAAGGTATCCTGAACATATGTACTAATAGTACCATATCCCTTAGGGCATTTGTTCATGCTTCCACATACAAAGGATTTTAAACCTTTGGAAATCCCTTTTTCCTTTTTCAGCGAGAACATGTCTTTCATCACTTGAATTTTCCCTGCACCTGTCTAAGGGGGGAAAATAAAACATGAGTCGAAACTCAATAAGCAAGCATCTTTCATTCTCGTTTAAATGCATTTCTCTCCATTCGATAGGAGACACTTAGCAAGTGATCAGCTACCAATGGAATAGAAACATTTTCATAAACCATTCATGGAAACCTTTCATAAACCATTCATGAAAATCATTCATGTAAACCATTCATGTAAACCATTCATAATCCCAATTTTTGAGCATTTCATAAACATTGGATATGCAAATGCATCATTTCCATTCATTACATAATCCTTCCTGTGAGGATATGCTAGCTCAGGGAACATCCTTTCATAACATGATTGTGGCGTCCCCAACCCGAGCATCACATACTGAGCCTTACCTCGGGATCGGTATTGACTGGTAAATGTGATCAGGATTGTTGCCCTGTCACACGGCGGGTTTTTAACAGATAATTATCCATTTTAAATATATTTTCATAGAAGTTTATTTCCTCATAATTATATCTCAGGTAATAACTAAGTCATTTCCATCCATTCAACACACAATGATGCCCGTAAATCAGAAACATTTCAACATTTTCCTAAATCAGATGTCACTGCATGTTAAAATCATAGTTGTCCATATGAAAACAATAACTTAGTTACATCCATTCAGCATAAGTTCTACTACATCATCATGACTGCAAAAGTTTTTTTTTTCTCTTGCTTAAATGATATTTTATTTGCTCCTCTGCTGAGTCTCTTCATTCACCTGTCTATGGGTTTGGAAAAAAAAATATGAATTAAACACTCAATAAGCAAGCATTATATATTTACAAGAAAATCATTTTAAAGGAAATCTTTTTCAACAAAAAGGTTTCTCTCCATTTAGTAGAGACACTTATCAAGTGATCAGCTACCTGCGAGCAGAAATCTTTTACTTAAAATCATCAGGGAAAGCAACCTTATACCCCCTCGGGGATATATAATGACCCAATAATGAATGAATTCATGATCCCTTAGGATAGAGGCTAGCTAGGCGACCATCCGTCTTCATCTCCTTTCACACAAGGAGACGCCGCCGGCCTTTGGCCTATTTTAGCGACTCGATAACACCAAAGGGGGACAATTGGTCTGCTTATTCCTTTAAGGTGAACCTTATGCATTGTGCACATGAATTTATCCATGACATGCTAGCATGATTTTTCACACATTATATCACAGGACAACAGTTTTCATTTATCATAAAGCAGTTATATAAATCAATTTAAAATACCTAGTGAACTAAGGAATGGCCATCCTTAAAAATTTAGAAATGAATTTCAAATAAAATTTGTTAAATCAAGAAAAGCAGTTAAAAAATATTTTACAATTATTTCAAAGAAATTTTAATAAATAGAAATTCATCTAGAAAAGTTGCTTGCTTACCTTGTTCGTGAGAGCTTCCCAGATCAACCTTTTCCTTTCATTTGCCTATTACAGAATATCATAATTTCTATATAAATTCTATTTGCTTGCATTTATTTAGTTTTTCAACCCATTTCCATAAATATTCATAACCCGTTTAGTTTCCAAGTCGGGTATGCGTACTTTATACTTACGTTTCTCAATTATTCATTATGCCACATATTTAATTCCCAAAATTTTAATCTCAAAATTTGAGATTATTAATTCAGCAATGCATTTCATGTTTTTCCATCATATTTTAACATATTTTTGCATTCTAATATTCTACATAATGCATTTATCATCTTATCATGTGCTTTGCTTCACATAAGTGCGTCTAACCGCGTCTAATTCATACTTTTCTTAAAATTTTTCAAATCAACAACTTATCCACTATTCAGAAAGTTTATTCACTTCATTTAACACCTAATTAATGCATTTTTATGAATTTTTAATTCACAATTCTAGAAATTACAAAAACAGCCACTTTGACATCCAATTTCCACACTTTATACGTCTCTTTTGATACTCCATCATAAACAGATTTTTATCTGTTTAATTTCCAGAAATTTATCCCAATTTCTTACCCTAAATTAAATTCATTTTCACATATTTAAAATCCATATATAAGTTATTTTTAAAACAGAAACATTTTCCATATGTATAGGGTACCCGTTTACACCATTTGGACGTCCACTTCTCACTTCTGTTAGAGTCCGAATTTAGGCAGTTTATATAATGCCCTTATTCATGTCCAAAGTGTCCTATATTTAGGGTATTTTACCCTATATTTCATTCAAAATTTATTTGAATCATTTCCTTTATCATTTTCATCATTTAGAAGTGAATTTCGGATCTTAGATGATACCATAACTAGCTTACCTTCTATACTTCTCAACACATGCTAAATTTTAGATATAATCAACACTAGATCATGAATTATCATGTAAATACATTCACTAATTCAAACAGAAACTTAAAACAAAATTTCAGCATGCTTAAGCTAGTATTAAAGCATATACATCACACAATTCACTTCCTACTTTCTTCTAACTCTTAATTATACTACTTGCTATAAACTTCCATTAAATTCCCTAATGAAAAGCATCATAACTCTGCATTAATGTTCCATCATGAACATATTCATTTCTCATAAATTAATTTAGAAAAACTAGATTAGAATCACTTAAACTCAAACCATTTACTTACTTGTATTGAGTGCTACTTCACTCTCTCTTCTCAAGCAAGCTTCTTCACTTTATGTGGCGCCCCGAACCGAGGCGTCACATTTGTCCTTACTCCGGGATCTTGTCGATTGGTAAGTGTGAATCAGGATTGTTGCCCTGATCACGCGGCGGGTACTTAATTGGATCTCGTCCAATTTTTTTTTTCATTTCTTTTTCTTTCATCATATAAACATATACTCATCATCATTCATAATGGACTTATCATAAATCATCAACTTCTCATATTATTCATCACTCCATAATTTCATACAACCTATGTCTTTTTCATCATATCCCATTAGGGAATCTATTCATACAAAAATCTACTAACCTTTGTAGATTCCTCTTTTCCTTTAGCAACACATGTCCTTCATTTCTTGGATTTCCCTACACCTGTCTGAGGTTGGGAAAACAAAACATGAGTCGAAACTCAATAAGTAAGCATTTTTCATTTTAAATGCATTCCTCTCCATTCGATAGAAGACACTTACCAAGTGATCAACTACCAACGGAATAGAAACCTTTTCGTAAACCATATTTCGAAACCTTTTATAAACCATTCATGTAAATCATTCGTAAATGCATTTCTCTCCATTCGATAGGAGACATTTAGCAAGTGATCAACTATCAATGGAATAGAAACCTTTTCATAAACATTGGATGTGCAAATGCTTCCTTTCCACTCCTGACATAAACCTTCGTGTGCGGGTACGCTAGCTCAGGGAACATCTCACATAACATGGTTCAATACGCCGGCTGTCTCCGACTTGGCCTCATCAAGAGGAACCTCTCTTCCTCTTGACGCCTACATGGTTCCTACATGCATGACTTTTGATTTCCCCAGCGTTATATACCTCTTACACCAGGTAACTTGTCATTCTCATGTAGAGAATTATTTGCACCATCCCTTAAAAATATAATTTCAAATCCATGCTTTCCTTTTCAATCCATGTATGAAAATGCACATAGCCCATACGACTCGGCAATAATGAAGGGGGACTCTCTGATCCGCTTTCTACCTTCACCAAACCCTCTTCCTTATACATCATACATGTGCACATGTCCATAAACATCACATGATATCAATATGCCGACATGACTTTTCATAAAAATTCATAAACATTCATCATTTCAAAACATTATAGGAATGGCTACCCTTAAACACATTTTATAAATACTTGAGAATATAACATATTTTCAAAGTTGTGCTTGCTTACAAATCATCATTTTCAAAAGGATTGCTTTCTTACAATGAAACAATAAAATAACATTTTAAAAAGATTGCTTGCTTACCTTTGCTTTGCTTCAACCTGACTCCTTTATCCTTTCCTTTCATTTTCCTATACAAGGAAATTTGATATTTTATCCATCTATTCCATGTCTTAGCTTGCTTCCCATGCATGCTTTACGATCACATATTACCTCATTTTTATAGAGGTTTTCCTTTTATAAATACTTGGTTATTACTCATTTATATGAATTTTTATCCATAAATCCTTTAAAAATTCCATCCATATATCCTCATAAATATACAAAAATAAATCTCAATTTTTTGCCAAAATACGCTGTTCACTGTTCATAATTACTGTTCATGTCACTGTAGCAGATTACTATTCATCATCACTGTTCACGTTACTATTCACCCCCCGAGGTTACTGTTCACAGCAACGTGGGATAAAGTTCATGGGTTCCAAAAATTGACATTTTTCCCAAAAATTAAAAATACCATAACATAGCTTATGCTTCGTATATCATGGGAAATTTCATACATTTTGAATTTATCATCATTTACTTGGTTAAATAAATCATTTTCTCCATATACTAAAAATCAACATAAATTCACTTAAGCATAATCCTTAATTCCAAAAATCATGAAATTAATATATCATCATTCCAACATCATATTTATCATAATAATACATCCCAAAATATCATTTATCAAATTTGGAGCATTATTTCCACATATCATACATGATTTTCCCGAATTCTCTATCTTTACTCCAAATTTTCGATGTTTCGGAATAATTCTACATTGGCATTATAACCTTACTTATTTTCTCATGATTAGGAATTATCTAAGCATGATTTTGCCCTACTTAACATTCAAAAGAAATTTGGAAAGAAATTGCTTACCCGAAGTGGAGATATTCAACTTTTTCTCGCACTTTCTCTCTCTAACTTCCTCCTCTTCTTTCTCCTCAAGGCTAAAACGTGGTGGGGGTGAAAAAATGCTCAAATGGAGCTGGGTTTGAGTGCTTTGGTCGTTCACCCCATGCCCCCTATTTATACTTTTTGATTTTTCATCAAATTGGATTTTACCCCCCCTTGCTTGAGGTATTAAATTGTAAATGTATTTTTTTCTAATTTCCAAAAGGTGCTTTGAGCCATGTGCAGCCACCCTAGATACTGTTCACACCTCCCCTATGGCAGCGCTATTTTTTTATAATTTTTTTATTTATTAAATCAATTATTTTAGGCTAATTCAATCTTAGCCATTGATTTTTGATAATGATGGATTTGGACCATTGGATTTGGCCCCAAAAGTCCAAGCTCCAGCAGCCATAGCAGCTTTTCATTAATTATTTATCATTTAATTAATTAAAATTAATCCAAAGTCAAATACTAATTAATGAAAAAGTAAAGCTACTTTTTGATCTTCAAATGACATTTAATCTTGACCCTTAATTCATAATTTTTTATCAATCTTGGACCACTCATCATGTTCATCATCATATTTTGGCCATCCATAAAAAATTTCATCTCAATCCGATGTCCGGATTGCAAGATATGAATTTTTCTTTATTTTCTCTCAAAAATCCACTAAAATCCGAAAATACTAAATAAATCAAAAAGTGGCTATTTTGTCCTTTTGTGGGAAGCTTCCTTTTTTGTCTTTTTGTGATTAAGTTAATCCAAAGTGATTAACTTAACATATTCTTTAATCTCACGTTTACTATTCACGTTTTACTATTCACGTGCACTATTCATCCGAATTTCATAAATAATTATTTTAACCTTTATTCTCACATATTTTCCATACTCATGAATATATATTTTATTAACATATTACCTAGGGTTTACAACCCTAGGATTTCATATATGTGTCTAAGATTGGGGTTTCACACTTTAATTATTCTTTTTCTTCTCTTTTTTCTTCACTTGTTTTGGGGTATGAAAATGATGAAAAGGAGGGACATGGGGTGCTGCTGGAATGGAGCTCAAAATGCAGATTTTTTCTAAGTAGCTACATATGCTTGGACGTCCCCTTGCCTTTAAGCAACTGGCTGGAAATTTCCAGCAAATGGGCCCCACATGCCACATCATCCTTGCAAATTCCAATGCATTCCTATCCCCTTAGCTGACATGGCAGCTGGTGGGCCATTAAAATTATTTTTTTCTTATTTCTAAATCCACTAATTATCTATTGCATTAAATTATCACTAAGCTGTCCACCTGTTGCACGTCCACCATCAGCTGCCATTTTGCAATTTTTTCAACGAATTTTTGCAACTAATAAATGCACATTTACATTCCCTACTACCTAAGATAATCATCCATACATTTTGTAATTTTTAAAAAATATAAAAAATCACTTTTCTGGCCACTTGAACGGTCACCATTTGCTATCCATTTTTTTCCATGCCTGTGCACGTCCCAACTTTGCAGCAGCTTATCTCCTCAAAATAAATTTTTATCAGCTTTATTTAATCACTCAATTAATTATCTAGTAGTGTAGGGCATTTAGGGTCAATTTAGGTTAATAAAAAACCATAAAATATGCATTGAGCTGCCAAAACCGTCCGCATCAACCTGGATATATGTTGCTGTCCACTTTTTCATCTTCCATTCAACAGTCCAGATCAGCTCCTAATAAATCCGAATTCTACTTTAATTTAATGCCAAATTATCGACATTAACTCCTTGTTGACTTTGGGTATACATTTTATTATTAAAAAATTCCAAAAATCCAGCTACAAAGTTGTTTGGACGTCCATAATCTGCCACTTATTCCATTTTCCATTTGACCTATTAATTATGTATTTAATTAAGCGATAATTACAGGGATTTTCTCACTTTTAATAATTTACATAATACCCTACAAATTACCCTTTTTTGACACCTCAAATTTGTCTTCTTTCATTTATTTATTTTATATAATTTCATCATAAATGCTATTTACTTTATGATTTGAAATGTCAAATCTCTCATCCTAATTTCGTGCTAGCTTAATCCCTTAGTCATTTGCATGATCAAATCCTTCCAAAACCTTGATTTCATAATTTTAGCCGTTCGTTTCAAATTTCATCTTCATCCAATCTTTCTAGCCCAAGTTATGATCATTTTAAGCTTTGAACGGTGATGATCAATTTTCATCAAAATTTTCATAATATAATTTTTCCATGAGATTAAATACAAAATTATATGCTTCCCCCTCAAATTTCACCTTCATCCAACTTAAGGTCTCCAAGTTATGAATTTTTCAATATTATCTCAACCTGGTTCTATAATTAACCTCCTAATCTTCATTAATCACTTATGAGATTTAATTAGACTTTTTATAGCATGCTAATATTTATCAATCTTTAATATGATATTTCAATCATACTAAACCACGTTATTTTCACTTAGTAAATTTAAACAATCATTCACACAAATGACCTAACTGCAAAAATTTTAAAAATTGCAAATACCTCAAATATGAACACATCATTCTTACATAGTTTATTCAATATCATTTACATGACTTCTATATAAATTGGGGTTTCACAATCCTCCTCCCTTATAATAGGTTTCGTCCCGAAACCGTTTATTTTTTAAATAACTGGGGGTATTTCCTTTCTACTTCCTCCCCTAATTCCCATGTAGCTTCGCCTTCGGAATATCGATTCCACTGAATCTTTACATATTCTATTTCTCTATTCCGAAGCTTCTATATCTTATGATCCAAGATTCTAATAGGTCTTTCCTCATAATTCAAATGATCTTGGATCGGTAGGTTTTCTGCTACCAGTACATGGGTCGGATCTGCTACATATTTCCTAAGCATGGAAATGTGAAAAACATTGGGTACTAAGGCAAGTGCCGGAGGTAAAGCAATCCTATAAGCTAACTTTCTAATTTTCTCCAACACTTCAAATGGTCCAATATACCTGGGATTTAGCTTACCCCTTTTTCCAAATCTCGTAACTCCCTTGAATGACGTGACTTTGATTAATACTTGTTCGCCAACTTGGATATTTAGATCTTTTCTTTTACAATCTGTATAACTCTTCTGCTGACTCTGGGCTGTGAGTATACACTGGCGAATAATTTTTATTTTGTCTGCCATTTTCTGAGACAAATCAGGGGCTAGCTGTAACGCCCCATTCATAGAAATACTCAATAACTAATCAATGGGAGCTACACACCCTAAGAAAAATTCGGCAGCATCTCCCCATAATATACAAGGGGTAATATGGAATACACGACCTGATATTCATAAACATTCCAATTTGTAACATTCAATTCTATATTTATATACTTACATCTTCATATAATAAGGACATTCATATAAAAAAAATCATTGAATGCTACCCATACACATCAGGCAAACCTAATGATCATGCATATGTGCATCCACAAAGGTTATAATCCAATCCAAAATAACAAATACAATTGCTTATCAAAGTAAATCCATCTCAGTAACCGTCTACATATACGAATATCAAAAGAGCACAAGTATTAAAAGAACTGAAATTAAAGTTGATGTGCTGTCTCCCAAATGTGATCTTCAACTTGTCCCATCTTGAAGTTCTCCCCCTGGCCTGTGATCTAAAGGCAAAATAACAAACGATATGAGTCTAAATAGACTCAGCAAGTAGATAATGGTTAGCACGAAGTGAAAATAAGAAAATTCTGGATGCACATTTTGTTTTCATGATAAGACGTATGGGTCCAAACACCCACTCCCAAGATCGTATGCATAAAACCACATATAAATAAAAGAACACCAACAATCCTCCACTCATGTCTATCAAGGGTCATGAACAACCCTCTCCTCATGTCAATCGGGGCCATGAACAACCCTTTACAACCAATTATTTTAAACAACACATTATACTTAACAGACAAGGATAAATGTCACAAACCACTCATATAACATCGGCAAAGTTTACTTTAAATTCAACACACAAAACAGTCAAACAAACATTTTATCAAACACATAATAGGCGCAAAATAAGGGAATCCTCAATTCATGCACTCGTTTGAGCCAAATTGATTAATATCACATTTAACAATATAGAAACTGCTAACGAATCCTTTGCTTCCTAGAAATCACACATTTAACATAAAATTTCATCACTAGATTAAGAAGGGCGACATCTACTTACCTGGATCGAAATTTCCCCCAAAAACAGTGCTCCTAACTTAGACGCAGAGATTCGGAACTTCCACGATTAGAGTCGACGATCTTCAAGCAGTTGGTAGAGCTTTCTTGAAGGAATCTATGGCTAGCCCGAACTGAATGGTAGGGAAAGAAGAGAAGAAGCAGAGAACGGGAAGAGAAGAAGAAGGAAGATAGCCGGGTGCGGGATGGAAATAAACCCTAGCACGCGGGCTTCCTTTATTACTGAACCCCTATCGGGTCGGGTTGGATCGAAGCATGGATCGGGTCTAATTGCAATTAGTAATTTACTCTCCCACTCATACGACTTAATAATTAAAATTTTCTCTGGGGGCGCTGCCTCCTTCACCCCCGCAAGGGGCACTGCCCCCTTGACCCCCGCGACCTGACTGGGCAGGTCGAACCCCGTACCTACTCTGCGAGGGAAACAATAGTCATAGTGCTCATCAATAGAACGCTAATCATACACCTTTGAATTTATACTCAATGTGCTAAGATCATAATACATGCACATATGCACTATACATCCCCTAGATGTCGTGTCCATATATGTTATGTATCCATTAATATCGTAAAATTTGTACTAGCATGTTCATAAGTTACCTCATAAATAGAGAAAAGTTATAATAAAAATAAAATAAAATACCTGGTCCTCACACTAGCTTCTTTTCTCCAACTTCATCCCAGTTCAACGGAGTTCGACATCGTCGTTCATACAATGCCTCAAATGGAGCCATTTGAATAGTAGACTGATAGCTGTTATTATATGCGAATTCAGCTATAGATACATATTCATCCCATGAACCACCAAATTCCAAGGTACACATACGAAACATATCCTCGATGATCTGATGGACTCGCTCTGTCTGTCCATCTGTCTGGGGATGAAATGCGGTACTGAAATTGAGTTTGGTGCCTAGGGTTTCGTGCAAACTTTTCCAAAATCGAGATGTGAATGTTGTGTCTCGATCGAAATTATTGATTTAAGAACTCCATGTAGTCTTACTATCTCCTTATAGTAGACTTTGGCTAACCTCTCTGTTGTGTATGTTCTTTTTATGGGTATGAAATGAGCAACTTTAGATAATCGATCAACGATTACCCATATAGAATCATTCCCAAGATGAGTCTTAGGTAATCCTTCAATGAAATCCATAGTAATATCATCCCATTTCCACTCAGGAACTTACAAAGATTGTAATTTTCCAGATAACTTTTGATGATCAGCTTTCACTCTTTGGCAAGTTAGGCACTTGGCTACATATTCAGCGATCTCTCTTTTCATATTATTCCACCAATTTGCTTTCTTGAGATCCTGATACATCTTAGTGCCTCCTGGATGAATGGAAAAGGGTGAAAAATGTGCTTCCTTAAGAATTTGCTCCTTCAACTCAGTTCTACTAGGTATGCATAAACGACCTTTGTATCGATACATACCTTGCTTATCCATAAAAAATTATGTCAATCCTTTTCTCTTCATTTTCTCCACATGGGCATGTAGATCTGCATCTTGTTGCTGTGCAGTTTTAATTTGATCAAACAACGATGACTGTATATACATTTGTGATAACCTTGTTTCAACTCCAGGAGGACATACAATCAATTCTAATTGTCTTATTTCCTGAAGAAACCCTTCCTGTTTTGCGATAAGATGTGCCATGCTGACATTTCTGCTCAATGCATCAGCTACTACGTTTGCCTTACCTGGATGATATAGTATCTCCAAATCATAATCTTTTAATAACTCAAGCCATCTCCTTTGTCTCATATTCAATTCCTTTTGTGTGAAAATATACTTAAGGCTTTTATGATCTGTATAAATTTCACACCTAGTACCATACAGGTAGTGTCTCCATATTTTTAAGGCAAACACCACTGCTGCTAACTCGAAATCATGAGTGGGGTAGTTAACCTCATTGGGCTTTAACTGTCGTGACACATAAGCTATCACCTTACCTCTCTGCATTAATACACAACCCAAACCTTTCCTGGAAGCATCACTATATACCACAAAATCATCATTTCCTTCAGGTAGGGTTAGAATAGGTGCTTCCACTAACCGCTGCTTTAATTCCTGAAAACTGTGCTCACATTCCTCAGACCATACATATCTGATTCCCTTGTGAGTCAATTTTGTTAATGGAGCCGATAATTGAGAAAATCCTTCAACAAATCTTCTGTAATACCCTGCTAAGCCAAGAAAACTTCGAATTTCTGTAATGGTCGTCAGCCTTTGCCATTTCAAAATTGCCTCAATCTTTTGAGGATCAACTTGAATTCCTTATTCTGTTATTATGTGACCCAGAAATCCTACTTGTTTCAACCAAAATTCACACTTCTTTAGCTTAACATACAATTTCTCTCTTCTCAATCTTTCCAATACCTTTCGCAAATGAAATTTATGTTCTTCCTCTGTCTTTGAGTAAATAAGAATATCATCAATAAATACCACCACAAATTGATCAAGATAGTCCCGAAATACCCTATTCATCATATCCATGAATACAGCAGGGGCATTAGTGAGCCCAAAAGGTATCACTAAAAATTCATAATGTCTATACCTAGTTTGAAAAGCTGTTTTATGAATATAGGTCGGACATATTCTTAACTGATGATACCCTGACTGTAAATCAATCTTAGAAAATGTGGTAGCTCCTTGTAATTGATCAAACAAATCATCAATTCTGGGCAATGGGTATTTATTTTTCACTGTGACCTTATTTAATTCTCGATAATCAATGCATAATCTCAAACTTCCATCTTTCTTTCTCACAAATAATACCGGAGCTCCCCAGAGTGATACACTGGGTCTAATAAAACCTTTATTTAACAACTCCTGTATTTGAGTTCTCAGCTCATTCATTTCAGCTGGTGCCATTCTGTATGGAGCCTTTGAGATTGGAGCTGTACCTGGCATGATATCAATAGTCATATCCATTTCTCTTTACGGAGGTAACATGGTCAATTCCTTTGGAAATACATCAGGAAATTCTTTAATCACTGAAATTTGATTTATTTCTATCTCCATGCCTTTCTCCACATTAATTGATACCAGATAAGCTTGGCACCTTTGACGAATCATTTTAACCGCTTTCATGAATGATATTAATATTGTAACATTTTCAAGTGGTCTCAGCTTCCTAATGGCTATATCTTTTTCTGGGGCTTTTTCCAATTGAACCTTCTTATTTTTACAATCAATCGTAGCTCCCCACTGACTCAACCAATCCATCCCCAATATGACATCAAATTCTGTCATAGGTAATAGGATCAAATTGGCTTCTAAAATCAATGATCCTATCCTAATTGGGATGCTCTGCATACTTAGCTAACACTGGCTAACCGATATACAGGGGACTCTACATGAATTATCTCATTGGTTTCCTCTACCGGTAGTGTATGGGTGGCCACAAATTAACATGCTATGAATGAGTGACTAGCACCAGAATCAAACAAAGCAACTGCCGAATTTTCTAAAATGTAAACCATACCTGTGACCACCTTCTCTTCTTGTTCCTGTGATTCAGTCCGAGTCAAAGCATGCACATGTACCAGATTCGCAGTAGTTCCCTGCCTATTTGCTATTCTCGGTATCCTGAGCTATGCGGGTCTTCCATGACCTTGGGATGTTTGTGCTTTATTCGGACAATTTGGAGCGATATGTCCTGTTTGGTCACAAATATAACATTTAATGACCTTTGCTTCACCCGCCCTGCATTCCTTGGCTATATGGCCTGCTTTCCCGCATTTATAGCACCGATTTGATCCTTTTAGGCATTCTCCTGAATGTCGCCTTTGACATTTTCTACAGAAAGGCGGGAGCTTCTTCTTTGGAGCTCCTTTTCCTCTCTTTACATTTCCCTTCTTACCCCTTTCTCTTCCCGATTCAGTTTCCTTTGTTTCAAAACCAAATATTTTTTATCCAAACCTTAATTCCTGTGTTCTTAATGCCTCAATTTCTAATGCTCTTGTCCTTTCAAGACATGAAGCATAATCTTTAATTAATAAAGGAGCAAGGCTTTCTCTGAGATACGGCCTCAGTCCTTGTTGGAATCTCTGTGCCTTATTGCTTGGCTCATTAGCAATCCAGGGCACATATCGAACTAAGGCATTAAACTTAGTTGCATATTCAGTAATAGACATTCTTCCCTGATAAAGCCTTTCAAATTCTATCACTTTCTGACTTTGTAAACCAACAGGAAGATATTCCTTATTAAACTCCTCAACAAATGTTGGCCATGATACCTCTTCTGGTTGTGGCATCGTGACCAACATCGTTTCCCACCATTCATGCGCATCCTTGATCAATAAATGAGTGGCACACGAAACCTTCTGCCGATCATTACACGGAGAGATTCTAAATAATTTCTTAATCTCTGTTATCCATTGTTCAGCCTGTACCGGATCGGGTTCTCCTGCAAATTTTGGGGGTCTCTGAGCCAAGAATGCATTAATCGCCTTTCTATCAGCTTCCATTAGCTGATTTTTATCTACTGTGGGTGCTGTCATGGGGGTCGGGCCAGCCGTTGGAATGGCTCTATCTCTTTCGGTACTGCCTAACTGGGCCTGCTGTGTTCTTTCCCACAACCCTTGAATAATATCTGCTGTCTGCGCTGCCCAATCACGAGTAGCCTGCTGCATTGCCTCTTTAACTGCTGCTGCTACCCTTTCTTCTATAAGCCGTGCCTGCCTTGCCTCTCTTCCTTCTTCTACATTTTGTTCTGGACCTACACTTTCTCGTCTTTGTCGCGTTCTTGAACTTTCACTGTTGGATTCAAGTTTCGCCCTTTTTGGCCTACTAGTTTCTCCAACCTCATGTTGGCTGGGGATCTCCTGAACAACTTCTTTTCCTTTGTTTGTTCTCCTTCCTGATCTTATTTCCACCATAATGCTTCTCTGAATATATAAAGGTATATAATCTTTCATTTATAATTAGGGTTAGATCATCATACATATATTATCAGCATAGAATTAAAAATCAATTTGCACATTCATCATCACAAGCATTCATAACCATCCATATTCACAATATTTCATATTATTCACATTAACAAACATATACTATCATATATTCCATAACCCTTAGTTCATAACATCACACATTATATTACAGCATCACACTCATATATTACATACATCATACCTATATAGAGGTACAACACCTCTTAGCAAAGTCTTATGATCTCATAATTATACATATTAAAGTTCATAAAACAAAGAAAACTCAACGCCTACCTGCTCTCCTACCAAAGAAATGATAATGCTTATGCCTAGGCGATACCTCGGTAGGTTCCTCTGTAATAGAGCTAGTATCGGACCAAGCATGATTGTTTCCTCCTCCACCATTATCATTATTGTCACTTCTATCACTGCTACTTTCACTTTCATTGCCATTTTCTTCTTCATCTACCACTGGTTCAAGATACCATAATGGTGCTGCCATTGAAAATAATTTACCCGTACTTCTATCCATATGGATCATAACTTCACCAGGATGGGGAGTAGATTCAGGTGGCTCTATAAATCCTCTGGCACGACCCTCCTCTATAAAAGAAACCATATCTTTTTCCCTCTATCGGATGCTCTCCCAAGTCTTTCCAGAACGGAATTGGAGATATCCACCTTCAAATTTATACTAAGGTCCCGAAGTAGGAGGTACAGGTGCTGGAGTACTATTCCAAAATCGCCGCAGTTCCTGAGGAGATATAAAAACTGTGGGCGCACGAAAGGTTCCTAAAGATCCAGAATGATAAGCCGGTATACTCTCAGCTCTAGGAGCCCTGTTGCTAGACTCCACAATGTTTGGCCTCTGCTGGGATCTATTCTGCAGATAAGGTGGATGCTGTATAGGAGGAAAACCTGGAGGTGCTAATGAAAAAGGATCTGCATCACATTGTGATTCTAACCACCTATTAACACTCTCTTGGATTTTTCGTTTCTTTTCTTCTTCCATCTCCTTCTTTAACTCTTTTGCACTCATCACTCGTTTTCCCTTATCAGCCATCTGTTCAAATATATAACTGCATTAGTTATATACTAAAAATAACACATTGCAAATCATTTTGCAACACATCATCATATATCATGATAATGACCTATAAAATTCTCATAGAATCATATATATCATGTTTTATCATTAGACTTAGACTTTTCCACGTCTATTTACCAGTCCATCTCTAATACCAAGCTCTGTGGCGCCCCCAACCCGAGCGTCACATCCTGAGCCTTACCTCGGGATCGATATTGACTAGTAAACGTGATCAGGATTGTTTTCCTGTCACACGGCGGGTTTTTAACAGATAATTATCCATTTTAAATATATTTTCATAGAAGTTTATTTCCTCATAATTATATCTTAGATAATAACTAAGTCATTTCCATCCAATCAACACACAATGATGCTTGTAAATCAGAAACATTTCCACATTTTCCTAAATCAGATGTCACTGCATGTTAAAATCATAGTTGTCCATATGAAAACAATAACTTAGTTACATCCATTCAGCATAAGTTCTACTACATCATCATGACTGCAAAAGTTTTTTTTTCTCTTGCTTAAATGATATTTTATTTGCTCCTCTGCTGAGTCTCTTCATTCACCTGTCTATGGGTTTGGAAAACAAAAACGTGAGTTGAACACTCAATAAGCAAGCATTATATATTTCCAATCAAATCATTTTAAAGGAAATCTTTTTCAACAAAAAGGTTTCTCTCCATTTAGTAGAGACACTTATCAAGTGATTAGCTACCTGCAGAGCAGAAATCTTTTATTTAAAATCATCAGGAAAAGCAACCTTATACCCCCTCGGGGATATATAATGACCCAATAATGAATGAATTCATGATTCCTTAGGATAGAGGCTAGCTAGGCGACCATCCGTCTTCATCTCCTTTCACACAAGGAGACGTCGTCGGCCCTTGGCCTATTTTAGCGACTCGGTAACACCAAAAGGGGACAATCGGTCCGCTTATTCCTTTAAGGTAAACCTTATGCATTGTGCACATGAATTTATCCATGACATGCTAGAATGATTTTTCACACATTATATCACAGGACAACAGTTTTCATTTATCATAAAGCAGTTATATAAATCAATTTAAAATACCTAGTGAACTAAGGAATGACCATCCTTAAATATTTAGAAATGAATTTCAAATAACATTTGTTAAATCAAGAAATGCAGTTAAAACATCTTTTACAATTATTTCAAAGAAATTTTAATAAATAGAAATTCATATAGAAAAGTTGCTTGCTTACCTTGTTCGTGAGAGCTTCCCGGATCAACCTTTTCCTTTCCTTTTCCTATGACAGAATAACATAATTTCTATATAAATTCGATTTTCTTGCATTTATTTAGTTTTCTAACCCATTTCCATAAATATTCATAACCCGTTTAGTTTCCAAGTCGGGTATGCGTACTTTATACTTACGTTTCTCAATTATTCATTACGCCACATATTTAATTCCCAAAATTTGAGATTTTTAATTCAGCAATGCATTTCACATTTTTTCATCATATTTTAACATATTTTTTCATTCTAATATTTTACATAATGCATTTATCATCTTATCATGTGCTTTGCTTCACATAGGTACGTCTAACCGCGTCTAATTCATACTTTTCTTAAAAAATTTCAAATCAAAAACTTATCCACTAATTTATAAAGTTTATTCACTTCATTTAACACCTAATTAATGCATTTTTACGAATTTTTAATTCACAATACTCGAAATTACAAAAACAGCCACTTTGACATCCAATTTCCACACTTTTGATACTCCAACATAAACAGATTTTTATCTGTTTAATTTCCAGAAATTTATCCCAATTTGTTACCCTAAATTCAATTAATTTTCACATATTTAAAATCCATTTATAAGTTATTTGTAAAACAGCAAAATTTTCCATATGTATAGGGTACCCGTTTACACCATTTGGACGTCCACTTCTCACTTCTGTTAGAGTCCGAATTTAGCCAGTTTATATAATGCCCTTATTCACATCCAAAGTTTCCTATATTTAGGGTATTTTACCCTATATTTCATTCAAAATTTATTTGAATCATTTCCTTTATCATTTTCATCATTTAGAAGTGAATTTCGGGTCTTAGATGATATCATAACTAGCTTACCTTCTATACTTCACAACACATGCTAAATTTCAGATATAATCAACACTAGATCATGAATTATCATGTAAATACATTAACTAATTCAAACAGAAACTTAAAACAAAATTTCAGCATGCTTAAGCTAGTATTAAAGTATATACATCACACAATTCACTTCCTACTTTCTTCTAAATCTTAACTATACTACTTGCTATAAACTTCCATTAAATTCCCTAATGAAAATCATCATAACTCTGCATTAATGTTCCAACATGAACATATTCATAGCTCATAAATTAATTTAGAAAAACTAGATTAGAATCACTTAAACTCAAACCATTTACTTACTTGTATTGAGTGCTACTTCACTCTCTCTTCTCAAGCAAGCTTCTTCACTTTAATTATTCTTTTTCTTCTCTTTTTTCTTCACTTGTTTTGGGGTATGAAAATGATGAAAAGGGGGGACGTGGGGTGATGCTGGAATGGAGCTCAAAATGCAGATTTTTTCTAAGTAGCCACATATGCTTGGACGTGCCCTTGCCTTTAAGCAACTAGCTGGAAATTTCCAGCAAATGGGCCCCACATGCCACATCATCCTTGCAAATTCCAATGCATTCCTATCCCCTTAGCTGACATGGCAGCTGGTGGGCCATTAAAATTATTTTTTTCTTATTTCTAAATCCACTAATTATCTATTGCATTAAATTATCACTAAGCTGTCCACCTGTTGCACGTCCACCATCAGCTGCCATTTTGCAATTTTTTCAACGAATTTTTGCAACTAATAAATGCACATTTACATTCCCTACTACCTAAGCTAATCATCCATACATTTTGTAATTTTTAAAAAATATAAAAAATCACTTTTCTGGCCACTTGAACGGTCACCATTTGCTATCCATTTTTTTCCATGCCTGTGCACGTCCCAACTTTGCAGCAGCTTATCTCCTCAAAATAAATTTTTATCAGCTTTATTTAATCACTCAATTAATTATCTAGTAGTGTAGGGCATTTAGGGTCAATTTAGGTTAATAAAAAACCATAAAATATGCATTGAGCTGCCAAAACCGTCCGCATCAACCTGGATATATGTTGCTGTCCACTTTTTCATCTTCCATTCAATAGTCCAGATCAGCTCCTAATAAATCCGAATTCCACTTTAATTTAATGCCAAATTATCGACATTAACTCCTTGTTGACTTTGGGTATACATTTTATTATTAAAAAATTCCAAAAATCCAGCTACAAGGTTGTTTGGACGTCCGTAATCTGCCACTTATTCCATTTTCCATTTGACCTATTAATTATGTATTTAATTAAGAGATAATTGCAGGGATTTTCTCACTTTTAATAATTACATAATACCCTACAAATTACCCTGTTTTGACACCTCAAATTTGTCTTCTTTCATTTATTTATTTTATATAATTTCATCATAAATGCTATTTACTTTATGATTTGAAAAGTCAAATCTCTCATCCTAATTTCGTGCTAGCTTAATCCCTTAGTGATTTTCATGATCAAATCCTTACAAAACCTTGATTTCATAATTTTAGCCATTCGTTTCAAATTTCATCTTAATCCGATCTTTCTAGCCCAAGTTATGATCATTTTAAGCTTGGAACGGTGATGATCAATTTTCATCAAAATTTTCGTAATCTAATTTTTCCATGAGATTAAGCACAAAATTATATGCTTCCCCCTCAAATTTCACCTTAATCCAACTTAAGGTCTCCAAGTTATGAATTTTTCAATATTATCTCAACCTGGTTATGTAATTAACCTCCTAATCTTCATTAATCACTTATGAGATTTAATTAGACTTTTTATAGCATGATAATATTTATCCATCTTTAATATGATATTTCAATCATACTAAACCACGTTATTTTCACGTAGTAAATTTAAACAATCATTCACACAAATGACCTAACTGCAAAAATTTTAAAAATTGCAAATACCTCAAATATGAACACATCATTCTTACATAGTTTATTCAATATCATTTACATGAATTCTATATAAACTGGGGTTTCACAATGATCCTTTCCATCCTTGGTGTCGGACCTTCCGACTTGGCAATGTCAAGGGGGACTTCTTGTCCACTTACTACCTCGACTGGCTTACTTGATTTTCATTCCATCCATGACTTTCGTCACCCCGGCATTATATACCTCTTACACATGATAACTTGTCATTCTCATGTAGAGAATTCTTTGCACCATCCATTTGAACATCGTTTCATGAAAACATAATTTAAATACATGCTGGCATGCCATTTGAAAATAAGGAAGATTTTAACCAATCATTTCAAAGAGTAATAAAGAGATGAAGAAATGTTCATCCTTAAACAACTTTAGAAACATTCAAGTAAAACAATTTGAAAGAATTTTTTCATTTGAGAATAAAATCTCATTTTCAAAAGTTCTGCTTGCTTACCGGTGGCGATTCTTTTGCCCTTCCATCCTTTCCTTGCCTTTTCCTAGACAAGTAAACATTACTACCTTATACATTTTCATCATATGTTGTGCTTGTATGCCTTGTCATTTTCTTCAATTCACAAATATGTGTCATATGGTTTTTAATCCCATATGGCCCATAACATATTCACTTTAATTCATTCTTTCTTTGGAATGCATATCCATCTTCACCTTTATCAATGGTCACACACACACACACACACACACACACACACACACACACACATATATATATGACTTACTCATAAGTCTTTTGACAATCACATAAGTCATTCATCACTTGTCCATACATATCCTTCTATATACACTCATCTTATGTCACATAACTTATGTGTTTCTTAAAATTTTTCAAAACAGAAACTTGTATCCTAATTCAGCATGATTAAACCCCTTAATTAACATATAATTTAGGATTTAATTTTGGATTTTCAATCCATTCATCATTGGGTTCCAAAACAGCAACATTAGGACCCATTTTCCATCCTTTCAACGTCTCTTTTAAAATTTAAATCTTAACAGATTTTTAATCCATAAATTTCAAAAAATAATCATGATTTTATTAACCCAAATTTAGAGTATTATCAGATATTTAAAATCCATAATTTAGTTGCTTCCAAAACAGCAACTTCCATACACGTTTTGGGTACCCTTTGCACCCCTCTTTGGACATTCCTTTACATACCCTTAAAAATCAGATTCAGGACATACCTTCCAAACCCATTTTGAACATCCAAAGTACCCTAAATCTAGGGTATTTTACCCTCTATATCATCCATAAAATCATTAGCATAATCCATATTTCATACATATCATAAAAATATGAAAATTGGGTCATATACGTAACCCTAACTTTCATACTTTTCAAAATCTACCTCTAATAGGTTAAATCCTCATAATCACTTATTATACTTGTTCATATCCCATTGTAAGTTAAATTCCATCCCAAAAGTCTGGAATTTAACATTTATTTTGATTTATTCCTCAATCTGTACATAATGCTGAAATTAGACACACTGATCTGTCTAATTTTTGAATCATAACCATATCAAGGAATTTAAATCTGAAATTTCTGTAATACCTTAATAAATACATGATTTAAACAAAATAAATATTTCTAGCCAACATATGAAGTATTTATATTTATTTTTACCATGCTGGACTACAACATCTATTTTTAGAGAGTTCAAATCACGTTAATTGTTAGGTATATTTATACCTTTCAAAAACCAATTTTTATTTTTTTGAGTGTTACTCATGATGTGTTCCATATCATATAAAATTTTCAGCTAATAATACCTTGTATAAAAATTATTACAAATCATTTGGTGCAGCTGATCCTGACACCCGTGCAACCCTGTTCAGGTTGATTTTCTTGGATTTTTAATTTACAACCTACTTACCCTTTTGAGCTGAAAATTGGGTCGTTCCTTAATCACCATATCATGAGTTTTAAAACAAATTTTCATACTAAAAATCATCCATTTACTATTTTATTCATATTTTTATTTCTTATTCCAGATTCAATACATATGAACATTAAAGATAATTACATGCCTATTTTTGAAGATTTTCTTCCCTTTTTGATAGATCCATGAAACCCCTTAATTTCTCCCAATAAATAAATTTCCCATGATAATTAACTTAATCTAATCCATCCATAAGATTCACCATATAGTTTTATCCGTTCATCTCAAGTTTCATCTCAAAACGACTTTCCTATCTCAAGTTATAGTCGCTTGAAATTAACTTTTGGATTTGGGATGAAAATAAATAATTATCATCCTAATACAATCACAATTTACTTAATCCAATCCATCCATAATATTAGGCACAAAATCATGTGCTTACCTTTCAAATTTCGTCTCAATCCGCCGTATATGCGTCAAGTTATGAATTTTCTAGCATTTTCCAACTTAATTCCATAATTATCATTTTAATTTTCATAAATCAAATCATGAAAATTAAAATAATTATTCATGTCACATTAGCATCTTCTAATCCTCATTAAGCCCCTTTGGTAATATTGACTCACATTGGGCTATGACAATTAATCTTAATCACCATTCTTATTGCAAACCCTAATTGCAAAATATTATTAAATCATAAAAATCATCCAATTCATACATAATTCATGTTACTTGCCAAATGCATATACATGAGCCCTACTTGGGTCTGGGTATCACAATGTCAATCATCATATCCATTTCCCTTTCTAGAGGTAATGTAGTCAATTCTTTCGGAAAAACATCCGGAAATTCCTTAACCACTGGAATTTGATTTATTTCCACCTCATTTTCTTTCATCACGCTTACTGATATCAAATATACTTGGCAATTTTGGCGGATCATTTTAACCGCTTTCATAAAGGATATCAATATCGTCGAATTCTCAGGCTGCCTTAGCCTTCCAATTGTTATATCTTTTTCTGGTGCCACTTCAAATTGTACTTTCTTATTTTTACAATCAATCGTCACTCCCCATTGGCTTATCCAATCCATGCCTAGTATTATGTCAAACTCGGTCATGGGTAATAGGATCAAGTCGGCTTCTAAAATTATTGACCCTATCCTGATTAGACAAGCCTTAAATACTTGGCTAGAGCTGGCTAACCTATAGACAGGGGATTCTACATGGATTACTTTGTTGGTTTCCTCTACTAGTAGTGCATGGGTAGTTACATATTAGCAACCAATGATTGAATGGCTAGCACCCGAATCAAACAAATCTATAACTGAATTTTCTAAAATATAAACTATATCTGTAACCACTTTCTCTTCCTGCTATTGCGACATTCCCTTGCCACATTCCTTGGCTATATAACCCATTTGCCCACACTTCAAGCATTTGTTTGATCCCTTCAAACATTCACCCACATGGCGCCTTCGGCATATCTTGCAAATAGGTGGCATTTTCTTCCTTGGGGCTCCTTCTCCTTTCTTCGCACCTCCTTTCCTAACCTTTTCCTTCCCCATTTCGACCTCTTTTGCCCCTGAGCTAAACATTTTGGATCCTAGCCTTAGTTCTTGAGTTCTCATCGCCTCAATCTCCAAGGCTCTTGCCCTTTCTACACTTGATGCATAATCCTTGATCAGTAGAGGGGCTAAACTTTCTCTGAGGTATGGCCTCAGTGCTTGCTGGAATCTCTGTGCCTTGTTCTCTGGCACATTTGCGATCCACGGTACGTACCTCACCAAAGCATTAAACTTGGTGGCATACTCTGTCACAGTCATCCTCCCTTGATAGAGTCTCTCAAACTCTATGACTTTCTGGCTCTGTTGTGAAACCCCAACCTATGTAGGACTCAATGGGATGCATTGAACATATATACATGATTTATATATGATTTAAATGAATTTCGAATGATTTATGGATGATTTTATGATTTCATGATATTTTGCAATTAGGGTTTAGTTAAGAATGGTGATTAAAAATTTAATCGCCGGAGCCCAAAGTGAGTCGGTATGACCCGAGGGGATTAACGAGGATTGAAAGGTGACAAGGTGTCATGAATAATCATGTTTATAATTATGATTTAATTTATGAAGATTAAAGTGTAATTATGGAATTAAGATGAAAAATGATAGAAAATTCATAACTTGACGCCTACAACGTAGATTTCGATGAAGTTTGAAAGATAAGCTCATGACGGTGGGCCCAATCTTATGAATGGATTGGATTAAGGGAATCATGATGGGATTACGGTGATAATTAATTACTTTTATCCCAAATCCAAGAGATAAATTCAAGTGGTCATAACTTGACGTAGAAACGTCGGATTGAGATGAAATTTGAAACGATGGAATAAAATTATGAAATCTATGAGATGAATGGAATGGATTAAGATAATTATCATGGAAAGTTGCTTTCTTGGAGATCAAGTAACAAGTTGCTTAAGAGCTAAGTAAAGAAGGGCAATCATGGAAAGTAAAAATGGAATTTACTAAAATGTCTATGGGGTTACTTGGGCACCAAGAAAAGTGGTTTATAAAAAGAAAAAAAAGGATCAAGGGGTTTGGACGTTCCAGCAGCAAGGAAGAGGAGTGAGAGAAGGAGAAAGAGAGAGAGAGAGAGAGAGAGAGAGAGAGGGAGGGAGGGAGAGAGAAGAGAGAAAAAAGGGATTTTCTCCAAGGACCAGTAGCAAGCATGTCAACCCAGCAAGGAAGAGGAGAAAAAAGGAGGAAAAGAAGAAGGAAAAGCTTGGTAGCAAGCTCGGGAGTTTGGGACAAGGAATCGACGAAATCAGGTAAGTATACCCTTTGATTGTGGGTTGAAAATCATAACTGAAATTTTCTTAAACCCTTGTGATGTTGCTGTTTTGATGTTTAATCATGATGGATTATATATGTTGGGTATAAGAAACAAGAACAAATGATTAAGAACTTTTGCATATCTATTGAAATTAGATGCAAATATGGGATCAAAACCTAGAAGAAATGAGACAGAAATCTAAAATATGGAAGAAATAGTTAATAAACTATTTTTAGCATGAAAATTTGTGGAAAAACTTACTATGGGGTGATTAAGGAATGAATCAATTTTTAGCTGATAAGCACATTGCAAATTATAAATCCGAGAAAATCAACCCGGACAGGATTGAACGGGTGGCAGGATTAGCTGCACCAAAGGATGTTTAGTAATTTTTATACAAGGAATTTTAGGCTAAAAATTTAAAAAAATATATAAGTCATCTTGAGGATCACAAAAAAAATAAAAATTAGATTTTTATGGGTATAAATATACCCCATAATTAACATAATTTAGGCTGTCTAAAAAGAGGTGTTACTGTCCAGCATAGTAAAAATACTAAAATAAATAGAAATACTAAATATTTCATGCTGAAATTTTTTTTATATTTAATTAATGTAGTTATTAAGGTATGGTATAAATTTCAGATCAAAACTACTTGATTTGATATTAATTTAAGATTTTGAGAATTCAGTGTGTCTGAATTCAGTAATATGGACAACTTAAGGAATAAATCAAGATAAATGTTAAATTTCAGGTTGTTGTGATGGAATTTAACTTATAATGGGATATAAACAAGTGATTATGAGGTTTTAACCTATTAGAGGTAAACAAGATTACCCTAAATATGATTTTTTGAAGATATGCAAAGGGGTGTCCAAAGAGGGGTGAAAAGGGTACCCAAGATGTATATGAAAGTTGCTGTTTTGGAAGCAACTAATATATGAATTTTAAATCTGTGATAATAAACTAATAAGAAAATCATGATTAATTGCTAGAATTTAGGTATTAAAAATCTGTTTTGAATTAAGTATTAAAACAGGCGTTGAAATGATGAAAAAGGGTTCTAATGTTGCTGTTTTGGAACCCTATGATGAATGGATTATAAATCTAAAATTTAACCCTAAATTATGTGTTAAATAAGGGTTTTAATCATGCTAGAATTAGAGGCAAATTACTGTTGTGAAAAAGTTTAAGAAACACATGATTTATGTATAGAGAAATGGATGTATATGAAGAGATAAGTATGAATACCCGACTTGAAAGACAAGTGGGTTAAGTTAGATGGATTTATGTAGGTTAGAAAACCTAACAGATTTATGTATTTGAAGTTGATGTGAATAAATGAAATATTATTTTCATTTATTTAGGCAAAGGCAAGGAAAAGAATGGAAGGAAAGGGATTATGGCGATCTCAGGTAAGCAAGCAAACATTCTAAAATGATATTTTTTTTCTATGTGATGATGTGTGATTGAAATGTTTATGATTATGTTTAAACGAATGGGCAAGCACAAGTTTTGAAAATGACGGCTTTAATGAAAAGTCACAAGTTTTGAAAATGACAGCTTTAATGAAAAGTCGTAAGTTTTGGAAAATTATGGCTTTAAGGAAAAGCCTCAAGGTTTGCTTCATAGGAAGTAAACAACGTATTTAAGATAAAGAATTTATCACAAGTGTTGCCTTGGATTGGCAATGCTTTATCTTAATGGATTAAGAAATTTGCTTATGAGTAAGCAAGTTCTCCACGATAATGTTTTGAAAGGATTTCACATTTTATGTCGATGGTTTTTTTAAAAATTTTCTTATAAGCAAACAAGTTCTTTATGATGTTGTTTCAAAAGTATTTTATAAGAAAAAGAGAATTTTGCCCTTCTTCACAAAGCAACAAATGTAAACAAGTTTCGAATTACTTTTATGATATTTTATGATAAATAATTATGTTTGTGAAAGAAAAAGAAAAAGGATATTTGATTTATGTAAAAGATTTATTTTGCTAGGTCATGATAATTAAATAATAAATGATGATTTGTACATAGTTCATATGTTTGAAATGATATTCGAAAAGTTTTGATTTCCTTTAGATAAGGAAAACTATGTTGAAAATATCTTGAAAAATGTTTATACGGATGTGTTGAAATGGATTTAAGGATGACCAACCTCTTATGTTGATTTCATAAAATGGTTTGATTTCGGGTTGCTAAATGGTATGCAAAAGATTATGCAAGCCCTTCATGTAAAAATGACAAATTGATATGTTGATAAGAAATTGATTTTAAGGTGGTTGAGAAGGGGTTAGCACAATTGCATAACTTTTGTGAGCAAAATACCCCGAAATAGAAACCAAGAAATTAGTAGGAAAAATGTATGATTTATTCTTAAAAATCTAAAAGTTTTGAAATTCTTTTATTAAAAGGGTTTTAAAGTGTGTTGTTTCTCAAACATTTCAAATGTTTATGAAAATATTTTACTCAAAATGTTTCTAAAAGAATTTAAGGAAGGTCATCCTAAAATTAGATTTCAAATAACAACTTCTTTAAAGTGGGTGCGCTCGCGTTACTAATTAACATGGACTGCGGTCTGTGGTGTGTTTTTGAAAATAATTTTTAGAGATATAGACTTTGGTCTAAGATTTTTGTGTGTTATGGATGCAGACAGAGGTCTGTGATCCCAGTTTAAAAGGACATGGGCTGTGGTCTGTGGTTCTTCAAACCAAACGGACTACGATCCGTCATAATAATGTACGGTGCACCAGTACAAGAAATAGGCAGGTTGTAGAGCACGGTTGGGATAACCGAGGCCCACTCTACATAAGGCTAAGTCGCTAAGGGATGGCTGGAGTGCCAGCGGCGCCCTCCCTGAGATGGGAGTAGGATAAATAAACAGCCACCTAAATAGCGTGCTATTAAAGATTCTCTTCCAAAAGGTAGCATGACCACTTGCTAAGTACCACTATTGGATGGGTAGAAATGTGTTTGCATACGTTTTGCTTTTCGAAAGCCCAAAGATTGGGATATAAAAGCATTTATACAAAAAGTTATCCTAAATTGGATTTCTATGAGCCATTATGCATAAGTGACCCTAAAAGCAGGGTGTTTTACACAAAATATGTAAATATTCAGAATAAAAATAAATAGTTTTTATGCAAAAGTTTTCATAAAAAGGATTTATGACTTGTTAGCTATAAACAAGCCCCAAGATGAGGATCATGAAAAAGGGTTTATGTTGAAAAATATTTTGGACATGAGAATGTCCATTTCCAAAGGGTTTATGTGGGAAAAGTGGCTGGGCATGAGAATGTCCATTTCCTAAAGGGATTTATGTTGGAACATGTGTGGACATAAAATTGTCTGTTTCTAAAAATTTTTAAGGGATAAAAGTGTTTGTGGACATATGAGTGTCCATTGCCACAAAGGCTTACGTAAAATGTATTTTGGACATAAAAATGTCTATTATCAAAGTGTTTATGTGAAAAACATTTTAGGATGTGTAAACATACGTTTACAACAAGGTTTACGTGGATAAATATTTTTGGATGTATAAACATCTGTTTCTAACAAGGTTTAAGTGAAAAAATATTTTAGGACGTATAAACATCCGTTTCCAACAAGGTTTACGTGGATAAATATTTTTGGACGTATAAATGTCTGTTTCTAACAAGGTTTAAGTGGAAAAATGTCTTAGGACGTATGAATGTCCAATGTCAAAATGATTTATGTGGAAAAATATTTTTTCGTGGACATGAGAATGTCCATTGTCAAATATGGTTTATATCAAGATGTTTTGGGACATAAAATGTCCCATGGCCAAAATGATTTACGAGAAAAATATTTTAGAAAATGATTTTCAAGGAAAGTCTTGCCCCAAAATGATTGTTTACTAAGTTATCACTCACGTTTTGTTTTCCAAACCTCAGACAGGTACTGGGAAACTCAAGCGGTCGAGGACCTAAGAAATGGAGAAAAGGTACGAAGTAGTGCCCAGGTGGGCTAAAAAGATTAGCCGTTAGAACCCCAAAATGAAAGTTGCTGTTTTGGAAGCAACTAATATATGGATTTTAAATATGTGTTAATACCCTATATTTGGGTTAATAAAAGAATGATTAATTTCTGGAATTTAGGGATTAAAAATCTGTTTTGAATTAAGTATCAAAACAGGTTGAAATGATGAAAAAAGGGTTCTAATGTTGCTGTTTTTGAACCCTATGATGAATGGATTATAAATTTGAAATCTAACCCTAAATTATGTGTTAAATAATGATTTTAATCATTATGAAATTAGAGACAAGTTACTGTTTTGAAAAAGTTTAAGAAACACATGAATTATGTATAGAGAAATGGACGTATATGAAGAGATAAATATGAATACCCGACTTGAAAGACAAGTGGGTTAAGTTAGATGGATGTATGTAGGTTGAAAAACCTAAGGGATTCATGTATTTGAAGTTGATGTGAATAAATGAAATATTATTTTCATTTATTTAGGCAAAGGCAAGGAAAAGAATAAAAGGAAAGGGATTATGGCGACCTCAGGTAAGCAAGCAAAATTTCTAAAATGATGTTTTCTTTCTATGCGATGATGTGTGATTGAAATATTTATGATTATATTTAAACGAATGGGCGAGTACAAGTTTTGAAAATGACGACTTTAATGAAAAGTCATAAGTTTTGGAAAATGATAGCTTTAAGGAAAAACCTCAAGGTTTGCTTCATGGGAAGCAAGCAACGTTTTTAAGATAAAAAATTTATCACAAATGTTGCCTTGGATTAGCAATGCTTTATGTTAATGGATTGAAAAATTTTCTTATGAGTAAGCAAGTTCTCCACGATAATGTTTTCAAAGGATTTCATGTTGATGGTTTTTTTAAGAATTTCCTTATAAGCAAACAAGTTCTTTATGATGTTGTTTCAAAAGTATTTTATAAGAAAAAGGGAATTTTGCCCTTTTTCACAAAGCAACAAACGTAAACAAGTTTTGAATTTCTTTTATGATGTTTTATGATAAATAATTATGTTTGTGAAAGAAAAAGAAAAAGGAGATTTGCTTTATGTAAAAGATTTGTTTTGCTAGGTCATCATAATTAAATAATAAATGAGGATTTGGACATAGTTCATATGTTTTAAAATGATATTCGAAAAGTTTTGATTTCCTTTAGATAAGAAAATCTATGTTGAAAATATCTTGAAAAATGTTTATATGGATGTGTTAAAAGGGATTTAAGGATGATTTCATAAAATGGTTTGATTTCGGGTTACTAAATGGTATGCAAAATATTATGCAAGACCTTTACATAAAAATGACAAATTGATATGTGCATAAGAAATTGATTTTAAGGTGGTTGAGAAGAGGTTAGCACAATTGCATAACTTTTGTGAGCAAAAGGCCTCGAAATGGAAACCAAAAAAATAGTAGGAAAAATGTATGATTTATTTTTAAAAATCTAAAAGTTTTGAAATTCTTTTATTAAAATGGTTTTAAAGTGTGTTGTTTCTCAAACATTTCAAATGTTTATCAAAATATTTAACTCAAAATGTTTCTAAAAGAATTTAAGGATGGTCATCCTAAAATTATATTTCAAATAACAACTTATTTAAAGTGGGTGTGCTCGCTTTACAAGTTAACACGAACTGCGGTCTGTGATGCGTTTTTGAAAATAATTTTCAGAGATATAGACTTTGGTCTAAGATTTTTGTGTGTTATGGATGCAGACAGAGGTCTGTGATCCCGGTTTAAAAGGACATGGGCTGTGGTCTGTGGTTCTTCAAACCAAACGGACTGCGGTCTGTCATAATAATGTACGGTGCACCAATACAAGAAACAGGCAGGTTGTAGAGCACGATTGGGATAACCGGCGCCCCCTCTACATAAGGCCAAGTCGCTAAGGGATGGTTGGAGTGCCAGCGGCGTCATCCCTGAGATGGGAGCAGGATAAATAAACAGCCGTCTGGCTAGCGTGCTGTTAAAGATTCTCTTCCAAAAGGTAGCATGATCACTTGCTAAGTGCCACTACTGGATGGGGAGAAATGTGTTTGCATACATTTTGCTTTTGGAAAGCCCAAAGATTGGGATATAAAAGCATTTATACAAAAAGTTATCCTAAATTGGATTTCTATGAGCCATTATGCATAAGTGACCCTAAAAGCAGGGTGTTTTACACAAAATATGTAAATATTCAGAATAAAAATAAATGATTTTTATGCAAAAGTTTTCATAAAAAGGATTTATGACTTGTTTGCTATAAAGAAGCCCCAAGATGGGGATCATGAAAAAGGGTTTATGTTGAAAAATATTTTGGACATGAGAATGTCCATTTCCAAAGGGTTTATGTGGAAAAAGTGGCTGGGCATGAGAATGTCCATTTCCTAAAGGGATTTATGTTGGAACATGTGTGGACATAAAAATGTCCGTTTCTAAAAGTTTTTAAGGGATAAAAGTGTTTGTGGACATATGAGTGTCCATTGCCAAAAAGGCTTATGTAAAAAGTATTTTGGACATAAAAATGTCTATTATCAAACTGTTTATGTGAAAAAACTTTTAGGATGTATAAATGTCCGTTTCCAACAAGGTTTACATGGATAATGTTTTAGGACGTATAAACGACCGTTTCCAACAAGGTTTACGTGCATAAATATTTTTAGACGTATAAACGTCCGTTTCTAACAAGGTTTAAGTGGAAAAATCTCTTAGGACGTATGAACGTCCATTGTCAAAATGATTTATGTGGAAAAATGTCTTTTCGTGGACATGAGAATGTCCATTGTCAAATATGGTTTATATCAAGATGTTTTGGGACATAAAATGTCCCTTGGCCATAATGATTTACGAGAAAAATATTTTAGAAAATGATTTTCAAGGAAAGTCTTGCCCCGAAATGCTTGTTTACTGAGTTATCACTCACGTTTTGTTTTCCAAACCTCAGACAGGTACTGGGAAACTCAATCGGTCAAGGACCTAAGAAATGGAGAAAAGGTATGAAGTAGTACCCGGTGGGCTAAAAGGATTAGCCATGGTGAGTGGAATGCTATGAATGGAAGTTTTCAGGTATGTTGATGTATAGGTGAACTTGTTTAAAGTTCCGAGTTCTAGGTGAACAAATGATTGAATAGATGTATGTATGCAATGAAAATGTCATGATTAGGTCAAGAGGGCCTATGATGTATAACAACATGTTGAAATGGTTTAAAGGATATGTGCAAGTGTACCATTGCTTATGTTATGAATGAAATGATAATGAATGAATAAATGAAAAAAAAATTTGGACGAGTTCCAATTAAAATCCCGCCACGTGATCAGGGCAACAATCCTGATTCACATTTACCAATCAATACGGTCTTGAGGTAAGGAAGTGTCGTCTTGGTTTGGGGCGTTACAATTTAATGGTATCAGAGAAAGGATTGGTAAACAGGCATGTATATATATCACAGTAATTAATATAAAACATTCAAATAGATTACATCTATTCAACATAATTTATTCCATGATATAACAATACAAAAGTTTCTCCATGACTTCTCAAGCTGGAACTTTCTCCTTCGTCATCTCTTGTCCTTCACCTGTCTTTAGGGTTTGGAAAATAAAATCGTGAGTCGAAACTAAATAATTAAGACATTTGCATTTTACAGGCAAATCATTTTAGGCAACATTTTTCATTGGAAATCATATTGGAAAGCAACTTATACCTTGTCTAAAGGTATATCCTGAAAACATAAAATCTTGTACCCATCACGAGTACCATATGCATAATGTCATATGAAAACATGACATAATCATCATAATTCCCTTAGGATGGAAGCTAGCTAGGCGACCATCCGTCCACGTTAATTCTCATTTCAGAGAGGGCGCTGCCGGCCTTGGGCCTATTTTAAGCGACTTGGCCACACCAAGGGGGGGACAACTGGTCCGCTTATACCCTTCAAGTGGACCTAGTATCCTGTGCATATGAACTTTTGCATAGATCCATCTTTAACATGCTAGCATAAATTTTCAATCAGAAACATAGAATCACATCATTTTTCCATAGCATTTAAAGTAAAACATCATTTCAACACCATTTTGCTAAGGGATGACCATCCTTAAACATATTAGAAATAATTTCCAGAATTTCATCAACAAGTTAATGTAAAAATTTCATTTATGTAAACAATTTTAAAAAACAAAAATCCTTTAGAAAATTTGCTTGCTTACCTGTGTCTCTTAGCTTTCCGCTTCCGCTTTCTCTTTGCCTTTGCCTACATGAGAATAATATATTTTTTTCATATATTTCTTTCCCTCATATTTCATTTAGTTTTCCAACCCATTCCACTCACATATACCATTTATTCGACTTCACAAGTCATTATGCACATATATAGCACATTTTTTTTACACATTTCTTCGGCTAGCACATAACATAACTTATATAACCCTATACATAGGGTGTTCATTTCAATCTCACAAAATTCCTTTAATATTCATCATACATAAGTTCGTTAACCTCAATTTGCCATTTATCCATTTTTCCAAAATACACGCACGGGTGTTTCTTCTATGCACATATCGTTGCCTTCGCTCCATAAATCACGTCCAAAATTTTGGAATTAATATCATAAAATCTTAAACAGATATATAAACATGGAATTCATCTTATTTTTATGCATTTTTGCACAAAAGCACTTTTCACAAGTCATTCATCACTTATACACATTTATCACTTCACATATGCCCATTTGGCAACATATACATAAGATATTTCATAAACTTTTCTAAGGCTTAAATTTAATCTATATTTAAACATGTTAATTACCCATTATTACCATTTTATTTAGGGTATTTTCATGAGATTTAAATCCATTCACCATAGGTTTCCAAAACAGCAAGTTAGGAACTCGTTTTTCACCCATTTAATGTGTCTTTTGACACATAACCCTAAGCAGTCATATAATTCCGAAATTTCAGCATGTAATACCACTTTTATTAATCCATATTTAGGGATTTAACACCTATATAACATTCATGAATTTTCATTTCTCAAAACAGCAAGTTGCCTACACGTTTTGAGTCCCGTTTCACACTGGTTAGACACACTTTCATAAAATCTATAAAATCAGTTTTAGGGCTTCTTTTCCAAAATATTTTTGAGCATCCATATTACCTTAAACCTAGGATATTTTACCCTACATAGCATTCACAAAATATGCAAACCCATTTTCATAGCATTTTTAGCATTAAGATGGAGATTTCGGGTCATAAACGTCGTTTTACCTTCCATAGTTGCTAAAATTCATTCCTTAAGCTCAAATCAACATATGTTATTCATTAAAACATGTTTAATAACTTAAACATATCATCCATATCAAACAGCAACTTATCATTTAGATTTAGGGTTTATCAACTTGAGTTTTCCACACATATATCATTCAAACTTCATTTCCATCATCTAAATCATGAAAATTCATGCATAAAGCTTAGTACCCATTCCATATTCAATCAAAAGCATGTTAAATCATCATTTTACAGATTCTTTAAGCATCCATTCTATATTCAAGTTTTGAGTTTAAAACTCAAATTAAACAACTTAAAACTGAACATATACTTACTTGGTTTAGAGCTAACTCAAACCCTAATCCTTGGAGCTGATTTTCCCCTCAAATTTCCTTCCTTTTTCCCTTGATTTTCTTCCTTCTTGCTGGGAAAAAAATGGGGACGTGAGCTGCTGGTTTTCTTGGGTGAAAATTTCAGCACTTAGCCAACTTTCCAAATCTCCTCTCAAATGAACGTGCATGGGCTATAAGCTGGATTTTTTTCCAGCTGTGGGCACCACTTCTTGGGCATTTTCCACATCACTTAAATACTCTCTTATCACCTTCATGTGTTGGCAAAATTACAGCCTATTAAAATGGGATTTTACCATTTTTCAAAATCTAGAAAATCAGCTTGCATCAAGACCGTCCATCTGTCCAGCCCTTGCACGTCCCTAGCTGCCTCCGTTTTCTAGCATTTTTCCATTTTTTAAAAATCTCAAATTGAGGGTAGTTTATACATCTAATTATCCCTTAACTAATTCGTTAATTTATCATGACAAAAATGACAAAAATGACAGCAACAACAGCACATCCTGCACGTCCAAATGCCCCATAAGCTGTCCAATTTTTCAATCTCCTTTTCAGCTATGTTTTATAATTTTTATTGCTGGATATTGACATGATGGAATTCATATCTTTATGTCCTTGCATCTCAGCTGCATTTACACATATTTTAAAAATTCAAAATTCAAAAAAAAATAGCATGGCAGCCCTTGGACGTCCCCTTGTGCCACATTGCCTATGCTCTCTTTTGAGCATTTTGTAGCTCCATAATAGGGTGTATCTGTTGGAAATATGTGGAAAACAAGCTAAATCTATGTTTTGATGATTAACAAATCAATTTGAGTAAGTCTTGGGTACTAACATGTTTGTGGAAATGTTTAAGATATATACATTTGAAGAAAACAGAGCATGGAAGCCAAGTCATACCCCAAGTCGACTCCAAGATCGACTTCAAAGAGCCAAAACCATCTAGAGTTGAAAATGGGAGAAGAGCAAGTGAAGTCGCAGGCCAAGTCGACTCCACTTGCGACTTGGGAAGCCAAGTCGCAAACGAAGTCGACTCCAGCATCGACTTCAAACGAGAGAAACTCTCCAGAGTCGAATTCAGAACCCGAAGTGCCGAAGTCGCACCCCAAGTCGACTCCACGTGCGACTTGAGGTGAAGTCGCAGACGAAGTCGACTCTGACTTCGACTTCGACTTCGATCGGACAGCGGAGATTTTTCAGAAGACAAGCTGGATTAAATGATTTCAAGATCAACTTAAGATTCTCAAGATCAAGGCAAAGCTTCTAGCATATTTCAAGACTCAAGTTCTCAAGGTTCAAGCAAATCCAAGATAAAGCAAAGTCAAGCTCTTCAAGATTGACAAAGATCTACTAGGATGAAGAGTCATTCCAGAATGAAAATGATCAAAGAAAGAAGCCAAGCAAGCTAAAAAGAAGAAAATAATCCAAAAGGAAATGAAGGAACCAAGCATTCCAAGATTTCAAGTTCATCAAGCATCTTGCCGAGGTGAAGTCGCACCCGAAGTCGACTTCACCTGTGACTTGGGTCAAGTCGAGGACCAAGTCGACCCAGCCTGGAACTTGAAGTCGCTACGGAGAAGCGAAGTCGCACCCGAAGTCGACTCCATCTGCGACTTGGGCGAAGTCGCATCCGAAGTCGACTCCGCCTGCGACTTGGGTCGCAACGGTCGGAATTTATTCGAATGTTGGCGCATTAAATGCGCGCCGCCTACCTTCTAACGTTCGGATTCCCTCCAAAATTATAAAAGGCATTCATGGTGGACGAGAGAAGTAGCTGAGAATCATTAAGTGTGCTTAACTCCTATATTCAAGAGCTCTAAAGAGATCAAGCCATTCAAAGAGGAAGAACTTTGCTCCAAACTGCAAGAGCTATATCTCTGAATCTTCAAAGCCTACTACAAGTTCTTCTCTGCGCCAAATTGTCTCTACACATCTGTAAAGTGTAGATTTCTTTTGTTATTTCATTTGTTTGTGTTGAACTGGATCTAGTTTGAGGAACTAAGATCAAGTGTATGCAAAGTAGTGTATGATTGGAGTGAGACTCATCACCTACTTGTGCAGTGTGTTGTTGATGCCCCCTAGAGCTGGAATCTAGAAGAGAGCAAGAGGCTCTGGTTGTATATGCCCCCTAGAGCTAGAATCTAGAAGAGAGCAGTGACTCTAATTGTATTGGAAGAATACAATAGTGGAACCCAAGTCACAAGGAGTGTGAGCTTGGAAGAGTGGAGTAGGGAGGTTGCCCGAACCACTATAAAAATTCTTGTCTGCTTGATTTTATTTCTGCTCTCTACATTACATTGCTTTCCATTTTGTTTCTTTATTCAAGGGGATTGAACTTACAAGGGGTTAAGTTTTTAAGTTACTAAAGAAATTTTTAAGAACCCAATTCACCCCTCCCCTCTTGGGTTTTTCCATCAATTCGGGACCAACAAGTGGTATCAAAGCAGGTCTTTGAGTTGAATCAAAGAGATCCAATCACATGGCATCCCAATCTACTTCCGTTCCCGCTTTTGCTGAGGGCCAATCATTTACTAGGCCACCATTGTTTGATGGGAGCAATTTCGGCTATTGGAAGCTTCAAATGAAACAACTCATCATTGCTACCGACATGGATTCTTGGATTGCAATCCAAGATGGTGTAACATTGCCTATAGATGAAAGAGCTTCCAAATGGACCGAAGAGGAAGTAAGAATCGTCAAGAGGAATGCTAAGGCTATGAACTCTTTATTTTGTGCTCTTACGGCTTCTGAATATGATATAGTATCATCTTGTCTAACCGTTAAAGAAATATGGGATACTCTAACATCCATTTATGAAGGAACCTCTCAAGTCCAAGGGACTAGAAGAAATATTCTGATAGGAGAGTTGGAAAGCTTTAGAATGCTAGAAACAGAAAATATTTCTGAAATGTTTGCTAGATTTTCTAAGATTACTAACGCTTTGAAAGGTCTTGGAAAGGCTATATCTGAATCTGAACAGGTAATGAAGATACTAAGAGCTCTACCGGATTCATGGACTCCAAAGATTACAGCAATAGAAGAAGCAAAAGATCTAAACACCTTAAAGCTAGAAGATCTCATTAGTTCATTAATGTCACATGAGCTAATCAAGAAAAGGAATGAGGATCAACACAAAGGCAAAAGAGCAATTGCCTTGAAAGCCACACAAGACACAGACGACACCTCATCCTCTCAAAACGACGACGAGATTGCTCTACTCACAAAACGTTTCAGAAAATTTGTGAGGAAAGGCGGAAATTTCAGAAACTTCAAAGATAGAAATTCCAGAGAGAAAAAGAAAGAACCAACCAAATGCTATAGATGCGGGGGCGTAGGACATATGCAAGCTCAATGTCCTACACCGGAAGAGAGGCCAAAGGAGAATCATGAAAGGAAGGAAGGACATGAAGGCAGAAAATACCAAAGGCCTAAGGGAAGAGGCATGTATGTCAATGAAGAGACTTCATCAACAAGCAGCTCTTCAACCGACGACAATGATGCAGCAAATTGCGCAAGAATATGCTGCATGGCATGGATCGAACAAGAAGAAGACTTGTTATGCCTAAACACAACTGAAGTTTTGGAAGAACAATCCACCTCAACAAAATGCATAAGCAATGAAGAGGTAACTTCCAAACCTTGCTATTCTCAATCAAGTTATTCTTCTTTTCATGAATGCCTCAAATGTGCTGAATTAGAAGAACTACAACTTGCATATGATTCATTATATGAGGAAATCAAAAAGCTAGGAAACAAGTTGACATTGAAGAGACAACAATGTAACTTCGTTATTATTGAAAATGGAAAACTAGCTGAAAAATCAACAAAACTGAAAGAAGAAAATGAATCATTGTTGAAAGAGGTAGAGAAACTGAAAAAGGAGAACAAATCATTAAATGAATCATTAGCAAAGTTCTCTAATCCAGGAGAAAGTGTAAAAATATTTTTGAACATGACCTCTCAAACAAATAAAAGAGGTCTTGGATACTATACATTTGAGCAAAAAGAAAGTGGCAAATCAAATGTGCCAATACTTGGAAATTATCAAACCAAAACTGCATCAATAGACAAGCCAAAACGGAAAAATGTCATGTGGACTAGAAGGCCAACATTTGAACCATCATATACTTGGAGGCCTACTCCAAGATTACCTATGGCTTGTAATTTCTGCAACAAAATGGGTCATAAAGCCTACAAGTGTAACTTTAAAAAATTATATGACCATGGTGCAAAACTAGTTTGGGTTCCAAGGAACACAAGATTTTGGCTTTCTAAGTTAGAACTACAAAGATTGAATCATTTTACTAACCCAATTGGACCCATAAAATGGGTACCAAAGAGATAAGATTTATTTGTTTATTTTTCAGATTTGTTTCAAGGCAAAGGGAAACAATGTATGATTCATGGATAGCGGTTGTTCAAGGCATATGACCGGAGAAAGAAGTCTATTTCACAAACTTAAGCCTTGCAACGACGGAACTGTTGCCTTTGGTAATAACGAAAAAGGTAAAATTAAAGGTAAATGAAACATTTACAGTATTTCAAATGCATGCATGGAGGATGTTTTGTTTGTTGAAGGACTCAAGCACAATCTAATGAGCATTAGCCAATTATGTGATAAAGGATATAAGGTTGTGTTTGAATCATCTATATGTAATGTATTTGATGGAGAACATATCATGTTTAGTGAAAAAAGACATGGAAATGTATATTTGGTTTCACTTGATGAACTAGATGGTCAATGTCTAATGGCCATTAATAATGATCCATGGGTTTGGCATAAAAGGCTTGGACATATAAACATGGGAAATATAAAGACCCTATGGAAAAAGAGTTTGGTAGAAGGCTTGCCAAAGTTGAAATATGACAAAGACAAAATCTGCAAGGCATGTCAATTATCTAAACAACCAAAGATGTCTTTTTCTACCAAAAAGGAGATTTCCACCACAAGGCCACTTGAATTGCTACACATGGATCTATATGGGCCATCCGATATTCTAACCATTGGTGGAAAGAAATATGTATTTGTTATTGTTGATGATTTTTCAAGATTTACATGGATAATTCTCTTAGCTAGCAAAGATGAAGCTTTCTCTATGTTTTCAACTTTTGTAAACTTGGTGGAAAATGAAAAATAAAGTACTATTATGTCTATAAGAAGTGATCATGGTGGTGAATTTGAGAACAAACGATTCATAGAATTATGTAATGAAAAAGGAATTCATCACACATTTTCTGCACCAAGGACTCCACAACAAAACGGAGTAGTTAAAAGGAAAAACAGAACTATACAAGAGATGGCTAGAACAATGCTAAATGAGAGCAAACTATCTAAGAAATTTTGGGGTGAAGCTGTAAGTACAGGTTGTCATGTTTTGAATCGTGTTACCATTCGAGCAATCTTGAAAAAGACCCCATATGAGCTGTGGAAAGGAAGGAAACCAAATATTTCTTATTTTCATGCTTTTGGATGCACATGCTATGTTTTGAACAGTGGAAAAACGAACTTGGAAAACTAGATGCGAAAAGTGATGAGGCAATATTCCTTGGTTATTCATCAAATAGCAAAGCATATAGAGTTTTTAATAAACGAAACCAAGTTGTAGAAGAATCCATACATGTTATTTTTGATGAAACCAACCCTTGCTTCAAAAGAAAAGATGATTCAAGTGATGCAGATGACATAGCAAGCAATCTTGAAAAATTGCATATGGAAAAGCAAGAATAATCCATGGAGGAAAGGGTAAGTGAAGGTAATAATTCCTACAAACCTCCAACTGATTTAAAATTCAAACATGCACATCCAATTGAACAAGTTATAGGGAATGTATATGAAGGTGTAAAAACTAGAAGGTCAAAGCAAAATGTTTGTGGACAATATTCCTTTGTATCCAAAATTGAACCTTCTAATATTGATCAAGCTCTTGATGATGAAAACTGGATTATAGCAATGCAAGAAGAGCTAAATCAATTTGAAAGAAACCAAGTATGGCACCTTGTTCCTAGACCAAACGATTGTACTGTTATTGGCACCAAGTGGGTCTTTAGGAATAAATTAGATGAAAGTGGACTTGTAGTGAGAAACAAAGCTAGACTTGTGGCAAAAGGATACTCACAAGAAGAAGGAATAGATTTTGAGGAATCTTATGCCCCGGTTGCTAGATTGGAAGCAATTCGCATCTTACTAGCTTTTGCATCTCACATGAACTTTAAATTGTTTCAAATGGATGTTAAAAGTGCATTTCTGAATGGATATATAAATGAAGAGGTGTATGTAGAACAACCACCTGGATTTGATGAAAAAGATCAATCTAAATTTGTGTACAAGTTAACCAAAGCATTATATGGATTAAAACAAGCTCCAAGGGCTTGGTATGATAGACTAAGCAAATTTCTGATTGATCATGATTTTCAAAAAGGAAAGGTAGACACCACTTTGTTTATCAAATATAAAGAAAATATTATATTGATCATTCAAATTTATGTTGATGATATCATTTTCGGTGCTACTAATGAGATTCTTTGTCAAGAATTTTCTGAGCTTATGCAGAAAGAATTTGAGATAAGCATGATGGGAGAACTAAACTTCTTCCTTGGACTGCAAATCAAGCAATTAAATGAAGTAATCTTCATTAACCAGTCCAAGTATATCAAAGAAATGTTGAAGAATTTTGGTATGAAAAATAGCAAAGGAGCAAACACGCCAATGAGCTCAACAATCAAAATCGACAAAGATGAAAAAGGAAAAATAGTTGATTTAAAATTGTATAGAAGCATGATAGGTTCTTTGTTGTATTTAACTGCTTCTAGGCCTGATATATTGTTTAGTGTGTGTATGTGCTCTAGATTTCAATCATGTCCAAAAGAATCACACTTGGTAGCTATGAAAAGAATTTTCAGATACCTAGTTGACACTACCAATATAGGACTTTGGTATCCAAAGGGCTCTAATTTTGATCTAATCGGATACTCGGATGCGGATTTTGCCGGTTACAAAGTAGATAGAAAAAGTACTAGTGGAACATGTCAATTTCTTGGGAACATGTTGGTTTCATGGTTTTCAAGAAAACAAACTAGTGTTTCTCTATCTACGGCGGAAGCCGAATACATTGCCGCCGGGAGCTATTGTGCTCAATTACTTTGGATGAAACAGCAACTTAGGGACTATGGCATGGATTTTAAGGATATACCCATTAGATGTGATAATACTAGTGTCATATGTTTAACTAAAAATCCAGTCTTGCATTCTAGGACCAAACATATAGACCTTAGACACCATTTCATTAGAGAACATGTAGAAAATCATGACATATGTTTGGTATATGTAAGAACAGAGGATCAAGTTGCAGACATATTTACAAAGCCCCTAGCAAAAGAAGCATTTTATAAGATTAGAAATGGCATGGGGATGATTGAATTAACTTAGTATAAACTTAGGGGGAGCACCTGTTTAGGGGGACCAAACCAACCTATCTCTTTCTTTACCCTCTAACTTTTTGATATATTGATAAAAAGGGGGAGAAGAGTAGGATTTGAGTAGGATTTGAGTCCCAATGACTCCAAAGGGGGAGAAGAGTAGGACATGGTTGGGGAGAAGAGTTTGAATGTTTTCAACTTGAAAATTTGCATGAGCATAAGTTTGTTGAATGTTGAAAGCATGTTATTCTTTTTACGTTATTGAAAGGTATACACTCAAATCGGTTTTGTCAATCATCAAAAAGGGGGAGATTGTTGGAAATATGTGGAAAACAAGCTAAATCTATATTTTGATGATTAACAAATCAATTTGAGTAAGTCTTGGCTACTAACATGTTTGTGGAAATGTTTAAGGTATATATATTTGAAGAAAACAGAGCATGGAAGCCAAGTCGTACCCCAAGTCGACTCCAAGATCGACTTCAAAGAGCCAAAAGCATCCAGAGTTGAAAATGGGAGAAGAGCAAGTGAAGTCGCAGGCCAAGTCGACTCCACTTGCGACTTGGGAAGCCAAGTCGCAAACGAAGTCGACTCCAGCATCGACTTCAAATGAGAGAAACTCTCCAGAGTCGAATTCAGAACCCGAAGTGCCGAAGTCGCACCCCAAGTCGACTCCACGTGCGACTTGAGGTGAAGTCGCAGACGAAGTCGACTCTGACTTCGACTTCGACTTCGATCGGACAGCGGAGATTTTTCAGAAGACAAGCTGGATTAAATGATTTCAAGATCAACTTAAGATTCTCAAGATCAAGGCAAAGCTTCTAGCATATTTCAAGACTCAAGTTCTCAAGGTTCAAGCAAATCCAAGATAAAGCAAAGTCAAGCTCTTCAAGATTGACAAAGATCTACTAGGATGAAGAGTCATTCCAGAATGAAAATGATCAAAGAAAGAAGCCAAGCAAGCTAAAAAGAAGAAAATAATCCAAAAGGAAATGAAGGAACCAAGCATTCCAAGATTTCAAGTTCATCAAGCATCTTGCCGAGGTGAAGTCGCACCCGAAGTCGACTTCACCTGTGACTTGGGTCAAGTCGAGGACCAAGTCGACCCAGCCTGGAACTTGAAGTCGCTACGGAGAAGCGAAGTCGCACCCGAAGTCGACTCCATCTGCGACTTGGGCGAAGTCGCATCCGAAGTCGACTCCGCCTGCGACTTGGGTCGCAACGGTCGGAATTTATTCGAATGTTGGCGCATTAAATGCGCGCCACCTACCTTCTAACGTTCGGATTCCCTCCAAAATTATAAAAGGCATTCATGGTGGACTAGAGAAGTAGCCGAGAATCATTAAGTGTGCTTAACTCCTATATTTAAGAGCTCTAAAGAGATCAAGCCATTCAAAGAGGAAGAACTTTGCTCCAAACTGCAAGAGCTATATCTCTGAATCTTCAAAGCCTACTACAAGTTCTTCTCTGCGCTAAATTGTCTCTACACATCTGTAAAGTGTAGATTTCTTTTGTTATTTCGTTTGTTTGTGTTGAACTTGATCTAGTTTGAGGAACTAAGATCAAATGTATGCAAAGTAGTGTATGATTGGAGTGAGACTCATCACCTACTTGTGCAGTGTGTTGTTGATGCCCCCTAGAGCTGGAATCTAGAAGAGAGCAAGAGGCTCTGGTTGTATATGCCCCCTAGAGCTAGAATCTAGAAGAGAGCAGTGGCTCTAATTGTATTGGAAGAATACAATAGTGGAACCCAAGTCACAAGGAGTGTGAGCTTGGAAGAGTGGAGTAGGGAGGTTGCCCGAACCACTATAAAAATTCTTATCTGCTTGATTTTATTTCTGCTCTCTACATTACATTGCTTTCCATTTTGTTTCTTCATTCAAGGGGATTGAACTTACAAGGGGTTAAGTTTTTAAGTTACCAAAGAAATTTTTAAGAACCCAATTTACCCCTCGCTTCTTGGGTTTTGCCATCAATTCGGGACCAACAGTATCCATTGCTGGATTTTCCGTGGATATTTGCATTTTATATTGACGCATAAAATGCCTTAAAAAGGGGCTGCACTTGACATCTCAACTCCTATTAAAACCATGCAATTATGTCAAGAGGGACTATGATGTATAACAACATGTTGAAACGGTTTAAAGGATATGTACAAGTGTACCATTGCTTATGTTATAAATGAAATGATGATGAATGAAGAAACAAAAAAAAAATTTGGACGAGTTCCAATTAAAATCCGCCGCGTGATCAGGGCAACAATCCTGATTCACATTTACCAGTCAATACGGTCTTGAGGTAAGGAGGTGATGTCTCGGTTTGGGGCGTTACATCTATAATCCTATTGGGAGATACTCTGTGGCACCCCAAACCCGGACGTCACATCCTGAGCCTTACCTCGGGATCGTATTGATTGGTAAACGTGATCAGGATTGTTGCCCTGTCACAGGGTGGGATTTATCAGATATTTATCCCATTAATTATGATCATATAGAAGTTCACATAATAGTTCAAATCCTCATATTTTCAACTTAGATATATCTAAGTCATTTCAATCCATTCATCACATACAAGTATGATATTTAAGCAACATTTCACACTTGCCTAAATCAGATGTCATGGCATATATACATCATCAACATCAATATAAAACACTTCATATAATTTACAATTATTTCACATGAGTTTTCATGACATAAAAATTCTAAAATTTCTCCATTGTTTCCTTAAGCTTGTATTTGCTCCTTCGCCAGGTCTTGTCCTTCACCTGTCTTTGGGTTTGAAAAACAAAAACGTGAGTCGAAACTCAATAAGTAAGCTATTTGCATTTTACAGTCAAATCATTTCAGGCAACATTTTGCATTTAAAATTATCTTGGAAAGCAACTTATACCTTGTCTAAAGGTATATCTTAAAAATATGAAATCTTGTACCCCTCACGAGTACCATATGCATAATGCCATATGAAAACATGAACCTATAAATCAATTTTCCCTTAGGATGGAAGCTAGCCAGGCGACCATCTGTCATGTTATCTCCCATTTCAGAGAGGGCGCCGCCGACCTTGTGCCTGTTTTAAGCGACTTGGCCACACTAAGGGGGGACAATCGGTCCACTTATACCTTTCAAGTGGACCTAGTATCCTGTGCACATGAACTTTTGCATAAATCCATCTTTAACATGCTAGCATGATTTTTTTAAAAATAAACAGAGAACCACATCATTTTTCCATAGCATTTATCAAAGAGAAATTTCGTAATATTGCGTTTAAAGTAAAACATCATTTCAACACCATTTTGCTAAGGAATGGTCATCCTTAAACATATTAGAAACAATTTCCACAATTTCATCAAACAAGTTAAAGAAAAAATTGCATTTATGCAAACAATTTAGAAAAGCAAAAATCCTTTAGAAAATTTGCTTGCTTACCTTTGTCTCTTAGCTTTCCGCTTCCTCTTTTTTTTTTCCTTTGCCTACATGAGAATAATATATTTTTTTCATATATTTATTTTTCTCATATTTCATTTAGTTTTCCAACCCATTCCATTCCCATAAATCATTTAGTTGACCTCTCAAGTCATTATGCACATATATAGCATATTTTTACACCTTTCAACGGCTACCACATAACATAACTTATATAACCCCATACATAGGGTATTCATTTCAATCTCACTAAGTTCATTCAATAATCATCATACATAGGTTCATTAACCTCAATTTTCTATTTATCCATTTTTTTCTAAGATACACGCACGGGTGTTTCTTTTATGCACATATCATTGTCTTAGCTTCATAAATCAAATTCAAAATTTTGGAATTAATATCATAAAATGTTAAACAGATATATAAACATGTAATTCACCTTATTTTCATGCATTTTTGCACAAAAGAACTTTTCACAAGTCATTTATCACTTATACACATTTATCACTTCACATATGCCCATTTGGCAACATACACACATATGATTTTTCATAAAATTTTCCAACTCAGAAATTTAATCCATAATTTAGCATGTCAATTATCATTAATTACCTTTGAATTTAGGGTATTTTCATGCTATTTAAATCCATTCAACATAGGTTTCCAAAATAGCAAGTTTGGAACCCGTTTTTCACCCATTTAACGTGTCTTTTGACACATAACCCTATGCAGTCATATAATTCCGAAATTTCAGCAAGTAAATCCATTTTTCATAATCCATATTTAGGGATTTAACACATATATAACATCCATGAATTATCATTTCTCAAAACAGCAAGTTGCCTACACGTTCTGAGTCCCGTTTCACATCTGTTTGACACCCTTTCATAAAATCTATAAAAATCAGTTTTAGGGTTTTTTTCCAAATATTTTTGGGCATCCATAATACCTTAAACCTAGGGTATTTTTCCCTACATAACATTTATAAAGCATGCAAATCCATTTTCATAACATTTTTAGCATATAAACATGGAAATTAGGTCAAAAGCATCACTTTGCATTCCATAACTTCAAAAATTCATCATTTAAGCATAAACCATCATATATTTTGCATGGATACATGATTTATAATCTAATCACATCATCAAAAAAAAATCAGCAACTTGTCTTGGAGGTTTAGGGTTTACCACCTTGAATTTTCCACTTAACACACATGCAAAACTTCACTTCCATCAACTTAAACATAAAAATTCATACATGAAACTTAATACTCATTTCATATTCAATCAAAAGCATGTTAATCCTCATTTTACAGATTCTTTAAACATCCCTTCCATATTCCTATTTTGGAGTTTAATAACTCAAAATAATCAATCTCAAACAACACATATACTTACTTGGCTTTGAGCTCATTCAAATCCTGGCACTTGGAGATGGTTTCCTTCCACAAAATCTCTCTCTTTTTCCTTGTTTTTCCTTCTTCCTTGCTGGGGAAAATGGTACGTGAGCTGCTTCTGGTTTTTTGGAGGAGAATTTCAGCACTTAACCAATTTTCTAAAGCTCCATCCATATCAACGTGCATGGCTTTTGTGGGGCTACATTTTTCAGTTGTGGGACCTACCTCTTGGGCCATTTTCCACACCATCAATGCATGCATATCCCCCTTCATGTGTTGGAAACATTACATCCTAGTAAAATGGGATTTTACCATTTTACAAAATTCAAAAATTTGCTTTAAATCTAACTGTCCAGCTGCCTCTCAAAGTCACGTCCAGCTGCTGCCCATTTTCCAGCCATTTTTTTATTTTTTTTTAATAATTCCTATTTAAGGGTAAACTGTACACTTAATTTCCATTTAGTTTACATATTAATTTGGCATTAAAAAAATTACAAAATGGCATCAATCAACCATATTTCTGCACGTCACTTTGCCCATAAGTTGTCCAAGTTTTCAGCTGCATGCATTTGCATTTTCCAATTTTTTTATTGCTGAAAATCTTCATAATTGGATGAAAATCTTATGTACCTGCATCTCAGCTGCATATATGCATATTTTAAAAATTAAAAATCCAAAAAAATGCAGCATGGGCAGCCCCTTGGACGTCCCTTGTGCCACCTTCCCTATAAATAGGTTATGCCTTTTGTAGCTCTATCATCAAATGCATTTAATAGCTGGATAATTCTCATATTTTTTAATTTCAAATAAATACACAAAATACCCTAAAATGGCCTGCATTTTCCACCTCAATTTCCATTAAAACCAAGCCATTATGCATTGTACTCTAGCATTAATGGAGAGGTACTTTTGAGGTGCATTAGTCAACCATGCTCACCTTTTTCAATGCAGGTATTTTTTTAATATTCTATGCTTAATCTAAGCCATCCAAATTAAACATCTCATAATTTCATTCAACCATTTCAAATTTCATCTTAATCCGACTTTCCTAGCTCCCGTTATAGTCATTTAAAGTTAACGGTTGAAATTGAAATTTGATCAATAAATCTTAACTCTCATTTCATCAAGAATTTTCATAACCCATTAATTATATAGTACCAAGCCCAACATCATTAATTTTCATTTCAAATTTCACTTAAATTTGCCTTACAGGCATTGAGTTATGAATTTTTCAGTGTTTTTTCCACTTAACAATTATCACATAAATACTCATAATTCATTTTAAATAATAGGAAATGATTTTCCTTAATGTATTTGCACATTTAAATTAACAACAATGTGCTCTAATCCTATTGTCTCATTTTAGCACAAAATGATCATTCACATTATTATTGCTAATCCATAACCGTAATTACAATAATTAGCAAAATCACATAAAACCTTTATAATTCAATAATTCTCAAATAAATATCATAGACATGATCAATGCATACATATGGGTTCTACACTGGTTAGGGTTTCACATACTCCTTATTGAATTCCTCCACAAACATCTGCCATGTTACCTCCTCTGGGTGTGGCATGGTAATCAACATTGTCTCCCACCACTCATGTGCATCTTTTACCAATAGATGAGTGGCACGTAGCATGTTCTGCCTATTATTGCACAGAGATATTCTGAATAGTTTTTAGATCTCCGTCATCCACTGTTCAGCTTGGACGGGGTCGGGTTCACCTAAGAACTTAGGAGGTCGCTGTGTAAGAAATGTGTTTATTGTCCTCCTGTCTGCTTCCGTCAACTAGTTCTGATCTGTTGTGGGCGTCGTAGGGGGAACTGGGTGAGTCATAGGAATGGGTCCTTCCTTTTCAACATTTCCTAGTTGGGCCTGTTGAGTCCTCTCCCATAAGCCTTGTATAATGTCTGCGGCTTGGGTCGCCCAATCTCGAGTAGCTTGTTGCATAGCTTCCTTTACCGTCGAAGCTACTCTTTCTTCAATTATTTGAGCTTGACCATGCAGGGACATCTTCCTCCCCTCCATCATTACTATCACTATTCTCATCATCCTCTTCTTCCTCAATCTCCTCTTCTTCACTTTCACCCTCCTCCTCCTGTATCTCAGGAGCAAGGTATTCCATCGGGTCCTCGTCGTTGTTATCACTAACATTATTATTATTATTATTATTATTATTATTATTATTATTATTATTTCCATTTCCAAGTTGGATGGGTTCCCCATCCTGTCCTGCTATATGGATAACAACTTCGTTAAGGCTCGGTGCAACTGGTGACTCTAGAATTCCCTGTGCCCAATGTTCCTCTTCTGCAATAGCAACCTCCTTCTCCCTCTGATGAATCCTTTCCCAACTTACCCCATGCCTAAATTGCACAAGTCCGCACTCAAATCTATACATAGGACCGTCATTAAGGGCTATAGGTGCTGGGATCTGATCCCAAAATTTCTAGAGATCATGGGGGTAAATCAAATCAAATGGAATGGATAGATCTATTTGCTGAGAAGCTGCAGTATTATCCACCTTAGGAGTATGGCTCGAGGACTCCTCTATATTAGGCCTTTGAGGGTATGGGTTGACATGATGATCTCCCTGTGTATGAGTCAGAGGGTGCCTAGGAGGGAAACCAGGAGGAACTGGTGGGAAATAAGTTGAATTCCACCATCTATTCACGTTCTCTGCTATCCTTCTTTTCCGCTCCTCCTCCTCCTTTTCTTTTCTAAGTTCTTCCTCACTCATTTCCCTTTTTCCTCTGTCGGCCATCGACAATTCAAACATATCATGTCAACTCTATTCAATATATCATAAAATAAATCATCATAGACAACTTATTCTATAATCATATAGCTTATGATGATAGCTATAAATTTTCACACTGAGTAAATCTTCCATGCCTATTTACCAATCCATGCTATGATACCAACTTCTGTGGAGCCCCAACCCGAGTGTTAAAACCTTACTCTAAGATCTATTGATTAGTAAATGTGATCAGGATTGTTGCCCTGTCGCACGACGTGCTTATTGGATATTTATCCATTTTATCTTAACTCCTTAGGAGTTTATACCATTCCACTCGTTTCAATTTCCATCATATGCCCTTTTTAGATCATTATTCCATTTGAAATATACACATATGATCTTATAAATTCTATACTTAATCATATCATGATAAACCATCTTTAACATTTGACCATAATTTTTTTTCGCTATTTATAATTATAATCACCATTCATAGTCATAAACATAATATAATCCTTTTACAACATTAAATAACAATTTAATTGTCATCATTCATACAACCACACAATTCATAAAATTCATTCACAGGTAACTTGTAGAAATTCATATTTTCTTGAATCTCCACATGTGCTCCTTGCATTGTTATCTCCTTCATCTGTCTTTAGGATTTGGAAAATAAAACTATGAGTCGAACTCAATAAGCAAGCTATAAGATTTTTAGGCAATTCATTTTCATTGAAATTAACTTGGAAAGCCACATTATACCCACTCAAGGGTATATCTTAAAACGTGCTTCTTATACCCGTCTAGGGTATGTCATAAACAATGTGATGCATCATTTGAAACCATGACATTCCTTTGGATAGAAGCTAGCTAGGCAACCATCCACTTTCATACTCACTCCCATTCCAGGGAGGCACCGCTAGCCCTAGGCCTCTCTTAGCGACTTGGCCACACCAAAGGGGGACATTCGGTCCGCTTACACCTTTAAGGTGGACCTCATGCTTTTGTGCACATGCTTCCTTTCATAAACATGAACTTTGACATGCTAGCATGATTTTTCATTTAAAAAATTCATGATTCATCATTTGACATAAGTACTTGAAAAGCAATAAGCAATTCATTTATCATTCCAATATACATTTATATAAAGGAATGACCATCCTTAGACATCTTAGAAAGAATTGGAAATATACATTTGCTAAACCATTGAAACAGTTAGAACATCATTTATAAGCATTTGATCATATTTTGATAAATCAAAAGCATTTAGAAAACTGCTTGCTTACCTTGTTCGCTTAGCTTTCTGTATCGCTTATCTCTTTGCCTTTGCCTATACATAAACATAGCATTGCATTCATAACCATCCATTTGCTTGCAATCACTTAGTTTTCCAATCTCATAATCCATATCATACATAATCAACTTGGATTTTCAAGTCGGTCATACATACACAACATGCACTTGTGCATCATATCATTCATTCCATATATTATTTTGAACCCATATTTAGGGTAAACACATAATATTCATTCATAATTCAACATATGGGGATTTACATCTCCCATTAACTATTTTTCATCTATTTTCCATTTTTCCTACGTCAATGCTCATTCTAAGCATATAAGTGATGTTTTAAGCTTCATAAATTAATCTCAAAAATTGAGATAATCAAAAATCATTCATACAGAAACATCTTTATGTATTTCATGACATATTCTTGCATATTTTTCATTTTAGCAATCTCACATAAGTCACATATCATCCATTCATACATACGTTCATCATACAACACATATATTATGTGTTTCTTAAAATTTCTTAACACAAAATCTTACATCCATTTTCAAAATAATTAAATCCCTTAATTAAAATATACTTTAGGGTTTAATTTCGAATTTTTAATCCATTTATCACTAGGTTCCAAAAGATCGATTCTAGGACTTGTTTTTCATCCTTTCAACGCCTCTTTCAAGACTTAAATCTTAACAGATTTTTAAGACATAATTTCCAGAAACTAAACATGATTTTCTTATCATAAATTTAGGGTATTATCACATATTTAAAACTCATAATTTATTTTCTTCCATAACAAGAACATTTTCAAGCATATAGGGTATCCATTTTGACCCGTTTTGACGTGTCCATCCATATGTCCTTAAAACAAGATTTAGGGCAGATATTTCCAACCATTTTGGATGCTAACATTACCTTAATCCTAGTATAATTTATCCTTCATAACATCCGTAAATCATTTGTTTACAAACAGCAACAAAAATCACATGGAAAGTACCCGTTTTGGCCCCCATTTGGACGTTCCATACATTACCCTAAAAATTCAAATTTAGGGAAAACTCATCTAGCCCACTTAGGACATCCAAAGGGTCTTTAATTTAGGTAATTTACCTTAAAATTCATCCATAAACCATTTAAGAACCTCTTTGTATTATTTTTAACTCAAAAATAGAAAAATCTGGCATTACTTGAAACCCTAAGTTCCATTTTTGCTAAAATAATTAACAAATGCTCAAATCAACATATGTAATAAAAAATAACATGAATTACTTCCAAATCATCATGCTTTAATCAAACAGCAACATGATTTAGGTTTTTGAGAAATTCTAAGTTAGATTTCATCTCAAAATTCAACCCTAACTTCCCTTTTCACTCTCTTGAACTCTTGATCTCATTTATATCTTTCAAAAATCATTCAATACCTTCATCAAGGCATCATAAATCATCCTTTAAGGGTGGTTTATGAACCATATTCATGGCTCATGATTTGAGAGAGAAAACCTTGATTTAAATGATTTAAAACTTGGATTTCACTTACTTGAATTGAATCTAATTTGAATCCAACTTGTTTAGCTTAGTTCCTTCTCTCTTTGTTTCCTTTTTCCTTCTCTTTTTCTCCTTTTTTTTGTCCTTCTTCCTTGCTGGTTTTGTACGTGCCCAAGGTTGCTTCCACACTTAGAAAAGTTTGAGAATTTCTCTCCCCCTTCTCATGTGGACGTTTTCAAGGATATGGCCCCCTTTTTATAATTTTTAACCAGCCCATGGGACCCACTTTGCCACATGGTATGAGGATAATTTAATTCTAACTTATTCCTTGATGACATGGCAATTTTATATCCAAGTAAAATACCCTTTTAATAATTATAAAAATCATCAAAAATCCATGCATTGATGGAATGCATTGCTGTCCACTAGGTGATGCCCCCCTTAGGCATGCTTTTTGACATTTTTATGCCTCAATTTCCACATATTTATGTGCCTCATTAGTTACCTTAGGGTCTTAGCTACTTAGATATGCATTTTAGAATTTTTAAATATCCAAATTTCATGTCATTCTTGCCCTTGGACGTCCATGGCATTGACACATCACTCATGCTCCATTTTGGGCTACGTATTAGGTATTAAACCAATGCATTTAAACCCTAAATTTTCCATGGATTTAAAAATTAAATAAAACCATAAAATCCAGCTCCATTCACCTCCATTTGACACCTTGCAAGCATTAAACCAAGTCATTTAACTCACTTGCTTTAACATAAATGTTATGGTAGTCTAGGGTGCACAAAGTCAATGCTAGATACCTTTTTCCAATTAATCACTTTCTCATGGTAATTATCTTAATCCAATTCATCTATACCATCATCATCATCATCATCATCATAAGCCATTTCCCACCTATGTGGGGTTGGCTGCATGGATTCTGTTACGCCATTCTTGGCGATTTAAGACTAAATTTTCAGTAATATGTAATATTTTTAAATCTTGTTTAATTACTTCCATCCATGTTTTTTTGGGTCTTCCTCTCGTTCTTCTACCACCTTCTACTTGGATAAACTCTGTTTTCCTAACCGGTGCTACTTCAGGCCTCCTTTTAACATGACCAAACCATCTTAATCTATTTTCTCTCATTTTATCATTAATTGGTCTCACTTTTAAGTTTTCTCGAATTATTTCATTCCTAATTTTATCTTTTCTTGTTTTACCACTCATCCACCTTAACATTCTCATTTCCGCTACGCTCATTTTTTGTATATGTTGCTCTTTAACTGCCCAACATTCTGCCCCATAAAGCATAGCAGGTCTAATCGCAGTCTTATAAAATTTTCCTTTTAATTTGACTGGAACTCGACGGTCACATAAAATTCCTGACGCACTTCTCCATTTCTTCCATCCTGCTTGAATTCTATGTATTATATCTTTCTCGATTTCCCCGTTCTCTTGAACTATTGATCCTAAGTACCGAAAGTGATTAGTTTTTGTTACTGTTTGATCTAAAATCTTAATTGGTTCATCATCCGGGTTCTCACTATTATTAAAATTGCATTTCATATATTCAGTTTTTGTGCGACTAATTCTAAAACCATTAGATTCTAGAGCATCTACCCACCTATTCAATTTTAAATTTAGTCCTTCTTTACTTTCATCTATTAGAACAATGTCATCTGCAAATAACATACACCAAGATACTTCTTCTTGGAGATGTCTAGTAATTTCATCTATTACTAAGGTAAAAAGGTAAGGACTCAAGGCTGAGCCTTGATGTAAACCTATTTTAACTGGGAAGACATTAGTATCTCCACTAATGGTTCTCACATTTGTAACAGCCCCCTCATACATATCTTTAATAATATCAATGTATCTGTCATTAATTCCTTTTTTCCTCATCACTTGCCATATTAACTTCCTTGGTACTCGATCATAAGCTTTTTCTAAATCAATAAAAATCATGTATAAGTTCTTTTTCTTCTCCCTATACTTTTCAAATAGTTGTCTAAGTAAGAAAATAGCTTCAATAGTTGATCTTCCTGGCATAAAACCAAATTGATTTTCAGATATATTAGTTTCCCGTCTTAGTCTATGTTCAATTACTCTTTCCCACAATTTCATAGTATGACTCATTAATTTTATTCCACGATAATTTGCACAATTTTGAATATCTCCCTTATTTTTATAAATTGGAACTATAATGCTTTTCCTCCAATCACTTGGCATTAACTTCATTTTTATAATCTTGTTAAAAAGATTTGTTAACCATGTTGCACCTACATCTCCCATGCACTTCCATGTCTTCTATACCATAGATTTCATAATTTTATTTAATCGTTTCAAATTTCATCTCAAACCGATGTTTCTACGTCAAGTTATGAACCTTTGAAAATAACCTTAGAGTGTGAGATTAATAACAAATAATTAACACCTTAATCTCATCACATTTGCATTAATCCAATTCATTCATAAGGTTGAGCATAAAATCATGATCTTGCCTTTCAAATTTCATCTCATTTCGCCTTGTAGGCATCAAGTTATGAATTTTCTACGATTTCAAACATAATTTCATGATTTTCATTTTAATCTCCATTAATTAAATCATGGAAACTAAAATAAATATTCATACCAAATTAGAATATTCTAATCCTCATTAAGCCCCTTTAGTCATCTTGACTCACATTGGGCTTTGGCGATTAATCTTAATCACCATTCTTAATTGCAAACCCTAATTACAAAATTCATCAATTCATGAAAATCATCCATAAATCAATCAATTCATACATATATCACCATTATACCTTAAATGCAATTATATGAGTCCTACTTGGGTCTGGGTTTCACCTTATAGAAATGTAGTTGGTATTGAGACTCAGTGAGTGTCCATATATCTCCATTATGGTCTACTTAGTCAGTTTCATTTGACCCGGTAGTAGACTGTTGGTCTTCCTCAAGTTTGGCGGTTAGCTGTGCAAACGGTTGTGGGCTGAGTTGCGTTTAAATTTGTTAGAGGAGTTTTAAAAAGTCTTCTTGACTGATGTTGCTGCAAGCTTGGATTGGACTATAGATTTTGAGACAGAAACTACAATTCTTATTTGGATGGAGTCTCTGGTGCCTGAAGTTGTTATTTGTTGATCCATTCAAGGATCTCTTGGGACTCAACATGGGTGTACATAAAAAGGTCCACCATTTTACCTTGAAAATTCTTCCAATGGAAGATGGTTGGGGTTTTGGATTTCAAGGAAAGCATACTCCCATTGAGAAATCCATGCCAGAGAAAATTTTGAACAAAAATTTAAAGTTTGAGGAAAGCAATTTTCGTAGTTCAAAAGAGGAGCATATTTGCAAAATTTTGATAATCTTGATTTACTAAGGGTGAAAATATTTCAGGAGTTAACCTAGAATGATCCTATCATTGAGCAAACCAATAATGGAAAAATAGTTTGTGTTTCATTTTAAATAAAACATTCAGGAATAATTTTTCAATTTATTTTTGTACCAAAAAGATTTGTACCAGGCTAATTGATAATTCCAACATGCATATATTTGAAGGTCGAAAGTGATTGAAAGTCTTTTTGATTTTTTTATTGATTCAAAATCTGACTGCATCAAAACCTTTAGAATTTGAATGCTCGAATGGGTAATCTCGGTTAGATCATCCTTATTGGGGTAATGTTCAACTTGAATGAGTTGGGTAAACAAGGATGAGTTCATGAAATTTTGAATTTTGTAATAATCTGTAGTTTTATCATGATGAATTGGAGAAAATAGGGTTTTAGCTAGTTAAGCGAGGTCTTTGAAAGTTTGGAAGTCATATTCAACATAACAAATGGGTATTGATGCATTTGATTTTGCAACTGTGAAACCCAACCCATGTGAGACCCGAAGGTATGCATTAACATGTATATGTGATGATATGTATAATAATTGAATTTTGAATGATTATGTGATTTTGCTAATTTTTGCAATTAGGGTTAAGGATTAACAATGATACTTCGAGTAATCATTTTGAACTAATATGGGACAATGGGATTAAAGTAAATTTTTGGTAATTAAAATACACCAACATGTCATGGATGATCATTTTCCCTTATTTAATATGAACCATGGGAATTTAAATGATAATTGTCAAGTTTAGGGGAAAAACATTAAAAAATTCATAACTCAACGCCTGTAAGGCGGATTCAAGTGAAATTTGAGATGGAAGTTGATGATGTTGGGCTTGATATTATGGAATTATTGGGTTATGAAAATTCTTGATGAAATGAGTGTAATGATTTATTGATCATATCTCAAATCTAACCGTTAACTTTAAACAGCTATAACTTGAGCTAAGAAAATCGGATTGAGATGAAATTTAAAACGGTTGAATGGAATTATGAGATGAATATTTTGGAAGGTTTAGATTAAGCATAACATGTTGGGAAAATACCTATATTGAAAAAGGTGAGCATGGTTGACTAGTGCACCTCAAAAGTACCACTCATTAAATGCTAGAGTACATGGAATAAATGCATGATTTTAATAGAAAATTAGGTGTCAAGTGCAGCTCATTTTCAGGGTATTTTATGCAATATTATAAAACATAAAAATCCAAATAAAATCCAGCAAAGGACACCCACCATGATGAAGCTAGAAGTGCTCAAAAGGAGCATAGGATACGTGGCATTATGGGGACGTCCAAGGGGCTGTTATTGCTGTTTATTTTTATTTTTTTATTTTATAAAATATGTGTTGGTCCCGAGTTGATGGCTAAACCCAAGAGGGGAGGGGTGAATTGGGTTCTTTTAAAAAATTCTTTGGTAAATTAAAAATCTTAACCCCTTGAAAGATTAATCCCCTTTTTGAAGGCAAATAGAGAGCAATAAGATAAAGCAATAAAAGAAAGCAAAAGACAAGATTTATAGTGGTTTGGGCAATCCTTCCCTACTCCACTCTTCCAAGCTCACACTCCGTTGTGACTTGGGTTCCACTATGTATTCCTCGAATACACTTAGAGTCTCCGCTCTCTTCTAGATTCTAGCTCTAGGGGGCATATACAACACACAGCACAAGTAGGTGATGAGTTCCACTCCAATCACACACTACTTTGCATATACTTGATCTTAGCTACTCAAGCTAAATCAAGTTCAATACAACAAGACTTTGAAATAAGAAAAACTACACTTTACAGAGATGTGTAGGCAGGTTGAGCTCGAGGAAGAAATTATAGAAGCAGCTTGGATGAGTATCGATGAAGCAGCTTGCAACTTGAAGCTCTTTCTTCCTTTGAATGTATATGGACTCAAATATGGAGAAAATGAAATAGAAACTCCTTCTTGCACTTCTTTTCTCTCTTTGGACTTTGTAGTGTGTATAGTAGTGTATATGAGTGTCTTGTATATCTTTCACGTTCATTTGAGTGTCCTTTTATAGAGTGAGGAAGATTTGAACGTTGTAGAGGTGGTTGGCGCGCAATAAATGATCTCTAACGTTCAAAAATTCGAACGTTATTTTCCAAGTCGAAGATGGAGTCGACTTGGCCTGCGACTTGGCTTCCAAGTCGCACCTGGAGTCGACCTCGTGTGCGACTCCAGTTCTTCAGATTCCCAAGTCTGAGTCTTTGGTCGACTTGGCCTCAGACTTCAACTCAAGTCGATCCTGGAGTCGACTTGGGTTGCGACTTGGCTCGGCCTTTGCTAAAAATGCTTTGTTCTTCATTTGATTTGCTTCTATCTTGCTTGGCTTTCTTCCTTTAGTCCTTTTGATTCTTGAATGATTGATTCGTGCACCTTGCTTTGCATCTGACTCATTTGATCTTTAAGACTTGAATATTTGAAACATACTTGTATCTTTGCCTTGGGCTTGATAGACTTGATTTGATCTTGAACTTGAATCCTTGCTTTGAATTTTAGATAAATCAAGTTGTTCTTTGAAAATGTGTTTGCATCTTGATTTGGATTATTCAAGTGGATTCTTGGAATGACCTTGAATCTGCATCTTTGAAGCTTGAAAGTCTCAAGTCGAGGATGGAGTCGACCTTGTTTGCAACTTCGCCCAAGTCGCACCTGGAGTCGACTTCGTCTGCGACTTGGGCATCTTTGTGCCCCAAAATTAGGTCTGGACAGTTTTCTCTCGACTGAAGTCAATAGTGAGGTCGACTTCGTTTGCGACTTGGCTTCCCAAGTCGCAAGTGGAGTCGACTTAGCCTGCGACTTCACATGCTATTCTTCCAGTTTTGATTTTGCCTTTGAAGTTCTGTTTCAAGTCGATAATGGAGTCGACTTTGGGATCGACTTCACCCTAAGTCGAAGTCCAAGTCGACTTGGGGATCGACTTGACTATTTCAGTTCCTTAAAACATTTGGCAAACTCATTAGTATACTTGATATACTCAAATTAGTCTTTGTTAATCATCAAAACTCATGCTTTGGTCAATTTTGTTTTGTTTTAAACATTGTTTCCAACAATCTCTCCCTTTTTGATGATTGACAAAACTAAATTGAGCTTGTACCTTTCAAGATAATCACATTCATATAAACTTCAAAAACAGAACATGATATTTCAAAACAGAACATAACTTTCATAAAGCAAACATTCAAATCACATAACAATCATAAGACACATATTTGAGCATAAGCAAGTTTCATATATCATTCAGTTTACAATATGAAACCTAGATACAAACTACCCGACCCAAAACTCAAAAAACTCTACTCAATTCCTATTTTATGTCCCTCTTTTTGTCAATCTATCAAAAATTTGTCAATTCTCAAAGATTTTGTGAATTGAAATTGAGAGATGGGATATGAGATCGGTTTGATGGGACGATTATGGGCTGATGAGTAGAAGAAGGAAGCTTGAGCGGGAGTGGGTTCTCGATGAACTGAACCCGATTCGAAAGGATCAAGTTCAGGCATGGGTCGCTTCTTGTGACGTCCTGAGGCGAGGTGGTATCGAATGGTACGCATTTCCCGATCGATTCGATCTTGTCGGGAATGCATATCATTGATAGCATTCAAGACCTCAGTCACAAGACTAGTCATCCTATCCTCTTGATGACCCATTTCTTCCCGAAGAGCCGAAATCTCTTCTTTAATGCTCTGAAGCGTGGCCTCTTGAGATGATGTAGGAGGCGCTCATTCGGGTGCAGCAGATCCTTGAGGTGAGTAGGATCCGTGCGTCGCGGGAGATGTGGGCTCCGCTTGAGCAGGCGATGCTTCGGGAGGTTGCTCCCCCTCAGCCTGTGCCTGGTCCTCTTGCTCTCGGGCTGGCTCGCCTAGCTTTTCCCATATTCTGTCTTCTCTGAATTGCTCCAGGTTTATCTTCATGCGTTGGAGCAGTGCCTTGTTAATGGCATTTGTTGTTTTGGGAACTTCAAAGGGTTCCCCTTCAATATCCACCTCTAGGCGCTCTAGGATCTTCGTGATCCAACTCCCGTAGGGTAGTACTCCTCTCGGGTTATCCTTTTTGCATGCCAAGGCTTCGAGAAAGAGTCTAGGAAGACTGATCTTTACTTTATTGACCAATTTCCATAAGATCATTGCTTCCTGTGGATTCAGTTGATTCCTTCCGCCTCCTTTGGGATAGATGCAGTGCGCAATGAGCAGACGAAGGACTCGCAGCCGAGGAGAAAGGTCCATATAGTGCAGGAATTTGGTGCCTGCATGGTACTTGTTGCTCTGGGTCAGCTCATTATAGATCTTCTCCATTGTAAGATCTGTGGGTAGCCTTTCTTCTTCAAATGGAACTTCAAGAATTCTCCCGATTCTCTTTATGGCTTCATTCTGATCTGGATTAGCCATAGTTGCAAAATACATTTCTGATCCTTTGACATAAGTCGAGAAGTTGGTGTCATCCCATAGGTAGTAGAACAGCCTGGTTAAGTCGGGATAGACCCTTTCTTCTGACTTCAACAGCTGTGTCCATCCTTGAAAGTCTAACAACTCTTCTATATCGAATTCATAATCGCTGAGAAATTTGAAATCGATTATTTTCGGGATGAATACCTTTCTCTCGTAGAAAAGCTTGTAGAAGCGACTATGTTGGAGCTCGGTTTTGAAGTATGTTGTGGGCATTTTCAAGACTTGCCCCTTTTTGATTGGAATTCTTGCTGAGTTTGAGCTTTGGGGTTGACTTTCCGACCTCGGAGCTTGATCAGATGATTGGGTAGTGGTTTGAAATCTAACCCTTCTACCCGTTGAGGTTGAGGGTTCCTCCCTTGCTCGCTTAGCCGATGTCCTCTGTCTCCTAGGAATTTCTTCTTCTGTGTTGGACTGGGAAGGTCTAGGCACTGGTTTTTGGTTTGGTTTGGAGACAGCTAGCTTTGGGAGTCTAGCTTTTGGTGCCATTTTGGTTTGGGAGATATAGTAACTGAGAGATGGAAAGTGAGAGAGAGAGAGGTGAGGTGAGATCAGAGAGAATGAGAGGAAGAGAGAACTGTGAGAGATGAGCTGAGATTAAAGAGAAAATGAGAGGGAGAGAAGATGGGCTTTATCGAGCTTTGAGAGAAGAGAAAATGGAGCGGAGAAAGGGCTGTCGGTGAGGAACGCTGGAAACAGCGAGGAAGAGAAAGAGGTAGTTGGCTGGAAAAGATGAAAGCTTGCCGGAATGAAGAACTTTGCTGGAAAGAGAAATCGCCGGAGAGGAGGAAAGGAAAACAGATTGGCGGGAAAAGAAGAAGAGAGAGGAGAAGAAAAAGGGAGAGGAATCCGGATGGTCGCGCGCTCGCGGAGTCGACTTGCCCTAGGCGAAGTCGACTTCGACCCTGTGGAGTCGACTTCACTATAAAAGCGGAGTCGACTTCACTTTCCCAAGTCGACTTGGCTCCCATGGAGTCGACTTGACCCATCGACTTGACCTTTTTCAGATTTTAGTTTCTTGTTTAATTTTTCCTAATTTAGCTCTATCATCCCCATATCATTCCTAATTTTACAAAATGATTCCTTGGCTAGTGGTTTGGTAAAGATATCAGCAATTTGGTCTTCTGTTTTCACATATTCTAAACAAATATCATGGTTTTCAACATGTTCTCTAATGAAATGGTGTCTTACATCAATATGCTTGGTTCTTGAATGCAGTACGGGATTCTTAGTCAGACAAATTGCACTTGTATTATCACATCTAATAGGAATATCAAAATAATCAATATCATAATCTTTCAATTGTTGTTTCATCCAAAGTAATTGGGCACAACAACTACCGGCGGCTATGTATTCGGCTTCCGCAGTGGATAGAGCAACGCTTGTTTGTTTTCTTGAGTGCCATGAAACTAACATATGTCCTAGAAACTGACAAGTTCCACTAGTACTCTTTCTATCTACCTTATAGCCAGCAAAATCCGCATCCGAATAGCCGATTAAATCAAAGGTTGACCCCTTTGGATACCATAGTCCAAGATTGGTAGTTTTTGTTAAATATTTAAAAATCCTTTTTACAGCAAGTAGATGTGATTCTTTAGGACATGCTTGAAATCTAGAGCACATACAAACACTGAATAGAATATCAGGTCTAGAAGCAGTTAAATATAGCAAAGATCCTATCATGCTTCTATAAAGCTTTTGATCGATACATTTACCGTTTTTATCTGTATCGATCTTGATTGTAGAGCTCATTGGAGTATTTGCCCCTTTGCTATTTTGCATTCCAAATTTCTTGAGCATCTCTTTGACATACTTGGACTGGTTTAGAAATATCCCTTTATTTTGTTGCTTGATTTGCAGTCCAAGGAAGAAATTTAATTCTCCCATCATGCTCATTTCGAATTCGCTCTGCATAATCTTAGAAAATTCTTGGCATAGATTTTCGTCAGTAGCACCAAATATTATATCATCTACATAAATTTGTACAATTAAAATATTTTTATTTTTATATTTAATGAACAAAGTAGTATCAACTTTTCCTCTTTGAAACTCATGATCAATCAAAAATTTATTCAACCTTTCATACCAAGCTCTTGGAGCTTGTTTTAATCCATATAACGCTTTGGTCAATTTATAAACATATTTCGATTGATCTTTTTCTTCAAATCCTGGGGGTTGTTCAACATACACTTCTTCATTCAAATATCCGTTCAGAAATGCACTTTTTACATCCATTTGGAACAATTTGAAATTCATATGAGAAGCAAATGCTAGTAAAATACGTATGGCTTCTAATCTAGCCACGGGTGCATATGATTCTTCAAAATCAATTCCTTCTTCCTGGGAATACCCTTTGGCTACTAATCTAGCCTTGTTTCTAATTACAAGTCCGCTTTCGTCCAATTTGTTTCTAAATATCTATTTGGTACCAATAATGGTATGACCATTTGGTCTAGAAACTAAATGCCATACATCATTTCTTTCAAATTGATTTAGCTCTTCTTGCATTGCAATAACCCAGCTTTCATCATTAAGAGCTTGTTCAATGGTAGTTGGTTCGATCTTTGACACAAAAGCATATTGTCCACAAATGTTTTGCTTTGATCTTCTAGTTTTTACTCCTTCATACACATTTCCAATGACTTGCTCAATTGGATGGGCATTTTTGAACTTTAAATCAGTTGGAGGTTTGTAAGAGTCATTACCTTCACTTACCTCTTCCTCCATGAGATTTTCTGGCTTGAGCTCGATTTTCTTTGGTTGTTCTTTTCCTTTTGTTTCATCTGCATCACTTAATTCATCCTCCTTTCTCGGAGTTTGGTTAAATTCATCAAATACAACATGTATGGATTCTTCTACAACTTGGTTTCGTTTATTGAATACTCTATATGCTTTGCTATTTGATGAGTAACCAAGGAATATTGCCTCATCACTTTTAGCATCTAGTTTTCCCAAGTTGGTTTTTCCATTGTTCAAAACATAGCATGTGCATCCAAAAGCATGAAAATAAGAGATATTTGGTTTTCTTCCTTTCCATAGCTCATATGGGGTCTTTTTCAAGATTGCTCTAATGGTAACTCGATTCAAAACATGACAAGCTGTACTTACAGCTTCACCCCAAAATTTCTTGGATAGTTTGCTCTCATTTAGCATTGTTCTAGCCATCTCTTGTATAGTTCTGTTTTTCCTTTCAACTACTCCATTTTGTTGTGGAGTTCTTGGTGCAGAAAATGTGTGATGAATTCCTTTTTCATTACAAAATTCTATGAATCGTTTGTTTTCGAATTCACCACCATGATCGCTTCTTATGGTTACAATTGTACTTTGTTTTTCATTTTGCACCAAATTTACAAAGGTTGCAAACATAGAGAAGGCTTCATCTTTGCTAGCTAAGAGAATTATCCATGTAAATCTTGAAAAATCATCAACAATCACAAACACGTATCTCTTTCCACCAATGGTTAGAATGTCGGATGGCCCGTATAGATCCATGTGTAGCAATTCAAGTGGCCTAGTAGTGGAAATTTCCTTTTTGGTAGAGAAAGGCATCTTGGGTTGTTTTGATAATTGACATGCCTTGCAAATTTTATCCTTGTCATATTTCAATCTTGGTAATCCTTCTACCACACTCTTTTTCCATAGGGTCTTTATATTTCCCATGTTTATATGTCCAAGCCTTTTATGCCAAACCCATGGATCATTATCAATGGCCATTAGACATTAACCATTTAGTTCATCTAGTGAAACCAAATATACATTTCCATGTCTTTTTCCACTAAACATGATATGTTCTCCATCAAATACATTACATATAGATGATTCAAACACAACTTTATATCCTTTGTCACATAATTGACTAATTCTCATTAGATTGTGCTTGAGTCCTTCAACAAACAAAACATCTTCCATGCATGCATTTGAACTACTATGTATTTTTCCTTTACCTTTAATTTTACCTTTTTCATTATTACCAAAGGCAACTGTTCCATAGTTGCAAGGCGTAAGTTTATGAAATAGACTTCTTTCTCCGGTCATATGCCTTGAACAACCGCTATCCATTAACCATACATTATTTGCCTTTGCCTTAAAACATGTCTGAAAAATAAACAAGTAAATCTTATCTCTTTGGTACCCATTTTATGGGTCCATTTGGGTTATTAAAATAATTCAATCTTTGTAGTTCTAACTTTGAAAGCCCAAATCTTGTGTTCCTTGGAGCCCAAACTAATTTTGCACCATGATCATACAGTTTCTTAAGGTTACATTTATAGATTGTATGACCCATTTTATTGCAAAAATTGCAAGCCATAGGTAATCTTGGAGTAGGCCTCCAAGTATCTAATGGTTCAAACGTTGGCCTTCTAGTCCACATAAAATTTTTCTTTTGTGTCTTGTATATAGGTGCAGTTTTGGTTTGATATTTCTCAAGTATTGGTACATTTGATTTGTTACTTTCTTTTTGCTCAAATGTATAGTAACCAAGACCTCTTTTATTTGTTTGAGAGGTCATATTTAGAAACATCTTTACATTCTCTCCTGGATTAGAGAACTTAGCTAATGATTCATTTAATGATCCGTTCTCCTTTTTCAGCAAATCATTTTCATCTTTCGATTTGTCTAATCTTTCTGCAAGTTTACCATTTATAATTATTGTTGAATCACATTGTCTTTTCTTAATCGTAAACTTGCTTCCTAATTTCTTCAACTCTTCATATAGTGAATCATAAGCAATTTGCAGTTCTTCTAATTCAGCACATTTGAGGCATTCTTGAGGAGAAGAATAACTTGATTGAGAATGGTAAGACTTGGAAGTTACCTCTTCATTGCTTGTGCACTTTGTTGAGGTGTTTTGTTCTTCTTGTTCGATTTGCGCCATGCAACATATTCTCGCACAATCTTCCGTCTCGATTTCGTCGGTTGAAGAGCTACTCGTTGTAGATTCCTCGTCATTCACGTACATGCCTCTTCCTTTGTTTCTTTGGAATCTTTTGTTGTCCCCTCGATCTTTTCTTTGTTCTTTTGCCTTACTTTCTTCGGGAGTTGGACATTGAGCTTGCATGTGACCCGAACCGCCGCATCGGTAACATTTGGTTGGTTCTTTCTTTTTCTCTCTAGAATTTCTATCTTTGAAACTTCTAAAATTTCTGCCTTTCCTCACAAATTTTCTGAATCGTTTTGTGAGTAGGGCAATCTCATCGTCATTTTGAGAGGATGAGTTCTCGTCTGTATCTTGTGCGGCTTTCAAGGCAATTGCTTTTTTGCCTCTGTGTTGATCTTCATTTCTTTTCTTGATTAGCTCACGTAACATTAATGAGCTAATTAAATTTTCTAGCTTCAATGTGTTGAGCTCCTTGGCTTCTTCTATCGCAGTAATCTTTGGAGTCCAAGATTCCGGTAGAGCTCTCAAAATCTTCATAACCTGCTCAGATTCAGATATAGCCTTTCCAAGACCTTTTAAAGCATTAGTAATTTTTGAGAATCTAGCAAACATTTCAAAAATATTTTCTGTTTCTAGCATTCTAAAGTTTTCTAGTTCTCCAATCAAAATATTTCTTCTCATCCCTTGGACTTGAGAAGTTCCTTCATAAATGGAGGTTAATGTATCCCGTATCTCTTTGGCGGTTAAACAAGAGGATACCCTATCATATTCAGAAGCAGTAAGAGCACAAAATAATGAGTTCATAGCTTTGGCATTGCTCTTTACAATTCTTACTTCCTCATCAGTCCATTTGGAAGCTCTTTCATCGGTAGGCAAGGTTACTCCATCTTGGATTGCAATCCAAGAATCCATGTCGGTAGCCATGATGAGTTGCTTCATACGAAGCTTCCAATATCCAAAATTGTTCCCATCAAACAATGGTGGCCTTGTAAAGGATTGGCCTTCAGCAAATGCGGGAACGGAAGTAGATTGGGATGCCATATCGATAAGATCTCTTTGGTAAACTCAAAGACCTGCTCTGATACCACTTGTAGGTCCCGAGTTGATGGCTAAACCCAAGAGGGGAGGGGTGAATTGGGTTCTTTTAAAAAATTCTTTGGTAAATTAAAAATCTTAACCCCTTGAAAGATTAATCCCCTTTTTGAAGGCAAATAGAGAGCAATAAGATAAAGCAATAAAAGAAAGCAAAAGACAAGATTTATAGTGGTTCGGGCAATCCTTCCCTACTCCACTCTTCCAAGCTCACACTCCGTTGTGACTTGGGTTCCACTATGTATTCCTCGAATACACTTAGAGTCTCCGCTCTCTTCTAGATTCTAGCTCTAGGGGGCATATACAACACACAGCACAAGTAGGTGATGAGTTCCACTCCAATCACACACTACTTTGCATATACTTGATCTTAGCTATTCAAGCTAAATCAAGTTCAATACAACAAGACTTTGAAATAAGAAAAACTACACTTTACAGAGATGTGTAGGTAGGTTGAGCTCGAGGAAGAAATTATAGAAGCAGCTTGGATGAGTATCGATGAAGCAGCTTGCAACTTGAAGCTCTTTCTTCCTTTGAATGTATATGGACTCAAATATGGAGAAAATGAAATAGAAACTCCTTCTTGCACTTCTTTTCTCTCTTTGGACTTTGTAGTGTGTATAGTAGTGTATAGGAGTGTCTTGTATATCTTTCACGTTCATTCGAGTGTCCTTTTATAGAGTGAGGAAGATTTGAACGTTGTAGAGGTGGTTGGCGCGCAATAAATGATCTCTAACGTTCAAAAATTCGAACGTTATTTTCCAAGTCGAAGATGGAGTCGACTTGGCCTGCGACTTGGCTTCCAAGTCGCACCTGGAGTCGACCTCGTGTGCGACTCCAGTTCTTCAGATTCCCAAGTCTGAGTCTTGGGTCGACTTGGCCTCAGACTTCAACTCAAGTCGATCCTGGAGTCGACTTGGGTTGCGACTTGGCTCGGCCTTTGCTAAAAATGCTTTGTTCTTCATTTGATTTGCTTCTATCTTGCTTGGCTTTCTTCCTTTAGTCCTTTTGATTCTTGAATGATTGATTCATGCACCTTGCTTTGCATCTGACTCATTTGATCTTTAAGACTTGAATATTTGAAACATACTTGTATCTTTGCCTTAGGCTTGATAGACTTGATTTGATCTTGAACTTGAATCCTTGCTTCGAACTTGAGATAAATCAAGTTGTTCTTTGAAAATGTGTTTGCATCTTGATTTGGATTACTCAAGTGGATTCTTGGAATGACCTTGAATCTGTATCTTTGAAGCTTGAAAGTCTCAAGTCGAGGATGGAGTCGACCTTGTTTGCGACTTCGCCCAAGTCGCACCTGGAGTCGACTTCGTCTGCGACTTGGGCATCTTTGTGCCCCAAAATCAGGTCTGGACAATTTTCTCTCGACTGAAGTCGATAGTGAGGTCGACTTCGTTTGCGACTTGGCTTCCCAAGTCGCAAGTGGAGTCGACTTAGCCTGCGACTTCACATGCTATTCTTCTAGTTTTGATTTTGCCTTTGAAGTTCTGTTTCAAGTCGATAATGGAGTTGACTTTGGGATCGACTTCACCCTAAGTCGAAGTCCAAGTCGACTTGGGGATCGACTTGACTATTTCAGTTCCTTAAAACATTTGGCAAACTCATTAGTACACTTGATATACTCAAATTAGTCTTTGTTAATCATCAAAACTCCTGCTTTGGTCAATTTTGTTTTGTTTTAAACATTGTTTCCAACAATATGCACACATGTAGCTCACATGTAAGGACATAAGAATGTGCATTGAATCATGCAAAATTCCTTGCAAAAAAATTATCAAATGCAGTTGCATTGAGGGGTGATAATGTGAATAATATATAGAGGCAAGTGACGTGCAATGATATGAGTGGTTGCTGCTATTTTTGCTAAATTTTTTAATGCCAAATTAATGCATAAATTAAAGTTTAATTAGGTGTATGATTTACCCTTAAAATTAGATTATTAAAAAAATGAAAAAGATATAAAAATGGGCAGCAGCTAGGGACGTGATCTATGGGGAGCAGCTGGACGGTATTGATGGAGTAGATTTTTGGCATTAATAAAAATGGTAAAAAAATATTTTACTAGGCTGTGAATTAACCAGAACATAAGGGGGATAAACATACATTAAATGGGTGTGGAAAATACAGCATAAGTGGGGCCCACAGCTGGATCATATCCAGTTCTATAAAAGGATTACACGTTCACATGGATGGGGCTTTAGAAAAAAAATTATAAGTGCTAAAATCTCTCCCCAAGAACAGAAAGCTCATGTCCCCCTCTTGGACAGAAAAGAAGGAAGAAAATAGAAGGAAAAAGAAGGGAGAAAGAAATGGAATTGGAGGAGGAAAATCCATCTCAAGTCATTAGGGTTTGGAGTGCATCAACCAAGTAAGTTCATGTGTTGATTTGAGCTTTTCATCTTGAGTTTTAAACTCCAAAATTTGAATATGAAATTTATGCTTAAATATTCTTTAATTAATGATTCAACATGTCCTTTGATTGAATATTGAATAGGTGTTAGGTTACATGTATGAATTTTAATGTTTTAGATGGTGGAAATGAAGTTTAGAGTGGGTATTGAGTTGAAAATTCAAATTGATAAATTCTAAATCCCCATGAAAAGTTGTTGTATTGAATGAATGATATGTTAGGGTTATTAATCATGTATTAATGAAAAACATATGTTGATTTGAGCTTAAATTATGAATTTTAGAAACTATGGAATGCAAAGTGACGTATATGACCCGATTTCTTCATTATAATGCTAAAAATGGTATGGAAATGGGATTGCATGATTTATGGAATATATGTAAGTTAAAATACCCTAGGTTTATGTTATTATTAATTCCCAAAAGTATTTGGAAATATAAGCCCCAAATCTGATTTTATGGATTTTATGAAAGTATGTCTAAATGGAGTGGAAACGGGACCCGAAACAGGTAAACAACTTGCTGTTTTGAGGGGTGTAAATTTATGAATGTTAAATATGTGTTAATACCCTAAATTTGGATTAAGAAAAGTGGGAATAATTGCTGAAAATTCGGATTTATAAAACTGCTTAGGGTTATGTGTCAAAAGACACGTTAAACGTGTGAAAAATGGGTTCCAAAAGTGGTTGTTTTGGAAACTTATGATTAGTGGATTTAAATCCCATAAAAATAATCTAAATAAAGTGATAATTAAGGATAATTATATTACTAAAATATGGATTAAATTTCTGACTTTAAAAAAAATTTATGAAATATATCATGTATGTGTGGCGCCCCAACCCGAGCGTCACAACCTTACCTCAAGATCTATCGACTGGTAAACGTGATCAGGATTATTGCCCTGTCGCACGGTGGGTTTTAATGGATATTTATCCAATTAAATATCTTTTCAAAGGAGTTTAATTCCTCATGTGTTCATTTCATACATATCTGAGTCATTTCCATCCAATACTGTCATAACTCGACCTAATTTTCATAACATATTTCAAATCATATCATAAATCAGATGTCACTGCATGTATCTTTATAGATGTCAACATAAAACATCAAGGTAAATTTACAATCATTCAACATAAGTTTTTCACAACATAAAAAATGCTAATGTTTTTTTCCATTTCTTTCATAGTCCGCTCCTGCTCCTTTGCCAGGTTTCTTCTTTCACCTGTCTATGTGTTTGGAAAACAAAAACGTGAGTTGAAACTCAATAAGCAAGCTATATATTTTACAGGCAATTCATTTTGAAGGCATATTTATTTAAAAGCATTTTTCTCCCTTGAGTAGAGACACTTATCAAGTGATCAACTACCTGTGGAGCAAAAATCTTTTCATAAATCATTCATACACATTTCATAAATATTTTATAAACATTGGATGTGCAAATGCATCATTTTCCGACTTGGCAACGTCAAGGGGGACTCCTTGTCCACTTACTACCTCGACTAGCCTACTTGATTTCCATTCCATGCATGTCTTATAGTTACCTCAGCATTATATACCTCCTTGCACATGGAACTTGTCATTCTCATGTAGAGAATTCTTTGCACCATCCCTCTTTAAACATCATTTCAATGAAACATCGTATAAACTCATATTTCATCACGTTTCATGCGTAATTGCGAACCAGTAAATAAGCATTTATTTCAATAGAAATAAACATTTTAATATGCATGTAGACAAGGAATGGTCATCCTTAAACAACTTGGAAAGCATTTAAAACAAAACTCATTTAGAAAGCTGCTTGCTTACCTTGCTTGCTTAGTTTTCCGTTTCGCTTATCCCTTTGCCTTTGCCTATACATATAAGAATGAAATAGCATTCATATACTTTCTTTTTCTTGCATTCAACTCATTTTTCCAACCTATTTTCATTAACATACATAATTCCTTCGACTTCTCATGTCGTTATGCCCGTATAGCACATACTTGTGCATTACATGGGCTATTAAACATCATAATTAATCCCATAAGTAGGATGATCATTTATTCACTTAATAATAATTCAATATACATCATCTAATGGCTCATTACCTTCCTTATACCATTTTTACTTATTTTCTCAAAAATTTTACACATCGGTGCTCATTTTAAGCACACGTTGTTGCCTTAAGCCTCATTAATTAATCCCAAAATTTGAAATTAACATCATGCGATTCTAACAGATATATAATCATGAAATTCATCATATTTTCATGCATTTTTTCACAAAATCATATTTCACAAGTCATTTATCACCCATGCATATCTATTCTTTCTCATATGCCCATTTGGCAACACATACATAGTATATTTCATAAAAAAATTTAAGTCAGCGACTTGGTCACTAATTCCGAATGATAATTAACCTTAATTATCACTTTATTTAGGGTATTTTTATGAGATTTAATTCCACTAATCATAGATTCTCAAATCAGCAACTTTGGAACCCATTTTTTACACGTTTAACGTGTCTTTTGACACATAACCCAAAGCAGTTTTATAAATCCGAATTTTTAGAAATTAATCCCACTTTTCCTAATAAAAATTTAGGTTATTAACACATGTTTATCATTCATAAATAAATACCCCTCAAAACAGCAAGTTGTTTACCCGTTTCGGGTCCCGTTTCCACTCCATTTAGACATACTTTCATAAAATCCATAAAATCAGATTTGGAGCTTATCTTCCCAAATCCTTTTGGCATCAATAATACCCTAAACCTAGGGTATTTTATCCTGCATAGAGTACATAAATTATGCAATCCCATTTCCATATCATTTTTAGCATTATAATGAAGAAATCGGGTCATATACGTCACTTTGCATTCCATAGTTTCTAAAATTCATTTCTTAAGCTCAAAGAAATGTATGTATTTAATTAGAACATGATTCATAACCTAAATATATCATCAATTCAAACAGAAACTTGTCATGGGAATTTAGAGTTTATCAAGTTGAATTTTCAACTCAATACCCATTCTAAACTTCGCTTCTACCATCTAAAACTTGAAAATTCATTCATATAGCTTAATACCCATTCCATATTCAATTAAAGACATGTTGAATCATCATTTAGGAATTCTTTAAGCATCCATTTCACATTCAAAATCTTAGGGTTAAAAACTCAAAATGAAAAGCTCAAATCAACACATGAACTTACTTGATTGATGAGCACCAAACCCTAATCACTTGAAACGGATTTCTTCTCCCTTTTTCCCTTCTTTTTCCCTTCTATTTTCTTCCTTCTTGCTGGCCTAAAATGGGGACGTGAGAGCTGTTCTTGGGGGAGAAGAATTTCAGCACTTAGAAATTTTCCAAAGCTCAATCCATGTGAACGTGCAACCCATTTATAAAGTTGGATTTAATCTAGCTGTGGGCCCCACTTGTGCTGTAATTTCCACACCATTCAATCCATATTTATCCCCCTTATGTTTTGGTTAACTCACAGCCTAGTAAAATGCATTTTTACCTTTTTTTTTTAAATCCAAAAATCTGCTCAATTTTGACCGTCCACCTGTCCAACAGCTCACGTCCATTGCTGCCTCCATTTTCAAAATTTTTTTCCATTTTTTAATAATATCCATTTAAAGGTAATTTATACACCCAATTATCCTTTAATTCATGCATTAATTTCGCATTAAAAAAATTATCAAAAATGCAAGCAACCACACATACCATTGCACGTCATTCGCATGCAAACAAGCTGTCCACATTTGCATCCATCCATGGCAGCTGCTGTTCACGAATTTTTCTTGAATTTTTTTCACATGAATAAATGCTCATTTATGTATCCCAACATTTCAGTTATATGTGTGCATATTTTATAAAATAAAAAAATAAAAATAAACAGTAGCAACAGCCCCTTGGACATCCATATGCATGTCAACATGCTATGCTAGTTTGAGCTCTCTCCTTAGCTCATTAATTCCAGACAAATATCCAAATAATTTCCACACATATTAATACATAAAATACCCTGCATTGCACCTGCATTTGACACCTATTTGAGTCATTGAAAATTGCATTTACTCCATGTGCTCTAGCCATTAATGCATGGTACTCTTGAGGAGCAAAAGTCAACAATGCATACCTTTTCCAATTCAAGTATTTTCCAAACATAATATAATTTATCTAAAAATTCCAAAATATGCATCTCATGATTTCATTCAACCGTTTCAAATTTCATCTCAATCCGATTTTCCTAGCTCAAGTTATAGTCGTTTGAAGTTAACGGTTGGATTTGAGATATGATCAATAAATCATTAAATTAATTTCATCAAGGATTTTGATAACCCAATAATTCCATAATACCAAGCCCAACATTATCAACTTCCATCTCAAATTTTACTTGAATCCGCCTTACAGGCGTTGAGTTATGAATTTTCTAACGTTTTTCCACTAACTTGAGAATTATCCTTTTAAATTCTCATAATCCATACCAAATAATCTAAAATGATTATTCATGATGTATTGGTGTATTTTAATCACTAACCAATTATTATAATCCCATTGTCCCATATCAGCTCATACTTATCACTCGAATCATCATTGCTAATCCTTAGCCCTGATTGCCATAATTTAGCAAATCACAAAAATATCTAAAACTCCATTTAATCATATATAAGTCACATGTACATGTTCAATGCATACATTGAATCTTACTTAGGTTGGGGTTTCACAGTATGTGTTGCCAAATGGGCATATATGAAGGAATAAGTATGCAAGGATGATAAATGACTTGTGTAATGTGATTTTGTGCAAAAATGAATGAAAATATGATGAATTTCATAATTATATATACGTTTAGAATTTCATAATGTTAATTTAAAAATTTGAAATTAATTAATGAGGTTTAAGGCAACGACGTGTGCTAAAATGAGCACGGACGTGTGAATTTTGAAAAAGGAGTGAAAAATGGTAAATGGAGGTTAATGAACCTATAAATAATAATTATTAAATGATTATTATGTGATTGAATGGTTACCCTAATTATGGGATTGAATATGTTGTGTATGAATCGATGAAATGTGCAAATATTATATATGTGTCTAATGACTTGAGAAATCAAATGAATGATATATGTTAATGGAAATGGGTTGGAAAACTAAATGAGATGCAAGAAAAAGAAATATATGGAAAATTATATTATTGTCACGTAGGCAAGGGCAAAGAAAAATTTGAGTTGGAAAGCTAAGGAAACCAAGGTAAGCAAGCAAAAATTCTAAATGTTTTTTGCTTTTCTAAATTGGTTGGAATAAATGTGATTTTTGTACTAACTGTTTGATGTAAATATTGAAAATATTTTAGAGGTATTTAAGGATGGTCATTCCTTAGTTAAATTGTGTTGAAATGATGCTTTTACTTCAATGTAACTTTATGAAATTTCCTTTGATAAATACTACGAAAAATGTTGTGATTCCAAGTTTCTAACTGAAAATCATGCTAGTATGTTAAAGATGGATTTATGAAAAATTCATGTGCACAAGGTACTAGGTCCACTTGAAGGGTATAAGCGGACCGATTGTCCCCCTTTGGTGTGGCCAAGTCGCTAAGATAGGCCCAAGGCCGGCGGCGCCCTCTCTGAAATGGGAGATGACAAGGATGGATGGTTGCCCAGCTAGCTTCCATCCTATGACGGATATGTTCATGGTTTTATATGGCATTATGCATATCGTACTCGTAATGGGTACAAGATTTATGTTTTTCAAGATATACCTTGTGAAAAGGTATAATGTGCTTTCCAAGATGATTTTAAATGTAAACATAAATATAAATAGCTGTGAAATGATTTCCCTGTGAAATGATTTGCCTGAAATGATTTGCCTGTGAAATATATAAATAGCTTGCTTATTGAGTTTCGACTTACGATTTTATTTTCTGAACCCAAAGACAGGTGAAGGAATGGACATGGCAAAGGAGCAAGTGCAAGACTGATAAAGAAATGGAAAAACTTAGAACTGTTATGTTATGGAAAAACTCATGTTGAATGGATGTAATTATTTTGAAGTTTATGTGATGACTATGATTAATACATGCAGTGACATCTGATTTAGGTGAATGTTGAAATGTCTCTTGAACATTATGGTTTGTTATTTAATGAATGGTTGGAAATGACATAGTTATGCTTGAGATAAAAATATAAGGAATTAAACTTTTATGAAAATATATTTAATTGGATAAATATCCATTAAAGTCCGCTGTGTGATAGGGCGACAATCCTGATCATGTTTATTAATCAATAACGATCCCGAGATAAGGCTCAGGATGTGACGCTCGGTTTTGGGGCGCCACAGAGCTTGGTATCAGAGCATGGATTGGTAAATAGGCGTGAAAAATTTCTAAGTATAGAAAATCGAAAGAATATGATGAGATATGCATGATTATAAATGATTATGTGATAAATTAGACATAATTATATGATGATTAGGTATGTTTATAACAATGTGAAATGCATGCCATATGATGATAAATTATTCTTGCAATGCAATTTGATTGTCATGTTGGTACAGATGGCGGATAGGGGTAAAAAGATGACGAGTGCGGAGGAATTGCAAAAGGAAAGAGAGGAGGAAAGGAGACAGTGAAGGGAGGAGAGTATCAATAGGTGGTGGGAATCACAGCGAAACCCTGCACAGTTCCCAGTAGTTCCCCCTTGTGAAACCCTAACCAATGTAGAATTCATATGTATGCATTAATCATGTATATGATATTTATTTAGGAATTATTGAATTATGAAGCTTTTATGTGATTTTGCTAATTACTGTAATTAGGATTATGGATTAGCAATAATGATGTGAATGATCATTTTGAGCTAAAATGAGACAATAGAATTAGAGTAAATTATTGTTGATGTAAATGTGCAAATACATTATGGATAATCATTTTCCATTATTTAATATGAATTATGGGAGTTTATATGATAATTGACAAGTTTAATGGAAAAAACACTAGAAAATTCATAACTCAACGCCTGTACTGTAAGGCGGATTCAAATGAAATTTGAAATGGAAATTAATGATGTTGGCCTTGATATTATGGAATTATTGGGTTATGAAAATTCTTGATGAAATGAGTGTTATGATTTATTGATCATATTTCAATTTCAACCGTTAACTTTAAACGACTATAACGGGAGCTAGGAATATCGGATTGAGATGAAATTTGAAACGGTTGAATGAAATCAAGAGATGTTTATTTTGGATGGCTTAGATTAAGCTTGAAATGTTGAGAAAATACCTTGTGAAACCCCAACCTAAATAAGATTCAATGTGTGCATTGAACAGGTACATGTGACTTATATATGATTAAATGGAATTTTTAGATGATTTTAGGATTTTATGATATTTTGCAATTAGGTTTCTACTAAGAATGGTGATTAAAAATTTAATCGCCGGAGCCCATTATGAGTCAAAGTGACTAAAGGAGCATAATGAGGATTAAAACATGCTAATGCGGCATGAATGTTTAGTTAATTTTCATGATTTAATTAATGGAGATTAAAATGGAAATTGTGGAATTATGTTGGAAAATACTAGAAAATTCATAACTCAACGCCTGTAAGGCGGTTCAAGTGAAATTTGAAATGGAAGTTGATAATGTTGGTCTTGGTATTATGGGATTATTGGATTATGAAAATCCTTGATGAAATTAGTGTTATGATTTATTGATCACATCTCAATTCCAACCGTTAACTTCAAACGACTATAACTAGAGCTAGGAAGATTGGATTGAGATGAAATTCAAAAAGGTTGAATGAAATCATGAGATTAATATTTTGGAAGGTTTATATTAAGCTTAAAATGTTGGAAAAATACCTGAATTGGAAAAGGTGTATATGGTTGACTATTGCACCTCAAAAGTACTCTTCATTTAATGCTAGAGTACAATGCATAATTGCATGGTTTTAATGGGAGTTGAGGTGTCAAATGCAGTACATTACTAAGGTATTTTATGCATTAATATAAAATGCAAATATACAAATAAAATCCTAGCAACGAATGTCCACAATTGATGAAACTATGAGTACTCAAGTGAGCATAGGTGAGGTGTCCAAGGCAAGCACGTCCATGGGCTGCATTGCTATTTATTTTTGATTTTTTGTATTTTATAAATAATGCACACATATATCTGACATGTTGGGATACATAAATGAGCATTTATTCATGTGGAAAAATCCCTAAAAATTCGTGATTATCAGCTGCCCATTAAAGGATGCAAAATGGACAGCTTGGTCTTATGCAAATGACGTGCAATGATATGCTAAGTTGCTGTAGTTTCTGCTAAAATTATTTACACCAAATTAATACATGAATTAAGGGGTAATTAGGTGTATAAATTACCCACATTTTGAGATTTTTAAAAATTGGAAAAAAAATTCTGGAAATAAAAGGGCAGCAAGTGATGTGAATGGAGGCAGCTGGATGGTAAAGATGTAAACAGGTGTTTGGATTTTTAAAAATTAGTAAAATGAAATTTTACTTGGCTAAGATTAAGCCAGCAACTTATACCTTATCAAAAGGTATACTTGAAAATATAAATCCTTGTACCCATCAAGAGTACCATATGCATAATGCCATATAAAAACATGAACATAATCATCATAATTCTCTTAGGATGAAAGCTAACCAGGCGACCATCCGTCCACGTTAACTCCCATTTCAGAGAGGGCGCCGCCAGCCATGGGCCTATTATAAGCGACTTGGCCACACTAGGGGGGGACAATCGGTCCACTTATACCCTTCAAGTGGACCTAGTACCCTGTGCACATGAACTCTTTCATAAATCTATCTTTAACATGCTAGCATGATTTTCAATCATAAACTTGGAATCACAACATTTTTCATAGTATTTATCAAAGGAGATTTCACAAAGTGACGTTGAAGTAAAAGCATCATTTCAACACTATTTTGCTGAGGAATGACCATCCTTAAACATATTAGAAATAATTTCCACAATTTCATCAAACAAGTTAGAGAAAAAATTACATTTATGTAAACAATTTAGAAAACAAAATTCATTTAGAAAATTTGCTTGCTTACCTGTGTTGAAAACAATTGTTGAAAATCAAATACAAAATATCTAAAGCATGTGTTTTGATGATTAACAACACAATTTGAGTAAGTTTTAACTACTAATGCATATTGTGTATTGTTTTAGTTATAAAAGTAAAAAATATGAAGTATAGCAGGTCAAGTCGATCCCCAAGTCGACTCCAGAAGCGACTTCAAGTGCTAAATTTTGTCCAGCGTTGAAATTGGAGATCAAAGCGTGCCGAAGTCGCAGACGAAGTCGACTCCATCTGGGACTTGGGTGAAGTCGCAGGCCAAGTCAACTCCAACATCGACTTCAGTTAGACAGGGCAAGATTTCAGAAGTCAAGTCGAAGGCCAAGTCGACTTAATATCAAACTTGAGTCAAGTTGAAGACCAAGTCGACTTAAATATTCGACTTGGAGCATATGAAGATTAATCCAAGTCCAAAGCAAGCGAGATGCATGAATTCATCCATTTCAATCAATCCATAAACATTGAATTTGTTCATGCATAGCAAGATTCAAGTTTTCAAGACCTTTGGACAAAAAGCTAAAAGATATCTATGCCAAGAAATTATTAAAATAAAAGAAGAAACACTTATGTTGAAGAAGTTAAGCAAGCAAAGGATATTTCAAGGAAATTTAAACTCACTTGGCAAGAAGTTAAGCAAGCAAAGGATATTTCAAGGAAATTTAAACTCACTTGGCAAGGTAACAAGGTCAAGTCGCACCCGAAGTCAACTCCAAGATCGACTTGGGTCAAGTCCCAGACAAAGTCGACTCAAAAGACAGACTTGGAAGATTGAACAGCCGAAGTCGCACCCGAAGTTGACTCCACCTGCGACTTGGGTCAAGTCTAAGGCCAAGTTGACCCAAGGAAAAACTTGAACAAGCTGAGCATAGCCGAAGTCGCACCCGAAGTCGACTCCAGCATGCGACTTGGGAGAAGTCGCACATCAAGTCGACTCCACCTACGACTTGGAGAAATAACGTTCAAATTTTTGAACGTTGGAACATTTATTACGCGCCAACCAACTCTATAATGTTCAAAATTCTCCCTCCTCTATATATAGACACTCAAGCAAATGTGGAAACACACAAGTAAGAGCTGAAAAAGAGGAAAGAAGTGCTACTAAGAGTTACAACCCACTTTTCTCTACAATTGAGTGATCTATACACTTTCAAAGGAAGAACAGGCTTCAAATTTGTTGTTTTCTTCAACGCAAAACGATTCGTTGCTTCTACAAATTCTTTCCCGAGCTAAAACGTGCTACACAAATCTGTAAAGTGTAGATTTCTTTCATTTCATTTTGATATTCAGTTTTTAGTGCTTGGTTTGAGTTTGGTGTTTCAAACTAAGTTATTGTTGGAAACATGTGGAAAATAAGTCAAGTCTATATTTTGATGATTAATAAATCAATTTGAGTAAGTTTTGGTTACTAACATGTTTGTGAAAATGATTAAAGGGTATACAAATGAAGAAAATGAAGCATGACAAGTCAAGTCGATTTTCAAGTCGACTCAGGCTTCGACTTAGGCCAATTCGATCCCCAAGTCGACTCAAGAAGTGACTTCAAAGCGTCATTTTCGTCCAAAGTTGAAAACGGGGAACCAACCTACCGAAGTCGCAAACGAAGTCGACTCCGCATGCGACTTGGGTGAAGTCGCAGACCAAGTCGACTCTAGCTTCGACTTCGAGGCGTCAATTTTGTCAAGAGTTGAAATCGCGGGATGAGAGTTGACGAAGACGCATTTCAAGTCCACTCAGCATGCAACTTGGGTGAAGTTGCAGACCAAGTCGACTCCAGCTTCGACTTCAGTGCGGAACTTGCAGATCAAGACGGTTCAATGCTAGATTCAAGTGAAGATGAAGATCAAGATAACTCAAACACTCAAATGAAGATCAAAGCAAGAAGGGTTGCATGAATCCATCATGTTGGATTATGAACATATATTTGGACATCATTAGGCACTCTAAGATTCATGCATATATTCAAGATTTCACGGATTCAAAGTTTTGCAAGTCACGAAGCTAAAAGGACATCAAGCTAGGATGATTATACTGAGTTGCAAAAGATATAATCAAAGGAAGAACAACCAAACATGAAGAAATTCAAGCAATCAAGGCATTCCAAGGATTTCAAGTTCAACTAGCAAGCTGAAGAAGTGAAGTCGCACCCGAAGTCGACTTTACCTGCGACTTGAGTCAAGTCAAAAACCAAGTCGACCTAGACTGGAACTTGAAGAAGCTACGGATAGCCGAAGTCGCACCCGAAGTCGACTTCATTTGCGACTTGGGCTAAGTCGCACCCGAAGTCGACTCCACCTGCGACTTGGGTCGCAACGGTCGGAAAATTTTCAAATGTTGGCACATTAAATGCGCGCCACCTACTTCCAAACGTTCGGATTCCCTCGCAAATTATATAAGGCATTCAATATGAACGAGGCGGGTAGCTGAGAATTCATTGAATGAGCATAACTCCCATCTCTAAGAGCATTAAGTGATCAAGCCAACATCTAGAAGAAGAACTTTGCTTCCAAACTGCCAAGAGCTGCTTGTTGAATCATTAAGCCTACGCTACAAGTTCTTCTCTGCGCCAAATCTGCCTCTACACATCAGTAACGTGTAGAAACTCTCTTTTATTTTTCTTTGTTGTATTGAACTTGATTTAGTTTGGGTAACTAAGATCAAGTGTAAGCAAAGTAGTGTGTGATCGGAGTGGAACTCGTCACCTACTTGTGCTGTGTATTGTTGATGCCCCTTAGAGCTGGAATCTAGAAGAGAGCAGTGACTCTAGTTGTATTTGTGAAATACATAGTGGAACCAAAGTCACAAGAAGTGTGGGCTTGGAAGAGTGGAGTAGGGAGGGTTGCCCGAACCACTATAAAATCTTGTTTGTTGACTTATATTTCTGCTCTCTGCACTATATTGTTTTCCATTTGTTTCTTCATAAAGGGGACTAGTTTAATCCGGGGCAAAATTTATGTTTAAGTTGAAAAATTTTAATTACCCAATTCACCCCTCCCCTCTTGGGTAATTGTCATTAACTCGGGACCAACAAGTGGTATCAGAGCAGGTTTTTGAGTTTTACCAAAGAGATCTTTAGATATGACATCCCAATCAACTTCCATTCCCGCATTTGCCGAAGGCCAATCTTTTACTAGGCCACCATTGTTTGATGGGAACAATTTCAGCTATTGGAAGTTACGTATGAAACAACTCATCATGGCTATAGGTATGGACTCTTGGATTGCAATCCAAGATGGTGTAATCTTGCCTATTGATGAAAGAGCTTCCAAATGGACCGATGAGGAAGTAAGAACTGTTAAGAGCAACGCCAAGGCTATGAATTCATTATTTTGTGCTCTTACTGCTTCCGAATATGATAGAGTATCCTCTTGTTTGACTGCCAAAGAGATATGGGATACACTAACATCTATCTATGAAGGAACTTCTCAAGTCCAAGGGACAAGGAGGAATATTTTGATTGGAGAATTGGAAAGCTTTAGAATGTTAGAAACATAAAATATTTCTAAAATATTTGCTAGATTCTCAAAAATTACTAATGCTTTGAAAAGTCTTGGAAAAGCAATTTCTAAATCGGATCAGGTCATGAAGATTCTAAGGGCAATACCCGAATCATAGACTCCCAAAATTACTGCAATAGAAGAAGCCAATGGCCTAAACACATTGAAGCTAGAAGATCTTATTAGCTCGTTGATGTCACATGAGCTAATCAAAAAAAGAAATGAAGATCACCACAAAGGCAAAAGAGCCATTGCATTGAAAGCAGCACATAACTCGGATGAGTCTACCTCCTCATCTCACAATGATGATGAAGACATTGCACTACTTACACGAAAATTTCGAAAGTTTGTGAGAAAAGAAAAGAACTTCAAAAACTTCAAAGAGAGACCACGAAAAGAGAAGAAGGAGGCCACAAAATGTTATAGATGCGGCAGTATGGGACATATGCAAGCTCAATGTCCTACACTGGAAGAAAGACCAAAGGATCATCAAGAAAGGAAGGAAAGATATGAAAGCCGAAAATTTCAAAGGCCCAAGGGAAGATGAATGTACGTGAATGAAGAAACTTCATCAACAAGTAGCTCCTCAACCGATGATTTTGATGCAACCAATTGCGCAGGAATATGTTGCATGGCTTGGATTGAGCAAGAAGAAAATTTGAACTCAACGGAAATTTTAGAAGATCAAACCACCTCAACAAAATACACAAGTAATGAAGAGGTAACTTCTAAATTTTGTCATTCTCAATCTACTTATTCTTCTATTCAAGAATATCTCAAATTTGCTGAATTAGAGGAATTACAACATGCATATGATTCATTATATGAAGAAATCAAAAAGCTAGGAAACAAGTTATCAATAAAGAGACAACAATGCAATTCCATCATTGTTGTAAATGGAAAACTAGCTGAAAGTACAACAAAACAGAAAGAAGAAAATGAACTACTATTGAAAGAAGTGAAAAAATTGAAAAAGGAGAATGAATCCTTAAATGAATCATTAGCTAAATTCTCTAATCCAGGAGAAAATGTAAAAATATTTCTAAACATGACCTTTCAAACCAATAGAAGAGGCCTTGGATACTCCACATTTGAGCAAGGAGAAAGTAGCAAATTAAGTGTGCCAAAACTTGGAAAAAATCAAGCTAAAACTGGACCTATTTTCAAACCCAAAGGGAAACATATTATTTGGACTAGAAGGCCAACTTTTGAACCACTATACGCTTGAAGGCCTACTCCTAGATTACCTATGGCTTGCAACTTTTGCAATAAGATGGGTCACAAAATCTATAAATGCAACTTTAAGAAACTGTATGACCATGGTGCAAAATTAGTTTGGGTTCCAAGAAACACAAGATTTGGGCTTTCAAGAATAGAACAACAAAGATTAAATCAGTTTACTAACCCAAATGGACCCATAAAATGGGTACCAAAGAGATAAGATTTGTTTGTTAATTTTTCAGATATGTTTCAAGGCAAAGGCAAGCAACGTTTGGTTCATGGATAGTGGTTGCTCAAGGCATATGACCGGTGAAAGAAGTTTATTTCATAAATTCAAGCCTTGCAACGATGGAACTGTTGCCTTTGGAAACAACGAGAAAGGTAAAATTAAACGTAAAGGAAATATTTATAGTATTTCAAATGCATGTATGGAGGATGTTTTATTTGTTGAAGGACTCAAGCACAATTTAATGAGTATTAGTCAATTATGTGACAAAGGATACAAGGTTGTGTTTGAATCATCTATATGCAATGTATTTGATGGAGAACATATCATGTTTAGTGGAAAAAGACATGAAAATGTATATTTGATTTCACTTGATGAACTAGATGGTCAATGTCTAATGGCCATTGACAATGATACATGGGTTTGGCATAAGAGGCTTGGGCATATAAACATGACAAATATTAAGACCCTATGGAAAAAGAGTTTAGTAGAAGGATTGCCAAAATTAAAATATGACAAAGATAAAATTTGCAAGGCATGTCAATTGTCAAAACAACTTAGAATGTCTTTCTCTACCAAAAAGGAGATTTCCACCACTAGGCCACTTGAATTGCTACACATGGATCTGTATGGGTCATCCGACATTTTAACCATTGGTGGAAAGAAGTATGTGTTTGTAATAGTTGATGATTTTTCAAGATTCACATGGGTAATTCTCTTAGCTAGCAAAGATGAAGCCTTCTCTATGTTTGCAACTTTTGTAAACTTGGTACAAAATGAAAAACAAAGTACTATTATGACCATTAGAAGTGATCATGATGGTGAGTTTGAAAATAAACGATTCATAGAATTATGTAATGAAAAAGGAATTCACCATACATTTTCTGCACCAAGAACTCCACAATAAAATGGAGTGGTTGAAAGGAAAAATAGAACCATACAAGAGATCGCTAGAAAAATGCTAAATGACAGTAAATTATCCAAGAAATTTTGGGGTGAAGCTGTAAGTACAGCTTGTCATGTGTTGAATCCAGTTACCATTAGAGCAATCTTGAAAAAGACCCCATATGAGTTATGGAAAGGTAGAAAACCAAATATTTCATATTTTCAAGCTTTTGGTTGCACATGTTATGTTTTGAACAATGGAAAAACCAACTTAGGAAAACTAGATGCTAAAAGTAATGAGGCAATATTCCTTGGTTACTCATCAAATAGCAAAGCATATAGAGTCTTCAATAAATGGAACCAAGTTGTAGAAGAGTCGATACATGTTGTTTTTTATTAAGATAACCCATGCTTTAAAAGAAAAGATGACTTAAGTGATGTAGATGATGATCACTTTATTAGAGAACATGTAGAAAATCATGATATATGTTTGGATATGTGAGAACAGAAGATCAAATTGCAGATATTTTTACCAAACCTCTACCAAAAGAACCATTTTATAAAATTAGAAATGATATGGGAATGCTTAAATTAACTTAGAAAAAGTACAAGCTGAGGGGGAGCACAAGTTCAGGGGGAGCAACCCCACCATTCTCAAAGGATTAACCCGCTCCATCTCTATTTTTGATTAATTGACAAAAAGGGGGAGAAGAGATCGGATTTGAGTCTCGGTCTTAAATGTTCGTATAAATGGTCTTAACTTGTGATTAATTGGAAGTGAATGTGTGTATGAATGATTTTAACTTGTGATGTATTGGAAGTGAAATATGTATGTTAAACTCATATGAAAATGTTAAATTTTAAGATGCATAAATAGTATGTTTTTAAAGACATTGAAAGGTATACACTCAAATCGGTTTTGTCAATCATCAAAAAGGGGGAGATTATTGGAAACATGTGGAAAATAAGCCAAGTCTATGTTTTGATGATTAACAAATCAATTTGAGTAAGTTTTGGTTACTAACATGTTTGTGAAAATGATTAAAGGGTATACAAATGAAGAAAATGAAGCATGACAAGTCAAGTTGATTTCCAAGTCGACTTAGGCTTCGACTTAGGCCAAGTCGATCCCCAAGTCGACTCAAGAAGCGACTTCAAAGCGTCATTTTTGTCCAGAATTGAAAACGGGGAACCAAGCTACCGAAGTCGCAAACAAAGTCGACTACGCATGCGACTTGGGTGAAGTCGCAGACCAAGTCGACTACGTATGCGACTTGGGTGAAGTCGCAGACCAAGTCGACTCCAGCTTCGACTTCGAGGCGTCAATTTTGTCCAGAGTTGAAATCGGAGGACGAGAGTTGACGAAGTCGCGTTCCATGTTCACTCCGCATGCGACTTGGGTGAAGTTGCAGACCAAGTCGACTCCAGCTTCGACTTCAGTGTGGAACTTGCAGATCAAGACGGTTCAATGCTAGATTCAAATTAAGATGAAGATCAAGATAACTCAAACACTCAAATGAAGATCAAAGCAAGAAGGGTTGCATGAATCCATCATGTTGGATTATGAACATATATTGGGACATCATTAGGCACTCTAAGATTCATGCATATATTCAAGATTTCAAGGATTCAAAGTTTTGCAAGTCACGAAGCTAAAAGGACATCAAGCTAGGATGATTATACTGAGTTGCAAAAGATATAATCAAAGGAAGAACAACCAAACATGAAGAGATTCAAGCAAGCAAGGCATTCCAAGGATTTCAAGTTCATCTAGCAAGCTGAAGAAGTGAAGTCATGGGTCAAGTCGAAAACCAAGTCGACCTAGACTGGAACTTGAAGAAGCTACGGACAGCCGAAGTCGCACCCGAAGTCGACTCCACCTGCGACTTGGGTCGCAACGGTCGAAAATTTTTCGAACGTTGGCGTATTAAATGCACGCCACCTACTTCCAAATGTTCGGATTTCCTCGCAAATTATATAAGGCATTCAATATGAACAAGGAGGGTAGCTGAGAATTCATTGAATGAGCATAACTCCCATCTCTAAGATCATTAAGTGATCAAGCCAACATCTAGAAGAAGAACTTTGCTTCCAAACTGCCAAGTGCTACAAGTTTTTCTCTGCGCCAAATCTGCCTCTACACATCAGTAACGTGTAGAAACTCTCTTTTATTTTTCTTTGTTGTATTGAACTTGATTTAGTTTGGGTAACTAAGATCAAGTGTAAGCAAAGTAGTCTGTGATTGGAGTGGAACTCATCACCTACTTGTGCTATGTATTGTTGATGCCCCATAGAGCTGGAATCTAGAAAAGAGCAGTGGCTCTAGTTGTATTTGTGAAATACATAGTGGAACCCAAGTCACAAGAGGTGTGAGTTTGGAAGAGTGGAGTAGGGAGGGTTGCCCGAACCACTATAAAATCTTGCTTGTTGACTTATATTTCTGCCCTCTGCACTATATTGCTTTCCATTTATTTCTTCATAAAGGGGACTAGTTTAATCCGGGGTAAAATTTCTGTTTAAGTTGAAAAATTTTAATTACCCAATTCACCCCTCCCCTCTTAGGTAATTGTCATTAACTCGTGACCAACAGTTATGGCAAAGTAGGGTTGTGATTGGAGTAGAACTCGTTACCTACTTGTGCTGCTTGTTGTACACGCCCTCTAGAGCTAGAATCTAGAAGAGAGCGGAGGCGCTGGTTGTATATGCCCCCTAGAGCTAGAATCTAGAAGAGAGTGGAGACTCTAGTTGTATTCGCGAAATACATAGTAGAACCCAAGTCACAAGGGAGTGTGAACTTGGAAGAGTGGAGTAGAGAAGGTTGCCCGAACCACTATAAATCTTGTCTATTGCTTTTCATTTCCGCTTTCATTATCTTATTGCTTTCCATTTGGCTCATTAAAGGGAATTAAACTAAACCGGGGTAAAGCTTCTAATTCAAGTTTTAAATTTTTAAATACCCAATTCACCCCTCCCCTCCCCTCTTGGGTAATTGGCATCTACTCGGGACCAACTAGTGGTATCAGAGCAGGTCTTTGAGTTTTTACCAAAGAGATCTTTTGATATGGCATCCCAATCTACTGCTGTTCCCGCATTTGCCGAAGGCCAATCCTTTACTAAGCCACCATTGTTTGATGGGAACAATTTTGGTTATTGGAAGCTACGTATGAAACAACTCATCATGGCTACAGATATGTATTCTTGGATTGCAATCCAAGACGGTGTGACCTTGCCTACTGATGAAAGAGCTTCCAAATGGACCGATGAGGAAGTAAAAATTGTAAAGAGCAACGCCAAGGCTATGAATTCATTATTTTGTGCTCTTACTGCTTCCGAATATGATAGAGTATCCTCTTGTTTGACTGCCAAAGAGATATGGGATACACTAACATCTATCTATGAAGGAACTTCTCAAGTCCAAGGGACAAGGAGAAATATTTTGATTGGAGAATTGGAAAACTTTAGAATGTTAGAAATAGAAAATATTTCTGAAATATTTGCTAGATTTTCCAAGATTACTAATGCCTTGAAAGGGCTAGGAAACACAATTTCTGAATCTAGGCAGGTCATGAAGATTCTAAGGGCGTTACCTGAATCATGGACTCCAAAAATCACGGCAATAGAAGAAGCCAAGGACCTAAACACGTTGAAGTTGGAAGACCTTATTAGCTCGTTAATGTCACATGAGCTAATCAAGAAAAGAAACGAGGATCACCACAAAGGCAAAAGAGTCATCGCTTTGAAAGCTGCACAAGACTCGGATGACACCACCTCATCATCACAGACGACGATGAAATTGCCTTACTTACAAAACGGTTCAGAAAATTTGTAAGGAAATGTAGAAATTTTAGAAACTTTAAAGAAAGAAATTCTAAAGAGAAAAAGAAAGAATCAACAAAATGTTACCGGTGTGGTGGTTCGGGGCACATGCAAGCCCAATGCCCAACGCCCGAAGAAACTAAAGCAAAGGAGCAAAGAAAAGATCGAGGCGACAATAGAAAATTTCAAAGAAACAAAGGAAGAGGCATGTACATAAACGAAGAGGAATCTACAACATGTAGCTCTTCAAGTGAAGAATAAGAAGCGAATTGCGCAAGAATTTGTTGCATGGCAAATTCCGACATATGTTTTGCAGCAACGGAAATCTTGGAGGATCAAGCTACTTCAACGCACTGCACAAGTAGTCAAGAGGTAACCTCCAAACAAAAATCCTTTTCAATTTTCTCTTCTACAAATGAATGCCTCAAATGTGCTGAATTGGAACAACTCCAACAAGCCTATGATTCATTATATGAGGAAATAAAGAAATTAGGAAACAAGTTTACAATAAAGAAAAGACAATGTGATGCAGTAATAATTATGAACGGTAAACTTGCTGAAAAGATTGATAAATTGAAAAATGAAAAGAATACCTTGGAAAATGAGTTAGAGAAACTCAAAAATGAAAATGAATCATTGAATGAATCGCTTGCTAAGTTTTCTAATCCAGGAAAAAGTGTGAAAATATTTTTGAAAATGACTACCCAAAGTTGTAAGAAAGGACTTGGGTATACCACATTTGAGCAAGGCAAATCTAATGCTCCAAGGAACAAAACCAAACCCATTCATGTTAAACCCAAGATAAATCATGTGGTTTGGACCAAAAGACCAACTAGGGAACCAATTACCAAATGGATTCCCACTCCTAGACTTCCAGGAGCTTGTAATTTTTACAACAAGTTAGGACACAAGGTCTATCAATGCAAATTGAGAAAATTACAAAACCTTGGTACAAAATTGGTTTGGATGCCGAAAAGCATTGGATTTATGGCTTCAAAGGTAGATCAACGTAGACTCCAATGCATAACTAACCCAAATGGAGCCATAAAATGGGTACCAAGAGGATGAGCTCCACTTGACTTGATTTTTGCAGGTTTGTCTTAGAGTTAAGGCCAATAACATATGGTTTATGGATAGTGGCTGCTCAAGACACATGACAGGAGAAAAAGGACTGTTCATTAAGATCAACCCGTGCAACGAAGGAACAGTTTCTTTTGGAAATAATGAAAAAGGTAAAATAAAAGGAAAAAGAAATGTTTATGGAATTTCAAATGCATGTATTGAGGATGTACTATTTGTTGAAGGACTCAAACACAACCTAATGAGTATTAGTCAATTATGTGACAAAGGATATAAAGTTGTATTTGAATCCTCTATATGCAATGTTTTTGATGATGAACACATAGTATTTAGTGACAAAAGACATGAAAATGTATATTTGGTTTGCCTAGATGAACTTGAGAAAAAATGTCTAATAGCCATAGAAAATGATCTATGGATATGGCATACAAGGCTTGGACATATAAATATGTCAAATATTAAAACATTGTGGAAAAAGAATCTAGTACAAGGGTTACCAAAGCTCAAATATGACAAGGATAAGATTTGTAAAGCTTGTCAACTATCTAAACAACCCAAAATGCCATTTTCCACCAAAAAGGAAATTTCAACAACTAAACCACTTGAATTGTTACATATGGATCTTTATGGGCCATCAGACATTTTAACTCTTGGTGGGAAAAAGTACATGTATGTAATTGTTGATGATTTTTTAAGATTTACTTGGATTATACTTTTAGCTAGCAAAGATGAAACATTTTCTATGTTTGTCACGTTTTCAAATTTGGTGCAAAATGAAAAACAAAGTTCAATTATTTCCATTATAAGTGATCATGGTGGTGAATTTGAAAATAATCGATTCATAGGATTTTGCAATGAAAAAGGAATTCACCATACATTTTCTGCATCAAGAACTCCTCAACAAAATGGAGTTGTTGAAAGGAAAAACCGGACAACACAAGAAATGGCTAGAACTATGCTAAATGAGAGTAAATTGTCCAAAAGATTTTGGGGCAAAGCTGTAAATACAGCTTGTCATGTATTAAACCGAGTTACCATTAGAGCAATTTTGAAAAAGATCCCATATGAACTCTGGAAAGGCAGAAAACCGAATATATCATATTTCCATACTTTTGGATGTACTTGTTATGTGTTAAATAATGAAAAAACAAATTTGGGAAAATTAGATGCCAAAAGTGATGAAACTATTTTCCTTGGTTATTCATCAAATAGCAAAGCATATAGGATTTTCAACAAAAGAAATCAAATAGTAGAAGAATCAATACATGTTGTTTTTGATGAATTTAACCAAACTCCAAGAAAGGAGGATGAACTAAGTGATGCAGATGATACAAAAGCAAAACAACAAGAACAACAAAAGGAAACCGAGCTCAAGCCTGAAAATCCCATGGAGGAAGAGGTAAGTGAAGGTAATGACTCCTACAAACCTCCAATTGATTTGAAATTCAAAAATGTCCATCCAATTGAGCAAGTAATTGGAAATATTTATGAAGGAGTAAAAACTAGGAGATCAAAACAAAATATTTGTGGACAATATGCATTTGTGTCAAAAATTGAACCAACCACTATTGAACAAGCTCTTAATGATGAAAACTGAGTTATTGCAATGCAAGAAGATCTAAATCAATTTGAAAGAAATAATGTATGGCATTTAGTTCTTAGACCAAATGATTACACCATTATTGGTACCAAATGGGTATTTAGGAACAAATTGGACGAAAGCGGACTTGTAATAAGAAACAAAGCTAGACTAGTAGCCAAAGGGTATTCCCAGGAAGAAGGGTTTGATTTTGAAGAATCATATGCACCCGTGGCTAGATTAGAAGCCATACGCATTTTACCAGCATTTGCTTCTCACATGAATTTCAAATTGTTTCAAATGGATGTGAAAAATGCATTTTTGAATGGGTACTTGAATGAAGAAGTATATGTTGAACAACCCCCTGGATTTGAAGAAAATGATCAATCAAAATATGTTTATAAGCTAACGAAAGCATTATACGGACTAAAACAAGCCCCACGAGCTTGGTATGAAAGGTTTGATAGATTTTTGATTGATCATGAATTTCAAAGAGGAAAAGTTGATACTACCTTATTCATCAAGTATAAAAGTAAAAATATTTTAATTGTGCAAATTTATGTAGATGATATAATATTTGGTGCTACTGATGAAACTCTGTGCCAAGAATTTTCTAAGATTATGCAGAGTGAATTTGAAATGAGCATGATGGAAGAATTAAATTTCTTCCTTGGACTGCAAATCAAGCAACAAGCCGAAGGAATATTCATAAATCAGTCCAAGTACATCAAAGAAATGCTAAAGAAATTTGGAATGCAAACTAGCAAAGGAGCAAATACTCCGATGAGTTCAACAATCAAGATCGACACGGACGAAAACGGTAAATGTATCGATCAAAAGCTTTATAGAAGTATGATAGGATCAATGTTATATTTAACTACTTCTAGACGGGATATTCTTTTCAGTGTTTGTATGTGTTCTAGATTCCAAGCATGTCCTAAAGAATCACATTTATTGGCTATAAAAAGAATTTTTAAATATTTGATAAATACCACTAATCTTGGACTTTGGTATCCAAAGGGGTCAACTTTTGATTTAATCGGCTACTCGGATGAGGATTTTGCCGGTTACAAAGTAGATAGAAAGAGTACTAGTGGAACATGTCAATTCCGTGGAAACATATTGATTTCATGGTATTCAAGGAAACAAACTAGTGTTGCTCTATCTAAGGCGGAAGCCGAATATATAGCCGCCAGGAGCTGTTGTGCCCAACTACTTTGGATGAAACAACAATTAAAAGATTATGGCATTGATTATTATAATATTCCAATTAAATGTGATAGTACAAGTGCAATTTGTTTAACTAAAAATCCAGTATTACATTCGAGAACCAAACATATAGATGTAAGACATCATTTCATTCGAGAACATGTTGAAATCATGATGTTTGTTTAGAATATGTGAAAAATGAGGATCAAATTGCTGATATATTCACCAAACCTTTAGCAAAGGAATCATTTTACAAAATTAGAAATAATATGGGGATGATTGAGTTAAATTAGGAATAATTAGATGGAAAATATAGACTTAGAAAAATCCAAGTCGATAAGCCAAGTCGACTCCGGGGACACCAAGTTGACTCCAGTGAAGTTGACTTGGGTATGGCGAAGTCGACTCCGCGCGCGACCGTCGGACTTCTGGCTGTCCCCCCTTTTTCTTCCTCCCTCTTCCTTCTTTCTTCTCATTTCTCCTTCCCGCGCATCCTCCTCCTTCTCCTCTCCCTCTCCGGCATTTTTCGTCTTCTCCGGCCTTCCTCCCTCTCTCTGATTTCGACCAATTTCTTCTCTTTCCAGTTCTTTCATCTCTCATTTTTCTTCAGCAGGTTCCCCCCTCTCTCTTCCGTAATTTTTTATTTCTCCAGCAGTTCCAATAGGCTCGTTTTCTTTTCTCCTTACTATTCTCAAGATTCTCATTCAGTTTCCGGCTGTCCTCTATCTCTCCAGCGCAACACCTATTCCGACAGACTAGTGTTGCCTCCCTCTCTTTTTCTTTTTCCATTCGAACCAGCTCTCAGATTCCATTTCAGATAGCTTTCACTTCAGTTAACTGCTTCTCAAAAACTCCATTTGAATATCCCATTTCCAAAAAAAAAACCAAATCAATCGCACCGAAAGCTAGATTGCCAACATTGGCAGTGTCCAAACCATCATTGAAGTTGGTTCCCAGACAAACCAACTCCCAAATTGAGGAGGACATACCTAGAAGGAAACAAACCCCCTCGAAGCGAGCTCGGGAAGAGCCTTCAACCTCAACTGGCCGTAGGGTCCGATTTCAAGCAGCAACCCATCAACAACAGCTGCCCAGGGAGCAGAAAGCTAGACTACAAGAAGCACGGATACTGGGGCAAAATGAAAGGGAACTCCGGCTGCCAAAGCCCAAGTTTTAAAGATGCCAACAACATACTTCAAGACAGAACTGCAGCACAGCCAGTTTTACAAATCCTTCTATGAGCGGAAGGTATTCATCCCAAAGATCATTGACTTCAAGTTCCTGAACGATTATGAATCTGATATTGAAGAGTTGTTAGATTTTCAAGGATGGACCAAACTACTGAAAGAAGATGAAAGGGTTTATCCTGATCTGACCAGGATCTTTTATTACTTATGGGATGAAGAATATTTTGGTACCTTTGTAAAGGGAGTTGATATGTTCTTTGGCATTGGTGTAACCCCAAATTTGAATCAGGCAATAATGAACATAGGGCAAATTCTAGAAGTTCCACATGAGGATAAGCCACTCCCAGCAGATCTTACGCTTGATCAGATCTACAATCAGCTCACCCTGAGCAATAAATATCATCCCGGGATCAAGTTCCTGCACTATATGGACTTATCACCGAGGCTACGGGTCCTACGCCTACTCATCGCCCACTGCATCTATCCAAAGGGTGGCGGAAGGAACCAGCTAAATCCACAAGAGGCAGGAATCTTGTGGAAAATAGTAAACTGGGTCAAAGTGAGCCTCCCACGATTATTCATCGAAGCACTGAGTTCTAGGAAAGACAGCCCACGAGGGGTTTTGCCTTATGGCACTTGGATCACTAAGATCCTAGAACATTTTGGAGTTGATATCGAAGGAGAGCCATTTGAAGTGTTAAAGACGACAAATGCAATCAATAAAGCACTGATTCAAAGAATGAAGATCAATGTGAATCAGCTTAGGATTCGAGAAGAAATGGGCGCACCGGCTCAAGATGAAGCCAGGGATGCACAGGGACAAGGGGAGCAGCCCCCGTCACCTCCAGAGGAACAACCTGCTCCACCCCAGGATGTTCATGAGGCACAGGCATCACCTGCCTCACACAGATCTTATTCGCCTCGTGGCTCAAAATCCCAGATCCCGCACCACAACCATCATCTTGGGAGACAATAGTGAATGAACTCCGAGAGCATTTAGAGCAAGTGGAAAACCGACTGACCACTCAGATATCAGAGGTTCTTATGGCTATTATGGATATGCATTCCTGTCAAGATTGTATGGATCGGGAACTGTGGACCATTCGATACCATCTAGAATCTGGGCACCATCGAGATCAGCCCATCACAGAACTAGATTTGTTTGATACCGGATCAGTTCACAGAGATCCTACACCGGCACCTGTTTCATCATTTTATTCCTCAGCTCATGTCCGGCCTATCCGACCTACTCAAATTCCATAACCGATATCTGCGTTCCAGTTCGCCAAATCTCTACTAGTTGATCCCTCTTTGCTCGATTGACAAAAAGGGGGAGAATAATTGAGTTTTGGAGTTAGATTTTTAGGATTTTGGGTTGGGTAGCTTGTATATTGGTTTCATTTGCATTTCAAACTTGTATGCACTTTTTGATTATATGAAAAGCTTGCTTATGAAAATTTTTATTAGTGCTCTGATTACTTCTTGCAAAGTTTATCTGAATTATGCTCTGACTTATTATGTTTTCCTCTGATCACTAATGTTATGTTTTGCAATGGTTGAATAATTATGATTATTTGAAACATCATATGCAAATACAAATGACAATTTCACAAAGCTAAAAAAAATGACTTATGATTATCCTAAAAATGTCATAACGATAAAATGACATGATGAATGGTATAAACTCAAATTGATTTTGTCAATCATCAAAAATGGGGAGATTGTTGAAAATCAAATACAAAATATCCAAAGCATGTGTTTTGATGATTAACAACACAATTTGAGTAAGTTTTAACTACTAATGCATATTGTGTATTGTTTTAGTTACAAAAGTAAAAAATATGAAATATAGAAGGTCAAGTCGATCCCCAAGTCGACTCCAGAAGCGACTTCAAGTGCTAAATTTTGTCCAGCGTTGAAATTGGAGATCAAAGCGTGCCGAAGTCGCAGACGAAGTCGACTCCATCTGTGACTTGGGTGAAGTCGCAGGCCAAGTCAACTCCAACATCGACTTCAGTTAGACAGGGCAAGATTTCAGAAGTCAAGTCGAAGGCCAAGTCGACTTAATATCAAACTTGAGTCAAGTTGAAGACCAAGTCGACTTAAATATTCGACTTGGAGCATATGAAGATTAATCCAAGTCCAAAGCAAGCGAGATGCATGAATTCATCCATTTCAATCAATCCATAAACATTGAATTTGTTCATGCATAGCAAGATTCAAGTTTTCAAGACCTTTGGACAAAAAGCTAAAAGATATCTATGCCAAGAAATTATTAAAATCAAAGAAGAAACACTTATGTTGAAGAAGTTAAGCAAGCAAAGGATATTTCAAGGAAATTTAAACTCACTTGGCAAGGTAACAAGGTCAAGTCACACCCGAAGTCGACTTTAAGATCGACTTGGGTCAAGTCCCAGATAAAGTCGACTCAAAAGACAGACTTGGAAGATTGAACAGCTGAAATCGCACCCGAAATCGACTTCACCTGCGACTTGGGCTAAGTCTAAGGCAAAGTCAACCCGAGGAATAACTTGAACAAGCTGAGCATAGCCGAAGTCGCACCCGAAGTCGACTCCAGCATGCGACTTAGGCGAAGTCGCACATGAAGTCGACTCCACCTGCGACTTGGAGAAATAACGTTCGAATTTTTGAACGTTGGAACATTTATTACGCGCCAACCAACTGTATAACGTTCAAAATTCTCCCTCCTCTATATATAGACACTCAAGCAAACGTGAAAACACACAAGTTAGAGCTGAAAAAGAGGAAAGAAGTGCTACTAAGAGTTACAACCTACTTTTCTCTACAATTGAGTGATCTATACACTTTCAAAGGAAGAACAAGCTTCAAAGTTGTTATTTGCTTCAACGCAAAACGATTCGTTGCTTCTACAAATTCTTCCTCGAGCTGAAACGTGCTACACAAATTTGTAAAGTGTAGATTTCTTTCATTTCATTTTGATATTCAAATTTTAGTGCTTGGTTTGAGTTTGGTGTTTCAAACCAAGTTATAGCAAAGTAGGGTTGTGATTGGAGTAGAACTCGTCACCTACTTGTGTGCTTATTGTACACGCCCCCTAGAGCTAGAATCTAGAAGAGAGCAGAGGCGCTGGTTGTATATGCCCCCTAGAGCTAGAATCTAGAAGAGAGTGGAGACTCTAGTTGTATTCGCGAAATACATAGTGGAACCCAAGTCACAAGGGAGTGTGAGCTTGGAAGAGTGGAGTAGGGAAGGTTGCCCGAACCACTATAAATCTTGTCTATTGCTTTTCATTTCCGCTTTCATTATCTTATTGCTTTCCATTTAGCTCATTAAAGGGAATTAAACTAAACCGGGGTAAAGCTTCTAATTCAAGTTTTAAATTTTTAAATACCTAATTCACCTCTCCCCTCTTGGGTAATTGCCATCAACTCAGGACCAACAACCTGTGTCTCTTAGCTTTCCGACTCCACTTTTTCTTTGCCTTTTCCTACATGAGAATAATATATTTTTTTCATATATTTCTTTTTCTCATATTTCATTTAGTTTTCCAACCCATTCCATTCACATATATCACTTATTTGACTTCACAAGTCATTATGCACATATATAACACATTTTTACACATTTCATCGGCTAACACATAACATATATAACCTCATACATAGGGTATCCATTTATCCACATAAAATTCATTCAATAATGATCATTTACAGGTTCATTAACCTCCATTTGCCATTTATCAATCCTTTTCCAAAATACACACATTGGTGCTCCTTTTATACACACATCGTCACTTCCTACTTCATAAATAAATTTCAAAATTTGAAATTAAATCCTTATACACTCTAAACAGATGTATAATCATTAAATATATCATATTTTCATGCATCTTTGCACAAAACCACATTTCACAAGTCATTCATCACCCTTACATATCAATCACTTCCCATGTGCCCATTTGGCAACATATACATAATGTATTTCATAAAATTTGCTAAGTCAGAAATTTAATCCATATTTCAGCATGTTAATTACCTTTAATTATCACTTCATTTAGGGTATTTTTATGGGATTTAAATACAGCACATTTGAAACCCGTTTTTCACCCATTTAACGTGTCTTTTGACACATAACCCTAAGCAGTTTAACAAATCCAAATTTTCAGTAAATAATTCCATTTTTCCTAATCCAAATTTAGGGCATTAACACATGTTTAACATTCATAAACAAGTTTATCTCAACACAGCAAGTTGCTTAACCGTTTCGGTCCTGTTTCCACTCCATTTAGCCATTGTTCCATAATCCATAAAAAATCAGATTTGAGTTTATTTTCCCAAATCCTTTTGAGCATCAATAATACCTTAACCCTAGGGTATTTTACCCTACATAGCATTCACAAATCATGCAAACCCATTTCCATATGATTTTTAGCATAGAAACAAAGAAATCAGGTCATATACATCGCTTTGCATTCCATATTTGTTAAAATTCATTCCTTAAGCTCAAATCAACATATGTTCTTCATTAAAACATGTTTAATAACCTAAACATATTATCCATATCAAACAAAAACTTGTCATTTAGATTTAGAGTTTGTAAAGTTGAGTTTTCAACTCATATGTCATTTAAATCATCACTTTCGTCAACTACAACATGGAAATTCACACATGTAACCTGATATCAATTCCATATTCATTCAAAAGAATATTAAATCATCATTTTAAAGACCCTTTAAGCATCCCTTTCATATTCCCATTTTGGAGTTTAAAACTCAAAATAACCAACTCAAACAACACATATACTTACTTGGTTTAGTGCTAACTCAACTCTAATCACTTGGAGATGATTTCCTCCAAAAATTCCCTTCTTTTTTTCTTGCTTTTCTTCCTTCTCTTTCTGGCAAAAATGGACATGAGTTGCTTCTGTTGCTTGGAGTGAAAATTCCAGCACTTAGCAATTTTTCCAACCCTCATCTCAAATGGACGTGCATGGATTTTATAAGCTGGATTTTTTTCCAGCTGTGGGCCCCACTTCTTGGTGCATTTTCCACACATTAAATGGTTACTTATCCCCCTTCATGTGTTGGAAAATTCCCAGCCAAGTAAAATGGGCTTTTACCAATTTTTAAAAATCCAAAAACTGCTTTAATTCATGGCCATCCAAGCTGTCTAGCCATCACGACCCTTGCTGCTCATTTTTCCAGCAATTTTTCATTTTTTTAACCCTAATTTAAGGGTAAATTATACATCTCATTACCCTTTAATTTATTTGTTAATTTGGTGTTAAAAAAAATTAACAAAATGGCAACAAACCAGCATTTTTCTCCACGTCAATTGCCCCTCCTATTGTCCATGTTTTTCTCTCCTATTCAGCTGTATTTTATAATTTTTTATTGCTGGAAATTTGCATGATTGAATGCTTATCTTAGTGTCCCTACATGTCAGCAATATAAATACATATTTTAAAAATAAAAAATCAAAAATATGCAACAAGAGCAACCCATGGACGTCCCTTCTTACCACCTTACCTATACTTAGGTTGCTCACTTTGTAGCTTCATCATGGTGGACATTTAATGGCTGGATAATTCATGTATTTTTTCATTTCATATTAATACATAAAATACCCTGGAAATGGGCTGCATTTGACACCTCAACTCCTATTAAAATCATGTAATTATTCATTGTACTCTATCATTAAATGGAGAGTACTTTTGAGGTGCATTAGTCAACCATGCTCACCTTTTTCAATGCAGGTATTTTCTCAAAAGCGTAAATTGGGTAAAAAAAATGAGATTAGTATTTATATCTTAAAGAATATATAGATGGAATTTTTAAAGGGATTTATGGATAAAAAAATTCATATAAGGAGGTAATGACCAAGTATCTTTATAAAATTAACCTCTATGGGAATGAGGTAATGAATGGTTATAAAGCAAGTATGGAAAGCAACCTAAAACATGGATGGATGGATAAAATATCTATTTCCCTTGTATAGGGAAAAAGGAAGGAGAAGGTTGAGGACACCGACTGAGGCGGTGTGGCGCCCCGAACTGAGGCGTCTAAATAGTCCTTACTCCAAGATCTTGTCGATTGGTAAATGTGACTCAGGATTATTGCCCTGATCACGTGGCGGGTACTTAATTGGAACTCGTCCAATTTCTTTTCTTTCTTTTTCTTTCATCATATAATCATATACTCATCATTATTCATAATGGACTCATCCATATCATCATAAATCATCAACTTCTCATATTATTCATAACTTCATAATTTCATACAATCTATGTCTTTTTCGTCATATCCCATTTGGGCATTTATTCATACACAAATCTACTGACCTTTGTAGATTCCTCTTTTCCTTTAGCAATACATGTCTTTCATCACTTGAATTTTCCCTGCACCTATCTAAGGGGGGAAAACAAAACATGAGTCGAAACTCAATAAGCAAGTTTTTTTTTATTCTCGTTTAAATGCATTTCCCTCCATTCGGTAGGAGATACTTAGCAAGTGATCAACTACCAATGGAATAGAAACCTTTTCATAAACCATTCATGAAAATCATTCATGTAAACCATTTGTAAATGTATTTCTCTCCATTCGATAGGAGACACTTAGCAAGTGATCAACTATCAATGGAATAGAAACCTTTTCATAAAACTTTTCATAAAACATATGCTTGCAAACTTAACATATAAACCTCTTTTTTATGAACATAAAAATATTTTTCATAAAACTTCCTTTTTTCTAGGACGTTCTCATGTCCTTAAAACATTTTCCATAAAACCTTTTCAAAACAAGCATATGCATCATGCATTATGTTTCTGTCCGTCTAGTAGGTAACACTTACCAAGTGATCACCCTTTTCTCCTTAGGAGAGAAACCCATAAAATCTTTTTCAAAACAAACATATGCATCATGCATTACATTTCTATCCATCTGGTAGGTGACACTTACCAAGTGATCACCCTTTCCTCCTTAGGAGAGAAACCCTTTCATTCGATAGCCCGCCAGTTGGGCGGCTATCCGTTCATTCTCCCATTTCAGGGAGAGCGCCACCGTCATTTCGCCTTTTCAAGCGACTTGGCTTATGTAGAGGGGGCCCATCTTGCAACCGCGTCCGGTCTGCATATCCTCTACAGTTGTGAGGACCAGGTATTTTTATTCTATTTTTATTATAACTTTTCTCTATTTATGAGGTAACTTATGAACATGCTAGTAAGAATTTTACGATATTAATGGATACATAACATACATGGACACGACATCTAGGAGATGTATAGTGCATATGTGCATGTATGATTAGCGTTCCATTGATGGGCTCTATGACTATTGTTTCCTTCGCAGAGTAGGTACGGGGTTCGACCTGACCGGTCAGGTCGCGGGGGTCAAGGGGGCAGCGCCCCCGGAGAAAATTTAAATTATTAAGTTGTAGGAGAGGGGAATTAAATTACTAATTGCGACTGGACCCGACCCGAGCCCCGACCCGACTCAATGGATTCTATTAACATAAGCGGCCCGCGCTCTAGGGTTTCATTCCCATTTCACGCCCGACCGCGTTCTCTTCTCCTTCTCTTCTGGTTCTTCGTTCCTCTTCTACTTTCTCTTCCACTCAGTTCGAACCACCCGTGATCGCTTGAGGGGAACTATACCAACTACCTTGAAGGTCATAGATCCGAGTTCAGGAAGCTCCAAGGCTCCGAATTTCTGCAGTCCACATCTAGGGTCGCTGTCTTGGGAGGGATCACGGTCAAGGTAAGTAGATGTCGCCCCTTCTCGATTTAGTGATGAAATTTTACGTTAAACGCGATACGAGGCTAGAGGGAATGTATAGCTTCTAACGACTCCATGATATTAGGCGTAGAGTTCGTAACAGTTAGGGTTCATGGTGAATTTACTTTGAATGCGTGATTTCTATGGTGTAAAAGACTTCTTAGCAGTTGTTATATTGTTGAAATGTGACGTGAATTGATTTGCCCCAATCGAGAGTATGAATTGAAGGTTCTTTCATTTCTCACCTATCATGTGTTTGATAAAATGCTTGTGTGACAGATCTATGTGTTGTATCTGATTTGTGTTGATGTTGTATCCGTGGTTTGCGATGTGTTTCATTGTCTGTTATGTATGATGCGTTATCTCAAATAGTTGGTTGTAAGGGTTGTTCATGGCCCCTGATTGACATGAAGAGAGGGTTGTTCATGGCCCTTGATGGACATGAGTAGATGATTGGTTGTGTTGGTCAATTTGTGTGTATGGTTATATGTATACGATCTTGGGAGTGGGTATTGGACCCATGTGTATTAGCTTCATCACTGTATGAGTATCCATCATTATGCTTATTTGCACTTTGTGCTAACCACTATCTACTTACTGGGTCTATTTAGACTCGTATCATTGTTATTGTGGTTTTAGATCGCAGGTCAGAAGGAGAACTTAAGGATGGGACAAGTTGAAGATCAAACATGAGAGACCCTAGCACAATATGTTGATTCCAGTACTTTTAGACTTGTGCTCTTTTGATAATCATATATGTAGACAATTACTTAGGCGGATTCGTTTTGACAACTATAATGTATTTGGTATTTCAGATTGGATTATAATCCTTGTTGATGCATATGCATGACTATTATATCTGTTTGTTGATTAAGGAAAATATGTAATGATTTCCTTCTATATGAATGTTCTTATTATATGAAGATGCAAGTATATAAATAGGATTGAATGTTACAGATGGAAATGTAATGAATATCAGGTCATGTATTCCATATTACCCCTTGTATGTTATGGGGAGATGCTGCCGAATTTTTCTATGATTGTGTAGCGCCGTTGATTAGTTATTGAGTATTTTTATGAATGGGGCGTTACAACAGTAGACCTAGTACATAACTCATGTGCATATTTTTTTTCACATTCTTATGCTAGCATGCTTTTTATAAAACTCTACATACCCTAGTCTATGATTTTTTCTTTTTAAAACTTGATGCTAGCATGTCATTTCAAAATAGTACAGACCTCGGCCTGTATTCCCTTTTCTAACTTGAAAACTTGGCACAGCCCAAGTTAACAAGTTAATAAAAATATTTTGTAAGGATGACCAACCTTAAATAATTTTATAAACATTTAAATAATACATTTCTAAATCATTTGAAATATTTGAAGGAAATGTTTGGGAAATAGTAAATTCGAAACATTGCTAAAATGTTTATAAATAATTTTTGATCGGTAAAGCAATTTTGAAAAACATTTTAATATTTGAAAATAAAAGACTTTGTAAATATTTTTCTTCCCATTTCTGGGTTTTCCATGAACAAAGGATATACAAACACATAATTCATTTTTCATACGATATCATATTCTTTGTCCACATGCCACATGGGTTACTTCTATATGAAGGTAAGCTTGTATGATCCTTTGGTCATTACTTTTTAAAAAAGTCATCATTCAAATCGATTATCGGTTGGCCTTCCTTAAATTCCTTTCAAAACATTTTAATAAATCAGTTTATATTCATTTGATAAAACCAAATATTATTTGGAAATCAAAATTTTCATTTTCCATTATAATGAAACCATTTCCACATTTTTCCTTATTTTCATAAGGATTTGCTTATGATAAAGCAATTTCCACATAACTCAACATTTCTGCTTACTTCCATATGGATTTGCTTATGATAAAGTAATTCTAACATATTCCATATAAAAATCATTTTCAAAAAAATTTACTTGCTTACCTTTGCTTTGCTTTAATTTGACTCCTTTATCCTTTCCTTTCCTTTTTCTATACAAGTGAAAAGGATATACATACTTTATCATACATATGTTATATTCATTTATAACCTTATTTTCCTCCATAATTTCTTATAGAGGTTAATCTTAAAAATATTTAGTCATTATTTCTATATATGAATTTTTATCCATAAATCCTTAAAAATTCCATCCATACGTCCTTATAAAATATAAAAATAAATCTCAATTTTTCCCAAAATCACGCTGTTTATTGTTCATAATTACTATTCAAAATTACTGTAGTATGTACTGTTCACAATCACTGTTCATGGGACTGTTCACGTTCACATTGACGTAGGTTACTGTTCATGGGTTCCAAAAATTGACATTTTTTCCAAAAATAAAAAATACCATGATATAGCTTATGTTTAGTATACCATGGAAAAATTCATAAATTTTAAATTTATCATCATTAACTTGGCTAATTAAATCATTTTCTCCATATACTAAAAATCAACATAATTTCACTTAAGCATAATCCTTAAATTCAAAAATCATGAGATTAATATATCATCATTCCAACAACATAATCATCATTATTATTCATCCCAAATCATCATGTAGCAATTTTGGAGTATTATTTACACATCATATGTTATTTTCGCGAATGCTCTATCTTCGCTCCAAATTTTCGATGTTTAGGCATAATTCCATTTGGGCATATGACTATACTTATTTTCTTATGCTTAGGCATTATCTAAGCATGATTTTACCCTACTTAACACCCAAAAGAAATTCGGTAAGAATTCCCTTACCTCAAGTGGAGAACTTCCCTCCTACCCGACTTTTTCTCTCTTTCCTTCTCTCTCTCCTTCTCCTCTCCTCCTCAAGCTAAAACGTGTTGGGGGTGAGAAAATGCCCAAATTTGGAGCTGGGTGGTGTTCTTTGGTCGTTCACCCTATGCTCCCCTTTTATAGGGTGACATTTTTCACATATTTTCAATTTACCCCCTTTCTCCATGGGTTAAATTATAAATAATTTTCTTCAAAATTCATGAGATTTCTTGAGCCATGTGCATCCACCTACTCAGCAGCTCCTGCCCCCTAGCTAGCCCCTATTTATTTATGATTTTTTTATTTACTAAAATTAATTATTTTTAAGCTAATTCATCTCAACCGTTGATTTTTGATAAGATTGATTTTGGACCATTGGATTTTGGCCCAAAATTCAAGCCTCCAGCAGCCATTACAGCTTTTTATTAATTATTTGATTTTTTAATTAATTAAAATTAACCCCGAAGTCAAATATAATTAATGAAAAAGGTGGGCTACCTTTTTGATCTCCAAATGACGTTTCATCTTGACCCTCAATTCATGATTTTTATCACATCTTACACCATTCATCATGTTCATCATAGATTTTTAACCATTCATAAAAAATTTCACTTTAATTCGACGTCCAGATTGCAATTTATGAATTTTTCTTCATTTTCTCTCAAAAATCCACTAAAAATCCGAAAATCATAAAAAAATCCAAAAGCAATCTCTACTTCTCTTTTTTCCTTTAGTGGGAAGCTACCTTTTTCGTCTTTTATGATTAATTTAATCCAAAGTGATTAACTTACACTACCCTTTAATCACATGATCACTATTCACATTTACTATTCATCCGAATTAACATTCCATAATTAGCTATTTAATCCTCCAATTCCACATATTTCCATACTCATGATTATATATTTTATGAATATATTACCTAGGGTTTCATACACGTGTCTAATATCGGGGTTTCACAGGCGGTAAGCAAGCACAACTTTGAAAATGTGATTTTATTGCTTCATTGTAAGCAAGCAAACCCTTTTGAAAATGTGTTTTATTCTCAAGTATTTATGAAATGTGTTTAAGGGTGGTCATTCCTATAATGTTTTGAAATGATGAATGTTTATAAGTTTTTATGGAAGGTCATGTCGGCATATTGATATCATGTGATGTTTATGAACATGTGCACATGTATGATGTATAATGAAGAGGCTTTGGTGGAGGTAGAAAGCGGATCAGAGGGTCCCCCTTCACTATTGCCGAGTCGTATGGGCTGTGTGCCTGCAGCGTCCTCCCTAGAGGTGGAGGCAAAGGAATGTTATGTGTGAATGAATGCATTGCATACATGGATTGAAAAGGAAAGCATGGATTTGAAATGATATTTTTAAGGCACGGTGCAAATAATTCTCTACATAAGAATGACAAGGCACCTAGTGTAAGAGGTATATAATGCCGAGGAATTCAAAAGTCATGCATGTAGAAGACCATGTAGGCGTCAAGAGGAAGAGAGGTTCCCCTTGATGAGGCCAAGTCGGAGATAGCCGGCGTATTGGACCATGCTATGTGAGATATTCCCTGAGCTAGCGTGCCCGCACACGAAGGTTTATATCCGAAATGGAAAGGAAGCATTTGCACATCCAATGTTTATGAAATGATTTTTATGAAAAGGTTTCTGTGCATTTGATAGTTGATCACTTGGTAAGTGTCTTCTATCGAATGGAGAGGAATGCATTTAAAATGAAAAATACTTGCTTATTGATTTTTGACTCATGTTTTATTTTCCCAATCTCAGACAGGTGTAGGGAAAGCTAAGAGATGAAGGGCATGTGTTGCTAAAGAAAAAGAGGAATCTACAAAGGTTAGTAGATTTTTGTATGAATAGATGCCCTAGTGGGATATGGTGAAAAAGACATAGGTTGTATGAAATTATGAAGTTATGAATAATATGAGAAGTTGATGATTTATGATGATATGGATAAGTCCATTATGAATAATGATGAGTATATGTTTATGTGATGAAAGAAAAGAAAAATATAGAAAAAAATTGGACGAGATCCAATTAAGAACTGGCCGCGTGATCAGGGCAACAATCCTGAGTCACATTTACCAATCGACAAGATTCCGGAGTAAGGCTTCTAGGCACCCCGGTTCGAGGCGCCACAAAAAGTCCAAGTATGATGATTGAATATGATATACATGATTTTATGATGATTGGATAGGTGATTATCATAATGAGATGCATGATATATGATGATGTATTGCAAAATAATTTGTAGTGTGCTATTTTTATTATATAGCTAATTCAGTTATGTTTGAACGGATGGCTGATAAAGGGAAAATAATCATGAGTTTTGAGGAGTTGAAGAAAGAAATGAACGAAGAAAAGAGGCAAAACATAGAGGTGTTGGAAACAATGTTTAAAACAAAACAAAATTGACCAAAGCATAAGTTTTGATGATTAACAAAGTCAAATTTGAGTATAAAGTGATTACTAATGATTATGTTGAATGTCTTAAGGAATGAAATCAGCCAAGTCGATTCCCAAGTCCACTTGGACTTCGACTTAGGGTGAAGTCGATCCCAAAGTCGACTCCACCTTCGACCTCAAACGAAACCTCATGGCCAGAGTTGAAATTGGAAGGAGAGCAGCTGAAGTCGCAGGCCAAGTCGACTCCACTTGCGACTTGGATGCCAAGTCGCAGACGAAGTCGACTCCAGCATCGACTTGGAGATGCACAGTTCCTTCCAGAGTTGATTTTGGGACAGAACATTCCGAAGTCGCAGCCCAAGTCGACTCCGGTTTGCGACTTGGGCGAAGTCGCAGACGAAGTCGACCCCAAGATCGACTTGAGGTTTTCAAAGTACAAAACACAGGTTCAAGCTCATTCCAAGATCAACTTAAGTTCTCTCAAGACCAAATCAAAGATGCAAGCTCATTATCAACTTGAGTTTCTCAAGTCCAAGGCAAATCTTCAAGCATATTTCAAGATGAAGAAATTCAAGATATAAAGACTAATATCAAAAGAAAGCAAGGTGCATGAATCAAAGGCAAATCAACCATACAAGTTTTCAAGCTCTCCAAGATTCACAAGGTCTACAAAATGTGAAGCCAATCCAGAATGAAAATAATTGAAGGAAAGAAACTAAGCAAGCTAGAGGAGAATCAAACAAGGATCAAACTGATTTGGCACAAAGAACTAGTCAAGTCGCAACCCAAGTCGACTCCAAGATCGACTTGAGGTCAAGTCGCACCCCAAGTCGACTCCGAAATCGACTTGAGGCCAAGTCTGAAACCAAGTCGACCCAGAACTCAGACTTTGAAACTGGAGAGCAGCCGAAATCGCACACGAAGTCGACTCCAGCATGCGACTTGGGCGAAGTCGCAGACCAAGTCGACTCCACCTGCGACTTGGGGAAGTAACATTCGAATTTTCAAACGTTGGAACATTTGTTGCGCGCCAACCACTCATATAACGTTCAAAATCTTCCCTCCTCTATATATAGACACTCAAGCAAACGTGGAAAAACACACTATATTGTCTAAAGAGAGAAAAGAAGTGCAAGCAAGAGCTCCCATTTTCTTTTCTCTAAATTTGAGTGATCTATACATTTTCAAACGAAGAAAGAGCTTCAAGTTGCAAATAGCTTCGACGACATACAACCGGTTGCATCTACAAGTTCTTCCTCAAGCTCAATCTTGCCTACACAACTCTGTAAAGTGTAGATCTTCCTTATTTTCATTACTCTTTGTTATTGGTCTTGGTTTGAGATTGTTGTAACAAACCAAGACGTTGCAAGTAGAGTTGTGATTGGAGTTGAACTCATCACCTACTTGTATCAAGTGTACAAGCCCCCTAGAGCTAGAATCTAGAAGAGAGCATAGGCTCTGTTTGTGTATGCCCCCTAGAGCTGGAATCTAGAAGAGAGCGGAGTCTCTAAGTGTATTCGCGGAATACATAGTGGAACCCAAGTCACAATGGTGTGTGAGCTTGGAAGAGTGGAGTAGGGAGAGGTTACCCGAACCACTATAAATCTTGCCTACTGTTTACCTTATTGCTTTCACTATTTCATTGCTCTCTATTTGTCTCAATCAAGGGGATTAAGCTTTCAAGGGGTTAAGTTTTAATTTACCAAAGAATTTTATAAGAACCCAATTCACCCCTCCCCTCGTGGGTTTTGCCATTAACTCGGGACCAACAAGTGGTATCAGAGCAGGTCTTTGAGTTTACCAAAGAGATCTTATTGACATGGCATCCCAATCTACTTCCGTTCCCGCGTTTGCCGAAGGCCAATCATTTACTAGGCCATCATTGTTTGATGGGAACAATTTCGGCTATTGGAAGCTTCGTATGAAGCAACTCATTATGGCTACCGACATGGATTCTTGGATTGCAATCCAAGATGGTGTAACTTTGCCTACCGATGAAAGAGCTTCCAAGTGGACCGAAGAGGAAGTAAGAACCGTCAAGAGCAATGCTAAGGCCATGAATTCTCTATTTTGTGCTCTTACGGCTTCTGAGTATGATAGAGTATCCTCTTGTTTAACCGCCAAAGAGATATGTGATACATTAACCTCCATCTATGAAGGAACTTCTCAAGTCCAAGGGACGAGAAGAAATATTTTGATTGGAGAATTAGAAAATTTTAGAATGCTATAAATAAAAAATATTTCTGAGACGTTTGCTAGATTTTCTAAAATTACTAATGCATTGAAAGGTCTTGGAAAGGCTATATCTGAATCTGAACAGGTTATGAAGATTTTAAGGGCTCTACCGGAATCTTGGACTCCAAAGATTACTGCGATAGAAGAAGCTAAGGACCTCAACACATTGAAGCTAGAAAACCTAATTAGCTCATTAATGTCACATGAGCTAATTAAGAAAAGAAATGAAGATCATCACAAAGGCAAAAGAGCAATTGCCTTAAAAGCCGCACAAGATTCAGACGATACTTCATCTTCACAAAATGACGATGAGATTGCCCTACTCACAAAACGATTCAAAAAATTTGTGAGGAAAGGCAGAAATTTCAAAAATTTTAAAGAAAGAAGTTCCAAAGAGAAAAAGAAAGAAACAAAAAAATGTTACCGATGCGGCGGTTCGGGACACATGCAAGCCCAATGTCCAACGCCCGAAGAAAACAAGGAAAAAGAACAAAGAAAAGATCGAGGCAACAACAAAAGATTTCAAAGAAACAAAGGAAGAGGCATGTACGTAAATGAAGAAGAATCTACAACGAATAGCTCCTCGAGTGAAGAATGCGAAATAGATTGTGCAAGAATCTGTTGCATAGCAAACACCGACATATGCTTTGCTGCAATGGAAACCTTGGAGGATCAAGCCACTTCAACGGACTGCACGAGTAGTCAAGAGGTAACCTCCAAACAGAAATCCTTTTCAAATTTCTCTACAAATGAATGTCTTAAATGTGCTGAATTAGAGGAACTTCAACAAGCTTATGATTCACTATATGAAGAAATAAAGAAATTAGGAAACAAGTTTACAATTAAGAAAAGACAATGTGATGCAGTAATAATTGTAAATGGTAAACTTGCTGAAAAATTAGACAAGTTAAAAGATGAAAAGAATACCTTAGAAAATGAATTAGAAAAACTTAAAAATGAGAATAAATCATTAAATGAATCTCTTGCCAAGTTCTCTAATCCAGGAGAAAATGTAAAAATGTTCTTGAAAATGACAACTCAAACTTGTAAGAAAGGACTTGGGTACAATGCACTTGAACAAACTGAAACTAACGCTCCAAGAAATAATATCAAAACCAATTCTACTAAAATAAATCAAACAGTTTGGACAAAAAGACCAACTAATAAACAAATTACCAAATGGCTCCCTATTTCTAGACTTCCGGGAGCTTGTAATTTCTGCAACAAGTTTGGACATAAGATATATCAATGTAAACTAAGAAAACTGCAAAACCGAGATGCTAAATTGGTTTGGATGCCAAAATGCATTGGTTTTATGGGATCGAAGATGGATCAACTCAAACTTCAAAGGTTAACTAACCCAAACGGACCCATAAAATGGGTACCAAAAGGATGAACTCTACTCAACTCAATTTTTGCAGGTTTGCCTTAAAGCTAAAGCCAATAATGTATGGTTTATGGATAGCGGTTGCTCAGGACACATGACAGGAGAAAAAGGACTATTTCATAAGATCAACCCATGTAATGAAGGAACAGTTGCCTTTGGTAATAATGAGAAAGGTAAAATTAAAGATAAAGGAAACATCTATAGTATTTCTAATGCATGCATGAAAGATGTTTTGTTTGTTGAAGGACTCAAGCACAATCTAATGAGCATTAGTCAATTATGTGATAAAGGATACAAGGTTGTGTTTGAATCATCTATATGTAATGTATTTGATGGAAAACATATCATTTTTAGTGGAAAAAGACATGGAAATGTATACTTGGTTTCACTTGATGAACTAGATGGTCAACGTCTAATGACCATTGATAATGATTCATGGGTTTGGCATAAAAGGCTTGGTCATATAAACATGGGAAATATAAAGACCCTATGGAAAAAGAGTTTGGTAGAAGGATTACCGAAGTTGAAATATGACAAGGAAAAAATTTGCAAGGCATGTCAATTATCAAAACAACCTAAAATGCCTTTCTTTACCAAAAAGGAAATTTCCACCACTAGTCCACTTGAATTGCTACACATGGATCTATATGGGCCATCCGATATTTTAACCATTGGTGGAAAGAAATATGTGTTTGTAATTGTTGATGATTTTTCAAGATTCATATGGATAATTCTCTTAGCTAGCAAAGATGAAGCCTTCTCTATGTTTGCAACTTTTGTAAAGTTAGTGCAAAATGAAAAATAAAGTACTATTATAACCATAAGAAGTGATCATGGTGGTGAATTTGAAAACAAATGATTCATAGAACTATGTAATGAAAAAGGAATTCATCACATATTTTTTGCACCAAGAACTCCACAACAAAATTGAGTAGTTGAAAGGAAAAACAGAACTATACAAGAGATGGTTAGAACAATGCTAAATGAGAGCAAACTATCCAAGAAATTTTGGGGTGAAGCTGTAAATACAGCTTGTCATGTTTTGAATCGAGTTACCATTAGAGCAATCTTGAAAAAGACCCCATATGAGCTATGGAAAGGAAGAAAACCAAATATCTCTTATTTTCATGCTTTTGGATGCACATGCTATGTTTTGAACAATGGAAAAACCAACTTGGGAAAACTAGATGCTAAAAGTGATGAGGCAATATTCCTTGGTTACTCATCAAATAGCAAAGCATATAGAGTATTCAATAAACGAAACCAAGTTGTAGAAGAATCGATACATGTTGTCTTTGATGAGTTTAACCAAACTCCTAGAAAGGAGGATGAATTAAGTGATGCAGATGAAACAAAAGGAAAAGAACAACCAAAGGAAATCGAGCTCAAGCCAGAAAATCTCATGGAGGAAGAGGTAAGTGAAGGTAATTACTCTTACAAACCTCCAACTGATTTAAAGTTCAAAAATGCTCATCCAATTGAGCAAGTCATTGAAAATATGTATGAAGGAGTAAAAACTAGAAGATCAAAGCAAAACATTTGTGGACAATATGCTTTTGTGTCCAAGATCGAACCAACTACCATTGAACAAGCTCTTAATGATGAAAGCTGGATTATTGCAATGCAAGAAGAGCTAAATCAATTTGAAAGAAATGATGTATGACATTTAGTTCCTAGACCAAATGGTCATACCATTATTGGTACCAAATGGATATTTAGAAACAAATTGGACGAAAGTGGACTTGTAATTAGAAACAAGGCTAGATTAGTAGCCAAAGGGTATTCCCAAGAAGAAGGAATTGATTTTGAAGAATCATATGCACCTGTGGCTAGATTAGAAGCCATACGTATCTTACTAGCATTTGCTTCTCATATGAATTTCAAATTGTTTCAAATGGATGTAAAAAGTGCATTTCTGAACGGATATTTGAATGAAGAAGTATATGTTGAACAACCCCCAGGATTTGAAGAAAAGGATCAATCGAAATATGTTTATAAATTGACCAAAGCGTTATATGGATTAAAAGTTGAATAAATTTTTGATTGATCATGAGTTTCAAAGAGGGAAAGTTGATACTACTTTGTTCATTAAATATAAAAGTAAAAATATTTTAATTGTACAAATTTATGTAGATGATATAATATTTGGAGCTACTGATGAAACTTTATGCCAAGAATTTTCTAAGATCATGCAAAGCGAATTTGAAATGAGCATGATGGGAGAATTAAATTTCTTTCTTGGACTACAAATCAAGCAGCAAACAGAAGGGATATTCTTAAATCAGTCCAAATATGTCAAAGAAATGCTCAAGAAATTTGGAATGCAAAATGGTAAAGGAGCAAATACACCAATGAGTTCTACGATCAAGATCGACACAGACGAAAACGGTAAATGTATCGATCAAAAGCTCTATAGAAGCATGATAGGATCATTGTTATATTTAACTGCTTCTAGACCAGATATTTTATTCAGTGTTTGTATGTGCTCTAGATTTCAAGCATGTCCTAAAGAATCATATCTATTGGCTGTAAAAAGAATTTTTAAATATTTGATAAATACTATCAATCTTGGACTATGGTATCCAAAGGGGTCAACATTTGATTTAATCGGCTATTCGGATGCGGATTTTGCCGGTTACAAAGTAGATAGAAAAAGTACCAGTGGAACTTGTCAATTTCTTGGAAATATGTTGGTTTCATGGTACTCAAGGAAACAAATCAGTGTTGCCCTATCTACTGCGGAAGCCGAATATATAGCCGCCGGAAGCTGTTGTGCCTAACTACTTTGGATGAAACAACAATTGAAAGATTATGACATTGATTATTTCAATATTCCCATTAAATGTTATAACACAAGTGCTATTTGTTTGACAAAGAATCCTGTACTGCATTCAAGAACCAAGCATATAGATGTAAGACATCATTTTATTCGAGAACATGTTGAAAATCATGATATTTTTTTGGAATATGTGAAAACTGAGGATCAAATTGCTGACATCTTTACCAAACCATTAGCAAAGGAATCATTTTATAAAATTAGAAATGATATGGGGATGATAGAATTAAATTAGGGAAAATTATACAAGAAAATCTGATCTAAAAAGGGTCAAGTCGATGAGTCAAGTCGACTCCAGTGAAGTCGACTTGGGAGAAGCGAAGTCGACTCCGCCTCTGAGGCGAAGTCGACTCCGAGGGGTCGAAGTCGACTTCGCCTAGGGCAAAGTCGACTCCGCGCGCGACGGATCGTCTTCCTCTCTTCTTTTTCTTTCTTCTTCCTCCTCTTTCTCCCGCCGTCTTCCCTGTTTTTAGCAAACTCCGGTGATTTCCCCTCTGTTTTCTCCGGCATTTTCTCGCCTTCACCTCTCCGATTCTCCGGCCAGTTTCTATCCAGCATTTTCTATCCAGCATCTCTCTCTCTTTCTCCAGCGACCGCCCATTCTTCTCTCTCTGTTTTACGGCATTTCCCGGCGACTGCCTTTTTCCCTCATTCTTTCCCTCCGGCGATTCCGGCACTTCTAGCATCTTACACTATCTATTTGCTCTGCCTAGTCTCTCCTTTCAATTCTTCCATTCTATCTGCTCTCTTTTTCAGTCTCAAAGCTTCTCTCTATATCGCTCTAAATTCCTGAATCAATGGCTCCAAAGTCCAGACCTCCCAAACTAGCTGTCTCAAAACCATCCCTCAAACCAGTTCCCAGACAGTCTACATCCCATACCGACGACGAAGTGCCTAGGAGACAACGCACTTCCTCAAAGCGAGCCCGGGAAGAACCATCTACTTCCACAGGCCGCCGAGTGCGTTTTCAAACGGGAACCCCGTCAAACACAGCAGGTCGTGAGGAACAAGCCCAAACCTCACAAAGCACCCAATCTGGGGCAAGAAGAAGAGGCAATATTGCTGCAAAAGCCCAAGTACTAAAGATGCCGACTACGTATTTCAAAACCGAACTCCAGCACAATCGGTTCTACAAGCACTTCTACGAACGGAAGGTATTCATCCCTAAGATCATTGATTTCAAGTTTCTCAAAGATTATGGGTCGAATATAGAAGATCTTTTGGAATTTCAAGGTTGGACCAAGCTACTAAAGGAAGATGAAAGGGTCTATCGAGATCTAACCAGGATCTTCTATTACCTAATGGATGAGGAATATTACAACAGTTTTGTAAAAGGAGTTAGCATGTTCTTTGGAATTGGAGTAACTCCAAGTTTGGAAGGAGCTATGATCAATATCGGACAGATACTTGAGGTACCACATGTAGATGAGCTGCTTCCTGCAAATCTCTCACTTGATCAGATATACAATCAGCTCACTCGGAGCAACAAATATCATCCCGGGATCAAGTTTTTACACTACATGGATCTGTCCCCAAGGCTGCGGGTTCTACGCCTGCTAATAGCTCACTGCGTATATCCCAAAGGCGGAGGAAGAAATCAGTTGAATCCTCAAGAAGCCGGGATACTATGGAAGATTGTGAACAGGGTAAAAGTCACCCTTCCCCGTTTATTCCTTGAAGCCCTTAGTTGCAGAAAGGACAATCCACGGGGAGTCCTACCCTATGGTACCTGGATCACGAAGATCCTTGAGCATTTCGAGGTGGATATTGAAGGTGAGCCCTTCGAAGTATTGAAATCCACCAATGCAATCAATAAGGCATTGATCCAGAGAATGAAGATCAATGTAAATGAGCTTAGGGCGGAAGCAGAGGCTCCTGAAGAAGGACAAGCACATACTGAGGGGGAGCAGCCTCCAGAGGCACCACCTGCTCCACCACAGGACATTCATGAGGAGCCCGCCTCTCCTATGTCGCATGGATCCTTCTCTCTACAGGGATCTGTCATTCCAGATCCGGCACCTCAACCTTCATCCCAGGAGACCAGTTTACAGACTATTCGAGATGAGATAGCTGCCCTACGAGAAGAAATGGGTCAACAAGAGAATAGAATCACAAGTCTCGTCTCTGGGGTCCTCACAGCTATCATGGATATGCATTCCCGACAAGATCCTATCGATCGGGAAATGCATACCATTCGATATCATCTCGCATCTGGGCGACACAGAAATCAGCCCATACCTGATCTTGATCCATTTGAATCCGGATCAGTTCATCGAGATCCAACTCCCGCACCTGTCTCTTTATTTTACTCATCAGCTCATGTTCGACCCATCAAACCCATTCAATCGTCATATCCCATTTCCAAATTTCAATTCACCAAATCCTTGGTAATTGAGCCGTTTTTGAAGGATTGACAAAAAGGGGGAGATAGGATAGAGTTTCTTTTTGAGTACATAGCATAGGCTTTAGAACATTTTGGGTTGGGTAGCTTGTATTTAGGTTTTACTTTTGCTTTACATTGTAATCCGTATGAATCATGATAATATGAAACTTGATTTATGTTCTATGAAACTTGTTTTATGTTCTAATATTCATTTCATGCATGTTATACTTTGTTTGAAAGATATTGTGATGATTTGTTTTGGAAACTATATGAATGTGATTTTCTTGAAAGGAACAAACTCAAATTAGTTTTGTCAATCATCAAAAAGGGGGAGATTGTTGGAAACAATGTTTAAAACAAAACAAAATTGACCAAAGCATGAGTTTTGATGATTAACAAAGTCAAATTTGAGTATAAAGTGATTACTAATGATTATGTTGAATGTCTTAAGGAATGAAATCAGCCAAGTCGATTCCCAAGTCGACTTGGACTTCGACCCAGCTTCGACCTCAAACGAAACCTCATGGCCAGAGTTGAAATTTGAAGGAGAGCAGCTGAAGTCGCAGGCCAAGTCGACTCCACTTGCGACTTGGATGCCAAGTCGCAGACGAAGTCGACTCCAGCATCGACTTGGAGATGCACAGTTCCTTCCAGAGTTGATTTTGGGACAGAACATTCCGAAGTCGCAGCCCAAGTCGACTCCGGTTTGCGACTTGGGCGAAGTCGCAGACGAAGTCGACCCCAAGATCGACTTGAGGTTTTCAAAGTACAAAACACAGGTTCAAGCTCATTCCAAGATCAACTTAAGTTCTCTCAAGACCAAATCAAAGATGCAAGCTCATTATCAACTTGAGTTTCTCAAGTCCAAGGCAAATCTTCAAGCATATTTCAAGATGAAGAAATTCAAGATATAAAGACTAATATCAAAAGAAAGCAAGGTGCATGAATCAAAGGCAAATCAACCATACAAGTTTTCAAGCTCTCCAAGATTCACAAGGTCTACAAAATGTGAAGCCAATCCAGAATGAAAATAATTGAAGGAAAGAAACTAAGCAAGCTAGAGGAGAATCAAACAAGGATCAAACTGATTTGGCACAAAGAACTAGTCAAGTTGCAACCCAAGTCGACTCCAAGATCGACTTGAGGTCAAGTCGCACCCCAAGTCGACTCCAAAATCGACTTGAGGCCAAGTTTGAAACCAAGTCAACCCAGAACTCAGACTTGGAAACTGGAGAGCAGCCGAAGTTGCACACGAAGTCGACTCCAGCATGCGACTTGGGCGAAGTCGCAGACCAAGTCGACTCCACCTGCGACTTGGGGAAGTAACATTCGAATTTTCAAACGTTGGAACATTTGTTGCGCGCCAACCACTCGTATAACTTTCAAAATCTTTCCTCCTCTATATATAGACACTCAAGCAAACGTGGAAAAACACACTATATTGTCTAAAGAGAGAAAAGAAGTGCAAGCAAGAGCTCCCATTTGCTTTTCTCTAAATTTGAGTGATCTATACATTTTCAAACGAAGAAAGAGCTTCAAGTTGCAAATAGCTTCGACGACATACAACCGGTTGCATCTACAAGTTCTTCCTCAAGCTCAATCTTGCCTACACAACTCTGTAAAGTGTAGATCTTCCTTATTTTCATTACTCTTTGTTATTGGTCTTGGTTTGAGATTGTTGTAACAAACCAAGACGTTGCAAGTAGAGTTGTGATTGGAGTTGAACTCATCACCTACTTGTATCAAGTGTACAAGCCCCCTAGAGCTAGAATCTAGAAGAGAGCATAGGCTCTGTTTGTGTATGCCCCCTAGAGCTGGAATCTAGAAGAGAGCGGAGTCTCTAAGTGTATTCGCGGAATACATAGTGGAACCCAAGTCACCATGGTGTGTGAGCTTGGAAGAGTGGAGTAGGGAGAGGTTACCCGAACCACTATAAATCTTGCCTAGTGTTTACCTTATTGCTTTCACTATTTCATTGCTCTCTATTTGTCTCAATCAAGGGGATTAAGCTTTTAAGGGGTTAAGTTTTAATTTACCGAAGAATTTTATAAGAACCCAATTCACCCCTCCCCTCTTGGGTTTTGCCATTAACTCGGGACCAACAAGAGGAAGATGTCAATAGGTGGTTAGCCTCCCAGCAGGACACATACCCTTTCCACCAATTCCTCCAGGGTTTCTTCCTAGACATCCTCCATCCCACCTACAAAGTGATCATCATGTCAGTTCCTATCAGTAGAGACCTAATGAGAGGAGTCTAGCAGCCAGGCTGTGGCGCCCCGAACCGAGGTGCCTAGAAGCCTTACTCCGGGATCATTTTTTATTGGTAAACGTGACTCAGGATTATTGCCCTGATCACACCGCAGGATTTATATATATATATATATCATCAACACATGAAAAATTTTCATCATTCATCCAACATGAAATATATTTCACATTTCACATTTATAACCAAAGTCTGTTCATAAACATCATCATTGAAAAGATATCCTTTTCCATTTCAAAATTTCATCATTGTCTTTACATAAAATTTACATATACAATATTTGTATCAAAATCTACATATATTTTGCATACTGTCTTCATCATCATTTCCTATCTATTGAAAAAGCATGGGTGAGTAATAATACTCAGTAAGCAAGTCATACATAATTTTTCAATCATTTTCATGCATTTTATAAAATGAAAATGCAATGAATTCATAGTATTCATGACATTCCTTTAGATGCGACGCTAGCTAGGCGCTCATCCCATACATGCTCCCATCTCAGAGAGGTCGCCGCCGGCCTGGGCCTATATAAGCGACTCGGCAATAGTGAGGGGGACATCCGGTCTGCTTACTACCTCAACTATGGCTTATTTCTCGTGCACATGCTCATTCACATACACATGCCGGCATGATATTTGTAAATCATAAACAATTTCATAAAAAGCATTTAATAAACAATTTAACAAATGTACTTCAGTTCATGTAAAGTAGTTTTACGTATGGTCAACCTTAAATAAATTTCATAAAGTAATTCACAAATAATTTCAAGCATTTAGAAATAATTTTGCAAAACATATAACTTGCTTACCTTCTCAGCTAGTGTCCTCGACTTTTTTTTTCCTTTTCCTATTCAAGGAAAAAGGATATTTCATTTCTTCTATTCAAGCTGATTCCCATGCATGCTTTATTATTTCTTTATACGGATATTTTTATCCATAAGTTTTTCAAAAATTTCATCCTTATATTTAAATATTAATCTCAAAATTTCTCCAAAATTACTTATTTACTGTTCATTGTTACTGTAGCAAATTATTGTAGCAAATTACTGTTCATCCAAGATTACTGTTCACAGCGTGTTGCTTACTGTTCATGGGTTCCAAAAATTGACATTTTTTCCAAAAATAAAAAATACTATGACATAGCTTATGCTTAGTATATCATGAGAAATTTCATACATTTTGAATTTATCATCATTTAATTGGCTAAATAAATCATTTTCTCCATATACTAAAAATTAACATAAATTCACTTAAGCATAATCCTTAATTCCAAAAATTATGAGATTATTAAATCATCATTCCAACATCATATTTATCATATTCATACATCCCAAATCATCATTTATAAATTTTGGAGCATTATTTTCAAATATCATATGCTATCTTCCCGAATGCTCAATCTTTGCTCGAAATTTTTAATGTTTTGGCATAATTTCAATTAGGCATTATATCTATACTTATTTTCTAATGCTTAGGAATTATCTAAGCATGATTTTACCCTACTTAACATCCAAAAAAGGTTTGGGTAGAAATCAGTTACCCGAAGTGGAGATATCCCACATTTTCTCACACTTTCTCTCTCTAACCTTCTCCGTTTCTTCCTTGGACGTGTGGGAGGGTTTTGGGAGCTGGAATTCGTCAAGTGGAGCTGGGATTTTGATGCCTTGGACGTCCCCCCTGCTGCCCTATTTATAGGGCTTGATCTTTCAAGAATTTGGAATTTACCCCCCCTAGATTGAGGTATTTAATTATAAAAACATATTTTTTATAATTTATGAAAATGCATTGAGCCAAGAGCTGCCACCCTAGGCCTACTCCAGCCCACCCTATGCAGTCCTATTTTCCTTGATTTTTTTGATTTTTTTAAAATTAATTAATTTAGGCTAAATAAATCCTAGCCGTTGGTTGATGATGATGATGATCATGGGCATTGATTTGGTCAAATTTTCCAGCCACCCTATCCTGCCACGCCCCTGCTGCAACTTCCTTTCATTTAATTTTTTAATTATTTATTTTAAATAAAAAGTCAAAAGTTAATTAATGTAAAGTTGAGTTACTTTTTTATCTTCATTTGACGTGTCATCCTGACCCTTGATTTGTGATTTTCATCATATCTTAACCCATTCATCATGTTCATCATGAATTTTTAACCATCCATAAAAAATTTCATCGAAATCCGACGCCCGGATTGCAAATTATGATTTTTTTTATTTTTCCACTAAAATCCAAATTTGGATTAAAATATAAAAAAGAATTGCTATTTCGACATGTAGTGATTAACTCTCTATTTTGTCTTTTTGTGATTAAGTTAATCCAAGTGATTAACTCTTAATCACATGTCTTAATCCCCAGTTACTATTCATGTTCACTATTCACATGGGTCAAATTCTTAATTGCATATTTTATCCTCCAATATACATATCCATCAATATAATTCCTGAATTTTCATTTATCATAAAAATATTTACAAAAGAATTTAGGGTTACAATCTCGAAATGACGCGTATATGGTCGGGGTTTCACACGGGCTCCTAGAGCTGAAGTTTTTACAACATCCCGCCCTGGTTTTCTAAGGACCCCTCGGACTCCCACTGACTATATACATACAATGGACCTCCAACGTTTTTAGGATAATACTCCAGCACCCATACCTCCCAACCTAAGACCATGGTATAGGTTTGAACATAGGAGTGTCCAATTCCGACATGGGATAAGTTGGGAAAGGATACGACAAAGGGAGAAAGAAATGGCCCCCTTCGTAGAGGAGTGTTGTGCTCGTGGATTCATGGAATCACCTGCCCCTCCTCGCCCTGATAAGATTATAATACATGTAGACGAGAGTACTGATGACCTCGTCGCACTTGGTGAACCTTTAAGATATCTCAAACCAATCGAGGAAGAAGAAGATGAGAGCAATGGAAGTGATAGTAGTGATGATGATAATGGTTAGGGAAATAATCCTGCCTGGTCAGATACTAGCACTATCACTGAGGAATCTACCCAGATGTCGCCTAGGCATAGGCATTATCGCTACTTAAGGAGGGGACCAGGTAGACGATGAATTTTTCTTGTTTTTATAAACATGAATATGTATAAGCTATGATGGAATGTGTATATAAATATAATGCATGTGTAAGTTGACGAGCTGCGTATATGTCAATTAGAATGCTCGCTATTTACGCAAGTATATGTACCGTGTCAAGTAATAAAGAGTGAGTAGAGTATCATTCCCATGAGGAATTGTTAATCGGAATTATTAATTAGTCAAATTGCTTTCGATGGGTGGAAAATTCTAAGTTTGTGATTTAACTAAACTAACAATTGCAATGAGAAATTAGAGTGAAAGTTCGAGACTACTGGATACTTTAAACGGGTTTTCTGATTAGGGATGGCAGATGGATAGCTTGGAATCCTTGAATCTAAACTATATTGCTTTAGTTCTTTTTAAGTGGATTGCATATGTATTTACTAGCCCAAGTTCATATATCTTTATATATATTTTCCAATACTATATAAAGCTAATTACACCCTATTTAAGTGCTATGTTCCCATGTCATTAAATAAAGAGAAATTGATAAGTTCATAACTTGTATAATGACCACACAGGGTTTAACAGTATATTCCTATCCGTTAAACAACTCTCCTTACACAAAGGTCGAAACCTATGCCTTGCACATGGATCCAGCAAAGATCTTCCTCTTCCAAGGATAAATCAAGCAATTAAATCATCTTACAAGGTAGCTAATCTTGTAAAAAACATTAAACCCACACATGCAAAGGTAAATCATACACAATCATATATAAGCTTAAATATTCATTACTGAATATTCTAAGAACCAAAGAACAACATAGTTTAGAATTCAATTCATCCTAACTATCCATCAAATAGAGGTGCAGTTCGAAGACATGATCTTAACATCCATTACATCCATATAGAAAGTATCCATAAAGACAGAGAAAAAAAATTGGAAAGAATAAGAGAAAACTATTTCCGGCGGTTTCCACCAACGAGGCTTGAATCCTCTCTTCGATCCGTGCTTTAATTTTGATTTCCACTATTTTCTGTACTTTGGTTCGTTCTCAGGCTCTCTCCTCTCTCACCTCCTCTACTCGCACGCGCGAACCCCTAGGAACTATATATAGAGTCCTCTTTACGCAGCTTACGCACTGGAATATTCGCTTACAGATGCATATTGGTGCGTAGGCGCCAACTCTCTGTGTGCTGAGCAATTTGAACACATCCTGCTTGGAGCTTCTCCTTAACTTTTATAGTTGCCCCTGCTTAGCGCTTGGGCACCCCTGGGTGGCGCCTAGGCGCCAACTCCCTGGATGCAATTTCTGAATTGTGGCTTCAACGACGTCTGCACTGGAGTTGCATGTAGATGATGTGGCGCCTGGGCGCCCCTGGGTCGCGCCTAGGCGCCAACTCTCTGCCTCTGGATGCCTTAGCTTGCATTCAATTCGTCCGCTTTGCCTTCGCGTGTCCCGTCCTTCCTACAAAAGATGGAAAAACTAAATAAATAAACTAAAAATGCCAAATAATGCTAAAATTGCCTAAAAACTAATTAATGCTCCTAAAATGCAAAGCGGGTGAAAATTAAGCTAAATGAGTGCAAATTAAGCCTAATCTCTCAAAGTAACACACAAATTAAGTCTGAAATGGGCCATGATAACTCGTAAAAATACGAGTTATCACACCCCCAAACTTAAATGTTGCTAGTCCTCGAGCAACACATGCAAATAGAATGAATAAATGAATGAATGAATGAATGTATGCAGACTCTATCAACTCCTTTTGCTTCCAGTTATGCATTGATCAATCCACTTAGCTATTTCATAATGTTGTGATTAATTCAACCTGAAAAATCCTTCATTATATAAACAAGGCATACATTTTCCTTTTCAAACCAAGTTACATGTTGATGCTAAAATTTCATAGTGCAACGTCATATTTCAACACGTTAATCTTTCATTCGATCAGAAAACTGGTTAGGAAATCAATGAACTCAAACAAACCAAGGATTAAACTAAATACACTGGTTACAGCAAATGGTATCAAGTCACTGAATTCAATCTCTAACAACTGCACATTCTTTTTCCCCCCAAACTTATTGCAAAAATTCTCCTTACCATATTTCAGGATATCTGGATATCTGTTTTTTTTTTTGGCTCCCCTCACCATATTTCAGGGTATCTAGGGAGAATTTTTATTTTTTTTAAAGCTTTGTTACTATGATTTTCCTTTGCTTTTTTACGCGAACCTTGCCATTTGTCAATGTCAAGTCCCGGTTACTCAGCTTAGGTCAACTACCCCCTTTTTATATTTTTCTAATGCTTTATTAGGGGTACTGAACATGTTTAAGTAATTCTTATGAAAAAATACCATTTCTGAACCCGTTAAAGTACTTGGTCAGCACATATTTAGTTCAGTTTTCATCATCTCGGTCTGAAAGATATGCCTATTATTGAATTAGAACAATGTATTATGAAATTCCTTTTAATTCTTTCACATGTTAATTTCAACCTGCTTTATACTTAGTTTCAATCTAAATTGCCCATTCTTTCATGAATTCAATTTCAAATCAGAATTAATCACAGCCTTGCACATTTTCACAATCAGATGAATTGAAACAAAGACAACTTTCATTACCTGGAATTGAAATATATGCAACATAAACTAAAGCATGAAAATTAAAATGCAAAACTAACTTATGGTTGAGAATTATAGACCCCCCAAACTTGAGAGATGCATTGTCCTCAATGCACTAAAATGAACTAAAAATGATCCTAAAATGAACTAAAAATGAAAATACAATGAAAAGTAAAAATAAAAGAAAAGAAAAATAAAAAGAAAGAACTGGGACTCCCTCAAGAATCGAACTCTGTGGCGTCCACGTCATCCTCCTCGTTGGGCGGGCTGTGATGACTGCCCGAAGCAGGCTCGGAACTCTGGCGGCGTCGATGGGAAAGCCCAATTAATTTCCCTACAAAAGCAAAAACAACAACCGAAAATCAAACAGAAAATGATTGATGGGTTGCCTCCCATCCAGCGCTGAGTTTATCGTCCTCCGCTCGATGTTCTCACTGTTCAATTCTCTTTCAGTTCCACCACCTCCTTGCAACGCTGAAAATCATCTCCCATATGATGCTTAAGACGTTGCCCATTCACGACAAAACTATTGTCGAATGCCTCATTACATATTTCCACCTCTCGATGCTTAGTTGCCTTTATCACCACGAATGGACCTGACCATCGAGATTTGAATTTTCTTGGAAATAGCTTCAATCTTGAATTGAAGAGCAAAACTCTCTGACCTGGCTTGAAATTTCGTGTTAGAATCTTTTTATCATGTCATTTCTTCACTTTTTCTTTATAGATCTTGGCTTTTTCATTGGCTTGCATCCGAAATTTGTCCAACTCATTGAGTTGCAGTAATCGGCGTTCCCCAGCTTGTTGCATATTTAGGTTTAGTTTTTTAATTGCCCAATATGCATTGTGCGCCAGCTCCAGCGGTAGATGGCAAGCTTTTCCATAAATCAGTTGGTATGGAGACATTCCAAACTGAGTTTTATAGGCAGTTCGATACGTCCATAGTACGTCGTCCAGTTTGACGGACCAGTCTTTGCGAGAAGACCCGACGGTTTTTTCTAGACTCTGCTTCAATTCTTTGTTGGCCAACTCGACCTGTTCGCTAGCTTGCGGATGATATGTTGTCGTCACTCTGTGGTGTACGCCGTATTTGTGTAGAATTGCCATGAACTGCCGGTTACAGAAATGGGACCCTCCATCACTAATGATCACCCTTGGCGTGCCAAAACGAGTAAAGATGTTCTTCTAGATGAATTTGAGAACTGTTTTAGCATCACCTACTTGAGTTGGAATTGCCTCTACCCATTTGGAAACATAGTCAACAGCAACCAGGATGTATTGGTTTCCAAAGGAAGGAATAAATGGGCCCATGAAGTCGATACCCCAGACATCAAATATTTCTACTTCAATAATATGAGTGAGAGACATCTCATGTCTTTTGGAAACGTTACCTGTCTGTTGGCATTGATCGCATCTTTTGACATAAAAATGGGCGTCTTTAAATAAAGATGGCCAGTAGAATCTCGATTGTAGTATTTTTGCTACAGTTTTGTCTCCTTGAAAGTGGCCCCCATACGGGGATGAATGGCAGCTTGGCAGTTGTGCTTCCTGTTCACACTCTGAAATACATCTCCGATACAACTGATCTGAGCATTGTTTAAACAGATATGGATCATCCGAGAAATAGAATTTAATATCGTGGAGAAATTTCTTCTTTTGGTGTGAATTCAGCCCCAGGGGCAACATTCTACTGACAATGTAATTAACGAAGTTTGCATACCATGGTGGGCTGCCTGGGGAGATAGAGAATAGCTGCTCATCCGGAAACACTTCCTGAATTTGCTTTGTATCATGAACTAACTGGGGTCCTTTAAGGCAGGATAGATGGTCAGCGACCTGATTTTCAGCTCCCTTGCAGTCTTTGATTTCGAGATTGAATTCCTGTAGTAGTAAGCCCTATCGGATCAAGCATGGTTTTGCATCTTTTTTCTCGATCAGATATTTGATGGCTGAATGGTCTGTGTAAACGATCACCTTAGTTCCCACCAGATATGCTCTGAATTTGTCGAATGCAAATACCACTGCTAGCAATTCCTTTTCGATTGTAGTGTAATTCATTTGTGCCTCGTTCAAGGTTTTGCTAGCATAGTAGATGGAATGGAAGAACTTGTTTTTTCGCTGTCCCAATACCGCTCCCACTGCATAGTCACTTGCATCGCACATTAATTCGAATAGGAGATTCCATTCTTGAGAGATAATGATTGGTGCAGATACCAGTTTCTTTTTCAGCTCCTAGAATGCTTCCATGCATTCGCTGGTGAATTCGAATGGTGTATCTTTTTCAAGCAACGAACATAATGGCTTTGCTACCTTTGAGAAGTCTTTTATGAACCGTCTATAAAATCCTGCATGTCCCAGAAAACTGTGAATGCCCTTGACTGAGGGGGGTGGAGGCAATTTCTTGATTGTCTCGATTTTAGCCTTGTCCACTTCAATTCCCTGTTTAGAGACCCTGTGATCAAGTATGATGCCCTCTTGCACCATAAAATGACACTTTTTCCAGTTAAGAACCAGGTTCGTATCCTCACACCGCTGGACCATCTTTGATAAGTTGGTTAAGCATTTATCATAGGAGTTCCTGAACACCGAGAAATCGTCCATGAATACTTCCAAGAAATCTTCCATCATACCCGTGAAAATGGCCATCATACATCGCTGAAATGTGCCTGGTGCATTGCATAAGCCAAATGGCATTCGCCTGAACGCGAACGTACCATACGGACATGTGAACGTTGTTTTTTCTTAGTCTTCCGGTGCTATCATAATCTAGTGATAATCTGAATAGCCATCTAGAAAGCAGTAGAATTCACGTCCTGCTAACCTATCCAGCATCTGATCAATGAATGGAAGTGGGAAATGATCATTTCGGGTGGCTTTATTTAGCTTGCGGTAGTCCATGCAAACTCGCCATCCAGTAACTGTTCTGGTCGGGATTAGTTTGTTGTTTTCATTGGAAACGACCGTCATACCGCCTTTCTTCGGGACACACTGCATCGGGCTGACCCAAGAACTGTCGGAGATCGGGTATATCACGCCCGCATCTAGCCATTGATGATTTCCTTTTTTACCACTTCTTTCATGATTGGGTTTAGTCTTCTCTGCGCTTCAATAGATGGCCTAGAAATCTCTTCTACTTGAATTTTGTGCATGCAAAATGATGGGCTGATGCCTCTGATGTCTGCTATGGTCCATCCTATGGCCTTTTTGTGATCTCTGAGTACTCTGAGCAGTTTTTCTTCTTGCACGATATCAAGTGCAGAAGAAATAATCACCGGCAGTGAGGATTCTGCTCCCAGGAAGGCATATCTGAGGTGTTTTGGCAAAGGTTTCAGCTCCAAGATAGGTCGCTCTTCAATTGACGGTTTCAACTGTTTAAAAGACTCCGGCTTGAGTTCCAGCGATTCGAATTTCTGCGGGTATCGTGGGAATGTCAGAGGTTACTGCAGATAGTGTATCATCTCTGCTAACTCTTCATCAGATTCATTAGCTTCCCCAACGAGCGATGCTTCTAGGATGTCTTTGAGAGCTTAAATTTAGAATTCGGCTTGTATTGCTGAGTCCACATGTCGATCATTAGACATTCCTCTGGATTGTTTGGTCAGCTCTCTACCGGAATTTAGAATTCGGCTTGTATTGCTGAGCTGTACATCGATGATGTCTTTTCCCGTCGCAAGGAAGGGTCGACCCAGAATGATTGGCACATCTCAATCTTCTTCATAATTCAGGATAATAAAATCTACCGGAAAGATGAATTTGTCCACCTTGACAAGGACATCCTCAATGATACCGTCTGGATACGTGATGGATCGATCCGCCAGTTGCAGCGTCATGGTGGTAGGTCGAGCTTCTCCTAAGCCCAATTTTTTGAAAATGGACTTGGGCATGAGATTAATGCTGGCTCCCAAGTCGCATAGGGCTCTCTCGAAGTACTGATCGCTGATTGTGCATGGGATTGTGAAAATCCCTGGGTCATTGAGTTTAGGAGGTAGTTTCCTCTGAACCCTAGCACTAGTTTCCTCTGTAAGCGCCACTGTCTCACATTCCGTCAACCGCGTTTTCTTTGATAGCACATCTTTCATGAATTTGGCATAACTCGACATCTGTTCTAAAGCTTCAATGAGAGGTATATTAATATGAAGCTGCTTCAGTACCTCAAGGAATTTCTTGAACTGGCCCTCCTTTTTAGACTTTTCAAATCGCTAAGGAAATGGAGGAGGCGGCCTTGGATTTGTGGCGATTTCAGCGTCCGGTTGGTTCTAGGTTGCCACTGGTCCTCCCGCGACTGCTGAATCCAAGGATTAGCGGGTTCAGTCACCGATTTTGGAGGAGTTGGATCGGATAACTGCTTTCCACTACGCAATGTGACTGCTCGGACCTGTTCTTTGCCTTTTTCTTTCGGGTTTGGCAACGATCCTTGAGGTCGATTGTTTAGGGCTGAGGCCAGTTGGCCTATCTGAGCTTCCAAATTCCTATTTATCGTGATCTGGGATCTGCATGAAGAGATTTTCCAAATCAGATTTCTTCTCTTCTCGCGGTGGTGGATTGAACTACATTGGTCTTGCAAGTTGTTGCTATGGCGGCTGCTGCGACAATCCAAGTGGCTGATTTGGCCTAATCTGGTTGTTCCACGAGAAGTTAAGATGATTCCTCCAGCTTGGGTTGTAGTTGTTTCCATACTGATTCGCTTGGTTTCTTTGGAAATTTCCCACATAATTAATGGACTCCAGGTTGGAGGCACATTGATCACTTGGATGACCGAATTCACCACACCACGTGCAAATGTCTGCTGCTGTCGACTGCTGTGGTGTAGATGCCCCTAATGCACTGACGTTGGTTGGCCTGGATAAGTTCTGGATTTGCCGGGATAAAGCGTCGATGTGGGCTTTTATCAATGAAACAACGTCCAGTTGGAGTAGACCCGCACCTCGGCTTCTGTCCAATGGCAGTTGATAAGTGTTGGTCACCATGTTTTCGAGTAGGGCGTATGATTCCCGATAGCTTTTCCATAGCAGAGATCCGTTCGATGAAGAATCCACCATGTGACGGGTGGAATCCTGGAGACCATTATAAAAAATCTGAATCTGGACCCATGGTTGAATTCCATGATGAGGGCATTTTCGGAGCAGGTCTTTGAAGCGATCGCACGCCTCTGATAGGGTATCCTCGCCATGTTGCTTGAATGAGACTATATCCATTCTCAGCTTGGCTAACTTGGCAGGCGGGAAGTATTTTTTCAGGAATTTCTGAGCCAAGTCATTCCATGTGTTGACGGAGTTCGGTGGCAAAGAGTCTAACCACTTGGAAGCTCGATCACGCAGAGAAAATGGAAATGTTCGAAGTCACATTGCCTCGTCGGAGACTCCGTTCTGCTTGAAAGTGTTCATAATCCACAGAAAATTCTGCAGATGGCGGTGCGAATCTTCAGATGCAAGACCTCCGAACTGCCCGATAGACTGGAGCATCTGAAAAATTACCGGCTTGATCTCAAAGTTGTTGGTGTCGATCAGAGGAGGTGCAATGCTAGTCTGAACAGCATTTTGGCCAAGCGCAATCAGATCCTAAATTGGCTGGTCCAAATCATCTTGAGGTGGATGATTCGGGATCTCGATCCTCTGGTTTCCCTGCTGATTTGCATGAACGTTCTCGTCCTGGTTCTTGATGCGCTCCATCGTTTGCTGTTGGTTTCTAGCCTCCCTGCTCTTGCGATGCCTTCTCAAATATGTTCTTTCAGGTTTCAGATCAAAAGGGACAACAATCTCCTTTCCAACTTTGCCTCGGCGCATGCAATATAAGATAATTCTGCAAAAACCAATGAAATTGAACTAGCAGAAAGAAAAAGAAACTCTAGGCTAAAAGAAATTATGAAAATAAGCTATTCTACAGAAATATACAAGAAAGTAATAAAACTAAAAATAATTGGCTAAACAAGTCCCCGGCAACGGAGCCAAAAACTTGACGAGCTGTGATATGTCAATTAGAATGCTCGCTATTTACACAAGTATACGTGTCGTGTTAAGTAATAAAGAGTGAGTAGAGTATCGTTCCCACGAGAAATTGTTAACCGGAATTATTAATTAGTCAAATTGCTTTCGATGGGTGGAAAATTCTGAGTTTGTGATTTAACTAAACTAACAATTGCAATGAGAAATTAGAGTGAAAGTTCGAGACTACTGGATACTTTAAACGGGTTTTCTGATTAGGGATGGCAGATGGATAGCTTGGAATCCTTGAATCTAAACTATATTGCTCTGGTTCTTTTTAAGTGGATTGCATATGTATTTACTAGCCCAAGTTCATTTATCTTTTTATATGTTTTCCAACAGTATATAAAGCTAATTACACCCTATTTAAGTGCTATATTCCCATGCCATTAAATAAAGTAAAATTGATAAGTTCATAACTTGTATAATGACCACACAGGGTTCAACAATATATTCCTATCCGTTAAACAATTCTTCTTACACGAAGGTCGAAACCTATGCCTTGCACATGGATCCGGCAAAGATCTTCCTCTTCCAAGGATAAATCAAGCAATTAAATCATCTTACAAGGTAGCTAATCTTGTAAAAAGCATTAAACCCACACATGCAAATGTAAATCATACACAATCATATATAAGCTTAAATATTCATTACTAAATATTCTAAGAACCAAAGAACAACATAGTTTAGAATTCAATTCATCCTAACTATCCATCAAATAGAGGTTTAGTTCGAAGACATGATCTTAACATCCATTACATCCATATAGAAAGTATCCATAAAGACAGAGAAAGAAAATTGGAAAGAATAAGAGAAAACTATTTCCGACGGTTTCCACCAACGGGGCTTGAATCCTCTCTTTGATCCGTGCTTTAATTTTGCTTTCCATTTTCTTTTGCACTTTGGTTCGTTCTCAGGCTCTCTCCTCTCTGTCCTCTCTGTCCTCCTTTACTCGCACGTGCGAACCCCTAGGAACTATATATAGAGTCCTCTTTACGCAGCTTACGCACTGGAATATTCGCGTACGGATGCGTATTGGCGCCTAGGCGCCAACTCTCTGTGTGCTAAGCAATTTGGACACATTCTAAAAATCCTAAGAATTTTTGCACTGACGCCTATGTGCCCCTAGCTGGTGCCTAGGCGCCAACTCTCTGGACTGTCCCTGCTTGGAGATTCTCCTTAACTTTTGTAGCTGTGAAACCCCGATCTTAGACACGTGTATGAAACTCTAGGGTTATAAACCCTAGGTAATGTATTAATAAAATATATATTTATGAGTATGAAAATATGTGGAAATAGAGATTAAAATAATTATGAAATTTGGATAAATAGTGCATGTGAATAGTAACTAAGGATTATAACACGTGATTAAGAGTTAATCACTTGGATTAACCTAATCACAAAAAGATGAAATAGGAATTTAATCACTACAAGACAAAATAGCATTACTTTTTATTATTTTAATACAAATTTGGATTTTTGTGGAAAAATAGAAAAAAATTCATAATTTGCAATCCGGGGGTCGAAATTCGATGAAATTTTTTATGGATGGTTAAAAATTCATGATGAACATGATGAATGGATTAAGATGTGATGAAAATCACAAATCAAAGGTCAAGATGAAGTGTCAAATAGAGATCGAAAAAGTAGTTTAACTTTTAATTAAACCTACTTTTGACTTTTTAATAAATAAACAAAAAAATAAAAAAAAATGCAAAATCCGCGGCAATGCAGGGACGTGCAGGGGCTGTTGACTTTTGGGGCCAAATCCGATGGCCACAAATTAATCTTATCATTAACCAACGGTTAGGATTGATTTAGCCTAAATTAATTAATTTTAAAAATAAAAAAATAATAAAAAATAGAGCTGAATAATAGGGTGTCTGGAGCAGGCATAGGGTGGGCAGCTCTTGGCTCAAAGCAATGTTTTAAAATTAAGAAGAAATACCAATTTATAATTAAATACCTCAAAGTTAGGGGGTAAATTCCAAATTGTTGAAAAATGCAACCCTATAAATAGGGCAGCAGGGTGGACGTCCAAGGCATCATATCCTAGCTCCACTTGAACCATTCCATGACCCCAAAACCCTCCCACACGTCCAAGGAAGAAAATGAGGAAGTTAGAGAGAGAAAGTGTGAGAAAAAGTGGGATATCTCCACTTCGGGTAAGCAATTTCTTTCCAAATTTCTTTTGGATGTTAAGTAGGGTAAAACTATGCTTAGATAATTCCTAAGCATAATAAAATAAGTAAATTTATAATGCTTAATTAAAATTATGCCGAAACATCGAAAATTTGGAGCAAAGATAAAGCATTCGGGAAGATAGCATATGATATGTGAAAATAATGCTCCAAAAATGATAAATAATGATTTGAGATGTATGAATATGATAAATATGATGTTGAAATGATGTTATATTAATTTCATGATTTTTGAAATTAAGGATTATGCTTAAGTGAATTTATGCTGATTTTTAGTATATGGAGAAAGTGATTTTTTTAGCCAAATAAATTATGATAAATTTCAATATTTATGAATTTCCCATGATATACTAAGCATAAGATATGTCATGGTATTTTTTATTTTTGGAAAAAATGTCAATTTTTGAAACCCATGAACAGTAACCTCGGATGAACAGTAACTGATACAGTAAATTCCTACAGTAAACAACGTTATTTGGGAAAAATTGAGATTTATTTTTATATTTTATGAGAATATATGGATGGAATTTTTAAAGGATTTATGGATAAAAATCCATATAAAGAGGCAATTACCAAGTATATTTATAAGATTAACCTCTATAGAAATGAGGTAATGAATGATTATAAAACATGCATGGAAAGTAAACTAAGACATGAAATGATATAGGTAAAATATCATTTTTTCTTGTATAAGAAAAGGAAAGGAAAAGGTGGAGGACACAGACTGAGGAGGTAAGCAAGTTCTATTTTGAAATTGCTTTTCAAATATTTCAAATGATTACAAATATGATTATGAAATGTGTTTAAGGATGGCCACTCCTATAATGTTTGAAATGATATATGTTTGTTTGCTTCTCAAATGATTTTTATGAAGTTTATGATTCATGTCATGCCGGCATATGTATGTATGAACATAGTGCACAAGGAAGAGGCTTTGGTGGAGGTAGTAAGCAGATCAGTGATCCCCCTTCACTATTTCCAAGTCGCAAGGGCTGTGTGCCGGCGGCGTCCTACCAGAGGTTGGAGGCACAAGGAAAGTCATGAATGAATGAATGCATTGCATTCTCATAAAATGCATGAAAAGGTTTACATGATGTTTTATCGAAACAATGTTTCAAAAAGGGATGGTGCAAATAATTCTTTACATGAGAATGACAAATCACTTGGTGTAAGAGGTATATAATGCCGAGAAAATCAAAATTTATGCATGTAGGAGACCATGTAGGCTAATCAAGGTAAAGGACACAAGGTCCCCCTTGACGAGGCCAAGTCGGAGAGAGAGCCGGCGTATTGGACCACGTTATGTGATATGTTTCCTGGGCTAGTGTACCCATACACGAAGGTCTATGTCAGGAATGAAAAGGAAACATTTACACATCCAATGTTTATGAAATGATTTTTATGAAAAAGTTTCTGTCCCATTGGTAATTGATCACTTGGTAAGTGTCTCCTACCAAATGGGGAGAAATGCATTTGAATGAAAGGAAAATGTTTACTTGCCAAAGAAAAAGGCTTGCTTACTAAGTATTATTACTCATATGTGTTTTTAAAATGACAAACAAGCTATGGAGCTGACTCATAAAGGATGCCAGGTAGAAATAACCTGCAAATTTAATTGCAGTTCTATGTATGCGTCCAAAGGGACAAATGTATGATAACCATGTTGAAGACATGTTTTATGGATATTATAGACATGATTGTACTTATGTGAATTATCTCAATAAAAAGAAGATATGAATGGTTTTATGATGATATGGATGAGTCTATTATGAATAAAGTGTATGCTTATGTGATGAAAGAAAAAGAAAGAAACGAAAACAAAATTTTGGATGAGATCCAATTAAGAACCCGCCGTGTGATCAGGGCAACAATCCTGAGTCATGTTTACCAATCGACAAGATCTTTGAGTAAGGACTATGTGGACGCCGCGGTTCGGGGCTCCACAGTAGCCCCTGCTTGGCGCATGGGCGCCCCTGGGTGGTGCCTAGGCGCCAACTCCCTAGATGCAATTTCTGAATTATGGCTTCAACGACGTCTGCACTCGAGTTGCATGTAGATGATGTGGCGCCTAGGCGCCAACTCTCTGCCTCTGGATGCCTCAGGTTGCATTCAATTCGTCCGCTTTGCCTTTGTGTGTCCCGTCCTTCCTACAAAAGATGGAAAAACTAAATAAATAAACTAAAATTGCCTAAATAATGCTAAAATTGCCTAAAAACTAATTAATGCTCCTAAAATGCAAAGCAGGTGAAAATTAAGCTAAATGAGTGCAAACTAAGCCTAATCTCTCGAACTAACACACAAATTAAGTCTGAAATGGTTCATGATAACTTGTAAAAATACGAGTTATCATAAGTGTGATATGTGTGATATGCTTTGTTATGTTAAAAACTATGGTTTATGAGTGGATATTTACTGATGTGAATTAAAGAAATGACTGAATGACTATGAATGTTTATGATGATAGATGATATTATATGATTGTGATGGTGTGAAATGGTTATTAAATATATAATGACGAAATGTGTATATATGATGATCTAACCTTAATTATGAATGAAAGATTATGTGCTTTTATATATTCAAAAAAGCACCATGGTAGAAACAAGATCAGGAATGAGAATAAATAAAGGAAAAGAAATTGCTACAGAAGTCCCCAGCCAACACGAGGTTGGAGAGACTAGCGGCAGACCTAAAAGACCTGGACCAGAACCAAATAGAGAAAGTCTAAGAACTCATCAAAGACGAGAGGACATAAGCCCAGAAAGGAATGTGGGAGAAGAACATGAGTCAAGACAGGCCCGACTCATAGAAGAAAGGGTAGCTACAACGGTAAAAGAGGCAATGTAGCAAGCTACTCGCGAATGGGTAGCACAGACTGCAGATATTATTCAGGGCTTATGGAAAAGAACCCAGTAGGCCGAGTTGGGCAGTACTGAAAGAGATGTACCCCTTTCAACGGTTGGCCCGACTCCCACGATAGAACGAAGAGAAGATGAAAATCAATTAATGAAAGCTGATTGAAGAGCAATTAATGCATTCCTAGCCCAGCGACCTCCAAAGTTTTCAGGAGAACCTAACCCGGTACAGGCAGAGCAATGGATCACGGAGATCAAGAAACTGTTTAGAATATCTCCGTGTAATGATCGGCAAAAAGTATTGTGCGCCACCCATTTGATGATTAAAGACGCACACGAATGATGGGAAACAATGTTGGTCACAATGTCGCAACCAGAAGAGGTATCTTGGCAAACTTTTGTTGAGGAGTTTAATAAAGAGTACCTCCTTTGTGGATTACAAAGTTAGAAGGTGATAGAATTCAAGAGACTTTATCAAGGGAGGATGTCTATCACAAAATACGCCATAAAGTTCAATGCCTTAGTCAGGTTTGTGCCTTGGATGTCCAATGTGCCAGAAAATAAGGCGTAAAGATTCCAACTGGGACTGAGGCCATACCTCAGGGAAAGCCTTGCCCCTTTGCTAATTAAGGATTATGCTTCAAGTCTTGAGAGGGCGCGGGCATTAGAGATTGAGGCATTGAGAACACAAGAACTAAGACTTGGGTCAAGGATGTTCAGTTCTGGAACAAAGGAAACTGAACCAGGGAAAGAAAAGGCTAGGAAAGGAAATGTGAGAAGAGGAAAAGGAGCCCCGAAGAAGAAAATCTCGCCTCTATGTAGAAAATGTCAGAAGCAACATACAGGTGAGTGCTTAAAAGGCTCGAATCGATGCTATAAATGTGGGCAAACTAGCCATATAGCCAAGGAATGCCGGACAGGAGAAGCAAGGGTCATTAAATGTTATATTTGTAACCAAACATGACATATTGCTTTGAACTATCCATATAAGGAACAAACGTCACAAGGGCGTGGAAGACCTGCTCAACTCAGGATACCCGGAGCAGCAAATAAGTAGGGAACCTCTACAAACCTGGTACAAGTGCATGCCTTGACTCAAACAGAGTCTCAAGAGCAAGAAGAAAAGGTGGTCACAGGTATGGTTACATTTTAGGAAATTTGGCAGTTGCTTTGTTTGATTCAGGTGCTAGTCACTCATTCATAGCATGCCAATATGTGGCCACCCATGCACTACCGATAGAGGAAACCAATAAGATAAATCCACGTAGAATCTCTTGTTTATAGGTTAGCTAGCTCTAGCCAAGTATGCAATGCATGTCAAATTAGGATAGGATCGTTGATTCTAGAAGCCAACTTGATCCTATTACCTATGACGGAATTTGATGTGATATTGGGTATGGATTGGCTGAGTCAATGGGGAGCTATGATTGATTGCAAGAATAAGAAGGTATAATTTGAGGCAGCCCCAGAAAAGAAATAGTCATTGGGAAGTTAAGATAGCCTAAAAGGTCGAATATACTAGTATCATCTATGAAAGCGGTCAAGATGATCCGCCAAAGGTGCCAAGCTTATCTGGTATCAGTCAATGTGGAAAAAGGTACGGAGGTAGAGCTAAATCAAATCCTGATGGCTAAGGAATTTGCTGATGTGCTTCCAAAGGAACTAACCACATTACCTCCACAAAGAGAGATGGATATGACTATAGACATTATACCAGGTACAACTCCGATATCCAAGACTCCATAGAGAACGGCACCGGCTAAAATGAATGAGCTAAGAACTCAAATACAGGAGCTATTAGACAAAGGTTTTATTAGACCCAGTGTATCACCCTGGGGAGCTCCAGTTTTGTTTGTAAGGAAAAAGGATGGAAGTCTGAGACTGTGTATTGACTACAGAGAAATAAATAAAGTCACGGTGAAGAATAAGTATCCTTTGCCTAGGATCGACAATTTATTCAATCAGTTGCAAGGAGCTACAACTTTCTCTAAGATTGATTTATAGTCAGGGTATCATCAGTTGAGAATATGTCCTACCAATGTTCACAAGACAACTTTTCGAACTAGGTATGAACATTATGAGTTTTTAGTGATACCTTTTGGGCTCACTAATGCCCCTGCTGTATTCATGGATATGATGAATAGGGTATTTCGGGACTATCTCGATCAGTTTATGGTGGTATTTATTGACGATGTCTTGATTTACTCCAAAACAAAGAAAGAACATGAGATTCATTTGTGAAGAGTATTGGAGAGGTTGAGAAAAGAAAAGTTATATGCCAAGTTAAAGAAATGTGAATTTTGGTTGAAGTAAGTAGGATTTCTGGGTCACATAATATCAGAAAAAGGTATTCAGGTTGATCCTCAGAAGATTGAGGCAATTTTGAAATGGAAAAGACCGACGACCATCACGAAAATCCAAAGCTTGCTAGGATTGGCAGGCTATTACAAAAGGTTTGTTGAAGGATTCTCACAGTTATTAGCCCCATTAACAAGATTGACTCGTAAAGGAGTCAGGTATGTATGGTCTGAAGAATGCAAGCTCAATTTTTAGGAGTTGAAGCAACGGTTGGTAAAAGCACCTATCCTAACCCTACCCGAAGGAAATGAGGGATTTGTGGTATATATCAACGCTTCAATAAGGGGTTTAGGATGTGTGTTGATGCAGAGAGGAAAGGTGACACCTTATGCATCATGACAGTTGAAGCCCAATGAAGTAAGCTACCCCACTCATGATTTAGAGTTAGCAGTGATGGTGTTTGCCTTAAAAATATGGAGACATTACCTGTATGGTGCTAGATGTGAAATATATACAGATCATAAGAGCCTTAAGTATATTTTCACTCAAAAGGAGCTGAACATGAGGCAAAGGAGATGGCTCGAATTGTTAAAGGATTATGATTTGGAGATATTATACCATCCAGGTAAGGCAAATGTGGTAGCCGATGCATTGAACAGAAATGTCAGCATAGCGCATCTTATCACAAAGCAGGAAGGGTTGCTTCAAGAGATGAGATAGTTAGAATTGATTGTATGTCCACCTGGAGTTCAAGCAAGATTATCACAAATGTACATACAATCTTCATTATTTGAAAAGATCAGACTGCGCAGCAAAAGGATATAGACCTACATACTCATGAAGAAAAGATGAAGAAAAAGGGGTTGACTGAATTTGTTGTCGATGAACAAGGTATGTATCGATATAAAGGCCACCTTTGCATACGTAATATAGCTGAGTTGAAGGAGCAGATTCTTATAGAGGCGCATTTTTCGTCATTTTTCATTCATCCAGGAAGCACCAAGATGTATCAGGATCTCAAGAAAACATATTGGTGGAAACACATGAAAAGAGAGATCACTGAATATGTAGCTAAGTGCCTAACTTGCCAAAGGGTGAAAGCTGATCACCAATGGATACCTGGAAAATTACAATCTTTGGAAGTTCCTGAATGGAAGTGGGATGATATTACAATGAATTTCATTGAAGGATTACCTAAGACTCAGTCAGGAAATGAATCTATATGGGTAATAATATATCGATTGTCAAAAGTTACTCACTTTATACCTATAAAGAGGACCTACACAATAGAAAGATTAGCCAAAGTCTACTATAAGGAAATAGTAAGACTTCATGGAGTGCCTAAGTCAATAGTTTTCAATCGAGACGCAACATTCACCTCTCGATTTTGGAAAAGTTTGCATGAAACCCTAGATACCAAACTCAAGTTTAGTTCAGCTTTTCATCCCTAAACAGATGGACAGACGGAGCGAGTAAATTAGATTATCAAGAACATGCTCTGTATGTGTACGTTGGAATTTGGAGGTTCGTGAGATGAATATGTACCTATAGCTGAGTTTGCATACAATAACAGTTATCAGGCTAGTATTCAAATGGCTCCATTTGAAGCGTTGTATGGACGGCGATGTCGAACGCTATTGAACTAGGATGAAGTTGGAGAAAAGAAGCTAGCCCCAGATTTGTCTCAACGAATGGCAGACAAGGTACAAGTTATTTGTCAGTGTATACTCACAGCCCAAAGTCGGCAAAAGAGTTACACATATTGCAAAAGAAAGGATTTGAATATCCAAGTTGGCAAACATGTGTTCATAAAGGTCACGCCATTCAAGGGAGTTACAAGATTTGGAAAAAGGGATAAGCTGAATCCCAGATATATTGGACCATTTGAAGTGCTGGAGAAGATTGGAAAGTTGGCTTATAGAATAACTTTACCTCCGGCACTAGCCTTAGTACACAATGTTTTTCATATTTCTATGCTTAGGAAATATATTGCAGATCCGACCCATGTACTGGTAGCAGAAAATCTATCGATCCAGGATCACTTGAACTATGAGAAAAGACCTATTAGAATATTGGATTATAAGGTACAGAAGCTTCAAAATAGAGAAATCGAATACGTAAAGGTTCAATGGAACCGGTATTCTGAAAGCGAAGTTACATGGGAGCTAAAAGAAGAAGTAGAAAGGAAATACCCCCAGTTATTTAAAGAATAGACGATTTCGGGACGAAACCTGTTATAAGGGGGGAGGATTGTAAAACCCTGACCTACATAGGATTCATGTATATGCATTTGAGTGATTCATGTATGAATTGATTGAATTATGAATAATTTATTTGTTATCTTGGATGAATTGTTGCAATTAGGTCAGTGGTTATGAATGATGCTTAAATTAATCATTATAAGTCAATGTGGACTAATATGATTAAAGTAGCCTAATGAGGATGGAAAATCATTAGTGTGCCATGAAAAATTAATTTTCATAATGTGATTAATGGAAATTAGGAGGCTAATTATAGAGCCAGGTGGGAGAATATTGAAAAATTCATAACTTGACTCCTATAAGGCAGATTAAGATGAAAATTGATAAGGAAACACATAATTTGGTGCTTAATCATATGGAAAAGTTAGATTATGAAAATTTTAATGATAATTGATCATCACCATCCAAAATCCAAGGATGACATCAAATGATCATATCTTGAGCTAGAAAAGTCGGATTGAGACGAAATTTGAAATGGATGGTTAAAATTATGAGATCAAGGCTATGAAAGGATTTGATCAACTGGGATAAGGCTTGCACGAAAATGGGATTATCTCTTTTGACTTTTGCACCCCTTAAAGTAACATACATTTATGTTAAAGTTAAAGTGATTAAGTAAATAATTAAATGCATAAATGATGTGTCAAAAGGGGGTAATTTGTAGGGTATTTTATGAATTACTAAAAATGAAAAAATCCATGAAAATATCTGACGAATAAATGCTGAATTAAGGAACTAATACACTAGCTCAAGTGAGGATAGAGTGGTAGCACACATGGGACATCCAAGGTAGCTAGAACTTGAATTTTTGTGAAATTTTTTCATATAAAATATATACCTAGGTCAGCTATGGATCAAGGTGAATAAATGTGCAATTAAATGGGGTGGAAAATCGTAGTCAAAAATATCAAATCAAGGCCATTGAGATATGATCATTAAATGGACAGCAATATTGAGCAAGAGAGAGGTGGACGGCTATGGCAAATTTTTAGATTTTTATGATTTTTTATATATGCTAAATTGACCCCTAATTGAGCTAAATTGCTAGGTGATTAATGATAGTTAAATTAAAGCTGCAAAATGGTGGAAAAAATGCAAAAGGGCAGCCGAAAAAGGGACGTTGAAAATGGATAGCAAGGTGAGCTGAAAAATGGACAGTCCAAAAGTTGGCAATTTGATTTTTTCTTGATTTTTTTAAATGCTAAATATATGCCTAAGTAGTCTATTAGTTAGGGTGCATAAATACCCATTAATTAAGGTAGCCCTTATTCCAGCATCTTTGTGCACATCCATATTCAGCAAGGGAAAAGCCAAGAAAAAGAGGAGAAAAAAGAGAGAGAAAGAGAAAAGAAGCAAAGGAAACAAGCTAGAGAAATTGGGTTAAGTGTTACTCAATTAAAGTAAGTGCACTCTTAAGTTTTGAATCATTTAAATCTAGTTTTTCTAACTCAATTTATGAGTCATGAATATGATTCATAATGAACCCTTAAAGGGGGATTTATGATGCCCTTAGTTAGGGTATTGAATGGGGATTTAATAACAAGTATGCAATCAAGGGTTCAAGAGAAAGAAAATGATGATTAGGGTTGATTATGAGTTCATAAACCTAGCTGAAACTTGCTTAAACTCATACATAATGTTGTTGTTTCAAATTGATATTATGATTACATGATGATTCATGTTTAGATGTATTATATATGTTGATTTAAGTATGAGTTATGAATTTTAGAAAGAAGATGAATTAGGGTTACACATATGACCCCATTTCCATGTTTCAATGTTGAAAATGATACATGAATTAGCTTAAATGAATTATGGATGATTTAGAGGGTAAAATACCCTAAACCTAGGGTACTTTGGACATTCAAAAGGGCTTAGAAAGAATTTCCCTAAATCTGATTTTTATGAAGTATACATGTGGATGTCCAAAGTAGTGTAGAAAGGGTACCCCACATGCATCAGAAGTTGTTGTTTTGTAAACAACTAATATATGGACTTTAAGTATGTGATAATACCCTGAATTAGGGTTAAGAAAAGTATGATTAATTGCTGCAATTAATTGATTAAAAATCTGTTTAGATTTGAGTATCAAAAGGGACATTGAAAGTGTATAAAACAGGTCCCAAAGTTGCTGTTTTGGAACCCTATAATTGGTGGATTAAAAATCTATAAAAATACACTAAATAAAGCGTTAATTAAGGTGTATAATCACACTGAATTAGAAGCTAAGTTGCTGATTTTTAAGAAACACATGAATTATGTGTTATGAAATGGACATATATGAAGATATAAGTATGAGAAAATGATCAATGGTTTATATGAGTTGCTAAAATGCAAAAATGCATGAAAAATGTGATGAAACACGTGGATTATATTACTGTTTGGGTAATCCCAAAATTTGAGATTGATATATGAGGATTATGACATTAATTAAGTGCTTAAAAATGGGCACAATGTATGAATTGTGAAAAATATATGAAAAATGATAAGTTGGAGGTTTATTATTTCATATGATGTCTAATAAATGACTGAGGAATGCGTTATGATATATATGAATGTTGCCTTAAATATGGGGATTAAATATCTGATGTAATGATTGGTTTGATGCATAAGTATGTTGTGTACGTACACCCGACTAGGAATTCAAGTGGGTTATGAATATTAATGAAAATGGGTTGAAAAACTAAGATTGAATGCAAGCAAATGGAATTTACATGAATGCTATGTCATTCTAACATGTATAGGCAAAGGCACAGAAAAGGTATATCCGGAAAGCTCACATGAACAAGGTAAGCAAGTAAAATTTTCTAAATGATTTTATTTCTTAAAATATTCTTAAATAATTGCAAATGATATTCCAACTATTTTTATTGATTTAGAAAATGATATTTGAATTTATTTCTAAGGTATTTAAGGATGGTCATTCCTTAGTTCAATATGTGTTACTAACTGATTTACATAACTGCTTTGTTAAATATAAAAAAATATTGTCTTATGAATTTATGCAAGAAAATCATGCTAGCATGTCAAGGATAAGTTTATGTGCACAAAGCATGAGGTCCACCTTAAAGGTGTAAGTGGACCGATTGTCCCCCTTTGGTGTGGCCAAGTCGCTAAGATAGGTCTCAGGCTGGCGGCGCCCTCCTTGAGATGGGAGCAGGAGGAGACGGATGGTCGTCTAGCTAGCTTCCATCCTATGATGTCATGCATTGCATCGCATTGTCATGATATACCCTCGAGGAGGCATAATGTTGCTTTCCAAGATATTTTAAATAAAAAAGGTTTCTGCTCCGTAGGTAGTTGATCGCTTAATAAGTGTCTCCTACCAGATGGAGGAAAATGCTTTTAAATAGATATGCCTTCAAAATGAATTACCTGAAAAATACATGACTTGCTTATTGAGTTTACAACTCACGTTTTGTTTTCCAAACCCATAGACAGGTGAAGAAATGAGGAGAACAAGGAGCAAAAATTTGGGCATGGAAGAATGAAAGAAACTTGATGATTTATTTTAAGTGATACTTATGGTGATGGAATGTAATATGACTTGATATTTTATGATCTTATGTGATCTATGATATGCCTTGTATTTTATAAACATGTGACTATGGATGATAAGCATGTTATGAATTTTTATGAATATATCTGATATGAAATGTGTATATTAGGTCAAAGACGACTTGAATGGACACTTGATGAAAAATATTATAAAAATTAATTCTTAAGGAATTGTAATTAACTGGATAAATATCCATTAAATCCCGCCGTGTGACAGGGCAACAATCCTGATCACGTTTACTAGTCAATAACGATCCCGAGGTAAGGCTCAGGATGTGACGCTCGGTTGGGGGCTCCACATATGTCCTTCAAAGATGACTTGCTTTGAGGTGGTGATGGCTCCCCTGCTTGATATTCTTGAAATCCTATCGACATCATATTATCTTATTGCGGGTCTTTATAGTTGTCCTGTGCATCATTTGAATGATCAAGATGGCCCATGATGCTGAGAATACACGCATTGAATTAATAAATGTCTCTCGCCTCCACACAAATCACAGTAAGTTGAATAAAAGTTATCAATATCTTGCATTTGATTGTCAAAATCTGCAAATTGAGCTACAGGTGCCCATGTATTATCATAATCGTGGAAACCCATTGTGCATGGTGTTGAAAATTCTGCATTTAGCCAATGGTAAGCATTTGAAGCCATTGAAAATGGAAATACAAAGATCCCTGAAATAAAATTTTATCAAAAGCAAAGAAAGAAAAGAAAAAAAACTATGTATAATATATACACATTCACAATAGACAACTGAAATTGTCAGGTACTAAGTTTAAAGCACTAATCCCCTGCAACGGCACCAAAAACTTGACGAGCTGCATATATGCCTAATTAAAATGCTCGTTTTAACGCAGTATATGTGCTGATCAAGTAATAAAGAATGAGTAGAGTATCGTTCCCACAAGGATTGTGTTAAACGGGTTAGCACCTTAAATCTCAATTGTCTAAGTGAATTGGTAAAGGAAATGAGATTTGGTTTAAAAGAATTGAATTACTAAACTAAACAAAGCAGTAAATGACCAGAGTGGAGTGGATATTGCTGAGATTGCTTTGAAATGATAAAGATAGGTGGGAATATTAATTCATTGAATCATACCTATGTTACTTGGTTCCAATTAAGTTAATTGTGCAGAAATTACTAATCTAGGTTCATTCATATTCATATATGTCTTCCAAAATATACAAACCTAACCAAGTTTTAGCTATGTGTTATGTTCACATGCACACAAGTAAAACAAGATTGATAACCACATAACCTAATCAAGATTACACAGGGTTAATAGGTATATTCCTATCCATATTAACATCCAACACAAACAAAAGCTAGAATACATGTGCCTTATATATGGATCTTATTCAAATCCCACTTTTCCAAGCATGAATCTGAATATTCAATCAATCCAAAAGGTTGCAAAGTTTGTAAACGCATTAAGCATGATATATAAGGGTAATCTCAAGTAACAAAAGTCACAACACAATAGTATTATCAATTCAAGCATAAGAAAACCAAATATCATAAGCTATGAGTTCAAATCCTACATATCTCCAACCATAGGAAGGTTCAGCCCATAAACATGACTTCGATTCCAATTAAAATCAAGTTACAATCATCTCAAGCAAGGAGAATAACAAATAGGAAGAAATAGATGAGAAGAAGAGTTGAAACTTAATAGATTTGTAGTGATAGCTTGGATCTCCACTTGCTCTTCTCTCCTTCCTTGAAGCTTCCGTATTTCTCCCTTTCTCCATAGCAGCCGCGACCCTCTCTCTGTCTCTCTTCTCGTGTCTCTCTCTCTCCCCTGTGCATGACTCCCTAGGTTTCTATTTAAACTAGTTAACTTGCGCAACACACGTGCAGAAACCCGCATGTACGAATGCATAGTTGCGCCTAGGCGCCAACTCCCTGTGTGCTGTGTAACTTAAAAACCCTTCGGTATGCCCTACATACTCGTGGCATGGCGCCTAGGCGCCCCTATCTGGCGCCTGGGCGCCAACTCCCTGGAGTCCTTGTGGTCTGGATGCTCTCCCTTTTTTCGTGCTTTCCTTGCTGCTGGAAAAATGGGGTCGTGCACAGCTGGAGTTAGGGGTTTTTGCCCCTTGAAAAATTTCTCTCTCTAACCCCTTAACCATATGGATGTCCCCCTCATATGGCTAGATTTTTCCAACCTTGTGGGCCCCATTTGCCACATCATTAAGCCTATAATTAAATACATGTTTATCCCCTTTGATGACATGGCACAATATGGTCCAAGTAAATTAGATAATTATTCAAATAAAATCTATTAAAATCCATGTCATTAAGGGTCCACAAATCTGTCCGCACTTCAACGTCAATTGCAGCAGCTTTGGTGCCATTTTCCACACCTAATTTCTACTTTAATTTATGGGTATTTAATTACCCTAGCTAATAGCCTACTTAGGCATCATTTGGCATATTTAAAAAAAATTCATAAAAAATTTCAGAAGTTGCCTTGATCGTGCACCTCTCCTTGCTTCCATGTAACTATCCACTTGATGGGGTCCACTTATCATTGACTTTTTGGCATTTTATTGCCACAAAAATCAACCAAAATCACGTCCACTAACCACCCTAGCTGCCTAGGTCATTTAATTGCATTTTTAGCATTTTTAAAAATTAAAAAAATCACATATATAGCCCCTTGATCGTCCATGTGTGGCCACCTACATTGGCTCACTTGAGCTAGCTCATTAGCTCCTTAGTTCATCTTATTAATTACTTGATATTTTCCTGGATTTTGTCATTTTATGTAATTCATAAAATCCATGTGTAATTACCTCCTTTTGACACCTCATTTATGTCATTAATTATTTAATTAATTACTTTAACTTTAACATAAATGAGAGCTACTTTATTGTGCGCAAAAGTCAAAGGTGCTCCACCTTTTTTCGTACAACTATGATCCCATCATCATTAGCTTAATCCAAGCCTCTCATTGCATTGATCTCATGATTTTAACCATCCATTTCAAATTTCTTCTCAATCCAACTTTTCTAACTCAAGTTATGCTCCTTTGAAGTCATCTTTGGATATTGGATGATAATGATCGATTTTCACACTAATCTCATCACGATTTTCATAATTCATCATTTCCATAAGATTAAGCATGAAATTATATGCTTTCCTTTCAATTTTTCATCTTAATCCGTCTTATAGGCGTCAAATTGTGAATTTTCTAACATGTTCCAACTTAACTCCATAATTAACCTCTTAATTTCTATTAATCACATTATGGAAATTAAATTAATATTCATGGCACACTAATCCTTTTCAATCCTCATTAGGTCAATTTAATCACATTGACCTATATTAACTTATAATGATTGATTTAATCATCATTCATAACCTCTGACCTAATTGCCATAAATCATCAATATTGCAAATAAATCATTCATAATTCAATCAACTCATACATGAATCCTATGTAGGTCAGGGTTTCACACATAGAAGCGGACCCATGTAACCCCTTTAAAATCTAAGATTTTGATCATTAATGAAAATTTTAATTCATTCATTGTATTTAACACCATTTGTTTATTTAGGATACCAAGTTTCATCCCAATCAAGTATGTTTATAAGCCATATTTGTTCAAATATATATATATATATATTCATGTGTAAATTATGAAAAATTCATAGATCTATTTACACAAGTATTAGAATATAATAATATTTTATAAAATCATTTATTCCCATAGAAATGATATTTTGGACGGTTTAGATGTCGAAAATACTATTTTAGAATTGATATTTTAGAATTTTTCATAATTTAGACATGAATATATATATATTTTCTAACAAATGTGGCCCATAAACAAACTTGATTGGGATGAAACTTGATTTCCTAGGTAAATAAATGATGTTAGATACAATGAATGGATTGGATTTTCCATCAAAGATCAAAATCTTAGATTTTGAAGGGGTTAAATAGTTTTGCTTCTATATAACCCGGTTACATAGAAGCGGAATCCTATATAATATATTTATTTATTGATATTTTAAATGCAATAAGATTATTAGCATTGGAAGGTGGACACGATATCTTGGTAGGTCACCTATGCTTGTTATCGAAGCTCGAAGGTGGAGTTGCGTACTCGAAATTTTCAATTAGTCGAACATTGGTTTTTCTAAGATTAAATTATTATCACTGTGAGACTAGATTCAAATATGGACCTTCATTGTCTTCAAAGTTTATTTTTCATTGGCCTAACTAATTTTATTTTTAATAAAAAATTGGACCGCCTAATTATTTAAAATTTTAATTTCTTTGTAAATAAGGCCTTCATTATTTACTGACAAATAACTTAAAATATTTTAATATATTATTCAATATAACTAATTGGTATATAGGTATATTATCCTTCTACTGAGCATTACATGCTCACACACATGCACACTTATCAGCACTTGAACCCAGATTATTTATTTTTCGTACCATAGCTCTCGCTAATTAAGTTATCTACTTGTCTTTCACTAATTGGGTTGCCTTTGGACTGTTTTAGCACACATATTCTATTAAATTTTCAAACCACATCTCTTAACACTAACGTGGGCAAGAGTTTCAACAACTCCCATTAATAGATAGGACAAGGTGGGCAAGAATTCCTCAAACCACAAAACAAATATTATGAATCTGGAGGGGAAAATTTTTGAAAATGAGAGAAAAACGATATGATATGATATGATAAGAATGATAATCAGAACTAAAGAGAATAAACATGAGTTTTATTTTATAAACCCTATTTCTATGTAACACCATTCATTTTTTTCAACTACATTCATTTTATTTAATGTAATTTATATAATTATGTAAATAGAACATTTTTGTAGTATTACCTTCCATCAACCCCATTTGAAAATTTGTAAAACCAACATAATAGAACAGTTTGATACCAACTATTAATTTTGAAGTTATATTTTAACACTACGCTATCTAAAATATAATTATTACATTGATAAATGATTTTGTATAGTATTATTACATTCTAATGCATATATAAATCGATCTAACAGTTTTTATTATTTACACTTGAATATATATACACATTAAGCAAATGTTGCGACGTACTTTTGTGAATGAAACTCAATCTAATAGTTAAACAAATGATAATAAACAAAAATGAAAAGAATGAAGTTTCATTAATTATTAAGGTCTAAAAAATGGGTAGGATTATATAAAATTCATTCTACGTAACCTAATTGCATAGGCACATGATTCAAAAAGTAAAACGAACAGAATAGTTAGATGAAAAAAAATTAAAATATGAAGTTAATAATAAGAAAAATGTAAAAAGTGAGATTTCTTATAAAGAAAAAACAACCCGGTGCGAACCCCTCAATCCCACTCCCCTAACAAATCAAATGAGGGGTGTAGTAAAAAGAGGCCATTAGGGGAATATTCAGGCATATCCTCCATCAACGCAAATTCAGATATGGGTTGTAGTGTTCCCTATTCTCATCACATAGACAAATAAACAACTAACGAAATTATCAACTAATCTTCTGATATTATCCACCATGGTTCTCTAATATGAACGGATGGCTCCATTTCCATTAAGGATAGTAATCAAGTCAAAGAGTCACTTTCCACATAATTTTTTTAGTAGGAGAGATCACAACCCACTCATTTCCATACAAAATTGCTTGTGCCTCTATCAATGTTGGATTGATGATATCATACTTCATCCAAGACTTTAAAGCCGCAAAAGCACCCTCCTAATCATGAAAGATGGCCCAATGCCCATCTACTTTTCCCTTAAGTTAAATCTAGCATACATGTTGAGTTTCACTACCCTTTGAGCAGGTTTTTTTTTCCTAGTTGACTGCACTTTCGTGCACTGCATGGTTACAGATCTTGAAGAGTATGGATGCGTTTAACATCTGGATGTAATCAACTACTTTGAGACGTTCATTAAGAAAGGCTTAACCCCCTCCATGTAAAGCTTGTTTCTCGTATGCTAAATATGCCAGCCAGAGCATAGAAAGAAAGTGAAAAGATATAATTTCTAGCGTACTAAGAATTATCGGAATAAAGGCCATAAATCACCATGTCTTACTTAAAAAAAGCCTTTAGGAAATAATGATCTAAACTACCTCTAGTTACTGCCAGTGTTGTCAGAAGCGAACCAGTTAAGTGGCTGGTCTAGTTCGAACCAGTTTAATCGGTTAAGCAAACTAGTTAGAGCCGGTACATCATTATTGCATATTTATTATGTAATAAATATTTAAATTTTATATTATATTAATAAATATTTATATTCTCTTATAAAATAAATTAAAATTAGAAACGTCATTTTAATGATTAGAATATGCAATAAATCAAAAAACTTTCAAATATACATTACCTAGAAATAGATATAACATCAAAAATTAATATTGTTAGTTAATCTAAAAAAATGTAATATTCTATTAATCTTAGTTTTTTATAATTTATTTTTGTGCTTTAATTAATTGCCCATTTTCAGACATATCTAATATAATAAGAAATTAAAAAATAGTGGTTAAATGATTAAATCATTTTTACTAATAAAATCACATAAAAAGTTCAAGTATTTAACTAATTTTAAAAAAAAATTGTTCAATTGTATACAAGAATTTTTAAAGAAAAAAATTATATTCCAAATTCTAATTATTTACTTGAATAGCATTAGATAGAATGCAATGAACAAATATCTTCTGTTAAAATATAATAAATAAATGTATATTATAAACTTATAATAGATAATGTTTATAACTTAATGACGAAGAGTAAATATGTATAGAATGTTTAGTTATATCTTAAAAAATATAAATATTTATAACTCCTAATAGAATACGTCGAAATTGGAATCAACAACCTAGTATTTTATGTTGAAATTTAGTAGCATATTATAATATATATATATATAAGTTTGTGAACAACTACATTGATAAAAAAAATTCTGAATTACCTTAAAAAAACGTTTGTGAACTATCTTGTGCATGTATGATAGAAACATCGAATCAATGCCGAGCAGGGCCATAAATGCTACAATAAATGTTTAAGCAATGCCAAAACAATTAAACAAAGCCTGCCATAAATAGTATGCGAATGCATGCAACTTGTTTTTTTCCAATCGGTTGAACCGTGTGTAACCAATCTACACAGTCGAACCGGCGGTTCATACCATCTTTAAAGATCAAACAGGACCGGCTATAATCAAACCGCAAAAGCTGCCGGTTCCCGATCGAACCGGTTGGTCCGGTCTGATTTTGATAACAGTGGTTATTGCGTGTATTTTGCATTTTAAATCCTCTAACTTTACCTATTTGCATTTTAAACCCTAAAGTTTAGTCGTTTTCATTTTAAACCTTGAAACTTTGGTTTCTTTGTATTTTAAACCGTAACCCATAACTGTTGGTCCCGAGTTAGTGGCAAAACCCAAGAGGGGAGGGGTGAATTGGGTTCTTTAAAAAATCTTTGGTAAATAAAGACTTAACCCTTTGAGTAATTAATCCCCTTTTGAAAAGAGCTAGAGAGCAATAAAGATAAAGCAGTAAAAAGAGATATAACACAAGATTTATAGTGGTTCGGGCAAACCTTCCCTACTCCACTCTTCCAAGCTCACACTCTGTTGTGACTTGGGTTTCACTATGTATTCCACGAATACACTTAGAGTCACCGCTCTCTTCTAGATTTCAGCTCTAGGGGGCATATACAACTAGAGCCACTTGCTCTCTTCTAGATTCTAGCTCTAGGGGGCATAAGCAACTCACATGCAAAAGTAGGTGATGAGTCTCACTCCAATCACACCCTACTTTGCATATACTTGATCTTAGCTACCCAAGCTAAATCAAGATTTATACAACAAGACAATGAAATAAATGAAACTACACTTTACAGATTTGTGTAGGCAGATTTAGCTCGAGGAAGAAGTTGTAGAAGCAGCTTTGGATGAATATTGATGAAGGCGCATGCAACTTGAAGCTTTCTTCTTCTTCCTTAGAATGTATACGAACCACTCAGAAATGGAGAAAAGCAAATAGGATTCCTTTCTAGATCTTCTTTTCTCACTTTGGACTTTGTGGAGTATATAGTAGTATCTTGTAATGTTCTTGTTTTTTTCACGTTCATTTGAGGGTCCTTTTATAGAGGGAAGAAAATATGAACGTTATGGAGGTGGTTGGTGCGCAATAAATGAACTTCAACGTTCGAAAATTTGAACGTTATACCCAAGTCGAAGATGGAGTCGACTTGGCTTGCGACTTGGCAACCCAAGTCGCATCTGGAGTCGACTTCGTCTGCGACTCCAGTTCCTCCAATTTCCCAAGTCTGAGTTTTAGTCGACTTGGTTTCAGACTTCGACTCAAGTCGAATCTGAAGTCGACTTAGCCTGCGACTTGGCTCGGGTTTTGCTGAAGCTGCTTTGTTCTTCAAGATTCGGCTTGATCCTTGCAAAGCTTTTGAGCTGTTAGAGTCCTTGCATGATATATGCTTGTTCCTCGCTTAGTCTTGGACTCACTTGGTCTCCATAACTTGGGTGTTGCCTTATTTGAATAAGCTTGAACATTTGCCTTGGCTTGATAGACTTGATTTGAACATTGAATGTGAATCTTAGCTTTGATCTTCAAGAATCTTAATTTGTTTCCTTGTGAATGAACTTTTTATCTCATTTGGGTTTGAAAAAGTTCAATATGATCCTTGGAATAAACTTGAAACTTCAATCTTCAAGTCTAAAATCCTCAAGTCGAAGTTGGAGTCGACCTTGTCTGCGACTTGACCCAAGTCGCACCTGGAGTCGACTTCGTTTGCGACTTGGGCAGCTTCGCGCCCCCAAAATCAACGCTGGACATTTTCTTTTGTTTGAAGTCGATGCTGGAGTCGACTTCGTCTGCGACTTGACTTCCCAAGTCGCAAGTGGAGTCGACTTGACCTGCGACTTCACCTGTTGCGCTTTTGGGATTCATTCTCAAGTCGATATTTGAGTCGACTTTGGGATCGACTTCACCCAAGTCGAAGTCCAAGTCGACTTGAAGATCGACTTGACCTCTTTGCTTTCCTTAAACATTTATCAAACACATTAGTACCTTTTATATACTCAAATTAGTTCTTGTTAATCATCGAAACTCAAGATTTGGTCAATTTTTATTGTTTTAAACATTGTTTCCAACAATCTCCCCCTTTTTGATGATTGACAAAACTTCATTTGAGTTGATACCTTTCAAGCATTAATCATGTTCATATGTCTTTTTGAAAAACAGAGCATTTGTCATATAGGTCAGAGCTTTTTGAAATTTCAACTATTATATCATTTTGGCATATTGGATACCTTTCAAGCAAATCATTTTCAAGCAAATCATGTTGAATACTTTATAACATATTAAGCAAACATAACATTCATCAATAGCATATATATGTATCAAGTTTCATGCAACACAAAACAAAAATGAAACCTAGATACAAAACTACCCAACCCAAAAGAAAATTTTACTCAACTCACCTATTCTATCTCCCCCTTTTTGTCAAACTATCAAAAATCGATCAACTTTTAATGATTTTGTGAATTGAAATTGAGAGATCGGATATAAGATTGGTTTGATGGGACGATTTTGGGCAGATGAGTAGATGGAGATATCATGATCGGGAGATGCTGCTTTATGAACTGAACCCGATTCGTATGGATCGAGTTCGGGCATAGGCCTCTTCTTGTGACGTCCGGAGGCGAGGTGATATTTGATGGTACGCAGTTCCCGATCCATGTGATCTTGTCGGGAATGCATATCAGTGATAGCATTCAGCACACCGGTCACTAGGCTAGTCATCCTATCTTCTTGATGACCCATAGCTTCCAAGATCTCGTTTTTGAGGCTTTGAAGTGCAGCCATTTGATCTGAAGTAGGCGGCACGCGTTCGGGTGCAACGGATCCTTGAGGAGAATGTGATCCGTGTGACAGAGGAGATGCAGGCCGTTCAGGCGATGCCTCGGGAGCTTGCTCCCCCTCAGCTTGTGCATTGTCCTCTTGTTCTCGGACTGGCTCGCCAAGCTTCTCTCGGATGCGATCATCCCTAAACTGCTCCAAATTGATTTTCATGCGTTGGAGCAAAGCCTTGTTGATAGCGTTGGTCGTCTTGGGGACTTCAAATGGTTCCCCGTCAATGTCGAGCTCAACCCGCTCAAAAATCTTGGTGATCCAAGATCCATAAGGTAACACGCCTCTCGGATTGTCTTTCCTGGATGCTAAGGCTTCTAGGAATAGTCTGGGAAGACTGATCTTGACTTTGTTTACTAATTTCCACAAGATCATTGCTTCTTGTGGATTCAATTGATTCCTTCCGCCTCCTTTTGGCAAAATACAGTGGGCGATCAATAGACGGATAACCCTGAGTCTGGGAGAAAGATCCATGTAATGTAGGAATTTGGTGCCTGCATGGTACTTGTTGCTTTTGGTTAACTCATTGTAGATCTTGTCCATAGTCAGATCCTTGGGAAGCCTCTCTTCATCAAAAGGTACTTGAAGAATATTTCCAATTCTTCTCAAGGCTTCATCTTGATCTGGATAGTTGCTACTCCCAAAATTTATTTCAGTGCCTTTGACATAAGTGCAAAACTTGGTGTTGTCCCATAAATAATAAAACTGTCTTGTGAGATCAGGATAGATCCGTTCATCGGATTTGAATAGTTGTATCCATCCTTGGAAATCCAACAACTCTTCTATGTCGAACTCATAGTCGTTGAGGAACTTGAAATCTATGATCTTAGGAATGAATACCTTTCGTTCATAGAAGTTTCTGTAGAAGCGACTATGCTGTAGCTCTGTCCTGAAATAAGTAGTGGGCATTTTTAGAACTTGCCCCTTCTTGATAGGAATCCTCGAAGAATACGAGCTTTCAGGTTGGCTTTCTGATCGTGGGGCTCTATCAGTTGACTGGGTTGTTGTCTGGAATCGAACTCGTCTACCCGTCGAGGTTGATGGTTCCTCTCTAACTCGTTTGGATGGAGTCCTTGCTCTTCTAGGAATATCTTCCTCTGTGGAGGATTGGGATGGCCTAGGCACTGGCCGTTGGCTTGGCTTTTTGACTGCTAGTTTAGGAGTTTTAGCTTTTGGAGCCATTGAAATTGGAATTTTAGTGACTGAAGAATATGAAATAGAGAATGCTTTAGAGCTGTGAGAGGGAGAGCTTAAAGAGAGAGAGTGAGAGCCAAGGGTGTGAAATCGTGGAAGATGGAGAGACAGCGGCTTGCCGGGAGTGACAGCGGATCGCCGGAGGGGGAGAAAACTGTCGCCGAGAGAGTGAGAGAGAGAAAAACAGAGGATTCGGAGGAAAAATGGGAGGAAAGGAAGAAGAAAGAGAAGAAAAGGGAGAAGTTCGCGGAAGTCGGACGGTCGCGCGCGGAGTCGACTTTGCCCTAGGCGAAGTCGACTTTGGTCCCTCGGAGTCGACTTCGTTATTGAAGCGGAGTCGACTTTGCTCCTGTGGAGTCGACTTCGCTCCTGAAGCGGAGTCGACTTCACTTTCCCAAGTCGACTTGGCGGAGTCGACTTGGCTCCCATGGAGTCGACTTGACCCATCAGTTTTGCCTTTTCAAATTTTGGTTTCTTGTTTTATTTTTCCTAATTTAGCTCTATCATCCCCATATCATTCCTAATTTTATAAAATGATTCTTTGGCTAATGGTTTGGTAAAGATATCAGCAATTTGGTCTTCTGTTTTCACATATTCTAAGCATACATCATGATTCTCAACATGCTCACGAATAAAGTGATGTCTCACTTCAATATGCTTGGTTCTTGAATGCAGTACAGGATTCTTAGTTAAACAAATTGCACTTGTATTATCACATCTAATAGGAATATCAACATAATCAATACCATAGTCTTTCAACTGTTGTTTCATCCAAAGTAGTTGGGCACAACAACTACCGGCGGCTATGTATTCGGCTTCCGCAGTAGATAGTGCAACACTTGTTTGTTTTCTTGAGTGCCATGAAACTAGCATATGTCCAAGAAATTGACAAGTTCCACTGGTACTTTTTCTATCTACTTTATATCCGGCAAAGTCTGCATCCGAATAGCCGATTAGATCAAAGGTTGACCCCTTTGGATACCATAGTCCAAGATTTGTAGTTTTTAACAAATATTTAAAAATTCTTTTTACAGCAAGTAGATGTGATTCTTTTGGACATGCTTGGAATCTAGAGCACATACAAACACTAAATAGGATATCGGGTCTAGAAGCAGTTAAATATAACAAGGATCCAATCATGCTTCTATAAAGCTTTTGATCGATACTTTTACCGTTTTCATCCGTGTCGATTTTGATTGTTGAGCTCATTGGAGTGTTTGCCCCTTTGCTATTCTGCATTCCAAATTTCTTGAGCATCTCTTTGACATACTTGGACTGGTTCAGAAATATTCCTTCACTTTGTTGCTTGATTTGTAGTCCAAGGAAGAAATTTAATTCTCCCATCATGCTCATTTCGAACTCACTCTGCATTATCTTAGAAAATTCTTGACAAAGATTTTCATCAGTAGCACCGAATATTATGTCATCCACATAAATCTGTACAATCAAAATATTTTTATTTTTGTACTTGATGAATAAAGTAGTGTCTACTTTCCCTCTTTGAAACTCATGATCAATCAAGAATCTATTTAACCTTTCATACCAAGCTCTTGGTGCTTGTTTTAGTCCATATAATGCTTTGGTTAATTTATAAACAAACTTTGATTGATTCTTTTCTTCAAAACCAGGGGGTTGTTCAACATATACTTCTTCATTCAAATAACCATTTAAAAATGCGCTTTTTACATCCATTTGAAACAATTTGAAGTTCATATGAGAAGCAAATGCTAGTAGGATGCGTATGGCTTCTAATCTAGCCACGGGTGCATACGATTCTTCAAAATCAATTCCTTCTTCTTGGGAATACCCTTTGGCTACTAATCTTGCCTTGTTTCTAATTACAAGACCGCTTTCATCTAATTTATTCCTAAATACCCATTTTGTACCAATGACTGTATGATTGTTTGGTCTAGGAACTAAATGCCATACATTGTTTCTTTCGAATTGATTTAGCTCTTCTTGCATTGAAATAACCCAATTTTCATCATTAAGAGCTTGTTCAATGGTATTTGGTTCTATTTTAGATACAAAGGCATATTGACCATAAACGTTTTGTTTTGATCTTCTAGTTTTCACTCCTTCATATATATTTCCAATAACTTGCTCAATTGGATGGGCATTTTTGAACTTTAAATCAGTTGGAGGTTTATAAGAATCATTACCTTCACTTACCTCTTCCTCCATGAGATTTTCTGGCTTGAGCTCGAGTTCCTTTGGTTGTTCTTTACCTTTTGTCTCATCTGCATCACTTAGTTCATCTTCCTTTTTCGGAGTTTTGTTAATTTCATCAAATACAACGTGTATGGATTCTTCAATAATTTGGTTTCGTTTATTGAAAACTCTATATGCTTTGCTATTTGATGAATATCCAAGAAATATAGCCTCATCACTTTTAGCATCTAACTTTCCCAAGTTGGTTTTTCCATTATTCAAAACATAACATGTACATCCAAAAGCATGAAAATAAGAAATATTTGGTTTCCTTCCTTTCCATAGTTCATATGGGGTCTTTTTCAAGATTGCTCGAATGGTAACACGGTTCAATACATGACAAGCTGTACTTACAGCTTCACCCCAAAATTTCTTGGATAGATTGCTCTCATTTAGCATAGTTTTAGCCATCTCTTGTATAGTTCTATTTTTCCTTTCTACTACTCCATTTTGTTGTGGAGTTCTTGGTGCAGAAAATGTGTGGTGAATTCCTTTTTCATTGCAAAATTCCATGAATCGTTTGTTTTCGAATTCGCCACCATGATCGCTTCTTATGGTCACAATAGTACTTTGTTTTTCATTTTGCACCAAATTTACAAAAGTTGCAAACATAGAGAAGGCTTCATCTTTACTAGCTAAGAGAATTATCCATGTGAATCTTGAAAAATCATCAACTATGACAAATACATATTTCTTTCCACCAATGGTTAGAATGTCGGATGGCCCGTATAGATCCATATGTAGTAATTCAAGTGGCTTAGTGGTGGAAATTTCCTTTTTGGTAGAGAAAGGCATCTTGGGTTGTTTTGATAATTGACATGCCTTGCAAATCTTGTCTTTGTCATATTTCAATCTTGGTAATCCTTCTACCAAACTCTTTTTCCATAGGGTTTTTATGTTTCCCATGTTTATATGTCCAAGCCTTTTATGCCAAACCCATGGATCATTATCAATGGCCATTAGACATTGACCATTCAATTCATCAAGTGAAACCAAATATACATTTCCATGTCTTTTACCACTAAACATGATATGCTCTCCATCAAATACATTACATATAGATGATTCAAACACAACTTTGTACCCTTTATCACATAATTGGCTAATGCTCATTAAATTGTGTTTGAGTCCTTCAACAAACAAAACATCTTCCATGCATGCATTTGAAATACTATGTATATTTCCTTTACCTTTAATTTTACCTTTTTCATTATTGCCAAAAGCAACCATTCCATCATTACAAGGCTTAAGTTTGTGAAACAAACTTCTTTCTCCGGTCATATGCCTTGAGCAGCCGCTATCCATAAACCATTCATTGTTTGCCTTTGCCTTAAAACATGTCTGAAAAATAAGCAAATAAATCTTATCTCCTTGGTACCCATTTTATGGGTCCATTTGGGTTAGTAATATAAATCAATTTTTGTTGTTCTAACTTTGAAAGCCCAAATCTTGTGTTTCTTGGAACCCAAACTAATTTTGCACCATGGTCATATAATTTCTTAAAATTACATTTGTAAGTTTTGTGTCCCATTTTATTGCAGAAATTACAAGCCATAGGTAATCTTGGAGTAGGCTTCCAAGTATGCAATGGTTCAAGTGTTGGTCTTCTAGTCCACTTAAAATTTTTCTTTTGTGGCTTGTACATAGATGCATTTTTAGTTTGATGTTTCTCAAGTATTTGTACATTTGATTTGCTACTTTCTCCTTGCTCAAATGTATGATACCCAAGACCTCTTTTATGTGTTTGGGAGGTCATATTCAAAAATATTTTGACACTTTCTCCTGGATTAGAGAACTTAGCTAATGATTCATTTAATGATTTATTTTCCTTTTTCAGCAGATCATTTTCATCTTTCAATTTGTCTAATCTTTCTGCAAGTTTACCATTTACAATTATTGTTGCATCACATTGTTTTTTCTTAATTGTAAACTTGCTTCCTAATTTCTTCATCTCTTCATATAATGAATCATATGCAGTTTGTAGCTCATCTAATTCAGTACATTTGAGGCATTCTTGAAAGGAAGTAAAACTTGATTTAGAATGGGAGAGTTTGGAACTTACCTCTTCATCGCTTGTGCATTTTGTTGAGGTAATTCGTTCTTCTTGTTCGATTTGTGCCATGCAGCAAATTCTTGCACATTCTTCCGCCTCATTTTCGTCGGTTGAGGAATTACTCGTTGTAGATTCCTCATCGTTTACATACATGCCTCTACCTTTGTACTTTTGGAATCTTTTGTTGTTCCTTCTATCCTTTCTTTGTTCGTTTGCCTTGCTTTCTTCGGGAGTTGGACATTGAGCTTGCATATGTCCCGAACCGCCGCATCGGTAGCATTTGGTTGGTTCTTTCTTCTTCTCTTTGGGAGTTCTTTCCTTGAAGCTTCTGAAATTTTTCCCTTTCCTCACAAATTTTCTGAAGCGTTTTGTGAGAAGGGCAATCTCGTCGTCGTTTTGAGAAGAGGAGGTATCGTCAGTGTCTTGTGCGGCTTTCAAGGCGATTGCTCTTTTGCCCCTATGTTGATCTTCATTTCTTCTTTTAATTAGCTCATGTGACATGAGTGAGCTAATTAAGTCTTCAAGCTTTAAAGTGTTTAGGTCTTTGGCTTCTTCTATTGCAGTGATCTTTGGAGTCCATGATTCCGGTAGAGCTCTTAAGATCTTCATAACCTGCTCAGATTCAGAAATAGCCTTTCCAAGACCTTTTAAAGCATTAGTGATTTTTGAGAATCTAGCGAACATTTCAGAAATATTTTCTGTTTCTAGCATTCTAAAATTCTCTAGTTCTCCAATCAAAATATTTCTTCTCGTCCCTTGGACTTGAGAAGTTCCTTCATAGATAGAGGTTAGCGTATCCCATATTTCTTTGGCGGTCAAGCAAGAGGATACTCTATCATATTCAGAAGCATTAAGAGCACAAAATAAAGAGTTCATAGCTTTGGCGTTGCTCTTAACAATTCTTACTTCCTCATCGGTCCATTTGGAAGCTCTTTCATCGGTAGGCAAGGTTACTCCATCTTGGATAGCAATCCAAGAGTCCATGTCGGTAGCCATGATGAGTTGCTTCATACGAAGCTTCCAATATCCAAAATTGTTCCCATCAAACAACGGTGGCCTTGTAAAGGATTGGCCTTCAGCAAAAGCGGGAACGGAAGTAGATTGGGATGCCATTTTGATAAGATCTCTTTGGTAAACTCAAAGACCTGCTCTGATACCACTTGTTGGTCCCGAGTTAGTGGCAAAACCCAAGAGGGGAAGGGTGAATTGGGTTCTTTAAAAAATCTTTGGTAAATAAAGACTTAACCCTTTGAGTAATTAATCCCCTTTTGAAAAGAGCTAGAGAGCAATAAAGATAAAGCAGTAAAAAGAGATATAACACAAGATTTATAGTGGTTCGGGCAAACCTTCCCTACTCCACTCTTCCAAGCTCACACTCTGTTGTGACTTGGATTTCACTATGTATTCCACGAATACACTTAGAGTCACCGCTCTCTTCTAGATTTCAGCTCTAGGGGGCATATACAACTAGAGCCACTTGCTCTCTTCTAGATTCTAGCTCTAGGGGGCATAAGCAACTCACATGCAAAAGTAGGTGATGAGTCTCACTCCAATCACACCCTACTTTGCATATACTTGATCTTAGCTACCCAAGCTAAATCAAGATTTATACAACAAGACAATGAAATAAATGAAACTACACTTTACAGATTTGTGTAGGCAGATTTAGCTCGAGGAAGAAGTTGTAGAAGCAGCTTTGGATGAATATTGATGAAGGCGCATGCAACTTGAAGCTTTCTTCTTCTTCCTTAGAATGTATACGAACCACTCAGAAATGGAGAAAAGCAAATAGGATTCCTTTCTAGATCTTCTTTTCTCACTTTGGACTTTGTAGAGTATATAGTAGTATCTTGTAATGTTCTTGTTTTTTTCACGTTCATTTGAGGGTCCTTTTATAGAGGGAAGAAAATATGAACGTTATGGAGGTGGTTGGTGCGCAATAAATGAACTTCAACGTTCGAAAATTTGAACGTTATACCCAAGTCGAAGATGGAGTCGACTTGGCTTGCGACTTGGCAACCCAAGTCGCATCTGGAGTCGACTTCGTCTGCGACTCCAGTTCCTCCAATTTCCCAAGTCTGAGTTTTAGTCGACTTGGTTTCAGACTTCGACTCAAGTCGAATCTGAAGTCGACTTAGCCTGCGACTTGGCTCGGGTTTTGCTGAAGCTGCTTTGTTCTTCAAGATTCGGCTTGATCCTTGCAAAGCTTTTGAGCTGTTAGAGTCCTTGCATGATATATGCTTGTTCCTCGCTTAGTCTTGGACTCACTTGGTCTCCATAACTTGGGTGTTGCCTTATTTGAATAAGCTTGAACATTTGCCTTGGCTTGATAGACTTGATTTGAACATTGAATGTGAATCTTAGCTTTGATCTTCAAGAATCTTAATTTGTTTCCTTGTGAATGAACTTTTCATCTCATTTGGGTTTGAAAAAGTTCAATATGATCCTTGGAATAAACTTGAAACTTCAATCTTCAAGTCTAAAATCCTCAAGTCGAAGTTGGAGTCGACCTTGTCTGCGACTTGACCCAAGTCGCACCTGGAGTCGACTTCGTTTGCGACTTGGGCAGCTTCGCGCCCCCAAAATCAACGCTGGACATTTTCTTTTGTTTGAAGTCGATGCTGGAGTCGACTTCGTCTGCGACTTGACTTCCCAAGTCGCAAGTGGAGTCGACTTGACCTGCGACTTCACCTGTTGCGCTTTTGGGATTCATTCTCAAGTCGATATTTGAGTCGACTTTGGGATCGACTTCACCCAAGTCGAAGTCCAAGTCGACTTGAAGATCGACTTGACCTCTTTGCTTTCCTTAAACATTTATCAAACACATTAGTACCTTTTATATACTCAAATTAGTTCTTGTTAATCATCGAAACTCAAGATTTGGTCAATTTTTATTGTTTTAAACATTGTTTCCAACAATAACAACGTTAAAAATACTGTTAATTTACGGAAAATGATGTGAATACCCTTCCAATATTTTAAAAAAAAAAAACCCAAATCTGTATTAAAGGTGAAGTTGTTGTTGGAGCATCTAATAATAAAATAACAAAAGCCTAATAGTTAAGTTTAAAATGTAAAATAATTTCCTTTTTAAAAATATTAAAGGGTATTTAAAATGTAATTTTTAACGCTTTTATAGGTCGGGGTTTAAAATAGAAAAGAACTAAAGTTTTCAGTGTTTAAAATGCAAATGGCCAAACTTCGGAGTACAAATAGGTAAAGTTAGAGAGTTTAAAATGCGAAAAACCCAGTTACTGCACATTTTCTAAATAAATTAATGCAATCTTCGTCTGCATTGTTGCATAGAAAGTACGTTGGGGGAGACAAGGATCCATCTTTTGTCATGTCGGTCTGTGTAGGTAGAGTATCCGTCATAGTCTCTAGCCAAAGATTATGATTTTCATGGGGATCCGCAATTTCTATAAGGCATGGAGCACCATAGGATCCATGAATTTTTCTTGGTTTTCATCACTGCTTTAATGTTCTGTGATGACTATCCTATAGGCTAACTTGACTCAAAATTCTTCTTCGTGTTCCATTGCCCAAAATTTGAAATCTTCCCCTTCCTTCATGGGAATTAGAACAGTGCTCACACCTTGCTAGGCCACTTTGCCAACTACACTTCTTATATCATTTTCTCTCTAGCATCACTTTCGCAAGCTCATAAAACTAGCTACCTTTATATGGGGCCCAACCCATGTAATTTTACTGTGTGAGTATATTTATTTAAAAATGTGAGTACGTTTGGTTTTTTTAAAAAAATTGTATTATATAATACAAAATCTCAACCTATTCCATTCATTTGTTGGATCAACTACTAAAACATATGTAAACATAATTTTTCATTATTTGAAATTTTTAAAAAATGTTTGTGTACAAAAAATTATTTTTTAATAAGATTTCATTATAATTGGTAAAGTTGAAAAATATATTTCATATAAGGATTTATGTTATATTATTTAAAGTTCATGTAATTAAGGTACTCTCAAAAATAACAATTCAATATTTATTTTTGATTATTTGAAAATTTAATAATATTTTTTTATTTTTTGAATAATACAGAATATAACTGCATCTAACAATATCTAACAGCATCTAACGACATCTAACCAAATCTAACTTTTGATATTAATAAGTTAATCCTAACTTAACCTCTATAATATGATTCTAAGACCCTTATAAGGTCATTTATACCTTAATTACAGAATTTGAAACGCAGATAATAGGATTAAATGAAATCCACCTTCTCTAATTACATCTAACAATATCTAATCGCATCAACAGCATCTAACGACATCTAACAGCATATAACCAGATCTAACGACATCTAACCGAATCTAACTTTTGATATTAATAAGTTAATCATAATTTAACACCTGTAATATGATTCTAAGACCCTTATAAGGTCATTCATATCTTAAATACAGAACTTGAAACCAAGATAATAGGATTTAATGAAATCCACCTTATCTAATTGCATCTAACAGCATCTAACGACATCTAATAGCATCTAACTGGATCTAACGACATCTAACGAAATCTAACTTTTGATATTAATAAGTTAATCATAATTTAACACCTGTAATATGATTCTAAGCCCCTTATAAGGTCATTTATATCTTAAATACAAAATTTAAAACCTAGATAATAGGATTTAATGAAATCCACCTTAATCTAATAGAATCTAATTGCATCTATTAGCATTTAACGACATCTAACAGTATCTAACTAGATCTAACGACATCGAACGACATCGAACAACATCTAACTATTGATATTAATAAGTTAATCCTAATTTAACACCTGTAATATGATTTTAAGCCCCTTATAAGGTCATTTATACCTTAATTACAGAATTTGAAACCCAGATAATTGGATTTAATGAAATCCACCTTATCTAATCGCATCTAACGGCATCTAATCGCATCTAACAGTATCTAACGATATCTAACATCATCTAACGACATCTAACAGAATCTAACTTTTGACATTAATAAGTTAATACTAATTTAACACCTATAATATGATTCTAAGACCCTTATATATCTTAAATTTAGAATTTGAAACCGAGATAATAGGATTTAATGAAATCCACCTTATCTAATTGCATCTAACAGCATCTACCCAGATCTAACGACATCCAACATCATCTAACGACATCTAACCGAATCTAACATTTGATATTAATAAGTTAATCCTAATTTAACACTTGTAATATAATTCTAAGCCCCTTATAAGGTCATTTATACCTTAAATATAGAATTTAAAACCTAGATAATAGGATTTAATGAAATCCACCTTAATATAATGGCTTTTAACAGTATCTAACAGCATCTAACTGGATATAACGATATCTAATAGCATTTAACTTTTGATATAAATAAGTTAATCCTGATTTAACACCTATAATATGATTCTAAGCCCCTTATATGGTCATTTATACCTTAATTACAGAATTTGAAACCCAGATAATAGGATTTAATAAAATCCACCTTATCTAATTGCATTTAACAATATCTGGTCACATCAAACAGCATCTAATCGGATCTAACGACATCTAACATCATCTAACAATATTTAACTGAATCTAACTTTTGATTTTAATAACTTAATCCTAATTTAACACTTGTAATATGATTCTAAACCCCTTGTAAGGTCATTTATACCTTAAATACCGAATTTAAAACCCAGATAATAGGATTTAATGAAATTCATCTAATTTAATGGCATGTAACAGCATGTAACAGCATCTAACGACATTTAACAGCATCTAACCGGATCTAACGACATCTAAAAGTATCTAATTTTTATATTAATAAGTTAATCCTAATTTAACACGTGTAATATGATTCTAGGCCCCTTATAAGGTCATTTATATCTTAATTACAAAATTTAAAACTCAGATAATAGGATTTAATGAATTTCACCTTCATCTAATGACATCTAATAGCATCTAACATTATCTAGTGACATTTAAAGGAATCTAACTTTTGATTTTAATAAGTTAATCATAATTTAACATCTATAATATAATTCTAAGACCCTTATAAGGTCATTTATGTCTTTAATACAAAATTTGAAACCCAGATAATAAGATCTAATGAAATCCACTTTATCTAATTGCATCTAATAACATTAATTACATCTAACAGCATCTAACCTAATCTAACGACATCTAACTAAATCTAACTTTTGATTTTAATAAGTTAATCCTAATTTAACACCTATAATATGATTTTAAGTCCCTTATAAGGTCATTTATACATTGACTACAGAATTTAAAACCAAAATAATACAATTTAATGAAATCTACCTTAATGTAATGACATCTAACAACATCTAACTACAGCTAATAGCATCTAAGGATATCTAAAGCATCTAAGAGGATCTAACGACATCTAACAACATCTAACTTTTGATTTTAAAAAGTTAATCTTAATTTAACACCTGTAATATGATTTTAAGACCTCATACGTTCATTTATATCTTAAATATAGAATTCAAAACTCAGATAATAGGATTTAATGAAATCGACCTTATCTAATTAATCTAACAGCGTCTAATCACATCTAACAGCATCTAATCGGATCTAACGACATCTAATATCATCTAATGACATCTAACTGAAACTAACTTTTGATTTTAATAAGTTAATCATATTTTAACGTCTGTAATATAATTCTAAGCCCTTATAAAGTCATTTATACCTTAATTACAGAATTTGAAACGAAGATAATATGATTTAATGAAATCTACCTTAATCTAATGACATTTAACAATATCTAACTATATCTAACAGTATCTAACGACATCTAATAACATCTAACCAGATCTAATGACATCTAACAGCATCTAAGTTTTGATATTAATAAGTTAATCCTAATTTAACACCTGGAGGATGATTCTAAGCCCTTTATAAGGTCATTTATACCTTAATTACAAAATTTGAAACCTAGATAATATGATTTAATGAAATTCATCTTATCTAATTGCATCTAACAGCATCTAACCGGATCTAACGACATCTTACAGAATCTAACTTTTGATATTAATAGTTAATCCTAATTTAACACTTATAATATGATTTTAAGACCCTTATAAGGTCATTTATATTTTAAATACAGAATTTGAAACCCAAATAATAGGATTTAATGAAATCCACCTTATCTAATTATGTCTAATAGCATCTAACGACATCTGGTCGTATCTAACTAAATCTAACGACATCTAACATCATCTAACGGCATCTAACAACATCTAACTTTTGATATTAATAAGTTAATCATAATTTAACGCCTGTAATATGATTTTAAGACCCTTATAAGGTCATTTATATCTTAAATACAAAATTTGAAACCCAGACAATAGGATTTATTAAAATACACCTTATCTAATTGTATCTAACAACATCGAATCGCATCTAACAACATCTAAAGGCAACTAACAGCATCTAACCGGATCTAACGACATCTAGCATCTTCGAATGACATCTAACCAAATCTAACTTTTGATATTAATAAGTAAATCCTAACTTAACCTCTATAATATGATTCTAAGACCCTTATAAGGTCATTTATACCTTAATTACAGAATTTGAAACTCAGATAATATGATTTAATGAAGTTCACCTTATCTAATTGCATCTAACAACATCTAATCACATCTAACAACATCTAACGACATCTAACCGAATCTAACTTTTGATATTAATAAGTTAATCCTAATTTAACACCTGTAATATGATTCTAAGACCCTTATAAGGTCATTTATATCCTAAATACAGAATTTGAAACCCAGATAATAGGTTTTAATGAAATCCACCTTATCTAATTGCATCTAACAGCATCTAATCATATTTTACAACATTTAACCGAATCTAACTTTTGATATTAATAAATTAATCCTAATTTAACATCTATAATATGATTCTAAGTCCCTTATAAGGTCATTTATACCTTAAATATAGAATTTAAAACCTAGGTAATAAGATTTAATGAAATCCACTTTAATCTAATGGCATCTAACTGCATCTAACAGCATCTAATGACATCCAACAGCATCAAACTGGATCTAATGACATCTAACAACATCTAACTTTTGATATTAATAAGTTAAACCTCATTTAACACCTGTAATATGATTCTAAGACCCTTATAAGGTCATTTATACCTTAATTACAGAATTTAAAACCAAGATAATAAGATTTAATAAAATCCACCCTAATCTAATAACATCTAACAACATCTAGTTGCATCTAACAGCATCTAACGACATCTAACAGCGCCTAATCGTATCTTACAGCATCTAACTTTTGATATCAATAAGTTAATCCTAATTAACACTTGTAATATGATTCTAAGCCCCTTATAAGGTCATTTATACTTTAATTACAGAATTTGAAATCCAGATAATAGGATTTAAGGAAATCCACCTTAATCTAAGGGCATCTAACCGGATCTAACAGCATCTAACCGGATCTAACGACATCTAATAACATCTAACTTTTAATATTAATAAGTTAATCCTAATTTAACACCTATAATATGATTTTAAGCCCCTTATAGGGTCATTTATACCTTAATTACAAAATTCGTAATCCAGATAATAGGATTTAATAAAATTCACCTTAATTTAATAACATCTAACAGTATCTAACAGCATCGAATGACATCTAACAACTTCTAACGATATCTAACCGAATCTAACCGAATCTAACTTTTGATAGTAGTAAGTTAATCCTAATTTAACACCCTTAAAATAATCTTAAACCCATTATAAGGTCAACTATACCTTAATTATAGAATTTAAAACTCAGATAATGGGATTTAATGAAATCTACCTAAATCTAACAACATCTAATGACATCTAATAGCGTCTAATAGTATCTAACAGCGTCTAACAGCATCTAACAATATCTAATGGAATTTAATAACATCTAACAACATCTAATTTTAATATTTTTAAAAATATTTTACATAAATTTGTGTATTTTACAAAAGCTATATACTTAATAATTCATTTTAGAACTATGCAAACCTTTAAAAAATTAAACTAAATAAATATAAAGGTATAATTAAAAGTAATAATTAATTTAAATTAAATAAATAGAAATTTACTTAAATATATAAAACTGTAATAATTATTATATATATGACTTTTTAAAAATATATATAATTGTAATTTATATTTATTAATATAAATATATGCCACTTTTTGGGATTGGTTTAAGAATAATGACATATGCATTTTCATTGTAACATTTTTACTCATCTTATGTTGGCTGTTTTAATTTTAAATTAATAAAATTAAAATTAATTTATGAATTAATATAAAATAAAAATAAATTAATATATAATTATGAATTTAACAAATATTTTGTTAAATATAATGTTCATGTACGTCTTTTATTTTTATGATTTAAATTTATTACTAAATTTTATTTATTTAATTTGGTGTAACACGCATGTATTAAAACGATGGATCATCAACTTTTCAACTTTAGATTAAAACTAAATTATAAATTTCATTTGAAAATTAAAGTAATATCAATATTAATTTAAAGTAAATTAAAAATAATCATTCAAATAGAAAATTTTATAAAAAAATTTGCAACAAAGTTTTCATGATTTAAGTGAATTTCAATTAAAAATTAACTCTACCAAAAATGATTATTTTTGGTTTACTTAGTATGTGGCGCCCCAACCCGAGCGTTACAACCTTACTCCAAGATCAATCGATTGGTAAGTGTGATCAGAATTGTTGCTCTGTCACTTCGCGAGTCTGTTAGATATTGATCCCTTTTTATCTTAACTCTTTAGGAGTTTAATCATTTTTAAACATTTCCTTGGAAATATACACATTTGATCTTATAATTTTCCACACTTAATCATTTCATGATAAATCATTCTTTATAATTGACCATAAATTTTTTTCGCTATTTATAGTCATAATTATCACATAGTCATAAACATCACAAAATCCTTATATAACATTCAGACATCAATAATGTCATCAACATACTATCATACAAGTCATAGAGTTCTATCATAAGAACTTATAGAAATTCATTTTTTTCCTTGAATCTCCACTTGTGCTCCTTGCATGGTTCCCTCCTTCACCTGTCTTTAGGATTTAGAAAACAAAACTATGAGTCGAAACTCAATAAGCAAGCTATAGGTTTTCAGGCAATTCATTTTCAAGGCAATTCTTATTAATGCATTTTCCTCCATTCAGTTGAAGACACTTATCAAATGATCAACTATCAATAGAGTAGAAACCTTTGCATAAATCATTCAAGGAAAGTCACATTATACCCACTCGAGGGTATATCTTAAAGCATGTTTCTCATACCCATCCAGGGTATGTCATAAAAAATGCGATGCATTATTTAAAATCATGACATTCCTTTGGATAGAAGCTAGCTAGACAACCATCCACTTTCATCCTTTCTCCTAATCCAAGGAGTCACCGCCGGGCCTCGGTCACCTTAGCAACTTGGCCCGCCAAAGGGGAACATTCGGTCTGCTTACACCTTTGAGGTGGACCTCATGCTTTTGTGCGTATGCTTCTTTCATAAATATGACTTGACATGCTGGCGTGATTTTTCATTCATAAATCATGACTTCATCATTTATCATAAGTACTTGAAAAACAGTAAGAAATTCATTTATTTCAATAGAAATAGCATTTTAATACTCATTTAGACAACAAATGGTCATCCTTAAACAATTTATAAAGAGTTGAAATCATTCATTTGCTAACTCATATAAACATTTAGAACATCATTGATAAGCATTTTATCATATTTGATAAAACAAAAGCGTTTAGAAAACTGCTTGCTTACCTTTCTTGCTTAGCTTTCCTCCTCGTTAACTTCTTTGTCTTTGACTATATATAAACATAGCATTGCATTCATAACAAGCCATTTGCTTGCATTTACTTAGTTTTCCAATCCTATAATCCATATCATTCATAATCAACTTGGACTTTCAAGTCGATCATACATACATGACAGACACTCATGCATCATAGCATTTATTTCATACTTTCTGACGAGTTGCGTATATCTCTATAAAAATGCTCGCTTTTTACACAAGTATACGTGCCGAATCAAGTAATAAAGAGTGAGTAGAGTATCGTTCCCATGAGGAATTGTTTAATCAAAATTATTAATCAGTTTAACTGCTTTCAATAGGTAGAGAATTCTAAGTTTTGAATTTAGAACTAAAGCTAACAAATGCAATGAGAAATCAGAGTAGAGTCCATGGAATCGTTGGAATACTAGAAACTAGTTTTCCGGCAGTTTCCACCAACGGAGTCGAATCCTCTCTTCAATCTGTGCTTTAATCGCGTTTTCATCTTTCTCTAGTTGTGTAATCCCGTTCTAGGCTCTCTCCGGATCGTCCTCTCGTGCACAAACCCCTAGGATCTATTTATAGAGTTGAATCGCGCAGCCCACGCACTGAAATCCGCGCGTAAGATGAGTATTGGCACCTAGACGCCAACTCCCTGGATGCTTCATGACTTGGAACCTTTCCTCAAACACCTGTGTGATCATGCCTAGCGCCTGGGCGCCCCTGGCTGGCACCTAGGCGCCAACTCCCTGGTAGCAATTCTCCCGTGTGACTTCACAACCCTTCTGGACTGGTCAACTCTGGAAGAAATTGGCTGTGTGAAGTGTTGGAGATCCTGAATAAGGTACATAGGGTGGCGCCTGGGCGCCATCCCACTGCTCCTGGACTTGGTTTCATTTTGCATTTCACTTGCCTACATGCCCTTATATGGCTCTTCCTTCCTGCAAAAAAATTAATAAACTAAATAAATGAACTAAATATGCCTAATTTATGCTAAAAATGCATAAAACTAAATAATGCTTCTAAAATGCAGAGTGAGTGAAAATTAAGCTAAATAGATGCAAATTAAGCCTAATCTCTCGGACTAACACGCAAATACAGTTTGAAATGGGCCATGATAACTCGCATTTTTACGAGTTATCACACCTCAAACTTAAATGTTGCTAGTCCTCAAGCAACACATGCAAACACAATGAATGAATGAATAAATAAGTGAATGAATGAATGAATCCTGTCAATTCAACTTGCTTCCCATGATGCTTTGATCAATCCATTTTTTTGCTCAACAAGGTCAAGAATAATTTAAGCTTGAGAAATCATCCATTACACAAAACAAGGCATGCATTTTTATTCTTAAACCAAGTTACGTGTGGGTGACAAAATTTCCTAGTACAAGATCATAATTCAACATGTTAATCTTCCACTTGATCAGAAAACTTGTTAGAAAATCAATGAAAGCAGGCAAACCAAGGTTTAAGCTAAACTAACTGGTCACAGAAAATAGTAAAAGTCACTGTTGGTCCCGAGTTAATGACAATTACCCAAGAGGGGAGGGGTGAATTGGGTATTTAAAAATTTACAACTTAAACAGAAACTTTACTCCGGATTAATCTAGTCCCCTTTATGAAGAAACAAAATGAGAGCAATAATATAAAGAACAGAAACAAAAATAAACAGACAAGATTTTATAGTGGTTCGGGCAACCTCCCTACTCCACTCTTCCAAGCTCACACCCGTTGTGACTTGGGTTCCACTATGTATTCCGCGAATACAACTAGAGTCTCCACTCTTTTCTAGATTCTAGCTCTAGGGGGCATATACAACCACAGCACAAGTAGGTGACGAGTTCCACTCCAATCACACGCTACTTTGCTTACACTTGATCTTAGTTACCCAAACTAAATCAAGTTCAATACAACAAGAAATAACAAAAGAAAGTTTCCACACGTTACTGTTGTGTAGACGCAGATTTGGCGCAGAGAAGAACTTGTAGTGTAGGCTTAGAGATTCAGCAAGCAGCTCTTGGCAGTTTGAAGCAAAGTTCTTCTTCTCAATGTTGGCTTGATCACTTGAAGCTCTTAAAGATAGGAGTTATGCTCACTTAATGAATTCTCAGCTACCCTCCTCGTTCATAATGAATGCCTTTTATAATTGTGGAGGAAATTCGAACGTTTGGAAGTAGGTGGCGCGCATTTAATGCGCCAACGTTCAAAAATTTTCCGATCGTTGCAACCCAAGTCGCAGGTGGAGTCGACTTCAGGTGTGACTTCGCCTGTTCGCAACAACTTCAAGTTCCAGTCTGGGTCGACTTGGTCCTCGACTTGACCCAAGTCGCAGGTGGAGTCGACTTCGGGTGCGACTTCACCTCGGCAGCTTGCTTGATGAATCTTGAAATCCTTGGAATGCTTTGCTTGCTTGAGTTTCTTCATGTTTGGTTGTTTCTTCCTTGATTCATCTCTTTGGACCCCTGTGTTATCATTCTAGCTTGATGTCCTTTAGCTCCATGATTTCTATACCTAGAGTCCTTGAGTCTTGAATCTTTTGTATTAATGAACAAGTCCAATATATTTTGATTAGAATAGTTGAATTCATGCATCTTGCTTTCTTTGGACTTGGATTAGTCTTCATATGTTCCAATTCGAACATCGAAGTCGACTTGATCTTCAACTTGACTCAAGTTCTATCTTGAAATCGATCTAATCCCCGATTTAGCTTCTGAAGTTTCTGCCCTGTCCAACTGAAGTCGATACTAGAGTCGACTTGGTCTGCGACTTCACCCAAGTCGCATGCGGAGTCAACTTCATCTCCGACTTCGGCAGCTTTGCTCCTCGATTTCAACTCTGGAAGGAAATGACGCCTCCAAGTCGATGCTGGAGTCGATTTGGTCTGCAACTTCACCTCAAGTCGCAAGCGGAGTCGACTTGGGATGCGACTTCGGCAGTTCTCGTTCTCGATTTCAACTCTGAAAGGAAATGACGTTTCGACGTCGATGCTGGAGTCGACTTGGGGATCGACTTGGCCTAAGTCGAAGCCTGAGTCGACTTGGAAATCGACTTGACTTGCCATGTTTCATATTCTTCAAATTTATAACCTTAAGTCATTTCCACAAACATGTTAGTAACCAAAACTTACTCAAATTGATTTGTTAATCATCAAAACATAGACTTGGCTTATTTTCTACATGTTTTCAATAATCTCCCCCTTTTTGATGATTGACAAAACTGATTTGAGTGTATTCCTTTCAATGTCTTAAAAACATGCCAATTTTGCATTTTGAAGTTTTTATCATACTCATGCAAACAATCAAAAAATATTCAAACAAAAACTTAAAACCAGTCATAAAAAACTTAGACTCAAATCCCGATCTCTTCTTAAAACCACTTAGACTCAAATCCTGATCTCTTCTCCCCCTTTTTGTCAATGTATCTAAAAATTGAGATAGAGTGGGTAAAACTTTTTGAAAATGGTGGGGTTGCTCCCCCTGAACCTATGCTCCCCCTCAGTTTGTGCTTTGCTAAGTTAGTTCAAGCATTCCCATATCATTTCTAATTTTATAAAATGGTTCTTTTGCTAAAGGTTTTAGTGAATATATCTGCAATTTGATCTTCTGTTCTTACATATTCCAAACATATGTCATGATTTTCTACATGTTCTCTAATAAAATAATGTCTAAGGTGTATATGTTTGGTTCTAGAATGCAATACTGGATTTTTAGTTAAACATATGACACTTGTATTATCACATTTAATAGGTATATCTTTAAAATTCATTCCATAATCCCTAAGTTGTTGCTTCATCCAAAGTAATTGGGCATAACAGCTCCCGGCGGCAATGTATTCGGCTTCCGCCGTAGATAGAGAAACACTAGTTTATTTTCTTGAAAACCATGAAACCAACATGTTCCCAAGAAATTGACATGTTCCACTAGTGCTTTTTCTATCTACTTTGTAACCGGCAAAATCCACATCCGAGTAGCCGATTAGATCAAAATTAGAGCCCTTTGGATACCAAAGTCCTATGTTGGTAGTGTCTATTAAATATCTGAAAATTCTTTTTACAGCTACCAAGCGTGATTCTTTTGGACATGATTGAAATCTAAAGCACATACACACACTAAACAATATATCAGGTCTAGAAGCAGTTAAATATAATAAAGAACCTATCATGCTTCTATATAATTTTAAATCAATTATTTTTCTTTCTCATCTTTGTCAATTTTAATTGTTGAGCTCAAAGGCGTGTTTGCCCCTTTGTTGTTTTCCATGCCAAACTTCTTCAATATTTCTTTGATATACTTGGACTGGTTGATGAAAATCCCTTCATTTAGTTGCTTGATTTGTAGTCCAAGGAAGAAATTCAGCTCCCCCATCATACTCATCTCAAATTCTTTCTGCATAAGCTCAGAAAATTCTTGACAAAGAATCTCATTAGTAGCACCAAATATAATATCATCAACATAAATTTGAATAATTAAGATATCTTTTTCTTTATATTTGATAAACAAAGTGGTGTCTACCTTTCCCTTTTGAAAGTCATGATCAATCAAAAATTTGCTTAATCTCTCATACCAAGCTCTTGGAGCTTGTTTTAATCCATATAATGCTTTGGTTAATTTGTATACAAATTTAGATTGATCTTTCTCCTCAAATCCAGGTGGTTGTTCAACATACACCTCTTCATTTATATATCCATTCAAAAATGCACTTTTAATATCCATTTGAAATAATTTAAAGTTCATGTGAGATGCAAAAGCTAGTAAGATGCGAATGACCTCTAATCTAGCAATCGGGGCATAGGATTCCTCAAAATCTATTCTTTCTTCTTCTGAGTATCCCTTTGCCAGAAGTCTAACTTTGTTTCTCACTACAAGTCCACTTTCATCCAATTTGTTCCTAAATACCCACTTTGTGCCAATGACAGTACAATCTTTTGGTCTTGGAACAAGATGCCAAACTTGGTTTCTTTCAAATTGATTTAGCTCTTTTTGCATTGTTATGATCCAATTTTCATCATCAAGAACTTGATCAATAGTGGTTGGTTCAATTTTGGATACAAAGGCGTATTGTCCACAAACATTTTGTTTTGACCTTCTAGTCTTTACACCTTCATAAACATTCCCTATAACTTGCTCAATTGGATGATCATTTTTGAACTTTAAATCAGTTGGAGGTTTATAGGAATTATTACATTCACTTACCCTTTCCTTCATGGATTCTTCTTGCTTTTCCACATGCAGTTTTTTAAAGCTACTTGTTATCTCATCTGCATCACTTAAATCATCTTTTCTTTTGAAACATGGGTTAATTTCATCAAAAACAATATGTATTGACTCTTCTACAACTTGGTTTCTTTTGTTGAAGACTCTATATGCTTTGCTATTTTATGAGTAACCAAGGAATATTGCCTCATCACTTTTAGCATCCAATTTTCCCAAGTTGGTTTTTCCATTGTTCAAAACATAACATGTGCAACCAAAGGCATGAAATATGAAATATTTGGTTTTCTACCTTTCCATAGCTCATATGGGGTCTTTTTCAAGATTGCTCTAATGGTAACTCGGTTCAACACATGACAAGCTGTGCTTACAGCTTCACCCCAAAAATTCTTGGATAATTTACTCTCATTTAGCATTGTTCTAGCCATCTCTTGTAAAGTTCTATTTTTCCTTTCAACCACTCCATTTTGTTGTGGTGTTCTTGGTGCAGAAAATGTGTGATGAATTCCTTTTCCATTACACAATTCTGTGAATCATTTATTTTCAAACTCACCACCATGATCACTTCTAATGGTCATAATAGTACATTATTTTTCATTTTGCACCAAGTTTACAAAAGTTGCAAACATAGAGAAGGCTTCATCTTTGCTAACTAAGAGAATTACCAATGTGAATCTTGAAAAATCATCAACTATTACAAACACATATTTCTTTCCACCAATGGTTAAAATGTCGGATGGCCCATATAGATCCATGTGTAGCAATTCAAGTGGCCTAGTGGTGGAAATCTCCTTTTTGGTAGAGAAAGGCATTTTAGGTTGTTTTGACAATTGACATGTCTTGCAAATTTTATCTTTGTCATATTTCAATTTAGGCAATCCTTCTACCAAACTCTTCTTCCATAGGGTCTTTATATTTTTCATGTTTATATGCCCAAGCCTCTTATGCTAAACCCATGGATCATTGTCAATGGCCATTAGAAATTGACCATCTAGTTCATCCAGTAAAACCAAATATATATTTCCATGTCTTTTTCCGCTAAACATGATATGTTCTCCATCAAATACACTACATATAGATGATTCAAACACAACCTTGTATCCTTTGTCACATAATTGGCTAATACTCATTAAATTGTGCTTGAGTCCTTCAACAAATAATACATCTTCCATACATGCATTTGAAATACTATAAATGTTTCCTTTACCTTTGATCTTACCTTTCTCATTATTTCCAAAAGCAACAGTTCCATCATTGCAAGGCTTGAGTTTATGAAATAAACTTCTTTCACTGGTCATATGCCTTGAGCAACCACTATCCATGAACCAAACGTTGCTTGCCTTTACCTTGAAACATATCTGAAAAATGAATAAATAAATCTTATCTCTTTAGTACCCATTTTATGGGTCCATTTGGGTTAGTAAACTGATTTAATCTTTGTTGTTCTATCTTTGAAATTCCAAATCTTGTGTTTCTTGGAACCCAAACTAATTTTACACCATGGTCATATAGTTTCTTAAAATTACATTTATGGACTTTATGAACCATTTTATTGCAAAAATTGCAAGCCATTGGTAATCTAGGAGTAGGCCTCCAAGTATGTATTGATTCAACAATTGGCCTTCTAGTCCACGTAGTATGTTTCCCTTTGGGCTTGTAGATAGGTGCAGTTTTGGTTTGATTTTTCCCAAGTATTGGCACATTCGATTTGCCACTTTCTCTTTGCTCAAATGTGGAGTATCCAAGACCTCTTTTATTTGTTTGTGAGGTCATGTTCAGAAATTTTTTTACATTTTCTCCTGGATTAGAGAATTTAGCCAATAATTCATTTAAGGATTCATTCTCCTTTTTCAATTTCTCTACTTCTTTCAAAAGCAATTCATTTTCATCTTTCAGTTTTGATGTACTTTCAGCTAGTTTTCCATTTACAATAATAATGGAATTGCATTGTTGTCTCTTTAATGATAACTTATTTCCTAGCTTTTTGATTTCCTCATATAATGAATCATATGCATGTTGTAATTCTTCTAATTCAGCACATTTGAGACATTCTTGAAAAGAAGAATACGTAGATTGAGAATGGCAAAGTTTGGAAGTTACCTCTTCATTACTTGTACACTTTGTTGAAGTAGTTTGTTCTTCCAAAACTTCCGTTGTGTTCAAATACAACAGATTTTCTTCTTGCTCAATCCGCGCCATGTAGCATATTCTTGCACAATTTGCCGCTTCATAATCGTCGGTTGAGGAGCTACTTGTTGATGAAGTTTCTTCGTTCACATACATTCCTCTTCCCTTTGGCCTTTGAAATTTTCGTCTTTCATATCTTTCCCTCCTTTCTTGTTGATCCTTTGATTTCTCTTCGGATGTAGGACATTGAGCTCGCATATGTCCTATACCGCCGCATCTATAGCACTTTGTAGCCTCCTTCTTCTTCTCTTTTCGAGGTCTCTCTTGGAGATCCTTGAAGTTCTTTTCTCTCCTTACGAACTTTCAAAATTTTCGGGTCAACAATGCAATGTCTTCATCATCGTTATGAGATGATGAGGTTGACTCATCCGAGTTATGTGCTGCTTTCAATGCAATGGTTCTCTTGCCTTTGTGGTGATCTTCATTTCTTTTCTTGATTAGCTCATGTGACATTAATGAGCTAATAAGATCTTCTAGCTTCAATGTGTTTAGGTCTTTGGCTTCTTCTATTGCAATAATTTTTGGAGTCCATGAATCGGGTAGCGCCCTTAGAATCTTCATAACCTGTTCAGATTCAGAAATTGCCCTTCAAAGACCTTTCAAGGCATTAGTAATTTTAGAGAATCTAGCAAATATTTCAGAAATATTTTCTGTTTCTAGCATTCTAAAGTTTTCCAATTCTCCAATCAAAATATTTCTCCTTGTCCCTTGGACTTGAGAAGTTCCTTCATAAATAGATGTTAGTGTATCTCATATCTCTTTTGCAGTTAAGCAAGAGGATACTCTATCATATTCGGAAGCGGTAAGAGCACAAAATAAAGAATTCATAGCCTTGGCGTTGCTCTTAACAGTTTTCACTTCCTCATCGGTCCATTTGGAAGCTCTTTCATCAATAGGCAAGGTTACACCGTCTTGGATTGCAATCCAAGAATCCATATCTGTAGCCATGATGAGTTGCTTCATACGAAGCTTTCAATAGCCGAAATTGTTCCCATCAAACAATGGTGGCCTAATAAAAGATTGTCCTTCGGCAAATGCGGGAACGGAAGTCAATTGGGATGCCATATCCATAAGATCTCTTTGGTAAAACTCAAAGACCTGCTCTGATACCACTTGTTGGTCCCGAGTTAATGGCAATTACCCAAGAGGGGAGGGGTGAATTGGGTATTAAAAAATTTACAACTTAAACAGAAACTTTACCCCGGATTAATGTAGTCCCCTTTGTGAAGAAACAAAATGAGAGCAATAATATAAAGAGCAGAAAAAAAAATGAACAGACAAGATTTTATAGTGGTTCGGGCAGCCTCCCTACTCCACTCTTCCAAGGTCACACTTGTTGTGACTTGGGTTCCACTATGTATTCCGCGAATACAACTAGAGTCTCCACTCTCTTCTAGATTCTAGCTCTAGGGGACATATACAACCAGAGCCTCCACTCTCTTCTAGATTCTAACTCTAGGGGGCATATACAACCACAGCACAAGTAGGTGACGAGTTCCACTCCAATCACACACTACTTTGCTTACACTTGATCTTAGTTACCCAAACTAAATCAAGTTCAATACAATAAGAAATAACAAAATAAAGTTTCTACACGTTACTGTTGTGTAGACGCAGATTTGGCGCAGAGAAGAACTTGTAGTGTAGGCTTAGAGATTCAGCAAGCAGCTCTTGGCAGTTTGAAGCAAAGTTCTTCTTCTCAATGTTGGCTTGATCACTTGAAGCTCTTAAAGATAGGAGTTATGCTCACTTAATGAATTCTCAGCTACCCTCCTCGTTCATATTGAATGCCTTTTATAATTGTGGAGGGAATCCGAACGTTTGGAAGTAAGTGGCGCGCATTTAATGCGCCAACGTTCGAAAATTTTCCGACCGTTGCGACCCAAGTCGCAGGTGGAGTCGACTTCGGGTGCGACTTCGCCTGTTCGCAACAACTTCAAGTTCCAGTCTGGGTCGACTTGGTCCTCGACTTGACCCAAGTCGCGGGTGGAGTCGAATTCGGGTGCGACTTCACCTCGGCAGCTTGCTTGACGAATCTTGAAATCCTTGGAATGCTTTGCTTGCTTGAGTTTCTTCATGTTTGGTTGTTTCTTCCTTGATTCATATCTCTTTGGACCCCTGTGTTATCATTCTAGCTTGATGTCCTTTGGCTCCATGATTTGTAGACCTTGAGTCCTTGAGTCTTGAATCTTTTGTATTCATGAACAAATCCAATATATTTTGATTAAAATAGTTGCATTCATGCATCTTGCTTCCTTTGGACTGGATTAGTCTTCATATGTTCCAAGTTGAACATCGAAGTCGACTTGATCTTCAACTTGACTCAAGTTCTATCTTGAAATCGATCTAATCCCCGATTTAGCTTCTGAAGTTTCTTCCATGTCCAACTGAAGTCGATACTAGAGTCGACTTGGTCTGCGACTTCACCCAAGTCACATGCGGAGTCGACTTCATCTCCGACTTCGGCAGCTCTGCTCCTCGATTTCAACTCTGGAAGGAAATGACGCCTCCAAGTGGATGCTGGAGTCGACTTGGTCTGCGACTTCACCTCAAGTCGCAAGCGGAGTCGACTTGGAATGCGACTTCGGCAGTTCTCGTTCTCGATTTCAACTCTGGAAGGAAATGACGTTTCGAAGTCGATGCTGGAGTCGACTTGGGGATCGACTTGGCCTAAGTCGAAGCCTGAGTCGACTTGGAAATCGACTTGACTTGCCATGCTTCATATTCTTCAAATTTATAACCTTAAGTCATTTCCACAAACATGTTAGTAACCAAAACTTACTCAAATTGATTTGTTAATCATCAAAACATAGACTTGGCTTATTTTCCACATGTTTCCAACAGTCACTTGATTCAATTTTTGCCCAACCGCATATTCTTTCCCCCAAACTTAATGCAAAATTCTCCTCACCATATTTCAGAATATCTGGAGATTTTTTTTAATTATTTTTATTTGCTCCCCTCACCATATTTCAAGGTATCTGGGGAGAATTTACATTTTAAATCGTTATTACTGTGATTTTTCTTTGCTTTTTACGCGAACCTTGCCATTTGTGGATGCCTAGTCCCGGTTACTCAGCATAGGTCAATCACTCCCTTTTGTTGTGTTTTGTTAGGGGTACTGAACATGCCTGTGTAATTTTCTTTGTGACATATTACCATTTCTGAACCCACTAATTCCCTTAAAGTACTTGGTCAGCATTTAATTAATTCAGTCTCATCATTTCAGTTTGGAAGATTGACATATACTTGAATTAGAATAATGTATTATGAAATCTCTTTAATTCTTTTCACATTGCAACTTGTTTTATACCTGGTCCATAGTCTGAATTCCCCATCTTTCATGAATTCAATTTCAAGTCCACATTAATCACAACCTTGCACATTTTCAATAAGATGGATTGAACAAAGATAACTTTCATTAGCTGGAATTGACAAAACATGCAAAGCATAAAAAAAACTAACCTTGGTCAAGAATTATACACCCTCCAAACTTAAGAGATGCATTGTCCTCAATGCATGATGACCTAGAATGACTTAACAAAGAAAATACAAAATAAAGGAAAAATAAAATAAAAAATAAAAATGGAAGGACCGAGACTCCCTCAAGAATCAGACTCTGTGGCATCCTCGTCCTCGATGTCGGCGAGTTGGGGCTGGGACGACTGCCTGAAGCAAGCTCGGAACTCCGGTGGCGTCGACGGGAAAGGCGGGAGAGTCGAGGCATTAATATGGCGGTCCTCCATCAACCGTCGGAAGTGGGCCTCCATCGCCCTATTGGACTGCTGCAAAAACCTAGTCTGAGCCGCCATCAGGTTCTCCAAGTTGGTCAGTCACTCACTGGTAGTTGACAGTGCAGAGGAGGGTCCCGCTGATGGAGCTGCTCTGGGACGCGTGGTGGCAGTGTGGACCCGGGGCTGAGTGCGGTAGGAGAGGTCGTCAATGATCATTTCGCAGTTCAGGATCTCCTCCGTCTACTCCCATCTGACTCCGGCCAGCTTATAAAGCCCGGTGATGAGTGATGGGAAGTAGTAGCTGCCCTGGGGTGCGGTCGCGCAGGCACAAATCTGGTGATAGATAAGCCGACCCACGTCGATCGTCATGCCGCTATATATGGCATGGAGCAGCAGCGCCCTGTCCATCGTCACCTCGCTGACGTGGGTCGACGGCATCATCCGGGCTGAGATGAAGTGGAAGAGCATCCTCCCGTGAGAAAGCATGTCGCTCCGCTTGAAGGAGGTAAGTTGTCCACCCGTCGACTTCCAAACCAGTGGCCTCTCGCAAAACTGCCTGATGATAGAGTTGATGTCTCGGTCTTCACCCTCTAAGAATGCCTCGTACTCCTCTGGGTGATCGAAAGAAACCATCCCATAATACGAGTTGATCGCCTCCGCATGGAATGGGACGATTTTGCCCCTGACCTTCACTCGCCCCTACTCATGCTCCACTGCATTAGCATAAAACTCCTTAACCACAGGGGTGATAGCAGGCTGGGGTTGCGCCACAAAATTCTACCAGCCTCGGACATTCAAGTTGAGGAGCGGAGCGTTGGAGAATTTGTCTATCTTGATTCCCCTCTCCGGAATCAGGTGCCTTTTCTGGAGCGCGTCCGTGTACCGCTTGAAGGCTTAGGCGGACACGAACCTGTTGGTGTTGAATTCTCTGGCTCCTGAACTTTCTTCCTCTTGGTCGATGATGATGAAGCCATGTCTCCGACAAATATCTCAAACGGTCCTTGCAAGCAAGAATCTAACACAACCAAACAAGCCAAAATCTAAAATTGGACCCAACACAGTCCATAAGCAATCAACAAGCCAACCTCCACAAACCAATTGCCAAGCAATCACCAAGCCAATCAAGCCAAACCAACCTGCAATCTGCTGCCCAATCCACAAAATTCGGTCACTCAAACAATCACCAAGCCACTTTAAAGCAATAACAATGCACCAAAGATGGAGAAATTTTTACCCACAGAAGCTTTCCACCTAAAATTTGGAACTTGTGTTGTCTCTAAATTGGCGTCGATCTGCTGACAGTGGGTTTCGGCGCCGGTCGAAGAAGATGATGATGTTTGGGCTCAAAATGGAGCCCAAATCAAGGGGGAAATGATGGAAAAGCTAATATAGGTGTGGGGCTGAGGATTTGGTGATGAAAAACTAGATTTTTTGGTGGATTTGAGTGGATCAAAGCAAAGGGGAAAAAAGGAGAAAATGGGATGGATGAAATGGAGGGATGATTTCTTGATGAAATGGGGTTGGATCTGAGTTGAAATGGCTTGGAAACAAAGGCAAGATCAAGAGCAATGAGAAAAGGGGATTTTTCAGCGCCGGGGCATGAGGGTTAGGGTTTAAACCGTAACCTCTAGCTTTATAAGGCGTCTGGGTCGCGCTGTCCATGATCGGGAGTCGGGGAGCCAACATGTGGCGCCCCGTATGTTCCGTGTTCTTTGGGTTCTTCATCACGACGCCTAGGCGCCGATCTTCTTCAGCAAATTTTTGAATTTTTCTCCCTAGCTGCTTCCAAGCATGATCTTTGTGAAATTATGCTCCAAGTCATTTTTCTAAAAATAAAAACAAAAACAAAAACAAAAATCAAAATGAAAACGAGTAATGGGTTGCCTCCCATGCAGCGCTAAGTTTAACATCCTCAGCCCGATGTTCCATAATGGTTAGCCAATTCCTGCTCTGTCAAAGTTCCTTCCATGTGGTTTATTCACTGGAAGTTCAGACTTCTTCTTAGCCTCTTCAAACGGATCTGTTCGCCTCTTTCTTTGAATTTCATAGAGACTATAGAAGAGTTGTTCTTCAGGGTCTTGAATTAATGATGGCTTCAAGGAGCTGATTTCCAAAGCTATGCATTGATCACTTAAGTATTGTTGCACCTGAATTTCAGGAAGACCAATTAGAGGTATGTTGATATGACAATTTTCAACTTTCTCTAATATATCAACCTCTATTTCTTCATCGATTTTCTCTTCTGCTTCCTGGCTTTTCATTGGGTCGGCCAATTGTTCAAGAATGAATTGAGGTACAGGTTGCTCTATCACATCGATTGATGTATCTTCATTAATGCTCGAAGTGACTTCGCAGCCCTGTTCCAACTAGTCTTCTTCTAAGATTTCTTTAATATGACTGGACGACGATTCTTGATGCCGACCTTGGATTGTGGTAGCCAATTGTTCCACCTTCTTCTGCATGTTCTCATTAAATTGCATCTGATGTTGCATATATTGCATGAACATGTCTTCCAAAGATGACTTGCTTTCAGAAGCGATGGCTCCCCTTCTTTATATGCTTGAAATCCCGTCGTCATCATATTTTCTGATTACGGGTCTCCATAGTTGTCTTGTGCATCATTAGAATGATCAAGATAGCCCACGGATGCTGAGTAATAGACGCATTGAATTAACAAATGTCCCTTGGCTCCACACAAATCGTAGTAAGTTGAATAAGAATTGTTCATATCCTGCATTTGATTGTCAAAACCTACAAATTGAGCTGGATGTGCCCATATATTTTCATACTCATGGAAATCCATTCTAGTTGGTTTTGAAAATTCTGCATTTGACCAATGGTAAGCATTTGAAGCCATTGAAAATTGCAATAAACAGACCCCTAAAATAAAATTTTATCAAAAGAGAAGAATTGAAAAGAAGAAAAGAAGAAAATATAAAATGAAATATAATTACAGAATTGTACAAGAAAGCAATAAACTAACAATAATTAATTAAACTAATTCCTTGGCAACGGCGCTAAAAACTTGACGAGCTGCGTATATGTCTATAAAAATGCTCGCTTTTACGCAAATATACGTGCCGAATCAAGTAATAAAGAGTGAGTAGAGTATCGTTCACATGAGAAATTGTTTAACCAGAATTCTTAATCAGTTTAACTGCTTTCAATATGAAGAGAATTCTGAGTTTTGAATTTAGAACTAAAGCTAAAAAATGCAACAAGAAATCAGAGTAGAGTCCACGGAATCGCTGGAATACTAGAAATGGGTTTATCAATCAGGGATGGTAAATGGATAGCTCAAAATCCTTGAATCTAAATTGTATTGCATTGGTTCTTTTTCATTGGATTGTGCATGGATTTACTAGCCCAAGTTCAATAATCTCTATATATGTCTTCCAACACTATATAAAGCTAATTACACCCTATTCAATTGCTATGTTCCCATGCCATTAAATAAAGTGAAATTGATAAGTTCATAACCTGTTTAGTGACTACGTAGGGTTTAACGGTATATTCCTATCCGTTAAACAACTCCCCTTAACAAAGAGGAAACCTATGCCCTACACACGGATCTAGTAGAGATTTTCCTTTTTCAAGGATAAACAAGCAATTAAATCATCTTACAAGGTAGTTAATCTTGTAAAAAGTATTAAACCACATGTATAAAGGTAAATCATACACAATCATATAGAAAAATCAAATATTCATTCCTGAATTTCAAAGAACCAATACAACATAATTAGATATCAATTCATCCTAACTATCCATCTAAAGGAAGTTTAGTTCAAATACATGATTATAAAATCCTTTACATCCATTATTGTAGTATCCAGAAAAGCAGAGAAGGAAAAATAGAAAGATAAAGAGAAAATTAGTTTTTCGGCAGTTTCCACCAACGGAGTCGAATCCTCTCTTCAATCCGTGCTTTGATCACGTTTTCGTCTTTCTCTAGCTATGTAATCCCGTTCCAAGCTGTCTCCGGGTCGTCCTCTCGCGCGCGAACCCCTAGGATATATTTATAGAGTTAAATTGCGCAACCCACATAGTGAAATCCGCACGTACAGATGCGTATTGGCGCCTAGGCGCCCTTGGCTCCCTAGATGCTTCATGACTTGGAACCTTTCCTCGAACACCTGTGTGATCATGCCTGGTGCCTGGGCACCAACTCTCTGGAAGCAATTCTCCCGTGTGACTTCACAACCCTTCTGGACTGGTCTGCCTGTTGGTAAGGTGGCGCCTGGGCGACCCTGGCTGGAACCTAGGCGCCAACTCTCTGGAAGAAATTAGTTGTGTGAAGTGTTGGAGATCCTAAATAAGGTACATAGGGTGGTGCCTGGGCGCCATCCCACTGCTCCTGTACTTGGTTTCATTTTGCATTTCACTCGCCTGCATGCCTTTATATGGTCCATCATTCCTGCAAAAAATGAATAAACTAAATAAATGAACTAAATATGCCTAATTTATGCTAAAAATTCATAAAAACTAAATAATTCTTCTAAAATACAGAATGAGTGAAAATTAAGCTAAATGGATGCAAACTAAGCCTAATCTCTCGAACTAACACGCAAATACAGTCTGAAATGGGTCATGATAACTCGCATTTTTACGAGTTATCACTTTCTATAATGTGTTTTAATCCCATATTAAGGGTAAACACATAGCATACATTTATAACTCAACATATGGGAATTTATTTCTCCCATTAACCATTTTTCATGCATTTTCCATCTTTCTTACGTCTATGCTCATTCTAAGCATATAAGTAACATTTCAAGCTTCATAAATAAATCTCAAAAATTGAGATAATTAATATTTAATCATACAGCAACTTACTCATGCATGTTATCACATTTTCATGCATATTTTTCATTTTAGAAAATTCTCATAAGTCAATATCATCCATTCACACATATGCTTCACATATGTTCAACATACAACACATATATTATGTGTTTCTTAAATTTTCTTAACACAAAAACTTTCACCCATTTTCATTATCATTAAACTCCTTAATTAACATATACTTCAGGGTTTAATTTCGAATTTTCAATCTATTCATCACTGATTTCCAAAAAGACATGTTAAGACACATGTTTCATCATTTCAACGCCCCTTTCATGACTTAAATCATAACAGATTTTTAAGTCATAATTTCCAGAAAATAAATATACTTTTATTAACCTAAATTTAGGGTATTATCACATATTTAAAATTCAAAATTTGTTGGCTTCCATAACAGCAACATATTCATGCATATAGGGTATCCATTTAACCCATTTTGACGTGTCCAAACATATGTCCATAAAATCAGATTTAGGGAAAATCATTTCAAAACCTTTTGGACACTCAAAGTACCTTAAAAATAGGGTATTTTACCATCCATAACATTCATAAATCATTTCATTACAATCAGCAACAAAAATCATAAGAAAATCATCCGTTTTGGCCCCCCATTTGGACGTCCCTCATGCATACCCTAAAAAATCAGATTTAGGGAAAATTAATCCAGCCCACTTTGTCCATCCAAAGGGTCCTTAATTTAGGATAATTTAACCTAAAATTTATCCATAAACAATTTAAGCAATCCCTTTTTTCATTTTTAACCCAAAAATGGAGAAATCGGGTCATTTCTTGAAACTTAGGGTTTCATATTTGCTAAAATCATAAACCAATGCTTAAATCATCATTTGTAATTAAAAAGAACATTGATTACATCCAAATAAATATGCTTAAATCATACAGCAGCTTAGTTTAGGGTTTTGAGATTTTCCAAGTTAACTTTCATCTCAAAATCCAACCTAAACTTCCATTTTCACTCTCTTGAACTCTTGATTTCATCTAAATCTTTCAAAAATCATTCAATCCCCATATTAAGGCATCATAACTCAGCCTTTAAGAGTTATTTATGAACCATATTCATGGATCATGAATTGAGAGAGAAAAACTTGATTTAGGTGATTCAAAACATAGATTTCACTTACTTGAATCAACCCTAACTTGAATCCAATTTGAGTTGCTTGGTTCTTCTTCTTTTTCTCCTCCTTTTTCTTCCTATTTTTCTCCTCCTTTTTTCTCTTTCCCTTGCTGGTTTGGATGTGCAAATGAGCTCTCCCACCCTTAGCAACAATTTTGGGAAATTTCCTCCCCCTTTCTCATATACACGTTACCAAGGGATAAGCTCAAATTTTGATTTTTTAACCAGCTAGTGGGACCCATTTGTCACATTTCATGAGGGTAATTTATTTCTACCTTATCCTTTGATGAAATGGAATTTTTATAACCAAGTAAAATTCCCATTTAATAAATAACAAAAATCATCAAAAATCACACATTTAAGGGGTGCATTGCTGTCCACTGGTAGACGTCCCCTTTTTAGCTAGCTTTTGACATTTTTTTTGTCAATTTTTCCACACATTTAAACATCTATTTATTTCCCCTAGACATTAGGCAGCTTAGACATATTTTTTAGGATTTTAAAAAATCACATTTCATGCCCTAAAGTGCCCTTGGACGTCCACCTTGTTGCCACATGCCCTAAGCCCCACTTTGAGCTAGTGTTTAGGCATTTAACCATGGCATTTAATCCTTGAATTTTCCATGGATTTGACCATTAAACAATGCTTAAAAATTCAGCTCAATCCATTCAAAAATTGACACCTTGCATAGCATTTAAATATGTCATTTTCTAAAATGCTTTTTATTAAATGCTATGGTAGTCTAGGGTATACAAAGTCAATGCTAGGTACCTTTTCCTAATTAACCATTTTTTCATAGTAATTAGCTTAATCAAATCTACTCATTCCATATATTTCATAATTTTATTCCGTCTTTCAAATTTCATCTCAAACCGACGTTTCTATGTCAAGTAATGAACCTTTGAAAATATCCTTAGAGTGTGAGATTAAAAATAAATAATTATCACCTTAATCTCACCACTTGTGTCTTAATCCAATCCACTTATAAGTTTGAACCCAAAATCATGAGCTCGCCTTTAAAATTTGATCTCATTTTGCCTTGTAGGCGTAAAGTTATGAATTTTCTATGATTTTCAACACAATTCCATAATTTCCATTTTAATCTTTATTAATTTAAATCATGGAAATTAAAATAAATATTCATGCCACATTAGCATGTTCTAATCCTCATTAAGCCCCTTTAGTCACCTTGACTCATATTGGGCTTTGGAGATTAATCTAAATCACTATTCTTAATTGCAAACCCTAATTTGCAAAATTCATAAATTCTTGAAAATCATCCAAAATTCAATCATTTCACATATAAGTCATGCATTACACTTTAAATGCAATTATATGAGTCCTACTTGGGTATTACATAGTATATATCTGCTTTAATAATTTCAGGACTCAATCATCTCTACAACTGCTCACTTTAATTCGAAATTAATAAAAAATAAATGTAAATATTAATCTGAGCAAATAAATATAAAATAACTTATTTCACTAATACTTGTATTAAATAGAAAGATTTAATTTAATTTGAAATGAAAATAAACAAAGCTAAAATTGATTACCTTTTTAAAAATTAATTGTATACTAATATCAAAAAATCTTTTTGTAATTACACGTAAATAAAAATATTTATATTATTTTAACAACATCAAATTTTATATGTTTAGTGTTGTTTTCAATTACATTTATACAACATAGAAGAAGCTCTCACAAAATACAATCCCAAAGATATCATATGGGATCCCCTAATTTTTATACCAGTATAATCCAAAAATATCTAACTAATTTTTTATCACTTAACTATTATTTATTCATTTTGGTGTAACAAACATGGATTGAAATAATGGGCAGTCACAAAAAATCTATCAATTATAGTTATTTTTTAAAATAAAAACTTTACATAAATTCATCCAATGTTGTCTCTAATTTTGTTGAATTAGATTAATTTTAATTGAAGCTCCACGAAAAATGAATTAATCAAATGATTCAACTTACTTTTTAGAACATCATTGTCATACGAATATTTGAAAAATATGTATAAAAATATTTATTTCAACACCACCAATAGCCAATAATCAAGCCCAAGATAAATAATTCAAAAAAAAAAATCTAATGTGAAAAATATCTTAAATAAAAAGTTTGTAAATTAATGTAAAATGGAGATTATAAATTTACAAAATATTAAGTATTCTAAATCAACCATGATCATTATTCATTATAAAATAATTCGATGGTGGGTGCATTAACATTACTCAAATATATATGGATGGATGTTGAGAGGAAGATAAAATTAAATAAGTTTAAAATGAATTATACCTATTTTTATATAAAAAAAAAAAACTTAAATTTATATTGTCTTTTTTCAAGAGTTTAATAAAAATTAATTATATTGAGCTCTGAATGTACTTAGAGGTAGCTAATTTTCTATCATTCAAGTTTTAGGTGAATAAGTTTTCATATTTCTATATTGTAAATTATAAAATATTAAAATTATCTTTAATAATATATTTCTATATTTTATACTAAAATTTCGAATATATCAATTATTAAAATTTAATTTTAAAAATTAGTAACAATAATTATATTATGTAAATGTATAACTTAAAATGTATATAAAAGTCATAGATTCAATGGTTATATCATGTAAATGTATAATTCAAAACGTATATTCGCACATCAATTTTGACCATTTTTAAAATTTATTTAATTTTTATTTTGATTTTTTAAAATGAGCATTTGGAGGATGATTTCGAGCATGTATCGTGAGTCAAAAAAATACTAATTTAAAAAGTACAAAATTTTACCAAGAAAAAATTTAAGGGACACTCAAATTTTATAAAATAAATAAAATATTAAAAATAAATTTTCAGATTACACATAAATCCTCCCATTTATAGGTACTAAGAAATTCACCTAAAATCTAATTTTCTTATTTGTTACGTCGTCTGTATAAAGATGCATGTGATTATAACAATTCATATCTTATGGAAGATAATGTCAATTTAAAAATAAAATATTATTAATTGAATAAATATTTTTATTGAATAAAATTTTATTAAAATTACATCATTTTGTATTTATTTTATATCATTTTCACTTTGTTTTAAGAGAAATTATATTGAAATTGAGGTTTGATGCAATACTTAGTGATATTTAAATTTTTTACACAAAAATTATATTTACATAATTTGGGGTATTCTATTAGATTATTGAGGAATTTTTATAAAATTGTTTTGAATGCTCTATATTGCAAATAACGATCTGCATATAAACGAATTCAGGTGGTCCGCTGGACCATCAGAAATTGTTTTTTCCTTCTCCTCAAAAGGTCGCTCATGGCTGCCACATCCAAGTGGGAAAATCCATCTGTCTTTGCTTTGGAATCCTCCTTATCTCAACGGCCAGCTAAATCAAGTTAAAAAAGAACTCAAAAAGATAATTATGACTGCATTCATCTCTTTTAATTTTAGGCAGTGAACAGCCATGAAAAGTCCATCACCGGCGACCTATAATTTTCAGATCCGGCTATCTAAGTCATTGGATTGCAGATCAAAGCTTGTCAATCAAAATCGGGTGCAAATCCCTTAAGTCCGGTAGCTATCATACTCCCTAGTTATCATACCACCTGTAACCCTTCTTCCCATTCCAACACCCACATGCAGCCAAGCCCTATTCCCCCCTTTTTCGGCCAATGCTGCACTGTTGGCAGCCATAAAAGCCACATCAAAAGCCCTTCCAACCAATGCCAAAAATCCGATTGCTCCGATCCAACAACTATGAAATCCATGACATTAGACACCCATCAAATTGGTAGCAATCTAACTGAATCCCTTCACATATCAATCTCCCAAATTCTATCCAGGAAGCACGCAATAGGCAATATGGAGGAACAAAGAAGAAACGGGGAGGAAGAAAGGAAAGAGTGGAGTTCGGGGAGAGGTGTGGGGCGCAAACTCAATACCCCTTTCGAATTTTGTGGCTTCCGAAAATACCCAAACACATCTTAGCCATTGAGCATAAATGGACAATGGAGATTAGAGTTCCTATGAGAGAAACACGGGAACGCGTTCCCATGGGTTGGCTCTCCCTTTATATCGTCATTGATCCCCACGAAAAATGGTCTTGTTTTCTTAAGCATCTTTGGGGACCAATTGTCCTCAAAAAACTAATCATTTGTGCATTCCTCAGCCTCCACTTATAGCCCACTTTTAGCAGATGGGATGCCTTCATAATGCTTTCTCATGTAAAAGAATCAAAGGGCCTAGTTGAACAATTCCTAGACTCCTCATCGGGAAAGTACCTTGCTTTTGTTACACTTTAGATGAGGGAATCATGGTTTAGCATTAGCCACCATGCTTCCTTGGCCGAAAGAGCTAAGTTGAAGGCTTATAGACATCTCAACCCCAATCTTCCTCATTAGTAGGATTGCACATCTTCCATTCCATCAATGACATTATGCTTCTCATTCTTCCCCCCCCCCCCCCCCCACCATAAACGATTTATCGCTTCAATACCCTCACAAAGTCTTTTTCAATAGACAAAAGGGGCTCATAACGTAATTGGAAGTGACCTATCCTACTATTACCAAAACTTTCTTGCCACCCCATGAAAGGAACTTTCCTTTCTTGCTTTGAGTTCCATTCCAGATTTTTTCCCTTATATACATAAAGATTCGAGCTCTTGACCTTTTAATCCATGCAAAAAGCCTTGGATTTTTGGGGGTTTGTTTGCCTTTAGATCTAATCAGATTTTTCATCCCATGATTAAGTCAGTGTTGGAGTTTTTGCTAAAAAATAATGCAGCTTTTCAATGTTGACTTACTACCCTAAGCATCCCTCATAAACCTAGATCATCTCCTTCATGTGGATAACTTCCCTTCTACTTGCCTTAATGAATAAAAGAACATTACCCGCAAAAAATAGGTGAGAGATTACAGGTCATTGCTGCTGAATTTGACTCCATTTATTAGTCCATGATTATGTTAGTCCTTAATAAGGCAGATAAACCTTCAGTCCATAAGAGGAACAAGGGTAGAGGGGGTCCCCTAATGAATGCTATGTCTTGCACCAAAATGAGTGATTTTGAAGCCGTTAACACTAATCTTATAATTAATTGTTGAGAGACAATTGTCAATCCACCCAATCCATTGCTCACAAAATTGCATCTGTCTCATAATTTGACATAGAAAGTTTCAATCCACCTTATCAAAAGTCTTTGTCACATCCAACTTGACTATCATCTCCCAAAGCCTACCTTATTTTTTCTTCCTCAACCTATGGATGACTTCAAAAGCAAGCATATATTTGTGATTAGCCTAATTGGCACAAAAGCACTTTGATTTTTTAATATGATTCCTCCCAACCATTGTTTTAGCTTGTTAGCTAGCACCTTTGCCAATATTTTGTAGATTACATTACGAAAGTTAATTAGCTTGAAGTTTGGAGCTTTCAAGAAATCATTTTTTAGGATAAGTATGAATACAGTCTAGTTTGACTCAGATAGAATTTCTTTTTGCTGATGAGTAGAGCTAGCTTTCATAAAATTCTTGCAGGCTGCAAAGACCTCTTTCCCAACCATGTGCCAATGGTGTTGGTAGAATCTTGCTGTCAATCCATCTGGCCCAAGAGATTTTTTTGAATCCACACCTTTCACTACTTTTGTAATCTCATCAATTGCCAAAGGCGTGGTTAGAAGCTAATTGTCCACATTCGACACTCTCGATTGAACCAATCTTGCAACTCTTTATTCGTTCACCAGCCCCTCAATAGTAAATATATTCTTGAAGTCCGGGCATCACAAGTTCCTTCATCATTAGTCCAAAGTTTCAATCCCTTGTCGGTCTTCCAGCATGGCAATGTGGTTTCTCCTCCTTTTCAAAGGAAGAAAGCCGTCTTTTTTATTGCCAAAATGTAGCTAATTAACTTTTAACTATTTATGCCAAGATATCTCCTCGCCTTCTAGTAGCTGGTTGATTTTTTTCTCTTGCTCTCTAATTTGCTTATCCATCTCATTCGATGGGCACATGGACTTTAGATGGGACAAAGTTTCTTGATGCTGCTTTATAGCTTTGGATATGTTCCCTCTATTAAGACAATTCCACTTATTAGCTTTTCTCCTTTTTTTTTTTTTTTTGATGAAATTAGCTTTTCTCCTTAGTTTCTGATTTTTCTTCTAATTTCTCTAAACGTGGCCCACTCTTCCAAGTTGTCTGCCTGCAGACAGTTTTGAACGGCTCGGATCATCATCTTATCTCTTTCCCAAAGCTTGTCATACTTGTTCTCATAGTTGGGTTTTTAGCACTTGTATTGGTCTGCAAGTACGGAAGAACAGGGAATTCTCTAAGGCTGCACTTGAGAAGTTCATGAGAAGAGTAGATGGGAAGCGCATCAACCAATGATATACAAAAGCTATCACCGGTGGTGGCAAAGTTGAGAACAAATCTCAGGTTTCACGCATCCCCATGGTTTTGTCTCTCTTGTACTTTTTAGCATTTTCTTCTGGTTCCATCCTATCTGATCCATCCCACTCACTTCTCCTTTTGTTCCCCACTATTCCCCATTTGGAGTGAACAATTTCACCAAATCCATTTACTTCATATCCTTATCTCTCCTTTTACACATGCCAGCACTATCTTTACTTCCCTTACTATTAAGTTCAGAAAAGCACATACTAACTATTTCTACATCATGGGGAGATCTCTAAACAGGGTTGGTTATATTCTGTCATTTCAGCCCTCCTGCTTGCCCAGAATACCTGCTAGATAGATCCTTTTCTCTAAGCTCACTTTATTCTTGAATCACCCTCACATTGTTATTTGAACTTGGTGTTTCCTATTATGTTAGTTTAGTGTGGACCACTTCCCCATTAACCCTGACTTCTCCCCATTCTGGATTTTAGAATCCGTACTCATAGTACAGGTCCTGTGTGAATTCTTCACTTTTTTCATGTTGTTGTTCCACAATCCACTGTTGCATTCTGACCAAGCCATCTATGTCCAATCAAAGACCATTTTGACAACTCTCCAACCCCATAGCAGCTGTGTTTAGACCATCCTACAAAACCCAAATTGTTACCTTTGCTTTGGTTAGTTGCTGCTACCCCATAGGATCCCTCATCCCAATCACCCCTATATAAACCATCATTCTCCTCTTGCAAATTAGGGTGCGTTTGGTTGGAGGTAAAACTTTTTTATGAAAGCTTTTTAGAGTAGAAAATGTCAAGTTGATAGAAAATGATGTGATATGATAGGGGTAATAATGAGGTGTAAGGTGAATAAAGGTAAAATAGATAGGGTAGTTGTATGGGTATTTGTGTGGAAATGATTGAAAAGTAGAGTTGTTTATATAGGAAAATGTAAAAAAATAATTAAAAAATAAGGTAGTTATAGGAAGTGAAAAGTTTTTGATTGAAAAGTTTTTATTGACATATTTTGTGTGTAACCAAACACACCCTTAGTTAGTTATTCTGATTGGTTAGTAACAATAGCCCTATTCCCCTTCTTCCCCCTGACACTTCTTTAACTTTCCTCCCATTTCTTTCTCCAGCCATTCTGTTAGTTTTAGAATTACTTAGATACTCCCCTCCATTCCCTTGCACCCTAGCCATAACTTCTTGATTGCACCTATTGCATTCATTGTATGTGTCCGAACTTTTCGCAACCATAACAGAAGCCAACTAATTTCTCATACTGAAAATTAATCCACCTCTTCTCGTATGAGCCGATTTGCAAAAAGATTCCCTTCCTCAGGGGGTTTATCTAAGACTGCTTTAAACTTGACCGTGGGTTTCCTCGCTTCCCCTTATAAACGTTGTTCTAAAGATTTCCTATCATCTCTCCCAAAACCCTCTGGTCAACAAGATAGTGTGCATTGGTAACCTGGATCCAAACAGATGATCTATACATGACAATCTTAGGCACATCAGTCGGAGTTCCAACTTACATTAGAATCGCTATCTGCCCGTCGAGCAGCTACGGACGACCATCTAGAACTGCATGGTTGTCCTCCTCATGATCAAAAGATGTCATGAACAGTTTATCGTTCATTTCCACAAAGGAAACCCTACCTTTGGTTTTCCATATCTTCCGTATGGTAACTTTGAACATCTTTTTGTTGTAACGCTTGTTGCTCCATGTAGAACATAGGACTGTCCGTTTCTCTTCTAGATCAATCATTCTATACTTATTTGCATTGACTGCCAACCTCCGTAGTTCCTCCCCCAATAGATCCATTGTCGAGACGGACATTACTTCCAAACCCTATGCTTCAACCCTTCCATGTCTGCGACAGTCACCATGCAAAGATCCATAGGGGAAGGTGACGTTTAGGTTTTAATTACTAAATGGAAAAATGAGAGAGAGAGAGAGGTCTAGCCCACAAGCGCATCGAAAGTGAGATTTTATTTATATATTTATTCATCTTCACTTTTCCTTATTAGAAAAGAAGTATAAGACTATAAAGTTTTTGTTGATTATCCAAATTTCTCCATACACTACTAGGCTGGTATCGTGAAGCTAAGACTGGAGATTTTGTTCATTATCCAAACCTGCTCTCACCAATTAAGTTGTAACAAAGCTGGTATCGAGATTGGCTCTTAAACCAATTTAAGAATGAATAATGCTTGAGTACATTCAAGCTACATCGAGACTCAATTCAACTAGTTTTCTTAATTTTTTTAATACTTTTCAATCAAGTTTATTTCTAGTTACGTATAACCCCCATTTTTAATATATTGATGAATAATTCTAAATCCAGGCCATTCATTATAGTATAATTAACATAATTTGTTGATCTACCAAACCAAGTTTTATTCAAATCAAATGTATGCATTGTCACATTCACTTAAAAATAAATATGTTCATTGATAAATTAGAAAAAATACTTAGATATATTTACATATTAGTTAAAATATAATAATACTTCATAAAATCATTTATCAGCATTCATACTTTAAATGGTTTAAATGTTAAAAATAATACTTTAAAATAGATATTTATCATTATATCATTTTATTACATTCATTTTACACATTTATAGTTGAAGCTCATGTACAATAATACTAAATAAATAAAAGAATTTTCATAATATAAACAATGCTAAATACAATACATGCAGCAAATTTTCTATCAATTATTAAGATTTTAAAAATGAATATACTTCTAGAAAAAGATGAATAGGTTACATAAAAACAAAACAATTTTTCAATCTAAACCATTTAGCATATTTATGTATAATTTTCAAAATCACTGGCAAACGTTTAATGTTGTGTCAAACAGAACCACTACATGACAAAATACCAAAACCTAACGAAAGCAAAAGCAATGCAAGAATACACATGCTTTAGATTTATTTGAAAAGTTATAACACTTTTTAGATGAAAAATTTTAGTGTACAGTTTTTGAATTGAAAAGTGATAATATGATGAAAAAAGAGTAATGATAATGAGAAAAGAGAATAATTTTTTTAGAAAATAAAATAAAATCAAAATAAATTAGTTATATCGACAATTATGTAGAAATGATTGAAAAATAAAGTAAATGTATAAAAAATGTGAAAAAATAATTAAAATAAAATAATTGTAGAAAGTGAAAAGTTTTACATTGAAGAGTTTAATTTTAAAAAGTTTTTATGCTCAACAAACATGCCCTTCGTTAACACTTACCGACTACTCATCCAGTAAGATTATAAAACGTAAGTTCAAGCATTCGTACTTTACTCAGCAATGCACATACAGATAAATGTTTATTCTCGAAAATAAAAATGCACATATGAGCCATCAAGGGGGGGGGGGGTGTGAAGTTTTAACAAAATAAAACACCAAGTGTATCAAAACGAACAGTACAGTTTGATGAAAGAGGGCCGATAATCAATGACAACTCCAGTATAACAGCTCTGTCGTTCTACCAGCAAATTCTTCAGCTGCTATTTCTTGCTTCCTTCGTTACCAGCATTCCCACCACCACCACCAGAAGCTTGTCCTGTTTTCTTGGCTTGCTTTTCTTGGAGTGCTTTTGCATCCCTGAAAATTAAAGGAAACAGGACTAAACCCTGTTATAAAAAGTCAGGCTGGAAGCTCCAAATGGTGCTTTTTATAGCTTTTACAGCCCAAAGCCAGAAGCCCGAAACACATGGCCAAAACATAAGGCTATTATTTCATTTTCAGAATGACAGCAACATGGAACTCAATTGCAAATCCTGTGAGCAGGCGCAGCCAATAGATTTACCATGTTTTATGCAACCAAATGCACTTGAGCCTATTTCATTTTCTCGAGGGAAATTTTTACTCAACTAGAAGGATGGGCTCCACAGTCATACACTAGTACTAAAGTTAAATCAATCCCACATAGAATGCAACTCTATCAGACAAAAGTGAGTTATCTGCACAAGGTTGTTGACATGCATATACGAAATCAGATAAGGCAAGATGAAATGAAAGCCTACAAAACAGAAGTCCTAGGGGGGTTTGAAGAAGTTTGAAAGGGAAGTATACAAAAGGTTTTACCAAAAAATTGATCCACAATAGCAACAACGAGAAAACAAAACTCATGTGTTGCTGGCCCTGACCACTGGGAGTAAGGCCCACGACAGTGCTAACAACAATGACAGCGATTGCTAATACAGCAACAAATAATGCAGAAGCAGATTGCACAATCCCCATGTTTCTTCAACATCAAGCCGTATAATACACAGAAACTGAAGGGCAGGGTTCCCCCAATGCAAATGCATGATGATCTAATCACAATTCTTGGCAAATGCAATTTGAGGATGAGAATACCACCTCTAAGTCCTAGACCTAAAGATGCAATTTCATGACTTCATTCTTTTCAACAATTCCCTATTGCTCACATTTTTCACATGTGATTGTATATGGATAATTTTTTCAGTAGAATTCCTTGTTTCTGGTTGGACTTCAACTTGGCCCCCTTTTCCTAAAGGTAAATATCATTGTTTCCTGGTTTCCTGGTGACAGCTAGCTAAAAAGCAAGAAGACTACTAACCTTTGTTCATTCTTGTTTCTTCTTCAATTTGCTGCTGGAATTTAGTGTCTTATATCCAGTTCCTAGATCTCTTATATCCAGTTCCTACCTAGATCTACTGTTTCTTCTTCCTACGGCATTCAATACTTGGTCATTTACTCCTTTTTCTAAGGAAGCACTACATAAACACATCCCACTCCAGCCATCAATCGTAAATCACACATACTAGAAAAGGAAAAGACTTTCTTTTCTTTTTTATTATTTCGAGGGATTTCATTCAATGCATCTGATCATCGTGGATAAATGGAGCGTTGACTTGCCTTACCTCGGATCTTAGCTGAATTTTATCAGATCCTCGGCCAAGAAGCTCCACCATCAGACAATCATAATAATAGGAAATGAATATCCTGCCTAGTGCCTATTAAAGAATCCTAAATCCACAGCTAAGGAAGTGTTATATGTTGGATGGATGTATGGAAAGTAGTACATACCTTTCTCTGCGTTGTTCAGGGGTGAGGCCGTCGTCCCTGCCTTTCGCATCCTTCTTCCTCGCCTGTGCCCTTTCCCGGTCGCGTTCTCTCTGGTTTCCGCGTGCTTCCCGTTAAGTTATTCATTCCAGAACAACACACACCCAATCCATCTATTTAATTCGCCAAGATTAGAAAGACAACCCATTAAGGGGGAAAAAAAGAAAGAAAGAAAGAAAAAAAAAAACCACACACACACCCAGTTGATTCAGCTATCTAATTCACCGAGACTAAGAAACAATCGATTAAAAGGGGAAAACAACAACGCCCCAAATCAATCAAATTGACCAACATTAACAAACAAGCCCAATAAAAAAGGAAAAAAAATAATGCAAAGAGGATATGAGTCATCGTTGGAAGATGAGCCTTTTTGGCAAGCGAAGCAGCAATGAAGAAGGGAACAGAGAAAAAGAAGGTACGGAAAGGAACGAGTGGGGGAGCGAGAGAGTCAGAAAAGTATGCAAGCGCCGGCCAAACACCAATCCAAAGCAATTCTGATTCTCCTCCTCTCCTCTCCTCTCCGCTTCACAATTTTTTCTTTCTTACGTCTAGAGAAATCTAGACCCTACTAATGGAATATTGTCAGATATTTATAGACTACCTCTAATTATTTAAATTTTATAATTTACTCCTAATAACTTTTATTTTGGAAATAAACCCACACTTGCTATTCAGTATAAGTCATGATATATCAATCCTAATTTGCGTGATTCATTTGATAAATGTTGTTTGGATAAAATTTGAATTAACTTAAGTGCTAACATTTAGTAACTAGTTTTGGGGGTGTTTTGAAAATGAATTCAAGAGCATGGTATTATTTGCAAATAAAGTTCGAAATGCCATAAATGGGTGTCTTTTGTAAAAAGGTTCGAAATGGAGTTACTTGATTAATCAAAAGCTGTGCCAAATATTGCAAATATTGAAATCCCTGCTAGTTATTTCCAAATATCCTAATATTATAGGACAAACGTATGCCGTTTGCTTCCTCCCGACGCCGCTATTTCTCCGCGCTCCTCCAATGTGTCAACCAACCAATTTCGTGAAAACACCATGGCATGGATCGTTTATAATTAGCCTACTTAGGCCGTATCCCAAGACAATGGTAGATTTTCCGCGAATAAAAATTCAATCTATCTTGTGCATCAACACTCCATGTACGACCATTGTATTAGAATATTGCCAAATTTATGTACATACAGGTCAATACCTTTTAACTTACTATTTAGATGACTAAGTAGTTTGGAATGTAAATTGGATCGGGTTGACTCGGGTTAGAGTAAACACAATCCTAACTACCTTATAAAATCTCAATCCAATCTTACTTTCAACCTTATTTTTCATACCTTAGCACAACCCTATTTTAATCCTACAGAAATCTGTTCGGTTCAAGTTAAAAATAGGGTTAATAAATATATAATATTTTAAAATACTTTGCTTAATTAAATCTATTTTAAAATATAAATTTATACTAAAGAATAAAAATGAACCCTTTTTAGGAATATTTCCAGTTTATAATTGCTAAATAATATTATTTCAAATCAATAATGTTTAGTTAATTCATATATTTATATGCTAATATAAAACTATTTATTAATAATTTATTATATTGTACACTAACATATGAATATATGAAATTGGGCCGGGTCGGATTGAGAATCATCCAACCCAACGAACCCACTTTTAAAATCGAGTCGGTTCAAATCGGGTTACATAAATTATCTTTTATAAAATGTCTAACCTAACCCTATTATAAATTACGTTGGGTTTGTGACGCCCCAGCCTGAGCGTCACATCCTTACCTCAGGATATATTGCCTGATAAACATGATCAGGATTGTCGTCCTGTCACACGGCAGGATTTAACGGATATTTATCCAATTTATTACAATTCCTTATTAATTTATTTCATAATATTTTTCATCAAATGCCCATTTGAGTCATCTTTGACCTAATTCACACATTTCGTAGTAAATATAATCATAAAAATTGTTAACATGTCTATCATCCAAAATCACTTGTTCATAAAGTACAAATCATCACATGGATCATATAATGTCAAGTCACATTTCAATCCATTTCTCACAACAACACATATTAAAGATCATTCAAGCTTCACATTCTCCATGCTTGGTTCAGGCTCCTTGTTACTTTCATTTCCTTCACCTATCTATGGGTTTAGAAAACAAAACATGAGTTGTACGCTCAATAAGCAAGCTTTATATATACTTTCAGACAAATCATTTTAAAAGCATATTTATTTAAAAACATTTCTCTTCATTCAGTAGAGACACTTATCAAGTGATCAACTACCAGCGGCGCAGAAACCTTTTTATGTTAAACATCTTGGAAAGCAACATTATACCCCCTCTAGGATATATCATGACAATGAGATGAAATGCATCATGATCTCTTATGATGGAAGTTAGCTAGGCGACCATCCGTCTTCATCTTCTCCTATCCAGGGAGGCGCCGCCGGCCCTTTGCCTATCTTAGCAACTCGGCCACACCAAAGGGGGACAATCGGTCTACTTACACCTTTAAGGTGGACCTCATGCATTGTGCACATGAATTTATCCATGACATGCTAGCATGATTTTCCTTATATAATTTTATAAAGAAGTAATTTTCATATTTAACAAAGCAATTATGTAAATCAATTATCGATACATAGTGAACTAAGGAATGACCATCCTTAAAGAACTTAGAAATAAATTTCAAATAACATTTGTGACCAATAAAAGCAGTTAAAATATCATTTGCAATTATTTAAGAGTAATTTAAGAAATAAAAATCATTCAGAAAATTTGGCTTGCTTACCTTGTTCACGTGAGCTTTTCGGGTCAACCTTTTCTTTTCCTTTGCCTATATATGAAAGAATGACATAGCATTCGTGTAAATCCCATTTGCTTACATTCACTTAGTTTCCAACTCATTTTCATAAATATTCATAGCCCGCTTGAATCCCAAGTCGGGTATACGTACATAACGTACTTATGTATCAACCATTCATTACATCACACATTCAATTCCCATATTTAAGGTAACATTTGTACATGTCATAACATATTCATTAATCATTCATTAGCCATCATATGAAGTGATAAACTTCCAACTTTTCATTTTTCACATATTTTCATAATTCACATATTGTACCTATTTTAAAGCACCTAATTAATGTCCTAAAACCCACATATTAATTTCAAATTTTGGGGTTATCTAAACAGAAATACATTTCACATGTTTCCTTCATATTTTTATGCATTTTTGCATTTTATCAATTTACATAACTCATTTATCATTTTATCATACTCGTCTCTTCCTATATGACCATTTCATAACACATAATTAATGTGTTTCTTAAAAATTTTCAAATCAGCATGATTATACACCTTAATTAACACTTTATTTAGTGTATTTTCATGAATTTTTAATGAACTAATTTCAAGATTTCCAAAATAGCAACTTTGGAACCCGATTTTTACACTTTAAACGTTCCTTTTGATACTCAAATCTAAACAGATTTTTAGTCACTTAATTCCAGCAATTAATCCCACTTTTATTAACCCAAATTCAGGGTATTTTCACATATTTAAAGTCCATAAATTGGTTGCTTATAAAACAGTAACTTTTCATGTATGTAGGGTACCTTTCTACACCCCTTTTGACGTCCACCTATTAACCCTTTGAAATCCGATTTTGGGCAGTCCTTGCTAATCCCTTTTTCATGTCCAAAGTACCCTAAATTTAGGGTATTTTACCCTATAATTTATCCATAATTTATTTGAACTACTTCATGTATCATTTTCAACATTTAAACATGAAATTTGGGTCTTAAGAATAACCCTAATTAGCCTTCCTTCTAAAATTCATAAATCATGCTAAATTCAACATATATCCAACATCTAAACATGAATTATCATGTAATCATATCAACTTAATAAGACAGCAACATTACACAAAAATTCAAGCAAGTTTCAGCTAGTTTAAGAGCTCATAATCCACCCTAAACATCATTTCCTTTCACTTGAACCCTTAATTGCATACTTTCCATTAAATTCCCATTTAATAACTTAATTAAGGGCATCATAAATTATCATTTAAGGATTCATTATGAATCATATTCACATCCCATAAATTGAGTTAGAAAAGCTAGACTTAAATCATTCAAACTCAAATATATACTTACTTGGATTGAGTAGCACTTAAATACAACTTCTTCAGCTAATTTCCTTGGCTTATTTCCTCCTTTTCTTTTCCTTTTTCTTCCCTTGTTCTTGGCTTCAAACTTGTTGGGAGAGAAGGACGTGCACTGCTGGAAAGGGCTAAGCTCCTTGAATTTTTTTCTATCTTTTAAATACATGTGCATATGGACGTTCACTTGAGAAGTAGTTGGAGTTTCCAGCTTGTGGACCCCACTTGCCACATCATTTTAGGATTATTCTAATGCATATTTATCTCCTTAGCTGACATGGAAAATTATGGTCCATTTAAATTACATTTTTCTTAAATAAAAATTTAGTAATTATCCATACCATTAACTGATCTCAAATCTGTCCATTGATCACGTCCATTTCCAATAGCTGCTTTTCCATTTTTTCAATGAATTTGCAGCTTTTTTAATGCGTATTTATATCCCTAATATGTAGGCTAATTAGGCATGCATTTATCATTTTTAGAAAATTTAAAAAAATCAGATTTCTAGCTGTTTGGACGGCCACATTTCAGCTCCATTTTGCTGTCCATGTACACGTCCCTATTCCAGCTGCCTTTTTAAATTATTTTTCCACCATTTTGTAGCTTTAAATTAATGTCCATTTAATTGCCTAGTAATTAGCCTACTTAGGGTCAATTTAGGATAATTAAAAAAATCACAAAAATCCCCAAAGGCTGCCATACCGTCCACATCTCCTTCATCCACCCTTGTTGTCCATTTCTTGATCTCCTCTCAACGGTCCAGATCTGAGTCTTTTAACCACGAATTTTTACTCTAATTTAATGCACATTTATCCTCATTAACTCACAGATGACTTTGGGCATATATTTTATTAAAAAATATTTCACAAAATCCAATTTAATGGACTGTTTGGACGTCCATACCTGCCACATAAGCTATGCTCCTTTAAGCTACTTAATTCAGCATTTATTTATGAGATAATTGCAGGAATTTTTCCATTTTTAGTAATTAATAAAATACCCTACAATTTACATCCTTTTGACACTTCAATTTTGTCTTTATTCATTTGATTATTTTACTCATTTTTAACATAAATGCTAATCACTTTTTGGAATAAAAAGTCAAAAATGTTAATCCCAATTTCGTACAGGCCTAATTCCATCATCATTTGCATGATCCAATCCATTCATAACCTTGATCTCATAATTTTAACCGTCCATTTCAAATTTCATCTCAATTCGATCTTTCTAACTCAAGTTATAATTGTTTTAAAGTTTGGACGGTGATGATCAATTATCATCAAAATTTTCAAAATCTAATTTTTCTATTTGATTAAGCACAAAATTATATGCTTCCTTCTCAATTTTCATCTTAATCCGCCCTAAGGCCATCAAGTTATGAATTTTCTAATATTTTCCAACTTGGCTCTATAATTAGCCTCCTAATCTCCATTAATCACATTATAGAGTTTAACAAATTTTTCATGGCACACTAATGTTTATCCATCCTCATTATGTTACTTCAATCATATTAATCCACATTGACTTAAATTGATAAATTTAAACAACATTCATAACCACTGACCTAATTGCAACAAGTCATAAAAATTGCAAATAATTCATTTATAAATTAATCAATCATACAAAAATCATTCAAATGCATATACATGATTCCTACTTAGGTCAGGGTTTCACAGGGTTAGTCGGGTTCGGGTTGAAACTAACCCTTTAACACTCCTATAAGTAGTTAAAATAAGTGTGTATAAGTTTAAGAAGTCCAAAGTTTTAACTTGAACTGACATAGTAGCATTGTTATCCTTTCCACATCAGTCAGTTACATGGTTAGAAGGTAGGTAGCCTAATAAGAAATGACAATTTACAACTATACCTATATAGTGTTATCATAAACGTAAATATACCTACATAGTTTCAAAAATTATAAATAACTCATATATAGTTTAACTATAATTGTAATTACACGCATGTTTTTATGACACCATTACTATACCGTCACAATGTGGGTCTATTTGCAAAGATATGCAACCATATAAGCATATTTGCAAAAATTAAATATATCCATTTACTTTCTAAAATTGCAAATATACTCACATAGTCTATGCATCTTACTAATATATCCGTATTGTCATGGTTAGTAAACAATGGGTATATATTTCCAATTATGGTCAAATTATGTGGTGATTATTTACAATTTTGAAATTATGTGGGTGTGTTTGCAATTATGATTAAATTATATAAGTACATTTGCAAATTATCCAAAAGGTTAGTATCCCCCAATGCATGCTCGAATATATTCTATTTTGCAATGTGTGATGAAATGTGGGTGTGGATTCCCCAAGCCGACGCTTGGTTGTGGGAGAATTTTTTTCAAAATGGACCTTGTAATTTGCTTAAATGGAAATTAAGCTTTACAATAATTGAATCTTTTATGTTTTCAAAATGTTGCAAAGTAAATTCTAACGTTATATAATTTTTTTAGCAAGATTAATATTTTAAAGTTTTGACATTAAATGTTTAAAGTTTATATAATAAATTATTGGGTGATTTGCAAATACACTCAACATAGTTTGGCCATAATTGTAAATATACCCATATAATTTTAAAAATTGTAAATAATCCCTCATAATTTGACAATAATTGCAAATATATTCACACTGTTATAGCGTTATTACTGCACTATTATAGCATATATTTTTATAAAGATATGCAAATTACGTAAATATATTTGCAATTTCAAAATTTAAGTATATTTAGTTTTTGTAAATATACTTATGTAGTTTTCTTATTTTTGCAAATATATTCATGCCATGATGATGCAATAATTGCATCATAACTGCATGAGTATATTTATAATTATGGTCAAACTACGTGAGAGTTATTTGTAATTTTAATATTATGTGGGTATATTTGCAATTAATGTCAAACTTGTTGGTCCCGAGTTTATGGCAAAACCCAAGAGGGGAGGGGTGAATTGGGTTCTTAAAAATTCTTTGTGTAATTAGAAACTTAGCCCCTTATAAATTTAAGCTCCTTGATGAAACGTCCAACAAGTTAGAATGAGAGGGTGCAGTTAAAATATAAAATACAAACAATCAAACCACGTAAAAAGACAGCAATATATAGTGGTTCGGGCAACCTTCCTTACTCCACTCTTCCAAGCACACACTCGTTGTGTCTTGGGTTCCACTATCGTATAATCAATACAGTTCAAAGCACCTGCTCTTTTCTAAATTCTAGCTCTATGAGGCATATACAATCTCAGCACAAATAGGTGATGAGTTCCACTCAAATCATATGCTACTTTACCTTCATTTGGTTTCAATCTCCAATACTAAACCAAGTGAGAAAAACATATAATCAAAAATAAACAAGAATTCTACACGTTATAGATGTGTAGGCAGATTCAAGTGCAAATAAGAACTTGTAGAAGCAGTTGAGGATGAGATAGTTCAGCTTTCAGCAATTAAATGCAACGTTCTTCTTGAAAAACTTCTTGTAGATCTCTTAAATGTTAGAGGAAGTGGAAGGTGAGCTCAATCAATATTTTTCCAACCCCTTTTTGCTTCTTTAATGGCTATTTAGATCTTTTGCTTCTTCAATGGCTATGATCTTAGGAGTCCACGACTTAGGTAGTGCCCTTAGAATCTTCATAACCTGCTCAGATTCAGAAATAGCTTTCTCGAGACCTTTTAGTGCATTAGTAATCTTTGAAAATCTAGCAAACATCTCAGAAATATTTTTGGTCTCAAGCATTTTAAAGCTTTCTAGCTCTCCGATCAAGATATTTATTCTCGTCCCTTGGACTTGAGAAGTTCCCTCATAGATAGATGTTAGTGTATCCCATGGTGGCGCTCCAGCCCGAGCGTCACAACTTTAGCCTTACTCCGAGACCGTTATTGATTGGTAAACGTGATCAGGATTGTTGCCTTGTCACACACGCGGGCTTTATTGGATATTTATCCACTTAAACCTAACTCCTTAGGAGTTTATATCATTTCATACATCGAAATTTCTATCAAATGCCTTTTTAGGTCATTATATCAATTTAGAATACACATATGATATCATAAAATCCATACTTAGTCGTAACATGATAACTCATACCTTAACATTTGATCATAAATTTTTTTTTCACCATCTATAGTCATAAAACATAACATAATTCTTATACAACATTAAACCATAATTTAATGTCATCATACAACCATTCACTCTATAATTTCATACACAGGTAACTCATAGAAATGCATTTATCCTTGAATCTCCACCGTGCTCCTTGCATGGTGCTTCCTTTTACCTGTCTTTAGGATTTGGAAAACAAAATCGTGAGTCAAAACTCAATAAGCAAACTATAGGGTTTTCAGGTAATTCATTTTCATTTAAAAAACTTGGAAAGCAATATTATACCCACTCGAGGGTATATTATGAAAACGTACTTCTTACACCATCTAGGGTATACAATAAACAATGCAATGCATTATTTTAAAATATGACATCTTTGGATAGAAGTTATCTAGGCAACTATCTATCTTCATCCTCTCTCCCAATCCAGGGAGGCGCCGCCGGCCCGAGGCCTATCTTAACGACTTGGCCGCAACAAAGGGGGACAATCGGTCCGCTTACACCTTTGAGGTGAACCTCATGCTTTGTGTACTTGATTCCTTTCATAAACATGATCCTTGACATGCTAGCATGATTTTTCATTCATAAATTCATGTTTCATCATTTGTCATAAATACTTCAGAAACAGTGGACAATTCATTTATCATATCGAAATATCATTTCAATACACATTTATATAAAGGAATGACCATCCTTAAACATCTTAGAAAGAATTTAAAATCAATCATTTACTAAACCATTCAAACAGTTAGAACATCATTGATAAACATTTGATCTCATTTTGATAAAACAAAAGCATTTAGAAAATTTGCTTGCTTACCTCGTTACCTTAGCTTTCCATGTCACTTTTCTCTTTGCCTTTGCCTATACATAAAAATAGCATTGCATTCATAACAAATTCATTTGCTTGGATTCATGTAGTTTTCCAATCCCATAATCCATTTCACACATAACCAACTTGAATTTCAAGTCAGACATACATACATAACATTCACTTGTGCATCATATCATCCATTCCATATTTCATTTTAAACTCATATTTAGGGTAAACACATAATAATCATTCATTAATCAACATGTGAGGATTTACATCTCCCATTTATCATTTTTCATCTATTTTCCATTTTTCCTACATCAATGCTCATTTTAAGCATAGAATTGACATCTTAGGCTTCATAAATGAATCTCAAAATTTGAGATAATAAAAAATCATCCATACAGAAATATACTTATGCATTTCATTACATATTAATGCATTTTTTGTATTTTAGCCATTTCATATAAGTCATATATCATTTATTCACACATATCCATCTACATACATTCAACTCACAATACATATCCTATGTGTTTCTTAAAATTTCTTAACACAGAAACTTACATCCAATTTCTGTTGGAAACAATTGATAAAATCAAATACAAAATATCCCAAGCATGTGTTTTGATGACTAACAACACAATTTGAGTAAGTTTTAGCTACTAATGTGGTTTGTGTTTTGTTTAAGGATATAAAAATAAAAAATATGAAGTATGGCAGGTCAAGTCGATCTCCAAGTCGACTCAGACATCGACTTAGGCCAAGTCGATCCCCAAGTCGACTCCAGCAGCGACTTCAAGTGCCGATTTTTGTCCAGCGTTGAAATTGGGAACCAAGAGGTACCGAAGTCACAGATGAAGTCGACTCCACATGCGACTTGGGTGAAGTCGCAGGCCAAGTCGACTCCAGCATCGACTTCAGTTAGACAGGGAAAGATTTTAGAAGTCAAGTCGAAGGCTAAGTCGACTTAGGGTCAGACTCGAGTTAAGTTGAAGACCAAGTCGACTTAAATATTCGACTTAGAACATATGAAGATTAATCCAACTCCAAAGCAAGCAAGATGCATGAATTCATCAATTTAAATCATAATATATATATTGGATCTGTTCATGCATACCAAGATTCAAGTTTCCAAAATTCCTAGACATGAAGCTAAAAGATTTTTTCTGCAAAGTGAATATACTAAACTCCAAATAATGCAAATCTAAGAAGTAACACTTATGCCGAAGAAGTTAAGCAAGCAAAGGACATTTCAAGGAAGTTTAAGCTCACTTGGCAAGTTAACAAGGTCAAGTCGCAAACGAAGTCGACTCCGGCATCGACTTGGGTCAAGTCCCAGACCAAGTCGACCCAGAAGACAGACTTGGAAGCTGAAGCAATCCGAAATCGCACTCGAAGTCGACTCCATATGTGACTTGGGTCAAGTCCAAGGCCAAGTTGACCCAAGGATCAACTTGAACAAGTGGAGCACAGCAGAAGTCGCACCCGAAGTCGACTCCAACATGCGACTTGGGCGAAGTCGCACACGAAGTCGACTCCACCTGCACTTGGAAGAATAACGTTCGAATTTTTGAACGTTAGAACATTTATTACGCGCCAACCAACTCTAAAATGTTCAAAATTCTCCCTCCTCTATATATAAACACTCAAGCAAACATAAAAACACACAAGATAGAGCTGAAAAAGAGGAAAGAAGTGCTACTAAGAGTTTTAATCCACTTTTCTCTAAAATTGAGTGATCTATACACTTTCAAAAGAAGAAAAAGCTTCAAAGTTGCTGTTTGCTTCAACGCAAAATGATTCGTTGCTTCTACAAATTCTTCCTTGAGCTGAAACTTGCCACATAAATCTGTAAAGTGTAGATTTCTTTTATTTCATCTCTTTATTTGGTTTTTGGTGCTTGGTTTGATTTTGGTGTTTCAAACCAAGCTATAGTAAAGTAGCATTATGATTGGAGTAGAACTCGTCACCTACTTGTGTTATTTGTTGTATACGCCCCCTAGAGCTAGAATCTAGAAGAGAGCAGAGGCTCTAGTTGTATATGCCCCCTAGAGCTAGAATCTAGAAGAGAGCGGAGGCTCTAGTTGTATTCGCGGAATACATAGTAGAACCCAAGTCACAAGAAAGTATGAGCTTGGAAGAGTGGAGTAGGGAAGGTTGCCCGAACCACTATAAATCTTGTCTATTGCTTTTCATTTCAGCTTTCATTATCTTACTGCTTTCCATTTGGCTCATGAAAGGGAATTAAACTAAACCGGGGTAAAGCTTCTAATTCAAGTTTTAAAATTTTAAAATACCCAATTCACCCCTCCCCTCTTGGGTAATTTCCATCAACTCGGGACCAACAATTTCAACATGATTAAACCCCTTAATTAACATATAATTTAGGGTCTAAATTCGGAATTTTAATACATTTATCATTGGGTTCCAAAATAGCCATGTTAGGACCTGTTTTTCATCCTTTCAATGCCTCTTTCAATACTTAAATCTTAACATATTTTTAAACCAAAATTTTCATCAACTAAACATGCTTTTCTTAACCCAAATTTAAGGTATTATCACGTATTCAAAATCTATAATTTAGTTGCTTCCAAAACAGGAACATCTCAAGCATGTAGGGTATCCCTTTTACCCCGTTTTGATGTGTCCATACATATGTGATACCCAGACCCAAGTAGGACTCATATGAAGGAATTTGGCATGTAATTATGATACATGTATGCCTTGAATGAATTTTGGATGATTTTATGATTTAACGATATTTTGCAATTATGGTTTCGATTAAAAACGGTGATTAAAATTAATCGCCTGAGCCCAAAGTGAGTCAGCATGACTAAAGTGGCTTAATAAGGATTGAGAGATGCTAATGTATCATGAATAATTATTTTAATTATCATGATTTGATTAATGAAAATTAGAATGGTAATTATGGAATTATGGTGTAAATGTTAGAAAATTCATAACTTGGCGCCTACAAGGCGGAATGAAGTGAAATTTGAAAGGTAAGCACATGATTTTGTGCCCAATCTTATGGATGGATTGGATTATAAAAATTATGATGATATTAGGGTGATAATTATTTATTTTCATTCCAAATCTAAAGGTTAATTTCAAGTGGGTATAACTTGAGATAGAAAAGTCGGTTTGAGACGAAATTTGAAAGGTACGGATAAAACGATATGAGGAATCATATGGGTGAATTTGATTAAGCTAATTATTATGAGAAAATTCATGAATTATGGACAGAATTTTGTGCCATAAAATGACCAAAATGGGCAGCCCTATAGACGTTGCAATGAGGGGTAATTTGGGAAGGTTAAAATGAAAATTACTTAAGTACCCATGGGGTTGCTTGGGAAGAAAGAAAGGAAGCAAATAAAAGGAGAAAAGGGGCAGCAAGGGCTGGACGTTTCCAGCAAGAGGGAGAACAATAAAGAGAAAGAGAGAAGGAAAGAGAGAGAAAGAAAGAGAGAGGAGAAGGAGAAGAGAAGGAAGAGGAGGCCATCTTGGAAGTCTTCTTGGGGATTGATTTCTCTCCAAAAAATCTAGGTATGTGGTGATTTATTAACATATTTCAAGGATTAAAGATGCCTAATTAATCAAGTTTATTTATAAAGTTTAATTTGGGAATTAATTAACCCATATCGTCTAATCTACACTCATGTGTAGTGAATCTAGAATAAAAAAGAAAAATATGGAAGATATAGAAAATGAATGATTTTTTACATGAAAATTTGTTTGAAAACTCATGATGGTGTGATTAAGGAATGACCAAATATTTAGCATAAAAGGATATGGAAGTTGCAAATTAGAAATCCGGGAAAATCAACCTGGAGAGGGTTGAACGAGTGTCAGGATCAACTGCACCAAATAATTTTTAATAATTTTTATACAAGGTATTTTGAGCTGTAAAGTTTATATGATATATAATACATCCTTAATATCATAGAATAAAGTAAAAATTGATTTTTGAAGGGTATAAATATACCTAATAATTAACGTGATTTGGACTATCTGAAAATGAATGCCGCTATCCAGCAGGGTAAAAATACTAAAATAAATAATTCATGAAGCTATTAAGGTATTATAGAAATTCCAGATCGAAACTAATTGATTTGATAATAATCCAAGATTTTGAGAGTTCAGCATGTATGATTTCAGCATTATGGACAACTTAAGGAATAAATCAAGATAAATGTTAAATTTCAGATTTTTGAGATGGAATTTAACTTAAAATGGGATAAAAAAATCATGATTAATTGCTGAAATTTATGGATTAAAAATATATTTTGATTTAAGTATCAAAAGAGGCGTTGAAAGGATGTAAAACGGGTCCAAAAGTTGCTGTTTTGGAATCCTATGATAAATGGATTAAAATTCCAAAAATAAACCCTAAATTATATGTTAATTAAGGGTTTTAATCATGCTGAATTAATATGCAAGTTTCTGTTTTGAGAAATTTTAAGAAACACATAAGATTTGTGTTGTAAGATGAGTATATATGAAAGGATATACATGAATAAGTAATAAATGACTTATGTAATTTGCTAAAATGCAAAAATGCATGAAATTATGATAAAAGGCATGTTTATATTTCTGTTTTTATGATTAATGATAATTTTAAATTTTAAGATTAGTTTATGAAGCTTTAAACCGTCGAATATGTGCTTGAAATGAGCATCGACGTATGAAATGTGAAAAATAGAAGAAAAATGATAAATGGGAGGTAATGAACCCCTATATGTAGATTAAATGAAAAAGTATGGTCTGTTTGAAAGCTTAGCCTACATAAGGGTATTAAAAAGGGAAGGAATAAATAAATAGACAAGTATGTTGTTAGGTATGAACACCCGACTTGAAAGACAAGTGAGTTAACCCAAATTTAAGGTAAAATCCAAATGGATTCATGTAGGTTGGAAAACCAATGGAAAGCAAGCCTTTGAAATTTATGCATATAAATGAAATGCTATTTTTATTTATCTAGGCAAAGGAAAACACGAGTATGGAAGAATGGGATTAAGGCGAAACAGGTAAGCAAGAGAACTTTCCAAATATTGATTGCTTCTTATGTATTGAAATGATGGATTATGCTCATGTCGATGTTTTATGAATTTTCTTACGAATGGGTAAGCACAAGTTTTGAAAAGAATGACTTTAATAAAAGGTCACTAGTTTTGAAAAGAATGACTTTAATAAGAAGCCTCAAGGATTGCTTCATGGGAAGCAAGCAACACTATTTTAGATAAATGTTTTATCGCAAGTGTTGTCAGGATTAAGAATGTTTTATGTTGATTTTCGTAGGAATTTGCTTCCAAGTAAGCAAGTTCTTCATGATGCTATTTTCAAAAAGGTTGTATAAAATTTAAAATCATGGAAAACGATTGGTTTCCATGCCATGACATTGAAATGATTTGGACATCGTCCATTAGTTTGAAATGATGTTAGAAAAGTTTTGATTTCCTTCAAGTAAGGAAATATTGTGAAAATGTCTTGAAAAATATTTATATGGATGTTGTTAAAAGGGGGTTTAAGGATGACCAACCCAATAAAATGATTTCATAAACGGATTTGATTTTGGGTTACTAAGATAGCATACAAAAGCCTATGCAAGCCCCTCTTTATGTAAAAATGATAAAAAGAATATGTGGACAAGGATATAATGATAAAGTGGACAAGAGGGAGTGATGCAATTGAGTAACCTTTGTGAGTAAAAGGCCCCGAAATGGAAACACGTTGTTTATCCTTGAAAACTTAAAAGTTTTGAAGTTTCCTTAGGATGATGATTTCAAGATTTATTTCAAGAATCATTTTAGAAAAGATTGTTTCCTCAAACATCTCAAATGTTTATCAAAATATTTTACTCAAAAACGTTCTAAAAGAATTTAAGGAAGGTCATCCTAAAACTAGGTTTTCAAATGGTAACTTGTTTAAAGTGGGTGCGCTCACTTTACAAGTTGACACGGACTACGGTTTGTGATGTGTTTTCTCAAAATAATTTAAAAAGACACGGACTGCGGTCTGTGAAGTTTCAAGGGATCATGCTTGCATAATGATATTCATGATGATGTATGGTGCACCAGAACAAAAATAGGCTGATTGTAGAGTACGGTTGAGGATAGACCAGGGCCCACTCTACATATAGCCAAGTCGCTAAGGGATGACAGGAGGCCAGCGGCGCCCTCCCTGAGATGGGAGAAGGATGAAAGAACGGCCGCCTAATTAGCGTGCTGTTAGTGATGGATTCTCTTCCAAAAGGTAGCATGATCACTTGTTAAGTGTCACTACTAGATGAGGAGAAGTGCATTTGCATATGCTTTGCTTTTCAAAAGCCCAAAGATTAGGATATAAAAGTATTTATACGAAAATTTATCCTAAATAGGATTTTATGAGCTATTATGAACGAGTTACCCTAAAAGCAGGGTGTTTTACACAAAATGTGTAAATATCAAGAATGAAAAGAAATGGTTTCTATGCAAATATTTTCATGAAAAGGATTTATGACTTGTTTTCTATAAACCAGCCCCAAAATGGGGATTATGAAGAAAGATTTGTGTGAAAATATTTTATACGACTTATTTGCTATAAACAAGTCTCAAGATGAGATTTATGAAAAAAGTTTATGCGAGGAAAATGTCTTGGACATAAGAATGTCCGTTTCCAAATAGGTTTATCTAAAAAAATGATTGGACATGATAATGTCCATTTCCAAAAAGGGTTTTATGTTGGAACATGTGTGGACATAAAAATATTCGTTCCCAAAAAGGTTTACGTGATAAAAATATTTTTGGACATATGAATGTCCATTGCCATAAGGGCTTACGTGAAAAGTATTTTGGACATAAGAATGTCCATTACCAAAGTGTTTATGTGAAAAATATTTTATGACGTATAAACGTCCGTTTCTAACAAGGCTTATGTGGAAAAATGTTTTAGGACGTATGATCGTCTAGTGTCAAACAATTCATGTGGAAAAAATGTTTTTCTTGAACATGAAAATGTCCTTTGCCAAAGATGGTTTATGTCAAGATGTTTTGGGACATAAAATGTCCCGTGGCCAAAATGATTTATGAGAAAAATGTTTTGGACGTAAAAACATCCCTTGGCAAAAGAATGTTTTATGAAAAATTTCTTGGAACATTATGAATGTTCACACAAGACTAAAAGAAGTTACCTAAAAAGGGTAAAACGCACATGTTTTGCCTTTGATAAGCCCAAAAGTGGCTTATAAAAGATTTTAAGAAAGGATGTTTATGAAAATGTTTTAAAGAGAAGTGCTTACCTGTAGGCCTAGAGATAAAATGCTTGCTTACTGAGTTATCACTCACGTTTTGTTTTCCAAAATTTAGACAGGTACTGGGAGACTCAAGCGGTCGAGGACCTAAAAAATGGAGAAAAGGTATGAGATAGTACCATGTGGGCTAAAATGATTAGTCATGGTGAGTGGAATGATATGAATGAAAGTATTCAGATATGCTAACGTATATGAATTTATTTAAAGTTCTAAGTTCTAGGTGAACTAATGAATGAATGAATGTATGTATGGATGAATGTATGTCTGGAATGGCAATGTCATGATTACGTCAAGAGGGCCTATGATGTATAACAACATGTTGAAATGGTTTAAAACTTAAGTTTCACTTACTTGAATTGAATCAAACTTGATTTCAACCTCCTTAGCTTGGTTTCTCTTCTCTTTCCTCCCTTTTTTCCTTCTCTTTTTCTTCTCTTCTCCCTTCTTTCCTTGCTGGGTTTGGATGTCCAAGGCTTGCTCCTCACTTAGAAGTTTTTTTTAGAGAATTTCTTTCTCCCCTTGCAAATGGACATCCCCACGTGCTACCCCTTGCTTTTATAATTTTTTACCAGCCCATAGGACCCACTTTGCCACATGTCTTGAGAGTAATTATTTCTAACTTATCCCTTATTGACATGGAAATTTTATATCCAAGTAAAATACACATTTTCTATTTAACAAAAATCATCAAAATCCATTCAAATCAATGCAACCAAGCTGTCCACTTGGGACGTCCCCTAGTTGCTCCCCTTTTTTGGCATTTTGTGCCTCAAATTCCACATATTTAAATGCCCCATTACTTACCCTAGGTGCTAAGCTACTTAGATATATATTTTTGAATTTTTAAAAAATCCAAAAACCATGCATTATCATGGGCGTCCCCTTGCAATGCCACCTTATCTACACCTCATTTGGTTACTACTTAGGCATTTAAATCCATGCATTTAAGCCCTTAATTTTCCATGGATTTTAGCCTTAAATAAATCCAAAAAATTCAGCTCAATCCACCTCCATTTGACACCTCTCATGGCATTAAACCAAGTCATTTAAATCAATTGCTTTTTAATAAATGCTATGGTGCTTTTGGGTGCACAAAGTCAATGCTACTCACTTTTTCCAATTAAGCATATTTCCATGGTAATTAGCTTAATCCAATCCTTCTAAAATATAGATTTCATAATTTTATTCAATCTTTTCAAGTTTCGTCTCAAACCGACTTTTCTATATTAGGTTATGATCCTTTGAAAATAACCTTAGAGTGTAAGATTGAAAATAAATAATTATCATCTTAGTCCCATCACATTTTTCTTAATCCAATCCACACATAAGGTTGAGCCCAAAGTCATGAGCTTACTTTTCAAATTTCATCTCAATCCGCCTTATAGGCGTCAAGTTATGAATTTTCTATATTTTCCAACATAATTCCACAATTTTCATTCTAATTTCCATTAATTAAATCATGAAAATTAAAATAAATATTCATGCTACATTAGCATTTTTTAATCCTAATTAAGCCCCTTTAGTCATCTTGACTTACATTGGGCTATGACAATTAATCTTAATCACCATTCTTAATCATACCCCTAATTGCGAAATTCATCAATTCCTAAAAATCATCCACAAATCAATCAATTCATACATAAATCATAATTACATCTAAATGCACTTATATGAGTCCTACTTGGGATTGGGTATTACACCCATATTTCCTTGGTGGTTTGACACGAGGATACCCTATCATATTCAGATGTAGTAAGAGCACAAAAGAGGGAGTTCATGGCTTTGGCGTTGCTCTTTACAGTCCTAAACCTCCTCCTCAGACCATGCAGAGGCTTTTTCATCAATTGGTAGCACAATACCATCTTAGATAGCAATCCAAGAATCTATGTCCGTAGCCATGATGAGTTGTTTCATTCTTAACTTCCAGTAACCGAAGTTACTCCCGTAAAAAAGAGGTGACCTTGTAAATGATTGGCCTTCGGTGAATGCAGAGGTAGAAGTTGGTTAGGATGCCATTAGTAAGATTTCTTTGATTTAAACTCAAAGACCTACTTTGATACCACTTGTTGGTCCCGAGTTTATGGCAATTACCCAAGAGGGGAGGGGTGAATTGGGTATTTTAGAATTCTTTGCTTAAATAGAAATTTTTCCATTTTTAGAATTAACCCCCTCAATGAAACAATTAGAAAAATAGAGAGAAATAAAGCAATAAAATACAAATAGTCAAGCCACACCAAGAGGCAAAGGTTTATAGTGGTTCTGGCAACCTTCCCTACTCCACTCTTCCAAGCTCACACCCGTTGTGAGTTGGGTTCCACTATTAGATTTCAAACAGCTAGAGCAGCAGCTCTCTTCTAGATTTCAGCTCTAGGGGGCTTGCACAAATACAGCACAAGTAGGTGACGAGTCACATTCCAGTCATAACACTACTTTGCCTTCACTTGGTTTCGATTTCCAATATCAAACCAAGTGGTAAATACAAAGAATCAACAAAAGAAAGAACTACACTTTACAGATTCGTGTAGGCAGTTTTGTAGTGCGTAGAAGAACTTGTAGAGGCAGTAGGAAATTCAGTAATGTAGCTTTCAGCAGCTTGAAGCATAGTTCTTCACTTAAACTTATTGTAGATCAACTTAAATGCAAGAGAAAGCGGAAGATGAGCTCTGTGGCGCCCCGAACCGGGGTGCCTAAAAGCTTTACTTTGGGACCGTTTTTGATTGGTAAACGTGCTCAGGATTGTTGCCGTGATCACACGGCAGGATTATATATATATACATATATATAACATCAATACATGGAGAATTATCATCAATCATTCAACTTGTAATATACTTTACATATCAGCGTTATGATCTTTATCTGTTCATAAACATCATCATTCATCTAACTGGAAAGATATTTTTTCCACATTAAGATCTTCATCATTGTCTTTACATAAACATTATTATATACAACATTTATATCTGCATGTTATTTTGCGTGCTACCTTCCTCATCATTTCCTATCCGTCGTTTAAAAAGCATGGGTGAGTCATAATACTCAGTAAGCAAGCCATACATAATTTTTCAATCTTTTTCATGCATTTCATAAAATGCAAGTGCAATGCATCCATAGCATTCACGACATTCATTTGGATGCGACGCTAGCTAGGCGCCCATCCCATACATGCTCCCATCTCAGGGAGGTCGCCGCTGGCCTGGGCCTGTATAAGCGACTTGGCGATAGAGAGAGGGACATCCAATCCGCTTACTACCTCAGCTATGGCCTAATCCGCGTGCACCATTATCATTCACATACATATGCCAGCATGATATTTATAAATCATAAACATTTTACAAAAGCATTTAACAAGCAATTACCAATCATTTCATATAAAGCATTATAGGAATGACCATCCTTAAATATAATTCATAAAACATGTGAGTAAACAATTCGCAATCATTTAGAAATATTTTAGAAAGAATATAACTTGCTTACCTCCTCAGTCGGCGTCATCGACCTTTTCTTTTTCTTTTCCTATTCAAGGAAAAAGGACATTTCATTCATTCCATTTAGGTTGCTTCCCATGCATGCTTTATAATATTTGGTCATTATCTCATTATACGGATTTTTTTATCCATAGATTCTTGAAAAATTCCATCCTTATAATATAAATATTAATCTCAAATTTTCTTCAAAATCACGCTATTCACTGTTCATAGTTACTGTTTAAAATCATAACTATCATAAACATTCATTCCAAATTATCATTTAGCAATATTGGAGCATTATTTACTCATTTTATGCATGATTTTCTTGAATGTTTTATCCTTGCTCCAAAATTTTGATGTTTTGGCACAATTCCAATTAAGCAGTATAACTATACTTATTTTCTTATGCTTAGGCATTATCTAAGCATGGTTTTACCCCACTTAACACTTAAAAGAAATTTGGGTAGAATTTCCTTGCCTCAAGTGGAGAATTCTCTTCCTACTTGGCTCTTTCTCTCTCTTTCCTTCTCTCCTTCTCTCTCTCAAGGCTTGGAACGAATTTGGGGTGGAAAGGCTTGAATTTTTCAAGCTTAGAGCTGATTTGGAGTGCCTTTGTTCATTCATAGCACCCCCTATTTATAGTTTTTCATTTTTTCATTAAATTATAATTTACCCCCTTGCTCAAGGTATTTAATTCTAAATATTTTTTTCTAATTTCCATGAAATGTGTGGAGCAATGTACAGCCACCATACACAGCAGCTCACGCCCCCCTAGGAGCCCTTATTTATTAATGATTTTGATTTATTAAAATTAATTATTTTAAGCTAATTAAATCTCAACCGTTGATTCTTGATGAGGATGATTTTAGGCCATTAAATTTTGGCCCCAAAAGTCCTCCCCCTTGCACGCCGCTTCCCTCCTTGGCATTTGTGCTGATTTTTCATTAATTATTTTGATTTTTTGTTAATTAAATTTAATCCAAAAGTCAAAGGTAATTAATGGAAAAGGTGGGCTACCCTTTTAATTTCCAAACGACGTTTTATCTTGACCCTTAATTTATGATTTTCATCACATCTTACACCATTCATCATGTTCATCATAAATTTTTAACCATCCATAAAAAATTTCATCTAAATCCAACGTCCGAATTGCAATTTATGAATTTTTCTTTATTTTCTCTTTATTTTCAACTAAAATCCGAAATTTTCTTAAAATATTAAAAAGTATTACTATTTCATCCTTTAGTGCATAAATCTCCTTTTTCATTTTTTGTGATTAGGTTAATCCAAGTGACTAACTCTTAATCACGTATCTTAATCTCTGGGTTACTATTCACATGCACTATTCACGTGAGTTAAATCCTTTATTGCATTATTTTAATTTCTAATGCACATATTTACAAATATCATTCATGAATTTTTATTCATCATAAAAATTATTACAAAAATCTAGGGTTTATGACTCTAGGTAATATGTGTATTGCCTAAAGAAGCTGAGTTTCACAAGCTCAATGAATGCTTCTCTAACCTCATTCACGTCCTCTTGAAGCTCCTTAAATAGTGGGAGGTGAATTTCGAAAGTTTGATGGTAGGTGGCGCGACATTCGAATTTTTTCGACCGTTGCGAACAAAGTCGCATATGGAGTTGACTTGTATGCGACTTCATCCAAGTAGCATGGTGGAGTCGACTTCGGGTGGCGATTTCAGTCAGGCTTCCACTTCCAAGTTCCAGCTTCAGGTCGATTTGGTCTCAGACTTGACCCAAGTCACAGGTGGAGTCGACTTCGGGTGCGACTTCACCAACCATATGACTATCTTGGAACTTTGGATTCTTGCAAGTGATCTTGATATTTCACTTTTTCTTTTCTACTCTTGTTCTTCATTTAATATCTTTGGTTTTCCTCGTTTCCTTAGTAACTTGGCAATGTATCCTTCTCTTGATGAGTTCTTCCTTTTGGCCTTGATTCAAGATGATTGTCTTTCTTGATTTTTTTGTCCAATCTTCAATATAAAGTTGTTCTTTTAATAATATTTCAACTTTGAAGAAATCTGAAGTGGCCATTCACTTGAGTCGCTTGCTTGGGTCGACTTGGACTTCGACTTTACCCAAGTCGCATGTTTAGGTCGACTTGGGGCTTGACTTCACCCAAGTTGCATTTCAGAGTCGACTTGGAAAATGACTTGACTCTGAGAATCCGAAGTTTTCAGTAAGGTTATACCCAAGTCACATCTGAAGTCGACTTCAACTACTACTTCACTTGTCTCCGAGTCCCAATTTCAGCTCTGGAGCATTTAATGCATTTGAAGTCGATTCTGGAGTCGACTTGGGAATCGACTTGACCTAAGTTGATGGCTGAGTCGACTTGGGACTGTGACTTGGTCAGCTATCTTTTGAAACTTGAATTTTTAACCTTCGAAAACACTTAGCAAACTCATTAGTGCCTAATTAATTCTCAGATTGAGTTATTAATCATCAAAACATGGATTGCGCTTAATTTTTCTTGAATTTCAATGATCTCCCTTTTTGATGATTGACAAAATCAATTTGAGATATACCTTTCATTTTCTTTCAGAAGTGATATGCTGTATTTGTTTTGGCATTTTAGAATAGTCATGTTGTTTTGTTTTCACAAGATTTGCATATCATTGCAATCCAATTTAACAATTTTCACAAATGAAACAAAAATATGTCATTCTCAAACAAGTTCATGCCATGTATATATCCATGCCATACAATCTTTCAACATTGTATTTCAAAACAACAATTTGCACAGAAGAAAAAAAATTCATGTCATTCATTCAATCATTTCATACAAGATGATTCAAAAAAGAAAATGACCTATGTGATACATGTTACCCAATCCCAAAAAAAATCTAAAACCTAAAACCTAATCTCAAACCTCTGACAAAAAGGAATGTAGGGGAAACGAGATTTATGAAATTGAAAGGTAGTGATTGGATAGAAGGTTGGATAGGTACACGGAATGGGTCGGGTGCAGGATGATGAGAATGGGGAGGATGGAGCCTAAACGGTGGGTTCGGCTCTCATGGACTCTCCCCAATATGGATTAATATTGGGAAGGCTCGGGACAGGGTGGCCACGATTGCTTCCGGAGGCTAGTCTGTACTTGATTGTTTGCAATTCTTAATCCAGTCGATGCTGGTGACTATGCATCTCCATCATCGCTGTATGGATAGATACTAACTGCTGTGTGATCCAATCTTCTATCTATCCAAGATACTCCACAACAGGATGAGAGGAAGCGGATCGATCAGCGGATCGGGGATGAAGATCGGGAATCCGGGAACCACGTGGGGAGCAGGATCCGTGTGATTGGGGTGATACGGGAACTACAGGAGCTGGAGGCGGCGATAGAACCGGCTCGGGGCGTGGTAGCTCCTCCCCCTCAGGATGACCACCCGCTGCTTCGGGCTATTCTGCGTGTCCCATCATCTCTCGTATCCTCTCGGCCCTGAATTCTTCTAAATTGATCTTCATCCGGGTCAGGAGTGTTGGTCCCGAGTTGATGGCAAAACCCAAGAGGGGAGGGGTGAATTGGGTATTTAAAAATTATATCTTAAACAAAAGCTTATCCCCGGATTAATCCAGTCCCCTTAATGAAGAAACAAAATGGAAAGCAATGTAAATAGCAGAAGTATAAATTAAGCACACAGGATTTTTATAGTGGTTCGGGCAACCTCCCTACTCCACTCTTCCAAGCTCACACTCCCTGTGACTTGGGTTTCACTATTGTATTCTCTCAATACAATTAGAGCCACTGCTCTCTTCTAGATTCCAGCTCTAGGTGGCATCAACAAAACACAGCACAAGTAGGTGATGAGTCACACTCCAATCACACACTACTTTGCTTACACTTGATCTTAGTTCCTCAAACTAAATCAAGTTTAACACATACAACAGAAACAATAAGAAAACTACACTTTACAGATGTGTAGAAGCAGTTTGGCGCAGAGAAGAACTTGTTGAAGTGGCTTTGTATGATCAGTAGTTGAGCTCTTGCAGTTTGAAGCAAAGTTCTTCCTCTTTGGTTAGCTTGATCTCTTTAAAGCTCTTGTAGATGGTAGTTATGCACTCTTAATGATTTTCAGCTTCCTCCCTCGTCTATCATGAATGCCTTTTATAATTTTGGAGGGAATCCGAACGTTAGAGGGTAGGTGGCGCGCATTTAATGCGCCAACGTTCGAATAAATTCCGACCGTTGCGACCCAAGTCGCATGTGGAGTCGACTTCGGATGCGACTTCACCCAAGTCGCAGATGGAGTCGACTTCGGGTGCGACTTCGCTTCACCGTCGCAACTTCAAGTTTCAGTCAGGGTCGACTTGGGCATCAACTTGACCTAAGTCGCAGGTGAAGTCGACTTCAGGTGCGACTTCACCTTGTCAGGTTCCAAGTCTGAATCTTGAGTCGACTTTGGCTTCCGACTTCAACTCAAGTCGATCATGGAGTCGACTTGGGTTGCGACTTGACTTGGTCTTTGCAAAATACGCTTTGTTCTTCATTTGATCTTCCTCTATCTTGCTTGGCTTGTTTCCTTGATGATTCTTAGGAGAGCCTGAGTTTTGAATCATGCGCCTTGCTTTGCATTTGACTCAGTTGGTCTTTAAGACTTGATAGACTTGATTTGATCTCCATCTTGAATCTCTGCTTTGAACTTGAGTGAGAGATTCCTTGAATAGGCTTTGAAACTGTATCTTTGAAGTCTGAACTTCTCAAGTCGCGGATGAAGTCGACTTTGTCTGCGACTTCACCCAAGTCGCACCTGGAGTCGACTTGGCCTGCGACTTGGGCAGCTTCGTGCCCCAAAATTCAGCTCTGGACAGTTTTTTAAGTTTGAAGTCGATAGCGAGGTCGACTTCGTTTGCGACTTGGCTTCCCAAGTCGCATGTGGAGTCGACTTGGGATGCGACTTCACCTGCAAGTTGATTTTGCCTTTGAGGTTCTTTCTCAAGTCGATAGTTAAGTCGACTTTGGGATCGACTTCACCCTAAGTCGAAGTCCAAGTCGACTTGGGGATCGACTTGGCAACTTAAGTTCCTTAAAATAAATGGCAAACTCATTAGTCCTTTAAATATACTCAAGTTAGTTGTTGTTAATCATCAAAACTTAATCTTTGGTCAATTTTGCTTTGTTTTGAAGTATTGTTTCCAACAATCTCCCCCTTTTTGATGATTGACAAAACTAAATTGAGCTTATACCTTTCAAGATGGATGCATTTAAATAGTCTTCGAAAACAGAGTATAAGCAATCATTCCATAACTTTCAAAACAGATTTTTAGCAATCATTCAATTCATATAAGCACATTTCAATCATAAGCAAGTTTCATATCATTCACGTTTTCAATTTACTATGTAAAGCAAAAGGAATGAAACTCCTAAATACAAACTACCCAACCCAAAATAACAGAAAATTCTACTCAATTTCTATTCTATCTCCCTCTGTTCTATCTCCCCCTTTTTGTCAATCTTTCAAAAATGATTCAATTACCAAAGACTTGGTGAATTGAAATTGGGAAATGGGATAGACAGACTGAGTTTGTTTGATGGGACGGACATGAGCTAATGAGTAGAAGGAGGAAACGGGTGCGGGAGAAGGCTCGCGATGAACTGAACCCGATTCGAAGGGATCAAGTTCAGGCATGGGTCGCTTTTTGTGACGGCCTGAGGCGAGATGATATCGGATGGTACGCAATTCCCGATCGATTCGATCCTGTCGGGAATGCATGTCGTTGATCGCCGTCAACACCTCGGTCACAAGACTCGTCATTCGATCTTCTTGGTAACCCATTTCTTCCCGTAGAGCTGAGATTTCTGCCTTTATGCTCTGGAGCGTCGCCTCTTGTGATGAAGTAGGAGGCGCTCTATCGGGTGCACCGGATCCGTGAGGTGTATAGGATCCGTGCGATGCAGGAGATGCGTGTGGTGCAGGCGATGCCTCTGGAGGTTGCTCCCCCTCAGCTTGTGCGTCGTCCTCTGGTTCTCGGACTGGCTCGCCTAGCTTCTCCCTTATTCGATCATCCCTGAACTGCTCTAGATTGATCTTCATACGTTGGAGCAAAGCCTTGTTGATGGCGTTTGTCGTCTTGGGAACTTCAAATGGTTCCCCATCTATATCAACCTCAAATTGTTCAAGGATCTTAGTGATCCAGGAACCGTAGGGTAGCACGCCTCGTGGGTTATCCTTTTTACTTGCCAAGGCTTCGAGGAAGAGTCTAGGAAGACTGATCTTTACCTTATTGACCAGTTTCCATAAGATCATTGCTTCCTGTGGATTGAGTTGATTTCTTCCGCCTCCTTTTGGCAAGATACAATGGGCGATTAGCAGACGGATGACCCTGAGTCTGGGAGGAAGATCCATGTAATGCAGGAATTTGGTGCCTGCATGGTACTTGTTGCTTTTTGTCAACTCGTTGTAAACCTTGTCCATTGTCAAATCTTGGGGAAGCCTTTCTTCTTCATAGGGCACTTCGAGAATGCTCCCAATTCTCCTTATGGCTTCGTTTTGATTTGTATTATTCATCGAGCCCAGATACATCTCGCTTCCCTTGACATAGGAGCAAAACTTGGTGTCATCCCATAGATAGTAGAAGAGTCTTGTGAGATCAGGATAGATCCTTTCGTCGGATTTGAACAGTTGTGTCCAACCTTGGAAGTCTAGCAGCTATTCTATATCGAACTCATAGTCGCTCAGAAATTTGAAGTCTATGATCTTAGGAATGAATACCTTTCGCTCATAGAAGTGTTTGTAGAAGCGACTATGTTGCAGCTCGGTCTTGAAGTAGTTTGTGGGCATTTTCAAGACTTGCCCCTTCTTGATTGGAATTCTTGAGGAGTATGAGCTTTCAGGTTGGCTTTCAGACCTTGGAGCTCGATCGGTTGATTGAGTGGTGGTTTGGAAGCGAACCCTTCTACCCGTCGATGTAGAGGGTTCTTCTCTAGCCCTTTTTGCCGATGTCCTTTGTCTTCTAGGGACATCTTCTTCAGTGGTAGATTGGGAAGGTCTGGGCACAGGCCTTTCGGTTGGCTTTTTGACTACTAGCTTTGGAAGTCTTGGTTTTGGGGCCATTGATTTGGTTTGAAGTTGGAAACTGATAGATAGGATTTGGAATTTGGGAGTTTTAGAGAGAGTAGTTGAGGGAGAGAGATATGTGAGAGAAGTTGAGAAAGTTGGGGTTTGGAAAAGAAAGAGAGAGATGAGGAGCTGCCGGAAATGGCTTGCCGGAGGAGGAAATTTCCGGAAATGGAAAGAAATCGCCGGAGCCGAGAAGGAAAACAGAGTTGCCGGAAGTAGGAAAGAGAGAGAGAGAGAGAGAGAGAGAGGCGCCGAACAGGGTCGCCAGAGAGGAGGAGAGAAAGAAAAAGCGGGAAAATGAGAAGGAAAGGAAGAGAAGAAAAGAAAGAGAAATCGTCCGAATGCGAAATGTCGCGCGCGGAGTCGACTTTGCCCTAGGCGAAGTCGACTTCGGTCCCTCGGAGTCGACTTAGCCTTCGAGCGAAGTCGACTTCGACCCTGTGGAGTCGACTTCGCTGTTGAAGCGGAGTCGACTTCACTTTCCCAAGTCGACTTGGTGGAGTCGACTTGGCTCCCATGGAGTCGACTTGACCCATTGACTTGCCTTTTTCAAATTTCAGTTTCTTGTTTAATTTTTCTTAATTTAGCTCTATCATCCCCATATCATTCCTAATTTTATAGAATGATTCTTTGGCTAATGGTTTGGTAAAGATATCAGCAATTTGGTCCTCAGTTTTCACATATTCTAAACATACATCATGATTTTCAACATGTTCACGAATAAAATGATGTCTCACATCAATATGCTTGGTTCTTGAATGCAGTACAGGATTTTTAGTCAGACAAATTGCACTTGTATTATCACATCTAATAGGAATATCAACATAATCAATACCATAATCTTTCAATTACTGTTTCATCCAAAGCAATTGGGCACAACAACTACCGGCGGCTATGTATTCGGCTTCCGCAGTAGATAGAGCAACACTTGTTTGTTTTCTTGAGTACCATGAAACTAACATATGTCCAAGAAACTGACAAGTTCCACTAGTACTCTTTCTATCTACTTTATAGCCGGAAAAATCTGCATCTGAATAGCCGATTAAATCAAAAGTTGACCCCTTTGGATACTATAGTCCAAGATTGGTAGTTTTTATCAAATATTTAAAAATCCTTTTTACAGCAAGTAAATGTGATTCTTTAGGACATGCTTGAAATCTCGAACACATACAAACACTGAATAAAATATCAGGTCTAGAAGCAGTTAAGTATAGCAAAGATCCTATTATGCTTCTATAAAGCTTTTGATCGATACATTTACCGTTTTCATCTGTGTCGATTTTGATTGTAGAGTTCATTGGAGTATTTGCTCCTTTGCTATTTTGCATTCCAAATTTCTTGAGCATCTCTTTGACGTACTTGGATTGGTTCAAGAATATCCCTTCATTTTGTTTCTTGATTTGCAGTCCAAGGAAGAAATTTAGTTCTCCCATCATGCTCATTTTGAATTCGCTCTGCATAATCTTAGAAAATTCTTGACAAAGATTTTCGTCAGTAGCACCAAAAATTATGTCATCTACATAAATCTGTACAATTAAAATATTTTTATTTTTGTATTTGATGAACAAAGTAGTATCTACTTTCCCTCTTAGAAACTCATGATCAATCAGAAATTTGTTCAACCTTTCATACCAAGCTCTTGGAGCTTGTTTTAGTCCATATAATTCTTTCGTCAATTTATAAACATACTTTGATTGATTCTTTTCTTCAAAACCAGGGGGTTGTTCAACATATACTTCTTCATTCAAATAGCCATTCAAAAATGCACTTTTTACATCCATTTGGAACAGTTTGAAATTCATATGAGAAGCAAATGCTAGTAAAATACGTATGGCTTCTAATCTAGCCACGGGTGCATATGATTCTTCAAAATCAATTCCTTCTTCTTGGGAATACCCTTTGGCTACTAATCTGGCCTTGTTTCTAATTACAAGTCCGCTTTCATCTAATTTGTTACTAAATACCCATTTGGTACCAATGATAGTGTGATTATTTAGTCTAGGAACTAAATGCCTTACATTGTTTCTTTCGAATTGGTTTAGCTCTTCTTGCATTGCAATAACCCAATTTTCATCATTGAGAGCTTGTTCAATGGTATTTGGTTCAATTTTAGATACAAAAGCATATTGACCATAAACGTTTTGTTTTGACCTTCTAGTTTTCACTCCTTCATATACATTTCCAATAACTTGCTCAATTGGATGGGCATTTTTGAACTTTAAATCAGTTGGAGGTTTGTAAGAATCATTACCTTCACTTACCTCTTCCTCCATGAGATTTTCTGGCTTGAGCTCGAGTTCCTTTGATTGTTCTTTGCCTTTTGTCTCATCTGCATCACTTAGTTCATCCTCCTTTCTCGGAGTTTGGTTAATTTCATCAAATACAACGTGTATGGATTCTTCAACAACTTGGTTTCGTTTATTGAAAACTCTATATGCTTTGCTATTTGATGAATATCCAAGGAATATAGCCTCATTGCTTTTAGCATCTAACTTTCCCAAGTTAGTTTTTCCATTGTTCAAAACATAACATGTACATCCAAAAGCATGAAAATAAGAAATATTTGATTTTCTTCCTTTCCATAGTTCATATGGGGTCTTTTTCAAGATTGCTCGAATGGTGACTCGGTTCAATACATGACAAGCTGTACTTACAGCTTCACCCCAAAATTTCTTGGATAGATTGCTCTCATTTAGCATAGTTCTAGTCATCTCTTGTATAGTTCTATTTTTCCTTTCTACTACTCCATTTTGTCGTAGAGTTCTTGGTGCAGAAAATGTGTGGTGAATTCCTTTTTCATTGCAAAATTCCATGAATCGTTTGTTTTCGAATTCGCCACCATGATCGCTTCTTATGGTCACAATAGTACTTTGTTTTTCATTTTGCACCAAATTTACAAAAGTTGCAAACATAGAGAAGGCTTCGTCTTTACTAGCTAAGAGAATTATCCATGTGAATCTTGAAAAATCATCAACTATGACAAATACATATTTCTTTCCACCAATGGTTAGAATGTCGGATGGCCCGTATAGATCCATGTGTAGCAATTCAAGTGGCTTAGTGGTGGAAATTTCCTTTTTGGTAGAGAAAGGCATCTTGGGTTGTTTTGATAATTGACATGCCTTACAAATCTTGTCCTTGTCATATTTCAATCTTGGTAATCCTTCTACCAAACTCTTTTTCCATAGGGTCTTTATGTTTCCCATGTGTATATGTCCAAGCCTTTTATGCCAAACCCATGGATCATTATCAATGGCCATTAGACATTGACCATTTAATTCATCAAGTGAAACCAAATATACATTTTCATATCTTTTACCACTAAACATGATATGTTCTCCATCAAATACATTACATATAGATGATTCAAACACAACTTTGTATCCTTTATCACATAATTGGCTAATGCTCATTAAATTGTATTTGAGTCCTTCAACAAACAAAACATCTTCCATGCATGCATTTGAAATACTATGTATATTTTTTTTACCTTTAATTTTACCTTTTTCATTATTGCCAAAGGCAACCATTCCATCGTTGCAAGGCTTAAGTTTATGAAATAAGCTTCTTTCACCGGTCATATGCCTTGAGCAACCGCTATCCATGAACCATTCATTATTTGCTTTTGCCTTAAAACATGTCTGAAAAAAATAAGCAAGTAAATCTTATCTCCTTGGTACCCATTTTATGGGTCCATTTGGGTTAGTAATATAAATTAATCTTTGTTGTTCTAACTTGGAAAGCCCAAATCTTGTGTTCCTTGGAACCCAAACTAATTTTGCACCACGGTCATATAATTTCTTAAAATTACATTTGTAAGTTTTATGACCCAATTTATTGCAGAAATTACAAGCCATAGGTAATCTTGGAGTAGGCCTCCAAGTATGCAATGGTTCAATAGTTGGTCTTCTAATCCACTTAAAATTTTTCTTTTGTGGCTTGTATATAGATGCAGTTTTAGTTTGATATTTCTCAAGTATTTGCACATTTGATTTGCTACTTTCTCCTTGCTCAAATGTATGATATTCAAGACCTCTTTTATGTGTTTGGGAGGTCATATTCAGAAACATTTTAACACTTCTCCTGGATTAGAGAACTTGGCTAATGATTCATTTAATGTTTCGTTCTCCTTTTTCAGCTTATCATTTTCTTCTTTTATTTTGTCTAATTTCTCTGCAAGTTTACCATTTGCAATTATTACTGCATCACATTGTTTCTTCTTAATTGTAAACTTGCTTCCTAATTTCTTCATTTCTTCATATAATGAATCATATGCAGTTTGTAGTTCTTCTAATTCAGTACATTTGAGGCAGTCTTGAAAAGAAGAATAACTTGACTTAGAATGGGAGAGTTTGGAACTTACCTCTTCATTACTTGTGCATTTTGTTGAGGTAGTTTGTTCTTCTTGCTCGATTTGTGCCATGCAGCAGATTCTTGCACATTCTTCTACTTCGATTTCATCGGTTGAGGAGTTACTCGTTGTAGATTCCTCGTCATTCGCGTACATGCCTCTTCCTTTGTATCTTTGGAATCTTTTATTGTCCCCTCGATCTTTTCTTTGTTCTTTTACTTTGCTTTCTTCGGGAGTTAGACATTGAGCTTGCATATGTCCCGAACCGCCGCATCGATAGCATTTGGTTGATTCTTTCTTCTTTTCTCTGGGAGTTCTATCCTTGAAGCTTCTGAAATTTTTGCCTTTCCTCACAAATTTTCTGAAACGTTTTGTGAGTAGGGCGATTTCGTCGTCGTTTTGACAAGAAGAGGAGTCATCTGTGTCTTGTGCGGCTTTCAAAGCAATTGCTCTTTTGCCTTTGTGTTGATCCTCATTTCTTTTCTTAATTAGCTCATGTGACATGAGTGAGCTAATTAAGTCTTCAAGTTTTAGCGTGTTAAGGTCCTTGGCTTCTTCTATTGCAGTGATCTTTGGAGTCCATGATTCGGGTAGAGCTCTTAAAATCTTCATGACCTGTTCAGATTCAGATATAGCTTTTCCAAGACCTTTTAGAGCATTAATAATTTTCGAGAATCTAGCAAACATTTCAGAGATATTTTCTCTTTCTAGCATTCTAAAGATTTCCAGTTCTCCAATCAAAATATTTCTTCTCGTCCCTTGGACTTGAGAAGTTCCTTCATAGATAGAGGTTAGCGTATCCCATATCTCTTTGGCGGTTAAGCAAGAGGATACTCTATCATATTCAGAAGCAGTAAGAGCACAAAATAAAGAGTTCATAGCTTTGGCGTTGCTCTTAACAATTCTTACTTCCTCATCGGTCCATTTGGAAGCTCTTTCATCGGTAGGCAAGATTACTCCATCTTGGATAGCAATCCAAGAATCCATGTCGGTAGCCATGATGAGTTGCTTCATACGAAGCTTCCAATATCCAAAATTGCTCCCATCAAACAACGGTGGCCATGTAAAGGATTGACCTTCAGCAAATGCGGGAACGGAAGTAGATTGGGATGCCATATTAATAAGATCTCTTTGGTAAACTCAAAGATCTGCTCTGATACCACTTGTTGGTCCCGAGTTGATGGCAAAACCCAAGAGGGGAGGGGTGAATTGGGTATTTAAAAATTATATCTTAAACAGAAGCTTATCCCCGGATTAATCCAGTCCCCTTAATGAAGAAACAAAATGGAAAGCAATGTAAATAGCAGAAGTATAAATTAAGCACACAGGATTTTTATAGTGGTTCGGGCAACCTCCCTACTCCACTCTTCCAAGCTCACACTCCCTGTGACTTGGGTTTCACTATTGTATTCTCTCAATACAATTAGAGCCACTGCTCTCTTCTAGATTCCAGCTCTAGGTGGCATCAACAAAACACAGCACAAGTAGGTGATGAGTCACACTCCAATCACACACTACTTTGCTTACACTTGATCTTAGTTCCTCAAACTAAATCAAGTTTAACACATACAACAGAAACAATAAGAAAACTACACTTTACAGATGTGTAGAAGCAGTTTGGCGCAGAGAAGAACTTGTTGAAGTGGCTTTGTATGATCAGTAGTTGAGCTCTTGCAGTTTGAAGCAAAGTTCTTCCTCTTTGGTTAGCTTGATCTCTTTAAAGCTCTTGTAGATGGTAGTTATGCACTCTTAATGATTTTCAGCTTCCTCCCTCGTCTATCATGAATGCCTTTTATAATTTTGGAGGGAATCCGAACGTTAGAGGGTAGGTGGCGCGCATTTAATGCGCCAACGTTCGAATAAATTCCGACCGTTGCGACCCAAGTCGCATGTGGAGTCGACTTCGGATGCGACTTCGCCCAAGTCGCAGATGGAGTCGACTTCGGGTGCGACTTCGCTTCACCGTCGCAACTTCAAGTTTCAGTCAGGGTCGACTTGGGCATCAACTTGACCCAAGTCGCAGGTGAAGTCGACTTCAGGTGCGACTTCACCTTGTCAGGTTCCAAGTCTGAATCTTGAGTCGACTTTGGCTTCCGACTTCAACTCAAGTCGATCATGGAGTCGACTTGGGTTGCGACTTGACTTGGTCTTTGCAAAATACGCTTTGTTCTTCATTTGATCTTCCTTTATCTTTCTTGGCTTGTTTCCTTGATGATTCTTAGGAGAGCCTGAGTTTTGAATCATGCGCCTTGCTTTGCATTTGACTCAGTTGGTCTTTAAGACTTGATAGACTTGATTTGATCTCCATCTTGAATCTCTGCTTTGAACTTGAGTGAGAGATTCCTTGAATAGGCTTTGAAACTGCATCTTTGAAGTCTGAACTTCTCAAGTCGCGGATGAAGTCGACTTTGTCTGCGACTTCACCCAAGTCGCACCTGGAGTCTACTTGGCCTGCGACTTGGGCAGCTTCGTGCCCCAAAATTCAGCTCTGGACAGTTTTTTAAGTTTGAAGTCGATAGCGAGGTCGACTTCGTTTGCGACTTGGCTTCCCAAGTCGCATGTGGAGTCGACTTGGGATGCGACTTCACCTGCAAGTTGATTTTGCCTTTGAGGTTCTTTCTCAAGTCGATAGTTAAGTCGACTTTGGGATCGACTTCACCCTAAGTCGAAGTCCAAGTCGACTTGGGGATCGACTTGGCAACTTAAGTTCCTTAAAACAAATGGCAAACTCATTAGTCCTTTAAATATACTCAAGTTAGTTGTTGTTAATCATCAAAACTTAATCTTTGGTCAATTTTGCTTTGTTTTGAAGTATTGTTTCCAACAAGGAGGGCCCGGTTGATGGCATTTGTTGGGTTCAGAACCTCAAACGGTTCCCCATCCAAGTCAACACTGAAATAAGCCATGATCTTTGTAATCCACGTCTCATATGGCAGAACGTCTTGTGGATTCTCCTTTTTATACGCTAGAGCTTCCAAAAATAGCCTTGGTAGACTAACCTTGACCTGATTAGCTTCCACAAAATCTCAGCTTCCTGCGGGTTCAACTGATTACGGCCTCCGCCCTTTGGATATATGCAATGGGCAATCAGTAGTCGGAGGACCCGTAGCCTGGGAGACAAGTCCATATAGTGTAGAAATTTGATTCCTGGGTGGTACTTGTTGCTGTTGGTGAGTTGGTTGTACATCTGTGTAAGTGACAACCCTTCTGGAATTGGGTCATTATCTCTAGGTACCTCCAAAATGTTCGCAATCGACTGAGGCCATTGGACTTGCTAATTCAACTTCCAATTCCCAGATTTATCTCAACTCCCTTTACATAAGTATTGAGATATTCCTGATCCCATAAGTAGTAAAATAATCTGGTCAGATCAGGATATATCCGGTCATCTATTTTTAACAACCTCGTCCATAATTGAAAATCTAGAAGCTCTTCGATCCCAAATTCATATTCACTTAAAAATTTGAAATCAATGATCTTTGGGATGAAAATCTTGCGTTCATAAAAATGCCTATAGAATTGACTATGTTGTTGTTTGGTTCCAAAATAATCAGTAGACATTTTCAGAACCTGCCCTTTCTAAGTGGGTGTTCCTCTTCTATTTCCTCCTGATTCAGACCTGCTACTGGAATCTGCACTGAAATGATCATCTTCGGGAGCGGATGTAGATGGATTACCTTCACGGAATCGTACTTGTCGCCCCGGGGACGCAATGGTCTCCTCTCGGACCCACTTGGATGACGTCTGTTGCCGTCTTGCACTCCCCTGCCTGTGTTTGATTGGGATAACCTTGAAACTGATAGTTTGGTGGGTTTAGATACTGCTTTAGGAGCCATTGATTTGGGTGGATGATTTCTTGATATAGCAAGTAAAAATTAGAATGATTTTCGAGGGTTTTGGAGGAAGCCAATAGCTTGAGAGGGCTGTGTGAGAGAGAGAATGATCTGGAAGAGAAAGAGGGGGAATCGCTGAGAGCTCGATAGAGAGGGGTAGAGAGAGAGAGCGAGATGCAGAGAGAGAAAGTGAGAGCGAGAGGCAGAGAGAGAGGAGAGGGAAACGGAGAGACAGAGAGAGAGTGAGAAGAAAAGAGAGGGGAAGTTTGGAGAGATTCAGAGAGAAAGAGCACCGGAGAAGAATGAAGAAGGAAAGGGAAGAAGAAAGAAGAAGACGGGAAGAAGAAGAGAAGAGAAGAGAGAGAGAGGGTGTGAAACCCCAATTTTAGGAACGTGTATGAAACCCTAGGGTTATAAACCCTAGGTAATATATTAATCTTTATATGAAATATATTGATGATATTTTTACAATATATATGGAATTATAGGATTAAATAGATAATTATGGAATGTTAATTCAGATGAATAGTAAACGTGAATAGTGAAAATGTGATTAAAGGGAAGTGTAAGTTAATCACTTTGGATTAACTTAATCATAAAAGACGAAAAAGGAAGCTTCCCACTAAAGGACAAAAGTGCTTTTTGGATTAAAATAATAATTTTAGGATTTTTATGGATTTTTGTGAAGAAAATGAAGAAAAATTCATATTTTGCAATCCGGACGTTGGATTGAGATAAATTTTTTTATGGATGGCCAAAATATGATGATGGACATGATGAGTGGTCCAAAATTGATCAAAAATCATGAATCAAGAGTCAAGATTAAACGTCATTTGAAGATAAAAAAGTAGCTTTACTTTTTCATTAATTAGAATTTGACTTTGGATTAATTTTAATTAATTAAATAGATAAATAATAAATGAAAAATCATCACAAGGCTCAAGGAGGGCAGGGGCATGGGATTTGGAGCCAAAATCAACGGCTCAAAATTGATCTTATCATAAGATCAACGGTTTAGATGAAATTAGCTTAAAATATGCATTTTTATATAAAATAAAAATAATTAAAAATGAGTAGCTAGGGGAAAACGTGGATGGGCAGCAAGGGATGGCTCTTGGCTCAAAAATATGCTTGGGATTTGATGAAAAAGCAATGGCTAAGATGGATTCAACCATGGATGATCAACGGTTGAGATTAATCACACCTTTTGATGTAAATCAAGCATTAATGGATGGATCAACTCTTGCAACTTGTGGCCAGAAATTTTCCACCTAGGATAAGGAGAAATTTCTTAGAAATGACATAGAAATGATACATTTGGAATTTAATCCAAAATTCAAGGGGGTAGAATGCAAATCCATGAAATTTGAAGCACGATAAAAAGGGAGCAATGCTATGAACGAATTTCACATCCCACAAGCACCCAAGCTTGAGCAAGATCTCATTTTCCCACCCCCACCCACGTTCTAAGCCAAGAGAAGCAAGGAGAGAAGGAGAGAAGGAGAGAAAGAGGAGAAAGAATGAGCATATCTTCACTTGAGGTAAGTGAATTCTCCTCAAACTTGTTTTGGATGTTAGATAAGGTAAAACCATGCTTAGATAATGCCTAAGCATGAGAAAATAAGTATAATTATAATGCCCAAATGGAATTATTCCTAAACATAAAAAATTTCGAGCAAAGATAGAGCATTCGGGAAAATCGTGTATAAAATGTGCAAATAATGCTCCAATATTGCTAAATGATGATTTTGGATGAATGTTTATGATAATTATGATGTTGGAATGAAGATATATTAATCTCATAATTTTTTGATTTAAGGATTATGCTTAGGTGAAATTATGTTGAATTTTAGTATATGGAGAAAATGATTTAATTAGCCAAGTTAATAATGATAAATTCAAAATTCATAAATTTTTCCATGATATACTAACTGAGAGCTATGTCATGGTATTTTTTATTTTTGGAAAAAAATGTCAATTTTTGAAACCCATGAACAGTAACCTCGGATGAACAGTACTTGCTACAGTAAACGTAACAGTAATCATGAACAGTACTATGAACAGTGAACAACGTGATTTTGGGAGAAATTGAGATTTATTTATTATAAGGATATATGGATTTAATTTTTCAGGATTTATGAATAAAAATCCATATAAGGAGGTAATGACCAATCATTTATAAAGGGATAATTTCTATAAAAATGAGGTAATATGCGATTATAAAGCATGCATGGAAAGCAATCTAAGACATGTAATAGATGAATGTTTAAGGGTAGCCATCCTATAATGTTTTAAAATGATGAATGTTTATGAGTTTTTATGAAAAGTCATGTCGGCATATTGATATCATATGATGTTCATGGACATGTGCACATGTATGATGCATAATGAAGAGGCTTTAGTGGAGGTAGAAAGTGGATTAGAGAGTCTCCCTTCACTATTGCCGAGTCGTATGGGCTGTGTGCCAGCGGCGACCTCCTAAGAGATGGAGGCAAAGGAATGTTATGTGTGAATGAATGCATTGCATTTTCATACATGGATTGAAAAGGAAAATATGGATTTAAAATGATATTTTAAAGGGATAGTGCAAATAATTCGATACATGATAATGACAAGTTACCTGGTGTAAGAGGTATATAATTCCGGGAAAATTAAAAGTCATGAATGTAGGAGATCAAGTAGGCTAATCAGGGTAAAGGACACGAGGTCCCCTAGACAAGGTCAAGTCGGAGAAGCCAGCGTAATGGACCATGCTATGTGAGTTGTTTCCCACGCTAGCATACCCACACACGAAAGTTTATGTCAGGAATGAAAATGAAGCATTTGCACATCCAATGTTTATGAAACGATTTTTATGAAAAGGTTTCTGTGCATTTGATAGTTGATCACTTGGTAAGTGTCTTCTATCGAATGCAGAGAAATGCATTTAAATGAAAGAAAAATGCTTGCTTCTCGAGTTTGGACTCATGTTTTGTTTTCCCAACCTCAGACAGGTGTAGGGAAAGCCAATAGATGAAGGACATGTGTTGCTAAAGGAAAAGAGAAATTTACAAAGGTTAGTAGATTTTTGTATGAATAAATGCCCTAATGGGATATGATGAACAAAGGACATAGGTTGTATGAAATTATGAAGTTATGAATAATATGAGAAGTTGATGATTTATGATGATATGGATAAGTCCATTATGAATGATGATGAGTATATGTTTATGTGATGAAGGAAAAGAAAAAGAAAGAAAAATTGGATGAGATCCAATAAAGAACCTACCATGTGATCAGGGCAACAATCCTGAGTCACGTTTACCAATCCAAAACGGTCCCGGAGTAAGGCTTCTATGAACCCCCGGTTCGGGGCGCCTCAAAAATTGGTATCAAAGCAAAGATAGGTAAATAGGCGGGAGAAGGAGAAAATAAAGGATGATAGGTCTGATGACATAGAAGATAGTATCAGAGCAAGAATTGGTAAATAGGCGTGGAAAGGAAAAAATTATGGATGATAGGAAATGTGTGATACCACAGAAGTTGGTATTAGAATGTGAATTGATAGATAGACAAAGATAATGTCTAGATCTATATGTTTATGAAGCTATGATGCTTTTTTTATGATGAGACAAGAATGGTATCTTATCAAGGAAGGGTAGATGAGTATAGAAAGAGTAAATGAAAAGAAAGAAAAGGTATGATACCATAGGAAGTTATATCATAGCAATGATTGGGAGACAAATGTAGAAAGAATAAAGGAATGGAAGAAATAGAAATCATGATATAGAATTTGAATGACATGGATCAAGGAAGAAAGGAAATTGTTTGGGATTAATTTCTAATCTTGATGCATTTGAAGATAGGTGCGAGAGGATTATCTCTCCACGATAATGATGGAAGGGACGATAAAGGCCCTTTCTGGTTTACAGAAACTGGAGAGAAGGATAAAGAAAGAAATATTTTATACTGACTTAGTCAGTAGTCTACACTAGTATAATCTAGTTGTAGACACTATAGACGAAGTTAGCAAAAGTCTCTTCTGACTTTTGAAAAAAAAATGATTTTTGATGTAAAGATAATCTTTGCTATAAAATTAAATTTACATATATATGTCATGTGGATACTGACCTCTTTATTAGAGATGATTGATGATTGATGATATGATAAGATGAAAATTGCGCAGTAGAAGCGTGATGGAAAATGACAGGTTTCGGGACGAAACCTAATGTAAGGGGTGGAGAATTGTGAAACTCCAATTTTAGGAACGTGTATGAAACCCTAGGGTTATAAACCCGATGTAATATATTAATTTTTATATGAAATATATTGATGATATTTTTACAATATATATGGAATTGGAAGATTAAATAACTAATTATGGAATGTTAATTCGGATGAATAGTAAAACGTGAATAGTGATAATGTGATTAAAGGAAAGTGTAAGTTAATCACTTTGGAATAACTTAATCATAAAAGACGAAAAAGGAAGCTTCCCACTAAAGGACAAAAGTGCTTTTTGGATTAAAATAATAATTTTCGGATTTTTATGGATTTTTGTGAAGAAAATGAAGAAAAATTCATATCTTGCAATCCGGACGTCGGATTGAGATGAAATTTTTTATTGATAGCCAAAATATGATGATGGACATGATGAGTGGTCCAAGATTGATCAAAAATCATGAATCAAGGGTCAAGATTAAATGTCATTTGAAGATAAAAAAGTAGCTTTAATTTTTCATTAATTAGAATTTAACTTTGGATTAATTTTAATTAATTAAATAGATAAATAATAAATGAAAAATCAGCACAAGGGTCAAGGAGGGCAGGGACATGGGATTTAGAGCCAAAATCAACGGCTCAAAATCGATCGTATCATAAGGTCAACGGTTTAGATGAAATTAGCTTAAAATATGCATTTTTATATAAAATAAAAATAATTAAAAATGAGTAGCTAGGGGAAAACGTGGATGGGCAGCAAGGGATGGCTCTTGGCTGAAAAATACGCTTGGGATTTGATGAAAAAGCAATGGCTAAGATGGATTCAACCATGGATGATCAACGGTTGAGATTAATCACACCTTTTGATGTAAATCAAGCATTAATGGATGGATCAACTCTTGCAACTTGTGGCCAGCAATTTTCCACCTAGGATAAGGAGAAATTTCTTAGAAATGACATAGAAATGATACATTTGGAATTTAATCAAAAATTCAAGGGGGTAGAATGCAAATCCATGAAATTTTAAGCACTATAAAAACGGAGCAATGCTATGAACGAATTTCACATCCCACAAGCACCCAAGCTTGAGCAAGAGTTCATTTTCCCACCCCCACCCACGTTCTAAGCCAAGAGAAGCAAGGAGAGAAGGAGAGGAGAGAGAAAGAGGAGAAAGAATGAGCATATCTTCACTTGAGGTAAGTAAATTCTCCTCAAACTTGTTTTGGATGTTAGATAAGGTAAAAAAATGCTTAGATAATGCCTAAGCTTGATAAAATAAGTATAATTATAATGCCCAAATGGAATTATTCCTAAACATAAAAAATTTGGAGAAAAGATGGAGCATTCGGGAAAATCGTGTATAAAATGTGCAAATAATGCTCCAATATTGCTAAATGATGATTTGGGATGAATTTTTATGATAATTATGATGTTGGAATGAATATATATTAATCTCATGATTTTTGGATTTAAGGATTATGCTTAGGTGAAATTATGTTGAATTTTAGTATATGGAGAAAATGATTTAATTAGCCAAGTTAATGATGATAAATTCAAAATTCATAGATTTTTCAATGATATACTAACTGAGAGCTATGTCATGGTATTTTTTATTTTTGGAAAAAATTGTCAATTTTTGAAACCCATGAACAGTAACCAGCACGTTGTGAACAGTTACCTGCTACAGTAAATGTGAACAGTGACTATGAATAGTGACAGCGTGATTTTGGGAAAAATTAAGATTTATTTTTTATAAGGATATATGGATTTAATTTTTCAGGATTTATGGATAAAAATTCATATAAGGAGGTAATGACCAAGCATTTATAAAGGGATAATATCTATAAAAATGAGGTAATATGCGATCATAAAGCATGCATGGAAAGCGATCTAAGACATGGAATAGATGAATAAAATATCCAATTTCCTTGTATAGGAAGAGGAAAGGAGAAGGTTGAGAACACGGACTGAGAAGGTAAGCAAGCAAACCCTTTTGAAAATATGTTTTATTCTCAAGTATTTATGAAATGTGTTTAAGGGTAGCCATCCTATAATGTTTTCAAATGATAAATGTTTATGAGTTTTTATGAAAAGTTATGTCGGCATATTGATATCATGTGATTTTCATGGACATGTGCACATGTATGATGCATAATGAAGAGGCTTTAGTGGACATAGAAAGTGGATCAGAGAGTCCCCCTTCACTATTACCGAGTCGTATGGGCTGTGTGCCGGCGGCGACCTCCTAAGAGGTGGATGCAAAGGAATGTTATGTGTGAATGAATGCATTGCATTTTCATACATGGATTGAAAAGGAAAGCATGGATTTGAAATGATGTTTTAAAGGGACGGTGTAAATAATTCTCTACATGAGAATGACAAGTTACCTGGTGTAACAGGTATATAATGCAGAGAAAATCAAAAGTCATGCATGTAGGAGACTAGGTAGGCTAATCAGGGTAAAGGACACGAGGTCCCCTTGACGAGGCCAAGTCGGAGAAGCCGGCGTAATGGACCATGCTATGTGAGATGTTTCCCAGGAAAGCATACCCACACACGAAGGTTTATGTCAGGAATGGAAATGAAGCATTAGCACTTCCAATGTTTATGAAACGATTTTTATGAAAAGGTTCCTGTGCATTTGATAGTTGATCACTTGGTAAGTGTCTTCTATCGAATGGAGAGAAATGCATTTAAATGAAAGAAAAATGCTTGCTTATTGAGTTTCAACTCATGTTTTGTTTTCCCAACCTCAGACAGGTGTAGGGAAAGCCAAGAGATGAAGGGAATGTGTTGATAAAGGAAAAGAGATGTACAAAGGTTAGTAGATTTTTGTATGAATAGATGCCCTAATGGGATATGATGGAAAAAGGACATAGGTTGTATGAAATTATGAAGTTATGAATAATATGAGAAGTTGATGATTTATAATGATATGGATAAGTCCATTATGAATGATAATGAGTTTATGTTTATGTGATTAAAGAAAAGAAAAAGAAAGAAAAAAATTGGATGAGATTCAATTAAGAACCCACCGTGTGATCAGGGCAACAATTCTGAGTCACGTTTACCAATCGATAAGATCTTGGAGTAAGGTTGTGACGCTTGGTTCGGGCATTGGAGTCAACTTTGTCCTAACCGAAGTCGACTTCGCCTCTGTGGAGTCGACTTGGGCTAGTCGGAGTCGACTTGGCTCTATCTACTTGGATTCTGTATTCTTTCTAATTTGCCCCCCTATCTAGATTAATCATATCATGTTTTTAATCAATGTCTATCATACCCATATCATTTCTAATCTTGTAAAATGGTTTCTTTGCCAATGGTTTGGTGAAAATATCTGCAATTTGGTCCTCAATTTTAACATACTCTAAACAAATATCATGATTTTCAACATGTTCCCTAATAAAATGATGTCTTACATCTATATGTTTTGTTCTAGAATGCAACACAGGATTTTTAATCAAGCAAATAACACTGATATTATCACATCTAATTGGAATTTCATGATAATCAATACTATAATCTTTAAGTTGTTGTTTCATCCAAAGTAGTTGGGCACAACAACTCCCGGTGGCAATGTATTCGGCCTCCACGATAGATAGAGCAACACTAGTTTTTTTTCTTGAAAACTATGAAACCAACATATTTTCAAGAAATTGACATATTCCACTAGTACTTTTTCTATCTACTTTGTAACCAGAAAAATCCGAATCTGAGTAGCCGATTAGATCAAATGTTGACCCCTTTGGATACCATAATCCTAGATTAATGGTTTTGATTAAATATCTGAAAATTCTTTTTACAACTATTAGATGTGATTCTTTTGGACATGATTGGAATCTTGAACACATACAAATACTAAACAAAATGTCTGGTCTAGAAGTAGTCAAATATAACAAAGATCCTATCAAGCTTCTATAAAGTTTTTATTCGATAGATTTACCTTTTTCATCTTTGTCGATCATGATGGTTGAACTTATTGGTGTATTTGCTCCTTTGCTATTTTGCATTCCGAACTTCTTTAGCATTTCTTTGACGTATTTGGACTGATTTATAAAGATTTCTTCGGCTAGTTGCTTAATTTGTTGTCCAAGGAAGAAATTTAACTCTCCCATCATGCTTATTTCAAATTCACTTTGCATAATTTTAGAAAATTCTTGATATAGAGTTTCAATAGTAGCACCAAATATTATATCATCTACATAAATTTGAATAATAAAAATATTTTTATCCTTGTATTTGATAAATAATGTTGTATCAACTTTTCCTCTTTGAAAGTCATGATCAATAAAAAACTTGTTTAATCTTTCATACCAAGCTCTTGGAGCTTGTTTAAGTCCATATAATACTTTTGTTAATTTGAGAACAAATTTTGATTGATCATTTTCTTCAAATCCAGGAGGTTGTTCAACATATACTTTCTCATTTAAATAACCATTCAAAAATGAACTTTTCACATCCATTTGAAACAATTTAAAGTCCATGTGAGAAGCAAAAGCTAATAGGATACGTATGACCTCTAATTTAGCCACAGGAGCATAGGATTCTTCAAAATCAATTCTCTCTTTTTGGGAATATCCTTTGGCTACTAATCTAGCTTTCTTTCTCACTACAAGTCCACTTTCGTCTAATTTGTTCCTAAAAACTCATTTGGTACCAATAACCGTGCAATCCTTGGGTATAGGAACTAGGTGCTATACTTTATTTCTTTCAAATTGATTTAGCTTTTCTTGTATTCCAGCGATCCAATTTTCATCATTGAGAGCTTGATCAATAGAGTTTGGTTCAATTTTAGACACAAAAGCAAATTCTCCACAAATGTTGTGTCTAGACCTTCTAGTTTTTACTACTTCGTATATATTGCCAATAATTTGCTCAATTGGATGGTAATTTTTGAATTTTAAATCAATAGGAGATTTATAGGAACTATTACCTTCACTTGCCTTTTCCTCCGTGGAATTCTCATGCTTTGCTTCAGCTCCTGCTTGTTGTTCTAGTTGTCCCTTTTCTGTATTCCTTAATGCCTCATCTGCATCATTAAACTAATCCTTCTTTTTGGAATTTTGGTTAAATTCATCAAATACAACATATATTGATTCTTCTACTATTTGATTTCTTTTGTTAAAGACTTTATATGTTTTGCTATTTGATGAATAACCAAGGAATATTGCCTCATCACTTTTGACATCTAATTTTCCCAAGTTTGTTTTTCCATTATTCAACACATAGCATGGAAATATGAAATGTTTAGTTTTTTGCCCTTCCATAGTTCATATGGGGTCTTTTTCAAGATTGCTCTTATGGTAACTCGATTTAGTACATGACATGCTGTACTTACACCTTCAACCCAAAATCTTTTGGATAATTTACTCTCATTTAGCATGATTCTAGTCATCTCTTGTATTGTTTTATTTTTCCTTTCAACTATCTCATTTTGTTGTGGAGTTCTAGGTGCAGAAAATGTGCAGTGAATTCCTTTCTTATTACGAAATTCTATAAATCGTTTATTTTCAAATTCGCCACCATGATCACTTCTAATAGAAACGATTATGTTCTGTTTTTCATTTTGCACCAAATTTGAAAAAGTGACAAATATAGAGAATGCTTCATCTTTGCTAGCTAAGAGAATTATCCATATAAATCCTTTTCATAATCCCCCGTCTTGGGGCTTGTTTATAACAAACAAGGCATATACAATACATAAACTATTTTCACAGATGCATTTGCACAAAATATATTTTCTTTCATTCCTGTTATTTACACTTTTGTGTAAAACGCCCTATTTTAGGGTAATCATTTCATAAAAACATACTTTCATGTCCCAATCTTTGGGCTTTTCAAAAGCAAAACATAAGCAAATGCATTTCTCTCCATCCAGTAGTGACACTTAGCAAGTGATCATGCTACCTTTTGGAAGAGAATCCATACTTAACAGCACGCTATCCAAGCGGCTGTTCTTTCATCTTGCTCCCATCTCAGGGAGGGCACCGCTGACCTCCTGCCATCTCTTAGCGACTTGGCCATATGTAGAGTGGGCCCCGACCATCCCGACCGTGCTCTACAACCAGCTTATTCTGTGTACTGGTGCACCATACATATTCTAACAGACCGCAGTCCGTTTGGTTTAAAATATCACAGACCGCAACCCATGACCTTTTAAACTAGGGTCACAAACTGCAGCCTGCAACCATACTCACAACACATCATAGATCGAAGTCTATATCGTTAAAAATTATTTTCAAAAACACATCACAGACCGCAGTCCATGTCAACTTGTAAAGCAAGCGCACTCACTTTAAACAAGTTGTCATTTGAAATTTAGTTTTAGGATGACCTTCCTTAAATTCTTTTAAAACCATTTTGAGTAAAATATTTTGATAAATATTTGAAACATTTGAGAAACGATACATCTTAAAAACCCTAATAATAAAAGAATTTCAAAACCTTTGGATTTCCAACAATAAACCATATATCTCTCTAATATTTTCTTGGTTTCCATTTCAGGGCCTTTTGCTTACAAAGTTATGCAATTATACCATCACCTTCTCCACAACCTAAAAATTTAAATTATTGTTTTCTTATCTATTATACTATTTTTACATAAAGGGGAATTGCACAGTCTTTTGCATGCCATTTAGGAACCTGAAATTAAATCATTTTATGAATTCACTTATTAGGTTGATCATCCTTAAATCCCATTCAACAACATTCGTATAAACATTTTTGAAGACATTTTCATCATCGATTTCCTTATCTAAAGGAAATCAAAACTTTTTCGAATATCATTTCGAAACATATGCACTATGACCAAATCATTGTTTATACTTAAATATCAATACATCAATTCCCATTTTCTTTTTCTTTCGTAAACATAATTATTTATCATAAATCATCATAAAAGAAATTCAAAACTTATTTACATTTGTTGCCTTGTGAAAAGGGAAAAATCCCCTTTTTCTTATAAAATACTTTTGAAACAACATTATAAAGAACTTGCTTACTTAAAAGAAAATTCTTAAAGCCATTGGCATAAAACATAAAATCCTGTAAAATTAACATCATGGATAACTTATTTACTCATAGAAAATTTCTCAATCCTATTAACATAAAGCATTGCCAATCCATGGCAACACTCATGATAAATTCTTTATCTTAAAAACATTGCTTGCTTCCCATGAAGCAAACCTTGAAGCTCTTCCTTAAAGCCATCATTTTTCAAAACTTATGGCTTTGTATTAAAGCCGTCATTTTCAAAACTTGTGTTTTCCCATTCATCAAAACATAATCATAAAAGCATTTACATAATCATCATTTCAACCTATAGAGAAAAATCCATAATGTGAAAAGGTCGCTTGCTTACCTGAGATCGCCATAATCCCTTTCCTTCTATTCTTTTGCTTGCCTTTGCTTAATTAAATGAAAATAACATTTCATTTATTTGCATCGTCTTCAAATACTTATATTCCTTAGGTTTTCCAACCTACATAAGTTCATCTAACTTAACCCACTTGTTTTTCAAGTCGGGTATTCATACTTAGCAACATAGCCTATACATATCAATCATCCATTCATTTTTGATACCCTTATGTAGGGTAAATTTACATGCATATAAATATCATTCATTAAATTATTATTTGGGAGTTCATTACCTCCATTTATCATTTTTAACATATTTATCATTTTTCATACAACGGTGCTCATTTTAAGCACTTAGTTGCTAACTTAGACATCATATAATAATCTCAAATTTTAAGATTATCCTTATTTGCTTAAACAGTACCCTAATCCACATTTTCCATCATATTTTTATGCATTTTTGCATTTTAACAACTTACATAATCCATATATCATTTATTCATAATTATCTCTTCATATATGTCCATTTCTCAATACATAAATCATGTGTTTCTTAAAAATTTTCAACACAGAAACTTGTCTCTAATTCCAGAAATATTATCATCCTTAACTAAAACTCTATTTAGGATATTTTTATGGAATTTTAATTCACTAATCATAGGTTTCCAAAACAGCAACTTTGGAACCCATTTTTCGCACGTTTAACGTGTCTTTTGGTACTTAACCCTAAACAGTTTTATAAATCCGAATTTTCAGAAATTAATCCAAATTTTCCTAATAAAAATCTAGGGTATTAAAAAATATTTAGCATTCATAAGTAATCATTTCTCAAAATAGCAACTTACTTCACCATTTCGGTTACCGTTTTTGCCACATTTGGACACCGTTTCATAAAATTCATAAAATCAGATTTGGGGCTTATCTTCCCAAATAATTTTGGGCGTCAATAGTACCCTAACCCTATGGAATTTTACCCTACATAAATTTCATAAATCATGTAATCCCATTTCCATGCCATTTTTAGCATAAAAATGGAAAAATCGGGTCATATACGTCAATTTGGATTCCATTCTTTCTAAAATTCATATCTTAAGCTTAAATCAACATATGTATTTCATTAAAACATGATTCATAGCCTAAAAATAATATCAATCTAATACAGAAACTTGTCATTTAAATTTGGGTTTTAACAAGTTGAGTTTTCAAGTCTTAACCCACACTAAACTTCATTTCCACCATACAAACTATTAAAATTGATTCATATAACCTAATACCAATTCCATATTTAATCAAAGGACATGTTGAATCATCATTTAAAGAGTCCTTAAGAATCAATTTCATATCCAAAATCTTAGAGTTTAAAACTCAAAATGGGAAGCTCAACTTAACACATCAACTTACTTGATTGATGCAAATCAAACCCTAAACACTTGAGCAATCTTTCTCCTCCAATTTCCCTTTCTTTTTACTTATTTTTTTTCTTCTCTTTTCCTCCTCCTTTCTGGCCCTAGGGTGGGACGTGAGCTGCTGCCTTGGGGGAGAATGACTTGAGCACTTAGAAAATTTCTCAAAGCTCATTTCACTTGGACGTGTCGTGCCCCCTTTTATATAGAGCTGGATTTGCTCCAGCTGTGGGCCCCACTTGGGGCTGATTTTCCATATCCATAAATGTGTGTTTATCCCCCTAATGTTCTGGTTAAATGACAGCTAAGTAAATTATTTTTTTCCATTTTTTTAGAGCCCAAAAATCTGCTCAAATCATGACCGTCCAGCTGCCCCCTTGATCACGTCCTTGCTGCTGTCAATTTTCTAGATTTTTCCCCAATTTTAATAATCTTAATTTGAGGCTAAATTATACATATAATTAAAATTTAATTAATCCATTAATTTGGCATAAAAAAATTAACAAAAAACATTACAGGAGCATCAATCTATTGCACGACCATTTGTATAAACAAGCTGTCCACTTTTGCATCATCAATGAGCAGCTGTTGTTCACGATTTTTCAGGAATTTTTCCACATGAATAATTGCTCATTTATGTGTCCCAACATGTCAGATATTTATGTGCATATATTATAAAATAAAAAATTAAAAAAATCCAACAATAGCAGCTAGTTGACGTGCTTGCCTTGGTACCTTACCTATGCTCACTTTGAGCACTCCCTAGCTCCTTTAATGTGGACATCAATGCAGGGATAATTCATGGGATTTTTGAATTTTACAATAATGCATAAATTACCCTGAAATTAAGCTGCATTTGACACCTGTTTGGCCATTAAAAATCTGCATTTAATCCATGTACTCTAGCATTAAATGCATGGTACTCTTGAGGTGCACAAGTCAACTATAAATACCTTTTCTAATTCAGGTATTTTACCAACATAATATGCTTAATCTAAACCTTCCAAAATTTTAATCTCATAATTTCATTCAACCGTTTCAAATTTCATCTCAATCCGATTTTCCTAGCTCAAGTTATAGCCATTTGAAGTTAAGGTTGGATTTGAGCTATGTTCAATATATCATCTTACTAATTTCTTCAAGGATTTTCATAACCCAATAATCCCATAATATCAAGCCCAACATCATCAACTTTCTTTCAAATGTCACTTGAATCCGCCTTACAGGCGTTGAGTTATGAATTTTCTAGTGTTTTTCCACTAAACTTGATAATTATCCTTTAAATTCTTATAAGTCAAACCATATACTTTAGGATAATTATTTATGACATATTGTCACCTTTAAGTCCTCATCAAGCCCCTCGGTTTATACCGACTCATTTTAGGCTCCGGCGATTAAATTTTTAATTACCGTTTCCAATGGAAACCTTAATTCAAAATGTGGCATAATTCACAAAAATCATTCAAAATTCATTTACATCACATATAAATCATGTATATATATATTCAATGCATACCATTAAGTCCTACATAGGTTGGGGTTTCAGAATCCTCCCCCTTATAATAGGTTTCGTCCCGAAACCTATTACTTTTCAAATGTCGGGGGTAAGGCTCATGTGAAATAACCAACTTATCATCCCTTTTTCTTTTCAATACTTCCATTGGCTCACCATGCTTCCATTGTGCTACTCTGTCTTGATGGAATTTTTGGCCTTTGTCCATTAGACCTATTGTTCATCTCTACTGTTCCTTGTTCACACATGAGTTTCTCATTGGCATTTTCCCTTTCATTTGTTTCATTTCATACTATTTTTCCTTGTACCTAGAGAATTTGCATCACTTCTCATCTTATCATAGGGTAAGTTTTAAGTTACCCATTCATTCCTAAAAATCTATAGCAATCATTTTCACATTTCATCAATATAACATAATACATTCATTTTATAATATAGAGCAAAAATTGCTCTCATATAGAGTTTCATACATGAAATTTAATACATGTCTTAGCAAAAGACACTTTTGCTAAGTTATCCATTCTTTCTCCTCTCATAATGTCTACCACTAGGTTTTACCATCGTAGACTATCCATTAGGAATACCAGTACTACTAGTCTAAAATATTTTCTTCCCTTTCCAGTTTCCATAAACTAGTAAGGGTCCTTATTATTTTCAATTTTTTTCTAATCTCATTTCTTATGAATATCATAGAAAAATAATTTCTCTTGTACCTATCTTTCAATTACATCGGAATTGAAAAGAATTTCGGCAATCATTCTTGCCTTTGTTTTTCTTCATTTATCTACCATTCCTTGGTATGATACACCAACTTTTGTGGTATCATATATGTAATCTCCTTTTGCTTCCATACATGCTAACTAGACATGTTTTGTTACATTTTTCTGCAATAATTTGCAGAGACTTTCCTATCAATTATAGTTATCGGTTGAGTTAACCTTTCTTACTCTTTTCTTTCCCTAACCAAGTTACTTAATCTTTAGGGTCACGTTATCCTTGCCCTAATTGTACATGTTCAGCCTCAACATATGTCGTACTTTGGTGCCCTATTGGAAGATATTTCTTATTAAATTCTTCCACAAAAATTTGCCACATTACCTTCTTTGATTATGGCATAATAGCCATTTAGGGTTTCCTATTACTTATAAGCATTGCCAATTAATGCTTGGATATCACATAAGACTACATGTTCAAATCTTGAACATGTTCTTGGGTTCAGTCATCCACTGCTCAGCTTGAATAAAATCTAATTCTCCTGAGAACTTAGGTGGATGCTCAACTAGAAAGGCATCAATAACCTTTCCATTTACTTCTATCTTACCATTATCAACCCTTAAAGGTTTGGGTACTAGGTTAAAAGAAATTATTACCTGTACCGTCCCGTCATTTCTACCCTCTTCTACTTGGTCATGTTGGGTATTTTCCCAAAGGCCTTGTATTATTTCTATTGTCTGGGCCACAAAATCTTAAGTGGCCTACTGCACAGCTTCCTTTAAAGCTGCAGTTATCCTTTCCTCTACTCCTTTTACCTGTGAGGTATTCTTATAATGGTAACACCTCAAATCCTTTGACTTAGGGTTCATAGTAGACCGTCGTTGTCGAGTTCATAGACTCACTTGTCTTTTCTGCCGTTAGTCGTTTAGACTTGCTACTGGCTTCTCTTTTTCTCTGTTAACTCATACCTACAACTGCCTTCCCCTTGTCCAAGAACTAAGGTGATAGGCATGTTATAGAAAGCAACAGATAAAATCATATTAGTATAATCGTATCTTATCATAAAAAAAAATAATTCATATCATACATAGTCAATATGATCATCTCTGAGTATAGAATCATGCATATCATACATAGTCAATTATACGTTCTAGAAAGATCAATGACCTTTCCTTTTTCCTACTTTTCTCATTTCTATCTTCTCTTTTCATGGCATAAGGTTGCTTTTCCTTACACATACAGATTATGCCTACATAACTTGTCAATTTAGTGTAACTATAAATTCTTAAACCAACAATCAATTAGAAAGTTGGTACCCTCGGTGCCTTCCATATGTCCACCATAGCTCTGCACCTGAAACATATTTATCATATAGCACCGTCTTGTACTATCTTATGTGAGATATGGTAAAGCCTTAGATATGGGCGGTCTCTATGTAGGGTTCCATAACCCGTAATCTGTTCTGATTCCCTTCTATCTTTTGTCTTTCCTTAAATTCTCCTACCTCCTGCTTTATCTCATTATCCACATATCATTTTTCCTTCATACCATCTACACTATGAAATATAGCAAACCAGCTAAATTTCCTTAAATCATAGCATCATAATTACATGTTACATGTGTCCTTTGATTCCTATCTATCTCTTTCATCATTTCTTTTTCATCTATATTTATCTATCAATCCTTGTTGAAATATCATTTTTGTGATATCAAATCTTTTCTTACCACGCCTATTTACCAATCCATGCTCTGATACCAACTTCTGTGGCGCCCCAAACTGAGACGTCACTTCCTTACCTCAAGACCTTATTGATTGGTAAATGTGAATCAGGATTATTGCCCTGATCACGCGGCGGGTTCTTAATTGGATCTTGTCTAAATTTTTTTTCCAATTCATTCCTTTTATCTATCATCATTCACTTCATTCCACACTACATCTTTCATCATACAATCACCATTACACCTATAATAAAATTTCATAATTCTTTCATAGCATTTATCATGCTTTTCTACAATAACATTTACATTTCATACATACATCCATACAAGCATTGGATCACACAGAAATTATAATTCTACATAAGTTCACATATACATCAACATACCTCGGATCTTTAACCAGGCTATCACATTCCATTCCTTATAGCCCACATGGCTACCATCACGTACTTTTCCTTTATTGCTTAAATTTGCATCCTCTTGAGTGTCCTGGTGCTTGTCTAAGGTTTGGAAAAACAAAACGTGAGTGACAACTTAGTAAGCAAGCATTTTCTTATTAGGGCAAGACTTCCTTGAAAACCTTTTTTCTTAACATGAATACCTTTTTACTTGAGAACATATATATGACCTAAAACATTATCATAAAATCCTTGTTCATAAGGACAGTTCCATATCCTTGGACATTTTCATAAAACATCGTTCTTAAAATCATTTACAAGCCTCGGGTGATCTTGTTAAGGCAAAACATATACGTTTTACCCTTTTTAATTAATTTCTTTTAATCTTATATGAACATTTCTAATGTTCAAAGACATTTACATAAAATCATCTTTCATTATTAGACATTTTACGTCCAAAACATCTTCCTCATAACTCCTTTTTAGAGAAGGACATTATCATGTCCTAAAAACATCATACACATAAGCCTTTCTCGGCAAAAGACATTTCTATGTCCAAAAATATTTTCTTTTCTTAAACTCCTTTAGCCAAGAGACCTTTGATGTCTCAAAATATTTTTGACATAATTTTTTGACAATGGACATTTATATGTCCTAAAACACATTCCATCAAAGTACTTAGGCATTGGACATTCTCATGTCCATAAACATGTACCACTCAAATCCTTTGGAAATGGACATTCTTATGTCCAAAACCAAGTTTCACATAAATCCTTTTCATAATCCCCCATCTTGGTGCTTGTTTATAACAAACAAGGCATATACAATATATAAACTATTTTCACAGATGCATTTGCACAAAATATTTCCTTTCATTCCTGTTATTTACACTTTTGTATAAAACGCCCTATTTTAGGGTAATCATTTCATAAAAATCCCTTTAGGATAGCTTTCATAAAAACATACTTTCATGTCCCAATCTTCGGGCTTTTCAAAAGCAAAATATAAGCAAATACATTTCTCTCCATCCAGTAGTGACACTTAGCAAGTGATCATGCTACCTTTTGGAAGAGAATCCATACTTAACAGCACACTATCCAAGCGGCTGTTCTTTCATCTTGCTCCCATCTCAGGGAGGGCGCCGCTGGCCTCCTGCGATCCCTTAGCGACTTGGCCATATGTAGAGTGGGCCCCGACCATCCCGACCGTGCTCTAGAATCGGCCTATTCCGTGTACTGGTGCACCATACATATTCTGACAGACCGCAATCCGTTTGGTTTAAAATATCACAGACCGCAGCCCATGACCTTTTAAGCCAGGGTCACAAATTGCAGCCTGCAACCATACTCACAACACATCATAGATCGAAGTCTATATCTTTAAAAATTATTTTCAAAAACACATCACAGACCGCAGTCCGTGTCAACTTGTAAAGCAAGCGCACTCTCTTTAAACAAGTTGTGATTTGAAATTTAGTTTTAGAATGACCTTCCTTAAATTCTTTTAAAACCATTTCGAGTAAAATATTTTGATAAATATTTGAAACATTTGAGAAACGATACATCTTAAAAACCATTATAATAAAAGAATTTCAAAACCTTTGGATTTCCAACAATAAACCATATATCTCTCTAATATTTTCTTGGTTTCCATTTCAGGGCCTTTGCTTACAAAGTTATGCAATTATACCATCCCCTTCTCCACAACCAAAAAATTTAAATTATTGTTCTCATATCTATTATACTATTTTTACATAAAGGGGAATTGCACAGTCTTTTGCAGTCCATTTAGCAACCTGAAATTAAATTATTTTATGAAATCACTTATTAGGTCGGTCATCCTTAAATCCCATTTAACAACATTCGTATAAACATTTTTGAAGACATTTTCATCATCGATTTTCTTATCTAAAGGAAATCAAAACTTTTTCGAATATCATTTCGAAACATATGGACTATGTCCAAATCATTGTTTATATTTAAATATCAATACATCAATTCCTTTTTTTTCTTTCATAAACATAATTATTCATCATAAATCATCATAAAAGAAATTCAAAACTTATTTACATTTGTTGCCTTGTGAAAAAGGGCAAAATCCCCTTTTTCTTATAAAATACTTTTGAAACAACATTATAAAGAACTTACTTAGTTAAAAGCAAATTCTTAAAGCCATTGGCATAAAACATAAAATCCTGTAAAATTAACATCATGTAGAACTTTTTTACTCATAAGCAAATTTCTCAATCCTATTAACATAAAGCATTGCCAATCCATGGCAACACTCGTGATAAATTTTTTATCTTAAAAACATTGCTTGGTTCCCATAAAGTAAACTTTGAAGCTCTTCCTTAAAGCCATCAATTTTCAAAACTTATGGCTTTGCATTAAAGCTGTCATTTTCAAAACTTGTACTTGCCCATTCATCAAAACATAATCATAAAAGCATTTACATAATCATCATTTCAACTTATAGAGAAAAATCCATATTGTGAAAAGGTCGTTTGCTTACCTGAGATCGCCAAAATCTCTTTCCTTCTATTCTTTTCCTTGCCTTTGCCTAAATAAATGAAAATAACATTTTGTTTATTTGCATCGTCTTCAAATACTTATATTCCTTAGGTTTTCCAACCTACATAAGTTCATCTAACTTAACCCACTTGTCTTTCAAGTAGGGTATTCATACTTAGCAACATAGCCTATACATATCAATCATCCATTCATTTTTGATACCCTTATGTAGGGTAAACTTACATGCATATAATTATCATTCATAAATCATTATTTGGTAGTTCATTACCTCCATTTATCTTTTTTAACATATTTTTCATTTTTCATACAACGGTGCTAATTTTAAGCACTTAGTTGCTAACTTAGATATCATATAATAATCTCAAAATTTGAGATTATCATTATTTGCTTAAACAGTACCCTAATACACATTTTTCATCATATTGTTATGCATTTTTTCATTTTAACAACTTACATAATCCATATATCATTTATTCATATTTATCTCTTCATATACGTCCATTTCTCAATACATAAATCATGTGTTTCTTAAAATTTTTCAACACAGAAACTTGTCTCTAATTTCAGAATTATAATCCTTAATTAACACTCTATTTAGGGTATTTTTATGGAATTTTAATCTACTAATCATAGGTTTCCAAAACAGCAACTTTGGAACCCATTTTTCACATGTTTAACGGGTCTTTTGGTACTTAACCCTAAACAGTTTTATAATTTCGAATTCTCAGAAATTTATCTAACCTTTCCTAATAAAAATATAGGGTATTAACACATATTTAACATTCATAAATAATCATTTCTCAAAACAGCAACTTACTTCACCATTTCGGTTACCGTTTTTGCCTCATTTGGACACCGTTTCATAAAATTCATAAAATCAGATTTGGGGCTTATCTTCCCAAATCCTTTTCGGAATAAATAGTACCCTAATCCTAGGGTATTTTACCCTACATAACTTTCATAAATCATGCAATCCAATTTCTATGCCATTTTTAGCATAAAAATGGAAAAATCGGGTCATATACGTCACTTTGGATTCCATTCTTTCTAAAAGTCATATCTTAAGCTTAAATCAACATATGTATTTCATTAAAACATGATTCATAGCCTAAACATTATATCAATCCAATACAGCAACTTGTCATTTAAATTTGCGTTTTATCAAGTTGAGTTTTCAACTCTTAACCCACACTAAACTTCATTTCCACCATACAAACTATTAAAATTCATTCATATAACCTAATACCAATTCCATATTTAATCAAACGGAATGTTGAATCATGATTTAAAGAGTCCTTAAGCATCAATTTCATATCCAAAATCTTAGAGTTTAAAAATCAAAATGGAAAGCTCAACTTAACACATCAACTTACTTGATTGATGCAAATCAAGCCCTAAACACTTAAGGAATCTTTCTCCTCTAATTTTCCTTTATTTTTCCTTCTTTTTTCCTTCTATTTTCTTCCTCCTTGCTGGCCCTAGGGTGGGACGTGAGCTTCTGCCTTGGGGGAGAATGGCTTGAGCACTTAGAAAATTTCTCAAAGCTCATTTCACTTGGACGTGCCGTGCCCCCTTTTATATAGAGCTAGATTTGCTCCAGTTGTGGGCCTCACTTGGGGCTGATTTTCCACAGACATAAATGTGTATTTATCCCCGTAATGTGCTGATTAAACTATAGCCAAGTAAATTATTTTTTTCCATTTTTTTAGAGCCCGAAAATCTGCTGAAATCATGACCGTCCAGCTGCCCCCTTGATCACGTCCTTGCTGTTGTCCATTTTCTAGATTTTTTCCCATTTTTAATAATCTTAATTTGAGGCTAAATTATACACCTAATTAAAATTTAATTAATCCATTAATTTGGCATAAAAAATTAACAAAAATCATTACAGCAACATCAATCCATTGCACGTCCATTTGTATAAACAAGCTGTCCACTTTTGCATCATCAATGAGCAGCTGTTGTTCACGATTTTTCATGGATTTTTCCACATGAATAATTGATCATTTATGTGTCTCAACATGTCAGATATTTATGTGCATATATTATAAAATAAAAAATTAAAAAAATCCAACAATAGCAGCTAGTTGACGTGCTTGCCTTGTTACCTTACCTATGCTCACTTTGAGCACTCCCTAGCTCCTTTAATGTGGACATCAATGCAGGGATAATTCATGGGATTTTTTTAATTTTACAATAATGCATAAATTACCCTGAAATTAAGCTGCATTTGACACCTATTTGGCCATTAAAAATCTGCATTTAATCCATGTACTCTATCATTAAATGCATGGTACTCTTGAGGTGCACAAGTCAACTATAAATACCTTTTCTAATTCAGGTATTTTTCCAAAATAATATGCTTAATCTAAACCTTCCAAAATATTAATCTCATGATTTCATTCAACCGTTTCAAATTTCATCTCAATCTGATTTTCCTAGCTCAAGTTATAGCCATTTGAAGTTAACGGTTGGATTTGAGCTATGTTCAATAAATCATCTTACTAATTTCTTCAAGGATTTTCATAACCCAATAATCCCATAATATCAAGCCCAACACCATCAACTTTCCTTTCAAATTTCACTTGAATTCGCCTTACAGGCGTTGAGTTATGAATTTTCTAGTTTTTTCCACTAAACTTGATAATTATCCTTTAAATTCTCATAAATCAAACCATATACTTTAGGATAATTATTTATGAAATATTTTCACCTTTAAGTCCTCATCAATCCCCTCTGGTCATACCGACTCATTTTGGGCTCCGGCGATTAAATTTTTAATCACCGTTTCTAATGGAAACCTTAATTCAAAATGTGACATAATTCACAAAAATCATTCAAAATTCATTTACATCAAATATAAATTATGTATATATATGTTCAATGCATACCATTGAGTCCTACATAGGTTGGGGTTTCACATTATTATTTGACATGTTTATATGTCCAAGCCTTTTATGTCATATCCATGGATCATTTTCAATGGGTATAAGACATTTTTCATCAAATTCATCAAGACAAACCAAATATACACTTCCATGTATTTTGCCACTAAATACTTTGAGATCATCAACAAATACATTGCATATAGAGGATTCAAATATAACTTTATAACCTTTATCACACAGTTGACTAATGTTCATTAAGTTGTGTTTGAGTCCTTCAATAAATAGTACGTCCTCAATACATGCATATGAATTTTCATAAACATTGTCTTTACCTTTGATTATACCTTTTTTGTTATTTCCAAATGCAACTGTTCCTTCACTACATGATTTGATCTTATGAAACAATCCTCTTTCTCCCGTCATATGTCTTGAGCAACCACTATCCATGAACCACATATTTTTGGCATTTATTTTAAGACATATTTGTAAAAAATAAAATCATATAAAGCTTATCTTTTTGTACCCATTTTACGGGTCCATTTGGGTTAGCGATCCATTGAAATCTACGTTGTTCTATTTTGGAAGGCATAAATCCAATGCTCTTTGGTACCCAAACCAATTTTGCACCATAGTTATACAGTTTCCTTATTTTACATTGATAAATCTTATGGCCCATTTTGTTGTAAAAGTTACATGCCCCTGGAAGTCTTGGTGTAGGAATCCATGTAGTGGATGGTTCCCAAATTGGTCTCTTTGTCTAAGCAACATGATTCATATTTAACATAAAAATGGAAAAATCGGGTAATTCAAGAAACCCTAAGTTCCATTTTTGCTAAAATCATTAACGAATGACTAAATCAACATATGTAATCCAAAAGAATATGAATTACATCCTAATCAATATGCTTAAATTAAACAGGAATTTGATTTAGGGTTTTAAGAAATTTCAAGATAGATTTCATCTAAAAAATCAACCCTAACATCCCTTTTAACTCTCTTGAACTCTTGATTTCATTTATACCATTCAAATATCATTTAACACCCTCATCAAGGCATCATAACTCATCCTTTAAGAGTTAATTATGAGTCATAATTTGAAGGAAGAAACCTTGATTTAAATGATTCAAAACTTAATTTTCACTTACCTGAATTGAATCAAACTTGATTTCAACCTTCTTAACTTGGTTCTTCTTCTCTTTCCTCCCTTTTTTCCTTCTCTTTTCCTTCTCTTCTCCCTTGTTTCCTTGTTGGGTTTGGACATCCAAGGCTTGCTCCTCTCTTAGAATTTTTTTTGAGAATTTCTTTCTCCCCTTGCAAATGGACATCCCCATGTGCTATCCCTTGCTTTTATAATTTTTTACCAGCTCATGGGACCCACTTTGACACACGTCTTGAGGGTAATTTATTTATAACTTATCCCTTGTTGACATGACAATTTTATATCCAAGTAAAATACATATTTTATATTTAACAAAAATCATCAAAATCCATTCAAATCAATGCAACCAAGCTGTCCACTTGGGACGTCCCCTAGTTGCTCCCCGTTTTTGGCATTTTGTGCCTCAAATTCCACATATTTAAATGCCCCATTACTTACCCTAGGTGCTAAGCTACTTAGATATATATTTTGGAATTTTTAAAAAATCCAAAAACCATGCATTATCACCCATGGGCGTCCCCTTGCAATGCCACCTTATCTACACCTCATTTGGTTACAACTTAGGCATTTAAATACATGCATTTAAGCCCTTAATTTTTCTTGAATTTTAGCCCTAAACTAATCCAAAAAATCCACCTCAATCCACCTCCCTTTGACACCTCTCATGGCATTAAACCAAGTCATTTAAATCAATTACTTTTTAATAAATGCTATGGTGCTTTTGGGTGCACAAAGTCAATCCTGTTGAAAACAATGTTTAAAACAAAACAAAATTGACCAAAGCATGAGTTTTGATGATTAACAAAATCAAATTTGAGTATAAAGTGACTACTACTGTTTATGTTGAATGTTTTAAGGAAAGAAATTAGCCAAGTCGATATCCAAGTCGACTTGGAATTCGACTTAGGGTGAAGTCGATCCCAAAGTCGACTCCAAAATGAACCCCACGAACCAGTTTTGAAAATGAAAGAAGAGCAGGTGAAGTCGCAGGCCAAGTCGACTTCACTTGCGACTTGGGAAGCCAAGTCGCAAACGAAGTCGACTCCAGCATCGACTTGAGACGGCAAAAACACTCCAGAGTTGATTTTGGGGCACAAAAATACCGAAGTCGCAGACGAAGTCGACTCCAGTTACGACTTGGGTGAAGTCGCAGACGAAGTCGACCCCAAGATCGACTTGAGGTTTTCAAAGTTCAAAATGCAGATTCAAGACTCACTTCAAAGATCAACTTAAGCTTCTCAAGTCCAAGGCAAAGCTCCAAGTGTATTTCAAGATGTGAAGAAACCAAGGATACAAGCTCACTGTCAACTTAAGTTTCTCAAGTCCAAGGCACAGCTTCGAACATATTTAAAGATGAAGAAACTCAAGTCATGAAGACTAGTGAATCAAAGACAAGTTCTTCAAGATTCATAAAGACTACAAATATGTGAAGCCATTCCAGAATGAAAATAATTAAAGAAAGAAGCCAAGCAAACTAAAGGAAAAAGGTCAAACTGTTTTCGGCACAAGAACGAGTCAAGTCGCAACCCAAGTCGACTCCAAGATCGACTTGAGGTCAAGTCTGAAACCAAGTCGACCCAGACTCAGACTTGAAAAATGCGGAACTGAAGTCGCACACGAAGTCGACTCCAGTTGCGACTTGGGAAGCCAAGTCGCAGACGAAGTCGACTCCACCTGCGACTTGGGGAAGCAACGTTCGAATTTTTGAACGTTGGAACATTTATTGCGCGCCAACCACTTCTATAACGTTCAAATCTTCCCCATTCTATAAATAGACACTCAAGCAACGAGAATAAATATACTACATTGTCTAAAAAGAGAAAAGAAGTGCAAACAAGAGCTCCCATTTGCTTTTCTCTAAATTTGAGTGATCTATACACTTCCAAAGGAAGAACGAGCCTCGAGTTGAAAATTGCTTCAACGACATACAACCGGTTGCTTCTACAAATTCTTCCTCAAGCTCAATCTTGCCTACACAACTCTGTAAAGTGTAGATCTTCCTTATTTTCATTACTCTTTGTTATTGGTCTTGGTTTGAGTTTGTTGTAACAAACCAAGACGTTGCAAGTAGAGTTGTGATTGGAGTTGAACTCATCACCTACTTGTATCAAGTGTATAAGCCCCCTAGAGCTAGAATCTAGAAGAGAGCATAGGCTCTGATTGTGTATGCCCCCTAGAGCTAGAATCTAGAAGAGAGCAGAGTCTCTAAGTGTATTCGCGGAATACATAGTGGAACCCAAGTCACAACGGTGTGTGAGCTTGGAAGAGTGGAGTAGGGAGAGGTTTCCCGAATCACTATAAATCTTGCCCACTACTTATTTATTGCTTTCATCATTTCATTGCTCTCTATTTGTTTCAATCAAGGGGTTTAAGCTTTCAAGGGGTTAAGTTTTAATTTACCGAAGAATTTTATAAGAACCCAATTCACCCCTCCCCTCTTGGGTTTTGCCATTAACTCGGGACCAACAAGTGGTATCAGAGCAGGTCTTTGAGCTTACCAAAGAGATCTTATTGACATGGCATCCCAATCTACTTCCGTTCCCGCATTTGCCAAAGGCCAATCATTTACTAGGCCACCACTGTTTGATGAGAACAATTTTGGCTATTGGAATCTTCGTGTGAAGCAACTCATTATGGCTACCGACATGGATTCTTGGATTGCAATCCAAGATGGTGTAACCTTGCCTATCGATGAAAGAGCTTCCAAATGGACCGATGAGGAAGTAAGAATTGTGAAGAGCAATGCCAAAGCTATGAATTCACTGTTTTGTGCTCTCACGGCATCTGAATATGATAGAGTATCCTCTTGCCAAAGAGATATGGGATACATTAACCTCCATCTATGAAGGAACTTCTCAAGTCCAAGGGACGAGAAGAAACATTTTGATTGGAGAATTGGAAAATTTTAGGATGTTAGAAACAGAAAATATTTCTGAAATGTTTGCTAGATTCTCAAAAATTACTAATGCTTTGAAAGGTCTTGGAAAGGCTATATCTGAATCTGAACAGGTTATGAAGATTTTAAGGGCTCTACCGGAATCTTGGACTCCAAAGATTACTGCGATAGAAGAAGCTAAGGACCTCAACACATTGAAGCTAGAAGACCTAATTAGTTCATCAATGTCACATGAGCTAATTAAGAAAAGAAATGAAGATCATCACAAAGGCAAAAGAGCAATTGCCTTAAAATCCACACAAGATTCAGACGATACTTCATCTTCACAAAATGACGATGAGATTGCCCTACTCACAAAACGATTTAGAAAATTTGTGAGGAAAGGCAGAAATTTCAGAAATTTTAAAGAAAGAAGCTCCAAAGAGAAAAAGAAAGAAACAACAAAATGTTACCGATGCGGCGGTTCGGGACACATGCAAGCCCAATGTCCAACACCCGAAGAAAACAAGGCAAAGGAACAAATAAAAGAACGAGGCGACAATAAAATATTTCAAAAAAACAAAGGAAGAGGAATGTACGTAAATGAAGAAGAATCTACAACGAATAGCTCCTCAAGTGAAGAATGCGAAGCGGATTGTGCAAGAATCTGTTGCATAGCAAACACCGACCTATGCTTTGCAGCCACGAAAACTTTGGAGGATCAAGCCACTTCAACGGACTGCACGAGGAGTCAAGAGGTAACCTCCAAACAAAAGTCCTTTTCAAATTTCTCTACAAGTGAATGTCTTAAATGTGCTGAATTAGAGGAACTCCAACAAGCTTATGATTCACTATATGAAGAAATAAAGAAATTAGGAAACAAGTTTACAATTAAGAAAAGACAATGTGATGCAGTGATAATTGTAAATGGTAAACTTGCTGAAAAATTAGACAAGTTAAAAGATGAAAAGAATACCTTAGAAAATGAGTTAGAAAAACTTAAAAACGAGAATAAATCATTAAATGAATCTCTTGCCAAGTTCTCTAATCCAGGAGAAAATGTGAAAATGTTCTTGAAAATGACAACCCAAACTTGTAAGAAAGGACTTGGGTACAATACACTTGAACAAACAAAGACTAACGCTCCAAGAAAAAATATCAAAACCATTTTTACTAAAATAAATCGAACAGTTTGGACAAAAAGACCAACTAATGAACAAATTACCAAATGGCTCCCTATTTCTAGACTTCCGGGAGCTTGTAACTTCTGCAACAAGTTTGGACATAAGATATATCAATGTAAACTAAGAAAACTGCAAAACCTAGGTGCTAAATTGGTTTGGATGCCAAAATGCATTATTTTATGGGATCAAAGATGGATCAACTCAAACTTCAAAGGTTAACTAACCCAAACGGACCCATAAAATGGGTACCAAAAGGATGAGCTCTACTCAACTCAATTTTTGCAGGTTTTCCTTAAAGCTAAGGCCAATAATGTATGGTTTATGGATAGCGGTTGCTCAAGACACATGACAGGAGAAAAAGGACTATTTCATAAGATCAACCCATGTAATGAAGGAACAGTAGCTTTTGGAAATAACGAAAAAGGTAAGATAAAAGGTAAAGGAAACATCAATGGTATTTCAAATGCATGTATTGAAAATGTTCTATTTGTTGAAGGACTCAAACACAATCTAATGAGTATTAGTCAACTGTGTGATAAAGGATATAAAGTTGTATTTGAATCCTCTATATGTAATGTCATTGATGATGACGAGCGCATAATTTTTAGTGGCAAAAGACATGGAAATGTATATTTGGTTTGCCTTGATGACTTAGAAGGAAAATGTCTAATAGCCATAGAAAATGATCCATGGAAATGGCATGCAAGGCTTGGACATATAAACATGTCAAATATTAAAATCTTATGGAAAAAGAATTTGGTACAAGGCTTACCAAAGCTCAAATATGACAAAGATAAGATTTGTAAAGCCTGCCAACTATCTAAACAACCGAAAATGCCATTTTCCACCAAACAAGAAATCTCAACAACTAGACCACTTGAATTACTACATATGGATCTTTATGGGCCGTCAGACATTTTAACTCTTGGTGGGAAAAAGTATGTATATGTAATTGTGGATGACTTTTCTAGATTTACTTGGATCATACTCTTAGCTAGCGAAGATGAAGCATTTTCAATGTTTGTCTCGTTTTCAAATTTGGTGCAAAATGAAAAACAAAGCTCAATTATTTCCATTAGAAGTGACCATGGTGGTGAATTTGAAAATACCCGATTCATAGAATTTTGCAATGAAAAGGGAATTCACCATACATTCTCTGCACCAAGAACTCCTCAACAGAATGGAGTTGTTAAAAGGAAAAACCAGACAATACAAGAAAGGCTAGAACCATGCTAAATGAGAGTAAACTATCCAAGAGATTTTGGGGTGAAGCTGTAAGTACAGCTTGTCATGTATTGAACCGAGTTACCATTAGAGCTATATTGAAAAAGACCCCATATGAACATTGGAAGGGCAGAAAACCAAACATATCATATTTCCATACTTTTGGATGTATTTGTTATGTGCTAAATAATGGAAAAACAAATCTGGGAAAATTAGATGCCAAAAGCGATGAAGCTATTTTCTTGGGTTATTCATCAAATAGCAAAGCATATAGAATTTTCAACAAAAGACATCAAATAATAGAAGAGTCAATACATGTTTTCTTTGATGAATTTAACCAAACTCCGAGAAAAGAGGATGAATTAAGTGATGCAGATGAAACAAAAGGAAAAGAACAACCAAAGGAAATCGAGCTCAAGCCAGAAAACTCCATGGAGGAAGAGGTAAGTGAAGGTAATGATTCTTACAAACCTCCAACTGATTTAAAGTTCAAAAATTCCCATCCAATTGAGCAAGTCATTGGAAATGTGTATGAAGGAGTAAAAACTAGAAGATCAAAGAAAAACATTTGTGGACAATATGCTTTTGTGTCCAAGATCGAACCAACTACCATTGAATAAGCTCTCAATGATGAAAACTGGGTTATAACAATGCAAGAAGAGCTAAACCAATTTGAAAGGAACAATGTATTTCATTTAGTTCCCAGACCAAATGGTCATACAATTATTGGTACCAAATGGGTGTTTAGGAACAAATTGGACGAAAGCGGACTTGTAATTAGGAACAAAGCCAGATTAGTAGCCAAAGGGTATTCCCAAGAAGAAGGAATTGACTTTGAAGAATCATATGCACCCGTGGCTAGATTAGAAGCCATACGTATTTTATTAGCATTTGCTTCTCATATGAATTTCAAATTGTTTCAAATGGATGTGAAAAGCGCATTTCTGAACGGATATTTGAATGAAGAAGTATATGTTGAACAACCCCCAGGATTTGAAGAAAAGGATCAATCAAAATATGTTTGTAAATTGACCAAAGCGTTATATGGACTAAAACAAGCTCCAAGAGCTTGGTATGAAAGGTTAAACAGATTTTTGATCGATCATGAGTTTCAAAGAGGGAAAGTTGATACTACTTTGTTCATTAAATATAAAAGTAAAAATATTTTAATTGTATAAATTTATGTAGATGATATAATATTTGGAGCTAATAATGAAACTTTATGCCAAGAATTTTCTAAGATCATGCAGAGCGTATTTGAAATGAGCATGATGGGAGAATTAAATTTCTTTCTTGGACTACAAATCAAGCAGCAAACGGAAGGGATATTCTTAAATCAGTCCAAATATGTCAAAGAAATGCTCAAGAAATTTGGAATGCAAAATGGTAAAGGAGCAAATACACCAATGAGTTCTACGATCAAGATCGACACAGACGAAAACGGTAAATGTATCGATCAAAAGCTTTATAGAAGCATGATAGGATCATTGTTATATTTAACTGCTTCTAGACCAGATATTTTGTTTAGTGTCTGCATGTGTTCAAGATTTCAAGCATGTCCTAAAGAATCACATCTATTTGCTGTAAAGAGAATTTTTAAATATTTGATAAATACTACCAATCTTGGACTATGGTATCCAAAGGGGTCAATGTTTGATTTAATCGGCTATTCGGATGCGGATTTTGCCGGCTACAAAGTAGATAGAAAAAGTACTAGTGGAACCTGTCAATTTCCTGGAAATATGTTGGTTTCATGGTACTCAAGGAAACAAACCAGTGTTGCCCTATCTACTGCGGAAGCCGAATATAAGCCGAATATATAGCCGCCGGAAGCTGTTGTGCCCAACTACTTTGGATGAAACAACAATTGAAAGATTATGGCATTGATTATTTCAATATTCCTATTAAATGTGATAATACAAGTGCTATATGTTTGACTAAGAATCCGGTACTGCATTCAAGAACCAAGCATATAGATGTAAGACACCATTTTATTCGTGAACATGTTGAGAATCATGATATTTGTTTAGAATATGTGAAAACTGAAGATCAAATTGCTGATATCTTTACCAAACCACTAGCGAAGGAATCATTTTATAAAATTAGAAATGATATGGGGATGATAGAATTAAACTAGGAAGAATTACAAAAATCTGATCTAAAAGGAGCCAAGTCGATGAGTCAAGTCGACTCCAGCAAAGTCAAGTCGACTCCAGTGAAGTCGACTTGGGAGAAGCGAAGTCGACTCCGCCTTTGAGGCGAAGTCTACTCCACTGGGTCGAAGTCGACTTCGCCTAGGGCAAAGTCGACTCCGCGCGCGACGTCTCGCCTTCCCCCTTCCTTTTCTTTCTTCTTCTTCCTTCTTTCTTCTCCATTTTTCCGCTAGCAGCCATCTCCTCGGCGATTTTATTCGCCTTTCTTCATCTCCTCCGGCGACTTTTTCATCTTCTCCATTTTCCGGCTAAGACTGCTGTCTTCCTCCTGTCCGGCCATCCTCTCTCTCCGGCAACCGCTCGTCCTCCTCTATCTCTAAAAACCCGGCAGTCTTCTCTGTTTTCCAGGAATTTTTTCGGCAACTCCGGCAATTCCTCTTCCCTTTTCCATTTTCTCCGTTTTCTTCTTCCGGCAACCTGCTCTTCTTCTCTGTTTCCGGAAACCCAAGCAACTCTGGCAGCTCCTCTCTCCTTCATTTTCCCTCTCTTTCTGACACTGCCTAGCCTTTTTTTTTCCCATTCTCCTTCACAGCCTCTCTCTAAGTTTTCCACTCCAATCCAATGGCTCCAAAACCCAGAATCCCCAAGCTAGCAGTCTCCAAACCTACGCAGAGACCTGTGCCTAGACCTTCGAGGTCAAATACGGAGGAAGAAATTCTTAGGAGACAAAGGACTTCTGCAAAGCGAGCCAGAGAGGAACCTTCAACCTCAACGGGTCGAAGGGTCAGGTTTCAAACCGCTACCCAATCCTCAGATCGAGCTCAGAGGTCAGAGAGTCAACCTCAAAGCTCAAACACTGGAAGGATCCCAATCAAAAAGGGGCAAGTTCTAAAAATGCCCACAACCTACTTTAAAACAGAGCTTCAGCATAGTAGATTCTACAAACATTTCTACGAAAGAAAGGTATTCATCCCAAAGATCATTGATTTTAAATTTCTTAATGATTATGAGTTCAACATAGAAGAGCTACTGGATTATCAGGGATGGATAAGATTGCTGAAGACATATGAAAGAGTATATCCTGATCTGACAAGGATGTTTTACTATCTGTGGGATGATAACAAATTTTCAACCTTTGTCAAAGGCACGGAAATGTTTTTTGGGACAATGGCTAACCCAAATCAGGACGAAGCAATAGAGAGAATAGGAAGAATTCTCGAAGTCCCATTTGAAGAAGAGCGACTTCCCCGGGATCTTACAATGGAGAAAATCTACAATGAGCTAACAAGGAGTAACAAGTATCATCTAGGAACTAAGTTCCTGCATTATATGGTCTTTCTCCACGCCTGAGAGTCCTCAGACTACTCATCGCCCATTGCATCTACTCAAAAGGCGGTGGGAGGAATTAGCTCAACCCATAAGAAGTCATGATTCTGTGGAAGTTGGTGAATAAAGTCAAGATCAGCCTACCAAGACTATTCCTAGAAGCCTTGGCATGTCGAAAGGAAAATCCGAGAGGCGTTCTACCCTACGGGACATGGATCACAAGGATCCTGGAGTATTATGAGGTGGACATTGAAGGTGAACCCTTCGAAGTCCCTAAAACAACAAATGCCATCAATAAGGCATTGCTCCAATGAATGAAGATCAATTTGGAGCAGTTCAGAGATGAGAGAGTTCGAGAAAAGTTGGGCGAACCAGCTCCTGAGGAAGCAAGACACGCACAAGCTGAGGGGGAGCAGCCTCCAGAGGCACCACCGGCTCCACCTCGAGACATTCCCGAAGAGCCGATCTCTCCTATGTCCCACGGATCCTACTCTCCACAGGGATCTGCTATACCAGATCAGACGCCTAAACCGTCATCCCAGGAGGTCACCCTACAGAGCATTAGAGATGAGATATCTGCTCTTCGAGAAGAAATGGGTCATCAAGAGGATCGAATGACCAGCCTTGTCTCCGAGGTTCTTACAGCTATCAATGATATGCATTCCCGACAAGATCGAATCGATCGGGAAATGCGTACCATTAGATATCATCTTGCATCGGGGCGACATAAAAATCGGCCCATACCTGAACTTGATCCATTCGATTCCGGATCGGTTCATCGAGATCCGACTTCCGCTCCAGTCTCTTCATTTTACTCATCCGCTCATGTCCGTCCTATAAAACCCATTCAATCTTCATATCCCATTTCTCAATTTCAATTCACCAAATCCTTGAGAATTGACAAATTTTTGAAGGATTGACAAAAAGGGGGAGATAGAATAGCATTTTTTTTAGTACATAGCATAGGCTTTAGAGAATTTTGGGTCGGGTAGTTTGTATTTAGGTTTCAATTTTTGCTTCACATTGTAATCTGTACAAATGATTGATTTATGAAACTTGTTTATGCTCAAATATGTGTTTCATGCTTGCTATACTCTGTTTGAGAGCTATTATGATGCTTTATTTTGGAAACTATATGATTGTGATTTTCTTGAAAGGTATAAACTCAATTTAGTTTTGTCAATCATTAAAAAGGGGGAGATTGTTGAAAACAACGTTTAAAACAAAACAAAATTGACCAAAGCATGAGTTTTGATGATTAACAAAATCAAATTTGAGTATAAAGTGACTACTAATGTTTATGTTGATGATTTAAGGAAAGAAATTAGCCAAGTCGATATCCAAGTCGACTTGGACTTCGACTTAGGGTGAAGTCGATCCCAAAGTCGACTCCAAAATGAACCCCACGAACCAGTTTTGAAAATGAAAGAAGAGCAGGTGAAGTCGCAGGCCAAGTCGATTTCACTTGCAACTTGGGAAGCCAACTCACAAACGAAGTCGACTCCAGCATCGACTTGAGACGGCAAAAATACTCCAGAGTTGATTTTGGGGCACAAAAATACCGAAGTCGCAGACGAAGTCGACTCCAGTTACGACTTGGGTGAAGTCGCAGACGAAATCGAACCCAAGATCGACTTGAGGTTTTCAAAGTTCAAAATGCAGATTCAAGACTCACTTCAAAGATCAACTTAAGCTTCTCAAGTCCAAGGCAAAGCTCCAAGTGTATTTCAAGATGTGAAGAAACCAAGGATACAAGCTCACTGTCAACTTAAGTTTCTCAAGTCCAAGGCACAGCTTCGAACATATTTAAAGATGAAGAAACTCAAGTCATGAAGACTAGTGAATCAAAGACAAGTTCTTCAAGATTCACAAAGACTACAAATATGTGAAGCCATTCCAGAATGAAAATAATTAAAGAAAGAAGCCAAGCAAACTAAAGGAAAAAGGTCAAACTGTTTTCGGCACAAGAACGAGTCAAGTCGCAACCCAAGTCGACTCCAAGATCGACTTGAGGTCAAGTCTGAAACCAAGTCGACCCAAACTCAGACTTGAAAAATGCGGAACTAAATTCGTACACGAAGTCGACTCCAGTTGCGACTTGGGAAGCCAAGTCGCAGACGAAGTCGACTCCACCTGCGACTTGGGGAAGCAACGTTCGAATTTTTGAACGTTGGAACATTTATTGCGCGCCAACCACTTCTATAACGTTCAAATCTTCCCCATTCTATAAATAGACACTCAAGCAACGAGAATAAATATACTACATTGTCTAAAGAGAGAAAAGAAGTGCAAACAAGAGCTCCCATTTGCTTTTCTCTAAATTTGAGTGATCTATACACTTCCAAAGGAAGAACGAGCCTCAAGTTGCAAATTGCTTCAACGACTTACAACCGGTTGCTTCTACAAATTCTTCCTCAAGCTCAATCTTGCCTACACAACTCTGTAAAGTGTAGATCTTCCTTATTTTCATTACTCTTTGTTATTGGTCTTGGTTTGAGTTTGTTGTAACAAACCAAGACGTTGCAAGTAGAGTTGTGATTGGAGTTGAACTCATCACCTACTTGTATCAAGTGTATAAGCCCCCTAGAGCTAGAATCTAGAAGAGAGCATAGGCTCTGATTGTGTATGCCCCCTAGAGCTAGAATCTAGAAGAGAGCGGAGTCTCTAAGTGTATTCGCGGAATACATAGTGGAACCCAAGTCACAACGGTGTGTGAGCTTGGAAGAGTGGAGTAGGGAGAGGTTTCCCGAACCACTATAAATCTTGCCCACTGCTTATTTTATTGATTTCATTATTTCATTGCTCTCTATTTGTTTCAATCAAGGGGTTTAAGCTTTCAAGGGGTTAAGTTTTAATTTACCGAAGAATTTTATAAGAACCCAATTCACCCCTCCCCTCTTGGGTTTTGCCATTAACTCGAGACCAACAAATCCTACTCGCCTTTTTCAGATTAATCATATTCCCATAGTAATTAGTTTAATCCAATCCTTCCAAAACATATATTTCATAATTTAATTCAATCATTTCAAGTTTCGTCTCAAACCGACTTTTCTACGTCAGGTTATGATCATTTGAAAATAACCTTAGAGTGTAAGATTGAAAACAAATAATTATCATCTTAATCCTATCGCATTTTCCTTAATCCAATCCACACATAAGGTTGAGCCCAAAGTTATGAGCTTACTTTTCAAATTTCATCTCAATCTGCCTTATAGGCGTCAAGTTATGAATTTTCTACATTTTTAACATAATTCCATAATTTTTATTAATTAAATCATGAAAATTGAAATAAATATTCATGCCACATTAGCATTTCCTAGTCCTCATTAACCCCCTTTAGTCATTTTGACTTACATTGGGCTATGACGAGTAATCTTAATTACCGTTCTTAATCATACCCCTAATTGCAAAATTCATCAATTCCTAAAAATCATCCTTGAATTAATCAATTCATACATAAATCATAATTAAATCTTAAATGCACTTATATGAGTCCTACTTGGGTCTGGGTATTACACCCATATTTCTTTGGTGGTTTGACACGAGGATACCCTATCATATTCAGATGCGGTAAGAGCACAAAAGAGGGATTTTATGGCTTTGGCGTTGCTCTTTACAGTCCTAACATCCTCCTCAGACCATACGGAGTCCCTTTCATCAATTGGTAGCACAATACCGTCTTAGATAGCAGTCCAAGAATCTATGTCCGTAGCCATAATGAGTTGCTTCATTCTTAACTTCCAGTAACCGAAGTTACTCCCATAAAAAAGAGGTGACTTTGTAAATGATTGGCCTTCGGCGAATGCAGAGGTAGAAGTTGGTTGGGATGCCATTAGTAAGATCTCTTTGGTTTAAACTCAAAGACCTTCTTTAATATCACTTGTTGGTCCCGAGTTTATGGCAAGTACCCAAGAGGGGAGGGGTGAATTGGGTATTTTAGAATTTTTTGCTTAAACATAAATTTCTCCATTTCTGGAATTAACCCCCTCAATGAAACAATTAGAAAAATGGAGGGAAATAAAGTAATAAAACACAAACAGTCAAGCCACACCAAGAGACAAAGGTTTATAGTGGTTCGGGCAACCTTCCCTACTCCACTCTTCCAAGCTCACACTCGTTGTGACTTGGGTTCCATTATTGGATTTCAATACAGCTAGAGCACAACTCTCTTCTAGATTTCAGCTCTAGGGGGCTTGCACCAATACAACACAAGTAGGTGACGAGTCACACTCCATTCACAACACTACTTTGCTTGCACTTGGTTTTGATTTCCAATATCAAACCAAGTTGTAAATACAAAGAATCAACAAAAGAAAGAACTACACTTTATAGATTCGTGTAGGCAGTTTGTAATGCGTAGAAGAACTTGTAGAGGCAGTAGAAAATTCAGCAATGTAGCTTTTAGCAGCTTGAAGCACAGTTCTTCACTTAAACTTATTGTAGATCAACTTAAATGCAAGAGAAAGTGGAAGGTGAGCTCAATGAATGCTTCTCTAACCTCATTCGCTTCCCCTTGATGCTCCTTAAGTAGTGGGAGGTGAATTTCGAACGTTTGGTGGTAGGTGGCGCGACGTTCGAATTTTTTTGACCGTTGCGAGTTGCGAACAAAGTCGCATATGGAGTCGACTTGGTATGTGACTTCATCCAAGTCGCATGGTGGAGTCGACTTCGGGTGCGACTTCACCCAAGTCGCAGACTGGAGTCGACTTCGGGTGTGACTTCGGTCAAGCTTTCACTTCCAAGTTCCAGCTTCAGGTCAACTTAGTCTCAGACTTGACCCGAGTCGCAGGTGGAGTCGACTTCGGATGCGACTTCACCAACCATATGACTATCTTGGAACTTTGGATTCTTACAAGTGATCTTGATATTTCACTTTTCCTTTTCTTCTCTTGTTCTTCATTTAATATCTTTGGTTTTCCTCTTTCGCTTAGTAACTTGGCAATGTATCCTTCTCTTGAGGAGTTCTTCATTGTGGCCTTGATTCAAGATAATTGTCCTTCTTGATTTTGTTGTCCAATCTTCAATATAAAGGTTTTTTTAATAATATTTCAACTTCGAAGAAATCTGAAGTGGCCATTCACTTGAGTCGCTTGCTTGGGTCTACTTGGACTTTGAATTTACCCAAGTTGCATGTTTAGGTCGATTTGAGGTTCAACTTCACCCAAGTTGCATTGCGGAGTCGACTTAGAAAGCGACTTGACTCTGAGAATTCAAAGTTTTCAGCAAGGGTATACCCAAGTCGCATCTGGAGTCGACTTGGGTTTGCGACTTCACCTAAGTCGCAAGTGGAGTCGACTTCGACTGCGACTTCACCTGTCTTCGAATCCCAATTTCAGCTCTGGAGCATTTTGAAGTCGATTCTGGAGTCGACTTAGGAATCGACTTGACCTAATTCGATGGCTGAGTCGACTTAGGACTGCGACTTGGTCTGCTATCTTTTGAAACTTGAATTTTTAACCTTTGAAATCACTTAGCAAACTCATTAGTGCCTAATTAATTCTCAAATTGAGTTGTTAATCATAAAAACATGGATTGTGCTTAATTTGCCTTGAATTCCAACAGAGTCGACTTTGGGAGCGACTTCGGCCTTCAGCTTCCAACTCAAGTTTCATGCTCAGGTCGACTTGGTCTTAGGCATAACCGAAGTCGCAGGTGGAGTCGACTTCGAATGCGACTTCACTAGTCATATGTCTTGTTGGAACTTTAAAACTTTGCTTGTGATCTACTTGTTGTGCATGACCTTTCTTTCTTCTCTTTTCGAATGCTTGGATCCTCATTTGGTATTATCGCCTTTGATATGTATCATGATGCTTGGGTTATTGAATACCTTGGTCCCAAAAAAAACTTCTTTAGTGGCATTGACTCAAGGTTATCATTGCCTCTTGATTTTGATTTCCATTTAATAAAGAGTTTTAGAAGCAATTTGATGTTGATTTATACTTAAGTCGCAGGCTTGAGTTGACTTGGAGTACGACTTCACCCAAGTCGCATACTGGGGTCGACTTGAGATGCGACTTCACCTAAGTTGCATAATGGAGTCGACTTGATGTGCGGCTTAACTCTGACATTTTTGAAGTCTATAGCCGAGGCTCACCCAAGTCGCAGGTGGAGTCGATTTGGGGATGCGACTTCACCTAGGTCGCAAGTGGAGTCGACTTCGGTTGCGACTTCGTCTGTCTTGGAGTCCCAATTTCAGCGCTGTCAATTTTGGGGCGTTTGAAGTCGATCCTGGAGTCGACTTGGGTATCGACTTGACCTAAGTCAATGCCTGAGTCGACTTGGCATACAACTTGACCTGTTATCCTTTTGAACTTTGATTATATGAACCTTGTCATTACTTAGCAACCACATTAGTATTTAAATAATTCTCAAATTGAGTTGTTAATCATCAAAACATGGATTGTGCTTAATTTGCCTTAAATTCTAACAAAACTAAGTAGGTGTGCTTGCAAATTACCCTAATTTATTTTATGAATATCCAACTATAAGATTAATTTGTAATTATGTAAATTTATATGAATTTTTTTACCAAAAACCCAAGTTCATGCATAAAGCTGTAACATACTGAACTAGAAAAGCAATACTGGACTATGTATTTAATGAAAATTTCCAAAATCAATCACACATTTATGGCATAATCAATTATTATATTTAAAACCCTATAAAAAAATCAAAATTCACTTCCACTAGTCTTCTTCCCATTATTACAACTCAAGCATAAAAGGAGAAATTAATTTTACATGTCCATCACCAATACATATCTTTAGTAATAAATAAAAAAATTTAATATCTCTCTAAAATCTTCAGATAATCCAAACTCTAGTGTCCCACTTGATTTAGTCCACCTATAAAATAATGAGTTAGTCGCAACATGACTAGGAAATAGAAAATTATTTGGAATTGGATAACGACCCAATTAAAACTTAATTAAATAATAAAAATAATCTTTTAATTTTATAACTTAAAAATTAGGCCTCAAATACAAAAGAAACCTTTCCATTGAGTCTAGAAGCATTTAAAATATTGAAATAAACTATTTGATCCTTCGAATCGAAGTTAAAATGAACAAATTATAGCAAAATGGAATCAGCAATCTACAATATGCTACATCATTATTGCCTTTAGTGCAGATGGGCCCCAACAGGGCCTCTCTCACTTAGCCCTTATTGTTGTAATGGGCTACACGTAAATTTCCAAAACATTGGACATCAGAAGCATAAAAAATATATTAAAGGCATTAAATTATCAAAAGTAACAAAAAAATTTGGTTGCAAAAATATAAGATCCCATGCATCTAACGAAAATGTCTCTCTAGACCGTCCGACAAAATTTGGAATTTGAATTGATTTAGTATTATATATATATTACTTGTCAATTTCCTTAGCTTATATTATACATAGACATTGTTATATATGCTAAAATTAATCCACATCATTAATATATAATTTCAATATCCATGCATATTAATTTACATCAATGCATTTATAAGAATAAAATGCATAATAAAATACAACAATCTCAATATATATTTTAGCCATAAAGTTTACATATATTTATCTGCATAACATTACATCCTACAAAAAAAAAACTTAGGATTATCAAATTTATTTATGTCAAACATACAACCTAAAAATCATGATATATGATATACATGCTTTATTAATAATTATAACATAAAATGCATAATTATTGAACTAGAATTAAATTCCAAATAAAATCCCACTTGCCTATAATTTTCTCCTCTTGCAGCCTGTTGATCATATGCTTGCTTTAAGAAAGATTTATTTGATTTTGATGATTAATAAATAATTTAAATATCGTTAAAAAGGATCTAATGAATTTGTATAAGTGTACTCAGATATTTTGTCTCCAATTATATGTATGAAAAAGAAAATGTGAAATAATTTAAGTTTCAAGAGCTCAAGTTCATATACAGCAAGTTTAACAAAGTGAAGTCTCAGCACAAGTCGACTTTATTTGCGACTTGGGTGAAGTCTCACAGCAGTCTCACAGCTAAGTCGACTTCGCCTGCAACTTTGGACAGACAGCAAAGTGAAGTCCCCACCTAAGTCAATTTCACTTGCGATTAGAGTGGAATCTCAACCCAAGTCGACTTCGCTTACGACTTCGAAGACAAAATTTTGGACAATAAGTGGACAACAAGTTCTAACCAAAGCGAAGTCACATCCCAAGTTGACTCCGGTCATCCCAAGTTGTCTCCACTTAGTACTTCAAGTTATAATATAATACCCAGACCCAAGTAGGACTCATATAATTGCATTTAAGGTGTAATTATGATTTATGTATGAATTGATTGATTTTGGATGATTTTATGAATTGATGAATTTTGCAATTAAGAATGGTGATTAAGATTAATCGCCAAAGCCCAATATGAGTCAAGATGACTAAAGAGGCTTAAGGAGGATTATTATATGCTAATGTGACATGAATATTTATTTTAATTTCCATGATTTAATTAATAGAGATTAAAATGGAAATTATGGAATTGTGTTGAAAATCATAGAAAATTCATAACTTGACACCTATAAGGCGAAATGAGATAAAATTTTAAAGGCAAGTTCATGATTTTGGGCTCAAACTTATGTAGGGATTGGATTAAGGCACAAGTGATGAAATTAAAGTGATAATTATTTATTTTTAATCTCACACTCTAAGGTTATTTTCAAAGGTTCATAACTTGACGTAGAAACGTCGGTTTGAGATGAAATTTGAAACGATTGAATAAAATTATGAAATATGTGGTATGAGTGGATTTAATTAAGATAATTACCATGTAAAAGTGTTTAATTAGAAAAAGGTACCTAGCATTAACTTTATGTACCTTAGACTACCACAGCATTTAATAAAAAACATTTGAGATAAATGACTTGTTTTAATACTATGCAAGGTGTCAAATTATGGTGGATAGAGCTGGATTTTATGGATTTTTTTAATTGTAAAATCCATGGAAAAGTCAAGGATTAAATCCAAAGGATTAATTCCTAATATCTTGCTCAAATGGAGCATAGGTTATGTGGCAAATAAAGGGACGTCCAAGGGCACTTTGGGCATGAAAATGTGATTTTTAAAAATGATAAAATACATATCTAAGTTGCCTAATACCTAGGTGAAGTAAATGGGACATGAATATGTGGAAAATGAGGCATAAAGATGTCAAAACCCAAGCTAAGAGGGGGCATCATCTAGTGGATAGCAAGATGGGCCATCAATGCATGGATTTTGTGGATTCTTGATAATTAGAAAATGCATATGTCATCAAGGGATAAGTTAGAAATAAATTACCCTCATGATATGCGGCAAAGTGGGTCCCATGGGCTGGTAAAAAAATATAAAAATGGACATTGACCTTGGAAACGTGCACATGAGGATAGGGGGGAGAAAAATCCCAAAAATTTGCTAAGTGTGAGCAACCCTTGGGCACGTCCAAACCAGAAAGGGGGAAGGAGAAAAGGAGAAAAAAAATAGAAGGAAAAAGGATAAGAAAAGAAGAAGAACCAAGCCAAACAAGTTGTATTCAAGTTAGGTTTAATCCAAGTAAGTAAAATATAAGTTTTGAATCATTTGAATCAAGTTTTCTCTCTCAATTCATGAGCCATGAATATTGTTCATAAATAACTCTTAAAAGATGAGTTATGATGCCTTAATATGGGTATTGAATGATTTTTGAAAGATATAAATGAGATCAAGAGTTGAAGAGAGTGAAAATGGAAGTTTAAGTTGGAATTTGAGATGAAAGCTAACTTAGAAATTCTCAAAACCCTAAACCAAGTTGTTGTATGATTTAAGAATGATGATTTGTATGTAATTAATGTTCATTTGGATTACATATGTTGATTTGAGAATTTTTTAATGATTTTAGCAAATATGGAACTTAGGGTTTCAAGAAATGCCCGATTTTTCCATTTTTGAGTTAAAAATGATACAAGGAAGTACTTAAATTATTTATGGATGAATTGTAGGGTAAATTATCCTAAATTAAGGACCCTTTGTATGGCCTAAGTGGGCTGAATGAGTTTTCTCTAAATCTGATTCTTTAGGGTATGTGTATGGGACGTCCAAATGGGGGCCAAAACGGATGCTTTCCATATAATTTTTGTTGTTGTTTGTAAATGAATGGTTTATGAATGTTATGGAGGGTAAATTATCCTAGGTTTAAGTTAATTTGAGTGTCCAAAAGGGCTTTGAAAGATTTTCCCTATATCTGATTTTATGGATATATGTATGGACACGTCAAAACGGGCCAAAATGGATACCCTATATGCATGAAAATGTTGCTGTTATGGAAGAAAATGAATTATGAATTTTAAATATGTGATAATAACCTAAATTTGGGTTAAGAAAATCATATTTATTTGCTGAAAATTATGACTAAAAAATCTGTTAAAATTTAAGTTTTGTAAGAGCCGTTGAAAGGATGAAAAACGGGTCTTAACATGGCTGTTTTGGAAACCAGTGATAGATGGATTAAAAAAATATAAAATTAAAAACTAAAGTATATGATAATTAAGGGGTTTAATGATGATGAAAATGGGTGTAAGTTTCTGTGTTGAGAAATTTTAAGAAACACATAATATATGTGTTGTATGTTGAACGTATGTAGAGCATATATATGAATGGATGATATGTGACTCATGTGAACTTGCTAAAATGCAAAATATGCATGAATATGTGATGAAATACATAAGGATGTTGTTGTATGAATGATGCGTGATTATCTCAATTTTTGAGATTTATTTATGAAACTTGAAACGTCACTTATGTGCTTAAAATAAGCATTGACATAAGAAACATGGAAAATAGATGAAAAATGGTTAATGGGAGATATAAATTCCCAAATGATGAATTATGAATGAATGTTATGTGTTTACCCTAAATATGGGATTAAAACACAATGTGGAATGATTGATATGATCACAAGTGCCTGTCATGTATGTATGATCGGCTTGAAAATCCAAGTCGATTATGTATGATATGGATTATAGGATTGGAAAACTAAGTGAATGCAAGAAAATGGATTGTTATGAATGCAATGCTATGTTTATGTATAGGCAAAGGTAAAGAGATAAGCGAGATGGAAAGCTAAGCAAGCAAGGTAAGCAAGCAGTTTTCTAAATGCTTTGTTTTATCAAATGTGATATTTCTAAGTTGTTTAAGGATGACCATTCCTTATTTAAATGTGTATTGAAATATTATTTCCAATGAAATAAATGAATTGCTTACTGCTTTGCAATTATTTATGACAAGTGATGATTCATGAGTTTATGATTGAAAAATCATGCTAGCATGTCAAAGTTCATGTTATGAAAGAAAACATGTGCACAAAAGCATGAGGTTTACCTCAAAGGTATAAGCGGACCGAGTGTCTCCCTTTGGTGCGACCAAGTCGCTAAGAAAGGCCGAGGGCCGGTGGCTACTCCCTGGAATAGGAGAGAGGATGAAAGTGAATGGTTGTCTAGCTAGCTTCTATCCCAAGGAATGCCATTGTGGAACCCAAAAATTTGGAGATTTAAACAATCTCATTAAATGAATTAATTAAGGTTATACAAACCCTTGTTGGAAATATGTGGAAAATAAGCCAAGTCTATGTTTTGATGATTAACAAATCAATTTGAGTAAGTTTTGGTTACTAATATGTTTGTGAAAATGATTTAAGGTTGTAAATTTGAAGAATATAAAGCATGGTAAGTCAAGTCGATTTCTAAGTCGACTCAGGCATCGACTTAGGCCAAGTCGATCCCCAAGTGGACTCCAGCAGCGACTTCAAGACGCCATTTTCTTCCAGAGCTGAAATCAAGAATGAGAGGTGCCGAAGTCGCATCCCAAGTCGACTCCGCTTGCAACTTGAGGTGAAGTCGCAGACCAAGTCGACACCAGTAGCGACTTAGAGGCGTCATTTTTGTCCAGAGTTGAAACCAAGAACAAGGGCTGCCGAAGTCGCATCCCTAGTCGACTCCGCATGCGACTTGGGTGAAGTCGCAGATCAAGTCGACTCTAACTCCGACTTCAATACGGAAACATGCAGATCAAGATAACTCAATGATAGATTCAAGAGATTCAAAAGAAAATGAAGATCAAATGAGGATCAAGTGAAGACCAAAGCAAAGCTGCATATTTCTCATGAAGAATCGAGATTATGCATTTGGACCTCTCTTATGCATTCCAATACTCAAAGACACAAGACTCAAGACATGGAGTAAAATGTGCTTTAAGATAGAAGAATTAAAGAATCTTAAGTATAATCAAAGTAAGAACAACCAAACATGAAGAGATTCAAGCAAGCAAGGCATTCCAAGGATTTCAAGTTCATCAAGCAAGCTGCCGAGGTGAAGTCGCACCCGAAGTCGGCTCCACCTACGACTTAGGTGAAGTCGACCCAGACTAGAACTTGAAGTTGTTGCGAACAGGCGAAGTCGCACCCGAAGTCGACTCCACCTGCGACTTGGGTCGCAACGGTCAGAAAATTTTTGAACGTTGGTGCATTAAATGCGCGCCACCTACTTCCAAACATTCCGATTCCCTCCACAATTATAAAAGGCATTCAATATGAATGAGGAGGGTAGCTGAGAATTCATTAAGTGTGATAACTCCCATCTTCAAGAGCATTAAGTGATCAAGCCATCATAAAGAAGAAGAACTCCGAGTTCAAACTGGAAAGAGCTTCTTATTGAATCATCAACACTGTTGTACAAGTTCTTCTCTGCGGCAAAACTGCCTCTACACAACAGTAACGTGTAGAAACTTTCTTTTATTCTTATTGTTGTATTGAACTTGTTTTAGCTTGGGTAGCTAAGAACAAGTGTAAGCAAAGTAGTGTGTGATTGGAGTGGAACTCGTCACCTACTTGTGCTGTGTATTGTTGATGCCCCTTAGAGCTAAAATCTAGAAGAGAGCGGAGGCTCTGGTTGTATATGCCCCCTAGAGCTAGAATCTAGAAGAGAGTGGAGACTCTAGTTGTATTCGCGGAATACATAGTGGAACCCAAGTCACAAGAGGTGTGAGCTTGGAAGAGTGGAGTAGGGAGGTTGCCCAAACCACTATAAAATCCTGTGTGTTGATGTTTATTTCTGCTCTCTACATTATATTGCTTTCCATTCTGTTTCTTCATAAAGGGGACTAAATTAATCTGGGGTAAAGTTTCTGCTTAAGTTTAAATTTTTTAAATACCCAATTCACCCCTCCCCTCTTGTGTAATTGCCATTAGCTCGGGACCAACAAGTGGTATCAGAGCAGGTCTTTGAGTTATACCAAAGAGATCTTTTGATATGGCATCCTAATCGACTTCCGTTCCCGTATTTGCCGAAGGCCAATCTTTTACTAGGCCACCATTGTTTGATGGGAACAATTTCGGCTATTGGAAGCTTCGTATGAAACAACTGATCATGGCTACAGATATGGATTCTTGGATTGCAATCCAAGACGGTGTAACCTTGCCTATTGATGAAAGAGCTTCCAAATGGACCGATGAGGAAGTGAATATTGTTAAGAGCAACGCCAAGGCTATGAATTCTTTATTTTGTGCTCTTACCGCTTCCGAATATGATAGAGTATCCTCTTGTCTAACTGCAAAAGATATATGGGATACACTAACATCTATTTATGAAGGAACTTCTCAAGTCCAAGGGACAAGGAGAAATATTTTGATTGGAGAATTGGAAAACTTTAGAATGCTAGAAACAGAAAATATTTCTGAAATGTTTGCTAGATTCTCTAAAATTACTAATGCCTTGAAAGGTCTTGAAGGGTAATTTCTGAATCTGAACAGGTTATGAAGATTCTAAGGGCGCTACCCGATTCATGGACTCCAAAAATTATTGCAATAGAAGAAGCGAAAGACCTAAATACATTGAAGCTAGAAGATCTTATTAGATCATTAATGTCACATGAGCTAATCAAGAAAAGAAACGAGGATCAACACAAAGGCAAGAGAACCATTGCATTGAAAGCAGCACATAACTCGGATGAGTCAACCTCCTCATCTCATAACGACGATGAAGACATTGCATGTTGACCCAGAAATTTCGAAAGTTCATAAGGAGAGAAAAGAACTTCAAGGATCTCCAAGAGAGACCTCGAAAAGAGAAGAAGAAGGACGCTACAAAGTGCTATAGATGCGGCGGTATGGGACATATGCAAGCTCAATGTCCTACACCCGAAGAGAAATCAAAGGATCAATAAGAAAGGAGGGAAAGACATGAAAGAAGAAAATTCCAAAAGCCAAAGGGAAGAGGAATGTACGTGAACGAAGAAACTTCATCAATAAGTAGCTCCTCAACCGATGATTTTGATGCGGCAAATTGTGCAAGAATATGCTGCATGGCGCGGATTGAGCAAGAAGAAGATTTGTTGTGTTTAAACACAACGGAAGTTTTGGAAGAGCAAACCACCTCAATCAAGTACATAAGTAATGAAGAGATAACTTCCAAATTTTGTTATTCTCAATCGACTCACTCTTCTATTCAAGAATGTCTCAAATGTGCTGAATTAGAAGAATTACAACATGCATATGATTCATTATATGAGGAAATCAAAAAGCTAGAAAATAAGTTATCATTAAAGAGACAACAATGCAATTCCATTATTATTGTAAATGGAAAACTAGCTGAAAGTACATCAAAACTGAAAGATGAAAATGAATTGCTTTTGAAAGAAGTAGAGAAATTGAAAAAGGAGAATGAATCCTTAAATGAATCATTAGCTAAATTCTCTAATCCAGGAGAAAATGTAAAAATATTTCTGAACATGACCTCACAAATAAATAAAAGAGGTCTTGGATACTCCACATTTGAGCAAAGAAGAAGTGGCAAATCGAATGTGCCAATACTTGGGAAAAATCAAACCAAAACTGCACCTATCTACAAGCCCAAAGGGAAACATACTACGTGGACTAGAAGGCCAATTGTTGAATCAATACAAACTTGGAGGCCTACTCCTAGATTACCAATGGCTTGCAATTTTTGCAATAAAATGGGTCATAAAGTCCATAAATGTAATTTTAAGAAACTATATGACCATGGTGCAAAATTAGTTTGGGTTCCAAGAAACACAAGATTTGGACTTTCAAAGATAGAACAACAAAGATTAAATCAGTTTACTAACCCAAATGGACCCATAAAATGGGTATCAAAGAGATAAGATTTATTTGTTCATTTTTCAGATATGTTTCAAGGCAAAGGCAAGCAACATTTGGTTCATGGATAGTGGTTGCTCAAGGCATATGACCGGTGAAAGAAGTTTATTTCATAAACTCAAGCCTTGCAACGATAGAACTGTTGCTTTTGGAAATAATGAGAAAGGTAAAATCAAAGGTAAAGGAAACATTTATAGTATTTCAAATGCATGTATAGAAGATGTATTATTTGTTGAAGGACTCAAGCACAATTTAATGAGTATTAGCCAATTATGTGACAAAGGATACAAGGTTGTGTTTGAATCATCTATATGTAGTGTAATTGATGGAGAACATATCATGTTTAGCGGAAAAAGACATGGAAATGTATATTTGGTTTCACTGGATGAACTAGATGGTCAATGTCTAATGGCCATTGATAATGATCCATGGGTTTGGCATAAGAGGCTTGGGCATATAAACATGACAAATATAAAGACCCTATGGAAGAAGAGTTTGGTAGAAGGATTGCCTAAATTGAAATATGTCAAAGATAAAATTTGCAAGGCATGTCAATTGTCAAAACAACCTAAAATGACTTTCTCTACCAAAAAGGAGATTTCCACCACTAGGCCACTTGAATTGCTACACATGAATCTATATGGGTCATCCGATATTTTAACCATTGGTGGAAAGAAATATGTGTTTGTAATAGTTGATGATTTTTCAAGATTCACATGGGTAATTTTCTTAGCTAGCAAAGATGAAGTCTTCTCTATGTTTGCAACTTTTGTCAATTTGGTGCAAAATGAAAAACAAAGTACTATTATGACCATAAGAAGTGATCATGGTGGTGAATTTGAAAATAAACGATTCACAGAATTGTGTAATGAAAAAGGAATTCATCACACATTTTCTGCACCAAGAACACCACAACAAAATGGAGTGGTTGAAAGGAAAAATAGAACTATACAAGAGATGGCTAGAACAATGCTAAATGAGAGTAAATTATCCAAGAAATTTTGGGGTGAAGCTGTAAGTACAGCTTGTCATGTGTTGAACCGAGTTACCATTAGAGCAATCTTGAAAAAGACCCTATATGAGCTATGGAAAGGTAGAAACCAAATATTTCATATTTTCATGCCTTTGGTTGCTAAAAGTGATGAGGCAATATTCCTTGGTTACTCATCAAATAGCAAAGCATATAGAGTCTTCAACAAAAGAAACCAAGTTGTAGAAGAATCAATACATGTTGTCTTTGATGAAACTAATCCTTGCTTCAAAAGAAAAGATGATTTAAGTGATGCAGATGATATAATAAGTAGCCTTGAAAAAATGCATGTGGAAAAGCAAGAAGAATCCATGGAGGAAAGGGTAAGTGAAGGTAATAATTCCTATAAACCTCCAACTGATTTAAAGTTCAAAAATGCCCATCCAATTGAGCAAGTTATAGGGAATGTGTATGAAGGTGTAAAAACTAGAAGGTCAAAACAAAACATTTGTGGACAATACGCCTTTGTATCCCAAATTGAACCATCCACTATTGATCAAGCTCTTGATGATGAAAACTGGATCATAGCAATGCAAGAAGAGCTAAATTAATTTGAAAGAAATCAAGTTTGGCATCTTGTTCCAAGACCAAAAGATTGTACTGTCATTGGCACAAAGTGGGTATTTAGGAACAAATTGGATGAAAGTGGACTTGTAGTGAGAAACAAAGCTAGACTTGTGGCAAAGGGATACTCACAAGAAGAAGGAATAGATTTTGAGGAATCCTATGCCCCAGTTGCTAGATTAGAAGCTATTTGCATCTTACTAGCTTTTGCATCTCACATGAACTTCAAATTGTTTTAAATGGATGTTAAAAGTGCATTTTTGAATGAATATATAAATGAAGAGGTGTATGTTGAACAACCACCTTGATTTGAGGAGAAAGATACATCTAAATTTGTATACAAATTAACCAAAGCATTATATGGATTAAAACAAGCTCCAAGGGCTTGGTATGAGAGATTAAGCAAATTTTTTATTGATCATGACTTTCAAAAGGGAAAGGTAGACACCACTTTGTTTATCAAATACAAAGAAAAAGATATCTTAATTATTCAAATTTATGTTGATGACATTATTTTTGGTGCTACTAATGAGATTCTTTGTCAAGAATTTTCTGAGCTTATGCAGAAAGAATTTGAGATGAGTATGATGGGGGAGCTGAATTTCTTCCTTAGACTACAAATCAAGCAACTAAATGAAGGGATTTTCATCAACCAGTCCAAGTATATCAAAGAAATGTTGAAGAAGTTTGACATCGAAAACAGCAAAGGGGCAAACACGCCTATGAGCTCAACAATTAAAATTGACAAAGATGAGAAAGGAAAAAACAATTGATTTAAAATTATATAGAAGCATGATGGGTTCTTTATTATATTTAACTGCTTATAAGCCTGATATATTGTTTAGTGTGTGTATGTGCTCTAGATTTCAATCTTGTCCAAAAGAATCACACTTGGTAGCTGTAAAAAGAATTTTCAGATATTTAGTAGATACTACAAACATAGGACTTTGGTATCCAAAGGGTTCTAATTTTGATCTAATCGGCTATTCGGATGCGGATTTTGCCGATTACAAAGTAGATAGAAAAAGCACTAGTGGAACATGTCAGTTTCTTGGGAACATGTTGGTTTCATGGTTTTCAAGAAAACAAACTAGTGTTGCTCTATCTACGGCGAAAGCCGAATACATTACCGCCGGGAGCTGTTGTGCCCAATTACTTTGGATGAAACAACAACTTAGGGATTATGGCATGGATTTTAAAGATATACCTATTAAATGTGATAATACTAGTGCAATATGTCTAACTAAAAATCCAGTATTGCATTCTAGAACCAAACATATAGACCTTAGACATCATTTTATTAGAGAACAAATAGAAAATCATGACATATGTTTGGAATATGTAAGAACAAAAGATCAAATTGCAGATATATTAACTAAACCTCTAGCAAAAGAACCATTTTATAAAATTAGAAATGATATGGGAATGCTTGAATTGACTTAGCAAAGCACAAACTGAGGGGAGCACAGGTTCAGGGGGAGCAACCCCACCATTCTCAAAAAGTTTTACCCACTCTATCTCAATTTTTTGATACATTGACAAAAAGGGGGAGAAGAGATCGGGATTTGAGTCTAAGTTTTTATGACTGGTTTTAAGTTTTTTGTTTGAATGTTTTTAACTTGATTGTTTGCATGAGTATGATAAAACTTCAAAATGCAAAACTAGCATGTTTCAAAGACATTGAAAGGTATACACTCAAATCAGTTTTGTCAAATCATCAAAAAGGAGGAGATTGTTGGAAATATGTGGAAAATAAGTCAAGTCTATGTTTTGATGATTAACAAATCAATTTGAGTAAGTTTTGGTTACTAATATGTTTGTGAAAATGATTTAAGGTTATAAATTTGAAGAATATAAAGCATAGCAAGTCAAGTCGATTTCCAAGTCGACTCAGGCATCGACTTAGGCCAAGTCGATCCCCAAGTGGACTCCAGCAGCGACTTCAAGACGCCATTTTCTTCCAGAGTTGAAATCAAGAATGAGAGGTGCCGAAGTCGCATCCCAAGTCGACTCCGCTTGCGACTTGAGGTGAAGTCGCAAACCAAGTCGACTCCAGTAGCGACTTGGAGGCGTCATTTCTATCCAGAGTTGAAATCGAGAATAAGGGCTGCCGAAGTCGCATCCCAAGTCGACTCCGCATGCGACTTGGGTGAAGTCGCAGATCAAGTCGACTCCGACTCCGACTCCGACTTCAATACGGAAACATGCAGATCAAGATAACTCAATGATAGATTCAAGAGATTCAAAAGAAAATGAAGATCAAATGAGGATCAAGTGAAGACCAAAGCAAAGCTGCATATTTCTCATGAAGAATCGAGATTATGCATTTGGACCTCTCTTATGCATTCCAATACTCAAAGACACAAGACTCAAGACATGGAGTAAAATTTACTTTAAGATAGAAGAATTAAAGAATATTAAGTATAATCAAAGGAAGAACAACCAAACATGAAGAGATTCAAGCAAGCAAGGGATTCCAAGGATTTCAAGTTCATCAAGCAAGCTGCCGAGGTGAAGTCGCACCCAAAGTCGACTCCACCTGCGACTTAGGTCAAGTCGAGGACCAAGTCGACCCAGACTGGAACTTGAAGTTGTTGCGAACAGGCGAAGTCGCACCCGAAGTCGACTCCACCTGCGACTTGGGTCGCAACGGTCAGAAAATTTACGAACGTTGGTGCATTAAATGCGCGCCACCTACTTCCAAACGTTCGGATTCCCTCCACAATTATAAAAGGCATTCAATATGAACGAGGAGGGTAGCTGAGAATTCATTAAGTGTGCATAACTCCCATCTTCAAGAGCATTAAGTGATCAAGCCATCATAAAGAATAAGAACTCCGAGTTCAAACTGGCAAGAGCTTCTTATTGAATCATCAACACTGCTGTACAAGTTCTTCTCTGCGTCAAAACTGCCTCTACACAACAGTAACGTGTAGAAACTTTCTTTTATTCTTATTGTTGTATTGAACTTGTTTTAGCTTGGGTAGCTAAGAACAAGTGTGAGCAAAGTAGAATGTGATTGGAGTGGAACTCGTCACCTACTTGTACTGTGTATTGTTGATGCCCCCTAGAGCTAGAATCTAGAAGAGAGCAGAGGCTCTGGTTGTATATGCCCCCTAGAGCTAAAATCTAGAAGAGAGTGGAGACTCTAGTTGTATTCGCGGAATACATAGTGGAACCCAAGTCACAAGAGGTGTGAGCTTGGAAGAGTGGAGTAGGGAGGTTGCCCGAACCACTATAAAATCCTGTGTGTTGATGTTTATTTCTGCTCTCTACACTATATTTCTTTCCATTCTGTTTCTTCATAAAGGGGACTAAATTAATTCGGGGTAAAGTTTCTGCTTAAGTTTAAATTTTTTAAATACCCAATTCACCCCTCCCCTCTTGGGTAATTGCCATTAACTCGAGACCAACAACCCTAATATGAATAATTAACCCTAAGTGGTTGAAAATTTATTAAAAACAAAATCCGTAACTTGTAAAATACAAGTCGGATTAACGTGAAATTTGGAGGATGGGTGTATTTTAATATATTCTACCCAATGGGAGGATTAAAATTATAAATTTAAGTATTATTAAGGATGGTTAAGTAAGAAGTGAAATTAGGGTTAAATTCTAAATAGAAAGTGGGTAGAGAATGTTGACATGGCAAAAAAAATTATTAATTTCCATATCATTTTGGAAATTCAAAAATATTATTAAATCGAAAAATTCTTTGGAAATTCATATCGGGCAATGTTGAAGTCCGATTAAGATGAAATTTTAAGGGTAACTTGATCATGAGGTAACTTATATGATCAACAGTGGAAAATTTAAAATCTTGAATAAAATTATTATTATTATAATTAATTGATGAATTAACTTTGAAATTCAATAACTCAATCTATAATGATTATTTTAAACCCAAAATTTTTATGGATGATTATGATAATATGTTTTATAATATAGCCCATTTAAGATTATCAAAACCTAGTGCATTATGCTTACTTACATGTGGTTAATTAATGGTTCATTAATGGTTAATTTTAATTATTCATAAAATAATTAAAAATTAACAAAAGTCAAATGACCTTGACTTTCTCCAAGGGACCATTAGGGGGCCACCTAGAGTGGGCTATAAGGGTCATTAACAGTTAATTAAAATAATAGAAAATTTTAAAACGCAGCAGCGCATTAAAGGACGTCCAAGGGTTTCTATGCACACATTTTAATATTAAAAAAATCTGAAAATATATATATTAATGGGAAATGGGATAAGTATTATCCTATGTGGAAATTTGGCAACTAAAATAATTAAGAAAATATAAAAAAAAGGGCTGCCAAGTAGGGTTGACTAAGGGTATAGCTATATTGAAAAGCTGGATATAGTTGTGGAAACAAATTCGAAAATAATATAAAATAATAAGCAATGTGGCTGAGAATTTTTGAGTAAACTATAGGGTAAATTTGCAAAAGTTTACCCTCCATTTTAGGTCGAAATTGTAAAGGTAAAATTAAAAAAGAAATTCCTATATAAGGAGGCAGTGAGGACGTGCAATGAGCTGCTGTTGGAGAAAAAAATAAAAAAAATACGAAGGGAAGTGGCTGGAACGAGCCAAGGGGAGGAAAATCAAGAAAGAGAAGGGAATTTCAAGTTCTCGAAGGAGGGATTACCAATTAATCAAGTAAGTATATGTTAATTTTGATTTTATACTTCAAATCTGGAAGTTTTATGATGTTATAAACCAAAATATGAACGAAGTAGTAAAATAAAGATTTTCACCATGAAAAGTTTTTTACAAGCTCATTATATGATGATTAAGGAATACCAATATTTCAGATTTAAATATTAAGCAGGTTTCAAATTAAAAATCTGAGAAGATCAACCTAAATAGGGTAGAACGGGTGATAGGATCAGCTGTAGTAAATGATTTTTAATAATTATTTTAGATGTATTTTTTATATGAAATTTTTATATGATGTATAATACATTGTTAAGATAGCTTGAGAAAAATAAAAATTTATTTTTGGGTGATATTAGTATGGGTTATAATTCATGTGAATAGGGCTGACCCTAAACTCACAACACTGTCCAGCACAGTGAAAATGCCAAAATAAATATATAATATTAATATTTCGTGATGAAATATTTATGAAGGTTAATTAATGTATTTATTGATGTATGATAGAAATTTCAGAATTAAATACCTTGATTTGAATATATATCAAGATTTAGAGATATCAGTACGCCTGATTTCAGCATATGTGGATAGTTTGAGAAAAAAATCAAAAATAAATATGAAACTTATGTAGAAATGATCCAAATTGATATATATTTTATGCAAGACTGTAATAAAGGATTAAGGATAGAAAAGGTGATTGATAATTAATGTTATTATATGTATATGGAATTAATGGGTAAATAAGAAGATGAAACTTAGTGAAAATAAGAAGACAAGGGCTGTTTTGGAATTTAATAATAAGCTTTAAAATTTTTAATGGAATTTATTTTCATTATAATGTGTAAACAAGGTTTACAAAAGAGGTACGAATTTGTGATCACTAAGTGAGTGATTAAGTACCTATGATGTGATTTTAGAAAACATAGATGAGGGTAAAATTATAGGGCTGTTTGAGGAAAATTGCAAAATTATAAAAAAATTTAGAACCAAATTATAGCCCTTACCCTTAGGCAAATTTCTTGAGAGATTTTCTCAAATAATATGTCAATTATAGGAATTATATGCTAAGTATAAAATGCTAAAATCTAAAATGTTGGGTTTAGCAAAATGTTACAAATCCTAAGTAGGATTTGGAAAATCAATCCTTAAATAAGGAAGGAATGGGTAAACCATGAAAAACGCTAAGTGATACATGGATGTAGAGGTGGAAAAAACACTCAATTCAAAGAATAAGTGGTTTAGAGTTAACTCCATATGAAACTGCCTAAGTTGGAAAACTTTTGGTATGCAAGTCATTGTGAATTGTATATGATCAAAAATCATGTTTACTTTGTTGGAAACAATAGTTAAAACAAAACAAATTGACCAGAGCATAAGTTTTGATGATTAACAAATACAAATTTGAGTATGAAATAATTACTAATAATTTTAATGAATGTCTTAAGGAATGAAAACCAGCCAAGTCGATTCCCAAGTCGACTCCAACTTCGACTTAGGGTGAAGTCGATCTCGAAGTCGATTCCAAAGTCGACTCCAACTTCGACTTAGGGTGAAGTCGATCTCGAAGTCGACTCCACATACGACTTCAACAGGTACCTGATGAACAGATTTGAAATTGGAAGATGAACATCCGAAGTCGCAGACGAAGTCGACTCCAGTATCGACTTGAGGATACACATTTCCTTCCAGCGTTGATTTTAGTACAGAGCATTCCGAAGTCGCAGTCCAAGTCGACTCCACTTGCGACTTAAGGCCAAGTCGCATATGAAGTCGACCCCAAGATCGACTTGATTTTCTCAAGTTCAAGTCAAAAGCTCAAGCTCATTTCAAGATGAAGACAACTCAAGATATGAAGACTAATATAATTTTAAAGCGAGCAAGGTACATGAATTCATTCCAAATCATAGAAGATTTGATCATACAAGTTTCAAGATTCACAAGGTTTACAAGATTCAAATCCAGTCCAGAACAAGATAATGCCTCTACTAGGGAAGGAAAGAAGCTAAGCAAGCAAGAGGAGAATCAACAAGGATCAAACTGATTTGACACAAGAAAATGGTCAAGTCGCACCCCAAGTCGACTCCAAGATCGACTTGAGGCCAAGTTTGAAACCAAGTCGACCCAGAACTTAGACTTGGAAACTGAAGAGCTGCCGAAGTCACACACGAAGTCGACTCCAGCATGCGACTTGGGCGAAGTCGCAGACGAAGTCGACTCCACCTGCGACTTGGGAAAGTAACGTTCGAATTTTTTAACGTTGGAACATTTATTGCGCGCCAACCACTTGTATAACGTTCAAAATCTTCCCTCCTGTATAAATAGACACTCAAGCAAACGTGGTTACACACAAGATAGAGTCTAAAGAGAGGAAAGAAGTGCAAGAAAGAGTCCTTATTTTCTTTTCTCTAAATTTGAGTGATCTATAGAAGAACAAGCTTCAAAGTTGCGATTTGCTTCAACGAAACACAATCGGTTGCTCCTACAGATTTTTCCTCAAGCTGAAACTTACTACACAACTCAGTAAAGTGTAGATCTTCTTTATTCTTACACTATTGATTGTTTTAGTGCTTGGTTTAAGTTTGGTGATTGAAACCAAGACGTTGCAAGTAGAGTTGTGATTGGAGTGTAACTCATCACCTACTTGTGTTGATTGTATATGCCCCCTGGAGCTTGAATCTAGAAGAGAGCAGAGGCTCTGGTTGTATATGCCTCCTAGAGCTAGAATCTAGAAGAGAGTAGAGACTCTAGTTGTATTCGTGGAATACATAGTTGAACCCAAGTCACAAGAGGTGTGAACTTGGAAGAGTGGAGTAGGGAGGTTGCCCGAACCACTATAAAATCTTGTGTGTTGATTTCTATTTCTGCTCTCTACATTATATTGCATACCATTTTGTTTCTTCATAAAGGGGACTAGATTAATCTGGGGTAAAAGTTTCTGTTTAAGTTTTAAATTTTCATAATACCCAATTCACCCCTCCCCTCTTGGGTAATTGCCATTAACTCGGGACCAACAAGTGGTATCAGAGCAGGTCTTTGAGTTAAACCAAAGAGATCTATTGACATGGCATCCCAATCGACTTCCGTTCCCGCATTTGCCGAAGGCCAATCATTTACTAGGCCACCATTGTTTGATGGAAATAATTTTGGATATTGGAAGCTACTTATGAAACAACTCATCATGGCTACAGATATGGACTCTCGGATTGCAATTCAAGACGGTGTGACTTTGCCTATTGATGAAAGAGCTTCCAAATGGACCGATGAGGAAGTGAAAATTGTAAAGAACAATGCCAAGGCTATGAATTCATTATTTTGTGCTCTTACGGCCTCCGAATATGATAGAGTATCCTCTTGTTTAACTGCCAAAGAAATATGGGATACACTAACTTCTATCTATGAAGGAACCTCTCAAGTCTAAGGGATGAGGAGAAACATTTTGATTGTAGAATTGGAAAATTTTAGGATGTTAGAAACTGAAAATATTTCTGAAATGTTTGCTAGATTTTCCAAGATTACTAATGCCTTGAAAGGGCTAGGAAAAGCAATTTCTGAATCTGAGTAGGTCATGAAGATTCTATGGGCACTACTCGAATCATGGACTCCAAAAATCACGGCAATAGAAGAAGCCAAGGATCTTAACACGTTGAAGTTGGAAAATCTTATTAGCTCCTTAATTTCACATGAGCTGATCAAGAAAAGAAACAAAGATCATCACAAAGGCAAAAGAGCCATTACCTTGAGAGCCGCACAAGACTCGGACGACACCTCATCTTCACAAAATGACGATGAAATTGCCTTACTCACAAAACGATTCAGAAAATTTGTAAGGAAAGGCAGAAATTTCAGAAATTTTAAAGAAAGAAATTCCAAAGAGAAAAAGAAAGAAACAACAAAATGTTATCGATGCGGCGGTTCAGGACACATGCAAGCCAATGTCCAACGCCCGAAGAAAACAAGGCAAAGGAGCAAAGAAAAGATCGAGGCGACAACAAAAGATTTCAAAGAAACAAAGGAAGAGACATGTACGTGAATGAAGAAGAATCTACAACAAATAGCTCCTCAAGTGAAGAATGCGTAGCAGATTGCGCAAGAATTTGTTGCATAGCAAATACCGACATATGCTTTGCAGCCACGGAAACCTTGGAGGATCAAGCTACTTCAACGGACTGCACAAGTAGTCAAGAGGTAACCTCCAATTAGAAATCTTTTTCTACAAATGAATGTCTTAAATGTGCTGAATTAGAAGAACTTCAACAAGCTTATGATTCACTATATGAAGAAATAAAGAAATTAGGAAATAAGTTTACAATAAAGAAAAAATAATGCGATGCAGTAATAATTGTAAATGGTAAACTTGCTGAAAAATTAGATAAATTAAAAAATGAAAAGAATACATTAGAAAATGAGTTAGAGAAACTTAAAAACGAAAATGAATCATTAAATGAATCCCTTGCCAAGTTCTCTAATCCAGGAGAAAATGTAAAAATGTTCTTAAAAATGACAACCCAAACTTGCAAGAAAGGACTTGGATACAATACATTTGAACAAACAAAGTCTAATGCTCCAAGAAATAATGTCAAACCCATTTATACTAAACCAAAGATAAATCGAGTAACTTGGACCAAAAGACCAACTCAGGAACGAATTACCAAGTGGCTCCCTATTTCTAGACTTCCGGGAGCTTGTAACTTTTGCAACAAATTAGGACATAAAATCTATCAATGTAAACTAAGAAAACTGCAAAACCTTGGTGCTAAATTGGTTTGGATGCCGAAAAGCATTGAGTTTATGACTTCAAAGGTAGATCAACTTAAACTCCAAAGGTTAACTAACCCAAACGGACCCATAAAATGGGTACCAAAGGGATGAGCTCCACTCAAATTAATTTTTGCAGGTATGTCTTAAAGCTAAGGCCAATAACGTATGGTTTATGGATACCGGTTGCTCAAGACATATGACAGGAGAAAAAGGACTATTTCACAAGATCAACCCATGCAATGAAGGAACGGTAACTTTCGAAAATAATGAAAAAGATAAAATAAAAGGTAAAGGAAATATCTATGGTAGTTCAAATGCATGTATTGAAAATGTTCTATTTGTTGAAGGACTCAAACACAACCTAATGAGTATGAGTCAACTATGTGATAAAGGATATAAAGTTGTATTTGAATCCTCTATATGTAATGTTATTGATGATGACGAGCACATGATATTTAGTGGCAAAAGACATTGAAATATATATTTGGTTTGCCTTGATGACCTAGAAGGAAAATGTCTAATAGCCATAAAAAATGATCCATGGAAATGGCATACAAGGCTTGGACATATAAATATGTCAAATATTAGAACTTTATGGAAAAAGAATTTGGTACAAGGCTTACCAAAGCTCAAATATGACAAAGATAAGATTTGTAAAGCCTGTCAACTATCTAAACAACCAAAAATGTCATTTTCGACCAAACAGGAAATTTCAACAACTAGACCACTTGAATTGCTACATATGGATCTTTATGGGCCATCAGACATTTTAGCTCTTGGTGGGAAAAAGTATGTGTATGTTATTGTGGATGACTTTTCTAGATTTACTTGGATTATACTCTTAGCTAGCAAAGATGAAGCATTTTCTATGTTTGTCTCGTTTTCAACTTTGGTGCAAAATGAAAAACAAAGTTCAATCATTTCCATTAGAAGTGACCATGGTGGTGAATTTGAAAATAGTTGATTCATAGAATTTTGCAATGAAAAGGGAATTCACCATACATTTTCTGCACCAAGAACTCCTCAACAAAATGGAGTTGTTGAAAGAAAAAAATGGACAATTCAAAAAATGGCTAGGACCATGCTAAATGAGAGTAAATTGTCCAAGAAATTTTGGGGTGAAGCTGTAAGTACAGCTTGTCATGTATTAAACCGAGTTACCATTAGAGCAATATTGAAAAAGACCTCATATGAACTTTGGAAAGGCAGGAAACCAAACATATCATATTTCCATACTTTTGGATGTATTTGTTATGTGTTAAATAATGGAAAAATAAATTTGGGAAAACTAGATGCCAAAAGTGATGAAGCTATTTTCTTGGGTTATTCATCAAATAGCAAAGCATATATAATTTTCAACAAAAGAAATCAAACAATAGAAGAATCAATACATGTTGTTTTTGATGAATTTAACCAAACTCCGAGAAAGGAGGATGAACTAAGTGACGCAGATGATACAAAAGCAAAACAACAAGAACAACAAAAGGAAACCGACCTCAAGCCAGAAAACTCCATGGAGGAAGAGGTAAGTGAAGGTAATAATTCCTACAAACCTCCAATTGATTTAAAGTTCAAAAATGGCCATCCAATTGAGCAAGTCATTGGAAATATTTATGAAGGAGTAAAAACTAGGAGATCAAAGCAAAATATTTGTGGACAATATGCATTTGTGTCAAAAATTGAACCAACCACTATTGAACAAGCTCTTAATGATGAAAATTGGGTCATTGCAATGCAAGAAGAGCTAAATCAATTTGAAAGAAATGATGTATGGCATTTAGTTCCTAGACCAAATGGTTATACCATTATTGGTACCAAATGGATATTTAGGAACAAATTGGACGAAAGCGGACTTGTAATTAGAAACAAAGCTAGATTAGTAGACAAAGGGTATTCCCAGGAAGAAGGGATTGATTTTGAGGAATCATATGCACCTGTGGCTAGATTAGAAACCATACGCATCTTACTAGCATTTGCTTCTCATATGAATTTCAAATTGTTTCAAATGGATGTGAAAAGCGCATTTTTGAATGGATACTTGAATGAAGAAGTATATGTTGAACAACCCCCTGGATTTGAAGAAAAGGATCAATCTAAATATGTTTATAAGCTGACCAAAGCATTATATGGACTAAAACAAGCCCCAAGAGCTTGGTATGAAAGGCTAAATAGATTTTTGATTGATCATGAATTTCAAAGAGGGAAAGTTGACACTACATTATTCATCAAATATAAAAGTAAAAATATTTTAATTGTGCAAATCTATGTAGATGATATAATATTTGGTGCTACTGATGAAACTCTGTGCCAAGAATTTTCTAAGATCATGAAGAGTGAATTTGAAATGAGCATGATGGGAGAACTGAATTTCTTCCTTGGACTGCAAATCAAGCAACAAAGCGAAGGAATATTCCTAAATCAGTCCAAATACGTCAAAGAAATGCTAAAAAAATTTAGAATGCAAACTACTAAAGGAGAAAATACTCCAATGAGTTCAACAATCAAGATCGACACGGACGAAAATGGTAAATGTATCGATCAAAAGCTTTATAGAAGTATGATAGGATCATTGTTGTATTTAACTACTTCTAGACCAGATATACTTTTCAGTGTTTGTATGTGTTCTAGATTCCAAGCATGCCCTAAAGAATCACATTTATTGGCTGTAAAGAGAATTTTTAAATATTTGACAAATACTACTAATCTTGGACTATGGTATCCAAAGGGGTCAACATTTGACTTAATCGGTTATTCGAATGCGGATTTTGCCGGCTACAAAGTAGATAGAAAAAGTACTAGTGAAACCTGTCAATTTCTTGGAAATATGTTGGTTTCATGGTATTCAAGAAAACAAACCAGTGTTGCTCTATCTACTGCAGAAGCCGAATATATAGCCGCCGAAAGCTATTGTGCCCAACTACTTTGGATGAAACAACAATTAAAAGACTATGACATTGATTATTGCAATATTCCTATTAGATGTGATAACACAAGTGTTATATGTTTGACAAAGAATCCTGTATTGCATTCAAGAACCAAGCATATAGATGTAAGACATCATTTTATTCGAGAACATGTTGAAAATCATGATATTTGTTTGGAATATGTGAAAACTGAGGAACAAGTTGCTGACATTTTTACCAAGCCATTAGCAAAGGAATCATTTTATAAAATTAGAAATGAAATGGGAATGATTGAATTAAATTAAGGGAAATTATACAAGAAAATCAAATCTGAAAAAGGTCAAGTCGATGAGTCAAGTCGACTCCGGGAAAGCCAAGTCGACTTGGGAGATGTGAAGTCGACTCCGCCTCTGAGGTGAAGTCGACTCCGCACGCGCGACCGTCCGCCTTCTCTCCTTTTTTCTTTCCTTCTTCTTCTTCTTCCTCTTATTTTTCCCGCGCCATTTCTCCCCTTTCCAGCGCTTTCTCTCCGTCGTCGGTCTCTCTCTTTCTCCTTGTTCTCCGGCATTTCTCATGCAACTGCATCTCTCTATCATTCTCTCCTTCTCTCTCACTCTCTGTCTTTCTCTCTCTGCTTCAATCTCTCTCTCTCATTCTCTCCCTCTCAGTCTCACTCTCTGCCTCTCTCTCATCCCTTTCTATCTCTCTAGTTGCTGTCTCTCTCCCTTTGATTTAATTGCTCTCCATTTACTCTCTCTCTCTCTGCTCACACCTCCTGCACCACTGTCTCTCTCTTTGTCCCTCTACCTCTCTAAATTCCAAAACCAATGGCTCCAAAGACTAGACCTCCCAAGTTAGCTGTCTCAAAGCCCTCTCTCAAACTTGTTCCCCGACAGTCTACATCTCGTACCGACGATGAAGTGCCTAGGAGACAACGTACTTCCTCAAAGCGAGCCCGGGAAGAACCATCCACTTCTACTGGCCGCCAAGTGCGTTTTCAAATGGGAACTCCGTCAACCACAGCTGGTCGTGAGGAACAACCCCAAACCTCACACAGCACTCAATCTGGGGCAAGAAGGAAAGGCAACATAGCTGGGAAAGCTCAAGTGTTGAAAATGACGACTACGTACTTCAAAACCGAACTCCAGCACAGTCGGTTCTATAAACACTTCTACGAGCGGAAGGTATTCATTCCTAAAATTATTGATTTCAAGTTTCTGAAAGATTATGGGTCAGATATAGAAGATCTATTGGAATTCCAAGGTTGGACCAAGTTGCTAAAGGAAGATGAAAGAGTTTATCCGGATCTAACTAGGATTTTCTACTACTTATGGGATGAGGAATACTATAGAAGTTTTGTAAAAGGAGTTAACATGTTCTTTGGAGTTGGGGTAACTCTAAATTTGGAAGGAGCAATGATAAACATCGGACAGATACTTGAGGTTCCGCATGTAGATGAGCCACTCCCTGCAGACCTCTCACTTGATCGGATATATAATCAGCTCACTCGGAGCAATAAATATCATCCAGGGATCAAGTTTCTACATTACATGGATCTGTCTCCAAGGCTACGGGTTCTACGTCTGTTGATAGCCCACTGCATCTACCCTAAGGGCGGAGGACGGAATCAACTGAACCCTCAAGAAGCTGGGATACTATGGAAAATCGTGAACAGGGTAAAAGTCAGTCTTCCCCGTTTGTTCATTGAAGCCCTCGGCTGCAGAAAGGACAATCCACGGGGAGTTCTACCCTACGGCACCTGGATCACAAAGATTCTTGAGCATTTTGAAGTGGATCTTGAAGGCGAGCCCTTCGAAGTACTAAAATCCACTAATGCAATCAACAAGGCATTGATCTAGAGAATGAAGATCAATGTGCATGAACTCAGGGCCGAAGCAGAAGCTCCTGAAGAGGAAAGACGAGCACATACTGAGGGGGAGCAGCCTCCAGAAGCCCAACCGGCTCCACCACAGGATATCCCTGAGGAGCCAGTCTCTCCCATGTCACTTGGATCCTTCTCTCCACGGGGATCAGCCATTCCAGATCCGGCACCTCAACCATCATATCAGGACATAACTCTACAGACCATTCAAGATGAAATAGCTACCCTACGAGATGAAATGGGTCAACAGGAAAACAGAGTTACCAGTCTCATCTCTAGAGTCCTCACAGCCATCATGGACATGCATTCCCGACAAGATCGTATCGATCGGGAAATGCGCACTATCAGATACCATCTAGCATATGGGCGTCACCGTAATCAACCCATACCCGGACTAGATCCGTTTGAATCCGGATCAGTTCATCGAGATCCAACCCCCGCACCTGTTTCATCCTTCTACTCGTCTGCTCATGTTCGACCCGTCAAACCTACTCAATCTTCATATCCCATTTCCAAATTTCAATTCACCAAATCCTTGGTAATTGAATCTCATTTTGAGTGATTGACAAAAAAGGGGAGATAGAATAGAGTTTTGAGTGAGTTTTAGGACATGACATAGGTTTTAGAGTTTTTGGGTTGGGTAGCTTGTATATAAGTTTTATTTTGCTTTGCATTGTAATCTGTATGAATCATAATGATATGAAATATGTTTTATGCTCAAATATTTGTTTCATGCTCTGTTTAAAAGATATTTGATGCTCTATTTTGAAAATTATATAAATATATTTTTCTTGAAAGGTAAAAACTCAAATTAGTTTTGTCAATCATCAAAAAGGGGGAGATTGTTGGAAACAATAGTTAAAACAAAACAAATTGACCAGAGCATAAGTTTTGATGATTAACAAATACAAATTTGAGTATGAAATAATTACTAATAATTTTAATGAATGTCTTAAGGAATGAAAATCAGCCAAGTCGATTCCCAAGTCGACTCCAACTTCGACTTAGGGTGAATTCGATCTCGAAGTCGACTCCACATACGACTTCAACAGGTACCTGATGAACAGATTTGAAATTGGAAGATAAACATCCGAAGTCGCAGACGAAGTCGACTCCACTTGCGACTTGGAAGCAAAGTCGCAGACGAAGTCGACTCCAGTATCGACTTGAGGATACACATTTCCTTCCAGCGTTGATTTTGGGACAAAGCATTCCGAAGTCGACTCCACTTGCGACTTAAGGCCAAGTCGCATATGAAGTCGACCCCAAGATCGACTTGAGTTTCTCAAGTCCAAGTCAAAAGCTCAAGCTCATTTTAAGATGAAGGCAACTCAAGATATGAAGACTAATATAATTTTAAAGCGAGCAAGGTACATGAATTCATTCCAAATCATAGAAGATTTGATCATACAAGTTTCAAGATTCACAAGGTTTACAAGATTCGAAGCCAGTCCAGAACAAGATAATGCCTTTACTAGGGAAGGAAAGAAGCTAAGCAAGCAAGAGGAGAATCAACAAGGATCAAACTGATTTGGCACAAGAAAATGGTCAAGTCGCACCCCAAGTCGACTCCAAGATCGACTTGAGGCCAAGTCTGAAACCAAGTCGACCCAGAACTTAGACTTGGAAACTGAAGAGCTGCCGAAGTCGCAGACGAAGTCGACTCCAGCATGCGACTTGGGCGAAGTCGCAGACGAAGTCGACTCCACCTGCGACTTGGGAAAGTAACGTTCGAATTTTTGAACGTTGGAACATTTATTACGCGCCAACCACTTGTATAATGTTCAAAATCTTCCCTCCTCTATAAATAGACACTCAAGCAAACGTGGTTACACACAAGATAGAGTCTAAAGAGAGGAAAGAAGTGCAAGCAAGAGTCCTTATTTGCTTTTCTCTAAATTTGAGTGATCTATACACTTTCAAAGGAAGAACAAGCTTCAAAGTTGCGATTTGCTTCAACGAAACACAATCGGTTGCTCCTACAGATTTTTCCTCAAGCTGAAACTTGCTACACAACTCAGTAAAGTGTAGATCCTCTTTATTCTTACACTATTGATTGTTTTAGTGCTTGGTTTAAGTTTGGTGATTGAAACCAAGATGTTGCAAGTAGAGTTGTGATTGGAGTGTAACTCATCACCTACTTGTGTTGATTGTATATGCCCCCTAGATCTTGAATCTAGAAGAGAGCAGAGGCTCTGGTTGTATATGCCTCCTAAAGCTAGAATCTAGAAGAGAGTAGAGACTCTAGTTGTATTCGTGGAATACATAGTTTAACCCAAGTCACAAGAGGTGTGAGCTTGGAAGAGTGGAGTAGGGAGGTTACCCGAACCACTATAAAATCTTGTGTGTTGATTTCTATTTCTGCTCTCTACATTATATTGCATACCATTTTGTTTCTTCATAAAGGGAACTAGATTAATCCGGGGTAAAAGTTTCTGTTTAAGTTTTAAATTTTCATAATACCCAATTCACCCCTCCCCTCTTGGGTAATTGTCGTTTACTCGGGACCAACATACTTGTCTAGGGAAAGGCAATGAGGAAAGTTGAGGAAAAGAGTTGATCGTCAAAAGGTAAGCGAGTGAACTTTCTAAAATATTGATTTCCTCCTATGTGTTGAAATGATTAAAAAAATAATATTTTTGTTGATGTTTTTATGAGTTTCTTACAAGTGGGCAAGCACAAGTTTTGAAAATGATAGCTTAAATAAAATTCCTTAAAGATTATTTCATAGGAAGCAAACAATACTTCTTAAAATAATTACTTTATCACAAGTGTTGCTTAGATTGAAAATATTTTATATTAATGATTTTAAGAGTTTGCTTACAGGTAAGCAAGCCCTTCGAAATATTGTTTCGAAGGAATTTTATGAAAATTTATGAAGTTTCTTTAATAAGTTGGTTTCATAGTTGCTTACAAGATAAGCAAGTGAATTTTCAATCATAATGTTTATATTCAAGTATTAAAATTACTTGATCACGTTTATATTAATGATGTGGAGAATTGCTTATAGAGTAAGCAAGCTCAGTTCTTGAAAATATGATGTGGGTTTTAAGATAGTTTTAATATAAGCAAGTTCATACAAGTGTGGTTTACAAAGAGTTTTGAAGAGTTTGACTATTTCATAAAATGATATTAAAAAACAAACCATAGAAATTCTATTTCCAAGGAGTTTTATTGAAAAATGTAATTCTTTGCAAAATTGTTTCTAGAAATAAATAGATGTTTTGAAATGGTTTCCATTAAATATCATAAATTGAATTTATGTACATGTTTTGAGATTTATGTAGGTTTTTTGAAATAATCTATCAAGGTGCTTTACAACTCTTAAAGTTGTAACACTTTGAAGATGCTTTACTCTGATGTTCCAAAAAGATTTAAGGGTGACCAGTCCTACAAAAATGATTTGGTGGATTTTATGTTTAAATAATGATCAAAAGATTATGCAAACTCCTCTATATATAAGAGTAACAAGGAAGAGACCTGGATAAGACAGATAATACCATTACAGTGGATGGAAGTGAGTCGCATATGTTTTGCTTATAAAAATATTATTAAGAAAAGTTTTGTCTCCGCGAGTTTTGAATTAGTTCAAAAGCTTCTTAAAATGAGAATTTCAAAAGTTGTTTAGCAAATCATTAAAGTTTTGCAAAATATTGTCTTCTCAAATATTTTAAATGTTTGGTAAAATGGATTTATTAAAATATTGCTAAACTCTTTAAGGGTGTTCATCTTAACATTAGGATTTGGAAATAGTTTACAAAAATGTTTTATTTTCAAAACAACCACGCCCAGTTCTCAATTCGAGAAGGGCATAGTCTCCGAACTGAGTTGGCTTTATACATATCAAGCTGAGGCTTGAAAAAGGGCACAGTCAAATGACTGAGCTAAGTTTTGTGAAAATTATTGTTAGCATACGAGTGTGCGCAAAACGATGTATTAGGCTCATGGTGGAGGCGGTTACAGACCAAAATGGTCGTAAACCAGACCTCACCTCTACCTGTAGCCGAGTCGCTCAGGGAAGGCCGGAGGCCGGCGGCGCCCTCTCTGAAATGGGAGGAAGCTCATGAGCAGACGTCTGGCTCGCGTGCTGTCTCATGAAAGGTTTTCTTTCCTAGGGGAGGATGATCACTTGTTAAGTATCACCTACCTGAGGGTCAGAGACACAAATCCATATGTTTTTGGAACATACATATGTTCCCTATGTTTTAAAAGTCCCAAAATGGGCACCTACTCTATTTGGTTTTAAATGAATTTGTGTTGGTTTTAAATAGATTTATGTTTAGTTTTCAGAAGATACAAAAAAAAATATTTTAGGACATGAATATGTCTGCCATGTTGGTTTAAAATGGGTTTGGTATCTTATATGCGGGTTAAAAGAGGTTTATATGGAAAAAATATTTTTGGACGTGAGAATGTCCGCATAGATAAAAGATTTTGATGCACATGCATTGTTTTTGAATAACCCCCCGAGTTGGGTTATAAAGAAATTTAAATGAATGGTGTTTTGGGACATGTAAATGTCCTCATGGAGAAAAAGGTTATAAGAAAGATGTTGGACATACAATTGTCCTCATGCCATATGAAAAATATTTTTGGACATAGACACGTCCTCATGGTAGATGAAAAATATTTTGGGACAAACAATTGTCCCCATGAAAAATGGTTTAGATGCATAGACATCACCTTTGAAAAACCTGGAAATGGGGACATGCACAAAGTTTTATGAGTATATTATAAGGAAGATTTCTATAAAAGGTTTCTTCCTATTGGTAGTTGATCACTTGATAAGTGTCTCATACCGAATGGGCAAGGGATGCATTTAAATGAAAAAAAATGATGCTTGCTTACTGAGTTTATCACTCACGTTTTGTTTTCCCAACCTTTGACAGGTTTAAGGCTCGAGGAAAGGAGCAAAGCTAAAAGGTATTGGTATGTTTGAAGAATGAATGGATGAATGTATTCCTTATAATGAAATGGGTTTGATTATGTATGGTATAGATAGATAAGTGATAATGTATAAAATTCAACGTGAATTTTTATTTATGAATATATATGTTGCCTACAATATGAAAGTAAAGATACTTGTACGATAAATTTTATGATGATATGGATGAGTCCACTATGAAAGATGACAAGTATATGCTTACATGATGAAAGGAAAGAAAAAAAAATTTGGACGAGATCAAATTAAAAACCCACCGCGTGATTAGGGCAACAATCCTGATCACATTTACCAATTGAAAACGGTCTTGGAGTAAGGCTTGTAGAAGCCTCGGGTCGGGGGTGCCACAGTCATTATTTTAAATAATTCATCGCATTGTTTATGACATACCCTGGACGGGTATGAGAAGCATGTTTTAAGATATACCCTCGAGTGGGTATAATGTGGCTTTCTAATTTATTTTCAATGAAAATGTATTGCCTGAAAAACTTATAGCTTACTTATTGAGTTTCGACTCACAGTTTTGTTTTTCAAATCCTACAGACAGGTGAAAGAATGAACCATGCAAGGAGCACAAGTGGAGATTTAAGAAAAAAATGAATTTCTACAAGTTACCTGTGATTGAACTTTATGAATTGTATGGTTGCATTATTGATGACATTAAATGATGATTTAATGATGTATAAGGATTATGTTATGTTTATGTGGTGATTTTGACTATAAATAACAAAAACAATTTTATGGCCAAATGTGAAGAATGTTTTATCATGATATGACTAAGTATGGAAATTATGAGATCATATGTGTATATTTCAAATGGAATGTATAAAATGATATAAATTCCTAAGGAGTTAAGATAAAGTGGATAAATATCCGATAAGCCCGCCATGTGACAGGGCAACAATCCTGATCACGTTTACCAATTGATAGATCTTGGAGTAAGGTTGTGACGCTCGGGCTCAGGCGCCACATATAGCGGTCGAAAATTCGAACATTAGAATATTAAATGCAGGCCAATTATCAGTCCAATGACTAGATCTTCTTCTCTTCATAAATATCATTGAAGTATGAACGTAAAGGGAGAAAGAAAACATAAGATGAGCTTACACCTTCCAATATCCAAGTGTGTTGATATCATTTGAACAAATATTGAAGCTATAAGAGCTAGTACTTCAAGTGAGCTTACAAGATCATCTTCTTCACATAACAAGGATCTTCCGGAGTTGATTGATTATACGTTATAAAGTCAAAATTTTTCCTATTTTCTTTTGTGTTGTTCATATGCTGGCTTTAAGAAAGATTAATTTGATTTTGATGATTTACAAAGAATTGAAATATCATTGAAAAAGATCTAATGAATTTGTGTAAGTGTGCTCAAATATTTTTTCTCTAATTATATGTATGAAAATGAAAATGTGAAATAATTTAAGTTTCAAGAGCTCAACTTCATATATAGAAATTTCAGCAAAGTGAAGTCTCAGCCCAAGTCGACTTCATTTGAACTTGGGTGAAGTCCCACAGCTAAGTCGATTTCGCCTGCAACTTCGGACGGACAGCAAAGTGAAGTCTCAACCCAAGTTGACTTCGCTTACAACTTGGGTGAAGTCTCACCCCAAGTGGCGCCCCAGCCCGATCGTCACATCCTTACCTCGGGATCTGTTACTGGTAAACGTGATCAGGATTGTTGCCCTGTCACACGGCGGGCTTATTGGATATTTATCCACTAAATCCTAACTCCTTAGGATTTTAAATCATTTATACACTAAATTTCCATCAAATGCCATTTTAGGCCATTATATCATTTGAGAGTTACACATGTCATCTCATAATCTTCATACTTAATCATATCATGATATTTCATGCCTTAACATTTACCCATAAAAAAATTTCGCCTTCTATGGTCACAAAACCATAACATAATTCATATATAACATTTTATATCATATAAAATTGTAAAAATTCATATCATGCTCCTCAACCATTGATACTTGTTCATAAAACACAAGTCATAAAATAGATCACATATGATTGTCAAAATAACAAGTATCAAGTCATTATATGTGGAACCCTGACCGTATACGCGTTGTTTCGACTGTATACGCGTCATGTCGACATTTGTAATTTTGTAATTATTTTATGAATAAATGAAAATTCATGAATTATATTAATGAATATGTGTATTGGAAATTGAAATAATGCAATTGGGAATTTAACTTCGTAAATAGTGCACGTGAATAGTAAACAGGGGTTAAGATATATGATTAAGAGTTAATCACTTGGATTAACTTAATCATAAAAGACAAAATAGAGATTTAATCACTACAAGACAAAATAGCAATTCTTTTGGATATTTTAATCAAAATTCGGATTTATATGGAAAAATAGAAAAAAATTCATAAGTTGCAATCCGAAAGTCGGAATTCGATGAAATTTTTTATGGATGGTTAAAAATTCATGATGGACATGATGAATGGATTAAGATGTGATGAAAATCAAAAATCAAAGGTCAAGATGAAACGTCAAATGAAAAATCAAAAAGTAGCATTACTTTAATTAAATGCCACTTTTGACTTTTTTAATAAATTAAATAATAAAAAATTAAAAAATTAAATGAAAAGCAACATGGCAGGGGCGTGAGCAGCAGGGGATTTATGGCCATTTGACTTTGATCAATGGTCCAAATTCATCCAAATCACAAATCAAGGGTTTAGATTTAATTAGCTTAAAATTAATTAAATAAAAAATAAAAAAATAGGAAAAATAGGCCTGCAAAATAGGGCAGATGGAGCAGGGTAGGGAGGCTGCACAATGCTCTAAGCACCTTTAGGAAATTAGAAAAAAACATCTTTGCAATTTTACACCCTAAGCTAGAGGGGGTAAATTGCAAATTCATGAAAAATGGACCCCTATAAATAGAGGAGCAGGCCATGGACGAAATTCACAACCATTACAGCTCAAAAATCACTTGAGCAACTTCATTTTCCATCCCCACACGTTTTAGCCTTAAAAAATAGAAGGTTGGAGAGAGAAAGTGCGAGAAAAAGAGGCGTATCTCCACTTCGGGTAAGTGATTTCTACCCAAATTTCTTTTGGATGTTAAGTAAGGTAAAACCATGCTTAGATAATTCCCAATCATGAGAAAATAAGTATAGATATAATATTTAAATGGAATTATGCCAAAACATCAAAAATTTAGAGCAAAGATAGGGTATTTGGGAAGATAGCATATGATATGTGAAAATAATGCTCCAAAATTGATAAATGATGATTTGGGATGTATGATTATGATAAATATGATGTTGTAATAATGATATATTAATTTCATGATTTTTGGAATTAAGGATTATGCTTAAGTGAATTTATGATGATTTTTAGTATATGGAGAAAATTATTTTTTTGGCCAAGTAAATGATGATAAATTCAAAATATATGAAATGTCCAATGATATACTAGGCATAGGGTATGTCATGGTATTTTTTATTTTCGGAAAAAATATCAATTTTTGGAATCTATGAACAGTAACCACGTCTCTGTGAACAGTAACTCACATAAAGAAATAATGCTCAAATAATATAGAACATGCATGGGAAGCAGCTTGAATAGAAGAAATAAAAATATCATTTCTCCTTGAATAGGAAAAGGAAAAGAGAAGGTCGAAGACACCTCCTAAGAAGGTAAGCAAGTTATATGTTTTGCAAATTATTTCCAAAATGCTTGAAATTGTTTGCAAGTTGCTTTATGAAATTTATTTAAGGTTGACCATACCTATAACTGTTTTACATAAACTGAAGTTCATTTTGTGAAATTATTTATTAAATGCTTTTTATGAAATTGTTTATGATTTGTAAATATCATGCCTGCATGTGTATGAGAATGAGCATGTGCACGAGGAATAGGCCTTAGTCGAGGTAGTAAGCGGACCGGATGTCCCCCTCGCTATTGCCAAGTCGCTTAATAGGCCCAGGCCGGCGGCGACCTCCCTGAAATGGGAGCATGTATGGGATGGGCGCCTAGCTAGCGTCGCATCCAAAGGAATGTCATGAATGCTATGTATGCATTGCATTTGCATTTTATGAAATGCATGAAAATGATTGAAAAATTATGTATAGCTTGCTTACTGAGTATCATTACTCACCCATGCTTTTTCAACAACAGACAGGAAATGATGATGAAGGCAGCATGACAAGTGCTATGTAGTTTTTGATATAAATGATGTTTATGTAAACTTTATATAAAGTCGACGATGATAATTTTGAGATGGAAAGGAATATTTTGTTTTATGAAACAGTTTTGGTTTATAACTGTGATATGTGAAATATATTTCATGTTAGATGAATGATGGGAATTTTCCATGTATTGATGAAAAAAAAAGGAATCCTGCCGTGTGATCAGGGCAACAATCCTGAGTCACGTTTACCAATCAAAACGATCCCGGAGTAAGGCTTCTAGGAACCTCGGTTCGGGGCGCCATATTATACAATCATTCGCCATAAGCGACATATATTAGAAATCATCAAATTTTTCATTCTTCCATGTCCAATTCATGCTCCTTGGTCATCTTCATTCCTTCACCTATTTATGGGTTTGGAAAACAAAACATGAGTTGAAAACTCAATAAGCAAGCTGTATATGCAAATGGCAGTTCATTTTGAAGGCAACATTGTTTAAAAGCATTTCTCTCCATTCAGTAGAGACACTTAGCAAGTAATCAACTATCTGCGGAGCAGAAATCTTTTCATAAATCTTTCACAAATATTTCATAAACATTGGATATGTAAATGCATCATTTCTATTCATGACATTATCCTTCATGTGAGGGTACGTGTGAAACCCCAACCTAAGTAAGATTCAATGTGTGCATTAATCATGTACATGTGACTTATATATGATTAAATTGAATTTTGGATGATTTTAGGATTTTATGATATGTTGCAATTAGGGTTTAATTAAGAAGGGTGATTAAAAACTTAATCGCCGGAGCCCAAAGTGAGTCGGTATGACCCGAGGGGCTTAATAAGTGTTTAAAAGTGACAAGGTATCATGAATAATCAATAATCACGATTTAATTTATGAAGATTAAAGTGTAATATGGAATTAAGATGAAAAATGATAGAAAATTCATAACTTGACGCCTACAAGGCAGATTCAAGTGAAATTTGAAATGGTAGTTGATGATGTTGGGCTTGGTATTATGGAATTATTGGATTATGAAAATCCTTGATGAAATTAGATTAATGATTTATTGATTATATCTCAATTTTAACCGTTAACTTTAAACGGCTAAAACGGGAGCTAGGAAAATCGGATTGAGATGAAATTTGAAACGGTTAAATGAAATTATGAGATGTTTATTTTGGATGGCTTGGATTAAGCTTGAAATTTTGGAAAAGTACCTGAATTGAAAAAGGTGAGCATGGTTGACTAATGCACCTCAAAAGTACTCTACATTTAATGCTAGAGTACAAAGCATGAGTGCATGAATTTAATGACATTTGAGGTGTCAAGTGCAGTCCATTTCTAAGGTATTTTATGCATTAATATAAAATGAAAATATCAAATAAAATCTCAGCAATAAATTATCACAATTGATGGAGCTATGGGTGCTCAAGTGAGCATAGGTGAGGTGTCCAAGGTAAGCACGTTCATGGGCTGCTCTTGATGCATATTTCTGAATTTTTATTTTATAAAATATGTATATATACAGCTGACATGTTGGGATATATAAATAAGCATTTAATTATGTGAGAAAAATTCAAGAAAATTCGTGAATAGTAGCTTCCATGAAAGGTGGAAAAATGGACAGCTTGTGTATGCAAATGACGTCCAATATTTGATGCTGCTGCAATGATTTTTATTAATTTTTTTTAACACCAAATTAATATATGAATTAAGGGAAAATTAGGTGTATAAATTACCCACATTTTGGGATTTTAAAAATGATGAAAATGGGAAGCAAGTGACGTGCAAGGGCTGGACAATTTGGACGGTCTTGATGCATGCAGATTTTTGCAATTAAGAAAATGTGAAAAAAATAATTTATATGGCTAATAATAATCCAGCTCATTAAGGGGATAAGTATGCATTAAGTGGCTGTGGGAAATGGATCCAAAGTGGGACCCACAGCTGGAGAAAATTCAGCTCCTCAAAGGCACGCACGTTCACATGGAGAGAGAAGGTGTGTGAACATCCAAGGGGTTTTCTTGCTTAGCAAGAAAGCAAAATTTTCTAACTCCCAGCCCCTTGAACGTGCCAAGCAAAGGAAAACCAAGGGAAAGTCAAGGGAAAAAGAGGAAGAAAGAAAGAGGAGAAGTGGAGGAAAGCAAGCCTTTCAATTTTGGATTGAATCCCCTCAAGTTCAAGTGAGTATATGTGTTATTTGGAATTGGTTATCTTGAGTTCTTGAACTCCAAAATTCTAAATATGAAATGGATGTTTAAACATGCTTTAAAGTGATGATTCAACATGATTTTGAGTGATTATGGAATGGGAATTAGCTTGCATGCATGAAATTCCATGATTTAGATGATGAAAAGTGAAGTTTTGAATGATATATGATGTTATAAACTAAAATATGGATGGAACGGTAAATAGATTAATTTTAGCATGAAAATGTTTTATAATAATCCTTATTGTGTGATTAAGTAACTACCAAAATTTCAGCTTAAAATTATAATTAATTTGGAAATTAAAAATCCGAGAAAATTAGCCCAAACAGGGTAAAACGGGTGACAGGATCAGCTGTAGAAAATGATTTTTAATAGTTTTTCTACAAGGATTTTTGGTATTAAAATTTTACGGGATATATAAGATATATTTATTATTATAATAAAAAATTAAAAATGAGATTTTTATGGGTTTAAATATACCCCATAATTAACGTCATTCAGGCTATCTGAAAATGGATTCTGCTGTCCAGCAAGGTAACAATGCCAAAATAAATATATAATGTCAATATTTCGTGCTGAAATTTTTATGAAAGTTAATTCATGATTTTATTAAGTTATTTTATAAATTTCAGATCAAAAATACTTTATTTTTTATTAATTAAAGTTTTTGAGATTTCAGTACGCTTGATTTCAGCATATGTGGATAGTTTGAGAAACAAATCAAAAAGAAATATTAAACATATGTAGAAATGATCCAAATTTATTTATGTGTTAAATAATTAAATATGGATTAAGAAAAGTGATATTATATGCTGAAATTTCGGATTTATATAATTGCCTAAGGTTATGTGTCAAAAGACACGTTAAACGAGTGAAAAATGAGTTCCAAACTAGCTGTTCTGGAAACCTATGACAAGAGGATTAAACCCCATAAAAATACCCTAAATGCAGTGGTAATTAAGGGTCATTAACCCACTGAAATATGGATTAAACCTCTGCCCTAGAAAATTTTATGAAATCCATTATGTATATGTTGCCAAATGGGCATATGTGAAGGAATAGATATGCAAGGGTGATGAATGACTTATGAAATTTTGTTTTGTGAAAAATGCATGAAAATCCGTTATATTTTTTGAATATATTTTCATTTAGGAAAATTTTCCATAACACATATTATATATGTCTTCAAGAGAGTTTAAGTGCAAGATATGAATGTTGGAAAGGGGTAATGAGTTAATGTGATTTGCTAAAATGCAAAATGGATGGAAACATGTTGAAACTTGTGCTTAAAGTAAGCACTGATGAAAGAAATGTGAAAAATGGAAAAGTAAATGATAGATGAAGGATATATGTTAATGAAAAATATATGGGTTGGAAAACTAAATTATGTGCAAGCATATGAGATTTGTATGTATAAATGCAATGTTGTATTTATGCGTATAGGCAAGGAAAAGAATGAAAGGAAAAGGGATTATGGCGATCTCAGGTAAGCAAGTAAACTTTCTAAAATGCCATTTTCTTTCTGTGTGATTGATATGATTGAATTGTCTATGTTTATGTTTATGTTTTAACGAATGGGCAAGCACAAGTTTTGAATATGACGGCTTTAATGCAAAGCTATAAGTTTTGAAAAATGATGACTTTAATGAAAAGTCCTAAGGTTTGCTTCATGGGAAGCAAGCGACACTTCTTAAGATAAATAATTTATCCTAAGTGTTGCCAAGGATGGGAATGCTTCACGTTAATGGAATTGAGAAATTTTGCTTATAAGTAAGCAAGTTCTCTATGCTAATGCTTTTTAAGGATTTCATGTTTGATACCGATGGTTTTAAGAATTTGCTTTTAAGTAAGCAAGTTCTATATGATATTGTTTCAACAGCATTTTATAAGAAAAAAGGAATTTTATCCTTTTTCACAAAATATTATTTATAAATGAGTTTTGAGTTATTTCTACAATAACTCGTGATAAACAATGATGAAAAAGATTTATTTTGCTAGGTCAAGATAATTAAATATTAAATGATGTTTTGGACATAGTCCATATGTTTTGAAATGATGTTCGAAAGATTTTGATTTCCTTTAGATAAGGAAATCTTTGTTAAAAATGTTGGAAAAATATTTATACGAATGTGTTAAAAAGGGATTTATGGATGACCAACCTCCTATGATTGATTTCATAAAATGGTTTGATTTCAGGTTGCTTAATGGCATACAAAAGATTGTGCAATTTTCCTATACGTAAAAATAATAGATATGTGGACAATTATTAAATTTTTAGGCCATGGACAAGGGGATAACATAATTGCATAACTTTTGTAAACAAAGGCCCTGAAATGGAAACCGAGCAAATATTTGAGAAAAATATGATTCATTTAGGGAAATCCAAAGAATTTGAAATTCTTTTATTAAAAGGAATTTAATATGTATTATTTCTCAAACATTTCAAATGTTTATCAAAATATTTTACTCAAAACGTTTCTAAAGGAACTTAAGGAAGATCATCCTAAAACTAGATTTCAAATAACAACTTGTTAAAGTGGGTGCGCTTGCTTACAAGTTGACACGGACTGCGGTCTATGTTTGGTTTTTGAAAATAATTGTTAAATATAGACTTCGGTCTAAGATTTTTGTGCATATGGATGCAGGCTGCGGTCTGTGATCCCGGTTTAAAAGGACATGGGCTGTGGTCTGTGGTTCTTTAAACCAAACGGACTGCGGTCCGTCAGGATAACGTACGGTGCACCGGTACAAGAAATTGGCTGGTAGTAGAGCACGGTTGGGATGACCGGGGCCCACTCTACATAAGGCTAAGTCGCTAAGGGATGGCAGGAGTGCCAACGGCGCCCTCCCTGAGATGGGAGCAGGATAAATAAACAGCCGCTGGGCTAGCGTGTTGTTAAGGATTCTCTTCCAAAAGGTAGCATGATCACTTGCTAAGTGTCACTACTGGATGGGGAGAAATGCATTTGCTTATGTTTTATTTCTGAAAAGCCCAAAGATTGGGTCATGAAAATATGATTTTATGAAAGTATCCTAAAGGTATTTTTATGAAATGGTTACCCTAAAAGAAATGGTGTTTTACACAAAAGTGTAAATAACAAGAATTAAAGGAAATGTGTTTATGCAAATGCATTTATGAAAATGGTTTACGTATTTTGTTTGCCTTGTTTGCTATAAACAAGCCCCGAGACGGGGATTATGAAAAAGATTTATGTGAAACGTGGATTGGACATAGGAATGTCCATTTCTAAAAGAGCTTAAATGAAGAATGTTTATAGACATAAGAATGTCCATTTCTAAAGAGCCTAAATGATAAGGGTTTATGGACATGAGAATGTCCAATGTTAATGTGTTTAAATAAAAAGTGTTTTAGGACATATGAATGTCCATTGCCAAAGGAAGCTATATGAAAAATGTTTTGAGACATAAAATGTCTCTTGGCTAAAGGATTTTATGATGGCTTATGTTAATAATGTTTTGAGACATAAAATGTCTCTTGGCTAAAGGATTTTATGATGGTTTATGTTAATGATATTTTGAGACTTGAGATGTCTCCTTTGCCTAAGTATTTATGTTGTTTTGGACGTAAAATGTCCACTGGCAACTGATGATTTCATGTAATGGCTATGAACATTAAAAAATATTCATACAAGATTAAAGGGAACTCATCATCAAAGGTAAAATGTATATGTTTTGCCTAAACAAGCCCAGGCGTGGCTTGTAAATGATTTTAAGAATGAATGCTTATGAAAACATTCAAGGACATGGAATTGTCCTCATAAACAAAAGATTTTATGATGGTATTTTAGGACATATACATGTCCTCAGGAACAAGGTATTCCCGATGTTTATGAAAAAGGTTTTCAAGAAGCCTTGCCCTAAAGATAAAATTCTTGCTTACTGAGTTGTCACTTGCGTTTTGTTTTCCCAACCCTTAGACAGGTACCAGGGATACTCAGAAGGTTGCGAACCTAAGACGAGAAGAAAGGTACGTGATGATAGCCTTGAAGGCTATGAGGAATGGAAAAGCATGAATATGCTAAGGTAAGCTAATGTGTATGTGAACTTAATAAGAATATTAAGTTCTATATATGATTCAATGGTTGAATGTATGGATGTATGGATGTAAAATGTGAAGCTTAAGTCAAGGAATCTTTCACTGTAGAAAGGCATGAAAAGATGCTACGTGATTATGTATATTTGAACTTAGTTAGAATTCTAAGTTCCATGTGAATTAATGACTGAATGTATGAAACTATGATATGTACAATGATTGAGTGTATAATGACAGGCATGTAAACATGCTATGAATGAAATGATGAATTTTATTACAAGTGAAATGTCACAATGTGTGATGATTGTCATGTCAAGATTATGAATGATGACAGATGAATAATCGAAAAAAATTTGGACGTATTCCAATTAAGAACCCGCCGCGTGATCAGGGCAACAATCCTGATTCACATTTACCAATCGATAGATCTTGAGGTAAGGAAGTGATGTCTCGGCTCGGGGCGCCACAGTACGCTAGCTCGGGGAACGTTCTTTCATAACATGATCCTTTCCATCCTTGGCGCCGGACCTTCCAACTTAGCAATGTCAAGGGGGACTCCTTGTCCACTTACTACCTTGGCTAGCCTGCTTGACTTCCATTCTATGCATGACTTTTAGTTACCCCGACATTATATGCTTCTTACACATGATATCTTGTTATTCTCATGTAGATAATTCTTTGCACCAAACATTGTTTCAAAGAAGCATCATATAAATCCATATTTCTTTACATTTCATACATGAATGCGAAACAATAAGCAAATCACTTGTCATATTGAGATAATATTTCAAAACATATTGAGAAAAAGAAATGACCATCCTTAAATACCTTGTAATGAAAACAAAATTATTTTGAAAATTTGCTTGCTTACATTGTTTGCTTAGATTTCCATCTTGCTTATCTCTTTGCCTTTGCCTATACATATAAGAATGACATAGCATTCATATAATTTTCATTTGATTACATTCAACTTAGTTTTTAAACCCATTTTTGTTAACATTCATAACCCACTTGAATTCCAAGTCGGGTGTATATGCACATTATAACTTATGCATCATATCATTCATTACACCACATATTTAATTCCCATATTTAGGGAAACATTCATATATATCATATCACATTCATTAGTCACCATATGGAAGTTTATTACTCCAACTTATCATTTTTCACATATTTTTCACAATTCACACATTGTGCTCACTTAAGCACTTAGTTACTGTCCTAAACCTCAAATATTAATCTCAAAATTTGAAATTATCATTATTGATCAAAACAGAAACATAATCCACATTTTTCGTCATGTTTTCATGCATTTTTTCATTTTAATATCTCACATAAACCATTCATCATTTATTCATGCTTATCTCTTCATATATGTCCATTTCACAACACATAATTCACATGTTTCTTAAAATTTTTCAAATCAGCAACTTGCCTTCTAATTCAGCATGATTATACACCTTAATTAACACTTCACTTAGTGTATTTTTATGGAATTTTAATCCACTAATCATAGGGTTCCAAAACAGCAACTTTGGGACCCGTTTTATACACTTTCAATGTCCCTTTTGATACTTATCTCTAAACAGATTTTTAATCACTTAATTCCAACAACTAATCACACTTTTCTTAACCCAAATTCAGGGTATTATCACATGTTTAAAGTCTATATATTAGTTTCTTATAAAACAACAACTTCACATGCATGTAGGGTACCCTTTCTTACACCCCTTTGGACGTCCACATGTAAGCCCCTAAAAATTAGATTTAGGGCAATCTTTTTGTGGCGCCCCCGACTCGAGCGTCACAACCTTACCTCAAGATCTATTTTTGATTGGTAAATGTGATCAGAATTGTTGCCCTGAACACGCGGTGGGTTCTTAATTTGATCTCGTCCAAAAAAAAATTTCTTTTCTTTCATCATATAAGCACATACTTGTCATCATCCATAGTGGACTCATCCATATCATCATAAAAAATTTTATACAAGTATCTTTACTCTTATATTATAGGCAGCATATATATTCATAAATAGAAATTCACGTAGAATTTTATACATAATCACTTATATATTTACATCATACATAATCAATCCCATTTTATTATAAGCAATATGTTCATCCATCCATTCTTCAAACATACCGATGCCTTTTAGCTTTGCTCCTCCCCGAGCCTTAAACCTGTCTAAGGTTGGGAAAACAAAACGTGAGTGATAAACTCAGTAAGCAAGCATCATTTTTTCATTTAAATGCATTCCTTGCCCATTCGGTAGGAGACACTTATCAAGTGATCAACTACCAATAAGAAGAAACCTTTTATAGAAATCTACTTTATAATACACTCATAAAACTTTGTGCATGTCCCCATTTCGAGGATTTTCAAAGGTGATGTCTATGCATCTAAACCATTTTTCATGGGGACAATTGTTTGTCCCAAAATAGTTTTCGTCTATCATGAGGACATGTCTATGTCCAAAAATATTTTTCATATGGCGTGAGGACAATTATGTGTCCTAAAACATTTTTCTTATAACCTTTTGCTCATGAGGACATTTACTTATCCCAAATTATCATTTATTTAAATTTCTATATAACCCAACTCGGGGTTATTTAAAAGCAATGCATTTGCATAGAAATCTTTTATCTATGCGGACATTCTCATGTCCATAAATATTTTTCCATATAAACCTCTTTTAACCCGCATATGGTATCTTTTGAAAACTAAACATAAATCCATTTAAAGTCAACTCAAATCCATTTAAAATCAACAGAGTAGGTGCCCATTTTGGGACTTTTAAAACATAGGGAACATATGTATGTTCCAAAAATATATGGATTTGTGTCTCTGACCCTCAGGTAGGTGACACTTAACAAGTGATCATCCTCCCCTAGGAAAGAAACCATTCATGTGACCACACCGCTAGCTAGGCGGTTGTCCATGATCCTGCTCCCATTTCAGGGAGGGCGCCACCGGCCTCCAGCCTTCCCCAAAGCGACTCGGCTACAGGTAGAGGTGAGCTCTACTTCTCGACCATTTTGGTCCGTAACCGCCTCAACCATGAGCCTAGTACATCGTTTTGTGCACACTCGTATGCTAGCAATGATTTTCACAAAACTTAGCCCAGTCATTTGACTGTGCTCTTTTTCAAGCCTTAGCTTGATATGTATAAAGCCAACTTAGTCCGCAGACTATGCCCTTCTCGAATTGAGAACTGGGCATGGTTGTTTTGAAAAGAAAATAAAATATTTTAAACCACTTAGTCCGCAGACTATGCCCTTCTCAAATTGAGAACTGGGCGTGGTTGTTTTGAAAATAAAAAATTTTTATAAATTATTTTCAAATCCTAATGTTAGGATGACCACCCTTAAAGAGTTTAGAAATATTTTAATAAATCCATTTTACTAAACATTTGAAATATTTGAGAAGACAATATTTTGCAAAATTTTAATGATTTGCTAAACAACTTTTGAAATTCTCATTTTAAGAAGCTTTTGATCATTATTTACACTTAAAATCCACCAAATCATTTTGTAGGACTGGCCACCCTTAAATCTTTTTGGAATATCAGAGTAAAGCATCTTCAAAATGTTACAACTCTAAGAGTTGTAAAGCACCTTGATAGATTATTTCAAAACACCTACATAAATCTTAAAACGCGTATGTAAATTCAATTTAGGACATTTAATGGAAACCATTTCAAAAAATTTATTTATTTCTAGAAATCATTTTGTAAAGAATTACATTTTTCAATAAAACTCATTGGAAATAGAATTTCCATGGTTTATTTTTGAATATCATTTTATGAAAGAGTCAAACTTTTTCAAGATAAAAATCTTTGTAAACCATACTTGTATGAACTTGCTTATATTAAAACCATCTCAAAACCCACATCATATTTTCAAGAACTGAGCTTGCTTACTTTATAAGCAATTCTCCACATCATTAATATAAACATGATCAAGTAATTTTAATACTTGAATATAAACATTATGCTTGAAAATTCACTTACTTATCTTGTAAGCAACTATAAAATCAACTTATTAAAGCAAGTTTATAAATTTGATAAGATTCCTTTGAAACAATATTTTGGAAAGCTCGCTTGCTTACTTGTAAGCAAAATTTTTAAAATCATTGATATAAGCATTTCCAATCTTGGCAACACTTGTGATAAAATAATTATTTTAAGAAGTATTGCTTGTTTCCCATGAAACAATCCTTAAGGCATTTTATTTAAGTTATCATTTTCAAAACATATGAGAAAATCAATATTTTGGAAAGTTTGCTTGCTTACCTTGATCACGTGAGCTTCCCGGGTCAACCCTTTCTTTGCCTTTGCCTATACATGTAGAATGATGTAACATTCATGTAAATTCCATTTGCTTGCATTCACTTAGTTTTTCAACCCATTTTCATAAATATTCATAACCCGCTTGAATTCCAAGTCGGGTATACGTACATAACATACTTATGTATCAACCAATCATTTCATCACACGTTCGATTCCCATATTTAGGGTAACATTTATACATGTTATTCATGAATCATTCATTTGTCATCATATAAAGTGATAAATTTTCAACTTGTCATTTTTCACATATTTTTCATAATTCACATATTGTGCTTACTCTTAAGCACTTAATTAATATTATAAACCCCATATATTAATCTCAAATTGTGGGGTTATTCAAACAAAAATATATTTTATGTGTTTCATCACATTTTTCATGAATTTTTGCATATTAACCTTTCACTTAAATCATTTATAATTTTCTCATACTCAACTCTTCAAATACGTTCATTTCATAACACATAATTCATGTGTTTCTTAAAAATTTTTAAATCAGCAACTTGGATTCTAATTTAGCATGATTATACACCTAAATTAACACTTATTTAGTGTATTTTCGATGATTTTTAATCCACTAATCAAAGGTTTCCAAAACAGCAACTTTGGAACCCATTTTTCACCCGTTTAACGTGTCTTTTGTCATATAACCCTAAACAGTTTCATAAATCCAAAATTTCAGCAATTAATCCAACTTTTCCTAACCAAAATCTAGGTTATTAATATATATATAAATCTGGATCATTTATGTATAGGTTTCATATTTCTTTTTAATTTGTTTCTCAAACTATCCACATATGCTGAAATCAAGCGTACTGAAATCTCTAAATCTTGATTTATAATAAAATCAAGGTAATTAATTCTAAATTTATATCATATATTAATAAATACATGAATTAACTGTCATAAAAATTTCATCACAAAATATTAACATTATATATTTATTTTGGCATTTTCACTGTGCTGGACAGTGTTGGGAGTTTAGGGTTAGCCTTAATCACGTGAATTATGGGGCATATTTATACCAATAAAAACTTAAATTTTATTTTTTTTGTGTGATCCTAAATATTTCTTATATATTCTGTAAAATTTTCAGCCCTAAATTCCTTTTATACAAATTATTAAAAATCATTTCCTACAGCTGATCCTGTCACCCATTTTACCCTGTTTAGGTTAATCTTCTCGGATTTGTAATTTGAAACTAGATTATCATTTTATCCTGAAAAGTTGGTCGTTCCTTAAAAACTCCATCCTGATTCTTTCCAAAAAAAATTATGCTAAAATTCATCCATTTACTGTCCCGTTCATATTTTAGTTTACAACATCATATAATTTTCAGATTTGAGGTATAAAATCAAAATAATCATATACTTACTTGATTAAATGGGTAATCCCTCATTTTCCCCTTTATTTTTCCTTATTTTTCTTCCTTTTTGGCTGGGATAGATGCTGGACATGAGCTGTTGCCTTGGGGTGCAAGTTTCAGCACTTAGAAAAATTTCCAAATTCCTTCTCTCACACATGGACGTGCCCCCTTAATAGAGCTGGATTTTCCAGCTTGTATGCCCCACTTGTGCTGCATTTTCCGCAGATATTTAATGTGTGATTATCCCCCTAATTTTCGGGTTAATTCACAGCCATAAAAAATATTTTTACCATTTTTTTATTAAACCAAAAATCTGCTTAAGATAGAATCAATCCAAGCTGTCCACTTGTCACGTCCACATGGCTGCCTGTTTTTCCCTATTTTTTTAACGATTTTTGCAGTTTTTTAATGAAAATTTATATACCCTAATACCTAGGTTAATTATTCATGCATTTATCATTTTTTAAAATTAAAAAAAATCACATTTCTGGCTGCTTGAACGGTCACACTTTTCTGCTCCATTTTTTGATGCCTATGCACGTCCCTGCTTTGCAGCAGCTTGTCTTTTCATTATTAATTTTTTTGTAGCTTTATTTAATTAGTAATTTAATTACCTATTAGTGTAGGTCATTTAGGGTCATTTTATCGTAACGAAAAAAATTATAAAATATGCATAGAGCTGCCAAACCGTCCACATCATCCAAGAGGCATGTTGCTGTCCATTTTTTCTTTTTCCATTCAACGGTCCAGATCTGCCCTTTTAGATCCGAATTTTACTTTAATTTAATGCATATTTATCCTCATTAACTCATAGTTGACTTTGGGTATTTATTTTATTATAAAAATATTTCATAAAATGAAATTATATGGCTGTTTACACGTCCTTAACTGTCACCTCTTCCATGCTCCTTTTGAACCATTTAATTATGCATTTAATTAAGAGATAATTGCAGGAATTTTCTTATTTTTAGTAATTTATATAATACCCTACAAATTATCCCCCCTTGACACCTCACATTTGTCTTTATGCATTAGATTATTTTACTCATTTCCATCATAAATGCTATTTTCTTTTTTAGTTTGAAAAGTCAAAATCTCTAATTACAATTTCGTGCAAGATTAATCCCTTAATAATTTTCACAAATCCTTTCATAACCTTGATCTCATAATTGTAACCGTCCATTTCAAATTTCATCTCAATCCGACTTTTCTAACTCAAGTTATGAACATTTTAAATTTTGGACGGTGATGATCAATTATCATCAAAATTTTCATAATCTATCTTTTCCATGTGATTAAGCACGAAATTATGTGCTTCCATCTCAATTTTCATATTAATCCGCCTTATAGGCGTCAAGTTATGAATTTTCTAAGGTTTTCTTTACTAACTTGAGAATTATCCTTTTAAATTCTCATAATCCATATCAAATAATCTAAAATGATTATTCATGATGTATTGGTGTATTTTAATTACCAACAAATTATTCTAATCCCTTTGTCCCACATAAGCTTATAATGATTACTCGCATCATCATTGCTAATGCTTAGCCCTAATTACCATAATTTAGAAAAATCACAAAATCATTCATAATTCAATAAATTCACTTATAAATCACATGTAAATATTCAATGCATATATTGAATCCTACTTAGGTTGGGGTTTCACACTTTTCTAACCCATTTTGAACGTCCAAAGTACCCTAGGTTTAGAGTATTTTACCCTAATAATCATTCCTAAATCATTTAGGCTATTTCATATATCATTTTTAACATAAAAACATGGAAATCGGGTCATATATGTAACCCTAATTCCCATCCTTTCTAAAATTCATAACTTTAGCCTGAATCAACATATATAATTCCTCTAATCATGAATCATCATGTAATCATAATAACACATCAAAACAGAAATATCATATATAAATTTAAGCAAATTTCAACTAAGTTTATCAACTCATATTCAACCTTAATCACCATTTTCTTCCTCTTGAACCCTTAATTGCATACTTGTCATTAAATCCCCATTCAATACCCTAATCAAGGGCATCATGAATCATCCTTTAAGGGTTCATTATGAATCATATTCATGACTCATAAATTGAGTTAGAAAAACTAAGTTTAAATGATTCGAACTTAAGGATATACTTACTTGTATTGGATCAACCTTGAACTTAGCTTCTCTACCTTAAATTCCTTGCTTTCTTTCCCTTTTTTCTTCCTATTTTGCTCTCCTTTTCTTGCTCTTTTCCCTTGCTGGAATAGGGGACGTGCAACTGCTAGAGTTTAGGGGGTTTTCTCCTTAGAAAAAGTTTCTCCAAAACATCTCATACACATGGTCGTCCACCCCTAGATATAAGCTGGATTTTTCCAGCTTTGTGGCCCCACTTGCCACATTATTTTAAGGGTAATTTAATAAAATTTATCCCCTTTGATGACATGTCAAAATATGCTCTAAGTAAATTACAAATTACTTAAATAAATCCATCAAATATCCATAGCATTGATGAATCTCAAATCTGTCCACACTCAACGTCCATTTCAGTAGCAGCTTTTGCAATTTTCCACACCTTCAACTTTAATTTATGGGTATTTAATCAACCTAAATAATAGAATACTTAGGGTTCCATTTAGCATATTTGAAAAAATCACAAAAAATCAGATCTCAGCCTTGGACGTCACATCATACATGCTCCATCTTGCTGTCCATGTGAAATTACGTCCATATGCAGCTGCCTTTTGCAATTTTTTCCACAAAAATGCAGCTTTATTTGATGGACATTTAATTACCCTAGTAATTATCTTTCTTAGCTATCCATTTGCCATTTTACAAAAGTCACAAAAAATCCAAAAGCTGCCTTGAAAGTCCACCTCTCTCCCTTGCTCCAAATCTGTCCACTTGATGATCACATGCATATGGCCTTGATTTTTCATCTTTGGCCATGATTTTGAACCCATTTTAAATGCTCATTTACTCACCTTAATTACCTAGCTAACTTAGGTGTGGACTTTATAAATAAAAAATCAAAAAATCCACTTTTGGAGCTCATGATCGTCCATTTCCATGCCACCTCTATGAACCTCCCTTAAGCTTAGCCATTAGCTCCTTAATTCCCATATTAATGCAGAGAATTTTTCATGGATTTTGTCATTTTAGGTAATTGACAAAATCCACTTGTAATTACCTCCTTTTGCCACCTCATTTTTGCCATTAATCATTTACTTAATTACTTTAACTTTATCATAAATACAAGTTTACTTTATGGTGCACAAAAGTCAAATGTGCTCCACCTTTTTCGTGCAAGATTAATCCTCAAATCTCTTAGCTTAATACAAGCCTCTAATTTCATTGATCTCATAATTTTAACCGTTCATTTCAAATTTCGTCTCAATCCGACTTTTCTAGCTCAAGTTATGATCATTTGAAGTCATCCTTGGATTTTGGATGATAATGATCGATTTTCACACTAATCTCATCCAAATTTTCATAATCTAACTTTTTCATAAGATTAAGCATGAAATTATGTGCTTTCCTTTCAATTTTCATCTTAATCTGTCTTATAGGCGTCAAGTTGTGAATTTTCTAACATTTTCCAACTTAACTTTATAATTAGTCTCTTAATTTTCATTAATCAAATTATGGAAATTAAATTAATATTCATGGCACACTAACATCTTTCAATTCTCATTAGGTCACTTTCATCATATTGACCCATATTGACTTATAATGATTGATTTAATCATAATTCATAACCTCTGACCTAATTGCCATAAAACATCAATATTGCAAGTAAATCATTCATAATTCAATCAAATCATACTTGAATCACACTTATGTGTTAAATGCATAGACATGAATCCTATGTAGGTCAGGGTTTCACACAAGTCGACTTCGTTTGCGACTTCGAAGGAAAAATTTTGGACATTAAGTTCTAACTAAAGCAAAGTCACATCCCAAGTCGACTTTGCGCATCCCAAGTCAACTCCGCTTGCGACTTCAAGTTATAACGGTCGAAAATTCGAACGTTAGAGCATTAAATGTATGCCAATCACTACTCGAACGACTAGATCTTCTTCTCCTTTGTAAATATCATTGAACTATGAACGTGAAGGAAGAAAGGAAACACAAGATGAGCTTACACCTTCTAATATTCAACTATGTTGATAGCATTTTAACAAATATTAAAGCTTCAAGAGCTAGTACTTCAAGTGAGTTTACAAGATCATCTTCTTTACATAACAAGGAGCTTCAGAAGCTAATTGATTACACATTGTAAAGTGTAAATTCTTTTTTCTATTTTGTTTTATATTGTTGCCTTGGATTAGTATTGGAGACTGAATTCAGGAAGAAGCAAAACAGGGGATTGGTTTAAGTTTGTCTCACTAATAGGTTTTACTTGATTAGGTTAAGTTTGTCTCACCAATGGATTAGACTTAGTTAGTTGGAGTTGGTCTTACCAACAAGTGGTCATTGTATATGCTTCCCTAGAGCTAGAATCTAGAAAAGAGCGGGTGCTCTTGATTGCATTGAATATACAATAGCGGAACCCAAGACACAACGGGTGTGTGCTTAGAAGAGTGGAGTGGGGGAGGTTATCCGGATCACTATATATTATTCTCTTGTGCGGTTTGATTGCTCGCATTTTATATTTTATTTGCACCATCTCATTCTATTTCTTAGCACGTTTCATCAAGGGGATTAAACTCACAAGAGGTTAAGTTTTAATTAGCTAAAGAATTTTTCAAGAACCCAATTCATCCCTCCCCTCTTGGGTTGCCATAAAGTTGGGACCAACATAGCCTTTGTAAGTTTTCTTTACTCCTTCTGCAGCTCTAGCTACTAACAGATTCTACAGATACCTAAAACCATAAACTCCCGAGACTCCCTTTTTATAATAGTTCTTATCTCATCCTAGTTTGTCCTGTCTAGTAAGGCCCACATGCTTCAGGAGGCAAAAATGCAAAAATTAATTATTTTCTTATGGAACCGTTACTTGAATCTTAGATCTTTAAGACCATTGGACCACCTTTATGCCAACCGAGCTACACAAGTTGTTTAAATAATATCTCAAAATAAAAAATGCAACCCATAACATATCTAAATAACAATTGGGTAAGACCCATTATTAATCATCTGGCCCAATTTATGAAGGGTTCAACCATCGCCACATAGCATATCCTATGTGGACCTTTACTAGTCAATTTAAAAATTTTAGGTTAATCACATTCTCCTAACCTTATAAAATTTTGTCCTTAAAACTTGTAATAGTCAAGTTAATATAGGTCCCGAGTTTATGACAATTACCCTTGAGGGGAGGGGTGAATAGGGTATTTTAAAAAATTTCACTTAAACAGAAATTTGCCCCTGTTTGATTTAATCCCCTTTAATGAAACATATCGGATATATAGAGAGTAATGAAGCAATGAAAATAGAAACGCAAATCACAGCTGAAGATAAGATTTTTATAGTGGTTCGGACAACCTCCCCTACTCCACTCTTCCAAGCTCACACCCCTTGTGACTTGGGTTCTACTACGTATTCTCAAATACAACTAGAGCAACAGCTCTCTTCTAGATTCTAGCTCTAGGGGGCATGTACAAATCACAGCACCTGTAGGTGACGAGTCCCACTCGAGTCACAACACTACTTTGCCTCACTTGGTTCAAAAACCCTATATTAAACCAAGTATCAAATACAAACAATGAATCAAATAAAGAAGTCTACACTTTATAGATTGTGTAGGCAGATTCAGCTCGTGGAAGAACTTGTAAAAGAAAAGATTGGAACAACGTTAAAGCATGCACCAAATCTGAGCTTTGTTCTTCCCTTGAAGATTTGTGTTGATCACTTAATGCTTGGAGATGATGGTAGTTGAATCACAATTAATGCTCTATCTCTTTTTTAGTACGTTCACTTGAATGCATATTTATAATGGCGGAGTATATTCGAACGTTTGGAGGTAGGTAGCGCACATTTAATGCGCCAACGTTCGAATTTTTCCAACCGTTGCGACCCAAGTTGCAGATGAAGTCAACTTCGGGTGCGACTTCGGTCCCCAGCAAATACCTCAAGTTCCTCCTCAGGTCAACTTGGTCCTTGACTTGACCCAAGTCGCAAGTGAAGTCGACTCCGGATGCGACTTCACTTTCTGTGTGTGCCTGTTAGAACTTGAATCTCTTGAAAATGACATTGTTTGCTTGATATTCTTCACAATAATTGTTCTTCTACTGATTTCTTTCATTTGGAACTCAACATGATCATCTTTTCTTGAAATCTTTAACTTCATGTCTTGAAATTTGAGTACTTGAATCTTGGAGTTCATAGAAATGGTCTAATGTTCTGTCTTGAATTATTAAACTTGGAATAGCTGCTTGTCTGGACTTTGCATATCTTCATCTTGACTCGAGTCGAATTTCTGGGTCGACTTGCATCCCGACTTCACTCAAGTCGCATGTGAAGTCGACTTGGGCATGCAACTTCACTTTGTGAATTCCCAATTCCAGCGCTAGAAGTTCTGGGTTCTTCGAAGTCGATATTGGAGTCGACTTGGGTCCGCGACTTCACCTAAGTTGCAGATGGAGTCGACTTGGAGTGCGACTTCGGCAACTCTTGTTCCTCGGTTGTGAAACCCCACCTATGTTAGAACCTAACAAATATAGTTCAAAGCTTGTATTAAGATGAAATTAAAGAAAATTAATTTTAACAAGGTAATTAAATTAATTTTCCAAGGTTATTAGGATAATTATGCACACTGAAGGATGGAAAAATGTTTATGTGGAAATTGCAATTAATGCTAATTATCATTTTAATTTTGATTTAAAAATTGATATATTTATATCTTATGATTTACAAGCTAGAATGACTTGAAAAATTAAGAGATAGCCAAAGATGGTATGATACTTTAATCTATGAAAGCTTACAGGTATACATTACGCATATAAATATAATTCATGAAAGATTTAATGGGATTTTGAATGATTTTATTATTTTGAGAATTTATTACAACTAGGGCCAATAATTATAAATGACGATTGAATTAATCGTTATAGGCCAATATGGGTCAATAGAATTAAAGAGGCTTAATGAAAATTAGGATGATAATTAATGAGTTAAGTTGAAAAATGCTAGAAAATTCATAACTTAATGCCTATAAGGCCAATTGAGGTGAAATTTGAAAGACTAGTGTATAATTATGGGTTTAATCATATGAATGACTTGGATCATAAAAATTATGAAGGGAAATGGATTAATCGACTAAGATTTTGTGATATTTTATGAATTAAATTGTTTTGCTAATAACTTAGCATATATTTATGTTTTTGAGATGAGATTTTTATATGATTAAGCTAAGGTGCATATGTGACACATGGTGGGAATACCCATGGCGATATGCATTATATTTTAAATTTTTTAATGATAAATATATATTTAAATTACCTATGCAATTAAGGTAAATAAATGACCATAAATTAAAATGAAATTCTATGGCATAAAATGCCATAATACAAAGCCAAATTAACATGCATATTGTGGACAACTATGTGCATAAATTGTGAGCAGTTATTCTTAAATAAAAAAATGCAAAAATCTACATGAAAATGCAACTAATTAACCACGTCCACAGCTGAGTATTTAATTAAGCAGATTTTTCAACGGTGGAAAATTTCAGCAGCACTTAAATGCATTGGACAACATGCACGTCCAATCAATTTCAGCATCTATTAAATATTTATATAAAAATTATTTTCCAGCAAAATAGGGTGGAAATTAGGGCAGCTAGGTAGGCTTAGGGGCATGGAAACTTGGGCAGCAAGTAATGAAATCAATGGTCCAGATTTGATGATGAAATGGATGGTCCAGATTTATTGATGGAATGAATAGGTGGACGGTCAAAATTATTACAGCACATTATATGGATAAATTCATGAGTTCGGTGGTTGAAAAAGGGGCAGGCTTAGCTTCCTTATAAATTAATTATGGGGCAGCAATGCAGATGGTTTTTAACGGGCTGGAAATAAAAAAAAAATGGAAGATGCATGAAAAGGAGCAGCAAAGGACGTCTAGCAGCAATTCATGGAGGAAAAATATATTTCTGCCATTAATGGACGTCCAAAATTCCAGGTATTTGCTGAATTTTTATTTTTATTCATTCCCCACCTAAGTTACGTGCAACATATAAGATATGAAAAAGAATTTTTTTATAATTATTTCTGCTCCATTTCACGTTCAACATAGATGATATAAAATATTTTTTATATCATTTATTCCCTGCCCAGATTTACGTTCAGCAGCAATGATAAATAAAAAAAAATTATCATTTATTTTCTGCCCAAAATCTACGTCTAGCAGATGTGATATGGAAAAAAAATTTCATATTGATTTTTCCTGCCCAATTCACGTTCAGCAGCTATGTTATAAAACAAAATTTTCATTTTAATTATTTCTGCCCAAAACTTACGTCCAACAGATATGTGGTATTAAAATTCTTATGTCATTTAATTCCTGCTTAAAATCACGTCCAGCAGCATGATATGGAAAAAAAATTTAATTATTTCTTGCCCAAGTAACGTTCAGCAAGATATGGAGGAAGGAAAAAAATATTTATGCCTAATTCACGTCCAACAGTTGCAAGAAAAATAAATAAATAAAATTCTTCCTAATTAATGGAGACGTGAAATCTGGATGAAAGGAAGAAATTTCTGTGTATTTTAATTTAATTCAATTTTTATATGATGAATTACAAGCATTAAGGGTTAATGAATTAAAAATATGTCATATATGGGTATACCTTCAAGTGGATGCTTAAATCATGTATAGATTTAAATTTCTGATTATATGTAAGTTTCAGAAATTTTATGTTAATTCAGGGTATTATGAATCATAAACAAGCCCTATAAATGATTATAAGAAGGGTTGATGAATAACATCTCATGTATGTATAGTTAAGGTGCAAATTTCGTAAATGAAATTTGGAAATATGAGAACATATAGGGCTGTTTCGGAAAAAGAGGGTAAATTCTAGAAAATTTGATGAAATTTAATTTTCCATAAATTCCATATGAACACTTAAGTTGATTTTAGAATTGTTGGTTGATAACTCTTGTATATGTACATGCAAAGAAATGGAAGGGTAGGAGTAATATATGGCAATTATGTATATATATATGTGACTAAATTGAAATGGATGAGCTTTTGAAAATTTAAAAGTGAACTTGGCTTGTTAAAGATTTTAAACAATCTATTTGAATGATTTCATAAGTTTAGAACTCTAAACATGGGGATTAAATGAAGCAATAATTAACCACGAAGTTGTATACGTGTGTGGTTGTTAAACAGATAAATGTAAATTCAAAAAGTTGAATATAAGCAAGTCTCTTGAAAATTTAAGTAAATAAATACCTTAGACATGGATATTTAATAAAATAGATGAGCAATTGCTATACCTATATAGGTAGGTATGTATTACGTCACTAATGAGGAAAGTGAATATTAAGGGTTATTTAAAAAGGATATAAGAAAAGTGGAAAATCATTCCAAATAAAGTTTTGATAGAAAACTTGTATATTATGGGATATGAAAGGATATCTTGAGTAATTTCAAGAAATTCCTATATAAAATATAAGTATAGAAGGAAAGGAACAACTTATGTATTAAATTTGTATGAATATGTGATTATAGGGAAATGCAAGTGCTAATGTCAAGGAAAGAATGATTTAAAGTTAGCATGTTACGGGTCATATGGGATTAAACCCACGTGACACGTATATGTGAGTTGAAGGAAAAAGCGAGGGATGGAAAGCACAAAGGAATCGACTCAGGTAAGCAAGCAACTTTTTGAAAATATGAATTTCATTTGGAAAGTTGAAATGATTACAAATGCTTTATAATGATGCTTTAGATAGAATTTTCAAATGCTATTTTGTTATTAAAATGATTTGAACATGTAATATTAAGATGTTTCAGGATTGCTTACAAGGTAACTAAGCCAACCTTCATGAATATTGATTTTGTTTCAAATACATGTATTGATGATTTTAAGTTTTTCTTACAAAGTAAGTGAATTCCATTCTTGGAAATATGACTATTATGTAAAGCTTTAACATTGCTTCATTTTAAGCATGCCCAAGTCTTGACGGTATGATTTTACTCCGTATTAATGATATGTTTGAAAATGGATTTGGTCAGGTAAATTTCTAGAAATGCTATTTTGAAGGCATTTAAGATTAAAGAGTTTTTAATTATTTTCTAAGATGATATTAGAAACAGACATTGGGAATTCTATTCCTAAAGGGTTTTGATGATTTTAAGTTTTGCTTACAAAGTAAGTGAATTCCATTCTTGGAAATATGACTATTATGTAAAGCTTTAACATTGCTTCATTTTAAGCATGCCCAAGTCTTGACGGTATGATTTTACTCCGTATTAATGATATGTTTGAAAATGGATTTGGTCAGGTAAATTTCTAGAAATGCTATTTTGAAGGCATTTAAGATTAAAGAGTTTTTAATTCTTTTCTAAGATGATATTAGAAACAGACATTGGGAATTCTATTCCTAAAGGGTTTTGAGAAAAATTACACGATTTTTCATATAATGACATTTGTGATAAATAGGGCATTTGAAATGACTTATAAATGTTTTAAAATGATTTATATAGATGCTTTGAAATAAATTATCAAAATACTTTCAGTCTCTTTGGAAACTGAAATACCTTGGAAAAATGTTTTGTACTCACGTATTTCTTTCTAAAAGAATTTTAAGAATGACCCAGTCAATACTTGGTATTATAAAACGATTTGATAACTATTTTGAAAATTCAAAAGATAGTGCAAATGCTTCTCTACATCAATGTGGTATGAACGGTATGTGAAGAAAGCATATAATGCCAATAAAATGGAAGCAGATGTGTTTGCCTATCCTTTATTCATAAAAAGCACAGAATAAAAAAGAAATAGAAATATTTACAAGAAAATTTTATTCTTATCGGTTTACAAGATGATTAAAAAATGATTTATCAATAAACAAGAAATATTTTTGAAAATAACGTTTTCTCAAGTATTATAAATATTTTGCAAAATTGATATATAAATGTGTTTTTAAAATTCTTTAAGAGTGGTCATTCTGGCATTACTATTTGAAAATAGTTTATGAAAATATTTTATTTTGGAAAAAATAATTATGTCCAATTCTCTATTTGAGATGGACTCAGTCCGAGGACTGTAATGGATTTATGATATCAAGTTTTTATTGGAAAAATCACATTGATTTAAGATTGTGTTGATTTTATGAAATCATGATGGCATAACAATGCGAATACAAACGAGTGTGCACAGGAACTACGTACTAGGCCCATGGTGGAGGCGGTTGCAGATTGAGACGGTTGCATACCGAGGCCAACCTTTACCTGTGGCCAAGTTACTAAGGGAAGGCAGGAGGCCGGTGGCGCCCTCCCTGAAATGGGAGTAGGAACATGGACAACCGCCTAGCTAGCGCGTGTAGTCACATGAAAGGTTTCTTTCTTATGGAGGGATGATCACTTGGTAAGTGTCACCTAACAGAGGGTTAGAAATATATATGCATATCGTTTGTTTTAAAAACCCTAAAAATGGGGACATAAGGATATGTTTTGGACATGATGATGTCCACAGGAATTAATGTTTATTCAATGATATTTTAGGACATAACAATGTCCACAGAAAATAATGTTTACTCATTTTTTTTCAGAACACTTTTATATATGCATATGCGTTATATTGGAAAGGTTTAATATGAAATTGTTTTTAGGACATAAAATTGTCCTTATATGATAAGGTTTCTATGCGAACGATTTAGGACATAAGATTGTCCTTATGAATATAGGTATATGTGAAAATAAATTAAGACATTCCTCTGTTCTTTTATAAATGGTTTATATGAATAGTTGTCATATATGATTTTAAATGATAGGATTTATGAAGGTTTTAAATGCAAAGTTTTATGACAGGTTTTCATGAAAGGTTTCTTCCTGTTGATAGTTGATTCTTGATAAGAGTCCTCTATCAAACAGAGAGAAATGCATTTATAGAAAAATGCAAAATGCTTGCTTACTGAGTTCATCACTTATGTTTTATTTTTCTCAAACCTCAGACAGGTATAGGGGAGCTCAAGAGGTAGAGAACATGATATAATTAAAAAAAAGGTATGATATAGTATTCATGTGTGTGCTAAATGATTTGTTATGTGTACTAAATGATATGTTTGGAATTTTTAAAGATACGATAATGTATGTGTATAAGTGAATGTGTTTAGTACTCAATTATGATGAATGTTATATGATTATAGTTTGGCCAGGTTGTGTTAATCAGGGATGTAAGAAAGTGAGATGAAGATTTTATGAATGATGTATATAATTGATGTCAACTGTCAGGGGATATGTTATTAATAAACCATGTAGTGTGTTAAAATGCTCTGTATAATGAAATTTTAAGTGTATCATTGTTGACAAGATGAATGAAGTATGATATAAAGAATAAGAAATGAGGATGGATAAAGGAACAAATCGAAAAAAAAATTGGACGAAATCAAATTAAGAACCCGCCTCGTGATCAGGGCAAAAATCCTGATTTATATTTACCAATCAATATGATCTTGAGGTAAGGAAGTGACGTCTCGGTTTGGGGCGCCACATCAATTTTAGCGCTGGCCATGAAATTGTATTTGAAGTCGTATCTGGAGTCGACTTGATTTGCGACTTCACCTAAGTCGTATGCGAAGTCGACTTCGAGTGCGACTTCGGCAGCTCTTGCTCTTCAGTTTCAGTACTAGCCATAAGACCCCATTTGAAGTCGCATCTGGAGTCGACTTGGGGATCGACTTGACCTAAGTTGATGCCTGAGTCGACTTGACCTAAGTCGATGCCTAAGTCGACTTGGGAATCGACTTGACCTGTCAGACTTCATTTTCACATTATGAAACCTTGCAAACACTTAGATAATCGAGTTAGTACCTCATTTAACTCAAATTGAGTTTGTTTAATCATCAAAACACGATCGTTACCTATTTTGTCAATTATTTCCAACAATCTCCCCCTTTTTGATGATTGACAAAACAATTTGAGTTTATACCTTTTAATATCTTAACACATACCATTTTTATCTTATTTTGGTATTTTATGGTATTTTAGGATAATCATAGGTCATTTGCATTGCATTTCAAACTTAATGAAATTAATATACATATTTCATTTTCAACAATTGCATATTTCATACAGATCACAAGTTAAAACCATTCATTCAACCATTTCAGTTCATAAAAATAGAACGTAAACAAACTTTTTTATTTATAATCAAAAAATTTCATACAAAATACAAAACAAATGCAAACCTTTGTATAACCCATGACTCGACTCCTAGAAACTCACTCAAACTATTCTCCACCTTTTTGTCAATGAATCAAAAATGGGGATCGGGAATTTGAGATTTGGCAAATAGGAATGCCGAGATAGGATATTGAGTTTATTTGATCGGTGGAGTGGGTCTGATGTGAGCTGAGGAATAAAAGGAAGATACAGGTTGAGCTGTGGGCGCACACCGCACAAACTCGCGGACTAGTGGATCAAGATCGGGTATCGATCTGACTCTGCCGCTCCCTGATGCCAGCCGATACTTGATCGTTCTTAACTCTTGGTCCATGAGATCCTGCCTCGAATGCATGTCCATGATAGCTGTAAGAACTCCGACGATCTGGGAAGTCAACCTATCTTCCATCTGCTCCAAGTGTTCCCTGATCATATTCACCGAAGTGTCCCAAGAAGGTGAACGTGGATCCAGATCTGGTATCTCCGAACCTCGCGGTGAACATGATCCATGGGTGTGAGGCGATGCGGGCTCAGCTGGGACTTCAGGTGGTGGAGATGGAGCTGCCTATGGCTGAGGTGATGGCGGGGGCTGCCCCCCTTAACATGGGCTCCCCCGGCTTCTTCTTGGGACACCATTCTTTCCCTGATCCTTTCAACCCGGAATTGTTCCACGTTGATCTTCATCCGTTGCAAAAGTGCCTTGTTAATTGCGTTGGTTAGCTTGAGAACTTCAAATGGCTCTCCATCAAGATCAACATGATAAAACTCGAGAATCTTGGTGATCCATGTCCCATATGGCGGTATCCCTCGAGGGTTGTCCTTTTTTGAAGCTAAGGCCTCCAATAGCAATGCAGGTAGGCTAACTTTGACCTTATTCTCCACTTTCTATAGAATTTCTGCCTCCTGTGGATTCAGCTGATTCCTACCTCCTCCCTTAAGGTAGATGCAATGAGCAATCAGTAGTCTAAGAACCCTCAACCTAGGAGATAGATCCATATAATGAAGGAACTTGATCTTGGGTGATATTTGATGCTTCTTGTGAGCTGATTGTATATCTAGGTCAAGGATAGATTATTGGGTACTTGTTCATCCTCAAATGGAACCTCTTTGATTCTTCCAACTTCCATAATAGCATGATCTTGGCTTGGGACCCCCAATGTGCCCGAATAAATCTCAACACCCTTCACATATATATTAAAGTACTATTGATCTCAAAGATAGTAGAATAATTTGGCTAAATCAGGGTATACTTTATCATCTGCCTTCAAGAGGTGAGTCTAACCTTGAAAATCCAACAATTCTTCTATTCTGAATTCATATTCATGCAGAAATTTAAAATTTATGATTTTGGGCACAAATATCTTACGCTCATAGAAATGTCGGTAGAACCGGCTGTTTTGTCGTTCTGTTCTGAAGTAGGTAGTAGGCATTTTTAGAACTTTGTCCTTTGGCATCGGGGTACCCTTTCTTCTAGCCCCAGTTTCGGAACTATCGGAGGTCTGTAATTCCTCCTCTCTTGGAGCATATGTGGTTGCAGTTCTAGCCTGGAATCGGACTCGTTGGCCTATAGACATAGACGGTTCTTCCCGGACTCATTTCGATGGAGTCCTTTGTCTCTTAGGGATCCTCCTCAGTTTGGGATCCGGATTTTCTGGGTACCGGCCTTAGAGAAGGCTTGGAAATGGCTAATTTAGGAAGTCTGGTAGCCAATTTGGGTGCCATTGGTTTAATTTGAGACGGATAGATTTGGTTTCAATGTGGAATTTCGAAAAAGAGAAGTTTGGGGAACAGAGAAACTGCGAGTGAATGCAAGAGAGAATCCGAGTCAGGGCAGTGACCATTTGGAACGATGGAAATTAGAGAAGAGAGCTACCGCAGAAATGAGAAAGAAGATAGAGAAGAAGAGAAGAGTTCAGGCAGATACAGAGGAGAAAAAGAAGACGAGATAAATCAGAGAATCGTCTTGGAAAGAAAGTAATGGAGGAAGAGCTGAGAGCAATGGCAACTGGGAAGTGAGAAGGAATGGGAAACGACGCAGGAGGAGAAGAAGAAATGAAGAAGAAGAAAAGGGGAAGAAGACGAGAAGATACGCGGGAAGCCCATACGGCGCGCGCTGGAGTCGACTTACCCTAACCGAAGTCGACTTCGCCCATGCAGAGTCGACTTTGCCCCAATCCGAAGTCGACTTCGACTTCCTAGAGTCGACTTGGGACGACCGGAGTCGACTTGGCTCTTTCGACTTGGACTTTCTAGATACTCCCCCTATCATGTATGATTCTAATCAAGTTCAATCATACCCATATCATTCCTAATTTTATAAAATGATTCTTTTGCTAAAGGTTTGGTGAATATATCTACAATCTGGTCCTCAGTTTTCACGTACTCCAAACGAATATCATGATTTTCAACACGTTCACGAATAAAATAGTGTCTTACATCTATATGCTTTGTTCTAGAATGCAACATAGGATTTTTAGTCAAACAAATTGCACTTGTATTATCACATCTAATTGGAATGTCATGATAGTCAACACCATAATCTCTAAGTTGTTGTTTCATCCAAAGCAATTGGGCACAACAGCTCCCGGCGGCTATATATTCGGCTTCCGCTGTAGATAGGGCAACACTAGTCTGTTTTCTTGAAAACCATGAAACCAACATGTTTCCAAGAAATTGACAAGTTCCACTGGTGTTTTTTCTATCTACTTTGTAATCGGAAAAATGTGCATCCGAGTAGCCGATTAGATCAAAAGTTGACCCCTTTGGATGCCATTGTCCAAGATTAGTGGCGTTTATCAAATATTTAAAAATTCTTTTTACAGTCATTAAATGTGATTCTTTTGGACATGATTGAAATCTAGAACACATGCAAACACTGAATAAAATATCTGATCTAGAAGCAGTTAAATATAGTAAAGACCCTATTATGCTTCTATACAATCTTTGTTCGATAGGTTTACCCTTTTCGTCCTTGTCGATTGTGGCGCCCCCGACCCGAGGCTCCACATAGTCCTTACTTCGGGGTCGAAAAGGGTTGGCAAACGTGACTCAGGATTGTTGCCCTGGTCACACGGCAATTATATATATATATATAACATCAATACCGATAACATTTTCATTCATCCAACGTGAAAAGCATTTCCCATATCATAGTCTTAACTATTGTCTTTACATTAACAGACTCATAACGATTGTCTTTACAAAAAATCATCATATACACCACTTACATATAATTCTGCATTCTCTCACATATTCCATACAGGTTGTACTACCTCAACTTAATTGTTTTCATCAACATTCAACATAACCTTGATCATACTATAAATTCATCTTCTTCTTTTCACACATGCAAAGGAATGCAAACATCTTGACATTCTTTTTATACCTGTCCTTCTCCATGAGTCATCTCCATTTACCTGACTAAATTTTTGGAAAACAAAATATGAGTACTAATACTCAGTAAACAAGTCTTTTCCTTTTGTAAGTAAACATTTTTCATTTCCTTTTTGTGCATAATATGAAAATGCAAATGCATTCAATGCATACATGACATTTTTCCAAATGGATCGCTAGCTAGGCGTCCACTACTTGATCTTGCTCCCATTTCAGGGAGGGCGCCGCCGGCCTCAGCCTGTATTAGCGACTCGGTCACGCTAGAGGAGGACATCCGGTCCAATTACACCTCTCTCGTAACCTAATCCTCGTGCACCATGATCATTCACATTCACATGCTGGCATCACATTTATAAATCATAAACTTTTCATAAAAGCAGTTAACAAGTAGTTAGCAATCATTTCATGTAAAGCATTATAAGAATGACCGTCCTTAAATATATTTTATAAGTCATGTGAGCAAACAATTTGCAAACATTTAGAAATATTTTAGAAAGCATGTAATTTGCTTACCTGTGATAGTCAACTTGTACTTTCTACCTTTTTCCTTTATCTTTTCCTATACAAATGAAAAGAACCATTTTTTTCTCATATAAACATAATATCCCATGCTTGCACATTTCTACTGTTAACTCTGAATCTATCTTAGGGTTTTCTAACCCATGTGTGTTTCATATCAACTTTGACCCATTTCTACCTTTAGTTCAATATTGTCATCACCCTGTTCCAATTCACTTATGTTTACCATCTCTCTCTTATCAATTCCTTCTTTAACACTTGTTTTCTTTCCTTTGGTCAACTTCTTAAGGCAATTGCTTATGAACTTCCTAAGTCGTTTAATGTCCCCAATTCAAATAAGCCGTTTATCTTGCTTTTTCCATAAATTCAATATAATTCTCTTCTAACCACATTTTCATATTTGGCTAATATCAACTACTCTTATCCTCATTTGGTTGAACTTGTTTCAAGGTCTAATCATTCCTTTTCTTTTGATATCATTGTTTAAGGGTTAATTTTCCAAATCCTACTTAGGATTTGTAACACTTAGCTAAATTCAACATCTTGGATTTTAGCATTTTATACTTAGCATATATTTTCTATAATTGACGTATTATTTGAGAAAATCTCTCAAGATATTTGCTTAAGGGTAAGGGCTTATAATTTGGGTCTAAAATTTTTATAATTTTTGTAATTTCCCTCAAACAGCCCTATATATTACATTTAACCCTCATCTATATTTTCTAAAATCACATCTTAGGTACTTAATCACTTACTTAGTGATCATAAATTTGTACCCTTTTTGTAAACCTTGTTTACACATTATAATAAAAATAAATTCCATTTAAAATTTCTGGAACTCATTATTAAATTCCAAAACAGCCTTTGTTTTCTTATTTTCACTAAGTTTCATCTTCTTATTTACCCATTAATTCCATATACATATTATAACAGCCGTTATTAATCATTATTGCTATCCTTAATCTTTTATTACACTCTTTACTAACATATATATTAATTTGGATCACTTTTACTTAGTTTTCATATTTATGTTTGATTATTTCTCGAACTGTCCTCATTTGCTGAAATCAGACGTACTGATTTATTTAAATCTTGATTTGTAATCAAATCAAGGTATTTAATTATGAAATTTCTGTAATAAATCTATAATTACAATAATTAACCCTCATAAAAATTTCAGGATGAAATATTAACATTTTATATTTATTTTGACATTTTCAATGTGCTGGACACTGTTGTGAAATCAGGAGCAGCCTCAATCACGTTATTTTTAAACCATACTTATGTCATTCAAAAATAATTTTTGATTTTTTTCGAGTGATAATCATGATAATTTTTATATCATATCAAAATTTCAGATAAAAAATCCATCTAAAAAAATTATTAAAAATATTTTACTATGGCTGATTCTGTCACCCGTTTTACCCTGTTTAAGTTAATATTCTCGGATTTTTAATTTGCAACCTGATTAATATTTTAAGCTAAAAATTTGGTCGTTCCTTAATCATAATGTAATGATCTTTTTTAAAAATTTTCATATAAAAATTCCTTCTTTTTCTATCTCATTCATATTTTTTTTTCTAATATGACATACTCTCCAAATTTAAAGCAATAAATCAAGATTATTTAAAGAGACAGGCCTAATATGTATATATATATGTTCAATGCTTTGCCCATATTATTCATTTCATTTTAGAAACAATTTTATGGTTTAAATGCTGCTGCTGTCCACCTTTGAACGTCCAGCATCAATTAGTGTACAGCCTCCTCCATCAATTTACGTTCAGCACTTATCCAACCCTTTCTTTCCATTAACCAACATCAATATGTATATGATCTCTCATTCTCTAATAAATTCACGCCCAGCAGCATCTCTCTATTAATTTCAACAAGCAATATATCCAGCAACGCCCACGCTATTAATTCAGCAACGTATATGATCTGCTTTTGCTGAATTTTTTTTTTTTATGTATATAATAATATGCTGCTGTGTCCACCTTTCAATTTATTCATTTGCATCTTTTTCAAACGTTCATGTATTTTCTTAAAAAAAAATTTTAAATGCTTAAACGAGCAGCATTTTCAGAAATATATTTGAACGTGCAGCAATTAAAAGAAAAAGAAAATAAATAAATAGGAACCTGCTGAATGCTTGGACCGTCTACTCCTTTTCTCCCAATATCACTCAGCAATATATCTGCCCACCTGAGCTTAGTCCAGCCATATATCTCTACCATGCTCCCTTATACTATGCATTAAACGGTCTTACCATGGTTCATTGCTTAACCTTCTGAAGTTGCCGCCGTAAATTATTACAGCTGTTGCTTTTTAAAAAATCAGCATGTAAATAATTACAGCTGCCCTTCTTTTGGGACGTCCAGCACTTCATGTGATTTTTGTTTTTCACATGTAGATGCCCACGTAATTACCGACCATTTATATAGCTGTCCACGTTTGTTCGTTCATGCAAAAAAAAAAAATTATTTTATTTTATTTGCATTAATAAGTTAATTCAAAACTGCCTACATACACACTTATATATTATGAAAATTTTTCTTATTAATATATATACAATTTCTCACAAAATGTACTTTTTAGAATTTGAAAAAAAAATTCTATTTTATTTTAAGTAACTAATTCATATTTGGATAAAAATCTCTTTTTTAAAATTTTGGAGACATGTTTTCCAAAATTTCATTCCTTCATTAAATTGGGCATATTAAAATAGGCTTACCCATAAAATTTCACCGGATCAAAGTACATATTTTAATTTAATTAAAATCGTATTTTGGTATAAAATTTCATTTTAAAAAACTTGTAGACATGTTTTTCAAAATTTAATCCATTCATTATGTAGGGTATATTAAAATAGGCTTGATCCAAAGGTTTCATCTCAAATAGCCTTATATACATTAAGATATTAATTAACTAAATAATTAAATAAAAAATTAATCAAAATATCAACGTCACTCCTGTACGTGCAGGCTGTGCATGAATGGCTTTTGGGCACGTTTTCCGATGCACTCAAGTTAGGTAATTTAGTCAACTATTTTTCATAATCTGATCCGTCTAGATTAGAGAGCACATAATTTAGTATTTTCTATTAAATTTTTATATGATTCTGAGTTATGCATGCTTAGATATAATGAAAACAGTTAGGATGAATACAAGCCCTTAATTAGAGCCCCTAATTAGCCAAAAATTTTCTATTTATTTTTATTTTTCCATAAGGTCCGCGAATTTAAACAGTTTCAATTTGTATAATTCAGAATTTTAAAATTTCTTTCTGAAATATTTGTAAAAATTCATTTTCACAGCTAATCTTTGTGGGATCATAAATTATCCTCCATTTTCTTATAAATTCCAAATATAAGCTTTGTAAATTCTCATTAATATCCACTCTTGTCAAAATTACCAATCAATCATCTTTTCTAAATTTATAATCTAATCTCACTTTTGTAAAATTGCAATTTGGTCTTTGCGTGATTATTGCTAATCCCACTTCGCTTAATCATTTTCTACTAGTTTTCATTTCCCATATGGGTTACACTTGAGCCCTTCATTTTATGAGATTTTCGATTTTATCCTTAGACGATTTCAAGCTATATTTATTAAGTTAAAAAATTCGGGGTTTCACAATCCCCCCTTATAATAGGTTTCGTCCCGAAACCTACTATACTTTAAATAAGTGGGGGTATTTTCTCTCAACTTTCTCTCAAAGTTCCCAAGTGGCTTCAGTTTCATAGTATCGGTTCTATTGAACTTTAATATACTCAATCTTCTGATTCCATATACACCTTATGAACGTCCATCCTATTCTAAATCTAATTCCGTAAAATTTTATCATTTAAATTAACCCTGGATGTCCAACTTATATTTTTTTTCCATCATTCTTTCATGATTTCAAAATCATTTTTTTTATCATACATAATCACACATTTATCATGACTGAAATAGACTTTTAAAAATCTGTTTTGAACATAATCTTAGCTTTATCATTTTATCACTTCAATTTCATTAATAAAAATCTATTTTGGCATCCATAATTAGTCCAACTTCCTTCCTTCATAAATCATGATTTTAAGTGCCAACAAAATCTGTTTGCATCCACCTATATAATCATTATCTAAGTATCCATAAATCCTTAATTTAACATAGTTTCCAGGCAACTAAAAATCTGTTTAACATGTCCATAAGTTTCCATTCATTGTTTACTCATAAATCATAATCTTTTTTAACATGATTTTAAGAGAATAAAAATCTGTTTTATTTCTCATATAATTTCAACATCACCTATATCATCAATCATGGTTTATCATGCTCTCAAGGATAATTAAAAATATGTTTAATCATTCATTCATGTAATTATCATTTCCTAATCATTTATATCATTCAAATGAACTTCAAAACATCATACATAAGCTGGTTTGGTCTTTCCTGGTTATGTACTCGATCCATCATTTCAAATGAGTATATTCATCATTTAAGAATCATCAAATTTTAGCATAACAAATGGAATCATATAATGCCTTTAGATGTCACTTAATCATGGCATAAATATGCATTAAAAATACAAAATTTAAGTTGGAACAATTACCTGCCTTGGGACGTATACAATTTCCTTTTCTTGCTTCCTTTCTTCTTGCTTTCATTCTTATATCTTCAAAAATTCCTTTCTCACCGTCTTTATACCATTTATGTCTATTCTAAGTTGTATATATATTGCGATACCACTTATACCCCTCATTTTATTATTGTACTTTTAGTCGTACCAATAGAAAGGTTAGTAATAATCATTATATAAATATGAACAATTTCATTTCTATAGCAAAGAATTCCTTTGCCTCAAATATATTTCATACATATCTTTACCAAGAAAAAATTTCTTTAACTTCATCTATTTTATTCTCACTACTTAGATATTTTCTAGTGAAAATACCAATATTAAGACAATCTATAGTATATTATGATAGATAATACATTATATAAATATCATGATTTCAATTTCTTCTTTTCCTTCATTCTTTCTATACTTATTTACGAATCCTTACTATGATATCACACTTTCTGTGGCACCATATCTTTCCTTTTATCATTCTTCATTTTCCTCTTTCCACTCCCATTTTTTTATGAGTTTCTCATTATGCATAATTCTTAATATAAAATTATCAAATCATCAAGGAAGGATTCTTCGACTACATACTCACCTTGAGTGCGGCTCTTTCTATCACTAACCCTGTCAATCATAAAAGGTGAAGTTAGAACTACATATAATATATATTTCTTAAATATCCACCTTTCATCTATATTTTTCTCAAATCTTACATTTTTTTCCTACTTTCCTTTCCAACATCGCTTTTCATAGTGAAAAATTACTTTTCCTTTATGAATCATATACCTATCAAAATATCATAGCAATTTCCTATATTTACAACATAATTATGACAAATCATCATATGTTCATATAACCGTAAAAATCAACATATCATAGGTATATCTTATAATTTTAATCTATCCCTTCCATCATTCTTCCTATACCTATTCATCAATCCTTGCAGGATCATATCTTTCTTTCCATATCTATTTATCATTCTTTGCTCTGATATTACCCTCTATGGTATTCTACTTTTCCTATCATCATTCTTAATTTTCCTACCGGTTTACCAAACCTTGCTTTGATACCACCTTCTGTGGCTAGCATTTTCAACTGCTTTAAAACATTTATTAGTATCAGTGTCTATCATATCATAACATACTTACTCATAAACATATATTCACATGATTATGTATTTCACATATTTCATTCATAGTTAGCAAAATTTTTATACACATTGTCACACCTTTGTACATAGGTTATCTAAGCCTTATGTACCTGTTTCAGCAATATTTATATATTTACAAAAAGAAAAAGGATATTGGCGAAAATTTTGTGCCCCCTGGTCCCCTGTTCCCTTTAGTGACCTCTTTTCCTTACCCCTAGGAATCTCCTAAGGCTAAAAGGTACTTGGGTGAAATGTGCCCAGCTTGGTCACAGATGTAGCACTTTACTATCTTTGCTTTAGCAGTTTCGTAATCCCGAGCTATGTGACCCGTTTGGCCACACTTGTAGCATTTTTCCGAACCATGTAAACATTCGCTAGAGTGGTGCTTGTGGCAGGTCTTGCAAGTGGGGGTACTCCTTGTCCTGTTACTAGCCCTCTTCTTCCGGGTAGTTTCCCTTCTTTTCTTTCATTTAGTAGCCTTATTTCCCTGGGAAGCTGTAAAGAAAGGTTTCTGAGCTTGCCTAAGCTCTTGAGTCCTCGTTGATTCCATCTCTAATGCCCTAGACCTCTCGAAGCTAGAAGCATAGTCCTTTATTAACAATGGGACCTGCTGGTTCCACAAGCCTCGTAGCATCCCAGCAGCCTGGACTGTCCACTGTTGCATACTTTTTCTACGGCTATAGCTACTCTTTCTTCTATATTGACCTCTGCTGGAGGTCTATAACTATCTTCTTGTCTTTAGCGGGTTCTTGAGGACTGTTCCTCTGATTCCGCCCTACTTATTCTCTTACTAGTCTCACCCTTGGTTTGATCGACAATTTCCTCCATCGGGGACTTTCCTTTGTTTGTGATCTACATATAAATCACCAATAATAAATCAATTGATCAAAATCATGAATTCATGTAACTTAGTTTCATCATTTCCTTCCTTTCTTGCCATTTTACTAACCCTTGCTCTGATACCAAGCTCTGAGCCTCCCCTGACCCGAGACTCCACATAGTCCTTACTCCGGGGTCGAAAAGGGTTGGTAAACAGGCCTCAGAATTGTTGCCCTGATCACACGGCAATTATATATATATATAACATCAATACCGATAATATTTTCATTCATCCAACTTGAAAAGCATTTCCCATATCATAGTCTTAACTATTGTCTTTACATTATCAGACTCATAACGATTGTCTTTACAGAAAAATCATCATATACACCATTTACATATAATTCTGCATTCTCTATTCCATAGAGGTTGTACTACCTCAACTTAATTGTTTTCATCAACATTCAACATAACATTGATCATACTATAAATTCATCTTCTTCTTTTCACACATGCAAAGGGATGCAAATATCTTAACATTCTTTTTATACCTGTCCTTCTCCATGAGTCATCTCCATTTACCTGACTAAATTTTTGGAAAACAAAATATGAGTACTAATACTCAGTAAACAAGTCTTTTCCTTTTGTAAGTAAACATTTTCCATTTCCTTTTTGTGCATAATATGAAAATGCAAATGCATTCAATGCATACATGACATTTTTCCAAATGGATCGCTAGCTAGGCGTCCACTACTTGATCTTGCTCCCATTTCAGGGAGGGCGCCGCCGGCCTCAGCCTGTATTAGCGACTCGGTCACGCTAGAGGAGGACATCCGGTCCAATTACACCTCTCTCGTAACCTAATCCTCGTGCACCATGATCATTCACATTCACATGCTGGCATCATATTTATAAATCATAAACTTTTCATTAAAGCAGTTAACAAGTAGTTAGCAATCATTTCATGTAAAGCATTATAAGAATGACCGTCCTTAAATATATTTTATAAGTCATGTGAGCAAACAATTTGCAAACATTTAGAAATATTTTAGAAAGCATGTAACTTGCTTACCTGTGATAGTCAACTTGTACTTTCTACCTTTTTCTTTTCCTTTTCCTATACAAATGAAAAGAACCATTTTTTTCTCATACAAACATAATATCCCATGCTTGCACATTTCTACTGTTAACTCTGAATCTATCTTAGGGTTTTCTAACCCATGTGTGTTTCATATCAACTTTGACCCATTTCTACCTTTAGTTCAATATTGTCATCACCCTGTTCCAATTCACTTATGTTTACCATCTCTCTCTTATCAATTCCATCTTTAATACTTGTTTTCTTTCCTTTGGTCAACTTCTTAAGGCAATTGCTTATGAACTTCCTAAGTCGTTTAATGTCACCAATTCAAATAAGCCGTTTATCTTGCTTTTTCCATAAATTCAATATAATTCTCTTCTAACCACATTTTCATATTTGGCTAATATCAACTACTCTTATCCTCATTTGGTTGAACTTGTTTCAAGGTCTAATCATTCCATTTCTTTTGATATCATTGTTTAAGGGTTAATTTTCCAAATCCTACTTAGGATTTGTAACACTTAGCTAAATTCAACATCTTGGATTTTAGCATTTTATACTTAGCATATATTTTCTATAATTGACGTATTATTTGAGAAAATCTCTCAAGATATTTGCTTAAGGGTAAGGGCTTATAATTTGGGTCTAAAATTTTTATAATTTTTGTAATTTCCCTCAAACAGCCCTATATATTACATTTAACACTCATCTATATTTTCTAAAATCACATCTTAGGTACTTAATCACTTACTTAGTGATCATAAATTTGTACCCTTTTTGTAAACCTTGTTTACACATTATAATAAAAATAAATTCCATTTAAAATTTCTGGAACTCATTATTAAATTCCAAAACAGCCTTTGTTTTCTTATTTTCACTAAGTTTCATCTTCTTATTTACCCATTAATTCCATATACATATTATAACAGCAGTTATTAATCATTATTGCTATCCTTAATCTTTTATTACACTCGTTACTAACATATATATTAATTTGGATCACTTTTACTTAGTTTTCATATTTATGTTTGATTATTTCTCGAACTGTCCTCATTTGCTGAAATCAGACGTACTGATTTCTTTAAATCTTGATTTGTAATCAAATAAAGGTATTTAATTATGAAATTTCTTTAATACATCTATAATTACAAGAATGAACCCTAATAAAAATTTCAGGATGAAATATTAACATTTGAGATTTATTTTGACATTTTCAATGTGCTGGACACTGTTGTGAAATCAGGAGCAGCCTTAATCACGTTATTTTAAAACCATACTTATGTCATTACAAAATCATTTTTGATTTTTTTCGAGTGCTAATCATGATACCTTTTATATCATATAAAAATTTCAGATCAAAAATCCATCTAAAAAAATTATTAAAAATCATTTACTATGGCTGATTCTGTCACCCGTTTTACCCTGTTTAAGTTAATTTTCTAGGATTTTTAATTTGCAACCTGATTAATATTTGCTAAAAATTTTCTCATTCCTTAATCATAATGTAATGATCTTTTGTATAAATTTGTATATAAAAATTCCTTCTTTTTCTATCTCATTCATATTTTTATTTCTAATATGACATACCCTCCAAATTTAAAGCAATAAATCAAGATTATTTAAAGAGACAGGCCTAATATGTATATATATATATGTTCAATGCTTTGCCCATATTATTCATTTCATTTTAGAAACAATTTTATGGTTGAAATGCAGCTGTTGTCCACCTTTGAACGTCCAGCATCAATTAGTGTACAGCCTCCTCCATCAATTTACGTTCAGCACTTATCCAACCCTTTCTTTCCATTAACCGACATCAATATGTATATGATCTCTCATTCTCTAATAAATTCACGCCCAGCAGCATCTCTCTATTAATTTCAACAAGCAATATATCCAGCAACGCCCACGCTATTAATTCAGCAACGTATATGATCTGCTTTTGCTGAAATTTTTTTTTTATATATATATAATAATATGCTGCTGCGTCCACCTTTCAATTTATTCATTTGCATCTTTTTCAAACGTTCATGTATTTTCTTAAAAAAAAATTTTAAATGCTTAAACGAGCAGCATCTTTTTAAATAGGAACCTGCTGAATGCTTGGACCGTCTACTCCATTTCTCCCAATATCACTCAGCCATATATCTGCCCACCTGAGCTTCGTCCAGCCATATATCTCTACCATGCTCCCTTTATATACTATGCATTAAACGGTCTTACCATGGTTCATTGCTTAACCTTCTAAAGTTGCCGCCGTAAATTATTACAGCTGTTGCTTTTTAAAAAATCAGCATTTAAATAATTACAGCTGCCCTTTTTTTGGGACGTCCAGCACTTCATGTGATTTTTGTTTTTCACATGTAGATGCCCACGTAATTACCGACCATTTATATAGCTGTCCACGTTTGTTCGTTCATGCAAAAAAAAAAATTTATTTTATTTTATTTGCATTAATAAGTTAATTCATAACTGCCTACATACACACTTATATATTATGAAATTTTTTCTTATTAATATATATACAATTGCTCACAAAATGTACCTTTTAGAATTTTGAAAAAAAAATTTCTATTTTATTTTAAATAACTAATTCATATATGGATAAAAATCTCTTTTTTAAAATTTTGGAGACATGTTTTCCAAAATTTCATTCCTTCATTAAATTGGGCATATTAAAATAGGCTTACCCTTAAAATTTCACCTCAATTGGAGCAAAGTACATATTTTAATTTAATTAAAATCGTATTTTGGTATAAAATTTCATTTTAAAAAACTTGTAGACATGTTTTTCAAAATTTAATCCATTCATTATGTAGGGTATATTAAAATAGGCTTGATCCAAAAGTTTCATCTCAAATAGTCTTATATACAATAAGATATTAATTAACTAAACAATTAAATAAAAAATTAATCAAAATATCAACGTCACTCCTGTACGTGCTGGATGTGCATGAATGGCTTTTGGGCACGTTTTTTGATGCACTCAAGTTAGGTAATTTAGTCAACTATTTTTCATAATCTGATCCGTCTAGATTAGAGAGCACATAATTTAGTATTTTCTATTAAATTTTTATATGATTCTGAGTTATGCATACTTAGATATAATGAAAACAGTTAGGATGAATACAAGCCCTTAATTAGAGCCCCTAATTAGCCAAAAATTTTCTATTTATTTTTATTTTTCCATAAGGTCCGTGAATTTAAACAGTTTCAATTTATATAATTCAAAATTTTAAAATTTCTTTCCGAAATATTTGTAAAAATTCATTTTCACAGCTAATCTTTGTGGAATCATAAATGACCCTCCATTTTCTTATAAATTCCAAATATAACCTTTGTAAATTCTAATTAAGTCCCCTTTTTGTATCCACTCTTGTCAAAATTACCAATCAATCATCTTTTCTAAATTTATAATTTAATCTTACTTTTGTAAAATTGCAATTTGGTCTTTACGTGATTATTGCTAATCCCACTTCGCTTAATCATTTTCTACTAGTTTTCATTTCCCATATGGGTTACACTTGAGCCCTTCATTTTATGAGATTTTCAATTTTATCCTTAGACGATTTCAAGCTATATTTATTAAGCTTAAAAATTCGGGGTTTCACATCGATCTTGATATTTGCACTCATTGGTGTGTTTGCGCCCTTGCTATTCTACATTCCGAACTTCTTTAACATCTCCTCGATGTACTTGGACTGGTTTATGAATATACCTTCCGCTTGTTGCTTAATTTGCAGTCCAAGAAAGAAGTTTAATTCTCCTATCATGCTCATTTCAAATTCGCTCTACAGAATCTCAGAAAATTCTTGGCATAAAGTTTCATTAGTGGCACCAAATATAATAACATCAACATAAATTTGAACAATTAATATATTATTGTCTTTATACTTGATAAATAATGTTGTATCAACTTTTCCTCTTTGAAATTTATGATCAATAAAAAATTAGCTTAATCTTTCATACCATGCTCGTGGAGCTTGTTTTAATCTATACAAAACTTTGGTTAATTTATAAACGTATTTTGATTGGTCCTTTTCTTCAAAACCCAGAGGTTGTTCAACATATACCTCCTCATTCAAGTATCCATTCAGAAATGTACTTTTCACATCCATTTGAAACAATTTAAAATCCATGTGAGAAGCGGAAGCTAATAAGATACGTATGACTTCTATTCTAGCCACATGTGCGTATGATTCTTCAAAGTCTATACCCTCTTCTTGAGAATAACCTTTGGCTACTAATCTAGTTTTGTTTCTCACCACAAGTCCACTTTCGTCTAATTTGTTCCTAAATCCTCATTTGGTACCAATAACCGTGCAATCTTTGGGTCTAGGAACTAAATATCATACATTGTTTCTTTCAAATTGATTTAACTCTTCAATTTTCATTACTAAGAGCTTGATCAATAGTTGTTGGTTCAATTTTTGACACAAAAGAAAATTCACCACAAATATTGTGTCTAGATCTTCTAGTTTTCACTCCTTCATAAATATTACCAGTGAGTTGTTCAATTGGATGATCATTTTTTAATTTTAAATCAGTTTGAGGTTTATAGGAGTTATTACCTTCACTTACCCTTTCCTCCATGATGTTTTCTTGTTTTGCCTCGTCTTTTCCTTGTTGCTCTTGTTGTTTCTCCTTTGGACTTTTTGATGTATCATCTGCATCACTTAATTCATCCTCCTTCCTCGGAGTTTGGTTAAATTCATCAAAAATAACATGTATTGATTCTACTATTTGATTTTTCTTGTTAAAGACTCTATATGCTTTGCTATTTGATGAATAACAAAGGAAAATTGTCTCATCGCTTTTAGCATCTAATTTTTCTAGATTTGTCTTACCATTATTTAGCACAAAGCAAGCACATCCAAAGGCACGAAAATAAGATATGTTTGGTTTTCTGCATTTCCAAAGTTCATATGGGGTCTTTTTCAATATTTCTCTAATTGTAACTCGGTTTAATACATGACAAGTTGTACTTACAGCTTCACCCCAAAACCTTTTGGACAATTTACTCTCATTTAGCATAGTTCTAGCCATTTCTTGTAATGTCCGGCTTTTCCTTTCAACAATCCCATTTTGTTGGGGAGTTCTTGGTGCAGAAAATGTATAGTGAATTCCTTTTTTATTGCAAAATTTTATGAATCGTTTATTTTCAAATTCATCACCATGATCACTTCTAATAGAAATAATTGTATTTTGCTTTTCATTTTGCACCAAATTTGAAAACGTGACAAACATAGAAAAAGCTTCATCTTTGCTAGCTAAGAGTATAATCTAAGTAAATCTTGAAAAATCATCAACAATTACAAATACATACTTTTTCCCACCAAGAGTTAAAATGTCCGATGGCCCATAAAGATCCATATGCAATAATTCAAGTGGCCTAGTCGTTGAAATTTCCTTTTTGGTGGAAAATGACAGTTTGGGTTGCTTGGATTATTGACAAGCTTTGCAAATCTTATCCTTGTCATATTTAAGTTTTGGTAACTCTTCTATTAGGCTCTTTTTCTATAAGGTTTTAATATTTGACATATTTATGTGTCCAAGTTTTTTATGTCATATCCATGGATCATTTTCTATGGCTATTAGACATTTTCCCTCAAGTTCATCTAGGCAAACCAAATATACATTTTCATGTCTTTTGCCACTAAATACTATGTGATCATTATCAAATACATTGCATATAGAGGATTCAAATACAACTTTATAACCTTTATCACATAATTGACTAATACTCGTTACGTTGCGTTTGAGTCTTTCAACAAATAGTACATCCTCAATACATGCATTTGAAATTCCATAGACATTTTCTTTACCTTTGATTATACCTTTTTCATCATTTCCAAAAGCAACCGTTCCTTCACTACATGGTTTGATCTTATGGAACAATCCTTTTTCTCCCGTCATGTATCTTGAGCAGCAGCTATCCATAAACCACATATTATTGACCTTTTCTCTAAAACAAACATGCAAGAATCAAATCAAGTGGAGCTTATCTTTTTGGTACCCATTTTATGGATCCATTTGGGTTAGTTAACCATTGGAATCTACGTTGATCTACTTTTGAAGGCATAAATCCAATGCTCTTAGGTACCCAAACCAATTTTGCACCAAGATTTTGTAGTTTTCTCATTTTGCATTGATATACCTTGTGTCCCATCTTATTGCAAAAATTACAAGCTCCCGGGAGTCTTGGAGTGGGAAGCCATGTAATAGTTGGTTCCTAAGTTGGTCTTTTGGTCCAAGCAACATGATTCATTTTGGTTTAGCATGAATGGGTTTTGCTTGGTTTCTATGAGTCCTTGGAGCATTTGATTTACTACTTTCTCCTTTGTCAAAAGTCGAATACCCAAGTCCTCTCTTGTCACTTTAGGTGGTCATATTTAAAATTTTTTTGATGTTTTCCCTAGGATTGGAGAACTTAGCAAGTGATTCATTTAACAATTTATTTTTCTTTTTGAATTTTTCCATCTCTCTTATCAAGGTATTCTTTTCATTTGTCAAGTGATCAACTTTTTCGGTAAGTTTTCCGTTCACAATTATTATTGAATCACATTGTCTTTTCTTCATTGTGAACTTATTTCTTAGTTTCTTTATTTTCTCATATAAGGAATCATAAGCTTGTTGTAGTTCTTCCAATTCAGCACATTTGAGGCAATCATTTGCAAAAATAGAAATGGATTTTGGTTTAGAGGTTACCTCTTCACTACTTGTGCAGTTTGTTGAAGCAGTTTGACCCTCCAAAATTTCTATTGCTGTTGGACATAGATTAAGGTCTTCTTCCATGGTGGCCGTGCAGCAAATTCTTGCACAATTTGTGGTCTCGTTTTCTTCATTTGAGGAGTTGCTTGTTGTAGATGTCTTCTCTTTGACATAATTGTCTCTTCTTTTAATGTTTTGAAATCTTCTGTTTTCTCTATGATCCTTCTTATCCCTTTGCTCTTTTGTTTTGATCTCCTCGGGCGTTGGGCATTGGGCTTGCATATGCCCCATACCACCGCATTGAAAACATTTCGTTGCCTCCTTCTTTTTCTCCTTAGGACTTCTTTCTTTAAAGCTTTTGAAGTTCCTTCCTTTCCTTACGAATTTTCTGAAACGTTTTGTAAGTAAGGCAATCTCCTCATCGTCGTTTTGAGAGGATGAGGTGGAATCGTCTGAGGCTTGTGCGGCTTTTAAGGCAATAACTCTTTTGGCTTTGTGTTGCTCCTCATTTCTTCTTTTTATTAACTCATGTGACATGAGTGAGCTTATAAGGTCTTCTAGCCGTAGTGTATTGAGATCCTTTGCTTCCTCAATAGCTGTAATATTTGGAGTCCATGATTCGAGTAGCGCCCTTAAAATTTTCATTACCTGCTCAGATTCAGAAATAGTCTTTTCTCGACCTTTCAAGGCGTTAGTAATCTTAGAGAATCTAGCAAACATTTCAGAAATATTTTCTGTCTCAAGCATTTTAAAACTTTCTAACTCTTCAATCAAAATATTTCTCCTAGTCCCTGGGACTTGAGAAGTTCCCTCATATATGGATGTAAGAGTATCCCAAATTTCTTTAGCAATTTGACATAAAGATACTCTATCGTATTCGGATGGCGTCAATGCACAAAAGAGGGAATTCATGGCCTTTGCGTTGCTTTTAACAACTCTTACTTCCTCCTCGGACCATGTGAAGGCTCTTTCATCGGTAGGCAACACAACACCATCTTGGATAGCAATCCAAGAGTCAATATCCGTAGCCATGATCAATTGTTTTATTCTCAACTTCCAATAATCGAAGTTAGTCCTATCAAATAGGGGCGGTCTAGTGAAAGATTGGCCCTCGACAAATGCAGGGGTGGAAGTTGATTGGGATGCCATTTCAATAGATCTCTTTGATTAAAAACTCAAAACCTGCTTTGATACCACTTGTTAGTCCCGAGTTTATAGCAATTACCCAAGAGGGGAGGGTGAATTGGGTATTTTAAAATTTTTCACTTAAACAGAAATTTGCCCCTGTTTGATTTAATCCCCTTTAATGAAACAGATCGGATATATAGAGAGTAATGAAGCAATGAAAATAGAAATGCAAATCACAGCTGGAGACATGATTTTTATACTGGTTCAGGCAACATCCCCTACTCCACTCTTCCAAGCTCACACCCCTTGTGACTTGGGTTCTACTACGTATTCTCAAATACAACTAGACTAATAACTCTCTTCTAGATTCCAACTTTAGGGGGCGTGTACAAATCACAGCACAAGTAGGTGACGAGTCCCATTCAAGTCACAACACTACTTTGCTTTCACTTGGTTCAAAAATCCTATATTAAACCAAGTATCAAATACAAACAATGATTCAAATAAAGAAGTCTACACTTTACAGATTGTGTAGGCAGATTCAGCTCGTAGAAGAACTTGTAGAAGAAAAGATTTGAACAACGTTAAAGCATGCAGCAAATTTGATCTTTGTTCTTCCCTTGAAAACTTGTGTTGATCACTTAATGCTTGGAGATGATGGTAGTTGAATCACAGTTAATGCTCTATCTCTTTTTTAGTATGTTCACTTGAATGCATATTTATAATGGTGAAGTAAATTCGAAAGTTTGGAGGTAGGTGGCGCGTATTTAATGCGCCAACGTTTGAATTTTTTCGACCGTTGAAACCCAAGTCGCAGATGAAGTCGACTTCGGGTGCGACTTCACCCAAGTCGCATACTGAAGTCGACTTGGGGTGCGACTTCAGTCCTCAGCAAATACCTCAAGTTCCTCCTCAGGTCTACTTGGTCCTAGACTTGACCCAAGTTGTAGGTGAAGTCAACTCCGGGTGCGACTTCACTTTCTGTGTGTGCCTGTTAGAACTTGAATCTCTTGAAAGTGACTTTGTTTGCTTGATATTCTTCACATTAATTGTTCTTCTACTGATTTCTTTCATTCGGAACTCAGCATGATCATCTTTTCTTGAAATCTTTAACTTCGTGTCTTGAAGTTTGAGTACTTGAATCTTGGAATTCATAGAAATGGTCCAATGTTCTGTCTTGAATTATTAAACTTGGAATAGCTGCTTGTTTGGACTTTGCATATCTTCACTTGACTCAAGTCGAATGTCTGGGTCGACTTGGGTCCCGACTTCACTCAAGTCGCATGTGAAGTTGACTTGGGCATGCGACTTCACTTTCTAAATTCCCAATTTCAGCACTGGAAGTTCTGGGTTCTTCGAAGTCGATACTGGAGTCGACTTGGATCCGCGACTTCACCCAAGTCGCAGATGGAGTCGACTTGGAGTGCGACTTCGGAAACTCTTGTTCCTCAGTTTCAGCGCTGGCCATAAAATTATATTTGAAGTCGTATCTGGAGTCGACTTGATTTGCGACTTCACCTAAGTCGTATGATAAGTCGACTTGGAGTGCGACTTCGGCAGCTCTTGCTCTTCAGTTTCACCGCTGGCCATAAGACCCCATTTGAAGTCGCATCTGGAGTTGACTTGGGGATCGACTTGACCTAAGTCGATGCCTGAGTCGACTTGGAAATCGACTTGACTTGTTAGACTTCATTTTCACATTATGAAACCTTGCAAACACTTAGATAAATTGAGTTAGTACCTTATTTAACTCAAACTGAGTTTGTTTAATCATCAAAACATGATCGTTGCCTACTTTGTCAATTGTTTCCAACAATCTCCCCCTTTTTGATGATTGACAAAACAATTTGGGTTTATACCTTTTAATATTTTAACACATACCATTTTTATCTTATTTTGGTATTTTAGGATAATCATAGGTCATTTGCATTGCATTTCAAACTTAATGAAATTAATATACATATTTCATTTTCAACAATTGCATATTTCATACAGATCACAAGTTAAAACCATTCATTCAACCATTTCAGTTCATAAAAACAGAACATAAAAAAACCTTTTTCATATATAATCAAAACATTTCATACAAAATACAAAACAAATGCAAACCATTGTATACAAACTACCCAACCCATGACTCGACTCCTAGAAACTCACTCAAACTATTCTCCCCCTTTTTGTCAATGAATCAAAAATTGGGATCGGGAATTTGAGATTTGGCAAATAGGAATGCCGAGATAGGATATGCAGTTTGTCTGATTAGTGGAGTGGATCTGATGTGAGCTGAGGAATAAAAGGAAGATACAGGTTGAGCTGTGGGCGCACACCGCACAAACTCGCGGACTAGTGGATCAAGATCGGGTATCGATCTGACTCTGCCGCTCCCTGATGCCAGCCGATACTTGATCGTTCTTAACTCTTGGTCCATGAGATCCTGCCTCGAATGCATGTCCATGATAGCTGTAAGAACTCCGACGATCTGGGAAGTCAACCTATCTTCCATCTGCTCCAAGTGTTCCCTGATCATATTCACCGAAGTGTCCCAAGAAGGTGAACGTGGATCCAGATATGGTATCTCCGAACCTCGCGGTGAACATGATCCATGGGTGTGAGGCGATGCGGGCTCAGCTGGGACTTCAGGTGGTGGAGATGGAGCTGCCTATGGCTGAGGTGATGGCGGGGGCTACCCCCCTTAACATGGGCTCCCCCGACTTCTTCTTGGGCTGGTTGTCCCATTCTTTCCCTGATCCTTTCAACCCGGAATTGTTCCACGTTGATCTTCATCCGTTGCAAAAGTGCCTTGTTAATTGCGTTGGTTAGCTTGAGAACTTCAAATGGCTCTCCATCAAGATCAACATGATAAAACTCGAGAATCTTGGTGATCCATGTCCCATATGGCGGTATCCCTCGAGGGTTGTCCTTTTTTGAAGCTAAGGCCTCCAATAGCAATGCAGGTAGGTTAACTTTGACCTTATTCTCCACTTTCTATAGAATTTCTGCCTCCTGTGGATTCAGCTGATTCCTACCTCCTCCCTTAAGGTAGATGCAATGAGCAATCAGTAGTCTAAGAACCCTCAACCTAGGAGATAGATCCATATAATGAAGGAACTTGATCTTGGGTGATATTTGTTGCTTCTTGTGAGTTGATTGTATATCTAGGTCAAGGATAGATTATTGGGTACTTGTTCATCCTCAAATGGAACCTCTAAGATTCTTCCAACTTGCATAATAGCATGATCTTGGCTTGGGACCCCCAATGCGCTCAAATAAATCTCAATACCCTTCACATATGTACTAAAGTGTTGTTGATCCCAAAGTTAGTAGAATAATCTGGTTAAATCAGGGTATACTTTATCATCTGCCTTCAAGAGGCGAGTCCAACCTTAAAAATCCAAAAATTCTTCTATTCTGAATTCATATTCAAGAATAAATTTGAAATTTATGATTTTGGGCACAAATATCTTACGCTCATAGAAATGTCGGTAGAACCGGCTGTGTTGTCGTTCTGTTCTGAAGTAGGTAGTAGGCATTTTTAGAACTTGGCCCTTTGGCGTCGGGGTACCCTTTCTTCTAGCCCCAGTTTGGGAACTATCGGAGGTCTGCAATTGCTCCTCTCTTGGAGCAGATGTGGTTGGAGTTCTAGCCTGGAATCGGACTCGTCGGCCTGTAGACGTAGACGGTTCTTCCCGGACTCATTTGGATGGAGTCCTTTGTCTCCTAGGGATCTCCTCCTCAGTTTGGGATCCAGATTGTCTGGGTACCGGCCTTAGAGAAGGCTTGGAAATGGCTAATTTAGGAAGTCTAGTAGTCGATTTGGGTGCCATTGGTTCAATTTGAGATGGATAGATTTGGTTTCAATCTGGAATTTCGAAAAAGAGAAGTTTGGGCAATAGAGAAACTGTGAGTGAATGCAAGGGAGAATCCGAGTCAGGGCAGTCATGGTTTGGAACACTGAAAATAAGAGAAGAGAGCTACTGCAGAAATGAGAAAGAAGATAGAGAAGAAGAGAAGAGTTCAGGCAGATACAGAGGAGAAAAAGAAGACGAGAGAAATCAAAGAATCGTCTTGGAAAGAAAAATCGGAGGAAGAGCTGAGAGCAATGGCAACTGGGAAGTGAGAAGGAATGGGAAACGGCGTAGGAGGAGAAGAAGAAATGAAGAAGAAGAAAAGAGGAAGAAGACGAGAAGATACGCGGGAAGCCCATACGGCGCGCGCTGGAGTCGACTAACCCTAACCGAAGTTGACTTCACCCATGAGGAGTCGACTTTGCCCCAATCCGAAGTCGACTTCAACTTCCCGAAGTCGACTTGGGACGACCGGAGTCGACTTGGACTTTCTAGATACTCCCCCTATCATGTATGCTTCTAATCAAGTTCAATTATACCCATATCATTCCTAATTTTATAAAATGATTCTTTTGCTAAAGGTTTGGTGAATATAGCTCCGATCTGGCTCTCAGTTTTCACATACTCCAAACAAATATCATGATTTTCAACACGTTCACGAATAAAATAGTGTCTTACATCTATATGCTTTGTTCTAGAATGCAACATAGGATTTTTAGTCAAACAAATTGCACTTGTATTATCACATCTAATTGGAATGTCATGATAGTCAACACCATAATTTCTAAGTTGTTGTTTCATCCAAAGCAATTGGGCACAACAACTCCCGGCGGCTATATATTCGGCTTCCACTGTAGATAGGGCAACACTAGTCTGTTTTCTTGAAAACCATGAAACCAACATGTTTCCAAGAAATTGACAAGTTCCACTAGTGCTTTTTGTACCTACTTTGTAACCAGCAAAATCCGCATTCGAGTAGCAAATTATATCAAAAGTTGACCCCTTTGGATACCATTGTCCAAGATTAGTGGTGTTTATCAAATAATTAAAAATTCTTTTTATAGCCATTAAATGTGATTCTTTTGGACATAATTGAAATATAGAACACATGCAAACACTGAATAAAATATCCGGTCTAGAAGCAGCTAAATATAGTAAAGACCCTATTATGCTTCTATACAATCTTTGTTCGATAGATTTACCCTTTTCGTCCTTGTCGATCTTGATATTTGCACTCATTGGTGTGTTTGCGCATTTGCTATTCTGCATTCTAAACTTCTTTAACATCTCCTTGACGTACTTGGATTGATTTATGAATGTACCTTCCACTTGTTGCTTAATTTGCAGTCTAAGAAAGAAGTTCAATTCTCCCATCATGCTCATTTCAATGTCGCTCTGCAAAATCTCAGAAAATTCTTGGCATAGAGTTTCATTATTGTCACCAAATATAATATCATCAACATAAATTTGAACAATTAATATATTATTGTTTTTATACTTGATAAATAATGTTGTATCAACTTTTCCTCTTTGAAAATTATGATCAATCAAAAATTTGCTTAATCTTTCAAACCAAGCTCATGGAGCTTGTTAATCCATACAAAGCTTTGGTCAATTTATAAACGTATTTTGATTGGTCCTTTTCTTCAAAACCCAAAGGTTGTTCAACATATACCTCCTCATTCAAGTATCCATTCAAAAATGCACTTTTCACATCCATTTGAAACAATTTAAAATCCATGTGAGAAGCGAAAGCTAATAAGATACATATGACTTCTATTCTAGCCACAGGTGCATATGATTCTTCAAAGTCTATACCCTCTTCTTGGGAATAACCTTTGGCTACTAATCTAGCTTTGTTTCTCACCACAAGTCTACTTTCGTCTAATTTGTTCCTAAATACCCATTTGGTCCCAATAACCGTGCAATCTTTGGGTCTAGGAACTAAATGTCATACATTATTTCTTTCAAATTGATTTAGCTCTTCAATTTTCATCACTAAGAGCTTGATCAATAGTTGTTTGTTCAATCTTTGCACAAAAGAAAATTCACCACAAATATTGTGTCTAGATCTTCTAGTTTTCACTCCTTGATAGATATTACTAATGACTTGTTCAATTGGATGGTCGTTTTTGGATTTTAAATCAGTTGGAGCTTTATAGGAGTTATTACCTTCACTTACCTTTTCCTCCATGATGTTTTTTTGTTTTGCCTCGACTTCTCCTTGTTGCTCTTGTTGTTCCTCCTTTGGATTTTTTTATGTATCATCTGCATCACTTAATTCATCCTCCTTCCTCGGAGTTTGGTTAAATTCATCAAAAACTACATGTATTGATTCTTCTACTATTTGATTTTTCTTGTTAAAGACTCTATATGCTTTGCTATTTGATGAATAACCAAGAAAAATTACCTCATCACTTTTAGCATCTAATTTTCCTAGATTTGTCTTACCATTATTTATGTGAAACCCCAACTTAAGTAGGATTCAATATATGCATTGAATATTTACATGTGATTTATAAGTGAATTTATTGAATTATGAATAATTTTGTGATTTTGCTAAACTATGATAATTAGGGCTAAGGATTAGCAATGATGATTCAAGTGATCATTATATGCTAATGTGAGACAAAGGGATTAGAATAAATTTTTGGTGATTAAAATACACCAATACATCATGAATAATCATTTTAGATTATTTGATATGGGTTATGAGAATTTAAAAGGATAATTCTCAAGTTAGTAAAGAAATCCTAGAAAATTCATAACTTGTTGCCCATAAGGCGGATTAATATGAAAATTGAGATGGAAGCACATAATTTCGTGCTTAATCACATGGGAAAGGTAGATTATGAAAATTTTGATGATAATTGATCATCACCTTCCAAATTTAAAACAATCATAACTTGAGCTAGAAAAGTCGGATTGAGATGAAATTTGAAATGGACGGTTAAAATTATGAAATCAAGGTTTTGGAAGGATTTGATCATGAAAATGATTAAGGGATTAAGCTTGCATGAAATTTTGATTAGAGATTTTGACTTTTCAAACTAAAAATAAATAGCATTTATGATGGAAATGAGTAAAATAATCTAATGCATAAAGAAAATTTTGAGGTGTCAAGAGGGGGTAATTTGTAGGGTATTATGTAAATTACTAAAAATAAAAAAATCCCTGCAATTATCTCTTAATTAAATGCATAATTAAATGGTGCAAAAGGAGCATGGAATAGGTGGTAGCTATGGACGTCCAAGCAGCCCCTAAAGTGGATTTTGTGAAATATTTTTATAATAAAATAAATACCTAAAGTCAACTATGAGTTAATGAGGATAATTTTGCATTAAATTAAAGTGAAATTCGGATCTAAAAGGGCAGATCTGGACCGTTGAATGGGAAAAGCAAAAATGGACAGCAACATGCCTCTTGGATGATGTGGACAGTTTGGCAGCTCCATGCATATTTTATAATTTTTTTTATTAAGCTAAAATGACCCTAAATGCCCTAAAATACTAGGTAATTAAATGAGTGATTAAATAAATCTGGAAAAAAATTAATTATGATGAGATAAGCTGCTGCAAAAGAGGAACGTGTGCAGGCATCAGAAAAAGGAGCAGAAAAGTGTGACCGTTCAAGTGGCCAAAATGTGATTTTTTTAATTTTTTTAAAATGTTAAATGCATGGATAATTAGCCTAGGTATTAAGGAACATAAATTTTCATTTATTAGCTGCAAAATTCGTTGAAAAAATTTGGAAAACAGCAGCTGATTGTGGACGTGATCTGGTGGACAGATTTGAGATGGTTTAATGCAATAGATAATTAGTAAATTTATAATTAAGAAAAAAATAATTTTAATGGCCCAAAAGTTGCCATGTCAGATAAGGGGATATAATTACATTGGAATTAGCATTGATGAAGTGGCATGTGGGGCCCATTATCTGGAAATTTCTAATTGCATAAAAAGCAAGGGACGTCCATGCATATCAAGAGGACTTAGAAAAGTTTTGCAATTTGGAGCTCTCCTTTCCAACAGAAGCTCACGTCCCAGCCCCAGGCCACCAAGGAGGAATAAAAGAGAAGAAAAGAAAGGGGAAAAGGAGGGATTACCCATTTAATCAAGTAAGTATATGATTATTTTGATTTTATACCTCAAATCTGAAAATTTTATGATGTTGTAAATTAAAATATGAACGGGATAGTAAATGGATGAATTTTAGCACGAAAATTTTTGAAAATAATAATTATAGAGTTTTTAAGGAACGAAAAAATGGTCAGCTTAAATTAATAATCCTTTTTTAAATTAAAAATCCGATAATATTAACCTAAACAGGGTAAAACGGGTGACAGGATCAGCTGTAGAAAATTATTTTTAATAATTTTTATAAAAGGAATTTTAGGCTGAAAATTTTAACTAATATATAATAAATATTTAGTATCACACTAAAAAAATAAAATTTAGGTTTTTGATGGGTATAAATATGCCCCATAATTTACGTGATTAAGGATGACCATAAACTCCCAACACTGTCCAGCACAGTGAAAATGCCAAAATAAATATATTATATTAATATTTCGTGATGAAATTTTTATGAAAGTTAATTCATATAGTTTTTAACGTATTATAGAAATTTCAGATCAAAACTACGTGATTTGATATTAATGCAAGTTTTTTAGAATTTAGTACGCCTGATTTCAGCATATGTGTATAGTTGGAGAAAAAATCAAAAAGAAATATGAAAACTATGTAGAAATGATCCAGATTTATGTATATGTTAATACCATATATTTTGGTTAGGAAAAGTTGGATTAATTTCTGAAATTTCGGATTTATGAAACTGTTTAGGGTTATATGACAAAAGACACGTTAAACGGGTGAAAAATGGGTTCCAAAGTTGCTATTTTGGAAACCTATGATTAGTGGATTAAAAATACATTAAAATAAACTAAATAAGTGTTAATTGAAGTATAAAAACTTTCTGAATTAGAGGAAAAGTTTTTGATTTGAAAATTTTTAAGAAATATATGAATTAGACGTTGTTAGATGTACATATGTAAAGCAGTGCATATGATAAGATGATAAATACATTATGTAAAATATTAAAATGTAAAAATATGTTAACATATGATGGAAAAATGTGAAATGCATTGCTGAATTGATAATCTCAAATTTTGAAATTAATATATGAGAATTTAATATGTGGCATAATGAATGATTGAGATACATAAATGTGTAAAATATGTATACCAGACTTGGAGATTAGGCGGGTTATGAATATTTATGAAAATGGGTTGGAAAACTAAGTGAGTTGCGCAAATGGAATTTACATAATGTTATATCATTCTACATGTATAGGCAAAGGCAAAGAAAGGGTTGACCCAGGAAGCTCACGTGATCAAGGTAAGCAAGCGAACTTTCCAAAATATTATTTCAAAGGAATCTTATGAAATTTATGAACTTGCTTTAATAATTTGATTTCATAGTTTCTTACAAGATAAGTAAGTGAATTTTCAAGCATAATATTTATATTTAAGTATTAAAATTACTTGATCATGTTTATATTAATGATGTGGAGAATTGCTTATAGAGTAAGCAAGCTCAGGTCTTGAAAATATGATGTGGGTTTTAAGATGATTTTAATATAAGCAAGTTCATACAAGTGTGGTTTACAAAGAGTTTTATATTGAAAGAGTTTGTCTTTTTCATAAAGTGATATTCAAAAACAAACCATGGAAATTCTATTTCCAAGGAGTTTTATTGAAAAATGTAATTCTTTACAAAATGGTTTCAAGAAATAAATAGATGTTTTGAAATGGTTTTCATTAAAGGTCATAAATTGAATTTATATACGTGCTTTGAGATTTACGTAGATGTTTTGAAATAATCTATTAAGGTGCTTTACAACTCTTAGAGTTGTAACACTTTGAAGATGCTTTACTCTGATGTTCCAAAAAGATTTAAGGGTGGCCAGTCCTACAAAATGATTTAGTAGATTTTATGTATAAATAATGATCAAAAGATTATGCAAACTCCTCTCTATATATATAAGTGTAACAAGGAAGCGACGTGGATAAGACAAATAATGCCATTACAGTGGATGGAAGAGAGTTGCATAAGTTTTGCTCATAAAAATATTATTAAGAAAAGCTTTGTCTCCGCGAGTTTTGAATTAGTTCAAAAGCTTTTAAAAATGAGAATTTCAAAAGTTGTTTAGCAAATCATTAAAGTTTTGCAAAATATTGTCTTCTCAAATATTTCAAATGTTTCGTAAAATGGATTTATAAAAATATTGCTAAACTCTTTAAGGGTGGTCATCCTAACATCAGGATTTGGAAATAATTTACAAAAAATATTTTATTTTCAAAACAACCACGCCCAGTTCTCAATTTGAGAAGGGCATAGTCTGCGGACTGAGTGGTTTAAAATATTTTATTTTCAAAACAATCATGCCCAGTTCTCAATTCGAGAAGGGCATAGTCTGCGGACTAAGTTGGCTTTATACATATCAAGCTGAGGCTTGAAAAAGGGCATAGTCAAATGACTGAGCTAAGTTTTGTGAAAATCATTGCTAGCATACGAGTGTGCGCAAAAGGATATACTAGGCTCATGGTTGAGGCGGTTACGGACCAAAATGGTCGAGAACCAGAGCTCACCTCTACCTGTAGCCGAGTCACTTAGGAGAAGGCTGGAGGCCGGCAGCGCCTTCTCTGAAATGGGAGTAAGTTCATGAGTAGACGCCTGGCTCGCGTGCTGTCTCATGAAAGGTTTCTTTCCTAGGGAAGGATGATCACTTGTTAAGTGTCACCAACCTGAGGGTCAGAGACACAAATCCATATGTTTTTGGAACATACATATGTTTCCTATGTTTTAAAAGTCCCAAAATGGGCACCGACGCTGTTTGGTTTTAAATGGATTTGTGTTGGCTTTAAATGGATTTATGTTTAGTTTTCAGAAGATACCGAAAAAATATTTTAGGACATGAATATTCCGCCATATTGGTTTAAAAAAAGGGTTTGGTATCTTATATGCGGGTTAAAAGAGGTTTATATGGAAAAATATTTTTGGACATGAGAATGTCCGCATAGATAAAAGATTTCTATGCACATGCATTGCTTTTGAATAACCCTGAGTTGGGTTATACAGAAAATTTAAATAAATGATGGTTTGGGACAAGTAAATGTCCTCATGAGCAAAAGGTTATAAGAAAAATATTTTAGGACATATAATTGTCCTCATGCCATATGAAAAATATTTTTGGACATAGACATGTCCTCATGATAAATGAAAAATATTTTGGGACAAACAATTGTCCCCATGAAAAATTATTTAGATGCATAGACATCACCTTTGAAAATCCTCAAAATGGGGACATGCACAAAGTTTTATGAGTGTATTATAAAGAAGATTTCTATAAAAGGTTTTTTCCTATTGGTAGTTGATCATTTGATAAGTGTCTCCTACCTAATGGGCAAGGGATGCATTTAAATGAAAAAAAATGATGCTTGCTTACTGAGTTTATCACTCACGTTTTGTTTTCCCAACCTTAGACAGGTTTAAGGCTCGAGGGAAGGAGCAAAGCTAAAAGGTATCGGTATGTTTGAAGAATGGATGGATGAATGTATTGCTTATAATGAATTGGGATTGATTATATATGATGTAAATAGATAAGTGGTTATGTATAAAATTCTACGTGAATTTTTATTTATGAATATATATGCTACCTACAATATAGAAGTAAAGATACTTGTATGACAAATTTTATAATGATATGGATGAGTCCACTATGTATGACGACAAGTGTATGCTTATATGACGAAAGTAAAGAAAAAACAATTGGATGAGATCAAATTAAGAACCCGCCATGTTTTCAGGGCAACAATCCTGATCACATTTACCAATCGAAAATAGATCTTGAGGTAAAATTGTGACGCTCGGGTCGGGGGCGCCACAATTTAGCACAAAGCAAGCACATCCAAAGGCATGGAAATAAGATATGTTTGGTTTTCTGCCTTTCCAAAGTTCATATAGGGTCTTTTTCAATATTTCTCTAATTGTAACTCGGTTTAATACATGACAAGTTGTACTTACAGCTTCATCCCAAAACCTTTTGGACAATTTACTCCCATTTAGCATAGTTCTAGCCATTTCTTGTAATGTCCGGCTTTTCCTTTCAACAACCCCATTTTGTTGGGGAGTTCTTGGTGCAGAAAATGTATAATGAATTCCTTTTTTATTGCAAAATTCTATAAATCATTTATTTTCAAATTCATCACCATGATCACTTCTAATAGAAATAATTGTATTTTGCTTTTCATTTTGCACCAAATTTGAAAACGTGACAAACATAGAAAAAGCTTCATCTTTGCCAGCTAAGAGTATAATCTAAGTAAATCTTGAAAAATCATCAACAATTACAAATATATACTTTTTCCCACCAAGAGTTAAAATGTCCGATGGCCCATAAAGATCCATATGCAATAATTCAAGTGGCCTAGTCGTTGAAATTTCCTTTTTGGTGGAAAATGACAGTTTGGGTTGCTTGGATTATTGACAAGCTTTGCAAATCTTATCCTTGTCATATTTAAGTTTTGGTAACTCTTCTACTAAGCTCTTTTTCTATAAGATTTTAATATTTGACATATTTATGTGTCCAAGTTTTTTATGCTATATCCATGGATCATTTTCTATGGCTATTAGACATTTTCCCTCAAGTTCATCTAGGCAAACCAAATATACATTTTCATGTCTTTTGCCACTAAATACTATGTGATCATTATCAAATACATTGCATATAGAGGATTCAAATACAACTTTATAACCTTTATCACATAATTGACTAATACTCGTTACGTTGCGTTTGAGTCTTTCAACAAATAGTACATCCTCAATATATGCATTTGAAATTCCATAGACATTTTCTTTACCTTTGATTATACCTTTTTCATCATTTCCAAAAGCAACCGTTCCTTCACTACATGGTTTGATCTTATGGAACAATCCTTTTTCTCCCGTCATGTATCTTGAGCAGCAGCTATCCATAAACCACATATTATTGGCCTTTTCTCTAAAACAAACATGCAAGAATCAAATCAAGTGGAGCTTATCTTTTTGGTACCCATTTTATGGATCCATTTGGGTTAGTTAACCATTGGAATCTACGTTGATCTACTTTTGAAGGCATAAATCCAATGCTCTTAGGTACCCAAACCAATTTTGCACCAAGATTTTGTAGTTTTCTCATTTTGCATTGATATACCTTGTGTCCCTTCTTATTACAAAAATTACAAGCTCCCGGGAGTCTTGGAGTGGGAAGTCATGTAGTAGTTGGTTCTAAGTTGGTCTTTTGGTCCAAGCAACATGATTCTTTTTGGTTTAGCATGAATGGGTTTTGCTTGGTTTCTATGAGTCCTTCGAGCATTTGACTTACTACTTTCTCCTTTGTCAAATGTCGAATACTCAAGTCCTCTCTTGTCACTTTAGGTGGTCATATTTAAAATTTTTTTGATGTTTTCCCCAGGATTGGAGAACTTAGCAAGTGATTCATTTAACAATTTATTTTTCTTTTTGAATTTTTCCATCTCTCTTATCAAGGTATTCTTTTCATTTGTCAAGTGATCAACTTTTTCGGTAAGTTTTCCGTTCAAAATTATTATTGAATCACATTGTCTTTTCTTCATTGTGAACTTGTTTCCTAGTTTCTTTATTTCCTCATATAAGGAATCATAAGCTTGTTGTAGTTCTTCCAATTCAGCACATTTGAGGCAATCATTTGCAAAAATAGAAATGGATTTTGGTTTAGAGGTTACCTCTTCACTACTTATGCAGTTTGTTGAAGCGGTTTGACCCTCCAAAATTTCTATTGCTACTAGACATAGATTAAGGTCTTCTTCCATGGTGGCCATGCAGCAAATTTCTGCACAATTTGCGGTCTCGTTTTCTTCATTTGAGGAGCTGCTTGTTGTAGATGTCTCCTCGTTGACATACATGCTTTTTCCTTTAATTTTCTGAAATCTTCTGTTTTCTCCACAATCCTTCTTATCCCTTCGCTCCTTTGTTTTGATCTCCTCGGGCGTTGGGCGTTGGGCATTGGGCTTGCATATTCCCCATACCACCGCATCGAAAACATTTCGTTGCCTCCTTGTTTTTCTCCTTAGGATTTCTTTCTTTAAAGCTTTTGAAGTTCCTTCCTTTCTTTACAAATTTTCTGAAACGTTTTGTAAGTAAGGCAATCTCCTCATCTTCGTTTTGAGAGGATGAGGTGGAATCGATGAGGTGGAATCGTCTGAGGCTTGTGCGGCTTTTAAGGCAATAACTCTTTTGGCTTTGTGTTGCTCCTCATTTCTTCTTTTTATTAACTCATGTGACATGAGTGAGCTTATAAGGTCTTCTAGCCGTAGTGTATTGAGATCCTTTGCTTCCTCAATAGCTGTAATATTTGGAGTCCATGATTCGAGTAGCGCCCTTAAAATTTTCATTACCTGCTCAGATTCAGAAATAGTCTTTTCTCGACCTTTCAAGGCGTTAGTAATCTTAGAGAATCTAGCAAACATTTCAGAAATATTTTCTGTCTCAAGCATTTTAAAACTTTCTAACTCTTCAATCAAAATATTTCTCCTAGTCCCTGGGACTTGAGAAGTTCCCTCATATATGGATGTAAGAGTATCCCAAATTTCTTTAGCAATTTGACATAAAGATACTCTATCGTATTCGGATGGCGTCAATGCACAAAAGAGGGAATTCATGGCCTTTGCGTTGCTTTTAACAACTCTTACTTCCTCCTCGGACCATGTGAAGGCTCTTTCATCGGTAGGCAACACAACACCATCTTGGATAGCAATCCAAGAGTCAATATCCGTAGCCATGATCAATTGTTTCATTCTCAACTTCCAATAATCGAAGTTAGTCCTATCAAATAGGGGCGGTCTAGTGAAAGATTGGCCCTCGACAAATGCAGGGGTGGAAGTTGATTGGGATGTCATTTCAATAGATCTCTTTGATTAAAAACTCAAAACCTGCTTTGATACCACTTGTTAGTCCCGAGTTTATAGCAATTACCCAAGAGGGGAGGGTGAATTGGGTATTTTAAAATTTTTCACTTAAACAGAAATTTGCCCCTGTTTGATTTAATCCCCTTTAATGAAACAGATCGGATATATAGAGAGTAATGAAGCAATGAAAATAGAAATGCAAATCACAGCTGGAGACATGATTTTTATACTGGTTCAGGCAACATCCCCTACTCCACTCTTCCAAGCTCACACCCCTTGTGACTTGGGTTCTACTACGTATTTTCAAATACAACTAGAGCAACAACTCTCTTCTAGATTCCAGCTCTAGGGGGCGTGTACAAATCACAGCATAAGTAAGTGACGAGTCCCACTCGAGTCACAACACTACTTTGCTTTCACTTGGTTCAAAAACCCTATATTAAACCAAGTATCAAATACAAATAATGAATCAAATAAAGAATCTACACTTTACAGATTGTGTAGGCAAATTCAGCTCGTGGAAGAACTTGTAGAAGAAAAGATTTGAACAGTGTTAAAGCATGTAGCAAATTTGAGCTTTGTTCTTCCCTTGAAAACTTGTGTTGATCACTTAATGCTTGGAGATGATGGTAGTTGAATCACAGTTTGTGGCGCCCCGAACCGAGGCGTCCACATAGTCCTTACTCCAAGATCTTGTCGATTGGTAAATGTGACTCAGGATCGTTGCCCTGATCACGCGGCAGGTTCTTAATTGTATCTCGTCCAATTTTTTTTTTTTTCTTTTCTTTCATCACATAAAATATACTCATCATCATTCATAATGGACTTATCCATATCATCATAAATCATCAACTTCTCATATTATTGATCACTTCATAATTTCATACAACCTATGTCTTTTTCATCATATCCCATTAGGGCATTTATTCATACAAAAATCTACTAACCTTAGTAGATTCCTCTTTTCCTTTAGCAACACATGCCCTTCATCTTTTGGCTTTCCCTACACCTGTCTAAGGTTAGGAAAACAAAACATGAGTCGAAACTCAATAAGCAAGCATTTTTCATTTTAAATGCATTCCTCTCCATTTGGTAGAAGACACTTACCAAATGATCAACTTCCAACGAAATAGAAACCTTTTCGTAAACCATTTTTGGAAACCTTTCATAAACCATTCATGTAAACCATTCGTAAATGCATTTCTCTCTATTCGATAAGAGACACTTAGCAAGTGATCAACTATCAATGGAATAGAAGCCTTTTCATAAAAATCATTTCATAAACATTGGATGTGCAAATGCTTCCTTTCCACTCCTGACATAAACCTTCATGTGCGGGTACGCTAGCCCAGGGAACATCTCACATAGCGTGGTCCAATACGCCGGCTGTCTCCGACTTGGCCACATCAAGGGGAACCTCTCTTCCTCTTGACGCCTACATGGTTCCTACATGCATGAATTTTGATTCCCCCGACATTATATACCTCTTACACTAGGTGACTTGTCATTCTCATGTAGAGAATTATTTGCACCATCCCTTAAAACATCATTTCAAATCCATGCTTTCCTTTTCAATCCATGTATGAAAATGTAATGCATTCATTCACACATAACATTCATTTGCCTCCGCCTCTGGGGAGGACGCCATTGGCACACAGCCCATACGACTCGACAATAGTGAAGGGGGACCCTCTGATCCGCTTTCTACCTCCACTAAAGCCTCTTCCTTGTGCCCCCACCTTTTGGGAGGACGCCGCCGACACATAGCCCTTGTGATCCGCTTTCTACCTCCACCAAAGCCTCTTCATTACGCATCATACATGTGCACATGTCCATGAACATCACATGATATTAATATGCCGACATGACTTTTCATAAAAACTCATAAACATTTGTCATTTCAAAACATTATAGGAATGACCACCCTTAAACACATTTCATAAATACTTGAGAATAAAACATATTTTCAAAAGTTTTTCTTGCTTACAATGAAGCAATAAAATCACTTTTTCAAAGTTGTGCTTGCTGACCTCCTCAGTCCGTGTCCTCCACATTTTCCTTTCCTTTTTCCCTATACAAGGAAAATGGATATTTTATCCATCCATTCTATGTCTTAGTTTACTTTCCATGCTTGCTTTATAACCATTCATTACCTCATTCCCATAGAGGTTAATCTTATAAAGATACTTGGTCATTATTTCCTTATATAGATTTTTTTATCCATAATTTTTTTTAAAAAATTCCATCCATATATCCTCATAAAATATAAAAATAAATCTCTATTTTTTTCCCAAAATCATGTTGTTCACTATTCATATATACTGTAGCAGTTTACTGTAGCATATTACTGTTCATCGTTGTTCACGATCACTGTTCATGATACTATTCACGTTTACTGTTCACAGCAACATGGGTTACTGTTCATGGGTTCCAAAAATTGACATTTTTCCCAAAAATAAAAACTACCATGACATAACTTATGCTTAGTGTATCATGGAAAATTTCATACATTTTGAATTTATCATCATTAACTTGCCTAAATAAATCATTTTCTCCATATACTAAAAATCAACGAAATTTCACTTAAGCATAATTCTTAATTCCAAAAATCATGAAATTAATATATCATCATTCCAACATCATATTTATCATATTAATTCATCCCAAATCATCATTTATCAATTTTGGAGCATTATTTACACATATCATATGTTATTTTCCCGAATGCTCTATCTTCGCTCCAAATTTTCGATGTTTAGGCATAATTCCACTTTGGCATTATAACCATACTTATTTTCTCATGATTAGGAATTATCTAAGCATGATTTTACCCTACTTAACATCCAAAAAATTTTTGGGAAGAATTCTCTTACATCAAGTGAAGAACTCCTGCTCTCCTTCTCACTTTCTCTCACTTTCCTTCTCTCCTCCCTTTCTCTCTTGCTAAAAAATGTGGGGAATGAATTTCTCAAGCTAAGAATGCTTGGGATGGGTGTGAAATTCGTTCAAGGCACCCTCCCCTTTATATAGTGCTCCAAATTTCATGAAATTGCATTCTACCCCCTTGAAATTTGGGTTAAATTATAAATATATCATTTCCATGTTATTTCCAAGCAACTTCCCATTATCCTAGGTAGAAAATTGCTGGCCACAAGTTTCCATAGCTGATCCATCCATTAATTGCTTGATTTTCATCAAAAGATGTGATTAATCTCAACCGTTGATTATCCTTGATTGAGCTTATCTCAACCATTGAATTTTTGTCACAAATCCCCATGCTAGCTCACATTTTCCCATGGACTTTGGGGAATTTTTGTATTTTTTTATTTCATTAAAATATCATATCTTAAGATACTTTTTCAAAAAGTAAAAAGTAGAATTAATGACTTGCTTTGGAAAAGTTAAGCCTCACTTACTTGCTCTCCAAGAAACATGTTTCCCATCATATTCGGCTTAATCCAATCCATCCATCATATTCGGCATAATATTTTAGCCATCCATACAAAATTTCACCTTAATCCGATTTCCGGATTGTAAGATATGAATTTTTCTGTGTTTTCTCCTCAAAATCCATTAAAATCCGAAAATCATAAAAAAACTCCAAAAGCAATCTCTACTCCTCTTTTGTCCTTTAGTGGGAAGCTTCCTTTTTTGTCTTTTATGATTAAGTTAATCCAAAGTGATTAACTTAACATATTCCTTAATCCCATATTTACTGTTCAGGTTTACTATTCATCCGAATTAACATTCCATAATTAGCTATTTAATCCTCTAATTCCACATATTGCAAAATATCATCAATATATTTCATATAAATATAATTATATTACCCAGGGTTTATAACCCTAGGGTTTCGTACACGTTCCTAAAATTGGGGTTTCACACAGTTAATGCTCTATCTCTTTTTTAGTATTTTCACTTGAATGCATATTTATAATGGTGGAGTAAATTCAAACGTTTGGAGGTAGGTAGCGCGCATTTAATGCGCCAACGTTCAAATTTTTCCGACCGTTGCGACCCAACTCGCAGATGAAGTCGACTTCAGGTGCGACTTCACCCAAGTCGCATACTGAAGTCGACTTGGGGTGTGACTTCGGTCCCCAGCAAATACCTCAAGTTCCTCCTTAGGTCGACTTGGTCCTGGACTTGACCCAAGTCGTTGGGTGAAGTCGACTCCGGGTGCGACTTTACTTTCTGTTTGTGCCTGTTAGAACTTGAATCTCTTGAAAGTGACTTTGTTTGTTTGATATTGTTCACATTAATTGTTCTTCTACTGATTTCTTTCATTTGGAACTCAGCATGATCATCTTTTCTTGAAATCTTTAACTTCATGTCTTGAAGTTTAAGTACTTGAATCTTGGAGTTCATAGAAATTGTCCAATGTTCTATCTTGAATGATTAAACTTGGAATAGCTGCTTGTCTGGACTTTGCATATCTTCATCTTGACTCTAGTCGAATGTCTAGGTCAACTTGGGTCCCGACTTCACCCAAGTCGCATGTGAAGTCGACTTGGGCATGCAACTTCACTTTCTGAATTCCCAATTTTGGCGCTGGAAGTTCTGGGTTCTTCGAAGTCGATACTGGAGTCGACTTGGGTCCGCGACTTCACCCAAGTCGCAGATAGAGTCGACTTGGAGTGCAACTTTGGCAACTCTTGTTCCTCAATTTCAGCACTGGCCATAAAATTGTATTTGAAGTCGTATCTGGAGTCGACTTGATTTGCGACTTCACCTAAGTCGTATGCGAAGTCGACTTCGAGTGCGACTTCAGCAGCTCTAGCTCTTCAGTTTTAGCGCTGGCCATACGACCCTATTTGAAGTCGCATCTGGAGTTGACTTGGGGATCGACTTGACCTAAGTCAATGCCTGAGTTGACTTGGGGATCGACTTGACCTAAGTCAATGCCTGAGTCGACTTGGGAATCGACTTGACCTATCAAACTTCATTTTCACATTATGAAACATTGCAAGCACTTAGATAAATTGAATTAGTACCTTATTTAACTCAAATTGAGTTTGTTTAATCATCAAAACATGATCGTTGCCTATTTTGTCAATTGTTTCCAACAGATAAGTCGTCAAACAATTTGAGGTAAATTCTGTGAATAACATCCTCTAGCTCAGACGTAGCTTTCTGCTAACTGTGGCTGCTCCATTACACTAGAACATGTCGAATTGTCTTACTTTTTAACTACTTCTCGTAACTATCCAAAATTCATACAAGACATTCCGAATGATTTAAATCTTCCTCGATCTCATATCATTCAGATGACAGAATATGAGTTGGTCACATACTTCCTCAACTGCGAGATGTGGAAGACTTTATGAACACTTGCTAGCAAATGAGGCAACACTAGTTAATGAGCAACACTACTAATGGTTTCCAAGATCTCTAAAGGATTGATGTATCGAAGAGATAACTTTCATTTTGCCTTGAAACAAGTCAAGCCTTTCGTGGTAGAGACTTTTAAAAAGACTAACTCACCAACCGCAAACTGTAGATCTTTTTGTTTGCCATCAGTGTACTTTTTCAATCCTGTGCTGCTTCCAACCGTTGCCTAATAACATAAACCATATCAGCAACTTGCTGAACTAGGGCTGGAGCTAAAAGTTATTGTGTGCCAATTTCTTCCCAATAAACAAGCGTTCAACACTTTTGTCCAGACAGAGATTCAAACGAAGCCATACCAATACTAGCCTGATAATTGTGTTATAGGTAAACTTGACTAAAGTCAAATGCTCATCCTAAGAACCAGAAAAATCCAAGACATAAGCTCTTAATAAATCCTCTAGATTTGCATAGTCCTTTTAGACCGACCATCTGTTTGCGGGTGATATGTGATGCTCAACCACAAATCTATTCTCGTAGACTTTTTTTAATTTTTGCCAAAAATCAGAAATAAATTGTCGATCTCTATCTGACATAATGGAAACAGGGACACTATGTAAATGAACAATCTCCTGTAGGTACAAGTTTGTCATCCGGTCCGTTTTGAATGTCATGCAATATAGTTAAAAGTGAGCGAATTTGGTAAATCAATCTACCACTACCAATATAGCATTACAACGAGCTTGTGTTCTAGGGAGGCCAGTCGTAAAGTTCATGGTAATTTGTTCCCATTTTCAGTCTGGTATTTCTAAAGGTTGTAACAATTCAGTCTGTCTTTTCCGTTCAACTTTTACTTACTAACACACTAAACACTGGGATACAAATTTGGTATATTTGACACATAGCCTTTTCCACCAGAAATTCTGTCTGAGATCTTTGTACATATTGGTACTACTAGGATGCATAAAAAATTTGGACTTATGGGCTTTCTCTAAAATTTCTCATCACAGTATGTCACCTTCAGACACAACTAACCTTCCTCAGAAGAATAGTGCATCATCCAAAGTAACAAAAATTAGAGGGTTCTCCATTTTTCAACTTCTCTAAAATACGAAGGGCAACTTTGTACTACCTCTAAGCTTGACCAATCAATGTTGATTGAATTTGCAGAGCACTTATTCTTTAGATTTTTCCATGAGTTACTATTTCTATTTGTAATTATTGGATTTCTTGTATTAGAGACAACTGCTAAGTAATCCAAACTGTAGTACAAAATTTACGACTTAGAACATTAGCTACTACATTTTCTTTACTAAGGTGATACTGAATACCAATGTCGTAATCTTTTAGTATCTGCAACCCTCTTTGTTATCGAAAGTTCAACTTTTCTTGAGAGAAGATGTACTTCAAATTCTTGTATTCTATGAAGATTTTGATTTTCTCACTGTACAAGTAATGACGCCATATTTTTAAAGTGAACACTACTGCAACTAGTTTCAAATCATGCGTAGGATAATTTTGCTCTTGTGATTTTAATTGTCAAGATGCATATGTAATGACCTTCCTTGTAGCATGAGTACATGGCCAGGCCTTTCCGAGATGCATCATTATATACTACATAGCTTTCATCAGTGATTGACAAGGCTAAAATTAGTGCTAAAGTTAAACAACTCTTCAATTCTTGAAAAATTCTCTAACAAGCATCTGACCAGATAAACTTAGCTTTCTTATGAGTAAACCTAGTAAGCGACGTTGTTATGCTTGAAAAACTTTCTACCCTACCATACCCAGGAAACTTCTAACCTTGGTTACTGTGGTCTGTTTGCTCCAATTGATTATAGCTTCTATCTCTTTGGATCCATTGATGCTCTGTCCTTTCTATCCACACAACCTAACAAGGTCGCATTGTTCATCCAAAACTCATATTTCTTGAGTTTAACATGCAATTTATGTTCTCTTATGGTCTCTAGTACTTCCATTAGATGACCAACATATTCTGCCTCTCCTTTGGAATACACTAAAATATCATCAATAAATACCATAATACATTTCTCTAGGAACTGATAGAATACTCTATTCATTATGTTCATAAATACAGCTAAGACATTAGTAACTCTGAACGACATTACTAAAAACTTGTAATAACTATATCGAGTTCTAAAAGTTGTCCTGAGTATATTTTCATCATGAACTTTCAACTGATGATATCCTGACCTCAGATCTATTTTAAAGAAAATTGATGCACCATGTAGCTGATCAAAGACATCATCAACTTATGGAAGTGGGTATTTGTTCTTCATTGCCACCTTATTCGGCTCTTTGTAATCGATGCATAGTCTCATACCGCCATCTTTCTTCTTTACAAAAAGCACAGGTGCTCCCCAAGGCGACTTGCTAGGTTGTATAAATCCTAAATTGAGAAGCTCTCACAACTATATTTTCAATTTTGCAGGAGTCATTCAATAAGGTACTTTTGAAATTGGAGTAATACCATACATCAATTCTATGATAAAATAGATTTCTCTTTCTAAGACTATTCTTGACAACTCTTTTAAAAACACATCCGAAAATTCACAAACAACCGAAATGTCATCCAACTTAACCTCTTTATCCTTTACTGCTTGAACAGAAATAAGACATCTTTGCTAACCCTTTCTAAGAAGTTTTGTAGGCTGCAAAGCTAATATGAGGTGAGGTACTGCCAGTTGACTTCCTTTAAAATCAATACTTTACTCATAAGATCCTTGCAAACTAACACAATGCTCATGAGAGTAAATTCCATGTGCTCACTTAGCTAACTAATTTATTTTCAAAATAACATCTAGATCTTTCTTAGGCATGAATAAAAGATCTATTGGGATGGTTAAACTTTCAATTTCTAATGTACAACCCATATAAGCATGTTTTACTAATAAACTACCCCCGACAAGTGATGTCACTCGAACATCCCCAAGTTAGCTCCATGATATTTAAACTATGTATCGCATGAACTTTTCAGATATAAAAGAGCTATTTGCACTTGTGTCAAATACTACTCAAGCAAAAAACACCACAAAGACAGATGATACCTGCCATTGTCACTATCGGTGCTTGGGCTGTTTGGGTACTAGGGTGTGGACTTGAGCTTGAGTTTGTGCAATTAGCTATTGTCCATCGCCTTAATATTGTTGTCTTGTTGGTTTACACATTAGTTAATTTTACCCCTATCGCTGTAGTCGTCCGACATTTCTAGCTGCTACATAATCTTTAATAATATGACCAGGTTGCCCATAGTTAGGCACCAAAGCCCACAACATAGTTAAATAGCCTATGTAGCTTTCTCACACTTGAAGCATTTGCAAAACTTAGTATGAAACTTTTCGTGTATGTTGCACATGAGGACCCTTTTCTTCTTTTGAAATCCTCCATTCTTTGCACCTCTCTTAGCTTTAGTTTACCCCAAAAAAATTGTCTGGTCTACTTCTTTCCTGATTGAACCCTCACTGGTGAACGTTCTCTCTTTAAGTAAAGCTTATCAAGCTCAATGGTATCACTCTCAACTAAGAGAGTGTTATTGACTGTATCACCGTAGATTTTATCGCGGCAAAGATTACTTAACTGCGTATGCATTCAACCAGACTGCCCTCAAACTTACGAATTTGAGTTTCTTCTTCCCATTCTGAACTTGGAACAAACCAAAGTAGAGAGTTGAATTTGATTTCATACTCGACCACTGTCATCGTGCCTTACTTCAATTCAGCAAACTCTCATGTCTTAGCAATTCGAACTGAATATAGAAAGAACTTGGCAAAGAAGGCTTCTTTAAACTTATTCCAAATTACTTTCTCTTTTCTACTATTGAAAATAAGTTATTGTGTCTTCCACCATCAACAGGCCTCTTCGGTGAGTTTAAATGGAGTGAATAAAACTTTTTGACTATCTGACAGTTGTCACAACCTTGAAAGTGAAAGATTTTTTTCATCCCCTCGATCTAATGTTCAACGGCTAAGCAATCATCACCGGCAAAGGATGGAGATTTTCGATGATAGAATGCTTCAGCATCTCACCGATCCATTTCCTGTTGTTCAGGAAAACCCGTGTTTGTAAATTTAGACTTTCTATAACCGTTCCTTGAGCTTTATCACTAGCCTTCCTATTTTCTTGGTGTGAGACCTCCCTTTCTTCTTGCCTATCAAAGTCCAACTTCTCTCCTAGAACCTAAGCACCTGGGTTTTGATCTGGTCCTTCCCTCTGTCTCCCATGCATACTAGTAGTTGACTGCTGTTCATCATGCCCATGGTGATAGAGCTCTTGGTTTCTTAGCACTATTGATGATTGTTGTTGGATAATCTATTCTAGCTATGTTTGCATCAATTTCGATTGACGAAATGCCTCTACTTGAAACACTACAAAGGTCTGTTCATACTCATTTAGATATGCTACTCAAGCATGGTAGTTTTGGTTAGAGATTCAATTAGAGACTTGTCCTTCTTTTTATTGGGCTTCCTTCCAGGCTCAACTTCTAGTTCGTCCTTAGCCTTTCGTGATTTTTTACTAGATATTGCTCCAAGTGACCAATTTGAGCATTCAAATCGTTGGAATTGATTACCATTCTGGCATAGAAGAGAATATGGTCTTAATACATGTATTTTTTAAGCAAACAAAAATAATCTTAGCTTTTATTATATATAAAAATGTTACAACCTAGTATGCATTTTGCTAAAAGGACAATTTTCTTTAAAGTGATCAGAGGAACAACATAAGAAATAAACTCAGTTATCATATGCACATGCCTTAGTTTCATGTCCATTGATGCGACAAAAATAACACACTAACTCATTTACAATGGGTCATTAGTTATAAAAAGTCCTTGGATCCTTCCTGGTATAAGCTTCTTTAGACTCAACCTTAGTTTGCACATGTGGGCGCATAGAGGGTAGCTTGTGAGTAACCTAATAAGGTACTTCCCGAGTCTTTACCTCAATATGGACAAGATTTCAGTTGAGTCCTTGAACAGAGGATACTTCCTTTTGTAGCTTTGGACTGGGTTCAATCGCTACCTTTGACTTATATATAGCAATGGACTCATCTACAACCTTTGGTATATCAACAGCCTTAAGTACATCTACTACTGTGAGCATATCCACACCCTTGGGTGCACTAACAACTTCTAAACTCATCCATAGCTTTAGGCACATCCTCAGCTTTAGATACATTAGTAGTTTTGGGGTCATCCACAACTTTGGATATATCAGTGATTTTGGACACATCAACAGCTTTGGGTACAATAATAGGTAATGTCTTAGGCTTTGAAACAACAATCTTCATCCAAATAGATGATTTTTTATGGTTAAAGGACCATCCTATTTTTAGGTTTCAACTATCTAAGGTAGGGGTGCAACCTTCTTAGATATAAATACAACCTGGGATTCAATTTTTCTGTTCTTAGGCCTTTAATCCTTTATGGGTTATGCAACCTTGTACTTTTATCAGCCAAGGTTTCATTATTTAGGTCAATCTCTGAGTCAACCATTACCTGGGTCATTGGTTTATCACCCTTCTCCATACTTAGATTTCTAACCCAGGATTTAACAAGTGTAGGTAGGGTTGCAACATCCATAGACTCTAGGATTCTATCTAACTTTTTATTTAGGGCTTGGTACTGTAAATAGGACTCCTTTATCGAAGTTAAAACCGGTTTCTCTAGAGCACTTAGCCTTTCATAAGTAGTAGGGAGGGTCTTTCCTTGAGTTTTAGGACTAGAGTATACTGATGCACCCGAACTGACTATTTTCTGGACCCAGATAGAAAAAGAAAAATATAGAGTTAGGTTTGCAAATCCATTTCAAAATTTTTGTAAAAAAAATTATATAATAATTAATAAGCTATATTTTTATATGTATGACTACTCTGATATTATCTGGAACATATCAACCTAGAAAAGTAATCCTAGACCATGTATTTAATGCAACTCTCCAAGATAATCAATTATTATATTTAATACCGTTAAAAAAATTCAAAATCCACTTCCACTAGTCATGTTTTCATTATTACATCTGAAGTATGAAAGAAAAATGTTTTACATGTTCATCACAAATACATGCCTTTAATAATAAATTAAAAAATTCAATGTCTCTTGAAAATCTTCAGATAATCTAAACCCTAGTATCCCATTTAATTTAATCAACCTGTGAAATAATGGGTTAGTCCTAACATGGCTAACAAGTAGAAAATTATTTAGAAATGGATAATGGCCCAATTAAAATTTAATTAAATGATAAAATAACAATTTGATTTCATAAGTTAAAAATAGGCCTCAAATGCAAAATCAAACCCTTCCATTGAGTCCAGAAATATTAAAAACATATAAATGAACTATTTGACCATTTGAATCAGAGTTAAAATGGACAAATTATGGTGTAATGGAATGAGTAGTCCACAATAAGCCACATAATTACTGCCTTTATTGCAAATGGGCCCCACCGAGGCCTCTCTTACTTAGCTCTTATTACTGTAATGGGCTACACGTTAATTTCCAAAAACACCTAAACGTCAGAAGCATAAAAAATATATCAAAGGTATTAAATAGTCAAAAGAAACAATAAATTTTTGTTGCAAAAATATAAGATCCCATGCATCTGACAAAAATCTGTCTCTTTGGACCGTCCAATAAAATTTGGAATTTGAATTGGTTTAGTATTATATATATATTACTTGTCCGTTTTCGAAACTTATATTATACGTAAACATTATTATATATGTTGAAATTAATCCACATCATTAATATATAATTTCAATATCCATGATAGTAATTTACATCATTGCACTTATAAAAATAAAATGCATAATAAAATATAATAATCTCAATACATATATTTAGGCATAAAGTTTAGATATATTTATATGCATAAGTTTATATCCTACAAAAAAATCTACGATTATCAAATTTATTTATGTCAAACATACTCATAGCCTAAAAACTATGATATATGATATATATTCTTTATTAATAATTACAATGTAAAATACATAATTATTGAACTAAAATAAACTTCTAAACAAAATCCCATCTACCTACAATTTTCTCCTCTTGCAGCCTTTGTAAGTTTTTTTTCTACTCCTTCAGCAACTCCAGCTCCCAGCTCTTTTCTAAGGATACCTAAAATCATCAACTCCCTAAAACCTTTTTTATGAAAACTTCCATAACTTCTAAGAGATAAGGAATAAAGATAAAACTCGTTCAAACTTAAATTCCAATTTAATCAATCTTATCTAGGAGAGTTCTTATCTCATCCTATCTCATCCTGTTTAGTGCTTGAGGTGGCAAAAATGAAAAAAATTAATTATTTTCTTGTGGAACTCCTACTCAAACCCTAGACCTTTAAGACTATTGGATTACCTGTATGTCAATCGAGCTACACAGGTTGCTAAAATAACATCCAAAAATAAAAATAAAAATAAAAAACTCATAGCATATATAAATAACATTTGGCAAGACCCATTATTAACCATCTGATCTAATTGGTCAAAGGGTCAACCCTTGTCACGTATGATATCCTATGTGGATTTTGACTAGTCAACTTAAAAAATTTTAGGTTATTACATCTCTCAGCCTCCTCTCAATGATTTCTAAAATATAAGATATTTTCAATATACCTATATAGTTTGGGCAACACTACAGGTATTTTCTTTTGTTTCATAAAATTACAAAATACTCTGCAACATTTATATGAACTCACAAACACGTTACATGTTAAAGTTTCATGGACAACAACTAAAATTTTTAATGAAATGATAAGCATGCACATTTTAATGTTTAATGAAATGATAAGCATGCACATTTTAATGATAATGAAACTATTAATATTATTATATTCATTATTAAAATGTTTATCAATAGGTATTATTATTTTATCATATGTTTATGAAATTTATATAAAATTCCAAACAATACTACTAATTTGTAATTACTCAAATTTACAGCTGATTTGGAAACAACCAAGGTTTACGCCCCAACTTGTACTAATGCTAGGCCCCAACGAATAAATCCAAGAGGTTGAATTACCAATCCAAGGCTATATAAAGAATCATTGCCTACTTAACACTACATGCATGACTGGCTCGCACATCTAGAAAGGAACAACATGCTTGCTCACCCCCTTACCATGCATAAGACAAAAATAGAATATGTCATCCCCGCATGCCATTGCAGTAGTAGGATTACACCTTCTCCCAAATATTAGAATATGTATAAATGCCAAAAAAATATTAGCATATATAGACTAACAAATAACACAAAATAAACCTCTTAGGGAAGGGCCAAATATCTATCTACTAAGATATAGACCGAGATGGTTGTGCTCATAGTCATCACCTTGTTCGAAGCTTGGCTCCTCCTGACATGAAGGACCAGTTGGTCGATATAATGCTCATTAGTGCTCCTAAACAGCAAGATCACCACTGTTCACTGGCTATCTCAAACCAACCCTCAATCTTTGAGCAGATACCAACAGTCTTGCACCCCGAGGGACCTCATCAAACGCCTATAGTATACTAACAAAATTTTTATTTCCTAAAATCTAAACTTTTTGGTCTAGGGTATGATTAAACCAAAGTCGGGGCTCCAAATGTCTAAAAATCATTTCTCACTTAAAACAACAAATTTCAAGCCCCACTTTTGCTCTGAGGCTTAGCCAAATGTTCGCAATCTCACTACAAGTGCACGAGTTGTAGATTGTAGTATATAAATTATTGATCCACAGGGAATTTGGGACTTAAAACATTATTTTAAACACTTACGTATCAAATATAAAGTGAAATAAAAATTTAGAAAGTGGAAAGAGAAAATAGAATTTAGAATCAAATATTAGAAAGTAGGGATGAGAGTACTTAGGATCTAAGATTTCACATGCGTCTTTTGTAATGGGCAGTGGTGTAATTATTTAATCCGGATATTATTTATTAAAGGAGAACACTAAATTATCCTTGCAACTTCTCAGGAAACCTAAAATGACATAATCTTAATCTATTCTTAGCTTCCTTTTCTCATTGGATTAAGTCAATTAGGATTTATTAAGTTCTATGGTTGTTCATGTATTCCTCGAGGTTATCATACCTATTCTCATGGTCTTAGATTTTCAGGTTTAATATCTTGATTATCATATATTAGATTTCCGCCTCTCGGTTCTATCGGCCTAATATATATGAAATCATTGCCAAAGTGGAAGCTCAGGTACTAGGCAAGTATTAAATCATAAGATATTAAATTAACAATAACATCCATCATAAATAAATCAAAATCATACACCACACTACATTATACGCATGCTACAACCTAAACCCTAGATATTATCAATCTAGAACTTAGCTGAGCGTGTTTAAGTCCAAAATAAAATTAAAATTAAAATCCATCTTAAACAAGACAATTAAAAATAAAAAGTAAGAAAGAAAAGCTTATTGGTTGGAAGTCTCGATGGTATGTCAGCTGCTCCTCATAACTCGCCGCTCTGCCTCTTACCCCGTGCTCTTCGCCTCTTCTTCACCCTTTCGCTCTCTCTCTTTCGAATTTCTTCTCTCAAATTCTGCTGTCTTTTTTTCTGTCTAAATTCTCTACTCTCCTTGCCCGGCTTCCTACACCCCTTTTTGTAATACTCAATTGCACTGAAAATTACGTACACAATCTGCTGCTTGGCTAATACGCATCCCATCTTCCTCACTAGGTTTCCTTTTTACGCAATAATGCTTCCTTCATGAATTGAGCTGCAGATGTGGACTGCTGGTCTTGACTTGGACGATTTGGATGTTGCAAGACTTGGAGGGGCGGCAGGATATTGCTGGAAGAATTCATATGGGCGGTCTAAAATTCATTCTAAGGTCGGTGGTATGCTTTGCATCGATTGGGCGTTATTTTTTGGATGTGATCAAGCATGGATTTGATTTACATGGATCTAATATCTAGACACGTACACTTGCAGAATTTTCAGCCATTTAAGATATTGTTTTGGACGGCTGGGGGAGAAATCTGAACGTTTCTGGATTAATTGCGGATTGATCAAAATCTGCATCTCATGGATGATTAATGCTGGACGTAGCATGGCTTGATCCTAGCTTGGGTGGTGATGATTGCTCAAAATTGGACGGTGGTGATTGCTGCAAGTAGAAAATGAACGGCTGAGATTTGAGATGCTGTTGGTAAAAATGAATTGACTGTTTTGATTTCTTTGGGTGGACAGCTAGACAGTTGGATGGCTGATTAAAGTGGACGGTGCAGATTGTAAATTTCTGACGTGGACAGATTGATCAACGGCTTGGATTTTGCATTAATGGGAAGCTGAAAAATTGGACGGTTGACTGAGCGGACTGCATAAATGGAAGATCTGGAATGGATGGGTAGGATGGCTTGGATTAAAAATTAGGGCGGTGTGATTGGTGCTGATGATGGTTGAATTAGCTTGGGGTGGTGGACAGCTGATGAACTGTGTGATGGACGGCTAGGATTAATAGACAGCTGCTTTGATGGCTGATTTTGATGGTGGAACCTACTGCAATGGTCTCTGTTAATCTGCATAAACAAATATTAAAATTATTTAAAGCTCAATTATTCCAACAAATTTTAATAACATAATAAATACAATTTATTTCACGGCAACAAATAAAAAAAATGTAATTTCAATTCAAAAGATCACCAAAATTATTTAAATCACTTAAAATTAATATTTAACACCAAATTGTTGCAAAAACATACTTTAAATTAAATTTCACATAAACTCAATTAATTACCCACCAAATTAGTATAAAATGTCCACAAAATATATTATTTATTACCAATTATCACCGAACAAGGACAGGGGCTTGAAACATATGGTGAAAGAGAGTAAAGAGAGAATATGTGAATAGATAAAGTTTTACGTAGAAAAAAAAAGATCCATGAGTAAAAGACCACTCAAAAAATCATTAGACCTATAATGGTAAAAGATCCACTATTCACAATTGCAAGGTTATAAGGAGTGGAATACAAAGACATGATGATTTTTTCTGTTACAATCCTCTCGCTCGTTCAGGATGGTTCTCCTCATAAGGGTTTTCAATAAGAGCTCCAAATAAGGAGAGTGGATGGTTAAGGTCATGATAACTCTATAAAAATAGAGTTATCAAGATTCATTTTTTACTCATTTTGAATGTTAGTTTGAAAAAAACATGTAAGTTTGTATATGTTTAGTATTAGTTTTCATCATTTCTGCATTTCATACATAGTGTGTAAATTTCACGCATTTTCATTAGAATTTAGTGTAAATCATCTCATTCTAGGTTGTTTAAGATTTGTTTGACCATTTAGGAATGCATTTATTGGTCTTTATCTTTTATTGTTGGATAAAGAAGGTGAATTGCCCATGAACTCAATGCTAAAGTTATGGATAAAGAGAAGAGAATTGCATCGCAAGCAAAAAATAATTTTTAGTCCAGAACGTTGGCGCTCCCATGCCAATAACTGCGATTCTAGAAATTTCCAGGCAGACGACAGATAACTGCCTCAGACAGCTTACTGGGGCTCCAACGCCAAACCCTGTAAATGTGAAATCTCACAAGTGTCTTGTTGATAATTGGTAAATTGCAATATATTTTGTGGGTATTTTTATATTAACTTGGTGGGTAATTATTTGAGTTTAATGTGAAATTTGATTTAAAATGTGTATTTGAAACATTTAGGCATTAAATATTAATTTCAAGTTATTTAAATAAATTTTATAATCTTTTGACTTGAAATTATATTTTAATTGTTGCCATGAAATTAAATGGGTTTGAATAAATTTTTTTATTCACAACCTATTAATGGATTAGATGAATTAATGATTAATTATATTTTATGTAGCTTATAAAAATTTCTGGTGGGACCCACTAGAAAATCAACAAGCCATCACGTCCAGCAGCTATCCATTGCCTATGCTTGATCTCAACTGTCCAAGCTCCAAACCTAGACAGATCACGCGATCATCATGCAAATCCAGGTCGTTTACCAAATTTTCAAGTGGGCCACACACAAATCTTGCCGAAGCCATCCGTTCAAATAATCAACACAGTCCAAAAATTCAGCAGCAAATCAGAAGCCATCTAAACCGTCCACTCCATGATCAGTAACGTCCGGATATTTCTCAATTAATTCCAGGCGTCCAAAAATTTCATCATCGCCGTCCAATTCAGATCGCCACCACCCAAGATATATGATCTGCACCGCCCACTTTTTTAGCACATCAAAACCGTCCTTTATTAATCTGGCTGTCCAGATTTTATTTATTGCACCGCCTTAGCCATCCGTCACATGAAAATCCACAGGCTGTCCGCCCAACCAACCAGAGATTCCAGCCTTAATCATAATGGGGCCCACCCTTTAATCCACCACTTAAACCAATCTATTCCCATTAACGCAATCCAGCTGATTTACGCAGGTGGTTGTAACACAATTCGAATTGCATTAGATAGACATGGGCCCACCCAAAGTAATGGAGGTGCGCGGAGGTTGGACAGTTATAAAAGGGGCGATCATAGAAATTCTGGGAGGATAGAATTTTTACAGATTTTTCTGGAGAGAATTTTAAAGAGAATTTTGAGAGAGAGAGAGAGGTTGTGAGGTGGAGAGCACGAGCAAAAGGTGTACCAGCGAATTGCGGGAAGTGGCCGACATACCATCGGGGCTTCCAACCAATAAGTTTTTCTATTTCTTTTCCTTTTTAATTTTAATTGCATTGTTTAAGATGAGTTCGAATTTTAATTTTATTTTGGACTTAAACATGCTCTGCTAAGCCCTAAATTTAAGGTTTAGGATGTAGCATGCATACAATGTAGCGTGGTGTGTGGTTTTAATTTATTTATAATTGATATTATTTTTAATTTAATATCTTGTGATTTTAATGCTTGCTTTGTACATGGGCCTGTACTCTGGCATGATTCCATATATTAGGTGATGAAACCAAGATGTCAAAATCTAATATACGATAATCAAGATATTAAACCTGAAAATCTAAGACCATGAGAATAAGCATGATGAACTTGAGAAATTACATGAACAAGCCATAGAACTTTCTAATTAACTTAATCCCGTGAGAATAGGTGGTTAAGAAATTGGAGTATGCCTTGTAGATTTCAAGAAAATGTGCAAGGATAAATTAAGGTTTGTTCTTCTTTAACAAACAATATCCGGATTAAATAATTATACCACTACCCGTTGCAAAAGTCGCATGTGAAACCCTAAATCCTAGGTACTCACATCCTTATTTTCTACTACTCATTCTAGTTTTAAATTTTATTTTCTCTGCCCACTTTTCTAATTTATTTATTTATTCAATTTTATTTACTATATTCTCTTCATATCCAACACGAAAGCATTTAAAAGCATAGTTTATAGTCCCGAATTCCCCGTGGATCAATAATTTATATACTACAATGTACGACCCGTGCACTTGCGGTGAGATTGCGAACAAGTATTTTGGCGCTGTTTCCGGGGATTATTTTTTTCATCTCTCATTGTTATTTATTTTTATTTTTTCTGAACTAGCTAGTTAATCTTTGTATGCACCCACGTACTAGAAGCTTTGCAAAATAACTAGCTGAAAAACTCTTTATTGCTGACCTTGAGATTGAACGTTCTTTTAAGAGAAGAGTTTGTGAGTACAAAAAGTAGCAATCTTCTTAAGAGATCATGGCGGAATGCAATAATCCAAACCAGCCACATCAAGAGCAGGAGGAAGGCCAAGCTAAAATCAATGTTTTTCCAAGAAGGGTAACTCTTAGCGATCAGATTCGCCGGAACCCTCAAGGATTTCGATCAAGCATAGTGGAACTAGAAATTGATGCAAGAAATTTTGAACTTAATCCCGGGCTTATCCAGATGGTTCAACAGGACCAATTTGTAAGACTACCCTCTAAAAACACGACCATACACACCACTAAGTTCCTAGAGCTGTACAACACAATCAAGGTATAAAATAACCCACGCAAGGTAATCCGTCTTCAGCTTTTCTCATTTTCTCTTCATGACAGGGCTCACGAGTGGTTCTATTCTATGCCACTCGACACCTTCAATACATGGGATGAGCTCTCTATTACCTTCCTGGAGAAATTCTTTCCACCCACTAAAACTAGGAAAATCGAGGACGAAATCAATCATTTTGTCCAAAAAGATGGCTAAACTATCTACGATGCGTGGGAGAGAATGAAAGATCTACAGTGCAAGTGTCCTCACCATAACATCTCATAGGGTGGCATTATTGAAAACTTTTTCAATGGACTCGACCGACCTACCCAAAGCGTCGTCAATTCAGCCGTTGTGGCCGATTCATGCGACTCACTGATGAGGAGGCTCTCGAACTCCTTGATGACTTAGCTCTTTATGTTTCTCAACATGACTACATCTGAGGACCCTCTCGGTGAGGTAATGTATATGATATCGAATCTATGGTTTCTCTTTATGCTAAACTTGATCAACTTTTGCAACAAAAGAAGCAGGGACCCACAGACCGAAGTGCATCTTCTTCTCAATAAATTTCATGTGAGATCTGTGGAGCTTCACACTACACATCTGAGTGTAGTTTTTCCATCCATGTTTAGTTGCAGGAAATTATGACTTAAAAATCTGTTATGATTTAAGTCTTGAAAGAGACGTTGAAAGGATGAAAAACGGATCTTAACATGGCTGTTTTGGAAATCAGTGATAAATGGATTAAAAATCCAAAATTAAACCCAAAATTATATGTTAATTAAGGTGTTTAATGATGATGAAAATGAGTGTAAGTTTCTGTGTTAAGAAATTTTAAGAAACACATAATATATGTGTTATATGTTGAACGTATTTAGAGCATATGTATGAATGGATGATAAGTGCCTTATGTGAACTTGCTAAAATGCAAAATATGCATGAATATGTGATAAAATGCATGAGGATATTTCTATATGAACGAGGATTAATTATCTCAATATTCGAGATTTATTTATGAAGCTTGAAACGTCACTTATACGCTTAGAATGAGTATTGATGTAGGAAAAATGGAAAGTAGATGAAAAATGGTTAATGGGAGATATAAATTCCCAAATGATGAATTATGAATGATTGTTATGTGTTTACCTAAATATGGGACTAAAACATAATAAGGAATGAATGATATGATGCACAAGTGCATGTTGTGTATGAATGATCGACTTGAAAATCCAAGTTGATTATGTATGATATGGATTATGGGATTAGAAAACTAAGTGACTGCAAGCAAATGGACTGTTATGAATGCAATGCTATGTTTATGTATAGGCAAAGGCAAAGACATTAACGAGGCGGAAAGCTAAGCAAGCAAGGTAAGCAAGCAGTTTTCTAAAATGCTTTGTTTTATCAAATGTGATAAAATGCTTATTAATGATATTATAATTGTTTAAATGAGTTAGCAAATGAATGATTTCAATTCTTTATAAGTTGTTTAAGGATGACTATTCCATATATAAATGTGTATTGAAATGTTATTTCCAATGAAATAAATGAAGTGTTTACTACTTCCCAAGAACATATGTAAATTGATGAATCATGAGTTTATGATTGAAAAATCATGTTAGCGTGTCAAAGTTCATGTTTATGAAAGAAAGCATATGCACAAAAGCATGAGGCCCACCTTAAAGGTGTAAGCGGACCGAATATCCCCTTTTGGTGCGGCCAAGTCGCTAAGAGAGGTTGAGGGCCGGCGGTGCCTCCCCGGAATGGGACAGAGGATGAAAATGGATAGTTGCCTAGTTAGCTTCTATACAAAGGAATGTCATGATTTTAAATAATGCATTGCATTGTTTATAATATACTCTGGACGGGTATGAGAAGCATGTTTTAAGATATACCCTTGAGCCGGTATAATGTGGCTTTCCATGAATGGTTTATGAAAAGGTTTCTATTCCATTGGTAGTTGATCACTTGTTAAGTGTCTTCAACCGAATGAAGAGAAATGCATTTAAACAATTTTGCCTTGAAAATGTATTGCTTGAAAACCTTATAGCTTGCTTATTGAGTTTCAACTCATAGTTTTGTTTTCCAAATCATAAAGACAGGTGAAAGGAGAACCACGCAAGGAGCACAGGTGGAGATTCAAGGAAAAAATGAATTTCTACAAGTTCCTGTGATTGAACTCTATGAATTGTATGGTTGTATGTTGATGACATTATTGGTGTCTGAATGTTATATAAGGGTTGTATTAGGTTTATCACTATGTAGTGATGTTGACTATAAATAGCGAAATTTTTTTATTGTCAAATGGTAAGGCAAGATTGATCATGATGTGACTAAGTATGAAACTTATGATATCTAATGTATATGCTAAATCGATTAAATGACCTAAAAAGGCATATGATGGAAATGGAATGTTTAAATATGATTAAACTCCTAAGGAGTTAAGATAAAATGGATAAATATCCAAATACCCGCCGTGTGACAGGGCAACAATCTTGATCACGTTTACCAATTGATAGATCTTGGAGTAAGGTTGTGACGCTCGGGTTTTGGGCGCCACAATGGCGGATGTGAAAAAACTACATCTGGGAGGACTCGCACCTTTACAAGAGATTCGGAGATGGTTTGCTTCGCTGAAGTGTACCAAACGAGGAAATCCAAAGCATTCTTTACCATTACCACTCTTCACCCTACGGTGGACACATGGGTCTCACCAAAACTGCAGCAAAAGTCCTACAATCAGATTTTTTCTAGCCCACTTTGTTCAAAGATGCTCGATCTTTTACACTAACCTATGACAGGTGCCAAACAACAGGAAACATCTCAAAGCGAAACAAGATGCCACTCACAAATATTCTCGAGGTCGAACCATTCGATGTTTGGGGCATGGATTTCATGTGACCATTTGGAGTTCATAATTCTTCATTTTAACCAGAGCTCCTCTTTGGTAGCCATCCTTGCACCTGTCTTAAGGTTTGAAAAATAAATCGTGAGTATAACTCAGTAAGCAAGCAGCATAGTTTTCAGGCGATTCATTATTCAGGCAAAGTTTTCATGTAAATAGCATCTTTGACACACACATTATACACACTCGGAGGTATATTATGAAAATGCAACATCATAACCATCATGGGTATATCATGAATAATGTTATGCATTATTATTATTAAAACATGAACATCACATGATGGTATGCTAGTTAGGTGACCATCCCGTTATCCTGCTCCCATCTCGGGGAGGGCACCGCCGGCTTGTGGCCTATTTTAGCAACTTGGTCACACTAAAGGGGGACAATCGGTCCGCTTATACCTTTAAAATGGACCTAGTACCTTGTGCACCATGAACTTAGACACAAACATGAACATAGACATGTTAGCATGATTTTCATGAGTAAGCATGTGAGCCATAATTTCTTAACAATATTGTGATACCCGGACCCAAGTAGGACTCAATAGGATGCATTGAACATATATATTTGATTTATATGTGATTTAAATGAATTTTGAATGATTTTTGTGAATTATGTCACATTTTGAATTAGGGTTTAATTAGGAATGATGATTAAAAATTTAATCGCCAGAGCCCAAAGTGAGTCGGTATGACCCGTGGGGCTTAATGAGAATTTAAAGGTGAAAATGTGTTATGAATAATCATGTTAATTACCATGATTTAATTTATGGAGATTAAAGTGTAATTATGGAACTAAGGTGAAAAATGATAGAAAATTCATAACTTGACGCCTAGAAGGCGGATTTCGATGAAATTTGAAAGGTAAGCTCACGACGGTGGGCCCAATCTTATGAATAAATTGGATTAAGAGAATAATGATGAGATTAGGGTGATAATTAATTATTTTTATCCCAAATCCAAAAGATAAATTCAAGTGGTCATAACTTGACTTAGAAACGTCGGTTTGAGATGAAATTTGAAACGATGGAATAAAATTATGAAATCTATTAGATGAATGGAATGGATTAAGCTAATTATCATGGAAAGTTTTTTTCTTGGAGAGCAAGTAACAAGTTGCTTAAGAGCTAAGTAAAGAAGGACAATTGTGGAAAGTGAACATGGATTTACTAAAATGCCTATGGGGTTGCTTGAGCACCAAGTAAAGTGGTTTATAAAAAGAAAAAAAAAAAGAAGAGAAAGGGCTGTTGCACGTTCCAGCAAGGGGGGAGAAGGAGAGAGAGAAGAGGGAGAGAAGGAGAGAGAAAGAGAGAGAAGAAGAGAGAAGGAGAGAGAGAAGAGAGAAAAATGGAGATTTTCTCCAAGGGAAGCAGCTAGGGAACGTCCAACCCAGCAAGGAACAGGAGAAAAGAGGAGGAAAAGAAGAAGGAAAAATGGAAGGAGCAGCTCAGGAAGCTCGGGGCAAAGAATCGGCGAAATCGGGTAAGTACCCGTTGAGTTAAGCCTTCCAATTTCCAAGTTTTCTTCTTGATATTGGAATCATGGTTTTGAATCATAATAAACCTCTAAGTAAAAATTAATAACATTCTGGAATTAAGTATTGATTGAGGGTTTTGCTTATGTATTGAAAAGAGATGAAAATATGGGAGCAAAACCTAGAAGAAATGAGGCAGAAATCTAAAATATGGAAGAAATCGTTAATGAACGATTTTTAGCATGAAAATTTGTGGGAAGACTCATTGTGGGGTGCTTAAGGAACGAATAAATTTTTATATTAAAAATATAAACACGTTGTAAATTAGAAATCTAGTAATATCAACCTGGACAGGATTGAACGGGTGGCAGGATCAGCTACACTAAAGGATTTTAAATAATTTTTATACAAGGAATTTTGGGCTGAAAAGTTTAAAATATATATAATACATATTGAGGATCACAATAATAAAATAAAAATTAGGTTTTGATTGGTATAAATATACCCAATAATTTACGTGAATAAGGCTGTCTGAAAAGGGGTGCTGCTGTCCAGCAAGGTAAAAATACCAAAATAAATATAAATACTTAATTTTTTGTGCTGAAAATATTTATTTTGGTTAATAAATGTAGTTATTAAGGTATGGTAGAAATTTCAGAACAAAAATACTTTATTTGATATTAATTCAATATTTTGAGAATTCAGTTTGCCTGAATTCAGCATTATGGACAACTTAAGGAATAAATCAAGATAAATGTTAAATTCCAGATTTTTGTGATGGAATTTGACTTATAATGGGATATAAATCATTATTTAGTATAATTCATATGATTATTTATGAATAGGTTGCTGATTTTATAAAGTATGGAACCTAGGGTTGCATATATGACTCGATTTTTTCATTTTTATATTAAAAATGGTATGGAAATGAGATTAAATGATTTATGAAAATTATGTAGGGTAAAAAACCCTAGGATTAGGTTACTTTGGATGCCCAAAATTATTTGAAAAGATAAGCCTCAAATCTGATTTTATGAATTTTATGAATAGGTGTGCAAATGGGGTGAAAACGGTACCTGCAATAGGGAAATAAGTTGTTGTTTTGAGAGGAGTTAATATATGGATTTATGTAGGTTGAAAAACCTAAGGAATATAAGTATTTGAAGATTATGCAAATAAATAAAATGTTATTTTCATTTATCTAGGCAAAGGCAAGGAAAAGAATGGAAGAAAAGGATTATAGTGATCTCAGGTAAGCAAGCGAACTTTCTAAAATGCTATTTTATTTCTATTTGATCGATATGATTGAAATGTTTATATTTATGTTTTAACAAATGGGCAAGCACAAGTTTTGAAAATGATGACTTTAATGAAAAGTCACAAATTTTGGAAAATGACGGCTTTAATGAAAAGTCGTAAGTTTTGGAAAAGAATGACTTTAAGGAAAAGCCTCAAGGTTTGCTTCATAGGAAGCAAACAATATGTTTTAAGATAAGGATTTTATCATCAGTGTTTCCAAAGATTGGCAATGCTTTATGTTAATGGAATTGAGAATTTTGCTTATGAGTAAGCAAGTTCTCCATGATAATGTTTTCAAAGGATTTCATGTTTGATGCCGATGGTTTTAAGAATTTACTTTTAATTAAGCAAGTTCTTTATGTTGTTGTTTCAAAAGTATTTTATAAGAAAAAGGGAATTTTGCCCTTTTTCACAAAGCAACAAATGTAAATAAGTTTTGCATTTCTCTTATGATGTTTAATGATAAATAATAAAAAAAAAGGGAGATTTGATTTATGAAAAAGATTTATTTTGCTAGGTCTTGATAATTAAATAATAAATGATGATTTGTACATAGTTCATATATTTTGAAATGATATTCAAAAAGTTTTGATTTCCTTTCGATAAGGAAATCTATGTTGAAAATATCTTGAAAAATATTTATACGGATGTGTTGAAAGGGATTTAAGGATGACCAATCTCCTATGTTGATTTCATAAAATGGTTTAATTTCGGGTTGCTAAATGGTATGCAAAAGATTATGCAAGCCCTTTATGTAAAATGACAAAATTGATATGTGGACAAGAAATTGATTTTAAGGTGGTTGAGAAGAGGTTAGCACAATTGCATAACTTTTGTAAGCAAAAGGCCCCGAAATGGAAACCAAGAAAATGCTAGGAAAAATGTGTGATTTATTCTTGAAAATCTAAATGTTTTGAAATTCTTTTATTAAAAGGGTTTTAAGGTTGTGTTGTTTCTCAAACATTTCAAGTATTTGTCAAAATATTTTACTCAAAATATTTCTAACAGAATTTAAGGAAGGTCATCCTAAAAATAGATTTCAAATGACAACTTGTTAAAGTGGGTGCGCTCGCTTACAAGTTGACACGGACTGTGGTCTGTGATGTGTTTTTGAAAATAATTTTTAAAGATATAGACTTCAGTCTAAGATTTTTTGTGTGGTTATGGATGCAGACAGAGGTCTGTGATCCTGGTTTAAAAGAACATAGGCTGCGGTCTGTGGTTCCTCAAACCAAATGGACTGCGGTCCGTCATAATAATGTACGGTGCACCAGTACAAGGAATAGACAGGTTGTAGAGCACGGTTGGGATGACCGGGGCCCACTCTACATTGTTGGAAACAATGTTTAAAGCAAAACAAAATTGACCAAATCATGAGTTTTGATGATTAACAAAGTTAAAATTGAGTATAAGGTGATTACTGATGATTTTGCTTAATGATTTAAGGAATAAATTAGCCAAGTCGATATCCAAGTCGACTTGGACTTCGACTTAGGGTGAAGTCGATCCCAAAGTCGACTCCATATTCGACTCCAAAACAGACCACACAGCCAAATTCAAAATGGAAGGAAAAGCAGGTGAAGTCACAGGCCAAGTCGACTCAACTTGCGACTTGGGAAGCCAAGTCGCAAACGAAGTTGACTCCAGCATCGACTTCAGACGGCAAAAACACTTCAGAGCTGATTTTGGGGTACAAAAATGCCGAAGTCGCAGACGAAGTCGACTCCAGGTGCGACTTGGGTGAAGTCGCAGATGAAGTCGATCCCAAGTTCGACTTGAGTTCTTCAAAGTCCAAAATATAGATTCAAGTTCATTTTCAAGATCAACTTGGGATTTCTCAAATCCAAATTAAGAGTACAAGCTCACTATCAACTCAAGTCTCTCAAAGTCCAAAGCACAACTCCAACCATAGTTGAAGAAACTCAAGTCATAGCATCGAAGGCAAGAAAGATGACTCAAAGACAAGCTCTTCAAGAAGTTTACAAATATGAGAAGCCATTCCATAAATAAAGAAGATTCAAGAAAGGAAGCTAAGCAAGCTAGAGGAAATCAAACAAGGACCAAACAAATTGCAGCAGAAGAACAGGTCAAGTCGCAACCCAAGTCGACTCCAAGATCGACTTGAGGTCAAGTCTGAAACCAAGTCGACCTAATCTCAGACTTGGAACTGAAGTCGCAAACGAAGTCGACTCCAATTACGACTTGGGAAGCCAAGTCGCAAATGAAGTCGAATCCACCTGCGACTTGGGGAACCAACGTTCGAATTTTTGAACGTTGGAACATTTATTGCGCGTCAACCACTTCTATAATGTTCAAATCTTCCCCATTCTATAAATAGACACTCAAGCAAATGAGAATACACACACTACATTGTCTAAAGAGAGAAAAGAAGTGCAAACAAGAGCTCCCATTTGCTTTTCTCTAAATTTGAGTGATCTATACACTTTCAAAAGAAGAACGAGCTTCAAGTTGCAAGTAGCGTCAACGATATACAACCAGTTGCTTCTGCAAACTCTTCCTCAAGATGAATCTTGCCTACACAACTCAGTAAAGTGTAGATCTTTCTTATTTTCATTATTCCTTGTTATTGGTCTTGATTTGAGTTTGTTGTAACAAACCAAGACGTTGCAAGTAGAGTTGTGATTGGAGTTGAACTCATCACCTACTTGTATCAAGTGTATAAGCCCCCTAGAGCTAGAATCTAGAAGAGAGCATAGGCTCTGATTGTGTATTCCCCCTAGAGCTAGAATCTAGAAGAGAGTGGAAACTCTAAGTGTATTCGCGGAATACATAGTGGAACCCAAGTCACAACGGTGTGTGAGCTTGGAAGAGTGGAGTAGGGAGAGGTTGCCCGAACCACTATAAATCTTGCCTACTGTTTACCTTATTGCTTTCACTATTTTATTGCTCTCTATTTGTTTCAATCAAGGGGATTAAGCTTTCAAGGGGTTAAGTTTTAATTTACCGAAGAATTTTATAAGAACCCAATTCACCCCTCCCCTCTTGGGTTTTGCCATTAACTCGGGACTAACAAGTGGTATCAGAGCAGGTCTTTGAGCTTACCAAAGAGATCTTATTGACATGGCATCCCAATCTACTTCCGTTCCCGCATTTGCCGAAGGTCAATCCTTTACTAGGCCACCATTGTTTGATGGGAACAATTTTGGATATTGGAAGCTAAGAATGAAACAACTCATCATGGCTACCGATATGGACTCTTGGATTGCGATTCAAGATGGTGTGATCTTGCCCATTGATGAAAAAGCTTCCAAATGGACCGATGGGAAGTAAGAATCGTGAAGAGCAATGCCAAAGCTATGAATTCACTATTTTGTGCTCTCACGACATCTGAATATGATAGAGTATCCTCTTGTTTAACCGCCAAAGAGATATGGGATACATTAACCTCCATCTATGAAGGAACTTCTCAAGTCCAAGGGACAAGAAGAAACATTTTGATTGGAGAATTAGAAAATTTTAGAATGTTAGAAACAGAAAATATTTCCGAAATGTTTGCTAGATTCTCAAAAATTACTAATGCTTTGAAAGGTCTTGGAAAGGCTATATCTGAATCTGAACAGGTTATGAAGATTTTAAGGGCTCTACCAGAATCTTGGACTCCAAAGATTACTGCGATAGAAGAAGCTAAGGACCTCAACACATTGAAGCTAGAAAACCTAATTAGCTCATTAATGTCACATGAGCTAATTAAGAAAAGAAATGAAGATCATCACAAAGGCAAAAGAGCAATTTCCTTAAAAGCCGCACAAGATTCAGACGATACTTCATCTTCACAAAATGACGATGAGATTGCCCTACTCACAAAACGATTCAGAAAATTTGTGAGGAAAGGCAGAAATTTCAGAAATTTTAAAGAAAGAAACTCCAAAGAGAAAAAGAAAGAAACAACAAAATGTTTCCGATGCGGCGGTTCGGGACACATGCAAGCCCAATGTCCAACGCCCGAAGAAAACAAGGCAAAGGAACAAAGAAAAGATCGAGGCGACAACAAAAGATTTCAAAGAAACAAAGGAAGAGGCATGTACGTAAATGAAGAAGAATCTACAACGAATAGCTCCTCAAGTGAAGAATGCGAAGTAGATTGTGCAAGAATCTGTTGCATAGCAAACACCGACATATGCTTTGCAGCAATGGAAACCTTGGAGGATCAAGCCACTTCAACGGACTGCACGAGTAGTCAAGAGGTAACCTCCAAACAGAAATCCTTTTCAAATTTCTCTACAAATGAATGTCTTAAATGTGCTGAATTAGAGGAACTTCAACAAGCTTATGATTCACTATATGAAGAAATAAAGAAATTAGGAAACAAGTTTATAATTAAGAAAAGACAATGTGATGCAGTAATAATTGTAAATGGTAAACTTGCTGAAAAATTAGACAAGTTAAAAGATGAAAAGAATACCTTAGAAAATGAATTAGAAAAACTTAAAAACGAGAATAAATCATTAAATGAATCTCTTACCAAGTTCTCTAATCCAGGAGAAAATGTAAAAATGTTCTTGAAAATGACAACTCAAACTTGCAAGAAAGGACTTGGGTACAATGCACTTGAACAAACTGAAACTAACGCTCCAAGAAATAATATCAAAACCAATTTTACTAAAATAAATCGAACGGTTTGGACAAAAAGACCAACTAATGAACAATTTACCAAATGGCTCCCTATTTCTAGACTTCCGGGAGCTTGTAACTTCTGCAACAAGTTTGGACATAAGATATATCAATGTAAATTAAGAAAACTGCAAAACCGAGGTGCTAAATTGGTTTGGATGCCAAAATGCATTGATTTTATGGGATCAAAGATGGATCAACTCAAACTTCAAAGGTTAACTAACCCAAACGGACCCATAAAATGGGTACCAAAAGGATGAACTCCACTCAAATTAATTTTTGTAGGTATGTTTTAAAGCCAAGGCCAATAACGTATGGTTTATGGATAGCGGTTGCTCAAGACATATGACAAGAGAAAAAGGATTATTTCACAAGATCAACCCATGTGATGAAGGAACAGTAGCTTTTGGAAATAACGAAAAAGGTAAAATAAAAGGTAAAGGAAATGTCTATGGTATTTCAAATGCATGTATTGAAAATGTTCTATTTGTTGAAGGACTCAAACACAACCTAATGAGCATTAGTCAACTGTGTGATAAAGGATGAAATTTGTATTTGAATCCTCTATATGTAATGTTATTGATGATAACAAGCGCATAATTTTTAGTGGCAAAAGACATGGAAATGTATATTTGGTTTGCCTTGATGACTTAGAAGGAAAATGTCTAATAGCCATAGAAAATGATCCATGGAAATGGCATGCAAGGCTTGGACATATAAATATGTCAAATATCAAAACCTTATGGAAAAAGAATTTGGTACAAGGCTTACCAAAACTCAAATATGACAAAGATAAGATTTGTAAAGCCTGCCAACTATCTAAACAACCGAAAATGCCATTTTCTACCAAACAGGAAATCTCAACAACTAGACCACTTGAATTACTACATATGGATCTTTATGGGACATCAGACATTTTAACTCTTGGTGGGAAAAAGTATGTATATGTAATTGTGGATGACTTTTCTAGATTTACATGGATCATACTCTTAGCTAGCAAAGATGAAGCATTTTTAATGTTTGTCTCGTTTTCAAATTTGGTGCAAAATGAAAAACAAAGCTCAATTATTTCCATTAGAAGTGACCATGGTGGTGAATTTGAAAATAGCCGATTCATAGAATTTTGCAATGAAAAGGGAATTCACCATACATTCTCTGCACCAAGAACTCCTCAACAAAATGGAGTTGTTGAAAGAAAAAACCGGACAATACAAGAAATGGCTAGAACCATGCTAAATGAGAGTAAACTATCCAAAAGATTTTGGGGTGAAGCTGTAAGTACAGCTTGTCATGTATTGAACCGAGTTACCATTAGAGCCATATTGAAAAAGACCTCATATGAACTTTGGAAGGGCAGAAAACCAAACATATCATATTTCCATACTTTTGGATGTATTTGTTATGTGCTAAATAATGGAAAAACAAATCTGGGAAAATTAGATGCCAAAAGAGATGAAGCTATTTTCTTGGGTTATTCATCAAATAGCAAAGCATATAAAATTTTCAACAAAAGACATCAAATAATAGAAGAGTCAATACATGTTGTCTTTGATGAATTTAACCAAACTCCGAGAAAGGAAGATGAATTAAGTGATGCAGATGAAACAAAAGGAAAAGAACAACCAAAGAAAATCGAGCTCAAGCCAGAAAACTCCATGAAGGAAGAGGTAAGTGAAGGTAATGACTCTTACAAACCTCCAACTGATCTAAAGTTCAAAAATGCCCATCCAATTGAGCAAGTCATTGGAAATGTGTATGAATGAGTAAAAACTAGAAGATCAAAGCAAAACATTTGTGGACAATATGCTTTTGTGTCCAAGATCGAACCAACTACCATTGAACAAGCTCTTAATGATGAAAGCTGGGTTATTGCAATGCAAGAAGAGCTAAATCAATTTGAAAGAAATGATGTATGGCATTTAGTTCCTAGACCAAATGGTCATACCATTATTGGTACCAAATGGATATTTAGAAACAAATTGGACGAAAGTGGACTTGTAATTAGAAACAAGGCTAGATTAGTAGCCAAAGGGTATTCCCAGGAAGAAGGGATTGATTTTGAAGAATCATATGCACCTGTGGCTAGATTAGAAGTCATACGTATCTTACTAGCATTTGCTTCTCATATGAATTTTAAATTGTTTCAAATGGATGTAAAAAGCGCATTTCTCAACGGATATTTGAACGAAGAAGTATATGTTGAACAACCCCCAGGATTTGAAGAAAAGGATCAATCAAAATATGTTTATAAATTGACCAAAGCGTTATATGGACTAAAACAAGCTCCAAGAGCTTGGTATGAAAGGTTAAATAGATTTTTGATCGATCATGAGTTTCAAAGAGGGAAAGTTGATACTACTTTGTTCATTAAATATAAAAATAAAAATATTTTAATTGTACAAATTTATGTAGATGATATAATATTTGGAGCTACTGATGAAACTTTTTGCCAAGAATTTTCTAAGATCATGCAGAGCGAATTCGAAATGAGCATGATGGGAGAATTAAATTTCTTTCTTGGACTACAAATCAAGCAGCAGACAGAAGGGATATTCTTAAATCAGTCCAAATATGTCAAAAAAATGCTCAAGAAATTTGGAATGCAGAATGGTAAAGGAGCAAATACACCAATGAGCTCTACGATCAAGATCGACACGGACGAAAATGGTAAATGTATCGATCAAAAGCTCTATAGAAGCATGATACGATCATTGCTATATTTAACTGCTTCTAGACCAGATATTTTGTTTAGTGTTTGTACGTGTTCTAGATTTCAAGCATGTCCTAATGAATCACATCTATTGGCTGTAAAAAGAATTTTTAAATATTTTATAAATACTACCAATCTTGGACTATGGTACCCAAAGGGGTCAATGTTTGATTTAATCGGCTATTCGGAAGTGGATTTTGCTGGCTACAAAGTAGATAGAAAAAGTACTAGTGGAACCTGTCAATTTCTTGGAAATATGTTGGTTTCATGGTACTCAAGGAAACAAACCAGTGTTGCCCTATCTACTGCGGAAGCCGAATATATAGCCGCCGGAAGCTGTTGTGCCCAACTACTTTGGATGAAACAACAATTGAAAGATTATGACATTGATTATTTCAATATTCCTATTAAATATGATAATACAAGTGCTATATGTTTGACTAAGAATCTTGTACTACATTCAAGAACCAAGCATATAGATGTAAGACACCATTTTATTTGTGAATATGTTGAGAATCATGATATTTGTTTAGAATATGTGAAAACAGAAGAACAAATTGCTGATATCTTTACCAAACCACTAGCGAAGGAATCATTTTATAAAATTAGAAATGATATGGGGATGATAGAATTAAACTAGGAAGAATTACACAAATCTGATCTAAAAGGAGCCAAGTCGATGGGTCAAGTCGACTCCAGCAAAGTCTAGTCGACTCCAGTGAAGTCGACTTGGGAAAAGCGAAGTCGACTCCGCCTCTAAGGCGAAGTCGACTCCACTGGGTCGAATTCGACTTTGCCTAGGGCAAAGTCGACTCCGCGCGCGCGACAACTCGCCTTCCCCCTTCTCCTTTTCTTCCTCTTTTCTTTCTTCTTCCTCCTCTTTCTCCCGCCACTTCCAGCGATTTTCCTCTCTTCTCTTCGGCGATTTCCTATCCAGCACCCATCACCTTCATCTCTCTCTTTTTTTTCAGCCTCTCCGTCTCTCTCTCTCTCTCTCTTTTACACTGCCCAGTCTTCCTTTTCTCCCATTCTATTTCAGTCTTTCTAAAGCTTCCTAAACTCAAATCCAATGGCTCCAAAACCCAGAATCCCCAAGCTAGCAGTCTCCAAACCTTCGCAGAGACCTGTGCCTAGACCTTCAAGGTCAAATACGGAGGAAGAAATTCCTAGGAGACAGAGGACTCCTGTGAAACGAGCCAGAGAGGAACCTTCAATCTCAACGGGTCGAAGGGTCAGATTTCAAACCGCTACCCAATCCTCAGATCGAGCTCATAGGTCAGAAAGTCAACCTCAAAGCTCAAACACTGGAAGGATCCAAATAAAAAAGGGGCAAGTTCTGAAAATGCCCACAACCTACTTCAAAATAGAGCTTCAACATAGTAGATTCTACAAACATTTCTACGAAAGAAAGGTATTCATCCCAAAGATCATTGACTTTAAATTTCTCAATAGTTCGACATAGAAGAGCTACTGGATTATCAGGTATGGATAAGATTGCTGAAGACAGATGAAAGAGTATATCCTGATCTGACAAGGATATTTTACTATCTATGGGATGATAACAATTTTTCAACCTTTGTCAAAGGCACAGAAATGTTTTTTGGAACAATGGCTAACCCAGATCAAGAAGAAGCAATAGAGAAAATAGGCAGTATTCTCGAAGTCCCATTCGAAGAAGAGCGACTTCCCCAGGATCTTACAATGGAGAATCTACAATGAGCTAACCAAGAGTAACAAGTATCATGCAGGAACCAAGTTCCTACATTACATGGATCTTTCTCCACGGCTGAGAGTCCTTCATTTACTCATTGCTCACTGCATTTATCCGAAAGGCGGTGGAAGGAATCAGCTCAATCCGCAGGAAGCCATTATTCTATGGAAATTAGTCAACAAAGTCAAGATCAGTCTCCCAAGACTATTCCTAGAAGCCTTGGCATGTCGAAAGGACAATTCGAGAGGAGTTCTACCCTACGGGACATGGATCACAAGGATCCTCGAACATTATGAGGTAGACATTAACGGTGAACCATTTGAAGTCCCTAAAACCACAAATTCCATTAATAAGGCATTGCTCCAACGAATGAAGATCAATTTGGAGCAGTTCAGGGATGATAGGATACGAGAAAAGTTGGGCGAACTAGCTCGTGAGCAAGAAGGCCATGCACAAACTGAGGGGGAGCAGCCTCCCGAGGCACCATCTGCTCCACCCCGAGACGTTCCCAAGGAGCCAGTATCTCCTATGACGCACGGATCCTACTCTCCACAGGGATCTGCTGCACCTGATCGGGCGCCTCCACCGTCATCTCAAGAGGTCAAATTACAGAGCATTAAAGATGAGATATCTGCTCTACGAGAGGAAATGGGTCATCAAGAGGATCGAATGACCAGTCTCGTGACCGAAGTTCTTACTGCCATTAATGATATGCATTCCCGACAAGATCGAATCGATCGGGAAATGCATACCATTAGATACCATCTTGCATCGGGGCGACACAAAAATCGACCCATACCAGAGCTTGATCCTTTCGATTCAGGATCAGTTCATCGAGATCCGATTCCCGCTCCAGTTTCTTCCTTCTATTCCTCTGCTCATGTTCGTCCTATCAAACCCATTCAATCTTCATATCCGATTTCCCAATTTCAATTCACCAAATCCTTGGTGATTGAACCATTTTTGAAAGATTGACAAAAAGGGGGAGATAGAATAGGAATAGAGTTGTTTTTGAGAGTTTTTAGAGCATTTTGGGTCGGGTAGTTTGTATCTAGGTTTCATTTTTGCTTTACAGTGTAATATGTAAAAATGATTGATTTATGAAATTGTTTATGCTCATATATGTGTTTCATGCTTGCTATGTGTTTCATATTTACTATACTCTGTTTGAAAGATATGATCTGTTTTGAAAACTATAAGAATGTGATTATCTTGAAAGGTACAAGCTCAATTTAGTTTTGTCAATCATCAAAAAGGGAGAGATTGTTGGAAACAATGTTTAAAGCAAAACGAAATTGACCAAAGCATGAGTTTTGATGATTAACAAAGTTAAAATTGAGTATAAGGTGATTACTGATGATTTTGCTTAATGATTTAAGGAATAAATTAGCCAAGTCGATATCCAAGTCGACTTGGACTTCGACTTAGGGTGAAGTCAATCCCAAAGTCGACTCCATATTCGACTCCAAAACAGACCACACAGCCAAATTCAAAATGGAAGGAAAAGCTGGTGAAGTCACAGGCCAAGTCGACTCCACTTGCGACTTGGGAAGCCAAGTCGCAAACGAATTCGACTCCAGCATCGACTTCAGATGGAAAAAACACTTCAGAGCTGATTTTGGGGTACAAAAATGCCGAAGTCGCAGACGAAGTCGACTCCAGGTGCGACTCGGGTGAAGTCGCAGATGAAGTCGACCCCAAGTTCGACTTGAGTTCTTCAAAGTCTAAAATACAGATTCAAGCTCATTTTCAAGATCAACTTGGGATTTCTCAAATCCAAATCAAGAGTACAAGCTCACTATCAACTCAAGTCTCTCAAAGAAACTCAAGTCATAGCATCGAAGGCAAGAAAGATGACTTAAAGACAAGCTCTTCAAGAAGTTTACAAATATGAGAAGCCATTCCATAAATAAAGAAGATTCAAGAAAGGAAGCTAAGCAAGCTAGAGGAAATTAAACAAGGACCAAACAAATTGCAGCAGAAGAACAGGTCTATTCTCAACCCAAGTCGACTCCAAGATCGACTTGAGGTCAAGTCTGAAACCAAGTCGACCTAATCTCAGACTTGGAACTGAAGTCGCAAACGAAGTCGACTCCAGTTACGACTTGGGAAGCCAAGTCGCAAACGAAGTCTACTCCACCTGCGACTTGGGGAACCAACGTTCAAATTTTTGAACGTTGGAACATTTATTGCACGCCAACCACTTTTATAACATTCAAATCTTCCCCATTCTGTAAATAGACACTCAAGCAAACGAGAATACACACACTACATTGTCTAAAGAGAGAAAAGAAGTGCAAACAAGAGCTCCCATTTGCTTTTCTCTCAAAGGAAGAACGAGCTTCAAGTTGCAAGTAGCGTCAACGATATACAACCAGTTGCTTCTGCAAACTCTTCCTCAAGCTGAATCTTGCCTACACAACTCAGTAAAGTGTAGATCTTCCTTATTTTCATTATTTCTTGTTATTGGTCTTGGTTTGAGTTTGTTGTAACAAACCAAGACATTGCAAGTAGAGTTGTGATTGGAGTTGAACTCATCACCTACTTGTATCAACTGTATAAGCCCCCTAGAGCTAGAATCTAGAAGACAGCATAGGCTCTGATTGTGTATGCCCCCTAGAGCTAGAATCTAGAAGAGAGTGGAGACTCTAAGTTTATTCGCGGAATACATAGTGGAACCCAAGTCACAACGGTGTGTGAGCTTGGAAGAGTGGAGTAAGGAGAGGTTGCCCGAACCACTATAAATCTTGCCTACTGTTTACCTTATTGCTTTCACTATTTCATTGTTCTCTATTTGTTTCAATCAAGGGGATTAAGCTTTCAAGGGGTTAAGTTTTAATTTACCGAAGAATTTTATAAGAACCCAATTCACCCCTCCCCTCTTGGGTTTTTCCATTAACTCGGGACCAACAATCTACATAAGGCTAAGTCTTTAAGGGATGACAGGAGTGCCAGCAGCGCCCTCCCTGAGATGGGAGCAGGATAAATAAACAGCCGCCTGGCTAGCGTGCTGTTAAGGATTCTTTTCCAAAAGGTAGCATGATCATTTGCTAAGTGTTACTACTGGATGGGGAGAAATATGTTTGCATACGTTTTGCTTTCCAAAAGCCCAAAGATTGGGATATAAAAGTGTTTATATGAAAAATTATCCTAAATTGGATTTTTATGAGCCATTATGTATAAGTTACCCTAAAAGCAGGGTGTTTTACACAAAATGTGTAAATATTAAGAATAAAAAGAAATGATTTTTATGTAAAAGTTTTCATGAAAAGGATTCATGACTTGTTTGCTATAAACAAGCCCCAAGATGTTGATTATGAAAAAGGGTTTATATTGGAAAATGTTTTGGACATAAGAATGTCCATTTCGAAAAGGTTTATGTGGAAAAAATGGTTGGACATGAGAATGTCCATTTCCTAAAGAGATTTATGTTGGAACATGTGTAGACATAAAAATGTCCGTTTCTAAAAGAGGTTAAGGGATAAAAGTGTTTGTGGACATATGAATGTCCATTGTCAAAGAAATCTATGTAAAAAAATATTTTGAGACATCAAATGTCTCTTGACTAAAGGATTTTATGATGAAAAATGTTTTTGGACATGAAAATGTCCTTCGCCGAGAAAAGCTTATATAAATAATGTTTTAGGACATGAGAATGTCCTCCCTTGCTAAAGAATTTATGAGAAAAATGTTTTGGATGTAAAACGTCCACTGGTGTGAAACCCCAACCTAAGTAGGATTCAATATATGCATTAAATATTTACATGTGATTTATAAGTAAATTTATTGAATTTTGAATAATTTTTGTGATTCTGCTAAACTATGACAATTAGGGCTAATGATTAGTAATGGTGATTTGAGTGATCATTATAAGCTGATGTGGGACAAAGGGATTAGAATAATTTGTTGTTAATTAAAATACACCAATACATCATGAATAATCATTTTAGATTATTTGATATGGATTATGAGAATTTAAAAGGATAATTCTCAAGTTAGTAAAGAAAACCCTAGAAAATTCATAACTTGTTGGCCATAAGGCGGATTAATATGAAAATTGAGATGGAAGCACATAATTTCGTGCTTAATCACATGGGAAATATAGATTATGAAAATTTTGATGATAATTGATCATCACCGTCCAAAATTTAAAACGATCATAACTTGAGCTAGAAAAGTCGAATTGAGATGAAATTTGAAATGGACGGTTAAAATTATGAAATCAAGGTTTTGGATGGATTTTATCATGCAAATGATTAAGGGATTAATCTTGCATGAAATTTTGATTAGAGATTTTGACTTTTCAAACTAAAAAGTAAATAGCATTTATGATGGGAATGTATAAAATAGTCTATTGCATAAAGACAAAATTGAGGTGTCAAGAGAGGGTAATTTGTAGGGTATTATGTAAATTACTAAAAATGAGAAAATTCCTGCAATTATCTCTTAATTAAATGCATAATTAAATGGGTCAAAAGGAGTATGGAGGTGGCGGCAGCCAAGGACGTCCAATGAGCCATGTATTTGTATTTTATAAAATATTTTTATAATATAATAGATACCTAAAGTCAACTATGAATTAATGAAGATAATTTGGCATTAAATTAAAGTGAAATTCGGATCTAGAAAGGCAGATCTGGACCGTTGAATGGGAAAATAAAAAATGGACAGCAGCATATTCCATTGATGATGTGGACGGTTTGGAAGCTCTTGGCATGTTTTATAATTTTTTTATTAAGATAAAATGACCATAAATGACCTAAACTACTAGATAATTAAATTAATAATTAAATAAATCTGGAAAAAATTAATTATGATGAGATAAGCTGCTGCAAAAGAGGAATGTGTGCAGGCATTAGAAAATGGAGCTGAAAATGGTGGCCGTTCAAGTGGTCAAAATGTGATTTTTTATATTTTTTAAAAATTGATAAATGCATAGATAATTAGCCTAGGTATTAGGGAATATAAATTTTCATTTAATGTCTGCAAAATTAGTTGAAAGTTTTTTGAAAACAGCAGCTGATTGTGGACGTGATCTGGTGGACAGATTTGAGATGGTTTAATGCAATGGATAATTAGTGAATTTTTAATTAAGGAAAAATTAATTTAAATGGCCCACAAGTTTCCATGTCAGCTAGGGGGATAAGGACATATTAATTAGCTGTGGAAAATGCAGCACAAGTGGGGCCCACAAGCTTGAAAATCCAGCTCTATTAAGGGGGCACGTCCATGTGTGAGAAAAGGAATTTGGAAATTTTTCTAAGTGCTGAAACTTGCACCCCAAGGTAGCAGCTCACGTCCCAGCTCTAGGCCACCAAGGAGGAAGAAAAGAGAAGAAAAGAAAGGAGAAAAGGAGGGATTACCCATTTAATCAAGTAAGTATATGATTATTTTGATTTTATACCTCAAATCTGGAAATTATATGATGTTGTAAACTAAAATATGAATGGGATAGTAAATGGATTAATTTTAGCATAAAATTTTTTGATAAGAATAAATATGTAGTTATTAAGGAACGACCAAATTTTTAGCTTAAAAGGATAATCTAGTTTCAAATTAAAAATCAGAGAAGATTAACCTAAACAAGGTAAAACGGGTGACAGGATCAGCTGTAGAAAATGATTTTTAATAATTCTTATAAAAGGAATTTTGGCTTAAAATTTTACAGAAAATATAATAAATATTTAGGATCATACTAAAAAAATAAAAATTAGGTTTTGATGGGTATAAATATGCCCCATAATTCACGTGATTAAGGCTGACCCTGAACTCCCAACACTGTCTAGCAAAGTGAAAATGCCAAAATAAATATATTATGTTAATATTTCATGATAAAAATTTTATGACAGTTAATTAATGTATTTATTGATGTATGATAGAAATATCAGAATTAAATAATTTTATTTGATTATAAATCAAGATTTATAGATTTCAGTACACCTGATTTCAGCATATGTGGATAGTTTGAGAAAAAAATCAAAAATAAATATGAAACCTATACAGAAATGATCCAAATTGATATATATATTAATACCCTAGATTTGGGTTAGGAAAATTTTGATTAATTTCTGGAATTAAGTAGATAAAAATCTGTTTATGTTGGAGTATCAAAAGAGATGTATAAAGTGTAGAAATTAGATGTCAAAGTGGCTGTTTTTGGAACTTTGAAAATTGTGGATTAAAAATTCGTAAAAATGAACTAAGTAAGTATTAAATGAAGTTTATAAACTTGCTGAATTATAGGACAAGTTTTTGATTTGAAAAATTTTAAGAAATATATGAATTAGACGTTGTTAGATGTACATATGTGAAACAGTGCATATGATAAGATGATAAATGTATTATGTAAAATATTAAAATGAAAAAATATGTTAAAATATGATGGAAAAACGTGAAATGCATTGATTAATTGATAATCTCAAATTTTGAGATTAATATATGGGAATTTAATATGTGGCATAATGAATGATTGAGATACATAAATGTGTAAAATATGTATACCCGACTTGGAGATTAGGCGGGTTATGAATATTTATGAAAATGGGTTGGAAAACTAAGTGAATGCAAGCAAATGGAATTAACATGAATGTTATATCATTCTACATGTATAGGCAAAGGCAAAGAAATGGTTGACCCGGGAAGCTCACGTGATCAAGGTAAGCAAGCGAACTTTCCTAAATATTGATTTCCTCCTATGTTTTGAAAATAATAGTTTAAATAAAATGCTTTAAGGATTGTTTCATGGGAAACAAGCAATACTTCTTAAAATTATTATTTTATCACCAGTATTGTCAAGATTGGAAATGCTTTATATTAATGATTTTAAAGAATTTGCTTACAAGAAAGCAAGCAAACTTTCCAAAATATTGTTTCAAAGGAATTTTATGAACTTTCTTTAATAAGTTGATTTCATAGTTGCTTACAAGATAAGTAAGTGAATTTTCAAGCATAATGTTTATATTCAAGTATTAAAATTACTTGATCATGTTTATATTAATGATGTGGAGAATTGCTTATAGAGTAAGCAAGCTCAGGTCTTGAAAATATGATGTGGGTTTTAAGATGATTTTAATATAAGCAAGTTCATACAAGTGTGGTTTACAAAGAATTTTATATTGAAAGAGTTTGTCTCTTTCATAAAGTAATATTCAAAAACAAACCATGAAAATTCTATTTTCAAGGAATTTTATTGAAAAATGTAATTCTTTACAAAATGGTTTCTAGAAATAAATAGATGTTTTGAAATGGTTTTCATTAAATGTCATAAATTGAATTTATATACGTGTTTTGAGATTTATGTAGATGTTTTGAAATAATCTATCAAGGTGCTTTACAACTCTTAGAGTTGTAACACTTTGAAGATGCTTTACTCTGATGTTCCAAAAAGACTTAAGGGTGGCCAGTCGTACAAAATAATTTGGTGGATTTTTATGTTTAAATAATGATCAAAAGATTATGCAAACTCCTTTATATATATAAAAATAACAAGGAAGTGACGTGGATAAAATAGATAATGCCATTACAGTGGATAGAAGTGAGTTGCATATGTTTTGCTCATAAAAATGTTATTAAGAAAAGTTTTGTCTCCGCGAGTTTTGAATTAGTTTAAAAGCTTCTTAAAATGAGAATTTCAAAAGTTGTTTAGCAAATCATTAAAGTTTCGCAAAATATTGTCTTCTCAAATATTTCAAATGTTTGGTAAAATGGATTTATTAAAATATTTTTAAACTCTTTAAGGGTGGTCATCCTAACATTAGGATTTGAAAATAATTTACAAAAATGTTTTATTTTCAAAACAACCACACCCAGTTCTCAATTTGAGAAGGGCATAGTCTACGGACTGAGTGGTTTAAAATATTTTATTTTCTTTTCAAAATAATCCTGCCCCGTTCTTAATTCGAGAAGGGCATAGTCTGCAGACTAAGTTGGCTTTATACATATCAAGCTGAGGCTTGAAAAAGGGCACAGTCAAATGACTGAGCTAAGTTTTGTAAAAATCATTTCTAGCATACGAGTTTGCGCAAAATGATGTACTAGACTCTAGCATACGAGTGTGCGCAAAATGATGTACTATGCTCTATCTGCAGCCGAGTCGCTTAGGAGAAGGCTGGAGGCCGGCGGCGCCCTCTTTGAAATGGGAGTAAGTTCATGAGCAGACGCCTGGCTCACGTGCTGTCTCATGAAAGGTTTCTTTCCTAGGGAAGGATGATCACTTGTTAAGTGTCACCAACCTGAGGGTCAGAGACACAAATCCATATATTTTTGGAACATACATATGTTCCCTATGTTTTAAAAGTCCCAAAATGGGCACCGACGCTGTTTGGTTTTATATGAATTTGTATTGGTTTCAAATGGATTTATGTTTAGTTTTCAGAAGATACCGAAAAATATTTTAAGACATGAATATGTCCGCCATATTGGTTTAAAAAGGGTTTGGTATCTTATATGCGGGTTAAAAGAGGCTTATATGGAAAAATATTTTTGGACATGAGAATGTCCGCATAGATAAAAGATTTCTATGCACATGCATTGCTTTTGAATAACCCTGAGTTGGGTTATAAAGAAATTTAAATGGATGATGTTTTGGGACAAGTAAATGTCCTCATGGAAAAAAAAGTTATAAGAAAAATGTTTTAGGACATATAATTGTCCTCATGCCATATGAAAAATATTTTTGGACATAGACATGTCCTCATGATAGATGAAAACTATTTTGGGACAAACAATTGTCCCCATGAAAATTTGTTTCAATGCATAGACATCACCTTTGAAAATCCTCGAAATGGGGACATGCACAAAGTTTTATGAGTGTATTATAAAGAAGATTTCTATAAAAGGTTTCTTCCTATTGGTAGTTGATCACTTAATAAGTGTCCCCTACCGAATAGGCAAGGGATGCATTTAAATGAAAAAAATGATGCTTGTTTACTGAGTTTATCACTCACGTTTTGTTTTCCCAACCTTAGACAGGTTTAAGGCTTGAGGAAAGGAGCAAAGCTAAAAGGAATTGGTATGTTTGAAGAATGAATAGATGAATGTACTACTTATAACGATATGGGATTGATTATGTATGGTGTAAATAGATAACTGATTATGCATAAAATTTTATGTGAATTTTTATTCATAAATATATATATGCTGCCTACAATATGAGAATAAAGATACTTGTATGACAAATTTTATGATGATATGGATGAGCCCACTATGGATGATGACAAGTATGTGCTTATATGATGAAAGAAAAGAAAAAAAATTTGGACGAGATCAAATTAAGAACCCGCCGCGTGTTCAGGGCAACAATCCTGATCACATTTACCAATTGAAAATAGATCTTGAGGTAAGGTTGTGACGCTTGAGTCGGGGGCGCCACAATTGTCAAAAGATGATTTTATGTAAATGTCTTAGAACATTGGAAATGTTCACTCAAGACAAAAGGGAATTAAATAAAGAGGGTATAACATGGATGTTTTGCCTTAACAAGCCCAGAGGTGGCTTATAAATGATTTTAAGAATAAATATTTTATGATAATGTTCAAGGACATAGAAGTGTCCTCATGAACACAGGATTTCATGATAATGTTTTAGGACATATAAATGTCCTCAAGAAAAAGATGTTCAAGATATTTAATGAAATGATTTTCAAGGAAGTCTTGACCTAAAAGATAAAATGCTTGCTTACTGAGTTATCACTTACGTTTTGTTTTCCAAACCTTAGACAAGTACTAGGAGACTCTAGCGGCCGAGGACCTAAGAAATGAAGAAAAGGTACGAGATAGTACCATGAAGGCTAAAAGGATTAGCCATGGTGAGTGGAATGATATGAATGGAAGTTTTTAGGTATGTTGATATATATGTGAACTTGTTTAAAGTTCTGAGTTCTAGGTGAACTAATGATTGATTATATGTATGTATGCAATGAAAATGTCATGATTAGGTCAAGAGGACCTTTAATGTATAAGTGCATGTTGAGAAGTTATAAATGATATTTACAAGTATACCATTGCTTATGTTATAAATGAAATGATGATGAATGAAGAAACGAAAATTTTTTTTGGACGAGTTCCAATTAAAATCCCACCGCATGACCAGGGCAACAATCCTGATTCACATTTACCAATCTATAAGGTCTTGAGGTAAGAAAGTGACGTCTCGGTTTGGGGCGCCACAAATATCTAATAAAACATTATACAAGTCATTTGCAAGAGTTATAAGGCTGATCATCCTTAAATAATTCTAAAAACATTTAAACATTTATTTGCAAGATAATTTAAAACATTTAAATAACAATTTGCAACATTTTGTCATAATTTTAAGAAAGCAAATTTTAGAAATTTGCTTGCTTACCTGAATTTACATCAAGTTTCCCCGTCCACTTTTTTTTTGTCTTTGCCTATACACATAAGAATGGCATTACATTCATACACATATTTCCATATGCTTTCACACAATTATAGTTTTCCAACCTACAAGATTTCCATTAACTTACATAACCCTTTTGTTTTTTCAAGTTGGGTGTTCATTTTCCTATTCACACAATGATTTAACTTGAGCATCATATCATCCATTCTTTTCATTTTTAATACCCTTATTTAGGGTAAACTTTCAAGCTATTATAACCTTTCATTTAACTCAATATGTGGAAGTTCATTACTTCCCATTTATCATCTAGCATCCATTCTTTACATTTCTCACATTGATGCTTACTTTAGACACATACTTATGAGTTAGGGTTTCACATTTTACATTTCTAAATTTTATCAAAACAGCCCATTCTTTTCACATTTTACCACATTTTCTTCCATTTTTGTATTTTAGCAAGTCATATTTAAAACAACAACTTGCCTTCCATTTTGGCTTAATTAAAACACTTAATTAGCACATAATTTAGGGTATTTTCATGAGATTAAAATTCCTTAATCACATGGTTCCAAAACAGCAACTTTTCTATCATTCTTTCCCATGTTAAACATCCATATTAACATATATCCCATAAACAGATTTTTATATTTTAAATTCCAGCCCTTAGACATCCTTTTTTTTTCATATTTAGGATATTTTTATAAAACCAAAGTCCATAAAATAAGTTGCCCAAAACAGCAACTTTCCATCCATTCCTTGCCACCCTTGGAAATGTCCAACCAAAATAGATTTTTTAATTTATTTCTAGCCCTATGTTGGACGTCCCTTCCACCTTAAATTTAGGATATTTTACCCTTTAAATTATCCACATATTAGTTTGTTTAGTTCGTGCACAAATTCCACCTCAAAAGAGTAGAGTTTCCATCAAATTGTCAAGTCTATGTTTCATCCTTCTAAAGCCCATAAATCAAGTTAGTTCAATGTATATTAATCATGAAAATATTTAACATATTCCAAACATATCATATGCTCAAAACAGTAACTTAAATGAAGAATTTCCAAAAATTCCAGCAAGGTATACTTAGAATATTTAACCCTAAAATCATACCTAGCATGCTTGAAAGCTTGAATTGAATCCTCTAACTCACGTAGCATTTAGAAACCTTAATAAAAGCTTCATAAATAATTATTTAAGGTTCATAAATAAATCAATTTATGACCCATGAATGGAGCTAAAAACTTAGGAATTAACAACCCAAACTTAGTTGGATACCTACTTGAACTTGTAAGGTTGTTGCTCCCACTTGTCAAACTTGATTTGCTCCTCTTCTCCTCCTCTTTTTTCCCTCTTTTTCCTTGCTTGGGGACGTTCACTATGGCTGCCCCTTAGTACTTTTTTAAACCACAAGCTGTCCACTTTTGAGAAAGGGACATGAGCAGCCCCTTGCACCCTTTTATATTCAGTTTTCATCCTTAATTTCCACCTCATTTGAGGTTTAAATAATTCCATATTTATTCCATTTCTTCTGGCATAATTATCTCCATAATTTTTATTTTTTATAGATTTTAAAAGGTAAAAATCCGCCCATTAGACGCCCCCCTTGTCACCCCTTATTTTGGCATTTTGTGAAAACAAATTCAGCCCAATATTGAGCCATTAATCCCATAGGATCTTGCTGGAATTTTTACCCTCATAATCTGAATTTTTGAATTATCAAAAATGCCTTAAAAATTCACATCATCTCAAGCTTTAACCCCTTTAACTTTTCCATTAATGACAAGTCTCCCTTTTTGAAGACAAGTTAACTAATTTTGTCCTTTCATGATTAAGAATTTTCCATGATAATTAGCTTAATCAAACCCATCCATATGATTATCCATATCATTTTAACCATTGATGCAAAATTTCATCTGAAAATGACCTTCCTATCGTAAGTTATGGTCATTTGAAATTGTCTTTTGGATTTAGATCACATTAAATAATTATCATCCTAAATAAATCATAATTTTCATAATCCATTCCATCCATGTGGTAGAGTACATCATCATGTGCTTACCCTTCAAATTTCACATCATTCCGCCTTATAGGCATCAAATTATGAATTTTCTAACATTAAATACATCAATCTCATAATTATCATCAATTAAATCATAATATATGAAATGATTATTGATGACATATCCTCATTTCCTAAACCTCATTGGGTCTCTTTGTACACATTGATCCATATTGAGCTATGGTGATTAATTTAGTCACCTTTCTTAATCAATGGCCTTAAAATCAATTGATCGATTGAATAATGCAAAAAATCAAATTTAAATGCCTAAACTACATGTATGGACTTTAATTGGTCTTGGTATCAATTATATGAAAATATTTTGGACATACAATTGTTCTCATGAAAAAAGGTTTATATGAAAGCGTTTTAGAACATACAATTGTCCTCATGAAAAATGTTTTATGCGGTTTATGTAAAAGGTTTACATGAAAGGTTTCTTCCTGTTGATAGTCGATCACTTGATAAGTGTCTCCTACCGAACGACTAGAAATGCACTTACATGAAAATGAAAAATGCTTGCTTACTGAGTTATCACTCACGTTTTGTTTTCTCGACCACAGACAGGTTTAAGGAAGCTCAAAAGGAAAAAGAACTTAATAAATTGAACGGAAGTATCAACTGGTATTCTTTAATGTGATAATAAATTATTAGTTATCATGTAAAAACTGATATGTTTAGAGAATGATTGAATGCTTGTGTTAATCATGAAGATATTAGGTCATGAATGTTTATGATGCATGTAAATAAGTTGGTATATTACAAGTATATAGTTACTTGTAATGTGAATGAATTGATGATTGAAAATGATATGTATAGTTAACTTCAAGAATATATTGCTTGAAAATGATGAAGGAAATTGAAAGGAAAGAATAAAAAAAAAATTTATGCTAAACAATATGTATACAAAAATCCTGTTGCGTGAACAGGGAAACAATCTTGTATCACATTTACCAATCAAAAATGATCCCAGAGTAAGGCTCAGGTTGTGACGCCTCGGGTCGAGGGCACCACAGAGCTTGGAATCAGAGCAAGAATTTATTGATAGGCGTGGAAAGAAAAAATTTGGTATCACATAAAGTGATATCAGAGCAAGGATTGTAAAATAGGTATGGAAAAAAAGATATGATGCCACATAAATGGTATCCTATAGCATGGATTGGTAGATAAACGTAGAGAAAAAATTAGAAAATGATGAAAGCGATAGAGCGAAATTGTAGGATATATATAATGTATATTGATTTTAGGTTGTATGAACATGTGTTGTCTCGTAAGATTATGTTGTAAGATATAGCTAACTCGCTATGTTTTGAAAGGTATATGGTTGATAAAGGAAAATCAATTTTCCAATAAGAAAAGGGATACTGGAAATAAAAAGTAGAGAAAGGATAAGGAATTGAGGAAAATGTAGATAGATAGTGGATATTTAAGAAAGACACGTTCCAAGTCCACCCCTTATGACTGACAGGATTAGTGATAGAGGAAGCCCGCACTCAAGGCGAGAGTGTGGTCGAGGAGCTTTCCTTGATGACTAGATGACCATATACTAAGAATTATGAATGACAATGACCCCATAGGAAAAAAATATATATGAAAGCAAAAAATGATGATAAAAGACCCTAGTGCAAGGTCCATAGAGAATGGAAATAAGGATGAAAATGAAAATGCACTAGACTGATTTAGCACCAATACACTCATTTAGGAGTTTACACTGGTACAACCTAAAGGTAGGCACTATCTAGAAAGAAAAGGATAGATGAAGTTAGAAAGTCTCTTTTGACTTTCAAATGATAAATGGATATATTATGTTTTGATAAAAAGGTACTTGTGATGAACAGGTGGAACTGAGTTGCACTTCTATAATAAATATATATGAAAAGGAAAAGATTGTTACCGATCCTTTCTATTGAATATGATTGATTGGATATAATATGTTGATAAGAAAGTGTTACTCAATGAAGATATGAAATTGTTTATAACTATACTAAGTATGCATGTGGAATGGAAGTAGTTGTTACTAACCCTTCTGCTTAAAGTGATTAATTGTATATGTTAAAATATATGTTGTGATGAAATGAGAAAGTATACTAATATACTTTTTATATGTATAGAAAGGAATTATGTCTATCATAAGAGCAAGTGCTAGGCTAAACAAAGGAAAAGTTATAGCAAATGAAGGACTCGTGAGTCAATGAGAAGTAGGTGAAACTATTAGCAAGTCTAAGTGACCAAGACAAGGAGAGCAACTGAACCAAGGACTCGTCAATGACGTGCAAATGTAAACCCTTAGTGGAATATTGAAGGTGGAATCGCTACAGGTAACACCACCCAATTAGAATTAATAGTGGAAAGGTAGCTACAGCTGTAAAGTAAGCTATACAACAAGTTACTCGGGATTGAGCAGCCCAAACAGTAGAAATAATTCAAGGTCTTTGGGAAAAAGCCCGACCAAACTAGTCAAGAGGACAGGAATGAAACAGGTCGATAAAGGCCGCACTTCCTAACCTAATACCAGAACTTATAAGAGTTAATGACAATAAGATAAAAACATTAAGGACCCAAAAATTACAACAAGGACAAGAACAATTTAATCCTAGCACCAAAGAGCAAGATACAGGAAAGGGAAGAAGTAACAAAGTAGTGACAAAAGAAAGGAAATCAAGCTTTAACATAATATGTGCCCCAATTTGTGAAGATTGTCACAAATGTCACTTTGGAGAATGTTTAAGGGGTTCAAATCGATGTTATAAGTGTGGTCAGATTGGCCATGTGGCGAGAAATTGTCAAGTGACTGAGGCAAGAGAGATAAAGTGCTTCAATTGTGAGCAAGTATGACATATTGCTTCAAAATATCCAAACAAGGCACAAATAATACTAGAACAAGGGAGATTAGCTTAACTAAGGAACACTACAACTGTCAATCAATAGGGAAGCTCTACAAATTCAGTGTAGATGCATGCATTGACTCACGATGAGTCATGAAAACAGGAGGAAAGGAAGGTTACAGGTATGATTTACATTTTAAGAAATTCTACTGTAGTGTCATTTGATTATGATGCTACTTAGTCATTTATAGCATAAAATGTAACCAGTCATGCATTGCTAGTAGAAAGGACAAATAATATCAATTATGTAGAATTCCCTGAATATAGGTTGGCAATCGTTAACTAAATGTGAAAATATGATTTATATGTGGGTCATAACCCACAGGTTTGGGATAAGATAGGAGAGAGAAAGTTAGCCTTAGAATTGTTTAAAAGAATGACAGAAAAAGATAGACAATATAGTAAGGTATATGTAACCTAGCACAAACATAAAAAGAACAAAGGTTGCAAAATAGGGATTTGGATATATTAGAAGAAATTGGCAGATTGGTCTACCAACAAGTTTTACCGCAGTTATTTGAAGTATAACAGGTTTCGGGATAAAATCTTTTGTATGAGAGGGGGGGGGAGATTGTGAAACCTAGGATTTTAAGCTTAATAAATATAGTTGGGATTTGTTTAAGGAGGAAATTGAAAATTTTAGAAAATGAAAATGATTAAATGATATGCTTTTGATTAAGATGAATGGGATTAGGGATGAAAATGGAAGCTTCAAGTGGAGTAGAAAATGGTGAGGTGGCATGCTAATTAATGCCCTATTTTCATTTTAATTATTGATTAATTATTCGATTAATTCATATCTTATGATACATAAGTTGGATTGGGATAAAATTTGAAGGAAAAGCCTAAGTTGGCATGCCCTACATTATGAATGGAGTGGATTATGAAAAATATGATTAGAAAAGTGTTAAATAATTAGAGATTTCATGAGATTTCATGAATTAAGTTGAATGGCTAATATCAAATCCTATAGTTATCATCTTGAGATGAAAAATTTAATGGAAGTGTAAATTTATGTGCCCTAACTTATGAGTGAGTTTGATTATATCAAACCACCTTATAAAGCCCTAAATGATATGTGTTAAGAGAGATTAAATATTAAAGATGATGTGAAACCCTGATCTATATAGGAATTCATGTCTATGCATTTAACACATAAGTATGATTTATTTATGATTGATTGAATTATGAATGAATTATATGCAATATTGATGATTTATGGCAATTAGGTCAGTGGTTATAAATGATGATAAAAATCAATCACTTTAAGTCGAAGTGGGCCAATATGATTAAAGTGGCCTAATGATGATTAAAAAGGTATTAGTGTTGTAACTCCCTAGCCCGAGTGTCACAACCTTACCTCAAGATCGTTCGACTGGTAAACGTGATTAGGATTGTTGCCCTGTCAAACGGTGGGTTTTAATGAATATTTATCCAATTAATTATGTTTCCATAGGAGTTTAATTCCTCATATTTTCATTTCATGCATATCTGAATCATTTCCATCCCATAATGTCATAACTAAACATGATTTTCATAACATATTTCAAACCATCTCATAAATTAGATGTCACTGCATGTATCATCATAGATGTCAACATAAATCATCAACGTAAATTTACAATCATTCAATATAAGTTTTTCATAAACATGAAACTTATAATGTCTTTCCATTTCTTCAATGGATGGCTCCTACTCCTTTGCCAGGTCTCATCTTTCACCTGTCTATGGGTTTGGAAAACGAAAACGTGAGTCGAAACTCAATAACCAAGCTTATATTTTACAGGCAATTCATTTTGAAGGCATATTTATTTAAAAGCATTTTTCCTCCCTTCAGTAGAGACACTTATCAAGTGATCAACTACCTGTAGAGCAAAACCTTTTTATAAATCATTCAAACACTTTTCATAAACATTTCGTAAATATTGGATGTGCAAATTCATCATTTCCATTGATGACGTTATCCTTCATGTGACAGTACGCTAGCATGGGGAACCCTCTTTCATGACATGATCCTTTCCATCCTTGGCGCCGGACCTTCCGACTTGGCAACGTCAAGGGGGACTCCTTGCCTACTTATTACCTTGACTAGCCTACCTCGCCGGTCCTTTCCGACTTGGCAACGTCAAGGGGGACTCCTTGTCCACTTACTACCTCGACTAGCCTACTTGATTTCCATTCCATGCATGACTTTTAGTCACCCCGGCATTATATACCCCCTTACACATGGAACTTGTCATTCTCATGTAGAGAATTCTTTGCACCATCCCTCTTTAAACACCATTCCAATGAAACATCGTATAAATTCATGTTTCATCACATTTCAAGCATAATTGCGAAACCATAAGCAATCATTTATTTCAATAGAAATAAATATTTCAATACACATATAAACAAGGAATGACCATCCTTAGATACCTTATAATGAAAACCAAAATCATTTAGAAAGCTGCTTGCTTACCTCGCTTGCTTAGCTTTCTGTTTCGATTATCCCTTTTCTCCCTTTGCCTATACATATAAGAATGATATAACATTCATATATTTTCTTTGTTTGCATTCAACTCAGTTTTCCAACCCATTTTCATTAACATACATGATTCCTTCGACTTCTCAAGTCGTTATGCCCGTATAGGACATACTTGTGCATTACATAGGCTAATACATAACATGTTTAATCCCATAAGTAGGGTAATCATGCAATCACTTAATAATCATCTAATAATTATTATTTAATGGCTCATTACCTTCCTTAAGCCATTTTTCACTTATTTTCCAAAAGTCACACATCGTTGCTCATTTTAAGCACCCGTTGTTGCCTTAAGCCTCATTAATTAATCCCAAAATTTGAGATTAACATCATGTAATTCTAAACAGAAATATATTCACAAAATTAATCATATTTTCATGCATTTTTGCACCAAACCAAATTACATAGGTCATTTACCACTCATGCATTCTATCCTTTCACATATAGCCATTTAACAACACATATATGAGGCATCTCATAAAATTTCCCAAGTCAGAAATTTAATCCACATTTTAGTATGATAATTATCCTTAATTACCACTGTACTTAGGGTATTTTTATGGAATTTAAATCCACTAATCATAGGTTTCCAAAACAGCAACTTTGGAACCCATTTTTCGCCCATTTAACGTGTCTTTTGACACATAACCCTAAGCAGATTTATAAATCCTAATTTTCAGCAATTAAACCAAATTTTATTAACCCAAATTTAGGGTATTAACATATATATCAATTTGGGTCATTTCTACAAAGGTTTCATATTTCTTATTGACTTTTTTCTCCAACTATCCACATATGCTGAAATCAGGCGTACTGAAATCTCAAAAAATTGAATTAATATAAAATAAAGTATTTTTGATCTGAAATTTATAAAATAACTTAATAACTACATTAATTAACTAAAATAAATATTTTCAGTACAAAAAATTAATAATTTATATTTATTTTTGTATTTTTACCTTGCTGGCCAGCAACATCCATTTTCAGACAGCCTGAATCACGTTAATTATGGGATATATTTATCCCCATCAAAACCTAATTTTTATTTTATTAATATGATCCTCAATATGTCTTATATATCCTGTAAACCTTTTAGCCCAAAATTACTTGTATAAAAAGTATTAAAAAACCTTTGGTGCAGCTGATCCTGCCACCCTTGCAACCCTGTTTAGGTTTATTTTATCGGATTTTAATTTGCAACTGGATTATTATTTTAAGCTGAAAATTGGGTAGTTCTTAATAATCGTATCTTGATTCTTTCCAAAAAATTTCATACTAAAATTCATCCATTTACTATTCCGTTCATATTTTTGTTTACAACATCATATAACTTCTAGATTTGAGGCATAAAATCAAGATAATCATATACTTACTTGATTAAATGGGTAATCCCACCTTTTCCCCTTTATTTTTCCTTGTTTTTCTTCCTTCTTGGCTAGGCTAGAACTGGAACATGAGCTGCTACCTCGGGGTGCAAGTTTCAGCACTTAGAAAAATATTTTCCAACATCTCATTTCCGCATGACCGAGCATCCCCCTTATAGAGCTGGAATTTCCAGCTTTCCAAAAGGTTCATCTCATAATTTCATTCCACCGTTTCAAATTTTATCTCAATCCGATTTTCCTAACTCAAGTTATAGCCGTTTGAAGTTAACAGTTGGAATTGAGATATGATCAATAAATCATTAAACCAATTTTATCAAGTATTTTCATAACCCAATAATACCATAATACCAAGCCCAACATCATCAACGTTCATCTCAAATTTTACTTGAATCCGCTTTACAGGCGTTGAGTTATGAATTTTCTAGTGTTTTCCAACATAATTCCACAATTTCCATTTTAATCTCCATTAATTAAATCATGGAAATTAAACTAAACATTCATGCCACATTAGCATGTTTTAATCCTCATTATGCCCCTTTATTCACCTTGACTCATATTGGGCTCCAGCGATTAAATTTTTAATCACCATTCTTAGTTGAACCCTAATTGCAAAATATCATAAAATCCTAAAATCATCCAAAAATTCTATTTAATCATATATAAGTCACATGTATATATTCAATGCACACATTAAATCCTCCTTAGGTTGGGGTTTCACAAGCTTCCCCCCTTATAACAGGTTTCGTCCCGAAATCGTCTCTTCTTTGAATAATTGATGTATTTCCTTTCTATTTCTTCCCTTAGTTCAAATAATCTTGCTTTCGAAGTATTGGTTCCATTGAACCTCAACATATTTAATTAACCATAGCTAACCTGAATATAAAAAAAATTTCACTTATATTATTTTATCGATTTCCTCTACAGGTAGTGCAGCGTGGTTACATATTGGCAATTTATGATTAAATGATCATCATCAAAATCAAACTAAGTCATTGCCAAACTTTCTAAAATTTAATCCATACTTGTAACCACATCATCCTCTTGCTCTTGTGACTCCATACCTATCATATCACATAGATATAGCTTATCATCTGTTCACATAGATTTCATCTCATCTCATAGCTATCATCTCAATCACATACTTATCATCTTGTTACATAGACATATGATCTAATCTCATAAACAAAGCTATCATATCACATGCATACATTTTATGCATTCAAAATCCTTAGAGATAGTTATATCATCATAACTAACCATATCATGCTCATTATCAAAGCATCCACACATAAAACAAAGTCTTAGCATCTTAACATGCCAATTCACACAATCACAATCATGTGATATTATTCATCATAATAAATTTCATCAATATCATCATCATATATCATGCATCCTATCATGATAATCACTTATGCATTCATCATAAAATCATGCATATCATATTTAATCATTACACTTAAACTTTTCCACGCCTATTTACCAGTCCATGCTCTGATACCAACTTCTGTGGCGCCCCAGCCCGAGTGTCACAACCTTACCTCAAAATCGTTCGACTGGTAAACATGATCAGGATTGTTGCCCAGTCACACGGCGGATTTTAACGGATATTTATCCAATTAATTATGTTTCCATAGGAGTTTAATTCCTCATATTTTCATTTCATGCATATCTGAATCATTTCCATCCAATAATGTCATAACTAGACATGATTTTCATAACATATTTCAAACCATCTCATAAATTAGATGTCACTGCATGTATCATCATAGATGTCAACATAAATCATCAGCGTAAATTTACAATCATTCAATATAAGTTTTTCATAAACATGAAACTTATAATGTCTTTCCATTTCTTCAATGGATGGCTCCTACTCCTTTGCCAGGTCTCATCTTTCACCTGTCTATGGGTTTGGAAAACAAAAACGTGAGTCGAAACTCAATAAGCAAGCTTATATTTTACAGGCAATTCATTTTGAAGACATATTTATTTAAAAGCATTTTTCCTCCCTTCAGTAGAGACACTTATCAAGTGATCAACTACCTGTAGAGCAAAACCTTTTTATAAATCATTCAAACACTTTTCATAAACATTTCGTAAATATTGGATATGCAAATTCATCATTTCCATTGATGACGTTATCCTTCATGTGACAGTACGCTAGCATGGGGAACCCTCTTTCATGACATGATCCTTTCCATCCTTGGCGCCGGACCTTCTGACTTGGCAACGTCAAGGGGGACTCCTTGCCTACTTATTACCTTGACTAGCCTACCTCGCCGGTCCTTTCCGACTTGGCAACGTCAAGGGGGACTCCTTGTCCACTTACTACCTTGACTAGCCTACTTGATTTTCATTCCATGCATAACTTTTAGTCACCCCGGCATTATATACCCCCTTACACATGGAACTTTTCATTCTCATGCAGAGAATTCTTTGCACCATCCCTCTTTAAACACCATTTCAATGAAACATCGTATAAATTCATGTTTCATCACATTTCAAGCATAATTGCGAAACCATAAGCAATCATTTATTTCAATAGAAATAAACATTTCAATAGAAATATAAACAAGGAATGACCATCCATAAATACCTTGTAATGAAAACCAAAACATTTAGAAAGCTGCTTGCTTAGCTTTCCGTTTTGCTTATCCCTTTGCCTTTGCCTATACATATAAGAATGATATAACATTCGTATATTTCCTTTGCTTGCATTCAACTCAGTTTTCCAACTCATTTTCATTAACATACATGATTCCTTCGACTTCTCAAGTCGTTATGCCCGTATAGGACATACTTGTGCATTACATAGGCTAATACATAACATGTTTAATCCCATAAGTAGGGTAATCATGCAATCACTTAATAATCATCCAATAATTATTATTCAATAACTCATTACCTTCCTTAAGCCATTTTCACTTATTTTTTAAAATTCACACATCGTTGCTCATTTTAAGCACCCGTTGTTGCCTTAAGGCTCATTAATTAATTCCAAAATTTGAGATTAACATCATGCAATTCTAAACAGAAATATATTCACAAAATTTATCATATTTTCATGCATTTTTGCACAAAACCAAATTACATACGTCATTTACCACTCATTTATGTCTATCCTTTCACATATAGCTATTTAACAACACAGATATGAGACATTTCATAAAATTTCCCAAGTCAGCAATTTAATCCAAATTTCAGCATGATAATTATCCTTAATTACCACTGTACTTAGGGTATTTTTATGGAATTTAAATCCACTAATCATAGATTTTCAAAACAGCAATTTTGGAACCCATTTTTCACCCATTTAACGTGTCTTTTGACTCATATTTCTTATTGATTGTTTTCTCCAAGTATCCACATATGCTGAAATCAGGCGTACTGAAATCTACAAAAATTGAATTAATATAAAATCAAGTATTTTTGATCTGAAATTTATAAAATAACTTAATAACTACATTAATTAACCAAAATAAATTTTTCAGCACAAAAAATTAAGCATTTATATTTATTTTGGTATTTTTACGTTGCTGGATAGCAACATCCATTTTCAGACAGCCTGAATCATGTTAATTATGGGATATATTTATACCATTAAAAACCTAATTTTTATTTTATTTTTATGATCCTCAATATGTCTTATATATCCTGTAAAATGTTCAGCCAAAAATGACATGTATAAAAATTATTAAAAATATTTTGGTGCAGCTGATCCTGCCACCCTTGCAACCCTGTTCAGGTTGCTTTTCTTGGATTTTTAATTTGCAACAAAATTATTCTTTTAAGCTGAAAATTGGGTAATTCTTTAATAATCCCATCATGATTCTTTTAAAAATATTTCTTGCTAAAATTAATCTATTTACTATTCCGTTCATATTTTAGTTTACAACATCATATATGTTCCAGATTTGAGGCATAAAATCAAGATAATCATATACTTACTTGATTAAATGGGTAATCCATCATTTTTCCCTTTCTTTTTCCTTCCTTTTCTTCCTTCTTAGCTGGGCTAGAGCTGGAACATGAGCTGCTACCTTGGGGTGCAAGTTTCAGCACTTAGAAAAATATTTTCCAATATCTCATTTCCACATGACCGAGCATCCCCCTTATAGAGTTGGAATTTCCAGCTATGGGCCCCACTTGTTGCTGCATTTTCCACAACCATTGAATGCCCTCTTATCCTCTTATGTGCTGGTGAACTCACAGCCAAGTAAATTCACTTTTTACCATTTTTCAAAAATCTAAAAATCTGTTTTAATCACAACCGTCCACCTGTCTAGAAATCACGTCCATTGTTGCTGTCCATTTGCATATTTTTTTCCCCAACATGATTTTCTTAATCTAAAACTTCCAAAAGGTGCATCTCATAATTTCATTCCACTGTTTCAAATTTCATCTCAATCCGATTTTCCTAGCTCAAGTTATAGCTGTTAGAAGTTAACGATTGGAATTGAGATATCATCAATAAATCATTAAACCAATTTCATCAAGGATTTTCATAACCCAATAATTCCATAATACTAAGCCCAACATCATCAACTTTCATCTCAAATTTTACTTGAATCCTCCTTACAGGCGTTTAGTTATGAATTTTCTAGTGTTTTCCAACATAATTCCACAATTTCCATTATTTAAATCATGAAAATTAAACTAAATATTCATGCCACATTAGCATGTTTTAATCCTCATTATTTACCTTTAGTCACCTTGACTCATATTGGGCTCCGGCGATTAAATTTTTAATCATCATTCTTAGTTGAACCCTAATTGCAAAATATCATAAAATCCTAAAATCATTCAAAAATTCCATTTAATCATATATAAGTCACATGTACATGTTCAATGCACACATTAAATCCTCCTTAGATTGGGGTTTCACAAGTGTGCCATGAAAAATTAATTAATTTTTATAATGTGATTAATGGAAATTAGGAGGCTAATTATAGAGCCAAGTTGGAAAATGTTGGAAAATTCATAATTTGACGCCCATAAGGCGGATTAAGATAAAAATTGAGATGGAAGCACATAATTTCATGCTTAATCACATGGAAAAGTTGAATTATGAAAATTTTGATGATAATTGATCATCACCATCCAAAATTTAGAGATAACTTCAATTGATCATAACTTGAGCTAGAAAAGTTGGATTGAGGTGAAATTTGAAATGGATGGTTAAAATTATGAGATCAAGGTTATGGAAGGATTTGATCATGAAAATTATGATGGGATTAGGCTTGCACGAAATTTGGATCAATGCTTTTGACTTTTTACACAAAAAAGTGATTAACATTTTTGTTAAAAATAAGTAAAATAATCAAATGAATAAAAATGAAATTGAGGTGCCAAAAGGAGGTTAATTGTAGGGTATTTTATGAATTATTAAAAATAGGAAAATCCCTGCAATTATCCCATGAATAAATGCAGAATTAAAGGGCTAATATGCTAGCTTAGGAGAGAATAGGTTGGGTAGCACACATGGACGTCCAAACAGCCCCTAAAATTGATTTTTGTTAATTTTTTTAATAAAATATATGCCAAAGTCAGCTATGGATTAAGTGGATTAAATGTGCATTAAATTAGAGTGGAAATTCATGGTTAAAAGCACCAAATCAGGACCATTGAGCTGTGATCAATTAATGGACAGCAAGGGTGCATGTAAGAGATGGGGACGGTTGTGGCAACTTTTGGAATTTTTGTAATTTTTTAATTATGCTCAATTGATCCCCAATTGACCTAAATTACTAGGTGATTAATTTATCATTAAATTAAAGCTGAAAAATGGTGGAAAAAAATGCAAAAAGGGCTGCTGCATTTGATGTGAATATGGACAGCAAAAAGGGAGCAGCAATGTGGACCGTCCAAACAACTAGCAATTTGATTTTTTTAAAATTTTTTAAAAATGCTAAATATGTGCCTAAGTAATCTACATATTAGGGTGCATAAATATCCATGAAAAAAGGCTGCAAATTCGTGGAAAAAAATGGCAAATAGCAGCTGAAATGGACGTTGCATTTTGTGGACAGATTTTGTCCATTAATGACATGGATTTTGATGGATTTTTCAAAAATAATTATCTAATTTATTTGGATGATATTTTTCCATGTAAGAAAGGGGATAAACATGTATTAAAATATCTCCAAATGATGTGGCAAATGGGGCCCACAAGCTGTAAAATCCAGCTCTACTTAATAGAAATATTCTAAGGAGAAAACCCCTTAGCCAGCAATGGTTCACGACCCATTTTTCCAGCAGCTTGAGAGCAAGAAAAGGGGAGGAAAATAAGGAGAAAAAGGAGAAAGAAAGGAGGAGAACCAAGCTTGGATAGCTTGAATTAAGGTTGACAAAAGCCAAGTAAGTATATATGATGTGTTAGACCCTTTCATTCTAAGTTTTCTACCCCAAGCTTTTGGATATGAATATGATTCATAAAGGATCCTTGAATGGTGATTTATAATGCCATTTATTTGAATATTAAATGAGTATTAGCTAGTATTAATGAATCTTGATGATTTAAGTAGTTGAAATGGAAATTAGATGCAAATATAGGAGCAAAATGTAGAAGAAATGAGATAGAAATCCAAAATATGAACAAAATAGTAAATGAATAATTTTTAGCATGAAAATTTGTTTGCGAACTTATAATAGGGTGATTAAGGAACTACCCAATTTTCAGATCAAAAGGGTAGGCATGTTGGAAATTAAAAATCTGAGAAAATCAACCTGAACAGGGTTGAACGGGTGTCAGGATCAGCTGCACCAAATGATTTTTAATATTTTTAGACAAGGTATTTTGAGCTGAAAATTTTATATTATGTGAAAGAAATCATAAATACCACTCTATTAAAATAAAAATTATTTTTGAAAGATATAAATATACCTAATAATTAACATGATTAGAGCTGTCTGAAAATTGGTGCTTCTGTCCAGCAGAGTAAAAATACCAAAATAAATATAAATAATTCATATGTTGTACTAAAAATATTTATTTTGGTTATATCATGTAGTTATTAAGGTATTATAGAAATTTCGGATTTAAATTCCTCGTATTGATTATGATGCAAAAATTAGAGAGATCAGTGCGTCTGATTTCAGCATTATGGACAGATTGAGTAATAAATCAAAGTAAATGTTAAATTCCAGATTTTTGGGATGAAATTTAAATTATAATGAGATATAGACAAGTATAATAAGTGATTATGAGGGTTTAATCTATTAGATGTGGATTTTAGAAACGATGGAACTTAGGGTTATGTATATAACCCGATTTTCATGTTTTTATGATATGTATGAAACATGAATTATGTTAATGTTTTATGGATGCTTTAGAGGGTAAAATACCCTAAGTTAATGATGCATGGGACGTTCAACATAGGGTAGAAAGGATTAACACAAATCTGATTTTTGGGGACCCATGATGTGAACGTCTAAAGGGGGGGGGAAGATGTGCATGTACACTCGACTTGGAATTCAAGTAGGTTATAAATATGTATGAGAATGGGTTGGAAAACTAAGTTGAATACAATCCAATTAAATTTACATTAATGTTATGCCATTCTTACATATATAGGCAAAGGCAAAAAAAAAGATAGATCCGGAAAGCTCACGTGACCAAGGTAAGCAAGCAGCTTTCTAAATGATTTTGGTTTTCATTACAAGGTATTTAAGGATAGCCATTCCTTTAACTCAATGTGTTATGAAATGTTAATTCAATTATGATAATGAATTGCTTACTGTTTCACAATTATTCATGAAAAATGATGAAGTATGGATTTATACGATGTTTCTTTGAAACAATGTTTAAAAGGGATGGTGTAAAGAATTCTCTACATGAGAATAATAAGTTCCACGTGTAAGAGGTATATAATGTTGGGGTTACAATGGAAATCAAGCAGACTAGTCGAGGTAGTAAGTGGACAAGGAGTTCCCCTTGACGTTGCCAAGTCGGAAGGTCCGACTCCAAGGATGGAAAGGATCATTTCATGAAAGAATGGTCCCCAAGCTAGCATACCCTCACATGAAGGATAAGGTCATGAATGAAAATGATGCATTTGCACATCCCATGTTTATGAAAGGTTTATGAAATGATTTCTGCTCCGCAGGTAGTTGATCACTTGTTAAGTGTCTCCTACCGAATGGAGAGAATTGCTTTTGAACAATGTTGCCTTTGAAATGATTTACGTTGAAAAATATATACCTTGCTTATTGAGTTTTCAACTCACGTTTTGTTTTCCAAACCCATAGACAAGTGAAGGAACGAAGATGTCAAAGGAGCATGAATTAGAGCATTGAAGAATGGGAAACTTTATGGTCGTTTATATATGACACTTATGACAAATGGTTGTAAAATGGCTTGGTATTTGATATCTTGATGAACATATGTGATTTATGTTATGACTTATGTTTTATGAACAAGTGTCAATGAATGATGAGTACGTTATGATTTTCTACGATTATATATGTATGTTTGATGCCTATGGATTGGCGAAAATTTTTTATGGATAAATGCTAAAGCATAAATATCATGATATGATTAAGTATGAAGGTTATGGGATGACATGTGAAATTTTCAAATAGTATAATGGCCTAAAAAGGAATTTGATTGAAATTGAATGTATAAATGATATAAAATCCTAAGGAGTTAAGATTAAGTGGATAAATATCCAATAAGCCCGCCGTGTGACAGGGCAACAATCCTGATCACGTTTACCAGTTAATAGATCTTGAGGTAAGGATGTGACGCTCGGGCTGGGGCGCCACAGATGATGATGTAATTAACACATTGACTTTTGACCATCCAAAGTGGATTTGACATAAATGAGATGTAAAAGTCAACTTTGACTTTGGAACCCACTTTTGAGGTATCAAGATGGGGTTGGTTGGAACAAGATTAGGACAATCTAAGTAAAAGTGAAAAATTAATTAAAGGAGCAGCCCTTGAAAGTGTCCAAGTATGGGAATTTAGGGTATTTTGATTAAATCAAAAAATGAAAAATGCATGATAAATATGGCTAAGAATGGGACACATAGATGGCTCAAAGTGGGTAGCAATAAAGGATAATAAATGGCTAGGATGAATGCAGCAATTAATTAGGATAAAAATTATTTTAAATCATGAATAATGAGGTGGCATCAAGAGGGTTAGACAACACCCTATAAATAAGAAATGGGCAGCCACTAGATGAATGTTTTTTTGAGCATAAAGAGAGAGAGAGAGAGAACTTAGAAAAAAAAGAAAAAAATGGCGGCAGTAGTGGCGGACGTCCCAAGCAAGCAAGGAAGAAAGGAAGAGAGAAAGTGAGAAAGAAAAGAAAAGAAAAGAAAAGAAAAGAAATCTAGCAAAGAGGTGGAGAAGTTGGACGTTCAAACCGGTTAGTTCATGAAATTTTATGTTGTTAATCATTAGCTTAATCTATGCTCAAGTGATGTTTTATATTAAGAGGGTTTATGAATGTTTAAATTATGATTTATTAACCCTTGAATGCTTGATGAATGTTTAAGTAAGTGGAATTCTTATATAGATTATGTATGGATATCTACAAGTGTAAAATGAAACATGTATACATGCTTGTATAAAAATTCTATTTATCTAAGTTAATCTCATTATTAAATAGATGATACTTGCTAAATTTTGGGATTAAGAACTAATGATTAAAGGGTCTTACATATATGAGGAGTTAAGATATAAGTATGTGAGCAAAACTTGGTGGAAATATAACAAAATGAAGCTGTTATTATAATGAACGAAAATTTCAGAAAATTATGGGGATTTAAATGGCTAAAGGGTGCATATTAACCCTTGACAATGATCACAAGAGTTTTCCATTGGTAATTTTGCTTATAGATATGCTACGAGTGCCATGTTGGGAAAGATACACTACCAATACAAGCAAACATAGGGTTGTTTAGTAAAATGGAAATATTTCAGAAATTTTGGTCTAAATATTATTTGTTATAAGTTGTAAACAAGTGTATAAAATGACCACAAGAATAGTTGATAGATAGCCCTCCATGTTTATGTCACTAAGGAGTGATTATGGAGGGAGGATATAAAGTTCAGAAACCCTAGTCAGCAAGCTTTAAGAGACTCGGCGCCACGGCACCGACCTCCACACAAGTGAGTTTTAGCACATGTCTTGTGCTATGTTTAGGGTGATATAATTATATCTATTAGGGTTTCTTAAGGATAATATAGAGAGCACATGGCTATTTTGGGGAATGGGAGTTAAATTCCAGATTTATGGGAGGAATTTAACTTACAATTGGATATAAACAAGTACCATAAGTGATTATGAGAGTTTAACCTACTAGGGGTAAATTTTGAAAGGAGTGAGAAAACAATCACTAAGATACTTAGGTAACAATATGTGAATATTAGAAAGTTAGATGTGAACTTGAGAAAACCTTAATTGAACTTAGCTTATAATTTCAAGTATCTTAAAGGATTGGAAAAAAATAAATTCCCTAAATTGGGATATTGGATGAAATGAAATGAATATATGTGACTTGAAGAGATGAGAGTATTCATCTCCAAGGAAAAATGGAATAAAGTTAAAATATTAAGAGTCACATGTAAAATGAGACTAAAAAAAGGGTTGGGATTAAGAAAGGTATGTATATGAGTTAATAAAAGGCAAAACATGCAAATATATGATTTTATACATGTGTATATAAATTATCATTTTCACTTGTCTAGGAAAAGGCATGGAAAAGATCTAAGGCATGAGTTGATCGCCACAGATAAGCAAGCAACACTTTCAAAAATGTTATTTTATTGGCAAATATTAAAATGATATGAACTTGTTTTATCAAGATGATTTCAAGATTGCTTACAAGGTAAGCAAGAAAACTTTTAAGAATATTGATTTTGTTTCAAATATTGAAATAACTTGACAATGTTTATATCGATGATTTTAGAATTGCTTACAGAGTAAGTAAGCTCAATCCTTGAAAATATAATTTTATTCTTTACTATTGACATGCTTCAAGATAGTTTCATTATAAGCAAGTTCCTAGAAATGACATTTCAAGAGTATTTTATGATAAGAGAGTTTCGACTCTTCTATAAAATGATATTTGAAAACAAGCCTTGGAAATTCTATTCCTAAGGGATTTTGTGAAAAAAATGTGATTCTTCATAAAATGGTATTTGAAGTAAATAAATCTTTTGAAATGATTTATTTAAATGTCCTAAAATGGTTTATTTAGATGCTTGGAAATGGTCTATTGAAATATTTTAAACCTCTTTAAAAATTGAAATACTTTGAAAATGTCTTGTACTAATGTTTTCAAAAGGTTTTAAGGATGACCATCTCAATAAATTAATGTTAAAAAATGATTTGATAACAGTTTTGTTTAAATGATGATTAAAAGATTATGCAAACTCTTCTCTACATAAGAGTAACAAAGATGTTGTGTGGACAAGGCATATAATGCTGATATAAATGGATGAAAATATGTTTGCATATCTTTTGTTCATGAAAAGCCTAAAAATGGGAATAAAAATATTTGTAAGAAAAGCTTGGTATTGTTGAATATTGAAATGCTTTAGAATTTCTTTACAATGAGAATTCTAAAATTATTTACCAACAAACAAACAAGCAATATTTTTGAAAATACTATTTTCTCAAATATTGCAAATATTTTGTAAAATTGATTTACAAAATGTTTCCAAAAGTCTTTAAGGGTGGTCATCCTAACATTATAATTTGAAAACAGTTTATGAAAATATTTTATTTTTAAAATGATTATGCTCAATTCTCAATTTGAGAAGGGGACAGTCTGCAAACTAAGTTGAAATATTTTATATCAAGTTTTGACTTGAAAATGGCACAGTCTGATGACTGTGTTGATTTTATGAAATTATGCTATCATGACAATGCGAGCATAAATGAGTGTGCACGAGGATCATTTACTAGGTCCATGGTAGAGGCGGTTGCAGACCGAAATGGCTACAGACCAGGGGTACATGTGGCCGAGTCGCTAAGGGAAGACCGGAGGCAGACAACGCCCTCCCTGGAATGGTAGCAGGATCATGAACAACCGCCTAGCTAATGGTGTTGTCACATAGAAGGTTTCTTTCCTATGGAAGGATGATCACTTGGAAAGTGTTACCTACCAGAGGGTTAAAGACGTATATACATATGCTTTGTTTTAAAAGTCCCAAAAAGGGGACATGAAAATATTTTAGGACATGACAATGTCTACAGGAAATAATGTTTAAATGAAGATATTTTAGGACATGAAAATGTCCACAAAGATAAAAAGTTTATATGCATATGCGCTGCCTTTGAAAAGCTCAGAATTTGGGATATAAAAAGGTTTATATTTAGGACATACAATTGTCCGCATAAGAAAGATTTTGTTAAAGGTTTATGTAAAGGTTTACATGAAAGATTTCTTCCTGCTGGTAGTTGATCACTTAATAAGTGTCTCCTACCGAACTGCAAGAAATGCATTTACATGAAAATGAAAAATACTTGCTTACTGAGTATCAGTCACATTTTGTTTTTCCAAACCCAGACAGGTTCAAAGAAGCTCAAAAGGAAAAAGGACCTGATAAATTGAAGGGAAGTATGAACTGATATTCTTTAATGTGTTTACAAATTGTTAGCTATCATGTAAAAATTGATATGTTTAGAGAATGATTGAATGCTTGTGTTGATCATGAAGATATTAGGTCATGAAAGTTCATGATGTATGTAAATAAGTTGGTCTATTACAAGTATATAATTACTTATAAAGTGAATGAATTGATGATTGAAAATGATATGTATAGTTAATTTCAAGTATATATTGCTTGAAAAATGATAAAGGAAATGGAAAGGAAAGAACAAAAAAAAAATTTCGCTAAATGATAAGTATACGAAATCTTGCCGAATGAACAAGGCAACAATCCTGTGTCATATTTACTAATCAAAAATGATCCAGGAGTAAGGCTCGGGTTGTGTCGCCTTGGGTCGAGTAAGGCTCAAGTTGTGACACCTCGGTTCGAGGGTGCCACAACCTTCTTCTCCCAAGTGACACATTGAATAAATTATTGAGATGTGGAGATCGTGTTTGGCCAAATTGGATTTTGTAAGAGTGAATCTATTAGAAGCCTTTAGCCAAATATCACAATCCTCTTTGGGAGTTTCAATTTCTAGAGGCTTTTGAGAACCATAGGATCCCACAGTGTGTTGTGGTTTAAATCTGCCCCATTGCGTGCCTCCATTGCTAACAAATAGGATGATTTGATTTTAACCTATCCATCACTTTCTAAACTCCAAGATATGTGATCTTCCTCCCTGCTCATTGGAGTCCAATCTTCTAAACTTCCCTTCATCCAACCTCTCTTACTGCCATCCTTGTATCATCTTCTTTCTAGCATTGGCCATCAATAAAAGTGTGAAACCCCAACCTAAGTAGGATTCAATATATGTATTGAACATTTACATGTCATTTATAAGTGAATTTATTGAATTTTAAATAATTTTTGTGACTTTGCTAAACAATAGTAATTAGGGCTAAGGATTAGCAATGATGATGCGAGAGATCATTATAACCTGATATGGGCAAAGGGATTAAAGTGAATTTTTGGTGATTTAAATATACCAATGTATCATGGATAATGATTTTAAATTATTTAATATGAATTATGAGAATTTAAAACGATAATTCTCAAGTTAGTGAAAAAAACAATAGAAAATTCATAACTCAACGCTTGTAAGGCAGATTCAAGTAAAATTTGAAATGGAAGTTGATAAAAATGGGCTTGGTATTATGGGATTATTGGGTTATAAAAATCCATGATGAAATTAGTGTAATGATTTATTGATCATATTTCAAATCCAACCATTAACTTTAAACGACTATAACTTGAGCTAGGAAAATCGGATTGAGATGAAATTTGAAACGGTTGAATGAAATTATGAGATTAAAATTTTGGAAGTTTTAGATTAATAATATTATGTTGGGAAAATCTCTGAATTGGAAAAGGTGTATATGGTTGACTTTTACACCTCGATAGTACCATGCATTAATGGCTTAGTGTACACGGAGTAAATGCAATTTTCAATGGACCAAATAGGTGTAAAATGTAGGTGCAATGCAGGGTATTTTATGCATTAATATGTGTGGAAATTCTTTGGATATTTTTCTGGAATTAATGAGCTAAGGAGAGAGCTCAAACTAGCATAGCATGGTGACATGCATATGGACGTTAATGGGTTGTTGTAGCTGTGTATTTTTAATTTTTTATTTTATAATATATACACATAAATAACTGACATGTTGGGATACATAAATAAGCTTTTAATCATGTGAAAAAAATCCAAGAAAATTCGTTAACAGCAGCTGCCATGGATGAATGAAATGTGGACAGCTTGTGATGCATATGGACGTGCCATAGTTTGATGCTGCTGTAATGATTTTTGTTAATTTTTTATGCCAAATTAAAGGTTAAACTCAATTATAATAATGTGTTTAATTTATCCACAAATTGATATTATTAAAAAATGGAAAAAAATCTGAAAAACAGGCAGCCATGTGGACGTGACAAGTGGACAGCTTGGATTGATTCTATCTTAAGCAGATTTTTGGTTTAATAAAAAAAGGTAAAAATATTTTATATGGCCACAAATTCACCAGCACATTAGATGGGATATGCATAAATTAAATTTCTGTGGAAAAAACACCCCAAGTGGAGCCCACAGCTTGAAAATCCATCTCTATGAATGGGATGCTCGGTCATGTGAAGAGAAGCTTGGAAAAATATTTTTCTAAGTATTAAATCTTCTCTCCCAAGGCAGAAGCTCACATCCCAGCCCTATTACACCAAGGAGGAAGAAAAGAGAAGAAAAAAAGAAGGGGAAAAGGAGGGATTACTAATTAATCAAGTAAGTATATGTTAATTTTGATTTTATACCTCAAATCTGGAAGTTATGTGATGTTATAAACAAAAATATGAACGAAGTAGTAAAAAAAGTATTTTCATGATGAAAATTTGTTTAAAATATCATTATATGATTATTAAGGGATAAAAAAATGTCAGATTGAAATATTAAGCAGGTTTCAAATTAAAAATACAAGAAGATCAACCTAAATAGGGTAGAACGGGTGACAGGATCAGCTTTAGTAAATGATTTTTAATAATTTTATTAGAAGGATTTTTTATATAAAATTTTTATATGATGTATAAGACATCATGGAGATAACTCTGAAAAAACTTAAATTTATTTTTGGGTGATATTAGTATGGGTTATAATTCATGTGATTAGGGCTGACCTTAAACTCACAACACTATCTAGCACAGTGAAAATGACAAAATAAATATGTAATGTTAATATTTCGTGATGAAATATTTATGATAATTAATTCATGTATTTATTGATGTATGATAAAAATTTCAGAATTTAATACCTTTATTGTATTATAAATAAAGATTTAGAGATATCAGTACGCCTGACTCCAGCATATGTGGATAGTTTGAGAAACAAATCAAAAAGAAATATGAAACCTTTGTAGAAATGATCCAAATTTATATATATAATAGTAAAGAGTGTAATAAAGGATTAATGATAGCAAAGGTGATTGAGAATTGATATTATTATATGTATATGGAATTAATGGGTAAATAAGAAGAGGGAACTTAGTGAAAATAAGAAGACAAGGGCTGTTTTGGAATTCTATGATTAGTGGATTAAAATTTCATAAAAATACCCTAAATAAAGTGTTAATTAAGGAGGAATATCATGCCAAAAAATGTACAAAGTTGCTGACTTGGAAAATTTTATGAAATGCCTCTTATATGTGTTGCCAAATGGGCATATGTGAAAGGATAGACATGCATAGGTGATAAATGACTTGTGTAATTTTATTTTGTGTAAAAATGTATGAAAATATGATAGATTTCATGATTATATATATTTTTAGAGTGTATAATGATTAATTTCAAATTTTGAAATTAATTTATGAAGTTTAAGGCGATGGCGTGCGCTTAAAAGGAGCACTGATGTGTAAATTTTGGAAAATAAGTGAAAAATGGTAAATGAAGGTTAATGAACCTATAAATGATAATTATGAGATGAATTTTATATGAATGGTTACCCTACTTATGGGATTGTATATGTTATGTGTTAACCGATGAAATGTGCAAATATGTGTCATTTATGCCTAACGACTTGAGAAGTCAAATGGATGATGTATGTTAATGAAAATGGGTTGGAAAACTAAGTGGGATGCAAGCAAAAAGGAATATACGAAATGTTATATTATTCTCATGTAGACAAGGGCAAAGAAAAGGCGAATTCAGAAAGCTAATGTAAGACAGGTAAGCAAGCGAACTTTCCAAAATATGTTTTCAAAGGAATTTTATGAAATTTATGAACTTGCTTTAATAAGTTGGTTTCATAGTTGCTTACAAGATAAGTAAGTGAATTTTCATGCATAATTTTTATATTCAAGTATTAAAATTACTTGATCATGTTTATATTAATGATGTGGAGAATTGCTTATAGAGTAAGCAAACTCAGTTCTTGAAAATACGATGTGGTTTTAAGATGGTTTTAATATAAGCAAGTTCATACAAGTGTGGTTTACAAAGAGTTTTATCTTGAAAGAGTTTGACTCTTTCATAAAATGATATTCAAAAACAAACCATGGAAATTCTATTTCCAAGGAGTTTTATTGAAAAATATAATTCTTTACAAAATGGTTTCTAAAAATAAATAGACGTTTTGAAATGGTTTCCATTAAATGTCATAAATCGAATTTATGTACGTGTTTTGAGATTTGTGTAGGTGTTTTGAAATAATCTATCAAGGTGCTTTTCAACTCTTAGAGTTATAACACTTTGAAGATGCTTTACTCTGATGTTCAAAAAGATTTAAGGGTTACTAGTCCTACAAAATGATTTGGTAGATTTTATGTTCGAATAATGATCAAAAGATTATGCAAACTCCTCTATATATAAGAGTAACAAGGAAGTGACGTGGACAAGACAAATAAAGACATTACAATGGATGGAAGTGAGTTGCATATGTTTTGCTCATAAAAATGTTATTAAGAAAATTTTTGTCTCCACAAGTTTTGAATTATTTCAAAAGCTTCTTAAAATGAGAATTCCAAAAATATTAAGATTGTTTAGCAAATCATTAAAGTTTTACAAAATATTGTCTTCTCAAATATTTCAAATGTTTGGCAAAATGGATTTATTAAAAATATTGCTAAACTCTTTAAGGGTGGTCATCCTAACATCAGGATTTGGAAATAGTTTGTAAAAAATGTTTTATTTTCAAAACAACCACGCCTAGTTCTCAATTCGAGAAGGGCATAGTCTGCGGACTAAGTTGACTTTATACATATATGTTCCCTATGTTTTCAAAGTCCCAAAATGGGCAACTACTATGTTTGGTTTTAAATGGATTTGTGTTGTTTTTAAATTTATTTATGTTTAGTTTTCAGAAGATATCGAAAAATATTTTAGGACATGAATATGTCTGCCATGTTGGTTTAAAAAGGGGTTTGGTATCTTATATGCGGGTTAAAAGACATTTATATGGAAAAATATTTTTGGACATAAGAATGATCGCATGGATAAAAGATTTCTATGCACATGCATTGCTTTTGAGTAACCCCGAGTTGGGTTATAAAGAATTTTAAATAAATGACATTTTGGGACATGTAAATGTCCTCATGGGGAAAAAGGTTATAAGAAAAATATTTTAGGACTTACAATTGTCCTCATGCCATATGAAAAATATTTTTGGACATAGACATGTCCACATGATAGATGGAAAACATATTGGGACAAACAATTGTCCCCATGAAAAATGGTTTAGATGCATAGACATCACCTTTGAAAAACCTCAAAATGGGGACACGCACAATGTTTTATGAGTGTGTTATAAAGAAGAGTTCTATAAAAGGTTTCTTCCTATTGGTAGTTGATCACTTGATAAGTGTCTCCTACCGAATGGGCAAGGGATGCATTTAAATGAAAAAAGAAAATGCTTGCTTACTGAGTTTATCACTCACGTTTTGTTTTCCTAACCTTAGACAAGTTAAAGGCTCGAGGAAATGAGCAAAGCTAAAAGGTATTGGTAGGTTTGAAGAATGAATAGAGGAATGTATTGCTTATAATGAAATGAGATTGATTATATATGATGTAAATAGATAAGTGATTATGTATAAAATTTTATGTGATTTTTTATTCATGTATACATATGTTGCCTACAATATGAAAGCAAAGATACTTGTACGATAAATTTTATAATGATATGAATGAGTCCACTATGAATAATGACAAGTATATGCTTATATGATGAAAGGAAAGAATTTTTTTTTGATGAAATCAAATTAAGAACCCACCGTGTGATCAGGGTGACAATCCCGATCACATTTACCAATTGAAAATAAATCTTGAGATAAGGTTGTGGCGCTCGGGTCAGGGGCGCCACAAAAAGCTTCAACTTTGGTGTTCTCATTGAAATGTGGAAGAAGTGGTCTAGCTTGTATGAGGTATAACGGAGCCCAACTATCCACAAAAAATGAATTCTTTCCCCACTTCCCACCTGTCATTTACAGCCTTTCTTCAAGAGGTATTTGGCCTTTAGAATACTTTTCCATGTGAAAGAATCAGATGAGCAAGCTTTACAATTCCAAAAGTCTTTATTAGGAAAATATCCTACTCAATGGACTCTATAGCAGAGGGAGGTTTAGTTAACCATGAGTCACCATGCTTGCTTTGCTAACATTGCCATATTGAAGTCTCATAAATTAAAACCTATTCCTCCTTAATCTTTAAATTTGCACATCTTTGGCTAGACCATCCAGCTAATTTTCCTCTTGTCTTCTTTTTTCCCACTAGAATTTACTAATCATGGCCTCAATGTCTCAATTTATCTTTGTTGGCAAGTAAAAGAGGGTCATGGTATAGGTGGGAATTGCTTGGGCCATACTTTATGAGTACTTCTTTTTCGCCTCATGACAGAAATCTACTTTTCTAACTTTGCAATCTATTCCAAACTCTCTCTTTAATAGTCTTAAAGACTCTTGTCTGTGGTTTGCCAATCCAGATTGGAAGTCTCAAGTAGGTTTAAATTTCCTTATTGCGCGACCCAAAAAGAGATTCCATATTTGTCTTAGTCTCTGTCTTGGTATTTCGACTATAAAAGGTTGTTATCTTATTAAGTTGACTCTTCAGCCCATGCATTGCTTGTATAGTTGCAGTAATTCTTTCATATGGTGTACTTCCTCCTCCTTTGCTCGTAAAAAGATCATAACATCATTTGTGAAGAAAAGATGTGATATAGATGGTCCAGTCCAACCAATCCTGATCATATGAAGGCTACCCTTGGAGTGGCAATTAGATAGAAGTGTTGACAGACCTTCCACACACATGAGAAAATGTACAAGGAGAGAAGATCCCCTTGTCCTAAACTTTGGCAAGGCTAAAAAACTGAGTCTTGGAGCTATTAAGAGATATCTTGTAGTTTACTATTGAAAGGCAGCATTAGATCCATTGTATCCAAGTTTCACTAAAGTTCATCTATCTCATGACTTGACACAGGTAATCTCATTCTACTTTATCATAAGCCTTGGCCATGTCCACATTAATAGTCATTTCTTCCCTATAACTTGGTTAAAGCATCGAAGATCTCATAGGCATTAGCATGTTGTTTGTGATAAGATGCCCTAAGACAAACGCACTCTAGTTGTAAGAGATTATAGTTGCTAAACATCTTTTCAATCTAATTGCCAATACCTTTGCTAGAATCTTGTAGGCCACATTGCATAAACCAATGGGGTGGAAATCATGTAATCTATTAGCTCCCATCTTCTTCAATATAAGCATAATTTTAATCATATTTATCTCTGGGAGTATCGCCATTTGCAATGAGACTATTAGGGCATTCAAGAAATTTCTGCAAGAATTAAAGATATCCTCATAGACTATATTCCATTGCTATTGGTAGAAAGCCATAGTCATTCCATCAAGCCCTAGGGATTTTGATGGGTGCATGCTCTACATAGCCTATTGTACTTCGGTTCTTATAAGAGGATTTGTTAGAAATTAGTTGTCCCTATTAGAGATTTTTACCAGAATTAAGGTTCGACTCTATACATTTCAATTTCCCAAATCTGAAAATTTTTTAGAAGAATTGCTTTGCAAGCATCTCCTTATCCTTTTGATCTTGAATTGGATTTTCTTGAGCAACTAGCAAAACCTTAATATGGTTTTTCCTCCTTCTTTCTAAGGCCACTTTATGAAAATAGGCTATGTTTTGGTCACCTAGTTGGAGCCATATGAACTTTGCTCCTTCCTTCCATAAGGTCTCCTCATTTGTGAGAAGGGAGTTGACCATCCACTTTTGATTTTTAAGAACTGCATCTCTATCATCTGAAGGAGCATGACTTTATAAGAGCTTCAATTTGTCTTTTTGGATTGTGAGCTCCCTTGTGAGATTCTTGCAAGACCTTCGATTCCATTGTTGCAATACCTGGCACATTCACTAATTTTCTTCTGATGATTTGGAAAGAAGTCTAGTCCAAATCACTATCTATCAACCTCTTTGTACTTCCCTAAAAAATGTTCATAGTTGAACTCCCTTGCTAGCTTTCCTCCCATGTCACTTTTTTTTAATTGCAAGAGAAGAAGGCAGTGATTTGAAGCTACCACAGAGCTATGGTGAAATTGTGTAAAAGAGTGTCAACTAGGAACCAATTGCCATAACTCTATCCAAGTGACTAGAACTCTCGAGTCACCCATGCGATTATTCCTTTAAGTAAAAGCACACCCATAAAACCAAGATCAAAAAGCTTGTAGTCAAATTTTGTTTTCCGAAAGTGTTGCATTTTACTATACTTAGTGACCTCATTCAAGTTTCCTATAGTTACCCATAGAGTAAAATAAGAAGCTTTTAGATGTCTTAACAAAGCCCAGGACTCAAACCTTCTACCTAGCATAGGAGATCCATAAAACCTAATGAGCTGCTGAGGCCTGGCTAACCAACTATTGATCTTGATCATGACATCGATTTGGCTTTGTGAGTATGAATGAATAGATAAGTCTATCTCTTCAATCATAGCAATCTACAAAGAATCAGTAGTCAAACTTGAGTTTTAGTCTAATGGATTCTATTTCTAGGCTTCTTCTCTTAGTTTCTAGCAAAAAAATCAAACAGGGAGCTTAATGCTTGACGGTGTCAGTGAGATTTTAGAATGTTCACGAGTTCTCAAGCTCATGAAATTTATGTTGGTCCCGAGTTTATGGCAGTGACCCAAGAGGGGAGAGGTGAATTGGGTATTTTAAAATTCTTTGCTTAAACAGAAATTTTCCCTTTTGTGGAATTAATCCCCTCAATAAAACATTAGTAAGTTGGAGAGAAATAATGCAGTAGAAAGAATAAAGCACAAGCAATCAATCCACTTCAAGAGACAACGATGTATAGTGGTTCGGGCAACCTCCCCTACTCCAAGCACACACTCGTTGTGGCTTGGGTTCCACTATTGTATTGTCGATACAACTTAGAGCAACAGCTCTCTTCTAGATTCTAGCTTTAGGGGGCTTGTACAATCTCAGCACAAGTAGGCGACGAGTTCTACTCCAGTCACACACTACTTTGCTTTCACTTGGTTACGATCTCCAATACCAATTAAGTGGGAAAAATAAGTAAATAGTGAAAGAAAAAGATCTACATGTTACAAATTGTGTAGGCAGTTTTATGCACGTAGAAGAACTTGTAAAAGTAGTTGTTGATTGAGCAATGCATCTTTGAACAGTTTTGAATGCCAAGTTCTTCTTCAAACTTCTTGTAGATTACTTTAAACGCAAGAGAGAGTGGAAGGTAAGCTCATTCAATGTTTTTCCAACTGCATTTACTTTCAGTTGATGCTCTTTAAATAATGAGAAGTGAATTCGAACATTTGGTGGTAGGTGGCGTACATTTAATGCGCTAACGTTTGAATTTTTCTGACCGTTGCGAGCCAAGTCGCATTCGGAGTTGACTTGATAAGCGACTTCCTTCAACTCGCAGGGTGGAGTCGACTTCGGGTGTGACTTCATGTGAAACCCCAACCTAAGTAGGATTCAATATATGTATTGAACATTTACATGTCATTTATAAGTGAATTTATTGAATTTTAAATAAATTTTGTGACTTTGCTAAACTATGGTAATTAGGGCTAAGGATTAGCAATGATGATGCGAGAGATCATATGGGAAAAAGGGATTAAAGTGAATTGTTGGTAATTGAAATATACCAATGTATCATGGATAATGATTTTAAATTATTTAATATGAATTATGAGAATTTAAAAGGATAATTCTCAAGTTAGTGAAAAAAATAATAGAAAATTCATAACTCAACGCCTGTAAGGCGGATTCAAGTGAAATTTGAAATGAAAGTTGATGAAAATGGGCTTGGTATTATGGGATTATTGGGTTATAAAAATCCATGATGAAATTAGTGTAATTATTTATTGATTATATTTCAAATCCAACTGTTAACTTCAAACGGCTATAACTTGAGCTAGGAAAATCGGATTGAGATGAAATTTGAAACGGTTGAACGAAATTATGAGATTAAAATTTTGGAAGGTTTATATTAAGCATATTATGTTGGAAAAATCTCTGAATTGGAAAATGTGTATATGGTTGACTTTTACACCTCAATAGTACCATGCATTAATGGCTTATTGTACATGGAGTAAATGCAATTTTCAATGGAACAAATAGGTGTCAAATGCAGGTTCAATGCAAGTTATTTTATGCATTAATATGTGTAAAAATTCTTTAAAAATTTTTCTGGAATTAATGAGCTAAGGAGAGAGCTCAAACTAGCATAGCATGGTGAGACATGCATATGAACGTTCATGGGCTGTTGCAGCTGTGTATTTTTAATTTTTAATTTTATAATATATGCACATAAATAACTGAAATATTGGGATACATAAATAAGCATTTAATCATGTGAAAAAAATTCAAAAAAAATCGTGAATAGCAGTTGCCATGGATGAATGAAATGTGGACAACTTGTGATGCATATGGACGTGCCATAGTTTGATGCTGCTGTAATGATTTTTGTTATTTTTTATGCCAAATTAAAGGTTAAACTCAATGCTAATTAGGTGTTCAATTTACCCATAAATTGAGATTATTAAAAAATGAAAAAAAAATCTGAAAAATAGGCACCCATGTGGACATGACAAGTGGATAGCTTGGATTGATTCTATCTTAAGCAGATTTTTTGTTTAATAAAAAATGGTAAAAATATTTTATATGGTCACAAATTAACCAGAACATTAGGGGGGATAAGAATACATTAAATTTCTGTGGAAAAATACCCCAAGTGGAGCCCACAGCTGGAAAATCCAGCTCTATGAATAGGATGCTTTGTCATGTGAAGAGAAGCCTGGAAAAATATTTTTCTAAGTATTAAATCTTCTCTCCCAAGGCAACAGCTCACATCCCAGCCCTAGGCCACCAAGGAGGAAGAAAAGAGAAGAAAAAAAGAAGGGAAAAAGGAAGGATTACCAATTAATCAAGCAAGTATATGTTAATTTTGATTTTATACCTCAAATCTAGAAGTTATGTGATGTTATAAACAAAAATATGAACGAAGTAGTATACGAAGGATTTTTGACATAAAAATTTGTTTAGAATATCATTATATGATGTTTAAGGGATGAAATACCTTGATTTGATTATAAATCAAGATTTAGAGATGTCAGTACGCCTGATTTCAGCATATGTGGATAGTTTGAGAAAAAATCAAAAAGAAATATGAAACCTATGTAGAAATGAACCAAATTGATATATATGTTAGGCAAGAGTGTAATAAAGGATTAAGGACAGCAAAGGTGATTGATAATTGATGTTATTATATGTATATGGAATTAATGGGTAAGTAAGAAGATGAAACTTAGTGAAAACAAGAAGACAAGGGCTGTTTTGGAAACCTATGATTAGTGGATTAAAATTCCATAAAAATACTCTAAATAAAGTGGTAATTAAGAAGGAATATCATGCTGAAAAATGGACAAAGGTGCTGAGTTGGAAAATTTTATGAAATGTCTCTTATATGTGTTGCCAAATGGGCATATGTGAAAGGATAGACATGTATAGGTGATAAATGACTTGTGTAATTTGATTTTGTGCAAAAATGTATGAAAATATGATAGAGTTCATGATTATATATATTTCTTAGAGTGCATAATGATTAATTTAAAATTTTAGAATTAATTTATGGAGTTTAAGGCAATGATGTTTGCTTAAAAGGAGCACCGATGTGTAAATTTTGAAAAATAAGTGAAAAATAGTAAATGAAGGTTAATGAACCAATAAATCACAATTATTGGATGAATTTTATATAGTTGAATGGTTACCCTACTTATGGGGTTGTTTATGTTATGTGTTAACCGATGAAATATGCAAATATGTGCTATATATGTGTCTAACGACTTGAGAAGTCAAATGAATGATATATGTTAATGAAAATGGGATGAAAAACTAAGTGGGATGTAAGCAAAAAGGAATATATGAAATGTTATATTATTCTCATGTAGGCAAGGGAAAAAAAAGGCGGATGCAGAAAGCTAACGTGAGACAGGTAAGCAAGTGAGTTTTCCAAAATATTGTTTCAAAGGAATTTTATGAAATTTATGAACTTTCTTTAATAAGTTGATTTTATAGTTGCTTACAAGATAAGTAAGTGAATTTTCAAGCATAATGTTTACATTCAAGTATTAAAATTAATTGATCATGTTTATATTAATGATGTGGAGAGTTGCTTATAGAGTAAGCAAGCTCAGTTCTTGAAAATATGATGTGGGTTTTAAGATGGTTTTAATATAAGAAAGTTCATAAAAATGTGGTTTACAAAGAGTTTTATCTTGAAAGAGTTTGTCTCTTTCATAAAGTGATATTCAAAAACAAACCATGGAAATTCTATTTCCAAGGAGTTTTATTGAAAAATGTAATTCTTTACAAAATGGTTTCTAGAAATAAATAGATGTTTTGAAATGGTTTCCATTAAATGTCATAAATTTAATTTATGTACATGTTTTGAGATTTATGTAGGTGTTTTGAAATAATCTATCAAGGTGCTGTACAACTCTTAGAGTTGTAACACTTTGAAGATGCTTTACTCTGATATTCCAAAAAGATTTAAGGGTGACAAGTCCCACAAAATGATTTGGTGGATTTTAAGTTTAAATAATGATCAAAATATTATGCAAACTCCTCTATATATATAAGAGTAACAAGGAAGTGACATGGACAAGACCGATAATGCCATTACAGTGGATGGAAGTGAGTTACATATGTTTTGCTCATAAAAATGTTATTAAGAGAGGTTTTGTCTCCATGAGTTTTGAATTAGTTCGAAAGCTTCTTAAAATTAGAATTTCAAAAGTTGTTTAAAAAATCATTAAAGTTTTGCACTATATTGTCTTCTCAAATATTTCAAATGTTTGATAAAACAGATTTATTAAAATATTGCTAAACTCTTTAAGGGTGGTCATCTTAACATCAGGATTTGAAAATAGTTTGCAAAAATGTTTTATTTTCAAAACAACCACGCCCAGTTCTCAATTCGAGAAGGGCATAGTCTGCGGACTGAGTGGTTTAAAATATTTTATTTTCAAAATAATCATGCCCAGTTCTCAATTCGAGAAGGGCATAATCTGCGGACTAAGTTGTCTTTATACATATCAAGCTGAGGCTTGAAAAAGGGCACAGTCAAGTGACTGAGCTAAGTTTTGTAAAAATCATTACTAGCATACGAGTGTGCGCAAAACGATGTACTAGGTTCATGGTTGAGGCGGTTACGGACCAAAATGGTCGAAAAGTAGAGCTCACCTCTACCTGTAATTGACTCGCTTAGGGAAGGCTAGAGGCCGCCAGCGCCCTCTCTGAAATGGGAGGAAGCTCATGAGCAAACGCCTGACTCACGTACTGTCTCATGAAAGGTTTCTTTCCTAGGAGAGATTGATCACTTGTTAAGTGTCACCTACTTGAGGGCCAGAGACACAAATCCATATATTTTTTGGGACATACGTATGTTCTCTATGTTTTCAAAGTTCCAAAATGGGCAACTACTATGTTTGGTTTTAAATGGATTTGTGTTGGTTTTAAATGGATTTATGTTTAGTTTTCAGAAGATATCGAAAAATATTTTAGGACGTAAATATGTCCGCCATGTTGGTTTAAAAAGGGGTTTGGTATCTTATATGTGGGCTAAAAGAGGTTTATATGGAAAAATATTTTTGGACATGAGAATGTCCTCACAGATAAAAGATTTCTATGCACAAGAATTTCTTTTGAATAACCCCAAATTGGGTTATAAAGAAATTTAAATGGATGATGTTTTGGTATAAGTAAATGTCCTCGTGGGGAAAAAGGTTATGAGAAAAATGTTTTAGGACATATAATTGTCCTCATACCATATGAAAAATATTTTTGGACGTAGACATGTCCTCATGGTAGATGAAAAATAATTTGGGACAAACAATTGTCCCCATGAAAAATGGTTTAGATGCATACACATCACCTTTGAAAATTCTCGAAATGGGGACATGCACAAAGTTTTATGGGTGTATTATAAAGAAGATTTCTATAAAAGATTTCTTCCTATTGGTAGTTGATCACTTGATAAGTGTCTCCTACCAAATGGGCAACGGATGCATTTAAATGAAAAAATGATACTTGCTTACTGAATTTATCACTCACGGTTTGTTTCCCAACCTTAGACAGGTTTAAGGCCCGAGGAAAGGAGTAAAGCTAAAAGGTATTGGTATGTTTGAAAAATGAATGGGTGAATATACTACTTATAATGAAATAGGATTGATTATATATGATATAAATAGATAAGTGATTATGTATAAATTTCTACGTGATTTTTTATTTATGAATACATATGTTGCCTACAATATGAAAGTAAAGATACTTGTACGATAAATTTTATGATGATATGGATGAGTCCACTATGAATGATGATAAGTATGTGCTTATATGATGAAAGGAAAGAAAAAAAAAGTTGGACGAGATCAAATTAAGAACCCGCCGTGTGATCAGGGCAACAATCCTGATCACATTTACCAATCGAAAATAGATCTTGGGGTAAGGTTGTGACGCTCGGGTCGGGGGCATCATAGAGCTTGGTATCAAAGCAAAGATTGGTAAAATGACGTGGAAAGAAAGGATTTGATATCAAAGAGCTTGATATCAGAGCAAGGAGTGGTGAATAAGTATAGGAAAAATGATGGAAGGGATAGATTGAAATGATAGGATATACTTATGATGTGTTGATTTTAAGATTGCATGAACATATGATGATTTGTCATAATTATGTTGCAAATATAGCAAATTTCTATGACATTTTGATAGGTAGGTGATTCATAAAGGAAAAATAATTTTCCACTATGAAAAAGTGATATTGAAAAGAAAAGTAAGAAAAGGTAAGATTTCAAAAAAGTATAGATAGAAGGTGGATATTTAAGGAATACATGTTATATGTAGTTCTAACTCCACCTTTTATGATTGACAGGATTAGTGATCGAAAGAGCTGCACTCAAGGTGAGTGGGTAGTCGAGGAATCCTTCCTCGATGATTTGATAATTATATATTAAGAATTATGAATAATAAGAAACTAAAAAAAAATGACCTAATTGGCCTAGCATAAGCATTCTTACTAGATAGTACTTATGTAGTAAGAAAGAGGCAGATGAAATTAACAAAAGTCTCTTTTGACTTTTGAAGGATAAAGGGATATATTATGTTTAGGTATAAGGATACTTATAATATACAAGTGTAACTACTTGTATAATAAATGAATATGAAAAAGAGTAACATACAAGTACAACTACTTGTATGATAACTATATATGAGAAAGAAAGAATTGTTACTGATTCTTTCTATTAAATATGATGGATGGGTATAATAAGCTGATAAGAAAATGTTACTCAAAGATGGTAGGAAATTATTTATGATTGTATAAAAGGTGTAAGTGGAATGGACGTGGTTATTATTAACCCTTCTGTTAAAATGATTTATTATATATATTACAATATATGTTGTGATGAGATGAATAAAAAGTATATTAGTGTACTGATATATTTTTTTATGTATAGAAAGGAATTATGCCTATCACAAGAGCAAGAGCTAGACTGAATAAAGGAAAGGCAGTGGCAGATGAAGAACCCATAGATCGACGGGAAAAGGGTGAAACCAGTCGCAAGTCTAAGCGACCAAGACAAGGAGAGTAACTAAACTCAAGAACTTGTCAACAACGGGTAAATGTGAACCCAGAATTAAATGTTGAAGGTGGGACCGCTATAGGTAACCCCATACAATTAGAATTAATAACGGAAAGGGTAGTTACAGCTGTAAAGGAAGTTATCCAACAAGCTACCTAGAAATGGGCCGCTCAAACCCTAGGAATCATTCAAGATCTTTGGGAAAAGGCTCAACGGGATCAGTCAAGAGGACAGGGAGAAATTAAGCCGATATAGGTCATACTTCCCAATCAGGTACCAGAACCTATAGGAGTTGACGACAATGGGATAGAAACACTAAAGACCCAAGAATTTCAACAAGAGAAAGAACAATTGGATCCTAGTACCAAGAAACGAAATGTAGGAAAAGAAAGAATTAAGAAACCAGTGACAAGGGAAACGAAATCAATGTGTAAAGGATATGTGCCCCAATTTGTGGGAATTGTCACAACTATCACTTTGGAGAATGTTTAAAGGGTTCAAATAAATGTTATAAATGCGGTCAGGTGGGTCATGTTGTGAGAAATTGTAAAAGTAGTGAGATATGGGAGAAACAATGTTTCAATTGTGGACATGAAGGACACATTGCCTTAAAATGCCCAAACAAGGTACAAAGAGCAACCGGATTTGGAAGATTGGTGCAACAAAAGAAAGCTACAAAGGCTAAATGGTAGGAAAGCTCTACAAAGTTAGTGCAAAGGCATGCATTGACTTACGATGAGTCACGAAAGAAAGAGGAAAAGAGGGTTATAGATATGATGTATATTTAAAGAAATTTTATAGTAATATCGATTGAATTTGGTGTTACTTAGTCAATTATAGTATACCAACATATAACCATTCATGCACTACTAGTAAAAAGGATGGATAATATCATTATGTGGAATTTCATGTTTATATGATGGTAAATATTAAGTGAAAATGAAGGACACGTTGGTATGCGGGCCATGACCCACAGGTCTGAAATGGATGGAGGAGAGGAAGTAAGCCTTAGAATTGGTCAACAAAACGACCAAGAGAAAAAAAAATAGACTGGCACTAAGTGGGTCACAAGGATAGTGGAGAAAAGTATAAGTGATCTGTTGAGGTATACCTAGCCTAAAATAGACATAAAAGGTATATAGATTATAAGTAATATAAGTGTGGGAAGAAGATGGTGCACTGGCTCATAAAACAGCCATTGCCAATTGTTTAAAGAATAGACGGTTTCAGGACGAAACCTATTATAATGGGGGGAGGATTGTGAAACCCCAACTTAAGTAGGATTCTGTGAAATCCCAACCTAAGTAAGATTCAATGTGTGCATTGAACATGTACATGTGACTTATATATGATTAAAGGGAATCTTTGGATGATTTTAGGATTTTATGATATTTTGCAATTAGGGTTTAATTAAGAAGGGTGATTAAAAATTTAATCGCTGGAGCCTGATATGAGTCAAGGTGACTAAAGGGGTATAATGAGGATTAAAACATGCTAATGTGGCATGAATGTTTAACGTAATTTCCATGAGTTAATTAATGGAGATTAAAGTGGAAATTATGGAATTATGTTGGAAAATCATAGAAAATTTATAACTCAACGCCTGTAAGGAGGATTCAAGTGAAATTTAAGTTGAAAGTTGATGATGATAGGCTTGGTGTTATGGAATTATTGGATTATGAAAATCCTTGATGAAATTAGATTAATTATTTATTGATCACATCTCAATTTCAACCGTTAACTTTAAACGTCTATAACTTGAGCTAGGAAAATTGGATTGAGATGAAATTTGAAACGGTTGAATGAAATTATCAGATGAAAATTTTGGAAGGTTTAGAGTAAGCAAATTATGATGAGAAAATATCTGAATTGGAAAAGGTGTATATGGTTGACTTTTGAACCTCAAGAGTACCATGCATTAAATGCTAGAGTACATGGAATTAATGCAATTTTTAATAGACCAAATAGGTGTCAAATGCAGCTCATTTGCAGGGTATTTTATGCATGATTATAAAATGCAAAAATTCCAAGAATTATCCATACATTAATGTTGAAAATTAAGGGGCTAAGGAGACCTCAAAGTGAGTATAGGTGATGTGGAGATGTATGGACGTCCAAGGTGATGCTATTGCTGGATTTTTTAATATTTTATTTCATAAATAATGCACATAAATAGCTGACATGTTGGGATACATAAATGAGCATTTAATCATGTGGGAAAAATCCAAGAAAATTCGTGAACAGTAGCTACCATTGATGAATGAAAAGTGAGCAGCATGTTGAGGCCAAATGACGTGCACTGTTTTGATGTTGTTGTAATCATTTCTGCTAATTTTTTTTATACCAAATTAAAGGTTAAACTCAATGCTAATTAGGTTTTTAATTTACCCTTAAAATGATATTATTAAAAAATAAAAAAATATATGAAAATGGGCAGTAGCTATGGACGTGATTGCTGGACAGGTGGATGGTCTTAATTAAAATAGATTTTTGGATTTTCAAAAATGGTAAAAAGTGAATTTACTTGGCTGTGAGTTCACCAGAACATAAGGGGAGATAAGAATTCATTCAATGGTGTGGAAAATCAGCTCCAAAAGTGGGGCCCACAGCTAGAAAATCCAGCATTATAAGAGGCATGCACGTTCACATGAATTGATTTTTTTGGAAATTCTTCTAAGTGCTGAAATTCCATCTTCCCAAGGCAGCCCTCACGTCCAGCTCTAGAACCAGCAAAGAAGGAAGAAAAACAAGGGGAAAATAAGGGGAAAAGGAGGGATTATCAATTAATCAAGTAAGTTTATGTTAATCTTGATTTTATGCTTCAAATTTGGAAGTTATATAATGTTATAAACTAAAATATTAATGAAGTAGTAAACGAAAGATTTTCACCATGAAAATTTGTTTTCAAGTTAATTATATGATAATTAAGGGATGACCAAAATTTCAGATTGAAATATTAAGCAGGTTTCAAATTAAAAATCTGAGAAGATCAACCTAAACATGGTAGAACGGGTGATAGGATCAGCTGTAGTAAATGATTTTTAATAATTTTTGTAGAAGAATTTTTTATATGATGTATAAGTCATCATGAGGATAACTTGAACAAAATCAAAATTTATTTTTGTGTGATATTAGTATGGGTTATAATTCACGTGATTAGGGCTGACCCTAAACTTACAACACAATCCAGCACAGTGAAAATGCCAAAATAAATATATAATGTTAATATTTTGTGATGAAATATTTATGAAAGTTAATTCATGTATTTATTGATGTATTATAGAAATTTCAGAATGAAATACCTTGATTTGATTATAAATAAAGATTTAGAGATTTCAGTACACTTGATTTCAGCATATGTGGATAGTTTGAGAAAAAATCAAAACGAAATATGAAACCTATGTAGAAATGATCCAAATTGATATATATGTTAATAACCTAAATTTGGGTTAGGAAAATTTGGATTAATTGCTTAAAATTCGGATTTATAACACTGTTTAGGGTTATGTGTCAAGAGAGACGTGAAACGTGTGAAAAATGAGTTCCAAAGTTGCTGTTTTGGAAACCTATGATTAATGGATTTAAATCCCATAAAAATATCCTAAAAAAAGTGGTAATTATGGGTAATTATCATTCTAAATTAGTGACCAATTTTCTGACTTGGGAAATTTTATGAAATGTCTCATATATGTGTTGCCAAATGGGCATATGTGAAAGGATAAACATGCATAAGTGATAAATGACTTATGTCATTTGATTTTGTGCAAAAATATATGAAAATATGATAGATTTCATGATTATATATCTGTTTAGAGTGCATAATGATTAATTTTAAATTTTGGAATTAATTTATGAAGTTTAAGGGGATGACGTGTGCTTAAAATGAGCAACGATGTGTGAATTTTGGAAAATAAGTGAAAAATGGATTAAGGAAGATAATGAGTCATTAAATAATGGTTATTGAATGATTATTAGGTGATTGAATGATTACCCTATTTATGGGATTAAATAGGGTGTGTAAAAGCTCATGTAATAAGTATATGCTATATAGGTATAATGACTTGAGAAGTAGAAGGAATTATGTATGTTAATGAAAATGGGTTGGAAAACCTAAGGAATATAAGTATTTGAAGATGATGTAATTAAATAAAATGTTATTTTCATTTATTTAGGCAAAGATAAGGAAAAGAGTGGAAGAAAAGGATTATAGTGATCTTAGGTAAGCAAGCGAACTTTTTAAAATGATGTTTTCTTTCTATGTGATGATCTGTGATTAAAATTGTTTATGATTATGTTTAAAAGAATGGGCAAGCACAGGTTTTGAAAATAATTTCTTTAATGAAAAGCCAAACGTTTTAGAAAATGACGGCTTTAATGAAAAATCGTAAGTTTTGGAAAAGACTGGCTTTAAGGAAAAGCCTCAAGGTTTGCTTCATGGGAAGCAAGCAATACGTTTTAAGATAAGGATTTTATCATCAGTGTTGCTAAAGATTCACAATGCTTTATGTTAATGGAATTGAGAATTTTTCTTATGAGTAAGCAAGTTCTCCATAATAATGTTTTCAAAGGATTTCATGTTTGATGCCGATGGTTTTAAGAATTTGCTTTTAAGTAAGCAAGTTTTTTACGATGCTGTTTCAAAAGTATTTTATAAGAACAAGGGAATTTGCCCTTTTTCACAAAGAAACAAATGTAAATAAGTTTTAAATTTCTCTTATGATGTTTAATGATAAATAATCATGTTATAAAAGAAACGAAAAAAATTAGGACGAGTTCCAATTAAAATCCTGCCGCGTGATCAGGGCAACAATCTTGATTCACATTTACCAATCGATAAGGTCTTGAGGTAAGGAAGTGACGTCTCGATTTGGGGCGCCATAGATTCAATATATGTATTGAACATTACATGTGATTTATAAGTGAATTTATTGAATTTTAAATAATTTTTGTGACTTTGCTAAACTATGGTAATTAGGGCTAAGGATTAGCAATGATGATGCGAGAGATCATTATAAGCTGATATGGGACAAAGGGATTAAAGTGAATTGTTGGTGATTGAAATATACTAATGTATCATGGATAATGATTTTAAATTATTTAATATGAATTATGAGAATTTAAAAGGGTAATTCTCAAGTTAGTGAAAAAAACATTAGAAAATTCATAACTCAACGCCTGTAAGGCGGATTCAAGTGAAATTTGAAATGGAAGTTGATGAAAATGGGCTTGGTATTATGGAATTATTAGGTTATAAAAATATTTGATGAAATTAGTGTAATGATTTATTGATCATATTTCAAATCCAACCGTTAACTTCAAACGGCTACAACTTGAGCTAGGAAAATCGGATTGAGATGAAATTTGAAACTGTTGAATGAAATTTTGAGATTAAAATTTTGGAAGGTTTAGATTAAGCATATTATGTTGGGAAAATCTCTGAATTGAAAAAGGTGTATATGGTTGACTTTTATACCTCAATAGTACTATGCATTAATGACTTAGTCTACATGGAGTAAATGCAATTTTCAATGGACTAAATAGGTGTCAAATGCAGGTTCAATTGAGGGTATTTTATGCATTAATATGTGTGGAAATTCTTTGAATATTTTGATGGAATTAATGAGCTAAGGAGAGAGCTCAAACTAGCATAGCATGGTGACATGCATATGGACGTTCATGGGCTGTTGCAGCTGTGCATTTTTAATTTTTTATTTTATAATATATGCACATAAATAACTCACATGTTGGGATACATAAATAATCATTTAATCATGTGAAAAAAATCCAAGGAAATTTATGAACAGCAGCTGCCATGGATGAATGAAATGTGGACAGCTTGTGATGCATATGGACGTGCCATAGTTTGATGCTGCTGTAATGATTTTTGTTATTTTTTATGCCGAATTAAAGGTTAAACTCAATGATAATTAGATTTTTAATTTACCCACAAATTGAAATTATTAAGAAATGGAAAAAAATCTGAAAAACAGGCAGCCATGTGGACGTGACAAGTGGACAACTTGGATTGATTCTATCTTAAGAGGATTTTTGGTTTAATAAAAAATGGTAAAAATATTTTATATGGCCAAAAATTAACCATCACATTAGGGGGGATAATCATACATTAAATTTCTGTTGAAAAAACACCCCAAGTGGGGCCCACAGCTGGAAAATCCAGCTCTATGAATGGGATGCTCGGTCATGTGAAGAGAAGCTTGGAAAAATATTTTTCTAAGTACTAAATCTTCTCTCCCAAGGAAGAAGATCAAGTCCCAGCCCTAGGCAACCAAGGAGGAAGAAAATAGAATAAAAAAAGAAGGGGAAAAGGAGGGATTACCAATTAATCAAGTAAGTTTATGTTAATTTTGATTTTATACCTAAAATCTGGAAGTTATGTGATGTTATAAACAAAAATATGAACGAAGTAGTAAAAGAAGGATATTCATTATGAAAATTTGTTTAAAATCTCACTATATGATGATTAAGGTACTACCAAAATTTCAGACTGAAATATTAATAAGGTTTCAAATTAAAAATCTTAGAAGATCAACCTAAATAGGGTAGAACGGGTGACAGGATCAGCTGTAGTAAATAATTTTTAATACTTTTTTTAGAAATATTTGTTATATGAAATTTTTATATGATGTGTAATAAATCATTATGATAACTTGAAAAAAATAAAAATTTATTTTTGGATGATATTAATATGGTTTATAATTCATGTTATTATGTCTGACCCTAAACTCACAACACTATCCAGCACAGTGAAAATGCCAAAATAAATATATAATATTAATATTTCATGATGAAATATTTATGATAGTTAATTCATATATTTATTTATTTATGATAAAAATTTAAGAATTAAATAGCTTGATTTCATTATAAATAAAGATTTATAGATGTCATGATGCCTGATTTCAGCATATGTGGATAGTTTGAGGAAAAAATCAAAAAGAAATATGAAACCTATGTAGAAATGATCCAAATTGACATATATGTTATGAAAGAGTGTAATAAAGGATTAAGGACAGCAAAGGTGATTGATAATTGATGTTATTATATGTATATGGAATTAATGGGTAAATAAGAAGATGGAACTTAGTGAAAATAAGAAGACAAGGGTTGTTTTGGAAACCTATGATTAGTGGATTAAAATCCCATAAAAATAATCTAAATAAAGTGTTAATTAAGGAGGAATATCATGCTGAAAAATGGACAAAGTTTCTGACTTGGAAAATTTTATGAAATGTCTCTTATATGTGTTGCCAAATGGGCATATGTGAAAGGATAGACTTGTATAGGTGATAAATGACTTGTGTAATTTGATTTTGTGCAAAAATGTATGAAAATATGATAGATTTCATGATTATATATCTCTTTAGAGTGCATAATGATTAATTTCAAAATTTGGAATTAATTTATGAAGTTTAAGGCGATGACGTGTGCTTAAAAGGAGCACCGATGTGTAAATTTTGGAAAATAAGTGAAAAATGGTAAATGAAGGTTAATGAACCTATAAATGATAATTATTGGATGAATTTTATATGGCTGAATGGTTACCCTACTTATGAGGTTGTATATGTTATGTGTTAACCGATGAAATGTGCAAATATGTGCTATATATGTGTCTAATGACTTGAGAAGTCAAATAAATGATATATGTTAATGAAAATAGGATGAAAACTAAGTGAGATGCAAGCAAAAAGGAATATATGAAATGTTATATTATTCTCATGTAGGCAAGGGCAAAGAAAAGGCGGATGCAAAAAGCTAACGTGAGACAGGTAAGCAAACGAGCTTTCCAAAATATTGTTTCAACGGAATTTTATGAAATTTATGAACTTGCTTTAATAAGTTGATTTCATAGTTGCTTACAAGATAAGTAAGTGAATTTTCAAGCGTAATGTTTACATTCAAGTATTAAAATTACTTGATCATATTTATATTAATGATGTGGAGAGTTGCTTATAGAGTAAGCAAGCTCAGTTCTTGAAAATATGATGTGGGTTTTAAGATGGTTTTAATATAAGCAAGTTCATACAAGTGTGGTTTACAAAGAGTTTTATCTTGAAAGAGTTTGTCTCTTTCGTAAAGTGATATTCAAAACAAACCATGGAAATTCTATTTTCAAGGAGTTTTATTGAAAAATGTAGTTCTTTACAAAATGGTTTCTAGAAATAAATAGATGTTTTGAAATGGTTTCCATTAAATGTCATAAATTTAATTTATGTACATGTTTTGAGATTTATGTAGGTGTTTTGAAATAATCTATCAAGGTGCTTTGCAACTCTTAGAGTTGTAACACTTTGAAGATGCTTTACTCTGATATTCCAAAAAGATTTAAGGGTGACAAGTCCTACAAAATGATTTGGTGGATTTTAAGTTTAAATAATGATCAAAATATTATGCAAACTTCTCTATATATAAGAGTAACAAGGAAGTGACATGGACAAGACAGATAATGCCATTACAGTGGATCGAAGTGAGTTGCATATGTTTTGCTCATAAAAATGTTATTAAGAGAGGTTTTGTCTCCGCGAGTTTTGAATTAGTTCGAAAGCTTCTTAAAATGAGAATTTCAAAAGTTGTCTAGCAAATCATTAAAGTTTTGCACAATATTGTCTTCTCAAACATTTCAAATGTTTGATAAAATGGATTTATTAAAATATTGCTAAACTCTTTAAGGGTGGTCATCCTAACATCAGGATTTGGAAATAGTTTGCAAAAATGTTTTATTTTCAAAACAACCACGCCCAGTTCTCAATTTGAGAAGGGCATGGTCTGCGGACTGAGTGGGTTATGTTGGAAACATGTGGAAAATAAGCCAAGTCTATGTTTTGATGATTAACAAATCAATTTGAGTAAGTTTTGGTTACTAACATGTTTGTGAAAATGATTAAAGGATATAGAAATGAAGACAATGAAGCATGATAGATCAAGTCGATTTCCAAGTCGACTCAAGCATCGACTTAAGACAAGTCGATCCCCAAGTCGACTCCAGCAGCGACTTCAACTTGTCATTTTCGTTTAGAGATGAAAACGGGGAGCCAAGCTGCCGAAGTCACAAACAAAGTCGACTCCGCATGCGACTAGGGTGAAGTCGCAGATCAAGTCGACTCCAGTAGCGACTTCAAGGCGTCATTTTCATTTAGAGTTGAAATCGAGAACGAGAGCTTCCGAAGTCGCATCCCAAGTCGACTCCGCATGTGACTTTGGTGAAGTCGCAGACCAACTCGACTCCGGCTTCGACTTCAGTGTGGAACTTGCAGAACAAGTCAACTCAATGCTAGATTCAAGAGAAGATGAAGGCCAAGAGGACTCAAACACTCAAATGAAGATCAAAGAAAATCAGGGTTGCATAAATCAATCATGTTGGATTATGAACATATATTTGGATATCATTAAGCGCTCTAAGATTCAAGTATTCAAGATTTCAAGGATTGAAAATTTGCAAGTTACGGAGCTAAAGGACATCAAGATAGGATGATTATACTAAGCTCCAAGAGCTATAAATGAATAGAAGAACAATCAATATGAAGACAATCAAGTGATCAAAGTCATCTCCAAGGATTTCAAGTTCATCAAGCAAGCTGAGGAAGTGAAGTCGCACCCGAAGTCGAATTCACCTGCGACTTGGGTCAAGTCGAAAACCAAGTCGACCTAGACTGGAACTTGAAGAAGCTATGGACAGCCGAAGTCGCACCCGAAGTCGACTCCATCTGCGACTTGGGCGAAGCGCACCCAAAGTCGACTCCACCTGCGACTTGGGTCGCAACGGTCAAATTTTTTTCGAACGTCGGCGCATTAAATGCGCGCCACCTACCTCTAAACGTTCAGATTTCCTCAACATTTATAAAAGGCATTCAATATGGACGTGGAGGGTAGCTGAGAATTCATTGAATGAGCACAACTCCCATCTCTAAGAGCATTAAGTGATCAAGCCAACATCTAGAAGAAGAACCTTGCTTTCAAACTGCCAAGAGCTGCTCGTTGAATCTTTCAAACTGTTTTAAAAGTTCTTCTCTACGCCAAATCTGCCTCTACACACCAGTAATGTGTAGAAACTTTCTTTTACTTTTTCTTATTGTATTGAACTTGATTTAGTTTGGGTAACTAAGATCAAGTATAAGCAAAGTAGTGTGTGATTGGAGTGAACTCATCACCTACTTGTGCTGTGAATTGTTGATGCCCCCTAGAGCTGGAATCTAGAAGAGAGCAGTGGCTCTAGTTGTATTTGTGAAATACATAGTGGAACCCAAGTCACAAGAGGTGTGAGCTTGGAAGAGTGGAGTAGGGAGGGTTGCCCGAACCACTATAAAATCTTGTTTGTTGATTTATATTTCTGCTCTCAGCATTATATTGCTTTCCATTTGTTTCTTCATAAAGGGGACTAGATTAATCCGGGGTAAAATTTCTGTTTAAGTTGAAAATTTTTAAATACCCAATTCACCCCTCCCCTCTTGGGTAATTGCGATTAACTCGGGACCAATAAGTGGTATCAGAGCAGGTCTTTGAGTTTTACTAAAGAGATATTTTGATATGGCATCTCAATCCACTTCCGTTCCCGCATTTGCCGATGACCAATCTTTTACTCGGCCACCATTGTTTGATGGGAACAATTTCGGCTATTGGAAGCTATGTATGAAATAACTCATCATGGCTACAGATATGGACTCTTGGATTTCTATCCAAGATGGTGTAACCTTGCCTATTGATGAAAGAGCTTCCAAATGGACCGATGAGGAAGTAAAAATTGTTAAGAGCAACGCTAAAGCTATGAACTCACTGTTTTGTGCTCTTACCGCTTCCAAATATGATAGAGTATCCTCTTGTTTAACTGCAAAAGAGATATGGGATACATTAACATCTATCTATGAAGAAACTTCTCAAGTCCAAGGGACAAGTAGAAATATTTTGATTGGAGAATTGGAGAGCTTTAAAATGCTAGAAACAGAAAATATTTCTGAAATATTTGCTATATTCTCTAAAATTACTAATACTTTGAAAGGTCTTGGAAAAGCTATTTTTGAATCTGAACAGGTCATGAAAATCTTAAGAGCTCTACCGGAATCTTGGACTCCAAAGATTACTGCAATAGAAGAAGCCAAGGACCTAAACACATTGAAGCTAGAAGACCTTATTAGCTCATTAATGTCACATGAGCTAATCAAGAAAAGAAATGAAGACCACCACAAAGGAAAGAGAGCAGTTGCACTAAAAGTCACTCATAACTCGGATGAGTCCACCTCCTCATCTCACAATGACGATGAAGACATTGCTCCACTTACTCGCAAATTTTGAAAGTTTGTGTGAAAAGAAAAGAACTTCAAAGATTTCAAAGAGAGACCTCGAAAAGAGAAGAAGAAGGAGGCTACAAAGTGCTATAGATGCGGCGTTATGGGATATATGCAAGCTCAATATCCTACACCGGAAGAAAGATCAAAGGATCATCAAGAAAGGAAGGAAAGATATGAAAGCCGAAAATTTCAAAGGCCCAAGGGAAGAGGAATGTACATGAATGAAGAAACTTCATCAACGAGTAGCTCCTCCACCGATGATTTTGAAGCGGCAAACTGCGCAAGAATATGCTGCATGGAGCGGATTGAGCAAGAAAAAATTTTCAACACAACGGAAGTTTTGGAAGAGAAAACCACCTCAACAAAATGCACAAGTAATGAAGAGGTAACTGTTGGAAACAATGCTTCAAAACAAAACAAAATTGACCAAAGATTGAGTTTTGATGATTAACAAAGACTAATTTGAGTATATCAAGTATACTAATGAGTTTTCAAAATATTTTAAGGAACTGAAATAGTCAAGTCGATTCCCAAGTCGACTTGGACTTCGACTTAGGGTGAAGTCGATCCCAAAGTCGACGTAACTATCGAGTTGAGAAAGAACCTCAAAGGCAAAATCAACTTGTAGGTGAAGTCGCATCCCAAGTCGACTCCACATGCGACTTGGGAAGCCAAGTCGCAAACGAAGTCGACCTCGCTATCGACTTCAAACATAAAAAACTGTCCAGAGCTGAATTTTGGGGCACGAAGCTGCCCAAGTCGCAGGCCAAGTCGACTCCAGGTGCGACTTGGGTGAAGTCGCAGACAAAGTCGACTTCATCCGCGACTTGAGAAGTTCAAACTTCAAAGATGCAGTTTCAAAGCCTATTCAAGGAATCTCTCACTCAAGTTTAAAGCAGAGATTCAAGATGGAGATCAAATCAAGTCTGTCAAGTCTTAAAGACCAACTGAGTCAAATGCAAAGCAAGGCGCATGATTCAAAACTCAGGCTCTCCTAAGAATCATCAAGGAAACAAGCCAAGCAAGATAGAGGAAGATCAAATGAAGAACAAAGCGTATTGTGCAAAGACCAAGTCAAGTCGCAACCCAAGTCGACTCCATGATCGACTTGAGTTGAAGTCGGAAGCCAAAGTCGACTCAAAACTCAGACTTGGAAACTGACAAGGTGAAGTCGCACCCGAAGTCGACTTCACATGCGACTTGGGTCAAGATGATACCCAAGTCGACCCTGACTGAAACTTGAAGTTGCGACGGAGAAGCGAAGTTGCACCCGAAGTCGACTCCATCTGCGACTTGGGCGAAGTCGCATCCGAAGTCGACTCCACATGCAACTTGGGTCGCAACGGTCGGAATTTATTCGAACGTTGGCGCATTAAATGCGCGCCACCTACCCTCTAACGTTCGGATTCCCTCCAAAATTATAAAAGGCATTCATGGTAGACGGGGGAGGTAGCTGGAAAATCATTAAGAGTGCATAACTACCATCAACAAGAGCTTTAAAGAGATCAAGCTAACCAAAGAGGAAGAACTTTGCTTCAAACTGCAAGAGCTCAACTACTGATCATACAAAGCTACTTCAACAAGTTCTTCTCTGCGCCAAACTGCTTCTACACATCTGTAAAGTGTAGTTTTCTTATTGTTTATGTTGTATGTGTTAAACTTGATTTAGTTTGAGGAACTAAGATCAAGTGTAAGCAAAGTAGTGTGTGATTGGAGTGTGACTCATCACCTACTTGTGCTGTGTTTTGTTGATGCCACCTAGAGCTAGAATCTAGAAGAGAGCAGTGACTCTAATTGTATTGAGAGAATACAATAGTGGAACCCAAGTCACAGGGAGTGTGAGCTTGGAAGAGTGGAGTAGGGAGGTTGCCCGAACCACTATAAAAATCCTGTGTGCTTGATTTATACTTCTGCTATTTACATTGCTTTCCATTTCGTTTCTTCATTAAGGGGACTGGATTAATCCGGGGATAAGCTTCTGTTTAAGATATAATTTTTAAATACCCAATTCACCCCTCCCCTCTTGGGTTTTGCCATCAACTCGGGACCAACAAGTGGTATCAGAGCAGATCTTTGAGTTTACCAAAGAGATCTTATTAATATGGCATCCCAATCTACTTCCGTTCCCGCATTTGCTGAAGGTCAATCCTTTACAAGGCCACCGTTGTTTGATGGGAGCAATTTTGGATATTGGAAGCTTCGTATGAAGCAACTCATCATGGCTACCGACATGGATTCTTAGATTGCTATCCAAGATGGAGTAATCTTACCTACCGATGAAAGAGCTTCCAAATGGACCGATGAGGAAGTAAGAATTGTTAAGAGCAACGCCAAAGCTATGAACTCTTTATTTTGTGCTCTTACTGCTTCTGAATATGATAGAGTATCCTCTTTCTTAACTGCCAAAGAGATATGGGATACGCTAACCTCTATCTATGAAGGAACTTCTCAAGTCCAAGGGACGAGAATAAATATTTTGATTGGAGAACTGGAAAATTTTAGAATGCTAGAAAGAGAAAATATCTCTGAAATGTTTGCTAGATTCTCGAAAATTACTAATGCTCTAAAAGGTCTTGAAAGGCTATATCTGAATCTGAACAGGTCATGAAGATTTTAAGAGCTCTACCCGAATCATGGACTCCAAAGATCACTGCAATAGAAGAAGCCAAGGACCTTAACACGCTAAAACTTGAAGACTTAATTAGCTCACTCATGTCACATGAGCTAATTAAGAAAAGAAATGAGGATCAACACAGAGGCAAAAGAGCAATTGTTTTGAAAGCCACACAAGACACAGATGACTCCTCTTCTTCTCAAAACAACGACGAAATCGCCCTACTCACAAAACGTTTCAGAAAATTTGTGAGTAAAGGCAAAAATTTCAGAAGCTTCAAGGATAGAACTCCCAGAGAAAAGAAGAAAGAATCAACCAAATGCTATCGATGCGGCGGTTCGGGACATATGCAAGCTCAATGTCCAACTCCCGAAGAAAGCAAAGTAAAAGAACAAAAAAAAGATCGAGGGGACAATAAAAGATTCCAAAGATACAAAGGAAGAGGCATGTACGTGAATGACGAGGAATCTACAACGAGTAACTCCTCAACCGATGAAATCGAAATAGAAGAATGTGCAAGAATCTGCTGCATGGCACAAATCGAGCAAGAAGAACAAACTACCTCAACAAAATGCACAAGTAATGAAGAGGTAAGTTCCAAACTCTCCCATTCTAAGTCAAGTTATTCTTCTTTTCAAGAATGCCTCAAATGTACTGAATTAGAAGAACTACAAACTGCATATGATTCATTGTATGAAGAAATGAAGAAATTAGGAACCAAGTTTACAATTAAGAAGAAACAATGTGATGCAGTAATAATTGCAAATGGTAAACTTGCAGAGAAATTAGACAAAATAAAAGAAGAAAATGATATGCTGAAAAAGGAGAACGAAACATTAAATGAATCATTAGCTAAGTTCTCTAATCCAGGGGAAAGTGTTAAAATGTTTCTGAATATGACCTCCCAAACACATAAAAGAGGTCTTGGATATTATACATTTGAGCAAGGAGAAAGTAGCAAATCAAATGTGCAAATACTTGAGAAATATCAAACTAAAACTACATCTATATACAAGCCACAAAAGAAAAATTTTAAGTGGATTAGAAGACCAACGATTGAACCATTGCATACTTGGAGGCCTACTCCAAGATTACCTATGGCTTGTAATTTCTGCAATAAACTGGGTCATAAAACTTACAAATGTAATTTTAAGAAATTATATGACCATGGTGCAAAATTAGTTTGGGTTCCAAGGAACATAAGATTTGGGCTTTCCAAGTTAGAACAACAAAGATTGATTTATATTACTAACCCAAATGGACCCATAAAATGGGTACCAAGGAGATAAGATTTACTTGATTATTTTTTCAGACATGTTTTAAGGCAAAAGCAAATAATGAATGGTTCATGGATAGCGGTTGCTCAAGGCATATGACTGGTGAAAGAAGCTTATTTCATAAACTTAAGCCTTGCAACGATGGAATGGTTGTCTTTGGCAATAATGAAAAAGGTAACATTAAAGGTAAAAGAAATATACATAGTATTTCAAATGCATGCATGGAAGATGTTTTGTTTGTTGAAGGACTCAAACACAATTTAATGAACATTAGCCAATTATGTGATAAAGGATACAAAGTTGTGTTTGAATCATCTATATGTAATGTATTTGATGGAAAACATATCATGTTTAGTGGTAAAAGATATGGAAATGTATATTTGGTTTCACTTGATGAATTAAATGGTCAATGTCTAATGGCCATTGATAATGATCCATGGGTTTGGCATAAAAGGCTTGGACATATAAACATGGGAAATATAAAGACCCTATGGAAAAAGAGTTTGGTAGAAGGGTTACCAAGATTAAAATATGACAAAGACAAGATTTGCAAGGCATGTCAATTATCAAAACAACCCAAGATGCCTTTCTCTACCAAAAAGGAAATTTCCACCATTAGGCCACTTGAATTGCTACACATGGATCTATACGGGCCATCCGACATTTTAACCATTGGTGGAAAGAAATATGTATTTGTCATAGTAGATGATTTTTCAAGATTTACATGGATAATTCTCTTAGCTAGTAAAGACGAAGCCTTCTCTATGTTTGCAACTTTTGTGAATTTGGTGCAAAATGAAAAACAAAATACTATTGTGACCATAAGAAGCGATCATGCTGGCGAATTCGAAAACAAACGATTCATAGAATATTGTAATGAAAAAGGAATTCACCACACATTTTCTGCACCAAGAACTCCACAACAAAATGGAGTAGTTGAAAGGAAAAATAGAACTATACAAGAGATGGCTAGAACTATGCTAAATGAGAGCAATCTATCCAAAAAATTTTGGGGTGAAGCTGTAAGTACAGCTTGTCATGTATTGAACCGTGTTACCATTAGAGCAATCTTGAAAAAGATCCCATATGAACTATGGAAAGGAAGGAAACCAAATATCTCTTATTTTCATGCTTTTGGATGTACATGTTATGTTTTGAACAATGGAAAAGCCAACTTGGGTAAACTAGATGCTAAAAGCGATGAGGCTATATTCCTTGGATATTCATCAAATAGCAAAGCATATAGAGTTTTCAATAAACGAAACCAAGTTGTTGAAGAATCCATACACGTTGTATTTGATGAAATTAACCAAACTCCGAGAAAGGAGGATGAACTAAGTGATGCAGATGAGACAAAAGACAAAGAACAACCAAAGGAACTCGAGCTCAAGCCAGAAAATCTAGTGGAGGAAGAGGTAAGTGAAGGTGATGATTCTTACAAACCTCCAATTGATTTAAAGTTAAAAAATGCCCATCCAATTGAGCAAGTTATTGGAAATATATATGAAGGCGTAAAAACTAGAAGATCAAAACAAAACGTTTATGGTCAATATGCTTTTGTATCGAAAATTGAACCAAATACCATTGAATAAGCTCTCAGTGATGAAAATTGGGTTACTACAATGCAAGAAGAGCTAAACCAATTCAAAAGGAACAATGTATGACATTTAGTTCCTAGACCAAATAATCACACTATCATTGGTACCAAATGGGTATTTAGGAACAAATTAGATGAAAGCGGGCTTGTAATTAGAAACAAGGCCAGATTAGTAGCCAAAGGGTACTCCCAAGAAGAAGGAATTGATTTTGAAGAATCATATGCACCCGTGGCCAGATTAGAAGTCATACGTATTCTACTAGCATTTGCTTCTCATATGAATTTCAAATTGTTCCAAATGGATGTAAAAAGCGCATTTTTGAATGGTTATTTGAATGAAGAAGTATATGTTGAACAACCCCCTGATTTTGAAGAAAAGGATCAATCAAAGTATGTTTATAAATTGACCAAAGCGCTATATGGACTAAAACAAGCTCCAAGAGCTTGGTATGAAAGGTTGAACAAATTTTTGATTGATCATGAGTTTCAAAGAGGAAAAGTAGACACTACTTTGTTCATCAAATACAAAAATAAAAATATTTTAATTGTACAGATTTATGTAGATGACATAATTTTCGGTGCTACTGACGAAAATCTTTGTCAAGAATTTTCTAAGATCATGCAGAGCGAATTCGAAATGAGCATGATGGGAGAATTAAATTTCTTCCTTGGACTGCAAATCAAGCAACAAAGTGAAGGGATATTCTTGAACCAGTCCAAGTACGTCAAAGAGATGCTCAAGAAATTTGGAATGCAAAATAGCAAAGGAGCAAATACTCCAATGAGCTCTACAATCAAAATCGACACAGATGAAAACGGTAAATGTATCGATCAAAAGCTTTATAGAAGCATGATAGGATCTTTGCTATACTTAACTGCTTCTAGACCTGATATTTTATTCAGTGTTAGTATGTGTTCGAGATTTCAAGCATGTCCTAAAGAATCACATTTACTTGCTGTAAAAAGGATTTTTAAATATTTGATAAAAACTACCAATCTTGGACTATGGTATCCAAAGGGGTCAACCTTTGATTTAATCTGCTATTCGGATGCAGATTTTGCCGGCTATAAAGTAGATAGAAAGAGTACTAATGGAACTTGTCAGTTTCTTGGACATATGTTAGTTTCATGGTACTCAAGAAAACAAACAAGTGTTGCTCTATCTACTGCGGAAGCCGAATACATAGCCGCCGGTAGTTGTTGTGCCCAATTGCTTTGGATGAAACAACAATTGAAAGATTATGGTATTGATTATGTTGATATTCCTATTAGATGTGATAATACAAGTGCAATTTGTCTGACTAAAAATCCTGTACTGCATTCAAGAACCAAGCATATTGATGTGAGACATCATTTTATTCGTGAACATGTTGAAAATCATGATGTATGTTTAGAATATGTGAAAATAGAAGACCAAATTGCTAATATTTTTACCAAATCACTAGCCAAGGAATCATTTTGTAAAATTAGGAATGATATGGGGATGATAGAGCTAAATTAGGAAAAATTAAACAAGAAACTAAAATTTGAAAAGGTCAAGTCGACGGGTCAAGTCGACTCCATGGGAGCCAAGTCGACTCTGCCAAGTCGACTTGGGAAAGTGAAGTCGACTCTGCTTCAATAATGAAGTCGACTCCACAAGAGTCGAAGTCGACTCCGCCCAAGGCGAAGTCGACTCCGAGGGACCGAAGTCGACTTCACCTAGGGCAAAGTCGACTCCACGCGCGCGACCGTCCGACTTCTCTCCCTCTTCTCTACTTCTCTTCTTTCTCTCTTCTTCTCTCTCATTTTCCCGCGTCTTCTCCTCTCTGTTTTTCCTTTCTCCGGTGACTCCTTCTTCTTCAAATCATTTCCGGCATTCTTCTTCCATTTCCGGCCAAGTCCTTTTCATCTCCGGCAGATCCTCTCCTCTCCTCTCTCGCTCATCTCTCTTTCTCTTTCTCAACTCTCTCAAAAGCTCTCCCAGCTTATCTCTCTCTCCAAGTTCTCCCCAAATCTGTCAGTTCTCTCAAGTTTGGACTCCTATCTCTCAGTTTCCAACTCCAAACCAAATCAATGGCCCCAAAACCAAGACTTCCAAAGCTAGCAGTCAAAAAGCCAACCCAAAGGCCTGTGCCCAGACCTTCCCTATCTACCACTGAAGAAGATGTCCCTAGAAGACAGAGGACATCGGCAAAAAGGGCTAGAGAAGAACCCTCTACATCGACGGGTAGACGGGTTCGCTTGCAAACCACCACTCAATCAACCGATCAAGCTCCAAGGTCTGAAAGCCAACCTGAAAGCTCATACTCCTCAAGAATTCCGATCAAGAAGGGGCAAGTCTTGAAAATGCCCACAAACTACTTCAAGACTGAGCTGCAACATAGCCGCTTCTACAAACACTTCTATGAGCGAAAGGTATTCATTCCTAAGATCATAGACTTCAAATTTCTTAGCGACTATGAGTTCGACATAGAAGAGCTTCTAGACTTCCAAGGTTGGACACAACTGTTCAAATCCGACGAAAGGATCTATCCTGATCTCACAAGACTCTTCTACTATTTATGGGATGATACCAAGTTCTCAACCTATGTCAAGGGAAGCGAGATGTATCTGGGCTCGATGAATAATCCAAATCAAAACGAAGCCACAAGGAGAATTGGGAGCATTCTCCAAGTGCCCTATGAAGAAGAAAGGCTTCCCCAAGATCTGACGATGGACAAAATCTACAATGAGCTGACGAAGAGCAACAAGTACCATGCGGGCACCAAATTCCTGCATTACATGGATCTTCCTCCCAGACTCAGGGTCATCCGTCTGCTAATCGCCCATTGTATCTTGCCAAAAGGAGGCGGAAGAAATCAACTCAATCCACAGGAAGCAATGATCTTATGAAAACTGGTCAATAAGGTAAAGATCAGTCTTCCTAGACTCTTCCTCGAAGCCTTGGCAAGTAAAAAGGATAACCCACGAGGCGTGCTACCCTACGGTTCCTGGATCACTAAGATCCTTGAACGATTTGAGGTTGATATAGATGGGGAACCATTTGAAGTTCCCAAGACGACAAACGCCATCAACAAGGCTTTGTTCCAACGTATGAAGATCAATCTGGAGCAGTTCAGGGATGATCGAATAAGGGAGAAGCTAGGCGAGCCAGTCCGAGAACCAGAGGACGAAGCACAAGCTGAGGGGGAGCAACCTCCAGAAGCATCGCCTGCATGGCACGCATCTCCTGCATCGCACGGATCCTATACACCTCACGGATCCGTTGCACCCGATAGAGCGCCTCCTACTTCATCACAAGAGGCGACGCTCCAGAGCATAAAGGCAGAAATCTCGGCTCTACGGGAAGAAATGGGTTACCAAGAAGATTGAATGACGAGTCTTGTGACCGAGGTGTTGACGGCGATCAACGACATGCATTCCCGACAGGATCGAATCGATCGGGAATTGCGTACCATCCGATATCATCTCGCCTCAGGCCGCCACAAGAAGCGACCCATGCCTGAACTTGATCCCTTCGAATCGGGTTCAGTTCATCGCGAGCCGTCTCCCGCACCCGTTTCCTCCTTCTACTCATCAGCTCATGTCCGTCCCATCAAACAAACTCAGTCTGTCTATCCCATTTCCCAATTTCAATTCACCAAGTCTTTGGTAATTGAATCATTTTTGATAGATTGACAAAAAGGGGGAGATAGAATAGGAATTGAGTAGAATTTTTTTGCCTATCCCATTTCCCATTTTTTGTTGTATTTAGGAGTTTCATTTCTTTTGCTTTACATTGTAACTTGAAATGTGCTTATATGAATTGAATGTTTGCTAATAATCTATTTTGAACGTTATGCAATGATTGCTTATACTCTGTTTTCGAAGAATATATAAATGCATTTATCTTGAAAGGTATAAGCTCAATTTAGTTTTGTCAATCATCAAAAAGGGGGAGATTGTTGGAAACAATGCTTCAAAACAAAACAAAATTGACCAAAGATTGAGTTTTGATGATTAACAAAGACTAATTTGAGTATATCAAGTATACTAATGAGTTTGCAAAAAGTTTTAAGGAACTGAAATAGTCAAGTCGATTCCCAAGTCGACTTGGACTTCGACTTAGGGTGAAGTCGATCCCAAAGTCGACTTAACTATCGACTTGAGAAAGAACCTCAAAGGCAAAATCAACTTGCAGGTGAAGTCGCATCCCAAGTCGACTCCACATGCGACTTGGGAAGCCAAGTCGCAAACGAAGTCGACCTCGCTATCGACTTCAAACATAAAAAACTGTCCAGAGCTGAATTTTGGGGCACGAAGCTGCCCAAGTCGCAGGCCAAGTCGACTCCAGGTGCGACTTCGGTGAAGTCGCAGACAAAGTCGACTTCATCCGCGACTTGAGAAGTTCAGACTTCAAAGATGCAGTTTCAAAGCCTATTCAAGGAATCTCTCACTCAAGTTCAAAGCAGAGATTCAAGATGGAGATCAAATCAAGTATGTCAAGTCTTAAAGACCAACTGAGTCAAATGCAAAGCAAGGCGCATGATTCAAAACTCAGGCTCTCCTAAGAATCATCAAGGAAACAAGCCAAGCAAGATAGAGGAAGATCAAATGAAGAACAAAGCGTATTGTGCAAAGACCAAGTCAAGTCGCAACCCAAGTCGACTCCATGATCGACTTGAGTTGAAGTCGGAAGCCAAAGTCGACTCAAGACTCAGACTTGGAAACTGACAAGGTGAAGTCGCACCCGAAGTCGACTTCACATGCGACTTGGGTCAAGATGATACCCAAGTCGACCCTGACTGAAACTTGAAGTTGCGACGGAGAAGCGAAGTCGCACCCGAAGTCGACTCCATCTGCGACTTGGGCGAAGTCGCATCCGAAGTCGACTCTGTTGGAAACAATGTTCAAAATAAAACAAATTGACCAAGGATTGAGTTTTGATGATTAACAAGAACTAATTTGAGTATATATATATGACTAATATGTTTGCCAAGTGTTTAAGGAAAGCAGAGAAGTCAAGTCGATCTTCGAGTCGACTTGAACTTCGACTTGGAAGTGAAGTCGATAGTGAAGTCGACTCCACTAACGACTTCAAACAAGCCAAAACTGGACAAAGTTGAAAATGGAACTCTGACGAGTGAAGTCGCAGGCCAAGTCGACTCCACATGCGACTTGGGTAGTCAAGTCGCATACGAAGTCGACTCCAGCATCGACTTCAAAGTGCACAAAAATGTCCAGCGTTGAAATCTGGCTCCCGAAGATGACGAAGTCGCAGACGAAGTCGACTCCAAGTGCGACTTGGGCGAAGTCGCAAACCAGGTCGACTCCAACTTCGACTTGAGAAGTTTTGAGGTCTAAGCTGAAGTTTCAAAGCATACACAAGACATCCATTTGAAGTTTCTCACATACAAATGAGATATAAAGACTACTCTTAAAGAGAAACTTAAGTTTTGAAGATCAAAGCAAGAATCTAAGTACAAATTCAAATCAAGTCTATCAAGCTCAAAACAGATCTTCAAGCTAGCTTCCAAATGGAGAAATATCCAAGTTGTGAAGACCAAGTGAGTCCAAAGCAAAGCAAGGAACATACATATATTGTGCAAGGACTCAAAGCTTTCAAATAGTTTGCAAGATTCAAGACATTTCAAGTGAGGATCAAGGCGTTTTTGCAATAGATCAAGCCAAGTCGCAACACAAGTCGACTTCAGGATCAACTTAAGTTAAAGTCTGAAAGCCAAGTCGACCCAAGTCTCAGACTTGAGTTTCTAAAGAACCCAAGTCGCAGGCCAAGTCGACTCCATGTGCGACTTGGAAACCAAGTCGCAGGCCAAGTCGACTTCATCTTCGACTTGGAGTATAACGGTCAAATTTTTGAACGTTGGAGTTCATTTATTGCACGCTAACCACTCCTACAACGTTCCAATCTTCCTCATCCTATAAAAAGACATTCAAATGAACGTGAAAAAAAATATACTCACTACTCTAAGGATCATAGAGAGAAAAGAAGTGCAAGAAAGACTTTCAAATCCCTTTTCTCCATATTTGAGTGTTTCAAAGGAAGAAAGAGCTTCAAACTGCAGGTTGCTTCAACGATCATCATCCCAGCTGTCTTTGATTTCTTTCTCGAGCTCAATTTGTCTACACAAATCTGTAAAGTGTAGTTCTTGCTTATTTTTATTGTTTTACTAAACTTGATTTAGCTTGGATAGCTAAGATCAAGTGTATGCAAGAAGGGAGTGATTGGAGTGAGACTCATCACGTACTTGTGCATTGAGTTGTTATGCCCCCTAGAGCTAGAATCTAGAAGAGAGCAAGTGTGTGGCGCCCCGAACCGAGCCGTCACATTTGTCCTTACTCCGGGATCTTGTCGATTGGTAAGTGTGAATCAGGATTGTTGCCCTGATCACGCGGCGGGTACTTAATTGGATCTCATCAAAATTTTTTTTTTTTTTTCTTTTTCTTTTCTTTCATCACATAAACATATGCTCATCATCATTCATAATTGACTTATCCATATCATCATAAATCATCAACTTCTCATATTATTCATAACTTCATAATTTCATACAACCTATGTCCTTTTTCATCATATCCCATTAGGGAATCTATTCATACAAAAATCTACTAACCTTTGTAGATTCCTCTTTTCCTTTAGCAACTCATGCCCTTCATCTCTTGGCTTTCCCTACACCTGTCTGAGGTTGGGAAAACAAAACATGAGTCGAAACTCAATAAGCAAGAATTTTTCATTTTAAATGCATTCCTCTCCATTCGATAGAAGACACTTATCAAGTGATCAACTACCAACGGAATAGAAACCTTTTCGTAAACCATTTTTGGAAACCTTTCATAAACCATTCATAAAAACCTTTCATGTAAACCATTTGTAAATGCATTTCTCTCCATTTGATAGGAGACACTTAGCAAATGATCAACTATCAATGGAATAGAAACCTTTTCATAAACATTGGATGTGCAAATGCTTCCTTTCCACTCCTGACATAAACCTTCGTGTGCGGGTACGCTAGCTCAGGGAACATCTCACATAACATGGTCCAATACGCCGGCTGTCTCCGACTTGGCCTCATTAAGAGGAACCTCTCTTCCTCTTGACGCCTACATGGTTCCTACATGCATGACTTTTGATTTCCCCAGCGTTATATACCTCTTACACCAGGTAACTTGTCATTCTCATGTAGAGAATTATTTGCACCATCCCTTAAAAACATAATTTCAAATCCATGCTTTCCTTTTCAATCCATGTATGAAAATGCAATGCATTCATTCAAACATAACATTCCTTTGCCTCCACCTCTGGGGAGGACGCCGTCGGCACACAGCCCATACGACTCGGCAATAATGAAGGGGGACTCTCTGATCCGCTTTCTACCTTCACCAAAGCCTCTTCCTTATACATCATACATGTGCACATGTCCATGAACATCACATGATATCAATATGCCGGCATGACTTTTCATAAAAATTCATAAACATTCATCATTTCAAAACATTATAGGAATGACCACCCTTAAACACATTTCATAAATACTTCAGAATAAAACATATTTTCAAAGTTGTGCTTGCTTACCTCCTCAGTTCGTGTCCTCCACCTTTTCCTTTCCTTTTTTTCCTATACAAGGAAAATGGATATTTTATCCATCCATTCTATGTTTACTTTCCATGCTTGCTTTATAACCTTTCATTACCTCATTCCCATAGAGGTTAATCGTATAAAGATACTTAGTCATTACTCATTTATATGGATTTTTATCCATAAATCCTTTAAAAATTCCATCCATATATCTTCATAAAATATAAAAATAAATCTCAATTTTTTCCCCAAATCACGCTGTTTGCTGTTCATAATTACTGTTCATGGCACTGTAGCAATTACTGTTCACGTACTGTACATCCGAGGTTACTGTTCACAGAGACGTGGTTACTGTTCATGGGTTCCAAAAATTGATATTTTTTTCAAAAATAAAAAATATCATGACATACCTTATGCCTAGTATATCATAGGACATTTCATACATTTTGAATTTATCATCATTTACTTGGCCAAAAAAATCATTTTCTCCATATACTAAAAATCAACATAAATTCACTTAAGCATAATCCTTAATTCCAAAAATCATGAAATTAATATATCATCATTCCAACATCATATTTATCATAATCATACATCCAAAATCATCATTTATCAAATTTGGAGCATTATTTCCACATATCATATGCTATCTTCCCGAATGCTCCATCTTTGCTCCAAATTTTCGATGTTTCGGCATAATTCTAATTAAGCATTATAAATTTACTTATTTTCTCATGCTTAGGCATTATCTAAGCATGATTTTATCCTACTTAACATTCAAAAGAAATTTGGGAAGAAATTTCTTACCCGAAGTGGAGAACTCCTCATTTCCTTCCCATTTTCTCTCTCCTTCCTTCTCTCCTTCTCTCTTTATGGCCAAAACGTGTTTTGGGGGTTGGAAATGCTCAAAGGAGCTGGAATGGGTGTGCCTTGGTCGTTCACCATGCTCCCCTATTTATAGTTTTTGATTTTTCATCAAATTGGAATTTACCCCCTTGCTTGAGGTATTTAATTCTAAATATTTTTTCCCAAATCCCATGCAATATTTTGAGCCTTGTGCAGCCACCCTAATCAGCAACTCCTGCCCCCTAGCTAGCCCCTATTTATTTATGATTTTTTATTTATTAAAATTAATTATTTTAAAGCTAATTCATCTCAACCGTTGATTTTTGATAAGATTGATTTTGGGCCATTGGATTTGGTCCCAAAAGTCCAAGCTCCAGCATATTTTCATTAATTACTCATCTTTTTAATTAATTAAAATTAATCAAAAGTCAATTCTCATTAATGAAAAAGTAAAGCTACTTTTTCATTTTCAAATGACGTTGAATCTTGACCCTTGATTTGTGATTTTCATCACATCTTGGACCATTCATCATGTCCATCATCACATCTTAGCCACCCATAAAAAATTTCATCTCAATCCGATGTCCGGATTGCAAGATATGAATTTTTCTTCATTTTCTTCCAAAAATCAATTAAAAATCCGAAAATAATAAAAAATTCCAAAAGTGGCTATTTTGTCCTTTTGTGGGAAGCTTCCTTTTTTGTCTTTTATGATTAAGTTAATCCAAAGTGATTAACTTAATATATTCCTTAATCTCACATTTACTATTCACGTTTCGCTATTCACGTACACTATTCACGTGCACTATTCATCCGAATTTCATGCATAATTATTTTAACCTTCATTTCCATATATTTCATATCCATCAATATATATTTCTCAAATATATTACCTAGGGTTTACAACCCTAGGGTTTTGTACACGTCTCAAAGATCGGGGTTCCACAAAGTGGCTCTAGTTGTATATGCCCCCTAGAGCTTTGAATCTAGAAGAGAGCGGTGACTCTAAGTGTATTCAAGGAATACATAGTGGAACCCAAGTCACAACGGAGTGTGAGCTTGGAAGAGTGGAGTAGGGAAGGTTTGCCCGAACCACTATAAATCTTGTGTTCTGTTTTCTATTACTGCGTTATTTTAATTTGCTCTCCATTAGCTTTCATAAGGGGATTAATTTTTGAAAGGGGTTAAGTTTTTGATTTACCAAAGATTTTTTAAAAAGAACCCAATTCACCCCTCCCCTCTTGGGTTTAGCCATCAACTCGGGACCAACAAGTGGTATCAGAGCAGGTCTTTGAGTTTACCAAAGAGATCCTATCGATATGGCATCCCAATCTACTTCCGTTCCCGCTTTTGCTGAAGGTCAATCCTTTACAAGGCTACCGTTGTTTGATGGGAACAATTTTGGATACTGGAAGCTTCGTATGAAGCAACTCATCATGGATACCGATATGGATTCTTGGATTGCTATTCAAGATGGAGTAACTTTGCCTATCAATGAACGAGCTTCCAAATGGACCGATGAGGAAGTAAGAACTGTTAAGAGCAACGCCAAAGCTATGAACTCTTTATTTTGTGCTCTTACTGCTTCTGAGTATGATAGAGTATCCTCTTGCTTAACCGCCAAAGAGATATGGGATACACTAATCTCTATCTATGAAGGAACTTCTCAAGTCCAAGGGACGAGAAGAAATATTTTGATTGGAGAACTAGAGAATTTTAGAATGCTAGAAACAGAAAATATTTCTGAAATGTTTGCTAGGTTCTCAAAGATTACTAATGCTCTAAAAGGTCTTGGAAAGGCTATTTCTGAATCTGAGCAGGTTATGAAAATTTTAAGAGCTCTACCCGAATCATGGACCCCAAAAATCACTGCAATAGAAGAAGCCAAGGATCTTAACACATTAAAACTTGAAGACTTAATTAGCTCTCTCATGTCACATGAGCTAATCAAGAGAAGAAATGAAGATCAACACAAGGGCAAAAGAGCAATTGCCTTAAAAGCCGCACAAGACACCGATGACACATCTTCTTCTCAAAAAGACGATGAGATTGCCCTACTCACAAAACGCTTCAGAAAATTTGTGAGGAAAGGCAAGAATTTCAGAAACTTCAAAGAAAGAACTCCCAGAGAAAAGAAGAAAGAATCAACCAAATGCTACCGATGTGGCGGTTCGGGACATATGCAGGCTCAATGTCCAACTCCCGAAGAAAACAAGGCAAAAGAACAAAGAAAGGATCGAGGGAACAATAGAAGATTCCAGAAATACAAAGGAAGAGGCATGTACGTAAATGATGAAGAATCTACGACGAGTAGCTCCTCAACTGATGACATAGAGGCGGAAGAATGTGCAAGAATTTGCTGCATGGCACAAATCGAGCAAGGAGAACAAATTACCTCAACAAAAGACACAAGCAATGAAGAGGTAAGCTCTAAACTCTCCCTTTCTGAATCAAGTTATTCTTCCTTTCAAGAATGCCTCAAATGTACTGAATTAGATGAACTACAAACTGCATATGATTCATTATATGAAGAAATAAAGAAATTAGGAAGCAAGTTTACAATTAAGAAAAGACAATGTGATGCAACAATAATTGTAAATGGTAAACTTGCAGAAAGATTAGACAAATTGAAGGATGAAAATGATCTGCTAAAAAAGGAGAACAAATCATTAAATGAATCATTAACTAAGTTCTCTAATCCAGGAGAAAGCGTCAAAATGTTTTTGAATATGACCTCCCAAACACATAAAAGAGGTCTTGGGTATCATACATTTGAGCAAGGAGAAAGTAGCAAATCAAATGTACAAATATTTGAGAAACATCAAACTAAAAATGCATCTATATACAAGCCACAAAAGAAAAATTTTAAGTGGACTAAAAGACCAATAATGGAACTATTGCATACTTGGAGGCCTACTCCAAGATTACCTATGGCTTGTAATTTCTGCAATAAAATGGGGCACAAAACTTACAAATGTAATTTTAAGAAATTATATGACCATGGTGCAAAATTAGTTTGGGTTCCAAGAAACACAAGATTTGGGCTTTCAAAGTTAGAACAACAAAGAATGATCTATATTACTAACCCAAATGGACCCATAAAATGGGTACCAAGAAGATAAGATTTATTTGCTTATTTTTCAGACATGTCTTAAGGCAAAGGCAAACAATGAATGGTTTATGGATAGCGGTTGCTCAAGGCATATGACCGGTGAAAGAAGTTTGTTTCACAAACTCAAGCCTTGTAATGATGGAATGGTTGCCTTTGGCAATAATGAAAAAGGTAAAATTAAAGGTAAAGGAAATATACATAGTATTTCAAATGCATGCATGGAAGATGTTTTGTTTGTTGAAGGACTCAAACACAATTTAATGAGCATTAGCCAATTATGTGATAAAGGATACAAAGTTGTGTTTGAATCATCTATATGTAATGTACTTGATGGAGAACATATCATGTTTAGTGGTAAAAGACATGGAAATATTTATTTGGTTTCACTTGATGAATTAGATGGTCAATGTCTAATGGCCATTGATAACGATTCATGGGTTTGGCACAAGAGGCTTGGACATATAAACATGGGTAACATAAAAACCCTATGGAAAAAGAGTTTGGTAGAAGGATTACCAAGATTGAAATATGACAAAGACAAGATTTGCAAGGCATGTCAATTATCAAAACAACCCAAGATGCCTTTCTCTACCAAAAAGGAAATTTCCACCACTAAGCCACTTGAATTGCTACATATGGATCTATACGGGCCATCCGACATTCTAACCATTGGTGGAAAGAAATATGTATTTGTCATAGTTGATGATTTTTCAAGATTCACATGGATAATTCTCTTAGCTAGTAAAGATGAAGCCTTCTCTATGTTTGCAACTTTTGTAAATTTGGTGCAAAATGAAAAACAAAGTACTATTGTGACCATAAGAAGCGATCATGGTGGCGAATTCGAAAACAAACGATTCATGGAATTTTGCAATGAAAAAGGAATTCACCACACATTTTCTGCACCAAGAACTCCACAACAAAATGGAGTAGTAGAAAGGAAAAATAGAACTATACAAGAGATGGCTATAACTATGCTAAATGAGAGCAATCTATCCAAGAAATTTTGGGGTGAAGCTGTGAGTACAGCTTGTCATGTTTTGAACTGAGTTACCATTCGAGCAATCTTGAAAAAGACCCCATATGAACTATGGAAAGGAAGGAAACCAAATATCTCATATTTTCATGCTTTTGGATGTACATGCTATGTTTTAAACAATGGAAAAACCAATTTGGGCAAATTAGATGCCAAAAGCGATGAGGCTATATTCCTTGGTTATTCATCAAATAGCAAAGCATATAGAGTATTCAACAAACGAAACCAAGTTGTAGAAGAATCCATACATGTTGTATTTGATGAAATTAACCAAAGTCCGAGAAAGGAGGATGAACTAAGTGATGCAGATGAGACAAAAAGTAAAGAACAACCAAAGGAACTCGAGCTCAAGCCAGAAAATCCAGTGGAGGAAGAGGTAAGTGAAGGTAATGACTCTTACAAACCTCCAACTGATTTAAAGTTCAAAAATGCCCATCCAATTGAACAAGTTATTGGAAACATATATGAAGGAGTAAAAACTAGAAGATCAAAACAAAACGTTTATGGCCAATATGTGTTTGTATCGAAAATTGAACCAAATACCATTGAACAAGCTCTTAATGATGAAAATTGGGTTATTTCAATGCAAGAAGAGCTAAATCAATTCGAAAGAAACAATGTATGGCATTTAGTTCCTAGACCAAACAATCATACAGTCATTGGTACAAAATGGGTATTTAGGAACAAATTAGACGAAAGCGGTCTTGTAATTAGAAACAAGGCAAGATTAGTAGCCAAAGGGTATTCCCAAGAAGAAGGAATTGATTTTGAAGAATCGTATGCACCCGTGGCTAGATTAGAAGCCATACGCATCCTACTAGCATTTGCTTCTCATATGAACTTCAAATTGTTTCAAATGGATGTAAAAAGCGCATTTTTGAATGGTTATTTGAATGAAGAAGTATATGTTGAACAACCCCCTGGTTTTGAAGAAAAGGATCAATCAAAGTTTGTTTATAAATTAACCAAAGCATTATATGGACTAAAACAAGCACCAAGAGCTTGGTATGAAAGGTTAAATAGATTCTTGATTGATCATGAGTTTCAAAGAGGGAAAGTAGACACTACTTTATTCATCAAGTACAAAAATAAAAATATTTTGATTGTACAGATTTATGTGGATGACATAATATTCGGTGCTACTGATGAAAATCTTTGTCAAGAATTTTCTAAGATAATGCAGAGCGAGTTCGAAATGAGCATGATGGGAGAATTAAATTTCTTCCTTGGACTTCAAATCAAGCAACAAAATGAAGGAATATTTCTAAACCAGTCCAAATATGTCAAAGAAATGCTCAAGAAATTTGGAATGCAGAATAGCAAAGGGGCAAACACGCCAATGAGCTCTACAATCAAGATCAACACGGACGAAAACGGTAAAAGTATCGATCAAAAGCTCTATAGAAGCATGATTGGATCCTTGTTATATTTAACTGCTTCTAGACCCGATATCTTATTCAGTGTTTGTATGTGTTCTAGATTTCAAGCATACCCTAAAGAATCACATCTACACGCAGTAAAAAGAATTTTTAAGTATTTGATAAAAACTGCCAATCTTGGACTATGGTATCCAAAGGAGACAACCTTTGATCTAATCGGCTATTCGGATGCAGACTTTGCCGGATATAAAGTAGATAGAAAAAGTACCAGTGGAACTTGTCAATTTCTTGGACATATGCTAGTTTCATGGCATTCAAGAAAACAAACAAGTGTTGCACTATCTACTGCGGAAGCCGAATACATAGCCGCCGGTAGTTGTTGTGCCCAATTACTTTGGATGAAACAACAGTTGAAAGACTATGGTATTGATTATGTTGATATTCCTATTAGATGTGATAATACAAGTGCAATTTGTTTGACTAAAAATCCTGTATTGCATTCTAGAACCAAACATATTGATGTGAGACATCATTTCATTAGAGAGCATGTTGAAAATCATGATGTGTGCTTAGAATATGTAAAAACAGAAGACCAAATTGCTGATATTTTTACCAAACCTCTAGCCAAGGATTCATTTTATAAGATTAGGAATGATATGGGAATGATAGAGCTAAACTAGGAAAAATAAATAAGAAAATTAAATTGGAAAATGTCAAGTCGATGAGTCAAGTCGACTCCAAGGACGCCAAGTCGACTCCGCCTCCAGAAGCGAAGTCGACTCCGCCTCCAGGCGAAGTCGACTCCAGAAGGACCGAAGTCGACTTCGCCTAGGGCAAGTCGACTCCGCGAGCGCGCGACCGTTCGAATTCCTTTTTTCCTCTCTATTTCTTTCCTTTCTTTTTCTTTCTCCCTCACTTCCCGCCAGACCAACTTTTTTTTTTCCTCCCGGCGATTCTCTCCTCCGGCATACCATTTTTTTCCGGCGATTCTCCGGTTGAATCCTCCATCTCCGGCTTCTCTCTCATTTTCTTGCCAACAGGCAGCCTATCACAACTCCATTTTCAAACCTCATATCTCATTCCAAATGGCCCCAAAGAAAGCCGTCTCAAAACCATCACAAAAGCCTGTGCCTAGACCTTCCAAATCTCTCACAGAGAAAGAAATTCCTAGAAAAGCTAGGACACCCGCAAAAAGGGCAAGAGAGGAACCCTCTACATCTACGGGCAGAAGAGTCCGATTCCAAGAAGGAACTCCATCCAACACTGCGGGTCGTGAGGAACAAGCCCAAACCTCACAGAGCACACACTCCGGGGCAAGTAGAAGGGGCGCCGTGGCTGGAAAAACTCAAGTACTAAAGATGACCACTACCTATTTCAGAACAGAGATCAATCATGGCCGATTCTACAAGAACTTCTATGAACGAAAGGTATTCATACCAAAAATCATAGATTTTAAATTTTTAAAAGATTATGGGTCCGACATAGAAGACCTATTAGATTTTCAAGGATGGACCAAATTGCTAAAGGAGGATGACAGGGTCTATCCAGATCTTACCAGAATCTTTTACTATGAGTGGGATGAAGAAAATTTTGGTACATATGTCAAAGAAGTGGAAATGGATTTTGGAATCGGGTTAAATCCAAGCCAGACCAGAGCAATGAGTCATTTAGGACAAATACTTGGAGTCCCCTATGTCGAAGAACCTTTTCCTGAGGATCTCACAATGAATCAGATATACAATCAGCTCACCCGGAGTAACAAGTATCATCCGGGCATCAAATTTCTTCGATACATGGATTTATCACCAAGACTACGGGTTCTAAGACTTCTCATTGCCCACTGCATCTACCCAAAGGGCGGTGGAAGAAATCAATTGAACCCACAAGAAGCTGGGATCTTATGGAAAGTAACAAATAAAGTCAAGGTGAGTCTACCTAGATTGTTTCTAGAAGCCTTGGCGAGTCGAAAGGATAATCCGAGGGGAGTCCTTCCTTACGGCACTTGGATCACAAAGATCCTCGAACATTTTGAAGTGGACATTGAAGGCGAGCCATTCGAAGTGCTCAAGTCCACCAATGCAATCAACAAAGCACTAATCCAGAGGATGAAGATAAATGTGCTTGAACTCAGGTCCGAAGCTCCAGAAGAAGAGCATCGAGAAGACCAAGCACAAGCTGAGGGGGAGCAATCTCCCATGGCTTCACCTGCACGGGCCGCTTCTCCTCCATCGCACGGATCTTACTCTCCACAAGGGTCCGCTGCAAGAGAACGAGTGCCTCCCACCTCTTCTGAGGAGGTCACCCTAAGGGATCTCAAAGATGAAATCATTGCCATGAGGGCAGAAATGGGCTATCAAGAAAACCGGATGACAAGTCTTGTCACCGGTGTCCTTAATGCGCTTGAAGATATGCATTCCCGACAAGATAGAATCGAGCGGGAAATGCGAAATATCCGCTATCATCTTGCCTCAGGCCATCATAAGAAGAGACCCATGCCTGAACTCGATCCCTACGAGTCGGGTTCAGTTCATAGAGAGGCAACTCCCGATCACGCTTCTCTTGTTTACTCCTCGGCCCATCATTGTCCCATCAAACCTATTCCATATCCGATCTCTCAATTTCAATTCATCAAATCATTATTTTTGCTTGATTGACAAAAAGGGGGAGATAGAATAGATAGATGGTAGGAATTGAGTTGAAAGTTTTTTTTTAAGTTTTGGGTTGGGTACATTGTATTTAAGGTTTCATTTATGCTTTAATTTTTGTTCTCTGTAATGAAACTTCATATATATATATGAAAAGATGTTTTATTGGTTTTTGATTGATATGATTGATATATTTGATAAGTGATTGCAATTTTTATACTCAATATATGGCTTGAAAGGTATTCAAGCATACTCTATGCCAAAATGACTAATGTTCTGAAAATGTTCTCATTTAAACTCAAAACTCTAAATTATATGTTCAAGGAATATGCTCTGTTTTCTCAAATGAACATGTTTGAATTTTTTGAAAGGTATCAACTCAAATGAAGTTTTGTCAATCATCAAAAAGGGGGAGATTGTTGGAAACAATGTTCAAAATAAAACAAATTGACCAAGGATTGAGTTTTGATGATTAACAAGAACTAATTTGAGTATATATATATGACTAATATGTTTGCCAAGTGTTTAAGGAAAGCAGAGAAGTCAAGTCGATCTTCGAGTCGACTTGAACTTCGACTTGGAAGTGAAGTCGATAGTGAAGTCGACTCCACTAACGACTTCAAACAAGCCAAAACTGGACAAAGTTGAAAATGGAACTCTGACGAGTGAAGTCGCAGGCCAAGTCGACTCCACATGCGACTTGGGTAGTCAAGTCGCATACGAAGTCGACTCCAGCATCGACTTCAAAGTGCACAAAAATGTCCAGCGTTGAAATCTGGCTCCCGAAGATGACGAAGTCGCAGACGAAGTCGACTCCAAGTGCGACTTGGGCGAAGTCGCAAACCAGGTCGACTCCAACTTCGACTTGAGAAGTTTTGAGGTCTAAGCTGAAGTTTCAAAGCATACACAAGACATCCATTTGAAGTTTCTCACATACAAATGAGATATAAAGACTACTCTTAAAGAGAAACTTAAGTTTTGAAGATCAAAGCAAGAATCTAAGTACAAATTCAAATCAAGTCTATCAAGCTCAAAACAGATCTTCAAGCTAGCTTCCAAATGGAGAAATATCCAAGTTGTGAAGACCAAGTGAGTCCAAAGCAAAGCAAGGAACATACATATATTGTGCAAGGACTCAAAGCTTTCAAATAGTTTGCAAGATTCAAGACATTTCAAGTGAGGATCAAGGCGTTTTTGCAATAGATCAAGCCAAGTCGCAACACAAGTCGACTTCAGGATCAACTTAAGTTAAAGTCTGAAAGCCAAGTCGACCCAAGTCTCAGACTTGAGTTTCTAAAGAACCCAAGTCGCAGGCCAAGTCGACTCCATGTGCGACTTGGAAACCAAGTCGCAGGCCAAGTCGACTTCATCTTCGACTTGGAGTATAACGGTCAAATTTTTGAACGTTGGAGTTCATTTATTGCACGCTAACCACTCCTACAACGTTCCAATCTTCCTCATCCTATAAAAATACATTCAAATGAACGTGAAAAAAAATATACTCACTACTCTAAGGATCATAGAGAGAAAAGAAGTGCAAGAAAGACTTTCAAATCCCTTTTCTCCATATTTGAGTGTTTCAAAGGAAGAAAGAGCTTCAAACTGCAGGTTGCTTCAACGATCATCATCCCAGCTGTCTTTGATTTCTTTCTCGAGCTCAATCTGTCTACACAAATCTGTAAAGTGTAGTTCTTGCTTATTTTTATTGTTTTACTAAACTTGATTTAGCTTGGATAGCTAAGATCAAGTGTATGCAAGAAGGGAGTGATTGGAGTGAGACTCATCACGTACTTGTGCATTGAGTTGTTATGCCCCCTAGAGCTAGAATCTAGAAGAGAGCAAGTGGCTCTAGTTGTATATGCCCCCTAGAGCTTTGAATCTAGAAGAGAGCGGTGACTCTAAGTGTATTCAAGGAATACATAGTGGAACCCAAGTCACAACGGAGTGTGAGCTTGGAAGAGTGGAGTAGGGAAGGTTTGCCCGAACCACTATAAATCTTGTGTTCTGTTTTCTATTACTGCGTTATTTTAATTTGCTCTCCATTAGCTTTCATAAGGGGATTAATTTTTGAAAGGGGTTAAGTTTTTGATTTACCAAAGATTTTTTAAAAAGAACCCAATTCACCCCTCCCCTCTTGGGTTTAGCCATCAACTCGGGACCAACAGACTCCACATGCGACTTGGGTCGCAACGGTCGGAATTTATTCGAACGTTGGCGCATTAAATGCGCGCCACCTACCCTCTAACGTTCGGATTCCCTCCAAAATTATAAAAGGCATTCATGGTAGACGGGGGAGGTAGCTGGAAAATCATTAAGAGTGCATAACTACCATCAACAAGAGCTTTAAAGAGATCAAGCTAACCAAAGAGGAAGAACTTTGCTTCAAACTGCAAGAGCTCAACTACTGATCATACAAAGCTACTTCAACAAGTTCTTCTCTACGCCAAACTGCTTCTACACATCTGTAAAGTGTAGTTTTCTTATTGTTTATGTTGTATGTGTTAAACTTGATTTAGTTTGAGGAACTAAGATCAAGTGTAAGCAAAGTAGTGTGTGATTGGAGTGTGACTCATCACCTACTTGTGCTGTGTTTTGTTGATGCCACCTAGAGCTGGAATCTAGAAGAGAGCAGTGGCTCTAATTGTATTGAGAGAATACAATAGTGGAACCCAAGTCACAGGGAGTGTGAGCTTGGAAGAGTGGAGTAGGGAGGTTGCCCGAACCACTATAAAAATCCTGTGTGCTTGATTTATACTTCTGCTATTTACATTGCTTTCCATTTCGTTTCTTCATTAAGGGGACTGGATTAATCCGGGGATAAGCTTCTGTTTAAGATATAATTTTTAAATACCCAATTCACCCCTCCCCTCTTGGGTTTTGTCATCAACTCGGGACCAACAGTAACTTCCAAATTTTGTTATTCTCAATCTACTCATTCTTCTATTCAAGAATGTCTCAAATGTGCTGAATTAGAGGAATTACAACATGCATATGATTCATTATATGAGGAAATCAAAAAATTAGGAAACAAATTATCATTAAAGAGACAACAATGCAATTCTATTATTATTGTAAATGGAAAACTAGCAGAAAGAACAACAAATTTGAAAGAAGAAAATGAACTACTATCGAAAGAAGTGGAAAAATTGAAAAAAAAATGAATCCTTAAATGAATCATTAACTAAGTTCTCTAATCCAGGAGAAAGTGTGAAAATATTTCTAAACATGACTTCTCAAAACAATAAAAGAGGTCTTGGATACTCCACATTTAAGCAAGGAGAAAATAGCAAATTAAGTGTGCCAAATCTTTGGAAAAATCAAGCTAAAGCTGCACCTATTTACAAACCAAAAGGGAAACAAGTTGCTTGGACCAAAAGGCCAACTTTTGAATCTTTACATACTTGGAGGCCTACTCCTAGATTACCAATGGCTTGCAACTTTTGCAATAAGATGGGTCACAAAATCTATAAATGCAACTTTAAGAAACTGTATGACCATGGTGCAAAATTAGTTTGGGTTCCAAGAAACATAAGATTTGGACTTTCTAGAATAGAACAACAAAGATTAAATCAGCTTACTAACCCAAATGGACCCATAAAATGGGTACCAAAGAGATAAGATTTATGTGTTCATTTTTCAGATATGTTTCAAGGCAAAGGCAAGCAACTTTTGGTTTATGGATAGTGGTTGCTCAAGGCATATGACTGGAGAAAGAAGTTTATTTCATAAACTTAAGCCTTGCAATGATGGAACTGTTGCCTTTGGAAACAACGAGAAAGGTAAAATTAAAGGTAAAGGAAATATTTATAGCATTTCAAATGCATGTATGGAGGATGTGTTGTTTGTTGAAGGACTCAAGCACAATCTAATGAGTATTAGCCAATTATGTGACAAAGGATACAAAGTTGTGTTTGAATCATCCATATGCAATGTATTTGATGGAGAACATATCATGTTTAGCGGAAAAAGACATGAAAATATTTATTTGGTTTCACTTGATGAACTTGATGGTCAATGTCTAATGGCCATTGACAATGATCCATGGGTTTGGCATAAGAGGCTTGAGCATGTGAACATGTCAAACATCAAGACCCTATGGAAAAAGAATTTGGTGGAAGGATTGCCAAAATTGAAATATGACAAAGATAAAATTTGCAAGGCATGCCAATTGTCAAAACAATTTAAAATGCCCTTCTCTACCAAAAGGAGATTTTCACCACTAGGCCACTTGAATTGCTACACATGGATCTATGTGGGCCATCCGACATTTTAACCATTGGTGGAAAGAAGTATGTATTTGTAATAGTTGATGACTTTTTAAGATTCACATGGGTAATTCTCTTAGCTAGCGAAGATGAAGCCTTCTCTATGTTTGCAACTTTTGTAAATTTGGTGCAAAATGAAAAACAAAGTACTATTATGACCATTAGAAGTATCATGGTGGTGAGTTTGAAAATAAACGATTTATAGAATTATGCAATGAAAAAGGAATCCACCACACATTTTCTGCACCAAGAACTCCACAACAAAATGGAGTGGTTGAAAGAAAAAATAGAACCATACAAGAGATGGCTAGAACCATGCTAAATGAGAGTAAATTATCCAAGAAATTTTGGGGTGAAGCTGTAAGTACAGCTTGTCATGTGTTGAATCGAGTTACCATTAGAGCAATCTTGAAAAAGACTTCATATGAACTATGGAAAGGTAGAAAACTAAATATTACCTATTTTCATGCTTTTGGTTGCACATGTTATTTTTTGAACAACGGAAAAACCAACTTCGGAAAACTGGATGCTAAAAGTGATGAGGCAATATTTCTTGGTTACTCATCAAATAGCAAAGCATATAGAGTCTTCAATAAAATGAACCAAGTTGTAGAAGAGTCAATACATGTTGTTTTTGATGAACTTAATCCATGCTCCAAAAGAAGAGATGATTTAAGTGATGCAGATGATGTCACAAGTAACCTTGAAAAATTGCATGTGGAGAAGCAAGAAGAATCCATGGAGGAAAGGGTAAGTGAAGGTAATAATCCCTTTAAACCTCCAACTGATTTAAAGTTCAAAAATGCTCATCCAATTGAACAAGTTATAGGGAATATCTATGAAGCTGTAAAGACTAGAAGATAAAAACAAAATATTTGTGGACAATACGCCTTTGTATCCAAAATTGAACCAACCACTATTGATCAAGCTCTTGATGATGAAAACTGAATCATAGCAATGCAAGAAGAGCTAAATCAATTTGAAAGAAACCAAGTTTGGCATCTTGTTCCAAGACCAAAAGACTGTATTGTCATTGGCATAAATGGGTCTTTAGGAACAAATTAGATGAAAGTGGACTTGTGGTGAGAAACAAAGCTAGACTTGTGGCAAAAGGATACTCACAAGAAGAAGGAATAGACTTTGAGGAATCTTATGCTCCGATTGCTAGATTAGAGGTCATTCGCATTTTACTAGCTTTTGCATCTCATATGAACTTTAAGTTGTTTCAAATGGATGTTAAAAGTGCATTCTCGAATGGGTATATAAATGAAGAGGTGTATGTTGAACAACCACCTGAATTTGAGGAGAAAGATCAATCTAAATTTGTATACAAATTAACCAAAGCACTATATGGATTAAAACAAGCTCCAAGAGTTTGGTATGAAAGATTAAGCAAATTTCTGATTGATCATGACTTCCAAAAGGGAAAGATAGACACCACTTTGTTTATCAAGTACAAAGAAAAAGATATCTTGATTATTCAAATTTATGTTGATGATATTATTTTTGGTGCTACTAATGAGATCCTTTGTCAAGAATTTTCTGAGCTTATGCAGAAGGAATTTGAGATGAGTATGACGGGGGAGCTAAACTTCTTCCTTGGACTACAAATTAAGCAACTAAGTGAAGGGATCTTCATAAACCAGTCCAAGTATATCAAAGAAATGTTAAAGAAGTTTGGCATGGAAAATAACAAAGGGGCAAACACGCCTATGAGCTCAACCATTAAAATTGACAAAGACGAGAAAGGCAAACCAGTTGATTTAAAGTTATATAGAAGCATGATAGACTCTTTATTATATTTAACTACTTCTAGACCCGATATACTGTTTAGTGTTTGTATGTGCTCTAGATTTCAATCATGTTCAAAAGAATCACACTTAGTAGCCGTAAAAAGAATTTTCAGATATTTAGTAGATACTACCAACATAGGACTTTGGTATCCAAAGGGCTCTGATTTTGATCTAATCGGCTACTCGGATGCGGATTTTTCCGGATACAAGGTAGATAGAAAAAGCACTAGTGGAACATGTCAGTTTCTTGGGAACATGTTGGTTTCATGGATTTCAAGAAAACAAACTAGTTTTGCTCTATCTACAGCGGAAGCCGAATATATTGCCGCCGGGAGCTGTTGTGCCCAATTGCTTTGGATGAAGCAACAACTTAGGGATTAAAGTATGGATTTTAAAGATATACCTATTAGATGTGATAATATTAGTGCAATATGTTTAACTAAAAACCCAGTATTGCATTCTAGGACCAAGCGTATAGACTTAAGACATCATTTTATTAGAGAACATGTAGAAAATCATGATATATGTTTGGAATATGTAAAAACAGAAGATCAAATTGCAAATATTTTTACCAAACCTCTATCAAAAGAACCATTTTATAAAATTAGAAATGATACGGGAATGCTTGAATTAACTTAGAAAAGCACAAGCTAAGGGGGAGCACAGGTTTAGGGGGAGCAGCCCGCAATTCTCAAAGGATTAACCCACTCCATCTCTATTTTTGATCAATTGACAAAAAGGGGGAGAAGAGATTAGGATTTGAGTAGTCTTGGTTTTAAATGCTTGTATGCATGGTTTTAAATTGTGATTTATTGGAAATGAAATATGTATGTTAAACATCAAAATGCAAAAATAGTATGTTTTAAGACATTGAAAGGTATACACTCAAATCGGTTTTGTCAATCATAAAAAAGGGGGAGATTGTTGGAAACATGTGAAAAATAAGCCAAGTCTATGTTTTGATGATTAACAAATCAATTTGAGTAAGTTTTGGTTACTAACATGTTTGTGAAAATGATTAAAGGATATAGAAATGAAGAAAATGAAACATGACAGGTCAAGTCGATTTCCAAGTCGACTCAGGCATCGACTTAAGCCAAGTCGATCCCCAAGTCGACTCTAGAAGCGACTTCAGCTCGTCATTTTCATCCAGAGTTGAAAACGGGGAGCCAAGCTGCCAAAGTCGCAAACGAAGTCGACTCCGCATGTGACTTGGGTGAAGTCGCGGATCAAGTCGACTCCAGTAGCGACTTCGAGCCGTAATTTTCGTCCAGAGTTGAAATCGAGAATGAGAGCTGCCGAAGTCGCATCCCAAGTCGACTCCGCATGCGACTTGGGTGAAGTCGTAGACCAAGTCGACTCCAGCTTCGACTTCAGTGTGGAACTTGCAGAACAAGTCAACTTAATGCTAGATTCAAGAGAAAATGAAGGCCAAGACGACTCAAACACTCAAATGAAGATCAAACCAAATCAGGGTTGCATGAATCCATCATGTTGGATTATGAACATATATTTGGACATCATTAGGCGCTCTAAGATTCAAGTATTCAAGATTTCAAGGATTCAAAAGTTTGTAAGTTACGGAGCTTAAGGACATCAAGCTAGGATGATTATACTAAGCTCCAAGAGCTATAAATGAATAGAAGAACAATCAATATGAAGAAAATCAAGTGATCAAAGTCATCTCCAAGGATTTCAAGTTCATCAAGCAAGATGAGGAAGTGAAGTCGCACCCGAAGTCGACTTCACCTGCGACTTGGGTCAAGTCGAAAACCAAGTCGACCTAGACTGGAACTTGAAGAAGCTACGGACAGCCGAAGTCACACCCGAAGTCGACTCCATCTGCTACTTGGGCGAAGTCGCACCCGAAGTCGACTCCACCTGCGACTTGGGTCGCAATGGTCAGAAATTTTTCGAACGTTGGCGCATTAAATGCGCGCCACCTACCTCTAAACGTTCGGATTCCCTCAACATTTATAAAAGGCATTCAATATGGATGTGGAGGGTAGCTGAGAATTCATTGAATGAGCATAACTCCCATCTCTAAGAGCATTAAGTGATCAAGCCAACATCTAGAAGAAGAACCTTGCTTTCAAACTGCCAAGAGCTGCTCGTTGAATTTTTTAGACTGTTTTACAAGTTCTTCCCTGCGCCAAATCTGCCTCTACACACCAGTAACGTGTAGAAACTTTCTTTTACTTTTTCTTATTGTATTGCACTTGATTTAGTTTGGGTAACTAAGATCAAGTGTAAGCAAAGTAATGTGTGATTGGAGTGGAACTCGTCACCTACTTGTGCTGTGAATTGTTGATGCCCCCTAGAGCTGGAATCTAGAAGAGAGCAGTGGCTCTAGTTGTATTTGTGAAATACATAGTGGAACCCAAGTCACAAGAGGTGTGAGCTTGGAAGAGTGGAGTAGGGAGGGTTGCCCGAACCACTATAAAATCTTGCTTGTTGATTTACATTTCTGCTCTCAGCATTATATTGCTTTCCATTTGTTTCTTCATAAAGGGGACTAGATTAATCCGGGGTAAAATTTCTGTTTAAGTTGAAAATTTTTAAATACCCAATTCACCCCTCCCCTCTTGGGTAATTTTCATTAACTCGGGACCAACAGTTTAAAATATTTTATTTTCAAAACAATCATGCCCAGTTCTCAATTCGAGAAGGGCATAATCTGCGGACTAAGTTGGCTTTCTACATATCAAGTTGAGGCTTGAAAAAGGGCACAATCAAGTGACTGAGCTAAGTTTTGTAAAAATCATTGCTAGCATATGAGTGTGCGCAAAATGATGTACTAGGCTCATGGTTGAGGCAGTTACGGACCAAAATGGTCAAAAACCAGAGCTCGCCTCTACCTGTAGCCGAGTCGCTTAGGGAAGGCTGGAGGCCGGCGGCGCCCTCTCTGAAATGGGAGGAAGCTCAAGATCAGACGATTGGCTCGCGTACTGTCTCATGAAAGGTTTCTTCCCTAGGGGAGGATAATCACTTGTTAAGTGTCACCTACTTGAGGGTCAGAGACACAGATCCATATATTTTTTGGGACATACATATGTTCGCTATGTTTTCAAAGTTCCAAAATGGGCAACTACTATGTTTGGTTTTAAATGGTTTTGTGTTGGTTTTAAATGGATTTATGTTTAGTTTTCAAAAGATACTGAAAAATATTTTAGGACATGAATATGTCCACCATGTTGGTTTAAAAAGCGGTTTGGTATCTTATATGCGGGTTAAAAGAGGTTTATATGGAAAAATATTTTTGGACATGAGAATGTCCGCATAGATAAAATATTTTTATGCACATGCATTGCTTTTGAATAACCCCGAGTTGGGTTATAAAGAAATTTAAATGGATGATGTTTTACCCAGTCCCATAAACAAAACAAAATCTAAATCCTAAGTCCTAATCTCTCTCCCCTTTTTTGTCAATGCATCAAAATGAGATATAAGGGAATCGAGATTTATGGAATTGGAAAGCCGAGATAGGGTAGGTAGTGGGATAGGCTGGAGGAATGGGTCGGGTGCAGGCTGATGAGAACGGAGACGAGGGAGCCTGAACGGTGGGTTCAGCTCTTATGGACTGGCGCCCAATATGGATCAAAGTCAGGAAGACTTGGAATAGGTCTTCCACGACGGCTACCTGAGGCTAGGTGATATTTGATAGTCGTTAACTCCCGATCCAATTTGTCTTGGCAACTATGCATTTCCATCAGAGCAGTGTGGATAGTCCCCAATTCCTGTGAGATCCGACCCTCCATCTGTTGTAGATAATCCATAATAGCTTGGGAGGTAGTTGATCGATCTAGAGAGCGAGCATGGTGGTCTGTGGCCCGTGATCCGTGTTGTGAATATGACCCATGGGACTATGGTGACGCGGGGAGCGGCAGGTACTGGAGGCGAAGATGGAATTGGCTCATGGTAGGGTAGGTTCTCCCCCTCAGGACGAGCACCCTCGGCTTTGGGATGATCTTGAAATTCATTTCTCATCCTTTCTTGTAACCGTTCAGCCCTAAACTCCTCCAAATTAATCTTCATGCGGGTCAGGAGGGCCCGATTGATGGCATTCGTAGGTTTCAAAACCTCAAATGGTTCGCCTTCTAGATCAACACCATAATATGCCATAATTTTGGTGATCCACATCCCATATGGCAAGACTCCTCGTGAATTCTCCTTCTTATGTTTATGGACCTTCAAAAATAGTCTTGGGAGACAGACTTTGACACTATTGGCAACTTTCCACAAGATTTCAGCTTGTGGATTCAACTGATTTCGACTGCTGCCTTTTGGCTAGATGCAATGAGCAATCAGTAGCCTGAGAACTTGCAACCTTGGAGATAAGTCCATATAATGCAAAAACTTGATCCCCGGGTGATACTTGTTGTTGTTTGTAAGTTGATTGTACATCTGTGTGAGTGATAGCCCCTCGAGAATAGGTTCATTGTCTCTTGGCACGACCAGAATGTTGGTAATTTTTGGTGCCCTAGCCCGAGCGTCACAACCTTACTCCAAGGTCTATCAATTTGTAAACGTGAACTGGATTGTTGCCCTCTCACACGGCGAGTTTATTGGATATTTATCCACTTAAACTTCACTCCTTAGGAGTTTATACCATTTACACATTCTAAATTCCATCAAATGCCTTTTTTTAGATCATTATATCATTTGAGAATTACACATGTCATCTCATAACCTTCATACTTAATTGAAGCATGATAATTCATACCTTAACATTTGACCATAAATTTTTTTCGCCTTCTATGGTCACAAAACCATAACATGATTCATATACAACATTAAATAACTATTTAATGTCATTAGTCATACAACCATTCAACCCATAGGTTCATACACAGGTAACTCATAGAAATTCATTTATCCTTGAATCTCCACCTGTGCTCCTTGTCTCCTTCTTCCTTTCACCTGTCTTTGAGTTTGAAAAATAAAACGTGAGTCGAAATTCAATAAGCAAGCTATAGGGTTTTCAAGCAATTCTTTTTGAAGGCAACACTATTTAAAAGCATTTCTCTCTATTCGGTAGGAGACACTTAGCAAGTGATCAACTACCTACGGAACAGAAACTTTTTCATAAACCATTCATGTAAACTAGTCATGTAAACCAGTTTAATCTCAATTTTTGGGCATTTCATAAACATTGGATGTGGAAATGCATAATTTCCATTCATGACATAATCCTTCATGTGAGGGTACACTAGCTCGGGGAACATACTTTCATAACATGATCCTTTCCATCCTTAGCGTTGGACCTTCCGACTTGGCAACGTCAAGGGCAAACTCCTTGTCCTGCATTCTGCCTTGACTAACCTACTTGATTAACATTCTATGCATGTATTTTAGTCACCCTGGCATTATATACCTCTTATACATCACAAGTTTTCATTCTCATGTAGAGAATTCTTTGCATCATCCCTTTTAAATATCATTTCAATGAAACATCGTTTAAATTCGTGCTTCATCATTTATCATATATAATTGCAAAACAGTAAGCAATTCATTTATCATAATTGAAATAAATTTTCAACACATATTGAAGTAAAGGTATGGCCATCCTTAAATGACTTGGAAATAATTCATCAATCAGTTGCAAAATGGTTCAAAACATTTAGAACATCATTTTCAGTCATTTTATCATATTTTGATCAAACGAAAAGCATTTAGAAAATTGCTTGCTTACCTGCTTCGCCTTAGCTTTCCGTATCGCTTATCTCTTTGCCTTTGCCTATACATATAATAATGACATTGCATTCATAATATTTTCATTCGCTTGCTTAGTTTTCCAACCCATAATCCATTAACATACATAACCCACTTGAATTCCAAGTCGGGTATACAGACATCGCACTCACTTGTGCATGATACCATCCATTCTTTATTGTGTTTTAAACCCACATTTAAGGTAAACACATAATTATCATTCATAAATCAAAATATGAGGATTTATATTTCCCATTTATCATTTTTCATCTATTTTCCATTTTTCCTACGTCTATGCTCATTTTAAGCACATAAGTGACGTTTTAAGCTTCATAAATAAATCTCAACATTTGAGATAATTCAAAAATCATTCATACAGAAACATCATTATGCATTTCATGACATATTCATGCATATTTTTCATTTTAGCAATTCTACATAAGTCAGATATCTTCCATTCATACATACATTCCATATATGTTCAACATACAACACATATATTATGTGTTTCTTCAAAATTTTTAACACAGAAACTTACATCCATTTTCAACATCATTAAACCCTTTAATTAACATATACTTTAGGGTTTAATTTCATATTTTTAATCCATTCATCATAGGGTTCCAAAACAGCAACGTTAGGACCCGTTTTTATCCTTTCAACGCCTCTTTCAATACTTAAATCTTAACAGATTTATAATCCATAAATTCCAAAAATTAAGCATGATTTTCTTAACCCAAATTTAGGTTATTATTACATATTTAAAATTCATAATCTAGTTGCTTCCAAAACAGAAACATCTTAAGCATGTAGGGTATCCATTTTGACCCGTTTTGACGTGTCCAAACATAAGTCCTTAAAAATTAGTTTTAGGGAAAATATTTTCAAGAAATTTTGGACACTCAAAGTAACTTAATCCTAGGTTAATTTACCCTCTATAACATTCATAAATTATTTTTTTACAAATAGCAACAAAAATCACATGTAAAGTACTCGTTTTGGCCCCCATTTGGATGTTCTATACATATACCCTAAAAAAATCAGATTTAAGGCAAACTCATCCAGCCCACTTAGGATGTCAAAAGGGTACTTAATTTAGGGTAATTTACCTTGAAATTCATCTATAAACCATTTAAGCACTTCCTTGTATCATTTTTAACTCAAAAATAGAAAAATCGGGTAATACTTGAAACCCTAAGCTCCATTTTTGATAAAATCATTAACAAATGCTCAAATCAATGTATGTAATCCAAAATATCATGAATTACATCCTAATAATCATGTTTAAATCATACAGAAACTTGTTTTAGGGTTTTGAGAAATTTCAAGATAGATTTCTTCTCAAAATTCAACCCTAACTTTCCTTTTCACTCTCTTGAACTCTTGATCTCATTTAAATCTTTCAAAAATCATTCAATACCCTTGTTAAGGCATCATAACTCATCCTTTAAGTGTTATTTATGAATCAAATTCATGATTCATATCTTGAGAGAAGAAACTTAGATTTCAAGAATCCAAAACTCAATCCGTACTTACTTGATTCTATGAAACTTTGAATCCAAGCTTCCCTAAATTGGCTTCTCCTCTTTCCTTCCTTCTTTTCCTCTTTTTCTTCTTCTTCTTCTTCTTCCTTTTCCTCCCCCTTGGTCGTGCTCAAGGCTGCTGCCCCTTTGGAGATTTTTCTCCCTTGAATTCTCACCCCAAATGGTCGTCCCATGTGATGCTCCCCCGCTTTATATATTGCTAATTTTTTTCCATCTTGTGGGGCCCCTTTTTGACACATCATTTTGAAGCTAATTAATGGGCATCTTATCCCTTGATGTGGTGGCACAATATTACCCTAGTAAAATGGGTAATTATCTAATAGAAAATTCATCAAAATCATCACATAATGGGCCATAAAGTTGTCCACTTAGAAACGTCCACATGTCATGGACCTTATGGAATTTTCTGGCCACAAAAATCAACCCATATCACGTTCATAACTCACCCTAGCTTCCTAGGTCATTTAAATGCATATTTTGCATTTTTAAAAAATCAAAAATTTCATATTTATCAAGCTTGGGAGTCTCATGCATTGCCACCTCTCCATGCCTCTTAAATCATCATTTAATCCACTTGAATTTTCAAGGATTTTGGCCTTTGAATTAATCCAAAAGATCTAGCTCAAAGCACCTCCTTTTGACACCTTGCATAGCATTAAACCAAGTCATTTAACTCACTTGCTTTAACATAAATGCTATGGTAGTCTAGGGTGCACAAAGTCAATGCTTGGCACTTTTTTCTAATTAAACACTTCCCATGGTAATTATCTTAATCCAATCCACTCATACCATAGATTTTATAATTTTATTCAATCGTTTCAAATTTCATCTCAAACCGACGTTTCTACATCAAGTTATAAACCTTTGAAAATAACCTTAGAGTGTGAGATTAAAATCAAATAATTATCACCTTAATCTCACCATTTTTTCCTTAATCAAATTCACTCATAAGGTTGAGCCCAAAGTCATGAGCTTATCTTTCAAATTTCATCTCATTTCTCCTTATAGGCGTCAAGTTATGAATTTTCTACGATTTCCAACATAATTCCATAATTCCCATTTTAATCTCCATTAATTAAATCATGGAAATTGAAATAAATATTCATGCCACATTAACATATCCTAATCCTCCTTAAGCCCCTTTAGTCATCTTGGCTCACATTGGGCTTTGGCGATTAATCTTAATCACCATTCATAATTGCAAACCCTAATTGCAAAATATCATTAATTCCTAAAAGTCATAAATCATTCATAATTTATTTAAATAATACATGTATCATATTTATAGACCTACTTGGGTCTAGGTATCACACAATTCGACTAATGGCAGTGGACTTGCTGATTCCTTGCCTAGTTCCCAAATTTATCTCAACTCCTTTGACGTAAGTGTTGAGATATTCCTGATCCCATAGATAGTAGAATAGTCGGGTCAGGTCGGGATAAACTTTATCATCTTCTTTAAGTAATCTGGTCCATCCTTGAAAGTCCAATAGTTCCTCTATCCCAAACTCGTATTCATTTAAGAACTTAAAATTTATGATTTTGGGAACAAAAATTTTCTTTTCATAAAAATGTCTATAGAACCGACTATGTTGCCGTTCGATTCGAAGATAGTCTGTGGGAATTTTTAGGAATTGACCCCTTTGAGTGGGTGTCCCTTTTCTCTTTCCACCCATTTCTAAGCCACTGCTTGATTCCTCAATTTATTCCTCTCTAGGAGCCGAGGTGGAGGGGTTACCTACTTGAAACTGTACCCGTCGCCCCGTAGATGTTGTAGTTTCTTCCCGGACTCTTTTGGTTGGAGTCCATTGCCTATGTGGCACTTCTTCCTTAGTGTGAGATTGAGATGGTCTTGAGACAGGGAGTTTGGTGGGTTTGGAAACAGCTTTGGGTGCCATGGATTCAGGGTGATGAGATCTAGATGTAGCAAATGGGAATGGATGATTCTCAAAGAGACTTAGGAGGGAGAGTGGGAGAGTGAGAGAGAAAATGAGAGAGAATGGAAAGGGGAGGATTCGGCTCTTGCCTCTTGTAGGCGAGGCAGCCGAATCATCGGCTCCGGAGTCAACTTCGAATCCTAACCGAAGTCGACTTTGCTCTACTGGAGTCGACTTCGGTGAAGTCGACTTGGGGTGAGTAGAGTCAACTTGGTTCCATCGACTTGGGGTTCTATTTTCTAATTTGCTCTCCCTATTTAAGTTTGAGATTTTCATGTATCTAATCAATTTCAATCATACCCACATCATTTCTATTTTTGTAGAATGATTCTTTTACTAAGGGTTTGGTGAAAATATCTGCAATTTGGTCCTTAGTTTTAACATATTCTAAGCAAATATTATGGTTTTCAACATGTTCCCTAATAAAATGATGTCTCACATCTATATGTTTAGTTTTAGAATGCAATCCATGATTTTTTGTTAAACATAATGCACTAGTATTATCATATTTGATTGATATATCTTTATATTCAATGTCATAATCTTTAAGTTGTTGTTTCATCCAAAGTAATTAGTCACAACAGCTCCCGGCAGCAATATATTCGGCTTCCGCAGTAGATAGAGAAACACTAGTTTGTTTTATTGAAAACAAAGAGACCATCATGTTTTCAAGAAACTGACATGTTTCACTAGTACTTTTTCTATCTACTTTGTAACCGGCAAAATCCGCATCCGAATAGCCGATTAAATCAAATATTGAACCCTTTAGATACCATAGACCTAGATTAGTAGTATTGATTAAATATCTAAAAATTCTTGTTACAACTATTAAATGTGATTCTTTAGGACATGATTGAAACCTTGAACACATGCAAATACTAAACAGAATATCCGGTCGACAAGCAGTCTAATACAACAAAGATCCTATTATGCTTCTATACAATTTTTGTTCAACAGATTTACCTTTTTCATCCTTGTCAATTTTGATAGTGGAAATCATGGGCGTGTTTGCTCATTTGCTATTTTGCATTCCAAACTTCTTGAGCATCTCCTTGACATATTTGGACTGATTTATAAATTCCTTCAGCTAGTTGCTTAATTTACAGTCCAAAGAAGAAGTTTAGCTCGCCTATGGCGCCCCAAACCGAGACGTCACTTCCTTACCTCAAGACCTTATTAATTGGTAAATGTGAATCAGGATTGTTGCCCTGATCATGCGGCAAGTTCTTAATTGGATCTCGTCCAAATATTTTTTTGTTCATCATCGTTTATATCTTTACATTTCACATAATTCATCAAACAAGTGGCAATACACTTGTAATAAAATTTCAAATTCTATTTCATAGCATCTCATCCTGTTTTCTACAATGAAAGTCTTCTTGACTAAATCATAACATTTTCATTCCTTACATTCATACATTCATTCATTGATGCACATGGAACTTAAGATTCTAATTAAGTTCATATATACATAAGATTTATTCCTTAAGTTGTCCATAATGCTGAATTCAGGCACACTGAATTATCAAAATCTTGAATTAATATCAAATCAAATAGTTTTGATCTAAAATTCCTACAATACCTTAATAAATACATGAATTAATCAAAATAAATATTTTCAGCATGAAATATTTAGTATTTATATTTATTTTGGTATTTTTACTCTGCTGGACAGCAACATCCCTTTTCACACAGCCTAAATCATGTAAATTATGGGGTATATTTATACCCATCAAAACCTAATTTTTATTTTTTTTATGATCATCAATATGTCTTATATATCCTATAAAATTTTAGCCCAAAATTCCTTGTATAAAAATTATTAAAAATCATTTGGTGTAGCTAATCTTGCCACCCATTCAATCTTGTCCAGGTTGATTTTCCCGAATTTTTAATTTAAAACCTGATTACTTTTGAGCTGAAAATTGGGTCGTTTCTTAATCACCCTATAATGAGTTCTCAAACAAATTTTCATACTAAAATTCATCCATTTACTGTTCCATTCATATTTTAGATTTCTACCTCATTTCTTTTAGGTTTTGCTCCCATATTTGCATCTCCTTTCAATACATATGCAAAACCCTTAATCAATACTCAATTCCAGAATGTTATTAATCTTTCTTTAGAGGTTTATTATGAATCCTATTAATGATCCATAAATGAAGGTAGAGAACTTGGATTTTAATGAATCAAATTCCAAGAAATACTTACTTGATTTTAGCTAAACTTGAGTTTTAATCATTTTAACTTGGATTCCTCTCTTTGCTCCTCTTCCTCTTCCTCTTTTTCTTCTTTCTTTCTTCCTTCCTTTCCTCCTTGCCTTGGACGTCCATGATGCCGGTTGGGGTCGTATAAGGGTTGCCTTGATTGAGAGAAAAGTCTCTCCCTTTCTCTCTCTTTCTCTCTCTCTCTCTCTCTCCTTCTCTCTTCTTCTCTCTATTTCTCTCTCCTTCTCTCTCTCCTTTTCCCCCTGCTGGAACGTCCCTTGCTCTCCCCTTTTTCTGCCCCTTTTATAAGGGTGCTTGCTTAACCCTTAAGTAACCTACTTTACTTAGCTCTTAAGTAAGTAACCCACTTTACTTAGCTCTTAAGTAACCCACATTACTTGATCTCCAAGAAAGAAACTTTTCATGATAATTAAATTCATCCTATCCATTCATATCATAGATTTCATAATTTTATTCAATCGTTTCAAGTTTCATCTCAAACCGACTTTTCTATGTCAAGTTATGACCCTTTGAATTTTTGGACAGTGATGATCAATTTTCACCCTAATTTCATCCTTATTTTCATAATCTATCATTTCCATAAGATTAAGCACAAAATTATGTGCTTACCTTTCAATTTTCGTCTTAATCCACCTTCCCGGCGTCGAATTATGGATTTTCTAACATTTGCTACCTTAATTCCATAATTACCAACATAATCTCCAATAATTAAGCCATAATATATGAGGTAATTATCCTCAATATAATCACATTCCCTAATCCTCATTAAGTCTCTTTAATAACATTGACCCATATCGGCTTATATTGATCATTCGTAATCACTTGCCCTAATTTACAATAAATCATCAATATTGCAATCGAAAATCATTCATAGTTCCACTAAATTATACTTGATTCATATTTATATGCCAATTGCATATAAATAAACCTTACTTGGGTCCGGGTTTCACAAGCTCGCCCATCATGCTCATTTTGAATTCATTCTGCATAATCTCATAAATTTTTTGACATAGAGTTTCATTAGTAGCACCGAATATGATATCATCCACATAAATTTGAACAATTAATATATCATTATCCTTATATTTGATAAACAATATTGTATCAACTTTTCCTTTTTGAAAGTCATGATCAACCAAAAACTTGCTTAACCTTTCATACCAAGCTCTTGGAGCTTGTTTAAGTCCATACAATATTTTGGTTAACTTAAAAATAAATTTTGATTGATCCTTCTCTTCAAATTCAGGAGGTTGTTCAACAAATACTTCCCTGTTTAGGTATCTATTCAAAAATACACTTTTTACATCCATTTGAAACAATTTAAAGTCCATGTGAGAAGCAAAAGCTAGTAGGATACGTATGGCCTCTAATCTAGCCACTAGAGCATAGGATTCCTTAAAATCAATTTGTGGCACCCAACGAGCTGCATATATATCTAATTAAATGCTCATTTTTATGCAAGTATACGTGCCGATCAAGTAATAAAGAGTGAGTAGAGTATCGTTCTCATGAGGATTGTGTTAAACGGTTTAGCACCTTAAATCTCAATTGTCTAAGTGAATTGGTAAAGTGAAGGAGAAGTTGTATCAAAGAACTAAATTAAACTAAACTATAAAAATAGTAAATGACCAAGGTAGGGTGGATATTGCCGAGATTGCCTTGAGATGATTAAGATAGGTGGGAATATGAAGTCGTTTAATCATAGCTATGTCATTTGGTCCTAATTAAGTTAGTTGTGCAGAAATTACTAATTTAGGTTCATTCATATTCATATATGCTTTCCAACATATACAAATCTATCCAAGTTTTAGTTAGGTGCTATGTTCCCATGCATACAAGTAAAACGAGGTTGATAACCACATAACCTAATCAAGATTACACAGGGTTAATAGGTATATTCCTATCCATATTAACATCTAACACAACATGAGCTAGAATACCTGTGCCTTATATATGGATCTTATTCAAATCCCACTTTTCCAATCATGAATCTGAATATTGGTTCAATCCACAACGTTGCAAAGCTTGTAAATGCATTAAGCATAATATATAAGGGTAATCTCAAGTAACTCGAGTTATAGCACAACTATATTATTAATTCAAGCATAAGAAAATCAAATATCATAAGCTATGAGTTCAAATCCTACATATCTCCCGCCATACGAAGGTTTAGCCCATTAACATGACTTCAATTCCCATTAAAATCATAGAGGCAATCATCTCCAAGAACACAGAGGAAAGGGAAGAGAAAGGAAAGAGAATGAGAATGAGAAGAACTAAATCCCGAAAGCTTCCACCAGCAGGATCGCATCTCCTCTTCCGCTTGCGATGGAAAACAAATCTTTTTCCTTCTCTGTGCGGCTGCTCTAGCAGCTCTCTCCACGCCTCTCCTTTGTTCTGGTCTCTCCGTTTTTAACTCCACCCCGCACGCAGCCCTAAGAGATCTATTTATATTTGGTAGCTTGCGCAGCATACGAGCAGAAACCCACGCGTACGGATGCGTAGTGGCGCCTAAGCGCCAACTCTCTGTGTGTTGGGTAACTTTGAAACCTCTCTGAATGCCCTGGGAGTTCATGCCTTGGCGCCAACTCGCTGAAAGATTTTGACCTAAAAACTCTTATGGGTGTGTCTGTATGTTAATGAAGTGGCGCTTAGGCGCACCTAGCTGGTGCCTAGGCGCCAACTCCTTGGATGCAATATGTTGTGTGAGGTGTTGTAGATTCTAGCAAAGGCCTATAGAATGGCGCCTGGGCACCAACCCCATGCTCTTTCACTTGGCTCCGTTCTGCATTCGACTCGCTCATGTGCCTGTAATTCTCCGTTCTTCCTGTAAAAATGAATGAAACTAAATAAATGAACTAAAAATTCCTAATTTATACTAAAAATGCATAAAAACTACATAATGCTCCTAAAATGCAAAGTGAGTGAAAATTTAGCTAAATGGATGCAAACTAAACCTAATCTCTTGGACTAATATGCAAAAATAGTCTGAAATAGGCTATGATAACTCGTATTTTTACAAGTTATTAGCATCTCATCCCAAGCATCACATCATTAGTCTTACTCCGGGACCGTTATTGATTGGTAAACGTGATTAGGATTGTTGCCCTATCACACGGCGGGATTTATTTAATATTTATCCATTTAACCATTCCTCATTAAGAGTTAATATCATCATATACATTTCCTTTTTCATCATTTTGCCCATCCATAACCACATATCATCGTATAAATATTCTACAATCATTAAGACAGTCATATAAATCATTATACAATCATTCGACATAAAGTCATAATCAACCATTCATAAAAATCATCATTCTTCAATGCCCAACTTATGCTCCTTGCCATGTCCATCCTTTCACCTGTCTTTGGGTTTGGAAAACAAAACGTGAGTCCAAACTCAATAAGCAAGCTATAAGGTTTTCAGGCAATTCATTTTGAATGCAACGTTTTTCATTTAAAACATCATGGAAAGCAATATTATACCATCTCGTGGGTATATCATGAAAACATGATTCTTATACCCATCATGGGTATACCATAATAATGCAATGCATCATTTTGAAACATGATATCATAGGATGGAAGCTAGTTAGGTAACCATCCATCTCAAACTTCTCTCCCATTCCAGGGAGGTGCCGCTGGCCCTAGGCCTATCTTAGTGACTTGGCCGCACCAAAGAGGGACAATCGGTTCGCTTATACCTTTGAGGTGGACCTCATGCTTTGTGCACATGACTTGTCATAAACATGATCATTGACATGCTAGCATGAATTTTCATTCGTAAACTCTTAAAGCATAATTTTTCATCAATATTTGATAAAGCATGACATGAAACATTTATCAGAATTGAAATAGCATTTCAACACATATTGAACTAACGGAATAGTCATCCTTAAATAACTTGGAAATCATTTCAACAATCAATTACAAAATGGTTCAAAACATTTAGAATATCATTGGCAATCATTTTATCATAATTTTGAGAAAACAAAAATCATTTAGAAAGTTGTTTGCTTACCTGCTTCGCCTTAGCTTTCCGTATCAACCTTTTCTTTGCCTTTGCCTGTACACATAAGAATGACATCACATTCATAAAATTCTCATTTGCTTGCATACAACTTAGTTTTTCAACCCATAAATCCTTAACGTACATAACCCACTTGAATTCCAAGTTGGCTACATATGCATAGTACGTACTTGTGCATTATATCATCCATTCCATAACATGTTCTAAACGCATATGTAGGTAAAAATTCATACACATAATAATATTTCATTAATCATCATATGAAGGTTTATTACCTTCAATTTATCATTTTTCACATATTTTTCGCATTTTATACGTCGGTGCTCATTTTAAGCACATATTCGACTTCTTAGGCTTCATATATTAATCTTAAATTTTGAGATTAACATTAATCATCAAAACAGAAACATAAACATGAATTTTATCATAATTTCATGCATTTTTTCATTTTAGCGAATCACATAAATCATTTATCACTTATCCATACATATCCTTCCATATACACCCATCTTACGACACATATCTTACGTGTTTCTTAAAATTTTTCAAAACAACAACTTGTATCCTAATTTAGAATGATTAAACCCCTTAATTAACACATAATTTAGGGTTTATTTCTATAATTTTAATCCATTTATCATAGGGTTCCAAAACAGCAACTTTATGACCCATTTTACACACTTTCAACGTCTCTTTTGATACTTAAATCAAAAAAGATTTTTAATCCATAAATTCCAGAAATTAATGATGCTTTTCTTAACCCAAATTTAGGTTAATATCACATATTTAAAATACATAAATTTTTTTCTTTCAAAATAGCAACTTTCTCGCATGTTTTGGGTACTCTTTGCACCCCTCTTTGGACATCCCTTTGCATACCCTTAAAAATCAGATTTAGGGCATACCTTCCCAACCTAATTTTGCCATCCAAAGTACCCTAATACTAGGTTATTTTACCCTCTAAAACATCCATAATTTATTTTTTTTATAAAATAACAACATCTCATGCATGTAGGGTACCCCTTTTCGCCCTATTTGGACGTCCCTATGTATATGCCCAAAAAATCAAATTTAGGGAAATCTTCTCTACCCCATGTAGGACATCAAAAGGACCCTTAATTTAGGGTACTTTACCCTAAAAATCATCCATATATCATTTAGTCTAATCTATATATCATACTTAACATAAAAAGTGAAAAATTAGGTCAAATCCTTAACCCTAAGTTCCATCCTTTCTAAAATCCATAGCTTATGCCCAAATCAACATATAATTCATAAGAACATGAATCATATTCTAATCATGGTATTAATTCAAAACAAAAAATTATCATGTGGATTTAAGAAAGTTCAAGATAGGTTATTCACTCATAATCAACCCTAGCCTTCAATTTAACCCTCTTGAACCCTTTATTTCATTCATACCATTCAATCTTCATTTAATACCCTAATTAAGGGCATCATAAATCATCCTTTAAGGGTTCTTTATGAATCATATTCATGACCCATAATTAGAGGGAAGAAACTTAGGTTTAGATGATTCAAAACTTGAAATATGCTTACTTGAATCTAAGCAAACTTAAACCTAAACTTTCCAAACTTAAATCCTTCTCTTCCTTCCTCATTTTCTTCCTTTTTTCCTCTTCTCCCCTTGCTGAAATTGGGACATCCTTGCTGCCTTACTTGGGAGAGAATTTTCTCTCTCTAACTCACCTTCTAGGAACGTGCAAGCATGCCCCCCTTTCATGTGTATAAATATGATTTTTTCCATCTTGGGGGGCCCACTTTGACACATCATTTGAGGGTAAATTAAAGCATTTTTATCCCTTGTTGACATGGCACATCCACCTCCAAGTAAATTATATAATTATCTCATGTAAAAATCCATCAAAATCATTGCATTTATTGGCCACTAAGCTGTCCATGGAGGGAACGTCCCATGCAGCTCCCTTTTTTGGCATTTTGTGCCACAATTTCTACTTAATTTAAATGTTCATTACTTACCCTACGTGCCTAGGTATCTTAGATGCTCATTTAGTATATTAAAAAATTATAAAATCAAAGGGGAAGACCCCTTGGACGTCCACATCATGCCACCTCTTATGGCCTCTTGTAGCTAGCCTTTTTAGCCCCTTATCCATGCATTTGACCATGGAATTTTATCATGGATTTTAGGATTTAATTTAATTCACAAAATCAAGACAAAATCACCCTTGATTGACACCTCATATGGAGCATTAAACCAAGCCATTAAGTCTCTTGCTTTTTCATAAATACATGTTACTTTATGGAGCATAAAGTCAAAGCTATTTGTCCTTTTGTGATTAAGCATATTCTTATAATAATTATCTTAATCCAACCCTTTCATAATATTCAGCATATAGTTTTATCCGGTCATCTCAAATTTCATCTCAAAACGACTTTTCTATCTCAAGTTATAGTCATTTGAAATTAACTTTTGGATTTAGGATGAAAATAAATAATTATCACCCTAATCACATCACAATTTCTATAATCCAATCCATCCATAAGATGGAGCACATAATCTTGTGCTTATCTTTCAAATTTAGTCTCAATCCGCCTTATAGGCGTCAAGTTATGAATTTTTTAGCATTTTTCACTTTAATTCCATAATTATCATCATAACCTCTATTAATTAAATCACAATAAATAAATTAATTATTCATTGTCCATTGACATTTTCTAATTCTTATTAAGCCACCTAGGTATATTAACCCACATTGGGCCTTGACGATTAAACTAATCATCATCTTTAATCATTAACCCTAATTGTAATAATTCATCAAATCTTTAAAATCATTTATAAATCATTTAAATAATACATGTGTCATATTTATATGCCAAATGCACATGTATGATCCATACTTGGGTTTGGGTATCACATAATTCCTTCCTCTTTGGAATATCCTTTGGCTACAAGTCTGACTTTGTTTCTTACTGCAAGTCGACTTTCATCAAATTTGTTCCTAAAAACCCATTTGGTACCAATAACAGTGCAATCCTTGGGTCTAAAAACTAGGTGTCATAGTTCATTTCTTTCAAATTGATTTAGCTCTTCTTGCATTGCAGTGATCCACTTTTCAACATTAAGAGCTTGGTCAATTGAGTTTGGTTCTAAAATTTTAGACACAAAAGCAAATTCTCCACAAATATTGTGTCTTGATCTTCTAGTTCTTACTCTTTCATATACATTTCCAATCACTTGTTCAATTGGATGATCATTTTTGAACTTTAAATATGTGGGAGGTTTGTAGGAATTATTAAATTTACTTACCCTTCCATCCTTGGATTGCTCTTACTTTGTTTTTGCTTCTCATTGTTGTTCCAACTGTTCCCTTTCTGGATTCTTTAATGTCTCATCTGCATCACTTAGCTCATTCTCCTTTTGGGGATTTGGATTAAATTCATCAAATACAACATGTATTGATTCTTCTACTACTTGATTTCTTTTGTTAAAAACTCTATATGCTTTACTATTTGATGAATATCCAAGAAATATTGCTTTATCACTTTTGGCATCTAACTTTTCTAAGTTTGATTTTCCGTTATTCCGCACATAGCAAGTACATACAAAAGCATGGAAATATGAAATGTTTGATTTTCTGCCCTTCCATAGTTCATATGGGGTCTTTTTTTAGATTGCTCTTATGGTAACTCGATTTAGTACAAGGCATGTTATACTTATAGTTTCACCCTAAAATCTTTTGGATAATTTACATTCATTTAGCATAGTTCTAGCCAACACTTGTATTATTTTATTTTTCCTTTCAACTACCCCATTTTGTTGGGGAGTTCTTGGTGCAGAAAATGTGTGGTGAATACCTTTTTCATTGCAAAATTCTATAAACCATTTGTTTTCAAATTCACCACTATGATCACTTCTAATAGATATGATTGTATTTTTCTTTTCATTTTGCACAAAATTTGAGAAAGTAACAAACATCGATAAATCTTCATCTTTGCTAACTAAAAATATTATCCATGTAAATCTTACAAAATCATCAACTATGACGAATACATACTTTTTCCCACAAAGAGTTAAAATGTCAGATGGCCCATAAAGATCCATATGTAATAGTTCAAGTGGCCTAGTTGTTGAAATTTCCTTTTTGGTGGAAAATGACATTTTGGGTTGTTTGGATAATTGACATGCTTTGCAGATTTTATCTTTGTCATATTTGAGCTTTGGCAATCCTTCCACTAGGCACTTTTTCCACAAAGTCTTAATATTTGACAAATTTATATGTCCAAGCCTTTTGTGCTATATCCATGGATCATTTTCAATGACTATAAGATATTTTCCATCAAGTTCATTAAGGCAAACTAAATATAAATTTTCATGTCTTTTGCCTCTAAAGACTATTTGATCCTCATAAAAAATATTGCATATAAAGAATTCAAATACAACTTTATATCATTTGTCACACAGTTGACTAATTCTCATTAAGTTATGTTTGAGTCCCTCGAAAAATAGTACATCCTCAATACATGCATTTGAAATACCATAAACATTTCCTTTACCTTTTATTATACCTTTCTTATTGTTTCCAAAAGCAACAGTCCCTTCACTACACGATTTGATCTTGTGGAATAATCCTCTTTCTCTCGTCATATGTCTTGAGCAGCCACTATCCATAAACCATATGTTGCTAACCTTTGCTTTAAGACATACCTATAAAACAAAATCATGTAATGCTTATCTCTTTGGTACCCATTTTATGGGTCCATTTGGGTTAGTGACCCATTGGAGTCTTTGTTATTCTATTCTAGAAGGTATAAATTCAATGCTCTTTGGTACCCAAATCAATTTTGCACCATAATCATATAATTTCTTTATTTTACACTGATAAATTTGTGGCCTATTTTATTGCAAAAATTGCATGCCCCTAGAAGTCTTGGAGTGGGAATCCATATAGTAGATGGTTCCCAAATTGGTCTTTTTGTCCAAGCAATGTGATTCACTTTTGGTCTAGGATAAACGGGCTTGGTTTGGTTTTTAACAATCCTTTGAGCATTTGATTTACTACATTCACCTTTCTTAAATGTGAAATAGCCGAGTCTTCTTTTGTTGTTCTGGGCAGTCATATTTAGGAACATTTTTACACTTTCCTTTGGATTATAGAACTTTGCTAATGATTCATTTAACGATTCAATTTCTTTGTTCAGTCTTTCTACCTCGTTCATTAAAGTATTCTTCTCATTTATTAGATGGTCGACCTTTTCAGCAAGCTTTCCATTCACAATAATTATTGAGTCACATTGTCTTTTCTTTATTGTCAATTTATTTCCTAGTTTCTTTATTTCATCATATAATGAATCATATGCTTGTTGTAGTTCCTCTAGTTCAGCACATTTGAGATAATCATTTGTAGAAGAGAAAATTGACCGCGTATTTAGTTTAGAAGTTACCTCTTCACTGCTTGTGCAGTTTGTTGAGGTAGTTGTTCATCTAAGATTTCTGTTGCAGCAAGGCAGATCATGTTATTTTCTTCCTACATCGTAGTCAAGCAACATATCCTAGCACAGTTTGCAGCTTCATTGTCTCCATTCGATGAGCTACTTGTTGTGGACATTTCCTCATTTATGTACATTCCCTTTCCTTTAGCTTTCTGAAATTTTTGTTTTTCATTTCTGTCTTTCTTCTCTCGTCGTTCCTTTGTCTTATTTTCTTCTGGTGTGGGACATTGAACTTGCATATGTCCTATTCCACCACACCAATAGCACTTAGTTATCTCCTTCTTTTTCTCCTTTTCGTTTCTCTCCTTGAATCCTTTAAAGTTTTTTCCCTTTCTTACAAATTTTCATAACCTTAGGGTGAGTAGGGCGGTGTCTTCATCATCATTTTAAGAAGATGAAGTGGACTCATCTGAGTTTGCTACAGCCCTCAAAGCAATCACTCTTTTTCCTTTGTGCTGCTCCCCGTTTCTGTTCTTTATCAGCTCGTGTGACATTAATGAGCTGATGAGATCTTTCATCCTTAGAGTGTTCAGGTCCTTTGCCTCTTTAATGGTCGTGATCTTAGAAGTCCATGACTCAGGTAGAGCCCTTAAAATCTTCATGACCTGCTCAGATTCATAAATTGCTTTTCTGAGACCTTTTAGTGCATTAGTAATTTTTGAAAATCTAGCAAACATTTCAGATATGTTTTCGATCTCTAACATTTTGAAACTTTATAACTCTTCAATTAAAATATTTCTTCTCGTCCCTTGGATTTGAGAAGTTCCCTCATAGATAAATGTTAGTGTATCCCATATTTCTTTGGTTGTTTGACATGAGGATACTCTATCATATTCAGAGGCGGTAAGAGCACAAAAGAGGGAGTTCATGGCTTTGGCGTTGCTTTTTATGGTTTTAACCTCCTCTTCAGACCATACGGAGGCTCTTTCATTAATTGGTAAAACAACTTCATCTTGGATAGTAATCTAAGAATCTATATCCGTGACCATGATAAGTTGTTTCATTCTCAACTTTCAGTAACTGAAGTTACTTCCATCAAATAGTGGTGGCCTTGTGATTGATTGACCTTCAGCAAATGCAGGGGTGGAAGTTGATTGGGATGCTATTAGTAAGATCTCTTTGGTATAAACTTCAAAAACCTGCTCTGATACCACTTATTGGTCCCGAGTTTATGACAATTACCTAAAAAGTGAGGGGTGAATTGGGTATTTTAAAATTCTTTGCTTAAATAGAAATTTTCCTTTTATGGAATTAATCCTCTCAATGAAATGATCAGTAAGTTCGAGAGAAATAATGCAGTAGAAAGAATAAAGCACAAGCAATCAATCCACTTCAAGAGACAACGATGTATAGTGGTTCGGGCAACCTCCCCTACTCCACTTTTCCAAGCACACACCCGTTGTGGCTTGGGTTCCACTATTGTATTGTCAATACAACTTAGATCAATAGCTCTCTTCTGATTATAGCTCTAGGAGGCTTGTACAATCTCCAGCCACTCCAGTCACACACTACTTTGCCTTCACTTGGTTACAATCTCCAATACCAACCAAGTGGGAAAACTAAGTAAACAATAAAAGAAAAAGATCTACATGTTACAAATTATGTAGGCAGTTTTGTGCATGTAGAAGAACTTATAAAAGTAGTTGTTGATTGAGAAATGCAACTTTCAACAGTTTTGAATGCCAAGTTCTTCTTCAAACTTCTTGTAGATCACTTTAAATGCAAGAGAGAGTGAAGGTAAGCTCATTCAATGCTTTTCCAATTGCATTCACGTTCACTTGATGCTCCTTAAATAATGAGAAGTGAATTTGAACGTTTGGTGGTACGTGGCACGCATTTAATGGGCCAACGTTCAAATTTTTCAGACCATTGCGAGCCAAGTCGTATTTGGAGTCGACTTGATATGCAACTTCGTTCAAGTCGCAGGGTGGAGTCGACTTCAGGTGCGACTTCACCCAAGTCGTAGGTTGGAGTCGACTTTAGGAGCGACTTCAGTCTTCAACTTCCAACTCAAGTTCCAACTTTACGTTGACTTGGTCTCGGACTTGACTTAAGTCGCAAGTGGAGTCGACTTCGGATGCGACTTTACCAGCCATTTATTATCTTGGAACTTCAAGATTCTGCAAGTGATCTATATGATGTATATCTTCTTTCTTCTCATGATCTTCATTAGATGTCCTTGATGTGTATTGTTTGGCTTAAGTTGATCAATACACTAGTCCCTTGAAAAGATCCTTCTTGTGGCCTTGATTCATGATGATTATTTCTTCTTAGTATTGTTGTCCATTCTTTATAAGATATCTCTGAATCAATATAAGGATGCCACATACTTGAGTCGCAGACCTGGGTCGACTTGGACTTCGACTTTACCCAAGTCGCACACTCGGGTCGACTTGAGATGCGACTTCACCTAAGTCGCATGATGGAGTCGACTTGGGGTTGCGACTTCACCTAAGTCGCAAGTGGAGTCGACTTCGATTGCGACTTCCCCTGTCTCCGAGTCCCAATTTCAGCTCTATCAATTTTATGTCACTTGAAGTTGATTCTGGAGTCGACTTGGGTATCGACTTGACCTAAGTCGGTGGCTGAGTCGACTTGGGGTTGCGACTTGACCTGTTATCTTTTGAATCTTGATTTTATAAACCTTGACAACACTTAGCAATCTCATTAGTTCTTAAATAGTTCTCAAATTGAGTTATTAATCATTAAAACATGAATTGTGCCTAATTTGCCTTGAATTCCAGCAATTTCCATGGAAAATGAGTCATTTATGGTCCGCGAAGTTGAGAAGTTTTTTCAACATCTGCCAAATTTCGGTTAGGTATCACCACCCATGATGGAGATTGTCTTGTCTTTTTTATCCTTGTGATATCGAATTCCTACCCCCTTGCCATATCTACTGCATTGCTCCTCTTTTATCCCACCCTTTTCTTTTTTAGCATTTGACCAGCACCTATTTCCGTTGTAGTGAACTTCCTATCTTGCCTTTCCCTTTTTTATTTTGATTTCCTTCCTTGTCCACTAGAGTATTCTAGACAGTTAGAGGGGGCATTTATTATTAGCTGAGAGCTCCAGTTTGAAGGTAGAGTACCATATTTCTATAATTATTATGGAGGAATGTCATTTGGTTCCCCTAAGTCAATGGGGACATCATCTCAATAGAGTGAACTTCTACAATGCAGAGTTTAGGGTATGTTGGGCTAAGAGAAATATTTATAAGGGCCTTCCCATCTGACATGAACCAGCCACTGTTTGGGTCATTGATTGATTGATGTCGTCAGATTAGCTATTTTCCTCAATCCACTATTGGATTCTCAACATGATAGAATGATCCAATATGAGCTCACAATGCCTTACTTCTTCCTTTACGCAAGCTCTCCATTATCTATCTATCATATTACTATCTCATTCCTCTATAGTTGTAGAATCGATCCATTTATAGCTAATGGTGATAAGTTGTTATTGATTGTTGTTGAGCTGATATGGTTTGGTGCCTCATAAGGACCCCTTGCTATTATGGCATAAAAACAAGCACCTATCCTACACTCGTGGGTGTGTGAAGCTTCTTTCCTCCTCTATAGCAACTGAATCATCCCTCTTGCATCGTTGGCTTCCCTCCCCATCTTATTTGTCTAATGATTGCTTGGCTCTCAAACTCCTCCCCATTAAGTTGGCAAGATATGTTCTTGGTACCACTCGATTCCTCTTAGCATAGTCCCCTTCAAATCACTTAGCTTGCAACCAATTCTTAAATTTCTCTCATATGAGAGATCTCCTTTCTCAATTAGTTCCTCCCATCTGTCACATTCTATACAACCTTTGTAGATATGATGTGGCACCCCAGCCCGAGCGTCACAACCTTACTCCAAGATCTATCGGTTGGTAAACATGATCAGGATTGTTGTCCTGTCACACGACGGGCTTATTGGATATTTATCCACTCAATCCTAACACCTTAGGAGTTTACATCATTCTATTCATATCAATTTCCATCAAATGCCTTTTTAGGTCATTATTCCAATTGAGATATACACATATGATCTCATACATTCCATACTTAATCATATCATGATAAATCATCCTTCACAATTGACCATAAATTTTTTTTCGCTATTTATAGTCATAATCACCACATAAATTCTTGTACAACATTAAACCACAATTTAATGTTAGCATTCATACAACCACACAATTCATAAATTCATACACAGGTAACTTATAGAAATTCATATTTTCTTAAATCTCGATCTGTGCTCCTTGCATGGTTCTTTCTTTCACCTATCTTTAAGATTTGGAAAACAAAATTGTGAGTCAAAACTCAATAAGTAAGCTATAAGATTTTCAGGCAATTCATTTTCATTGAAAATAACTTGGAAAGCCACATTATACCCACTCGAGGGTATATCTTAAAACATGTTTCTTATACCCGTCTAGGGTATGTCATAAACAATGCGATGCATTATTTAGAATCATGACATTCCTTTAGATAGAAGCTAGCTAGGAAACCATCCACTTTCATCCTCTCTCCCATTCCAGAGAGGCGCCGCCGGCCCTAGGCCTCTCTTAGCGACTTGGCTGCACCAAAGGGGGACATTCAGTCCGCTTACACCTTTGAGGTGGACCCCGTTAGCCACTTGGCCACACCAAAGGGGGACATTCGGTCCGCTTACACCTTTAAGGTGGACCTCATGCTTTTGTGCACATGCTTCCTTTCATAAACATGAACTTTGATATGCTAGCATGATTTTTCATTCATAAACCCATGATTCATCATTTGTCATAAATAAATGAAAAACGGTAAGCAATTCATTTATTCCATTGGAAATAATATTTCAATACACATTTAGATAAGGAATGACCATCCTTAAATAACTTAAAAAGAATTGAAATCAATCATTTGTCAACTCATTTAAACAGTGTGGCGCCCCGAACTGAGGTGCCTAGAAGCCTTACTCCGGGATCGTTTTGATTGGTAAACGTGACTCAGGATTGTTGCCCTGATCACATGGCAGAATTTTTTTTTTTCATCAATACATGAAAAATTCCCATCATTCATCTAACATGAAATATATTTCACATATCACAGTTATAAACCAAAACTGTTTTATAAAACAAAAAGATTCCTTTCCATCTCAAAATTATCATCATTGTCTTTACATAAAATTTACATATACAATATTTCATCAAAACTACATGTCATTTTACATGCTGCCTTCATCATCTTTTTCTGTCTGTTGTTGAAAAAGCATGGGTGAGTAATAATACCCAGTAAGCAAACTATACATAATATTTCAATCATTTTCATGCATTTCATAAAATGCAAATGCAATGCATACATAGCATTCATGACATTCCTTTGGATGCGACGCTAGCTAGGCGTCCATCCCATACATGCTCCCATTTCAGGGAGGTCGCCACCGGCCTGGGCCTATTAAGCGACTTGGCAATAGCGAGGGGGACATCCGGTCCGCTTACTACCTCGACTAAGGCCTATTCCTCGTGCACATGCTCATTCTCATACACATGCCGGCATGATATTTGCAAATCATAAACAATTTCATAAAAAGCATTTAATAAATAATTTCACAAAATAAACTTCAGTTTATGTAAAGCAGTTATAGGTATGGCCAACCTTTAATAAATTTCATAAAGCAACTTGCAAACAATTTCAAGCATTTTGGAAATAATTTGCAAAACATATAACTTGCTTACCTTTTTAGGAGGTGTCTTCGACCTTCTCTTTTCCTTTTCCTATTCAAGGAGAAATGATATTTTCATTTCTTCTATTCAAGCTGCTTCCCGTGCATGCTCTATATTTTTTGGGCATTATTTCTTTATGTGGATATTTTTATCCATAGGTTCTTTAAAATTTTCATCCTTATAATTAAATATTAATCTCAAATTATCTTCAAAATCACGCTGTTTACTGTAGCAGATCACTGTAGCATATTACTGTTCATCCGAGTTACTGTTCACAGAGACGTGGTTACTGTTCATGGGTTCCAAAAATTGATATTTTTTCCAAAAATAAAAATTACCATGACATACCTTATGCCTAGTATATCATAGGACATTTCATACATTTTGAATTTATCATCATTTACTTGGCGAAAAAAATCATTTTCTCCATATACTAAAAATCAACATAAATTCACTTAAGCGTAATCCTTAATTCTAAAAATCATGAAATTAATATATCATCATTCAAACATCATATTTATCATAATCATACATCCCAAATCATCATTTATAAATTTTGGAGCATTATTTTCACATATCATATGCTATCTTCCCAAATACCCTATCTTCGCTCCAAATTTTTGATGTTTTGGAATAATTCCATTTAAACATTATATCTATACTTATTTTCTTATGCTTGGGGATTATCTAAGCATGGTTTTACCTTACTTAACATCCAAAAGAGATTTGGGTAGAAATCACTTACCCGAGGTGGAGATATGCCTCTTTTTCTCACACTTTCTCTCTCCAACCTTCTATTCTTCAAGGCTAAAACGTGTGGGGATGGAAAATGAAGTTGCTCAAGTGATTTTTGAGCTTGGAATGGCTGTGAATTCGTCCAAGGAATGCTCCCCTATTTATAGTGCTTCAAATTTCATGAATTTGCATTTTACCCCTTCTAGCTCAAGGTGTAAAATTGCAAAATGTTTTTTTTTATAATTTCCAAAGATGCCTTGAGCCAAGAGCAGCTACCCTAGGCCTGCTCCAGCCCCCATATAGCAGCCCTAATTTTCTACCTATTTTTTTATTTTTAAAATTAATTAAATTAAGCTAAATTAATCATAGCCATTGATCTTTGATTAGGATAAATTTTGACCATTGATTTTGGTCAACTTTTCCAGCTGCTCCCCCTGCAACATCCCTGCAGCAGCAGCCATTCGTTTAATTTTTTTATTTTATTTAAAAAGTCAAAAGTAGCTTTTATTAAAAAGTTAGCTACTTTTTGATCTTGTTTTGACGTTTCATCTTGACCTTTGATTTGTGATTTTCATCACATCTTAACCCATTCATCATGTCCATCATGAATTTTTAACCATCCATAAAAAATTTCATCGAATTCCGACGCCCGAATTGCAATTTATGAATTTTTTTCTATTTTTCCACAAAAATCCAAATTTGAATTAAAATATCCAAAAGAATTTCTATTTTGTCTTGTAGTGATTAAATCTTCATTTTGTCTTTTTGTGATTAAGTTAATCCAAGTGATTAATTCTTAATCACGTGTCTTAGTCCCCAGTTACTATTCACGTCACTATTCACGGGTTAAATTCTTGATTGCATTATTTCAATCTCCAATATACATATCCATCAATATAATTCATGAATTTTCATTTATTCATAAAATAATTACAAAATTACAAATATCGAAATGACGCGTATACGGTCGAAATGACGCGCATACGGTCGGGGTTTCACAATTCTCCCCCCTTACACTATCTTTCCTTAAATAATTGAGGATATTTTCTTTCAACTTCCTCTCGTAACTCCCAAGTAGCTTCGGATTCTGAATATCGATTCCATTGTACCTTTACATATTCGATCTCTCTGTTCTGAAGCTTCTTGATCTTGAAATCCAATATTTTAATTGGTCTTTCCTCATAGTTTAAATGTTCTTGGATTGGCAAATTATCTGCTATCAACACATGGGTAGGATGGGAAACATATTTCCTTAGCATGGAGATGTGAAACACATTGTGGATGGCACTGAGGGCTGGTGGCAGAGCTATTCTATAAGCTAGGTTGCCTATCTTTTCCAAAACTTCAAAGGGCCCAATATATCTTGGGTTTAATTTTCCCCTCTTTCCAAACCGGGTGACTCCTTTGAATGGCGTTACCTTAACAAATACGTGATCCCCAACTTGGATATTTAAATCGCTTCTTTTGCAATCGGTGTAACTCTTTTGCCTGCTCTGGGCTGTGAGTATACACTGGCGAATCACTTGAACTTTTTCCGCCATTCTCTTTGAGAGGTCTGGAGCCAATTTTCTTTCTCCCACTTCATCCCAGTTTAGAGGAGTTCTGCATTTTCGTCCATATAAAGCTTCAAATGGGGCCATTTGAATACTTGCTTGATAACTGTTGTTATAAGAAAATTCTGCCATGGCCAAATATTCATCCCATGATCCTCCAAATTCTACTGTGCACATTCTTAGCATATCCTCTACTGTTTGATTTACCCTTTCTGTCTGCCCATCAGTTTGAGGATGAAATGTTGTGCTGAATTTCAGCTGCGTACCTAAGGTTTGATGTAAACTTTTCCAAAATCGAGATGTAAAACTGGAATCTCGATCGGAAACTATTGACTTAGGTACTCCATGCAGTCTCACTATCTCCTTATAATAAATTTTAGTCAGTCGCTCAGCAGTAAAATTTTTCTTGATGGCTAGGAAATGAGCCACCTTTGATAATCTATCTACTATGACCCATATAGCATCATTTCCATTATAGGTTCTTGGCAAACCTTCAATAAAATCCATAGTAATATCATCCCATTTCCATTCTGGAATTTCTAGCGACTGTAATTTTCCAGGGGTTCTTTGATGATCAGCTTTAACCCTTTGACATGTTAGGCACTTAGCCACATATTCAGCAATTTCTCTCTTCATATTGTTCCACCAATACATCATTTTGATGTGTTGATACATCTTGGTGCTACCTGGATGCATCAAAAAAGGAGAGAAATGTGCTTCTTTCAATATTTGTTCCTTTACTTCCTCTTGATTGGGTATACACAGGCGACCCCTATATCTGTACATCCCATGTTCATCTTGTATGTATTCACTGGGATTTTTCTTGATCATGTTCTCCATATAACTTTTTAATTCCCCATTTTCTTGTTGAGCCATTTTAATTTGCTCAAATAAATTTGACTGGATTTGTAATTGAGACAATCTGACTTGTACCCCAGGTGGGCTTACAATTAATTCTAATTGTCTAAATTCTTGTAATAGCCCTTCTTCCTTTGTGATGAGATGTGCTAAGCTAACATTTCTACTTAGCGCATCGGCTACTACATTGGCTTTGCCTGGATGATATAAAATGTCGAGGTCATAATCCTTGAGTAATTCGAGCCATCTCCTTTGCCTCATATTTAACTCCTTTTGAGTAAAAATGTACTTGAGACTCTTATGATCAGTATAGACCTCACATTTAACTCCATATAAATAATGTCTCCAAATTTTCAGGGCAAAGACTACTGCTGCCAGTTCTAAATCATGGGTTGGATAGTTTACCTCATTTGGCTTGAGTTGTCGAGATGCGTATGATATAGACCTCACATTTAACTCCATATAAATAATGTCTCCAAATTTTCAGGGCAAAGACTACTGCTGCCAGTTCTAAATCATGGGTTGGATAGTTTACCTCATTTGGCTTGAGTTGTCGGGATGCGTATGATATAACTTTTCCATTTTGCATCAGTACACATCCTAATCCTTTCTTTGAAGCATCACTATAGATCACAAACCCTTCCTTCTCCGTAGGTAGTGTTAGAATTGGAGCTTTTACCAGTCTTTTCTTTAATTCTTGGAAGCTATTCTCACATTCCTGTGTCCATTCATACCTAACTCCTTTCCTTGTCAGCTTTGTGAGTGGAGCTGACAATTGTAAGAATCCTTCCACAAATCTTCTGTAGTAGCCAGCTAACCCTAGGAAACTTTTTATTTCCGTGATATTTGTTGGTTGTGGCCACTTTGTTATTGCCTCAATCTTTTGAGGATCTACTTGTACTCCTTTCTCAGATATAATGTGGCCGAGAAAGGCTACCTGTTTCAACCAAAACTCATATTTTTTGAATTTAGCATATAATTTCTCCTTTCGAAGAATTTCCAACACTATCCTTAAATGCTTCTCATGTTCTTCTTCTGTCTTTGAATAAATCAATATATCATCAATGAATACCACCACAAATTGATCCAAAAATTCTCGAAAAATTCTGTTCATCATATCCATAAACACAGCTGGAGCATTCGTTAGTCCAAATGGCATGACTAAGAATTCATAATGCCCATATCTTGTTCTGAATGCTGTTTTATGGATGTCCTTTGGACAGATCCTCAACTGGTGGTAACCTGACTGTAAATCAATTTTTGAAAATGTAGAAGCTCCTTTTAACTGATCAAAAAGATCATCTATTCTTGGGAGTGGGTACTTATTTTTTACTGTTACTTTGTTCGATTCTCTATAATCAATACAGAGTCTCAAACTCCCATCCTTTTTCCTTACAAATAATATTGGAGCTCCCCAAGGTGATGCACTGGGTCTAATAAACCCCTTATCTAATAAATCTTGAATTTGTACTTTCAACTCAGCCAATTCGGCTGGTGCCATCCTATATGGGGCCTTAGATATCGGGGCTGTTCCTGGAATAATTTCTATCTCCATATCCATCTCTCTTTCTGTTGGTAAATTACATAGCTCTTTTGGAAAAATATCTGGAAATTGCTTTACCACTGGAATTTTTTCCATAGGTACCCCATCTCTTATTGTGTTTATAGAGATCAGATAAGCTGTACATTGCTGGTGCATCAGCTTAGCTGCTTTCATAGCTGATACCATCCTTATTGTGTTTTCTGGCTGTCTTATTTTACTGATCTCTATTTCATCTTTTGGTACTTCGAATTGCACCTTTTTATTTCTACAATCAATTGTTGCACCCCATTGACTTAGCTAATCTATCCCTAATATGACATCAAACTCTGTCATGGGTAATAGGATGAGATCAGCTTTCAATATTTTTGTTCCTATCCTGATAGGACATGCTTTGCAGATTTGATTTATACTTGCCAATCTATATACTGGGGATTCTACATGTATAGTACTACTGGTTTCCTCTACCCGAAGTGCGTGTATGATTACGAATTGGTATGATATAAATGAATGCGTAGCTCCAGAATCAAATAAAGCTACTGCAGAATTTCCCAAAATGTAAATCATACCTGTAATCATTTTTTCCTCAATCTCTTGTGACTCCGTTCGGGTGAGGGCTTGGACACGCACTGGGTTGGCAACAGTACCGGGTCAATTAGCTATGGCGGGGACTTTTTGTTGGGCCGGCCTCCCTCGAGCTTGTGCTCCTTGTGGCTTATTCGGACAATTGGGCGAAATGTGTCCGACTTGACCACAGTTGAAGCACTTTATTATCTTGGCTTCATCGGTCCCGCAGTCCCGGGCCACATGACCCGCTTGGCCACATTTGTAGCATTTCCCCGTTCCTTGTAAACATTCACCTGAATGGCGTTTGTGGCAAGTTCTGCAAGTCAGGGTGCTCTGTGTCTTGTCGCCGATCTTCTTTCTCTCGGCGATTCCCCTTTTTCCTTTATTAGCCTCACCTTCCTTGGAGGCTGAAAAGAATTGTTTTTGAGCTTGCCTAAGCTCCTGAGTCCTCATAGACTCCATCTCCAATGCCCTAGCCCTCTCAATGCTAGAGGCATAGTCCTTTATTAATAATGGGGCTAACCCCTCTCTTAGCTGGGGTCTCAATCCCCTTTGGAACCTTTGTGCCTTATTCTCCGGCACATTGGCGATCCATGGAACATATCTTACCAAAACATTGAATTTTGTAGCATATTCTGTGATTGTCATCCTGCCTTGGTAAAGCTTTTCGAATTCTATCACCCTCTGGATCTATAGCCCTACAGGGAGATATTTTTTATTGAATTCCTCCAAAAACTCATGCCACGAAACTTGCTCTGGATGTAGCATAGTGACCATCAGCATTTCCCACCATTCATAAGCATCTTTTATCAGTAGGTGGGTAGCGCACAATACTTTCTGCTGATCATTGCATGGTGATATCCTGAATAATTTCTTAATCTCTGTGATCCACTGTTCGGCAATGAGGGGGTCTGGTTCCCCTGCAAACTTAGGCGGACGCTGGGCAAGAAAGGCATTGATAGCCTTTCTGTCGGCCTCAAGGAGACTATCCTCCACTCCCCTTGATGTGCCGGGATTGGCCGAGGGCCTTGGTCTTTCCCCGTCTCCTCCTGATGGCGGGGCCTGCTGGTTCCTTATTTCTTGCAATAACCCAGCAGCCTGGGCTGTCCATTGCTGCATAGCATTTTCGATAGCCGCAGCAATTTTTTCTTCTATATTGACCTCTGCTTGAGGTCTAGGGCTTTCCTCTCGCCGTGGGCGGGTCCTAGAGGATTGCTCCCCGGATTCAGCCCTATAAGTTCTTTTACTGGCTTCGCCCCTTGTTTGATCAACCGATTCTTCTATTGGGGCCTTTCCTTTGTTGACTCTCGCTCTAGCTCTGGTGAGCGGCATTTTCAACTTCATGAAACATTTATTAGTATAACATCAATATTCATCAATAATAAATAAATCAATCATGATTTCATGTAATCTAGCTTAGTCATTTCTTTCCTTTTCTGCCTATTTACCAATCCATGCTCTGATACCAACTTCTGTGGCATCAAACTTATCCTTTCAACATCATTTATTTTCTCCTTCTCCCGCCTATTTACCAATCCTTGCTCTGATACCAACTTCTGTGGCGCCCCGAACCAAGGTGCCTAGAAGCCTTACTCCGGGATCGTTTTGATTGGTAAACGTGACTTAGGATTGTTGCCCTGATCACACAACAGGAATTTTTTTTTCATCAATACATGAAAAATTCTCATCATTCATCTAACATGAAATATATTTCACATATCACAGTTATAAACCAAAACTGTTTCATAAAACAAAAATATTCCTTTCCATCTCAAAATTATCATCATTGTCTTTACATAAAATTTACATATACAATATTTCATCAAAACTACATGTTATTTTACATGCTGCCTTCATCATCTTTTCATGTCTGTTGTTGAAAAAGCAAGGGTGAGTAATAATACTCAGTAAGCAAGCTATACATAATTTTTCAATCATTTTCATGCATTTCATAAAATACAAATGCAATGCATACATAGCATTCATGACATTCCTTTGGATGCGACGCTAGCTAGGCGCCCATCCCATACATGCTCCCATTTCAGGGAGGTCGCCGCCGGCCTGGGCCTATTAAGCGACTTGGCAATAGCGAGGGGGACATCCGGTCCGCTTACTACCTCGACTAAGGCCTATTCCTCGTGCACATGCTCATTCTCATACACATGCCGGCATGATATTTGCAAATCCTAAACAATTTCATAAAAAGCATTTAATAAATAATTTCACAAAATGAACTTCAGTTTATGTAAAGCAGTTATAGGTATGGCCAACCTTAAATAAATTTCATAAAGCAACTTGCAAACAATTTCAAGCATTTTGGAAATAATTTGCAAAACATATAACTTGCTTACCTTTTTAGGAGGTGTCTTCGACCTTCTCTTTTCCTTTTCCTATTCAAGGAGAAATGATATTTTCATTTCTTCTATTCAAGCTGCTTCCCATGCATGCTCTATATTATTTGGGCATTATTTCTTTATGTGGATATTTTTATCCATAGGTTCTTCAAAATTTTCATCCTTATAATTAAATATTAATCTCAAATTATCTTCAAAATCACGCTGTTAACTGTAGCAGATCACTGTAGCAAATTACTATAGCAGATCACTGTAGCGTATTACTGTTCATCCGAGTTACAGTTCACAGAGACGTGGTTACTGTTCATGGGTTCCAAAAATTGATATTTTTTCCAAAAATAAAAAATACCATGACATACCTTATGCCTAGTATATCATAGTAAATTTCATACATTTTGAATTTATCATCATTTACTTGGTGAAAAAATCATTTTCTCCATATACTAAAAATCAACATAAATTCACTTAAGCGTAATCCTTAATTATAAAAATCATGAAATTAATATATCATCATTCCAACATCATATTTATCATAATCATACATCCCAAATCATCATTTATAAATTTTGGAGCATTATTTTCACATACCATATGCTATCTTCCCAAATACCCTATCTTCGCTCCAAATTTTTGATGTTTTGGCATAATTCCATTTAAAAATTATATCTATACTTATTTTCTTATGCTTGGGGATTATCTAAGCATGGTTTTACCTTACTTAACATCAAAAAGAAATTTGGGTAGAAATCACTTACCCGAAGTGGAGATACGCCTCTTTTTCTCACACTTTTTCTCTCCAACCTTCTAATCTTCAAGGCTAAAACGTGTGGGGATGGAAAATAAAGTTGATCAAATGATTTTTGAGCTTGGAATGGCTGTGAATTCGTCCAAGGCATGCTCCCCTATTTATAGTGCTTCAAATTTCATGAATTTGCATTTTACCCCTTCTAGCTCAAGGTGTAAAATTGCAAAATGTTTTTTTTTATAATTTCCAAAGATGCCTTGAGCCAAGAGCAGCTACCCTAGGCCTGCTCCAGCCCCCCTATAGCAGCCCTAATTTTCTACCTATTTTTTTTATTTTTAAAATTAATTAAATTAAGCTAAATTAATCATAGCCATTGATCTTTGATTAGGATGAATTTGACCATTGATTTGGGTAAACTTTTCCAGATGCTCCCCCTGCAACATCCCTGCAGCAGCAGCCATTCGTTTAATTTTTTTATTTTTATTTATTTATTTTATTTAAAAAGTCAAAAGTAGCTTTTATTAAAAAGTTAGCTACTTTTTGATCTTGTTTTGACGTGTCATCTTGACCTTTTATTTGTGATTTTCATCACATCTTAATCCATTCATCATGTCCATCATGAATTTTTAACCATCCATAAAAAATTTCATCGAATTCCGACGCCCGGATTGCAATTTATGAATTTTTTTTTATTTTTCCACAAAAATCCAAATTTGAATTAAAATATCCAAAAGAATTGCTATTTTGTCTTGTAGTGATTAAATCTCCATTTTTTCTTTTTGTGATTAAGTTAATCCAAGTGATTAACTCTTAATCACGTGTCTTAGTCCCCAGTTACTATTCACGTCACTATTCACGGGTTAAATTCTTAATTGCATTATTTCAATCTCCAATATACATATCCATCAATATAATTCATGAATTTTCATTTATTCATAAAATAATTACAAAATTACAAATATCGAAATGACGCGCATACGGTCGGGGTTTCACAAACAGTTAGAATATCATTGATAATCATTTGATCACATTTGATAAAACAAAAGCATTTAGAAAACTACTTGCTTACCTTTTTCGCTTTGCTTTAGTCCCCAGTTACTATTCACGTCACTATTCACGGGTTAAATTCTTAATTGCATTATTTCAATCTCCAATATACATATCCATCAATATAATTCATGAATTTTCATTTATTCATAAAATAATTACAAAATTACAAATATCGAAATGACGCGTATACGGTCGAAATGACGCGCATACGGTCGGGGTTTCACAAACAGTTAGAATATCATTGATAATCATTTGATCACATTTGATAAAACAAAAGCATTTAGAAAACTACTTGCTTACCTTTTTCGCTTTGCTTTCCGTATCGCTTATCTCTTTGACTTTGCCTATACATAAACATAGCATTGTATTCATAACAATCCATTTGCTTGCATTCACTTAGTTTTCCAATCCCATAATCCATATCATACATAATCAACTTGGATTTTCAAGTCGATCATACATACACAACATGTACTTGTGCATCATACCATTCATTCCATATGTCATTTTGAACCCATATTTAGGGTAAACACATAACATTCATTCATAATTCAATATATGTGGATTTATATCTCTCATTAACCATTTTTCATCTATTTTCCATTTTCCTTACGTCAATGCTCATTCTAAGCATATAAGTGACGTTTTAAGCTTCATAAACAAATCTCAACATTTGAGATAACTAAAATCCATTCATACAGCAACATCCTTATGCATTTCATCACATATTCATGTGTATTTTGCATTTTACCAATTCTACATAAGTCATATATGTTGGTCCCGAGTTGATGGCTAAACCCAAGAGGGGAGGGGTGAATTGGGTTCTTTAAAATTTCTTTGGTAAACTCAAAGATCTTAACCCCTTGAAAAAGTTAATCCCCTTTTTAAGCGAATGGAGACCAAATAAAATAAAGCAGTAATAAGTAGAACACAAGATTTATAGTGGTTCGGGCAAACCTTCCCTACTCCACTCTTCCAAGATCACACTCCGTTGTGACTTGGGTTCCACTATGTATTCCAAGAATACACTTAGAGTCACCACTCTCTTCTAGATTCAAAGCTCTAGGGGGCATACACAACTAGAGCCACTTGCTCTCTTCTAGATTCAAAGCTCTAGTGGGCATACACAACTAGAGCCACTTGCTCTCTTCTAGATTCAAAGCTCTAGGGGGCATACACAACTAGAGCCACTTGCTCTCTTCTAGATTCAAAGCTCTAGGGGGCATATACAATCACTTGCACAAGTAGGTGATGAGTCTCACTCCAATCACACCCTACTTTGCATACACTTGATCTTAGCTACTCAAGCTAAATCAAGATTTATACAACCAAATAAAGAAATGAATAAAAACTACACTTTACAGATTTGTGTAGGCAGTTTTGAGCTCGAGGAAGAAGTCAAAAATAGCTTGAATGATGATTGTTGAAGCAACTTGCAGTTTGAAGCTCTTTCTTCCTTTGAAACACTCAATTATGGAGAAAACGTATTTGAAAGTCTTTCTTGCACTTCTTTTCTCTCTTTGATCTTTAGAGTAGTGTCTCTTGTATATTCTCACGTTCATTTGAATGTCCTTTTATAGATTGAGGAAAATATGAACGTTGTAGAAGTGGTTGGCGTGCAATAAATGAACTCCAACGTTCAAAAATTTGACCGTTATTTTCCAAGTCTGAGATGAAGTCGACTTGGCCTGCGACTTGGTTTCCAAGTCGCACATGGAGTCGACTTGGCCTGCGACTTGGGTTCTTCAGAAACTCAAGTCTGAGACTTGGGTCGACTTGGCTTTCGGACTTCAACTCAAGTCGATCCTGAAGTCGACTTGGGTTGCGACTTGGCTTGGTCTATTGCAGAAACGCCTTGATCTTCTTGAAATGTCTTGAATCTTGCAAACCATTTGAAAGCTTTGAGTTCTTGCACAATATATGTATGTTCCTTGCTTTGCTTTGGACTCACTTGGTCTTTATGACTTGGATTTTACTCCATTTGGAAGCTAGCTTGAAGATTTGCTTTGAGCTTGATAGACTTGATTTGAATGTAGAACATGATTCTTAACTTTGAAATTGACTCATTTGTTTTTCATCTTGATTCCTTGGACTTGAGTGATAAATCCTCTTGAATATCTTTAAAACTGCATCTTTGAAAGTTTGAACATCTTAAGTCGTGGATGGAGTCGACCTGGCCTGCGACTTCACCCAAGTCGCACCTGGAGTCGACTTCGTTTGCGACTTCGTTATGTTCGTTTCCACTTTTCAGCTCTGGATACTCCAAGTCGATGCTGGAGTCGACTTCGTCTGCGACTTGACTTTCCAAGTCGCAAGTGGAGTCGACTTGACCTGCGACTTCACCTGTTGCCTTTTGGGATTCATTCTCAAGTCGATATTTGAGTCGACTTTGGGATCGACTTCACCCAAGTCGAAGTCCAAGTCGACTTGGAGATCGACTTGACCTCTTTGCTTTCCTTAAACATTTGTCAAACATGTTATTACTCTTTATATACTCAAATAAGTTCTTGTTAATCATCAAAACTCAGGCTTTGGTCAATTTAAATTATTTTGAACATTGTTTCCAACAATCTCCCCCTTTTTGATGATTGACAAAACTTCATTTGAGTTGATACCTTTCAAGCATAAATCATGTTCATATGTCTTTTGAAAAACAGAGCATTTGTCTTATAGGTCAGAGCTTTTTGAATACGTTTCAAGTAAATCATGTTGAATACTTTATTAATCATTAAGAGTACTTCGTATTGTAATCATTGATCAAATACATCATTCATTCAAACTCTATATCAAACATATATCAATCATAAACCAGTTATCATATCAAATAAACCAAACATCATTTCATATATATGAAGTTTCATTACAGAATATAATGAAGCATAAATGAAACTATCCTAGATACAAACTACCCAACCCAAAAAAAAACTCAAATCTAACCTATCTTCCTCCCCCTTTTTGTCAATCATTCAAAAAGTACCAAAGACTTGGTAAATTGAAATTGAGAGATGGGATATGGAATAGGTTTGATGGGACAATGATGGGCCGAGGAGTAAACAAGAGAAGCGTGATCGGGAGTTGCCTCTCTATGAACTGAACCCGACTCGTAGGGATCGAGTTCAGGCATGGGTCTCTTTTTATGATGGCCTGATGCAAGATGATAGCGGATATGTCGCATTTCCCGCTCGATTCTATCTTGTCGGGAATGCATATCTTCAAGTGCATTAAGAACACCGGTGACAAGACTTGTCATCCGGTTTTCTTGTTGTCCCATTTCAGCCCTCATGGCTATGATTTCATCTTTTAAGTCCTTTAGGGTGATTTCCTCAGAAGAGGTTGGAGGCACCCGTTCTCTTGCAGCGGATCCTTGTGGGGAGTAGGAGCCGTGGGATTGAGGCGATGGTGGCTCTTCTGGAGCAGCCGGTGCCTCGGGAGGTTGCTCCCCCTCAGCTTGTGCTTGGTCCTCTTGATGCTCTTCTTCTGAAGCGCCATGCCTTAGTTCAAGCAAATTGATCTTCATTCTTTGTATGAGAGCTTTATTTATGGCATTTGTGGATTTGAGCACTTCGAAAGGCTTGCCTTCAATATCCACTTTGAAGAATTCCAAAATCTTTGTAATCCATGTGCCATAGGGAAGGACTCCTCGTGGGTTGTCCTTTCTATTTGCCAAGGCTTCTAGAAATAATTTGGGTATGCTCACTTTGACCCTGTTGGCCACTTTCCATAGTATCCCAGCTTCCTGTGGATTCAATTGATTTCTTCCACCGCCCTTTGGGTAGATGCAGTGGGCAATGAGAAGCCTTAATACCCGTAGCCTAGGTGACAAATCCATGTACCGAAGGAATTTGATTCCCGGATGGTACTTGTTGCTCCGGGTGAGCTGATTATACATTTGATCTATAGTGAGATCTTCTGGAATAGGCTCATCCTCATACGGGACTCCAAGTATGTGTCCTAAATGACTCATTACTTCAGTTGGTCCTGCAACTATCCCGATTCCAAGATCCATTTCGACTCCTTTGACGAATGTTCCAAAGTATTCTTCATCCCAAAGATAATAAAACATTCGAATAAGATCTGGATAGACCCTTTCGTCTTCCTTTAGCAAATTGGTCCATCCTTGAAAATTCAATAGATCTTCTATGTCGGATCCATATTCTTTCAAGAAATTGAAATCTATAATCTTGGGTATGAATACCTTCCGTTCGTAGAACTTTTTGTAGAAACGGCTATGTTGGAGCTCGGTTTTGAAGTAGGTAGTGGGCATCTTCAAAACTTGGGCTTTCCCAGCTGCAGTGCCCCTTCTGCTTGTCCCGGATTGTGTGCTCTGTGAGGTGGTTTGTTGATTTTCCGACCTGGGTGCTTGATCAGATGATTGAGTGGAGGTTTGGAATCGAACCCGTTTACCCGTCGAAGTTGATGGTTCCTCTCTGGCTCTTTTTGATGGAGTCCTAGTTCTTCTAGGAACTTCTTTTGGTTGAGATGAAGGTTGTGGTTGTGTGGGAACCCGTTTGGGATATGGTTTTGATACTGCTTTCTTTGGTGCCATTTGGAGTTTGGATTTTGAGAATGGGATTTGAAAGGAATGGTGAATAAAACTGGAAAGAGAGAAAGGGATTTGCCGGAAAAGTTTTGCCGGAGATGGAAGAAGAAATTGCCGGAGAAAAGACTGTCGCCGGAGATGGAGAAATAGGGAGAATCGCCGGAGGAGAAGAGAAAAACAGAGAGGCCGGAAAAAATGAGAAAGAAAGAAGAGAGGAGAGAAGAAAAAGAGAAGGAATTCCCGGAATTCGGACGGTCGCGCGCGCGGAGTCGACTTGCCCTAGGCGAAGTCGACTTCGGTCCTTCTGGAGTCGACTTCGACCTTAGCGGAGTCGACTTCGCTTTGGGAGGCGGAGTCGACTTGGCGTCCTTGGAGTCGACTTGACTCATCGACTTGACATTTTCCAATTTAATTTTCTTATTTATTTTTCCTAGTTTAGCTCTATCATTCCCATATCATTCCTAATCTTATAAAATGAGTCCTTGGCTAGAGGTTTGGTAAAAATATCAGCAATTTGGTCTTCTGTTTTTACATATTCTAAGCATACATCATGATTTTCAATATGTTTGGTTCTAGAATGCAATACAGGATTTTTAGTCAAACAAATTGCACTTGTATTATCACATCTAATAGGAATATCAACATAATCAATACCATAATCTTTTAATTGCTGTTTCATCCAAAGTAATTGGGCACAACAACTACTGGCGGCTATGTATTCGGCTTCCGCAGTAGATAATGCAACACTTGTTTGTTTTCTTGAATGCCACGAAACTAGCATATGTCCAAGAAATTGACAAGTTCCACTGGTACTTTTTCTATCTACTTTATATCCGGCAAAGTCTGCATCCGAATAGCCGTTTAGATCAAAGGTTGACCCTTTTGGATACCATAGTCCAAGGTTTGTAGTTTTCATCAAAAAATTCTTTTTACAGCAAGTAGATGTGATTCTTTGGGACATGCTTGAAATCTAGAGCACATACAAACACTAAATAAGATATCGGGTCTAGAAGCAGTTAGATAAAGCAAAGATCCTATCATGCTCCTATAAAGCTTTTGATCGATACTTTTACCGTTTTCATCCGTGTCGATTTTGATTGTTGAGCTCATTGGAGTGTTTGCCCCTTTGCTATTCTGCATTCCAAATTTCTTGAGCATCTCTTTGACATACTTGGACTGATTCAGAAATATTCCTTCACTTTGTTGCTTGATTTGTAGTCCAAGGAAGAAATTTAATTCTCCCATCATGCTCATTTCGAATTCATTCTGCATAATCTTAGAAAATTCTTGGCATAGATTTTCGTCAGTAGCACCGAAGATTATGTCATCTACATAAATTTGTACAATTAAAATATTGCTATTTTTATATTTGATGAACAAAGTAGTGTCAACTTTCCCTCTTTGAAATTCATGATCAATCAAAAATTTGTTCAACCTTTCATACCAAGCTCTTGGAGCTTGTTTTAATCCATATAGTGCTTTGGTCAATTTATACACATATTTTGATTGATCCTTATCTTCAAAACCAGGGGGTTGTTCAACATATACTTCTTCATTCAAATAGCCATTCAAAAATGCACTCTTCACATCCATTTGGAACAATTTGAAATTCATATGTGAAGCGAATGCTAATAAGATACGTATGGCTTCTAATCTAGCCACGGGTGCATATGATTCTTCAAAATCAATTCCTTCTTCTTGGGAGTACCCTTTGGCTACTAATCGTGCCTTGTTTCTAATTACAAGACCGCTTTCGTCTAATTTGTTCCTAAATACCCATTTTGTACCAATGACTATATGATTGTTTGGTCTAGGAACTAAATGCCATACATTGTTTCTTTCGAATTGATTTAGCTCTTCTTGCATTGAAATAACCCAATGTTCATCATTAAGAGCTTGTTCAATGGTATTTGGTTCAATTTTCGATACAAACGCATATTGGCCATAAACGTTTTGTTTTGATCTTCTAGTTTTTACTCCTTCATATATGTTTCCAATAACTTGTTCAATTGGATGGGCATTTTTGAACTTTAAATCAGTTGGAGGTTTGTAAGAGTCATTACCTTCACTTACCTCTTCCTCCTCTGGATTTTCTGGCTTGAGCTCGAGTTCCTTTGGTTGTTCTTTGCTTTTTGTCTCATCTGCATCACTTAGTTTATCCTCCTTTCTCGGACTTTGGTTAATTTCATCAAATACAACATGTATGGATTCTTCTACAACTTGGTTTCGTTTGTTGAATACTCTATATGCTTTGCTATTTGATGAATAACCAAGGAATATAGCCTCATCGCTTTTTGCATCTAATTTGCCCAAATTGGTTTTTCCATTGTTTAAAACATAGCATGTACATCCAAAAGCATGAAAGTATGAGATATTTGGTTTTCTTCCTTTCCATAGTTCATATGGGGTCTTTTTCAAGATTGCTCGAATGGTAACTCGGTTCAAAACATGACAAGCTGTACTCACAGCTTCACCCCAAAATTTCTTGGATAGATTGCTCTCATTTAGCATAATTCTAGCCATCTCTTGTATAGTTCTATTTTTCCTTTCTACTACTCCATTTTGTTGTGGAGTTCTTGGTGCAGAAAATGTGTGGTGAATTCCTTTTTCATTGCAAAATTCCATGAATCGTTTGTTTTCGAATTCGCCACCATGATCGCTTCTTATGGTCACAATAGTACTTTGTTTTTCATTTTGCACCAAATTTACAAAAGTTGCAAACATAGAGAAGGCTTCATCTTTACTAGCTAAGAGAATTATCCATGTGAATCTTGAAAAATCATCAACTATGACAAATACATATTTCTTTCCACCAATGGTTAGAATGTCGGATGGCCCGTATAGATCCATATGTAGCAATTCAAGTGGCTTAGTGGTGGAAATTTCCTTTTTTGGTAGAGAAAGGCATCTTGGGTTGTTTTGATAATTGACATGCCTTGCAAATCTTGTCTTTGTCATATTTCAATTTTGGTAATCCTTCTACCAAATTCTTTTTCCATAGGGTCTTTATATTTCCCATGTTTACATGTCCAAGCCTTTTATGCCAAACCCATGGATCATTATCAATGGCCATAAGACATTGACCATTCAATTCATCAAGTGAAACCAAATAAACATTTCCATGTCTTTTACCACTAAACATGATATGTTCTCCATCAAATACATTACATATAGATGATTTAAACACAACTTTATATCCTTTATCACATAATTGGCTAATACTCATTAAATTGTGTTTGAGTCCTTCAACAAATAAAACATCTTCCATGCATGCATTTGAGGTACTAAGTATATTTCCTTTACCTTTAATTTTACCTTTTTCATTATTTCCAAAGGCAACCATTCCATCGTTGCAAGGCTTAAGTTTATGAAACAAACTTCTTTCACCAGTCATATGCCTTGAACATCCGCTATCCATGAACCATTCATTGTTTGCCTTTGCCTTAAAACATGTCTGAAAAATAAGGAAATAAATCTTATCTTTTTGGTACCCATTTTATGGGTCCATTTGGGTTAGTAATAGAATCTAATCTAAGTTGATCTAACTTTGAAAGCCCAAATCTTGTGTTTCTTGGAACCCAAACTAATTTAGCACCATGGTCATATAGTTTCTTAAAATTACATTTGTAAGTTTTATGACCCATCTTATTGCAGAAATTACAAGCCAAAGGTAATCTTGGAGTAGGTCTCCAAGCATACAACGGTTCAATCATTGGTCTTCTAGTCCACTTAAATTTTTTTTTTTGTGGCTTGTATATAGATGCAGTTTTAGTTTGATATTTCTCAAGTAATTTCACATTTGATTTGCTACTTTCTCCTTGCTCAAATGTATGATACCCAAGACCTCTTTTATGTGTTTGGGAGGTCATATTCAAAAACATTTTGACGCTTTCTCCTGGATTAGAGAACTTGGCTAATGATTCATTTAATGATTTGTTCTCCTTTTTTAGCAAATCATTTTCTTCTGCAAGTTTACCATTTATAATTATTACTGCATCACATTGTTTTTTCTTAATTGTAAACTTGCTTCCTAATTTCTTCATTTCTTCATATAAAGAATCATATGCCATCTGTAGCTCATCTAATTCAGCACATTTGAGGCATTCATGAGAGGAAGAATAACTTGAATTAGGAAGGGAGAATTTGGAACTTACCTCTTCATTGCTTATGCATTTTGTTGAGGTATTTTGTTCTCCTTGCTCGATTTGTGCCATACAGCAAATTCTCGCACATTCTTCCGCTTCGATTTCGTCGGTTGAGGAGCTACTCGTTGTAGATTCCTCGTCATTCACGTACATGCCTCTTCCTTTATATTTCTGAAATCTTCTATTGTCCCCTCGATCCTTTCTTTGTTCTTTTACCTTGAATTCTTCGGGAGTTGGACATTGGGCTTGCATATGTCCCGAACCGCCGCATCGGTAGCACTTGGTTGATTCTTTCTTCTTCTCTTGGGGAGTTCTTTCTTTGAAGCTTCTGAAATTTTTGCCTTTCCTCACAAATTTTCTGAATCGTTTTGTGAGTAGAGCAATCTCGTCGTCATTTTGAGAAGAAGATGTGTCATCGGTGTCTTGTGCGGCTTTTAAGGCAATTACTCTTTTGCCCCTGTGTTGATCTTCATTCCTTTTCTTAATTAGCTCATGTGACATAAGTGAGCTAATTAAGTTTTCAAGCTTCAGCGTGTTGAGGTCTTTGGCTTCTTCAATTGCAGTGATCTTTGGAGTCCATGATTCGGGTAGAGCTCTTAAAATCTTCATGACCTGCTCAGATTCAGATATTGCTTTTCCAAGACCTTTTAAAGTATTAGTAATCTTAGAGAATCTAGCAAACATTTCAGAAATATTTTCTGTTTCTAGCATTCTAAAGTTCTCTAGTTCTCCAATCAAAATATTCCTTCTCGTCCCTTGGACTTGAGAAGTTCCTTTGTAGATAGAGGTTAGTGTATCCCATATCTCTTTGGCGGTTAAGCAAGAGGATACTCTATCATACTCGGAGGCAGTGAGAGCACAAAATAAGGAGTTCATAGCTTTGGCATTGCTCTTCACTATTCTTACTTCCTCATCGGTCCATTTGGAAGCTCGTTCATCGGTAGGCAATATTACTCCATCTTGGATAGCAATCCAAGAGTCCATATCGGTAGCCATGATGAGTTGCTTCATACGAAGCTTCCAATATCCAAAATTGTTCCCATCAAACAACGGTGGCCTTGTAAAGGATTGGCCTTCAGCAAATGCGGGAACGGAAGTAGATTGGGATGCCATTTCAATAAGATCTCTTTGATAAACTCAAAGACCTGCTCTGATACCACTTGTTGGTCCCGAGTTGATGGCTAAACCCAAGAGGGGAGGGGTGAATTGGGTTCTTTAAAATTTCTTTGGTAAACTCAAAGATCTTAACCCCTTGAAAAAGTTAATCCCCTTTTTAAGCGAATGGAGACCAAATAAAATAAAGCAGTAATAAGTAGAACACAAGATTTATAGTGGTTCGGGCAAACCTTCCCTACTCCACTCTTCCAAGCTCACACTCCGTTGTGACTTGGGTTCCACTATGTATTCCAAGAATACACTTAGAGTCACCGCTCTCTTCTAGATTCAAAGCTCTAGGGGGCATACACAACTAGAGCCACTTGCTCTCTTCTAGATTCAAAGCTCTAGGGGGCATACACAACTAGAGCCACTTGCTCTCTTCTAGATTCAAAGCTCTTGGGGGCATATACAATCACTTGCACAAGTAGGTGATGAGTCTCACTCCAATCACACCCTACTTTGCATACACTTGATCTTAGCTACTCAAGCTAAATCAAGATTTATACAACCAAATAAAGAAATGAATAAAAACTACACTTTACAGATTTGTGTAGGCAGTTTTGAGCTCGAGGAAGAAGTCAAAAATAGCTTGAATGATGATTGTTGAAGCAACTTGCAGTTTGAAGCTCTTTCTTCCTTTGAAACACTCAATTATGGAGAAAACGTATTTGAAAGTCTTTCTTGCACTTCTTTTCTCTCTTTGATCTTTAGAGTAGTGTCTCTTGTATATTCTCACGTTCATTTGAATGTCCTTTTATAGATTGAGGAAAATATGAACGTTGTAGAAGTGGTTGGCGTGCAATAAATGAACTCCAACGTTCAAAAATTTGACCGTTATTTTCCAAGTCTGAGATGAAGTCGACTTGGCCTGCGACTTGGTTTCCAAGTCGCACATGGAGTCGACTTGGCCTGCGACTTGGGTTCTTCAGAAACTCAAGTCTGAGACTTGGGTCGACTTGGCTTTCAGACTTCAACTCAAGTCGATCCTGAAGTCGACTTGGGTTGCGACTTGGCTTGGTCTATTGCAGAAACGCCTTGATCTTCTTGAAATGTCTTGAATCTTGCAAACCATTTGAAAGCTTTGAGTTCTTGCACAATATATGTATGTTCCTTGCTTTGCTTTGGACTCACTTGGTCTTTATGACTTGGATTTTACTCCATTTGGAAGCTAGCTTGAAGATTTGCTTTGAGCTTGATAGACTTGATTTGAATGTAGAACATGATTCTTAACTTTGAAATTGACTCATTTGTTTTTCATCTTGATTCCTTGGACTTGAGTGATAAATCCTCTTGAATATCTTTAAAACTGCATCTTTGAAAGTTTGAACATCTTAAGTCGTGGATGGAGTCGACCTGGCCTGCGACTTCACCCAAGTCGCACCTGGAGTCGACTTCGTTTGCGACTTCGTTATGTTCGTTTCCACTTTTCAGCTCTGGATACTCCAAGTCGATGCTGGAGTCGACTTCGTCTGCGACTTGACTTTCCAAGTCGCAAGTGGAGTCGACTTGACCTGCGACTTCACCTGTTGCCTTTTGGGATTCATGCTCAAGTCGATATTTGAGTCGACTTTGGGATCGACTTCACCCAAGTCGAAGTCCAAGTCGACTTGGAGATCGACTTGACCTCTTTGCTTTCCTTAAACATTTGTCAAACATGTTAGTACTCTTTATATACTCAAATAAGTTCTTGTTAATCATCAAAACTCAGGCTTTGGTCAATTTAAATTATTTTGAACATTGTTTCCAACAATATATCATCCATTCATACATATGTTCCACATACGTTCAACATACAACACATATATTATGTGTTTCTTAAAATTTATTAACAAAGTAACTTACACTCATTTTGAACATCATTAAACCCCTTAATTAACATATACTTTAGGGTTTAATTTCGGATTTTTAATCCATTTATTACTGGGTTCCAAAACAGCCATGTTAGGACCCGTTTTTCATCCTTTCAACGCCTCTTTCAAGACTTAAATCATAACAAATTTTTAAATTATAATTTCCAGCATCTAAACATGATTTTCTTAACCTAAATTTAGGTTATTATCACATATTTAATATCCATAATTTATTTGCTTCAATAACAGCAACATTTTCATGCATATAGGGTATCCATTTTGACCCATTTCAACATTTCCATACACATGTCCTTAAAATCAGATTTAGGGAAAATATTTCTAAGCCCTTTTGGACACTCAAAGTACCTTAATCCTAGGTTAATTTACCCTCCATAACATCCATAAATCATTTGTTTACAAACAGCAACAAAAATCATATGTAAAGTACCCATTTTGGCCCCCATTTGGACGTTCCATACATATACCCTAAAAAATCAGATTTCGGGAAAACTCATCTAGCCCACTTAGGACATCTAAAGGGTCCTTAATTTAGGTAAATTTACCTTACAATTCATCCATAAACCATTTAAGCACTTCTTTGTATCATTTTTAACTCAAAAAATGGAAAAATCGGGCATTACTTGAAATCCTAAGTTCCATTTTTGCTAAAATCATTAAAAAATGCTCAAATCAACATATGTAATCTAAAATAACATGAATTACATTCAAAACATCATGATTAAATCATATAGCAACTTGATTTAGGGTTTTGAGAAATTCCAAGTTAGATTTCATCTCAAAATTCAACCCTAACTTCCCTTTTCACTCTCTTGAACTCTTGATCTCATTTATATCTTTCAAAAATCATTCAATACCCTTACCAAGGCATTATAACTCATCGTTTAAGAGTTCTTTATGAACTATATTCGTGGCTCATGATTTGAGAGAGAAAACCTTGATTTAAATGATTCAAAACTTAGATTTCACTTACTTGGATTGAATCTAACTTGAACCCAACTTGTTTAGCTTGGTTCCTTCTCTTTTTCTTCCTTTTTTTCTTCTATTTTTCTGCTATTTTCTCCTTCTTCCTGGCTGGTTTTGTACGTGCCCAAGGTTACTCACAACACTTAGAAAATTTTGAGAATTTCTTTCCCTTCTCATATGCACGTTTCCAAGATTAAGGCCCCCTTTTATATTTTTTACCAGCCCTTGGGACTCAATTTGCCACATGTCATGAGGGTAATTTAATTCTAACTTATCCCTTGATGACATGGAAATTTTATATCCAAGTAAAATATCCATTTAATAATGAACAAAAATCATCAAAAATCACACATTTAAGGGGTGCATTGCTGTCCACTAGGTGACGCCCCTCTTAGGCATGCTTTTTGACATTTTTATGCCTCAATTTCCACATATTTATGTGCCTCATTAGTTACCCTAGGGTCTTAGCTACTTAGATATGCATCTTAGGATTTTTAAAAATCCAAATATCATGTCATTCTTGCCCTTGGTCGTCCATGGCATTGACACATCACCTATGCTCCATTTTAAGCTACATATTAGGTATTAAACCAATGCATTTAAACCCTTAATTTTTCATGGATTTGACCATTAATTAAATCCATAAAATCTCGCTCCATTCACCTCCATTTGACACCTTGCATAGCATTAAACCAAGTCATTTAACTCACATGCTTTAACATAAATGCTATGGTAGTCTAGGGTGCACAAAGTCAATGCTAGGTACCTTTCTCCAATTAAATACTTTCCCATTATAATTAGCTTAATACAATCCACTCATACCATATATTTCATAATTTTATTCAATCTTTTCAAATTTCATCTCAAATCGACTTTTCTATGTCAAGTTATGAACTTTGAAAATAACCTTAGAGTATGAGATTAAAAATAAATAATTATCACCTTAATCTCATCAAATTTGCCTTAATCCAATCCATACATAAGGTTGAGCCCAAAATCTTGAGCTTACCTTTCAAATTTCATCTCATTTCGCCTTATAGGCATCAAGTTATGAATTTTCTACGATTTCCAACATAATTCCATAATTTTCATTTTAATCTCCATTAATTAAATTATAAAAATTAAAATAAATATTCATGCCACATTAGCATATTCTAATCCTCATTAAGCCCCTTTAGTCATCTTGATTCACATTGGGTTTTGACTATTAATCTTAATCACCATTCTTAATTGCAAACCCTAATTGCAAAATTCATCAATTCATAAAAATCATCCAAAAATCATTCGATTTATACATAAATCATCATTAAACTTTAAATGCACTTATATGAGTCCTACTACAATCCTTCTCCCTTATAATAGGTTTCGTCCCGAAACCGTCTACTTTTGAAATAACTGGGGATACTTCCTTTCTACCTCTTCCTTCAATTCCCAAGTAGCCTCGCTTTCGGAATATATATTCCATTGAACTTTAACATACTCAATCCCTCTATTCCGAAGCTTTTGAGCCTTATGATCCAGAATTCTAAGAGGTCTTTCCTTATAATTCAAATGATCTTGAATTGGTAAATTCTCTGCTACTAACACATGTGCTGGATCTGGAACATATTTCCTTAGCATTGAAATATGAAAAACATTATGTGTTGGAAATATGTGAAAATAAGCCAAGTCTATGTTTTGATGATTAACAAATCTATTTGAGTAAGTTTTGGTTACTAACATGTTTGTGGAAATGACTTAAGGTTATAAATTTGAAGAATATGAAGCATGGAAAGTCAAGTTGATTTCCAAGTCGACTCAGGCTTCGACTTAGGCCAAGTCGATCCCCAAGTCGACTCAAGAAGCGACTTCAAGATGACATTTCCTTCCAGAGTTGAAATCAAGACTGAGAGGTGCCAAAGTCGCATCCCTAGTCGACTCCACTTGCGACTTGAGGTGAAGTCGCAGACCAAGTCGACTCCGGTAGCGACTTGGAGATGTCATTTCCTTCCAGAGTTGAAATCGAGAATGAGAGGTGCCGAAGTCGCATCCCAAGTCGACTCCGCTTGTGACTTGAGGTGAAGTCGCAGACCAAGTCGAATCCAGTAGCGACTTGGAGGCGTCATTTATGTCCAGAGTTGAAAACGAGTTGCAGAGCTGCCGAAGTCGCAGACGAAGTCAACTTCGCATGCGACTTGAGTGAAGTCGCAGATCAAGTCAACTCCAGTATCGACTTCATTTGGACAGGGCAGAAACTTAAGAAGCCAAATCAGGGATTAGATCAATTTCAAGATTCAAGACTCAAGGACTCAAGGTTTGCAAATCATGGAGCTAAAGGACATCAAGCTAGAATGATAACACAGTAGTCCAAAGAGATATAAATCAAGGAAGAACAACCAAACATGAAGAAACTCAAGCAAGCAAAGCATTTAAAAGATTTCAAGTTCATCCAGCAAGCTGTCGAGGTGAAGTCGCACCCGAAGTCGACTCCACCTGCGACTTGGGTCAAGTCGAGGACCAAGTCGACCCAGACTGGAACTTGAAGTTGCTGCGAACAGGCGAAGTCGCACTCGAAGTCGACTCCATCTGCGACTTGGGCGAAGTCGCACCCGAAGTCGACTCCACCTGCGACTTGGGTCACAACGGTCGGAAAAAATTCGAACGTTGGTGCATTAAATGTGCGCCACCTACCTCCAAACGTTCAGTTTCCCTCCACAATTATAAAAGGCATTCAATATGAACGAGGAGGGTAGATGGGAATCATTAAGTGTACATAACTCCCATCTTCAAGAGCATTAAGTGATCAAGCCAACATTTAGAAGAAGAAATTTGCTTCCAAACTGCCAAGAGCTGCTTGCTGAATCTCTAAGCCTACACTACAAGTTCTTCTCTGCGCCAAATCTGCGTCTACGCAACAGTAATGTGTAGAAACTTTCTTTTATTCTTATTGTTGTATTGAACTTGTTTTATCTTGGGTAGCTAAGAATAAGTGTAAGCAAAGTAGTGTGTGATTGGAGTGAAACTCGTCACCTACTTGTGCTGTGTATAGTTGATGCCCCCTAGAGCTAGAATCTAGAAGAGAGTGGAGACTCTAGTTGTATTCGTGGAATACATAGTGGAACCCAAGTCATAAGAGGTGTGAGCTTGGAAGAGTGGAGTAGGGAGGTTGCCCGAACCACTATAAAATCCTGTGTGTTGATGTTTATTTCTGCTCTCTACACTATATTGTTTTCCATTCTGTTTCTTCAAAAAGGGGACTAGATTAATCCGAGGTAAAGTTTCTGTTTAAATTGTAAATTTTTAATTACCCAATTCACCCTCCCCTCTTGGGTATTTGCCATTAACTCGGGACCAACATTATGAACTAAAGCTATTCTATAAGCTAACTTTTCAATTTTCTCCAACACTTTAAATGGCCCAATAAACCTGGGATTTAACTTGCTTCTTTTCCCAAACCTTGTAACTCCTTTGAATGACATGACCTTTATAAAAACATGTTGTCGACTTGGATATTCAAATCCCTTCTCTTGCAGTCTGTGTAACTTTTTTGTTGACTCTGAGCTATGAGTATACACTGGCAAATAATCTGCACTTTGTCTGCCATTCGTTGAGATAAGTCTGGGGCTAACTTTTTCTCTCCAACTTCATCCCAGTTTAATGGTGTTCGACACCTTCGTCCATATAATGTTTCAAATGGTGCAATTTGAATACTAGCTTGATAACTGTTGTTATACGCGAACTTTGCTATCAATACATATTCATCCCACGATCCTCCAAATTCCAATGTATATAAACGGAGCATATCCTCGATAATCTGGTTTACCCGCTCCGTCTGTCCATCGGTTTGGGGATGAAATGTCGAGCTAAACTTTAGCTCGGTGCCTAGGGTTTCGTGTAAATTTTTCTAAAATCAAGACGTGAACATCGTATATCGATTGGATACTATCGACTTAGGCACTCCGTGGAGTCGTACAATATCCTTGTAATGCACCTTAGCTAATCTTTCAGTTGTATATGTTCTCTTATGGGTATAAAATGAGCAACTTTGGATAATTGATCCACTATTACCCATATAGAATCATTTTCGGCCTGCGTTCTTGGTAATCCTTCAATAAAATCCATCGTTAGATCATCCCATTTCCATTTGGGAATTTCTAATGACTATAACTTTCCCGGCATCCATTGGTGATCTGCCTTCACCCTTTGACAAGTCAAGTACTTTGATACGTATTCAGCGATCTCTCTTTTCATGTTATTCCACCAATATGCTTTCTTGAAATCCTAATACATCTTCGTGCTTCCCAGATGCATAGAAAATGGTGAAAAATGAGCTTCCTTGAGAATTTGTCCTTTCAATTCTCCTGAATTGGGTATGCATAAACGACCTTTATATCGATACATACCTCGCTCATCAATCATGAATTCATTTAACTCCTTTTTCATCATCTTTTCCACATGTGTATGTAGGTCTGCATCCTCTTGCTGCGCAGTCTTGATCTGTTCAAATAAGAACGATTGTATGTGCATTTGTGATAATCTTGCTTGTACTCCAGGGGAACATACAATCAGTTCCAATTATCTTATTTCTCGAAGCAATCCTTCTTCCTTGATATCCCACGATCCTCCAAATTCCAATGTATATATATAGAGCATATCCTCGATAATATGGTTTACCCGCTCCGTCTGTCCATCGGTTATGGGATGAAATGTCGTGCTAAACTTTAGCTGGGTGCCTAGGATTTTGTGTAAACTTTTCCAAAATCGAGACGTGAACGTCGTATCTCGATAAGATACTATCGACTTAGGCACTCCGTGGAGTCATACAATACCTTGTAATGCACCTTAGCTAATCTTTGAGTTATATAGGTTCTCTTTATGGGTATAAAATGAGCAACTTTGAATAATCGATCCACTATTACCCATATAAAGTCATTTTCGGCCTGTGTTATAGGTAATCCTTCAATAAAATTCATCGTTATATCATCCTATTTCCATTCAGGAATTTCTAAGGACTGTAGCTTTCTCGGCATCCGTTGGTGATCTGCCTTCACCCTTTCACAAGTTAAGTACTTTGATACGTATTCAACGATCTTTCTTTTCATGTTATTCCACTAATATACTTTCTTGAGATCCTGATACATCTTCGTGCTTCCCAGATGCATAGAAAATGGTGAAAAATGTGCTTCCTTGAGAATTTTTCCTTTCAATTCTCCTGAATTGGGTATGCATAAACGAACTTTATATCGATACATACCTCTCTCATCAATCATGAATTCATTCAACCTATTTTTTTCATTTTTTCCACATGTGTATGTAGGTCTGCATCCTCTTGCTGCTCAGTGTTGATCTGTTCAAATAAGGATGATTGTATGTGCATTTGTGATAATCTTGCTTGTACTCCAGGCGAACATACAATCAGTTCCAATTGTCTTATTTCTTGAAGCAATCCTTCTTCCTTGGTGATAAGGTGCGCTATGTTGACATTTCTGTTCAATGCATCAGCTACCACATTTGCCTTACCTGGATGGTATAGGATCTCCAAATCATAATCCTTTAATAGTTTTAGCCATCTCTGTTGTCGCATGTTCAACTCCTTCTGAGTGAAAATATACTTAAGGCTCTTGTGATCCGTATAGATCTCGCATTTAGAACCATACAGGTAGTGTCTCCAAATTTTCAAGGCAAATACCACTGCTGCTAGTTCTAAGTCGTGAGTGGGGTAGCTTACTTCATTGGACTTCAATTTCCTTGATGCATAAGCTATCAAATTTCCTTTCTGCATTAGCACGCATCCTAGTCCCTTCCTTTCACTGTAAACTACAAATCCCTCATTTCCTTCAGGTAGGGTTAGGATAGGCGCTTTTACCAATAGTTACTTCAATTCTTAGAAACTGTGTTCACATTCTTCAGGCCATACATACTTGACTCCTTTACGAGTCAACCTCATTAGTGGGCCTGATAATTGTGAAAAACCTTCCACGAATCTTCTGTAGTAGCCTGCCAATCCCAGAAAACTCCTGATTTCTGTAATGGTCGTTGGTCTTGGCCACTTTAATACTGCTTCAATCTTTTGTTGATCAACTTGCACACCCTTCTCTGAGATTATATGCCCAAGAAATGCTACTTATTTTAACCAAAACTCACATTTCTTTATCTTAACATATAATTTCTCCTTTCTTAACCTTTCTCGTACTCTTCTTAAATGAATTTCATGTTCCTCTTCTAACTTGGAGTAAATCAGGATGTCACCAATAAAAACGACCATAAATTGGTCCAAATAATCTCGAAATACCCTGTTCATCATATCCATAAATACAGTAGGAGCATTAGTTAGTCCGAAAGACATCACTAAAAACTCATAATGTTCATACCTTGTTCAAAATGCTGTCTTGACTGTAAATCAATCTTCGAAAATGTTGTAGCTCCTTTCAATTGATCAAACAAATCATCAATCCTTGGCAATGGGTACTTATTCTTCACTGTAACCCTGTTCAACTCTCAGTAGTCAATGCATAATCTAAGACTCCCATCCTTTTTCCTCACAAATAACACCGGTGCTCCCAAGGGTGATACGCTGGGTCTAATAAAATCTTTATCTAATAGCTCCTGTATTTGAGTTCTCCATTCATCCATCTCTGCTGGTGTCATTCGGTATGGGGCCTTAGATATTGGAGCTGTGTCTGGTATAATATCAATTGTCATATCCATTTTCCTTTCTGGAGGTAATATAGTCAATTTTTTCGAAAAAACATCTGGATATTCCTTAACCATTGGAATTTGATTTATTTCCACCTCATTTTCTTTCCTCACACTTACTGATACCAGATATACTTAGCAGTGTTGGTGGATCATTTTAGCCGCTTTCATAGAAGATATCAGTATCGTCGAATTGTCAGGCTGCCTTAGCCTTCCAATGGCTACATCCTTTTCTGGGGCCGCTTCAAATTGTACTTTCTTATTTTTACAATTAATCGTTGCTCCCTATTGGCTTAACCAATCCATGCCTAGTATTACGTCAAACTCGGTCATGGGTGATAGGATCAAGTCGGCTTCTAAAGTCATTGATCCTATCCTGATTGGACAAGCCTTACATACTTGGCTAGAGCTGGCTAACCTATAGACAGGGGATTCTACATGGATGGTTACATATTGGTAAGCAATGAATGAATGGCTAGCACCCAAATCAAACAAAGCTATAGCTGAATTTTCTAAAATATAAACTATACCTGTAACCACTTTCTCTTACTGCTCTTGCAATTCAGTTCGAGTCAGAGCATGCACTTGCACAGGATTTGTAGAGGTTCCCTATCTGTTAGCGGCTCCCATCAGCCTTGGCTGTGCTGTTTTTCCTCTCCCTTGCGATGTTTGTGCTTTATTTGGACAATTCAGGGCTATATGTCCAACCTGGTCACAAACATAACATTTCACCATCTTTACCTCTCCCTTGCCACATTCCTTGGCTATGTGACCCATTTTCCCACATTTGAAACATTTGTTTGATCCCTTCAAACATTCACCTGTATGGCGCCTTCGACATATCTTGCAAACAGGTGGCATTTTCTTCTTTGGAGCCCCTTTTCCTTTCTTCGCACCTCCTCTCTTAACCTTTTCCTTCCCTGTTTCGACTTCTTTTGTCCCTGTGCTGAACATTTTGGATCCTAGCCTTAGTTCTTGAGTTCTCATTGTCTCAATCTCCAAGGCTCTTTTCTACACTAGACGCATAATCCTTGATTAGTAGAGGGGCTAAGCTTTCTCTGAGGTATGGCCTCAGTTTCTGTTGGAATCTCTGTGCCTTGTTCTCTGGCACATTGGCAATCCACGGTGCGTACCTCACCAAAGCATTAAACTTGGTGGCGTATTCTGTCACTGTCATCCTTGATAACTCGCGAAAATGCGAGTTATCATGGTCCATTTCAGACTATTTTTGCGTGTTAGTCCAAGAGAATATGTTTAGTTTGCATCAATTTAGCTTAGTTTTCACTCACATTGCATTTTAGGAGCATTATGTAGTTTTTATGCATTTTTAGTATAAAATAGGCATTTTTAGTCCATTTATTGAGTTTCAGTCATTTTTGCAGGAAGGACGGACAATTACAGGCATGCGAGCGACTCAAATGAAGAACGGAGCCAAGTGAAGAAGCAGGTAGGCTAGCGCCCGGGCGCTACCCTACATGCCTTAGCCAAAAGTTCCAGCACCTCACACAGCAAAATGCTTCCAGTGAGTTGGCACCCAGGCGCCGGCATGGGGCGCCTAGGCGCTACTTCACTAGCATATAGACGCATTCCGAAAAATTTCCAAATCGCAAAGCTTCTAGAGAGTTGGCGCTCAAGAGCTGGCTTGGGGGGCCGGGGCACCACTTCACTAGTATGCAGAGGCATCCCGAAGAGTTTCTAAGTTATGCAGCATTTAGGGAGTTGGAGCCCAGGCCCAGCTAGGTGCGCCTCGGCGCCACGGTGAATCCGCACATGTGTGTTTCTGCACGTGTGCTGTACGGGTTAAGTGATTTAAATAGAAACCTAGGGATTCATGCACAAAAAGGGGGAGAGCCGACGGAGCAGCCGGATAGAGAAGGAATAGAACTCGTTTCAAGCGCAATCTGAAGAGGAGATTCAACCTCGTTGGTGGAAGCTTCCGAGAATTAGTTTTCTCTTTCTCATTCTATTTCCTTTTCTTTATTTTTCTTGGAATACTTTCATTATGGATGTAATCGATTTTGATGCCATGTCTTTGAGCTAAACTTCCATAGATGGGTAGTTAGGATGAATTGATATCTATCTATACTATTTTTGTTCTTTAAGATTTAGAAATGAATATTTGATTTCTATATGATTGTGCGATGTGGATTTACCCTTGCATATGTTGTCTAATATTTTTTTCAAGATTAGCTACCTTGTAAGATGATTTAATTGCAGGATTAATCCTTGGAAAAGGAAAATACTTGCCAGATCCATGTGTAGGGCATAGGTTTCTTCTTTGTCATGGGGAGTAGTTTAATGGATAGGAATATACCGTTAAACCCTATGTAGTCATGAACAAGTTATATATCTATCATTTTCATTTCATTTAATTGCATGGGAACATAGCGATTGAATGTGGTGTAATTAGCTTTATATGTGTTGGAATATATATATATAAAGACTATTGAACTTGGACTAGTAAATTCTTGCATAATCTAATGAAAAGGAACCAATGCAATATAGTTTAGATTCAAAGATTCCCAACTATCCCATCTGCCATCCCCAATTGATAATTTCCTTTTTAATATTCCAACTGTCCCGTGAAACTCTTCTCTAGTTCTTTTATGTATTTGGTGTTTTCTTTTAATTATGAAATCCCTTTTCTACTCACCGAAAGCAACTAAACTAACCAATAATCTTAGTTAGACCATATCCTCATGGGAACGATACTTAACTCACTCTTTATTACTTGATCGGCACGTATACTTGCGTTAAAACGAGCATTTTAATTAGACATATACGCAGCTCGTCAAGTTTTTGGCGCCGTTGCTGAGGATATTTGGTGTAACTAATTATTGTTAGCTTTATTGCTTTCTTGTATATTTCTGTAACTATAGTTCATTTTATAATTTCTTTAGTTTAGAAATTTCCAGCTGATTGCAATTGAACTGGTTTTTGCAGGGTTCAATGTTTTGCATGCGCCGAGGCAGGGCTGGAAATGATATTATCATTCCATTTGATCCGGAGCCAGAAAGGACTTTTCTGAGAAGACGTCACAAGAGCAGAGAAGTTAGGAGTCAACAGCATACAGTGGAGTGTATTGGGAATCAGGACGAAAATATTCATGCAGATCAACATGGAAACCAAAGGGTTGAGGTTCCAGTTCATCCACCACAAGATGATTTGGACCAAACTATTTAGGATCTCATTGCGGTGGGGCAAGATGCAGTTCAGACTAGCATTCAACCTCCTCCTGTCGACACCAACAACTTTGAAATAAAACCGGTGGTATTCTAAATGCTCTAATCAATTGGGCAGTTTGGAGGATTGTCTTCTCAAGATCCACACCGCCATCTGTGGAATTTCTTACAGATGATGAACACATTCAAGCAGAATGGAGTCTCCAACGAAGCAATGAAGCTACAGACTTTTCCGTTTTCACTGAGGGATAGAGCTTCGGAGTGGCTAGATTCATTGCCGCCAAACTCTGTCAGCACGTGGAATGACATGACTCAGAAGTTCCTAGAGAAATATTTTCCACCTGCCAAATTAGCCAAACTCAGAATGGTTATAGTCTCATTCAAGCAACATGGAGAAGAGACTCTATCGGAGGCGTGGGATCGGTTCAAAGACTTACTTCGAAAGTGCCCACATCATGGAATTCAACCATGGGTACAAATCCATATCTTTTACAATGGTCTCCAGGATTCTACCAGTCATATGGTGGATTCGTCATCAAATGGTTCTCTGCTAAGGAAAAGCTACAGAGAATCGTACGCCCTGCTGGAGAATATGGCAGCCAACACTTATCAATTGTCATCTGACAGAAATTGAAGTGGGGGTCTACTCCAATTGGACGCGGTCTCATCTATAAAGACCCACATCGAAGCTTTATCCAGGCAAATACAGAACTTATCCAGGCTTGCCAATGTTAATGCAGTAGGGTCTTCCATGCCGCAGCAGTCTTTAGCTGAGTATTGTACGTGGTGCGGAGAATTCGCCCACCCCAGTGAACAATGTGCCTCCAATCCGGAGTCTATTAATTACGTGGGTAACTTCCAGAGAAATCCAGCAAACCCATATGCAAACAACTACAATCAAGGCTGGAGGAATCGTCCCAATTTCTCGTGGAATAACCAAACTAGGCCGAATCAGCCACCGGGATTCTCACAGCAGCCATCTCAGCAACAAACAGCAAGACCAGTTCAACTCAATCCACCTCCTCGAGAAGAAAAGAAATCAGATATGGAAAATCTTTTCATGTAATTCATACAATCCCAGATCACAACAAACATAAATTTGGAAGCACAGATCGGCCAACTTGCTTCAGCCCTAAATAACCGACCTCAAGGTGCACTACCGAGTGACACACCTGAAAGGAAAAGGCAAAGAGCAAGTGCAAGAAGTTACATTGCGTAGTGGTAAGCAGCTATCAGTCGTAACTCCGCCAGAAGCTAAAACTAAAACCACTAGTCCTCTTATTTATCAGTCACAGGAGGCAAAGGAACCAGACACAAACCAAAAGCAGCCTGATGATGAAATAGCCACAATTCAAAGGCCTCCTCTGTTGGTCCCGAGTTTATGGCAAAATCCAAGAGGGGAGGGGAGAATTGGGTTCTTGAAAAATTCTTTAGTAAATTAAAACTTAACCCCTTGAAAGTTTAATCCCCTTGATGAAACGTGATATGAGATAGAATGAGTGGGTGCAGATGGAATATAAAATGCAAGCAATCAAACCAAACAAGAGACAACAATATATAGTGGTTCGGGCAACCTTCCCTACTCCACTCTTCCAAGCACACACCCGTTGTGTCTTAGGTTCCACTATTGTATTTTCAATACAATCTAGAGCACCCGCTCTCTTCTAGATTCTAGCTCTGGGGGCATATACAATAATCACTTATTGGTGAGACCAACTCCAACCAACCAAGTCCAATCTATTGGTGGGACAAACTCAAACCAACCCCCTGTTTTGCTTCTTCTTGAAATCAGTCTCCAATACCTATCCAAGGCAACAACACAAAACAAAATAGACAAAAGAGAAATTACACTTTACAACGTGTATTCAATAAGCTCCGAAAGCTCCTTATCATGTGGAGATGATAATCTTGGAAGCACACTTAGAAGTTGTAGCACTTGAAGCTTCAATAGTTGTTCAAATAACTTCAAGACACTTGAATATTAGAAGATGAAAGCCCAACTTGTGTTTTCCTCTTTCTTTTCTCCTTCTCGCTGCTCTTCATGTTCATACATCAATGGTATATATAGAGGAAAAAAGATCTAGCCGTTTGGAGTTGAGGTTCACGTGCATCTAGAGCTCCAACATTCAAATTTTCGACCGTTACGAGTTGAAGTCGCAAGTGGAGTCAACTTCGGATGAGTGGAGTCGACTTGGGATGCGACTTCGTCTTGTTAAAACTTGTTGTCCAGAATTTTGCCTTCGAAGTTGCAGGTGAAGTCCACTTGGGTCTGAGACTTCACCCAAGTCGCAAGTGAAGTCGACTTGGGTTGAGACTTCACTTTGCTGTCTGTCCGAAGTCGCAGGCGAAGTCGACTTGGGTCTGGGACTTCACCCAAGTTGCAAGTGAAGTCGACTTGGGCTGAGACTTCACTTTGCTGAACTTGCAATTCATGAACTTGAACTCTTGAAACTTAAATTATTTCACATTTTCATTTTCATACACATAATTAGAGATAAAATATCTGAGAACACTTAGACAAATTTATTAGATCCTTTTTAATGGTATTTCAATTATTTGTTAATCATCAAAATCAAATTAATCATTCTTAAAGCAAGCATATGATCAACAATCTCTCCCTTTTTGATGATTGACAAAACTTAATTGAAATATTTTCCCTTCTCAAATGAATCACAGATATGTCTACATGAAGATCATGATTTTCATCAATAAGCGCAAAAATAATATATATTCTTTTCATATAGGTGGAAATACTTCTCCCCCTAAGCTATATGCAATATTATTCTATTTTCTTAAGATATTTTCGTACTACACTCTCTCCCCCTTTTTGTCAATCAACAAAAAAGGTAGCACAAATGGGGCATATAAAATAGGTAGCACAAATAAAATAGGTTCATACTACACTCTCTCCCCTTTTTTTTCATACAAATCATTCATTTTGAGTCAAGCATATGATCTATAATATGACTATGGTACTACTTGTTTATTAATTTCTTTAGGAGAGCAACATACCTTTACTTACCTTTGATGAAAGTTATTATTACTATTTGCTCAACTCCCCCTTTCTTTTGCAATTCATGCTCCTTCATTCTCGAGATGACTTTGTACTTTTTTGAAATAAAAACCTGCATCACAAATATAATATCTTCTTTCCTTTGGCACCCGTGTTATGGGTCCATGAATATTAGTACCATAATGCATAGGAACTCAAGAAGACTTGGTTCTACCTTAGATGTGTCTCTTTGGCATCCAAACCAATTTAACTCCATTATAAACTATTTTTCTTACCTTGTATTGATATATTTTGTGTCCAAACTTATTACAATAATGGCAGGTGATTCTAGCATAGGTTGGAGTACCATGATAGCTCTTTGGTTGCCAAGTAGGTATATTTGTCCATGACTTATCAACAAGCTTCTTAAAATGTCCCCTCACATTTGATGTACTAGAAGCCTTAATCCAAATACGAGAGTTTGTTTTATTTAGGTTGACATTAATGTGCTTTACAAATCTAAGACCTCTCTTATTAACTTGAGTGGTCATTCTCAAAAATTTCTACACATTTTCTCCCCGGTCGGAGAACTTTGCCAATGAATCTTTCAAAATTTGGTTCTCCTTTCTCAATGCCTCTGTTTCATTCTTCAAGGCATTTATATCATTTTGCAAGGATGCATTCTCCTCCGCTAATTTTCAATTTGCAATGGCAGTTGTATTGAATTGCCTTTTCTTTTGGACACATTTGATACCAAGGCTTTTGAATTCATCAAATAGTGAGTCATAAGTTTGTTGTAAATCATTCAACTCATTACATCTAGAACAAACATTAGAAGATGAATAAGAATCAGATGAGCTTACCTCGATATCCATAGATGCATTCAATGTTGACAATTTCAATTTTCTTGCATTATCACTTTTCTCTTTAGATTTTTGGCAAGTTTCCTTTTCATCTTCTATGATGGCCATGCAACAAACTCTTTCCCAATTTGCTGCATCTTCTCCTTCACTTGATGAGGTGCTAGAGGTTGCGGTAGTATATTCTTTTGTAAGCATTCTTCTAGCCTTTATCTTTGAAAAAATTCTCTTATTTTTAATTTTCAATTCATCCAATGTGGTGCATTCGATTTGTATATGTCCAACACCACCACATTTATAACATTTTGGAAATTCCTTTCTTCTATCCTTCATTTTCTTGTGTGAGTTGAAATATTTGTTTCTCTTCATGTTGGAGTATGAGCTTGATGTAGATTCACTTGAGCTCTCTATCATACTTTTGAGTGCAATAGACTTCTTACTTCTTTGAGATTCTTCTTTCTTGTTTTTGATGAGCTCATGAGACATGAGTGAGCTAATCAAGTCATCTATTTGGAGCTTGTTTAAGTCCTTTGCCTCCTCAATAGCTGTGATCTTTTCATTCCACGAGTTTGGCAATGCTCGAAGTATCTTCATAACCTGCTCACTTTCAAAAATTGGCTTTTCTAGGCATTTAAGAGCGTTAGTGATTTTAGAAAATTTAGCGTACATTTCTGAAATAGATTCACCATCTAACATTTGAAATCTTTCAAAATCACCAACAAGGATATTCCTTTTAGTTCCCTTTACTTGAGAGGAACCCTCATAAATAGATACCAATTTATCACATATCTCTTTAGCCGTTGTGCATGAAGAAACTCTATCAAATTTTGCTGTGGTCAATGCACAAAATAAGAAATTCATAGCTTTGCCATTACTTTGGACGGACATAGTTTCTTCTATTGTCCAAGTGGACGCCTTGTCCCCCTTTGGTAATGTAATGTCATCTTGTATGGATATCCAAGAATTCATATTAGTTTCCATAATGAGTTGTTTCATCCTCAACTTCCAATAAATAAAATTATTGTCATCAAATAGAGGTGGCCTTAAAAATGATTATCCCTCGGCAAATGCAGGTACAGAAGTTAAGTAGGTTGCCATAGATATATAGAAGAGATCACCTCAAATAAATAGAGGCCTGCTCTGATACCACTTGTTGGTCCCGAGTTTGTGGCAAAATCCAAGAGGGGAGGGAGGGGTGAATTGGGTTCTTGAAAAATTCTTTAGTAAATTAAAACTTAACCCCTTGAAAGTTTAATCCCCATGGTGAAACGTGATATGAGATAGAATGAGTGGGTGCAGATGGAATATAAAATGCAAGCAATCAAACCAAACAAGAGACAACAATATATAGTGGTTCGGGCAACCTTCCCTACTCCACTCTTCCAAGCACACACCCGTTGTGTCTTAGGTTCCACTATTGTATTTTCAATACAATCTAGAGCACCCACTCTCTTCTAGATTCTAGCTCTAGGGGGCATATACAATAATCACTTGTTGGTAGGACCAACTCCAACCAACCAAGTCCAATCTATTGGTGAGACAAACTCAAACCAATCAAGCAAAACCCGTTAGTGAAACAAACTCAAACCAACCCCTTGTTTTGCTTCTTCTTGAAATCGGTCTCCAATACCGATCCAAGGCAACAACACAAAACAAAATAGACAAAAGAGAAATTACACTTTACAACGTGTATTCGATAAGCTCCGGAAGCTCCTTATCATGTGGAGATGATAATCTTGGAAGCACACTTAGAGTTGTAACACTTGAAGCTTCAATAGTTGTTCAAATAACTTCAACACACTTGAATATTAGAAGATGAAATACCAACTTGTGTTTTTCTTTTTCTTTTCTCCTTCTCGCTGCTCTTCACGTTCATACATCAATGGTATATATAGAGGAAAAATGATCTAGCCGTTTGGAGTGGAGGTTCACGTGCATCTAGAGCTCCAACGTTCGAATTTTCGACCGTTACGAGTTGAAGTCGCAAGTGGAGTCAACTTCGGATGAGTGGAGTCGACTTCGGATGGGTGAAGTCGACTTGGGATGCGACTTCGTCTTGTTAAAACTTGCTGTCCAGAATTTTGCCTTCGAAGTTGCAGGTGAAGTCCACTTGGGTCTGAGACTTCACCCAAGTCGCAAGTGAAGTCGACTTGGGTTGAGACTTCACTTTTCTGTCTGTCCGAAGTCGCAGGCGAAGTCAACTTGGGTCTGGGACTTCACCCAAGTCGCAAGTAAAGTCGACTTGGGCTGAGTTGCAATTCATGAACTTGAACTCTTGAAACTTAAATTATTTCACATTTTCATTTTCATACACATAATTAGAGATAAAATATCTGAGAACACTTAGACAAATTTATTAGATCCTTTTTAATGGTATTTCAATTATTTGTTAATCATCAAAATCAAATTAATTATTCTTAAAGCAAGCATATGATCAACATCCTGATCCTATGGCGCCCCAAACCGGGACGCCACTTCCTTACCTCAAGACCTTATTGATTGGTAAATGTGAATTAGGATTGTTGCCCTGATCACGCGGCGGGATTTTAATTGGAACTCGTCTAATTTTTTTTCGTTTCTTCATTCATCGTTATTTCATTTATAACATAATCAATGATACACTTGTATTCACTTGTACAAATCCTTTATAACTTCTCAACATGCACTTATACATTAAAGGTCTTCTTGACCTAATCATGGCATTTCCATCGCATACATACATATATTCAATCATTAGTTCACCTAGGACTGAGAACTTTAAACAAGTTCACATATATATCAACATACCTGAAAACCTCCATTCATAGTATTCTACTCATCATGGCTAATCCTTTTAGCCCACCCGGGTACTACTTCGCACCTTCCTTTGTTGCTTAGGTTCATTAACCCCTTGAGTTTCTCGGTACCTGTCTAAGGTTTGGAAAATAAAACGTGAGTGATAACTCAGTAAACAAGCATTTTATCTTTTAGGGAAAGAATTCATTGAAAATCATTTCATTAAACATCTTGAACACCTTTTTCTTGAGGACATTTATATGTCCTAAAATATTATCATGAAATCCTTTATTCCTGAGGACAATTCTATGTCCCTGAACATTATCATAAAACATTCATTCTTAAAATCATTTACAAGCCACGTATGGGCTTGTTATGGCAAAACATATACGTTTTACCATCCTTAATTAATTCCCTTTTGTCTTGAGTGAACATTTCCAATGTTCCAAGACATTTACATAAAACCATCTTTTGCCAATGGACGTTTTACGTCAAAAACATTTTTCTCATAAATCCTTTGGCAAGGGAGGACATTCTCATGTCCTAAAATATTATTTACATAAGCCTTTCTTGGCAAAGGACATTTTTATGTCCAAAAACATTTTTCATCATAAAATCCTTTAGCCAAGAGACATTTAATGTCTCAAAATATTTTTCACATAGCTTCCTTTGGCAATGGACATTCTTATGTCCTAAAACACCTTTTATTAAAACACTTTGGCATTGGACATTCTCATGTCCATAAACACTTTTCATTTAGGCTCTTTAATAATGAACATTCTTATGTCCAAAAACAACTTTGACATAAATTCTTTTCATAATCCCCGTCTTAGGATTTGTTTATAACAAACAAGGCATATAAAATACATAAACCATTTCCATAAATGCATTTGCATAAAAACATTTCCTTTTATTCCTGTTATTTACACTTTTGTGTAAAACAACCTTTCTTTTAGGGTAACTTATACATAATAGCTCATAAAAATCCAATTTAGGATAACTTTTCATATAAATGCTTTTATATCCCAATCTTTGGGCTTTTGAAAAGCAAAACATATGCAAATGCATTTCTCCCCATCCAGTATTGACACTTAGCAAGTGATCATGCTACTTTTTGGAAGAGAATCCTTAACAGCTCGCTAGTCAGCGGTTGTTTCTTTATCCTGCTTCCATCTCAGGGAGGGCGCCGCTGGAACTCCTGTCATCCCTTAGCAACTTGGCCTTAGGTAGAGTGGGCCCCGGTCATCCCAACCGTGCTCTACGCCCGGCCTATTCCTTGTACTAGTGCACCATACATTATTATGACGGACCGCAGTCCGTTTGGTTTAAAGTATTACAGACCGCAGCCCGTATCCTTTAAAATCGGGATCACAGACCTCAGTCTGCATCCATAACTCAAAAACATCACAGACCGAAGTCTGTGCCTTTTTAAAACAAATCATTTTGAAAAAAGGACATCACAGACCGCAGTCCGTGTCAACTTGTAAAGCGAGTGCACCCACTTTAAACAGTTGTCATTTGAAATTTAGTTTTAGGATGACCTTCCTTAAATTCTTTTAGAAACATTTTGAGTAAAATATTTTGATAAATATTTGAAATGTTTGAGAAACAATACATCTTAAAATCCATATAAAAGAATTTCAAAACTTTTAGATTTCCAAGAATAAATCATACATTTTTCCTAGCATTTTCTTAGTTTTCTTTTTGGGGTCTTTTGCTCACAAAAGTTATGCAATTATGCTAACCCCTTCTCAACCACCTTAAAATCAATTTCTTGTCCACATATCAATTTTTTCATTTTTACATATAGGGGCTTTGCATGGTCTTTTGTATGCTACTTTAGCAACCTAAAATCAAACCATTTTATGAAATCAACATAGGAGGTTGGTCATCCTTAAATTCCCTTCAACACATTCCTATAAACATTTTTTTCAACATTTTCAACATAGATTTTCTTATCTAAAGGAAATCAAAACTTTTCAAATATCATTTTAAAACATATGGACTATGTCCAAATCATCATTTATTATTTAATTATCATGACCTAGCAAAACAAATCTTTTTCATAAATCAACTCCCCTTTTCCTTTTCTTTCATAAACATAATTGTTTATCACAAATTATTGTAGAAATAACTCAAAACTTATTTACAAACAATACTTTGTGAAAAAGGGTAAAATTTCCTTTTTCTTATAAAATATTTTTGAAACAACATCATAAAGAACTTGCTTGCTTAAAAGGAAATTCTTAAAACAATCGGTATCAAACATGAAATCCTTTGAAAACATTATCATGGAGAACTTGCTTACTCATAAGAAAAATTCTCAATTCCATTAACATAAAACATTGCCAATCTTTGGCATCACTGATGATAAAATCCTTATCTTAAAACGTATTGCTTGCTTCCTATGAAGCAAACCTCGAGGCTTTTCCTTAAAGCCATTCTTTTCCAAAACTTACGACTTTTCATTAAAGTCGTCATTTTCCAAAACTTGTGGCTTTTCATTAAAGCCATCATTTTCAAAACTTTTGCTTGCCCATTCATTAAAAAATAAACCTAAACATTTCAATCATATCAATCACATAAAAAGAAAATAGCATTTTAGAAAGTTCGCTTGCTTACCTGCATTTCCTTAACTTTCCAACTCTGTCTTTTCTTTGCCCTTGCCTACATGAGAATAATTTAATATTTCATATATTCCTTTTGCTTGCATTCCACTTATTTTTCTAACCCATTTCCATTAACATATATCATTTGTTTGACTTCTCAAGTCATTATGCATCTATAGCACATATTTGCACATCCCTTTGGCTATTATTTAACATAATCAATCCCCTAAGTAGGGTAACCATTTAATCATGTAATAATCAACTAATAATTATTATTTAAAGGTTCATTACCTTTTATACACGATTGTTCCCATATTTTCCAAAATTTATACATTGGTGCTCATTTTAAACACACGTTGTTGCCTCAAACTTCATTAGTTAATTCCAAATTTTGAAATTAACATCATAAAATCTAAACAAAAATATAATCATGAAATTTATATTTTTTTCATGCATTTTTTCATAAAATCAAATTAAATAAGTCATTTATCACCTATGCATGTCTATCCTTTCACATATGCCCATTTGGCAACACATATAAGAGGTACTTCATAAAATTTTCCAAGTCAGCAATTTTTTCCATTTTTCAGCATGATATTCATCCTTAATTACCACTTTATTTATTGTATTTTCATAAGATTTTAATCCACTAATAATAGGTTTCCAAAACAGCAACTTTGGAACCCATTTTTCACACGTTTAACGTGTCTTTTGATACTTAACCCTAAACTATTTTATAATTTCGAATTTTCAGAAATTAATCCAAATTTTCCTAATCCAAATCTAGGTTATTAACACATATTTAATATTCATAAATAATCATTTCTCAAAACAGCAACTTACTTCACCATTTCGGTTACCGTTTTCCCCTCATTTGGACACCATTTCATAAAATTCATAAAATCAGATTTGGGCATATCTTCCTAAATCCTTTTGGTAATTTATGGTACCCTAAACCTAGGGTATTTTACCCTACATAAATTCCAAAAATCATGCAATCCTATTTTCATATCATTTTTAGCATCAAAATGACGAAATCGGGTCATATACGTCACTTTGCATACCATTCTTTCAAAAATTCATATCTTAAGCTTAAATCAACATATGTATTTCATCAAAATATTATTCATAGCCTAAACATAACATTAATCCAATACAGCAACTTATCATGTGAATTTAGAATTTATCAAGTTGAGTTTTCAACCCTTAGGTCATTCAAATCTTCATTTCCACCATCTAAAACATTAAAATTTATTCATATAACTTAATACTCATTCCATATTCAATAAAAGGGCATATTGAATCATCATTTAAGGAGTCTTTAAGCATCAAATTCATATTCATATCTTGGAGTTTAAAACTCAAAATGAAAAGCTCAACTTAACACAATCAACTTACTTGATTGATGAACTCAAACCCTAATCACATGAGCTACTCTTCTCCTCCAATTTCCCTTTCTTTTTCCCTTCTTTTTTCTTCTATTTTCCTTCCTCCTTGCTGGGATAGGGCTGGACGTGACTTGCTGCTGTGGGGAGAATGAGTTTGAGCACTTAGAAAATTTCACAAAGCTCTCTCACACACGTGGACGTGCCCCCTTTATAGAGCTGGATTTGCTCCAGTTGTGGACCCCACTTGGGGCTGATTTTCCACAATATTAAATGTGAATTTATCCCCCTAATGTTCTGGACAATTTACAGCCTAGTAAATTCATTTTTACCTTTTTTTAAAAAATCAAAAATCTGCTCTAAATCAAGAACGTCCAGCTGCCCCCATTGCATGTCCCTTGCTGCTATCCATTTTCAGATTTTTCCCATTTTTTTCAATCCTAATTTAAGGGAAATTTATACACCTAATTAAAATTTAATTTATTCATTAATTTTGCATAAAAAATTAGCAAAAATCATTACAACAGCATCAAACTATGGCACGTCCATATGCATAACAAGCTGTCCACATTTCATTCATCAATGGTAGCTGCTGTTCATGATTTTTCTTGAATTTTTTTCACATGAATAAATGCCCATTCATGTGTCCCAACATGTCAGTTATTTATGTGCATATATTATAAAATAAAATGTTTTTAAAAAATCCAGCATTAGCAGCTCCTCTTGGACGTCCATGGTGTCACCTCTCCTATGCTCATTTTGAGCACTCTTAGCCCCTTTAATGGACATCAATGCATGGATAATTCATGGGATTTTTGTATTTTGTAATTATGCATAAAATACTCTGCATTGCACCTGCATTTGACACCTACTTGGTCCATTAAAATTTGCATTAATTCCCTGTACTCTAGTATTAAATGCATGGTACTCTTGAGGTGTAAAAGTCAACCATATACACATTTTCCAATTCAGATATTTTCCCAACATGTTATTCTTAATCCAAACCATCCAAAGTTTTAATCTCATAATTTCGTTCAACCGTTTCAATTTTCATCTCAATCCGATTTTCCTAGCTCAAGTTATAGCCGTTTAAAGTTAACGGTTGGATTCGAGATATGATCAATAAATTATTACATTAATTTCATCAAGGATTTTCATAACCCAATAATTCCATAATACCAAGCCCAACATCATCAACTTTCCTTTCAAATTTCACTTGAATCCGCCTTACAGGCGTTGAGTTATGAATTTTCTAGTATTTTTCCACTAAACTTAATAATTATCCTTTAAATTCTCATAAATCAAACCATATACTTTAGGATAATTATTTATAATATATTGTCACCTTTAAATCCTCATCAAGCCCCTCGGGTCATACTGACTCACTTTGGGCTCCGGCGATTAAATTTTTTAATCACCGTTCTTAACTAAAACCCTAATTGTAAAATATCATTAATCATAAAATCATCCATAAATCATTCAAGGCATACATGTATCATAATTACATGCCTAATGCCTTCATATGAATCCTACTTGGGTCCGGCTATCACAGCTCCATTTCCTCAGAGACTTGCAAAGAACAAGAAGGAGGGCCAGTTCAATAAATTCTTGGAGGTACTAAAACAGCTGCATATCAACATACCTCTTGTCGAAGCCTTAGAGCAGATGCCAAGCTATGCAAAATTCATGAAAGATGTTCTGTCGAAGAAAAGGCGATTGATGAAATTCGAAATGATTGCATTAACAGAGGAGACAAGTGTCATGGTGCAGAGGAAGCTGCCACCTAAGCTCAAGGATCCAGGGAGCTTTATAATCCCGTGCACAATCGAAAATCTATACTTCGGGAGAGCCCTTTGTGACTTGGGAGCCAGCATAAACTTAATGCCCAAGTCAATATTTAGAAAGCTGGGTATTGGGGAAGCTCGACCTATGACAGTCATGTTGCAACTGGTGGATCGGTTTATGATATATCCGGAGGGCATCATTGAAGATGTTTTGGTCAAAGTGGACAAGTTTGTCTTCCTAGCGGATTTTATTATTCTGGATTATAAAGAAGACCGGGACGTGCCAATTATCCTAGGTCAGCCTTTCCTAGCAACAGGAAATGCAATAATTAATGTACGAGCCGGAGAATTAACCATGCAAGTGCAAAACGAACAAGTCACGTTCAATGTGTTAAAGGCGAAACAGCGCCCAAATGATTCAAAGGAATGTTTCGTGATTGATATGGTCAATTTAGCGGTTCAAGAATCTTTTTCAACTGATAGTGAGGAAGACTCAAAGGAAATTGCATTGAATGAGGGCTGCAAAATCACGACGAGTAACAAGGAAGCTACTGATTTTATAAGATATGGAACTTAGGGTTGCATATATGACCCGATTTTTCCATTTTTATGTTAAAAATGGTATGAAAATGAGATTAAATGATTTATGGAAGTTATGTAGGGTAAAATACCCTAGGATTATGATACTTTGGATTCCCAAGAGGATTTGGAAAGATAAGCCCCAAATCTGATTTTATGAATTTTATGAATAGATGTCCAAATGGGGTGAAAACGGTACCCACAATAGGGAAATAAGTGTTGGAAACATGTGGAAAATAACCCAAGTCTATATTTTGATGATTAACAAATCAATTTGAGTAAGTTTTGGTTACTAACATGTTTGTGAAGATGATTAAAGGATATAAAAATGAAGAAAATGAAGCATGACAGGTCAAGTCGATTTCCAAGTCGACTCAGGCATCGACTTAGGCCAAGTTGATCCCCAAGTCGACTCCAGCAGCGACTTCAAAACGTCATTTTCGTCAAGAGTTGAAATCAGGGAGTAAAGTTGCCGAAGTCACAAACGAAGTCGACTCCGCGTGTGACTTGGGTGAAGTCGCAGACCAAGTCGACTCCAGCATTGACTTCAAACGTGATTTTCTATCCAGAGTTGAAATTAGGGACAAGAGCTGCCGAAGTCTCAGACCAAGTCGACTCCACATGCGACTTGGGTGAAGTCACGGGCCAAGTTGACTCCAGCTTCGACTTCAGATTGACAGCACGCGTTTTTGAAGAGCTAAGTCGAAAACCAAGTCAACTCAATGCTCAACTTGAGTAAAATTGAAGACCAAGTATACTCAAATATTCGACTTAGGAAAAATGAAGATCAAATCAAGTCCAAAGCAAACAAAGTTGCATGTATTCATCATGGAAAATCAAGATCACACATTTCATGTACTCCAAGATTCAAGGGTTCAAAGTTTATAAGTCACGGAGCCAAAGGATATAAAGCTAGGATGAATATACTGAGTATCAAATGACATAAATCAAGAGAAGTACATTAATTTGAAGAAATTTAAGTGACCAAAGTCATCTATAAGGATTTCAAGTTCATCAAGCAAGCTAAGGAAGTGAAGTCGCACACGAAGTCGACTTCACCCGCAACTTGAGTCAAGTCTAGGACCAAGTCGACCCGAGAAAGAACTTGAGCAACCTGAGTACAGCCGAAGTCGCACCCGAAGTCGACTCCATCTACTAGTTGGGCGAAGTCGCACCCGAAGTCGACTCCACCTGCGACTTGGGTCGCAACGGTCGGAAATTTTTTGAATGTTGGCGCATTAAATGCGCGCCACCTGCTTCCAAACGTTTGGATTCCCTCGCCATTTATATAAGGCATTTAATATGAACGTGGAGGGTAGCTGAAACATCATTGATTGAGCATAACTCCCATTCCTAAGAGCTTTAAGTGATCAAGCTAACATCTAGAAGAAGAACGTTGCTTTCAAAATGCCAAGAGCTGCTTGTTGAATCATTAAGTCTATTTCACAAGTTCTTCTTTGCGCTAAATCTGCCTCTACACATCAGTAACGTGTACAAACTCTCTTTTACTTTTTCTTGTTGTATTGAACTTGATTTAGTTTGGGTAACTAAGATCAAGTGTAAGCAAAGTAGTGTGTGATTGGAGTAAAACTCGTCACCTACTTATGCTGTGAGTTGTTGATGCCCCCTAGAGCTGAAATCTAGAAGAGAGCAGTGGCTCTAATTGTATTTGTAAAATACATAGTGGAACCCAAGTCACAAGAGGTGTGAGCTTAGAAGAGTGGAGTAGGGAAAGTTGCCCGAACCACTATAAATCTTGTCCATTGATTTATTTTAGCTCTTACTATTTTATTGCTTTCTTTTTGTTTCATTGAAGGGGATTAAACTAAACTGGGGTAAAGTTTCTGTTTTAGTTGAAAAATTTTAAATACCCAATTCACCCCTCCCCTCTTTGGTAATTGTCATCAACTCGGGACCAACAATAAGTTGTTGTTTTGAGAGGAGTTAATATATGAATTTTAAACATGTGTTAATACCCTAAATTTGGGTTAAGAAAAATATGATTAATTTCTAGAATTTATGGATTAGAAATCTGTTTTGAATTAAGTGTCAAAACAGGCGTTGAAATGGTGAAAAACGGGTTCTAATGTTGTTGTTTTCAAACCCTATGATGAATAGATTATAAATCTGAAATTAAACTCTAAATTATAGGTTAATTAAGGGGTCTAATCATGCTAGAATTAGAAACAAGTTGCTGTGTTGAAAATTTTTAAGAAACACATGATTTATGTGTTGAGAAATGGACGTATACGAAGAGATACATATCAACACCCGACTTGAAAGACAAGTGGGCTAAGCTAGTGTAATATAAGTCAAAATAAATTTATGTAGGTTGGAAAACCTACGGAATATAAGTATTTGAAGATGATGCAAATAAATGAAATGTTATTTTTATTTATCTAGGCAAAGGCAAAGACGAGAATGATTGAAAAGATTATGGCGATCTCAGGTGAGCAAGCAAACTTTCTAAAATATTGTTTTCTTTCTATGTGATTGATGTGATTGAAATGTTTATGTTTATGTTTTGACGAATGGGCAAGCACAAGTTTTGAAAAATAATGGCTTTAATGCAAAGCCACAAGTTTTGGAAAATGACGACTTTAATGAAAAGTCATAAGATTTGGAAAAGAACGACTTTAAGGAAAAGCCTCAAGGTTTGCTTCATGGGAAGGAAGCAACATTTTTAAGATAAAGAATTTATCACAAGTATTGTCATGGATTGGCAATGCTTTATGTTAATGGATTGAGAAATTCGCTTATGAGTAAGCAAGTTCTCCACGATAATATTTTTAAAGGATTTCATGTTTGATGCCGATAGTTTTAAGAATTTTCTTTTAAGTAAACAAGTTCTTTATGATATTGTTTCAAAAGTATTTTATAAGAAAAAGGGAATTTTTCCCTTTTTCACAAAGCAACAAACGTAAATAAGTTTTGAATTTCTTTTATGATGTTTTATGATAAATAATTATGTTTGTGAAAGAAAAAGGAAAAGGGGATTTGATTTATGAAAAGATTTATTTTGCTAGGTCATTGTAACGCCCCATTCATAAAAATACTCAATAACTAATCAACGGCGCTACACAATCTAAGAAAAATTCGGCAGCATCTCCCCATAACATACAAGGGGTAATATGGAATACATGACCTGATATTCATTACATTTCCATCTGTAACATTCAATCCTATTTATATACTTGCATCTTCATATAATAAGAACATTCATATAGAAGGAAATCATTACATATTTTCCTTACACAACAAACAGATATAATAGTCATGCATATGTGCATCACAAGGATTATAATCCAATCTGAAATACCAAATACATTATAGTTGTCAAAACGAATCCGCCTAAGTAATTGTCTACATATATGATTATCAAAAGAGCACAAGTCTAAAAGAACTGGAATCAACATATTGTGCTAGGGTCTCTCATGTTTGATCTTCAACTTGTCCCATCCTTAAGTTCCCCTTCTGACCTGCGATCTAAAACCACAATAACAATGATATGAGTCTAAATAGACCTAGTAAGTAGATAGTGGTTAGCACAAAGTGCAAATAAGCATAATGATGGATACTCATACAGTGATGAAGCTAATACACATGGGTCCAATACCCACTCCCAAGATCGTATACATATAACCATACACACAAATTGACCAACACAACCAATCATCTACTCATGTCCATCAAGGGCCATGAACAACCCTCTCCTCGTGTCAATCAGGGGCCATGAACAACCCTTACAACCAACTATTTGAGATAACGCATCATACATAACAGACAATGAAACACATCGCAAACCACGCATACAACATCAACACAATTCAGATACAACACATAGATCTGTCACACAAGCATTTTATCAAACACATGATAGGTGCGAAATGAAAGAACCTTCAATTCATACTCTCGATTGGGGCAAATCAATTCACGTCACATTTCAACAATATAACAACTGCTAAGAAGTCTTTTACATCATAGAAATCACGCATTCAAAGTAAATTCACCATGAACCCTAACTGTTACGAACTCTACGCCTAATACCATGGAGTCGTTAGAAGCTATATATTCGCTCTAGCCTCGCATCGCGTTTAACGTAAAATTTCATCACTAAATCGAGAAGGGGTGACATCTACTTACTTGAATCGAAATTTCCCCCAAAAACAGTACTCCAGACTTAGACGGAGAGATTCGGAACTTCCACGATTCGAGTCGATGATCCTCAAACAGTCGGTAAAGCTTCCTTGAATGAATCCGTGGCTAGCCCGAACTGAATGGTGGGGAAAGAAGAGAAGACGCAGAGAACGGAAAGAGAAGAAGACGGAAGATAGCCGGGTGCGGGATGAAAAATGAACCCTAGCGCGCGCGGGCTTCCTTTATTACTGAATCCCTATCGGGTCGGGTCGGAACATGGATCGGGTCTAATTGCAATTAGTAATTTACTCTCCCACTCATACGACTTAATAATTAAAATTTTCTTCGGGGGCGCTGCCCCCTGCACCCCCGCAAGGGCGCTGCCCCCTTGACCCCCGCGACCCGACCGGTCCGGTCGAACCCCGTACCTACTCTGCGAGGGAAACAATAGTCATAGTGCCCATCAATGGAACGCTAATCATACATGCACATATGCACTATACATCTCCTAAATGTCGTGTCCATGTATGTTATGTATCCATTAATATCGTAAAATTCTTACTAGCATGTTCATAAGTTACCTCATAAATAGAGAAAAGTTATAATAAAAATAGAATAAAAATACCTGGTCCTCACAGTCATGATAATTAAATAATAAATGATGATTTGGACATAGTTCATATATTTTGAAATGATATTCGAAAATTTTTGATTTCCTTTAGATAAGGAAATCTATGTTGAAAATATCTTGAAAAATGTTTATACAGATGTGTTGAAGTGGATTTAAGGATGACCAACCTCCTATGTTGTTTTCATAAAAAGGGTTTTAAGATGTGTTGTTTCTCAAACATTTCAAATATTTATCAAAATATTTTACTCAAAATGTTTCTAACAAAATTTAAGGAAGGTCATCCTAAAACTAGATTTCAAATAACTTGTTAAAGTGGTTGCGTTCGCTTACAAGTTGACACGGACTGCGGTCTGTGATGTGTTTTTAAAAATAATTTTTAAAGATATAGACTTCGGTCTAAGATTTTGTGTGTGTTATGGATGCAGACAGAGGTCTGTGATCCCGGTTTAAAAGGACATGGGCTGCGGTCTGTGGTTCTTCAAACCAAACGGACTGCGGTCCGTCATAATAATGTACGGTGCACCAGTACAAGGATCAGGCAGGTTGTAGAGCACGGTTGGGATGACCGGGGCCCACTCTACATAAGTCCAAGTCGTTAAGGGATAACAGGAGTGCCAATGACGCCCTCCCTGAGATGGAGCAGGATAAATAAACAGCCGCCTGGCTAGCGTGCTGTTATGAATTCTCTTTGAAAAGATAGCATGATTACTTGATAAGTGTCACTACTAGATGATGAGAAATGTGTTTGCATACGTTTTTCTTTTCAAAAGCCCAAGAATCGGGATATAAAAGCATTTGTACAAAATTTATCCTAAACTGGATTTCTATGAGCCATTATGCATAAGTTACCCTAAAAGTAGGGTGTTTTACATAAAATGTGTAAATAATAAGAATAAAAAATGGTTTTTATGCAAAAGTTTTTATGAAAAGGATTTATAACTTGTTTGCTATAAACAAGCCCCAACATGGGGATTATGAAAAAAGGTTTATGTTGGAAAATATTTTGGACATGAGAATGTCCATTTCCAAAAGATTTATGTGGGAAAAATGGTTGGACATGAGAATGTCCATTTCCTAAAGAGATTTATGTTGAAAAAATATTTTGGACATAAGAATGTCCATTTCCAAAAGGTTTATATGGAAAAAATGGTTGGACATGAGAATGTCCATTTCCTGAAGGTATTTATGTTGGAACATGTGTGGACATAAAAATGTCCGTTTCTAAAAGAATTTAAGGGATAAAAGTGTTTGTGGACATATGAATGTCCATTACCAAAAAGGCTTACGTGGAAAAAGGTTTTAGGACTATAAACATCCGATTCCAACAAGGTTTAAGTGGATAAATGTTTTAGGACGTATAAACGTCCGATTCCAACAAGGTTTAAGTGGATAAATATTTTAGGACGTATGAACGTCCAATTCCAAAATGATTTATGAGAAAAATGTTTTAGGAAATGATTTTCAAGGAAAGTCTTGCCCCAAAATGCTTGCTTACTGAGTTATCACTCGCGTTTTGTTTTCCAAATCTCATATAGATACTTGGAGACTCAAGGGGTCGAGGACCTAAAAAATAAAAAAGGTACGAAATAGTACCATGTGGGCTAAAAGGATTAGTCATGGTGAGTGGAATGCTATGAATGGAAGTTTTTAGGTATATTGATATATACGTGACTTGTTTAAAGTTCTGAGTTCTAGGTGAACTAATGATCGAATAGATGTATGTATGCAATGACAATGTCATGATGAGGTCAAGAGGGATTATTGCTTATGTTATAAATGAAATGATGATGAATGAAGAAACGAAAAAAAATTTGGACGAGTTCTAATTAAAATCCCACCGCGTGATCAGGGTAACAATCCTGATTCATATTTACCAATTGATAAGATCTTGAGGTAAGGAAATGACGTCTCGGTTTGGGGCGTTACAGTAGGGGGAACTGGGTGAGCCATATGAATGGGTTCTTCCTTTTCAACATTTCCTAGTTGAGCTTGTTGGGTCCTCTCCCACGAGCCTTGAATTATGTCTACGTCTTGGGTTGCCCAATCACGAGTAGCTTGCTGCATAGATTCTTTTACTATTGTAGCTACTCTGTCCTTAATTATTTGAGGTTGACTTTGCTTTTGTTCTTTGTTTAGTTCTGGGCTTTCATCTACCCTTCTTTGTTGATTTCTTTGGTTTTGCCCTTGTGATTTGAGCCTACCCCTTTTGGGCTTGCTAGATTCACCAACCTCATGCTCGCTGGGAACTTCCATAGCAATTTCTTTCCCTTTATTCTTTCTAACCCTTGACCTTGTATCAACCATGGTGCTCTTTCTGAATATATCAAAAGCACATAATCTTTCATTCATGGTTAGGGCTAGGTCATCATATATACATTTCATCATCATATGATTAATTTCACATAACCAAATTACACAATCATAATCCTGTCATATTCCATCATTCATCAATTATAAACATTCACATCCATTCATTCATTTCATGCATTCAAAAACCTTAGATAAAGTTATATCATCATAACTAATCACATCATTCACATTATCAAAACATTCCATTCATAAAACATAGTCTTATCATGTCACAACATGACATATCACACATATATGTACATGCCATATATCACACCATAATTATACATACAAGTCATAATTATTCAAAATTTCATGAAAGTTCATAAAACAAATCATCTTCTACCGGGACCCCTTGAAGAGCTGCGTATATGTCTAATTAAATGCTCGTTTTAACACAAGTATACGTGCCGATGAAATAATAAAGAGTGAGTAGAGTATCGTTCCCACGGAGATTGTGTTAAACGGATTAGCATCTTAAATCTCAATTGTCTAAGTGAATTGGTAAAATAAATGATAGTTTGCTTTTAAAGAATTGAATTAAACTAAACTAAACAAAGCAGTAAATGACCAGAGTGGGATGGATATTGCCGAGATTGCCTTGAGATGATTAAGATAGGTGGGAATATGAAGTCATCGAATCATAACTATGTCATTTGGTCCTAATTAAGTTAGTTGTGCAAAGATTACTAATCGAGGTTCATTCATATTCATATATGTCTTCCAACACATACAAACCTAACCAAGTTTTAGTTATGTGCTATGTTCCCATGCATGCAAGTAAAACCAGGTTGATAACCATATAACCTAATCATGATTACACAGGGTTAATAGGTATCTTTCTATCCATATTAACATCTAACACAACATGAGCTAGAATACCTGTGCCTTATATATGGATCTTATTCAAATCCCACTTTTCCAAGCATGAATCTGAATATTCGATCAATCCACAAGGTTGCAAAGCTTGTAAACACATTAAGCATGATATATAAGGGTAATCTCAAGTAACAAAAGTCACAACACAACAATATTATCAATTCAAGCATTAGAAAACCAAATAACATAGACTATGAGTTCAAATCCTACATATCTCCCACTATAGGAAAGTTCAGCCCATAAACATGACTTCAATTTCCATTAAAATCAAGTTACAATCATCCCAAGGAAGGAGAATAACAAATAGGAACAGATAGATGAGAAGAGAAGATGAAACTCAATGGATTTGCAGTGATAGCTTTGATCTCCACATGCTCTTCTCTCCTTCCTTGAAGATTTTGTGTTTCTCCCTTTCTCCACAACAGCCACTCCCTATTTTGGTCTCTCCTCTATGTCTTGCAGAACTCCAGGTTTCTATTTAAACATAACAGTCTGCGCAGCAAAACCCACGCGTGCGGATGCGTATTGGTGCCTAGGCGCCAACTCTCTGGAGCTGCATAACTTAGAAACCTTTCTGGAAATTCTAGCAGTTCATGCCTTGGCGCCTAGGCGCCAACTCCCTGGAATCAATGTGACTTGTGACTTCAAAAATCTTTAGAACTTTGCTTGCGTGTTGATGAAGTGGCGCCTAGGCACCAACTCTCTGGATGTAATGTGTTGTGTGAAGTGTTGGAGATTCTGGCAAAGGCCTATAGAATTGCGCCTGAGCGCCAACCCCATGCTCCTTCACTTGGCTCGGTTTTCCATTCGACTCGCTTGCATGCTTATAATTCTCCGTCCTTCCTGTAAAAATGAATGAAACTAAATAAATGAACTAAAAATGCCTAATTTATACTAAAAATGCATAAAAACTACATAATGCTCATAAAATGCAAAGCGAGTGGAAATTTAGCTAAATGGATGCAAACTAAACCTAATCTCTTGGACTAACACGCAAAAATAGTCTGAAATAGGCCATGATAACTCGTATTTTTATGAGTTATCACCCCTCCTTATGTAACGCCTACGACTAGGCGGAACTTGTGTGGGTTCATTGGTAATTGTGCTCGTGTCGGACCATGCAGGTGTTGGAAATAATGTTTAAAACAAAACAAAATTGATCAAAGCATGAGTTTTGATGATTAACAAAGACTAATTTGAGTATATCAAGTATACTAATGAGTTTGCCAAATGTTTTAAGGAATTGAAATAGTCAAGTCGATCCCCAAGTCGACTTGGACTTCGACTTAGGGTGAAGTCGATCCCAAAGTCGACTCCATTATCGACTTGAAACAGAACTTCAAAGGCAAAATCAAAACTGGAAGAATAGCAGGTGAAGTCGCAGGCTAAGTCGACTCCACTTGCGACTTGGGAAGCCAAGTCGCAAACGAAGTCGACCTCACTATCGACTTCAGTCGAGAGAAAACTGTCCAGACCTGATTTTGGGGCACAAAGATGCCCAAGTCGCAGACGAAGTCGACTCCAGGTGCAACTTGGGCGAAGTCGCAAACAAGGTCGACTCCATCCTCGACTTGAGACTTTCAAAATTCAAAGATGCAGATTCAAGGTCATTCCAAGAATCCACTTGAATAATCCAAATCAAGATGCAAACACATTTTCAAAGAACAACTTGATTTATCTCAAGTTCAAAGCAAGGATTCAAGTTCAAGATCAAATCAAGTCTATCAAGCCCAAGGCAAAGATACAAGTATGTTTCAAATATTCAAGTCTTAAAGATCAAATGAGTCAGATGCAAAGCAAGGTGCATGAATCAATCATTCAAGAATCAAAAGGACTAAAGGAAGAAAGTCAAGCAAGATAGAAGCAAATCAAATGAAGATCAAAGCATTTTTATCAAAGGCCGAGCCAAGTCGCAACCCAAGTCGACTCCAGGATCGACTTGAGTTGAAGTCTGAGGCCAAGTCGACCCAAGACTCAGACTTGGGAATCTGAAGAACTGGAGTCGCACACGAGGTCGACTCCAGGTGCGACTTGGAAGCCAAGTCGCAGGCCAAGTCGACTCCATCTTCGACTTGGAAAATAACGTTTGAATTTTTGAACGTTGGAGATCATTTATTGCGCGCTAACCACCTCTACAACGTTCAAATCTTCCTCACTCTATAAAAGGACACTCAAATGAACGTGAAAGATAGATACAAGACACTCATATACACTACTATACACACTACAAAGTCCAAAGAGAGAAAAGAAGTGCAAGAAGGAGTTTCTATTTCATTTTCTCCATATTTGAGTGGTCCATATACATTCAAAGGAAGAAATAGCTTCAAGTTGCAAGCTGCTTCATCGATACTCATCCAAGCTGCTTCTATAATTTCTTCCTCGAGCTCAACCTGCCTACACATCTCTGTAAAGTGTAGTTTTTCTTATTTCAAAGTCTTGTTATATTAAACTTGATTTAGCTTGGGTAGCTAAGATCAAGTATATGCAAAGTAGTGTGTGATTGGAGTGGAACTCATCACCTACTTGTGCTGTGTGTTGTGCATGCCCCTTAGAGCTGGAATCTAGAAGAGAGCGGAGACTCTAAGTGTATTCGAGGAATACATAGTGGAACCCAAGTCACAACAGAGTGTGAGCTTGGAAGAGTGGAGTAGGGAAGGTTTGCCCGAACCACTATAAATCTTGTCTTCTGCTTCCTTTTACTGCTTTATCTTAATTTCTCTCTATTTGCTTTCAAAAGGGGATTAATCTTTCAAGGGGTTAAGACTTTAATTTACCAAAGAATTTTTTAAAGAACCCAATTCACCCCTCCCCTCTTGGGTTTTGCCATCAACTCGGGACCAACAAGTGGTATCAGAGCAGGTCTTTGAGTTTACCAAAGAGATCTTATCGATATGGCATCCCAATCTACTTCCGTTCCCGCATTTGCTGAAGGCCAATCCTTTACAAGGCCACCATTATTTGATGGGAACAACTTTGGATATTGGAAGCTTCGTATGAAGCAACTTATCATGGCTACCGACATGGATTCTTGGATTGCAATCCAAGATGGAGTAACCTTGCCTACCGATGAAAGAGCTTCCAAATGGACCGATGAGGAAGTAAGAATTGTAAAGAGCAATGCCAAAGCTATGAACTCACTATTCTGTGCTCTTACTGCTTCTGAATATGATAGAGTATCCTCTTGTTTAACCGCCAAAGAGATATGGGATACATTAACCTCCATTTATGAAGGAACTTCTCAAGTCTAAGGGACGAGAAGAAATATTTTGATTGGAGAACTAGAAAACTTTAGAATGCTAGAAACAGAAAATATTTTTGAAATGTTTGCTAGATTCTCAAAAATTACTAATGCTTTAAAAGGTCTTGGAAAGGCTATATCTGAATCTGAGCAGGTTATGAAGATTTTGAGAGCTCTACCGGAATCTTGGACTCCAAAGATTACTGCGATAGAAGAAGCCAAGGACCTCAACACATTGAAGCTAGAAAATTTAATTAGCTCATTAATGTCACATGAGCTAATCAAGAAAAGAAATGAAGATCAACACAGAGGCAAAAAAGTAATTGTCTTGAAAGCCGCACAAGATACAGACGAGACCTCATCCTCTCAAAATGACGATGAGATTGCCCTACTCACAAAACGATTCAGAAAATTTGTGAGGAAAGGCAGAAATTTTAGAAGTTTCAAAGATAGAAATTCTAGAGAGAAAAAGAAAGAACCAACCAAATGTTACCGATGCGGCGGTTCGGGTCACATGCAAGCTCAATGTCCAACTCCCGAAGAAAGCAAGGCAAAAGAACAAAGAAAAGATCGAGGGGACAACAAAAGATTCCAAAGAAACAAAGGAAGAGGCATGTACGTGAATGACGAGGAAACTACAACGAGTAGCTCTTCAACCGACGAAATCGAGGCGGAAGATTGTGCGAGAATATGTTGCATGGCGCAAATCGAACAAGAAGAACAAACCATATCAACAAAGTGCACAAGCAATGAAGAGGTAAGTTCCAAACCTTGCCATTCTCAATCAAGTTATTCTTCTTTTCAAGAATGCCTCAAATGTGCTGAATTAGAAGAACTACAAATTGCATATGATTCATTATATGAAGAAATGAAAAAATTATGAAGCAAGTTTACAATTAAGAAAAGACAATGTGATGCGGTAATAATTGTAAATGGTAAACTTGCAGAAAAATTAGAAAAATTGAAAGATGAAAATGATTTGCTAAAAAAGGAGAACAGATCATTAAATGAATCATTAGCTAAGTTCTCTAATCCAGGAGAAAGTGTTAAAATATTTCTGAACATGACCTCCCAAACAAATAAAAGAGGTCTTGGTTACTATACATTTGAGCAAAAAGAAAGTGGTGAATCGAATGTGCCAATGCTTGGGAAATATCAAACCAAAACTGCACCTATATACAAGCCACAAAAGAAGAATTTTATGTGGACTAGAAGGCCAACGTTTGAACCATTAGATACTTGGAAGTCTACTCTAAGATTACCTATGGCTTGCAATTTTTGCAATAAAATGGGTCATACAATCTATAAATGTAACCTTAAGAAACTGTATGATCATGGTACAAAATTAGTTTGGGTTCCAAGGAACACATGATTTGGGCTCTCGAAGTTAAAACTACAAAGATTGAATTATTTTACTAACCCAAATGGACCCATAAAATGGGTACCAAAGAGATAAGATTTACTTGTTTATTTTTCAGACATGTTTTAAGGTAAAGGCAAATAATGTATGGTTCATGGATAGCTGTTGTTCAAGGCATATGACCGGAGAAAGAAGTCTATTTCATAAACTTACGCCTTGCAACAATGGAACAGTTGCCTTTGGTAATAATGAAAAAGGTAAAATTAAAGGTAAAGGAAAAATACATAGTAGTTCAAATGAATGCATGGAAGATGTTTTGTTTGTTGAAGGACTCAAGCACAATCTAATGAGCATTAGTCAATTATGTGACAAAGGATATAAAGTTGTGTTTGAATCATCTATATGTAATGTATTTGATGGAGAACATATCATGTTTAGTAGAAAAAGACATGGAAATGTATATTTGGTTTCACTAGATGAACTAAATGGTCAATGTCTAATGGCCATTGATAATGATTCATGGGTTTGGCATAAAAGGCTTGGACATATAAACATGGGAAATATAAAGACCCTATGGAAAAAGAGTTTGGTAGAAGGATTACCAAGATTGAAATATGACAAGGATAAAATTTTCAAGGCATGTCAATTATCGAAACAACCCAAGATGCCTTTCTCTACCAAAAAGGAAATTTCCACTACTAGGCCACTTGAATTGCTACACATGGATCTATACGGGCCATCCGACATTCTAACCATTGGTGGAAAGAGATACGTGTTTGTGATTGTTGATGATTTTTCAAGATTTACATGGATAATTCTCTTAGCTAGCAAAGATGAAGCCTTCTTTATGTTTGCAACCTTTGTAAATTTGGTGCAAAATGAAAAACAAAGTACAATTGTAACCATAAGAAGCGATCATGGTGGTGAATTCGAAAACAAACGATTCACAGAATTTTGTAATGAAAAAGGAATTCATCACACATTTTCTGCACCAAGAAATCCACAACAAAATGGAGTAGTTGAAAGGAAAAACAGAACTATACAAGAGATGGCTAGAACAATGCTAAATGAGAGCAAACTATCCAAGAAATTTTGGGGTGAAGCTGTAAGTACAGCTTGTCATGTTTTAAATCGAGTTACCATTAGAGCAATCTTGAAAAAGACCCCATATGAGCTATGGAAAGGAAGAAAACCAAATATCTCTTATTTTCATGCTTTTGGATGCACATGCTATGTTTTGAACAATGGAAAAACCAACTTGGGAAAACTAGATGCTAAAAGTGATGAGGCAATATTCCTTGGTTACTCATCAAATAGCAAAGCATGTAGAGTATTCAATAAACGAAACCAAGTTGTATAAGAATCCATACATGTTGTATTTGATGAATTTAACCAAACTCCGAGAAAGGAGGATGAATTAAGTGATGCAGATGAAACAAAAGGAAAAGAACAACCAAAGGAAATCGAGCTCAAGCCAGAAAATCTCATGGAGGAAGAGGTAAGTGAAGGTAATGACTCTTACAAACCTCCAACTGATTTAAAGTTCAAAAATGCCCATCCAATTGAGCAAGTCATTGGAAATGTGTATGAAGGAGTAAAAACTAGAAGATCAAAGCAAAACATTTGTGGACAATATGCTTTTGTGTCCAAGATCGAACCAACTACCATTGAACAAGCTCTTAATGATGAAAGCTGGGTTATTGCAATGCAAGAAGAGCTAAATCAATTTGAAAGAAATGATGTATGGCATTTAGTTTCTAGACCAAATGGTCATACCATTATTGGTACCAAATGGATATTTAGAAATAAATTGGACGAAAGCGGACTTGTAATTAGAAACAAGGCTAGATTAGTAGCCAAAGGATATTCCCAGGAAGAAGGAATTGATTTTGAAGAATCATATGCACCCGTGGCTAGATTAGAAGTCATACGTATTTTACTAGCATTTGCTTCTCATATGAATTTCAAATTGTTCCAAATGGATGTAAAAAGTGCATTTCTGAACGGATATTTGAATGAAGAAGTGTATGTTAAACAACCCCCAGGATTTGAAGAAAAGGATCAATCGAAATATGTTTATAAATTGACCAAAGCGTTATATGGATTAAAACAAGCTCCAAGAGCTTGGTATGAAAGGTTGAATAAATTTTAGATTGATCATGAGTTTCAAAGAGGAAAAGTTGATACTACTTTGTTCATTAAATATAAAAATAAAAATATTTTAATTGTACAAATTTATGTAGATGATATAATATTTGGTGCTACTGACAAAAATCTATGCCAAGAATTTTCTAAGATTATGCAGAGCGAATTTGAAATGAGCATGATGGGAGAATTAAATTTCTTCCTTGGACTGCAAATCAAGCAACAAAATGAAGGGATATTTCTAAACCAGTCCAAGTATGTCAAAGAGATGCTCAAGAAATTTGGAATGCAAAATACCAAAGGGGCAAATACTCCAATGAGCTCTACAATCAAGATCGACACAGATAAAAATGGTAAATGTATCGATCAAAAGCTTTATAGAAGCATGATAGGATCTTTGCTATATTTAACTGCTTCTAGACCTGATATTTTATTCAGTGTTTGTATGTGTTCTAGATTTCAAGCATGTCCTAAAGAATCACATCTACTTGCTGTAAAAAGGATTTTTAAATATTTAACAAAAACTACCAATCTTGAATATGGTATCCAAAGGGGTCAACCTTTGATTTGATCGGCTATTCGGATGCGGATTTTGCTGGCTATAAGGTAGATAGAAAGATTACTAGTGGAACTTGTCAGTTTCTAGGACATATGTTAGTTTCATGGCACTCAAGAAAACAAACAAGTGTTGCTCTATCCACTGCGGAAGCCGAATACATAGCCGCCGGTAGTTGTTGTGCCCAATTACTTTGGATGAAACAGCAATTGAAAGATTATGGTATTGATTATTTTGATATTCCTATTAGATGTGATAATACAAGTGCAATTTGTCTGACTAAGAATCCTGTACTGCATTCAAGAACCAAGCATATTGATGTAAGACACCATTTCATTAGAGAACATGTTGAAAACCATGATATTTGTTTAGAATATGTGAAAACAGAAGACCAAATTGCTGATATCTTTACCAAACCACTAGCCAAGGAATCATTTTGTAAGATTAGGAATGATATGGGAATGATAGAGCTAAATTAGGAAAATTAAACAAGAAACTAAAAATTTGAAAAGGTCAAGTCGATGAGTCAAGTCGACTCCATGGGAGCCAACTCGACTCCGCCAAGTCGACTTGGGAAAGTGAAGTCGACTCCACTTCTATAGCGAAGTCGACTCCACAGGGCCGAAGTCGACTTCGCGTAGGGCAAGTCAACTCCGCGAGCGCGCGACCATCCGGATTCCTCTCCCTTTTTCTTCTCCTCTCTCTTCTTCTTTCTCCATTTCCCGCCAATCTGTTTTCCTTTCCTCCTCTCCGGCGATTTCTCTTTCCAGCAAAGTTCTTCATTCTGGCAAGCTTTCATCTTTTCCGGCCAACTACCTCTTTCTCTTCCTTGCTGTTTCCGGCGTTCCTCACCGACAGCCCTTTCTCCGCTCCATTTTCTCTTCTCTCAAAGCTCGATAAAGCCCAACTTCTCTCCCTCTCATTTTCTCTCTAATCCCAGCTCATCTCTCACAGTTCTCTCTTCCTCTCATTCTCTCTGATCTCACCTCACCTCTCTCTCTCTCTCACTTTCCATCTCTCAGTTACTATATCTCCCAAACCAAAATGGCACCAAAAGCTAGAAAGGTACAAGCTCAATTTAGTGTGATTTGAATGTTTGCTTTATGAAAGTTATGTTCTGTTTTGAAATATCATGTTCTGTTTTTGAAGTTTATATGAATGTGATTATCTTGAAAGGTACAAGCTCAATTTAGTTTTGTCAATCATCAAAAAGGGGGAGATTGTTGGAAACAATGTTTAAAACAAAACAAAATTGACCAAAGCATGAGTTTTGATGATTAACAAAGACTAATTTGAGTATATCAAGTATACTAATGAGTTTGCCAAATGTTTTAAGGAACTGAAATAGTCAAGTCGATCCCCAAGTCGACTTGGACTTCGACTTAGGGTGAAGTCGATCCCAAAGTCGACTCCATTATCGACTTGAAACAGAACTTCAAAGGCAAAATCAAAACTGGAAGAATAGCAGGTGAAGTCGCAGGCTAAGTCGACTCCACTTGCGACTTGGGAAGCCAAGTCGCAAACGAAGTCGACCTCACTATCGACTTCAGTCGAGAGAAAACTGTCCAGACCTGATTTTGGGGCACAAAGATGCCCAAGTCGCAGACGAAGTCGACTCCAGGTGCAACTTGGGCGAAGTCGCAAACAAGGTCGACTCCATCCTCGACTTGAGACTTTCAAAATTCAAAGATGCAGATTCAAGGTCATTCCAAGAATCCACTTGAATAATCCAAATCAAGATGCAAACACATTTTCAAAGAACAACTTGATTTATCTCAAGTTCAAAGCAAGGATTCAAGTTCAAGATCAAATCAAGTCTATCAAGCCCAAGGCAAAGATACAAGTATGTTTCAAATATTCAAGTCTTAAAGATCAAATGAGTCAGATGCAAAGCAAGGTGCATGAATCAATCATTCAAGAATCAAAAGGACTAAAGGAAGAAAGCCAAGCAAGATAGAAGCAAATCAAATGAAGATCAAAGCATTTTTATCAAAGGCCGAGCCAAGTCGCAACCCAAGTCGACTCCAGGATCGACTTGAGTTGAAGTCTGAGGCCAAGTCGACCCAAGACTCAGACTTGGGAATCTGAAGAACTGGAGTCGCACACGAGGTCGACTCCAGGTGCGACTTGGAAGCCAAGTCGCAGGCCAAGTCGACTCCATCTTCGACTTGGAAAATAACGTTTGAATTTTTGAACGTTGGAGATCATTTATTGCGCGCTAACCACCTCTACAACGTTCAAATCTTCCTCACTCTATAAAAGGACACTCAAATGAACGTGAAAGATAGATACAAGACACTCATATACACTACTATACACACTACAAAGTCCAAAGAGAGAAAAGAAGTGCAAGAAGGAGTTTCTATTTCATTTTCTCCATATTTGAGTGGTCCATATACATTCAAAGGAAGAAATAGCTTCAAGTTGCAAGCTGCTTCATCGATACTCATCCAAGCTGCTTCTATAATTTCTTCCTCGAGCTCAACCTGCCTACACATCTCTGTAAAGTGTAGTTTTTCTTATTTCAAAGTCTTGTTATATTAAACTTGATTTAGCTTGGGTAGCTAAGATCAAGTATATGCAAAGTAGTGTGTGATTGGAGTGGAACTCATCACCTACTTGTGCTGTGTGTTGTGCATGCCCCTTAGAGCTGGAATCTAGAAGAGAGCGGAGACTCTAAGTGTATTCGAGGAATACATAGTGGAACCCAAGTCACAACGGAGTGTGAGCTTGGAAGAGTGGAGTAGGGAAGGTTTGCCCGAACCACTATAAATCTTGTCTTCTGCTTCCTTTTACTGTTTTATCTTAATTGCTCTCTATTTGCTTTCAAAAGGGGATTAATCTTTCAAGGGGTTAAGACTTTAATTTACCAAAGAATTTTTTAAAGAACCCAATTCACCCCTCCCCTCTTGGGTTTTGCCATCAACTCGGGACCAACAGCAGGGACGTCTTCCTCGCCTCCATCACTACTATTACTATCATCATCATCATCTTCCTTAACCTCCTCTTCCTCACTTTCACCCTCCTCCTCCTGTATCTCAGGAGCAAGGTATTCCATCGGGTCCTCATCGTCGCTATCATTAACATTATTATTATTATTTCCATTTCCAAGTTGGATGGGTTCCCCATCCTGTCCTGATATATGTATAACGACTTTGTTAAGGCCCAGTGCAACGGGTGACTCTAGAATTCCCTGTGCCCGACGTTCCTCTACTGCAATAGCAACCTCCTTCTCCCTCTGATGAATCTTTTCCCAATTTACCCTGTGCCTAATTTGCACAAGTCCACACTCAAATCTATACCACAGAACACATCAGGAGTTATAGATGCTAGGATCTGATCCCAAAATTTATGGAGATCATGGGGGTATATCAAGTCAGATGAGATGGGTAGATCTATTTGGTGAGACGCTGTAGTATTCTCCACCTGAGTATGGCTCGTAGACTCCTCTACATTAGGCCTTTGAGGATATGGGTTGACATGATAATCTCCCTGTGTATGAGTCGGAGGGTGCCTAGGAGGGAAACCAGGAGAAACTGGTGGGATATATGCCGAATTCCACCATCTATTCACGTTCTCTGCTATCCTCCTTTTTCATTCCTCCTCCTCTTTTTCTTTTCTAAGTTCCTCTTCACTCATTGCCCTTTTCCTCTGTCGGCCATCTACAATTCAAACATAGCATGACAGCTCTATTCAATACATTATAAACAAATTATCATAGATAATTTATTCTATAATCACATAGCTTATGATGATAGTTATAAATTTTCACACTTAGTAAATTTTCCACACCTATTTACTAATCCATGCTTTGATACCAACTTCTGTGGCGCCCTAGCCCGAGCGTCACAACCTTACTCCAAGATCTATCGATTAGTAAACGTGATCAGTATTATTGCCCTGTCACACGGCGGGCTTATTAGATATTTATCCACTCAATCCTAACTCCTTGGGAGTTTACATCATTCTATTCATATCAATTTCCATCAAATTCCTTTTTAGGTCATTATTCCAATTGAGATATACACATATGATCTCATAAATTTCATACTTAATCATATCATGATAAATCATCCTTAACAATTGACCATAAAAATAATTTCGTTATTTATAGTCATAATCACCACATAAATTCTTGTACAATATTAAACTACAATTTAATGTTAACATTCATACAACCACACAATTCATAAATTCATACACAAGTAACTTATAGAAATTCATATTTTCTTGAATCTCCACCTGTGCTCCTTGCATGGTTCTTCCTTTCACCTGTCTTTAAGATTTGAAAAATAAAATCGTGACTCAAAACTCAATAAGCAAGCTATAAGATTTTCAGGCAATTCATTTTCATTGAAAATAACTTGGAAGACATATTATACCCACTCGATGGTGCATCTTAAAACATGCTTCTTATACCCGTCTAGGGTATATCATAAACAATGCGATGCATTATTTAAAACCATGACATTCCTTTGGATAGAAGCAAGCTAGGCAACCATCCACTTTCATCCTCTCTCCCATTCCAGGGAAGCGCCGCCGACCCTAGGCCTCTCTTATCAACTTGGTCGCACCAAAGGGGGACATTCGGTCTGCTTACACTTTTGAGGTGGACCTCATTAGCGACTTGGCCACACCAAAGGGGGACATTCGGTCCGCTTACACCTTTAAGGTGGACCTCATGATTTTGTGGACATGCTTCTTTTCATAAACATGAACTTTGACATGCTAGTATGATTTTTCATTCCTAAACCCATGATTCATCATTTTTCATAAATAAATGCAAAACAGTAGGCAATTCATTTATTCCATTAGAAATAATATTTCAATACACATTTAGAAAAGGAATGTTCATCCTTCAACAACTTAAAAAGAATTGAAATCAATCATTTGTCAACTCATTTAAATAGTTAGAATATCATTGATAATCATTTGATCACATTTGATAAAACAAAAGCATTTAGAAAACTGCTTGCTTACCTTTTTCTCTTAGCTTTCCCTATCGCTTATCTCTTTGCCTTTGCCTATACATAAACATAGCATTGCATTCATAACAATCCATTTGCTTGCATTCACTTAGTTTTTCAATCCCATAATCCATATCATACATAATCAACTTGGATTTTCAAGTCGATCATACATGCACAACATGTACTTGTGCATCATACCATTCATTCCATATGTCATTTTGAACCCATATTTAGGGTAAACACATAACATTCATTCATAATTCAACATATGGGGATTTATATCTCTCATTAACCATTTTCATCTATTTTCCATTTTCCTTACGTCAATGCTCATTCTAAGCATACAAGTGACGTTTTAAGCTTCATAAACAAATCTCAACATTTGAGATAGCTAAAATCCATTCATACAGAAACATCCTTATTCATTTCATCACATATTCATGCATATTTTTCATTTTAGCAATTCTACGTAAGTCATATATCATCCATTCATACATATGTTCCACATACGTTCAACATACAACACATATACTATGTGTTTCTTAAAATTTCTTAACACAGCAACTTATACTCATTTTCAACATCATTAAACCCCTTAATTAACATATAATTTAGGGTTTAATTTCGGATTTTTAATCCATTTATCACTGGGTTCGAAAACAGCCATGTTAGGACCCGTTTTTCATCCTTTCAACACCTCTTTCAAGATTTAAATCATAACAGATTTTTAAATTATAATTTCCAGAAACTAAACATGATTTTATTAACCCAAATTTAGGGTATTATCACATATTTAATATTCATAATTTATTTGCTTCCATAACAGCAACATTTTCAAGAATATAGGGTATCCATTTTGACCCGTTTCAACATGTCCATACACAGGTCCTTAAAATCAGATTTAGGGAAAATATTTTCAATCCCTTTTGGACACTAAAAGTACCTTAATCCTAGGGTAATTTACCCTCTATAACATCCATAAATCATTTGTTCATAAACAGCAACAAAAATCATATGTAAAGCACCCGTTTTGGCCCCCATTTGGACGTTCCATACATATACCCTAAAAAATCAGATTTAGGGCAAACTTATCCAGCACACTTAGGACATCCAAAGGGTCCTTAATTTAGGGTACTTTACCCTACAATTCATCCATAAACCATTTAAGCACTTCTTTGTATCATTTTTAACTCAAAAATGGAAAAACGGACATTACTTGAAACCCTAAGTTCCATTTTTGGTAAAATCATTAACAAATGCTCAAATCAACATATGTAATCCAAAATAACATGAATTACATCTAAATCATTATGCTTAAATCATACAGCAACTTGGTTTAGGGTTTTTACAAATTCCAAGTTAGATTTCATCTCAAAATTCAACCCTAACTTCTCTTTTCACTCTTGAACTCTTGATCTCATTTATATCTTTCAAAAATCATTCAATACCCTTAACAAGGCATTATAACTTATCCTTTAAGAGTTCTTTATGAAACATATTCATGGCTCATGATTTGAGAGAGAAAACCTTGATTTAAATGATTCAAAACTTGGATTGAATCTAACTTGAACCCAACTTGTTTAGCTTGGTTCCTTCTCTTTTTCTTCTCTTTTTTCCTTCTATTTTTCTCCTCTTTTCTCCTTCTTCCTTGCTGGTTTCGGATGTACCCAAGGTTGCTCACAACACTTAGAAAATTTTGAGAATTTCTTTCCCTTCTCATATGCACGTTTCCAAGGTTAAGGCTTCCCCTTTTTATATTTTTTTACTAGCCCTTGGGATCCACTTTTCCACATGTTATAAGGGTAATTTAATTCTAACTTATCCCTTGATGACATGGCAATTTTATATCCAAGTAAAATACCCATTTAATAATGAACAAAAATCATCAAAAATACACATTTAAGGGGTGCATTGCTGTCCACTAGGTGATGCCCCTCTTAGGCATGCTTTTTGAAATTTTTATGCCTCCATTTCCACATATTTATGTGCCTCATTAGTTACCCTAGGGTCTTAGCTACTTAGATATGCATTTTAGGATTTTTAAAAATCCAAATATCATGTCATTCTTGCCCTTGGTCGTCCATGGCATTGACACATCACCTATGCTCCATTTTAAGCTACATATTAGGTATTAAACCAATGCATTTAAACCCTTACTTTTCCATGGATTCGACCATTAAATAAATCCATAAAATCCAGCTCCATTGAGCTCCATTTGACACCTAGCATAGCATTAAACCAAGTCATTTAACTCACTTGCTTTAACATAAATGCTATGGTAGTCTAGGGTGCACAAAGTTAATGTTAGGTACCTTTTTCCAATTAAGAACTTTTCCATTGTAATTAGAGTAATCCAATCCACTCATACCATAGATTTCATAATTTTATTCAATCATTTCAAATTTCATCTCAAACCGACTTTTCTACATCAAGTTATGAACCTTTGAAAATAACCTTAGAGTGTGAGATTAAAAATAAATAATTATTACCTTCATCCCATCACATTTGCCTTAATCGAATCCATACATAAGGTCTAGCCCAAAATCATGAGCTTACCTTTCAAATTTCATCTCATTTCCCCTTATAGGCGTCAAGTTATGAATTTTCTACGATTTCCAACCTAATTCCATAATTTTCATTTTAATCTCCATTAATTAAATCATGGAAATTAAAATAAATATTCATGTCACATTAGCATATTCTAATCCTCATTAAGCTCCTTTATTCATCTTGACTCACACTGGGATTTGGCGATTAATCTTAATCACTATTTTTAATTTCAAACCCTAATTGCAAAATTCATTAATTCATAAAACTCATCCAAAAATCAATCAATTCATACCTAAATCATCATTACATCTTAAATGCATTTATATGAGTCCTACTTGGGTCTGGGTATTACATATGACCTACTCGCCCACAAAAGGTTTAGATAACGTGAAGTTTTTCGAATTGAAAATTTAGCCACTGCTTCTCCTATTGACCTAGTTGCATAAAAATGCCCTGCCATAGTGGCTCACGGACGTCAATTTCCACCATTATCTTAAGGCTATTTTTCGATGCTGCTACTGCACAATAGTATTCAAAGGAGTTGCTAATCATATCCCCCAACAGCTATTTATCAACCATGTAAGGGATTTTGGTGACATGGACTCAAATAGGCATCTTGTACAAATGATAACCCATGGGCTGATCGGTGATGTGATCTCAATGAATAAAACCAATTGCCTATCATGTACCCATGATCGGCTAGCAAGCATGTGAAACCCGCAATCCTAGAATAACACATAGATTTTTGTACTGATTTTTATGATAAATAAAATTCATGAAATATGTTATATTTTTAAATGTGTGTATTAGAGGTTAAAATAATGCAATTAAGAATTTAACCCACGTGAATAGTACATGTGAATAGTAACCGAGGATTAAGACACATGATTAAGAGTTAATCACTTGGATTAACCTAATCACAAAAAGACAAAATAGGGATTTAATCACTACAAGACAAAATAGCATTACTTTTTATTATTTTAATACAAATTTGGATTTTAGTGGAAAAATAGAAAAAAATTCATAATTTGCAATCCGAGCGTTGGAATTCGATGAAATTTTTTATGGATGGTTAAAAACTCATGATGAGCATGATGAAAAGGTTAATATGTGATGAAAATCACAAATCAAAGGTCAAGATGAAGCGTCAAATAGAGATCGAAAAAGTAGCTTAACTTTTAATTAAATCTACTTTTGACTTTTGAATAAAATAAATAATTAAAAAAATTAACTGAAAGGCAGCTGCAGCAGGGGCATAGCAGGCTAGGGTGGCTGGAATTTTGACCAAATCAATGATCCATGATCATCATCATCTTAAATCAATGGCTAGGATTTATTTAGCCTAAACTAATTAATTTTAAAAATCAAAAAATCAAGGAAAAATAGGACTGCATAGGGTGGGCTGGAGCAAGCCTAGGGTGGCTGCACAAAGCTCCATGTATTTTCAAAATTATAAAAAAATATTTTTTTATAATTAAATACCTCAAGCTAGGGGGGATAAAATCCAATTTTTTGAAAGATCAAGCCCTATAATAGGGCAACAGGGGGGACATCCAATGCATCAAAAACCCAACTCCATTTGAGCATTTTTCACCCCCCATCACGTTCTAGCCTTGAGGAGAAAGTGTGAGAAAAAGAAGGATATCTCCACTTCGGGTAACTGATTTCCACTCAAATTTTTTTTTTGGATGTTAAGTAGGGTAAAACCATGCTTATATAATGTCTAAACATGAGAAAATAAGTATAGTAATAATGCTTAATCGGAATTATGCCAAAAAATTAAAAATTTGGAGCAAAGATGGAGCATTCGGGAAGATAGCATATGATATGTGAAAATAATGCTCCGAAATTTATAAATAAAATTTGGGATGTATGAATATGATAAATATGATGTTGGAATGATGATATATTAATTTCATGATTTTTGGAATTAAGGATTATGCTTGAGTGAATTTATGTTGATTTTTAATATATGGAGAAAATGATTTATTTAGCCAAGTAAATGATGATAAATTTAAAATGTATAAAATTTTCCATGATATACTAAGCATAAGCTATATCATTTTATTTTTTATTTTTGGAAAAAATGTCAAATTTTGGAACCCATGAACAGTAACTCACATTATTGTGAACAGTAACCTCGAGTGAACAGTGATTGCTACAGTAACTGCTACAATAAACAGCGTGATTTGGAGAAATTTTGATATTAATATTTAAATCTAATGATGAAATTTTTAAGGATTTATCGATAAAAATCTATATAAGAAAATAATGACCAAATATTTTTAAGGTTAACCTCTATAAGAAATTATGGAGGTAAATAAGGTCATAAATGAATATAACATATGTATGATAAAGTATATATATCCTTTTCACTTGTATATGAAAAGGAAAGGAAAGGATAAATTATCCAGATTGAAGCAAAACAGAGGTAAGCAAGCAAACTTTTTTGAAAATGATTTTTATATGTTTTATATTGCAACCATGGAATATGTCGGAATTGCTTTATTATAAGCAAATCCATATAGAAATAAGGAGAAATGTGGAGTTATGTGGGAATTGCTTTATCATAAGCAAATCCTTATGAAAATAAGGAAAAATGTGGAAATGGTTGCATTATAATGGAACAAAGAAAATTTTGATTTCCAAATAATATTTGGTTTTATCAAATGAATTTAAAATGATTTATTAAAATATTTTGAAGCGGATTTAAGGAAGGCCAACCGATAATCGACTTGAATGAAGACTTTTTTAAAAGTAATGACCAAAGGACCATACAAGCTTACCTTCATATAGAAGTAACTCATGTGTCATGTGAACAAGGAATATGATACCATATAAAGAAAATGAATTATGCATTGGTATATCCTTTGTTCATGAAAAACCCAGAAATTGGAAGAAAAGCGTTTGCAAAATCTTTTGTCTTCAGATATCAAAATGTTTTTGAAATTATTTTACCGCTCAAAATTTATTTAAAAACATTTTAGCAAGGTTTTGAAATTACTATTTCTCAAATATTTCCTTCAAATATTTTAAATGATTTAGAAATGTATTATTTAAATATTTTCAAAATTATTTAAGGTTGGTCATCCTTACAAAATATTTTAATTAACTTGTTAACTTGTGCTGTGCCAAGTTTTCAAGTTAGAAAAGGGAATACAGGCCAAGGTCTGTACTATTTTGAAATGACATGCTAGCATCAAGTTTTGACAAGGAAAAGCCATAGACTAGGGTCTGTGGAGTTTTATAAAAAGCATGCTAGCATAAGAATGTGGAGAAAGGAATGTGCACATGAGCTATGAACTAGGTCTACTATAGAGGATATGCAGACCGAACGCGGTTGTAAGATGGGCCCCCTCTACATAGGCCAAATCGCTTCAAAAGGAAAAATGCCGGCGGTGCCCTCCCTGAAATGGGAGAAGAACACGGATGACTGCTTGGCTCGCGAGTTATCAAATGAAATGGTTTCTCTCCTAAGGAGGAAAGGGTGATCACTTGGTAAGTGTCGCCTACCAGACGAACAGAAACGTATTACATGATGCATATGCTTGTTTTAAAAAGGTTTTATGGAAAATATTTTAATGACATAAGAATGTCCTTGGAGAAAGGAAGTTTTATGAAAAACATTTTTATATTCATAGAAAAGAGGTTTACATGTTAAGTTTGCAAGCATATATTGTATGAAAGGTTTTATGAAAAGGTTTCCACTGGTTGATAGTAGATCACTTGATAAGTGTCTACTATTGAATGGGAGAAATGCATTTAAATGGAAAAAGGCTTGCTTACTGAGTTTCGACTCACGTTTTGCTTTTCAAACCATAGACAGGTACAGCACAGGCCAGGAAGGAAAGGAAAAAGAAGGTATGAAGAAAATCTTATGATATGCTGGTCTGTATATGGTATGAATGAACATATGGTAAGGAGTTTTCAAATTATGTATGTATGAAATGACCAGGTTAAAATAACTTATATTGTACAAAAACAAGTATGAATGTTATCAATGATAATTGAAATTTGATGATAAGTATGTGTCTATATGTGATAAAAGAAAAAGAAAAAAAAATTAGACGATATCCAATTAAGAATTCGCCGCGTGATTAGGGCAACAATCCTGATTCACACTTACCAATCGACAAGATCTTGGAGTAAGGATAAATGTGACGCCTCGGTTTGGGGCGCCACAAAGCATTACCCTTTTGTCTTCCTCATTTCAAAAGTTCACAAGTGCAATTCACACCGGCGTCCATGATGCTAAGTTTACCCATTGTGCTCTTGTGTTTTCTCATGGTTGATTAGAAGTTCTCTTTGTTATACTCTTGCTTTGTGAAATCCCGATCTTGGAGGTATGTATGAAACCCTAGGTTTATAAACTTTAAGTAATGTATTGATCTTTATATAAAATATATGGATGATATTTTGCAATATATGGAATTGGAAGATTAAATAATGAATTATGAAATGTAAATTCGGATGAATAGTGAAACGTGAATACTAAAATGTGAATAGTAACTGTGGGATTAAGGAGTATGTTAAGTTAATCACTTTGGATTAACTTAATCATAAAAGACGAAAAAGGAAGCTTCCCACAAAAGGAGAAAATAGCCACTTTTTGATTTATTTAGTATTTTCGGATTTTTAGTGGATTTTTGAGAGAAAATGAAGAAAAATTCATAACTTGCAATCCGGACGTCGAATTAAAGTGAAATTTTTTATGGATGGCCAAAATCTTATGATGAACATGATGAGTGGTCCAAGATCTATCAAAAATCATGAATCAAGGGTCAAGATTAATCGTCATTTGAAGATAAAAAAGTAGCCCACTTTTCATTAATTATAATTTGACTTTTGGGTTATTTTTAATTAATTAAAAATCAAATAATTAATGAAAAGCTGCAATGGCTGCTGGAGGCTTGACTTTTGGGCCAAAATCCAATGGTCCAAAATCAATCTTATCAAGAATCAACGGTTGAGATAAATTAGCTTAAAAATAATTAATTTTAATAAATAAAAAATTATAAATAAATAGGGGATAGCTAGGTGGCAGGAGCTGATGATTAGGGTGGCTGTACAAATCTCAAAATATTGCATGGGATTTGGAAAAAATATTTAGAATTAAATACCTTGAGCAAGGGGGTAAATTGCAAATATGTGAAAAATGCAAGACTATAAATAGGGGCATGGGATGAACGACCAAAGCACACAAACCCAGCTCATTTGAGCATTTCCAACCCCCACCCACACGTTCAAGCCTTGAGGAGGAGAGGAGAGAAGGATAGAGAGAGAAAGTGAGAAGAGAAGGAGGATATCTTCACTTGAGGTGAGTGAATTCTTCTCAAATTTCTTTTGGGTGTTAATTAGGATAAAACCATGCTTAAATAATGCCTAATCATGAGAAAATAAGTATGGTTATAATGCCAAAGTAGAATTATGCCAAAACATCAAAAATTTGGAGCAAGAATAGAGCATTCGGGAAGATAACATATGATATGTGTAAATAATGCTCCAATATTGATAAATGATAATTTGGGATGAATTTTTATGATATTTATGATGTTGGAATGATGATATATTAATTTCATAATTTTTGGATTTAAGGATTATGCTTAAGTAAAATTATGATGAATTTTAGTATGTGGAGAAAATGATTTATTTAGCCAAGTAAATGATGATAAATTCAAAATTCATGAATTTTTTCATGATATACTAACTAAGAGCTATGTCATGGTATTTTTTATTTTTGGAAAAAATGTCAATTTTTGGAACCCATGAACAGTAACCCACGTTGTTGTGAACAGTAACATCGGGTGAACAGTACCCATGAACAGTGATGATAAACAGTACCACGAATAGTAAAAAGCATAAATTGGGTAGAAAAAAATGAGATTAGTATTTATATATATATGGAATTTTTAAAGGATTTATGGATAAAAATCCATATAAATGGGTAATGACCAAGTATCTTTATAAGATTAACCTCTATGGGAATGAGGTAATGAATAGTTATAAAGCAAGCATGGAAAGCAACCTAAGGCATGGAATGGATGGATAAAATATCCATTTTTCTTGTATAGGGAAAAAGGAAGGAGAAGGTTGAGGACACTGACTAAGGAGGCAAGCAAGAAAACCCTTTCGAAAATATGTTTTATTCTCAAGTATTTATGAAATGTGTTTAAGGGTGGTCATTCCTATAATATTTTGAAATGATGAATGTTTATGAGTTTTTGTGAAAAGTCATGCCAACATATTGATATCATGTGATGTTCATGGACATGTGCACATGTATGATGCATAATGAAGAGGCTTTAGTGGAGGTAGAAAGCGGATCAGAGGGTCCCCCTTCACTACTACCGAGTCGTATGGGCTGTGCGCCGGCAACATCCACCCAAGAGGTGGAGGCAAAAGAATGTTATGTATGAATGAATGCATTGCATTTTCATATATGGATTGAAAAGGAAAGCATGGATTTGAAATGATGTTTTTAAGGGATGGTGCAAATAATTCTCTACATGAGAATAACAAGTCACCTGGTGTAAGAGGTATATAATGCTGGGGAAATCAAAAGTCATGCATGTAGGAGACCATGTAGGCGTCAAGAGGAAGAAACGTTCCCCTTGATGAGGCCAAGTCAGAGAAAGCCAGCGTATTGGACCATGCTATGTGAAATGTTCCCTGGGCTAGCATACCTGCACACGAAAGTTTATGTCAGGAATGGAAAGGAAGCATTTGCACATCCAATTTTATGAAATGAATTTTATGAAAAGGTTTTTGTGCATTTGATAGTTGATCACTTGGTAGGTGTCTTTCTATCGAATGGAGAGGAATGCATTTAAAATGAAAAATGCTTGCTTATTGAGTTTCGACTCATGTTTTGTTTTCCCAACTTCAGACAGGTATAGGGAAAGCCAAGAGATGAAGGGCATGTGTTGCTAAAAGAAAAGAGAAATCTACAAAGGTTAGTAGATTTTGTTGGAAACAATGTTCCAAACAAAACAAATTGACCAAAGCATAAGTTTTGATGATTAAACAAAGACTAATTTGAGTATATAAAGGGTACTAATGAGTTTGCCAAGTGTTTAAGTAAAACAAAGAAGTCAAGTCGATTACCAAGTCGACTTGGACTTCGACTTGGGGTGAAGTCGATACCGAAGTCGACTTCACAAGCGACTTCAAATGGCAAAAGGTGGAAAGCATTGAAAATAGAAAACAAGCAAATGAAGTCGCAGGCCAAGTCGACTCCAGGTGCGACTTAGGAAACCAAGTCGCAGACGAAGTCGACTCCAGCATCGACTTCAGGTATCCAGAGCTGAAAAGTGGAAACGAACATGACGAAGTCGCAGGCGAAGTCGACTCCAGGTGCGACTTGGGCGAAGTCGCAGACGAGGTCGACTCCAACTTCGACTTGAGGAGTTCAGACTTGAAGATTGAAGTTTCAAGCTTATTTCAAGAATCCATTTGAAATTTATCAAATCCAAATAGGATGCAAAGTTCATTCTCAAAAAGCAACTAAAGTTTCTTGAAGATCAAAAGCTAAGCTTAATACTCAAAGTTCAAATCAAGTCTATCAAGTCCAAAGCTAAAGCTTATTCCAAATGAAGCAACACCCAAGTCATGAAGACCAATTTTACAAAGTTCAAGACAGTTCTAGAGGATCAAGGTGTTTTTGCAAAAGACCAAGCCAAGTCGCAACCCAAGTCGACTCCAGGATCGACTTGAGTTGAAGACTGAAGGCCAAGTTGACCCAGACTAGGACTTAGAACTCTGAAGAACTGGAGTCGCACACGAGGTCGACTCCAGGTGCGACTTGGAAGCCAAGTCGCAGACCAAGTCGACTCCACATGCGACTTGGGTCACAACGGTCGGAATTTATTTGAACGTTGGCGCATTAAATGCGCGCCACCTACCCTCTAACGTTCGGATTCCCTCCAAAATTATAAATAGCATTCAAGATGGACAAGGGAAGTAGCTGAGAATCATTAAGTGTGCTTAACTACTACATTCAAGAGCTCAAAAGAGATCAAGTCACTCAAAGAAGAAGAACTCCATCTCAAACTGCAAGAGCTTCATTTCAGAATCTTCAAAGCCAACTCTTCAAGTTCTTCTATGCGCCTAATTGCTGCTACACATCTGTAAAGTGTAGTTTTCCTATTCTTTCTGTTGTATGTGTTAAACTTGATTTAGTTTGAGGAACTAAGATCAAGTATAAGCAAAGTAGTGTGTGATTGGAGTGTGATTCATCACCTACTTGTGCTGTGTTTTGTTGATGCCACCTAGAGTTGGAATCTAGAAGAGAGCAGTGGCTCTAATTGTATTGAGAATACAATAGTGGAACCCAAGTCACAAGGAGTGTGAGCTTGGAAGAGTGGAGTAGGGAGGTTGCCCGAACCACTATAAAAATCCTGCGTGTTTGATTTATTTATCTGCTCTTTACATTATATTGCTTTCCATTACGATTCTTCATTAAGGGGACTGGATTAATCCGGGGTTAAGTTTCTGTTTAAGTTATAAATTTTTAAATACCCAATTCACCCCTCCCCTCTTGGGTTTTGCCATTAACTCGGGACCAACAGATTTTTGTATGAATAAATGCCCTAATGGGATATGCTGAAAAAGACATAGGTTGTATGAAATTATGAAGTAATGAATAATATGAGAAGTTGATGATTTATGATGATATGGATAAGTCCATTATGAATGATGATGTGTATACATTTATGTGATGAAAGAAAAGAAAAAGAAAAAAAATTTGGACGAGATCCAATTAAGAACCCGCCGTGTGATCAGGGCAACAATCTTGAGCACGTTTACCAATCGACAAGATCCCAGAGTAAGGCTTCTAGGCACCCCGGGTCGGGATGCCACATGCTTAGTGAAGAGGATTGCTGAGTTGCCCTCTAGATCAATCTTCCTACATTGCTTGATGTCAATGGCCAGCGTCCACAATTTTGCCCTAGTATTTTTGCTTCATTTACTTCTTAATATACCTAGGTTTGACCCTGCCTTGCCTGCAATTTATCGCCATGCTTAGCTCCAAATGAGGAAGATAGACTCCATGTTTCATTGCTAGAGAGAATCTATTTCTTTTGATAATTATCTTTGAATATAACCACTTTCGCTGGCACTTTCGAAAAAACCAATGTGCAAAATTTACAAGCTAGAAACCTCACCTATGGAGGATTCTTAATGAAGTGGCATGCTTTTGTTTCTCTTTTTGGCTGTTAGAATTACTTGAAATGTGGTTGTCATAAAAACCACAAATGGCACAACAATTGGAACAACAAAAATAATTGGTAATGTAGCTTTAAGTAGCGTGTCAATTGGAAAAGTAAGACCTTGAAGAACTTCAAGAATAATTGAATACGTGCTAATGCATCAGAGGCTCAAATAGGCTAAATAGCAATATGTTACGTAGCAGATCAGGCACAAGCAACATCATGAATATACAAAGTTGACCATTCCTTTCTCGCCAAATTAATAGTCGCTTGCGACTAATTAACCTTTCGATAGATGCAATGGTAGAGTTTTCTAAACCTCAAATGAAGTAATGCGAGAGTGCAAGATCAAATGTCATTGGCTATCCCATAATGAAACCTACATTGGAAAAAAAATTGAAAGCCAAAGATTGTGTTATATCCTGCAAAAGAAGAGTAAATAATGTTAGTAACAAAAGCTATGGCAAAATAGCCATTGTATTAGATCTTAGAGATGAATGAAGAATATTTTGTGTTGGTTTATCATTTTTTTGACCTATTATAGAGTTGTTTCTTTCGAAGATGCGTTGCATTATAAAAGTAATCTGAACATTCAAATTACATGTCGTTTGGCAATTCAGAAGATGTTACATAAAATTTGGCATTCTAATTTTATATCTCATTAAAAAGAGCTTTTGACTAAAAGGGCATAACATAATGGCTAAAATCCACTATATTTTTAAAAAAAGATGCAGAAGATAAATTGGATAGGAGCTTAAAAATAGAACTCTTATCATCTTGATGTGCAAATACAAAGCATAAATAAATCATCTTATCTTTTGTTAATGAAAAATAAGTTATCTTATCTTAACTAAAAGAGATACATAACAACTAGTTAAAAAGGATGAACATTTGCATGAATGATGTAATATAAAGGTTTGAATGATGTGTTTGTCTGTTGAGGTACTTTGAAAACCCTATTTGGCATTCATGTATGTTAAGACAACCAAATATCCTATGACTCAACTCATTGATCAATTTTTAACTAAAAAATTTATTTTTAACTAAAAAATTTATTTTTAACTAAAAAATTTAGGATCATTGAGAGTCTCATCAACTACATTAAGTACTAAATTGAAATCATAATGCTAAGTGTATTATGAGAATAAGTTTAACTTGTTTACTAAGGTCAAAGATAAGCAAAACATTACATTTGCAAAATTTGAAGATAAGGTTTAAACTTAGAAAAAATTTAGATCTCAATAATCTTTAAATGAATTTTGCAATGTATAAAAAAGAAAAAGTACTGAAGGAGGAATTGACAAGTTGCATATATGTCTAATTAATATGCTCATTTTAACGCAAACATCCATATCGATCAAGTAATAAAGAATGAGTAGAGTTTCATTCCCATAAGGATTGTGTTAAATGGATTAAAGCACCTTAAAATTCAATTGGCTTGTATGAATTGGCAAATTGAATAGAATTTGTGTTTAAATAGATAAAATAAATTTAACTAAACTAAACCAAAATAGAATGGTTGTTGGAGAGTTTTCCTTGAGATGAATAAGATGGGTGGCAGAATGAATTCATTGACTCATAGCTATGTTAGATTTGTTCCTTTTTAAGTTAATTGTACAGAGATTACTAACCTATGTTCATTTATATTCATATGTCTTCCAACACATACAAACCTAACCATATTTTAGTTAATTGCTATGTTCCCATGCAACCAAGTAAAATAAGGCTAATAACCACATAACCTAATCATAATTTCATAGGGTTAATAAGTATATTCTTATCCATATTAACATTCGACACAAACAAGAGCTGGAAAACCTATGCCTTACATATATATCTCATTTAAATCCCACTTTTTCAAGCATAAATCTAAATATTCAATCAATCTACAGGGTTGTAAAGCTTGTAAATGCATTAAGCATGGTGTATAAGGGTAAACTCATGCAAGCATAAGGAAACCAAACTAACATAGCTTATGACATCAAATCTTCCACAACTCCCATCACAGTGACATTTAGCCCATAAACATGATTTGAACTTCCATAAAAACTAAGTTTACAATCATCCCAAGGGAATACAAAAAATGAAAAGAAAAATGAAAATAGGAGATGAAACTCTATAATTTACACTGCAGCAGCTAAATCTCCATTTGATTCTCTCTCTTGCCTTGAAGCCCTTGTTTTTCTCCTCCTTTCTCAGCAGCCACGAGCCCTTTAGTTTAATCTTAAGAAACCCTGAGAGAAATATTTATAACCCCCTTAGTTTGGAGCTTCACACGTGTGAGATTTCACACACATCAGCTTTGTGGCCATAGCCTCCACCTTACTGGACAGCCTGTGTAGTACCCCGACCTATGGGCGCGCCACACCGTGTGGTACCTTACTCCACAAATCTTTTTAGGTGGTGAAACTTATGAATGAAACCAAAGTTTCATTACTTATACGAGTGGAAGCTGTTCCTAATTTGTCGAGAAATCAGCCTGAATTTTCTTTTCTTTTCTTCTCTTTAAAACCTACATTGGTCCCATTTCCTTAACTAAAATCCAACAGCATGTCGTCTATACTTAGGATATTTAGGCGATACAAAACCTGATAATCAATACAATTTCAACATTTTCTACTAATTTACTCACATTTACTTCAATTCAAACTAATACATTCATTATACAAACATATTTCACATGAGAAACTAACTACTACATTTAACAATAACATAAAAAATTTAAATATAATGCATACTCACAATTATAATAATTACAATCCCATGAATCCAAATTCATCAAAAATATTAAAAATCATACCTTCATTGCTCAACTAGCAGTACCTTCACTGCTCAACTAGCAGTGTAGGCTCTTCTATCAAATCTGCATCATCTGCACTCATTGATTAGTTGAAAACAATGAGTATAAAATACTCAGTAAGCAAGCAGTTAAAAATAAATAATTTCCAAAATCTGTGGCGTTAACTGAAATCATAAAACTCTTAAAATCTCATTATGCATTGTGATAATGAGATGAATGCACACACATGCATAATTCTATGACTTATTCCTCGTTTAGCAGATGACACTTATCAAGTGATCACCCGCCCATACGTCGAATGTACCGACCAGTCAACGTCAAGGACGGATTACCTGTTCAATTACAACCTTGACAAAGCTTCATGCATGACTTCCTTTCACACGTGCATTTTATGCATTTATGACATGAATTGAGTTGACAGAGTTATGCCAACTCAACATGATAACAGGGTTTGTACATGAAAATCAAGTTGTAAAAATATTTCAAGTACACATTCTTGTTGTAAAACCTACGCATAGGGTAATGGTCATCCCTAACTACCTTTTCAATGCATGTCAATTTAAAAAAAGATTTAAATAAAACAAATTCATTAGCAAATAAATTTTCTTGAAATAAAAAGGCAAGAACAGATTTTTCTTACCATAAACTTTTTTTGAACAAAAAGATCTTGAAGAGCTTGCTTACCTCTTCCCTTTAGCATTCCTTCATTTTTCCTTTATACTTTCCTTCATCTTTCCTTTACCCTTTCCTATTATAGCTAACAAAAATACATCTAAGCATTTATTTCACCCATCACATATACTTATTCCATGATTAGTTATGCATCTAACTACAAACTTTTTCGAGACCTTTGGACATAGAGTTCAAGTATTTGTGAACTTGAAATCTCCTTATCCAAAGTTCCTAACTCCTTTTTAACCTAACCACACTTTCAAATTGGATGAACCATAGCCTTATAAGTTAACTACTCTTGAAATACCCTTTGCACCCAAACTTGAACTGAATCTGAAATTTCTTACTTTCCAAGCTATTTAAACCTTTATATCATCTCACATTTAACCTACATTTGAATAAGGTTATAAATTGCATTAGCTTTGCATTTAACACTTAACTAATAATTGCAATTCCAGTTTTAACTTTATACATAGTACATGATGAACATATAAGCTTAGTATAGCGGTGAAACCCAGACAATATACGCATCATTTCGAGTTGTAAACCCTAGATTCTTTTGTAATTATTTTTATGATAAATGAAAATTTATAAATTATATTTGTGGATATGTGTATTTGAGATTGAAATAATGCAATCAAGAATTTAATCCACGTGAATAGTGCATATGAATAATGCACATGAATAGTAACCAGGGATTAAGACACGTGATTAAGAGTTAATCACTTGGATTAACTTAATCACAAAAAGACAAAAGGAGATTAATCACCACAAGAAAAAATAGCATTTTTTTTTATATTTTAATACAAATTTGGATTTTAGTAGAAAAATAAAGAAAAATTCATAATTTGCAATCCGGACGTCAAATTTAGATGAAATTTTTTATGGATGGTTAAAAATTCATGATGAACATGATGAATGGGTTAAGATGTTATGAAAATCACAAATCAAGGGCCAAGACGGAACGTCAATTTGAGATGGAAAAAGTAGCTTATCTTTTCATTTAATTCCATTTGACTTTTATTAAATATAAATAATTAAAAATTAAAAAAAATAAATGAAAAGCAGCTATGGCAAGGGCGTGAGCAGGGGGTGGTTGAGCATTGACCAAATATCAATGGTCCATGATCATCATCATCATAAACCAACGGCTAGGAATTAATTTGCTTAAAATAAATTAATTTTAATAAATAAAAAATCTAGAAAAAAATAGGGCTGCCATAGGGGGCTGGAGCAGGCCTAGGGTGGGCTGCACAAGGCTACATGCACTTTTTAAAATTATAAAAAAATACATTTACAATTTAATACCTCAAGCAAGGGGTGGTAAAATCCAATTTGATGAAAAATTAAAAAGTATAAATAGGGGGCAGGGGTGGACGTCCAAAACCACATTCACCCAGCTCCATCTTGAGCAAATCCCATCTCCCAAAACTTCCCACATGTCCAAGGAAGAAAAGGAGGAAGTTAGAGAGAGAAAGTGTGAGAAAAAGAGAGATATCTCCACTTCGGGTAAGTTATTTCTATCCAAATTTCTTTTGGATATTAAGTAGGGTAAAACCATTCTTAGATAACACCTAAGCATTAGAAAATAAGTATAGTTATAATGCTTAATCAGAATTATGCCAAAACATCAAAAATTTGGAGCAAACATAGAGCATTCGGGAAGATAACATATGATATGTGTAAATAATGCTCCAAAATTGATAAATGATGATTTGGGATGAATAAATATGATGTTGAAATGATGATATATTAATTTCATGATTTTTGGAATTAAAGATTATACTTAAGTAAATTTATGTTGATTTTTAGTATATTGAGAAAATGATTTATTTAGCCAAGTAAATGATGATAAATTCAAAATGTATGAAATTTTCTATGATATACTAAGAATAAGCTATGTCATGGTATTTTTTATGTTTGGAAAAAATGTCAATTTTTGGAACCCATGAACAGTAACCAACACGCTGTGAACAATAACCTCGTGTGAACAGTAATTTGCCACAATGATTGCTACAGCAATTTGCTACAGTAAACGGCGTGATTTTGGAGAAATTTTGAGATTAATATTTAAATATAAGGATAGAATTTTTGAGGAACCTATGGATAAAAATATCCATATAAAGAAATAATGCCCGAATATTATAAAGCATGCATGGGAAGCAACTTGAATAGAAGAAATGAAATATCCTTTTTCCTTGAATAGAAAAAGGAAAAGAAAAAGTCGAGGACACCAACTAAGGAGGTAAGCAAATTATATGTTTTGCAAATTATTTCCAAAATGCTTGAAATTGTTCGAGAATTGATTTATGAAATTTATTTAAGGTTGGCCATACCTATAATTTCTTTACATGAACTAAAGTTCATTTGTTAAATTATTTATTAAATTCTTTTTATGAAATTGTTTATGTTTACAAATATCATGTCGGCATGTGTATGTGAATGAGCATGTGCATGAGGAATAGGCCATAGTTAAGGTAGTAAGCGGACCGGATATCCCGTCACTATCGCCAAGTCGCTTACACAGGCCCAGGCCGGCGGCGACCTCCCTGAGATGGGAGCATGTATGGGATGGGCGCCTAGCTAGCGTCGCATCTAAAGGAATGTCATGAATGCTACGAATGCATTGCATTTGCATTTTATGAAATGCACGAAAATTATTAAAAATTATGTATGGCTTGCTTACTGAGTATTATGACTCACCTATGCTTTTCCAACGACAGACAGGAAATGATGATGAAGGCAGCATGCAAAATAATATGTAAATATTGATATAGATGTTGTATATGTAAATGTTATGTAAAGACAATGATGAAAATTTTAAGATGGGAAAGAATATCTTTTCAATGATGATGTTTTATGAACGAGTTGTCATTATAACTGTGATATGTGAAATATATTTCTAATTGAATGAATGGTGACAATTTTTCATGTATTGATGTTATATATATATATAAAATCCTGCCGTGTGATCAGGGCAACAATCCTGAGTCACATTTACCAATCAAAAATGGTCCCGGAGTAAGGCTTCTAGGCACCTCGGTTCGGGGCGCCACAAAAGTTGGTATCAAAGCATGGATGGTAAATAGCTAGAAAAGGAAAGAAATGATCAAGTTAGAATACATGAAATTATGATTATGATCCATTGATTTATTATTGATGACAATGTATAATATATGTGAATTATATGATCATGTGACTATGTTTATTTGACTAAGTGTATCATGATATGATAAATATTGATGTTATACTAGTGCATGTTTTGTGAAGTTGAAAATGCCGCTCACTAGAGCTAAAGCAAGAGCCAACAAAGGAAAGGCCTCAATGGAAGAATCAGTTGATCTAGCAAGGGGCGAAGCCAGTAAAAGAACGTAAAGGGTAGAATCCGAGGAGCAATCCTCTAGGACCCGCCCATGGCGAGAGGAAAGCCCCCTAGACCTCAAGCAGAGGTTAATATAGAAGAAAGAATAGCTGCAGCAATCGAGTAAGCTATGCAGCAATGGACAGCTCAGGCTACTGGTATATTGTAGGAAATACGAAACTAGCAGGTCCCGCCATCAAGAGGAGACGGGGAAAGACCAGGTCCTTCGACCAACCCCGGCACCTCAAGGGGATGGAGGATAGTCACCTTGAGGCCGACAGAAAGGCTATCAATGCCTTTCTTGCCCAACGCCTGCCCAAGTTTGTAGGAGAACCAGACCCCCTCATTGCAGAACAGTGGATCACAAAAATTAAGAAATTGTTCCGGATATCGCCCTGCAATGATCAGCAAAAAGTGATGTGTGCTACCCACCTACTGGTAAAAGATGCTTATGAATGGTGGGAGATGCTAATGGTCACTATGCCACATCCGGAGCAAGTTACGTGTCATGAATTTTTGGAGGAATTCAATAAAGAATATCTCCATGTAGGGCTACAGAGCCAGAGGGTGATAGAATTCGGGAAACTCTACCAAGGCAGGATGACAATCACGGAATATGCCACAAAGTTCAACGCCTTAGTAAGATACGTACCATGGATTGCCAATGTGCTGAAAAATAAGTCACAAAGGTTCCAGAGGGGATTAAGGCCCCAGTTAAGAGAGGGGTTAGCCCCATTACTAATAAAAGACTATGCCTCTAGCATCGAGAGGGCTAGGGCATTGGAAATGGAGTCAATGAGGACTCAAGAGCTTAGGCAAGCTCAAAAATAATTCTTTACAGCCTCCAAGGAAGGTGAGGCTAATAAAGGAAAAAGGAAAATCGCCGGGCAAAAGAAGATCGGCGACAAGACAAAGAGCACCCTGACTTGTAGAACTTGCCACAAACGCCATTTAAGCGAATGTTTACAAGGAACGGGGAAATGCTACAAGTGTGGCCATGCTCGTCATGTGGCCCGAGACTGCGGGACCGACAAAGCCAAAATAATAAAGTACTTCAACTGTGGTAAAGTTGGACACATTTTGTCCAACTGTCCGAATAAGCCACAAAAAGCACCAGCCCGAGGGAGGTCGGCCCAGCAAAAGGTCCCTACCATCGCCAATCAGCCCGGTACTGCTGCCAACCCAGTGCATGTCCAAGCCCTCACTCGAACGGAGTCACAAGAGATGGAGGATAAAGTGATTACAGTTATGATTTTCATTTTAGGAAATTCTGCAATAGCTTTATTTGATTCTAGAGCTACGCATTCATTTATATCATACCAATTCGTAATCACACACGCACTTCGGGTAGAAGAAACCAGTAGTACTATACATGTAGAACCCCCAGTATATAGATTGGCAAGTATAAATCAAATTTGCAAGTGTGGCGCCCCGAACCGAGGTGCCTAGAAGCCTTACTCCGGGATCGTTTTGATTGGTAAACGTGACTTAGGATTGTTGCCCTGATCACACGGCAGGATTCTTTTTTTTTCATCAATACATGGAAAATTCCCATCATTCATGCAATTTGAAATATATTTCACATAACACAGTTATGATCAAAAACTATTCCATAAACATTTTCATGGAAGGGGGACTATTAAGCGACTTGGCAATAGCGAGGGGGACATCCGGTCCGCTTACTACCTCGACTAAGGCCTATTCCTCGTGCACATGCTCATTCTCATACACATGCCGGCATGATATTTGCAAATCCTAAACAATTTCATAAAAAGCATTTAATAAATAATTTCACAAAATGAACTTCAGTTTATGTAAAGCAGTTATAGGTATGGCCAACCTTAAATAAATTTCATAAAGCAACTTGCAAACAATTTCAAGCATTTTAGAAATAATTTGTAAAACATATAACTTGCTTACCTTCTTAGGAGGTGTCTTCGACCTTCTCTTTTCCTTTTCCTATTCAAGGAGAAATGATATTTTCATTTCTTCTATTCAAGCTGCTTCCCATGCATGCTCTATATTATTTGGGCATTATTTCTTTATGTGGATATTTTTATCCATAGGTTCTTTAAAATTTTCATCCTCATATTTAAATATTAATCTCAAATTTTCTTCAAAATCACGAGGTTACTGTAGCATATCACTGTAGCATATCACTGTAGCATATCACTGTAGCATATCACTGTTCATCCGATTCATGGGTTCCAAAAATTGATATTTTTTCCAAAAATAAAAAATACCATGACATACCTTATGCCTAGTATATCATAGGACATTTCATACATTTTGAATTTATCATCATTTACTTGGCCAAAAAAATCATTTTCTCCGTATACTAAAAATCAACATAAATTCACTTAAGCATAATCCTTAATTCCAAAAATTATGAAATTAATATATCATTATTCCAACATCATATTTATCATAATCATACATCCCAAATCATCATTTATCAATTTTGGAGCATTATTTTCACATATCATATGCTATCTTCCCAAATACCCTATCTTCGCTCCAAATTTTTGATGTTTTGGAATAATTCCATTTGAACATTATATCTATACTTATTTTCTCATGCTTGGGAATTATCTAAGCATGGTTTTACCTTACTTAACATCCAAAAGAAATTTGAAAAGAAATTGCTTACCCGAAGTGGAGATACGCCTCTTTTTCTCACACTTTCTCTCTCCAACTTTCTCCTTCTTTCTCTAAAGGCCAAAAACGAATTTTGGGGGTGGGAATGCTTGAATTCCTCAAGATTGGAGTGCCTTTGGACGCCCTCCCTGCCCCCCTATTTATACTTTTTGATTTTTCACAAAATTGGATTTTACCCCCTAGCTTTGAGGTATTTAATTATAAATTGGTATTTCTTTTTAATTTTGAAAAATTCTTTGAGCCATGTGCTGCCCACCCTAGGCCTGCTCCAGCAACCCTATTGCAGCCCTATTTTCTACCTATTTTTTTATTTTTAAAATTAATTAAATTAAGCTAAATTAATCCTAACCGTTGGTTAATGATAAGATTAATTTGTGGCCATTGGATTTGGCCCCAAAAGTCAACATCCCCTGCAACTCCCTGCATTGCAGCTGTATTTGCATTTAATTTTTTATTTATTTATTTATTTATTTATTAAAAAGTCAAAAGTAGCTTTTATTAAAAAGTTAGCTACTTTTTTATCTTGTTTTGACGTTTCATCTTGACCTTTGATTTGTGATTTTCATCACATCTTAACCCATTCATCATGTTCATCATGAATTTTTAACCATCCATAAAAAATTTCATCGAATTTCGACGCCCGGATTGCAATTTATGAATTTTTTTCTATTTTTCCACAAAAATCCAAACTTGGATTAAAATATCCAAAAGAATTGATATTTTGTCTTGTAGTGATTAAATCTCTATTTTTTCTTTTTGTGATTAAGCTAATCCAAGTGATTAACTCTTAATCACGTGTCTTAGTCCTTGGTTACTATTCACGTGCACTATTCACGTGCACTATTCACGGGGTTAAATTACATTATTTCAATCTCCAATACACATATCCATTAATATAATTCATGAATTTTCATTTATTCATAAAATAATTACAAAATTACAAATATCGAAATGACGCGTATACGGTCGAAATGACGCGCATACGGTCGGGGTTTCACAGCAAGGCATGTCCTATCAGGATAGGAACAAAATTATCGGAAGCAGATCTCATCCTATTACTCATGACAGAGTTTGATGTCATACTAGGGATGGATTGGCTAAGTCAATGGGGTGCGACAATTGATTGTAGAAATAAAAAGGTACAATTTGAAGCACCAAAAGATGAAATAGAGATCAGTAAAATAAGACATCCAAAAAATACAATAAGAATGGTATCAGCTATGAAAGCAGCTAAGCTGATACGTCAACAATGTACAGCCTATCGGGTCTCTATAAACATAATAAGAAGAGATGGGGTACCTATGGAATAAATTCTAGTGGTAAAGGAATTTCCATATATTTTTCCAAAGGAACTGTGTAATTTACCACCGAAAAGAGAGATGGATATGGAAATAAAAATTATCCCAAAAACAGCCCCAATATCTAAGGCCCCATATAGGATGGCACCAACCGAATTTGCTAAGTTGAAAATACAGATCCAAGATTTATTAGATAAAGGATTTATTAGACCCAGTGCATCACCTTGGGGAGCTCCAGTGCTATTTGTAAGAAAAAAAGATGGGAGTTTGAGACTCTGTATTGATTACAGAGAATTGAATAAAGCAACAGTCAAGAATAAATATCCACTCCCAAGAATAGATGATCTCTTTGATCAGTTAAAAGGGGCTTCGACATTTTCAAAAATTGATTTACAGTCAGGATACCATCAGTTGGGGATATGTCCAAAGGACATCCATAAAACAGCATTCAGAACAAGATATGGGCATTATGAATTCTTAGTCATGCCATTTGGACTAACGAATGCCCCAGTTGTGTTTATGGATATGATAAACAGGATTTTTTAAGAATTTTTGGATCAATTTGTGGTGGTATTCATTGATGATATATTGATTTATTCAAAACCAGAAGAAGAGCATGAGAAATATTTGAGAATAATATTGAAAATTCTCTGATGGGAGAAATTATATGCTAAATTCAAGAAACGTGAGTTTTGGTTGAAACAGGTAGCCTTTCTCGGCCACATTATATCCGAGAAGAGAGTACAGGTAGATCCTCAAAAGATTGAGGTAATAACAAAGTGGCAACAGCCAACGAATATCATAGAAATAAGAAGTTTTCTAGGGCTAGCTGGCTACTACAGGAGATTTGTGGAAGGATTCTCACAATTGTCAGCTCCACCGACAAAGCTGACAAGGAAAGAAGTTAAATATGAATGGACACAGGAATGTGAGAATAGCTTCCAAGAGTTAAAGAAAAGACTGGTAAAAGCTCAAATTCTAACACTGCCTAGGAGACAGAAGGGTTTGTGATCTATAGTGATGTCTCAAAGAATGGATTAGGATGTGTACTAATGTAAAATGGAAAATTTATATCATACGCATCCAGGCAACTCAAGACAAATGAGGTAAACTATCCAACCCATGACTTAGAATTGGTAGCAGTAGTCTTTGCGTTGAAATTTTGGAGACATTATTTGTATGAAGTTAAATGTGAGGTCTATACTGATCATAAAAGCCTCAAGTACATTTTTACTCAAAAAGAATTAAATATGAGGCAAAGAAGATGACTCGAGTTACTTAAAGATTATGACTTCAACATTTTATATCATCTAGGCAAAGCTAATGTAATAGCCGATGCGCTAAGTAGAAATATTAGCTTAGCACATCTCATCACAAAGGAAGAAAAGCTACTACAAGAATTGAGACAATTAAAGTTAATTGTAAGCTCACCTGGGGTACAAGTTAGATTGTCTTAATTACAAATACAGTCGAATTTATTTGAGCAAATTAAAATGGCTCAACAAGAAAAGAGGGATTTAAAGAGCTATGTGGAAAAAAATTTCAAGAAAAATCCCAGTGAATATATACAAGATGAACATGGAATGTACAGATATAGAGGTCACCTGTGTATACCCAATCAAGAGAAAATAAAAGAACAGATATTGAAAGAAGCACATTTCTCTCCATTTTCGATGCATCCAAGTAGCACCAAGATGTATCAAGACATCAAAAGAATATATTGGTAGAATAACATGAAGAGAGAGATTGCTGAATATGTGGCTAAATGCCTAACATGCCAAAGGGTTAAGGCTGATCATCAAAGAACCCCTGGAAAATTATAGTCGCTAGAAGTCCCAGAATGGAAATGAGATGACATTACTATGGATTTTATTGAAGGGTTACCAAGAACCCAAAATGGAAATGATGCTTACACAGCTGAAATTCAGTACAATATTTCATCCTCAAAATGATGGACATACAGAAAGGGTAAATCAAATAGTTGAGGATATGCTGAGGATGTACATAGTAGAATTTGGAGGATCATGGGATGAATATTTGGCTATGGCAGAATTTGCTTATAACAACAGTTATCAAGCAAGTATTCAAATGGCCCCATTTGAAGCATTGTATGGACGGAAATGCAGAACTCCTCTAAACTGGGATGAAGCAGGAGAAAGGAAGTTAGCTCCAGACCACTCAAAAATAATGGCAGAAAAAGTTCAAGTGATTCGCCAGTGTATACTCACAGCCCAGAGCAAGCAAAAGAGTTATACCGATTGCAAAAGAAGAGATTTAAATATCCAAGTTGGGGATCACGTATTTGTCAAAGTAACGTCATTCAAAGGGGTCACCCGGTTTGGAAAAAGGGAAAAATTGAACCCAAGATATGTCGGGCCCTTTGAAGTTCTGGAAAAGATAGGCAATCTAGCCTATAGAATAGCCCTACCACCAGCCCTAAGTGTCATCCATAATGTGTTTCACATCTTCATGCTCAGGAAATATGTTTCCGATCCTACCCATGTGTTGATAGCAGAAAATTTGACAATCCAAGAACACTTGAACTATGAGGAAAGATGTGGAACCCTGACCGTATACGCGTTGTTTTGACCGTATACGCGTCATTTCGACACTTGTAATTTGGAAGATTATTTTATGAATAAATAAAGATTCATAAACCTTATTGATGGACATGTGTATTTGAGGTTGAAATAATGCAATTGGGAATTTAACCCCGTAAATAGTGCACGTGAATAGTAAACGTGAATAGTAAACAGGGGTTAAGATATATGATTTAGAGTTAATCACTTGGATTAACTTAATCATAAAAGACAAAATAGAGATTTAATCACTACAAGACAAAATAGCAATTCTTTTGGATATTTTAATCAAAATTCGGATTTATATGGAAAAATAGAAAAAAATTCATAAGTTGCAATCCGAAAGTCGGAATTCGATGAAATTTTTTATGGATGGTTAAAAATTCATAATGGACATGATGAATGGATTACGATGTGATAAAAATGACAAATCAAAGGTCAAGATTAAACGTCAAATGAAAAATCAAAAAGTAGCATTACTTTAATTAAATGCTACTTTTGACTTTTTACAAAAATTAAATAATAAAAAATAAAAAAATTAAATGAAATGCAGCAATAGCAGGGGGCGTGAGAAGGGGTATTTATGGCCATTTGACTTTGATCAATGGTTCAAATTCATCCAAATCACAAATCAAGGGTTTAGATTTAATTAGCTTAAAATTAATTAAATAAAAAAATAAAAAATAGGAAAAATAGGCCTGCAAAATAGGCAGCTGGAGAAGGGTAGGGAGGCTGCACAAGGCTCTAAGCACCTTTGGGAAATTAGAAAAAAACACCTTTGCAATTTTACACCCTAAGCTAGAGGGGGTAAATTTCAAATTTATGAAACATGGACCCCTATAAATAGAGGAGCAGCCCATGAAAGAATTCACAACCATCCTAGCTCAAAAAAATCACTTGAGCAATTTTATTTCGCATCCCCACACGTTTTAGCCTTAAGGAAAGAGGAGAATTGAAGGTTGGAGTGAGAAAAGGCGAGTTGAAGAGGCATAACTTCGCTTGAGGTAAGTGGATTCCCCTCAAACTTGTTTTGAATGTTAGATGAAGTAAAACCATGCTTAGATAATCTCCAAGCATGAGAAAATAAGTATAGATATAATGTTTAAATAGAATTATGCCAAAACATCAAAAATTTGGAGCAAAGTCTTGTATGGTCATCTAAGAATTATTTTTTTATTGTCATAGCATGTGCGTCCGAAGTCTTACTTTTTTCACTATGTGCTAACTGCTATCTACTTACTGAGTTTGTTTAGACTGACGTGGTTTCTTATTTTGTCTTTAGATCACAGGACAGGTGAGGAGCCTCGAGATGGGACTGGAGGAGGACCGAACCTTGGAAACATTTAGTTAGTGTTTGTATTTTTAGTTGTTTGGATTTCTTTTTATGCTAACGTATTTAGACATTTAGTGCCAACTGTGACAAACATTTTGTATGTGGTTACTTTAAACTAGTTATAATCTATGTAGACACGTGTATGTGATCTTTTGAGTTACCGGTGGTATAATGATGAGTTAATGATTTTCCTTCTAAATAGATATCTTTATAATATAGGCATGTGACTGTGTGAATGTAGGGCTAAAGGTTTATATTTTGAAATAAAATTACGATATTCATTTATAACAGGTCCTTTGTATCATACCACTCCCTTATAGTTATGAGGAGATGCTGCCGAATTTTTCCTAGGTTATATGGTGCCCATTGACCAGCCATTGAGAATATCTAGGCAATGGGGCATTACGATTACACAAAGATGAAAAATAATGCAAAATCTATGAAAATTTCCTTGTTTCTTTTAAACTAGCATTCCAAATGAAAAACTTATGAAAAATAGAGTTATCAGGAACATGTAGAACAAATTCCATCCTAAACGGCAAGCATGGTCAAGTTTCCAAAATGATGCAACTTTCAAAAAGGTTTTTCCTTAGATAGTGTGAAACCCCACCTATTTTAAAGCATAGTAAATATAGGTTAGAGTTTGTACAAGAATGAAATTTGGAAATTTCATGAAATGAAGGGTTATATTTACCCATATGATTTCCATTAGATTTAAGAATGTAAAACTCCGATTGATGTGAAAATTTAATGGCAAGGGTAAAATTTCATGCTCTATGATCTAGATGGATGAGATTAAGAAGATTAATCAAGCAAAGTGCTTAAATTAATCACTTTGATGTGCCTTGGGAAATGGGCACTACAAGACAAAATGGATGTAGAGATGGTGAGGTGACATGATTAATCATTGCCTCTTTTCCAATTTATTTTGATTAAAGATTGATTAGAGGTTTGATACCTTAATATCTTATGATATACAAGGAGGATTGACATGGAATTTTGAAGACAAGCCTAATTTAATATGCTTTACATGACGAACGGAATGGAACATAGAAAGTGTGATTGAAAATATGTTGAACAATTAGAAATTTTATGAGATTTCATGAATTTAATTGAATGACTAATATCTTAGCCTATATTCATCATTTTGAGAGAAATTTTTTTATGGATAGGTAAACTAAGGTACCCTAAATTATGAGTGGAATTGATTATATCAAGCCCCAATGGGAAACCCTGATTAGCATTGCATTTATATTGCAATTAGCAATGATTACATGACATTTATGAACCATTGACTTAGGACATGTCAAATTGATTAAAATGAAAAGCAAAAGTACACTTAGGACATGTGTCAAGATTTAGACGATTATGAAAGAGATTAAGTCAACCTAAAAAGGTAAAAAGTTGACTTTTGCACCCACCTTGAACATGTGGCAAATCTAGCAATATTTGGGCAGATTTTTGATGAAATAAAAATAGAAAATCAACGTGCAAATGCAGCTGATTGGATGACGTGTTCAAGCAAGGAAATTGGGCAAATTTTTTATAAAATAAAAATGAAAAAATAGTAACAATATGTGGATAGCAATAGGACACATGGACGGTCCAACACAAAAAAATTTATTTGTTTAATTAATGTAGTTATTGATGTATGATAGAAATTTCATACTTAAATACCTTGATTTGATTATAAATCAAAAATTAGAGAAATCAGTGTGCCTGATTTCAGCAAATATGGACAGATTGAGGAATAATCAAAACGAAATTTGAAACATAAAGAATAATGATCCAAATTGATATGATGAGTTAAAATACATAAGTTAATTTATTGTATGTGATTAGGAAAAGAAAAAGAAGAAGAAATGAATGGTAGAGCTCTTGGAATCAAGAGTTGTTGATTGGTAGCCACACATATATACATAAAAGTGCAATTATGAAAGTGATACTTGATGAATGAATGATATGTGGGGCTGTTTTGGAAAATGGATAGGAATTCCAGAAATTTTAATTTCATATGTCTTGATATAGATTGAGGATGAAGGTTTTAAGGAGTTGCAAAAATGTCAAGTCATAAACTTAGGTGTTGGATAGAAAAATGACCAACCGTTAAGGCTAACTAGGTATTGGTATACCTAGGTGATTTCAGAGAAAATGAAGGATAATTAGAAAGAAAATTTTCCAAGATTAACTTGCAAAAAGATTTAACACAAGTTAAAACTAGATGGTATATCCGTATGTGACATACGAGATGATGGTGTTCATCTCGAAAAAGGAATTGATCAAGAGAAACAAGCTATGAGTCACATATAGGTAGAAACCCTAGAAAGGGTTGGGAACAAGTGATATATGAACATGAATTAAATAAAAGACAAGGCATGCAAGTATATGAGGATATACAAGTATATAAGGAAATTATTTTCACTTGTCTAGGAAAAGGTAAGGAAAAGATGGAAGGCGCAAGAGGATCACTATAAGTAAGCAAGCAACACTTTTGAAGTGGTTTTATTGAAATGACTTGAATTTGCTTCATACTATTGTTTCTAAAATTGTCTAAGGATGGTCATTCCTTCGTTCCAACAAGTTGATTGAAATATTGTTTTAATATCCCTAACTTCTTTGATTCAAATATTGCTTTATTGAAAATGTGTTCAAAAGGACTGTGCAAATGACATGTTGTCATGTGAACGAAGTATATAATGCTGGGGTGAATGAAAGTCATGCATGAAAAGTACAAACGCTAGTCGAGGTAGAAGCAAGACACGAAGTCCACTTTCGACGTTACCAAGTCAGTGTGACCGGCGCCTTTCTTTGAAAAGGTCATATCATGTTTCATGGGTGGGTGAGCACTTGATAAGTGTCATCTACTATATGGCAAGGATCTCACCGGGCTAGCGTACCATCACATAAAGGATGATGTCGTGAATGAAAATGATGTGTTTGCATATCCATTGTTTACAAAAAGCCCTAAAATGAGCACATAAAAATGTTTTAGGACATGAGAATGTCTACATGAAAAAAAAAGTTTACATAAAAATGTTTTAGGACATGAGAATGTCCACATAAAAAAGGGTTTATATCAAAATATTTTAGGACATGAGAATGTACTATGAAAAAGGTTTACATAAAAAAGTTTACGTGCATATGTTTCGCCTTTGAAAAGCTTAGAATTTGGGTCATGAAATGTTTACAAGAAAAAGGTTTTGAAAAGGTTTAAAATGAAAATGCTTGCTTACTGAGTTTATCACTTACGTTTTGTTTTCCAGAACCCTAGGCAGGTACAAGGCACAAGCAGATGAGCAAAGATGAATGTTAATTACCTGCATATTGAGAATGAATGAATGTATGCATTAATAATAAAGTTTCAGGTTATGAATATCTCTAATGTAATGTGAACAGATAAGTGTTTATGTTGAGAATTCTATTTGAATTCAACTTATGAATATATGATTATTTGTAACATGAAAGTGAGGTTGCCTCTGTATCGATTATGCGATATATAAATGTTGATGCTAGTATAAGAAAGTACATGATGCAAATGAATAAGTTGGCAGATATAAAGGATAGGTATAGTTAACTTCAAGTATATATTGCTTGAAAAATAATGAAGGAAATGGAATGAAAAAAAAATTATTCCGCTAAACGAAATGTATACAAAAATCCCACAATGAATAGGGCAACAATCCTATATACTTAAATTGATATAAATTGGATGAATTCTGTAAGAAAATTCTGATGCTATATATGCATGATGAATCCTGATTTAGTGCTCATGCCCGCGGCAGCGCATTTTTTAGTTCTTGTAATACATGCGTGGGGCCTGCGCTCAAAATTGTCAAATATATATTTTCCAGATTTTTTAAATATTTTTCCAAAATTTCTAAAAAGAAGAAAGGCAGTATCCACATGCGTTGAACATGCCTTTTGTCATTTTAGAAATTCAAAAACAAATTTAAAAATAAAAAAAATAAAGAAATTACGTCTAAAAATTTTAGAATGCCGGTACAGTGCACCCGGGTGCTTTAACCCACCTTTTTTAGTTTTTTTGAAATTTTTTTATATAAATGCTAATCTAAGTGTATTTAATTAAATTACATAAAATGTCACTAATTTTTAAAAATAAAAATAAATATCTAAAATACTCCGAGATGATAAAAATTAATATACATGTTAAATATCACTGATTTACAAAATTCGAAAATAAATATTTAAAGTACTCCAAAATGGTAAAATACACATATTAAATACACTTAAATTAACAATTATATAATTTTAAAAATGAGTTAAATGCACCTAAGCGCATTTAGCCTCAACCCAAAATTTTAAGCTAAGACCCACATATTCATTCCAAAAAATATAAATTTAAGATGAAGGGCTCGCGTAAGGGTGGACTCATATATGATTGTATATGCGTGTACATTCAAAGACGTGCATATGTTACCAATCAAAAAAAAAAAAAAAAAGTTGTGCATACGTTTTACCAATGTGACCAACGAAATCTTTGTATGTTATAAAAAAAATTTGGCCGTGTTTCAAGAGCGAAGATCACAAGCTTGGTTAGTTTCTCATTCAAGCATTGTACGTGAAGTAATACAACTACCCTGATAATGGTGTGGGGACGTTACACCTCCACAAGGGGTCCATGTTGTGCATTAAATAAAATCAAATAATAATGGCCCAAACGCATCAGACCAACAGAAGATACTATTATAAAGGTCAAAATATGCTTTCCAAATTGAGATTTGTTCTTTACTACGCATCCTTAATATTGGTATCAGACACTTAGCTGCTCCTCAACAAAAACAAAGACATCATTACCTTCATGAGGAAAGCCATAGTTACAAAAAACAGAAATACAATGAAATTGTAAACTTTCAAAAATAAAAACAATAACAAAAAGGGAATCATATCAGCCCGTAAGACTATGCCTGATCACAGTGACAAATCACTATATCTTTGTTAGAGAACACAATCAAAATTTACTCCCCGTCGACAGGTGACTCCTTTCTAATTTTGTCTAAACATGCTGTTCAGTCTCCAACCCAGTGACAACCTCATTCTCTTTCTTGTCGTCGTCATTCCCTTGTAATTCTAAACCATCTTCTGCAACCAGATTCGATGACGACATAGCAACTGTGGCTTCTGGAGATGCCTCTTCTGAATCCTTATCTGAGAATTCTTCATCAGACTCGCTCTCGTCAGAACTAGTTTCATTACCAAGACTTTGCGGGAATGTATCTTCTTCCATCTCCACTTTTGGTTCGACATCGATCACCATTCCCTCTGGTTCTGCTTGCCGCTGCTGGATGGGCACAGCATTGCTGATAACAGGACCTGCCTTCAGCCTTTCCCTGTACTCTTCCATCTCACACCTATATCTTTCCTTGTCTCTGAGGCCTCTTTCCTGATAAACCTGAGATTCAAAATTTCAAAATAAGAATTTGTCTGTCATTGTTAGCATCAAGTCCCTAGTAACCCCATGAACCTAGTATACAAGCAAAATATCTATTAGCCCAATGCATAATCAGCAGTCAATAAACAAACGAGATACAGCAAAAATTACAGTCAACAAAGATGCAGCAAGAATGTCACAAGGATATCGTCAAACATGGACATCATAGAAAAAGGCAGCATCACTTATATAAATGAATAAAATGCTTCAATGGTTACTGTTGTGAATGCTTACAGCTTTGTCAGCCTCACTTAGATTGTTCCAGAGTTCACCAATCATCCTACTAATTTCCCTGTCCTTCCCAGGATAAAGAGGCTTCAATCTGGCATGCTGCTCAGCAAAGAAGAAATTGTAGCCACTTCGATTTGGCTTTGGATGGAAAGGATCTCGCTTCCTCATCTCAGATTTCTTCCTACGCCTACGTCGGCGGACTCCTGTTGTTGCAGCCATGCCATTTGCATTATGATTAATGATGTTCGCATAATGTGGTATTTGGGCTCCCAATGATTCAGGAGTGTGATACAGCACCCCTTTGAGCTTTTCTGTGCCAACTGTCACTGTGACCAAATAACCATGTTCGAATTTTCCGTCAATGACACCCACCACAGGGCAACCTACATGAGATGGCACGCCACCTGCAATCAAAAAAAGATGTTATCAAGAAATTATCCCAATTCGTTATAGACATTTAAAATACCCTGATAATTGAAGCAAGCACGTAGGCAAAAGACAATAGTTGTTTTTATATTAGATTACATTACAAAAGAGCCATTTGCTCCCCTCCAGATTCGAAACCAGGACCACATGCACGCACCCACAATGTGATACCACCGGGCTATGCCCTGGTTCACTGCAAAAGCTAATAGTTAACGATGCTAGGGAAGGGACAAGAAAGAAAGAAAGAAGCAAAGGGAGAGAGATTAGAAATTATCAAAATTTCAAAAGTTGCTGCATGCATGACCATAGTGTTCGAGTATGCATACAAGGGTAAGGTTGTGTACCTAGACCAACGGATGCCCCACCCCAAACCCCACAATGTGTGGGAACTAAGAACTCTATGCAATCCAGTCAACTTTTGTTACGCTGCACCAAGGACTCAGGGAGGTCCCACCGAGGTGCTTCTCTTCGATGAACATGGAATATCATGTTAGACGAATCTCTTAGAATCACTGAATGCTGGACTCCAAGTTGAATGTTTTACTGTTTTACCATCTTTTAGTCTTGTTAAAGTGGATGAGTAGTAAAACCAGAAAAGATAAAATTAGAAATGAAGTAATCCTAGAAGATCTCAAAGTAAGGCCAATAGGTGATAAATGAGGGAAATCATATTAAAATAGTTTGGTCATGTTAAATGAAAGCCAAAAATGACATCGATTAAAAGGACAGAGTCTATCCAAGTAGGTGGTAGGAGAATGAGAGAAAGACCCAAAAAAATAAGAATGAAAGTAATTAAATAAGATAAGAAAATATTAAAAATTACTGAAAATTTAGTCTTGAATAATCAAAAACTGTGCAACAGAATTCATGCAGCCGGTCCCACATAGGTGGGAAATGGCTTACAATGATGATGAAGGCAACGACTACATCAATTTTTTTTAGTCTTGTGTTGTAGATCACTAATAGTAGAAAATGGTTTGGAATATAAGATAGATGAATGATGAGGCATGATTCAATATTTATAGATATATTCCACGGCAATACCCCATTGGAATTCCTCAGCACAAAATAAATTTGCAAATGAAGAAACCCATAATAGTTGCCCCTGCATTGGTATTAAGGAGAACCGACCTACTGATACGCACTCTCCTGCTGTGCTTCTTCGCTTGTGGGAAGCTGTTTGAGTGTCTGGGGACTGTAAATACGTATGCACCGAACCTTGAGCAGGATAGGGAACTGATGATGGAGCTGGTAAAGGAAAGATAGAATGTTGTGTGAAAGGTGAGTCAGAACATGTATCATGAAAATCAGAACAACATTGACATACAGACCAGTAGGAGCAGTCCAACCTTGAGCACCAAAGAAATAGATCTGCTCATAATTTTGAAGCAAGGAAACATAGTATTTGCGCAAGACAAAAGATGCATTTGTGGCAGTTGCGGGAAAACTGAAAACTGCAGTTACATCTTTCCATCTCCTGTCTCTTATGACCTGGTGAATGAACAGATGATAAAATAGAAAATTTATTGAAGCAGCGATATAGAAAAATAAAGTACCAACAGTCTGACAAAAGATTTCAGCAATGTTTTAATATTAAAAAACTCATTCATAGCATCTTCAAATGATCCAGTTTGTGAGCTCTGTCCAACCAACAAGGCTCAAACATTCTTTGTTTGAGACTGTCCTGGACTCCATCTAGTCAACAATGCATGACTAATTCCAACCTTAACAGTTCAATACATCCTCATATGAAAGAACCTAAAACTTGGTATTTCCCAGGTTAGACAAGGCAGGTCCACTAGAGGTGCCAAATTTTATTAGTAATAAAGGACAAAATAGCACACCATGTTATATTGTGATTATGATATATCATTAAACCTATCTGCTAAGCATTCATTTCTGCCTCATGAATGCTTGCCACAAGCTAATTTGGTTCTATTATCAACCATTAGTGGCAATGATCATAACAAGATTGCTGTCCTAAATGGGCATCAAGAAATCATCTTGCCTTTAAGCTTGACTCCAAATCCAAAATAACAGCCAGGTGAGTTTACATTTTGTGGCTAATTACATTGAAAAAGAAGAGAGAGAGAGAGAGATTCACTACAATCATGAGATAGGAAACTCGAGCATCAAGCAAGCAAGACGGGTAAAGCTATTTATCTGAACATGGACAGGAACTTATTTTTCAATAATCATTGCATTTATGTGTGGCTGAGTTCAAAACCCAGAGGCTGGAACTTGGAAGAATTAATAGGGTGGCCCAATTCTACCTAGTGTGGCCATCCCGCACAGGTAATGGCCTACAATTGTTCAGAAATTAAACCATTACCCGTGAACATAATCAACCTCTTAATGGACAGCTACGATTTAAAGATGAATTTTATGGCAACCAGATGTTATAAATTAATCAACAGCTTGAAAGTTGGGATATCCAAATTAAAATGAAATGGTGTATTTTTGGATCACTGTTTCACATGACCAAGCAACCTACATCTACTTTAGTTCAATCTTTTACCTATTCATTCTACATTTGGGTATTTTAATTCTATCTTTTCTTATAACACCCATCCATCTGAACATACTAATTTTTGCATCACATTCATGAACAAACAGTTTTTTAATTGCTCAGTGTTTTACTTCATAGAGGGTATATTTGGGAAGTGATAAAAATTTTAGATGAAAAGTTTTTGGTGAAAAATTTTTGAAATAAGATAAAATAATGTGGTATGATAGAGATAATTATGAGAAATAAAAAATAAAGTTAAAATAGATAAGTTAGTTATATAGGCAATAGTTTAGAAATGATTGAAAAGTAAGATAGTTGCATAGAAATATATGGAGAAATAATTAAAAAATAGGATAATTGTAGAGAGTGAAAAGTTTTAAATTAAAAAGTTTTTGTTTGGAAATTTTAAGTGTAAACAAATTGACCCAAAAACAAAGTCAATTTTATATTTTTTGGTAAGACTTTCTTTTAATGTAATTAACACCCAACAGTCACGTAAAATTCAAGAACAACAATATTATCTTCCACTCATCTTTTTTTTTTTTTTTTTTTTTTTTTGAGGTCAATCTTCCACTAATCTTTAATTTTATGCAAACTATCTATATTGATTCTTGCTCTTTCCACAATTATTCATCATCATAAGTTATTTCCACCTATGTAAGGTTAGCTACTTGGATCTTGTTGTGCTATTTTTTATAAGAGGAATGATCTTGTTCGCCCAGGCTAAGCAAATGCTCCACTTAGCCCCACCTCAAAAAAACTCTTTTTTTTTTTTTACTTTTTTCTTCATACACTTGTTTATCTCAGTGTATTTAATTATAAACCAGGTTTTACCTTTTTAGACATTTATATATTTTTTGAGATTTTTAAACATCTATAAAAATATATATATATATATGTCTAAAAATGGTAAAACCTGGTTTATATGTTAAATACGCTTAGATAAACAAGTGTATGAAGAAAAAAGCAAAAAAAAAAGTTGTTGTAAATGAGTTTTTTGAGATGAGATAAGCGCGTTTTTTGAGGTGGGCTAAGCGGGACATTTACTTAGCTCGGGCTAATATGATTGCTCCTATTTTTACAATCATAAACTATGTTTTCAATAATCTCTAACGTTTTCATGTCTTGTTTAATTACTTACATACATGTTTTTTGTTAGTCTTCCTCTCAATCTCTTTCTGCTTTATATGCAAAATAAACTAAACTCTACTAATTGATGTCATTTCCAGCCTCCATGTAACATGCCTTAAGGGTCCATTTGGGTCAACTTTTGAAGGGAGCTTATGTGCTTTTTGCTATTGCACTATGACACTTTTAATTACTCGTTTGGTTGGATGCTTCACTTACGCGTTTTCTCCCATTTTTTAGGAAAATCGGGACTTAAAAGCATGCAAGGCAGAAGTTTATACCTACTCTTGTTTTATTTATTAGGATTGTATCAATTACAAATAACATGTACCAAAGTACTTGTAAAATGTCTAGTAAATTCATCTTAACTAAAGTGAAAAAGTCAAAACTTAAGGTTGAGCCTTGATGCAAACCTATTGCAATTATTAACCTTAAATATTTAAAATGGTCATTTTGTGGTACCATGTAATCCAAAAATGGCAGCCACACATTCCATGCCAAGTTCCATTCAACTAATTGTAAAACCTTTAGATTCTAATGCAAGAAAAGAACCAAGATAAAAGATCATTCAATTGGTTAATTAGACATATATGATAACAAAATAATGCTACTAGGCAAAGAGAGATGAATCCAAATCTTTACCATTCCAATTTTTCACACACAAAAAAAGGGTTAACCTAACCTGATGTCAGATCCTTTGTAGGTAGTTTAGCACACAATATAGCTTCCTTTTCAACCTCCTATGCACAAAGACATAAAAATTAAAGAACAAGGTTCACCTAGAAGACTAACCTACTCACAAAATATCCTGAAAGATCGCATTAAGAATCAGTAAGTTTTAGTTCAAAAGCTGTACTCAACTCCATACACCAAGTACTTGGTAGCTCACCCACAACACAGAATAGATAACACTAGCAATACATCAGATCCTCAGATGTACTGCGTTGAGGTCCCACCTTATTACATAAGCTCAAACTATCGTTCCCAGCCCCATCTAATAAGGTTCTCAAGCGTGGAAAGCTCCCAAGGCAACTTGATCCGAGATATTACATCACACAATGAGAGACATTATAAAAGGTCTAATACTAAAGGACAAATAGTTTAAACAAAAGTGATTAGCATCTGAATGGATTGGTCTCAAAAAATCGCTTAATCCAAGAGGGGAAGGATGAATTGGGTCATTCAAAATTAATTATTTTATTTAAATAGCCCAGATTTAAAATCCCCTTGAATGAACAATATGCTAAGGAATAAAGACACACAAGAGAGCAAACAAGCAATCACATGAGTCGGCAGAATAATCGATTTTTGTCAAAAAGGCTCATGATTGAAAGGAAACATGAATAGAGTCTATGATAAAACTGATTCATATAACTTCATATTTCATCTCACAGCATGCAACATTCCACTTGCATAGCTGACACATGCATCACTGACACATGCATCTCTATTTATTCATGTCGGCCCATGAAATAGTATAATAAAATTAAAAAAAATACATGCGCCTTTTTCTTGACCTTCTTGCCATAAGACATCTATGTTTTTCTCATCCCTTATCTTTTGTTTGGATAATAGAGTAGTTGAGTAAACTTTTGGGCGAGAAGTTAAGCTAAAGAAAAAGCACAAGTATTTTACTGGAAAAGATATTGTTGCTGATCAAAAAATTTAGATTATCATCGTTCTCATAACATAAATTTATCCACTAAGTAAACGTTCATTAGTCAAGGAACAATGCCAAAAACTTTCAGGCCACATAGCCCATCTTCCCAAGCATATCATTCGGCTACCATAGAAAGCAAATCTGTGGCTGTTTATTTTATGCAGTTTCACACTTCCACAAAATATCCCTTCCATGCAACATAAATTCATATATCATGGAGTGTGCATGCCTTCTTTACCTTAGCACCTTCTGACACAAATTCATCTTTCTCATCTTAACCATTCCTTTTGCCAAGGCCATGAATTCAGCCAATTAGAAACTTAAGAGTTCATGCGTGCATAACTGGGGAGTAGGTATTCATCTAGGCAATTAGATGAATCGTCAATTTCAGGTAGTTTACTACACTTAATCTGCACAAAAGATTTCCAGTTTAGTCTTAAGCACACTTCACCACAATGAAACTTTTCCCCTACATAGCTGAACATGAAATTTGACAAAACCAGATTTCTCTATGTGCTATTTGCCACAGTTGTCATGGGATGGGGCTCAGAAGGGGGTATTGAATCACCATACTTGACTAGCCAGGGTAACTGTTATAGTTATTGATAATCTCCCCCTCAACCCAGTCACAGATCACATATTGCACCATCCCCAATGAATCATTTTCCGAGATTCTTTCGAAAAAGAGCTTTCTGTATTTTTACCTGCATTTTTATTTGTTAAATATTTGTCATTATGCATTTTAAATCGAACAATAATTCTCCCCCCAGATTCTGTCAACAAATTAATCGGCAATCCTCCCAGTTCAAGTTCACAAAGGATTCTAGCCTTCTAATTCTTCCCAACGATTTCATCAGCAAGTTAGACTTCAATGCTTCTGCTTCAGATATCAAAATATTCAATTGCTTCACTATGCTTCCCATTCACAGAAAAAAAAAATTTTAAAAAAAAAAAGAACTATGCTTCTGAAATATATTTCAAGTGCTCCCTTGTCTTCAAAAGATATGCCCACAGACTCCACTCTCATCTTGCTGAGTCCTAATTCATGATATCAATTGCTGTCCTCAGGCAATTTTCTCTACTGAACCAATCAATGTAGCTATTGACTAACCACAAGTATCGAATTAATCAGATTTGGCAAAGAACACTCCCCATTTAAGAATACCTACCATGTTCTATGTTCCCCCTCATTCACAAGGTTGTATCCAATAAACATTTGCTGTTTTTAACATGTTTCTAAGCTTCAAGCATTTAACCTGAAAATTAAATAAATAACACATTGTATTGTATGTCTGGTTGCTGGATTTCCAAAGGTCCTGTTCAGTAGCTTCAGCAATAGAGTTGAAACAGAGATTTGAATAAAAGAAAAGAAAAAAATTACTGCTGTTGAGGTAATCCAACACCATGCATATCTAAAAAAAATACAACCACATGACTATTGTGATTGCTACTTTGAAACTACAAGGACCATTACAACATCCACCTAAATCACATCATCTGAATCATACGTCATTTGCTAACTGATCTTTCTTTCATTGACCAGAAATAGAAACGGGAGGGGACTGATCAAAAACAAACAGTTGTAGTTTGAATGTTAAGAACATTTTTTCATTTTTCATAAGATTTTTAATATCTAAAGTGTTTATAATATCCATTTGTATGTATTAATAACAAAATCAAATATTTTGAAAACTTTTACATACTACATGTTTATTTTCAAATTTTAAAAGTTTCATATTCACCATCAAATGATTTATAACACATAAGTTTCAAACCAAAGTGATTTTTGACATCATAAATACATATATTAATTTATACTTAAATTGTTTAGATGTAAGAAAAAACTTTAAAAATATAAAATAAAGCACTCATTTCTACAAACGTTTGTTTTAATCATTACCCTGGAAAAGATAAGAAATGTCTTGTGGAGTAATTTGAAATTCAAATAATAGAAGACCAATTTGTACGCTAACTGAAAGGAAATGCAGATAATATACCGATATGAAGACAAAATATATTGCCCAGAAACAATTAGAAGCAAGTACATGGTAAACATGTTAATTCAAAGAAATCCATAGCAAGGTAAAGACTTCATATGCATATTAGATATACAATTTCTGAAAACGCAAATTCAGAAGCATACAAAAGTATACTTTAGATTGGTAATGACTCATAAAACATTACTTTTAGCCAAAATACTCAACAAGAATATCTAGCACAATTTATTGATTTCCATTGTGGAATTTAAATGTCCTGTTCTCCATGCCTTCCTAATTAATAACTCATGAGGAGTGAACCTCATTAAGGTATTGTTTCACCACATCATTGAGAATCATTCAGCTTTTTATTTTTATTTATTTATTTACTTTTTTTTTTTTTTTTTTTTTGCATTGTTGTGTAGACTTTGTTAATTAAAATAGAATCATATTCAGCATGTTCTTTTACAGATCAACAGGTAATCTTAATTACATGATTGGCATTGAATATTCCTCAAGAAACGAATATGAATATTCAGCATGCTGGTTAATGGCTATTTGCAATTGAGGAAATACAGGAACTAGAATTATCCATCAACAGAGGCATCTTGGTAAATATTATCAGCTGATTTTTTTAGATTGTCATGTGGAAGATTCAAGTGCTCCTCATGGAAACATTTCTTAAAACATTTAACAAGATTTGTATTAAATTATTATTTTATTTAGAAATTTTTCTTTACAATTAAATTAAAGCTTTAATTTATACAAAATTTTATTAAGCATAAAAATAGGTAGTGTTAGAATTTGCAGTACTTGTTGGAATCCAAAAGTAATAAATTTTTTCCTCAAAAAAAAAAAGCATAAATTTTCAGTGTCTCCTCACTCTCTACATCTTCTCCTAATTGGTTATTTTTCCCTGGCATGTTAGCATTTTCAGTACTCGTTAGAATTCAAAAGTAACGAATTTTCAGTGTCTTCTCACTCTCTACATCTTCTCCTAATTGATCATGTTTCCCAATCATTCTTGCTTCCCTTTATAGAGAGGATCGAACTCTTCTTAAAACATCTTCCAACTATTGTCGGATTCGGTATAGGACCTCTTGTCCTATTCTAATTTATCCATTTCATGGGAAAAGATATAACATTGAATTAATAAGAATAACTGGCCAGAAAGATTAATACTCATACAAGGCAAGGCCAAAGTTCCTACATTACACCAGGATAACATGAAGATTTCAGAGATAAAGACCACATTTTAGAGAGCTCGAATTCATTATAGAAAGTGCAAAGCAATTCTACCTTTTCAAGACCACCTCGAGAAGTGACCTCCACAAATAGTCGATGCAGGTCAAGCTCCTTTCCACCTATAATAGGGACCCTACAAATGAATGCCATTAGTAACCAAGACATAGCTGACTACACTAAGAAAAGAAAACAGGTAAAGATGGAACGGAAAAGGCAATTTAAATTATTGCCTAAAACAATAGAAATGAGCATCCTTCTTGCAATGACTTAGCAGCACGACATACATCCATTTCTAGTAAATCCGAATTTGGAGCAAATAGAGAAATATCAAAAAAAAGGAAGCAAAAATTGCTAATTTCAGCCTGTTTCTGTTAAAAACACTCCGTACACTGTCAGATTCTTAAACTCATGGCACATTATCCATGGGCCATACTTTGCATTTGACTGTCACATTATTTCACATAAGCTTATAGATAAAAACAATGTGGATGAATTCACAGCAGTCATAAGTTGTGATTCACAATCCATCTTGACTGAATTATATCATATGTGGAATTTAATTTGCATGGATATTGTCAAACGTTTTTGATTTATTGATGCCTATAATCAACTATCTAGTTCTGACAAAGCACCAAAATTTTCAGAATCAGAACAAGGAACATGGGCAGATTACTAAAACAACCCTCTCAAATTTCGCAGAATTATTGAATGCTAAGAGAACATCATATTGCTATTCCAGTATCAAACAAAAAATCAGAGTGAAAGGCCAACCATGCCTCCAAAATCCTAGAACAATGTTGAAGGGTGTGTCTGGGAAATGATAAAACTTTTAGATGAAAAACTTTTGGTATAAAAGTTCTTGAATTGGGAGAAAATGATGTGATATGGTACGGGTAATAATGAGGAATAAAGTTAAAATATATAGGTTAGTTGAATGGACAGTTGTGTAGAAATGATTAAAAAGTAGGGCAGTTGTATGGGGAGATATGAAAAAATGATTAGAAAAAATATGACAGTTGTGGAGAATGAAAAGTGTTGTTTTAAAAAATTTTGGCATTAAACAAACATGCCCAAAACTTATCCAATGTCAAATATGTTTGGATGCAAAAATGCAGAAAAGTTTCCGTTTACAAAATGAAAACTTTCTTCAATGGATAACGTGTTGCCCTTTAACTTAGCAACTTAGTAAAAGGGCAGTAATAGGAAAATTTTGCATCCATCATTTGATATCCTAGCCACCAAAAGTTTTTCTATTCATAATTTAGTACAATCCAATTCTAGCAGTTACAACATCCACTTCATTGCATGCCTAAGAACAGACTCCACAGAATGATACATAATGATCCAGAGGATCATTTTATCGGATTGAATCAGAGTTGGTAAAAAAGGCTACAAAACATAGGTGATGGAATTAGTTTAGCCAATCAAAACTACCCTATCATGTGCATGGGGCGACAAACCGTAAAACAAAAAAAAAAAACCCAAGAAAGAAAAGGAAGGAAACTCACATAAACTTTGTTCCTAAGGTTGAATGCAGCTTCTCAAGACTATCCATAAAAAGTTTGCGGTTGGCAACAACATCCTCATACTTGGCAAGGGCAGGAGGGTATGGGCAGTAATTTGGGGGAACCTCTCTAGCTACAGAGATTGGCAGCACAAGCGGAGCAGAAGAAAAAGAGCAAGAAACCGTGGCAGCAAGCTGCTGCCTCTGCCTAGTCCGACCTCCACCGCTACTACTGCTACATTCAGCCATTATCATTCAACCCAAATCTCACATTCACTGACAATGCAACAAAAAACAACAACAACTTAACAAAATAAATAAACAGAGCAACCATTACATTCCCAAAAAAAAAAAAAAAATTCATTGCTAATCAATCAATCTTTCTAACCATAATCAATCCTCTCTCTGTTGAAAAACAAGAGAAAATAGGGGAGAAAAAAAAAAGATGGGCAACCCTTGCAGCCATATCCGATTTAATTGGCAAGCAGTGAACAAGATAAGAGTCGTAAGACTGCTTTCTGTTCTGTTCTTCCGTTGATAAAATATTTTTAAAAAAAAATTAAAAAGGCAATTTTTGAAACCTTTCTGTTCCATTCGCTTCAACACCTTCGACTCAGCTTTCAAGATTTCAAATTCATATCGGCTTTCCCCCCGCAGACAAAACCAAATCATATCATTGGGATAGATAAAAAAGAAGACTTTTATTAATAAAGCAGAATTTAAAATTTAAGAGCAAAAAAACAGAGAGAAATACAGATGTATTACTGTTTCAAGGAACAGAACTTTTTCCATTATTCTCATCTATTTTAATGATGATGATAATAATAATAAAATAAAATAATAGAACAGTAATAGTAGGAGGTATGGCAGCACAGAAGACATACCTTCCCGTAACATGGATTTAATGAAAAGAAAGAGAGAAGATGAACAATATATAAATATTTTTTCCCCTTTTCTTGCTTTCTTTATTATGATTATCTACAAGGAGAGGAAGGAAGACAAAGAACGGTAGAAATCCCACTAACCTCAAATAATCTATCACATCTTTATTTTTTTTTTCTTTTTATCATATAAATATAAATAAGTGTATATAAATAAGGATTGGTAAGGGGTTATTAGATTAGAGGAAAGGTCTGTGGGAGGGCTAAAGGCTATGACGTGGCTTCCCTCTGCGTCCATCACTGTTCACATAAGTGGTGGTGACTGGAATAGAAAAATATTACGAGATATAAAGAACTTTTTGCTGAAAATGGACTCGATCCAATAAATTTTAACGATTTGGATGAGATGATGGAGAGGTGGGGAGGAGGGGGATGGATGCATATTGAAGAGTCACCACCGTTTAGAAGCGCTGGTGGAAGAGCAAGAAGAACACGGAGTCCCCACCGAGGATACGTTTCGCGAGGTCCTTTTCGGGTGCAATGCCGCAAGTCCTGCTGTTTCTCTGCGGGAGAATAGAAATCTGTACACGTGCAGTAACAGACGGTTGGATTTTCACGGGACAGGTGTCAGAAAGTTCAGCTCTTCCGTCATGAAATTTGGATCTCTCTCCGTTTGCCTCGTCAAACCATGAATCTGACGGTTCGACGGCGATGGCAAGGCAGAAAAGGACACATGAACCCTCCCGTGTATGGCGATCCACCATTCTTTGAAATTATGTAAATCGGATTTTTTAATAAGCAGCTTTGTACGAGGATTGTAATGTTGTCAACCTGCAATTAACGGATGGGTTGCGGGCGTGTATGAAGTGAGGCTTTGGAACAGAGTAAAAAAATTAAATTTTCTTTTCTTTTTTCCCCTAAATGATCCTTGACTGGCTTCCGTCATAAAAGGACGGGCGGTACTCGGTAAGCATTCCAAAACGCAAAATGGTAAAATTTTAAAGGAAGATGCTGGTTTAACTACATATTAATTAGGGAGATCCAAACCGTTCATTATATCTAAAAATACATTTCAACACTAATTCAATTCTTATATTAGTGAATTTTTTGTAGCTCACGAAACTAAATTTTAAATACAGAATTTCGATTGATTTAATTTTTAGTGACAAATACTCCCACCAATGCAAAAAAAAAAAGTTATTTTACTTAAACATATATTTTTAAAATTAATGAACGGTTTGAATCTCGCTGATTAATTCATTAAGCCCTTAAATCAGTGAATACTTTTAAATAGGCTGGAAAGATTGAGGACGAGAATTGAAGGACAGGGTGCAGATAGATGTGGGTGGGTGCCGTGAGCATCGTAACAAACATGAGCGGCAGCAGGCTTTCGTTCTTGAGCGTTATTGCGCTTTTATGATGCATTTATATTCTTTGACCCAGTCTCCAACAACCAACCCCACGCGCGCGGCCACGCACTCATGTGAGATGATGTGAGGCCCATGACAGTGGCCTGTTTTCGCACACGGATTAGAAGCGAAGAACAATCCGTATGGACCGTATCTCGCCCCTTGCGGTCAAGGCAAAGGCTCCACAATCATTTTAAGTCGTCCACAACAACTCGTGTAATACTTTAATTTTTGAAATTAATTGTTATAAAGTAAAATCTATTAATATTAACGTTTATATATAGGGTGTATTTGGAAAATGATAAAACTTTTAGATGATTAGAATTTTGTGGTGGAAAAGTTTTAAGTTGGAAAAAAAAATATAATATAATTGAGGTAATGATAAATAGTCAAGAGAATAAACTTAAAATAAACAGGTTAGATATATAATAAGTTACGTAGAAATAATTAAAAAGTAGGATAGTTGTGTAGAAAGATGTAAATATATAATTAAAAAATAGGATAATTACGGAGAGTAAAAAATTTTAAATTGAAAAGTTTTAAGTTATGCTTGGTAAGTAAGTTTTTTGCGTAAACAATTTTAAACTGGTAGAAAATGATGTGATAAGATAAGAATAATGATAATGATTATAGAGAATAATGTTAAAATATAAGCTAATTCTATAGGTAGTTGTGTGAAAATGATTAAAAAGTTGAATTGTTATATAGAAAAATGTGAAAAAATAATTAAAAATAAGATTGTTATAAAAAGTGAAAAAATTTATGCTTTTCAAAACATCCTCTTAATTTGAAAAGTTTTTGACATAAACAAACATGCCCATAATATGTTTTATAACGAGAAGTAATTCGATGTTGTTGACACCATGCAAGTCAATATTGCTACCACATTTTGGCCTTTTTTTATTATCAAATTGAAATTTAATCTATTATTTTTATTTTAAATTGTGTCACCAAATAGGGGGTCAAAGTTTTATGTGGTTGTAATTATTTTAAAATATTTATAAGGGCAAATCCCATGTATACCTACGTATTTTGCCTAAAATTTCACTTATACTTACGCTATTAAAAATCCGTTAAAGGGATTGTTAGCACCCTTGTAAAATGATAAAAAGCATATCCCTAATTATGATTGTATTGTTAAAATTTATATCCAAATGAATTTTTGGCACTTTTACTGTGATAAAATCACATATTATTTGAATGTAAAAATTTTAGTTTTAAGCAAACTAATCTTAAATTATATTAGGGTGGCATATTTGTTATTTTACATATTTGCAAAAAATCATTGAAAATCTTTAATTCCTATTTAAAATTAAAATTATTATCAAAATTCATATTATATGTGGGGAATTTTTTGTTCGTTCTTATATCAAAATTATGGGCATATCCCTTAGTTTGACAAAATTGAAAACACCGTTAAACATTTCAATGAAATTATGGTTATCCCTTAGAGTTTCATGAACATTAATTAATTTTTTAGATGAAATAATCAAATGTTCTCATTAGTAATAAATTTATTATCCTGATTAAATTGATTGTTCATATTATCTTATTATTAAAATATTAGCTTTATAGGTATTATGTCTGTAAGATATATTTATTATTGAAACAATTTTTAATTCAAAAAATTAATGATTATGAATAATAAACTTTATTACAGTGTATATTAAGTGATCAAACTTCTTTGTAACTAGATAACATAGAAGAGGTTTCATATAACCCTTTTATTTTTAAAATGTTGATAATTGATATAAAATATAATATAATCATTGTATTTAATGTCATTTATTTTGCTAAGAGACCAAGTTTTATCCAAACTAAATATGTAACATGGTCACATTTTGCTTAAAAAAGATACATTCATATGTAAATTAGAAAAAATGCTTAGATTCATTAACATATATATTATAACGTAACAATATTTTATAAAATTATTTATCCATGTTGAAATTACATTTTAGATAGCTTAGATTTTGAAAATACTACCTAACCATTTTGTTACATTAATTTTTACACATTTATGGATGAAACTATGTATAAGGATATTAAACAAATGAAAGGGTTATCATGATAATATAAATGATTTTAAATCTACTAGATAAAATAGATTTTTTATTAACCAACAAGATATTAAAATTGAAAGAAATTACATAAAAGAGAAGTTTCATATAAGTTTTTTAACAGGGACTTTTTCATATAATACCCTAAGTATCGACAACAACGAATATATGACAGAACAAGGCCTGCAGGGCTTTACAGTTGCAGAACTTAGAAAATAGTGGTTGGATATGGTAGAGGTTGGATAAGTTGATGTAGCACCCCCCCCAACCTACACGTGAACTAGCAATCGTTAGGGTAGAAATCTAACACCTCCTTAGAAACGATAATCATTGAGAGGTGGAAGAGAGACCACTTGTATAAGAATAACGTGCAGCAATGTTAATATCCGCAAACAACATTATAAATTTGCTGCATAAATCACTTCAAGACATCACGTCACGTTAACCCCAAGATAATTATCACATTTAATTAACTCTAGCATGGAAGCAAGGCTACAACCGATTAATGGAAATATATTAAAATGATTATAATCGCAATCTCCTTAGCCACACAGGCTATATAAGTTAATTCATAATCCATAATTATAACTATTCTCCACAATAAATATTACAGGATTTCATAGAATACATCCATAGGATCATAACCAAAACAAAATCCACCCACACAATAATTGTTAAACCAGCTCCAGCCAATATTCAGAATATCCTAGCCTAGGGCTAGTGTTCTTGATAACCTATATATTAAAAACACAACAATATTTTTTTTTTTTGAAGTAAAATAACATAAAAAATGAAACACATGAATTCGAACAAATTTAGAATTCGGAAAATTTAGTAAGTAGGTCATTTAGTAGGGAATACAATGTAGTTAAATCCATCAGTCAAAACACATCGAGAAATTGATTCTACACCAACCAAACCTATTCACGTTACATAACTAGCCAAATTGGCGTAACCCAAAGTCATCGGGCTCATCTTTTGAAGCCGGCTTCGCGAGCCGGCCCAAAAATCTATTTTTTTAATTTTTTTTCATGGATAAATAAATCTAGGTGTATTAAATCTGTAAATCAAGTTTTACCATTTTGGATGTTTTTAAGTATTTTTTTAGATTTTTAAACACAGTGGCATTTCCGTAATTTTGTGAGATCAAAAAATTACAGAAATGTCACTGTGTTTAAAAATAAAAAAAAAATACTTAAAAACATCCAAAAATGGTAAAACTTGGTTTACAGATTTAATACAGCTAGATTTACTTACCCATGAAATTTTTTTTAAAAAAAATAGATTTTTGGGCCGGCTTCACTGAAGCCGGATTCAAAAGATTAGGACTCCCTAAGTCATAGACATCATCAGATGATAATCTTGCGGCATATCTTTAACCACAAACTAAACACCGCTCAACACATAGTTATCTCATGGCCACACAACTCAACCAATACACGATTCCTTGGACTTTTGAGTCCAAATACATCTCATGTAACTATACGTTCATGTGCTACACCAACCACTCGTCAAATGCATCATGCCATGTCACACCTAACCAAGCATGCAAATTGCATCAATGCCACTGCATTCATCCTGCACTTGTTCCAGCATATAATCCCTCAAAGAGCTTCATCTCCGCCTCAAGCTAATTGGCTGTTGTGGGGTCTCATCCTAATTGCGTGCCGGGCCCGCTTCAATGTAACCCGAAAAGCGATTCCAAGTAATCCTATCCATTTTCTAGATTTTAATGTTTGATAAAAAATTCAATCTATTCATTGTGTTTAACATAATTTTTTTAACTAAAAGATTAAGTTTATCAAAATCCAATATGTGCATAGATCACGTGTGCTCAAAAATAGGTACATTCATATGTAGATTAGGAAAAATGTTTAGAGTCATTCACATATGTATTAGAATGCAACAATACTTTATAAAATTATTTATCCCCATATTTATGATATTTTAGATGATTTAGATATTGAAATCCTACTTAAAAATTGATATTTAATATTAAATTATTTTATTACATTAATTTTATATGTTTGTAGATGGGGCCCATACGCAGTGATACTAAACAAATGAAAGGGGTTCCATGATGATATAAACGATATTAAATACAATGGATGAGATGAATTTTTCATCAATCATCTAGACATTAAAAATGATTGGAGTTACATAGAGAGGAGGCTTTATAGAAGCGCTCACAATTGCACGCACACTACTAATAGAATATGCGACTTTCAATACAATCATGTCACTCATAAGCCATGCAAAGTGAGACCCAAAGATTTTTCCCAATATGATTGAAGCATGTTCCTAAAAATTTTAGAAAGATTTTAAGATAAGAACGGTTAAATTTTAATGTATTTATTATTTTGTATTAGAAAATCCAAAATTTAGCCCAACTTTAAAAAAAGTTTTATAATTTCTATTCTTGGAGGGGTGTATTGTACATTTAAAAATCTAAACTAACAAATGGTTTGTTAATCGAAGTTTTTTGAAAAACGTTATTAGAAAATAGTGAAAATATATTACATTGATGACATTCTTGTAATTTTTCTATAATCATAATGTACTAACTCAATCTGAACACATTGACTTGATGTGACATGTTAAATTTTGTACGATGAAATTATTGATCATCTAATGTGCCAGTTAATTTATCTAATATGGTTAACTTGTTGACTTTGACTTGGTGTTACAACAAAAAATGATGAGCTTTGAAATAGAAGGTAATTAATTCATAATTTAAATTAATAAATTGTTGAACAGTGTAGATGGTTAAAAACTGTGGCATATGGTTTGGAGCTGGCGGGTTTGAATTATATATTGGTAAAAAATTAAAAAATTATTTTTTACCAATTAATGCATGTGGGTTCCATAAAAATAATTTTTAATTTTTAAAATTTAAAGTTAAATTAATTAGAGTTAACAATCAGGGAGGAGATCGAGGAAGAGGTGGCTTATAGAGATTATAGGGTTATGGTAGCTTTACAAAATGGGATTTTAGGTGGGAGAAATAGTTGGTATACAATTTTGTGGATTGCAAGAAATGAAGAAGAGATTTTTATCTCTTCGTAGGTTGATAAATTGCTTAGTAAAAAAAAATTATTCAGAACAATTAATAGTGGGAAAGTATTTTTCTCTCTCTTGTTGTGAGTTACGTACAGTTGCATGAATAAATTGTTGAGTAGAGATGATAGTTCATTGTAGATTTTTTTATTGAAGAGAATATTTAGATTAAAATAACTAATTTAATTATGGAAATTTTAATGGCTTGATTGAGGATTTTAGCACTATTTTATATCTATTTATGAGTTTGGGCGGATGCACAATTTACAGATGTTTAAATATTGGTTGTTGGTGAATGTTATAATAAAACATAATAAATTATTTGATGTTTTTAGTCCCGGGCAATTATGTTATTGTATATATACATAAATTAAATTCTTGTTATTGTATTACTCTTGTTTAAATGCATTGGTTGACAGTAAAGTGATTGTTATATAATAATATTTTTAGCTTGGCTACGGATCAGCAAGAATAGATGCAGATATATAAGTAGAATTTTATTATTAGACGGAGCAGTGATAATTTATTATAGTTGTAAATGGATCAGCATTATTCATATTTTATTAGATGGAATCATAGTTATCTCATGGTTTGGATGCAGACATATATAACATAGTAACCATATCAGATGGAAGCTTGGACCGTCAGTGGGTGTGGGTTTTATAATTATCATGGTTTGAATGTGTAATTACATAAGTAATTATGTAACCATATTTTCAATAACAATGTATTGCATATGATATTATATTTTTGAATATAATATGGGAATCAATGTATTGCATATGATATTATATTTTTGAATATAATATGGGTGCGATTCGGTGTACAGAGTTTACCCACAACACAGTGATAGACGAGTGTTAACAAATTGGGTTGGATGGGTTAGATTCAATCCTAATTCTAATTTATTAAAAAAATTTCAACCCTAATTTGTTTATTAATGCATCTAAAGAAAACTCAAACGTTACCCATTTATAACCTATTAATAAACGAGTTAGCGAGTTGTTAATGGATTTTGTACATATATCAGAGAGAGAGAAAAAAAAAATCTTACTAACGTACTCACAAGTGGTAGTAGGAAGAACAATAGCAACGCTATAATAAAACAATAAGAAGACACTCTAGAGTCATAAAAACTAGAGAGAAAATAGGAAATCAAAATGGGAAAAATTAGGGTTTAGAAAATACGTATACCCATTTTTAATAGGTTGACTAGTTGAACAGTTTAAATGAGTTAAATAGGTTACTAAATGAGTTGATGGATTGTAAAATTTTAACCTTAATCTGTTTGTTTATTTAAATATTTAAATGGGTTGGTGGATCATAAACTATTTATTCAAAAATCTCAATTCAAACTTATTTGTAAATGAGTTGGACAGGCGAGTTGACGGGTTGACGATGGTCATTAACACTTAAAATTAGATATAGATAACAGATGGTACACTTTTATAATTTTAGAAATGTAAGAAGAGATGTACATTTGATACAAGTGGTCAATATTAAATTTTTATGAATATTGAGTGTTATTTATTAAGTATGTTGCACATGAAATTTAGTAAGAAATGATGTTATACATATACATACATATGTGTTAGGTCGAGGCGATGGCCTTAAGGAAGAGAATTGATTGATCACTAAAAATTTATGAATGTTTTTTAATGCTAGATAAATATTCATGGATATGTAAATACTAAAGATTTGTATATTCTTATTAGTAATTGTATAATTAATTTATATAAATTAATTATTTGATGAAATAACATTAGTTATGGAATTAATATATGTTAATTATATATGTCAATGCTTGATGAAATGCCATAAGTTATGGAATTAATATATCTTAATTATATATATGTCAACGATTGATGAGATGCCATAAGTTATGGAATTAATATATCTTAATTATATATATGTCAATGCTTAATTAATTTACATAATATACAAATTATTTTCTGTGGTGTTATAAAATCTTCCCATGCTTAACATTAATATAATTTATCTAGATGGACACTTCTATCTAGTTCCTTAATAAATCTTATGCATGCTAGAAGACTACTTTAGAATGTCCTTTCAGGGATAGTGAGTTATTACCCTGATGGGTCATGGTTTATCCCTTGGTGGATTGTATGTTATTATCCTAAAAGTTTGAGAGTTCGCTCCATTATGGGCAATATAGAGAATCTTACACAACAGGTCATTGATTAGTGCATTTAGTATGACATGTTCATAATGGTACACCTTATTATATATAATTTATTTCTTTGCTTACTGAGTTATTTAACTCATTCTTGAGCTGTTTAAATTTCAAAAGAGGTTAGGCCATCTGGTTAGTAATGTGGGATGATGGACGAAGATTATATGGCAAAGATATTTTATTATTATTATTATTTTATTGTTAAATTGTAATAAAGTTAATGGAAATTCTTCTTTGTAATGTAATAGATATTATTGATTACATTTTTGGATGTTATTAAATGAAATATTAATTATTGAATTCATTAAAGCAAAATCGATCCAAATTTGTCGCCCAAATAGGTTGGTCAACACTCTTAGGATTGAGTCATGACAATTATGGTATCAGAACAAGGCTAGGCCTAGGAGATGAATTTAATAATTAGTGGGGTAATAGTGTACTCTAGATTTGAAAGGCGAGTGGGTTAAACTTATGTATTATTAAACCTACATGTAGTTATATAGAGTATGAAAATTATCGTATTTGTTGCTAATACACTATTTTTTCCTTATATTAAGGAAGCTAAGATGGTTAATGGATTAAGAAGCTAAATGGTCGGGGCAAAAACTTTAGAACTGTTGCACTAGATTAGTCAAGACTTAGTTGTAAGAATTCAAAATATGTGGAAGCATTAACTAGGTGTTAGATGAGTAACAGGTTAAAAATGCTAAGTGTAAGAATGAGATGTTAAAAGATGAAGAGATGCAGTACTTGGTGAGTGGGTAACATCATTCTCAAACACAAGAAGGGCAGTTTGATGGATGTGGACCACAAGATTAGCAAGGTGATGACAAGAGATAGGAGAGTAGTGGTTATCCATTAGTGTAACTTAGTCATTGATGATAAAGAAGTATAGAAAGGTATACAGGAGAATCAATGCTAAGAACTAGTGCTTGAGTCTAGATCACCATCTAGATGACCTATTCAAAGGAGGCAACATTAGGCAAGGTAAGCTAAGAAACAAGATAGATGGGATATAATTGCTTTTCATAAGTTAAATCTTCTAAAAATTCTTAGGGGGATGAAGTGAGAGGGCTGATAATTGGATAGCAGCAATGCATAAAACTTTCAAGTATTTGGGTTACACAGCTAAGTAGAATGTTTATTTTGCAACCTATATATTAATTGAGGACACAGAATGATGGTGAGAGACAAAAGAAAGGGTCTTTATCGAACAACTTTTGGAGATCACTTGAAGGCGATTTGAGAAAATCTTTTTCTAAAAATTCCTCCCAATCATCGCCCAAGAAGAAAAGTCTTGAGAATATTTCAACCTAAAACAAAATGGAATTATGGTAATTGAGTATGATTAGAAGTTTACCTCCTTGCAATAGCTCCAGAATCAACCAAGATTGAATAATATTGTTTATAATAATTCATCAATGGACTAAGAGAAAGAATTTAGGTAAAAGTTTTGTCTGAGGGATGTAGAACCGATGCAAAGGTAGACAAGAAATCCCTAACTACAAAATCTAAACTCAATGAGATGTTAAAAGAAGTGACCAAATGGAAGGGGCAACAATATACAAGAGAGGTATCAATAAAGAAGCAGAAAGTCAATCACACATGGAAAACCAAAATAAGAGAGTCCAAACAACAAAGCAATATTAGGAGACTACCGAAATGTGATAAATGAAAGGATTATCACAAAGGCAATTGTCTAATATCACCAGCTGCATGTTTGAAATGAGATAAAATTGAACATTTGGCAAAGGGACAACACTTTGCTATGATGTGCTATGTTGTGGTAAAAGTAGAAACTATTATAAAAATGCCCATTAGTAAGGCCTAAGGGACAATAACAGTAATTTCAGTAGTAATAGTAGAATGGTAAATCAGTACTAAATAATCAGTGATAGGAGAATCAAAATAAGGAAACTACTCCTTAAGCATGAGTATTTGCTCTTAACCCAAGTCAGTTGAAAGTTGTTCATCCTGAGTTTATGGCAAAACTAAAGAGGGAGGGTGAATCGAATTGTTAAAAGAAATTCTTTGTTAATCTAATACTTTAACCCTAATTGTAAGTTACCTTTGAATGAAACATATAGGGCAAAAAGAGAGCAATGAAGAAACGAAGGTAATCAACCATAAGAAATACAACGATATATAGTAGTTCGAGTAACCTTCCCTACTCCACTCTTCCAAGCACACACTCGCTTGTGTCTTGGGTTTTACTACCTGGATGAGATTACAAATAGAGCCCTTGCTCTCTTTTAAATTATAGCTCTAGGAAGTCCTGACAACAAATATACAAGTAGACGGTGAACTCCACTCTACCCATACACTACTTGTGACAACTTGGCCTTGGTCTTCAATACAAAGCCAAGCATCATAATACACTAAGAATGATTTAAACAAGAAATTCGACACATTACAGATTTATGTAGAGTAGTTGAAGTACTGGAGAAGACTTTTGAGAAACTTGAACAGATGAAACTTGCAGCTCTTTGTAGTAGAGATGAGAGTCTCTCTGATAGATCAGTTAATACACACTTAGAAGCTTGAGGATGTAGGTGAGGGCTTATTTAATGTTCATGCTAACCCTCGTAACTTCTCTTGACATGTCATGAATAGTTATGAGGTTATTTTGAATGTTGAAGGGTAAGTGGAGTGCATTAAATGTGCCAATGTTCAATTTTTTTTGACCGTTACGACTCAAGTTGCAGACTGGAGTCAACTTAGAGTGTGACTTTGGTCAATCTTTTCCTTCCTCTGAGCTTTCCTTCTTATCCTATGTTCTTCAAGGTCCTTTTTAGGTCGACTTGGTTTGGAAACTTGACCTAAGTTGCAAGTGAAGTCAACTTGAGGGTACGACTTCACTTATCATTTGATAACTTGAAGCATGGAACTTAATCTCTTGAGCTTCTTTTAACTCAAGTCTAAATTTGAGTTGACTTGGTCACAGACTTGACTCAAGTCGTAATGTGGAGTCGACTTCGTGTGCTACTTCTCATGCTCTAAACTGGTCAATAGAAATATACAACCCTATTTTTCCACTGAAATTGACTTGACTTGCAACTTCACCCAAGTCACAATCTGGAGTCGACTTGGGTGCGACTTTATTTGTAGCTTAACCAGTTAACAGAAAAGTAACTCTAGGGTTGACTTGGCCATTGACTTTATCGAAGTCGTAGTCTAAGTCGACTTGGGTTGCGACTTGATTTATTTACTCTTTGAATCTTCATCTATTTCATTCCAAGTTGAGTTCTCAAGTCGATTTTAACATAGACTTGACCTAAGTCGATTACTGAGTTGACTTGGCTATGCAACTTGATCTATTTTGCTTTAATATTAGGAAAATCTATCTTCCATTATTAAGTCAAATATGTTAATACATATAATATTCTCAAATTTGGTTATTTATCATCAAAACATGGGTTTCTCTTAATTTACAAGTCATCCAATTGAGTTCATAATAATCTCTCCCTTTTTGATAATTGACAAAATCAAGTTTGAGATTTACCCTTCTTTTACTATAAAAATAATTATTGAGTTGTAATTTTATCATTTTGCCATGTATTTGAGCATGGTTTGCTTTTATACTTTGCACATGGCTTGATAGTTGCAAATTGCCATAATGTATTCAAAAAGATATTTCAATATACATATTACCAATTTGCCAAAGTCCAAATAAGATGCTTAATTGTCTGTTTTGAAAATTCTTAATGTATTGAGACTAATTCATTCATTAAGTAATTTATGCTTTGTAATTCATTCTAATGCAATTTAGTAGTCCAAACATCCTTGCAATACAAGTCATATATTCAATATATCACATGTAACAATTCATTAGCCAAGTAGTAGATGACATAATAGAAGATAAAAAAAATGGCTAAAGTATTTGCATTGCATTCTTTTCAAAACTTTACAAGGGATTCATGAAACTATTCAAAAACCATAACTTGCCCTTTTAAAACAAAACACTCCCAAACTATTTACTCCACTGACATCTATCTCCCCCTTAGCCCGAAGATACAAAATCTTAAAACCAATCTCTCTCCCCCTTTATGAAAGTCTTCAAAAATGAAATAGAGAAAGCTTGAGGGCATGATATGATTTGTAAAATGCAAAAGGTGTGATAGAAAGAGGTTCTTGAGTATGGAGGGTAGACCTAAGTGGAGAGGCTGAGTCATATGGAGTGAAAAGTGGATTAGACCTGCTTGAATAATGGGTTCGACAACCATAGACTCCTCCTAGTAAGGATCCAAATCGGGAAGGCTAGAAATAGGATGACTATGTGTACTACCTGATGCAAGATGATATTTGATATTTGTGATTTCTTGTTCAAGGAAGGCTTTTTTCATGCATTTGAGTTATTGATAGGTGAATGCTCCTTAAGTTTTGGTTAAATTAATTTTCCATACCTTAAATATAATCTATAATAGAAGAGGTATCAAGGTTTGGGGTATGGATATGCCTAGGAGAAACTCTGGAGCCCTAGGGCGAGTGAGATCATAAGAGACTAGGGATTAAGGCTTGGGAGGTAATGGATAAGGCTGTGCTTGGGGAGATGGTGGAGGGGCTTAGAACTCCTCCTCTAATTGATCTTCCCCTCATTTGTCTGCTTGTTAGCCACCAACCATCCTGGCTTATAGTTGAGCTTCTTTAAATGCCTTCATATCAATCTGTTGTAAACTAATGTCAAATTAAGCGCAATTTATGTTTTGATAATTAACAATTCAATTTGAGAGATTTTAAGGCACTAACATGTGTGTTGAAATGATTTAAGACTTACAGAGTTCAAGATTCAAAGCATGGTAGGCTAAGTCACAGGCCAAGTTGACTTAGACATTGACTCAGGTCAAGTCGATACCTAAGTTGACTTCGGTATCGACTTCAAGTGACTATTTTTTGACGGCACTGAAATTGTGGACACATGAGTAGGAAAAGTCGCATATGAAGTCAACTTCACATGCGACTTGAGTCAAGTCACAATCCAAGTCAATTACGTTAATGACTTAGGGTATCTTCAGGGGTCTGAAGCTGAATTCGACAAAGTCGAATCGCAACGGAAGTCAACTTCGACATGTGACTTAAGTGAAGCTGCACATGAAGTCAACTCAAACATGCGATTTGGGTGAAGTTGCAAACTAAGTCAACCCCAACATTAAACTTGAGTTCAAAAAGACTAAAATCATGTTGGTTCAAGCTTAAAGGTGATTAGATTGGCTCAAACATATTCACCCCAACATGATTCAAGATCCAAGACACAAGTCCAACCTAGACTTCTTTCAATGGATATGATCAAGCTTAATATACAAGAAGATCAATGACCCACATGCAAAAATAAAGTCTACTGAAGCTAAATTGACAAGATATAAGGATAGACAAGCTAAGAGACAAAGATCATGAAGTAACAAGTTAAAATGAGCTAAGTGGAGAGTGAAGTCACAACCAAAGTCGACTTCACTTGCGACTTGGGTCAAGTCCGAGACCAATTTGACTCAAAGTGGAACTTGAACCTAAAGAGTGAAGACTGAAGTTGCAACCTAAGTCGACTCCAGTCTGTGACTTTGGAAAAGTCACACCCGAAGTCGACTTCAAGTGCGACTTGAGTCGTAATGGTCGAAAAAATTTGAACATCGGCACATTGAATCGCGCCACCTACCACCAAATGTTCAAATTTACTCCACTCCTATTTAATACAAGTCAAATAAAAGGGAGAGGGTTAGCTAGTGCATTGATTAAGCTTCACCTTCCAACTTTCTAGTATTCAAGTACTCATTAAGAAGATCTACAAGAAGAACTGTGCTCTTTGAGTGCAAGTGATCAAGTGTTCATTCATTCACTCACTCTATAAGTTCTTCTACGAGCTAAAAATCTGCCTACACATCTGTATAGTGTAGATTATATTTTTCATTTCTTGTTTATGATTTCACTTGGTTTCGTGTTGGAGACCATGACCAAGTGAAGGCAAAATAATGTGTGGTTGGAGTGTGACTTGCCACCTACTTGTGCAAAACTTGTAAAAGCCCCTTTGAGCTGGAATCTAGAAGAGTGCAAAGGCTCTAACTGTATACTCATTGACATAGTGAAACCCAAGACACAAGAGTGTGTTCTTGGAAGAGTGGAGTAGGGAGGGTTGTCTCAAACCACTATAATTTTCTTGTGTTGAAATCTCAGCTCTATTTATATTTTCATTTTCTGCAATTTTTTATTCAAGGGGATTTATTTCACAAGGGGTTATATCAAATACACCGAAATTTTTTTTAAAGAACCTAATTCACCTCTCCCTTCTTGGATTTTGGCATAAACTTGAGACCAACACAATCTTCATTCTTGTTAATAGAGCTCTATTAATGGCATTGGTGGGTTTCAAGATTTCAAAGGATTCTCCATCAAGATCCACTCGAAAATGTTCAAGGATTTTTGTGATCCATGTGTCATAAGGAAGAAATCATCTTGGATTATCCTTTCTTGCCACAAGAGCATTGAGTAGTAGTTATGGAAGTGAACTGTGGCTTCGATTGACTTGCTTCCAAATGATTGCCTCTTGATCAGGATTCATTGCTTACACTCCCTTCTCTTGGAAAAGATGCAGTGGGCTACTAACAATTAGATGACCTTAAGTTGAGGAGGCATATCCATGTAATGTAAAAATTTTGTGCCCTCACTATACTTGCTGCTTTAGGTCAACTCGTTATACATTTTGGGTAGGGTCAGACCCTCAGGAATTCTATCTTAGTCATAAGAAACATTAAGAATTTGACCAATAGCTTGTGTTGTTTGTGACTTATAATCTCCTAATTTTATCTCAACTCCCTTAACTAATGTGAAAAAGTTATTCGTGCTCCATGCATAATAAAATTGATGGGTGAGAATGGGGTAAATTTTACCCTCTTCCTTTAGAAATATCTTCCATCATTGAAAATTTAATAATTCTTTGATACCAAATTCAAACTCTCTAAGAAAATCAAAATCTATAATTTTTGTGAAAAAGTCTTTCTCTCATAGAAATATTTGTAAAACCTCCTATAATTGTTGTTCTATCAATAAATATTGTATGAGCTTTTGAATGACTTGGGCCCTTTATGTGGGACCACCCTTCTTCCTTATTGGTCCTTCCTCTCCACTTGATTCAAAGATTTCTTCTCTTGGAATAGAAGTAAAGGGCTTACTTTCTCGGAATCAGACCTGAAGCCAGGTTGAGGTGGTGGCTTCTTCTTGTGGATGCTTTGAAGACATCCTTTGATGCCTAGGAACCTCCTCTGCCGTGTTAGATTGAGAAGGACGAGATACTAGAAGCTTGCTTAGCTTGTTATAGCTCTTTTAGGTGCCATGGAGAGTGGGTAATGAAAGTGAAGAGGAACCGTAGGAATTTTCAAGTAGAATTTACGGATTTGAGCAAAATTTGAAGTTTAGAGAGTGGAAATTTAAAGCTTCAAATACTTAGGAGGAGGAAATGAAAAAATGAAAGAAAAGAAAGATGTTTCAGTGCCTTAAGACAACCGAAATGGTGATCCCGAGAGGTTAACTTCAAATCCTAGAAATCGGGTTCGAAATCAACTTTGCCTAGCCGAATTCGACCTAGGCTGAGTAGAGTCAACTTGTGTGGAACCCTGACCGTATACGAGTTGTTTCAACTATATACGCGTCATTTCGACATTTGTAATTTTGTAATTATTTTATGAATAAATGAAAATTCATGAATTATATTGATGGATATGTGTATTGGAGATTGAAATAATGCGATTAGGAATTTAACCCCGTGAATAGTGCACGTGAATAGTAAACGTGAATAGTAAATAAGGGGTTAAGATGTATGATTAAGAGTTAATCACTTGGATTAACTTAATCATAAAAGACAAAATAGAGATTTAATCACTACAAGATAAAATAGCAATTTTTTTGGATATTTTAATCCAAGTTTGGATTTTTGTGGAAAAATAGAAAAAAATTCATAAATTGCAATCCGGGCGTCGGAATTCGATGAAATTTTTTATGGATGGTTAAAAATTCATGATGGACATGATGAATGGGCTAAGATGTGATGAAAATCACAAATCAATGGTCAAGATGAAACGTCAAATGCAAAGTGAAAAAGTAACTTCACTTTTTCATTAATTATGTATTTGACTTTAATTAAAATTAATAAATAAAAATTAAAAAAATTAAATGCAATGCAGCAACATGTCAGGTCGTGCAGGGGGAGTACCATGACCAAATCAATGGTCCAAATTCATCCAAATCATAAATCAAGGGCTAGGATTAATTTAGCTTAATTTAATTAATTTTAAAAAATCAAAAAATAGGTAGAAAACTAGGGCTGCTATAGGGGGGCTGGAGCAGGCCTAGGGTGGCTGCTCTTGGCTCAAGGCACCTTTGGAAATTAGAAAAAAACACATTTGCAATTTTACACCCTAAGCTAGAGGGGGTAAAATGCAAATTCATGAAAAATGGACCCCTATAAATAGAGGAGCAGGCCATGGACGAAATTCACAACCATCCCAGTCAAAAATCACTTGAGCAACTTCATTTCCCATCCCCACACGTTTTAGCCTTAAGGAAAGAGGAGAATCGAAGGTTGGAGTGAGAAAAGGCGAGTTGAAGAGGCATAATTTCGCTTAAGGTAAGTGGATTCCCCTCAAACTTATTTTGAATGTTAGATGAAGTAAAACCATGCTTAGATAATGCCCAAGCAATAAGTATAGATATAATGTTTAAATGGAATTATGCCAAAACATAAAAAATTTGGAGCGAATATAGGGTATTCGGCAAGATAACATATGATATGTGAAAATAATGCTCAAAAATTGATAAATGATGATTTGGGACGAATGATTATGATAAATATGATGTTGGAATAATGATATATTAATTTCATGATTTTTGGAATTAAGGATTATGCTTAAGTGGATTTATGATAATTTTTAGTATATGGAGAAAATGATTTTTTTGGGCAATTAAATAATGATAAATTCAAAATATAAGAAATGTCCAATGATATACTAGGCATAAGGTATGTCATGGTATTTTTTATTTTTGGAAAAAATATCAATTTTTGAAACCCATGAACAGTAATCACGTTGCTGTGAACAGTAGCCACGGATGAACAGTGATATGCTACAGTGATTTTTCTACAGTAATTTACTACAGTGATCTGCTACAGTGAACAGCGTGATTTTGGAGAAAATTTGGAAATTAATATTTGAATATAAGTATGGAATTTTTGAAGAATTTATGGACAAAAATATCTATGTAAAGAAATAATGCCCAAATATTATAAAGCATACATGAGAAGCAGCTTAAATAAAGGAAATGAAATATCCTTTGTCCTTGAATAGGAAAAGGCAAAGAGAAGGTCAAAGACACCTCCTAAAAAGGTAAGCAAGTTATATGTTTTGCAAATTATTTCCAAAATGCTTGAAATTGTTTGCAAGTTGCTTTATGAAATTTATTTAAGGTTGGCCATATGTTCCGGCCTCGTGAGAAAAATTTTAAAGCATCTAATTCTTTAACCGAGTCCCAAAAGTACATCACAGAAATATTTTGCATTGTGTTCCACATTCTGATTTTACATCTCCAACGAGAAAACCCTTGATTAAAAGAGCTGAATACAATGGTCCATAAAAAAAATGCTTAATAATAATGAAGTGCGTAGAAGATCCTTCTACGTCTTTACAAGTGCACGAAAAATCGTGTCTGACAAAAATATAAAAATAAGTGAGTACACTTCGCCCCGCGCCGTGACTCGAATGTGAGGTATATGACGCCACGCGCCATTTCTTAAATATGAGGTACATGACGCCACGCGCCATGACTTAAATGTGAAGTATATGACGCCACGCGCCATGACTTAAATGTGAGGTATATGACGCCATGCGCCATGACTTAAATGTGAGTTTACGCTTAGCCCGTCGACCAGCGATGACTCGGTTTGGGAACTAGTGAGGGGCCCGTCGGCTACACCAGTGACCCTACACAGCAAACTAAGTGCGCTCTTAGCTTCTGGATTTACACAGCAGACTAGCGTGTCCCGCTTTCAGCTTCTATATAAGAAACCAGCGTCTCCCGCATTCAGTCTCTGGATTGAATAATTGGGTGGTTTTACCAAGAAATGGATTAACCGGTTTTTAAAGTATTTTTGGGTCAACTTTGACCATTTAAGGAGGTTGAGGCCCAACTGGGCTTGTTGAGGGATTTTGGCTCAAGAGGACTTGTTGAAGGATTTTAAGTCATCTTGGGCTTGCTGGAGGTTCTAGGCCTATTAAGGCTCAGGTTGAAGAATTTTGGAGCCGGGTTGGCTTATTGGAGATTTTTGAGCCATCTTGGGCTTTTTTTTTTTTGGAGAGTTTGGAGCTATCTTGGGCTCTTTTTTTTTTTTTTTTGAGGGTCTTGAGCCCAAATGGCTTGTTGAGGAATTTTGGACCCAAGTGGGTTTGTAGGAAGGTTTTTTGAGCCGTCTTGGGCTTACTGGAGGTTTTAGGTCTATTAAGGCTCGGATCTGAGCAAAGAGGTCATTCACCCGTGTATCAACTTAGCTCACTTCCCGGAGAGTATTTACTCGGGGAGAAATACATAATTATATATATATATATTTGAAAGTCTTCTAAGATGTATATATATATATATATTTTTTGGGCCCGCGGGACAAATATATATATATATATATATATTTTTGAAGGTTCGCGAGACATATATATTTTTGGAAAATAAAATATTCATTTTTGGATGCCCGCGGGGCATATATGTTTTTAGAAAATAAAATCTTAATTTTTGGATGCCCGCGGGTCATCTATATATTTTTAGAAATCAAAATCTTAATTTTTGGATGCCCACGGGACATCTATATAATTTTAGAAATCAAAATCTTAATTTTCAGATGCCCGCGGGACATCTATATAATTTTAGAAATCAAAATCTTAATTTTTGGATGCCCGCGGGACATCTATATAATTTTAAAAATCAAAATATTAATTTTTGGATGCCCGCGGGACATCTATATAATTTTAGAAATCAAAATCTTAATTTTCGGATACCCGCGGGACATCTATATAATTTTAGAAATCAAAATCTTAATTTTCGGATACCCGCGGGACATCTATATAATTTTAGAAATCAAAATATTAATTTTTGGATGCCCGCGGGACATCTATATAATTTTTAAAATCAAAATATTAATTTTTGGATGCCCGCGGGTCATCTATATAATTTTAGAAATGAAAATCTTAATTTTCGGACGACCGCGGGACATCTATATAATTTTAGAAATCAAAATATTAATTTTTGGATGCCCGCGGGTCATCTATATAATTTTAGAAATCAAAATCTTAATTTTTGGACGCCCGTGGGACATCTATGTAGTTTTAGAAAACAAAATCTTAATTTTTGGATGCCCGCGGGACATCTATATAATTTTTAGAAATCAAAATATTAATTTTTGGATGCCCGCGGGTCATCTATATAATTTTAGAAATAAAAATCTTAATTTTCGGACGCCCGCGGGACATCTATATAATTTTAGAAATCAAAATATTAATTTTTGGATGCCCGCGGGACATCTATATATTTTAGAAAACAAAATCTTAATTTTTGGATGCCCGCGGGACATCTATATAATTTTTAGAAATCAAAATCTTAATTTTTGGATGCCCGCGGGACATCTATATAATTTTTAGAAATCAAAATCTTAATTTTTGGATGCCCGCGGGTCATCTATATAATTTTAGAAATGAAAATCTTAATTTTCGGACGCCCGCGGGACATCTATATAATTTTAGAAATCAAAATATTAATTTTTGGATGCCCGCGGGACATCTATATATTTTAGAAAACAAAATCTTAATTTTTGGATGCCCGCGGGACATCTATATAATTTTTAGAAATCAAAATCTTAATTTTTGGATGCCCTCGGGACATCTATATAATTTTTAGAAATCAAAATATTAATTTTTGGGTGCCCGCGGGACATCTATATATTTTAGAAAATAAAATCTTAATTTTTGGATGCCCGCAGGACATCTATATAATTTTTAGAAATCAAAATATTAATTTTTGGATGCCCGCGGGTCATCTATATAATTTTAGAAATGAAAATATTAATTTTTGAATGGTCTTTTAATATATATATGTAATTTAGAAAATAATATATATATTTTGGAAGCCTATATGTATAATATATACGTTTTTCGAGGCTTTATATATATATATATAGATATGTCACTACATTTTTTTTATTGTAAAAAGGGCGTGAGTATATATATGTATATATATATATATATATGAAGCGTGCCTGTGAGATGCCGGGTTCCCGGGGCCTTTATGTATATATATATATATATGTATATGTAATTACATTTTTTTTTATATAGAAAAAAAGGGACATGAATATATATATATGAGGCGTGCCCGTGAGATGTCGGGTTCCCGGAGCCTTCATATATATATATATATATATATCGTTGTTTCATCATAAAAATATATAGTTATATTTGTATATATTTTATTTTATTTTTTTTTAAAAAAAGGACGTAACTATATATATATGTGGCGTGCCCGTTGGATGCCGGGTTCCTGGGGCCTTCATATATATATATATTTTTTTTATTATGAAAATTCGTAGTTATATATATATATGTACATATATGTACGGCGGCCCGTGAAATCCCGAGACCCCGGGCCGCTTTATATATTGTTATATATATATATATATATAAACACGTAGCTTTATGTATATATATATTTATATATATTATACGGCCACCCGTGAGATCCCGGGACCCCGTGCCTTTATATATATATATATGTATTATTACATATTTTTATAATAATGTATAGTTTTATATATATACGTGCGTAGGAAACATATTTTTTTTGAAAATCTGATTTGATTGTATAAGTTCGTGGCCAGAATTTCATGTGCAAAATAGTATGTTAAAGTGTTCTTCTTTTTTTTTTTGGAAGCAAACAGAAATTGTTGCCCGGTTCCGGCAACCGAATTCTTTGTTTGGAAATATTTGTTACGGGACTTTGCTTTTAATTGCACTTTTCTTCTTATCATCATCCAAATATTTTGATGCATGGTATAAAATTAACCGCATAATATAAAAATAAATAAATAGATAAATAAATAAAAATACTTATCCCGTGTGTCAATTCAACCCGCCAGTCGGGGAGTATCCACGTTGGGAAAAGTAGTTTTTGAAAATAATATATATGTATATATATATTTATATATATATATATATAACATACACACATATATATTTTTATTTTATTTTTAAAGGAGAAAATATACTTAACCCGTGTGTCAATTCAACCCGCCAGTCGGGGAGTATCCACGTTGGGAAAAGTAGTTTTTGAAAATAATATATATGTATATATATATTTATCTCTATATATAATATACACACATATATATTTTTATTTTATTTTTTAAAGGAGAAAATATACTTAACCCGTGTGTCAATTCAACCCGCCAGTCGGGGAGTATCCACGTTGGGAAAAGTAGTTTTTGAAAATAATATATATGTATATATATATTTATATCTATATATAATATACACATATATATTTTTATTTTATTTTTAAAAGAGAAAATATACTTAACCCGTGTGTCAATTCAACCCGCCAGTCGGGGAGTATCCACGTTGGGAAAAGTAGTTTTTGAAAATAATATATATGTGTATATATATTTATATATATAATATATACACATATATATTTTTATTTTATTTTTAAAAGAGAAAATATACTTAACCCGTGTGTCAATTCAACCCGCCAGTCGGCGAGTATCCACGTTGGGAAAAGTAGTTTTTGAAAATAATATATTATAATATAAGAAAGAGAGCTCCCTTTCCCCGTCTTCGTTGTTTCGCTCAAGTTCTTCTTTTTTTTTCTCCCTCGCGTCGTAGTTCCCGTTCTGTCACCACTCTCAAAATGCGCGTCTGCATCTCTATTTATAGGCTTGGCAACGCAGTTCCGCGCGTCCAACAAACTCTATCACGCGGAACTGAGTTCCGCGCGTCCAACAAACTCTATCACGCGGAACTGAATTCTATTACGCGGAATCAAGTTCCGCGGAATCGTCCCTTGCAGAACTTTAAAGGTGAGAAAGACCGTTTGCACGCTTTCCACGTGTCATTCAACCTGCGACTCAAATTCTGCCTTTTGACTTGGTTCACAAGCAACGTGACTCCATTGGTCTATCAGCGATGTCTTCGTCTCGTGTTTCCCGAACAGCAGCTGTGTTGACGAGCAGTGGCGTCGGATCGTCTACTCCCAAAGCAGGAGTAGCTGATTTCGAAGTTGTCATCGGACTCTCCATTTTTACAATCCTCGTTGCCATCCTCTTCTAGAGCAAGTACGTCAACGTCCTCCGCAGCAGTGGCGAAAGCGTTTGGATCGTCCAAGCAGAATCCAGAAGTAAGCAGCACAGTTCCAAAGAGCAACATCACAAGATTTTTCACAGAATTATCATTTTTGTCAGCTTCATCTCGCTTCCTCATCACGCTTTGCCAGCAACTATTGTTATAGTCTTGTCAGCCAGCTTTTGGTAAAGTATTTTGTTGCGTTTTTTTTTTTTTTTTTTTTTTTTTAAAACAAGCCATTGATTTCACCTTCGGCTTGAACTTGTGCTGGAATCTGGATGCCTTTCGAGCAGGGGCGAGTTCGTCTAAGTCCATGTCCAGGTCTATGGCATTTGAATGGCGGTTGGATTCGTCGCCATTGCCCATTTCCGCAACAGTTTTGGCTTCGGTCTCAGTTCTTCTCCGCCTCCATTCCACTCCATTCTGCTTTCATCATGGATTGTCCCATTTTATCACGAGTTTCACTGGAAGTAGATGTCGTGGATTTCCATTTTTCAAACCTTAACCCAGGATTCCGTTGCAAGCGATATTGAGTCTGCCATCATCTACTCGTAAATCCATTTCATGGTTTCATGCGTCCCTTTAAGAGTTCACGCCACCAAGTGCCGCCTTGCTCAGACGAGTAATTGTAAGCATCTCGTGGAGACCCAGGAGTGCTATTCCCATTTCCTTTCTTATGGGCCTACCTTATCTCCTCATCAGCATCATATCGCACACGCTTGGTGGGGTCTGAAATCACTGCATATGCTTCTCCAATCATCTTAAAAAGCCTATCTGCATCCTTGTGGACCTCCAGAACCGTCCAAACCCTCAACATCCTGCGATGTGAAAGGCTTCCAGCTATATAACTGTTCCCGAAGTGTCTGTGTTCTGTCATCCAGACCACTTCCAACATGAGCACTTGGCCGAGGTGGTTCCATGCCTGAACCAGACCAATTTTCTGTAGGTTTACCACCATTGGCTTGATCAGAACCATCACAAAACAAAGACCCCGACTTAAACAAATTTCCGGCCCATTCTTTTGTGGCTTGCGTTTTGACATTATTGATTCCATCAGAACCATCTGAAACGAGTGCCTTTGGCTGATGAAGATTAAAATTCAAATTACCCCAATTTTCAATTGATTATATTCCAATGCCATCCACTCTGCCAGGACCATATGAAACCGACCCACCTGTTTTCAATTCATTACTACAAGTCGAATTAACTCCGCTACCTACGCCCTGGGCTGTGCCATCACCGGATTGATCCAAACCATCTGAAACCGGCATTCTCGGTACATTTCGAATCCTGAATCGACACCACCCTCAGCCCCCATTCTCTCTCTTCTTTTTTTGTTTATATATATATATCATATAATTTTATCATGGTTAAAAATATATCTCATCAAATGCCCCCTCAAGAATTATGCCGTCGTGGGCTACTTGTAAAGGCGTGATTCCTGACGTGTTGTCTGGCAAGCTTCTCTTGACTTATGGCGTAATGAAGATTTTATTATTATTACTATTTTATTTTATTTTATTTTATTTTATTTATTTATTTTTTTATTTTTATATATATATATATATATATATATTTTTAAAAAAAAATAAAATAAAATTAAAAAATAAAATAAAAATCAACGAACCTGTAGCTCTTTGATTTGTGTATTTGAGGTACCACTCCACAGCTATTTATACTTAGCGGATTTTATTTAATGGCTTACTTTAGGCTAGGCCGTACATATATTATTACTATTATTTAATTTATTATTATTATTATTATTATTATATTTATTTATTTATTTATTTATTTTATTTTTATTTTTTGAAATGGTCCGCTCATGGGTTCTACTGACTTCTTGTTTTAGATTTGACGGTTATTTGCTTGGTTTTTAGAATGAGGAGCATTTTAATTGCTGGGACTAAAGCATAAGCAACTTCATACTTTTGTAGTAGAGTTGTGACCTGTGCTAGTTCTCTTCTCTTCTCCTTTTTTTTTTTTTTTTTTTTGAATGAATTTGATATATATATTTTTACAGGCAATGTCTTCTCCAGAATTTCCTATTCTTTCACCACAGGAGAAATCAACGGTGAAAAAGAAGCGTTCTTCCCTTGAGGAGCCAAAGGATAACGCGACTCCTTTTTCCAAAGTAGCTTCAATTGCGGCGCCTCTAACATCACCTTCTCTCGTTAAGAAGCGTAAGGCTGTTGCGTATGCCTGTGGGGAATTTAAAAGGCAAAAATCTTCTTCAAAGAAAAATGAATCTTCTAAGAAAAGCTCTCCCGAAGAACTGATGACATCTAAGAAAAAGCAGCGTGTTCCGAAGAAGAAAACTGCGCAGAGCGCCAAGAAGTACGATCTTTTCTTCGGTCGCCCTTGTGGAGGCTGTTCTTCTTATTTCGGGTGGTATCCTGCCTTAGCAAGGCGTGAATGCTTTGAATGTTCACATGGGCCTTCTCACTTCAACCCCATGCGTTGCCACCTTATGGAGGACATTAACGGTCGGTCTACTCAGATCTTTATGATTCCAGAGAAGATTTTTGTTGAACGTTTGAACTGTCAAGAAGGTTATATCTTTGGAAAAGGTGTTGCTGCGACCGATCCCCGCAAGATCTTTTCTGGTTGCTTTCTACTCCCGACCAGGGCATTAGGCAATCCCCATAATTTTATCGTAGAGACTCCTCGCTGGTTGCAAAAGGAATTAGAAGACTATTCTTTTATATGCAAGGAGGGTGCTAATGTCTACCGTGGCTGCTTAGGTAACATCCCGGGCTTTAATCAATGGGGACAACATTTGGTCTCTCGTCATGAAGCAGTACTTACAGCCGCTGGTGTGAAAGATGCGATCTTAGCCACCGGAGAAGGTTTTTGGAAAGACAACAACATTATCAATGCCTTTGTAAGCTTCTGGTCACCGGCGACTAACTCCTTCATATTTCCATTTGGAGAGATGAGCGTTACTTTGTGGGATCTGAAGGGGATATGCGGTCTCCCTGTATGTGGATTGCCCTTTGATGAGTGTACCCCTCCAAACTCTTCCTTCAACAAGAACCCGATTGCTTCAAAGGTCATAGATCTTCTTGATGAATTATATCAAACAACCAAGAAGGAAAAGTTCATGGCAAGAGACTGGATGGCATTATTCTCAAGGATTTCTGACCAACAGGTATCTAATGACAACTGGCCTTCTAATATTGTTGAGTTTCATGCCAGTGGGCAAGGCGGCCTGTGGCTTCCCCTTGAGTGCCTACAACAAGTACAGCCTGAGGTCGAGCTTATCCTCTTTTTGTGGCTTTGGACCTCCGTGGTCATTTGTCCTTCCTCTTCCGCCTACGGTCTCGTAAAATGGTCATGTCTTTATGTGGCTTGCGAGATGGCTCAAGGCAAGCGCTTCGCTCTAGCACCACGAGTATTATGTGATATTTATAAAGGTTTAAATCAGATTGTATATAATGAGAAAGGCCCCGGGCGTGCCATTTCTTATTTCCCGGCTCATTTTCTCCTTGGCTGGCTTGGTTTTTATTTCCCAGAGATTTATGGAGTCGAGGAAGTTACCCAGTTTCCTTCTCAGGGTTTGATATTGAAGAAATTTGCCAAGCGTAACTTAGCCAGCTATAATTTTGAAGACATGACCGGGCTCCTCATCCAAGCTGGTTATTTTGAAGAGAGGTTCTTTCGTATGGTTGCCCCCTGCGAGTGGTCAACAAAATCTTCCTCCGATGGACTGACCCTTGATGAAAAAGACTTTGCGTTGTCGCTTCAACCAGGTCTCTTGGCTTACAGGGATGGTCCTCGTTTTGAAGTTGAGCCGTATTATCCTCACAGGTTTGCTCGTCAGTTCGGCTTTGATAAGGATGTTCCTGCATATCTTCCTCGCATCCCGAGATACCAAAGGGAAGTTGGGGTCGGACCTCTTCACTGGCTCGCTGTATGCTCGCGCTTTGAGGGAGTTAAGTTCTCCTGTGAGCTGAAATTTCCTTCGTTTGACCGTCGAGTCCGGGCAACTCAAGATTATGTTCATTGGTATGGCATCTGTGCGATGAAAGTTGTCGAGCAAGTTGCGCCTAAATCTCGCTTTTGGGCCTTTAAACCCCTTGACTTGTCCACCAGTTGGGGTGAACTGGGCTTGGTGATGCCCTTTGGGATTAGACGCTTCAAGGAACCAGACGTGGAGGAGACTGAGGCTGTTTGTGTCCAACACATCGATTCCTTCAAGGCCTACCCTGGGATCGTCGGTTGTAGCTTTCACCGCACTGACTGGGTTGCGGAAGGAAAAGAGTATATTCGTCGTGACACTGAGCCAGCCAAGAAGACTTTATGGGAGTTAGCTACTGAAAAGGCAGCTTCTAAAAAGGACGAGAAACCTATGGAGACTTGGAGTATGTTTCTTCTCTCTTTTCTTTTCCCTCTTTTTTTATGCTTTTATCCTTAACTATCCCTCTTTTTTTTTTTTTTTTTAGAATACAATGTCAAGCTTCCCGAGGTTGTATATCCGCCAAAGCCAATCAGTCGCTTTTGGTTTCCCAATCGTCCCACCAACTTAGAGGCTACAGAGTCATTGACAATGCATGACACTTGTGGTAAGAAGCGAAAAATTCGAAAAACGAGGGATTCGTCTCCAATTGATGGACTTTCAGATCCTTCACAAGGGAAAGGTTCCTTATCGCAAGAAGAAGCTGTGAGACCTTCAGAAGAGTCTGACAAAAGGTCATACCCCATTTCCAAGCTACCCGAACCATCTGAGGAAGGGGTCGTTGTAGCAGAGCCGAATGTCGCCATAAACCCTTCTAATGACCACGAAGTGAGTAAAGAAATGCGTGCCGAGGCGCAGAACAACTCCCTTGTGTTACCGAACTCCAGCGACCGTGTTCTGAGTGATCTCTTGGGCTTCCATGTAGATCTAAACTTGGGTCAGATTGACCAACCGATGCGGTCTTGTGATAGTGGGCCTATATTTTCTGATAACATCTTCATGAGGGATTTTCTGAGGGTTCGGACTCCCGAGGCATGTCAATCTCCTCCTTCTATAGCCCAAGATACTCCTGTGAAGGCAGCTTCTCATTCAGGGTCTGGTTTGGGAGGGGAAATCCGCTCGGAGGCTCCACGTAATCACCCAGAAGGCGCGGGTATGAATTTTGAAGGTAAACCCCCCTTTTCCCTTTTTTTTTTTCTTTCTTCTCTTACATTTTTTTTTTGATAGCTGTCTTAGTTGTCGAAGTATCTGATGACGATGCTCATGGCGGGGAGAATTCGACACCGATAGGGCCATTGCCTGTTTCTCCTATATCACCAGGTATTTGTATTTTGGCTTTTCGCCTAGTTAACTCGCTGTTCTGACATCTTGACTTATACTTTTCAGCCTTGGGACCTAGTCGCTCAAGTGGTCCTCACTTTAGTTCAACCAGTCCTAGCACTGGCGCGAGCTCAAGTGGGGCTCGTCAGCTTCCTGATGTCAAAGATCGCTTCTTGGATCCTTTGTATCATTTCTTTTCAACTTTCAAGGTGATCGGGGCGGAGCAGTTAGAGCAACGGGATCTCAAACGTTTGAGGCGCGCAATAGCACAATTCAAGGGGTGCATCATCTCTTCTTTGGGGGACATGAATTCTCCTGATGATATCACTGACGCGTTGGATATTTGTGAAGACTTTTCCATGGTCTTGGATAGGCTCCAACTTCACGTTTCTGGTTTTGGTGATGTTATACTTTCACTTGAGAAGTTGCGTGCCCATTGGCGCGAGCTTGAGGCTGCTGCACGACCCTTGGTTTCTGCAGAAGATCTAGCATCCGCAGAAGTCGACCTCGCCAAATGTAGAGATAGCCTTGCTCAACTTAAGGAACGTAACTTTCAGGTTGCAAAGGAGATGGAAAGTAAAAAGATGATTGCCGAGGAGATTCGATCTTCCATAGCGGCCAAACAGGCCGAGGTTCGTCGTATTGTCACTTCTATCTTTGTGGATAGAAGTAGACTAAATTCGTTGATTTCTACCTCCAACGATCTTCAGGCTGAAGTTGACCTCTACAAAGTAAGAATTGATTCAGAGAGTCGGGATATTTCTTCTATGGAGGCTAAAGTCGAAGAGTTGCGGGCGTATACAGTTCCTCCCGCTGATGTAGTGAACTCTATCCGAGTTTTGAAGGAGTCCTTTTCTTCTACAAGGGAGACTGTAGAGATTTTGTTACAAAATTTTGATGTATGACTCCTTTTGTAACTTTTATGGATAATATCTTTTTAAGTAATTCCCATTTACAGTTGCTTTCACTTGATTTTCGCAATTAATAACTTCATATGTGCCATTGCCATAGACCCTCTCAATGATGTAAGGCCCTTCCCATTTAGGTTCGAATTTACCAGTAAGTTTGCCCCCGGTCATAATCTCTGTGCGTAGCTTTAGCACCAAATCCCCTCTTTTGAATGAGCGATGTCTCACGACTTTATTGTATGCTTCGACCATCCGAGCTTGATAGAGTTCGATTCATTGCCGTGCTTGAACTCGTTTCTCATCTAGTGCTTCGAGCTCGTCGAAGCGAAGTTTGGCTTGTTGTCCAGTAGTTAACCCAGAATGGATGGCAACCCTTAAAGATGCTAACTGAATTTCCACTGGTAAGACTGCTTCCGTACCAAAGAGTAATGAATATGGTGTTGCTCCCGTTGCAGTTCGATGTGTGGTTCTGTAGGCCCACAATGCTTCGGGTAGCTTCTCGTGCCAATCACGCTTATTTTTCACAGTGGTCCTTTTGAGGATTCGAATGATATTTTTGTTAAATGCCTCTGCTTGACCATTTCCTTGTGGGTAATAGGGCGATGAGAATACTTGCTTGATTCCAAACTTCCGGCATAACTGACTTACTTTGTCATTTTTGAATGGTGTGCCATTATCTGAGGTGATTTGATAGGGAACACCATAACGGTAGATGATTTTGTGCTTGATAAATTCAACCACCTCTTGCGCTCGGACTCTCTTGTAAGCTTTAGCTTCTGCCCATTTGGAGAAATAATCCGTAGCGGCTAAAATATATAGGTGTCCTTTAGATGACGACGGGTTTATCGGATCGACAATATCAAAACCCCACCAAGAGAAGGGCCATGAGATAGGTGCTAGAGACATTACTGAAGCAGGAATATGATAAATATCTCCATGCATTTGGCAGGCTTCACAGGATTTCGCAAAATTGATGGAGTCTTGGACCATTGTGGGCCAATAATAGCCCAACGTTTTGATCCTATGATAAAGACGACGTCCAGATTGGTGGGTGCCGCATTCGCTGGAGTGCGTCTCTTGAAGAACTTGACAGATATCATTTCCGTCAATACAGCGAAGCCAAAGCCCATCAAAAGCAATCCGATACAAATCGTCTTGAAACACAGTATATCGCAAAACAGCCTTTCTCAATGACTTCCTTGCGATTGGATCATCTGGTTCAATGCCATATTTGAGGTAGTTAATGATAGGGATGCGCCAGTCATCATTGTTTGTAGTTACCTCAGATACACACCATCTAACTTGATCTACTTGGAACTCTTCATCATCTTCTATTCTTTGTACTCGAATTGTCATGTCATCAAGCTCATTAGAGGCAAGAATACTGGCCAACTTTGATAGTGCATCAGCAACTATATTTTCTGACCGAGGAACATGCTCAACCGAAACCATTTCGAATTTTGCCAATAAAGTTTGAGCTTTGTCATAATATTTTCGCAAATGGGGCTGGTGTACTTCGTATTGATTATTTAACTGTTTTATAACCAATTCAGAGTCCCCAAATATTCGCGCAAATAAAATATCTGATTGCAGAAGAAGTTCCATGCCGATGAGTAAGGCCTCGTACTCAGCTTCATTATTTGTTGTGCTTCTTCCAAGAAAATATGAGTGCGAGAATAAGTCTTTATGAGGGGAGACTACGACAATTCCAACACCAGCTCCGGATGGCTTGGAAGCGCCATCGAAATACATTTGCCACATTGGATCATCATTTGCGTAGAAAACCTTCTCATCAGGTAGGTTTTCTAAGATGAGAAATTCTTCTTCAAGAGGATGGGCTGCTAGGAAATCTGCCAATACTTGCCCTTTCACTGCCTCTCGTGGCACATATTTGATATCAAACTCAGATAGCAGAAGTGACCATTTTGCTAGGCGTCCTGAAAGCATTGGTCTAGTGATCAGGAACTTGAGGGGATCAGCCTTCGATATAAGTATAATCTCATGCGCGAGGAAGTAATGTCTTAACTTTTGTGCCACAAAAACCAATGCTAGACAAATCTTCTCGATCGAGGAATAATTGCATTCAGCTTGTAATAATTGTCGACTGAGATAATAGGCGGCTTGTTCTTTGCCTTGGGCATTTTCTTGTACGAGCAATGCCCCCAGTGATTGTGGGCTGGCAGCAATATAGAGAATGAGTGGCTTTCCTTTTACTGGAGTTGTCAAAACAGGAGGATTTTGCAGCAATTCTTTGATGGCTTCAAAGGCCTGTTGGCATTTCGCGTCCCATTGAAAAGTCGCATCTTTTCTCATTAACTTGTGGAAGGGCTGGCAGCGGCCGGACAAGTTGGAGATGAAACGCCGGATATACGACAATTGGCCTTGCAGACTCCTAAGTTCTCTGAGATTTCGTGGAGGCGGCATATTTTGAATTGCTTCCGTTTTGAGTGGATCGACCTCGATTCCCCTTTGGCGGATTATGAACCCGAGGAATTTCCCAGATGATACTCCGAATGCACATTTGAGAGGATTCATCTTGAGATCATACTTTCTTAAGCGCAAGAATACCGATCTCAAATCTTCTTTATGCTTATTGTGACCTTCAGACCTTACAACCAGGTCATCGACATAGCACTCAACATGTTTGTGTAACATATCATGAAATATATTTTGCATAGCCCTTTGATAAGTTGCGCCAGCATTCTTAAGACCAAAAGGCATGACTTTGTAGCAAAAGACACCCATCGGTGTTCGAAATGCTATTGCGGCTTCATCCGCTGGAGCCATCTTGATTTGATTATATCCCGAATATCCATCCATAAAGGAGAACGTGTCGTACAGAGCTGTGCTGTCAATTAGCACATCAGTGAAAGGAAGAGGAAATTCATCTTTAGGGCATGCTTCGTTCAGATCTCGAAAGTCTACGCAAATGCAGATCTGCCCATTTTTCTTTTTGACAGGAACAATGCTAGAAATCCATTTTGGAAATTTGATTTCCCGAATGAATTCAGCATCAATGAGTTTTTCAACTTCCTTGATGATTTGTTCTTCGAGCTCTGGTCGAAATCTTCTCGGAGCTTGCTTGACTGGCTTTTTATCCCGCGTAATATGCAGATGGTGCATTGCAATCGCGGGGTTGAGACCTGGCATTTCAGAATACCCCCAAGCAAAAACATCTTTGAATTCACTTAAAAGCTGCCTCAATGCCACCTTTTCTTTTTCGGCCAGGTTTTTGGCGATAAAAATGGGTCTCGGGTCCTCCTCGGTCCCGAGATTGAACTCTTCAAGTACGTCAATAGTAGGCTGTCCTCCATCCTCAATCGCAGGTGGAGCATCCTTTGGTTCCATTAATGCCTCTTCATCATTGTTGGAGTCATCGCTTGTGGAGACGTAGTAGGTGGTGGCAAAGTCGACGTCTTCTTCTTCTTTATACCCAAGGCCAAATCTTTTATTACCCTTTTGATAACCACGGGGTCTTTCAGATAACGGGATAGGGATGTCACTTCCGAGACCTGATAGATGTGGTTCATCGGGATAGAATCCCATCAAATCCACAATTTTCTTGCTTTCTCTGCTATAGCGATGGAAATCCCATTTCTTGAGCTTAGTTGTGGGCAAACAAGAGGATTTGTTAGGGCTACCGTAAACCTTGCCATATTGCTTTATGAAATATTTTTGGGCAAATTTTTCATCTTGAGGTTCCTGCACACTTGGAGCAGATACATTAAACCCCACGAGCATTGCTAAAACCTCATCGAGCGTTTCCTTAGGTTTTTTATTTTGGTGAGCGGCCTCAGTGGCCATTCCGTCACTCTCACAGCAAAGTGACTTGGCTTCCTCATTGGCCTGATTCCGGAATCTCCGAAGAGCTTCCAGATCCACCTCAAACCTAGGAGAATTGGCTCGAGGCGGTTTAGCAACCTTTTTCAGGACTTCGAGGTCCAAGTAGAACCGTGATCCTGCAGCAGTGTTGCTATAGCTGGTAGGAGGTGGTATGGTTGCCCCCTGTCATTGTCGTGGTAGTGGATGTACTGGATCGAGGCTCATATTTTCAAATTTGGTTTGAAACTGAGCCCTTAGTTCTGTCATTCCTCGTCCATGACCGCGCCCTCGACCACGACTTGACCTTCCATCTTCTCACCCTTTGAGAATATGTCTGTGCTTACTGGGGTGGGGGGAGCCTGAGATACCTCTTGCTGACCTTCGCGTGTGGTCGCTTCAACTGCTTTCCTTGATGTGTTGACAGCAGATGCCAAGTCATAATACTTAGTATCAGAGTAAAATGATTCCGCCGTTGTGAAAGGTTTATGGTCAGCAAAAATCCTTTTTTCGACTCCATCCTTGCAGTACTTGAAGCATTGATGCACCGTTGATGCGATTATCTTATTACTGTGGAGCCAAGGCCTTCCCAGCAGCAAGTTATATGAGGTCGGAGCATTAATCACAAAGCATGGGATTTCGGTGCAGAAATCTTCTATGCTTAGTTCCAACTCAATCAGGCCCATGGCCTTTTGAGTCCCTTGATTAAACCCGTGAATCACCACACTAGTGTCTTTTAACGCTGATGGAGAAATTCCGATCCTCCTGAGTGTTTGAAGGGGGCAAGATATTAATTGCAGACCCGGCATCAATCATGATCCTGTTAACCAGTTCACCTGCTAGGTTGCCCGTAACATATAAAGGTCGGTTGTGATTAACGTCTCCAAGCAACATATCCTCATTAGTGAATGAAATAACTTCATCACACTCAGTGGCGTCGACCAGATAAGCGAGACGGACATTTTCATCTGTTAGAGCACTAACCAGTGCATCTCTGGCTTCTTGCGATAATTGCAAGGCATCGTAAATACTGAGTCGAGCAGGGAGTCGCTTCAGGTGTTCAAGCACGTTATAGCTTACTGAGGATTTCTCATGATTGGCTGGTATATGCTGTTCTGGCTGAGTACGATTTTCTTGCATTGGGGCTTTACCCTTGTTTTCTGGTGTGATTCGACCAGATCGAAGAATTGCAAGAACATCCTCTTCAACTTGCACCATATTGCAGGAGGCAGAGTCCTGAATATTTGTAGCCAATGACCGTAGTACATCTGAGAAAAATGGCTGTATTTTTGGAATTTCAGGAAAGTACCCACTCATTGACTTGATGCATTGATGAACCATGATTTCTTCTTTGTCGAATTTTTGGTTGATTATTCTGCAATTTATCCATCTCAAGATGTAGTCATATTGAGACTCTCCTGATAGGGGGTGCATGACTTCTATCATCTCTGGAGGGAACTCTGTTTCATATTCATGGAATCTTTGGATAAACATATCGACGAACTCTTCCCAAGAACCAAATGCTTCTTCAGGAAGCGAGGAGATCCGGAGAAGGGCACAACTGTCATGGGCCAAGCTCAAAACAAAGTGCTCGAGTGCAAACTCTTCTGTTTGCCCCATTTGACAGACTGCCAATGAATAATCAAATAAGTGTGGCAACGCATAATTATGATTCTCATGGAATAACTGAATATGTGGCCAATCATAGCTTAACTCCCTAGTTAAGAAAGGGAACACTCGAAGAATGGGCGCATCGTTTAACTGCAGCACATGCAGAACTTGGAGTTGATTTGTCCTCCCAAAACCTTCAGCGTCGCTAAAGATTGCCTCTTGTTTGAAGCCTTCATTGCCGACCCACCGGATTGCCTTTATGAAAGTTTTAGCTCCAAAGGTCTTGTACCCATTGTCAGCCGGAGGGCATACCGCATCCGAAAGGTACTTCGTGACCATTTCAGGTTCAGGCAACCATATGGCCAAGGGATCACTCCATGTACTGTCTCTGAGATAATTTACGTAATGAGCAGTAGATTCTTGACTGTATTGTATTTTCCTCAAGTAATTACTAGGGAACTGCTCTCTTTGCCTTGACAGGAAGCGGACCAAGAATGCATCTATCAAGATGACCCACTCGGTAATTTCTTCGATATGATTATCTTGGTACCAAGACATCACTGATTCCCCCAGTGAGTACCGGAAATATTCCACTCTGGTTTCCCAGGATGCTGGCAGAAGTCGAGATTCTCGCAAATACGTGATGATGTGGTTTACCGGTGACATCCCAACTTCAAACTTGGTGTAGTTAGGGATAAGCACCGAGGCAGTTCTTCGCCGCTTTGCAGGCTTGGACGTAGATGCATTTATATGATAGCAAGTTTCGGTTTCTCCTTTGTTGCTATGTAGGTCCCAAAACGGACCATCCTCGGGGAACTCACGTGGAGTTATATTCTGTAATTCCTCGAGAACGTATCTTTCTTTTACTTGTCGAGGTGATCTACCAACAAGCCGTTGATAGAACGGGAGTAGCAACTCGGGCTGCAAAAAGTCCATGATCAAGAATGGTTGCACCCGTGAGGATTGCCTCAAATGCCTTGAGAAGAAAGGGAGAATGGCCTTATCCCTTATTCTTTTGTCTTCTCTGCATAAATTTTTGAGACACCTTTTTGTCCGTCTTAGGCTTGGTGGTTTTCGAACCACTTCCCAATCACCCTTTTCTGCTATCTCAATTGTCACAACATTTGATGAAGCTTGCACTCGAGGACTGAGTTTTATAATCCCCTTGTCGATGTAATCTTGCAATATTGCTTGGAGATCCCAACATTTCTTAGTGGGGTGACCGACATATCGGTGGTAACTGCAATATCGCTGGTGAGAAGTACGTCCAACTTCTTCTGGCCTTTTTGGGGCGGACAACTCGAATAGCCCGGTCGACATGAGGTGCTGGAATAGCGTCTCCACGTCATCTTCCCCAAAGGCATATTGGATTTCCTCTCTTTGGAAGGGTCTTGCAGGCTGCTCTTTTACAGGCGGCTTTGCTTTATCTGGTTGCTTCTTAACCTCTGTAGTGTTTGCAGAGGTTTCTCCAGTTTTCTTCTTCTTAAACGTAGTGGTTGTGGATGATTCCTTCTTCTAGGCTTTTTGTTGAGACAACAAATACTCTTTTCGACAAGCTTCTGTAGCTAGGGCCTGAAATGTACTTAGCTGTTCATTCATCAGCAACGAGATTTCCGTCTTGATGCCATTCCGGCAAAGATTGACCTTCATTGCTTGAGATAGGGGTGCTTGACATCGGTTAGCGGCCCTTTGCCATCTAGTGATGTAGTCTTCAACCGGCTCGTCCTTCTTTTGGGACAAGGTAGATAATTCCGATAGTTGTACTTCTCGTGTAGTATCAACGAATCGGGAGGTGAACATTTCTTTCATCTCTTCCCATGTTCGAACTGAGTCGGTTGGGAGAGATATGTACCACTGGAAAGCATCACCAGAAAGAGTATTGGGAAACATTCGAAGACAAAAATTCGAATGGTGCGCCCAATTGCCCATGGCATAGTGGAATGATGCCAGGTGCTTTAACGCGCTCCCAGTCCCATCGAATTGGATCTTTGGTGGCTTCAAATCTCTAGGTAGCAGCTCCGCTTCAACCTCTGGGGGATAAGGCCTGTTGATTGTCATTGTAGGGACCCCAGTGAGTTGAGGTGCCTGTCGACGAAGGCATTCGGCCACAAGCTGATGCACCATCTCCTTTTGTACAATAAACCTGGGTGGAGACCCCATGGGTGTTTTTACCCGCGTGTCTTGCGTTCGAGGGGTATTGATACGTAAGTTATTGAACTGCAGAAAGCCTTGCTCCAATTCTGCATTTTCATCTTCCTCGGTCTGCTGCCTAATTGGTTTCTCAGGCTGATGGACTGATTGACGGTTCCTTGGTGATGGTGGTTGATGGGAACCTGATGTCTTGTTGCCTTGAGTTTCCATAGCCCGTTTCATACGCTTAATCTCCTCCTGGAGGTCATGAATGAGCTGAGACTTAGGTGTAAGAACCTCTTCTTCTTCGCCCACCATGTAAGATGCTTCAAATTGGCCTCTTGGGAGGGCGGCCCTGATCCCTTTAGGATGAGAGAGGCTACAGAATGGCGGTGTAATGGGCATTGCGGCTGCCCTTGACCGGGTTAACATCTCCGACGCTTTGGAATTGCTTGGCTGGGTGAGGTCCACCATGTTGACTTCTGTTGTCTGGAGGAGACGTCTCCTCCTTTTAGCTTCTCTCTTGGGGTGCGGCATCCGGTGCTCTCCTCGGAACGGGGCCACAACAGGCGCATAAGTCATATCCTCTTTCAGTCTGATTAATGAGGCGAATTGATTTTCGTGTATAAAGTTAGGGATCAGCCTGAGCACCGAACGTGAATACGTTGTATGGCGCTTCTGAGGATACTGCCACTTGTTAGAGAGTTTTGGCTTTTGAGGCACTCTCAATTTGCGAGTGTTCTGTAGTGGCTTCTTTTGCGGCTTCTTTTGCGGCCTACCCCTTTGTTGGGGGTGTGAGAACAGCCTATGCCTTGGTCCTGGTGGCAGTGGCGATGAAGCCTTCAAGTTTAACCGGGAAGTTGTTTTCCCGAACTGCTTTTTCTGCTGCGCTTTTCTCCTTTGTTTCCTTGATAAGTGATGAGGAACCGTCACTATGTTGGCAGTATCATAGTGATCTGGAGATTTGACTCTAGCTTGTGAGCTAGATGGAGCATGGGTTGACTGATGGGGCGAATGCGTCGGGTCAGGGATGACAAATCGCAGGGTGCCTAAACCGGATCGGACAATTATAGGTCCTTGCGGCTTGAATTGGTCGTCCCCTCCATCGGCCAATGGAGCCTCCAGCTGAGAAAACTTAGTTTGTCTTCTTGACTCCTTCCGCTCTTGGGTGTCACTTTGGTTAAGCCGGGGGGCTAGGTCAACAACCCTTGAGGCAGCCCGACCAAATTGGCGAGTGATGGTGCATCGAACAGGATTCGGCACAGTTTTGCCCCCTTTTCGGGGAACATTGGCTTCTGGGTGGCTAGTTGGCGCTAGCCGAGTTGCAGTAGATTGTCTCGCAGACCTTTTTATGGAATGTGACTGCAAAACAGGTTGTCCTGCAGGCTGTTGTGCTGCTGGTTGGGCTGGTGCAGCAAGCCGGTGGGCGGACTTCTTGGCATAGTCTGACTGTCGAGCAGGCGGGCCCATTCGGATGGGAGCCTGTAGAGACTTTGTTGGTTGAATAGGAGTGGTCTTCGAGTCTTGAACAATAAGAGGCTCCTTGAGTAGTGCAGATCGGTCTCTTCTTTGCTTGATCGCTGCAGGAGAGTAGTCAACGTGTCGATAGACACGGTGCTCCGGCTTCTCTGGTACACGAATAAAATGATGCGGGATAGCCGCATCCATGTGGTCTGGCTCAGAAATGACAAAACCACCATTAGGCAAAAATCCAAAAGCTATCGAATGTGCCATGAAATCTGCAAAGGAGCATTTCAGAGTGTTAGGTTCGAGAAAATAAGCATATAAAGACCATAGTTTTCAGCTCTTAAAGATGAAGGGAGAATGTTTCACGTCGGGTTCACCATTTGTTCCGGCCTCATGAGAAAAATTTTAAAGCATCTAATTCTTTAACCGAGTCCGAAAAGTACATCACAGAAATATTTTGCATTGTGTTCCACATTCTGATTTTACATCTCCAACGAGAAAACCCTTGATTAAAAGAGCTGAATACAATGGTCCATAAAAAAAATGCTTAATAATAATGAAGTGCGTAGAAGATCCTTCTACGTCTTTACAAGTGCACGAAAAATCGTGTCTGACAAAAATATAAAAATAAGTGAGTACACTTCGCCCCGCGCCGTGACTCGAATGTGAGGTATATGACGCCATGCGCCATTTCTTAAATATGAGGTACATGACGCCACGCGCCATGACTTAAATGTGAGGTATATGACGCCACGCGCCATGACTTAAATGTGAGGTATATGACGCCATGCGCCATGACTTAAATGTGAGTTTACGCTTAGCCCGTCGACCAGCGATGACTCGGTTTGGGAACTAGTGAGGGGCCCGTCGGCTACACCAGTGACCCTACACAGCAAACTAAGTGCGCTCTTAGCTTCTGGATTTACACAGCAGACCAGCGTGTCCCGCTTTCAGCTTCTATATAAGAAACCAGCGTCTCCCGCATTCAGTCTCTGGATTGAATAATTGGGTGGTTTTACCAAGAAATGGATTAACCGGTTTTTAAAGTATTTTTGGGTCAACTTTGGCCATTTAAGGAGGTTGAGGCCCAACTGGGCTTGTTGAGGGATTTTGGCTCAAGAGGACTTGTTGAAGGATTTTAAGTCATCTTGGGCTTGCTGGAGGTTCTAGGCCTATTAAGGCTCAGGTTGAAGAATTTTGGAGCCGGGTTGGCTTATTGGAGATTTTTGAGCCATCTTGGGCTTTTTTTTTTTTTTTGGAGAGTTTGGAGCTATCTTGGGCTCTTTTTTTTTTTTTTTGAGGGTCTTGAGCCCAAATGGCTTGTTGAGGAATTTTGGACCCAAGTGGGTTTGTAGGAAGGTTTTTTGAGCCGTCTTGGGCTTACTGGAGGTTTTAGGTCTATTAAGGCTCGGATCTGAGCAAAGAGGTCATTCACCCGTGTATCAACTTAGCTCACTTCCCGGAGAGTATTTACTCGGGGAGAAATACATAATTATATATATATATTTTTTAAAGTCTTCTAAGATGTATATATATATATTTTTTTTTTTTTGGGCCCGCGGGACAAATATATATATATATATTTTTTGAAGGTCCGCGAGACATATATATTTTTGGAAAATAAAATATTCATTTTTGGATGCCCGCGGGGCATATATGTTTTTAGAAAACAAAATCTTAATTTTTGGATGCCCGTGGGTCATCTATATATTTTTAGAAATCAAAATCTTAATTTTTGGATGCCCACGGGACATCTATATAATTTTAGAAATCAAAATCTTAATTTTCGGATGCCCGTGGGATATCTATATAATTTTAGAAATCAAAATCTTAATTTTTGGATGCCCGCGGGACATCTATATAATTTTAAAAATCAAAATATTAATTTTTGGATGCCCGTGGGACATCTATATAATTTTAGAAATCAAAATCTTAATTTTCGGATGCCCGCGGGACATCTATATAATTTTAGAAATCAAAATATTAATTTTTGGATGCCCGCGGGACATCTATATAATTTTTAAAATCAAAATATTAATTTTCGGATGCCCGCGGGTCATCTATATAATTTTAGAAATGAAAATCTTAATTTTCGGACGCCCGCGGGACATCTATATAATTTTAGAAATCAAAATATTAATTTTTGGATGCCCGCGGGTCATCTATATAATTTTAGAAATCAAAATCTTAATTTTTGGACGCCCGTGGGACATCTATGTAGTTTTAGAAAAAAAAATCTTAATTTTTGGATGCCCGCGGGACATCTATATAATTTTTAGAAATCAAAATATTAATTTTTGGATGCCCGCGGGTCATCTATATAATTTTAGAAATGAAAATCTTAATTTTCGGACGCCCGCGGGACATCTATATAATTTTAGAAATCAAAATATTAATTTTTGGATGCCCGCGGGACATCTATATATTTTAGAAAACAAAATCTTAATTTTTGGATGCCCGCGGGACATCTATATAATTTTTAGAAATCAAAATCTTAATTTTTGGATGCCCGCGGGACATCTATATAATTTTTAGAAATCTAAATCTTAATTTTTGGATGCCCTTGGGACATCTATATAATTTTTAGAAATCAAAATATTAATTTTTGGATGCCCGCGGGTCATCTATATAATTTTAGAAATGAAAATCTTAATTTTCGGACGCCCGCGGGACATCTATATAATTTTAGAAATCAAAATATTAATTTTTGGATGCCCGCGGGACATCTATATATTTTAGAAAACAAAATCTTAATTTTTGGATGCCCGCGGGACATCTATATAATTTTTAGAAATCAAAATCTTAATTTTTGGACGCCCGTGGGACATCTATGTAATTTTAGAAAACAAAATCTTAATTTTTGGATGCCCGCGGGACATCTATATAATTTTTAGAAATCAAAATATTAATTTTTGGGTGCCCGCGGGACATCTATATATTTTAGAAAACAAAATCTTAATTTTTGGATGCCCGCAGGACATCTATATAATTTTTAGAAATCAAAATATTAATTTTTGGATGCCCGCGGGACGTCTATATAATTTTAAAAATCAAAATATTAATTTTTGAATGGTCTTTTAATATATATATGTAATTTAGAAAATAATATATATATTTTGGAAGCCTATATGTATAATATATACGTTTTTCGAGGCTTTATATATATATATATATATATATATATATATATATAGATATGTCACTACATTTTTTTTATTGTAAAAAGGGCGTGAGTATATATATGTATATATATATATATATATGAAGCGTGCCTGTGAGATGCCGGGTTCCCGGGGCCTTCATGTATATATATATATATATGTGTATATGTAATTACATTTTTTTTTATATAGAAAAAAGGGACATGAATATATATATATAAGTATATATATATATATATATATGAGGCGAGCCCGTGAGATGTCGGGTTCCCGGAGCCTTCATATATATATATATATATATCGTTGTTTCATCATAAAAATATATAGTTATATTTGTATATATTTTATTTTATTTTTTTTAAAAAAAAGGACGTAACTATATATATATGTGGCGTGCCCGTTGGATGCCGGGTTCCCGGGGCCTTCATATATATATATATATATTTATTATGAAAATTCGTAGTTATATATATATATATGTACATATATGTACGGCGGCCCGTGAAATCCCGAGACCCCGGGCCGCTTTATATATTGTTATATATATATATAAAAACACGTAGCTTTATGTATATATATATTTATATATATTATACGGCCACCCGTGAGATCCCGGGACCCCGTGCCTTTATATATATATGTATTATTACATATTTTTATAATAATGTATAGTTTTATATATATACGTGCGTAGGAAACATATTTTTTTTGAAAATCTGATTTGATTGTATAAGTTCGTGGCCAGAATTTCATGTGCAAAATAGTATGTTAAAGTGTTCTTCTTTTTTTTATTTTTATTTTTATTTTTTTTGGAAGAAAACAGAAATTGTTGCTCGGTTCCGGCAACCGAATTCTTTGTTTGGAAATATTTGTTACGGGACTTTGCTTTTAATTGCACTTTTCTTCTTATCATCATCCAAATATTTTGATGCATGGTATAAAATTAACCACATAATATAAAAATAAATAAATAGATAAATAAATAAAAATACTTATCCCGTGTGTCAATTCAACCCGCCAGTCGGGGAGTATCCACGTTGGGAAAAGTAGTTTTTGAAAATAATATATATGTATATATATATATATATAACATACACACATATATATTTTTATTTTATTTTTAAAGGAGAAAATATACTTAACCCGTGTGTCAATTCAACCTGCCAGTCGGGGAGTATCCACGTTGGGAAAAGTAGTTTTTGAAAATAATATATATGTATATATATATTTATATCTATATATAATATACACACATATATATTTTTATTTTATTTTTTAAAGGAGAAAATATACTTAACCCGTGTGTTAATTCAACCCGCCAGTCGGGGAGTATCCACGTTGGGAAAAGTAGTTTTTGAAAATAATATATATGTATATATATATATTTATATATATAATATACACATATATATTTTTATTTTATTTTTAAAGGAGAAAATATACTTAACCCGTGTGTCAATTCAACCCGCCAGTCGGGGAGTATCCACGTTGGGAAAAGTAGTTTTTGAAAATAATATATATGTGTATATATATTTATATATATATAATATACACATATATATTTTTATTTTATTTTTAAAAGAGAAAATATACTTAATCCGTGTGTCAATTCAACCCGCCAGTCGGGGAGTATCCACGTTGGGAAAAGTAGTTTTTGAAAATAATATATATATAATATAAGAAAGAAACTCCCCTCTTTTTTTTTTTTTTTAACTAAAAGAAAAAAAAATATCTGGAGAACTCACGTTCTCTTCTTTGAGTGCGGGAGAGCTCCCTTTCCCCGTCTTCGTTGTTTCGCTCAAGTTCTTCTTTTTTTTTCTCCCCCGCGTCGTAGTTCCCGTTCTGTCACCACTCTCAAAATGCGCGTCTGCATCTCTATTTATAGGCTTGGCAACGCAGTTCCGCGCGTCCAACAAACTCTATCACGCGGAACTGAGTTCCGCGCGTCCAACAAACTCTATCACGCGGAACTGAATTCTATTACGCGGAATCAAGTTCCGCGGAATCGTCCCTTGCAGAACTTTAAAGGTGAGAAAGACCGTTTGCACGCTTTCCACGTGTCATTCAACCTGCGACTCAAATTCTGCCTTTTGACTTGGTTCACAAGCAACGTGACTCCATTGGTCTATCAGCGATGTCTTCGTCTCGTGTTTCCCGAACAGCAGCTGTGTTGACGAGCAGTGGCGTCGGATCGTCTACTCCCAAAGCAGGAGTAGCTGATTTCGAAGTTGTCATCGGACTCTCCATTTTTACAATCCTCGTTGCCATCCTCTTCTAGAGCAAGTACGTCAACGTCCTCCGCAGCAGTGGCGAAAGCGTTTGGATCGTCCAAGCAGAATCCAGAAGTAAGCAGCACAGTTCCAAAGAGCAACATCACAAGATTTTTCACAGAATTATCATTTTTGTCAGCTTCAGCTCGCTTCCTCATCACGCTTTGCCAGCAACTATTGTTATAGTCTTGTCAGCCAGCTTTTGGTAAAGTATTTTGTTGTTTTTTTTTTTTTTTTTTTTTTTTTAAAACAAGCCATGGATTTCACCTTCGGCTTGAACTTATGCTGGAATCTGGATGCCTTTCGAGCAGGGGCGAGTTCGTCTAAGTCCATGTCCAGGTCTATGGCATTTGAATGGCGGTTGGATTCGCCGCCATTGCCCATTTCCGCAACAGTTTTGGCTTCGGTCTCAGTTCTTCTCCGCCTCCATTCCACTCCATTCTGCTTTCATCATGGATTGTCCCATTTTATCACGAGTTTCACTGGAAGTAGATGTCGTGGATTTCCATTTTTCAAACCTTAACCCAGGATTCCGTTGCAAGCGATATTGAGTCTGCCATCATCTACTCGTAAATCCATTTCATGGTTTCATGCGTCCCTTTAAGAGTTCACGCCACCAAGTGCCGCCTTGCTCAGACGAGTAATTGTAAGCATCTCGTGGAGACCCAGGAGTGCTATTCCCATTTCCTTTCTTATGGGCCTACCTTATCTCCTCATCAGCATCATATCGCACACGCTTGGTGGGGTCTGAAATCACTGCATATGCTTCTCCAATCATCTTAAAAAGCCTATCTGCATCCTTGTGGACCTCCAGAACCGTCCAAACCCTCAACATCCTGCGATGTGAAAGGCTTCCAGCTATATAACTGTTCCCGAAGTGTCTGTGTTCTGTCATCCAGACCACTTCCAACATGAGCACTTGGCCGAGGTGGTTCCATGCCTGAACCAGACCAATTTTCTGTAGGTTTACCACCATTGGCTTGATCAGAACCATCACAAAACAAAGACCCCGACTTAAACAAATTTCCGGCCCATTCTTTTGTGGCCTGCGTTTTGACATTATTGATTCCATCAGAACCATCTGAAACGGGTGCCTTTGGCTGATGAAGATTAAAATTCAAATTACCCCAATTTTCCATTGATTATATTCCAATGCCATCCACTCTGCTAGGACCATATGAAACCGACCCACCTGTTTTCAATTCATTACTACAAGTCGAATTAACTCCGCTACCTACGCCCTGGGCTGTGCCATCACCGGATTGATCCAAACCATCTGAAACCGGCATTCTCGGTACATTTCGAATCCTGAATCGACACCACCCTCAGCCCCCATTCTCTCTCTTCTTTTTTTTGTTTATATATATATATATCATATAATTTTATCATGGTTAAAAATATATCTCATCACCATACCTATAACTGCTTTACATGAACTGAAGTTTGTGAAATTGTTTATTAAATGCTTTTTATGAAATTGTTTATGATTTGCAAATATCATGCCGGCATGTGTATGAGAATGAGCATGTGCACGAGGAATAGGCCTTAGTCGAGGTAGTAAGCGGACCGGATGTCCCCCTCGCTATTGCCAAGTCGTTTAATAGGCCCAGGCCGGCGGTGACCTCCCTGAAATGGGAGCATGTATGGGATGGGCGCCTGGCTAGCGTCGCATCCAAAGGAATGTCATGAATGCTATGTATGCATTGCATTTGCATTTTATGAAATGCATGAAAATGATTGAAAAATTATGTATAGCTTGCTTACTGAGTATTATTACTCACCCGTGCTTTTTCAACAACAGACAGGAAATGATGATGAAGGCAGCATGCCAAGTGTTATGTTGTTTTTGATATAAATGATGTTTATGTAAACTTTATGTAAAGACAACGATGATAATTTTGAGATGAAAAGGGAATATTTTTATTCCAATGAAAATGTTTATGGAATAGTTTTTGATCATAACTGTGTTATGTGAAATATATTTCAAATTGGATGAATGATGGAAATTTTCCATGTATTGATGAAAGAAAAAAAAAAAAGAATCCTGCCGTGTGATCAGGGCAACAATCCTGAGTCACGTTTACCAATCAAAACGATCCCGGAGTAAGGCTTCTAGGCACCTCGGTTCGGGGCGCCACAACTTGACTCCATTGCCCTAAATCAAAATGCAATTTTTGCACTCGCTTTCTATCCCAAATGAATAAACCCCATGCACACTCTAAAGCATATTCAATATAAATAACACATTACAACAAATTCATATCAATCAATAAAATCATTAATTATTTTAACAAATGCATATTAGTAAAAAAAATTATTACCCAAATGCCAATCATTTTTATTTTTTCTAATTTTACAAAATGATCTAATATTTAATGATTTAGCAGTTTTAACATATTTGAAATTAATGTCATGATTTTTAACATGCTCTTTAATAAAATGATATCTAAAATTTATGTATTTAGTCCTAGAATGTAACACTGGATTCTTTGTTAGACAAATGACACTAGTATTATCATACATAATTGGTATATCCCTATATTCTAAGCCATATATTCAGCTTCGGTAGATAGAGTAGTATTGGTTTGTTTCCTTGATAGCCATGATACCATCATGCTTTGAAGGAACTGACAAGTCTCACTAGTACTTTTTCTATCCACTTTATAATCAGTAAAATCTGCATTCGAATATCCAATTAATTCAAATGTTGAGCCCTTGGGATACCATTGTCCTAGATTTGTTATGTCAATTAAATATTTAAAAATATTTTTAACAGCTAGCATATGAGAATCTTTAGGACTTGATTGAAATCTTGAACACATGCAAACACTAAATAATATATTTGGCCTAGAAGTAGTTAAATAAAGCAAAGATCCAATCATGCTTCTATATGAATGTTGGTATACTTATTTACTTTTCTCATCTTTATCTATTTTGATTGAAGAGCTCATGGGTGTACTTGCTTCTTTGCTATTTTGCATTTCAAACTTCTTGAACGTTTTCTTAATGTACTTAGATTGATTTATAAGTATTCACTCTTCTTGTTGCTTGATTTGCAGTCTAAGAAAGAAATCGAGTTTGCCCATCATACTCATTTCAAATTTATTCTATATTATCTTGAAAAACTTCATTAGTAGCTCCAAAAACTATATCATCTATATAAACTTGAACAATTAAAATATTTTCTTCTTGTGCTTAATAAAAAAAGTTATGTTAACTTCTCCTCTTTTGAAATTATGATCAATCAAGAATTTGCTATGCATTTTATATCAAGCTCTTGGAGCTTGTTTCAAACCATATAGGGTCTTAGTTAATTTATATACATACATTGATTGATCATTTTCTTCAGAACCTAATATACACTTTTTCATTTAGATAGTCATTTTAACATCTATTTGAAATAATTTAAAACCCATATGTGATGTAAAAACAAATAGTATGCATATGACTTCTAATCTAGCTAGAGAGTGTTGAGCTGTGTATGTGTCTAATTAAATAGCTCGATTTAACGTAAGTATATGTGTCAATCAAGTAATATTGATGAGCTGAGTATCGTTCCTACAAGAATTTGTGTAAACATAATATAACCTCAAAATTCAATTGTCTTATGTGTTTGGAAATTAAATGGAATTTATATTTAAAGGATTGAATTAAACTTAACTAAATTAAATAGAGAATAACTAAAAATGAAGTAGCTACTGATGAAACCACCTTGAGATGATTAATATGGGTGGGAGTACGAATTCATTTAGTCATAGCTACATCAATTTAGTTCCATTTTAAGTTAGTTGAGGAGAGATTACTAATCTAAGTTCATTTATATTCATATGCTTTCTACCACATATGAATCGAACCTTGTTTTAGTTAATTGTTATGTTCTATGCAACCAAGTAAAATAAAGTTAATAACTACATAGTTTAATCAATATTACACAGAGTTAATAAATATATTTTTATTCATAATATCCAACACAACACAACAGCTGGAAAACCTATGCCTTACATATAGATCTCGTTCAAATCCCACTTTTCAAATCGTAGATTTGAATATTAAATCAATTTATAAGGTACCTAAGATTGTAAATGCATTAAGCATGATATACAAGGGTAATCACATGCGACAAAAGTTACGACATAACTCCAAATAACATAGTCTATGATATCAAATCACCTAATCTTTAGCCCAAAAACATGATTCTAGATCCCATCAAATTCAAGTTTACCATCATTGCAAGTGAGGAGAATAACAAAAATGAGCAGAGGAGATGAAACTTTATATGATTGTAATGAACAACTTGTCTCTACTCAATGATCTCTCCTTACTTTGAAGCCTTGGTTCCTCTCCTCCTCAGTAGATCCACGAGCTTTCTATGTTCTAATTAGCAAACCCTAAAATAAGTATTTATGCCCCTAAGAATTTGGACACCGACACATGTAAAATTTCTACACAAGTGGGGTTGGTGCCACTTCTCCAGCCTACCTTGCTTGTTGAAATTTGGAATTTTTTTTGGAATGGCAGTTACTGAGGTTGGGGTGCCAACTCTCCGTTTCAAATTTTTACATGTTTCTTGAAATGGTCATTTCTCTCTATCCCTTCACTTTTGCATAAGATCCACGAGAAAATTTACCTTCCTTTTCCTATAACAAAAGATAAAACAAGTGAATGCATTCCTAAATGATCTAATGAAATTACTAATGTATGAAATCTACATAAGATGCATGAAATACAGATATGATGAAAACTAATACAAAACTTATGCAAATTCACATGATTCTCCTGAACTAGCATTCAAATTGCATACAAGATGGGCCTTAGCAACTCTATTTTTATAAAGTTGTCACTCTCTCAAGCTTAAATGTTGTTAGTCTTTAAGCAACACATAAAAAACACAAATAAAACTATTACATGTCAAAACCAAGCCTGCATCTAATCTTTAGCAATGCAATCATATCTCTCAACTAAAAAATGTAAAAGATAACAATAAATTGAAATAACTCATGAAAACCTATTAAGATCAAGCTAGGATATGCATTATCAATACAAACATCAAGCTACATGCAAATGTTATCGTAAATAGTCAACAGTTATAGTTTACCCTTGCTAATTTTCCTCTTGATCATAAGGTCTTCTTATGATAGGTATAATATAGATGAATATTCTTAAAGTAAATCTATCATCTTAAGAATACATAACATTCATGCATCTATTCTACTCATCTTAAGAACACATAACATTCATTCTACTTGTTCTAGATTTACAAAAACTGCACAATTGGTTTCTCCAAACTTATTGATTTAACTCTTCTTACCATATTTTAAGGTATCTGAAGACATTTTTCTTTTTTCTTTCTTTATATTTTGTTAGATTGCCTGACCATATTTCAAGGTATCTAGGAAGAATTTTCTATGAAATACTTTTATTGTGACTTTTTCTTACCTTTGTATATGAACCTTGACATTTATAGATGTTAAGTCCCAGTTACATAGCTTGGGTTAGCCATCTCTTTCTTTATTTATGAAAAGTCTTATTAGGAGTAATGTATATTAGCCGATATACTATGTATATATATTATTCAACCCAAGTCTCAAGCAAAAAGATGAATTACACTATGAATCAATAAGACAAAGTATTTATTTTAAAACATAGGATTGAAAAGAAACAAATATATATAGGCTCAAAATGGGGAAAAAAGATTGCCAAAAGATATGACATTCAAGTACAACTAGACATAAGCACTCATAGTATATAAAAATTTTCTTTAATCATTTCAATTTAATATGTTAGCCTGGATATGAACTATAGAACTAAACTACTTAATTAATCAAATCATTCACATGTTACTTGAAATTTTTAAAAAATTAACACATTAGAGCTCAATCAACGCAATATCATGGTAAAAATTTTCATGAATTTGTTTTCAATTTAAAATTTTATTGAATATTTCAAGTATTCATCAAGATGGGTTGCAACTAATCGATTATTACAGGCAAGATTTTTAATGCTATGCAACTTAAAATGCATATAAAATGTGGCTACCTAAATGCAATGCATGAGTGAAAACAAAATAGGATAAAGCGCCCCCCAAACTCGAGGAATGCATTGTCCTTAATGCATAAAAACTCAAAGAAAAATGCAAATGACAATTATATGAAAATGAAAATGAAAATGATAAATATTGAAAAGAAAAGAAAAGAAAAAGGAAAAGATAGGTAACTCCACTAATGATCATAATGGAATTGATGCTCCTCATCATCTCCCTCCTCTCCTTGTTTGGCCTCTAGTTTAGGTGTTGACTCTTTGAAGCATTCATAGAATTTGGGTGGTGTCAACGAGAAGCATGACAATGAGCTCATATCCAACTGTATGTCATCAGCGATCCCTCATAGATATGCTTCTATTGCTTTCATTGCCTCGAAAGAGAAACATGCATGAGCCACTACCAATTTCATTAGAGTATCCATGTGATACCCAGAATTTGAGATCCATGTAAATTAGACATTTAATTTTGGTTAATTGTATGACCCAATTGAATGATTGAGATTAAAGCCATTGATTAAGTGAGGTGATTAAATTGATCACCATAGCTCAATGTGGTATTATGTGTTCAAATGGAACAAATGAGGTATAGGAAATGATGATATGACATGGTTAATTATTTCATATGTTATGATTTAATTGATGATAATTATGATGATAATTATGGGATTGATGTGACTATTGTTAGAAAATTCATAACTTGACGCCTATAAGAAGGATTAATGTGAAATTTGAAAGGTAAGCACATGTTGGCATATTCTACATTATGAATTGAATGGATTATGTTAATCATTATTTAATTAGGGTAAAAATTATTTAATTTCATCCAAATTCAAGAGGCATTTTCAAATGACCATAACTTACACTAGAAAGGTCATTTTGAGATGAAATTTTTTATGGATGGTTAAAATGATATGACTTATCATATAGATGATTTTGATTAAGCTAATGATGAGGTAAATTTTTAACTATGGGACTACTACGAGTATATGATTTCTCATCTAAAAAATAATAAAAATAAAATAAAATAAAATAAAAAAATAAAATAATAATAATAATAATAATAAAATAAATAATAATAATAATAATAATAATAATAATAATAATAATAATAATAAAAAGAATGAAATGATGAATGACAAATATATATATATATATATATGATTGGCCGGCCAAACGAGATGACCAAACCATACAAAAATATATATATATATATGTAATAAATAATTAAATTAAAGGGCCTTGGCCCCAAAATTTTTTTTTTTTAGAGTTGTTCGTCGTCGGGAACTTAAGTAGCGAAAATAATATATATATGTGTATATATTGTCAGAGCCATATTGAAAAAAAAAAAAAAAAAAAGAAAAAAAAAAGAAGAGGGGTGAATAGCGAGATTATGCCCACGGATTCTCCACGACACTTGTGGGCCAAAAAAAAAAAAAGAGAGGATGGGGGTGACGGAGAAGCTGAAGATGTTTGTGGTGCAGAGCCAGTCGTCGCTGCTTCTTGCCTAATTGCTAGAGTCGGCCTTTTTCTTCCAGCTGTGGTCCGGCCTATCTTGGACTCATTTGAAACATCAAAGCAAGTTCCACCACCAGCATTGAGTGATGTTGTTGCCGGGGTGACGGGTAAAAAGCAGTGAGGCTGCATAGCATCTTTGTCATGCAGCTATCGTCAGCATCTTTGATGATATTTTTTGTTGAGAGTTTTTTTCAGCATTTAAGGACCTATTGTCAGCAGGAGTGATAATTTCCTAGTGATTTGTGCTTTCTATAAAAACCAAGACCAACCATGTCTTGTGATATATTGGAAATGACGGCCACTTCGTTTTTACTTTGGAATCATTCAGCTGCTATCTTGTTATCATTCAACTGAGTCGGTAGTTCTGATGATGAAAGAAGAAAATCATTGTTAACAATAAGTCAATAAATTAATGAATGTGACACGTGCCCAAGATCTTTCCAATCGATTGATCAGCTGTTCGTTGCTCTTGAAAGCTGGTACACGTGGAGAAGGGGCAGCAGCATTAGCAGAAAAATCACTTCATTTTGCTGTGTGAAATAATTTGGGAGACACTTCTTTACAAAGTTACCGCAAAAGGAAAAGGAGAGCTTTTCTCGATGCTCACACCATAGATTAGATTGGGGAAGCAAAAACGATAAAAAGAGAGAAGAAAAGAAAAGAGTATTCCATAGCTCTCAAATGAAGAATCCCTTTGCCAGTGACCCTTCAAGATCTCCAATAATCCGAGCTATCCTGACTTCCAATCCTCTCTGTATGTCTCTGAGGAGTGTCCTTAGATTCTCGGCAAATTGCCGCGCATCAAAGCCTGCGGTTCTCGTGACACTACTGACGCTACCTTCAAAACTGCTTGAAATCTTGGACTGGATATCGACCAGCTTCTGTCCAGTTGCAACCATATATCGTTGCAGCTGGAATGTTTCTTCCAGGAAGTGCTCCAGCATTTTGGTCCGCCCCTTTGTTGCAGAGACGCTGGAATCTTTCTTGTCCCTCTCCTGATCACTTTCACTCTGAAATTTTGTTTGCCAAGAACAAAAAGAAGAAGAAAAAGGAATTAGCAATTGGAAACGTCCAAGGTATCCTGATTGATTGGAAGAAGACATGTTTACCGAAACGGAGGACTTAAACGGAGAAACTTGCCATTCGCTTGCACAAATCATCTGTCGTCTCTTCAAGGAACTGGAACCGTTTCAACTGTTTATTAAGCAGTGAGATTGTTAGAAGGAAGCCCTTCATCTGCGTTCCATGATTATCATCTCTTTCTTTCTTGTCTAAGCATTCCCGAACATCAACGGCGTTTTCTTTTCTTGCCGGCTTCTTAGAAGCTTCTGCTACAGCAAACTTCTCAAGCAATAGAAGTTGCTGTTTCAGTCTTTTGATCTTTTAAGAAACTCCAAGGGCATGGATGTTCACCTTCCATGATGAATCCTTCCTTGCAACTTCAGCTGCGATGTGAACAGGGTGCTGATGTGCGAGTGCTTGCAAGGCTTCCGGCCCAAGCAAGCTCGGGAGTGGAATTTGAGGGATTGGTCGGGCAGGTGTGGTCGACGGCTGGCATTGAGTTGCGAGAAGGGAGACGGATTCCTCAGGCTGGAAAATGAGTGCTTGAAGAACTGCTCAAGCTGGTTCCGATATTGAGAAGTGGGATGGAAAATGCTTATTTTGGTATGGAGAATTGACTTATCTGAAGCAGTACACGGACGGAGGATTGGATTTGTACGTGCGTTTGGAGGCTTCCGAACTCGAATCGAGCTCCAAGAGGAAAAAGCTAGTGTTGATACTCGTATTCACTGTCATTCCGGTGGCGATTTTGTTATTTTGTTTCGGCTATTGCATATGGAAGAGAAAACAGAGACAAAAAGAAAGCGTAGCGGAGCGGAATTTTCCTCGGATTTGCATTTGGGAATCGGATGGGGATATACTGAGCCATGGCGCCCGTCACGACCACGTCCAGGTATTTGGTGTTGGGCCAGATGATCCCGTCCAAGTTCCCGTCTGAGCACTCGTCGATGATGAGCTGGGCAAGCTTGGGATTCGGCTGCAAGAGCTCCTTCACGGCTTCTCGGATGGCAAAGTCAGTGATCTTGAAGTTGAGAATTCCAGTTGCGACGTCGTGGGCTAATTCCTTCCAAAGCAGCTGGAGGAATCGTATGGCTCGAAGGAGGCCATAGGCGAACACTGCGCCTACTCGAAGAACTTCCAGCCTCTGATAAAGCCCGCACAGCATTTGGGTGTACATGCTCTGAAAGGAAGGGACAGATGTGCTCTACGCGAAAGCAGTTCCGCAGGAAAGCGGTTCCGGTGTAGTTCCGCGGAAAAGCAGTTCCGCGGGAAAGCGGTTCCGCGTGAATCCAGTTCCGCGGGAACGCTTTTATTGAAACAGTTCGGCGCGGCTACAGTTCCGCGGCAATGAAGTTCCGCGGGAATTACAGCAGCCGCTGAACCCATCCCAAGCCGGCAAAAAGCCTATAAATAGCTGCATTTGCTACTCATTCGAGGGGAGAACTTCAGCGTGACGCGACGGGGGAGAACTTGAGCAAAACGACGACAAGGGAACGAGAGCTCTCCCACGCTGAAAGAAAAAAAAAAAAGAACGTGAGTCCTTCAGATATTTTTCTTTTCTCTTTCATTTACATAAAAAAAAAAAATCTTTCTTATTAAATATATATATATACATATATATATTATTTTCAAAAATTACTTTTCCTAACGTGGATACTCCCCGACTGGCGGGTTGAATTGACACGCGGGTTAAGTATATTTTCTCTTTTAAAAATAAAATAAAAATATATATGTGTATATTATATATATATAAATATATATACACATATATATTATTTTCAAAAACTACTTTTCCCAACGTGGATACTCCCCGACTGGCGGGTTGAATTGACACACGGGTTAAGTATATTTTCTCTTTTAAAAATAGAATAAAAAAATATATATGTGTATTTTCTATATATAAAAATATATATATACATATATACACATATATTATTTTAAAAATTACTTTTCCCAACGTGGATACTCCCCGACTGGCGGGTTGAATTGACACACGGGTTAAGTATTTTTCTCCTTTAAAAATAGAATAAAAAAATATATATATGTGTATTTTCTATATATAAAAATATATATATACATATATACATTTATTATTTTCAAAAATTACTTTTCCCAACGTGGATACTCCCCGACTGGCGGGTTGAATTGACACACGGGTTAAGTATTTTTCTCCTTTAAAAATAAAATAAATATATATATATGTGTATTTTCTATATATAAAAATATACACATATATACATATATATTATTTTCAAAAAATTACTTTTCCCAACGTGGATACTCCCCGACTGGCGGGTTGAATTGACAAACGGGTTAAGTATATTTTCTCTTTTAAAAATAAAATAAAAATATATATGTGTGTATTCTCTATATATAAAAATATATACATATACATATATATTATTTTCAAAAAATTACTTTTCCCAACATGGATACTCCCCGACTGGCGGGTTGAATTGACACACGGGTTAAGTATTTTTCTCCTTTAAAAATAAAATAAATATATATATATGTGTGTATTTTCTATATATAAATATATATATATACATAGAGCTACGGATTATAAAATATATATAATATATATAAGGGCCGGGGTCCCGGGATTTCACGGGTGGTCGTAAAATATATATATATATATATATAAAGCTACGTATTTATATATATATATATAAAGCTACGTATTTATATATATATATATATATATACGACAATATATATAAAAGGGCCCGGGGTCTCGGAATTTCACGGGCCGTCGTATATATATGTACACATATATATAAAACTACGAATTTTCGTGATAAAACATATATATATATATATAACAATATATATATAAGGGTCCCGGGATCTCATTAGGCACGCCACGCACACACGTGCGCGCGCCACACGCACACACACACACACACATATATATGAAGGCCCCGGGAACCCGGCATCCAAAGGGCACGCCACATATAGATATATATATATATATAGTTACGTCTTTTTTTTTATTTTTATACATATATATATATATATATATATATATATATATATATATATATATATATGTATGAAGGCCCCGGGAACCTGGCGTCTCACGGGCACGCCTCATATATATATATACATACTTATATATATATATTCACGTCCCCTTTTTACAATAAAAAAAATGTAGTGACATATCTATATATATATATATAAAGCCTCGAAAAACGTATATATTATACATATAGGCTTCCGAAATATATATATTATTTTCTAAAATACATATATATATTAAAAGACCATCCAAAAATTAAGATTTTGATTTTTAAAATTACATAGATGTCCCGCGGGCGTCCAAAAATTAAGATTTTGATTTCTAAAATTATATAGACGTCCCGCGGGCGTTCAAAAATTAAGATTTTGATTTCTAAAAATATATAGACGTCCCGCGGGCGTCCAAAAATTAAGATTTTGATTTCTAAAATTATATAGACGTCCCGCGGGCGTTCAAAAATTAAGATTTTGATTTCTAAAAATATATAGACGTCCCGCGGGTGTCCAAAAATTAAGATTTTGATTTCTAAAAATTATAAAGACGTCCCGTGGGCGTTCAAAAATTAAGATTTTGATTTCTAAAATTATATAGACGTCCCGCGGGCGTCCAAAAATCAAGATTTTATTTTCTAAAATTATATAGACGTCCCGCGGGCGTTCAAAAATTAAGATTTTGATTTCTAAAAATTATAAAGACGTCCCGTGGGCGTTCAAAAATTAAGATTTTGATTTCTAAAATTATATAGACGTCCCGCGGGCGTCCAAAAATCAAGATTTTGATTTCTAAAAATTAAATAGACGTCCCGCGGGCGTTCAAAAATTAAGATTTTGATTTCTAAAAATATATAGACGTCCCACGGGCGTCCAAAAATCAAGATTTTGTTTTCTAAAATTACATAGACGTCCCGCGGGCGTCCAAAAATTAAGATTTTGATTTCTAAAATTATATAGACCTCCCGCGGGCGTCCAAAAATTAAGATTTTGATTTCTAAAAATTATATAGACGTCCCGCGGGCGTCCAAAAATCAAGATTTTGATTTCTAAAAATTATATAGACGTCCCGCGGGCGTTCAAAAATTAAGATTTTGATTTCTAAAAATATATAGACGTCCCGCGGGCGTCCAAAAATCAAGATTTTGTTTTCTAAAATTACATAGACGTCCCGCGGGCGTCCAAAAATTAAGATTTTGATTTCTAAAATTATATAGACATCCCGCGGGCGTCCAAAAATTAAGAATTTGATTTCTAAAAATTATAAAGACGTCCCGCGGGCGTTCAAAAATTAAGATTTTGATTTCTAAAATTATATAGACGTCCCGCGGGCGTCCAAAAATCAAGATTTTGATTTCTAAAAATTATATAGACGTCCCGCGGGCGTTCAAAAATTAAGATTTTGATTTCTAAAAATATATAGACGTCCCGCGGGCGTCCAAAAATCAAGATTTTGTTTTCTAAAATTACATAGACGTCCCGCGGGCGTCCAAAAATCAAGATTTTGTTTTCTAAAATTACATAGACGTCCCGCGGGCGTCCAAAAATTAAGATTTTGATTTCTAAAATTATATAGACGTCCCGCGGGCGTTCAAAAATTAAGATTTTGATTTCTAAAAATATATAGACGTCCCGCGGGCGTCCAAAAATTAAGATTTTGATTTCTAAAATTATACAGACCTCCCGCGGGCGTCCAAAAATCAAGATTTTGTTTTCTAAAAATATACAGACGTCCCGCGGGCGTCCAAAAATCAAGATTTTGTTTTCTAAATTACATAGACGTCCCGCGGGCGTCCAAAAATCAAGATTTTGATTTCTAAAAATTATATAGACGTCCCGCGGGCGTTCAAAAATTAAGATTTTGATTTCTAAAAATATATAGACGTCCCGCGGGCGTTCAAAAATTAAGATTTTGTTTTCTAAAAATATATATGCCCCGCGGGCCTCCAAAAATGAATATTTTATTTTCCAAAAATATATGTCTCGCGGACCTTCAAAAATATATATATATTTTCATACACATACATCTTAGAAGACTTTCAAATATATATGTATATAATTATGTATTTCTCCCCGAGTAAATACTCTCCGGGAAGTGAGCTAAGTTGATACACGGGTGAATGACCTCTTTGCTCAGATCCGAGCATTAATAGACCTAAAACCTCCAGTAAGCCTAAGATGGCTCAAAAACTCTCCAGTAAGCCCAAGATGGCTCAAAAACTCTCCAAAAAGCCCAAGATGGCCCAAAAACTCTCCAAAAAGCCCAATGTGGCCCAAAATCTCCAAAAAAAGCCCAAGCTGGCCCAAAACTCTCCAAAAAGCCCAAGATGGCTCAAAAACTCTCCAAAAAGCCCAATGTGGTCCAAACTCTTTTCAACAAGCCCAGTTGGGCCCAAACCTTTTTAGTTGGTCAAAAATGACCCAAACATACTTTGTAAATTCGGTTGAATCCATTTCTTGGTAAAACACCCAATTGTTCAATCCAGAGACTGAATGCGGGAGACGCTGGTTTTTTATATAGAAGCTGAAAGCGGGACACGCTGGTCTGCTGTGTAAATCCAGAAGCTAAGAGCGCACTTAGTTTGCTGTGTAGGGTCACTGGTGTAGCCGACGGGCCCCTCACTAGTTCCCAAACCGAGTCATCGCTGGTCGACGGGCTAAGCGTAAACTCACATTTAAGTCATGGCGCGTGGCGTCGTGTACCTCATATTCAAGTCATGGCGCGTGGCGTCGTGTACCTCATATTCAAGTCATGGCGCACGGCGTCATGTACCTCATATTCAAGTCATGGCGCGTGGCGTCATGTACCTCATATTTAAGTCATGGCGCGTGGCGTCATGTACCTCATATTTAAGACATGGCGTGTGGCGTCATATACCTCACATTCGAGTCACGGCGCGGGGCGAAGTGTACTCATTTATCTTTATATTTTTTGTTAGACACGATTTTTCGTGCACTTGTAAAGACGTAGAAGGATCTTCTACGCACTTCATTATTATTAAGCATTTTTTTTATTGACCATTGTATTCAGCTCTTTTAATCAAGGGTTTTCTCGTTAGAGATGTAAAATCAGAATGTGGAACACAATGCAAAACATTTCTGTGATGTACTTTTCGGACTCGGTTAAAGAATTGGATGCTTTAAAATTTTGTTGGGAAATTAATTAAGCATTTATTCTCAAAGCCGCAGGGAAACAATTTTATCTTTAACCAAGTTATGATATGATTTTTCACGAGGCCGGAACAGCTAAATCTCATGGAAAATGCTTAATCACATGAGGACAAAACCCTTTGACTTTTGCTTTCAAAAAGAAACTTTTCAATTTATGAAAAGTCAAGGCATTAAACGGGGCAAATGAGGTGGCTTAAGGAGGAATTTTGGAGCAATTTTGCAAATTCAAAAATTCAGGAATTGTGTGAAAAAGGGGCAGCAAGATCAGGGGTGTTTAATGGCTTTCAAATTGGGTAGATTTTTTGCCACAAAAGGCCAAAAAAGGATGGCCACATGGGACGTGATCAAGGGATGATTTGGGCAGAAATTTTGGGTTTAAAAAATTCTATAAAAATGAAAATTATGAGGATATGTATTCTAGCAACTCAATGGGATAATTATGGATTTTATAAACTTCAAAAATGAGGTGAAAATTAGAAGGGTAAAAGCATTAGTATAAAAGTGGAAACAAGGGGGTTGTTTGGACGTTCTAAGCGATAACTTGGGAGAAAAAAAAAAGAACAAAGTGTGCAGCAAAGTGAACGTCCCAAGCAGGGAAAAAGGAAGGAAAAATGGGAAAAAAGGAGAAAAAGGAAAGGAAGAGAGGGAAAACTGTGGTGCCCCCAACCGAGCGTCACATCCTGAGCCTTACCTCGGGATCGTTATTGACTGGTAAACATGATCAGGATTGTTGCCCTGTCACACGGCGGGATTTAACGGATATTTATTCGATTATTTACAGCTTCTTACAAATTAATTTCATATTATTTTTCATCAAACCCCTTTCAAGTCATCCTTGACCTAATATACACATTTCATTTCTTATATAATCATAAAATTTCATAACATGCCCATCATCCATAATTCGCATGTTCATAAAATACAAAACATTACATAGATCATAAATGTTAAGTCACGTTACATTCCATTAACCACAAACATCACATATTAAAATTTCATAGGGTCTCCACATTCTTCATGCCTAATTCATGCTCCTCATCTCTGTCATTTCTTCACCTGTCTATGGGTTTGGAAAGCAAACGTGAGTTGTACACTCAATAAGTAAACTTTATTTATATTTTCAGACAAAACAATTTAAAGGCAACATTTTTCAAAAGTATTTCCCTCCATTCAGTAGAGACACTTATCAAGTGATCAACTACCTGCGAAGCAGAAACCTTTTATTTACAATCATTATGGAAAGCAACATTATTCCCCCTCGGGGATATATCATGACAATGTGATGAATGCATCATGATCCCTTAGGATGGAAGCTAGCTAGGCGACCATCTGTCTTCATCTTCTCCCATCCAGGGAGGTGCCGCCGGCCCTTGGCCTATCATAGCGACTCGGCCACACCAAAGGGGGACAACCTGTGGCGCCCCGAACCGAGGCGTCCACTGGCCTTACTCCAGGATCTTGTCGATTGGTAAGTGTGAATCAGGATTGTTGCCCTGATCACGCGGCGGGTACTTAATTCGATCTCGTCAAAATTTTTTTTTCTTTTTCTTTCATCACATAAAGACACATACTTATCATCAAATCTCAATTATCATTGATAACATTCATACTTGTTTTTGTACAATACAGGTTATTTTAACCTGAACATTTTATACATACATAATTTGAAAACTCCTTATCATATGTTCATGTCATACCATATATGGATCAGCGTATCATAAAATTCTCTTCATACCTTCTTTTCTTTTCCTTCCTGACCTGTGCTGTACCTGTCTATGGTTTGAAAAGCAAAACATGAGTCGAAACTCAGTAAGCAAGTATTTTTCATTTAAATGCATTTCTCCCGTTCAATAGTAGACACTTATCATGTGACCTACAATCAATCAGTGGAAACCTTTTCATAAAACCTTTTATAAAACATATGCTTGTAAACTTATAAAAACGTTTTCATAAAACTTCCTTTTCCCAAGGATATTCTCATGTCCTTAAAATATTTTCCATAAAACCTTTTCAAAACAAGCATATGCAACATACATGATGTTTCTGTCCGTCTGGCAGGTGACACTTACCAAGTGATCACTCTTTCCTACTTAGGAGAGAAACCATTTCATTTGATAACTCGCGAGCTAAGCAGTTATCCGTGTTCATCTCCCATTTCAGGGAGGGCGCCGCCGGCATTTCGCCTTTTGAAGCGACTTGGCCTATGTAGCCTTGCAACCGCGTCCGGTCTGTATATCCTCTACAGTAGACCTAGTACATAGCTCATGTGCACATTCTTCACGTTCATATGCTAGCATGCTTTTTATAAAACCCTACAGACCTTAGTCTGTGTCTTTTTCCTTTTCAAAATCTGATGCTAGCATAACCTTTCAAAATAGTACAGACCTCGGCCTGTATTTCTATCTCTATCTTGATAACTCGGCATAGCCTAAGTTAATAAGTTAATAAAAATATTTTGTAAGGATGACCAACCTTGAATAATTTTAAAAACATTTAAATGGCACACTCTTAAAATATTTGAAATATTTGAGAAATAATAAATTTGAAACATTGCTAAAAAATGTTTATAAATCATTTTTGATCGGTAAAACAATTTTGAAAAACATTTTAATATTTGGAAACCAAAGACTTTGGAAACATTTTTCTTCTCGTTTCTAGATTTTTCATGATCAAAGGATATACTAATACATAATTCATTTTTTTTTTATATATATATCATATTCTTTGTCCACATAACACTTAAGTTTCTTCTATACGAAGATACGCTTGTATGATCCTTTGGTCATTTAAAAGAAATCTTCATTTAAATCGGTTATTGGTTGACCTTCCTTAAATCCGTTTCAAAACATTTTAATAAATCATTTTAAATTCATTCGATAAAACAAAATACTATTTTGGAAATCAAAACTTTTCCTTTTCCATTATAATGCAACCATTTCCATCTTTCTCTTCATTTATAAGGATTTGCTTATGATAAAGCAATTCCCACATACTTCAACATTTCCTTCTTACTTCCATATGAATTTGCTTATAATAAAGCAAATTTAACATATTCCATAGTTGCACTATATAAAAATCATTTTCAAAAGTTTGCTTGTTTACCTTTGCTTTGCTTTAATCCGACTCTTTTATCCTTTCCTTTCCTTTTCCTATACAAGTGAAAAGGATATACATACTTTATCATGCATATTTTATATTTATTTATGACCTTATTTTCCACCATAAATTTTTTTATAGAGGTTATCCTTAAAAATGCGTGATCATCATTTTCTTATATGGATTTTTATCCATAAATCCTTAAAAAAATTCAATCCATATATCCTCATAAAATATAAAAATAAATCTAAAATTTTCTCCAAAATCACGCTGTTTACTATAGCAAATCACTGTAGCGGATTACTGTTCATCCAAGGTTACTGTTCATAGAGACGTGGTTACTGTTCATGGGTTCCAAAATTTGATATTTTTTCCAAAAATAAAAAATATCATGACATACCTCATGCCTATTATATCATAGGACATTTCATACATTTTGAATTTATCGTCATTAACTTAGCCAAAAAAATCATTTTCTCCATATACTAAAAATCAACATAAATTCACTTAAGCATAATCCTTAATTCCAAAAATCATGAAATTAATATATCATTATTCCAACATCATATTTATCATAATAATACATCCCAAATCATCATTTATCAATTTTGGAGTATTATTTTCATATATCATATGCTATCTTCCCAAATACCCGATCTTCGCTCCAAATTTTTGATGTTTTGGCATAATTCCATTTAAACATTATATCTATACTTATTTTCTCATGCTTGGGCATTATCTAAGCATGGTTTTACCCTACTTAACATCCAAAACAAGTTTGGGAAGAATCCCCTTACCTGAAGTAGAAAAACTCCCCTTCTACTTGGCCCTTCTCTCTCAAATCTTCTCTCCTTCTTTCTTTCAAGGCCAAAACGTGTTTTGGATGGCTTGGGAACTTGGAATGGCTCAAGTGAAGCTGGGATTGTGCCTTTGGACGTTCACCCCATGCCCCTATTTATACTTTTTTGATTTTTTATTAAATTGCAATTTACCCCCTTGCTTGAGGTGTAAATTTGCAAATATATTTTTTTCTAATTTCCAAAAGGTTCCTTGAGCCAAGAGCAGCCACCCTAGGCCTGCTACAGCAGCCCTATTTCAGCCCTATTTTTATCCTATTTTTTTAATTTTAAAATTAATTATTTTTAAGCAACTTAATCTCAACCCTTGATTAATGATAAAATTGATTTGTGATCATTGGATCATGACCCCAAAAGTCAGCAACCCCCTTGCACGTCCCTGCCATGCTGCATTTGCATTTAATTTTTTTTTTAATTATTTACTTTATTAAAAAGTCAAAGTATATTTAATAAAAAGTTAAGTTACTTTTTCAACATCTATTTGACACTTCATCTTGGCCATTAATTTGTGAGTTTCATCACATCTTATACCATCCATCATGTTCATCATGTATTTTTAACCATCCATAAAAAATTTCATCTAATTCCGACACCCGGATTGCAATTTATGAATTTTTTTCTATTTTTCCACAAAAATCCAAATTTGGATTAGAATATCCAAAAAAATTGCTATTTTGTCTTGTAGTGATTAATTCTCCTTTTGACTTTTTGTGATTAAGTTAATCCAAGTGATTAACTCTTGATCACGTGTCTTAGTCCCCGATTACTATTCACGTTCACTATTCACGTGCACTATTCACGGGATTAAATTCCTAATTGCATTATTTCAATCTCCAATACACATATCCATCAATATAATTCATGAATTTTCATTTATTCATAAAATAATTACAAAATTATAAATATTGAAATGACGCGTATACGGTCGAAATGACGCGTATACGGTTGGGGTTTCATACAACCGGTCCACTTACACCTTTAAGGTGGACCTTATGCTATGTGCACATGGATTTATCCATGACATGCTAGCATGATTTTTCTTGTATAATCTCATAAATCGGTAATTTTCATATTTAACAAAGCAGTTATGTAAATCAGTTATCAATACATAGTGAACTAAGGAATGACCATCCTTAAAAATTTAGAAATAAATTTCAAATAACATTTGCTAAACCAATAAAAGTAGTTAAAACATCATTTGCAATTATTTCAAAGTAATTTAAGAAATAAAAGCCATTTAGAAAATTAGCTTACTTTCCTTGTTTGCGAGAGCTTTCCGGATCAACTTTTTCTTTTCCTTTGCCTATGAAAAAATAACATATCATTCATGTAAATTTTATTTTCTTGCATTCACTTAGTTTTTAAATCCATTTTCATAAATATTCATAGCCCGCTTAAATCCCAAGTCGGGTATACGTACATAACATACTTATGTATCAACCATTCATTACATCACACATTTAATTCCCATATATTAATCTCAAAATTTGAGATGATCTAAGCATCAATACATTTCACATTTTTCCATCACATTTTTATGCATTTTTTTGCATTTTAGCATTTCACATCGCTTATTTATCATTTTATCATACTCATTACTTCACATATGTTCATTTCTCAACACATAATTCATGTTTTTCTTAAAATTTTCCAAATCAGCAACTTGGCTTATAATTCAACATGATTATACACCTAAATTAACACTTATTTAGTGTATTTTCATGGATTTTTATTCTACTAATTTCAGGGTTCAAAAAACAGCAACTTTGGGACCCGATTTTTACACATTAAACGTCTCTTTTGATGCTCAATCTAAACAGATTTTCAACAATTTGATTCCAACAATTAATCTCACTTTTCTTAACCCAAATTCAGGGTATTTTCACATATTTAAAATTCATATATAGGTTGCTTACAAAATAGCAACTTTCCATGCATGTAGGGTACCTTTCTACACCCCTTTGGACGTCCACCTATTAACCCATTACAAATTCGATTTTGGGCAGTCCTTGTTAACCCCCTTTTCATGTCCAAAGTACCCTAAATTTAGGGTATTTTACTCTATAATTCATCCATAATTTATTTGAACTACTTCATGTATCATTTTCAACATTTAAACATAAAATTCGGGTCTTAAGAGTAACCCTAATTAGCCTTCCTTCTAAAATTCATAAATCATGCTAAATTCAACATATATTCAACATCTAAACATGAATTATCATTTAATCATATCAACTTAATAGAACAGCAACATTACACAAAAATTTCAGCAAGTTTAAGCTAGTTTAAGAGCTCATACTTAACACTAATCACCCTCTTCTTCCATTTGAACCCTTAATTGCATACTTGCCATTAAATTCCCATTTAACAACCTAATTAATGGCATCATAAATCTTCCATTAAGAGTTCATTATGAATCATATTCACATCCCATAAATTGAGTTAGAAAAATTAGATTTAAATCATTCAAACTCAAGTGTGTACTTACTTGGATTGAGTAGCACTTCACTCAACTTCTTAAGCTAATTTCCTCAACTTAATTCCTCCTTTTCTTTTCCTTTTTCTTCTCTTGTTCTTGGCTTGAAATGTGCTAGGAGAGGGGAATGTGCACTGCTGGAAAAGAGGGGCTCAAACTCCTTGAAATTTTTCTAAGTTCATACCCAGGCATATGGACGTCCCCCTTTTGAGAAGTAGCTGGAATTTCCAGCTTGTGGACCCCACTTGCCACATTTTTTGTGATTATTCTAATGCATTTTTATCTCCTTAACTGACATGGCAAATTTTGGTCCATTTAAATTATATTTTTCTTAAATAAAAATTTAGCAATTATCCAATGCATTAACTGATCTCAAATCTGTCCATTGATCACGTCATTTGCAGCAGCTGCTTTTCCATTTTTTTCTACGTATGTTGCAGCCTTTTTAATGCATATTTATATACCCTAATATGTAGGCTAATTAGGCATGCATTTATCATTTTTAAAAAATAAAAAAATCAGATTTCTAGCTGTTTGGACGGTCCACATTTCAGCTCCATTTCGCTGTCCACATACACGTCCCTATTTCAACAGAAATTTTGAATTTTTTCCACCATGGTTCAGCTTTAATTTAATGATCATTTAATCACCTAGTAATGTAGGTCAATTGGGAATCAATTGAGCATAATTAAAAAATTATAAAAATTCCAAAAGCTGCCACAACCGTCCCCATCTCTTACATGCACCCTTGCTGTCCATTATTTGATCACAGCTCAATGGTCCAAATTTGATGCCTTTAGCCATGAATTTCCACTCCAATTTAATGCACATTTATCCTCATTAATCCACAGTTGACTTTGGGCTTGAAAATATTTCACAAAATCCACTTTAAAGGACTGTTTGGACGTCCATACAAGCCACAGGTGCTATGCTACTTTAAGCTCCTTAATTCAGCATTTATTTATGAGATAATTGCAGGGATTTTTCCATTTTTAATAATTCACAAAATACCCTACAATTGACCTCCTTTTGACACCTCGATTTTGTCTTTATTAATTTGATTATTTTATTCAACTTTAACATAAATGTTAATCACTTTTTGGTGTAAAAGTCAAAAGAGTTGATTCCGATTTTGTGAAGGCCTAATCCCAACATGATTAGCTTAATCAACTCCTTTCATAACCTTAATCTCATAATTTTAACCGTTCATTTCAAATTTCACCTCAATCCGACTTTTCTAGCTCAAGTTATGATCGTTTTAAATTTTGGACGGTGATGATCAATTATCATCAAAATTTTCATAATCTACCTTTCCCATGTGATTAAGTACAAAATTATGTGCTTCCATATCAATTTTCATATTAATCCGCCTTATGGGAGTCGAGTTATGAATTTTTCAATATTTTCCAACTTGGCTCTATAATTAGCCTCCTAATTTCCATTAATCACATTATGGAAATTAATTATTTTCCCATAGCACACTAATACTTTTTAATTCTCATTAGGCCACTTTAATCATATTGGCGCATTTTATCTTAGTGTGATTGATTTTTATCATCATTCATAACCTCTGACCTAATTGTCATAAATCATCAATATTGCACATAAATCATTTATAATTCAATCAAATCATACTTGAACCATAAAAATGTGTTAAATTCATAGACATGAATTCCTATGTAGGTCAGGGTTTCACAAAAACCAAGCTAGACAAGTGGGAGCAAAACTACACAAGTTTAAGTAGGTATTAAACCAAGTTTGGTTTATTAACTTTCAAGTTTTCTAGCTTAGTTCATGGGTCATAAATTGATTCATCAATGAACCCTAAATGATGATTTATGAAGCCCTTAATAGGGTTACTAAATGCTAAATGAATGAGAAGATTTAATTCAGGTTTTCAAGAATGCTATATATGAATCTAGGGTTGATTATCCTAAGTGCACCATAATGGAATTTTCGTAAATTCCCAATTAAAATTGCTGTTTTGAGCATACAATATGTGTGGATTATGTTAAATGTTTCCATGTTTAATATATGTTAAACTAAGCTTGTTTGATGGAGCTTAGAAGGGTGAAACATGGAGTTGACAACTTGATGCAAATTCCACTAATTTGAGGTGGAATCGATGCATGATTTAAGAAACCTAATAAATGGGTGATTATGAGGGTAAAATACCCTAAATATTAAGTGGTATGGAAGTTGAAAAAGGGGCTGAAAATAAAAGCCAAAAATCTATTTTATATGGACATGTTGATGTGGACGTCCAAAGGTGAGAAGCGAAGAAAGAAAGTTGCTGTTTTGAGCAACTTGATTGATGAATTTTAATTTCATGAATATATCCTAAATTATGTGCTAATTAAGTGTCTAAATTAAGCCAAAATGGAAGGCAAGGTGCTATTTTGATATAAATTTGAATAACACATAATATATGTGTAACTAAGAGAGTGCACATGAAGGGTATGAAAGGCAAGAATGGGAAATAACCAAATAGGATTTGTTAAAATGCAAAAATAGAAGGAAATATGATAAAATGTGAAAACAGGGGGTTGTTTTGAAAAAATTAAGAAATTTCAAAAATCTGGGATTAATATGTAAAGCCCTAACTCATAACTAAGTGCCTTGAATGAATACTAATATGTAAAATGTAAAGCATGGGTGTTAAATGATAAATAAGAAGTAATGAACTTCTATATGTTGAGTTAAATGAAAGGTTATAATAAGCTTGAAAATTTTTCCTAAATAAGGGTATTAAAAATGAAAGGAATGAGTACTATGAAAGCACAAGTTATACCGATGTGTGAATTGGTAAAATGAATACTCAACTTGAAAGACAAATGGGTTAAGTTGATGGAAATCATGTGGGTTGGAAAACTATATGATGTGCAGGTATATGAAATTATGTTTATGAATGTAATGTCATTCTTATGTGTATAGGCGAAGGCAAAGAAAAGGTTGACGAAGGAAACTGAAGTGAATTCATATAAGCAAGCAAATTTTTAAAACTTGCTTTCTCAAAATTAGGACAATATGTTCCAAATTGCTATTTAAATGCTTTGAATTATAGCTTGCAAATGGATGTTTAAATGCCTTTGGATTTAAGGATGACCATCCCTATAACTCTTGCAAATGGACTTGTACAATGTTTTATTAAATGATATTGAGAAATTATGGCTCAAATGTTTATTCATGAAAATCGTGCTAGCATCTCTATATCTATGTTCATGGTGCACAAGGTACTAGGTCCATTTTAGAGGTGTAAGCGGACCGATTGTCCCCCCTCTAGTGTGACCAAGTTGTTAAGATAGGCTAAAGGCCGACAGAGTCCTCCATGAGATGGGAGCAGGATGATGGATGGTCACCTAGCTAGCATATCATCAAATGATTTTCATGTTTATGATGATAATTATGCATTGCATTATTCATGATATACCCGTGTTGGGTATGAAGTTGCATATTCATGATATACCCACGAGTGGCTATGATATTAGTTTCAAAGATATTTATTCAAATGAAAACTTTGCCTGAAAGTGAATTGCCTGAAAACTATACAGCTTGCTTACTAAGTTTATACTCACGATTTGTTTTCCAAACCCTAAGACAGGTGCAAGGCTGGTTACAAAGGAGGAGCACATGTTTAAATGAAGGAATAAAATTCATGTACTCCTATGTATGCATCTGTATGATGAGAAATGTATTAGGGAATGAATGTTTGCAAATTTGTTGCTATTTATGAAATTATACACTGTTGGTGTGTGATATGGATTGAAATATGTCAAAACGTTGAAAAAAATGTTGATAGGTAATGAATGTATATTATGACAAGTTATGAATGCTATGAAAACTTATGTTATATGATGGGACATGATGTGTAGGAAATGAATGGTGAATGTGTCAATCAGGGTTTGACAATGGCTAAGAAGGGCAAATTGATGTATAAATGACTAAGTGGCATGTGATAAACTCCTATGGAGTGAATTATAAGTGTATATTTATGCAATGAACCCGTCGTGTGACCGGGCAACAATCCTGTGCACGTTTACCAATCAATAAACGTTTCCAGAGTAAGGCTCATGTTGTGACGTTTGGGTTGGGGCGCCACAATCCATGTGCTTAGGCATTGAGTTTATATCCAAAAGCCATCATGGGAGTTGGGAATGGGCTGGCTATGAAGAGGAAGTAGCTCCCACAGAAGGAATCGATACTTGTGAAATAAATTTCTCATTAAGGACTGATTGGCAATTAAGAACTTCTTCTATTTGCTCCAATTGGACTCCAGCTCTTTTGCACATGCCAGTGATGAGAGATTGAAATCAATAACTATCACGAGTCGCACAAATTTGATTAAACAAGAAATGACCCAAGTCACTTGATTTTTTGCCAAGAATTACGTGAAGAAGGACAACTCTGTCAAATGTAACATCACTGAGATGGGTGTAGGGCATCATCTTAACTGAAATAAAATGAAACCATAGCCTACCTGAGAAGTGTGATTACTCCTCTTAAAAGAAGTCAATTGACCACCAGTGGTTTTCCATTCAGGCGGTTGATGGAAAATCAATGGAGTAAGTTCAACTATATCCTTGTTCTCACTCTTTAAAAGTTCCTCATACTCATTAGGATAATCTATGTCTAGCAAACCATAGAAAGAATTGATTGTTTCAGCATGGAAGGGGACAATTTCGCCTCACACCTGTATCTGCTCTTAGTTGTGTTCAGTAGCATTGGCTAAAACTATTTCACAATAGGAGTGACCATTGGCTAAGGTTGAGCACAAAATTTTTGCCAACTTTGATAATGAACTAAATCAACAATTTATTTAGATAAAGATTTAGCATCCAAGCCTCTTTTAGGAATCAGTGGCTTTTTTGCAGTGAATTTGTATAACGTTTGAAAGCTTGGTAGAATACAAACTTGGTTGTGTCATAAGATTCAGGTTCACTAGCCTTATTACATTTTGAAGATGAAGAAGCCATGAATTGGAAAGAATATACCCAAATTTATACAAATACTGGCATCACAATGAAAGTTTAGAAACTTCTAGTGTACTCAATATATACCTCTTCAAAGTCAAATCAACAGAATTCACAATAAAACCACTGCCTTAATGCACATTTAGATAATCAGTAAGCTTCTTTTCCACCCATTCAATTAGCAACAAGAAGCCTTCATCTCTACCTTCTCAGTAACAATCTCAACACTTAACAACTTAATAAATTTTAGCCCAGTCAACTCTTAGACAAACTAATATCTCACACAACTAAGCATAGCACTTTTCATTCCACATAATGTTCAAGCACAAACAAGTTTCCTCTTCTTAATCCACACAAGATGGAAATCCAAATTCAATCAAACCAATTCTATGAATTAAATGATCCCCAAATAGAGTAAAGGAGATTACCACAAGAGATCTAAGACCCCTGTTGTAAACTTTGCTTCAAATGCCTCGAAATGCAATGCCCTACTATCTGTCGCCCTGACGTCGATGTCTGCCGGAAAGAAATGAGGAGCTGGTTAGAATAGGGGAAGAAAGGGAGTAGAGAAAAGGGAAAGGGAGAGAAGTAGGAGGAAAAGAGAAGAAAAATGGAAAGAAAAGAAGATGTGGAGGAGGGAATCTCAGATAGTAGGTGGTTGATGGAGGGATTTAGGAAAGGAGAAGGAAGAGAGAAGAAGAAGACGAAAAGATTAGAGAAAGAGAGGGCGGATTTTAGTGAGGGTTTCAGAGATTGAAAGTTAGGGTTTTAGGGTTTGGGGAGAGGGAGATGAAGGGGTTTAGAAGAGGAGTCGATTGTGTGGTTAGAAGAATGGGAAATTCCAAAGGGAAGAGATTTTATACCTACTTAGTCGGCCATCTGTGTGCATTGGTGCTGCAGCATCGAGTTATGAGGTTGTGGCGCCAACTCTCAAACTACAGTTCTGTGGCGCTCCAAACCGAGGTGCCTAGAAGCCTTACGTCGGGACTGTTTTGATTGGTAAACGCGACTCAGGATTGTTGCCCTGATCACACGGTAGGATTTTTTTTATATAACATCAATACATGGAAAATTGTCACCATTCATCCAACTTGAAATATATTTCACATATCACAGTTATAATCAAAGTCTATTCATAAACATCATCGTTGAAAAGATATTCTTTCCCATCTCAAAATTATTATCATTGTCTTTACATAAAAATTTACATATACAACATTTATATCAAAAACTGCATGTCATTTTGCATGCTGCCTTCATTATCATTTCCTGTCTGTGGTTGAAAAAGCATGGGTGAGTCATAATACTCAGTAAGCAAGCCATACATAATTTTCAATCTTTTTCATGCATTTCATAAAATGCAAATGCAATGCATTCATAGCATTCATGACATTCCTTTAGATGCGACGCTAGCTAGGTGCCCATCCCATACATGCTCCCATCTCAGGGAGGTCGCCGTCGGCCTGGGACTGTGTAAGTGACTTGATAATAGCGAGGGGGACATCCGGTCCGCTTACTACCTCAACTATGGCCTATTCCTCATGCACCATGCTCATACACATGCCAGCATGATATTTGTAAATCATAACAATTTCATAAAAAGTATTTAATAAATAATTTAACAAACATATTTCAGTTAATGTAAAGCAGTTATAGGTATGACTAACCTTAAATAAATTTCATAAAGCAATTTGCGAACAATTTCAAGCATTTTAGAAATACTTTGCAACATATATAACTTGCTTACCTCCTCAGTTGGTATCCTCGACTTTTTCTTTTTCTTTTCCTATTCAAGGAAAAAGGATATTTCATTTATTCTGTTCAAGCTGCTTCCATGCATGCTTTATAATATTCGGGCATTATCTCTTTATACGGATTTTTCTATCCATAGGTTCTTCAAAAATTCCATTATTATATTTAAATTTAATCTCAAATTTTCTCCAAAATCACATTGTTTAATGTTCATAGTTACTGTAGCAGATTACTGTTCATCCGAGGTTACTGTTCATAGCGTGTTGGTTACTGTCTTATGTTTAGTATATCATGGAAAAATTCATGAATTTTGAATTTATCATCATTAACTTGGCTAAATAAATCATTTTTTCCATATACTAAAAATCAACATAATTTCGCTTAAGTATAATCCTTAATTCCAAAAATCATGAGATTAATATATCATCATTCCAATATCATATTTATCATAATCATTCATCCCAAATCATCATTTATCAATATTGGAGCATTATTTACACATATCATATACTATCTTCCCGAATGCTCTATCTTTGCTCCAAATTTTTGATGTTTTGACATAATTCCAATTAGGCATTATAAATTTACTTATTTTTTCATGATTAGGCATTATCTAAGCATGATTTTACCCTACTTAACATCCAAAAAAAATTTGGATAGAATTCACTTACCCGAAGTGGAGATATCCCTATTCTTCTCACACTTTCTCTCTCTACCTTTCTCCTTTTTTTTCCTTTGGACGTGTGGGGGGTTTGGGAACTTGGGTTTTTGCTAAAATGGAGCTGAGGTGAAGTGCATTTGGACGTCCCCCTTGCCCCTATTTATAGTTTTTGATTTTTCATGAAATTGTAATTTACCCCCTTGCTCAAGGTATTAAATTATAAATGTATTTTTTTCAATTTCAAAAGGTGTGTTGAGCCTTGGGAAGCCCACCCTACCCTTCTCATGCCCCCTATGGCAGCCCTAATTTTTATGATTTTTTTATTTTTAAAATTAATTATTTTAGGCTAATTTAATCCTAGTCCTTGATTTTTGATGATGATGAATGTGGACTATTGATTTTGGTCAAAAATTACAACTACCCCTGCTCACACCCCTGCCATTTCTGATTTGCATTTAATTTTTTTATTTTTTAATTATTTAATTTTAATAAAAACTCAAAAGGAGAATTAATGAAAAGTTAAGCTACTTTTTGATCTCCATTTGACGTTTTATCTTGACCCTTAATTCATGATTTTAATTACATCTGAAACCCTTCATCATGTTCATCATGGATTTTTAACCATCCATAAAAAATTTCATTTAAATCCGACGTCCGGATTGCAAATTATGAATTTTTCACTAAAATCCAAAATTTTATTAAAATAACAAAAAGTATTGCTATTTTGTCCTGTAGTGATTAAATATCCTTTTTCGTCTTTTTGTGATTAAGTTAATCCAAGTGATTAACTCTTAATCACGTGTCTTAATCCTCGGTTACTATTCACGTGCATTATTCATGTGTACTATTCTCGTGGGTTAAATTCTTAATTGCATTATTTTAATCTCTAATACACATATCACAAATATAATTCATGAATTTTATTCATCATAAAAATTATTACAAAAATCTAGGGTTTACAACACAAGGTGACACGTGTATCGCCTGAGGAAACTGGGTTTCACAAGTTCGCAGCTTGCTTCCTGTCTTGGATTTGTGGTGCCAGGGCTTGATGAAATGATGTCAAAGCTTGAATTTTTTTGCCTTGTATTTCCTTAAACCACATTGACAAGCTTGCTACTTTTTTACTTTCATAATTTAATCACTTGAAAGCAGATTGAAATGCCAACCTTGTACACGTTAAACCTGCATTGGTAGTTCCTTGAATAATCATTCTATCACACCAACACTCCAAATTGAATGGAAATTCACAGACTTGAGCATGTTGATTTTGAATTTGAAAACTTGAAAAGTATATGACTTTGACAATTCTTCAGCTAGTAAAAAGGGGAATCGTATCTAGATGTCGAATTATCAAATTCCACTGTAAACCTCTTAATCCATAAGCTTCAACATGTATATTCTCAAGTTCCACTTTTCAGGACTTCAAATGTGGGTCTACAGCTGCTCTGCTTCCATTAGATACCAATTGAAAGAGTTGAGCTTGGCTGTTGTAGACTTTTGCTAACTCCAAAATGGTTGAAATCATGTTTGAATTGAAAATTTAAAGATCACAAAGCAAAATCAATGAGAATTAACTAATTGAAGAATCAAACTCTCAATTTCTTATAATCAGTCAAAAGAAGTTATCTTCTCAGGTTTTCCTACTTTAAGACACATATTATCGATCCTTAAATCATGCCTTAGACCAAAAAGTAAAAAGTGTAAAAGGCTACCTCTCATTCAAGGCTAAGTTTAATGCCGTCGGCCCGACGTTTCATCTTGACATGGATATGCTTACACAATAGCCTCCTTATCTCGGTTGAAATTTTCACCTAAATTGTGCTTCAACCTCTGTCCATTCACGACAAAGTTGCTATTTGATTTTTCATTTAAAACCTCCACTGCCCTATGATTTGCTATTCTCAACACAACACATGGACCTGACTAACACAACTTGAGCTTTCTTAGGAATGACTTTAATTTGGAATTGAAGAGTAGAACTTTCTAACCCGGCTCAAAGTACCTTAGAAATATCTTGTTATCATGCCTCCTTTTCATCATTTCTTTATAAACCTTGGCATTTTCATAAACCTGCAATTGAAACTCATCGAGTTCATTCAACTGCGATAACTGATGTTCACCTACTTGCTGCATATCAATATTTAGCTTCTTTATTGCTTAATAAGCACCATGCTTCAGCTCAAGAGACAAATGGCATGCCTTTCTATCAATCAACTGATAAGGGAACATTCCTAGCTGCATCTTGTAAGCAGTATGGTACGCCCCTTACGCATTATCAAGCTTGATAGACCAATCCTCGAGAGATGACCCAACTATCTTCTTGAGAATCTGTTTCAATTCTCGATTGGTAAGATCCACTTGCCCGTTAGCTTAAGGATGATAAGCAGTGGTGACTCTATAGCATACTCCATATTGGATTAAATGCCACAAATTGGCAATTGCAGAAGTGAGATCCCCTATCACTAATAATTGCTCGAGGTATGCCAAAGCGAGTGAATGTTTTCTTTCTAAGAAATTTAATGACCACTTTAGCATCACACGTCGGGGTGAGAATCGCTTCAACCCATTTTGAAACATAATCTACTGCAACTAGTATATGTTGATGACTTAAAGAAGAAATGAAAGGTCCCATGAAGTTAATGCCCCATACATAGAATAATTCCACTTCAAAGACACTAGTTAGAGGTTTCTTGTGCCGTTTTGTGATGTTACCGACATGTTGGCATTAATCATAATGCTTAACATAAAAATGAGCATCTTTAAACAAGGTGGGTCAATAAAACCCTAATTGAAGCACCTTAGTAATAGTCTTATCACCCCGAAAATAACCCCCATAAAAAGCCAAATGATAGCTTTGTATAATTTGCTCTATGTCATTCTCCAAAATTCATTTTCTATATAACTAATCTGGCGTTGTTTAAATAAAGATGGCTTATTACAGAAATAAAATCTTACGTCATGTAAGAACTTCTTCTTTTGATGAGAGTTGAAGCCTGTGCAAAAATTCCACTAATAATATAATTGACATAGTTTGCATACCATGGAATAATGCTTTGATATATAAAGAAGAGTTGCTTGTCGACGAATACTTCTTTGATATGATTTGTATTTTGAAAATATTGATCACTTTCAAGGCAAGAGAGATAATTAGCTACTTGATTTTTGCTTCTTTTTAGTCTTTGATTTCAAGATTGAACTCTTGTAGCAATAGAACTTACTGGATTAAGCGAGGTTTAACATTTTTTTCCTCAATCAAGCATTTAATGGCTGAATGGTCTGTATACACTATCACCTTGGTCTCGATCAAGTAAGCTCTAAATTTGTCAAATGCAAAGACAACTGCAAGCGTTTCCTTTTCTGTTGTGATATAATTGAATTGGGTTGTGTCCATGGTCTTGCTTGCATAGTGGATAAAATGAAACATATTATTGTGCCTCCAACTAAGAATTGCATCAACTGCGAAATCACAGGTGTCGCATATGAGTTCAAAAGGAAGACTCCAATCTAGTGTAATAATAACTGGCGCTGTGGTGAGTCGTCTCTTTAACTTGGAATGCTTGCATACATGACTCATCAAAGTTAGAGGGTACATCCTTCTCAAGTAAATTGGATAGTGGCTTGGCGCCTTTTGAGAAATCCTTTATAAAATGTTGATAAAACCAGCGTGGCCTAAGAAACTATGAATGCCCTTGATTGACCGCAGAGGAGGAAGCTTCTCGATAGCCTCAATCTTCACCTTGTTGTCCCTGATACCCTGCTTAGAAACCTGATGCTTGCGTACAATGACCTCTTATACCATAAAATAACATTTTTCTCAGTTTAAAGATAGGTTAGTGTCCTCATAGTGCTACAACACCTTAGATACGTTGGAGAGACACTAGTCATAGGAATTTTCAAACACTGAGAAGTCGTCAATGAATACCCAAGAAATCATTGACCATATCAGCGAAAATGGTCATCATATAATGCTAAAATGTAGTGCGTGCATTGCAAAGGTCAAATGATATCTGTCGAAACACAAATGTTTCATAAGGGCAAGTGAAAGTAGTCTTCTCTTGGTCCTTCGGTGCAATTATAATCTAGAGATAACCTCAATGATCGTCAAGAAAACAATAGAATTCCCGACCCCCAAGCCTGTCAAGCATTGGATCAATGAATGGTAGTGGAAAATGATCCTTCATTGTAGCTTTGTTCAGTTTACAGTAGTCCATACAAACTCTACAATCTGTAATAGTCCGAGTTGAAATTAATTCACTATTTTCATTTTCAACTACCATCATACCACCTTTTTTTGGCATACACTACACTGGCCACTGGCCTTACCCGTTTAGAGATGAGATAAATGACTCCTGTATTGAGCCCCTTAACAATCTCTTTCTTGACTACTTCCTTCATAGTAGGATTCAAGTGGCTTTGTGCTTCAATGACTGGCTTGCAATTTTCTTTAAGTATGATTTTGTGCATGCAAAAGGCTAGACTAATGCCACGATGTCAACAATAGTCTACCCTATGGCTCTTTTATGCTCCTGAAGCTCTCTTCGCAATTTTACCTCTTGAAGAACATCTAATACAGCAGAAATAATGATAAGAAGTGATGATTCTTCACCAAGATAGGCATATATCAGGTAGATGGTGGAGGCTTTAGTTCTAGCACTAACGACTTTCAGTTGATGACTGCAAATGCTTAAATGACTCTGGCTTAAGCTCCAAAGACTCAAATTTCTATGAGTATCGTGTAAAGGTCAGTGTTTACTACAAGTGGCACACCATTTCAGTAATTTCTTCATCAAGCTCATTGGCACTACCCACCAATGATTCCTTTAGGATATTTATATGTGAAGTATGTTGAAATTTAGCTTGAATAGCTAAATCCATTGCATCAACCATAGAGAACTCTTCATAGTCACTTGCAAATTGCATTGCCTTGAACACACTGAATGTAACTTTTTCATCTTGGACCCACATTGTGAGCTCTCCGGCTTGCACATCAATAATTGTCTTATCTGTGGCTAGGAATGGTCGATCCAATATAATTGGCATGTCTCGATCTTCTTCATAATCCAGAACAATAAAGTCTACAAGAAATATAAAATTTTTAACTTTGATAAGAATATCCTTAGTGATTCCTTCCAGATATGTGATAGATCAATCTGCTAGTTAGAGTGTAATTATGGTGGACCTTACTGTGCTATGCCAAGCTTCCTAAAGTTCGACTTTGACATCAAATTTATACTGGCTCTTAGATCGCACAGAGGTCTACTAAAATAATGATTCTTAATGGTGCATGATAGAGTAAAACTCCTAGGATCCTTGAGCTTGAGTGGTAGTTTTCTTTGTACTATGACACTGCACTCTTCAAATAGTGCCACCGTTTCAAATTCTGTAAATTGTCTTTTCTAGGTAAAGATGTCCTTCATAAATTTTACATAACTTAACATTTTTTCAAGAGCTTCAACTAGAGGAATATTAATATGCAATTGCTTCAACACCTCTGGAAATTTATTGAATTGTCCATCCTTCTTTTGCTTCTTTAGTCTCCGAGGGAATGGCCGCGGTGGCCTTTGAATGGTGGGAGGAGCGTCTAGCACCTTCTTTTGAGTAATTTCAGTGATTTCTTCTTCCTCTACTTCTTGTGAATCAACTAGACAAGGGGTAGTAGTTGTAAGTGACTTCTTTGGAGGGGTATTATCATGCAAATCCCTGCCACTTCGTAAAGTGACAACTTGAACTTGCTCCTTGTCTTTGCCGTTAGGGTTTAGCTCAATGCAACCTAGCAATGTACCTTGAGGGCGACTATTAATTACAGAAGCAAGCTACTTGTTTGTGCCTCTAAATTTTTGTTTGTTATAAGCTGCGATTGTATAAATTACATAAACATATCTTCTAAATTTATTTTGTTTTCTGATTGTGGTGAAGCAGAAAGAGCTAGACACATGGGTTACTGCTATGGTGGTTAAGAAAAACCTGGTGGATGGATTGACCTCATTGGTTGCGATACAGCCTGATTGTTCTAAGAGAAATTTGAATGATTCCTCCATCTTGGATTATATAAATTAGAAGATGGATTTCCTTAACTCTAAGAGAAGTTACCAATATAATTATTGACTCCAGATTAGGGGTGTCAATGGATCAGGTTGGACGGGTTGGAGTCAAGTCTAATCTTAATCCTAACCTATTTAAAATATCCCAACCCTAATCCATTTATTAATCCATTTAAAAACTTCAACCTTAACCCATTTATAACCCATTTAGTAAATGGGTTGATGAGTTGTTAACGGGTTGTATAGCAAACGACCTAAAGGCCTACACTCTGGTAGATAATAATCTTTTAGGGGAAAATGATAAGGTATTTTCGGCATAGAGAAAATAGAAATAAGGCAATAATGGAAAAATGGAATTAGGACAGTAATTGAAAAATGAAAATTAAGCGGTGGGAGGAAGACTTAATGGGGAAAAATAAACAAAGGATTTACATACACATATATATATATAACTTTAATGATTAAGCGAGTTAAATGAGTTGAACATATTTAATGGGTTAAACAAATTATTAAATGGGTTGATGGATTATAAAATCTCAACCCTAATTCATTTATTTAATTAAATGTTTAAATGGATCGACGGATTATAACCCATTTATTCAAAAATCCCAATCCAAACCCATTTATAAATGGGTTGGACTAGCAGGTTGACAAGTTGACCATGACCATTAACATCCCTACTCCATATTGGAGTTGCAGCGCTCACTATAGTGGCTAAATTTACCACACCATATGCAAAACACAGCACATGATGACGATGACGATCAAATTACATTGACATTGGCGATCAAAGATAGATTCTGTATTTGCTTTGAGAGAGCATCAAAATGAGCTTTGATAGAGGAAACTGCGTCAAGATGAAGCGCACTAGCACTTTTTCTTGGCTTTGAAGGCAGTTGATATGTGTTTACTGTCATATTTTCCAAAAGACCATACGACTCTCAGTAGCTCTTTCTCAGCAATGCCCCATTTAAAGAAGAATCCACCATATAACAAATAAAATCTTGGAGATCATTATAGAATATGTAAATTTGAACCCATGGCTATATTTTGTGATGGGGGAATTTGCGAAGTAGATCTTTGAAGCAATCCCATGCCCTAAAGAGAGTTTCATTGTCATGTTACTTAAATGAGATGATGTGCATCCTAAGCTTGGCAAGCTTTGAGGAGGAAGATATTTCTTAAGAAACTTCTGTGCCGAGTCATCCCAAGTGTTGACAAAGTTAGGTGATAAAGAGTCAAGCCACTCCAAAGCTCTATCTCTCAATGAGAATGGAAATGTCCTCAATCTCATCGCTTCATCTGATACTCCATTCTGCTTAAACATATTCATAATATGCAAGAATGTGTGAAGATGGTAATGTAGATCTTCCAAAGGTAAGCCTCCAAACTGCCCCATAGATTGAAGCATCTAAATTACCATAAGTTCAATATCAAAACTGTTTATGGTGATAGGAGGAGGCTGAATACTGGTTTACACTGCATTTCAACCAATGGCAATGAAGTCCCAAATAGGTTGGTCCAATTCATCTTCCCATTAAGCTTGTGGAATCTCGAGTAGCTGGTTCTCATTATTATTATTGTCTTGATTCTTAGCGACACCAATTGAAAATTATGAGCTTGAGCCTCTTTACTTCTGTGCACCTTCTTAAATATGTTCTTGCGGGTTCTGGATCAAATTATAATATATTATCCTTTTCCTCATGACCCCATTGCATGCAAGAGCAACGTAACCTTAAAAAGAACAATATAACTAGAATAGAATAAAAGATAAAAAATAAAAGTAAATATATAAATTAAATATATACAGATTTATATAAGAGATGAATAAAATTATTTGGTACTAAGTTTCAGCAACAAATCCCTGGCAATGACGCTAAAAAAATTTTCGAGCTGCGTATATGTCTAATTAGATAGCTTGATTTAATGCAAGTATATGTATTGATAAAGTAATATATGATGAGTTGAGTATCGTTTCTATGAGAATTTGTGTAAATGTAGTATAACCTCAAAATTCAATTTTCTTATTTGTTTAGAAATTAAATAAAATTTGTATTTAAAGGACTAAATTGAACTTAACTAAATTAAACAGAGAATAAATAAAAATGGAATAGCCACTGATGAAATCGCCTCGAGATGATTAAGATGGGTGTAAGTGAATTCATTGAGTCATAGCTATATCAATTTGGTTCTATTTAAGTTAGTTGAGCAGAAATTACTAATCTAGATTCATTTTTATTCATATATACTTTCCAAAACATACAAACCTAACCCTGTTTTAGTTAATTGCTATATTCTCATGCAACTAAGTAAAATAAAATTGATAACCACATAACCTAATCAAGACTACACAGGTTTAATAGGTATATTTCTATCCACATTAACATCCAACACAACACAGTGGCTAAAAAACCTATGCCTTATATATAGATCTCATTTAAATCCTACTTTTTCAAGCATATATTTGAGTATTAAATCATCTACAACATGGCTAAGCTTGCAAACATATTAAGCATATATACAAGTATAATCCCATGTAATAAAAGTTATAACACAACTATATTTTCATTCAAGCACAAGGAATAAAATAAAATAGTCTACGATTTTAAATCACCCATATCTCCCACCATAAGGAGATTTAGCCCAAAAATAGAATTTTAAATCCCATCAAATTCAAGTTTACAATCATCTCAAGTGAGGACAAAAAAAATGAGAAGACAAATAAGAAGAGAAGATGAAACTCTATAGGATTGTAGTGAACAACTTGTCTCTACTCAGTCTTTTCACCTTGCTTTGAAGCCTTGGTTCCTCTCCTCCTCAGCAGTAGCCACGAGCTCTCTATGTTCTAATTAGAAAATCCTAAAATAAGTAGTTATACCCCAAGAATTTGGACTTCGACATATGCAAAATTTCTACACAAGTGGGGTTGGCACCACGACGCCAACTCATTGGAAGTTGCTCTACTTGTTGAAATTTGAAATTTTCTGGAATTATAGTTACAGAGGCTAGGGCACCAACTATTGTGAACTTAATTAGAAAATTAAAAGTAATCTATGTTTTGATGATTAACAATCCAAATTTGAGCATTAAAGGATATTAACAAGTTTGGTGAAATGATTTTAAGCTAGAAATTTCAAATGTCATAGCATAGCAGAGCAGTCCTGTAGCCAAGTTAACTTAGACATTCAACTTGAGTTAAGTCTATACCTAAGTCGACTTCAGAATACAACTTAGGTTGAAAACCACAAGGATTGAAGTATAGATAAGTCAATTCATAAACCGAAGTTGACTCCAATTACGACCTGGGTGAAGCCAATAGCCAAGTCGACTCATAAGGTTGCATATTCTTATTGATTCGATTTGGAATAGACGAAGCTACACCCTAAGTCGAGTCCAACTTATGAATTGAGAAAATTCAAAGACTAAATTGACTTCGAACTCTGACTTGAGTTTCTAAAGACCTAAGCAAGATTCCAACACAAAGTACCAAAATCGAAGTTGCACACGTAAGTTGACTCTACTAGAGACTTGGGTGAAGTTGTTGAATCACATTTATATTATGTATTTTGAATATTAATTGAGATGAATTTGAGTATTTAACAAATTTTGTATCATATTTTCATTGATTTAGCTTTACTTAGCATAAAACACTCACAAATGATTGATTCATGCAAAGTACGAAAGTATGTGCAAATTTGAGGCCTTGAATCATATAGAAATAGAAGAATTTGACAACAAAAAGAGCTCAGTTGGGCTTGTCTGAGTAGCCACATCGACGGGCTCAAAAAATGCTTTTTGTTGATATGTTTTGGCTCTCATAACTCCTTCAAGATCAAAAGTTATGAGTAATTGAAGACGGTATGCTTATTCGGTATAACGTCCATCTGTTTCAAGAAGTTCAAAGCTCAAGGATCAAGACCATATATTGATGATTTTAAAGGTTTTTGAGTTTAAATAATGCCCAAGGCAGCTTAGAATGCGTCGGAGAAGTTTCAGGGTAAAACAGGACGAAGCGGGCGAAGAATAGACAAAATTGCTTATAAAGCTTAGCACTCCATAGCGCAATACAGTTCAAACAGTGAGAATCTAGATGCCACATGGTTTGAATCATGTGGGACCTTGGTTGCCCAATTTTGATAGCACAATAGACTCTATGTGTAAGTACTCCTTGGAAACCTATACAAACCTCTTAGGAACATCCTTAGAGCTAAGGTTGAGGTCCGGGAGCAAGAAGAGTGAAGAGCATGAGGCGAGAAGTGAGTCGGTGAGTTGCTTGAAGTAGTTGAGATACCATTGGTGCTTCCAGTCAATAAGATTTCATTTTCTTTATTTTATTTTCTTTTAATTGTTGTGTTTGTGATGGACTTTGAATATAATATTTTCTTGTGTTTGGATTTTATTATAAATAAGCACTTGTGGAGAGATTGCAAACAGAAGTTCAAGGTCAAGTCAACTTAGTTGCAAGACTTGATTAATCAAGACCAAAGAAGAATATTTAATGAAATTCAAAATTTTCAAATGGGCAGCAAAGTATCACAACCAAGTTGACTTCACTAGCGTCTTAGGTAAAGTTCTTAGGCCAACTTGACCTTAAGTTTGCATATTTCCACTAACTAACCAAGCTACACATGAAGTCACAACCGAAGTCAACTTCACACGTGACTTGGATCACATGTAGTATACGGTTGGAGTGAGTCCTACCATTTACTTGTGTCGCGATTGTGAAAGTCCCCTAGAGTTATAATCTAGAAAAGAGAAAAGACTCTAATAATATTTCTATAAAAATAATAGAACCCAAGACACAAGCGTGTGTTCCTAAAAGAGTATAGTAAGAAAGGTTGTCCTAAACCACTATAATTTCTTGTGTCTTTTGTGTGTAATTGTTATTGCTTTATCCACTCTCCAAGTTTTTCATTCCAAGGGATTAAAATCACAATGGATTAATATTTATCTATCTAAAGAAGTTTAAAAGGACTCAATTCCCCCTCCCCTCTTGAGTTTTTCCATGAACTCGAGACCAACACCAACTTATGAGGCCGCGGTGCCAACTCTCTGTCTCAGATTTTTACATATTTCTTGAAATGGTCATTTCTCCTCCATCCTTTCACTTGAGCATAAGATCCACAAGCAAATTAATCTTCTTTTTCCAACAACAAAAGATAAAATAGGTGAATGCATTCCAAAATGATCTATTGAAATTACTAATGCATGAAATCTACACACAATGTATGAAATACAGAAATGAATAAAACTAATACAAAACCTATACAAATTCATATAATTTTCTTGAACTAGCATTCAAATTGAATACAAAATGAGCCTTGACAATTCTATTTTTATAGAGTTGTCACAGAGACATAATATTCTTCAAAGTCAATACCTTCTTCTTGTGGGTACTCCCTAGCTACTAATTTAGCTTTATTTCTTATAACTTAACCACTTTCATCTAGCTTATTTCCAAATACCCATTTAGTGCCAATTATTACATGATCCTTAGGTCTAGGAACAAGTTGCCATATTTTATTTCTTTCAAATTGATTAAACTCCTCTTGCATAGTTATTATTCAATTTTCATCATTTCAAACTTTATTAATTGTATTTGGCCCAATTTTTAATGCAAAAGCAAAATGTCCATCATAAATATATCTAATAACTTGATCAATTAGGTGGTCATTTTTAAATTTGAGATCTTTGGGGGTTTGTACAGAACATTACCTTCACTTATCTCTTGGTATGCTTTTTTATCTTTTATATCTTCCTTGAGCTCTTCTCCCCCTTTCTTTTTCACTTGTAGCTTCTCAAAGTCCATTGGTAGATTTTCTACATCATTAAGCTCATTCTCCTTCGTTGGAGTTGGGCTAAATTTATAAAAAATAACATGTATAGAATCCTCTACTACTTGAGTTCTTTTGTTAAATACTCTATATATTTTACTATTAGATGAGTAACCAAGAAATATAGCCGCATAGCTTTTGTTATTTATCTTTTCAAGATTGTCCTTTCCATTATTCAATACATGACATATACAACCAAATACATAAAAATGTGATATATTAGTTTTTCTTCCCTTGTACACTTATATGAAGTCTTTTTCAATATGACTCTAATGTAGCTTAGCTTAAAACATAACAAGTTTTACTTACAGCTTCATCCAAAACTTCTTGGATAATTTTCTCTCATTTAGTATAGTAAGTCATCTCTTGTAATAGTTCTATTCTTTCTTTTAATTACCCCATTTTGTTGAGGTGATCTTAGTACATAAAATATATAGTTAATTATATTTTTATTACAAAATTATATAAAATATTTATTTTCAAATTCATGATTATAGTCACTTCTAATTAATATAATTGTATTTTGATTCTCATTTTGCACAAATTTAGAGAAACTATAAAACATAGAGAAGACTTTATCTTTGCTAGCCAATAGGATTATTCAAGTGAACATTAAGAAATCATTAATGATAACATATATATACTTCTTTCCTCTAAGGCTCAAAATGTTAGAAGGTCTATAAAGACTCAAGTGGTCTAGATGTTGATATTTCATTCTTAATTACAAATGATATCTTGGGCTTCTTGGACATTTGACAAGCTTTGTAAATTGTCTTTGTCATACTTGAGTTTTAGTAAACCTTATACCAATCTCTTTTTCTATACAGTTTTGATATTAAACATATTTATGTGAATAAGTCTTTTATGCCATACCTATAGATCATGATCAACTTTCACTAAATATTTTCCATTTAGCTCATCAAGGCATACCAAATATATGTTTTCATGTCTTTTTCCGATAATGATTATATGCTCTCCCTCTAAAATATTATATATAGATGATTTCAACATAACCTTATTTCCTTTGTCACATAATTAGCTAATACTTATTAAATTGTATTTGAGACCTTCGACAAAAAGAACTTCCTCTTTACATGAGTTAGAGATACTATAAATGTTGGCTTACTACTGATTTACCTTTCTCATTATTGCCAAAAGCAACTGTTCACCATTTTACGACTAAAGATCATGGAATAGGGCCTTGTCTCCTATCACGTGCCTTGAGCATCCATTGTTCATAAACTAAGTGTTACTTACTTTTGCTTTAAAATGCACATGCAAGATACATCAAATAAATCTTATTTCTTTGGTGTCTACCTTTTGGGTTCATTTGGGTTAGTAAGCATCTGAAGATGCATTGCTCATGTCTAGAAGGTAAAAATCCTAAACTCCTTGGTATCCAAACTAATTTAGTTCGTCTATTATGAAATTTCTTGACTTTCAGTTGGTAGATTTTGTGTCCAAATTTATTGTAGAAATTACATGCCCCATGTATCCTTTGGGGAGCACTCCAAGTATTTATTAATTGCTAGGTTGGTTTTCTTACCCAAGTGGTGTTTGTCATTCTAACTTGGGTTCTTGATGCTTAAGTTTTTCTTGGGGTGAACACTTAGGAATGTTTATTTTGCTGCATTCACCTCGCTCAAATGTGGAGTATCGAATTCCTCTTTTATTAGTTTTAGTTGTCATATTGAGGAACATTTTAATATTCTCTTCTGAGTTAGAGAATTTTGCCAATAATTCATTCAAAACTGCATTCTCTGTCTTTAGTTTCTCAATCTTAGCAATTGATACTTTTGTTTTTTCAACTAGAGACTTAACTCTTTCAACTAATCTTCCTTTGACGACAATGGTAGATTCACATTTTTCTTTGAAGTGTGCTTCCTTTTAAGTTTCTTTGTCTCTTCAAATAATGAATCTTAGGCTTATTATAATTTCTCTATCTCAGCACATTTGAGACGTTTATGTGTAGAAGAGTAAATGGATTTAGAATGACAGTTATTTTATTTAGAATTTACCTCTTCATTGCTCATGTAGTTCGTTGAGATAGTCCTACTTTTCATCATTTGTGTGGTTGTGAGATAGTTTAGAGAATTTTCTCTCCAATTCTTGCTACACGGCAAATCCTTGCACAATTTGCTGCTTCATGGCCATCACTTAATAAGCTGCTTGAGGAAGATGAATCCCCATTCACATACATACCTTTTCTTTTTATTTTTTAAATCTCCTTGAGCTACTGTTTCTTTCTTTTCTTGCTTCTCCTAGGATTTTTTTTCATCAGGTGTGGGACATTGTGTTTACATGTATCCCACTCTACCACATTTATAGCATTTGAGAAGGTCTTTCCTCTTTTCTTTCCTGTTCTTCTCATTAAACATCTCGGAGGAGCCTACGTTATTTCCTTTCCTAATGAACTTTTTGAATTTTCTAATGAGGAGGGCAATCTCTTCATCTTCGTTTTGAGAAGAAGATGATGACTCTTCAAACACTTGAACAGTTGACTTTAGAGTGATTGTCTTCTTTCCTCTATCGTGTTCTTCTTTTTTTCTTTATTAGCTTATGAGATATCAATGGGCTAATTACATCTTCAAGTTTCAAGGTATTGAGGTCTTTAGCTTCCTCTATTGTAGTAATCTTGGGTGTCTAGACTCCATTATTGCCCTCAATATCTTCATAACCTTCTCAGATTTAGATATTGCCTTATATAAACCTTTAAGAGTATTAGTAATTTTAAAGAATCTAACAAATATTTTAGATATATTCGCAGTTTCAAGCATTTGAAACTTTCTTACTCTCCATTACGTATGTTCCTTCTCATCCCTTAGACTTAAGAAATGCCTAATGGTCTCAAGTTCATGGCATAAATCTAAGAGGGTGAGGGTGAATAGGGTTCTTGAAAATTTCTTTAATACTTAAAAAATTTAACACCTGATGAGAATAGTTCTCTTGAATGAAAATGTGAAGAGTAAAGAGAGCAAATGAAATCACACATAAAAGATGCAAGAAATTATAGTGGTTTTAGGTAACCCTCCTTACTCTACTCTTCCAAGAGCACACTCTTTTGTGTCTTGGATTTCACTATTTCAATAATAGTACAACTAGAGCCCTTACTCTTTCTAGGTTATAGCTCTAGGGGGCCTTTACAATAATGGCATAAGTAGACGACGAGTTTCACTCAAACCGTACACTACTTGTCTTAACTTGGCCTTGGTTACCAACACCAAGCCAAGTAGTAATATAACAAGATCATTCAGAAAATGAAATCTACACGTTACAGATTATGTAGAGCAATTTCATCACTTGAGAGAACTCTCGAATGCTTATGAAATTGGAACTTGCAGATCTTGTAGTGAGTGTGAGAGTTTTTCCTTGTGGAGCACTTAATGCATACTTGAATGCTTGTAGGAAGAAAGGTATAAGCTCAATTACTGCTCTAGCTAACCCTCATAACTCCTCTTGATGTCCATTAAATAGATGTGGAATTATTTTGAACATTGGAGGATAGGTGATGCACATTAAATATGCCAACTTTCGAATTTTTATGAGCGTTATGACCCAACTCGCATCTAAAGTTGTCTTCAGATGCAACTTCACCCAAGTTGTAGCCTAGAGTTGACTTAGGGTGTGACTTCGGTCTTCTCCTTTCCTTCCCGAGAGTTTTTCTCGTAGTTTTCTTCTCCAAGTTCCATGTTTGGGTTGACTTAGTCCGAGACTATGAAACCCCAACAATATACGCGTCATTTTGACAATTGTAACCCTCGATTCTTTTATAATTATTGAAAATTCATGAATTATATTAATGGATATGTGTATTGGAGATTGAAATAATGCAATTAGGAATTTAACCCCGTGAATAGTGCCTATGAATAGTAAACATGAATAGTAACTGAGGATTAAGACACGTGATTTAGAGTTAATCACTTGGATTAACTTAATCACAAAAAGACAAAATAGAGATTTAATCACTATAGGACAAAATAGCAATTTTTTTATATTTTAATTTAGTTTTGGATTTTTGTGGAAAATAAAAAAAATTCATAAGTTGCAATCCGGGTGTCGGAATTCGATGAAATTTTTTATAGATGGTTAAAAATTCATGATGGACATGATGAATGGGTTAAAATTTGATGAAAATCACAAATCAAGGGTCAATATGGAACGTCAAAAGAAGATAAAAAAGTAGCCAACTTTTAATTAATTCCACTTTTGACTTTTTAATAAAATAAATAATAAAAATAAATAAATGAAAGCAGCTGCAATGGCAGGGACGTGCAGGCTAAGGGTGGCTGAGCATTTGACTAAATCAATGGTTTAAGATCATGATCATCATCAACCAATGGCTAGGATTAATTTAGCCTAAATTAAAAAATTTTAAAAATAAAAAAATAGGTAAACAATAGGGCTGCATAGGGGGGCTGGAGCAAGCATAGGGTGGCATCACATGGCTCAAAGCATTTTTTAAAATTAAAAAGAAATACCAATTTATAATTAAATACCTCAAAGCTAGGGGTAAATTTCAAATTCTTGAAAAATGCAACCTTATAAATAGGGCAGTAGGGTGAAAGTCCAAGGCCATCAAAACCCAGCTCCATTTGTGCCATTCCAAGTCCCGAAACCATCCCACACGTCCCAGGAAAGAAAGAAGTAAGTTAGAGAGAGAAAGCATGAGAAAAAAAGGCGTATCTCCACTTCGGGTAAGTGATTTCTACTCAAATTTCTTTTGGATATTAAGTAAGGTAAAAATATGCTTAGATAGTTTTGAATATTAAGTAGGGTAAAAATATGCTTAGATAATGCCTAATCATGAGAAAATAAGTATAGATATAATGCTTAATTGAAATCATGCTGAAACATCAAAGATTTGGAGCGAAAATAGAGCATTCGGGAAGATAACATATAATATGTGAAAATAATGCTCCAAAATTGATAAATGATGATTTGGGATGAATAAATATGATGTTGGGATGATGATATATTAATTTCATAATTTTTTTAAATTAAAGATTATGCTTAAGTGAATTTATGTTGATATTTAGTATATGGAGAAAATGATTTTTTTGCCAAGTAAATGATGATAAATTCAAAATGTATGAAATTTCCTATGATATACTAAGCATAAGCTATGTCATAGTATTTTTTATTTTTGGAAAAAATATCAATTTTTGGAACCCATGAACAGTAACCACGTCTCTGTAACAGTAATCTGATACAGTGATTTGCTACAATAACTATGAACAGTGAACAGTGTGATTTTGGAAAAAATTGAGATTTATTTTTATATTTTATGAGGATATATGGATGGAATTTTAAATAATTTATGGATAAAAGTCCATAAAAGGAGGTAATGACCAATTATTTATAAAGGGATAACCTCTATAGGAATGAGGTAATAAATGATTATAAAGCATGCATGGGAAGCAATCTAAGACATGAAATAATATAGATAAAATATCATTTTTCCTTGTATAGGAAAAGAAAAGGAAAAGGTGGAGGACGCAGACTGAGGAGGTAAGCAAGCTATATGCTTTCTAAAATATTTCTAAATGATTACAAATTGTTTGCTCACATGTTTTATGAATTATATTTAAGGATGGTCATTCCTATAATGCTTTACATGAAATGATTGCTAACTGCTTGTTAAATTATTTTCTAAATAATTTATCAAGTTTTATGAAGCATGTCATGCCGACATATGTATGTATGAACATGGTGCACAAAGAGGCTTTGGTGGAAGTAGTAAGCGGATCAGAGGGTCCCCATTCACTATTGCCAAGTCGCAAGGGCTGTGTGCCGGCGGCGTCCTCTCAGAGGTTGGAGGCAAAAGGAAAGTCATGAATGAATGCATTGCATTGCATTCTCATGAAATGCATGAAAAGGTTTTTGTCCCATTGGTAATTGATCACTTAGTAAGTGTCTCCTACCAAATGGGGAGAAATGCATTTAAATGAAAGGAAAATGTTTATTTGACAAAGAAAAAGACTTGCTTACTGAGTATTATTACTCATATATGTTTTCAAAATGACAAACAGGATATGGAGCTAACTCATAAAGGATGCCAGGTAGAAATGACCTGTAAATTTAATTACAGTTCTATGTATGCGTCCAAAGGGACAAATGTATGATAATCAAGTTGAAGACATATTTTATGGATATTACAAACATGATTGTACTTATGTGAATTATTTCAATAAAGGAAGATATGAACGATTTTATGATGATATGGATGAGTCTATTATGAATAAAGTGTATGCTTAAGTGACGAATGAAAAGAAAGAAAAAATTTGGACGAGATCCAATTAAGAACCCGCCGCGTGATCAGGGCAACAATCCTGACTCACATTTACCAATCGACAAGATCCCGGAGTAAGGACAAATGTGACGCCTCGGTTCGGGGCGTTACAGAGACTTATCACATGTGAAGTCAACTTGGGTATACAACTTGACTATGCACTTTGCAATTTGGAACTTCAAATCTTCATAAATTGAGTACTTTGATCTTTGAGCTCTTGTGTCTTTATGGTTTAACCTTCTTAGACTTAGATTTCATTTGGTCTTCTCGATTTTTAAGTGGTGTTCAAGATGCAGCCTTAGTCTTGTGCTTGAAACTTTAATTCTTCATTGCTTGAACTTCATTTGTTGTGATTTGGAATCAATTCCTCAAGTCTTGAGTTCCATTTGTTGATGTTTGAGTTTAGCTCTTTAATTTTTGAACTCCTTAGTATCAAGTCGTGTACTTGAGTTGAATTGGGTATGCAATTTGACCCAAGTCACAAGTGGAGTTGACTTAGGTATGTGACTTTGGTATTCGTTACACAGTGGATTCTTCAAAATCTTTATTCTATTGCTTGAGTACTCTAAGTCTTATTTCTGAGTTGACTTCAAATAGGGCTTCACCCAAGTTGCATGTCAGAGTCACCTTGGGAGTGACTTGACTTCTTTGGATTCTTCTTTGGTGACCTGAAGTCTCCCAAGTCACACGCTGAGTTGACTTGGTTTGCGACTTAGCCTGAGTTGAATGTGAAGTTGACTTCGGTTGCAACTTTGCCTACTCACACATCCATAATTTTAGAGCTGATAGAAAAATGACCTTTAAAGTAGAACCCAAAGTCAACTTGGGCATCGACTTGACTTGAGTCGATGCCTGAGTCGACTTGACTCTATGACTTGGTCTGTCATGTCTTGCTTTTGAAAATTCTAACTTAAAACATTGCACCAACATATTAATACCTTTAACTCCTCTTATTCAAGTCGTTAATCATCAAAACATAGACTGTACTTGATTTCTTAATTGAGCTAACAATAGTGCCCTCATAAATAGAGATTAGATTGTCCCAAAGAGTTAAGCAATATAACATTTTCATATTCTGTAGTATTTAGTGCACAAAACAGAGAATTTGTGGCCTTGGCATTACTCTTTACTCTCTTTCCTTCCTTTTAGTCTAATTAGAGGCTCTATCGCTTGTAGGTGGAGTAATCCCATCTTGGATGACAATCCAATAATTCATATCAGTGGTGCCATTATCATTTGTTTTATCCTCAACTTCCAATAACCGAAGTTATTTCTGTCAAATAGAGGTGATCTTATGAAAGACTAACCCTCAGAAAAATTAGGGACGGAAGTTGATTGTGATACTATTTATAATAGATATCTTTGATAATAGACTCAAAGATCTCATTTGATACCACTTGTTGGTCCCGAGTTTATAGAAAAATCCAATAGAGGAGGGGTGAATTAGGTTCTTAAAAAAATTCTTTGGTAATCTAAAACTTTAACTCCCCTTATAAGTTAAGTCTCTTTAAATGGAATGTATAGGGCGAAGGAGAGCAATGAAGACATGAAAGTAATCAACCCTAATAAACACAACGATATATAGTGGTTTGGGCAACCTTTCCTACTTAACTCTTTTAAGCACATACTCCCTTGGTCTTAGGTTCCACTATGTTTATGAGATTATAACTATAGTCGTTGCTCTCTTTTAGATTATAGCTCGATAGGGCCTTTATAATAAATATACAAGTAGATGGTGAGCTCTACTCTAATCGTACACTACTAGTCAAAACTTTGCCTTGGTTTCCAATGTTGTTCCCGAGTTCATGGCAAAACCCAAGAGGGGAGGGGTGAATTGGGTTCTTTTAGAATTCTTTCGGTATATTAAATATGACCCTTATAAGCTAAATCCCTTTGATAAAAAATGTAGAATGGAGATGCAAATAGAGCAAGAATATCTACACATAAGGTTATGGTGGTTCAGGATAACCCTCCCTACTCCACTCCTCCAAGATCACGCATTTGTGTCTTAGTTTCCACTATATCAATGAAAATATAACTAGAGCCTTTGGTCTCTTCTAGATTCCAACTCTAAGGGACCTTTACAATTTTCACATAAGTGGGTGGTGAGTCACACTTTAACAGCACACCACTTATCTTTTCTTGATCTTGATCTCCAATACCAAACCAAGTGAAATCACAAAAGAATGAATAGAAAGGCAAATCTATTCTTTACAGGTTGTGCATAACTAATTTCAACTTGAGGAAGAACGTGTGGAGTGTTTTTTTGGAAAGATCACTTCTGCACTTGCAATGAATAGCACCATTCTTCTTGTAGAGCACTCAATGATCACTTGAATGCTTATGAGTTGGAAGGTGGGAGCTTAATCAATGCTCTAGCTAACCCTCTTCTTTTTATTTGACGTGCTGTAAATAGAGAGGAAATAAATTCGAACGTTACGAGATAGATGGTGTGCATTTAATGTACCAATATTTGAAATTTTTCGACCGTTACGACCCAAGTCCTACTCAGAGTCGACTTCGGGTGTGACTTCACCCAAGTCGCAAACTAGAGTCAACTTGGGTTGCGACTTCGTCCTTCAGCACTTCAGTCTTCAAGTTTCAAGTTTATTTCGGGTCGACTTGGTCTCAGACTTGACCTAAATTGTAGGTTGTGGCACCCTCAAACCGAGACATCACAATTGTGATACCCAGCCCCAATTAGGTCTATAAATATGATACATGTATTATTTAAATGAATTATGGATGATTTATGATTTTTAGGATTTAATGATATTTTGCAATTAGGATTACTATTACGAATGGTGATTAAGATTAATCGCCGTAGCCCAATATGAGTCAATATGACTGGGCTTAATGATTATTAGAAAATGCTAATGAGTCATGAATAATTATTTTAATTATCATGATTTAATTAATGGAAATTAGAATGAAAATTATGGAATTATGTTGGAAAATATAGAAAATTCATAACTTGACGCCTATAAGGTGAATTGAGATGAAAATAGAAAGATAAGCTCACAAATTTGGGCTCAAGTTTATGGATGGATTAGATTAAGGAAAGTATGATGGGATTAAGATGATAATTATTTGTTTTCAATCTTAAACTTTAAGGTTATTTTCAAAGGATCATAATTTGACGTAGAAAAGTCGGATTGAGATGAAACTTGAAACGGTTGAATAAAATTATGAAATTAATGCTATGAAAGGATTGGATTAAGATAATTACCATGAGAATATGCTTAATAAAAAAGGTGCATAGCTTTCACTTTGTGCACCTTAGAGTACCATAGCATTTATGTGAAAGCAAGTGGATTAAATGCATTATTTAATGGTATATATGAGGTGTCAAAGGGAGGAAATTCCAAGTGAATTTTATGAATTAACAAAAATAAAAAAAATCTATGGAAAATCAAGAGCTTAAATGCTTGGATTAAATGGCTAAGGAGTAGGCTCCTTCAGGCTTAGATATGTGGCAATGCATATGATGCCCAAGGTGGGGATAATGCATGGTTTTTTATTTTTAAAAATTCTCAAATATGTATGTAAAATACCAAGCACCTAGGGTAAGTAATGAGCCATTAATCATGTGGAATTTCATGGCACAAAATGCCAAAAAGGGGGCTGCATGGGACATTCTCTACATGGATAGCAATGTGGTGTTTTAATGAGTTGATTTTGATGAATTTTTACTTAAGATAAATACCAAATTTACTTGGATATGAATGGTCCACGTCATCAAGGGATAAGAGAAAAATAAATTACCCTCATAAGATGTGGCAAAAGTGGGCCCCATAAGGGGGAAAATTATAAAAATGGGGATAAGCATGTGACGTCCATTTGGGAAAGAAAACTCTTAAATGGAAAAAAAATCTCCAAAGGAGCAGCAGCAAGGACGTCCAAGGGGGAAGGAAGAAGGAAGGAAAAGAAGAAGGAAAAGAGAGGAAAAGAAGGAAGGAAAGGGAGAAAATCAAGTTGGGAAAGTTAGAATCAAGTTTTCTTAAGATCAAGTAAGTATACTTCAATTTTTGGATTCTTTAAACCAAGTTTTCTTCCCTCAAGTTTTGGGTCATGAATTTGATTCATAATAAACCCTTAAAACATGATTCATGATGACCTTGATTAGGGTATTGAATGAGGATTGAATGTTGTGAATGAATTTAAGGGTTTAAAGAGGTTAAGATGGATGTTAGAGATGAATATGGGTTGATAACCTAGCTGGAATTTTCTTAAACCCACATAATAAGTTTCTATTTTAAATTATTATCATGATTAGATTATGAATCATGATTTTATGAGTTATATAAGTTGATTTGGTTATAAGACAAGAACCCTAAAAGGATGGAACTTAGGGTTACGTATATGACCCGATTTTCATGTTTTTATGATATATATGATGCGTGAAGTGGTTTAAATGATTTATGAATGAATTGCAGGGTAAAGTACCCTAAATTTAGGACCCTTTGGGCGTCCTATATGGGTTGGAGGAGATAGCCCTAAATCTGATCTCTAGGATATATGCAAGGGAACGTCCAAATGGGGTGCCAAAACGGGTACCTTACATGTGCTTTATGTTGCTGCTTGTAAATGATTTGTTCATAAATTTTTTAAAGGGTAAGGTACCCTAGGAATAGGGTACTTTGAATGACTAAAAGGACTTGGAATGATTTACCCTAAATTTGATTTTTTGGGGCATATACATTAGGTTATCAAAACGGGGTAAAAGGAGTACCCTACATACTTAAGATGTTGCTATTTTGGAAGCAACTAAATTATGGATTTTAAATATGTGATAATAACCTAAATTTGGATTAAAAAAAGCAAGTTTAATGACTAGATTTTATGGATGATAAATCTGTTTTGATTTAAGTATTGAAAGATGCGTTGAAAGGATGGAAAATAAGTCCTAACATTGCTGTTTTGGGACCCAATGATGAATGGATTATAATTCCAAAATTAAACCCTAAATTAAATATTAATTAAGGGGTTTAATCATGCTAAATAAGGACACAAGTTGATGATTTGAGAAATTTTAAGAAACACCTAAGTTATGTGTTGTAAGATGGGTGTATGTGGAAGGCTAAGCATGAATAAGTGATAAGTGACATATATGAATTTCTAAAATGCAAAAATGCATAAATATATGATGAAATGCATGATTATGTTACTGTTTTGATGATTATTGATTATCTCAAATTTTGAGATTTAATTATGAAGTCTAGACATTAACTATATGCTTAAAATGAGCATCGACGTAGGAAAAGTGAAAAATAAATGATAAATGAATAGAAGATAATAAACCTCCATATGATGATTTATGGATAAATGTTATGTATATGAATGAATACCCTATCTACGGGTTTAGAACATATTATGGAATTGATGGTATGATGCACAAGTGAGTGCGACGTGTATATACCTAACTTGGAATTCAAGTTGGTTATGTATGTTAATGGATTATGGGTTGGAAAACTGAGTGTATGCAAGAAAATGAAAATTTTATGAATTCAATGTCATTCTTATGTATATAGGCAAAGACAAAGAAAAAGTAGATATGGAAAGCTAAGGCGAAGCAGGTAAGCAAGCAATTTTCTAAATGCTTCTTGTTTTATCAAAATATGATCGAATGTTTATCAATAATGTTCTAACTATTTGAATGGTTTAGCAAATGAATTGATTTAAATTCTTTATAAGATGTTTAAGGATGACCATTCCTTTATGTCAATGTGTATTGAAATGATATTTTTAATATGATAAATGAGTTACTTACTGTTTCACAATTATTTACGATAAGTGATGAAACATGGATTTATGAATGAAAAATCATGCTAGCATGTCAAGGATCATGTTTATGAAAAGTTCATGTGCACAAGCATGAGGTTCACCTCAAAGGTGTAAAGGGACCGATAGTCCCCCTTTGGTGCGGCCAAGTTGCTAAGAGAGGCCTCCGGTCGGCGGCGCTTCCATGGATTGGGACAGACGTTGGAGAGGGATGTTTGCTTAGCTAGCTTCCATCCTATGATATCATGATGCATCGCATGTTTTCATGATATACCCTCAAGAGGGTATAATATTGTTTTCCATGATGTTTTAAATGAAAAGGTTTTTGTTCCGTTGGTAATTGATTACTTGCTAAGTGTCTCCTACTGAAGGGAGAGAAATGCATTTAAACAGTGTTGACTTTAAAATGAATTGCGTGCAAACCCTATAGCTTGCTTATTGAGTTTCAACTCACGTTTTATTTTTCAAACCCAAAGATAGGTGAAAGGAAGGAGGCAAGGAGCACAGGTGGAGATTCAAGGATGAATGAATTTTTATGAACACCTGTATATGACTTTATGTATGAATGGTTGTATGATGTCCCTAAAGGATTATTTTGATGATGTATATTAATCATGTTATATGTTATGACTATGGATGACAATTTTTATGGATAAATTCTAAGGTATGTTGATATCATATCATGATGGCTTATGAGTTTTATCATATAACGCTTGTATATTAGATTAGGTAATGACCTAAATGGACACATGATGGAAATTGGAATATGTCTAATGACATTAACTCTTAAGGAGCTAAGATTAAGTGGATAAATATTCAAATAAATCCCGCCGTGTGATAGAGCAACAATCCTGATCACGTTTACCAATCAATAACGGTCCCGGAGTAAGGTTAATGTTGTGACGCTCGGGCTGGGGCGCCACAACAATCCTGAGCCTTAATCCAAGATCGTTATCAATTTGTAAATATGAAATAGGATTGTTGCCCTGATCATACGGCGGGTTCTTAATTTGATCTCGTCTAAATTTTTTTTTATTTCATTCCTTTATCCATCATCATTTCATTTGTTTATATTTCACTCCATTTGTCTTGTAAGCAACGATACACTTGCAATTCATTGCACATAGCATTTCAAAATACTACTTGGTTCCCTTCCTTGTATACTTTTTTATAAACTCATCATGTGGCAGTTGTCATCAACTGTACATATCATTCATAAAATTTTCATCCTGTCCTCTTACATCCTGGGTTTTATCAATCTAGCCATTCCATAGCCATATAAAATTCATTCTTTATCAAATATTCAACACCCGTACTTATATACATACATTCAATCATCAGTTCATATAAAACATAGAACTTTCAATAAGTTCACATACATTGTCATACCTTAAAAATTTGAGTCATACCATTCCATACAAATAGCTAATCATTTAGCGCACATATGAATATAATCTCATACCATTCCTCAATTGCTCAAGTTATCTACCTCTAGAGCTTCCCTTTACCTATCTAAGGTTTAGAAAAACAAATCGTGAGTGATAACTCAGTAAGAAAGTATTTTTCATTTTCATATAAATGCATTTCTCACTGTTCGGTAGGAGACACTTATTAAGCGATCAACTACCAACAGGAAGAATCCTTTCATAAAATCCTTCATAAAACATTTCATATAAACCCTTCATAAAACTTTTTTTCATGAGGACATTTGTATGTCTTAAAACATTGTCATATAAACATTTAATCATGAGGATAAGTGTATGTCCTTAAACATTTGCATATAATTCTTTGTTCATGAGGACAATCTTATGTCCTAAACCATTTGCATATAAACCTTTTTATATGAGGGCAATCGTATGTCCTCAAACAATTTTGTATAAATCCTTTTTCATATCCCAATTTTTGAGCTTTTCAAAAACAACGCACATGCATATAAACCTTTTTATCTGTGTGGAGATTTTTATGTCCTAAAATATGTTTATGTAAACCTTATTCCCTGTCGACAAAATCATGTCCTAAAATATTTTCATGTCCCCATTTTGGGCTTTGAAACAAAACATATGCATATACGTCTATAACCCTCTGGTAGGTGACACTTACTAAGTGATCATCCTTCCATAAGAAAGAAACCATCCATGTGACAACACTCTAGCTAGGCGGTCATCCATGATTCTCATTTCAGAGAAGGCGCCGCCGGCCACCGGCCTTCCCTTAGTGACTTAGCCATAGGTAGAGGTTGGCCTTGGTATGTAACCATCTCGGTCTACAACCACCTCCACCATGGAACTAGCACATGATCCTCGTGCACACTCATTTGTATTCACATTGTCATGCTAGCATGGTTTCATAAAATCATCACAGTCCTTAGACCATGCCATTTTTCAAGTCAAAACTTGAAGGAACATAATCAAGCTCAGTCCATAGACTGTGCCCTTCTCAAATTGAGAACTGGGCATAATCATTTTAAAAATAAAATATTTTCATAAACTGTCCTTAAATAATAATATTAGGATGACCACCCTTAAAGAATTTTAGAAAAATTTTAGTAAATCAATTTTACAAAATATTTATACTACTTGAGAAAACATTATTTTCAAGAGTATTTCTTGTTTGTTGGTAAACAATTTTAGAATCATCTCGATAAACCAATTTCAAAATATTTCAATGATTGAAAAGAACAAGCTTTTCTTGTAAACATTTTTATTCCCATTTCTGGGCTTTTTATGAGCAAAGGATAGACAAAAACATCTGCTTCCATTTTATTTGCATTATATGTCTCATCAACACACCATCCTTGCCACTCTCATGTAGAGAAACGTTTGTACTGTCTTTTGAATATCATTTAAACACAACGGTCATCAAATCATTTTATATCATCAAGTTATTGAGTGGGTTATCCTTAATACTCTTTTAAAAACATAAATACAAGACCTTTTCAAAGTATTTTAGTCTTAAAAGACACTGAAAATATTTCAATAGACCATTTCAAAGCATTTAAATAAACCATTTAAAGACATTTAGTTAAACCATTTCAAAAGCCTTATTTATTTACAAATATCACTATATGAAGAATCATATATTTTTTCTCAAAACTCCTTAGGTATAAAATTCCCAAAGTTTGTTTTCAAATATCATCATGTAAGAGAGTCGAAGCTCTCTCATCATAAAATACTTTTGAAATAGCATTTCTAAGAACTTGTTTAACATGAAACCATCTTGAAACATATCAACAATCAAGAATAAAATCATATTTTAAAGAATTGAGTTTACTTACCATGAAGCAATGCTGAGGCTTTTCATTAAAGCCATATTTTCAAGAATTGAATTTGCTTACTCTGTAAGCAATTCAAAAATCATAAATATAAATACCTGAAACAAAATAAACATTTATGAAGGTTCGCTTGCTTACCTTGTAAGCGATCTTGCAAACATCTTGATAAAGTAAGTTCAAAATATTTCAATATTTGTGAATAAAATAGACTTTGAAAATGCTTAATAAAGCATCATTGTAAAGCACTTGTAATTATTTCAACATTTGAAATGAAATCAATATTTTCAAAAGGTTACTTGCTTACCTGAATTCACTTTTGTTTCCTTCGTCAATCTTTTCTTTACCCTTGCCTATATACATAAGAATGACGTTGCATTTATAATCATAATTCTATATGTTTGCATATCATATAGTTTTTCAACCTACATGGTTTCTATCATCTTACTTAACCCACTTGCCTTTCAAGTTGGGTGTCCATTTTCCAATTCCCACATTGGTATAACTTGTGCTTCCATAGCACCCATTCCTTTCAAATCCACCTCTAATAGGTTAAACCCTCATAATCACTTATGATACCTATTTATATCCCATCGTAAGTTAAATTGCATCCCAAAAATCTGGAATTTAACATTTATTTTGATTTATTCCTCAATCTTTTCATAATGCTGAAATTAGACACACTAATCTCTCTAATTTTTGCATTATAATCAAGTAAAAAGATTTAAATCTGAAATTTCTACCATACCTTAATAACTACATGAAGTAACCAAAATAAATATTTTTAGTATAAAATATTAGTATTTATATTTATTTTGGTATTTTTACTCTTTTGGAGAGAAACATCTATTTTCAGATGGTTCAAATCACGTTAATTATTAGGTATATTTATACATTTCAAAAATCAATTTTTATTTTTTTTAGTGATATTAAATATGTCTTATATATCATATAAAAGTTTCAGCTCAAAATGTCTTGTTTAAAAATTATTAAATATCATTTAGGGTAGCTGATCCTGACACCCGTTCAACCCTGTTCAGGTTGATTTTCCTGGATTTTTAATTTGCAACGTGCTTAACCTTTTAAGCTGAAAATTCGGTCGTTCTTTAATCACCCTATCATGAGTTCTCACACATAATTTAATGTTAACAATGTTTTATTTATTATTTCTTTCATATTTTTCTTTTCTATTTCAGATTCACTACATATGAGTAAGGTTAGATAGCATGGGCTGATTAATAACCAAATAAAAATTTATAAATGAACCTGTTTAATCGGACATATTTTAAACTTGAAACATGTTAATAAACTACTATATACATGGATTTTAAGTGAGGAATTACCCCAATTTGAAATCTTCAAGCTACCCTTCTCTCTCTCTCTCTCTCTCTCTCTCTCTCTCTCTCTCCTTCCTTGCTGGACGCCCCAGCTGCTCTTGCTATCAATTTTATTCATTTTTTCCTCCTTTCTTGCTGCCCAAGAAACTCCTTTATATATTGTTGAAATTTTACCTTTGGTTAGCCATCATTTAACCATGATTATAGGCACTTAATTTGTGAAACCCAGACAATATACGTGTCATTTCGACAATTGTAACCCTAGATTCTTTTGTAATTATTTTTATGATAAATGAAAATTCATGAATTATATTGATAAATATGTGTATTGGAGATTGATATAATGCAATTGGGAATTTAACCCCGTGAATAGTGCCCATAAATAGTAAACGTAAATAGTAATTGGGGATTAAGACACGTGATTAAGAGTTAATTACTTGAATTAACTTAATTACAAAAAAGACAAAATAGAGATTTAATCACTACAGGACAAGATATCATTACTTTTGGATATTTTAATACCATTTTGGATTTTTGTGAAAAAATAAAGAAAAATTCATAAACTGCAATCTGGGCGTCGGATTTCGATAAAATTTTTTATGGATGATTAAAAATTTATGATGGAAATGATGAATGGGTTAAGATGTGATAAAAATTACAAATCAAAGGTCAAGATGGAACGTCCAAACAAGATAAAAAAGTAGCTAACTTTTTAATAAATTCTACTTTGACTTTTTAAATAAAATAAAAAATAAAAAATAAAAAATTAAATGCAATGGCTGCTACTACAGGGACGTGGCAGGGGGAGCAGCTGAAAAATTTGACCAAGATCAATGGTCATTAATCATCATCATCTTTAATCAATGGCTAAGATTAATTTAGCCTAATTTAATTAATTTTAAAAATAAAAAAAGGTAAAAAAAGGGCTGCATCGGGGGGCTGGAGCAGGACTAGGGGGTAGCACATGGCTCAAAGCATTTTTTAAAAATTAAAAAGAAATACCAATTTATAATTAAATACCTCAAAGCTATAAATAGGGCAGCAGGGAGAACGTCCAAGGGAATCAAATCCAAGCTCCACTTGAGCCATTCCAAGCCCCCAAACCATCCCATACGTCCAAGGAAAGAAGGGAGTAAGTTAGAGAGAGAAAGTGTGAGAAAAAGAGGCGTATCTCCACTTCGGGTAAGTGATTTCTACCCAAATTTTTTTTGGATGTTAAGTAGCATAAAAATATGCTTAGATAATTCCTAATCATAAGAAAATAAATATAGATATAATGCTTAAATGGAATTTTACCAAAAGATCAAAAATTTGGAGCGAAGATAGGGTATTCGGGAAGATAGCATATGATATGTGAAAATAATGCTCCAAAATTGATAAATGATGATTTGGGATGTATGATTATGATAAATATGATGTTGAAATGATGATATATTAATTTCATAATTTTTGGAATTAAGGATTATGCTTAAGTGAATTTATGTTGATTTTTAGTATATGGAGAAAATGATTTTTTTCGCCAAGTAAATGATGATAAATTCAAAATGTATGAAATATCCTATGATATACTAGGCATAAGGTATGTCATGGTATTTTTTATTTTTTGAACCCATGAACAGTAATTATGTCTCTATGAACAGTAACCTCGGATGAACAGTAACTACTACAGTATTTGCTACAGTGAGAAAATTTGATATTAATATTTAAATATAAGGATGGAAATTTTGAGGAACCTATGGATAAAAATATCCATATAAAGAAATAATTCCCAAATATTGTAGAGCATGCATGAGAAGCAGCTTGAATAGAAGAAATAAAATTATCCTTTTTTCTTGAATAGGAAAAGGAAAAGAGAAGGTCGAAGACACTCACTGAGAAGGTAAGCAAGTTATATATTTTGCAAATTATTTCTAAAATGATTGAAATTATTTGTGAACTGCTTTATGAAATTTATTTAAGATTGGCCATACCTATAATTGCTTTACATGAACTGAAGTTTTTTTTGTTAAATTATTTATTAGATTCTTTTTATGAAATTGTTTATGATTTGCAAATATCATGCCGGCATGTGTATGTAAATGAGCATGTGCACGAGGAATAGGCCTTAGTTGAGGTAGTAAGCGGACCGGATGTCCCCCTCACTATTGCCAAGTCGCTTATATAGGCCCAAGCCGGCGGCGACCTCCCTGAGATGGGAGCATGTATGGGATGGGCGCCTAGCTAGAGTCGCATCCAAAGGAAGGTTATGAATGCTATGTATGCATTGCATTTGCATTTTATGAAATGCATAAAAAAATGATTAAAAAGTTATGTATGGCTTGCTTACTGAGTATTATTACTCACCCATGCTGTTTCAACAACAGACAGGAAATGATGATGAAGGCAGCATGTCAAGTGTTATGTAGTTTTGATATAAATGTTGTATATGTGCATATTTATGCAAAGACAATGATGTTAATTTGGAGATAGAAATGAATATTTTATTCTAATGAAAGTGTTTATGGAACAGTTTTGGGTTATAACTGTGATATGAGAAAATATTTCATGTTGGATGAATAATGAAAATTTTTCATGTATTGATGATATATATATATAAAAAATCCTATCGTGTGATCAGGGCAACAATCCTGAGTCACATTTACCAATCAAAATGATCCCGGAGTAAGGCTTCTAGGCACCTCGGTTCGGGGCGCCACATAATTTCCCTCATCTAAGTCGTCCACTTGTCCCATTCTTAGCCACCCTTTTGGCTTACGTTGTGACGCCCCAAACCGAGACATCAGTTCCTTACCTCAAGACCTTATTGATTGGTAAATGTGAATCAGGATTGTTGCCCTGATCACGCAGCAGTTTCTTAATCGGAACTCGTCCAATTTTTTTTTGATTTATTCATCAATCATTTCTTTACAATCAACATCATTCATTACACAAGCAGTATTACACTTGTAATACCTTTCATATTTCATTTATAACATCTCCTCATGCTTTTCTAGAGTAAAAGTCTTCTTGACTAAATCACTACATTTTACATCCATACATCCATACATTCAATCATTAAGTCATATAGAACTTAAAATTCTAATTAATTTCACATATATTAACATACCTTAGCATATTCATGCTTTTCTGTTCCTTATAGCCTACCTGGTCATCATCTCGTGCCTTACTTCATTGCTTAGATTTGCATCTCCTTGAGTTTCCCGGTACCTGTCTAAGGTTTGGGAAAACAAAACGTGAGTGACAACTCAATAAGCAAGCATTTTATCTTTTAGGGCAAGACTTCCTTGAAAATGATTTCATTAAACATCTTGAACACCTTTTTCTTTAGGACATTCATATGTCTTAAAACATTGTCATAAAATCCCTTGTTTATAAGGACAGTTCCATGTCCTTGAACATTCTCATAAAACATCATTCTTAAAATCATTCACAAGCCACGTCTGGGCTTGTTAAGGCAAAACATATGCGTTTCACCCTCTTTAATTAATTTTCTTTGGTTTTGTATGAACATTTTTAATGTTCCAAAACGTATACATAAAACCATCTTTTGCACGTAGACATTTCATGTCAAAAATATTTTTCTCATAAATCCTTTGGCAAAGAAGGACATTCTCACGTCCTAAAACATTATTCACATAAGCATTTCTCAGCGAAGGACATTTTTATGTCCAAAAATATTTTTCATCATAAAATCCTTTAGCCCAGAGACATTTGATGTCTCAAAATATTTTTGACATAGCTTCTTTTAGCGATGGACATCCATATGTCCTAAAACACTATTCATTTAAATACTTTAACATTGGACATTCTCATTTCCATAAACACTTTTCATTTAGGCTCTTTAGAAATGGGCATTCCTATGTCCAAACCAAGTTTCACATAAATTCTTTTCATAATGAATATTTTATTCCAATGAAAGTGTTTATGGAATAGTTTTGGGTTATAACTGTGATATGAGAAAATATTTCATGTAGGATGAATAATGAAAAATTTTCATGTATTGATGATATATATATATATATAAATCCTGCCGTGTGATCAGGGTAACAATCATGAGTTACGTTTACCAATCAAAACGATCCCGGAGTAAGGCTTCTAGGCACCTCAGTTCGGGGCGCCACAGAAGTTGGTATCAGAGCATGGATTGGTAAATAGGCAGAAAAGGAAAGAAATGATCAAGCTAGAATACATGAAATCATGATTATGATTGATTTATTTATCATTGATTATTTATATGTAGATGACAGATAAAGGAAAGACTCCACTAAGTGCAAGGAAACAGGTACATAAGGCTAAGTCAGCCTATGTATAAAAAGTTTGACTTATAAATGGTTTGCTGATGACTTATGATAATTTATGTGAATCGTGTGATCCTATGACTATGTGTTTTTATCTGACTAAGTATATCCTGATAAATATTGATGTTATGCTAATGAATGTTTTATGAAGTTGAAAATGCCGCTTACCAGAGCTAAAGCAAGAGTCAACAAAGGAAAGGCCCCAATGGAAGAATCGGTTGATCAAACAAGGGGCGAAGCCCGTAAAAGAACTTATAGGGCTGAATCCGAGGAGCAATCCTCTAGGACCCGCCCATTGCGAGAGGAAAGCCCTAGACCTCAAGCAGAGGTCAATATAGAAGAAAGAATTGCTGCGGGCATCGAAAAAGCTATGCAGCAATGGACAGCCTAGGCTGCTGGGTTATTGCAAGAAATGAGGGACCAGTAGGCCCCGCCATCAAGAGGAGACGGGGAAAGACCAGGGCCCTCGGCCAATCCCGACATGTCATGGGGTGTACAGAATAGTCTCCTTGAAGCCGACAGAAAGGCTATCAGCGCCTTTCTTGACCAAAGACCGCCCAAATTTGCAGGGGAATCGGACCCCCTTATTGCAGAACAGTGGATCATGGAAATTAAGAAATTATTCAGAATATTTCCCTGCAACGATCAGCAAAAAGTGATGTGCACTACCCACCTGCTGATAAAGGATGCCTATGAATGGTGGGAAACATTGATGGTTACCATGCCACATCCGGAGCCAGTCACGTGGTATGAATTTTTGGAAGAATTCAATAAAGAGTATCTTCCTGTAGGACTACAAAGCCAGAGAGTGATTGAGTTTAAAAAATTCTACCAAGGCAGGATGACAGTTACGGAATATGCCACAAAGTTCAACGCCTTGGTACGATATGTGCCATGGATAACCAATGTGCCAATAAACAAGGCACAAAGGTTCCAGAGGGGATTGAGACCCCAGTTGAGAGAGGGGTTAGCCCCATTATTAATAAAGAACTATGCCTCTAGCATTGAGAGGGCTAGGGCATTGGAGATGGAGTCAATGAGGACTCAGGAGCTTAGGCAAGATCAAAAATAATTCTTTACAGCCTCCAAGGAAGGTGAGGCTAATAAAGGGAAAAGGGGAATCGTCGGGAAAAAAAAATCGGTGACAAGACGAAGAGTACTCCGACTTGCAGAACTTGCCACAAACGCCATTCAGGCGAATGTTTACAAGGAATGGAGAAATGCTACAAATGTGGCCAAGCGGGTCATGTAGCCCGGGACTACAGGATCGACGAAGCCAAGATAATAAAGTGCTTCAACTCTGAGCAAGTCGGACACATTTCGCCTAACTGACCGAATAAGCAACAAGGAGCACCAGCTCGAGGGAGGCCGACCTAGCAAAAATTCCTCGCATCGCCAATCAACCCGGTACTGCTGCCAACCCAGTGCGTGTCCAAGCCCTCACCAGAATGGAGTCACAAGAGATGGAGGAAAAGTGATTACAGGTATGATTTACATTTTAGGAATTTTGCAGTAGCTTTATTTGATTCTGGAGCTACGCATTCATTTATATCATACCAATTCATAATCACACACGCACTTCGGGTAGAAGAAACCAGTAGTACTATAATGTAGAATCCCCAGTATATAGGTTGGCAAGTATAAATCAAATTTTCAAGGCATGTCCTATCAGGATAAGGACAAAAATATTAGAAGCTGATCTCATCCTATTACCAATGACAGAGTTTGATGTCATACTAGGGATGGATTGGCTAAGTCAATGGGGTACGACAATTGATTGCAGAAATAAAAAGGTGCAATTTGAAACACCAAAAGATGAAGTAAAGATCAGTAAAATAAGACAACCGGAAAATACAATAAGGATGGTATCAGCTATGAAAGCAGCTAAGCTGATACACCAGTAATGTACAACTTATCTGGTCTCTATAAACACAATAAAAAGAGATGGGGTACCTATGGATCAAATTCTAGTGGTAAAGGAATTTTTAGATATTTTTCCAAAGGAGCTATGTAGTTTACCACCGGAAAGGGAGATGGATATGGAGATAGAAATTATTCCAGGAACAACCCCAATATCTAAGGCCCCATATAGGATGGCACCAGCAAATTGGCTGGGTTGAAAGTGCAAATTCAAGATTTATTAGATAAAGAGTTCATTAGACCCAGTGCGTCACCATGGGGAGCTCCAGTGCTATTTGTAAGGAAAAAGGATGAGAGTTTGAGACTCTGTATTGATTACAGAGAATTGAATAAAGTAATGGTTAAGAATAAATACCCACTCCCAAGAATAGATTATCTTTTTGATCAGTCAAAAGGAGCTTCTACATTTTCAAAAATTGATTTACAGTCAGGTTACCACTAGTTGAGGATATGTCCAAAGGACAAACATAAAACAACATTTAGAACAAGATATGGGCATTATGAATTCTTAGTCATGTCATTTGGACTACGGAATGCCCCAGCTGTATTTATGGACATGATGAACAGGATTTTCGAGAATTTTTGGATCAATTTATGGTGGTATTCATTGATGATATATTGATTTATTCACAGACAGAAGAAGAGCATGAGAAACATTTGAGGATAGTATTGGAAATTCTCCGAAGGGAGAAATTATATGCTAAATTCAAGAAATGTGAATTTTGGTTGAAACAGGTAGCCTTTCTCGGCCACATTATATCTAAGAAAGGAGGACAAGTAGATCCTCAAAAGATTGAGGCAATAACAAAGTGGCCACAACTAACAAATATCACGGAAATAAGAAGTTTCCTAGGGCTAGCTGGCTACTACAGAAGGTTTGTGGAAGGATTCTCACAATTGTCAGGTCCACTTACAAAGCTGACAAGGAAAGGAGTTAGGTATGAATGAACATAGGAATGTGAGAATAGCTTCCAAGAGTTAAAGAAAAGACTGGTAAAAGCTCCAATTCTAATACTACCTACGGAGAAGGAAGGGTTTGTGATCTATAGTGATGCCTCAAAGAAAGATTAGGATGTGTACTAATGCAAAATGGAAAAGTTATATAATACGATCCAAACAACTCAAGCCAAATGAGGTAAACTATCCAACCCGTGACTTAGAATTAGCAGCAGTAGTTTTTGCCTTGAAAATTTAGAGACATTATTTATATGGTGTTAAATGTGAGGTCTATACTGATCATAAGAGCCTCAAGTACATCTTTACTCAAAAGGAGTTAAATATGAGGCAGAGAAGATGGCTCGAGTTACTCAAGGATTATGACCTTGACATTTTATATCATCCAGGCAAAGCCAATATAGTAGCCGATGCGCTAAGTAGAAATGTTAGCTGAGCACATCTCATCACAAAGGAAGAAGGGTTACTACAAGAATTGAGACAATTAGAATTAATTGTTACCCACCTGGGGTACAAGTCAAATTGTCTCAATTACAAATCCAGTCGAATTTATTTGAGCAAATTAAAATGGCTCAACAAGAAAATAGGGATTTCAAGAATTATGTGGAGAAAATGATCAAGAAAAATCCCAGTGAATACATACAAGATGAACATGGGATGTACAGATATAGGAGTCGCCTGTGTATACCCAACCAAGAGAAATTAAAGGAATAGATATTGAAAGAAGCACATTTCTGTCCATTTTCGATGCATCCAGGTAGCACCAAGATGTATCAAGACATTAAAAGAATGTATTGGTGGAAAAATATGAAGAGAGAAATTGCTAAATATGTGGCTAAGTGCCTAACATGTCAAAGGGTTAAGGCTGATCATCAAAGGACCCCTGGAAAATTACAGTCGCTAGAAATTCCAGAATGGAAATGGGATGATATTACTATGGATTTTATTGAGGGGTTGCCAAGAAGCCAAAATAGAAATGATGCTATATGTGTAATAGTTGATAGATTATCAAAGGTAGCTCATATCCTAGCCATCAAAAATTTTTTTACGGCTGAGCGACTGGCTAAAATTTATTATAAGGAGATAGTGAGACTGCATGGAGTACCTAAGTCAATAATTTCCGATCGAGATTCCAGTTTTACGTCTTGATTTTGGAAAAGTTTACATCAAATCTTAGGTACACAGCTGAAATTTAGCACAACATTTCATCCTCAAACGGATGGGCAGACAGAAAGGGTAAATCAAATAGTTGAGGATATGCTGAGGATGTGCACAATAGAATTTGGAGGATCATGGGATAAATATTTGGCTATGGCAGAGTTTGCTTATAACAACAGTTATCAAGCAAGTATTAAAATGGCCCCATTTGAAGCTTTATATGGACGGAAATGCAGAACTCCTCTAAACCTTTGATGAAGTAGGAGAAAGAAAATTAGCTCCAGACCTCTCAAAAAGAATGGCGGAAAAAGTCCAAGTAATTCGTCAGTGTAAACTCACAGCCCATAGCAGGCAAAAGAGTTACACCGATTGTGAAAGAAGGGATTTAAATATCCAAGTTGGGGATCACGTATTTTTCAAAGTAACGCCATTCAAAGGAGTCACTCGATTTGGAAAGAGGGGAAAATTAAACCCAAGATATGTCGGGCCCTTTGAAGTTCTGGAAAAGATAGACAATTTAGCCTATAGAATAGCTCTACCACCAGCCCTTAGTGCAATCCACAATGTATTTCACATCTCTATGCTAAGGAAATATGCTTCCGATCCTACCCATGTGTTGATAGCGGAGAATTTGCCGATCCAAGAACACTTGAACTATGAAGAAAGGCCAATCAAAATATTGAATTTCAAAATCAATAAACTTCGGAACAGAGAAATCGAATATGTAAATGTACAATGAAATCGATATTCGGAGTCCGAAGCCACTTGGGAGCTACGAGAAGAGGTCAAAAGAAAATATCCTCAATTGTTCAAAGAAAGATAAGTTTCGGGACGAAACCTATTGTAAGGGGGGAGGATTGTGAAACCCCGACAATATACGCGTCATTTCGACAATTGTAACCCTAGATTCTTTTGTAATTATTTTTATGATAAATGAAAATTCATGAATTATATTGATGAATATGTGTATTGGAGATTGATATAATGTAATTGGGAATTTAACCCAGTGAATAGTGCACATGAATAATAAACGTGAATAGTAACTGGGGATTAAGACACGTGATTAAGAGTTAATCAATTGAATTAACTTAATCACAAAAAGACAAAATAGATATTTAATCACTACAGGACAAAATAGCATTACGTTTGGATATTTTAATACCATTTTGGATTTTTGTGGAAAAATAAAGAAAAATTCATAAATTGTAATCCGGGCGTCGGATTTCGATGAAATTTTTTATGGATGATTAAAAATTCATGATGGAAATGATGAATGGGTTAAGATGTGATAAAAATCACAAATCAAAGGTCAAGATGGAACGTCAAAACAAGATAAAAAAGTAGCTAACTTTTTAATAAATTCTACTTTGACTTTTTAAATAAAATAAAAAATTAAAAATTAAAAATTAAATGAAATGGCTGCTGCTACAGGTACGTGGCAGGGGGAGCAGCTGGAAAATTTGACCAAGATCAATGGTCATTAATCATCATCATCTTTAATCAATGCTAAGATTAATTTAGCCTAATTTAATTAATTTTAAAAATAAAAAAAGGTAAAAAAAGGGCTGCATCGGCGGGCTGGAGCAGGACTAGGGAGGTAGCACATGGCTCAAAGCATTTTTAAAAAATTAAAAAGAAATACCAATTTATAATTAAATACCTCAAAGCTAGGGGTAAATGTCAAATTCTTGAAAAATGCAACCCTATAAATAGGGCAGCAGGGAGAACGTCCAAGGGCATCAAATCCAAGCTCCACTTGAGCCATTCCAAGCCCCCAAACCATCCCACACGTCCAAGGAAAGAAGGGAGTAAGTTAGAGAGAGAAAGTGTGAGAAAAAGAGGCTTATCTCCACTTCGGGTAAGTGATTTCTACCCAAATTTGTTTTGGATGTTAAGTAGAAAAAAAATGCTTAGATAATTCATAATATGAGAAAATAAGTATAGATATAATGCTTAAATGGAATTATGCCAAAAGATCAAAAATTTAGAGCGAAGATAGGGTATTCGGGAAGATAGCATATGATATGTGAAAATAATGCTCCAAAATTGATAAATGATGATTTGAAATGTATGATTATGATAAATATGATTTTGAAATGATGATATATTAATTTCATGATTTTTGGAATTAAGAATTATGCTTAAGTGAATTTATGTTGATTTTTAGTATATGGAGAAAATGATTTTTTTCGCCAAGTAAATGATGATAAATTCAAAATGTATAAATATAAGGATGGAAATTTTGAGGAACCTATGGATAAAAATATCCATATAAAGAAGTAATGCCAAAATATTGTAGAGCATGCATGAGAAGTAGCTTGAATAGAAGAAATAAAATTATCCTTTTTCCTTGAATAGGAAAAGGAAAAGAAAAGGTCGAAGACACCCACTGAGAAGGTAAGCAGGTTATATGTTTTGCAAATTATTTCTAAAATGCTTGAAATTGTTTGTGAATTGCTTTATGAAATTTATTTAAGGTTGGCCATACCTATAACTACTTTACATGAACTGAAGTTTGTTTTGTTATTTTATTTATTAAATTCTTTTAATGAAAATGTTTATGATTTGCAAATATCATGCCGGCATGTGTATGTAAATGAGCATGTGCACGAGGAATAGGCCTTAGTTAAGGTAGTAAGCAGCCGGATGTCCCCCTCACTATCGTCAAGTCGCTTATATAGGCCCAGGCCGGCGGCGACCTCCCTAAGATGGGAGCATGTATGCGATGGGCGCCTAGCTAGCGTCGCATCCAAAGGACTGTCATGAATGCTATGTATGCATTGCTTTTGCATTTTATGAAATGCATAAAAAAATGATTGAAAAATTATGTATGGCTTGCTTACTGAGTATTATTACTCACCCATGCTTTTTCAATAACAGACAGGAAATGATGATGAAGGCGGCATGCCAAGTGTTATGTAGTTTTGATATAAATGTTGTATATGTATATATTTATGTAAAGACAATGATGTTAGTTTGGAGATGGAAATGAATATTTTATTCCAATGAAAGTGTTTATGGAATAGTTTTGGGTTATAACTGTGATATGAGAAAATATTTCATGTTGGATGAATAACGAAAATTTTTCATGTATTGATGATATATAAAAAAAAGTCCTGCCGTGTGATCAGGGCAACAATCTTGAGTCACGTTTACCAATCAAAACGATCCCGGAGTAAGGCTTCTAGGCATCTTGGTTCGGCGCCACATAATTTCCCTCATCTAAGTCAACCACTTGTCCCATTCTTAGCCACCCTTTTGGCTTACGTTGTGGCGCCCCAAACTGAGACGTCACTTCCTTTCCTCAAGACCTTATTGATTGGTAAATGTAAATCAGGATTGTTGCCCTGATCACATGGCGGTTTCTTAATCGGAACTTGTCCAATTTTTTTTTCGATTTATTCATCAATCATTTCTTAGCAAACAAGGTAAATAAAATACATAAACCATTTTCATAAATGCATTTGCATAAAAACATTTCCTTTCATTCTTGTTATTTACACTTTTGTGTAAAACACCATTTCTTTTAGGGTAACCATTTCATAAAAATCCCTTTAGGATAGCTTTCATAAAACATACTTTCATGTCCCAATCTTTGGGCTTTTCAAAAGTAACATAAGCAAATGCATTTCTCTCCATCCAGTTGTGACACTTAGCAAGTGATCATGCTACCTTTTGGAAGAGAATCCTTAACAGCATGCTAGCCAGGCGGTTGTTCCTTTATCCTGCTCCCATCTCAAGGAGGGCGCCGCTGGCACTCCTGTCATCCCTTAGCGACTTGGCCTTATGTAGAGTGGGTCCCGGTCATCCCAACCGTGCTCTATAACTGGCCTATTCCTTGTACTGGTGCACCATACATCATCTTGACGGACCGCAATCCGTTTGGTTTAAAGAACCACAGACCGCAGCCCATGTCCTTTTACATCGGGATCACAGACCGTAGCTTGCATCCATACTCACAAAACATCTTAGACCGAAGTCTATATCTTTAAAAAATTATTTTCAAAAGCACATCACAGACCGCAGTCCGTGTAAACTTGTAAACCGAGCGCACCCACTTTAAACAAGTTGTCATTTAAAATCTAATTTTAGGATGACCTTCCTTAAATTCTTTCAGAAATATTTTGAGTAAAACATTTTGATAAACATTTGAAATGTTTGAAAAATAATACATCTTAAAATCCTTATAAAAGAATTTCAAAACCTTTGAATTTTCAAAATTAAACCATATATTTTCTAACATTTTCTTGATTCCCATTTCGGGGCCTTTTGCTCACTAAAGTTATGCAATTATGCTACCCCTTCTCAACCATCCTAATAATCAAATTATTGTCCACCTATCTATTAAACTATTTTTTCATAAGGGGGCTTGCATAATCTTTCGCATACCATTTAGCAACCCGAAACAAACCGTTTTATGAAATCAACATAGGAGGTTGGTCATCCTTAAATCCCCTTCAACACATCCGTATAAATATTTTTCAAACATTTTCAACATAGATTTCCTTATCTAAAGGAAATCAAAACTTTTTCGAATATCATTTCAAAACATATAGACTATGTCCAAATCATTGTTTATATTTAAATATCAAAACATCAATTCCCGTTTTCTTTTTCTTTCATAAACATAATTATTTATCATAAAACATCATAAAAAAAATTCAAAACTTATTTACATTTGTTGCTTTGTGAAAAAGGACAAAATTCCCTTTTTCATATAAAATACTTTTGAAACAACATCATAAAGAACATGCTTGCTTAAAAGCAAATTCTTAAAACCATTGGCATCAAACATGAAATCCTTTGAAAATATTATCATGGAGAACTTGCTTACTCATAAGCAAAATTCTCAATTCCATTAACATAAAGCATTGTCAATCTTTGGCAACACTGATGATAAAATCCTTATCTTAAAACGTATTGCTTGCTTCCCATGAAGCAAACCTTGAGGCTTTTATTTAAAGCCATTCTTTTCCAAAACTTATGAATTTTCATTAAAGCCGTCATTTTCCAAAATTTGTGGCTTTTCATTAAAGCCATCATTTTCAGAACTTGTGCTTGCCCATTCATTATAACATAAACATAAACATTTCAATCATATCAATCTCATAGAAAGAAAATAGCATTTTAGAAAGTTCGCTTGCTTACCTGAGATCACCTTATTCTCTTTCTTCCATTCTTTTCCTTGTCTTTGCCTAAATAAATGAAAATAATATTTTATTTATCCACATCAACTTCAATTATATAAATCCCTTAGGTTTTCCAACCTACATAAATTCATTTGGACTTAGCTTGACTCACTCGTCCTTCAAGTCAGGTACTCATACTTAGCACATAGCCTATACATATAAAATCATCCATTCATTCATTTTAATACCCTTATGTAGGGTAATCTTACATACATATAACAATCATTCATTAAATCATTATTTGGAGGTTCATTACCTCCATTATCATTTTTAACATATTTTCCATTTTTCACACATTAGTGCTCATTTTAAGCACTTAATTAATAACATAGACATCATATAATAATCTCAAAATTTAAGATTATCATTATTTATCAAAAAAGTAACTTAATACACATTTTTCATAATATTTTCATGCATTTTTTCATTTTACCCCTTCACATAATCCATTTATCATTTTCAACATCAAAACATGGAAATCGGGTCATATACATAATCCTAAGTTCCATCCTTTCTAAAACCCACCTATAATAGGTTAAATCCTCATAATCACTTATGATATTTGTTTATATATTATTGTAAGTTAAATTCCATCACAAAACCTGGAATTTAACATTTATCTTGATTTATTCCTTAAGCTGTCCATAATGCTGAATTCAGGCACATTGAATTCTCAAAATCTTGAATTAATATCAAATCAAGTAGTTTTTATTTGAAATTTCTACCATACCCTAATACCTACATTAATTAATCAAAATAAATATTTTCGGTATGAAATATTTATTATTTCTATTTATTTTTGTATTTTTACTCTTCTTAACAGCAGCATCCCTTTTAAGACAGCCTGAATCACATAAACTATGGGGTATATTTATACTCATAAAGACCTAATTTTTATTTTTTTTGTGTGATCCTAAATAGTTTTTATATATCTTTTAAAAGTTTTAACACAAAATTTCTTGTATAAAAATTATTAAAAATTATTTGGTTCAGCTGATCCTGACACCCGTTCAACCCTGTTTAGGTTGATTTTCTCGGATTTTTAATTTGCATCATGATTATCCTTTTAATCTGAAAATTCGGTCGTTCCTTAATCACCCCATCTTGAGTCTTTTTAAAAATTTTAATGATAAAATTAGTTCATTAGATATTTCTTCCCTTTTTTCCTTTCCAGGTCCAGATTTACTACACATAAGTGTAGATTAGATGATATGGGCTGATTAATCCCTAAATTAAACTTTATAAATCAACTTATATAATTTATCTAATCATTAATCATCATATAATCATGATTAAACATCAAAATAGAAACATCACATAGGATTTAAGAAAATTCCAGTTTTGATTTTCAACCCAAAATCAAGGGTATACTTACATGTATTGGATCAAACTTGGACTCCATTTTTCCTAGCTGGAATCCCATTCTTCTTCTCCATTTTTCCTTATCTTTTTCTCCTCTTTTTCTCCCTTTCTTTCTCCTCATGATACTGTAAAAAAAATGGAACGTACACTGCCTTGCTTGGGGGGTTTCTCCCCTTAGCATTTTTCTCTCTCTCCCTTAGCACATGTGAACGTGCACCTAGGATATGAGCTGGATTTTCCAGCTTTGTGGGCCTCACTTTTCACAGAAATTAAACATGATTAAGACATGCTTATCCCCTATTGCTGACATGGAAAAATGTGGTCCATTTAAATTAAGTAATTATCTTTAAAAAAATTCATCAAAATCCATATCATTAAACCATATTGCTATCTACTGCTGGAATGTCCACTTCAAGCAGCTTTTGTACATTTTTTCCACCGAATTTTTACTTTAATTAATGGATAATTAACTAACCTAGCTAATAACCTACTTAGGGGGTCAATTTATCTTATTTAAAAATTCATAAAAAATCAGGTCCACACCTCCTGTTGTCCATTTTGTGTCCATGCAATCACGTCCACATCAGCTGCCTCTTTTTACAATTTTTCCACAAAATTACAGCTTTAATTTAATGTATAATTAATCACCCTACCTAGGAGCTAATTTAGGGGTCAAATTAGCTATTAAAAAAATTTAATAAAAATCACAAAAAGCAACTTGGACGTGACCTTTCCATTGCTCCCATATTGCTGTCCACTTTGCATTCACGTCCATATGCCTTGGATTTTTGTCATTTTATGCCACAAAATCCGTCCAAAATCAAGGTCATCAACTACCCTTGTCATTTAGCTCACTTAATTACATATTTTGTAATTTTTAAAATTCAAAAATATCATGTAAACAACCCATTTTCGTGCAACCAATATCTCATCATCATTAGCTTAATCCAAACCTCTCATTGCATTAATCTTATAATTTTAACTGTTCAGTTCAAATTTCGTCTCAATCCGACTTTTCTAGCTCAATTTGTGCTCATTTGAAACCATCTTTGAAATTTGATGGTGCTGATTGATTTTCACCCTAATTTCATCATTATTTTCATAATCTAACATTTCCATAAGATTAAGCACAAAATTATGTGCTTAATTTTCAATTTTCATCTTAATCCGCTTTCCCGGCGTCGAGTCGTGCATTTTCTAGCATTTGCTACCTTTAATCCATAATTAACAACATAATCTCCAATAATTAAACTATAATATATGAGATAATTATCCTCAATATATCAAAAATTCTTAATCCTCATTAAACCTCTTTAATCACATTGACCCATATCGGCTTATATTGATCATTCATAATCACTTGCCCTAATTGCAATAAATCGTCAATATTGTAATTGAAAATCATTCATAGTTCCACTAATTATACTTGATTCATATTTATATGCCAATTGCATATAAATAAACCTTACTTGGGTCCAGGTTTCACAATTCTCCCTTCCTTATAATAGGTTTTGTCCCGAAACCTATTACATTTTATATATCGGCGGTATAGCTCATATAAAATAGCTAACTTATCATATTCCAATTCTACAATGCCTCACTATGCTTTCACTGCACTACTCTGTCCTTATGGCACTTTCAGCCTTGGTTCAATAGACCTATCATTTATCTCTACTATTTTCTCATTCCCATATGGATTTCCTATTGTAATTGTTCTTTTCTTTTATGCCATCCATCTTTTATTCCTATGGAAGGCATACTATTATTTTTATATATATAGAGAAATTATAGAATTTCTCATCTTATCATAGGGTAAGATCTACGCTACCCATTTATTCATAAAAATCTATAGCAATCATTTTCACATATCATCCATATAACATAATACATTCATTTTATAATATAAAGCAAAAGTTGCTCTCACATAGAGTTTCATACATGAAATTTCATACATATCTTAGCAAAAGACACTTTTGCTAAACTACCTATTCCTTCTCCTCTCATAATGTCTACCACTAGATTTTACCATCGTCGACTATCTATTAGGAATACCAGTACTAAACTAGTCTAAAATATTTTCTTCCTTATCTCTCTTTCCAGTTTCCATAAACTAGTAAGGGTCCTTATCATTTTTAATTTTTTTTCTAATCTCATTTCTTATGAATATCATAGAGAAATTATCTCTCTCGTACCTATCTTTTAATCACATTGGAATTGAGGAGAATTCCTGCAATTATTCTTGCCTTCATTTTTCTTCATTTATCTACCATTTCTTGCTATGATATACCAACTTTTGTAGTATCATATATGTAGTTTCCTTTTCCTTCCATACATGCTAACTAGACATGTTTTGCTACTTTTTCTACATTAATTTGCAGAAATTTCCTATCAACTAATAACTGCAATTAACTTTAGTTTGAACTAACCTTTCTTATTTCTTTCTTTCCCTACATCAGGTTCCTAGGTCCTTAGGGTCAAGTTACTCTTTCCCTAATTATACATGTTCATTACCAACATGTGTTATATCCTGGTGTCCTATTGGAAGATATTTCTTATCAATTCTTCCGGATTACCATCTTTGATTATGGAATAATAGCCATTAGGGTTTCCTATCACTCACTAGCATTGTCAATCAATGCTTTGGACATTACATAAGATTACATGTTCAAACCTTGAACATGTTCTTAGGTTCAGTCATCCACTACTCAGCTTAAACAAGATCTCATTCACCTGAGAACTTAGGTGGATACTGAGCTAAAAAGGTATTAATATCCTTTCCATTTGTTTCTATCTTACTATTATCAACCCTTTAAAAGTTTGGGTACTAGGTAAAAATTTATTACCTGTACCGGTCTGTCTCTTTCACCTTCTTCTATTTGGTCCCGTTGGGCTTTTTCCCAAAGATCTCTTATTACTTTTACTGCACAGCTTCCTTTAAAGCTGCAGTTATCCTTTCCTCTACTCTTTCTATATGTGAGGCATTCTTATAGTGGTAACACCTCAATTCTTTGACTCAGGATTTATATTTGCTAGTCTTAGACTCACTTATCCTCACTGCCCTTGGTCGTTTAGACTTGCTACTGGCTTCTCTTCTTTCTTGTTGACTCAAATCTGCAACTGCCTTTCCCTTGTTCAAAAACTAAGGTGTTAGCATGTTGTAGAATGCAACATATAAAATTATGTCAATATCATATCTTATCACAAAATTATTCGCATCATACATTGTCAATATGACCATCTCTGATCATGGAATCATCATACATAGTCAATTATATCTTCTAGAAAGATCAATGATCTTTTATTTTTCATATAGACCTAGCATTTGAATAAAATCAAATGCATTCATATTTTCATAATATCAAACATCATACATTAGGAGTTAAAAGGAAACTCCCTTTTTCTTACCTTTCTCATTTCTATCTTTGCCTTTCATAGTGTAAGCTTGCTTTTCCTTATACATACAAATTATACTTATATAATCTGTCATTTTATTATAACTATGAATTCTAAACCAACAATCACTTAGAAAGTTGGCACCTTGGTGCCTATCATATGACGCCACAACGTCTCACCTTAAACATATTTAAAGTATAGCACAGTCCTATGCTACCTTAAGTAAGGTATAATTTACCTCAGGTAAGGTGGGTCTCTATGTAGGGTTCTACAACCCATCATCTTATTCCCTTATATCCTTTACCTTTTCTTAGATTCTCCTACCTCTTTTTTCATAACATTTGGCCTCATATCATTTTTCCTTCATATACCATCTATACTATGAAATATGGAAATTCAACTACATTTCCTTAATTAGCCATATCATTGTGTATCAATTTTTTTTCATATACTATCTACAACATGAAATATAGCAAACCAACTATATTTCCTTAAGTAACCATATTCTTGTGTCATAATGACGCACAATATAAGATAATACATATCGTATGTCTTATAATCTCAATCTATCTCTTTCATCATTTTTCATTTTTCTTTTATATCTATTCCCTTATATCCTTTACCTTTTCTTAGATTCTCCTACCTCTTTTTTCATATCATTTGGCCTCATATCATTTTTCCTTCATATACCATCTATACTATGAAATATGGAAATTCAACTACATTTCCTTAATTCGCCATATCATTGTGTATCAATTTTTTTTCATATACTATCTACAACATGAAATATAGCAAACCAACTATATTTCCTTAAGTAACCATATTCTTGTGTCATAATGACGCACAATATAAGATAATACATATCGTATGTCTTATAATCTCAATCTATCTCTTTCATCATTTTTCATTTTTCTTTTATATCTATCTATCAATCCTTGCTGAAATATCATCTTTGTGATATCAAATCTTTTCTTACCACGCTTCTTTACCAATCCATGCTCTGATATCTAGCTCTTTGATATCAAATCCTTTCTTTCCACGACATTCTACCAATCCTTGCTCTGATACCAAATTCTGCGGCATTAGACCTATCCTTTTATCATCCCTTTTTTCTCCTTCTTACGCCTATTTACCAATCATTGCTCTGATACCAACTTCTGTGGCGCCCCAAACCGAGACGTCACTTTCTTACCTCGAGACTAGGGGTGGGAATCGGGGCGGGTCGACCCTGTTTAATACCGGGGCGGGTCGGGATTGTGTACCCTGCTGGTCGGGGCAAAATTCAATTTTTTTAAAGGGTGGCGGGTCGGGTCAAGACGGGTCGGGGCGGACCTACCTGCTGACCCGTTTTCTGATATTTTACATTAAAAAGAAAAACCTCGTTCAATGCTAATTTTCATGTTTTATTTAATTATTTATATTTACTTTGACTGATTAATAATAGATTCAAGCATATAGTAGTTAAATTTAATATAAATTTGTCTTTATACTTGATAGTTTTATAAATTTTTAAAAACTTCTTACTTGACCCGCATTTTTTTACCCAACCCGTTGACCCGATACCGACCCGAATTTTGTCCCGAGACCTTGTAGAAAAAAGTAAGGGTCAAACCGACCTTGTCCCGACCCGGTATAAAATAAGGGTCAAACAAGATTTTTGAAAAGGAGGGTCAGGGTTGGGCACACCCTGACCCGCCTCGACCCGCCCCGATTCCCACCCCTACTCAAGACCTTATTGATTGGTAAATGTGAATCAGGATTGTTGCCCTGATCACGCGGCGGTTTCTTAGTCGGAACTCGTCCAATTTTTTTTCGATTTATTCATCAATCATTTCTTTACAATCAACATCATTCATCACACAAGCGGTATTACACTTGTAATACCTTTCATATTTCGTTTATAAGATCTCCTCATGCTTTTCTACAGTAAAAGTCTTCTTGACTAAATCATCACATTTTACATCCATACATCCATACATTCAATCATTAAATCATATAGAACTTAAAATTTTAATTAATTTCACAAAAATTAACATACCTTAGCATATTCATGCTTTCCCATTCCTTATAGCCTACCTGGCCATCATCTCGTGCCTTACTTCATTGCTTAGATTTGCATCTCCTTGAGTTTCTCGATATCTGTCTAAGGTGTGGAAAAACAAAACGTGAGTGACAACTCAGTAAGCAAGTATTTTATCTTTTAGGGCAAGACTTCCTTGAAAATCATTTCGTTAAACATCTTGAACACCTTTTTCTTGAGGACATCAATATGTCCTAAAACATTGTCATAAAATCCCTTGTTCATAAGGACAAGGTTGGAAACATGTGGAAAATAAGCCAAGTCTATGTTTTGATGATTAATAAATCAATTTGAGTAAGTTTTGGTTACTAATATGTTTTTGAAAATGATTAAAGGATATAGAAATGAAGAAAAGGAAGCATGACAGGTCAAGTCGATTTCCAAGTCGACTCAGGCATCGACTCAGGCCAAGTCGATCCCCAAGTCGACTCCAGTAGCGACTTCAGCCCGTCATTTTCGTCCAGAGTTGAAAACGGGGAACCAAGCTACCGAAGTCGCAAATGAAGTCGACTCCAGCATCGACTTCGACTCGTCATTTCTGTCCAGAGTTGAAATCAAGAACTAGAGCTGTCGAAGTCGCATCCCAAGTCGACTCCGCATGCGACTTGGGTGAAGTCGCAGACCAAGTCGACTCCAGCTTCGAATTCAGTGCAGAACTTGCAGATCAAGATGGCTCAATGCTAGATTAAAGTGAAGATGAAGGCCAAGCCAACTAAAACACTCAAATGAAAATCAAATGAAGTCTAGAGCAAGCAAAGTTGCATATTTTCATGGAGAATCGAGATCATACACTTGAACCTCTCTTATGCACTCCAATACTCAAGGATTCATGACTCAAGACATGGAATCAAATATTTTTAAGATAGAAGAAACATAAAGAGTCTTAAGTTACATAAAATGGTGGAAGAACAATCAAACATGAAGAAATTCAAGCAAGCAAGGCATTCCAAAGAATTTCAAGTTCAACTAGCAAGCTGAGGAAGTGAAGTCGCACCCGAAGTCGACTTCACCTGCGATTTGGGTCAAGTCGAGAACCAAGTCGACCCAGACTTGAACTTGAAGAAGTTGCGGAGAGCCGAAGTCGCACCCGAAGTCGCACCCGAAGTCGACTCCATCTGCAACTTGGGTCGCAACGGTCGGAAATTTTTCGAATGTTAGCACATTAAATGCGCGCCACCTACTTCCAAACGTTCAGATTCCCTCGCAAATTATATAAGGCATTCAATATGAATGTGGAGGGTAGCTGAGAATTCATTGATTGAGCATAACTCCCATCTCTAAGAGCATTAAGTGATCAAGCCATCATATAGAAGAAGAACTCCGATTTCAAACTGCCAAGAGGTGCTTGCTGAATCATTAAGCCTACACTACAAGTTCTTCTCTGCGCCAAATCTGCCTCTACACATCAGTAACGTGTAGAAACTCTCTTTTATTTTTTCTTATTGTATTGAACTTGATTTAGTTTGGGTAACTAAGATCAAGTGTAAGCAAAGTAGTGTGTTATTGGAGTGGAACTCGTCACCTACTTGTGCTGTGAATTGTTAATGCCCCCTAGAGCTGGAATCTAGAAGAGAGTAGTGGCTCTAGTTGTATTTGTGAAATATATAGTGGAACCCAAGTCACAAGAGGTGTGAGCTTGGAAGAGTGGAGTAGGGAAGGTTGCCCGAACCACTATAAAAACTTGCTTGTTGATTTTTATTTCTGCTCTTAGCATTATATTGCTTTCTGATTGTTTCTTCATTAAGGGGACTAGATTAATCTGGGGTAAAATTTTTGTTTACGTTGAAAATTTTTGATTACCCAATTCACCCCTCCCCTCTTGGGTAATTGCCACTAACTCGGGACCAACAAGTGGTATCAGAGCATGTCTTTGAGTTTTACCAAAGAGATCTTTTGATATGGCATCCCAATCTACTTCCGTTCCAGCATTTGTCGAAGGCCAATCTTTTAGTAGGCCACCATTGTTTGATGGGAACAATTTCGGCTATTGGAAGTTACGTATGAAACAACTGATCATGGCCACAGATATAGACTCTTGGATTGCAATCCAAGATGGTGTAACCTTGCCTATTGATGAAAGAGCTTCCAAATGGACCGATGAGGAAGTAAAAACTGTTAAGAGCAACGCTAAAGCTATGAACTCACTGTTTTGTGCTCTTACCGCTTCTAAATATGATAGAGTATCTCTTATTTAACTGAAAAAGAGATATGAGATACATTAACATCTATCTATGAAGGAACCTCTCAAGTCCAAGGGACAAGGAGAAATATTTTGATTGGAGAATTGGAGAGCTTTAAAATGCTAGAAACAGAAAATATTTCTGAAATATTTGCTAGATTCTCTAAAATTACTAACGCCTTGAAAGGTCTAGGAAAAGCAATTTCTAAATCTGAACAGGTCATGAAAATATTAAGAGCTCTACCGGAATCTTGGACTACAAAGATTACTGTGATAGAAGAAGCCAAGGACCTCAACACATTGAAGCTAGAAGACCTTATTAGCTCATTAATGTCACATGAGCTAATAAAGAAAAGAGATGAAGATCACCATAAAGGAAAGAAAGCAATTGCACTAAAGGTCACCCATAACTCGGATGAGTCCACTTCTTTATCCCACAACGATGATGAAGACATTGCTCTACTTACTCGCAAATTTTGAAAGTTTGTAAGAAAAGAAAAGAACTTCAAAGACTTCAAAGAGAGACCACAAAAAGAGAAAAAGAAGGAGGCCACAAAATATTATAGATGCGGCGGTATGGGACATATGCAAGCTCAATGTCCTACACCGGAAGAAAGATCAAAGGATCATCCAGAAAGGAAGGAAAGATATGAAAGCCAAAAATTTCAAAGGCCCAAGGGAAAAGGAATGTACGTGAATGAAGAAACTTCATCAACAAGTAGCTCCTCAACCGATGATTTTGATGCAGCAAATTTCTCAAGAGTATATTGCATGGCGCAGATTGAGCAAGAAGAAAATTTGAACTCAACGGAAGTTTTGGAAGAGCAAACCGCCTCAACAAAATGCACAAGTAATGAAGAGGTAACTTCCAAATTTCACCACTCTCAATCTACTTATTCTTCTATTCAAGAATGTCTCAAATGTGCTGAATTAGAGGAATTACAACATGCATATGATTCATTATATGAGGAAATCAAAAAACTAGGAAACAAGCTATTGTTAAAGAGACAACAGTGTAATTCCATTATTATTGTGAATGGAAAACTAGCAGAAAGAACCGCTAAATTGAAAGAAGAAAAGGAATTGCTTTTGAAAGAAGTAGAGAACCTGAAAAAGGAGAACGAATCCTTAAATGAATCATTAGCCAAGTTCTCTAATCAAGGAGAAAGTGTGAAAATGTTTCTGAACATGACCTCTCAAACCAATAGAAGAGGTCTTAGATACTCCACATTTGAGCAAAGAAAAAATGGCAAATCGAATGTGCCAATACTTGGGAAAAATCAAACCAAAACTGCACCTATTTACAAACCAAAAGGGAAACAAGTTGCTTGGACCAAAAGGCCAACTTTTGAACCATTATACATTTGGAGGCCAACTCCTAGATTACCAATGGCTTGCAACTTTTGCAATAAGATGGGTCACAAAATCTATAAATGCAACTTTAAGAAACTATATGACCATGGTGCAAAATTAGTTTGGGTTCCAAGAAACACAAGATTTGGGTTTTCAAGAATAGAACAACAAAGATTAAATCAGTTTACTAACCCAAATGGACCCATAAAATGGGTACCAAAGAGATAAGATTTATTTGTTAATTTTTCATATATGTTTCAAGGCAAAGGCAAGCAACGTTTGGTTCATGGATAGTGGTTGCTTAAGGCATATTACCAGTGAAAGAAGTTTATTTCATAAACTCAAGCCTTGCAACGATGGAACTGTTGCCTTTGGAAATAACGAGAAAGGTAAAATTAAAGGTAAAAGAAATATTTATAGTATTTCAAATGCATGTATGGAGGATGTTTTGTTTGTTGAAGGACTCAAGCACAATCTAATGAGTATTAGCCAATTATGTGACAAAGGATACAAGGTTGTGTTTGAATCATCTATATGCAATGTATTTGATGGAGAACATATCATGTTTAGCGGTAAAAGATATGGAAATGTATATTTGGTTTCACTTGATGAACTAGATGGTCAATGTCTAATGGCCATTGACAATGATTCATGGGTTTGGCATAAGAGGTTTGGGCACATAAACATGACAAATATTAAGACCCTATGAAAAAAAAATTTGGTAGATGGATTGCCAAAATTGAAATATGACAAAGATAAAATTTGTAAGGCATGTCAACTATCAAAACAACCTAAAATATCTTTCTCTACCAAAAAGGAGATTTCCACCACTAGGCCACTAGAATTGCTACACATGGATCTATATGGGCCATCCGACATTTTAACCATTGGTGGAAAAAAATATGTGTTTGTAATAGTTGATGATTTTTCAAGATTTACTTGGATTATACTCTTAGCTAGCAAAGATGAAGCATTTTCTATGTTTGTCACATTTTCAAATTTGGTGCAAAATGAAAAACAAAGTTCAATTATTTCCATTAGAAGTGATCATGGTGGTGAATTTGAAAATAATCGATTCATAGAATTTTGCAATGAAAAAGGAATTTACCATACATTTTCTGCACCAAGAACTCCTCAATAAAACAGAGTTGTTGAAAGGAAAAACCAGACAATACAAGAAATGGCTAGAACTATGCTAAATGAGAGTAAATTGTCCAAAAGATTTTGGGGTGAAGCTGTAAGTACAGCTTGTCATGTGTTGAATCGAGTTACCATTAAAGCAATCTTGAAAAAGACCCCATATGAGCTATGGAAAGGTAGAAAACCAAATATTTCATATTTTCATGCTTTTGGTTGCACATGTTATGTTTTGAACAATGGAAAAATCAACTTGGAAAAACTAGATGCTAAGAGTGATGAGGCAATATTCCTTGGTTACTCATCAAATAGCAAAGCGTATAGAGTATTCAATAAACGGAACCAAGTTGTAGAAGAGTCGATACATCTTGTATTTGATGAAACTAATCCATGCTTCAAAAGAAAAGATTATTTAAGTGATGCAGATGAAGTCACAAGTAATCTTGAAAAATTGCATGTGGAAAAGCAAGAAGAATCCATGGAGGAAAGGGTAAATGAAGGTAATAATTCATATAAACCTCCAACTAATTTAAAGTTAAAAAATGCTCATCCAATTGAGCAAGTTATAGGGAATGTCTATGAAGGTGTAAAGACTAGAAGGTCAAAACAAAACATTTGTGGACAATAAGCCTTTGTGTCCAAAATTGAACCAACCACTATTGATCAAGCTCTTGATAATGAAAACTGGATCATATCAATGCAAGAAGAGCTAAATCAATTTGAAAGAAACCAAGTTTGATATCTTGTTCCAAGACCAAATGACTGCACTGTCATTGGCACAAAATGGGTCTTCAGGAACAAGTTAGATGAAAGTGGACTTGTGGTGAGAAACAAAGCCATACTTATGGCAAAAGGATACTCACAAGAAGAAGGAATAGACTTTGAGGAATCCTATGCCCCGGTTGCTAGATTAGAGGCCATTTGCATTTTACTAGATTTTGCATCTCACATGAACTTTAATTTGTTTCAAATGGATGTTAAAAGTGCATTTTTGAATGGGTATATAAATGAAAAGGTGTATGTTAACAACCACCTGGATTTGAGGAGAAAGATCAATCTTAATTTGTATACAAATTAACCAAAACACTTTATGGTTTAAAACAAGCTCCAAGAGCTTGGTATGATAGATTAAGCAAATTTCTGATTGATCATGACTTCCAAAAGGGAAAGGTAGACACCACTTTGTTTATCAAGTATAAAGGAAAAGATATCTTGATTATTCAAATTTATGTAGATGATATTATTTTTGGTGCTACTAATGAGATTCTTTGTCAAGAATTTTCTGAGCTTATGCAGAAGGAATTTGAGATGAGTATGATGGGGGAGCTAAACTTCTTCCTTGGACTACAAATTAAGCAACTAAGCGAAGGGATCTTCATAAACCAGTCCAAGTATATCAAAGAAATTTAAAGTAGTTTGGCATGGAAAATAGCAAAGGGGCAAACACGCCTATGAGCTCAACCATTAAGATTGAAAAAGACGAGAAAGGCAAACCAGTTGATTTAAAATTATATAGAAGCATGATAGGCTCTTCATTATATTTAACTGCTTCTAGACCCGATATACTGTTTAGTGTTTGCATGTGCTCTAGATTTCAATCATGTCCAAAAGAATCACACTTGGTAGCTGTAAAAAGAATTTTCAGATATTTAGTAGATACTACCAACATAGGACTTTGGTATCCAAAGGGCTCTGATTTTAATCTAATCGGCTACTCGGATGCGGATTTTGTCGGTTACAAGGTAGATAGAAAAAGCACTAGTGGAACATGTCAGTTTCTTGGGAACATGTTGATTTCATATTTCCAAGAAAACAAACTAGTGTTGCTCTATCTACGGCGGAAGCCGAATATATTGCCGTCGGGAGCTGTTGTGCCTAATTGCTTTGGATGAAACAACAACTTAGGGATTATGATATGAATTTTAGAGATATACCTATTGGATGTGATAATACAAGTGCAATATGCTTAACTAAAAATCCAGTATTGCATTCTAGGACCAAACATATAGACCTTAGACATCACTTTATTAGAGAACATGTAGAAAATATGATATATGTTTGGAATATGTGAGAACAGAAGATCAAATTGCAGATATATTCACCAAACCTCTAGCAAAAGAACCATTTTATAAAATTAGAAATGATATGGGAATGCTTGAATTAACTTAGAAAAACACAAGCTGAGGGGGAGCACAGGTTCAGAGGGAGCAACCCTGCCATTCTCAAGGGATTAACCCGCTCCATCTCTATTTTTTGATCAATTGACAAAAAGGGGGAGAAGAAATCGAGATTTGAGTCTCGATCTTAAATGTTTGTATGAATGATTTTAACTTGTGATGTATTGGTAGTGAAATATGTATGTTAAACTCATATTTTTAACTTGTGATGAAAAGTTAAATTTTAAAATGCACAAATAGTATGCTTTAAAGACATTGAAAGGTATACACTCAAATCGGTTTTGTCAATCATCAAAAAGGGGGAGATTGTTGGAAACATGTGGAAAATAAGCCAAGTCTATGTTTTGATGATTAACAAATCAATTTGAGTAAGTTTTGGTTACTAACATGTTTGAGAAAATGATTAAAGGATATAGAAATGAAGAAAACGAAGCATGACAGGTCAAGTCGATTTCCAAATCGACTCAGGCATCGACTCAGGCCAAGTCGATCCCCAAGTCGACTCCAGTAGCGACTTCAGCCCGTCATTTTCGTCCAGAGTTGAAAACGGGGAACCAAGCTACCGAAGTCGCAAACGAAGTCGACTCCGCATGCGACTTGGGTGAAGTCGCAGACCAAGTCGACTCCAGCATCAACTTCGACTCGTCATTTCTGTCCAGAGTTGAAATCAAGAACGAGAGCTACCGAAGTCGTATCCCAAGTCGACTCCGCATGCGACTTGGGTGAAGTCGCAGACCAAGTCGACTCCAGCATCGACTTCGACTCATCATTTTGTCCAGAGTTGAAATCAAGAACGAGAGCTGCCGAAGTCGCATCCCAAGTCGACTCCGCATGCGACTTGGGTGAAGTCATAGACCAAGTCGACTCCAGCTTCGACTTCAGTGCTGAACTTGCAGATCAAGACGGCTCAATGCTAGATTCAAGTGAAGATGAAGGCCAAGACAACTCAAACACTCAACTGAAAATCAAATGAAGTCCAGAGCAAGAAAAGTTACATATTTTCATGGAGAATCAAGATCATACACTTGGACCTCTCTTATGCACTCCAATACTCAAGGATTCAAGACTCAAGACATGGAATCAAATGTTTTTAAGATAGAAGAAACATAAAGAGTCTTAAGTTACATAAAATGGTGGAAGAACAATCAACCATGAAGAAATTCAAGCAAGCAAGGCATTCCAAAGAATTTCAAGTTCAACTAGCAAGCTGAGGAAGTGAAGTTGACTTCACCTACGACTTGGGTCAAGTTGAGGACCAAGTCGACCCAGACTGGAACTTGAAGAAGTTGCGGAGAGCCGAAGTCGCACCCGAAGTCGACTCCATCTGCGACTTGGGCGAAGTCGCACCCGAAATCGACTCCACCTGCGACTTGGGCGAAGTCGCATCCGAAGTCGACTCCACCTGCGACTTGGGTCGCAGCGGTCAAAATTTTTTCGAACATTGGCACATTAAATGTGCGCCACCTACTTCCAAACGTTTGGATTCCCTCGCAAATTATATAAAGCATTCAATATGAACGAGAGAGTAGCTGAGAATTCATTAATTGAGCATAACTCCCATCTCTAAGAGCATTAAGTGATCAAGCCATCATATAGAAGAAGAACTCTGATTTCAAACTGCCAAGAGCTGCTTGCTGAATCATTAAGCCTACGCTACAAGTTATTCTCTGCGCCAAATCTACCTCTACACATCAGTAACATGTAGAAACTCTCTTTTATTTTTTCTTGTTGTATTGAACTTGATTTAGTTTGGGTAACTAAGATCAAGTGTAAGCAAAGTAGTGTGTGATTGGAGTGGAACTCATCACCTACTTGTGCTGTGAATTGTTGATGCCCCCTAGAGCTGGAATCTAGAAGAGAGCAATGGCTCTAGTTGTATTTGTGAAATACATAGTGGAACCCAAGTCACAAGAGGTGTGAGCTTGGAAGAGTGGAGTAGGGGAAGTTGCCCAAACCACTATAAAAACTTGCTACTTGATTTTTATTTCTGCTCTCAGTACTATATTGCTTTCCGGATGTTTCTTCATTAAGGAGACTAGATTAATCCGGGGTAAAATTTTTGTTTGAGTTGAAAATTTTTTATTACCCAATTCACCCCTCCTCTCTAGAGTAATTTCCATTAACTCGGGACCAACAGACAGTTTCATGTCCTTGAACGTTCTCATAAAACAACATTCTTAAAATGATTCACAAGCCACGTCTGGGCTTGTTAAGGCTAAACATATGCGTTTCACCCTCTTTAATTAATTTTCTTTGGTTTTGTATGAACATTTCTAATGTTCCAAAATGTATACACAAAACCATCTTTTGCCCGTGGACATTTCATGTCCAAAATATTTTTCTCATAAATCCTTCGGCAAAGAAGGACATTCTTGTTGGAAACAATGTTCAAAACAAAACAAAATTGACCAAAGCATGAGTTTTGATGATTAACAAAGACTAATTTGAGTATATCAAGTATACTAATGAGTTTGCCAAATGTTTTAAGGAACTGAAATAGTCAAGTCGATCCCCAAGTCGACTTGGACTTCGACTTAGGGTGAAGTCGATCCCAAAGTCGACTCCATTATCACCTTGAAACAGAACTTCAAAGGCAAAATTAAAACTGGAAGAATAGTAGGTGAAGTCGCAGGCTAAGTCGACTCCACTTGCGACTTGGGAAGCCAAGTCGCAAACGAAGTCGACCTCACTATCGACTTCAGTCGAGGAAAACTGTCCAGACCTGATTTTGGGGCACGAAGCTGCCCAAGTCGCAGACGAAGTCGACTCCAGGTGCGACTTGGGTGAAGTCGCAGACAAGGTCGACTCCATCTTCGACTTGAGAAGTTCAGACTTGAAAGATGCATTCCCAAGCTCATTCCAAGAATCTATTTGGACTTTCTCAAATCCAAGTAATATGCAAAGCCATGTTCAAGATTAACTTGAGTATTCTTGAGATTCAAGGTAAAGATACAAGTTCAAATCAAGTCTATCAAGACCAAGGCAAATTTTCAAGTTTACTTCCAAATGAAGATATATTCAAGATATGAAGATCAAACGACTCCAAAGCAAGCAAGGTGCATAAATATATCATGCAAAGACTAAAGGAAGAAAGCCAAGCAAGCTAGAAGCAAAATCAAATAAGGATCAAGGCATTATTGGCGAAGACCAAGTCAAGTCGCAACCCAAGTCGACTCCATGATCGACTTGAGTTGAAGTCGGAAGCCAAAGTCGACTCAAGACTCAGACTTGGAAACTGACAAGGTGAAGTCGCACCCGAAGTCGACTTCACCTGCGACTTGGGTCAAGTCGATGCCCAAGTCGACCCTGACTGAAACTTGAAGTTGCGACGGAGAAGCGAAGTCGCACCCAAAGTCGACTCCATCTGCGACTTGGACGAAGTCGCATCCGAAGTCGACTCCACATGCGACTTGGGTCACAACGGTTGGATTTTATTCGAACGTTGGCGCATTAAATGCGCGCCACCTACCTTCTAACGTTCGGATTCCCTCCAAAATTATAAAAGGCATTTCATGGTGGACGAGGGAAGTAGCTGAGAATCATTAAGTGTGCATAACTACCATCTACAAGAGCTTTGAAGAGATCAAGCCAATTAAAGAGGAAGAACTTTGCTTCAAACTGCAAGAGCTCAACTACTGATCATTCAAAGCCAATTCAACAAGTTCTTCTCTGCGCCAAACTGTTTCTACACACCTGTAAAGTGTAGTTTTCTTATTGTTTCTTTTGTATGTGTTGAACTTGATTTAGTTTGAGGAACTAAGATCAAGTGTAAGCAAAGTAGTGTGTGATTGGAGTATAACTCATCACCTACTTGTGCTGTGATTTGTTGATGCCTCCTAGAGCTGGAATCTAGAAGAGAGCAGTGGCTCTAATTGTATTGAGAGAATACAATAGTGAAACCCAAGTCACAAGGAGTGTGAGCTTGGAAGAGTGGAGTAGGGAGGTTGCCCGAACCACTATAAAAATCCTGTGTGCTTGATTTATATTCCTGCTCTCTACATTATATTATTTTCCATTTCATTTCTTCATTAAGGGGACTAGATTAATCCGGGGTTAAGTTTCTGTTATAAATTTTAAATACCCAATTCACCCCTCCCCTCTTGGGTTTTGCCATCAACTCGGGACCAACAATTCTCACGTCCTAAAACATTATTCACATAAGCCTTTCTAAGCAAAGAACATTTTTATGTCCAAAAACATTTTTCATCATAAAATCCTTTAGCCCAGAGACATTTGATGTCTCAAAACATTTTTGACATAGCTTCTTTTAGCGATTGACATCCATATGTCCTAAAACACTATTCATTTAAATACTTTAACATTGGACATTCTCATGTCCATAAACACTTTTCATTTAGGCTCTTTAGAAATGAGCACTCTTACGTCCAAACCAAGTTTCACATAAATCCTTTTCATAATCCCTGTCTTGGGGCTTGTTTATAGCAAACAAGGCAAATAAAATACATAAACCATTTTCATAAATGCATTTACATAAAAAAATTTCCTTTCATTCTTGTTATTTACACTTTTGTATAAAACACCCTTTCTTTTAGGGTAACCATTTCATAAAAATCCCTTTAGAATAGCTTTCATAAAAACAAAACATAAGCAAATGCATTTCTCTCCATCTAGTAGTGACACTTAGCAAGTGATCATGCTATATTTTGGAAGAGAATCCTTAACAGCACGCTAGCCAGGCGGCTGTTCCTTTATCCTGCTCCATCTCAGGGAGGGCGCCGCTGGCACTCCTGTCATCTCTTAGCGACTTGTCCTTATGTAGAGTAGGCCCCGATCATACCGACGGTGCTCTACAACTGGCCTATTCCTTGTATTGGTGCACCATACATCATCTTGACGGACCGCAGTGTTGAGATTATTGATCATGTGCTTATTGAATAGAATGGTTAATTTGATTTTGATGATTAACAAATAATTGAAATATCATTAAAAAGAATCTAACACATTTGTCTAAGTGTTCTCAGATATTTTGTCTCTAATTATGTATATGAAAATGAGAATGTGAAATAATTTAAGTTTCAAGAGTTTTAGTTCATGAATTGCAAGTTCAGCAAAGTGAAGTCTCAGCCCAAGTCGACTTCACTTGCGACTTGGGTGAAGTCCCAGACCCAAGTCGACTTCGCCTGCGACTTCGGACAGACAGCAAAGTGAAGTCTCATCCCAAGTCGACTTCGCCTGCGACTTGGGTGAAGTCCCAGACCCAAGTGGACTTCACCTGCAACTTCGAAGGCAAAATTCTGGACAGCAAGTTTTTACAAGGCGAAGTCGCATCCCAAGTCGACTTCACCCATCCGAAGTCGACTCCACTCATCCGAAGTTGACTCCACTTGCGACTTCAACTCGTAACGGTCGAAAATCCGAACGTCGGAGCTCTAGATGCGCGTGAACCTCGACTCCAACGGCTAGAACCTTTTTTCCTCTATATATACCATTGAAGAATGAACGTGGAGAAAAGAGAGAAGGAGGAAAGAAAGAGAAAAACACAAGTTGAGCTTCCATCTTCAAATATTCATGTGTGTTGAAGATATTTGAATAACTATTGAAGCTTCCAAGTGCTACAACTTTCAAGTGCGCTTCCAAGTTTATCATCTACATGACAAGGAGCTTCCGGTGCTTAATCGAATACACATTGTAAAGTGTAATTTCTCTTTTGTTTATTTTGTTTTGTGTTGTTGCCTTGAATCGGTATTGGAGACCGAATTCAAGAAGAAGCAAAACAGGGGGTTGGTTTGAGTTTGTCTCACTAACGGGTTTTGCTTGATTGGTTGGAGTTTGTCTCACCAATCGTTTGGACTTGGTTGGTTGGAGTTGGTCTCACCAACAAGTGATTGTTGTATATGCCCCCTAGAGCTAGAATCTAGAAGAGAGCGGGTGCTCTAGATTGTATTGAAAATACAATAGTGGAACCCAAGACACAACGGGTGTGTGCTTGGAAGAGTGGAGTAGGGAAGGTTGCCCGAACCACTATATATCGTTGTCTCTTGTTTGGTTTGATTGTTTACATTTTTATATTCCATTTGCACCCTCTCATTCTATCTCATATCACGTTTCATCAAGGGGATTGAAATTATAAGGGGTTAAGTTTTAATTTACCAAAGGATTTTTCAAGAACCCAATTCACCCCTCCCCTCTTGGGTTTTGCCATAAACTCGGGGCCAACAAGTGGTATCAGAGCAGGCCTCTATTTTATTTGAGGAGATCTCTTTTATATTTTTATGGCAACCTACTTAACTTCTGTACCTGCATTTGCCGAAGGCCAATCATTTTTAAGGCCACCTCTATTTGATGGCAATAATTTTAGTTATTAGAAGTTAAGGATGAAACAACTCATTATGGCAACTAATATGAATTCTTGGATAGCCATACAAGACGGCATTACATTACCAAATGGGGACAAGGCGTCCACTTGGACTAAAGAAGAAACTATGTCCGTCCAAAGTAATGCCAAAGCTATGAATTTCTTATTTTGTGCATTGACCGCAACAGAATTTGATAAAGTTTCCTCATGCACAACGACTAAAGAGATATGGGATAAATTGGTATCTATTTATGAGGGTTCCTCCCAAGTAAAGGGAACTAAAAGGAATATCCTTATTGGTGATTTTGAAAGATTTCAAATGTTAGATGGTGAATCAATTTCAGAAATGTATGCTAGATTCTCTAAAATCACTAACGCTCTTAAAGGCCTAGAAAAGCCAATTTCTGAAAGTGAGCAGGTTATGAAGATACTTAGAGCATTGCCAAACTCATGGAATGAAAAGATCACAGCTATTGAGGAGGCAAAGGACTTAAACAAGCTCAAAATAAATGACTTGATTAGCTCACTCATGTCTCATGAGCTCATCAAAAACAAGAAAGAAGAATCTCATAGAAGTAAGAAGTCTATTGCGCTCAAAAGTATGATGAAGAGCTCAAGTGAATCTACATCAAGCTCATACGAATATTCTAGCTCAAAGAAGAAAATGAAGAATAGAAGAAAGGAATTTCCAAAGTGTTATAAATGTGGTGGTCTTGGACATATACAAATCGAATGTACCACCCCGGATGATTTGGAAATTCAAAATAAGAGAAGTTTTTCAAAGAGACAAGCTAGAAGAATGCTTAAAAAGAGATATACTACCTCAAGTTCTAGCACCTCATCGAGCGAAGGAGAAGATGCAGTAAATTGGGCAAGAATTTGCTGCATGGCCATTGTAGAAGATGAAAAGAAAACTTGCCAAAATTTTGAAGAAAGTGATGCATCTACGGATATCGAGGTAAACTCATCTGATTCTTATTCATCTTCTAATGATTGTTCTAAATGTAATGAGTTGAATGATTTACAACAAACTTATGACTCATTATTTGATGAATTCAAAAGCCTTGGTAACAAATATGTTCAAAAGAAAAGGCAATTCGATACAATTGCCATTGCAAATGGAAAATTAGCAGAGGAGAATGCATCATTGCAAAATGATATAAATGCCTTGAAGAATGAAACAGAGGCATTGAGAAAGGAGAACCAAAATTTGAATGAATCATTGGCTAAGTTCTCCAACATAGGAGAAAATGTGCAAAAATTTTTGAGAATGACCACTCAAGGTAATAAGAGAGGTCTTGGATATATAAAGCACATTAATGCCAAATTAAATAAGGTAAATGCTCCTATTTGGATTAAGGCTTCTAGTACATCAAATGTGAGGGGACATTTTAAGAAGCTTGTTGATAAATCATGGACAAATATACCTACTTGGCAACCAAAGAATTATCATTGTACTCCAACCTATGCTAGAATCACTTGTCATTATTGTACTAAGTTTGGACACAAAATATATCAATGCAAGGCAAGAAAAATGGTTTACAATGGAGTCAAATTAGTTTGGATGACAAAGAGACATATCTAAGGTGGAACCAAGTCTCCTTGAGTTCCTATGCATTATGGTACTAACATTCATGAACCCATAACACGGGTACCAAAAGGAAAGAAAATATCATATTTGTGATGCAGGTTATCTAAAGAATGAAGGAGCATGAACTGCAAAAGAAAGGGGGAGTTGAGCAAAATAGCAATGATAACTTTAATCAAAGATAAGTGAAGGTATGTTGCTCTCCCAAAGAAACTAATAAAACAAGTGGTACCATAGTCAAAATAATTAATAAAGAAATTATTGCGCTTATTGATCATATGCTTGACTCAAAATGAATGATTAGTATAAAAAAAAAGGGGGGAGAAAGAGTGTAGTATGAACCTATCTTTTAAAGCCTCATTTGTACTACCTATTTTATATGTCCCATTGAACCCCATTGTGCTACCTTTTTGTATTGATTGACAAAAAGGGGGAGAGAGTATGGAAATATCTTAAAGAGAATAATATTGCATATAACTTAGGGGGAGAAGTATTTCCATGAAAAGAATATATATTATTGCGCTTATTGATGAAAATCATAATCTTCATATATACATATTTGTGTTTCATTTGAGAAAGGAAGATATTTCAATTAAGTTTTGTCAATCATCAAAAAGGGGGAGATTGTTGAGATTATTGATCATGTGCTTATTGAATAGAATGGTTAATTTGATTTTGATGATTAACAAATAATTGAAATATCATTAAAAAGAATCTAACACATTTGTCTAAGTGTTCTCAGATATTTTGTCTCTAATTATGTATATGAAAATGAGAATGTGAAATAATTTAAGTTTCAAGAGTTTTAGTTCATGAATTGCAAGTTCAGCAAAGTGAAGTCTCAGCCCAAGTCGACTTCACTTGCGACTTGGGTGAAGTCCCAGACCCAAGTCGACTTCGCCTGCGACTTCGGACAGACAGCAAAGTGAAGTCTCATCCCAAGTCGACTTCGCCTGCGACTTGGGTGAAGTCCCAGACCCAAGTGGACTTCACCTGCAACTTCGAAGGCAAAATTCTGGACAGCAAGTTTTTACAAGGCGAAGTCGCATGCCAAGTCGACTTCACCCATCCGAAGTTGACTCCACTCATCCGAAGTCGACTCCACTTGCAACTTCAACTCGTAACGGTCGAAAATCCGAACGTTGGAGCTCTAGATGCGCGTGAACCTCCACTCCAACGGCTAGAACCTTTTTTCCTCTATATATACCATTGAAGAATGAACGTGGAGAAAAGAGAGAAGGAGGAAAGAAAGAGAAAAACACAAGTTGAGCTTCCATCTTCAAATATTCATGTGTGTTGAAGATATTTGAATAACTATTGAAGCTTCCAAGTGCTACAACTTTCAAGTGCGCTTCCAAGTTTATCATCTACATGACAAGGAGCTTCCGGTGCTTAATCGAATACACATTGTAAAGTGTAATTTCTCTTTTGTTTATTTTGTTTTGTGTTGTTGCCTTGAATCGGTATTGGAGACCGAATTCAAGAAGAAGCAAAACAGGGGGTTGGTTTGAGTTTGTCTCACTAACGGGTTTTGCTTGATTGGTTGGAGTTTGTCTCACCAATCGTTTGGACTTGGTTGGTTGGAGTTGGTCTCACCAACAAGTGATTGTTGTATATGCCCCCTAGAGCTAGAATCTAGAAGAGAGCGGGTGCTCTAGATTGTATTGAAAATACAATAGTGGAACCCAAGACACAACGGGTGTGTGCTTGGAAGAGTGGAGTAGGGAAGGTTGCCCGAACCACTATATATCTTTGTCTCTTGTTTGGTTTAATTGTTTACATTTTTATATTCCATTTGCACCCTCTCATTCTATCTCATATCACGTTTCATCAAGGGGATTGAAATTATAAGGGGTTAAGTTTTAATTTACCAAAGGATTTTTCAAGAACCCAATTCACCCCTCCCCTCTTGGGTTTTGCCATAAACTCAGGGCCAACACGCAGTCCGTTTGGTTTAAAGAACCACAGACCGTAGCCCATGTCCTTTTAAACCGGGATCACAGACCGCAGCCTGCATCCATACTCAGAAAACATCTTAGACCGAAGTCTATATCTTTAAAAAATTATTTTCAAAAACACATCACAGACCGCAGTCTGTGTCAACTTGTAAAGCGAGCGCACCCACTTTAAACAAGTTGTCATTTAAAATTTAATTTTAAGATGACCTTCCTTAAATTCTTTCACAAAATATTTTGAGTAAAACATTTTGATAAACATTTGAAATATTTGAAAAATAATACATGTTAAAATCCTTATAAAAGAATTTGAAAACCTTTGAATTTTCAAAATTAAACCATATATTTTCTAACATTTTCTTGATTCCCATTTCGGGGCCTTTTGCTCACAAAAGTTATGCAATTATGCTACCCCTTCTCAACCACCCTAATAATCAAATTATTGTCCACCTATCTATTAAACCATTTTTACATAAGGGGCTTGTATAATCTTTTGCATGCCATTTAGCAACCCAAAATCAAACCATTTTATGAAATCAACATAGGATGTTGGTCATCCTTAAATTCCCTTCAACACATTCGTATAAACATTTTTCAAACATTTTCAACATAGATTTCCTTATCTAAAGGAAATCAAAACTTTTTCGAATATCATTTCAAATTATATGGACTATGTCCAAATCATTGTTTATATTTAAATATCAATATATCAATTCCCGTTTTCTTTTTCTTTCATAAACATAATTATTTATCATAAAATATCATAAAAGAAATTCAAAACTTATTTACATTTGTTGCTTTGTGAAAAAGGGCAAAATTCCCTTTTTCTTATAAAATACTTTTCAAACAACATCATAAAGAACTTGCTTGCTTAAAAGCAAGTTCTGAAAACCATCGGCATCAAACATGAAATTCTTTGAAAACATTATCATAGAGAACTTTCTTACTCATAAGAAAAATTCTCAATTCCATTAACATAAAGCATTGTCAATCTTTGGCAATACTGATGATAAAATCCTTATCTTAAAACGTATTACTTGCTTCCCATGAAGCAAACCTTGAGGCTTTTCCTTAAAGCCATTCTTTTTCAAAACTTACGACTTTTCATTAAAGCCGTCATTTTCCAAAACTTGTGCTTGCCCATTCATTAAAACATAAACATAAACATTTCAATCATGCCAATCACATAGAAAGAAAATAGCATTTTAGAATGTTTGCTTGCTTACCTGAGACACCTTATTCCCTTTTTTCCATTCTTTTCCTTGTCTTTGCCTAAATAAATGAAAATGATATTTCATTTATTCACATCAACTTCAATTACATAAATTTCTTAGGTTTTCCAACCTATATAAATTCATTTGGACTTAGCTTGACGCACTTGTCCGTCAAGTCGGGTACTCATACTTAGCACATAGCCTATACATATAAAATCATCCATTCATTCATTTTAATACCCTTATGTAGGGTAATCTTGCATACATATAATAATCATTCATTAAATCATTATTTGGAGGTTCATTACCTCCATTATCATTTTTAACATATTTTCTATTTTTCACACATCAGTGCTCATTTTAAGCACTTAATTCATAACATAGGCATCATATAATAATCTCAAAATTTGAGATTATCATTATTTATCAAAACAGTAACCTAATCCACATTTTCCATCATATTTGCATGCATTTTTGCATTTTACCCCTTCACATAATCCATTTATCATTTTCAACATCAAAATATGGAAATCGGGGCATATACATAATCCTAAGTTCCATCCTTTCTAAAACCCACCTCTAATAGGTTAAATACTCATAATAACTTATGATATTTGTTTATATCTCATTGTAAGTTAAATTCCATCACAAAACCTGGAATTTAACATTTATCTTGATTTATTTCTTAAGCTGTCCATAATGCTGAATTCAGGCACATTGAATTCTCAAAATCTTAAATTAATATCAAATCAAGTATTTTTTATCTAAAATTTCTATCATACCCTAATACCTACATGAATTAATCAAAATAAATATTTTCATTATGAAATATGTATTATTTATATTTATTTTGGTATTTTTACTCTTCTGGACAGCAGCATCCCTTTTAAGACAGCCTGAATCACGTAAACTATGGGGTATATTTTTACACAAAAGACCTAATTTTTATTTTTTTTGTGATCCTAAATATTTTTTATATATCCTGTAAAATTTTTAGCGCAAAATTCCTTCTATAAAAATTATTAAAAATCATTTGGTTCAGCTAATCCTTACACCCGTTCAACCCTGTTTAGGTTGATATTCTCGGATTTTTAATTTGCATCGTGCTTATCGTTTTAATATTAAAATTTGGTAGTTCCTTAATCACCCCATCATGAGTCGTTTCAAAAATTTTAATAATAAAATTAGTTCATTAACTATTTCTTCCCTATTTTCCTTTTCAGGTCCAGATTTACTACACATAAGTGTAGATTAGATGATATGGGCTGATTAATCCCTAAATTAAACTTTATAAATCAAATTATATAATTCATTTAATCATGAATCATTATATAATCATGATTAAACATCAAAAAAGAAACATCACAAAGGATTTAAGAAAATTCCAGTTATGAATTTCAACCCAAAATCAAGGGTATTCTTACATGTATTGGATCAAACTTGGACTCCATTTTTCCTAGCGTGAATCCCATTATTCTTCTCCATTTTTCCTTATCTTTTTCTCCTCTTTTTCTCCCTTTCTTTCTCCTCATGTTGCTGGAAAAAAAATGGAGCGTGCACTGCCTTGCTTGGGGGGTTTCTCTCCTTAGCATTTTTCTCTCTCCCTTAGCACATGTGAACGTGCACCTAGGATATGAGCTGGATTTTCCAGCTTTGTGGGCCCTGATTTCCACAGAAATTAAACATGATTAAGACATGCTTATCTCCTATTGCTAACATGGAAAAATGTGGTCCATTTAAATTAAGTAATTATCTTAAAAAAATTCATCAAAATCCATATCATTAAACCATATTGCTGTCTACTACTGGAACGTCCACTTTAAGCAGCTTTTGTACATTTTTTCCACCAAAATTTTACTTTAATTAATGGCTAATTAACTACTCTAGCCAATAGCCTACTTAGGGGTCAATTTATCTCATTAAAAAAATCATAAGAAATCAGATAATGCAGCTTAGCCGTCCACACCTCCTGCTGTCCATTTTGTGTCCATGCAATCATGTCCACATTAGCTGCCCCTTTTTGTAATTTTTTTCATAAAATTGTAGCTTTAATTTAATATATAATTAATCCCCCTACCTAGGAGCTAATTTAGGGGTCAAATTAAAAAAAATTAATAAAAATCACAAAAAGCAACTTGGACGTGACCTTTCCATTGCTCCTATATTGCTGTCCACTTTGCATTCACGTCCATATGCCTTGGATTTTTGTCATTTTATGCCACCAAATCCGTCCAAAATCAAGGCCATCAACTACCCTTGTCATTTAGCTCACTTAATTACATATTTTGTAATTTTTAAAAATAAAAAATATCATGTAAACAACCCATTTTTGTGAAACCAATATCCCATCATCATTTAATTAATCCAATCCTCTCATTGCATTAATCTCATAATTTTAACCGTTCATTTCAAATTTCGTCTCAATCCGACTTTTCTAGCTCAATTTGTGCTCATTTGAAACCATCTTTTAAATTTGATGGTGCTGATTGATTTTCACCCTAATTTCATCATTATTTTCATAATCCAACCTTTCCATAAGATTAAGCACAAAATTATGTACTAACATTTCAATTTTCATCTTAATCCGCCTTCCCGGCGTCGAGTCACGCATTTTCTAGCATTTGCTACCTTTAATCCATAATTAACAACATAATCTTTAATAATTAAATCATAATATATGAGGTAATTATCCTCAATATATCAACATTCCTTAATCCTCATTAAGCCTCTTTAATCGCATTGACCCATATCGGCTTATATTGATCATTCATAATCACTTCCCCTAATTGTAATAAATCGTCAATATTGCAATTGGAAATCATTCATAGTTCCACTAAATTATACTTGATTCATATTTATATGCCAATTGCATATAAATAAACCTTACTTGGGTCTGGGTTTCACATATGTCCTCCCGAAGAAACATCCCTCTCATGCAGCCCTATTTCCTTGCATTTTCAAATTTTTGAAATTGAAAAAATTTGCTCAAAAATCCCTCCTTTTGCACCTCAATTGCACCATTAATTGCATTCACTTTTGCATTAATTCAAAATAATTTTTTGAAGCAAAAGTCAAAAGGGTTTTAACCATATGTGATTAAGTATATTTCTATATATTTTAGCTTAATCAAATCCATTCATATGATAGAGCACTTTGTTTTAGCCGTCCATAATAATTTTCATCATAAAATGACCCTTCTAATACAAGATATGATCATTTGAAATTATCTCATGGAAATTCATGAAATTAAATTATTATTATCATAATCCATACCATTCATGAGGTAGAGCACCTCAACATGTGCTTACCTTTCATATTTCACATCAATCCGCCTTATGGGCGTCAAGTTATGAATTTTCCAAATAATACCCTAATTTGTTCCATCATTATTATCAACTTAATCATGATTAATGGAATTAAAAATCATGCCACATCATCATTTCCATGCATCATTTTGTCCTTTTTGAGCACATTAACTCATATTGGGCTAAGGCGATTAACTTAACCACCTTTCTTTGTCATTCGCCCTAATCTCATTCATCTATTTCAATTATATAATTAACAATAATTACATGCCTAGATTGCATGTATGAGTCACATTTGTTCTGAGTATCACAATCATCTCCCCTTATAAAAGGTTTCGTCCCGAAACCATCTTACTTTTTAAACAAATAGGGTAAGACTGACATAAAATAGCCAGGTTATCATCTTTTTTCTAATATTTCCAATGACTCACCACGCTTCTACTACGCTACTCTATCTTAGTGGCACTCTTGGACTTGGTCTGTTAGACCTATTATTCTTCTCTACTATTTCCCATCAACTCGTGAGTTTTTCATTGGCAATTGCCCCTTCTTTGTGCCATCTAACTCTTGTCCTTATAATAAACATGGTACACATTTTTTTATGCATAGAGAAATTATTTTTGTATAATCTCTCATCTTATCATAGAATAAATCCTATCATACCCATTCAACCATATCCATTAGTGATCAATAGTAATCACCTTCTTTTCGTATATACCTATCATATAAACATAAATATTTTCAGTTCTATAGCAAAGAGCAAAGGTGCTCTTACATAGAGTTTCATACATATTTCATTATAAGCAAATAGACTTTTGCTAGTCCATCTATTCATTCTCATTTCATGATGCCTACAACTAGGTTATACAAGCTTAATAGGAGTACTGGTGCTAAACCAATCTAGAACATTTTCTTCCTTATCTCCCTTTTCAGTTTTTGTAAACCAGTAAGGGTCCTTATCATCCCTTCTAGTCTTATTTCCCATAAACTCATCATCATTGTGGGGAGATAATCCTCTCATACCTATCTTCTAACCACATCTGGAATGAAGAGATCCCGAACAATTTTTCTTACCTTCATTTTTCTACGTTTATTTATCACTCTTTGCTATGATATCACTCTCTGTGGTATCATACCCATAACCTTCTTTTCCTTCCATTCATGATAATTTGACATGATTTAATATCCATATTTGCACTGTAATTGCAGAGGTTTCCTATAAGTTGATAACTGCAATTAGCTTTTGTTGGCTAATCTTCCTTGTCTTGTTGCTCCTTATGTCCTGATCGGGCACTGTGAGGCAATATGACCCACTTGATCACAATTGAAGCACTTTAGCTCCCTTGCCTCAATAACTTGACAGTTTCTTGTCACATGACCAGCTTGTCCACATTTATAACATCTGTTTAAACCTTTTAAACATTCTCCAAAGTGGCATTTGTGACAATATCCATAAATTGGAGGACCTATTATGGTATAGCTTGTTTTCCTTTTTCTTGTCACCGCCTTCTTACTCTCCTTCCTTGCACCAGGTTCCTTAGTTTTAGGGTCAAGTTGTCCTTGCCTTGATTGTATTTGTTCAAACTCAACATGTGTTGTACCTTAGTGTCCTACTGGAAGATATTTCTTATTAAATTCTTCCATAAAAGTTTGCCACGTTACCTTCCTTGATTGTGGCAAAGTGGCTATTAGGGTTTCCCACCATTCATAAGCATCCCCAATCAACAATTGGTGTGGAACCCAAACCTAAGTAGAATTCAATATATGTATTGAACATTTACATGTAAATTATAAGTAAATTTATTGAATTTTAAATAATTTTTGTGATTTTGCTAAACTATGATAATTAGGGCTAAGGATTAGCAATGATAATTCTAGTGATCATTATAAGCTGATGTGGGACAAAGGGATTAGAATAATTTGTTGGTTATTAAAATACACCAATACATCATGAATAATCATTTTAGATTATTTGATATGGATTATGAGAATTTAAAAGGATAATTCTTAAGTTAGTAAAGAAAACCCTAGAAAATTCATAACTTGTTGCCCATAAGGCGTATTAATATAAAAATTGAGATGGAAGCACATAATTTCGTGCTTAATAACATGATAAAGATATATTATGAAAATTTTGATGATAATTGATCATCAAAGTCCAAAATTTAAAACGATCATAACTTGAGCTAGAAAAGTCGGATTGAGATGAAATTTGAAATGAATGGTTAAAATTATGAAATCAAGGTTTTGGAAGGATTTGATCATGAAAATGATTAAGATATTAAGCTAGCACGAAATTGGGATCAATGGTTTTTGACTTTTCACACCAAAAAGTGATTAGCATAGGGGAGAGTAGCTTACATGGCAAGCATGGACATCCAAATAGTTCACTAAAGTGGATTTTTGTGAAATATGTTTTAATAAAATATATGACCAAAGTCAACTATGGATTAAGGAGATTAAATGTGCATTAAATTGGAGTGGAAATTCGTGGCTAAAGGCATCAAATCTGGGCCGTAGAGATGAGATGATGAAATGGACAGCAAGGGTGCATGAAGGAGATGGGGACGGTTGTGGCAGCTTTTGGAATTTTTATAATTTTTTAATTATGCTCAATTGATTCCCAATTGACATAACTTATTATATGATTAAATGAGCATTAAATTAAAGCTGAACCATGGTGGAAAAAGAATTCAAAATTGCTGCTGAAACATGGGCGTTGAACATGGACAGCTTGGATTGATTATATCTTAAGCAGATTTTTGGATTAATAAAAAAATGCTAAAAATATTTTTTATGGCTGTGAATTAACCAGAACATTAGGGGGATAAGCAAACATTAAATATCTGTGGAAAATGCAGCACAAGTTGGGCCCACAAGCTGGAAAATCCAGCTCTATTAAGGGGGCATGTCCATGTGTGAGACAAGGGATTTGGAAATTTTTCTAAGTACTGAAACTTGCACCCCAAGGAAGCAGCTCATGTCCAGCATCTATAACATCAAAGAAGGAAGAAAAATAAGGAAAAAGAAAGGGGAAAAGGAGGGATTACCCATTTAATCAAGTAAGTATATGATTATTTTGATTTTATACCTCAAATCTGGAAATTATATGATGTTGTAAACTAAAATATGAACGGGATAGTAAATGGATGAATTTTAGCATGAAAATTTTTGGCAAGAATCATGATGGAGTGATTAAGGAATATCCCAATTTTCATCTTAAAAGGATAATCCATTTTCAAATTAAAAATCCAAGAATATTAACCTAAACAGGGTAAAATGGGTGACTGGATCAGCTGTAGAAAATAATTTTTAATAATTTTTATAAAAATAATTTCAGGCTGAAAATTTTACAGAATATAAAATAAATATTTATAATCACAAAAAAAATTTAGTTTTTGATGGGTATAAATATGCCCCATAATTTACGTGATTAAGGCTGACCCTAAACTCCCAACACTGTCCAGCACAGTGAAAATGATACAAATAAATATATTATATTAATATTTCGTGATGAAATTTTTATGAAAGTTAATTAATTAAGTTATTAAGATATTTTAGTAATTTCAGATCAAAACTACTTGATTTGATTTTAATGCAAGTTTTTGAGAATTTAGTACACCTGATTTCAGCATATGTGGATAGTTTGAGAAAAAATATAAAAAAATATGAAACCTATAGAGAAATGATTCATATTTATATATATGTTAATAACCTAGATTTGGGTTAGGAAAATTTGGATTAATTGCTGAAATTTCGGATTTATGAAATTTTTTAGGGTGATATGACAAAAGACACGTTAAACGGGTGAAAAATGGGTTCCAAAGTTGCTGTTTTGGAAACCTATGATTAGTGGATTAAAAATACGTGAAAATAAACTAAATAAGTGTTAATTGAGGTGTATAATCATGCTGAATTAGAAGCCAAGTTGATTATTTGAAAATTTTTAAGAAACACATGAATTATGTGTTATGAAATGAACGTATTTGAAGAGTTGAGTATGAGGAAATTATAAATGATTTAAGTGAAAGGTTAATATGCAAAAATGCATGAAAATATATGATGAAACACATAAAATATATTTCTTTTTGAATAACCCCACAATTTGAGATTAATATATGGGTTTTATGATATTAATTAAGTGCTTAAGAATAAGCACAATATGTGAATTATGAAAAATATGTGAAAAATGACAAGTTGAAAGTTTATCACTTTATATGATGACAGATGAATGATTCATGAATGTTTCATAACATGTATAAATGTTACCCTAAATATGAGAATTGAACATGTGATGAAATGACTGGTTGATACATAAGTATGTTATGTACGTATACCCGACTTGGAATTCAAGCGGGTTATGAATATTTATGAAAATGGGTTGGAAAACTAAGTGAATGCAAGCAAATGGAATTTACATGAATGTTATATCATTCTGCATGTATAGGCAAAGGTAAAGAAAGGGTTCACCCGGGAAGCTCACGTGATCAAGGTAAGCAAGCGAACTTTCCAAAATATTATTTTCCTCCTATGTTTTGAAAATGATAGCTTAAATAAAATTCCTTAAGGATTGTTTCATGGGAAACAAGCAATACTTCTTAAAATAATTATTTTGTCACAAGTGTTGCCAAGATTGAAAATGCTTATATTAATGATTTTAAAGAGTTTGCTTACAAGTAAGCAAGTGAGCTTTCCAAAATATTGTTTCAAAGGAATTTTATGAAATTTATGAACTTGCTTTAATAAGTTGATTTCATAGTTGCTTACAAGATAAGTAAGTGAATTTTCAAGCACAATATTTATATTCAAGTATTAAAATTACTTGATCATGTTTATATTAATGATGTGTAGAATTGCTTATAGAGTAAGCAAGCTCAGATCTTGAAAATATGATGTGGGTTTTATGATGGTTTTAATATAAGCAAGTTCATACAAGTGTGGTTTATAAGGAGTTTTATTGAAAAATGTAATTCTTTATAAAATGGTTTCTAGAAATAAATAGATGGTTTGAAATGGTTTCCATTGAATGTCATAAATTGAATTAATTGGATCTTGTCCAAATTTCTTTTTGTTTCATTCCTTTATCCATCATCATTTCATTTGTTTGTATTTCACTCCATTTGTCTTGTAAGAACAATACACTTGCAATTCGTTGCACATAACATTTTAAAATACTACTTGGTTCCCTTCCTTATATACTTTTTCGTAAACTCATCATGTGGCAGTTGTTATCAACTGTACATATCATTCACAAATTTTCATCTTGTTCTCTTACATCCTTGGTTTTATCAACATGGCCATGTCATAGCCATATAAAATTTATTCTTTATCAAATATTCAACACTCATACTTATATACATACATTTAATCATTAGTTCACATAGAACATAGAACTTTAAGTAAGTTCACATACATTGTCATACCATAAAAATTCCAGTCATATCATTCTATACACATAGTTAATCATTTAGTGCACACATGAATATCATCTCATATCTTTCCTCAATTGCTCAGGTTCTCTACCTCTAGAGCTTCCCCATACCTATCTAAGGTTTGGGAAAATAAATCATGAGTGATAACTTAATAAGTAAGCATTTTGCATTTTCATAACCATGCATTTCTCGCTGTTCGTAGGAGACACTTATTAAGCAATCAACTACCAACAGGAAGAAATCTTTCATAAAACATTTCATATAAACCCTTCATAAAACTTTTTTTCATGAGCACATTTATATATCCTAAAACGTTTTCATATAAACATTTAATCATGAGGATAACTGTATGTCCTAAAACATTTGCATATAATCCATTGTTCATGAGGACAATCTTATGTTCTAAACCATTTGCATATAAACCTTTTTATATGAGGGCAATTGTATGTCCTCAAACAATTTCGTATAAATCCTTTTTCATATCCCAATTGTTGGGCTTTTCAAAAACAACGCACATGCATATAAACCTTTTTATCTATGTGGACATTTTTATGCCCTAAAAAATGTTCATGTAAACCTTATTTCCTGTGGACAAAATCATGTCCTACAATATTTTAATGTCTCCATTTTGGGCTTTGAAACAAAACATATGTATATACGTCTCTAACTCTCTGGTAGGTGACACTTACCAAGTGATCATCCTTCTATAGAAAAAAAACCATCCATGTGACAGCACCGCTAGCTAGGCGGTCGTCCATGATCTTGCTCCCATTTCAGAGAGGGTGCCATGGCCACCGGCCTTCCCTTAGCGACTTGGCCATAAGTAGGGGTTGGCCTTGGTATGTAACCGTCTCAGTCTACAACCGCCTCCACCATGGACCTCGCACATGATCCTCGTGCACACTCGTTTGTATTAGCATTGTCATGCTAACATAATTTCATAAAATCATCACAGTCCTCAGACTGTGCCATTTTTCAAGTCAAAACTTGAAGGAGCATAATCAAGCTCAGTCCATAGACTGTGCCCTTCTCAAATTGAGAACTGGGCATAATCATTTTAAAAATAAAATATTTTCATAAATCGTCCTTAAATAGTAATGTTAGGATGACCACCCTTAAAGAATTTTAGAAATATTTTAGTAAATCAATTTTACAAAACATTTATATTACTTGAAAAAACATTATTTTCAAGAGTATTTCTTATTTGTTAGTAAACAATTTTAGAATCATCTCGATAAACCAATTTCGAAATATTTCAATAATTGAAAAGAACAAGCTTTTTTTGTAAACATATTTATTCCCAATTTTGAGCTTTTTATGAGCAAAGGATAGGACACACATCTGCTTTCATTTTATTTGCATTAAATGTCTCGTCCACACACCATCCATGTCACTCTCATGTAAAGAAATGTTTGCACTGTCTTTTGAACATCATTTAAACAAAATAGTCATCAAATACTTTTATATCATTAAGTTATTGGGTGGATCATCCTTAAAAATCTTTTGAAAACATAAATATAAGACATTTTCAAAGTATTTTAGTCTTTAAGGAGATTGAAAATATTTCAATAGATCATTTCAAAGTATTTAAATAAACCATTTAAAGATATTTAGTTAAACCATTTCAGGAGCCCAATTTATTTACAAATATCATTGTATAAAGAATCATGTATTTTTTTCTCAGAACTCCTTAGGAATAGAATTTCCAAAGTTTATTTTCAAATATCATCTTGTAAGAGAGTTGGAACTCTCTCATCATAAAATTCTTTTGAAATAACATTTCTAAGAACTTGCTTAACATGAAACCATCTTGAAACACGTCAACAATCAAGAATAAAATCATACTTTAAAGAATTGAGCTTGCTTACCATGAAGCAATGCTGAGGCTTTTCATTAAAGTTATATTTTTGAGAATTGAATTTGCTTACTCTATAAGCAATTCTAAAATCGTTAATATAAATACTTGAAACAAAATCAACATTCATGAAGGTTCACTTGCTTACCTTGTAAGCAATCTTGCAAACATCTTGGTAAAGCAATTTCAAATTATTTCAATATTTATGAATAAAATAGCCTTTGAAAATGCTTAATAAAGCATCACTGTAAAGCACTTGTAATTATTTCAATATTTGAAATGAAATCAATATTTTCAAAAGGTTGCTTGCTTACTTGAATTCACTTCTGTTTCCTTTATCAATCTCTTATTTGCCCTCGCCTATATACATAAGAATGACATTGCATTTATAATCATAATTCCATATGTTTGCGCATCATATATTTTTTCAACCCAAATGATTTCTGTCTACTTACTTAACCCACTTGCCTTTCAAGTTGGGTGTCCATTTTCCAATTCCCACATTGGTATAACTTGTGTTTCCATAGCACCCATTCCTTTCAAGTCCACATCTAATAGGTTAAACCCTCATAATCACTTCTGATACTTGTTTATATCCCATTGTAAGTTAAATTTCATCCCAAAAATCTAGAATTTAACATTTATTTTGATTTATTCTTCAATCTGTCCATAATGCTGAAATTAGACACACTAATCTCTCTAATTTTTGAATTATAATCAAATAAAAATATTTAAATATGAAAATTTTATCATACCTTAATAACTACATAAATTAACCAAAATAAACATTTTTAATGCAAAATATTAAGTATTTATATTTATTTTCGTATTTGTACTCTACTAGACAGCAACATCTATTTTCAGACGATTCAAATCACATTAATTATTAGGTATATTTATACCCTTTAAAAATTAATTTTTATTTTGGTTGAGTGATATTAAATATATCTTATATATCATATAAAATTTTCAGCTCAAAATTTCTTGTTTAAAATTATTAAAAATCAATTGGTATAGCTGATCCTGACACTCGTTCAACCCTGTTTAGGTTAATTTTCCCAGATTTTTAATTTGCAATGTGCTTAACCTTTTAAGTTGAAAAGTCAGTTGTTCCTTAATCACCCTATCATGAGTTCTCACACATAATTTGATGTTAAAAATCATTCATTTACTATTTCTTTCATATTTTGCTTTCCTATTCCAGATTCACTAAATATGAGGATAGGTTAGATAGCATGGGCTGATTAATAACCAAATAAAAATTTATAAATGAACCTATTTAATCGGGCATATTTTAAACTTGTAACATGTTAATAAACCACTACATACCTGGATTTTGGGAGAGAGGAATTACCCCACCTTTGAAATCTTCAAGCTGCCCTTCTTTTTCTTCTCTCATTTCCCTTCTCTCTCTCCTTCCTTGCTAGACGTCCTAGTTGCTCTTGCTGCCAATTTTCTTCTTTTTTTCCTCCTTTCTTGCTGCCCAAGAAACCCCTTTATGTATTGTTGAGATTTTACCCTTGGTTAGCCATCATTTAACCAGGGTTATAGGCAGTTAATCTCCCTCATCTAAGCCATCCACTTGTCCCATTCTTAGCTACCCTTTTGGCTTACTTCCTCCAGAAGAAACGCCCCTCTCATGTAGCCCTATTTCCTTACATTTTTCAAAATTTTGAAATTGCAAAAATTTGCTCAAAAATCCCTCCTTTTTGACACCTCAATTGCACCCTTAATTGCATTCACTTTTGCATTAATTCAAAATAATTTTTTGAAGCAAATGTCAAAGGGTTTTAACCATATATGATTAAGCATATATCTATTTAATTTAGCTTAATCAAATCCATCCATATGATAGAGCACTTTATTTTAGCCGTCCATAACAATTTTCATCCCAAAATGACCTTTCTAATACAAGATATGATCATTTGAAATTATCTCATGAAAATTCATGAAGTTAAATTATTATCACCATAAGCCAATCATGATTATGATAATCTAAACCATTCATGAGGTAGAGCACATTAACATGTGCTTACCTTTCATATTTCACATCAATCCGCCTAATGGGCGTCAAGTTATGAATTTTCTAAATAATACCCTCTTTTATTCCATCATTATTATCAACTTAATCATGATTAATGGAATTAAAAATCACGTCAAATCATCATTTTCATACTTCATTTTGTCCTTTTTGAGCACATTAACTCATATTGGGCTAAGGTGATTAACTTAACCACCTTTTTTAGTCATTCGCCCTAATATCATTCATCCATTTCAATTTTATAATTAACAATATTTACATGCCTAGATTGCATGTATGAGTCACATTTGTTCTGGGTCTCACATAGGTGAAGTCGACTTGGTTGCGATTTCCCACTTCATTCGCTCATTGAAACTTTAATACTTCAAAAGCTTGATCCATTAACACATATGCCGTCATTTCTTCAAATAACATCTTCAAATGCTTTTATGGACCTTAGTTCCTCTTTATCATTGTGCTTGGTCATGTACATTTGAAACTTCATTAATGGACTTGTGACTTGGATCTTGAATCATAGCAATATATTGTTACTGGAGCCATTCTTGGATTTGAATCTTCTTATTTGAACTTTCTTATGCTCATGTCGAATGCTGGGGTTAACTTGGGATGCAACTTTACTGGAGTCGCATGGCTGAGTCGACTTCGGTTGGGACTTCACCTAAGTCTCATATTGTGGAACCCCAAATTTTGGGACCATGTATGAAACCCTAAGGTCATGAACCCTAGGTTATTGATTTTTTTAAAATATATAATTTTGTAATATATGGAGTTGAAGGACGGAATAATTAATTTAATAAATAGTAAACATGAATAGTAATCATGTGGTTAAGATAAAGTGATAAGTTAATCACTTTCGATTAACTTAATCACGAAAAGACCAAATTACAATTTTACAAAAGTGAGATTAAATTATAAATTTAGAAAAGATGATTGATTGGTAATTTTGACAAAAGTGGAGGCACGAAGTGCACTTAGTGGAAATTTAAAAAGGTTATATTTGGAATTTAAAAGAAAATGGAGGGTAATTTATGATCCTACTAAGATTAGTTATGAAAATGAATTTTTACAAATATTTTGGGAAAGAATTTCAAAATTCTGAATTATACAAATTGAAACTGTTTAAATTCACGGAACTTATGGAAAAATAAAAATAAATGAAAATTTTTTGGCTAATTGGGGGCTCTACTTAAGGGCTTATATTCATCCTCACTGTTTTGATTAGATCTAAATATGCATAACTCAGAATCACATAGAAATTTAATAGAGAGTACTAAATTATATGCTCTCTAATCTAGACGGATCAGATTATGAAAAATAATTGACTAAATTGTCAAACTTGAATATATTAAAAAGCGTGCCAAAGGTAATAAATTCCACCGCAATGCACTTACTTGTTGATATTTTAATTTTTTATATAATTGTTTAGTTAATTAATATCTTGATATATATAAGATTGTTTGAGATTAAACTTTTGGAGCAAGCCTATTTTAATATACCCTACATAATGAATAGATTAAATTTTACAAAATATGTCTACAAATTTTTAAAATGAAATTTTATGCCAAAATCTGATTTTAATTAAATTAAAATATGTACTTAGCTCCAATTGAGGTGAAATTTTATGGGTAATCCTATTTTAATATGATAAATTTAATGAAGGAATGAAATTTTGGAAAACATGTCTCCAAAATTTTAAAATGAGACTTTTTATCCAAATATGAATTAGTTAATTAAAATAAAATAGAAATTTTTTTCAAAATTCCGAAAGGTAAATTTTGTGAGCAATTGTGTATATATTAATAAGGAAAATTTTCATAATATATAATTGTGAATATAGGCAGTTATGATTTAATTAACTAATGATGGAATTTACCGTTTTAAAAAAAATAATAAAAAGCAAAAGAGCGGCGGGATTGTTACATGGGTGTTTTAAAAATCCAACAGCTGGATTAAACCGAGCGGTGGAATTCAAGTAAGGTTAAAAATTTAACCATGATCAACCGATTAACACATGTATAAAAAGAGCAGTTGCATAGTATTGCTGGTGTTCGGAAAAACAAAAAAAAAAAAGAAAGGCCGACATGAAGAAAGGCTGCAAACGACATCATCCAGGTTCTTTGTTTGATTATTTAAATTTCTGAATGTGAATAAATATGTTTTGATACCGCATTTAGCATGATTTTCTCTTCATAAAACTCAGCATGATTATTACCGTGATGCTGTTTAAATTAATATGCTAAAAAAAAACTGTTTAATTAGTCTAAACATTAATATGTATCATCATATATTGCTGGATATGTTAATTACTTGATGATTGAGTGACACCGTGAATTAATTTAGTGCTGTTTAATTAATTCAGCAAGATTTTGATTTCTTTTCAAAATCATGTTTAAATAAAAATTTCTGGGTTATTTAACGTCAAAAAAATTTAGATTTCCAGATTTTATGGTTTTGAAGTTCAGAAATTCAGAAAGAAATCATTCTAGAGGTTGATTAATTTTTAAATACATGATACCATTGGTTTATTCAAAATGATTTTAACGCTGCTGGAATTATAAAATAATGACAGTTGTATTTTATTTAAGTTATTTAATGGATGAATACATGATGTTGGAAACAAAAATATGAACGAGATAGTAAACGAATGATTTTTGCAATGAAAATTTTTGTACAAGCTCATTATATTATCCTTAAGGAACGACCAAATTTTCAGCTTAAAATATTAAGCTTATTTAAAATTAAAAATCTGAGAAGATTAGCTTAAACAGGTTGAAACGGGTGACAGAATCAGTCCTAGTAAATGATTTTACATAATTTTTTTAGATGGAATTTTAATCTGAAATTTTGATATGATGTACAAGATATTATGATTACCACAGAAAAAAATATTAAATATGATTTTTGGATAACATAAGTATGGTTTAAAAATAACGTCATTAGGGCTGTTCCTAATTTTACAACACTGTCCAGCACAGTGAAAATGTCAAAATAAATATATAATGTTAATAATATTTTGCAGAAATTTTTATGAGTGTTAATTCATGTAGTTGTTGATGTATGATAGAAAATTCAGAGTTAAATACCTTGATTTGATTATAAATCAAGATTTAGAGAAATTAGTACACCTGATTTCAGCAAATGTGAACAGTAATTAGGAACATGATCATGAACAATAATCATGAATAGTAAACAGAGTGATTTGGGCAGAAATAAGATTGATATTTATAAGGATGTATGAATGGAATTTTTGAAGATTTTTGGGATAAAAATCCATATGTGAAAATAGAGACTAAATTAACCTCTATGAGAGTTATGAAGGAAAATAAAGTGATTATGATATATGCATGGGTTAGAAACCCTAAGATGAATTCAAATCTAACAATCGAAATGTGCAAGCATGGAATATTATGTCTATATGAGAAAAATGGTTCTTTTCATTTGTATAGGAAAAGAAATGGGTACAAGTGAAAGATACAAGTTGACGACGCAGGTAAGCAAGCAAACCTTTTGAAAATACAATTTTATATGACCTTATTCTGCAATCTTAAATTTGTTGGTCCCGAGTTGATGGCTAAACCCAAGAGGGGAGGGGTGAATTGGGTTCTTTAAAATTTCTTTGGTAAACTTAAAGATCTTAACCCCTTGAAAAAATTAATCCCCTTTTTAAGCGAATGGAGAGCAAATAAGATAAAGCAGTAAAAATAAGTAGAACACAAGATTTATAGTGGTTCGGGCAAACCTTTCCTACTCCACTCTTCCAAGCTCACACTCCGTTGTGACTTGGGTTCCACTATGTATTCCAAGAATACACTTAGAGTCACCGCTCTCTTCTAGATTCAAAGCTCTAGGGGGCATATACAACTAGAGCCACTTGCTCTCTTCTAGATTCAAAGCTCTAGGGGGCATACACAACTAGAGCCACTTGCTCTCTTCTAGATTCAAAGCTCTAGGGGGCATATACAATCACTTGCACAAGTAGGTGATGAGTCACACTCCAATCACACCCTACTTTGCATACACTTGATCTTAGCTACTCAAGCTAAATCAAGATTTATACAACCAAATAAAGAAATGAATAAAAACTACACTTTACAGATTTGTGTAGGCAGTTTTGAGCTCGAGGAAGAAATCAAAAATAGCTTGAATGATGATTGTTGAAGCAACTTGCAGTTTGAAGCTCTTTCTTCCCTTGAAACACTCAAATATGGAGAAAAGGTATTTGAAAGTCTTTCTTGCACTTCTTTTCTTTCTTTGATCTTTAGAGTAGTGTCTCTTTTCTTTTCTTACGTTCATTAGAATGTCCTTTTATAGATTGAGGAAAATATGACCGTTGTAGAAGTGGTTGGCGTGCAATAAATGAACTCCAACGTTCAAAAATTTGACCGTTATTCTCCAAGTCCAAGATGAAGTCGACTTGGCCTGCGACTTGGCTTCCAAGTCGCACATGGAGTCGACTTGGCCTGCGACTTGGGTTCTTCAGAAACTCAAGTCTGAGACTTGGGTCGACTTGGCTTTCAGACTTCAACTCAAGTCGATCCTGAAGTCGACTTGGGTTGCGACTTGGCTTGGTCTATTGCAGAAACGCCTTGATCTTCTTGAAATGTCTTGAGTCTTGCAAACCATTTGAAAGCTTTGAGTTCTTGCATAATATATGTATGTTCCTTGCTTTGCTTTGGACTCACTTGGTCTTCATGACTTGGATTTTACTCCATTTGGAAGCTAGCTTGAAGATTTGCTTTGAGCTTGATAGACTTGATTTGAATGTAGAACATGATTCTTAACTTTGAAATTGACTCATTGCTTTTTCATCTTGATTCCTTGGACTTCGAATGATAAATCCTCTTGAATATCATGAAAACAGCATCTTTGAAAGTTTGAACATCTCAAGTCGTGGATGGAGTCGACCTGGCCTGCGACTTCACCCAAGTCGCACTGGAGTCGACTTCGTTTGCGACTTCGTTATGTTCGTTTCCACTTTTCAGCTCTGGATACTCTAAGTCGATGCTGGAGTCGACTTCGTCTGCGACTTGACTTCCCAAGTCGCAAGTGGAGTCGACTTGACCTGCGACTTCACCTGTTGCCTTTTGGGATTCATTCTCAAGTCGATATTTGAGTCGACTTTGGGATCGACTTCACCCAAGTCGAAGTCCAAGTCGACTTGGAGATCGACTTGACTTCTTTGCTTTCCTTAAACATTTGTCAAACATGTTAGTACTCTTTATATACTCAAATAAGTTCTTGTTAATCATCAAAACTCAGGCTTTGGTCAATTTAGATTATTTTGAACATTGTTTCCAACAATCTCCCCCTTTTCGATGATTGACAAAACTTCATTTGAGTTGATACCTTTCAAAAATTTCAAACATATTCATTTGAGAAAACAGAGCATATAGGTATCGTTGAACATATAATTTAGAGTTTTGAGAACATTTAATCATTTTGGCATAGAGTATGCTTGAATATCTTACAAGCCATATATTAAGTATTAATCATTAAGAGTACGTTGTATTGTAATCATTGATCAAATATATCATTCATTCAACTCTGTATCAATCATATATAAACCAATTATCATATCAAACATCATTTCATATATATATGAAGTTTCATTACAGAATACAATGAAGCATAAATGAAACTATCCTAGATACAAACTACCCAACCCAAAAATAAAAACACTCAAATCTAACCTGTCTTCCTCCCCCTTTTTGTCAATCATTCAAAAAGTACTAAAGACTTGGTAAATTGAAATTGAGAGATGGGATAGAGAATAGGTTTGATGGGACAATGATGGGCCGAGGAGTAAACAAGAGAAGCGTGATCGGGAGTTGCCTCTCTATGAACTGAACCCGACTCGTAGGGATCGAGTTCAGGCATGGGTCTCTTTTTATGATGGCCTGAGGCAAGATGATAGCGGATATGTCGCATTTCCCGCTCGATTCTATCTTGTCGGGAATGCATATCTTCAAGTGCATTAAGGACACCGGTGACAAGACTTGTCATCCGGTTTTCTTGTTGTCCCATTTCAGCCCTCATGGCTATGATTTCATCTTTCAAATCCTTTAGGGTGACCTCCTCAGAAGAGGTTGGAGGCACCCGTTCTCTTGCAGCGGACCCTTGTGGAGAATAGGATCCGTGCGATATGGGAGATGCTGGCTCCTCTTAAGCAGGTGGTGCCGCGGGAGGTTGCTCCCCCTCAGCTTGTGCATTGTCTGCTTGCTCTTCTTCTGTAGCTTCATGCCTTAGTTCAAGCAGATTGATCTTCATTCTCTGGATTAGTGCTTTATTTATGGCATTTGTGGATTTGAGCACTTCGAAAGGCTCGCCTTCAATATCCACTTTGAAGAATTCCAAAATCTTTGTGATCCATGTGCCATAGGGAAGGACTCCTCGTGGGTTGTCCTTTCTATTTCCCAAGGCTTCTAGAAATAATTTGGGTATGCTCACTTTGACCCTGTTGGCCACTTTCCATAATATCCCAGCTTCCTGTGGATTCAATTGATTTCTTCCACCGCCCTTTGGGTAGATGCAGTGTGCAATGAGAAGCCTTAGTACCCGAAGTCTGGGTGACAAATCCATGTACCGAAGGAATTTGATTCCCGGATGGTACTTGTTGCTCCGGGTGAGCTGATTATACATTTGATCCATTGTGAGGTCTTCTGGAATAGGCTCATCCTCATACGGGACTCCAAGTATGTGTCCTAAATGACTCATTACTTCAGTCGGTCCTGCAACTATTCCGATTCCAAGATCCATTTCGACTCCTTTGACAAATGTTCCAAAGTATTCTTCATCCCAAAGATAATAAAACATTCGAGTAAGATCTGGATAGACCCTTTCGTCTTCCTTTAGCAAATTAGTCCATCCTTGAAAATCCAATAGATCTTCTATGTCGGATCCATATTCTTTCAGGAAATTAAAATCTATAATCTTGGGTATGAATACCTTCCGTTCGTAGAACTTTTTGTAGAATCGGCTATGTTGGAGCTCGGTTTTGAAGTAGGTAGTGGACATCTTCAATACTTGGGCTTTTCCAGCTCCAGTGCCCCTTCTGCTCGTTCCGGATTGTGTGCTCTGTGAGGTTTGTTGATTTTCTGACCTGGGTGCTTGATCAGATGATTGAGTGGAGGTTTGGAATCGAACCCGTTTACCCGTCGAAGTTGAGGGTTCTTCTCGAACCCGTTTTGCAGGTGTCCTAGCTCTCCTAGGGACTTCTTCCTCAGTGTGAGATGTGGGAGGTCTAGGCACAGGCTTTTTTGATGGTTTGGAGACAGCTTTCTTCGGGGCCATTGAGATAGGAATTGGGGTTTGAAATAGGAAAATGAAGACTAGAAAAAACTTGAGAGATTTTTGAGAATGGGAGGAGAAATGAGAGAGTAGTTGAGGGATGGAGGAAACGGATTGAGAGAGTTGGGAGAAGATATCAAGGAGAGAGGCAGTGAGAGAGTAGGAGTCGCCGGAGAGGGAGAGGATTCCCGGAGAGAAAAAAGGAAATCGCCGGAGGAAAGAAAAACAGGGAGGCCGGAAAAAATGAGGAAGAAAGAAAAGAAGAGAGAAGCAAAAGAAAAAAAAAAAGGCTCAGAAGTCGGACGGTCGCGCGCGCGGAGTCGACTTTGCCCTAGGTGAAGTCGACTTCGGTCCTTCTGGAGTCGACTTCGCCTGGAGACGGAGTCGACTTCGACCCTAGCGGAGTCGACTTCGCTTCTAAAGCGGAGTCGACCTGGCGTCCCTGGAGTCGACTTGACTCATCGACTTGACATTTTCCAATTTAATTTTCTTATGAATTTTTCCTAGTTAAGCTCTATCATCCCCATATCATTCCTAATCTTATAAAATGAATCTTTGGCTAGAGGTTTGGTAAAGATATCAGCAATTTGGTCTTCTGTTTTCACATATTCTAAGCACACATCATGATTTTCAACATGTTCTCTAATAAAATGGTGTCTTACATCAATATGTTTAGTTCTTGAATGCAGTACAGGATTTTTAGTTAAACATATTGCACTTGTATTATCACATCTAATTGGAATATCAACATATTCAATACCATAATCCTTTAATTGTTGTTTCATCCAAAGTAGTTGGGCACAACAACTACCGGCGGCTATGTATTCGGCTTCCGCAGTAGATAGTGCAACACTTGTTTGTTTTCTTGAATGCCATGAAACTAGCATATGTCCAAGAAATTGACAAGTTCCACTGGTACTTTTTCTATCCACTTTATATCCGGCAAAGTCTGCATCCGAATAGCCGATTAGATCAAAGGTTGACCCCTTTGGATACCATAGTCCAAGGTTTGTAGTTTTTATCAAATATTTAAAAATTCTTTTTACAGTAAGTAGATGTGATTCTTTGGGACATGCATGAAATCTAGAGCACATACAAACACTAAATAAGATATCGGGTCTAGAAGCAGTTAAATAAAGCAAAGATCCTATCATGCTCCTATAAAGCTTTTGATCGATACTTTTACCGTTTTCATCCGTGTCGATTTTGATTGTTGAGCTCATTGGAGTGTTTGCTCCTTTGCTATTCTGCATTCCAAATTTCTTGAGCATCTCTTTGACATACTTGGACTGGTTCAGAAATATTCCTTCACTTTGTTGCTTGATTTGTAGTCCAAGGAAGAAATTTAATTCTCCCATCATGCTCATTTCGAATTCATTCTGCATAATCTTAGAAAATTCTTGGCATAGATTTTCGTCAGTAGCACCGAAGATTATGTCATCTACATAAATTTGTACAATTAAAATATTGCTATTTTTATATTTGATGAACAAAGTAGTGTCAACTTTCCCTCTTTGAAATTCATGATCAATCAAAAATTTGTTCAACCTTTCATACCAAGCTCTTGGAGCTTGTTTTAATCCATATAGTGCTTTGGTCAATTTATACACATATTTTGATTGATCCTTATCTTCAAAACCAGGGGGTTGTTCAATATATACTTCTTCATTCAAATAGCCATTCAAGAATGCACTCTTCACATCCATTTGGAACAATTTGAAATTCATATGTGAAGCGAATGCTAATAAGATACGTATGGCTTCTAATCTAGCCACGGGTGCATATGATTCTTCAAAATCAATTCCTTCTTCTTGGGAGTACCCTTTGGCTACTAATCGTGCCTTGTTTCTAACTACAAGACCGCTTTCGTCTAATTTGTTCCTAAATACCCATTTTGTACCAATGACTATATGATTGTTTGGTCTAGGAACTAAATGCCATACATTGTTTCTTTCGAATTGATTTAGCTCTTCTTGCATTGAAATAACCCAATGTTCATCATTAAGAGCTTGTTCAATGGTATTTGGTTCAATTTTCGATACAAACGCATATTGGCCATAAACGTTTTGTTTTGATCTTCTAGTTTTTACTCCTTCATATATGTTTCCAATAACTTGTTCAATTGGATGGGCATTTTTGAACTTTAAATCAGTTGGAGGTTTGTAAGAGTCATTACCTTCACTTACCTCTTCCTCCTCTGGATTTTCTGGCTTGAGCTCGAGTTCCTTTGGTTGTTCTTTGCTTTTTGTCTCATCTGCATCACTTAGTTCATCCTCCTTTCTCGGACTTTGGTTAATTTCATCAAATACAACATGTATGGATTCTTCTACAACTTGATTTCGTTTGTTGAATACTCTATATGCTTTGCTATTTGAAGAATAACCAAGGAATATAGCCTCATCGCTTTTGGTATCTAATTTACCCAAATTGGTTTTTCCATTATTTAAAACATAGCATGTACATCCAAAAGCATGAAAATATGAGATATTTGGTTTCCTTCCTTTCCATAGTTCATATGGGGTCTTTTTCAAGATTGCTCGAATGGTAACTCGGTTCAAAACATGACAAGCTGTACTCACAGCTTCACCCCAAAATTTCTTGGATAAATTGCTCTCATTTAGCATAGTTCTAGCCATCTCTTGTATAGTTCTATTTTTCCTTTCAACTACTCCATTTTGTTGTGGAGTTCTTGGTGCAGAAAATGTGTGGTGAATTCCTTTCCCATTACAAAATTCCATGAATCGTTTGTTTTCGAATTCGCCACCATGATCGCTTCTTATGGTCACAATAGTACTCTGTTTTTCATTTTGCACCAAATTCACAAAAGTTGCAAACATAGAGAAGGCTTCATCTTTACTAGCTAAGAGAATTATCCATGTGAATCTTGAAAAATCATCAACTATGACAAATACATATTTCTTTCCACCAATGGTTAGAATGTCGGATGGCCCGTATAGATCCATATGTAGCAATTCAAGTGGCTTAGTGGTGGAAATTTCCTTTTTGGTAGAGAAAGGCATCTTGGGTTGTTTTGATAATTGACATGCCTTGCAAATCTTGTCTTTGTCATATTTCAATCTTGGTAATCCTTCTACCAAACTCTTTTTCCATAGGGTTTTTATGTTGCCCATGTTTATATGTCCAAGCCTCTTGTGCCAAACCCATGGATCGTTATCAATAGCCATTAGACATTGACCATCTAATTCATCAAGTGAAACCAGATAAATATTTCCATGTCTTTTACCACTAAACATGATATGTTCTCCATCAAATACATTACATATAGATGATTCAAACACAACTTTGTATCCTTTATCACATAATTGGCTAATGCTCATTAAATTGTGTTTGAGTCCTTCAACAAACAAAACATCTTCCATGCATGTATTTGAAATACTATGTATATTTCCTTTACCTTTAATTTTACCTTTTTCATTATTGCCAAAGGCAACCATTCCATCATTACACGGCTTAAGTTTATGAAACAAACTTCTTTCACCGGTCATATGCCTTGAACATCCGCTATCCATGAACCATTCATTGTTTGCCTTTGCCTTAAAACATGTCTGAAAAATAAGGAAATAAATCTTATCTTTTTGGTACCCATTTTATGGGTCCATTTGGGTTAGTAATAGAATCTAATCTAAGTTGATCTAACTTTGAAAGCCCAAATCTTGTGTTTCTTGGAACCCAAACTAATTTAGCACCATGGTCATATAGTTTCTTAAAATTACATTTGTAAGTTTTATGACCCATCTTATTGCAGAAATTACAAGCCAAAGGTAATCTTGGAGTAGGTCTCCAAGCATACAAAGGTTCAATCATTGGTCTTTTAGTCCACTTAAAATTTTTCTTTTGTGGCTTGTATATAGATGCAGTTTTAGTTTGATATTTCTCAAGTAATTTCATATTTGATTTGCTACTTTCTCCTTGCTCAAATGTATGATACCCAAGACCTCTTTTATGTGTTTGGGAGGTCATATTCAAAAACATTTTGACGCTTTCTCCTGGATTAGAGAACTTGGCTAATGATTCATTTAATGATTTGTTCTCCTTTTTTAGCAAATCATTTTCTTCTGCAAGTTTACCATTTATAATTATTACTGCATCACATTGTTTTTTCTTGATTGTAAACTTGCTTCCTAATTTCTTCATTTCTTCATATAAAGAATCATATGCCATTTGTAGCTCATCTAATTCAGCACATTTGAGGCATTCATGAGAGGAAGAATAACTTGAATTAGGAAGGGAGAATTTGGAACTTACCTCTTCATTGCTTGTGCATTTTGTTGAGGTATTTTGTTCTCCTTGCTCGATTTGTGCCATACAGCAAATTCTCGCACATTCTTCCGCTTCGATTTCGTCGGTTGAGGAGCTACTCGTTGTAGATTCCTCGTCATTCACGTACATGCCTCTTCCTTTATATTTCTGAAATCTTCTATTGCCCCTCGATCCTTTCTTTGTTCTTTTGCCTTGATTTCTTCGGGAGTTGGACATTGGGCTTGCATATGTCCCGAACTACCGCATCGGTAGCACTTGGTTGATTCTTTCTTCTTCTCTTGGGGAGTTCTTTCTTTGAAGCTTCTGAAATTTTTTCCTTTCCTCACAAATTTTCTGAATCGTTTTGTGAGTAGAGCAATCTCGTCGTCATTTTGAGAAGAAGATGTGTCATCGGTGTCTTGTGCGGCTTTTAAGGCAATTACTCTTTTGCCCCTGTGTTGATCTTCATTCCTTTTCTTAATTAGCTCATGTGACATAAGTGAGCTAATTAAGTTTTCAAGCTTCAGCGTGTTGAGGTCTTTGGCTTCTTCAATTGCAGTGATCTTTGGAGTCCATGATTCGGGTAGAGCTCTTAAAATCTTCATGACCTGCTCAGATTCAGATATTGCTTTTCCAAGACCTTTTAAAGCATTAGTAATCTTAGAGAATCTAGCAAACATTTTAGAAATATTTTCTGTTTCTAGCATTCTAAAGTTCTCTAGTTCTCCAATCAAAATATTCCTTCTCGTCCCTTGGACTTGAGAAGTTCCTTCGTAGATAGAGGTTAGTGTATCCCATATCTCTTTGGCGGTTAAGCAAGAGGATACTCTATCATACTCGGAGGCAGTGAGAGCACAAAATAAGGAGTTCATAGCTTTGGCATTGCTCTTCACTATTCTTACTTCCTCATCGGTCCATTTGGAAGCTCGTTCATCGGTAGGCAATTTTACTCCATCTTGGATAGCAATCCAAGAGTCCATATCGGTAGCCATGATGAGTTGCTTCATACGAAGCTTCCAATATCCAAAATATTCCCATCAAACAATGGTGGCCTTGTAAAGGATTGACCTTCAGCAAATGCGGGAACGGAAGTAGATTGGGATGCCATTTCAATAAGATCTCTTTGATAAACTCAAAGACCTGCTCTGATACCACTTGTTGGTCCCGAGTTGATGGCTAAACCCAAGAGGGGAGGGGTGAATTGGGTTCTTTAAAATTTCTTTGGTAAACTTAAAGATCTTAACCCCTTGAAAAAATTAATCCCCTTTTTAAGCGAATGGAGAACAAATAAGATAAAGCAGTAAAAATAAGTAGAACACAAGATTTATAGTGGTTCGGGCAAACCTTCCCTACTCCACTCTTCCAAGCTCACACTCCGTTGTGACTTGGGTTCCACTATGTATTCCAAGAATACACTTAGAGTCACCGCTCTTTTCTAGATTCAAAGCTCTAGGGGGCATATACAACTAGAGCCACTTGCTCTCTTCTAGATTCAAAGCTCTAGGGGGCATACACAACTAGAGCCACTTGCTCTCTTCTAGATTCAAAGCTCTAGGGGGCATATACAATCACTTGCACAAGTAGGTGATGAGTCACACTCCAATCACACCCTACTTTGCATACACTTGATCTTAGCTACTCAAGCTAAATCAAGATTTATACAACCAAATAAAGAAATGAATAAAAACTACACTTTACAGATTTGTGTAGGCAGTTTTGAGCTCGAGGAAGAAATCAAAAATAGCTTGAATGATGATTGTTGAAGCAACTTGCAGTTTGAAGCTCTTTCTTCCCTTGAAACACTCAAATATGGAGAAAAGGTATTTGAAAGTCTTTCTTGCACTTCTTTTCTTTCTTTGATCTTTAGAGTAGTGTCTCTTTTCTTTTCTTACGTTCATTTGAATGTCCTTTTATAGATTGAGGAAAATATGAACGTTGTAGAAGTGGTTGGCGTGCAATAAATGAACTCCAACGTTCAAAAATTTGACCGTTATTCTCCAAGTCCAAGATGAAGTCGACTTGGCCTGCGACTTGGCTTCCAAGTCGCACATGGAGTCGACTTGGCCTGCGACTTGGGTTCTTCAGAAACTCAAGTCTGAGACTTGGGTCGACTTGGCTTTCAGACTTCAACTCAAGTCGATCCTGAAGTCGACTTGGGTTGCGACTTGGCTTGGTCTATTGCAGAAACGCCTTGATCTTCTTGAAATGTCTTGAGTCTTGCAAACCATTTGAAAGCTTTGAGTTCTTGCATAATATATGTATGTTCCTTGCTTTGCTTTGGACTCACTTGGTCTTCATGACTTGGATTTTACTCCATTTGGAAGCTAGCTTGAAGATTTGCTTTGAGCTTGATAGACTTGATTTGAATGTAGAACATGATTCTTAACTTTGAAATTGACTCATTGCTTTTTCATCTTGATTCCTTGGACTTCGAATGATAAATCCTCTTGAATATCATGAAAACAGCATCTTTGAAAGTTTGAACATCTCAAGTCGTGGATGGAGTCGACCTGGCCTGCGACTTCACCCAAGTCGCACTGGAGTCGACTTCGTTTGCGACTTCGTTATGTTCGTTTCCACTTTTCAGCTCTGGATACTCTAAGTCGATGCTGGAGTCGACTTCGTCTGCGACTTGACTTCCCAAGTCGCAAGTGGAGTCGACTTGACCTGCGACTTCACCTGTTGCCTTTTGGGATTCATTCTCAAGTCGATATTTGAGTCGACTTTGGGATCGACTTCACCCAAGTCGAAGTCCAAGTCGACTTGGAGATCGACTTGACTTCTTTGCTTTCCTTAAACATTTGTCAAACATGTTAGTACTCTTTATATACTCAAATAAGTTCTTGTTAATCATCAAAACTCAGGCTTTGGTCAATTTAGATTATTTTGAACATTGTTTCCAACAAAATTGTCTTGGAAATTACTTCGTTAAAAGCAAATCCTTTTAATGTTGAAAAATATTGAAACGCAAATGTTGAAAAGGTTGCGTTGAAAGGAAAATGAGTTTTTTTTTAAAATGATATTTGAAATAAATGTATTGAATAGTTTTATTTCAAGGTTTTGAAGTATTTTAAGGATATGTTTCAAAGGTTCTCTAAATATTAGATTATTTTGGAATTTCCAAAATCCATTGTTTCGAGCAGGATTTAAGGAAGGCCAACACGATAAATTAATTTGAAAAACGATTTGAGTAATGTTCAAAGGATTATACAAGTCTATCACATATAGAAATGAACAATAAGACAGGTAAACAAAAGTATATGATATTAGATGAAAGTTTCAAATATTTTTAAAGACGTTTTGTCATTCAAAAATTATTTACAAAAACGGTTAGAAAATATTGTTATTTTAAATGTTTCCTTGAATACTTCAAATGAGTTATGAAATATAAATGTTTTAAGGTTGGCCATCCTTACAAAACGTTTTGAGTATATAACTCGTTAACATGGGTTAAGCCCAGTTTTCAAGATTTGAAAGAAATACAAACTGAGGTCTGTAGTATTTGATAAAAGCATGATAGCATTAAGATTTTAGAAAAGGAACACAGACTGTGGTCTGTGGTTTTTATAAAATCATGCTAGCATGTGAATGTGAAGGAAACGTGTGCACAAGGGTTATGTACTAGGTCTACTATAGAGGATATGCATACCGGACGCGGTTGCAAATTGGGCCCCCTTTGCATAGGCCGAGTCGCTTGAATAAGGCTAAATGCCGGCGGCGCCCTCCCTGCAATGGGAGATGGACACGGATAGCCGCCTGGCTCGTGGGCTATCATCTGGAAGGGTTTCTCTCCTAAGGAAGGATGATCACTTGATAAGTGTCACCTACCAGATGGACAGAGACGTATTGCATGTTGCATATGCTTAAAAAGGGTTTTATGAAAAGTATTTTAGGACATGACAATGTCCTATGAGAAAAGGAGCTTCGATGAAAAATATTTTAGAACATAAATATGTTTTTATATGTCAAGTTTTACAAGCATATGTTTGCCATGAAATGGGATTATGAAATATTCATGAAAGGTATTTATGAAATGGTTTCCTCCAATTGCTAGTCGAACGCTTGTTAAGCGTCTACTACTAAAAGGTGAGAAATGCATTTAAAATGAAAAGTGCTTGCTTATTGAGTTTCGACTCATGTTTTGTTTTCCCCAACCATAGACAGGTACCGCACAGGCCATGCAGAAAAGGAAAAGAGTATGAAGAAAACTTTTCAACAAACTAGTCTGTATATGGTATGAATGATTATGTGGAATCTTCAAAATATGTATGTATGAAATGTTTAGATTGAAAGAACTTGTGATGTAGATAAGTCAGTTATTATGATATGAATAAAATATGTGAAATTAATGACAAGAATATGTTCATATATGATGACATGATGTTATGTGATGAGATACTACGTGTATCATGTGTAAAATTGATGACAAGTGTTTGTTATGTGATGAAAGAAAAAAAAAATTTGGACGAGATCCAAATAAAAATCCCGCCGTGTGATCAGGGCAACAATCCTGAGTCACGTTTACCAATCGATAAAGATCCTGGAGTAAGGCTTCTAGGCACCCCGGTTCGGGGCGCCACACATATCAAAGTTGACTTGGGTTGCAACTTGACTTCATTATACTTAGCTTCGGATTTTTGAAGTTCACTCAAGTTGCTGACAGAGTCAACTTGGGTTGTGACTTAACCCAAGTAGCATGCGAAGTTGATTTCGGGTGCAACTTCGCCTGCTCTTCCATCCACAATTTCAGCGCTATCCAAAAAAGTTCTGTTGAAGTTGATACCGGAGTCGACTTGGGTATCGACTTAATCTAAGTCGATGATTTAATCAACTTGGCCTACGACTTAGCCTATCATGCTTTGAACTTGAAAATTTTGAATCTTAAATCATCTCACACACATGTTAGTACCTTAAAGCTTCTCAAATTGAATTGTTAATCATCAAAACATGGATTGTGCTTGATTTTCTATTCATTTTACAACATCCAATACTAAGTTAAGTGTCATAACACACCACGAATGATTTAAACAAGAAATTTTACATGGTATAGATTTATGTAGAGTAGTTTAAGCACTTGAAAAGACTCTTGAGAAGCTTGAGAAGATGAAACTTGCAACTCTTTACTACAAAGATGAGAGTCTCTCTTATAGATCAGGTAATATGCACTTAGAAGCTTGACTATTAGTAGGTTGAGGATGGCCAGGTGAAGTCATTCAATTTTTTCCTAACCCTCATAACTGCTTTTGCTTGTCTTCAATAGTTATGGAGTTATTTTGGACATTGGAGGGTAAATGGTGCGTATTAAGTGTGTCAACGTTCAAACTTTTCTAACCGTTACGACTCAAGTTGTAGCTGGAGTCGACTTTGGATATGACTTCGACTTGAGGTGCTATTTCGGTCAATCTTTTCCTTCCTTTGATATTTCCTTATTGTCTTGTATTCTTTAAGTTCTTTCTTAGGTCAACTTGGTTTTGAGACTTGACCTAAGTCGCAAGTAAAATCAGCCAAGGGGTGTGGATTCACTAATTGTTTGATAGCTTGAAGCATGGAACTTAATCTCTTGTGCTTCTTTTAACTTAATTTCTAAACCTGAGTCGACTTGGTTATAGGTTTGACTTAAGTCACAAAATGGATTTGGCTTCGTGTGCAACTTCGCGTGCTCCAAAACAACTAGCTGAAATATGTAACCTTATTTTCTTATTGAAGCTTACTTGAGCTGCGACTTCACCCAAGTAGCAATTTGGAGTTAACTTAGGGTGCGACTTTGTTTGTAGCTTAACTAGTCAGCAGAAATATGTTACCTCTAGAGTCGACTTGGCCATTGACTTCACCTAAGTCACAGTCTAATTCAACTTGGGGTAGCGAATTGACCTATATGTACTTTGAATCTTCATCTATTTCATTCCAAATTGTGTTCTTAGGTCAACTTTAACATAGAATCGACCCAAGTCGATTGCTGAGTCGACTTGGCTACGCGATTTGATTTGTTTTGCTTTAATATTAGGAAAATCTATCTTCCATCATTAAGTCAAATATGTTAATATCTCTGATATTCTTAAATTTAGTTGTTTATCACCAAATGAGTTTCTCTTGATTTAAAAGTTGTCCAATTGAGTTCATAACACAAGCTTTGCTAAGCTACTAATAAGAATTGTTCATATATTTAGATGTTATGCTGATGCTATTTTTAATACTAGTGCCAATAGATCTTTGTTGCATCTAAATTTGTTCTTGAGCATGGTTTACATGTTGATAATCTAGGTGAAGATCTTTCAGTAACTTCATCGGTGGAAGCAAGCAAATTTGGTTATGAAATCTTGTGTAACATGACCCATAGACCTCGTGGTTATGCTATTGAAGGATGTTGATATAATTCTGGGAGCCGCTTTTTTAGATAAATGGGTAACTAATATTGAGTTTCTCGAATGTAGAATTCATTTTCATTTAGTAGAAGAAAAAGAAGTTATTTTCTAAGGTAGTTAAAGGAAGCTACCTTATCACATATCAACTTTGCATGCCCGAAGATGATTAACAAGGCGAGTAAGGATACTTAATAGCAAAATTGACAATTAATGATAATGAATCATAATTGAACAATATTTCTATGGTGAATGAATTCCCTAATAATTTTCTTAAGGAATTGTGTAGTGCCTCACAGGCCACCACCCCGAACTGACAGTCACTACGACAGAGATCCAGCAGCATGTCCCTAGGATCTGCTATAATTTCAAAAACAAATGATCACATTTATATAAAAATCCATCTGTGGCAACCCTAGATATTCACAACTAATTCATTAATTAGATATATGACAGCAAAACCAATTAACTATAATTATTTTCACAATTTGCATCATAATGGAGACAAAATACCCATTTACAATTCATAAATACATTAATAAGGCTTCAACAATCCATACATCTATGAACCACATCTTATTATATAATATACAACTCATTACTTATCATATAATATAAGCACACGACTGTCTTACATATAAATCAATCTCAAATACTACAATCTAAAACGATATAACTTACACCTACCGCAATCTGCCTCAATTTGGAACAATATGATCTAGCTCAGGCTCACAACTAGGCACTTGTAATGTCATCCTGCTAAAACATTGAAAACAAACACATGAGTCGGGCAAACTCAGTAAGTAGATATGTTCAATAAAATAAACGACAAATTCATGTTAAACTAATCATGAATGTCATGCCACCACATGCAATGCAAAATCTAGGCTCTCACTAGCCCCACATAGTCATGTCATGTCATAGACACACATATAAAACAAACCACCCTCATGTCCATCAAGGGTCATGAACAACCCTATCCTCATGTCAATGAAGGGCCACATGCATCATGCTCATGCTAAAATCATTATTAAAATCATTCGTCAACACATAGCTAACAATACCAATCCATTTTCAAAGGGCCTAGCCCTAATGCATCAAATGAACAATTGCAGGCAAAAACACACATTAAACCATCTTGGAATCCATCCAAATACACAACTCATGTCAATTCATCTCAAATTCCAACAAACATCCAACAATATTCTCAAGCACAAAGTTCAAGCCCCATTTCAATTTATACAACTCATATTCATCAAGCCAGTCACAACTTCCATTTTAAAAAAAATTCAACATCACAAATGCCCCCGAGCATTTGCAATACATTATTCACATCATTAAAGTTCTACATATCCATTTATACATCGTTTGTAGGCATTTAACCTCACTTGGGCATTTCAACAACCATCTTATAGGCAACATATAAAAATTAAACTAAACTATAAAGGAAGGATGTCCTGCTGTCACATTGATTCGCTAATACAAGTTATTAAAGGAAGGACGTTTCATGACTGAAATAGACTAAACCCCACCTTTTCTTCTCCAACTATAAAGGAAAAAGTTGTTTATTCTTTACATCAATGATGTTTGGAAGAGGATCCGGGGATGACATGGTAAGCTAGTTTCAAATGGGGGCAAGGAGACTCTGTTGAAAGTTGTTGCATAGGTAATGTGAAGTTACTCAATAAATCTCTTTCTCATTCCATAAAAGATCTGCAATGAGTTGAAAGCCATGATGAGTAAACACTGGTAGGGAGATAAAGATGGAAAAAGTAAAATTAGTTGGGTGTCTTAGGAAAGAATGTGGAGATGAGGGAGGAGTGGTCTTTAGGGAGCTTCATGCCTTTAACCTTGCCCCTATTACAAAGCAGGCATGGAGATTGATGAATGAAAAAAATACCTTGAGCCACAAAATATTCAGACTTAAGTATTTTAAATTAGGGAACATTTTTGGAAGGATTTGCAGGATTGGGCTACTTTTACGTATGGAGAAGTATTATAAAATCCTTCCCTCTCATTAGGAAGGGACTAAGGTGGAAAATTGGTGATGAAAATCAAGTTAGGATCTCCTCTAACTGGTGGGCTGCGGATCCTATAGTAAAGGCTGGCCCCTTTCCAATTGATTCGAGGATGAACCTTGGGTTAGCAGATTTATTGGCAAGGAAAGTAGGAGACGTAAAGAGCTGGAAGTGAGAAGAGCACCTGGGGATGCAGGGTGGAAGGGACTAAGGTGATGAAGATTAATGAATGAAAAAATACCTTGAGCCACAAAATATTCAAACTTAAGTATTTTAAATCAGGGAACATTTTGGAAGGATTTGTAAGATTGGGCTACTCTTACATATGGAGAAGTATTGTAAAATCCTTCCCTCTCATTAGGAAGGGACTAAGGTGGAAAATTGGTGATGAAAATCAAGTTAGGTTCTCCTCTAACTAGTGGGTTGCGGATCCTTTAGTAAAGGCTGGCCCCCTTCCAATTGATTTGAGGATGAACCTTGGATTAGCAAATTTATTAGCAAGGAAAGTAGGAGATGTAAAGAGCTGGAAGTGAGAAGAGCAGCTGGGGATGCAAGGTGAAGTGTTATATGTAGTATTCTAATTCTAGAAAGGCAAGTAGAAGACATGATGTTCTAGGGAAAAAGCATGACAGACAGTTTACGGTGAAGTCCACGTATCAATTGGGAACTTCTCTAAAGAGTTTGAAAGAAACTCACAATCCAAAAAAAAGAATCCAAGATAATGACAAGGTACTAAAGAGAATCTAGAAAATGAAGGTACCGAGAAAGGTTCGACCTTGGGCCAAGGCTTTACCTAGATTCACTCCTAACAAGAGAGAACTTGATGAAGAGAGGAATCAATGTGGAGCAGCACTGCTTATTTGAGGGATGAGGGAGGAATTGGAGACAAGCTTTCACATTTTTTGGGCATGCCAGGAGGTAAACCATTTATTCTCCATTCCCATTTTTAACTATATAAGAATCGCTCAAATGGAAAAACTTCTTGATGTGTTTGAGCAGTTATGTGTAACTTTGGATAGATATCCATTGACATTAAAATGTCAATGTAACGTCTTGCTGGAAAATTTAGCATGCAAGAAATAAGAGAGTAATGGAGGGGAGCAGAGATGATCTAAAGGACACTATCCAATGGAGCAAAGATTATATGAATTTTTTTTTAAATCAAACCTTTTGGAATTGGGTGGAATGCTAGGTCGAAATTGTTTTACCAGGTGGTTATCTTCCAGATATGGTCTCTAAAACCTAAATGTGGATGCAGGGAATAACTCGTTAGAATTCAAGGAAAATTAATCATAATCCATGTTTTAATGATTAACAACTCAATTTGAGAAATAAGTACTAATGAGGTTGCTAAGTGTTGCAAAGGTTTAAAAAATTCAAGATTCAAAAGGTAGCAGGTCAAGTCGTAATCCCAAGTCGACTCAGTCATCGCCTTAGGTCAAGTCAATACCCAAGTCTAATCTAGAATCGACTTCAAGTGACATAAAATCGTCAGAGCTGAAATTGGGACTCGAAGACAGGTGAAGTCGCAATCAAAGTCGACGACGCTTGCGACTTAGGTGAAGTTGCAAACCCAAGTCGACTCCAGATGCGACTTGGGTATGGCCTTGCTGAAGACTTTGAGATCTTAGAGTCAAGTCGCTTTCCAAGTCCACTCCATCATGCGACTTAGGTGAAGTCGCATTTCAAGTTGACCTGAGAATGCGACTTAGGTAAAGTCGAAGTCCAAGTCGACCCAAGCTTGCGACTCGAGTGCATAGTTATTTTATAATGATCCAAAAATGTCTTATTAAAGAATGGACAACAAGATCAAGAAAGAACAATCATCATGAATCAAGGCCATAAGAAAGGATCTTTCAAGAGACTAGTGTATTGCTTGTATTAAGCAAAACAATACACAAACAAGACATTTAATGAAGTTCAAGAGAAGAAAGGGAGTATAAACAACATAAAGATCATTTATAAGACTTTGAAGTTCCAATATGATCTATGGATGGTAAAGTCGCACTTGAAGTCGACTCCACATGCGACTTAGGTCAAGTCCGAGGCCAAGTCGATCTAAACTTGGAAATTGAGTTAGAAGCTGAAGACTGAAGTCGCACCCGAAGTCGACTCTACCCTGCGACTTGAACAAAGTCGCATACCAAGTCAACTCCAAATGTGACTTGGTTCGAAACGGTCGAAAAAATTCAAACATTGGTGCATTAAATGAGCACCACCTACCACCAAACGTTCAAATTTAGTTCTCATCATATAAGGAGCATCAAGTGAACATAAAAGCAGTTGGAAAAATATTGAATGAGCTCACCTTCCACTCTCTCTTGCATTTAAAGTGATCTACAAGAAGTTTGAAGAAGAACTGTGCTTTAAAACTGCTGAAAGCTGCATTGCTCAATCAACTACTGCTTCCACAAGTTCTTCTAAGTGCTTGAAACTGCCTACACAAATCTGTAATGCATAGATTCTTTTTATTCATTGTTTATTTATTTTTCCCACTTGGTTGATATTGGAGATCGAAACCAAGTAAAGGCAAAGTAGTGTGTGATTGGAGTGAAACTCGTCACCTACTTGTGCTGAGATTGTACAAGCCCCCTAGAGCTAGAATCTAGAAGAGAGCTATTGCTCTAAGTTGTATTGAAAATACAATAGTGGAACCCAAAACAAGTGTGTGCTTGGAAGAATGGAGTTGGGAAGGTTGCCTGAACCACTATAAATCCTTATCTCTTGAAGTGGTTTGATTGCTTGTGTTTTATTGCATTATTTCTCTCCAATCTACTGATCGTTTCATTGAGGGGATTAATTCCACAAAGGGGAAATTTCTATTTAAGCAAAGAATTTTTAAAATACCCAATTCACCCTTCCCCTTTTGAGTAACTGCCATAAACTCAGGACCAACATAACTTGGGGACTCAAAAAGTGGGTTTTAGAGTTGTGGTTAGAAGTTGGCAAGGGGAGGTTATGACAGTTAGCAGCTGGTGCGAAAAGGGACCACCAAATCTGGTTAAACAAGAAGCCAAAGCTATGAAGCTTAGGATGAGGTGGCTTTTGGAGATGGGATTCAAAAAGCTAGTGGTTGAATCAAAATCAATAATGGTGATCAACTGGTTGATTAATGGAAATAAAATTAAATTATATACAGCGAACCTATTGTTGAAATCAAAAATTTGAGAAATTATTTTGATTATCTTGAGTTTATCCATGTCTTAAGGGAAGGGAATCAAGTTGCCCACCAAATTGCAAAAGTAGTGCTGTTAAGTCACTTTTATATTATTTATTTTGGATAATAATTGGATGAGAATTTGAGTGTTTAATATGGTTTGAATCATATTTTGATTAATTAAGCTTAGTTTTGTGTAAACACTCACCAATTGATGCAATTTGTGCAAAGCAGGACATGTATGTGAAATTTCGATGTAATAAGGTCAAATTAACAAGCCTCGATGAAATTGGGAGTAAATTGAAAATTTGAAACTTATATTTTTAGCAAAACCGCATTTAAAGAAAAATAGTATTCATACGCAGTTATTGTTAACACACAGTTTGCGCATTATTCATGCGCATTGTTTACGTTACTGTTCATGTGCACTATTCACCTTTATACAAACACTTTTGGGGAATATCCTAAGGCATCCTAGAGCGTTCTTGGAGCTAGAATTGAGGTTCGGGAGCGAGAAGTGTAAAGAGTGCCAGGCAAGAAGCAAGGCGGTGAGTTGCTTGGAGTGGTTGAAACACCATTATGGCTTTCAGTCAATAAGCTTTTCCTTTTTTATTCTTTTGATTTTAATTGTCTTGTTTATGATGGAGATTGGATACAATATTATTTTGTGCTTATTTTTATTGTAAAAATGCTAGGCTAAACCTGTTATCTAGGGTTTAGGATGTAGCATGCACTGTGGTCTGATTATTTAAAGTATTTTGCGTTAATTTAATACTTGCTTGGTACGAAGGCTTACACTTTGGTAATAATTTTCATATATTAGGTGATGGAACCGAAATATAAAAGTCTAATATACAATAATTAAGATATTAAACCTGAAAATTTAAGACCATAAAAATAGGGATGATGACCTTGAGGAATCCCATGAACGGCCAAAGAACTTAATGAATCTTAATTGACTTAATTTCACGAGTATAGGTGGTTATGAATATATGCCTTGCAAGTTTCGAGAAATGTTGCAAGGACAATTTAGGATTTGTCCACCTTTAACACATAATATTTGATTAAACAAGCACTCTACATATCCATTATAGAAGATGTATGTGAAACCCTTGAACGTAGGTACTTGCATCTCTTGGCTTTTAATTTTCCTGTCATGTTCTTAAGCTCAACCTCCTTTTGATATTTCTTTCCTTTTACTTTATTTTTTCTGTGTTTTACATAAGTATTTAAATTCAATGTCTTAAGTTCCGAATTTCTTGTGGGATCAATATTTTATATACTACAACTAAGACCTATGCACTTGCGGAGAGATTGCGAATAAGTATTTTAGTACCGTTGCAGGAGAATTCGACGCTATTTAAGACTTTGTATTTAAAGACTTTTCTTTTCCTTCTTTCTTCGCTTTTTATATTCTCTCTTTGTCTCTTTTTAGGTAATTTTTTCTTTCTTATTTTGTTTTCTTTTCTTTAGGAATTATTTGATGGCATATTATAATCAATGGTATGATGATAGGATTGTTACTAGGTCATTTTGTGAGAATTATGAAATAACATATCAATACAATTCATTTGGAGAAGAAACTTCAATAATAAATGCAACGTACCAACACGACTGGGACATGAGCAGCAAAATTATTACAACTACAATAACCTTTATTGTGTCGAAGTTCTCATGAATGTGTAGCGCCCCGCCGGCCACCCCCTGGATCGGCAGTCACTACGGAAGAAATTCGGTAGCATCTCCCCAGGTTTTGCCATAATTCTGAAAGCAGAGGACCACAAATACATAAAAATCTACCTGCAGCAACCCTCGATATCCACAACTAATGTATCAAATAGGCATATGGCAATAAAAACCAATTAAACTATAATTATTTCCATCATTTGCATCTTAGTGAAAGTAAAATATATTACAATTTTCAAACACATTAATTAGGTGTTAACATGTCATACATCGATGACTCAATTCCTATGTACAAACATATCTCACAACTAATCATCTGATATATATCATATCTCATATATACATAAACCTCAAATAAACAAAACCTAAAGCTAACATAACTCATACCTGGAATATTTCACATCAGGTTGATAACATAGCTTATAACTAAGTGCCTCTAGTATCAATCCTGCTTAAAATATATAAAAAAAATACGTGAGTTGGGCAAACTCAATAAGTAGGTGCGATCAGTAAAAACAATGGCAAATCCACGCCAAATTCATCATATGTTATGCGAGCACATGCAATGCAAACACCAAGCTCTCACTAGTCCCACACAACATGTCATGTCACAAGCACACACATAAAACCAAACCAACCTCATGTCTATTAAGAGCCATGAACAACTTTGTCCTTATATAAATAAAGGGTCATGAATAACTGTTCGTAATCTTATCGCAAGTGCACTGGTTGTAGATTATAGTATATAAATTATTGATCTACAGAGAATTTCAGACTATAAAATTTGCTTTTAAATTCTTTCGTGTCGGATATAAAATGGAATAGAAAAGTGGAAAGAGAATATAGTAAATAAAATGAAAAAAATAGGAAAAATGGGAAGAGAAAATAAAATTGAAAACTAGAACGAGTAGTAGAAAATAAGGATTCGAGTACCTAGGGTCTAGGATTTCACATGCATCTTTTGTAACAGGTAGTGGTATAATTATTTAATCCGGATATTGTTTGTTAAAGGAGAACAAACCCTAATTTATCCTTGTACATTCTCTCAAAACCTACAAGGCATACTCTAATTTTCTTAACCACCTATTCTAATGGAATTAAGTTAATTAGAATCCATTAAATTCTGTGGTTATTCAAGAAATTTCTCAAGGTCATCATGTCTATTCTCATGGCCTTAGATTTTCAGGTCTAATATCTTGATTATCGTATATCAAATTTCCACCTCTCTGTTCCATCATCTAATATATGGAATGATGCCAAAGTACGGATCAATGTACAAAGCAAACATTAAAATCACAAGATATTAAATTAACAACAATATCCATCATAAATAAAGTAAAACCACACACTACGCTACATTGTATGCATGCTACATCCTAAACCCTAAATTTAGGGCTTAGCCAAGCATGTTTAAGTCCAAATTCAAACCCATCTTAAATAATGCAATTAAAATTAAAAAGAGAAAGAGATATAAAAGCTTATTGGTTGTAAGCCCCGATGGTGTGTCGGCCGCGCCACGCAACTCGCCGGTCCACCTCTTGCCCGTGTCCTCCATCTCGTCTCCTCCTCTCTCTCTCTCTCTTTCTCCTGTTTTTTCTCTCATGCCCCAAAATTCGTGTCTCCCCTGTGCCTGAATTCCTCTGCCATTTATAAGGGTGTGGCAGCACTCTTCAAGGTTGCGTAACGCCCCTTTGCGCACTTAATCCACTGATGATGTTACCCAATTTTGATTGCGTTCTTCCGATGTGATTGGACGGCTTAGATGAAAATCAAATGTGTTGCATGCTTAGATTGAAAACTACTGGAACTTGGACGGTTCTGATTGGCTTAAACGGTGGCTGAAATAAAAATTATCGGCTGGATGCTTTACTTGAAGACTTCAATGGTGGACTACTTTCTGAAAATTGGACGGTGATTTAATTACATGAATGAATGGATGGACGGCTAAATAAAAGATGCCGCTGATGGATTTGATCAGATGCAATGGACAGTCAACTTTAAAATTGAGATGGACAACGCTGATTTTCTGATTTCCATGATCGTTGGTCAGCATGAATCTGGACAGTGATGAACGGTTGGATGGCATGGATCCTAGAAAATTTAAAACCTGCTGGAACTTGGACGGTTGGGATTAATTGAATGAGAGTGGACGGCTGGAATTGATGCAATTAATGGATGGTTTGGATTAAAAGGTATGGTTGGATGCAGAAATCAATTGGGCGTGATGGCTAGCTAATTTGGACGGTCTTGATATTCCAAGGCTTCACGCTGCAAATTTTTTGACGTCCATATTGCTGCTGCTTTGGACAGCTTGTTATTTAAAATAAAAAACGGCCACATGAATACACGGCTGAGATTAATTGTTGGTTTGGACGGCTGAGGGCGGTGCTTTTTGGCTGAACCAAAGCAAATCAACGGCTAAGATTAAAATGGGTTTATGGACAGCTGCTGCAGATGGACGGTGATGGTTTTGAGCTGATGCTTTAACAGTCCAGATGGGCAGATTTGATTATGGCCTGGACGGTTCAGATGGCTTCTGGACATGCCTGAATTGCATCTGAATTTTTGGTCGTTAATTGGGGATTAGATAAATTTCTGGAATAATCTGGACAACCAGATTTTCTAGCCATTTGAATGAATATGAAGGACGGTCCAAATTTGGCAATTAAAAAGCTTGGGTGCTGCAGGCTTAAGGGATTGAATTAACAGGTGGCCTGGATGGATAAATAATGCTCAGTAAGGATTTAAAAATCTGGACGTAAATTTCTGAATTGCATCAATTCATAGCCGTTTATTAAACGGGCTGAAACGGACAGTCTTGATTTGATGGCTGGACAGTTCAGATGGTGGGCCCCATGCTTAGACTTGTAAAGCCTACATAAAAAATGTAATTAAATTATTAATTACTCAAATTCATCACAAAAAAATTTCCAATCCCATTTAATCTCATTGCAACAAAAAAGATGTAATTTCAAGTCAAAAGATTACAAAAATTATTTAAATAACTTGAAATTAATATATAATACCTAATTGTTGCAAAATCACATTTTAGAGCAAATTTCACATTGAACTCAAAGATTTAACCACCAAATTATTATAAAATGCTCACAAAAGATATTATTAATTTCTAATTATCAATAACCCTATACAAACCATGCATATGCATCACTCATGCCATGTGCATCATGTTCATGCCAAAATGATGTGTCATTGGTTTTACAAAACGAACCATACTCATTTTACAAAATATCTACCATGTAGTTTCACAAAAACCATGCCAAAACAAATAATCAAGCCGTTACCAAAGGGCCTAGCCTGAAATCAAATCAAAATCAATATGTGGCACATAAAATCCAACATCAAACCAACCTAGTATCTATCCAAACATGCAAATCTTGCCAATGGATCAAAACATCCATTAGCCTGTCATTCATTCATCCAAACCAAGCCTCTATTACTATCTCAACATGAGAATTACACAATTCCATCATCTATCAACCTATATCCTCAAGCACAAGTTCAAACCTCCATTTCAAAATATATAACTAATGCACATCAAGCCCATCATGAGTTCCATTTCAAATTCTCCACTATCTCGCATATCCAAAATATGCTCAATACATCATTTACATTCACAAAGTTCTAGATGCTCATTCATATGACATTCTTACATATTTAGCCTCACTTAGGCATTTTGTCGAACACATAATAGGTGTTATAAAGAAATCATGCCCAAATCACTTAAAATTCATGAGATTCCTCCCAACATATCATAACATCATACAAAATCACTTCTAACTACTTATATTTCATCATTTATGTACTTTCTATCAAAACCTCCAAATTCTAACCTCTTAAAAATCTCTACACAGACCCTAAATCATGAAAATCCAACCAAATCATTCAACAAAAGTCAATGCCCATAAAAACCATCAAAACACATCATTTGCAACTTAAATCTATCATTTATTTCAAAATAAAATAACCTACTTACTCGAAATTCATTTTTTCTTAAAGTATGTCCAAAATCTCGAAAGCTCCAAGCTTTCCTCTTGATCCATCAAGCTTTCTTGAAGCAAAACCATGTGGAATCAAGCACTTTTGAGTGGTTTGTCATGGCGGTAGAGAGTTAGGGCTATGGGGAGGAAAAATGGAGAGAAATGTAGGGGGCGGGAATTGGAGCGGGTAATACCGGGATAGGGTCTGCCCAACCCTGACTCTACTTTTTAAAAATTCAGTTCGACTCTATTTTTATTCCAGGTCGGGACAAGGTCGATTTTACCCTTACTTTTTTTTCATAGGCCCTGGGACAAACTTTGGGTTGATATCAGACCGGCTCTAGGACAATGGGTCAGGTAAAAAATGCTGCTCAAATCAAATGATTTTAAGAATTTATATACTTATCAAACATAAAGATACATTTATACTAAATTTAAATATTGTATGCTTTAATATTTTAGTAATTATTAAAAAACACATCATTCATAAAACAAAACATGAGAAAATATAATATAAATTAATTAAAATAGGTTAATATATAATTATACGTAAGAGTTATATATATATATATATGCAAATTTCTCTTATTGGTTCTTATATTGTTTTCTGGATAAATTGATTCTTCTACTGTTGATATAGTTTATTATAAAAAAAATGTGAAAATTTTGAAAGAAAATAATAATAAGATTTAAACACAGGCTTATAATTTTTAAAAAATTAATATATACAGGACGGGTTGGGACTCTTTGGGTCAGGACATGTTCAACCCACCACAACCCTATTTTTGAATTTGGGTCAAAATTTCTAACTCATTCACATACCAGGTCAAAAAAAATATTGGTTTTACTCGGTTAAAAACAGGTCCGGTCAAGAATGGGTCACGGGTTGACCCTCCCCAATTCCCACCTCTAGAGAAATGGCATGAAAATGGGATGAGTTTGGACCCTCCTTGCTTAAAATAGATTCCCACATGGTTTGGCCCGTGTGATTTTGGAAATCACACGGTTTGGCCCATGTGGCCCCAAAAAGGTCTGTTTTCAGCTATCTTGTACCATTTTGCCTATAACTTTCTCTAGACAACTCCGATTGAGATAATTATTTTTGCGATGGATTTTTAACTTCAAGTTCTATTTCTCCACAAAATTTCAGCTTTAAATTCCATTATTAAAAAATTTGGCATACATTTTACTACACAACTTTGCTGATTACCTTCACCCGTTCACAAGATAAGTAGTAATGACATATCAAAACATTCCCAAAACCAAACCAATCATTCATACCCATCTATTATCATCATAATACTATATTTATGTTATTTTTTTTCTCAAAACATGTCTTATATAAAATTTGACCCATTAACTCAACTCAGCCGTTTTGCCTTGACAATGGGTCTCATTGGCCCAAATCATATATATCATCTCTAATGCCTTCAAAATCACTTCTCTCACATCACACATACATCTAGCATCTCCTTCATGCTAGAAATCATCATGTTCCATTTATTTCAAAATTTTCACCCATTAAATTTTCATTATTAGTCTAAAATGGCTTCATTCTTAAAATTATCATACCAAATTAATTTCAAATATCACAAACACAATTCAATCATGTCTAAGATCATTTCTCATAAAAATCATCGCTCTCATTAATGATTCCCAATCCTTTTCACCATCGCAGTTATTTCGGGCTTAACTACTTAATTAGGCCCGTTTCTTTTATTATATCAAATCTCTTATTCTAATCTCATTCATAACCATATATATCCATTTCAAACACACTTGGCATCTCATCCACGCCTAAACATATTTCAAAATGAATCAACTCTAAATAATTCCCTTATCTAGTTCAAAGTCTATACACAAGAGTCAAGTCTCAAACATTTAACATTCAATCAAAACAAAGGTTTTTTCATATCCAAAATCATCTAACAAACATGTTGAAATCCATCTCGATCTTCTATAAAGCTATTTTTCAAAATTTGTCTGTCAATTTCTCAATAACTAGAATTGTACATTCATCACAACTTGTATAATCTTTCACATATTCAATCCTTGTTTGATCAAAATCTTACTATTATCTGGATTCTCTGGCTATATTGTATACATCATTCTTCATTTACATAGATGCTAATACCTAGGGCATTACATTCTACCCTACTAACAAAATGTTCGTCTTTGAAACTTGTACATAAGATCATCCTGAGACACGAATCTCAATCATTTTAACTCATCCAATAATGTAACCAACTCTACGGCCCAAGCCCCTTATCATCCATCCCAACAATATTATTTCCACACATTCCATTTCATCTCATTTGTAGCCAATGGGGTCAATCACCAAATCTATCATTCCAAAACACACTTCAATCTATGATGGGGATCAATCCCTTAAAACATACAACACTTGATCATGCATCGATCGAATACAAAGTGTCAAACCTCTCACTATAACTTCGCAATCAAGTTTCCAAAACAAATACTGGGGAATCCAATTCCCAAATCTCAATCAAAAGTCAAATTAAGTACTGAGGGACAACCCCTTGAAATAAAAAAAATTCCCAAGTCATAAATCCAAACCAATATCGGGGATTAACCACCTCAAATCAATCCAATATCCTAAACTGATGCTTAGAGTCAACCTCCCAACTCAATCACGTCAGAAATTAATATCGAAGATCAAACTCCCCAACTCAATCACATCCAAAGTGATCTTGGAGATCAACCTCCCCAACTCAATCACATCCAAAGTAATCTTGTAGATCAACCTCCCTAACTCAGTTACTTCTAAAGTAAATACTAAGAGATCAACTTCCCCATCTCAATCATATCGCAAAACTAACATTAGGAATCAAAACCCAAAACTATAAAATCCAAATCTCGATACTGAATCAACACAGAGAATTGCCACAACTTCAGAAATAAAATTCAACAGAACACAAGTTTCCAAAACCCTAAGCACATGGACAAAATGTGTTTCTAAAACCCTAAGCAAAGGACTACAAATACATAAAAGTCCACCTATAGCAACCTTATATATCCACAACTAATTTATCAAATATTCATATGGCGATAAAAACTAATTAAAATATAATTATTTCCATCATTTGCATCTTACTAGAAGTAAATATACAATTACAATTTCCAAACACATTAATAAGGCATCAACAAGCCATATATCCATAACTCATTTCCAATATACAAATTTATCTCATAACTAATCATATGGTACACATCATATCTCACATATACATGAACCTCAAATAACCATAACCTAAAGCTAGCATGACTTATGCCTGATGTAATTTGTGTGAATACTCACTAATTAATGCAATTTGTGCAAAGCAGGAGAAGTATGTGCAATTTCAGTGTAAACAAGGTCAAATTAACAAGCCTTAATGAAAGCAAGAGTAAATTGCAAATTCAAGACTCATAATTGAAGTAAAATTGCATTTAAAACAAGACACTATTCATACACAGTTATCAATCATACAAATCACTGTTTGCGCTCTGTTCATGCGCACTGTTCATGTGGCGCCCCGAATTAGGGTGCCTAGAAGCCTTACTCCAAGATCTTATTGATTGGTAAACGAGACTCAGGATTGTTGCCCTGATCATAATGCGGGATTTTTAATTGGATCTCATCAAAAAAAAAATTCTTTTCTTTCATCACATAACATCATATCATTATATATAAACATATTCTTGGCATAATTTTTTTTTTGCAAATATTATTTATAACATTCTAACTTATTTTTTTCTACAATGCAGGTTTCTGATCATTTCATACATACGACTTCTGAAAATTTTCTAATATCATACAAACCAACATGTCATCACTCTTTCTTCATATCATCCTTTTCTTTTCCATCATGTCATGTCCTGTACTTGTCTATTGTTTGGAAAGCAAAACGTGAGTCGAAACTCAATAAGCAAGCATTTCGTTATTTTAAATGCATTTCTCTCGTTCGATAGCAGACACTTAACAAGTGATCACTGTCATTCAGAGGAAAATTTTTCATAAAACTTTTCATAAAACATATGCTTGCAAACTTAACATGTAAACCTCTTTTTCATGGACATAAAAACATTTTCATAAAACTTCCTTTCTCCAAGGACATTCTCATGTCCTTAAAACATTTTTCATAAAACCTTTTCAAAAAAAGCATATGCATCATGCATTACGTTTCTATCTGTCTGGTAGGTGACACTTACCAAGTGATCACCCTTTCCTCCTTAGGAGAGAAACCCTTTCATTAGATAGCCGGCTAGCTGGGCGGCTATCCGCTCCTTCTCCCATTTCAGGGAGGGCGCCGCCGGCATTTCGCCTTTTCAAGCGACTTGGCCTATGTAGAGGAGGCCCACTTTGCAATTGCGTCCGATCTGCATTTCCTCTACCATAGACCTAGTACATAATCCATGTGCACACTTCTCATCCACATTCGTATGCTAGCATGATTTTATAAAACTCCACAGATCACAGTCTGTGTCCTTTTCTGAAAACTTGATGCTAGCATGCTTTCATAAAACTAATACAAACCTTAGTCTATATCCCTTTCTAACTTGAAAACTGGGCACAACCCAAGTTAACAAATTCTATACTTACAAATATTTTGTAAGAATGGCCAACCTTAAAATAAATTTGGAAACATTTATACAACATTTTTATAAATCATTTGAAATATTTGAAGATAGCATTTGAGCAATAATATTTTCAAAAACATTGCTAAGATGGTTGTAAATAATTTTTAAACGATAAAATAATTTTGAAAACATTTTAATATTTTTGAAAACAAAATTCTTTTTGAAAATATTTTTCTTCCCATTTCTGGGTTTTAATGAACAAAGGATATATAAACATCATTTTCCCATCTAGTATCATATATATTGTCCACATGACACATTGTTTATTTCTATAAATATAAGTTTACATCATCCTTTGATCATTACCGTTACTCAAATCATTTTGTACAATCGGTTTATCAGTTGGCCTTTCTTAAAATCTCCTTTTCAAAATATTCAGTAATTTATTTCAAATTCATTCGACAAAATCAAATATTATTTAAAAATTAAAGTTTTCTTTTCTCCATCAAGATGCAACCATTTCCACATTTCTTCATACTTTTATAAGGATTTGCTTACGATGAAGCAATTCCAACATATTCAAAGGTTGCAACATAACATCATATAAAATCACATTTTAAAAAGGTTTGCTTGCTTACCTTGCTTGCTTAGCTTTCTGTCTCGCTTATCTCTTTGCCTTTACCTAAACATATAAGAATGACATAGCATTCATATACTTTCTTTCACTTGCATTCAACTCAGTTTTCCAACCCATTTCCATTAACATTCACAACCCACTTGAATTCTAAGTCGGGTGTACATGCACATCATAACTGATGCATTATACCATTCATTTCACCATATTTTTAATACCCATTTTTAAGGTTTCATTCCCGTATACCATAACACATTCATTAGTCATTCATTTGACATCATATGAAAGTTTATTATTTCCACTTATCATTTTTCACATATTTTTCACATTTCGCACATTGTGCTCATTCTTAAGCATTTAGTTGATGTCTTAATCCTCAAATATTAATCTCAAATTTTCTTCGAAATCACGCTGTCACTGTTCAAAATCACTGTTCATGATTAGTGTAGAAGATTACTGTTCACATTTACTGTAATAGATAACTGTAGCAGGTTACTGTTCACAGCGTTGAAAGTTACTGTTCATGGGTTCCAAAAATAAAAAATACCATGACATAGCTTATGTTTAGTATATCATGGGAAAATTCATGAATTTTGAATTTATCATCATTAACTTGACCAATTAAATCTTTTTCTCTATATACTTAAATTCATCATAATTTTACTTAAGCATAATCCTTAAATCCAAAAATCATGAGATCAATATATCATCATTTCAACATCATAACTATCATAAACATTCATCTCAAATCATCATTCAGCAATATTGGAGCATTATTTATACATGATTTTCCTGAATGCTTTATCCTCGCTCCAAATTTTGGATGTTTTGGTATAATTCCAATTAAGCAACATAACTAAACTTATTTTCTTATACTTAGGCATTATCTAAACATGATTTTACCCCACTTAACACTCAAAAGCAATTTGGGTAGAATCCCCTTACCTCAAGTAGAGAATTCTCTTCCTACTTGGCTCTTTCTTTCTCTTTCCTTCTCTCCTTCTCTCTCTCAAGGCTTGGAACGAATTTGAGGTGGGAAGGCTTGAATTTTTCAAAAATTATAATTTACCCCCTTGCTTGAGGTACTTAATTCTAAATATTGTTTTCCAATTTCCATGATTTTTCTTGAGCAATGTGCAGCCCCCCTATCTACTGTTCACGCCACCCTAGCTAGCCTATTTAATTAATAATTTTTGATTTATTAAGAATCATATTTTTAAGCTAATTAAATCTCAACTGTTGATTCTTGATGAGGATGATTTTAGGCCATTGGATTTTGGCCCCAAAAGTCCTCCCCCTTGCAAGCCCCTGCCCTCCTTGGCATTCGTGCATTTATTTTTTTATTATTTAATTAATTAAGTTTAACTAAATGTCAAACCTAATTTAATGAAAAAGTAAATTTGCTTTTTGATCCTCAAATGACGTTAAATCTTGACCCTTAATCCATAATTTTTGCTAGATCTTGGATCACTCATCATGTTCATCTTAATATTTTGGCCATCCATAAAAGATTTCACCTCAATCCGACGTCCGGATTGCAAATTATGAATTTTTCTTCATTTTTTCTTCAAAACCACCCTTAATTCCGAAAATTATTAAAAAATTCAAAAAGAATGACTATTCCTCTTTTGTCTTTTAGTGGTAAGCTTTCTTTTTCATCTTTTATGATTAAGTTAATCCAAAGTGATTAACTTAACATATTCCTTAATCCCACATTTACTATTCACATTTCACTATTCATCCAAATTAACATTCCATAACTAACTATTTAATCCTATAATTCCATATATTGCAAAAATATCATCAATATATTTCATATAAAGATTAATACATTACCAAGAGTTTTTAACCCTAGGGTTTCATACATGGTCCTAAAATCGGGGTTTCACAGTTTACCTTTATATAAACACTCATGGGGGCGTCCTAAGGCATCCTAAAACATCCTTAGAGCTAGGGTTGAGGTCAAGGAACCAGAGGAGTGAAGAGTGCGAGATGAGAAGCGAGGCGGCGAATAGCTTGGAGCGATCAAGACACCATCGAAGCTTCCGATTAGTATGTTTTCCCTTTATTTCTTTCTTTTGATTTTAATTATCTTGTTTATAATGAAGATTAGATATTATATTATTTTGGGCTTGATTTTTATTATAAATATACTAGACGAAACTCATTATCTAGGGTTTAAGATGTAGCATACGTCCAATATAGCGGATATTTTAGTTTAAGTATTTAAGATATTTTGTGTTAATTTAATATCTTATTATTTAATGCTTGCTTGGTGTGAAGGCCTACACTTTGGCAATTATCCTTATATGTTAAGTCATGGAACCAAAAAGTGGAAGTCTAATATACGATAATCAAGATATTAAACCTGAAAATCTAAGACCATAAAAATAGGGATGATGACCTTGAAGAATCTCATGAATGACCACAAAACTTTATGAATCCTAATTGACTTAATCTCATGAGAATAGGCGGTTAAGAAAATATTAAGGTTACACCTTGTAGATTTTGAGAGAATGTATAAGAATAATTTATAGTTTGTTCTTCTTTAACACGTAATATTTGTATTAAATAAGCACTCCACATATCCGTTATAGAAGAAGTATATGAAACCCTTGATCCTAGGTACTTACATCGCTTGAATTTTAATTCTTGTTTCATATTCTTATGATCAACCTCCTTCTTTTGATATTTTTCCTTTTACTTTATTCTCTCTATATTTTACATAAATGTTTAAATCTGATATCTTAAGTCCTGAATTTCCTATGGAATTGATATTTTATATACTACAATTTAGACCTATGCACTTGTGGAGAGATTATGAATAAACGTTGAACTCAAGTTTGGGTCAAAAGGTATGGAAAGATGAAATTCCTCTTTTCATACAACCGATGGTATGTAAAGATCTTTCTTTTTTATCGTTGAATTCTTTTGGTCTGATTCTCTCCCCTTCCTTCTTGAGGTGTTTTTCGAATGGTGAGGAAGAGGTCCTAGAGAACCAGTCTTAGGATGTTGTAATACCCAACCCAAGTAGGACTCATATAATTATATTTAAGGTGTAATGATTATTTACATATGAATTGATTTATTTTTGGATGATTTTTATGAATTGATGAATTTTGTAATTAAGGTTTGCAGTTAAGAATGGTGATTAAGATTAATTGCCAAAGCCCAATGTGAGTCAAGATGACTAAAGGGGCTTATGAGGATTAAAATATGCTAATGCGGCATGAATATTTATTTTAATTTCCATGATTTAATTAATGGATATTAAAATAGAAATTATGGAAATATGTTGGAAATCATAGAAAATTCATAACGTGACACCTATAAGGCGAAATGAGATAAAGTTTGAAAGTTAAAGTCATGATTTTGGGCTCGACCTTATGTATGGATTGGATTAAGGCAAATGTGATGAGATTAAGATGATAATTATTTGTTATTAATCTCACACTCTAAGGTTATTTTCAAAGGTTCATAACTTGACGTAGAAACGTCGGTTTGAGATGAAATTTGAAATGATTGAATAAAATTATGAAATATATGGTATGAATGGATTGGATTAACTTAATTACCATGAAAAAGTGCTTAATTGGAAAAATGTACCTAGCATTGACTTTGTGCACCCTAGACTACTATAGCATTTATGTTAAAGTAAGTGGATTAAATGACTTAGTTTAATGCTATGCAAGGTGTCAAATGGAGGTGAATGGAGCTGGATTTTATGGATTTGTTTAATGGTCAAATCCATGGAAAATTAAGAGCTTAAATGCATTGGTTTAATGCCTAAGTTTAGCTCAAATTGGAGCATAGGTTATGTGGCAATCAAGGGGACGTCCAAGGGCAAGTTGGGCATGAAAACTGGATTTTTAAAAATCCTAAAATGCATATCTAAATTTCCTAACACCTAGATGAAGTAAATGGGCACATATATATGTGGAAATTGAGGCATAAAAATGTCAAAAACCATGCCTAAGGGGGGCGTCACCTAGTGGACAGCAATGCATTCCTTAAATTAATGGATTTTGATGATTTTTGAAAATTAGAAAATGCATATTTTACTTGGATATAAAATTTCCATGTAATCAAGCGATAAGTTAGAATTAAATTACCCTCATGACATATCCAAGGGGGGCGTCCACATGAGAGGGGAGAGAAAAATCATCTAAAAAATATTCTAAGTAGAGCAACCTTGGGCACGTCCAAAACCAACAAGGGAGAAGGAGAAAAGAGAAGAAAAATAGAAGGAAAAAGGAGAAGAAAAAGAGAAGGAACTAAGCCAAACAAGTTGGATTCAAGTTAGATTCAATTCAAGTAAGTGAAATCTAAGTTTTGAATCATTTAAATCAAGGTTTTCTCTCTCAAATCATGAGCCATGAATATGGTTCATAAAGAACTCTTAAAGGATGAGTTATGATGCCTTGATATGGGTATTGAATGATTTTTGAAAAATATAAATGAGATCAACAGTTCAAGAGAGTGAAAAGGGAAGTTAGGGTTGAATTTTGAGATGAAAGCTAACTTGAAAATTCTCGAAACCCTAAATCATGTTGCTGTATGATTAAGCATGATTATTTGGATGTAATTCATGTTCTTTTGTATTACGTATGTTGATTTTGTTGGAAATATGTGGAAAATAAGCCAAGTCTATGTTTTGATGATTAACAAATCAATTTGAGTAAGTTTTGGTTACTAATATGTTTGTGGAAATAACTTAAGGTTATAAATTTGAAGAATATGAAGCATGGCAAGTCAAGTCTATTTCCAAGTCGACTCAGGCATCGACTTAGGCCAAGTCGATCCCCAAGTCGACTCCAGCAGCGACTTCAAGACACCATTTTCTTCCAGAGCTGAAATCAAGAATGAGAGGTGCCGAAATCGCATCCCAAGTCAACTCCGCTTGCGACTTGAGGTGAAGTTGCAGACCAAGTCGACTCCAGTCGCGACTTGGAGGCGTCATTTCTGTCCAGAGTTGAATTCGATGAGCAGAGCTGCCGAAGTCGGAGATGAAGTCGACTCCGCATGCGACTTGGGTGAAGTCGCAGACCAAAGTCGACTCCAGTATCGACTTCAGTTGGACAGGGCAGAAACTTCAGAAGCCAAATCGGGGATTAGATCGATTTCAAGGTAGAACTTGAGTCAAGTTGAAGATCAAGTCGACTTCGATGTTCGACTTGGAACATATGAAGACTAATCCAAGTCCAAAGAAAGCAAGATGCATGAATTCAACTATTCTAATCAAAATATATTCGACTTGTTCATGAATACAAAAGATTCAAGACTCAAGGACTCAAGGTTTGCAAATCATGGAGCTAAAATACATCAAGCTAGAATGATAACACAGTGGTCCAAAGAGATATAAATCAAGGAAGAACAACCAAACAAGAAGAAACTCAAGCAAGCAAAGCATTCCAAGGATTTCAAGTTCATCAAGCAAGCTGTCAAGGTGAAGTCGCACCCGAAGTCGACTCCACCTGCGACTTTGGTCAAGTCAAGGACCAAGTCGACCCAGACTGGAACTTGAAAAAGTTGCGAACAGGCGAAGTCGCACCCGAAGTCGACTCAACCTGCGACTTGGGTCACAACGATCGAAATTTTTTTGAACGTTGGCGCATTAAATGCACGCCACCTACCCCCAAATGTTCGGATTCCCTCCACAATTATAAAAGGCATTCAATATGAACGAGGAGGGTAGCTGAGAATTCATTAAGTGTGCATAACTCCTATCTTCAAGAGTATTAAGTGATCAAGCCAACATTGAGAAGAAGAACTTTGCTTCCAAACTGTCAAGAGCTGCTTGCTGAATCTCTAAGCCTACACTACAAGTTCTTCTCTGCACCAAATCTGCGTCTACACAACAGTAACGTGTAAAAACTTTCTTTTGTTATTACTTGTTGTATTGAACTTGTTTTAGCTTGGGTAGCTAAGAATAAGTGTAAGCAAAGTAGTGTGTGATTGGAGTGGAACTCGTCACCTACTTGTGTTGTGTATTGTTGATGCCCCCTAGAGCTAGAATCTAGAAGAGAGAAGAGACTCTGGTTGTATATGCCCCCTAGAGCTAGAATCTAGAAGAGAGTGGAGACTCCAGTTGTATTCGCGTAATACATAGTAGAACCCAAGTCACAAGGGGTGTGAGCTTGGAAGAGTGGAGAAGGGAGGTTGCTCGAACCATTATAAAATCTTGTGTGTTCATTTTTGTTTCTGCTCTTTACATTATTGCTCTCATTTTATTTCTTCATAAAGGGGACTAGATTAATCCGGGGTAAAGTTTCTGTTTAAGTTGTAAATTTTTAAATACCCAATTCACCCCTCCCCTCTTGGGTAACTTCCATTAACTCGGGACCAATAGATTTTAGCATTTGTTAAAGATTTTAGCAAAAATAGAACTTAGGGTTTTAAGTAATGCCTGATTTTTCCATTTTTGAGTTAAAAATAATACAAAGAGGTGCTTAAATTGTTTATGGATGAATTTTAAGGTAAAGTACCATAAATTAAGGACCCTTTGGATGACCTAAGTGGGCTGGATGAGTTTGCCCTAAATTTGATTTTTTAGGGTATATGTATGAAACGTCCAAACGAGGGCCGAAACGGGTATTTTACATATGATTTTTTTGCTGTTTGTAAACAAATTATTTATGGATGTTATGTAGGGTAAATCACCCTAGGATTAAGGTACTTTGAATGTCCAAAAGGTCTCGGAAAGATTTGCCCTAAATCTGATTTTAAGGACATGTTTATGGGCACGTCAAAACGGATACCCTATATGCATGAAAATATTGCTGTTATGGAAGAAAATAAATAATATATTTTAAATACGTGATAATAACCTAAATTTAGGGTTATGAAAAGCATTATTAGTTTATGGAAATTATGACTTAAAAATCTGTTAAGATTTAAGTCTTGAAAGAGGCGTTGAAAGGATGAAAAACGGGTCTTAACATGGTTGTTTTGGAAACCAGTGATAAATGGATTAAAAATCCAACATTAAACCCTAAATTATATGTTAATTAATGGGTTGAAAATGGATGTAAGTTTTTGTGTTAAGAAATTTTAAGAAACACATAATATATGTGTTGTATGATGATCATATGTGGAACGTATGTATGAATGGATGATATGTGGCTTATGTAAGATTGCTAAAATAAAAAATATGCATGAATAAGTGATTAAATGCATAAGGATGTTGTTGTATGAATCATGCTTGATTATCTCAATTTTTGAGATTTGTTTATGAAGCTTAAAATGTCACTTATATGCTTAAAATGAGCATTGACGTAGGAAAAATGGAAAATAGATGAAAAATGGTTAATGGGAGATATAGATCCCCATATGTTGAATTATGAATGAATGTTATGTGTTTACCCTAAATATGGGATTAAAACATAATATGGAATGGATGATATAATGCACAAGTGAATGTATGATAGACTTGCAAATCCAAGTTGATTATGTATGATATGGATGATGGGATTGGAAAACTAAGTGAATGCAAGCAAATGGATTGTTATAAATGCAATGCTATGTTTATGTATAGGCAAAGGCAAAGAGATAAGCGAGATGGAAAGCTAAGTGAACAAGGTAACCAAGTAGTTTTCTAAATGTTTTTGTTTTATCAAATGTGATCAAATATTTATCAATGATATTCTAACTATTTAAATGAGTTAGCAAATAAATGATTTCAATTCTTTCTAAGTTGTTTAAGGATGACCATTCCTTATCTAAATGTGTATTAAAATATTATTTCCAATGGAATAAATGAATTGCTTACTGTTCTGCAATTATTTATAACAAATGATGAATCACAGGTTTATGAATGAAAAATCATGCTAGAATGTCAAAGTATATGTTTATGAAAGGAAGCATGTGCGCAAAAGCATGAGGTCCACCTCAAAGGTGTAAGCGGACCGAATGTCCCCCGTTGGTGCGGCCAAGTCGCTAAGATAGGCCTAGGGCCGGCGGCGCCTCCCCAGAATGGGAGAGAGGATGAAAGTGGATAGTTGCCTAGCTAGCTTCTATCCAAAGGAATGTCATGGTTTTAAATAATGCATCGCATTATTTCTGACATACCCTAGACGGGTATAAGAAACATGTTTTAAGATATACCCTCGTGTGGGTATAATGTGGCTTTCCAAGTTATTTTCAATGAAAATGAATTGCCTGAAAACCTTATAGCTTGCTTATTGAGTTTCGACTTACAGTTTTGTTTTCCAAATCCTAAAGACAGGTGAAGGGACGAACCATGAAAGGAGCACAGGTGGAGATTTAAGAAAACATGAATTTCTATAAGTTACCTGTGTATGAATTTTACGAATTGTATGGTTGTATGAATGATTACATTGAATTTTGGGTTTAATGATGTATAAGGATTATGAAAAGTTTTATGACTATAAATAGTGAAAAAAATTTATGGTCATATGTTGAGGTATGAGTTAGCATGAAATGACTAAGTATAGAAATTATGAGATCATTGACGAGCTGCGTATATGTCTATTAAATTGCTCACTATTTACACAAGTGTACGTGTCGTGTCAAGTAATAAAGATTGAGTAGAGTATCGTTCCCACGAGGATTTGTAGACCGGAATTATTATTTAGCTTAACTGCTTTCGAGGGTTGTGAAATTCTGAGTTTGTTGTCCTATTAAACTAATAGTTGCAAGGGGAATTAGAGTAGAGATATGAGACTACTAAATACTAAAATGGGTTTACTGATTAGGGATGGCAGATGGATAGATCGGAATCCTTGAATCTAAACTATATTGCTCTGGTTCTTGTTAAGCAAATTGCATATGAATTTACTAGCCCAAGTTCATGTATCCTCATATATGTCTTCCAACAGTATATAAAGCTAATTACATTCTATTTAAGTGCTATGTTTCCATGCCATTAAATAAAGTGAAATTGATAAATTCATAACTTGTATAATGACTACACAGGGTTTAACGGTATATTCCTATCCGTTAAACAACTCTCCTTACACAAAGGTTGAAACCTGTGCTTTGCACATGGATCTGGCAAAGATCTCCCTTTTCCAAGGGTAAATCAAGCAATTAAATCATCTTACAAGGTAGCTAATCTTGTAAAAGCATTATACTCACACATACAAAGGTAAATCATACACAACCATATATATAAGTTTAAATATTCATTCCTGAATATTCTAAGAACTAAGAAAAAATACAGTTCAATATTCAATTCATCCTAACTACCCATCTAATGGAGGTTTAGTTCAAAGACATGATCTTAACAACTACTAGATCCATATAAAAAGTATCACCCAGACCAGTACAATGAATTTTTGGCAGGAGAAGACCGAGATGTCAACTCCATCACCATGCATCTCTGCGAACGACCTCCGACATGGAAGTCTATGGGAGGACAGCTCACGTCCTTCAAGCGCAGCGAGATGATGTATGACGGGCGGATGTTCCTCCATTTTATCTCAGCCCAGATGATGCCGTCGACCCATGTCAGTGAGGTGACGATGGATAGAGCACTGCTTCTCCATGCCATTTACAGCGGCATAACAATCGACGTGGGCCAGCTTATCTACCAGCAGATCTGTGCCTGCGCGACTGCACTACGGGTAGTTACTACTTCCCTTCACTTATCACCGGGCTCTGCAAGAGGGCCGACGTCAGATGGGAGCGGACGGAGGAGTTCCTGAACTGTCAGGCCATCATTGACGACCTCTCCTATTGCACCCAGCCCCGGGTCCGTACCGCTACCGCACGACCCAGAGTAGCTCCACCCGCAGGTTCCTCCTCGCAGCCGTTATCCACGGGCGAGTGGCTAACCAACCTGGAGAACTTGGTCGCGGCCCAAGCCAGGTACAGACGTCAACATGATAGGGTGATGGAGGCCTACTTACGGCGGATTGCGGAGGATCGCCAGATCGACATCTCCACCCTTTGCCTTTCCCGTCGACGCCGCCGAAGGTCCGAGCCTGTTTCGGACAGCCATCCCAACCCCAGCCAGATGACAGCGAGGACGAGGACGTCACCGAGTCTGATTCTTGAGGGAGTCCCAGTCCTTTCATTTATTTATTTATTTTATTTATTTTATTTTTACTTTCCATTGTATTTTCATTATTAGTTCATTCTAGGTCATCATGCATTGAGGACAATGCATCTCTCAAGTTTGGGGGGTGTATAATTCTCAACCATAGGTTAGTTTTTCATGTTTTGTTTATGTTGCATGTTATGTCAATTCCAGCTAATGTAAATTATCTTTGTTCAATCCATCTTATTGAAAATGTGCAAGGTTGTGGTTCATGTTGACTTGAAATTGAATTCATGAAAGAGTGGGCAATTCAGATTAAGAACCGAGTATAAAAGCAAGTTCAAGTTGACATGTGAGAGAATTAAAAGAATTTCATAATACATTGTTCTAATTCAATTACGTGTATATCTTTCAAACTGAGATGATGAGAATTGAATTAAATAAATGCTGACCAAGTACTTTAATGGGTTCAGAAATAGTATTAGTTCACATAAATCACACAGGAATGTTCAGTACCCCTAATAAGGCATCAGAGAAATAAAAAGGGGGTGATTGACCTAAGCTGATTAACCGGGACTTGGCATCAACAAATGGCAAGGTTCGCGTAAAAAAGCGACAATCACAGTAATAATGCTTTAAAATCAAAATTCTCCCCAGATACCCTGAAATATGGTGAGGGGAGACAAAAAAAATAGATCTCCAGATATCCTGAAATATGGTGAGGAGAATTTTTGCAATAAATTTGGGGGGAAAAAGAATGTGCAGTTGGTAGAAACTGAATCCAGTGACTTATTACTATTTTCTGTAACCAAATAGTTCAGCTTAAACCTTGGTTTGCTTGCTTTCATTGATTTTTTAACTAGTTTTTTGATCAAGTGGAAGTTAACATGTTTAATTACGATCATGTATTAGAAACGTTTAGCACCCACATGTGACTTGGTTTGAGAATTAAAATGCATGCCTAGTTTTGTATAATGGAGGATTTTTCAAGTTAGATTAATCTTGACCTTGTGAAATAGATAAGTGGATTGATTAGAGCATAACAAGAAGCAAACAGAGTTGGCAGAGTCTGCACTCACTCACTCATTCATTCATTCATTCATTTATTCATTACGTGTGCATGTGTTGCTCGAGGACTAGCAACATTTAAGTTTGGGGGTGTGATAACTCGCAAAAATACGAGTTATCATGGCCCATTTCAGACTTTATTTGTGTGTTAGTCCGAGAGATTAGGCTTAGTTTGCATTCGTTTAGCTTAATTTCCACTCACTTTGCATTTTAGGAGCATTATTTAGTTTTTGTGCATTTTCTGCATTAATTAAGCATTTTTAGTCCATTTACTTAGTTTTTCCATCTTTTGCAGGAAGGACGGGACATATGAAGGCATGCGAGCGAGTGGAATGTAGATCAAGACCAAGTCACAAGGCAAGTGGATGGCGCCCGGGCGCCACCCTACGTGCCCTTGCCATAACTCTAGCACAATTCGGTAAACACATGGCTTCCAGTGAGTTGGCGCCTAGGCGCCACCTTACCAACATGCAGATCAGCATAGCAGAGTTTTTGAAGCCACAGGTCACAATTGCTTCTAGGAAGTTGGCGCCTAGGCGCCAAGGCATGAACTCCTAGGGTTTGCAGAAAAGTTTCAAGTTGCCCAGCACACAGAGAGTTGGCGCCTAGGCACCAATACGCATTCGTATGCGCAATTTTTAGTGTGTAGGCTGCGCAATTCAACTCTATGAATAGATCCTAGGGGTTTGCACACGGGGCGGAGAAAAAGGGAGAGCTCAGGAACGAACTACACAGCAAGAGAAAGACGAAATTGTGATCAAATCATAGATTGAAGAGGAAATTCAACTCCATTGGTGGAAGCCGCCGAAAAACAATTTTCTCTTATTCTTTCTATTTTTCTTTCTCTGCTTTTTCTGAATACTTACAACATGGATGTAAAGGATTTATTGATCATGTCTATGAACTAAACTTCCTTTAGATGGATAGTTAGGATGAATTGAATTCTAAATTATATTGTCTTGGTTCTTTGAATTTCAGGAATGAATATTTGATTGTATATATGATTTGTATGATTTACCTTTGCATGTGCAGATTTAATGCTTTTTACAAGATTAGCTATCTTGTAAGATGATTTAATTACTTGATTTATCCTTGGAAGAGGAAAATCTCTGCTAGATCCATGTGCAAGGCATAGGTTTCCTCTTTGTTAAGGGGAGTTGTTTAACGGATAGGAATATACCGTTAAACCCTGTGTAGTCACTAAACAGGTTATGAACTTATCAATTTCACTTTATTTAACGACATGGGAACATAGCAATTAAATCGGGTGTAATTAGCTTTATATAGTGTTGAAAGACATATATAAAGATTATTCAACTTGGGCTAGTAAATCCATGCACAATCCAATGAAAAAGAACCAATGCGATATAGTTTAGATTCAAGGATTCCGAGCTATCCATCTGCCATCCCTGATTAGTAACCCCGTTTATAGTATCCCGCAGTTCCGTGAACTCTACTCTAATTTCTTATTACAGTCGTTAGCTTTAGTTTAAATCATAACTCAGAATTCTCTACCCATCGAAAGTAATTAAACTAATTAATAATTTTGGTTAACAATTCCTTGTGGGAACGATACTTTACTCACTCTTTATTACTTTACACGACACGTATACTTGCGTTAAAAGCGAGCAATTTTAATAGACATATACGCAGCTCATCAACGGCCTCCTAAGTTCACAGGTGAACCCGACCCCGTATGAGCAGAACAATGGATGACAGAGATTAGAAAATTGTTCAGGATATCTCCATGCAATGATACACAGAAGGTGCTATGTTCCACTCATTTGTTGGTAAAAAATGCACATGAGTGGTGGGAGACGATGTTGATCACCAAGCCACACCTGGAGGAGGTGACATGGCAGACGTTTGTGGAGGAATTAAACAAGGAGTATCTCCCGGTAGGATTACAGAGTGAGAAACTTATAGAGTTTGGAAGGCTGTACCAAGGGAGAATTGTTGGAAACATGTGGAAAATAAGCCAAGTTTATGTTTTGATGATTAACAAACCAATTTGAGTAAGTGTTGGTTACTAACATATTTGTGAAGATGATTGAAGGTTATAAAAATGAAGAATATGAAGCATAGAAAGTCAAGTCGATTTCCAAGTCGACTCAGTCATCGACTTAGGCCAAGTCGATCCCCAAGTCGACTCCAGTAGCGACTTCAGCTCGTCATTTTCGTCCAGAGTTGAAAACGGGGAACCAAGCTACCGAAGTCGCAAACGAAGTCGACTCCGCATGCGACTTGGGTGAAGTCGCAGACGAAGTCGACATCAGCATCAAATTCGAAATGTCATTTCCTTCCAGAGTTGAAATTGAGAAGCAAAGCTGCCGAAGTCGCATCCCAAGTCGACTCCGCATGCGACTTGGGTGAAGTCGCAGACCAAGTCGACTCCAGCTTCGACTTCAGTGGGGAACTTGCAGATCAAGATGATTCAATGCTAGATTCAATTGAAGATGAAGGCCAAGACTACTCAAACACTCAAATGAAGTCCAGAGCAAGTAAAGTTGCATATTTTCATGGAGAATCGAGATCATACATTTGGACCTCTCTTATGCACTTCAATACTCAAAGATTCAAGACTTAAGACATGGAGTCAAATGTGTTTAAGATAGAAGAATTATAAAGAGTCTTAAGTATAATCAAAGGAAGAACAACCAAATATTGAAGAAATTCAAGCAAGCAAGGCATTCCAAGGATTTCAAGTTCAACTAGCAAGCTGAAGAAGTAAAGTCGCACCCAAAGTCGACTTCACCTGCGACTTGGGTCAAGTCGAGGACCAAGTCGACCCAGAATGGAACTTGAAGAAGCTGCGGACAGGCAAAGTCGCACTCGAAGTCGACTCCATCTGCGACTTGGGTGATGTCGCACCCAAAGTCGACTCCACCTGCGACTTGGGTCGCAACGGTCGGAAATTTTCCGAACATTGGCGCATTAAATGCGCGCCACCTACCTCCAAACGTTCGGATTCCCTCGCAAATTATATAAGGCATTCAATATGAATGAGGAGGGTAGCTGAGAATTTATTGAATAAGCATAACTCCCATCTCTAAGAGCATTAAGTGATCAAGCCAACATCTAGAAGAAGAACCTTGTTTCCAAACTGCCAAGAGCTGCTTGCTGAATCATTAAGCCTACGTTACAAGTTCTTCTCTGCGCCAAATCTGCCTCTACACAACAGTAACGTGTAGAAATTTTCTTTTGTTACTTTTTGTTGTATTGAACTTGATTTAGTTTGGGTAACTAAGATCAAGTGTAAGCAAAGTAGTGTGTGATTGGAGTGGAACTCGTCACCTACTTGTGTTGTGTATTGTTGATGCCTCCTAGAGCTAGAATCTAGAAGAGAGCAGTGGCTCTAGTTGTATTTGTGAAATACAATAGTGGAACCCAAGTCACAAGAGGTGTGAGCTTGGAAGAGTGGAGTAGGGAGGTTGCCCGAACCACTATAAAAATCTTGCTTGTTGATTTTTATTTCTGCTCTGTACACTATATTGCTTTCCACTTTGTTTCTTCATAAAGGGAACTAGATTAATCCGGGGTAAAGTTTCTGTTTAAGTTGAAAATTTTAAATACCAAATTCAGTCCTCCCCTCTTGGGTAATTGTCATTAACTCGGGACCAACAAGTGGTATCAGAGCGGGTCTTTGAGTTTTACCAAAGAGATCTTTTGATATGGCATCCCAATCTACTTCCGTTCTCGCATTTGCCGAAGGCCAATCTTTTACTAGGCTACAATTGTTTGATGGGAACAATTTCGACTATTGAAAGCTATGTATGAAACAACTCATCATGACTACAGATATGGACTCTTGGATTGCAATCCAAGATGGTATAACCTTGCCTATTGATGAAAGAGCTTCCAAATGGACCGATGAGGAAGTAAGAACTGTTAAGAGCAATGCTAAAGCTATGAACTCACTGTTTTGTGCTCTTACCGCTTCCGAATATGATAGAGTATCCTCTTGTTTAACTGCAAAAGAGATATGGGATACATTAACATCTATCTATGAAGGAACTTCTCAAGTCCAAGGGACAAGGAGAAATATTTTGATTGGAGAATTGGAAAGCTTTAGAATGTTAGAAACAGAAAATATTTCTGAAATGTTTGCTAGATTCTCTAAAATTACTAATGCTTTGAAAGGTCTTGGAAAAGCAATTTCTGAATCGGAGCAGGTCATGAAGATTCTAAGGGCGCTACCCGAATCATGGACTCCAATGATTACTGCGATAGAAGAAGCCAAGGACCTCAATACATTGAAGCTAGAAGACCTTATTAGCTCATTAATGTCACATGAGCTAATCAAGAAAAGAAATAAAGATCACCACAAAGGAAAGAAAGCAATTGCACTAAAGGTCACCCATAACTCGGATGAGTCCACTTCTTCATCCCACAATGATGATGAAGACATTACTCTACTTACTCGCAAATTTTGAAAGTTTGTGAGAAAAGAAAAGAACTTCAAAGATTTTAAAGAAAGACCTCAAAAAGAGAAGAAGGAGGAGGCTACAAAGTGTTATAGATGCGGCAGTATGGGACATATGCAAGCTCAATGTCCTACACCGGAAGAAAGATCAAAGGATCAACAAGAAAGGAAGGAAAGATATGAAAGCAGCATATTCCAAAGGCCGAAGGGAAGAGGAATGTACGTGAATGAAGAAACTTCATCAACAAGTAGCTCCTCGACCGATGATTTTGAAGCGGCAAATTGTGCAAGAATATGCTGCATGGCGCGGATTGAGCAAGAAGAAAATTTGTTGTGTTTAAACACAACGGAAGTTTTGGAAGAGCAAACCATTTCAACAAAGGGCACAAGTAATGAAGAGGTAACTTCTAAATTTTGCTATTCTCAATCTACTCACTCTTCTATTCAAGAATGTCTCAAATGTGCTGAATTAGAAGAATTACAACATGCATATGATTCATTATATGAGGAAATTAAAAAACTAGGAAATAAGTTATCACTAAAGAGACAACAATGAAATTCCATCATTATTGTAAATGGAAAACTAGCTGAAAGTACATCAAAACTGAAAGAAGAAAATGAACTACTATTGAAGGAAGTGAAAAATTGAAAAAGGAGTATGAATCCTTAAATGAATCATTAGCTAAATTTTCTAATCCAGGAGAAAATGTGAAAATATTTCTGAACATGACCTTTCAAAATAATAAAAGAGCTCTTGGATACTCTACATTTGAGCAAAGAGAAAGTGGCAAATCGAATGTGCCAATACTTGGGAAAAATCAAACCAAAATTGCACCTATCTACAAGCCCAAAGGGAAACATATTATGTGGACTAGAATGCCAACTTTTGAACCACTACATACTTGGAGGCCTACTCCTAGATTACCAATGGCTTGCAATTTTTGCAACAAGATGGGTCACAAAATTCATAGATGCAACTTTAAAAAACTATATGACCATGGTGCAAAATTAGTTTGGGTTCCAAGAAACATAAGATTTGGGTTTTCAAAGATAGAACAACAAAGATTAAATTAGTTTACTAACCCAAATGGACCCATAAAATGGGTACCAAAGAGATAAGAGTTATTTGTTTATTTTTCAGATATGTTTCAAGGCAAAGGCAAGCAATGTTTGGTTCATGGATAGTGGTTGCTCAAGACATATGACCGGTGAAAGAAGTTTATTTCATAAACTCAAGCCTTGCAACGATGGAATTGTTGCTTTTGGAAATAATGAAAAAGGTAAAATCAAAGGTAAAGGAAACATTTATAGTATTTCAAATGCATGTATGGAAGATGTATTATTTGTTGAAGGACTCAAGCACAATTTAATGAGTATTAGCCAATTATGTGACAAAGGATACAAGGTTGTGTTTGAATCATCTATATGTAATGTATTTGATGGAGAACATATCATGTTTAGCGAAAAAAGACATGAAAATGTATATTTGGTTTCACTTGATGAACTAGATGGTCAATGTCTAATGGCCATTGATAATGATCCATGGGTTTGCCATAAGAGACTTGGGCATATAAACATGACAAATATAAAGATCCTATGGAAGAAGAATTTGGTAGAAGGATTGCCTAAATTGAAATATGATAAAGATAAAATTTGCAAGGCATGTCAATTGTCAAAACAACCTAAAATGCCTTTTTCTACCAAAAAAGAGATTTCCACCACTAGGCCACTTGAATTGCTACACATGGATCTATATGGGCCATCCGACATTCTAACTATTGGTGGAAAGAAATATGTGTTTGTAATAGTTGATGATTTTTCAAGATTTACATGGGTAATTCTCTTAGCTAGCAAAGATGAAGCCTTCTCTATGTTTGCAACCTTTGTAAATTTGGTGCAAAATGAAAAATAAAGTACTATTATCACTATTAGAAGTGATCATAGTGGTGAGTTTGAAAATAAACGATTCATAGAATTATGCAATGAAAAAGGAATCCACCACACATTTTCTGCACCAAGAACTCCACAACAAAATGAAGTGGTTGAAAGGAAAAATAGAATCATACAAGAGATGGCTAGAACAATGCTAAATGAGAGTAAATTATCAAAGAAATTTGGGGTGAAGCTGTAAGTACAGCTTGTCATGTGTTGAACCGAGTTACCATTAGAGCAATCTTAAAAAAGACCCCATATGATCTATGGAAAGGTAGAAAACCAAATATCTCATATTTTCATGCCTTTGGTTGCACATGTTATGTTTTGAATAATGGAAAAATCAACTTGGAAAAACTGGATGCTAAGAGTGATGAGGCAATATTCCTTGGTTACTCATCAAATAGCAAAGCATATAGAGTCTTCAACAAAAGAAACCAAGTTGTAGAAGAGTCAATACATGTTGTTTTTGATGAATTTAACCCATGTTTCAAAAGAAAAGATGATTTAAGTGATGCAGATAAGATAACAAGTAGTCTTGAAAATTTGCATATGGAGAAGCAAGAAGAATCAATGGAGGAAAGGGTAAGTGAAGGTAATAATTTCTATAAACCTCCAACTGATTTAAAGTTCAAAAATGCCCATCCAATTGAACAAGTTATAGGGAATGTTTATGAAGGGGTAAAGACTAGAATGTCAAAATAAAATATTTGTGGACAATACGCCTTTGTATCCAAAATTGAACCATCCACTATAGACCAAGCTCTTGATGATGAAAACTGGATCATAGCAATGCAAGAAGAGCTAAACCAATTTGAAAGAAACCAAGTTTGGCATCTTATTCCAAGACCAAAAGATTGCATTGTCATTGGCACAAAATGGATTTTTAGGAACAAATTAGATGAAAGTAGACTTGTGGTGAGAAACAAAGCTAGACTTGTGGCAAAGGGATACTCACAAGAAGAGGGATTAGACTTTGAGGAATCCTATGCTCCGGTTGCTAGATTAGAAGTCATTCATATCTTACTAGCTTTTGCATCTCACATGAACTTTAAATTGTTTCAAATGGATGTTAAAAGTGCATTTCTGAATGGTTATATAAATGAAGAGATGTAAGTTGAACAACTACCTGGATTTGAGAAGAAAGATCAATCTAAATTTATATACAAATTAACCAAATCATTATATGGATTAAAACAAGCCCCAAGAGCTTGGTATGAGAGATTAAGCAAATTTTTGATTGATCATGATTTCCAAAAGGGAAAGGTAGACACCACTTTGTTTATCAAGTACAAAGAAGAAGATATCTTGATTATTCAAATTTATGTTGATGACATTATTTTTAGTGCTACTAATGAGATTCTTTGTCAAGAATTTTCTGAGCTTATGCAGAAAGAATTTGAGATGAGTATGATGGGAGAGCTGAATTTCTTCCTTGGACTACAAATTAAACAATCAAGTGAAGGGATCTTCATAAACCAGTCCAAGTACATCAAGGAAATGTTAAAGATGTTTGGCATGGAAAACAGCAAAGGGGCAAACACGCCTATGAGCTGAACCATTTAAATTGACAAAGACGAGAAAGGCGAACCAGTCGATTTAAAATTATATAGAAGCATGATAGGTTCTTTATTATATTTAACTGCTTCTAGGCCTGATATATTGTTTAGTGTGTATATGTGCTCTAGATTTCAATCATGTTCAAAAGAATCACACTTGGTAGCTGTAAAAAGAATTTTCAGATATTTAGTAGATACTACTAACATAGGACTTTGGTATCCAAAGAGTTCTAATTTTGATCTAATCGACTACTCGGATGCGGATTTTGCTGGCTACAAGGTAGATAGAAAAAGCACTAGTGGAACATGTCAGTTTATTGGGAACATGTTGGTTTCATGGTTTTCAAGAAAACAACTAGTGTTGCTCTATCTACGGCGGAAGCCAAATATGTTGCTGCCGGGAGCTGTTGTGCTCAATTGCTTTGGATGAAACAACAACTTAGGGATTATGGCATGGACTTTAAAGATATACCTATTAAATGTGATAATACTAGTGCAATATGTTTAATTAAAAATCCAGTATTGCATTCTAGGACCAAGCATATAGACCTTAGACATCATTTTATTAGAGAACATGTAGAAAATCATGACATATGCTTGGAATATGTAAAAATAGAAGATCAAATTGCAGATATTTTTACAAAACCTCTAGCAAAAGAACCATTTTATAAAATTAGAAATGATATGGGAATGCTTGAATTAACTTAGATAAGCACAAGCTGACGGGGAGCACAGGTTCAGGGGGAGCAACCCCGCCATTCTCAAAGGATTAACCCGCTCCATCTCTATTTTTTGATAAATTGACAAAAGGGGGGAGAAGAGATCGGGATTTTAGTCTCCGTCTTAAATATGTGTATGAATGTTTTTGTGATGTATTTAAAGTAAAATATGTCTGTTAATATTATGCTTTTAACTTGTGATTTATTGGAAGTAAAATATGCATGTTAAACTTCAAAATGCACAAACAGTATGTTTTAAAGACATTGAAAGGTATATACTCAAATCAGTTTTGTCAATCATCAAAAAGGGGGAGATTTTTGGAAACATGTGAAAAATAAGCCAAGTTTATGTTTTGATGATTAACAAACCAATTTGAGTAAATGTTGGTTACTAACATATTTGTGAAGATGATTGAAGGTTATAAAAATGAAGAATATGAAGCATAGAAAGTTAAGTCGATTTCCAAGTCGACTCAGGCATCGACTTAGGCTAAGTCGAACCCCAAGTCGACTCTAGTAGCGACTTCAGCTCTTCATTTTCGTCCAGAGTTGAAAATGAGGAACTAAGCTACCGAAGTCGCAAACGAAGTCGACTCCACATGCGACTTGGGTGAAGTCGCAGACCAAGTCGACTCCAACTTCGACTTCGAGGCGTCGTTTTCATCCAGAGTTGAAATCGGGGACGAGAGCTGCCGAAGTCGCATCCCAAGTCGACTCCGCATGCGACTTGGGTGAAGTCGCAGACCAAGTCGACTCCAGCTTCTACTTCAGTGCGGAACTTGCAGATCAAGATGATTCATTGCTAGATTCAAGTGAAGATGAAGGCCAAGACAACTCAAACACTCAAATGAAGTCCAGAGCAAGCAAAGTTGCATATTTTTATGGAGAATCGAGATAATACATTTGGACCTCTCTTATGCACTTCAATACTCAAAGATTCAAGACTTAAGACACGGAGTCAAATGTGTTTAAGATAGAAGAATTATAAAGAGTCTTAAGTATAATCAAAGGAAGAACAACCAAATATTGAAGAAATTCAAGCAAGCAAGGCATTCCAAGGATTTCAAGTTCAACTAGCAAGCTAAAGAAGTAAAGTCGCACCCAAAGTCGACTTCACCTGCGACTTGGGTCAAGTCGAGGACCAAGTCGATCTAGAATGGAACTTGAAGAAGTTGCGGACAGGCAAAGTCGCACCCGAAGTCGACTCCATTTGCGACTTGGGTGATGTTGCACCCGAAGTCGACTCCACCTGCGACTTGGGTCGCAACGGTCGGAAATTTTCCGAACGTTGGCGTATTACATGCATGCCACCTACCTCCAAACGTTCGGATTCCCTCGCAAATTATATAAGGCATTCAATATGAACGAGGAGGGTAGCTGAGAATTTATTGAATGAGCATAACTCCCATCTTTAAGAGCATTAAGTGATCAAGCTAACATCTAGAAGAAGAACCTTGTTTCCAAACTGTCAAGAGCTGCTTGCTGAATCATTAAGCCTACGTTACAAGTTCTTCTCTGCGCCAAATCTGCCTCCACACAACAGTAACGTGTAGAAACTTTCTTTTGTTACTTCTTGTTGTATTGAACTTGATTTAGTTTGGGTAACTAAGATCAAGTGTAAGCAAAGTAGTGTGTGATTGGAGTGGAACTCGTCACCTACTTGTGCTGTGTATTGTTGATGCCCCCTAGAGCTGGAATCTAGAAGAGAGCAGTGATTCTAGTTGTATTTGTGAAATACAATAGTGGAACCCAAGTCACAAGAGGTGTGAGCTTGGAATAGTGGAATTGGGAGGTTGCCCGAACCACTATAAAAACCTTGCTTGTTGATTTTTATTTCTGCTCTGTACACTATATTGCTTTCCACTTTGTTTCTTCATAAAGGGGACTAGATTAATCCGGGATAAAGTTTCTGTTTAAGTTGAAAATTTTAAATACCCAATTCACCCCTCCCCTCTTGGGTAATTGCCATTAACTCGGGACCATCAAGAATGACTATGACAGAATCTGCCACCAAGTTCAATGCCTTGGTGAGATAAGTACCGTAGATAGCCAATGTGCCAGAGAACAAGGCACAAAGATTTCAGCAAGGACTGAGGTCATACCTCAGAGAAAGCTTAGCCCCTCTACTAATCAAAGACTATGCATGAAGTGTAGAAAGGGCTAGAGCCTAGGAGATTGAGGCAATGAGTGTTGGTCCCGAGTTAATGGCAAAACACAAGAGGGAAGGGGTGAATTGGGTTCTTATAAAATTCTTTGGTAAATTAAAAACTTAACCCCTTGAAAGTTTAATCCCCTTGATTGATGAAATGAAATGGAAAGCAATATAATGTAGAGAGCAGAAATATAAATCAAGCACACAAGATTTTTATAGTGGTTCGGGCAACCTCCCTACTCTACTCTTCCAAGCTCACACTCCTTGTGACTTGGGTTCCACTATTGTATTCCTCAAATACAATTAGAGCCACTACTCTCTTCTAGATTCCAGCTCTAGGGGGCTTCAACAAATCTCAGCACAAGTAGGTGATGAGTTCCACTCCAATCACACACTACTTTGCTTACACTTGATCTTAGTTCCTCAAACTAAATCAAGTTTAATACAATCAAATGAAATAACAAAGGAATCTACACGTTACAGTTGTGTAGAAGCAGTTTGGCGCAGAGAAGAACTCGTAGAATTGGCTTTGAAGATTCAGAGGTTGAGCTCTAGCAGTTTGAAGCAAAGTTTTTTCTTCTTTGGATTGGCTTGATCTCTTTAATGCTCTTGAAGATGGGAGTTAAGCACACTTAATGATTTTCAGCTACTTCCCTCGTCCACAATGAATGTCTTTTATAATTGTGGAGGGAATCCGAATGTTTGAAGGTAGGTGGCGCGCATTTAATGCGCCAACATTCTAATATTTTTCGACCGTTGCGACCCAAGTCGCATGCGGAGTCGACTTCGGGTGCGACTTCGCCCAAGTCGCAGATGGAGTCGACTTCGGGTGCGACTTTGCCTTTCCGTAGCAACTTCAAGTTCCAGATTGGGTCGACTTGGTCTTCGACTTGACCCAAGTCGCAGGTGGAGTCGACTTCGGGTGCGACTTCACCTCGGCAGATAGCTTGATGAACTTGAAAAACTTCGGGATGCTTTTTATTTTGCTTAGGCTTCTCCATGCCTTTAGTTCTTTTGTATTTTTCATTTCTTTTTGAATCATTGTGTCTTCACTTTAGCTTGCTTTCATTAGCTCCATGTTTTTGTAAGCCTTTGAACCCATGAGTCTTGAATCATATAATCTTGTACAACTTCTTGGTTGAGTTTATGCATCTTGCTTGGACTTGGATTTGTCTTCATATGTTTTAGTTTGAGCATCTAGGTTGCCTTGATCTTCCTTCATACAAGTTTTTCTTAAAAATAGTTAATCTCAGCTTGTCTTCTGAAATATCCCCTCTGCCCGATCGAAGTCGATGCCGGAGTCGACTTCGTCTGCGACTTCACGTCAAGTCGCAAGTGGAGTCGACTTGGGGTGCGACTTCGGCACTTCGGGGTCTGGACTTCAACTCTGGAAGGTTTTGTCATCTTGAAGTCGATACTGGAGTCGACTTGGTCTGCGACTTCGACCCAAGTCGCATGCGAAGTCGACTTCGTTTGCGACTTCGGCAGTTCAGCTCTCCATTTTCAACTCTGGAAGAATTTGGCGCATTGAAGTCGATGTTGGAGTCGACTCGGGGATCGACTTGGCCTTAAGTCGATGCCTGAGTCGACTTGGAAATCGACTTATCCTTCCATGATCTATTTTCTTCAAATGTATTTCCCTTAAACACTTCCACAAACATGTTAGTAGCCAAAACTTACTCAAATTGATTTGTTAATCATCAAAACATAGATTTAGCTTATTTTCCACATATTTCCAACAATCTCCCCCTTTTTGATGATTGACAAAACCGATTTGAGTGTATACCTTTCAATTGTGTAAAAACATGCTAAGTTTGCATTTTTGAAATGTTATCATACTTATGCTTATGCAAACTTTCAAGTTGAAAACATTTAACAAACATTCAACTTAAACACAATCATAAGAACTTGTACTCTTAGCCTATTTAGACTTAAATCATCCTATTTAGACTTAATTTCCGACTCTTCTCCCCCTTTTTGTCAATATATCAAAAAGTTAGAGGGTAAAGAAAGAGACAGGTGGGTTTGCTCCCCTTAAACAGGTGCTCCCCCTCAATTTGTGCTAGTTTAATTCAATCATTCCCATGTCATTTCTAATATTGTAAAATGGTTCTTTTGCTAGAGGTTTTGTGAATATATCTGCAATTTGATCTTCAGTTCTTACATGTTCCAAACATATGTCATGATTTTCTACATGTTCTCTAATAAAATGGTGTCTAAGGTCTATATGTTTGGTCCTAGAATGCAATACTGGATTTTTAGTTAAACATATGGCACTAGTGTTATCACATCTAATAGGTATATCTTTAAAATCCATGTCATAGTCCATAAGTTGTTGTTTCATCCAAAGTAATTGGGCACAACAGCTCCCGGCGGCAATGTATTCGGCTTCCGCCGTAGATAGAGCAACACTAGTTTGTTTTCTTAAAAACCATGAAACCAACATGCTTCCAAGAAATTGACATGTTCCACTAGTGCTTTTTCTATCTACTTTGTAACCGGCAAAATCCGCATCCGAGTAACCGATTAGATCAAAATTAGAGCCCTTTGGATACCAAAGTCCTAAATTGGTAGTGTCAACTAAGTATCTGAAAATTCTTTTCACAGCTACCAAGTGTGATTCTTTTGGACATGATTGAAATCTAGAGCACATACACACACTAAACAATATATTAGGCTTAGAAGCAGTTAAATATAATAAAGAACCTATCATGCTTCTATACAATTTTAAATCAACTATTTTTCCTTTCTCATCTTTGTCGATTTTGATTGTTGAGCTCATAGGCGTGTTTGCTCCTTTGCTATTCTTCATGCCAAACTTCTTCAGCATTTCTTTGATATACTTGGACTGGTTAATGAAGATTCCTTCATTTAGTTGCTTGATTTGCAGTCCAAGGAAGAAATTCAGCTCTCCCATCATGCTCATCTCAAATTCTTTCTGCATAAGCTCAGAAAATTCTTGAAAAAGAGTCTCATTAGTAGCACCGAAAATAATATCATCAACATAAATTTGAATAATCAATATCTCCTTTTATTTGTATTTAATAAACAAAGTGGTGTCTACCTTTCCCTTTTGAAAGTCATGATCAATCAGAAATTTGCTTAATCTATCATACCAAGCCCTTGGAGCTTGTTTTAATCCATATAATGCTTTAGTTAATTTGTATATAAAATTGAGATTGATCTTTTTCCTCAAATCCTGGTGGTTGTTCAACATACACCTCTTCATTTATATATCCATTAAAAATGCACTTTTCACATCCATTTGAAATAATTTAAAGTTCATGTGAGATGCAAAACTAGTAAGTGTTGGAAATATAGCTAAATCCATATTTTGATGATTAACAAATCAATTTGAGTATGTCTTGGCTACAAACAAGTTTGTGAAATATTTAAGGAATATACATTTGAAGAAAAACAAGTATGGAAGGCCAAGTCGTTTCCCAAGTCGACTCCAAGATCGACTTCAAACATGCAAAACTGTCCAGAGTTGAAAACGGGAGAAGAGCAAGTGAAGTCGCAGGCCAAGTCGACTCCACCTGCGACTTGGGTAGCCAAGTCGCAAACGAAGTCGACCTCACCATCGACTTCAGTCGGGCGAAACCTTCCAGAGTTGAATTCGAAACAGCAGAATGCCGAAGTCGCACCCCAAGTCGACTCCACGTGCGACTTGAGGTGAAGTCGCAGCCGAAGTCGACTCCGACATCGACTTCGATCGGGCAGAAGCTATTTTTTCAGAAAACAAGCTCATTATCAACTCAAGTGTTTCAAATTCCAAGCAAGACTCAATTCCTTCAAAGATTCACAAGGATCAAGCTAATCCAGGAAGAACCAAAGTCAAGTTCTTCAAGGTTCACAAGATCTATAAGTATGAGGAGCCATTCCAGAATAAAAAGGACTGAAGGAAGAAAGCCTAAGCAAAACGAATCATCTTCCAAGTTTTTCAAAGTTCATAAAACCAACTGCCAAGGTGAAGTCGCACCCGAAGTCGACTTCACCTGCGACTTGGGTCAAGTCGTGAACCCAAGTCGACCCTGACTGGAACTTGAAGTTGCGACGGAGAAGCGAAGTCGCACCCGAAGTCGACTCCATCTGCGACTTGGGCGAAGTCGCATCCGAAGTCGACTCCAACGGTCGGAATTAATTCGAACGTTGGCGCATTAAATGCGCGCCACCTACTCACTAACGTTCGGATTCCCTCCAAAATTATAAATAGCATTCATGGTGAACGAGGGAAGTAGTTGGAAAACATTAAGTGAGCATAACTCCTATCTACAAGAGCATTAAAGTGATCAAGCCAATCAAGAGTGGAAGAATTGTGCTTCAAGTTGCAAGAGCTACATTCAGAAACTTCAAAGCCATCATCTACAAGTTCTTCCCTGTGCTAAATCGTTTCTACACACCTGTAAAGTGTAGTTTACTTTCATTGATTATTTGTTTGTATTGAACTTGATTTAGCTTGGGTAGCTAAGATCAAGTGATAGCAAAGTAGTGTGTGATTGGAGTGTGACTCATCACCTACTTGTGCTAGTTGTTGATGCCCCCTAGAGCTAGAATCTAGAAGAGAGCAAGTGGCTCTAGTTGTTGATGCCCCCTAGAGCTTTGAATCTAGAAGAGAGCAAGAGGCTCTAATTGTATTGAGAGAATACAATAGTGGAACCCAAGTCACAAGGTGTGTGAGTTTGGAAGAGTGGAGTAGGGAGGTTGCCCGAACCACTATAAAATCCTTGTCTACTTGTTTTTATTTCTGCTCTCTTTATTACTTTGCTTTCCATTCAGTTTCTTCATTAAAGGGGATTAATTCTACAAGGGGTTAAGTTTTTAAGTTACCAAAAGAAATTTTTAAGAACCCAATTCACCCCTCCCCTCTTGGGTTTTGCCATCTATTCGGGACCCAACAGTAAGATGCAAATTGCTTCCAATCTAGTAACCGGGGCATAGGATTCTTCAAAATCTATTCCTTCTTCTCGTGAGTATCATTTCGCCACAAGTCTAGCTTTGTTTCTCACTACAAGTCCACTTTCATCTAATTTGTTCCTAAAGACCCACTTGGTGCCAATAACAGTACAATCGTTTGGTCTAGGAACAAGGTGCCAAACTTGGTTTCTTTCAAATTGATTTAGCTCTTCTTGCATTTCTATGATCCAGTTTTCATCATCAAGAGCTTGATCAATAGTGGATGGTTCCGTTTTAGATACAAAGGCGTATTGTCCACAAATGTTTTGTTTTGACCTTCTAGTTTTTACACCTTCATATACATTCCCTATAACTTGCTCAATTGGATGAGCATGTTTGAACTTTAAATCAGTTGGAGGTTTATAGGAGTTATTACCTTCACTTACCCTTTCCTCCATGGAGTCTTCTTGCTTTTCCACATGCAGTTTCTCAAGACTACTTGTTATATCATCTGCATCACTTAAATCATCTTTTCTTTTGAAACATGGGTTAGATTCATCAAAAACAACATGTATGGACTCTTCTACAACTTGGTTTCGTTTATTGAATACTCTATATGCTTTGCTATTTGATGAGTAACCAAGAAATATTGCCTCATCACTTTTAGCATCTAGTTTTCCCAAGTTGGTTTTTCCATTGTTCAAAATATAGCATGTGCATCCAACACGATTTCTCGGGGTAATCCACATCGATGTAATGAAAGCGAAGGGCCCACGACAATAACGGAACGTCCCGAATAATCGACCCGTTTACCAAGTAGAGTTTCACGAAATCTTCCTTCTTTACCTTCAATTACATCTGAAAATGACTTGTAAACTTGATTATGGTCGTCCCTCATTGGTTGTCCGCGGATTCCATTATCAAGAAGTGTATCCACGGCCTCTTGTACCAATTTCTCCTGACACATTACGGATTCCCCCGGCGTAGATCTACTTATTGTTAATGGATCGGTAAGAGTATTGTTCCGATAGATAACTCTTCGATAGAGTTCATTAATATCTGAACTCATTGGTTTACCCCCATCTATCTGAATGATTGGTCTTAACTCGGGAGGAAGAACAGGTAATAGGCACAAAACCATCCGTTCTGGTTCTACATTTGTTCGAATAAAATGCTTAGCTAATTCCATGCGTCTAACCAAAAAATCTTTTCTTCTTCGAATTTTTATATCTGCCCATTCATTCCCGCCAGAGGACCCCTCTTCTCCTAATTCCTTCCATTCTACCAATGAATGATCTGTAAGAATCCGCAAATCCAGATCGGCTAATTGTTCTCTGATAGCACCTGCTCCAGTAGAGATTTCTCTATTTCGAAATGTATCGAAGCCCTGGGTAGTAAAAAAAAGCGGGATGCTGTATTTTCGGGATTGGGTTTCATATTTGAATAAACCTCGTAATCGTAAGAAAGTAGGTTTTTTAGTTATAGGCCTAGCAAAAGAAAGATTGGGATAGGTTTCGGCGGGACCCCCCTTAAAAATCGGACGTGAAGGTTTCCTCTCATCCGGCTCAAGTAGTTACATCAAATAAAAGAGGTTCTCGCTTTCCAATTTTGTTCTATTCTAGAAAACTCAACCCCCATAAAGATCTACTCCGTACTCAAGTTCCCAGCGAGGACCAACGAATATTTCATTGATTCATTCTTGCTTCGAATTTGACTTTATGAATCACTTAGTCAATTACTACATAAACAAAATGTGAAATTGTTGAGTAGTCTACTTCCCCTCGAATGACGAATCCCCTTACCTGAAAGGAATCCATTGAAACTCATAAGGGATTTACTTGTCTATGTATCTTTTCGTTCGACCCTTTAGGTCCCCACTTCACCTCGACGATTATGCCATGAATTCCCTTGAAGCCTATATGCGATGTATAGACTTCTGTAACCGTGCCTACTCGAACAGAATCTCTTTCTAAAAGAAATGGAATGTCTAATTCCATGAATACGAAAGAAGTCTTTTCACGAGGTACAACCAGTAATTCCTATTTATCTGTTATAGGGTCGACCATGGACCAATTCCCCTCTCATTTGGAAGTCATTGAATAGACCCATAATTCTGAGCTTCATGTTCCTCCTCCCAAGAGACATGTCAGATCCAGGGGCATCCCAATCGGATTGAATGGGATGACAGTTTCTCGTTCCGAGTCTGTAAAATCAGAATTTTGATCAAATCACACACCGCAATATACTAGGCCTTCTAATTCCTTGAGGGGTTTATCTAACAAACTCGCGATATAACTAGGAAGACGTTTCAAATACCACACATGAGTCACTGGACATGCCAATTTGATATATCCCATTTGATATCTTCGTATCCGAGAATAAACAAATTCGACCCCACATTGTTCACAAAATTTCGAGTCTTCTTTTTTATCTCCGATCACTCGCGAATTTCCACAAGCACAAATTCCACTTTTGATGGGCCCAAAGATTCTTTCACAAAATAATCCATCTTTTTCTGGTTTATTGGTTTTGTAATGAAAAGTATAGGGTTTTGTCACTTCTCCAACGATTTCTCCATTAGGTAGGATTTTTTTGGCCCAGGCACTTATTTGTTGGGGGGAAACTGATCCAATTCGAAGTTGTTGGTGTTTATATCGATCAATCATAGAAGAAAAATTATGAATTTCGCCCGATCAAACTTCCTTCCTATTAATCTCGAAGTTCTTCTCAGATATAAGGAAATGATTCAGTTCCAGAGCCAAAGATCGTAGTTCTCGAACGAGCAATCGAAAAGATTCTGGAGCATCCTCGGGATTAGGTATTGTTCCTCCAACGATCGTAGTACCAAGTACTTCCTAGCGAGCTCTAATATGATCAGATTTATACGTAAGCATCTCTTGTGAAATATGAGCAACACCAAATCCCTCTAGAGCCCAAACTTCCATTTCTCCTACTCGTTGCCCCCCTTGTTTGGCCCTTCCTCTAAGGGGTTGTTGTGTAACCAGTGCATAACGTCCACTGGAACGTCCGTGGATTTTATCATCAACTTGATGAATTAATTTCAGGATATAGGACTTTCCTATTAGAATAAGTTGTTCAAAAGAATCTCCTGTTCTTCCATCAAAAATTATGCTTTTTCCCGGACATTCGGGTTCAAATACCCATGGATTTTCTGTTTGCTTACTGGCTGAATATAATTCAGAAAACACTAGTTTTCTTGAAGCCTCTTGCTCATATCTCTCATCAAAGGGTCCTATTCTATAATGTCTGTCCAACAGGTCTCCCGCTAACCCGAGCGAGCATTCAAATATCTGTCCCACATTCATTCGCGAGGGTACTCCTAGTGGGTTGAAGACCATATCAACTGGCGTTCCATCTTGCAAATAAGGCATATCTTGTCTAGGCAAAATTTTGGAAATAATACCCTTATTCCCATGTCTTCCAGCTACTTTATCACCTACTTTGATTTCACGTTTTTGTGAAATATATACACGAATCGTTTCTGGATTATAACTGGAACCCCCCCTTTTCTGGATCCATCTCACATCAATAACTCGACCCCTTCCCCCCATAGGTAGTTTTAGACAAGTTTCCTTTGCAGTGGAAATCTAAATGCCAAGTATAGCCCGTAATAATCTCTCTTTCGGAGCATACGATGATTCTTTCGCTGTCTGAGGTGTTAATTTCCCTACTAAAACCTCACCTGCTTCTACCCAAGATCCCAGCATCACAATTCCATTTTTGTCTAAATTGCGGAGTAAATGAGCTTCTAAATGCGGTATTTCTTTAGTGATTCTTTCAGGACCTTGGCTTGTCACATGAGTCTGAATTTCATATTTCCGGATGTGAAAAGAAGTATAAATATCTTCATATACCAGACGTTCGCTAATGAGTACCGCATCTTCAAAATTGTAGCCTTCCCATGGCATATAAGCTACTAATACATTTTTCCCAAAGCAAGTTCACCACCAACTGTAGCCGCACCGTCCGCTAAAATTTGTCCCTTTTTAATGCATTTACCCCCCCGAACCTGAGGTTTTTGATGCATACAAGTATTTTTGTTGGAACGTTGATACATAACCAATGAAATATTTCTAGTATCTCCATTAACTGATAAAACGATCTTGTCAGTATCGGTATAAATGATCTTTCCCTCGTGTTCGGCTATAGCTGAAACCCCCGAATCGAGAGACACTTGGCATTCCTACCCAGTTCCAACAATGCACTTCTCGGACAGAGAAAGTGGAGCCGCTTGGCGCTGCATATTAGAACTCATTAAAGCCCAATTTGCATCATTATGCTCGATAAAAGGAATGAGGGAAGCTCCAATAGAAAAATATTGGAAAGGAAAAATGCTTCGAAGACTAATCTGTTCCCATGCAATAGTCAGGAATTCTTGACGGTATCGAGCCGGAACAACCTGTTCTTCCTGAATAATCCAATTCAACGCCAAAGAATTTCCTGCTGCTACCATAGAGTATTCATCTCGACTTGGTGATAAATAAACCATCTGTGCTTCTTTTGATCTCTCAGATATTTCATAAAACGGACTCTCTATAGACTCCCAATGACCAATCCTCGCATTAATAGCTAAGGATCCAATAAGTCCTACATTGATTCCTTCGGGCGTGTCAATTGGACAAATACGTCCATAGTAACTAGGATGGATATCTCGTATCCGAAAACTAGCAGTTCGCCCCGTTAATCCCCCAGGACCCAAATAACTCGATTTTCGCCCATGAACTATTTGTGTCAATGGATTAGTTCGATCCAAAACTTGAGATAAGGGGTGTAGGGCGAAAAACGATTCTTCCTTTCCATAGCTCATATGGGATCTTTTTCAAGATTTCTCTAATGGTAACTCGATTTAAAACATGACAAGCTGTACTTATAGCTTCACCCCAAAATTTCTTGGATAATTTGCTCTCATTTAGCATTGTTCTAGCCATCTCTTGTATAGTTCTGTTTTTCCTTTCAACCACTCCATTTTGTTGTGGAGTTCTTGGTGCAGAAAATGTATGATGAATCCCTTTTTCATTACATAATTCTATGAATCGTTTGTTTTCAAATTCACCACCATGATACTTCTTATAGTCATAATAGTACTTTGTTTTTCATTTTGCACCAAATTTACAAAAGTTGCAAACATAGAGAATGCTTCATCTTTGCTAGCTAAGAGAATTACCCATGTGAATCTTGAAAAATCATCAACTATTACAAACACATATTTCTTTCCACCAATGGTTAGAATGCCGGATGGCCCATATAGATCCATGTGTAGCAATTCAAGTGGCCTAGTGGTGGAGATTTCCTTTTTGGTAGAGAAAGGTATTTTAGGTTGTTTTGATAATTGACATGCCTTGCAAATTTTGTCTTTGTCATATTTCAACTTTGGCAAGCCTTCTACCAAACTCTTCTTCCATAGGGTCTTTATATTTTCCATGTTTATATGCCCAAGCCTTTTATGCCAAACCCATGGATCATTATCAATGGCCATTAGACATTGACCATCTAGTTCATCAAGTGAAACCAAATATACATTTCTATGTCTTTTTCCACTAAACATGATATGTTCTCCATCAAATACATTACATATAGATGATTCAAACACAACCTTGTATCCTTTGTCACATAATTGACTAATACTCATTAGATTGTGCTTGAGTCCTTCAACAAACAAAACATCTTCCATGCATGCATTTGAAATACTATAAATGTTTCCTTTACCTTTAATTTTACCTTTCTCATTATTACAAAAGGCAACCATCCCATCGTTGCAAGGCTTAAGTTTATGAAATAAACTTGTTTCTCTGGTCATATGCCTTGAACAGCCGCTATCCATGAACCACACGTTGTTTGCCTTTGCCTTGAAACATATCTGAAAAATAAACAAGTAAATCTTATCTCTTTGGTACCCATTTTATGGGTCCATTTGGGTTAGTAATAAGATTCAATCTTTGTTTCTCTAACTTAGAAAGCCCAAATCTTGTGTTTCTTGGAACCCATACTAACTTTGCACCATGGTCATACAGTTTCTTAAAGTTACATTTATAGGCTTTATGACCTATTTTGTTGCAGAAATTGCAAGTCATTGGTAATCTAGGAGTAGGCCTCCAAGTATATAATGGTTCAAACGTTGGCCTTCTAGTCCACATAACTTTTTTTCTTTTTGGCTTGTATATTGGTGCAGTTTTGGTTTGATATTTCCCAAGTATTGGCATATTTGATTTGCCACTTTCTTTTTGCTCAAATGTATAGTATCCAAGACCTCTTTTATTTGTTTGGGAGGTCATGTTCAGAAATATTTTTACATTTTCTCCTGGATTAGAGAACTTATCTAATGATTCATTTAAGGATTCGTTCTCCTTTTTCAGTTTCTCTACTTCTTTCAAAAGCAATTCATTTTCATCTTTCAATTTTGATGATCTTTCAGCCAGTTTTCCATTTACAATAATGACGGAGTTACATTGTTGTCTCTTCAATGACAACTTATTTCCTAGCTTTTTGATTTCCTCATATAATGAATCATATGCAAGTTGTAGTTCTTCTAATTCAGCACATTTGAGGCATTCTTGAAAAGAAGAATAACTAGATTGAGAATGACAAAGTTTGGAAGTTACCTCTTCATTGCTTGTGCACTTTGTTGAGATGGTTTGTTCTTCCAAAACTTCCGTTGTGTCAAACACAACAGATTTTCTTCTTGTTCGATTCGTGACATGCAGCATATTCTAGCACAATTTGCCGCCTCAAATTCGTCGGTTGAGGAGCTGCTTATTGATGAAGTTTCTTCATTGACGTACATGCCTCTTCCTTTTGGCCTTTGGTATTTTCTGTTTTCATGTCTTTCCTTCCTTTCTTGATAATCCTTTGGTCTCTCTTCCGGTGTAGGACATTGAGCTTGCATATGTCCCATACCCCCGCATCTATAGCATTTTGTAACCTCCTTCTCTCTTCGTGGTCTTTCTTTGAAGTCTTTGAGGTTCTTTTCTTTCCTCACAAATTTTCGAAATTTGCGAGTGAGAAGTGCAATATCTTCATCATCGTTATGAGACGAAGAGGTAGACTCTTCTGAGTTGTGTGCCGCTTTTAATGCAATAATTTTCTTGCCTTTGTGTTGATCTTCATTTCTTCTCTTGATTAGCTCATGTGACATTAATGAGCTAATAAGATCTTCTAGCTTTAGTGTATTTAGGTCTTTGGCTTCTTCAATTGCCGTAATCTTTGGAGTCCAAGATTCCAGTAGAGCTCTTAGTATCTTCATAACCTGTTCAGATTCAGAGATAGCCTTTCCAAGACCTTTCAAAGCGTTAGTAATTTTAGAAAATCTAGCAAACATCTCAGAAATATTTTCTGTTTCTAACATTTTAAAGCTTTCCAATTCTCCTATCAAAATATTTCTCCTAGTCCCTTGGACTTGAGAGGTTCCTTCATAAATAGATGTTAGAGTATCCCATATTTCTTTAGCGGTTAGACAAGAAGATACTCTATCATATTCGGAAGCCGTAAGAGCGCAAAATAAAGAATTCATGGCCTTAGCATTGCTCTTAACGGTTCTTACTTCCTCTTCGGTCCATTTGGAAGCTCTTTCATCGATAGGCAAGGTTACACCATCTTGGATTGCAATCCAAGAATCCATGTCGGTAGCCATAATGAGTTGCTTCATATGAAGCTTCCAATAGCCGAAATTATTTCCATCAAACAATGGTGGCCTAGTAAATGATTGGCCCTCGGCAAATGCGGGAACGGAGGTGGATTGGGATGCCATATGATTAGATCTCTTTGGTTTAACTCAAAGACCTGCTCTGATACCACTTGTTGGTCCCGAGTTAATGGTAAAACCCAAGAGGGGAGGGGTGAATTGGGTTCTTATAAAATTCTTTGGTAAATTAAAAACTTAACCCCTTGAAAGTTTAATCCCCTTGATTGATGAAATAAAATGGAAAGCAATATAATGTAGAGAGCAGAAATATAAATCAAGCACACAAGATTTTTAAAGTGGTTCGGGCAACCTCCCTACTCCATTCTTCCAAGCTCACACTCCTTGTGACTTGGGTTCCACTATTGTATTCCTCGAATACAATTAGAGCCACTACTCTCTTTTAGATTCCAGCTCTAGGGGGCTTCAACAAATCTCAGCACAAGTAGGTGATGAGTTCCACTCCATTCACACACTACTTTGCTTACACTTGATCTTAGTTCCTCAAACTAAATCAAGTTTAATACAATCAAATGAAATAACAAAGGAATCTACACGTTACAGTTGTGTAGAAGCAGTTTGGCAGAGAGAAGAACTCGTAGAATTGGCTTTGAAGATTCAGAGGTTGAGCTCTAGCAGTTTGAAGCAAAGTTTTTTCTTCTTTGGATTGGCTTGATCTCTTTAATGCTCTTGAAGATGGGAGTTAAGCACACTTAATGATTTTCAGCTACTTCCCTCGTCCACAATGAATGTCTTTTATAATTGTGGAGGGAATCCGAACGTTTGAAGGTAGGTGGCGCGCATTTAATGCGCCAACGTTCGAATATTTTTCGACCGCTGCGACCAAATTCGCATGCGGAGTCGACTTCGGGTGTGACTTCTCCCAAGTCGCAGATGGAGTCGACTTCGGGTGCGACTTCGCTTTTCCGTAGCAACTTCAAGTTCCAGATTGGGTCGACTTGGTCTTCGACTTGACCCAAGTCGCAGGTGGAGTCGACTTCGGGTGCGGCTTCACCTCGGCAGATAGCTTGATGAACTTGAAAAACTTCGGGATGCTTTTTGTTTTGCTTAGGCTTCTCCATGCCTTTAGTTCTTTTGTATTTTTCATTTCTTTTTGAATCATTGTGTCTTCACTTTAGCTTGCTTTCATTAGCTCCATGTTTTTGTAAGCCTTTGAACCCATGAGTCTTGAATCATATAATCTTGTACAACTTCTTGGTTGAGTTTATGCATCTTGCTTGGAATTGGATTTGTCTTCATATGTTTTAGTTTGAGCATCTAGGTTGCCTTGATCTTCATCTTCATACAAGTTTGTCTTGAAAATAGTTAATCTCAGCTTGTCTTCTGAAATATCCCCTCTGCCCGATCGAAGTCGATGCCGGAGTCGACTTCGTCTGCGACTTCACATCAAGTCGCAAGTGGAGTCGACTTGGGGTGCGACTTCGGTACTTCGGGGTCTGAACTTCAACTCTGGAAGGTTTTGTCATGTTGATGTCGATACTGGAGTCGACTTGGTCTGCGACTTCGACCCAAGTCGCATGCGAAGTCGACTTTGTTTGCGACTTCGGAAGTTCAGCTCTCCATTTTCAACTCTGGAAGAATTTGGCGCATTGAAGTCGATGTTGGAGTTGACTTGGGGATCGACTTGGCCTTAAGTCGATGCCTGAGTTGACTTGGAAATCGACTTATCCTTCCATGATCTATTTTCTTCAAATGTATGTCCCTTAAACACTTCCACAAACATGTTAGTAGCCAAGACTTACTCAAATTAATTTATTAATCATCAAAACATAGATTTAGCTTATTTTCCACATATTTCCAACAATGAGAACCCAAGAACTAAGGTTAGGATAAAAAATGTTTAGCTCAGGGACGAAAGAAGTCGAAATGGGGAAGAAAAAGGGTTAGGAAATGAGGTGCAAAGAAAGGAAAAGGAGCTCCAAAAAAGAAAATGTCACATGTTTGCAAGATATGTCGAAGGTGTCATGTAGGCGAATGTCTGACAGGGTCAAACAAATGCTTCAAATGTGGGCAAATGGGGACGTAGCCAAGGAACGTGGCAAAGGAGAGGTAAAGATGGTGAAATGCTATGTTTGTGACCAGGTTGGACATATAGCTCTGAATTGTCCAAATAGAGCGCAAACATCGCAAGGGCGAGGAAAGGTCGCACAACCTAAGCTGACGGGAGCAGCTAACAGATAGGGAACCTCTACAAATCATGTGCAAGTGCATGCTTTGACTCAAAAGGAATCGGAAGAGCAGGAGGAGAAAGTGGTTACAGGTATGGTTTATATTTTAGAAAATTCGGCTATAGCTTTGTTTGATTCCGGTGCTAGCCATTCATTCATTGTTTGCCAATATGTAACCACGCATGCACTACCAGTAGAGGAAACCAACAAAGTAATCCATGTAGAATCCCCTGTCTATAGGTTAGCCAGCTCTATCCAAGTATATAAGGCATGTCCAATCATGATAGGATCAATGATTTTAGAAGCTAACTTGATCCTATTACCCATGACCGAGTTTGACATAATATTAGGCATGAATTGGTTAAGCCAATGGGGAGCTACGATTGATTGTAAAAATAAGAAGGTACAATTTGAAGTAGCCCCAGAAAAGGATGTAGTCATTGGAAGGCTAAGGCAGCCTGAGAATTAAATGATACTTATATCCTCAATGAAAGAAGTTAAAATGATCCGCAAAAACTGCCAAGCGTATTTAGTATCAGTAAAAGTGAAGAAAAAAAAGGAGGTAGAAATCACCCGAATTCCAGTGATTAAGGAATTTTCGGATGTTTTTCCGAAAGAATTGACTACATTACCTCCAGAAAGGAAAATCGATATGACGATTGACATCATACCCGACACAACTCCAATATCTAAGGCCCCATATCGATTGATATCAGCAGAGATGAATGAGTTGAGAACTCAAATACATGAGCTATTAGATAAAGGTTTTATCAGACCCAGCGTATTACCCTGGGGAGCTCTGGTGCTATTTGTGAGGAAAAATTATGGAAGTCTTAGATTATGTATTAGCTACAAGGAGTTGAACAGGTTTATAATGAAGAGTAAGTACTCATTGCTAAGGATTGATGATTTGTTTGATCAGTTGAAAGGAGCTACCACGTTTTCCAAGATTGATTTGCAGTCGGGATACCATCAGCTAAGGATAAGTCCTACCGATGCTCACAAAATGACATTTCGAATAAGGTATGGACATTGTGAGTTTCTAGTGATGCCTTTCGGACTCACTAATGCCCCTGCTGTATTTATGGATATGATGAATAGGGTATTTTGGGATTATTTAGACCAATTTGTGGTCATTTTTATTGATGATATCCTAATTTACCCCAAGTCAGAAGAAGAACACGAGATTCATTTAAGAAGACTACTGGAAAGGTTAAGAAAGGAGAAACTATATGCCAAGTTGAAGAAATGTGAATTTTAGTTAAAACAAGTAGCATTTTTTGGGCATATAATTTCAGAGAAGGGAGTAGAAGTTGACCCTCAGAAGATTAAGGCAGTACTAAAGTGGCCAAGACCAACAACTACTACAGAAATCATGAGTTTTCTGGGATTGGTTGGCTACTATAGAAGATTTGTGGAAGGTTTTTCACAATTATCAGCCCCACTGATGAGGTTGACTCGTAAAGGAGTCAAATATGTATGGTCTGAAGAATGCGAGCGTAGTTTTCAAGAATTGAAGCAACAATTGATAAAAGTGCCTATCTGTGAGAACCAGGTATTTTATTTTATTTTCATTATAACCTTCTTTATTATGAGGTAATTTATGAACATGCTACTAGGAATTTATGATGTTAATGGATTAATAATTTATACAGACATTGTTGAGCACTACAACTATTTTCCACCTCGCAGAGTAGGTACGGGGGTGAAGGGGGCAGCGCCCCTGGAGAAATTTTTAACTATTAAGTCATAGAAGTGGGAAAGTAAATTACAAATTGCGATTAGACCCGACCCATGCTCCGGCCCGACCCGACCCGATGGAGGCTCAGTTATAAGGAGGAGCCCGCGAGTTAGGGTTCATCTTCCATTTTGCGCCCGACTCCGTTTCCCTCTTCTTCTCTTCCTGTTCTCTGCCTCTTCTTTTCTTTCCTCCTATTCATTTCGATCCAGCTGTGGATTTCTTCAAGAAATCTCTACTAACTGCTTTGGAAGCCATTGATTCCAGTCAAGGAAGCTCCGAATTTCTGCAATCCAAGCCCAGGGTTGCTGTTTTTGAGGAAAATCACAATTAGGGTAAGTAGATGCTACCTTTCCTTGATTGAATGATGAAATCTTGTATTAAACATGATATGAAACTGGGGGGTGTGCGTAACACCCAACAAATCCATAGTTTGGAGCGTAGTGTTCGTAACAGCTAGGGTAAGTAAGGTTTGAGGGAAATTTGTCATGAATGAGTGAATTTATGAAGTAGAGGACCCATTAGCAGCTTTTTTATTCTTAAAATGTGATGTTAGTTGATTCGAATCAAACGAGGGTACCAACTAGAGCTTCCTCTTTCTGTGCCTACATGTGTTTGTTAAAATGCTCGTGTGGCAGTTTTATGCATTGAATTGAAAGTAAACATTGTTGATGTTGTATGTGTGGTTGTGACATGTATTCTTGTATGCTATGTATGAGGTGTTATTTAAAATGATTGGTTGTAAAAGGGTTGTTCATGGCCCCTGATTGACATGAGGAGAGGGTTGTTTATGGCCCTTGATTGACATGAGCGGAGGATTGTACGCGTCCTTCTATTTATATGTGATTATATGCATACGATCTTGGGAGTGGGTATTGGACCCATATGTTTTATTTTGATCATGACATGCGCATCCAAAACTTTGCTTATTCCACTTTGTGCTAACCATTATCTACTTACTGAGTCTATTTAGACTCAAGTGATTTGTTATTCTTTTTGTTCTTTAGATCCCAGGTCAGGTGGGGAACCTCAAGATGGGGCAAGTGGAAGACCAAATCTTGGAAACCATTAGAACATCTCTAATTAAAGTTATTTTAATGTTATGCTCTTTTGACATTAGCATTATGTAGACGGTTATGGAACTAGATTTGACCTTGATAAACAGATTGTATTCAGTATTTTGAATTGGATTACGATTTATGTGGATGCATGTAGTTATGATCATTCGGTTTGCTTATTGTGTATGGATAAGTTTGAATGATTTCCTTCCATATGAATTCCCTTATAATATGAAGATACAAATATATAACTATAGAGTTGAATGTCACATATTGTAATGAATTTGAATTGCTTATGCATAATAGGTTGTGTATTACATACCACCCCTTATATATTATGGGGAGATTCTGCCAAAATTTTTGCAGGTCATATGGTACCCTTTTGACTAGTTATTACGAATATTTAGAATTGGGGCGTTACACTATCTTAACCCTACCTAAAGGAAATGAGGAATTTGTAGTTTATAGTGATGCTTCAAGGAAGGGATAGGGATGTGTGCTAATGCAGAAAGGAAAGGTGATAGCTTATGCATCAAGGCAATTGAAGCCCAATAAAGTAAGCTACCCCACTCACGACTTAGAACTAGCAGTAGTGGTATTTGCCTTGAAAATTTGGAGACACTACCTGTATGGTACTAAATGCGAGATTTATATGGATCACGAGAGCCTTATGTACATTTTCACTTAGAAGGAGTTGAACATACGACAACGGAGATGACTCAAACTGTTAAAGGATTATGACTTGGAGATCCTATACCATCTAGGTAAGGCAAATGTGGTAGCTGATGCATTAAGCAAAAATGCCAGCATAACACACCTTATCACTAAGGAGGAAAGATTGCTTCGGGAAATAAGGCAATTAGAATTGATTGTATGTCCCCCTAGAGTTCAAATGAGATTATCACAAATGCACATACAATCATCATTATTTGAACAGATTAAGATTGCATAGCAAGAGGACATAGACCTACATACTCATGTGGGAAAGATGAAAAAAAAGAGTTGAATGAATTCATTGTTGATGAGCGAGGTATGCATCAATACAAAGGTAGCTTATGCATACCTAATTTAGGAGAATTGAAGGAACAAATTCTCAAAGAAACTCATTTTCACCATTTTCTATGCATCCGTGAAGTATGAAGATGTATCAGGATCTCGAGAAAGCATATTGGTGGAATAACATGAAAAGAGAGATCACTGAATACGTATCAAAGTGCTTAACTTGTTAAAGGGTGAAGACAGATCACCAACGGATGCTGGGAAAGCTACAGTCCTCAGAAGTTCCCGAATGGAAATGGGACGACATTACAATGGATTTTATTGAAGGATTACATAGGACACAGGCAGGAAATAACTCTATATGGGTAATAGTGGATCGATTATCCAAAGTTGCACATTTTATACCCATAAAGAGAACTTATACAGCTGAAAGATTGGATAAAATATATTACAAGGATATTGTACGGCTCCACGGAGTGCCTAAGTCAAGAGTATCTTATCGAGATATGACATTCACATCTTGATTTTGGAAGAGTTTACATGAAACCCTAGGCACCCAGCTAAAGTTCAGCACGACATTTCATCCCCAGACCGATGGAAAAATGGAGCGAGTAAAGCAGATTATCGAGGATATGCTCCGTATGTATACATTGGAATTCGGAGGATCATGGGATGAATATGTATCGATAACGGAGTTCGCGTACAACAATAGTTACCAAGCTACTATTCAAATGGCTCCATTTGAAGCATTATATGGATGACGGTGTCGAACACCACTAAACTGGGATGATGTTGGAGAGAACAAGCTAGCCCTAGACTTGTCTCAATGAATGACAAACAAAGTACGGGTTATTCGCCAGTGTATACTCACAGCCCAGAGTTGGCAAAAGAGTTACACAGACTGCAAGAGAAGTGATTTGAATATCCAAGTCGGTGATCATTTTTTTTATAAAGGTCATGCCATTTAAAGGAGTTACAAGGTTTGGGAAAAGAGGCAAGTTGAATCCTAGGTTTATTGGGCCATTTGAAGTGTTGGAGAAAATTAGGAAGTTAGCTTATAGAATAGCATTACCTCTAGCCCTAGCTTTAGTCCATAATGTTTTTCATATTTCAATGTTAAGGAAGTATGTTCCAGATCCAACACATGTGTTAATAGCGGAGAACTTACGAATTCAAGACCATTTGAATTATGAGGAGAGACCTCTTAGGATTTTGGATCATAAGGTGCAAAAGCTTCGGAATAGAGAGATTGAGTATGTTAAAGTTCAATAGAATAGATATTCCGAAAGCGAGGTTACTTGGGAACTGAAGGAAGAGCTAGAAATGAAATATCCCCAGTTATTTCAAAAGTAGACGGTTTCGGGACGAAATCTATTATAAGGGGGGAGGATTGTAATACTCAGACCCAAGTAGGACTCGTATAATTGCATTTAAGGTATAATGATGATCTATGTATGAATTGATTTATTTTTGGATGATTTTTATGAATTGATGAATTTTGCAATTAGGGTTTGCAGTTAAGAATGGTGATTAAGATTAATCGCCAAAGCCTAATGTAAGTCAAGATAACTAAAGGGGCTTAATGAGGATTAGAATATGCTAATGTGGCATGAATATTTATTTTAATTTTCATGATTTAATTAATGGAGATTAAAATAAAAATTATGGAAATATGTTGGAAATCATAGAAAATTCATAACTTGACGCCTATAAGACGAAATGAGATGAAATGTGAAAGATAAGCTCATGATTTTAGGCTCGACCTTTTGTATGGATTGGATTAAGGAAAATGTGATGAAATTAAGATGATAATTATTTGTTATTAATCTCACACTCTAAGGTTATTTTCAAAAGGTTCATAACTTGACATAAAAACGTCGGTTTATATGAAATTTGAAACGATTGAGTAAAATTATGAAATCTATAGTATGAATGAGAGGGGAGAGAAAAATCATCTAAAACATATTCTAAGTGGAGCAACCTTGGGCACGTCCAAAACCAGCAAAGGAGAAGGAGAAAAGAGGAGAAAAAGTGAAGGAAAAAGGAGAAGAAAAAGAGAAGGAACCAAGCTAAACAAGTTGGATTCAAGTTAGATTCAATTCAAGTAAGTGAAATCTAAGTTTTGAATCATTTAAATCAAGGTTTTCTCTCTCAAATCATAAGCCATGAATATGGTTCATAAAGAACTCTTAAACGATGAGTTATGATGCCTTGATATGAGTACTAAATAATTTTTGAAAGATATAAATAAGATCAAGAGTTCAAGAGAGTGAAAAGGGAAGTTAGGGTTGAATTTTGAGATGAAAGCTAACTTGGAAATTCTCAAAACCCTAAATCATGTTTCTGTATGGTTTAAGCATGATGATTTGGATGTAATTGATGTTCTTTTGGATTACATATGTTGATTTCAGCATTTGTTAATGATTTTAGCAAAAATGGAACTTGGGGTTTCAAGTAATGCCTGATTTTTCCATTTTTTAGTTAAAAATAATACAAACAGGTGCTTAAATTTTTTATGGATGAATTATAGGGTAAAGTACCATAAATTAAGGACCCTTTGGATGACCTAAGTGGGCTGGATGAGTTTTCCCTAAATCTGATTTTTAGGGTATATGTATGGAACGTCCAAACGAGGGCCAAAATGGGTCCTTTACATATGATTTTTGTTGTTTTTTGTAAGAAAATGATTTATGGATGTTATCGAGGGTAAATTATCCCAAGATTAAGGTACTTTGAATTTCCAAAAGGTCTTGGAAAGATTCGCCCTAAATGTGATTTTAAGGACATGTGTATGGACACGTCAAAACGGGTCAAAATGGATACCCTATATACATGAAAATGTTGCTGTTATAGAAGCAAATATGAATTTTAAATATGTGATAATACCCTAAATTTGGATTAAGAAAAGCATGATTAGTTGCTGAAAATTATGATTTAAAAATCTGTTAAGATTTAAGTCTTGAAAGAGGCGTTTAAATGATGAAAAATGGGTCTTAACATGGTTGTTCTGGAAACCAGTGATAAATGGATTAAAAATTCAAAATTAAATGCTAAATTATATGTGAATTTAGGGGTTTAATGATGTTGAAAATCGATGTAAGTTGCTATGTTCAGAAATTTAAGAAACACATAATATATGTGTTGTATGATGATCATATGTGGAACATATTTATGAATGGATGATATGTGGCTTATGTGAGATTGCTAAAATGCAAAATATACATGAATAAATGATAACATGCATAAGGATGTTGCTGTATGAATGATGTTTGATAATCTCAATTTTTGAGATTTGTTTATGAAGCTTAAAACGTCACTTATATGCTTAGAATGAGCATTGACATAGGAAAAATGGAAAATAGATGAAAAATGGTTAATGGGAGATATAGATCCCCATATGTTGAATTATGAATGAATGTTATGTGTTTACTCTAAATATGGGATTAAAACACAATATGGAATGGATGATGTAATGCACAAGTGAATGTGTGTATGTATGATCGACTTGAAAATCCAAGTTGATTATGTATGATATGGATTATGGGATTGAAAAACTAAGTGAATGCAAGCAAATAGATTATTATGAATGCAATGCTATTTTTATGTATAGACAAAGGCAAAGAGATAAGCGAGATGGAAAGCTAAGTGAACAAGATAACCAAACAATTTTCTAAATATTTTTGTTTTATCTAATGTGATCAAATGTTTATCAATGATATTCTAACTGTTTAAATGAGTTAGCAAATGAATGATTTCAATTCTTTCTAAGTTGTTTAAGGATGATCATTCTTTATCTAAATGTGTATTGAAATGTTATTTCCAATAGAATAAATGAATTGCTTACCGTTTTGCAATTATTTATGACAAATGATGAATCATAGGTTTATAAATAAAAAATCATGCTAGCATGTCAAAGTTCATGTTTATGAAAGGAAGCATGTGCACAAAAGCATGAGGTCCACCTCAAAGATGTAAGCGGACCGAATGTCCCTCTTGTTGGTCCCGAGTTAATGGAAATTACCTAAGAGGGGAGGGGTGAATTGGGTATTTAAAAAATTTTAAACTTAAGCAAAAACTTTACCCCGGATTAATTTAGTCCCCTTTATGAAGAAACAGAATGGAAAGCAATATAGTGTAGAGAGCAGAAATAAACATCAACACACAGGATTTTATAGTGGTTCGGGCAACCTCCCTACTCCACTCTTCCAAGCTCACACCTCTTGTGACTTGGGTTCCACTATGTATTCCGCGAATACAACTAGAGTCTCCACTCTCTTCTAGATTCTAGCTCTAGAGGGCATATACAACCAGAGCCTCCGCTCTCTTCTAGATTCTAGCTCTAGGGGGCATCAACAATACACAGCACAAAGTAGGTGACGAGTTCCACTCTAATCACACACTACTTTGCTTACACTTGTTCTTAGCTACCCAAGTTAAAACAAGTTCAATACAACAATAAGAATAAAAGAAAGTTTCTACACGTTACTGTTGTGTAGAGGCAGTTTTGACGCAGAGAAGAACTTGTACAGCAGTGTTGATGATTCAATAAGAAGCTCTTGCCAGTTTGAACTCGAAGTTCTTCTTCTTTATGATGGCTTGATCACTTAATGCTCTTGGAGATAGGAGTTATGCACATTCAATGATTCTCAGCTACCCTCCTCGTTCATATTGAATGCCTTTAATAATTGTTGAGGGAATCCGAACGTTTGGAAGTAGGTGGCGAGCATTTAATGCGCCAACATTCAAAAATTTTCCGACCGTTGCGACCCAAGTCACAGGTGGAGTCGACTTCGGGTCCGACTTCGCCCAAGTCGCAGACGGAGTCGACTTTGGGTGCGACTTCGCCTGTTCGCAACAACTTCAAGTTCTAGTCTGGGTCGACTTGGTCCTCGACTTGACCCAAGTCGCAGGTGGAGTCGACTTCAGGTGCGACTTCACCTCGGCAGCTTGCTTGATGAACTTGAAATCCTTGGAATGCCTTACTTGCTCGAATCTCTTCATGTTTGGTTGTTCTTCCTTTGATTATACTTAAGATTCTTTAATTCTTCTATCTTAAAGCACATTTTACTCCATGTCTTGAGTCTTGTGTCTTTGAGTATTGGAATGCATAAGAGAGGTCCAAATGCATAATCTCGATTCTTCATGAGAAATATGCAGCTTTGCTTTGGTCTTCACTTGATCCTCATTTGATCTTCATTTTCTTTTGAATCTCTTGAATCTATCATTGAGTTATCTTGATCTGCATGTTTCCGTATTGAAGTCGAAGTCGGAGTCGACTTGATCTGCGACTTCACCCAAGTCACATGCGGAGTCGACTTGGGATGCGACTTCGGCAGCCCTTGTTCTCGGTTTCAACTCTGGACAGAAATGACGCATCCAAGTCGCGACTGGAGTCGACTTGGTCTGCGACTTCACCCAAGTCGCAAGCGGAGTCGACTTGGGATGCGACTTTGGCACCTCTCATTCTCGATTTCAACTCTGGAAGGGAATGACGTCTTGAAGTCGCTTCTTGAGTCGACTTAGGGATCGACTTGGCCTAAGTCGAAGCCTGAGTCGACTTAGACATCGACTTGACTTGCCATGCTTCATATTCTTCAAATTTATAACCTTAAGTCATTTCCACAAGCATGTTAGTAACCAAAACTTACTCAAATTGATTTGTTAATCATCAAAACATAGACTTGGCTTATTTTCCACATATTTTCAGCACCCCTTTGGTGCGGCCAAGTCGCTAAGATAGGCCTAGGGTCGGCGACGCTTCCCTGAAATGGGAGAAAGGATGAAAGTGGATGGTTGCGTAGCTAGCTTCTATCCAAAGGAATGCCATGGTTTTAAATAATGCATCACATTATTTATGACATACCCTAGATGGGTATAAGAAGCATGTTTTAAGATATACCCTCGTGTGGGTATAATGTGGCTTTCCAAGTTATTTTCAATGAAAATGAATTGCACGAAAACCTTATAGCTTGCTTATTGAGTTTCAACTCACAGTTTTGTTTTTCCAATCCTAAAGACAGGTGAAGGGACGAACCATGAAAGGAGCACAGGTGAAGATTCAAGAAAATATTAATTTTTATAAGTTACATGTGTATGAATTTTATGAATTATATGGTTGTATGAATGATGACATTGAATTTTGGGTTTAATGATGTATAAGGATTATGACAAGTTTTATGACTATAAATAGCGAAAAAATTTATGGTCATATGTTAAGGTATGAGTTAGCATGAAATGACTAAGTATGGAAATTATGAGATCATATGTGTATATTTCAAATGGAATAATGACCTAAAAAGGAATATGATGGAAATTGTATATATGAAATGATATAAACTCCTAAGGAGTTAGGATAAAATGGATAAATATCTAATAAGCTCGCCGTGTGACAAGGCAACAATCCTGATCACGTTTACCAATCTATAAATCTTGGAGTAAGGTTGAGATGCTCGAGCTGGGGTGCCACAGATGTAAAGTTCTTTTCCTAAAAAAATGATAGTGTCAGCTATAGCTAAGAATGGCCCACTTAATACAATTCGGATATGAAGGTCTTGATGTTGTATTAGCTTTATACCATATATTTTAACTGATTCATAGATGAAAATTGGGATAAAGATAATAATTTGTGTTGATTATTAATTACTTTAGCTTAATTATATGTAAACACTCACGATCGGATGTTGTTTGTGCAAATCAGGAAAATTACATGTGAAATCAGTGATAAAGATGATGATTTAAGGTGCTGAGATGAAAAGTGGAACTTAAATGCAAAATCAAGATGCAATTTGGAAGCAAAATAACATGGAAAATGATTTAAAATGTGCCAAAGAAGTACCAACATGGTTCAGAGAGTGTTGGGCTAGATAATCCCAAACTTTATGAGCAAAAAGCAGTGTCTAGAGTGCCACATGGTTTGAACCATGTGGATCTGGGTCCAACAAGGTTCTAACCATATGAACCCCTGGAGTAACTCAGTTTCGTAATTTTCAAGAGACATCTAGATAAACACTTGTTGTATACAAGTTGTGGAACCTTTTAGATTATCTTTGAGCTAGAGTTCAAATCCAGGCCAGAGAACTCAAAAGCCTAAAGAGAGAAGCGAGGCAGTGTGTTGCTTAGAGCTATTAAGACATCATTGAAGCTTCTAATTCATTAAACTTTCTTTTCTTCTTTTCCTTAGATTTGATAGACTTGTTTACGATGGATATTAATATAATATAATTTTATGTTTTGATTTCGTTATAAAGATATCTGACTAAACTCATATTTTAGAGTTTAAGATGTAGAATATGACATATGCAGGTGATTGGATTTTAGTTGTTTATGAACAGTTCTGTGGCACCCCAAACCGAGACGTGACATCCTTACCTCAGGATCTATCGATTGGTAAATGTGATCAGGATTGTTGCCCTTTCACACGGCGGTCTTATTGGATATTTATCCACTTAAACTTAACTCCTTAGGAGTTTATATCATTTTATACCTTCAATTTTTATCAAATGCTTTTTTATGCCATTTAATCATAACATAATCCTTCTTCAAAATTGAATAACAATTTAATTATTATCATTCATATAACCACTCAACCCTTAGGTTCATACAAAAGTAACTCATAGAAATTCATTCATTCTTGAATCTCCACCTGTGCTCCTTGCCTCCTTCCTTTCACCTGTCTTTGGGTTTGGAAAACAAAACATGAGTTGAAATTAAACTCAATAAGCAAGTTGTATATTTTTCAGGCAAATTCATTTTCGAAGGCAACATTCTTTAAAAACATTTCCCTCCATTCAGTAGAGACACTTAGCAAGTGATCAACTACTTGCGGAGCAGAAACATTTTCATAAACCTTTCATAAACATTTCATGAAAGTCATTCATGAAAAATCATTCACGTAAACCATTCGTAAATCTCAGTTATTGGGCATTTCATAAACATTGGATGTGCAAATTCATCATTTCAATTCATGACATTATCCTTCATGTGACGGTACGCTAGTTCGGGGAACCCTCTTTCATGACATGATCTTTTCCATCCTTGGCGCCGGACCTTCCGACCTGGCAACGTCAAGGGAGACTCCTTGTCCACTTACTACCTCGACTAGCTTACTTGACTTCCATTCCATGCATGACCTTTGATCACCCTGGCATTATATACCTATTACACATGACATCTTGTCAGTCTCATGTAGAGAATTCTTTGCACCATCCCTTTGAAACATCATTTAAATCCATGCTTCATCACTTTTCATAAATACTTGCGAAACAGTAAGCAAATCACTTGTCATAATTGAAATAACATTTCAATACACATTGAAATAAAGGAATGACCATCTTTAAATACCTTAGAAAGCATTTAAAACAAAACTCATTTAGAAAGCTGCTTGCTTACCTTGCTTGATTAGCTTTTCGTTTCGCTTATCCCTTTGCCTTTGCCTATACATATAAGAATGACATAGCATATATATACTTTCTTTTGCTTTCATTCAACTCAGTTTTCCAACCCATTTTCATTAACATACATGATCCATTTGAATTCCAAGCCGGGTGTACATGCATATCATAACTTATGCATTATACCATTCATTCCGCCATATGTTTAATACCCATATTTAGGGTACCATTTCCATATATCATTACTTATTCATTAACTATTTATTAGACATCATATGGAAGTTTATTACTTCTATTTATCATTTTTCACATATTTTCCATATTTCACACATTGTGCTCATTCTTAAGCACTTAGTTGCTATCTTAATCCCCAAATATTAATCTCAAACTTTGAGATTATCACTAAACAGCAACATCATCTACATTTCTCATCATATTTTTCATGCATTTTTGCATTTTAACAACTTACATAAACCATATATCATTTATTCATACCCATCCTTCCATACAAGTTCATTTTTCAACACATACTTATGTGTTTCTTAAACTTTTTCAAAAAAGAAAATTGTATCTCAATTCAACATGATTAAACCCATTAATTAACACATAATTTAGGTTTTATTTCTGAAATTTTAATCCATTTATCATAGGGTTCCCAAAATAGCAACTTTAGAACCCGTTTTTCGTTGTTTCAATGCTCTCTTTAGCAACATGGTCTAAACAGATTTTTAATCCAAATTTTCTATCCTTAAACCATAATTTTATTAACCCAAATTTAGGGTATTAACACATATTTGAATCCCATAATTAAATGGTTTCCATACAGCAACTTTCATATACATCTTGGGTACCCTTTGCACCCCTCTTTGGACATCCCTTTGCATATCTTCAACAAATCATATTTAGGGTAATCTTGTTTACCTATAATAGGTTAAACCCTCATAATCACTTATTTATATCCCATTATAAGTCAAATTCCATCACAAAAACCTGTAATTTAACATTTATCTTGATTTATTCCTTAAGCTGTCCATAATGCTGAATTCAGGCACACTGAATTCTCAAAATCTTGAATTAATATCAAATCACGTATTTTTGACCTGAAATTTCTACCATACCTTAATAAATACATTAAGTAACCAAAATAAATATTTCCAGCATTAAATATTTAGTATTTATATTTATTTTGGTATTTTTACTCTGCTGGATGGCAGAAACCCTTTTTAGACAGCCTGAACACGTAAATTATGGGGTATATTTATACCCATAAAAACCTAATTTTTATTTTTTTATGTGATATTAAATATTTCTTATATATCTTTTAAAATATTCTTCCCAAAATTACTTGTATAAAAATTATTACAAATCATTTGGTGCAGCTGATCCTGACACCCATGCAACCATGTTCAGGTTTCTTTTCCCGGATTTTTAATTTGCAACTTGATTATTATTTTAAGCCAAAAATTGGATCTTTCCTTATTGACCACATCATGAGTATTTCCACAAATTTTCATGCTAAAAATCGTTCATTAACTATTTCTTCCATATTTTCCTTTCCAGGTCCAGATTTGCTACACATGAGTGTAGATTAGATGATATGGGCTGATTAATCCCCAATTAAACTTTATAAATCAACTCATTTAACTAAAAATATTTAATATTTGAAACATGTTCCTTAAGATGTCTTTTATGACTCAAAACCATGATTCCAAATCAAGAAGAAAACTTGGAAATTGGAAGGCTTAAACTCAACGGGTACTTACCCGATTTAGTTTAATCTTTGCCCCGAGCTTCCCGAGCTTTTCCTTCCCTTTTTCTTTCTTCTTTTCCTTCTCTTTTCTCCCTTTCCTTGCTTCTGTGGTCGTGTGAGGCTTGCTGGATTTTTGAATAATTTTTTCTCCGCTTAGTTTCCTCTCTTCTCTCTCTCCTTCTCTCTCTTTCTCTTTCCTTCTCTCCCTCCTTTTCCCCCTGCTGGAATGTCCAGATCTTTCTGCCCCTCTTTCCTCTTTTATTTTCCCCTTTTCTTGGTGCTCAAGCAACCCATAGGGTATTTAAGTAATTTCCATTTTCCACCTTCCCAAATTACGCTCATTGCAACGCCCATGAAGCTTCCCACCTTGACTTGCATTTAATGGCTTTCGTATTTTTGTGATTAAGCAAATACTATGATAATTAGCTTAATCCATTCCTACCATATCGTTTTTCATATCGTTTTATCCATCTTTCTCAAGTTTCGTCTCAAACCGAGTTTTCTAACTCCACTTATGATCACTTGAATTTATCTTTTAGAGTGTAGGCTAAAAATAATTAATTATTGCCTTAATCCCATCATGATTTTCATAATCCAATCCATTCAAAAGATTGGGCCCACCATCATGAGCTTACCATTCAAATTATATCGAAATCCGCCTTGTAAGCGTCAAGTCATGAATTTTCTATCATTTTTCATCTTAATTATGTAATTACACTTTAATCTCCATAAATTAAATTATGGTAATTAACATGATTATTCATGACACATTTTCACCTTTCAATCCTCGTTAAGCCCCTTGGGTCATACCGACTCACTTTGGGCTCCGACGATTAAATTTTTAATCACCATTCTTAATTGAACCCTAATTGTAAAATATCATTAATCATAAAATCATCCAAAATTTATTCAAGGCATACATGTATCATAATTACATGCCAAATGCCTTCATATGAGTCCTACTTGGATCCGGGTATCACAAGTTCTTTATATTAATTTAATATCTTGTGTTCTTAATGTTTGTTTTGTGTATGAGCCTGTATCAGAACATAATTTCATATATTAGGTGATGAAACTGAGAGGTGAAAATTGAATATACAAAAATTGAGATATTAAACCTGGAAATCTAAAATATGAGAATTGCATGTTGACCTTGAGAAATCCTATGGAATACTACATAACTTAGTGAATTCTAATTAATTTAATCTCATTACTAATAAGTAGTTAAGAAGGTTAGAATACATCTTGCATGTCTCGAAAGAGGATGTGAGATCAATTTAGAGTTTGTTCTTCTTTAACATAACATATTCGGATTAAATAAGTGAACTGATTATCCCATGCAGAATGTTGCATATGAAATCCTAGATCCTAAATCATCTCATCCTAGATTTTCAATCTTTGTTCGTTGTTTTTGAGATTTGCTTTTCTTCTTTTTATACTTTCATCTTAATTTCCCTTCTTGTTAGTTATAAGGTGTTTAAATAATGACATTTCAAGTTCTGAATTCCTTGTAGGATTGATCTTATTAAGTATAGTTTATAACCTGTGCACTTGTAGAGAGACACAACAAGTATTTTGGCACCATTATTAGGAAATTTGACATTACTTATGACTTTATTTTATTTGGGCACTTTCTTTTGATATCTTTTTATCCTTCTTCTTTGATTTTCTTTCTTTCTAAATTTGCACACGGTGCTTTATTCTACTATTGATTCATTAATATTGTATGTACCCACATAAAGTTTTGCTAAATAAGTAGTTTAAAAACTCTCCACTGTAGATCCTGAGATCGAGCAAACTTTTAGGAAGAGAGTTCATGAATACCAATAATAGCAATCTTCTTTAAAGCAGACTTCGTGTCAGCAAGAACTCATGATAGATAGAAATAACCCAGCACAGCAGGAACATGTAGAGGATCAAGCGCAAAATAACAACCCACCTAGAAGAATGACCTTGACTGATCTCCACCGTCTAAGACCAATAGGCTTTAAGTCTTGTATTATCAAATCCAAAATCTAGATGAGAAACTTTGAACTTAAATTAGGTCTCATCTAGATGGTACAATAAGACTAGTTTATAAGATTCCCATCTAAGAATCCAAATGTTCATAACACTAAATTCCTACAACTATGCAACACAATTAGTTCAGGGATTCCTTAGAGAAATTATTCATCTTCAGCTCTTCCCATTTCTCTACGTGATAGGGTGAGCGAGTGGATTGTGAACTCAACTAGTCAAGTTGCAAATCATGGCATATATGCAAGTTTTGATGATTAACAATCCAAATTTGAGAGTGATAATTACTATTGTTGTCGATTTGTTGATTGAAGTCAAAGCATTGAAATTCAAGAGAAAACAGCTCAAGTTGCATAGCCAAGTCGACTCCAATATCGACTTGATTCAAGACAATACCCAAGTTGACTCCAGCTATCAACTTAGTGTGGTATCGATGAAGATTGCGACTTGGGTGAAGTCACAATCGAAGTCAACTCAAGTATGCAACTTGGGAGCCTGTAGACAGTAAAATTTCGTCGACTCAAATTAGAGCACTGAAGTCGCACCCAAAGTCAACTTTACCCTGTGACTTGGATGAAGTTGGATGTTAAGCTTAAGCATAGCTTGTCATATATTAAACTGAGTTATTATTAAAGCTATTTTGAAAAAGACCCCATATGAGCTATGAAAAGGTGGAAAGCCAAACATATTATATTTTATGCTTTTAGTTTTATATGTTATGTGTTGAACAATGGCAAGGACAATCTTGGCAAATTAGATGCCAAGAGTGCTGAAGTAGTAAAAGAATCTATACATGTTATTTTTGATGAATTTAATTCAACTCCAAATAAGAAGGATGAGCTTAGTAGTGTAGATAATCTATCAAACGACCTTAAGAAACTGCAAATGAAAAAGAAAGGGGGAAAAGAGCTCAAATAGGATATAGAATATCAAAAATTAGACTAAAAGATAAGTTAAGATAATTGTGATACTCGGACCCAAGTAGGACTCATATGAAGGAATTAGGCATGTAATTATGATACACGTATGCCTTGAATGATTTATGGATAATTTTATGATTTAATGATATTTTGCAATTAGGGTTCAATTAAGAATGGTGATTAAAGTTAATCGTTGGAGCCCAAAGTGAGTCAATATGACTAAAGTGGATTAATGAGGATTGGAAAATGATAATTTGTCATGAATAATTATGATAATTATCATGATTTAATTAATGGAGATTAGAATGAAAATTATGGAATTATGATAATATATATATTCGAAAATTCATAACTTGACTCCTACAAGGCGGAATGAGACGAAATTTGAAAGGTAAGCACATGATTTTGTACCCAATCTTATGGACGGATTGGATTATGAAAATTACGATGGGATTAGGATGATAATTATTTATTTTCATCCCAAATCCAAAAGATAAATTCAAGTGGTCATAAGTAGAGTTAGAAAACTCGGTTTGAGATGAAACTTAAGAGAGATAGATAAAAAGATATGATGAATGATATGGTAAGAGTGGATTAAGCTAATTATTAAGGGATTTTCTTAATCACTACAAGACGAAACACATTTATGGGAGAAAAGATAAAAAAATTAATGCATGAACCAAGGTGGAAACCATGGACGTTGAAGAGCATCAAAATCTGATTTTTTGGACTTTTTAAAAATCCAAAAATTACATGTAAATGGGTTATGACCTAGGGAAGTTAATGTATGGTAGATTGAGGTGCATTTAATGCATAAAATGCCAAACTAAAGGGCTGCCATGTGAGATGTTGCAAGTGGACAGCTTGATATCCCATTAATGTTTTGATTTTATGGATTTTATGGAATATAAATCATGTAATTTACTTGGAGGTGGTTGTGCCACATTGCTTAAGGGATAAGGGGGTCTTAATAAGGTCATTTTAATGAAGTCAAATAGGGAATTAATTGCTGGAAAATTCCAGCAACTTTCTAAGGGACTTAACGTGCAAGGAAGAAAGGAAAGAGAGAGGAAAAAGGAGAGGGGAGAAAAATTTTCCAAGGACCAGCTGCTGTGTGATAATTGGAAATTAATAGTATATTATGTAGGCATTTTATACCAATTTTATGGGGAATTATTTGAGTTCAATATGAATTTTGGTTTAAAATGTGATTTTTGCATCAATTGGTTGTTGAACATGAATTTTAAGATATTTAATAACTTTCATAATCTTTTAGCTTGAAATTTCATTCACCCCATTCTATTCTTTTTTCTAAGGGAATTCAAACAAGAAGAAATAGGGAACACTTAAGAGTTGATGGATGGAAGAAAAGAGAAACCAAAGCAAGCAAGAGTGTCGACGCCTAGGCGTCGACTAGTGGCGCCCAGGCGCCACCCTACAGGCCCGTGCTATAATCTCCAACACCACACTTCAGTCTGCTTCCAGAAAATTGGCGCCTAAGCGCCACTTCACCAACCTGCTGAAAAGTCCAGAAGGGTTTTGGGGATCACAAGGTAGAATTACTTCTAGAGAGTTGGCGCTTAGGCGCCAAATAGGGGCGCCCCGACGCCATTTCTCCACCTTCAAGCAAGTTACGAACACACTCAATCAGCAGGTTTTCAGCAAATTGGTGCCTACGCGCCGAACAGGTGGCGCCTCGGCGCCAATACGCAAAACTGCGTACGACTGCGAGCGGCTGGCTTGTTTCAAGGGGTGTATAAATACCCAATTAGGGTTCCGAAGGAGGAGGATTTGGAGGCCGTTTTTAAGACAGAGAAAGAGAGATAGAGAGAGGTGGAGAGCACAGGCGAGAGGAGAACCGGCGAGTTGCGTGGGGCGACTAACACATCATCGGAGCTCTAAACTAATAAACTTTTCTTTTATTTGTTTTTATTATCTTGTTTAAGATGAGATGTTATGTTAATTCTCTGTTGGACTTAAACATGCTGGGCTAAACCCTTAATCTAGGGTTTAGGATGTAGCATGAGTACAGTGTAGCGTGGTGTGGATGTTAATTTATTTATGATGGATATTGTTGTTAATTTAATATCTTGTGATTTTAATGCTTGCTTTGTACATTGGCCCGTACTTTAGCATAATTCCATATATTAGGTGATGGAACTGTGAAACCCCAACTTAAGGAGGATTTAATGTGTGCATTGAACATGTACATGTGACTTATATATGATTAAATGGAATTGTTGGATGATTTTAGGAATTTATGATATGTTGCAATTAGGGTTCAATTAAGAATGGTGATTAAAAATTTAATCGCCGGAGCCCAAATGAGTCAAGGTGACTAAAGGGGCATAATGAGGATTAAAACATGCTAATGTTACATGAATATTTAGTTTAATTTCCATGATTTAATTAATGGAGATTAAAGTGGAAATTATGGAATTATGTTGGAAAACACTAAAAAATTCATAACTCAACGCTTGTAAGGCAGATTCAAATGAAATTTGAGATGGAAGTTGATGATGTTGGGCTTGGTATTATGGAATTATTGGGTTATAAAAATCCTTGATGAAATTGGTTTAATGATTTATTAATCATATCTCAATTCCAACCATTAATTTCAAACGGCTATAACTTGAGCTAGGAAAATCGGATTAAGATGAAATTTGAAACGGTTGAATCAAATTATGAGATGCACATTTTGGAAGGTTTAGATTAAGAAAATTATGTTGGAAAAATATCAGAATTGAAAAAGGTGTATACAGTTGACTTTTACACCTCAAAAGTACCATGCATTTAAGGCAAAAGGTGCATGAATTGAATGCAAATTTGAATGGACCAAATAGGTGTCAAATGTAGGTGAAATACAGGTCATTTTATTCTTAAAAATGTGAGAAAATTCGCGGTTTATGCTGCTGGAATTAATGAGCTAGAGGTGAGCTCAAAGGGAGCTAGGCAAGGTGGCAATGCATGGACGTTCCAAGCAGTTGCTGTTTGGATTTTTGTGAATTTTTATTTTATAAATAATGCACATAAATAGCTGAAATGTTGGGATGTATAAATAACCATTTAATTATGTGGAAAAAATTCAAGAAAAATCGTGAATTGCAGCTGCCATGAAAGGTGGAAAAAATGGACAGCTTGTTTACACATGTGGACGTCCCATGATTGATGCTGTTGTAATGATTTTTATTAATTTTTTTAAACACCAAATTAATATATGAATTAAAGTTTAATGAGGTGTATAATTTACCCTTGAATTAGGATTGATAAAAAAAGAAAAATTTCTGGAAATAAAAGGCAGCAAGGGACGTGAATGGAGAGATAGGTGGACGGTCTTAATGCATGCAGATTTTTCTGAAAAGTCCAGAAGGGTTTTGGGGATCACAAGGTAGAATTACTTCTAGAGAGTTGGCGCTTCGGCGCCAAACAGGGGCGCCCCGACGCCATTTCTCCACCTTCAAGCAAGTTACGAACACACTCAATCAGCAGGTTTTCAGCAAATTGGTGCCTACGCGCCGAACAGGTGGCGCCTTGGCGCCAATACGCAAAACTGCGTACGACTGCGAGCGGCTGGCTTGTTTCAAGGGGTGTATAAATACCCAATTAGGGTTCCGAAGGAGGGGGATTTGGAGGCCGTTTTTAAGACAGAGAAAGAGAGATAGAGAGAGGTGGAGAGCACAGGCGAGAGGAGAACCGGCGAGTTGCGTGGGGCGACTGACACATCATCGGAGCTCTAAACTAATAAACTTTTCTTTTATTTGTTTTTATTATCTTGTTTAAGATGAGATGTTATGTTAATTCTCTGTTGGACTTAAACATGCTGGGCTAAACCCTTAATCTAGGGTTTAGGATGTAGCATGAGTACAGTGTAGCGTGGTGTGGATGTTAATTTATTTATGATGGATATTGTTGTTAATTTAATATCTTGTGATTTTAATGCTTGCTTTGTACATTGGCCCGTACTTTAGCATAATTCCATATATTAGGTGATGGAACTGTGAAACCCCAACTTAAGGAGGATTTAATGTGTGCATTGAACATGTACATGTGACTTATATATGATTAAATGGAATTGTTGGATGATTTTAGGAATTTAAGATATGTTGCAATTAGGGTTCAATTAAGAATGGTGATTAAAAATTTAATCGCCGGAGCCCAAATGAGTCAAGGTGACTAAAGGGGCATAATGAGGATTAAAAAAGAGAAAGTGAAAATCGAGATCAAAGCTCGGATTGAAGAAAGGAATCAAGTCCCGTTGGTGGAAACTGCCGGAAAACAGTTTTTCTTATTCTTTCCAATTTTCTTTCTCTGCCTTATGGATACTTTTTATTTGGATGTATTGGATGTTAAGATCATGTCTTTGAGCTAAACCTCAATTAGATGGATAGTTAGGATGAATTGAATTCTAAACTGTATTGTTTCTTGGTTCTTAAAATATTTAGGAATGAATATTTAAGCTTATATACATGATTGTGTATGATTTACCTTTGTATGTGTGAGGATAATGCTTTTACAAGATTAGCTACCTTTTAAGATGATTTAATTGCTTGATTTACGCTCGAAAAAGGGAGATCTTTGCCAGATCCATGTGCAAGGCACAGGTTTCGACCTTTGTGTAAGGAGAGTTGTTTAACGGATAGAAATATACCGTTAAACCCTGTGTAGTCATTATACAAGTTATGAACTTATTAATTTCACTTTATTTAATGGCATGGGAACATAGCACTTAAATAGGGTGTAATTAGCTTTATATACTGTTGGAAGACATATATGAAGATACATGAACTTGGGCTAGTAAATTCATATGTAATCCGCTTAACAAGAACTAGAGCAATATAGTTAGATTCAAGGATTCCGATCTATCCATCTGCCATCCCTAATCAGCAAACTCGCTTTTAGTATCCAGTAGTCTCGTAATCTCTACTCTGATTTCTTTTTGCAATCGTTAGCTTAATTAAATCACAAAACTAGAATTTTCCTTCCATCGAAAGCAGTTAAGCTAAATAATAATTCTGGTTAACAATTCCTCGTGGGAACGATACTCTACTCACTCTTTATTACTTGACACGACACGTATACTTGCGTAAATAGCGAGCAATTTAATAGACATATACGCAACTCGTCAAGTTTTTGGCGCTGTTGCTGGGGAATTGTTTAACTAATTATTGATTAGTTTCATTGCTTTCTTGTACAATTCTGTAATTATATTTCATTTTACATTTTCTTCTTTTCTTCTTTTTAATTCTTTTCTTTTGACAAAATTTTATTCCAGGGGTCCATCTATTGCAATTTTCAATGGCTTCATACGCTTACTATTGGCCAAGTGCAGAATTTTTAACACCAAGTACAATGGGCTTCCATGAGTATGACAATACATGGGCACCTCCAACTCAGTTTGCAGGTTTTAATAATCAAATGCAGGATATGAATATTTCTTATTCAATTTATTACGATTTGTGTGGAGCTGAGGGACATTTGTCAGTTCAATGCGTGTATTACTTAGCATCTGTGGGCTATCTTGATCACTCTAATGATGCAAAGGGCTACTATGGAGATCTGCAATTAGAAAATATGATGCCAACGGAATTTCAAGCATATCAAGAAGAGGAGCCATCACTACCTGAAAGCAAGTCATCTTTGGAGGACATGTTCATGCAATTTAGGAAGAGCCAAATGGAGTTTAACATGAACATGCAAAAGTAGGTGGAACAGTTGGCTACTGCAATTCAAAATAAGCATCAAGAGTCTTGTTCATATGAAATTGTGGAGGATTCAAAGGAAATTGTGTTGGATGAGGGTTGCAAAGTCACTCCAAGCATCAAAGAAGATATATCCCTTAGTGTAGCAGAACAATTTGCCCCTCAATTCATTCTTGAACAATTAGCCGAGCCAATGGAAAGCCAGGAAGTGGAAGAAGAAATTGATGAAGAAATAGAGGCTAATATTGTGGAGAAAATAGAAAATTATCATATCAGAACTCCTCTAATTGGTCCTCCTGAAATTCAAGTGCAACATGACTTGATTGATCAATGCATAGCCATGGAAAGCAGCATCTTGAAGCCATCCTTAATTCAAGACCCTGAAGAGCAATTCTTCTACAGTCTCTATGAAATTCAGGAAAGGAGGCGAACTAATCCATTTGAAGAGGCTGGGAAGAGATCTGAACTTCTAGTGCACGAGCTGCATGGAAGGAAGTTCGATAGAGCGGGAATTGGCTAATCAGGACTACCCTCTGAAAACCCAACCGTTCACATCACTAAGTTCCTGCAGTTGTGCAACACGATCAGGGTGTAAAATATTCCACGTGAGGTAATCCGTCTGCAACCTTTTCCATTTTTCTTTGTGACAGGGCAAGCGAGTGGTTTTATTCTATGCCACCCGACACTTTCAATACTTGGGAGGAGCTTTCTACTGCATTCCTGAAAAAATTCTTTCTACCCAATAAAACTAGGAAAATCAGAGATGAGATCAATCAGTTCATCCAGAAAGATGGCGAAACCCTATATGATGTGTGGGAGAGGATGAAAGATCTGCAGCGCAAGTGCCCTCATCATGGCATCTCGCAAGGTGATATCATTGAAAACTTTTTCAACGAACTCGATCGACCTAGCTGAAGCGCCGTCAATTTAGCCGCTGGTGGCCGATTCATGCGACTCACTGACGAGGAGGCTCTCGAACTCCTTGATGACTAAGCTCTTTATGATTCTCAGTACGGCGATGTTCGAGGAACCTCTCGGCGAGGTAATGTATACGATGTCGAATCCATACATGCTATACATGATAAACTTGATAAAATTTTACAACAAAAGAAGCAGGAATCCATGGACCGAAATGCATCTTCTTTTGGACACATTTCATGTGAAATCTGTGGAGCTTCACACTACACAACTGAGTGTAGTTTTGTCATTAAAGACACCACAAGCGAGCAAGCTAATGCAATCAACAACCAGTATGATACTCGCACTCATAGTAACCCGTACTCAAACACTTACAACCCTGGATGGAGAAATCACCCAAATTTCTCTTGGGCAAACTAGTCAAACACCCAAAATTATGCTCAAAATAATAAGCCACCTGGTTTTCTTAGAAAACCACTGAACCATCCTTCATATCAAACCCAACAAGCCTTACCTGCACCACCTCAAGCCCAACCCACTGAGTCCATGCTCGAAAATATCATTCTAATGCTCAAGAAAAATGATGAAATAATGGATCAAATGCAAACCCACATCAAGTTGCTTGAAAATCAAATTGCTCAGAATGCCACCGCCTCATCCTAAAGAAACCAGGGCAAACTCCCTAGCCAACCTGAAGTAAAACCTAAGAAGCAGGTGCAGGCAGTTACCTTGGGGAGTGGAAAGCAGCTAGAACTACCTCAAATGATAACAGAAAAGGATGTCGAGTAAGAAAAGAAGCAAGAAGAGGAGCCACAACCAGAACCAGTAGTGGAGAAGCCATATGTACGAGAAGTTTGTTTCTACTCTCAAGAACTTGTCAATCAACGTGCCTTTCATTGACATGCTTTCCCAAATGCCAGCTTATGCAAAATTTCTCAAGGACATGCTATCCAACAAAAGAAAACTCGATGAGTACGGAACCATTGCACTCACTGAGGAGTGCAGCGCTATTTTGTAGAACAAGTTATCTGAAAAGCTAAAGGATCCTGGAAGCTTCTCCATTCCATGTGGTCTTGGGAATGTACAAATCAACAAAGCGCTATGTGATCTCAGAGCTAGTGTAAGTCTGATCCCGCTCTCCATCTGTAAAAAGCTGAACATGGATGATCCAAAACCAATGTCTATATCTCTCCAACTGGCCGACCGATCAATCAAATTCCCAGTTGGTATTCTTGTAGACGTTCCCTTGAAAGTCGACAAATTGTTCATCCCAGTTAACTTTGTAGTCCTCGACATGGAGGAGGATCGCCAAATCCCAATCATTCTCTGACGACCATTCTTAGCCACTGCTAGAGCCATCATAGACGTCAAGAATGGTCGACTCTCACTGACAGTTGGAGATGAAAAGGTTGAATTTAATCTTTCTGAGGCAACAAAGCACCTATCAACCGATAACTCTTGCCTGCGTGTCGACGTCATCAACCCTTTGCCGATCGAAGAAAAAGATGACCCAATAGAGGTATGTATCATTCAGAGTGCAACTGTTGAAAATGATCACCTTGAATTGTCTGCTTGTGCAGCTCTGTTGGATGGAAGCCCTTTTATCTTACCTGCTGCCGATTCATCTCTTGGGAAGCTGGATATAGACCTCAATTCTTTTCCCTCGACAAAAACAAAGGAAGAAGCACCAAAGGTAGAACTCAAACATCTTCCTAAAAAATCTCAGGTATGCATTTCTTGGTCCAAATGATACTTATCCAGTCATAATCAATGCAAATCTTTCCGAATCCTAATCTGATGAACTATTATCTGAACTAAGAAAGCATAGGAAGGCAATTGGATACTGCATTAATGACCTACTTGGTATTAGTCCTTCTCTATGCATGCATAGAATTCTAATCGAGGAAGATTGTAAGACAAGCATTGAACCTCAAAGACGTCTGAATCCAAACATGAAAGAAGTGGTGAAAAAGGAAATTTTAAAACTTCTTGATGCTGGAATCATTTACCTATTTCTGATAGCAGTTGGGTAAGCCCAGTACATGTGGTACCCAAAGAAAGGTGGTATGACTATCGTGAAAAATGATAGAAATGAACTTGTACCCACAAGGACAGTCACAGGTTAGCGAATGTACATCGATTATCGAAAATTAAATGTTGCCACCCGAAAGGATCATTTTCCTTTGCCTTTTATTGATCAAATGCTTGAACGACTAGCCAACCACTCTTACTTTTGCTATTTGGATGGTTACTTCGGTTATTTTTCAGGTTCCTATTCACCCACAGGATCAAGAGAAAACCACCTTCACCTGTCCATATGGCACTTTTGCATATAGACGCATGCCTTTTGGTCTTTGTAATGCACCTGCCACTTTTTAAAGATGCATGATGACCATATTTTCTGATTACATTGAAAACATAATGAAAGTATTTAAGGATGATTTTTCTGTTTATGGCTCTACATTTGAATCATTTGCTTAGGTTTTGCTTTTGAAAATCCCAAAGATTGGGACATGAAAATATATTTTTATGAAAGTTATCCTAAAGGGATTTTTATGAAATGATGACCCTAAAAATGGGATGTTTTACACAAAAGTGTAAATAACATGAATAAAAGGAAATATTTTTAAGAAAATGCATTTATGAAAATAAATTATGTAATTTATATGACTTGTTTGTTATAAACAAGCCCCAAGACGGGGATTATGAAAAAGATTTATATGAAACTTGGTTTTGGACATAACAATGTTCATTTCCAAAGGATTTAAATGGTAAATGTTTATGGACATGAGGATGTCCAATGCTTAAGTATTTTGATGGAATGTGTTTTAGGACATATGAATGTCAATTGTCAAAAAGTTATGTCAAAAATATTTTGAGACATCAAATGTCTCTTGGCTAAAGGAGTTTAAGATGAAAAATATTTTTGGACATAGGAATGTCCTTTGCCGAGAAAGGCTTATGTGTATGATTTTTTCAGGACATGATAATTTCCTTCTCTAAAAAGGAGTAATGAGAAAAATGTTTTGGATGTAAAACGTCTACTAATGAAAGATGATTTTATCTAAATGTCTTTGAACATTAGAAATGTTCATATAAGATTAAAGAAAATTAATTAAAGAGGGTAAAACGTATATGTTTTGCCTTAATAAGCCCAACGTGGCTTGTAAATGATTTTAAGGACGATGTTTTATGAAAATATTCAAGGATATGGAACTGTCCTTATGAACAAGGATTTTTTGATAATGTTTTAGGACATATATATATATATGTCCTCAAGTAAAAAGGTATTCATGATGTTTAAGAAAAAGATTTTAAAGGAAGTCTTGCCTTAAAAGATATAATGCTTGCTTACTGAGTTGTCACTCACGTTTTGTTTTCCCAAACCTTAGACAAGTACCGAGAAATTCAAGAGGTTGCAAACCTAAGCAATGAAGGAAGGTATATGATGGTAACTATGATGTATGGATAGCATGGTTTAAAGTGCTAAGGCATGTTTATGTATATATAAACTTAATTAGAATTTTAAGTTCCCTGTGTATGAATGAATGAATGAATGAATGTAAGGAATGAAAATGTTACGATTTAGTCAAGAAGACTTTCATTGTAGAAAAGTATGAAGAGATGCTATGAATGAAATGATGAAATTTATTATAAGTGTATTGTTGCTTGTATGATGATGGTTGTGTAAAGCAACGAATGATGATAGATGAAAAAAAAATTTGGATGAGATTCAATTAAGAACCCGCCGCATGATCAAGCCAACAATCCTGATTCACATTTACCAATCAATAAGGTCTTGAGGTAAGGAAATGAATTTTCGGTTTGGGGCGCCACAGAAGTTGGTATCAAAGCATGGATTGGTAAAGAGGGGTGGTAAGAAAAGATTTGATATCACAAAAATGATATTTCAGTAAGGATTGATAGATAGATATAGAAGAAAAATGAAAAATGATGAAAGAGATAGATTAAGATTATAAGATATATATGATATGTATTGTCTTATATTGTGCGTCGTTATGACACAAGAATATGGTTACTTAAGGAAATATAGCCGGTTTGTTATATTTCATGGTATAGATAGTATATGAAAAAAAAATGATACCCCATGATATGACTATTTAAGGAAATATAGCTGGTTTGCTATATTTCATAGTGTAGATGATATACGAAGGAAAAATGATATGAGAATAATGAGATGAAGCAGGAGGTAGGAGAATTTAATGAAAGACAAAGGATAGAAGAGAATCAGAACAAATGATGGACTGAATAATTGTGACGCCCCGAACCGAGGTGCCAAGAAGCCTTACTCCGGGATCGTTTTGATTGGTAAACGTGACTCAGGATTGTTGCCCTGATCACACGACAGGTTTTTTTTATCAACAATATATGGAAAATTCTCATCATTCATCCAATTTGAAATATATTTCACATAACACAGTTATGATCAAAAAATGTTCCATAAAAATTTTCATAAAAATATTCCCTTCCATCTCAAAATTATCATCGTTATCTTTACATAAAGTTTACATATACATCATTTATATCAAAAACTACATAACACTTGGCATGTTGCCTTCATCATCATTTCCTGTCTGTTATTGAAAAAGCATGGGTGAGTAATAACACTCAGTAAGCAAGCCATACATAATTTTTCAATCATTTTCATGCATTTCATAAAATGCAAATGCAATGCATACATACAATTCATGACATTCCTTTGGATGCGACGCTAGCTAGGCGCCCATCCCATACATGCTCCCATTTCAGGGAGGTCGCTACCGGCCTTGGCCTATTAAACGACTTGGCAATAGCGAGGAGGACATTCGATCCGCTTACTACCTCGACTAAGGCCTATTCCTCGTGGACATGCTCATTTACATACATGTGCCGGCATGCCATTTGCAAATCATAAACAATTTCATAAAAAGCATTAAAAAATAATTTAACAAACACATTTTAGTTCATGTAAAGCAGTTATAGGTATGACCAACCTTAAATAAATTTCATAAAGCAATTCACAAACAATTTCAAGCATTTTAGAAATAATTTGCAAAACATATAACTCGCTTACCTTCTCAGTGGGTGTCTTCGACCTTTTCTTTTCTTTTTCCTATTCAAGGAAAAAGGATAATTTTATTTCTTCTATTCAAGCTGCTTCCCATGCATGCTCTATAATATTTGGGCTTTATTTCTTTATATGGATATTTTTATCCATAGGTTCCTCAAAATTTTCATCCTTATATTTAAATATTAATCTCAAATTTTCTCCAAAATTACGCTGTTTACTGTAGCAAATTACTGTTCATCCGAGTTAGTGTTCATAGGGACGTTTTTACTGTTCATGGGTTCCAAAAATTGATATTTTTTCTAAAAATAAAAAATACCATGACATACCTTATGCCTAGTATATCATAGGAAATTTCATACATTTTGAATTTATCATCATTTACTTGGCAAAAAAAATCATTTTCTCCATATACTAAAAATCAACATAAATCCACTTAAGCATAATCCTTAATTCCAAAAATCATAAAATTAATATATCATCATCACAACATCATATTTATTCATCCCAAATCATCATTTATCATTTTTGGAGCATTATTTTCTCATACCATATGTTATCTTCCCGAATACTCTATCTTCGCTCCAAATCTTTGATGTTTTCACATAATTTCAATTAAGCATTATATCTCTACTTATTTTCTCATGATTAGGAATTATTTAAGCATGGTTTTACCCTATTTAACATTCGAAAGAAATTTTGGTGAAAATTACTTACCCGAAGTGGAGATACTCCTCTTTTTCTCACACTTTCTCTCTCCAACCTTCTATTCTTCTTTCTACTCAAGGCTAAAATGTGTGGGGATGAGAAATGAAGTTTCTCAAGTGATTTTTGAGCTTGGAATGGCTGTGAATTCGTCCAAGGCATGCTCCCCTATTTATAGTGCTTCAAATTTCATGAATTTGCATTTTACCCCCTCTAGCTCAAGGTGTAAAATTGCAAATGTATTTTTTTCTAATTTCCAAAGATGCCTTGAGCCAAGAGCAGCCACCCTAGGCCTGCTCCAGCCCCCCTATAGCAGCCCTAATTTTCTACCTATTTTTTTATTTTTAAAATTAATTAAATTAAGCTAAATTAATCCTAGCCATTGATCTTTGATTAGGATGAATTTTGACCATTGATTTTGGTCAAGATACCCCCATGCATGACCTGACATGTATCTTCTTTTCTTTTAATTTTTTAATTTTTAATTTATTTATTTTAATTAAAAGTCAAATGCTTAATTAATGTAAAGTTGATTCACTTTTTCACTTTGTATTTGATGCTTCATCTTGACCTTTGATTTGTAATTTTCATCACATCTTAACCCATCCATCATGTCCATCATGAATTTTTAACCATCCATAAAAAAATTTCATCGAATTCCGACGCCCGGATTGCAATTTATGAATTTTTTTCTATTTTTTCACAAAAATCCAAATTTGGATTAAAATATCCAAAAGAATTGCTATTTCATCTTGTAGTGATTAAATCTCTATTTTGTCTTTTTGTGATTAAGTTAATCCAAGTGATTAACTCTTAATCATGTGTCTTAATTCCCATTTACTATTCACGTTTACTATTCACGTGCACTATTCACGGGGTTAAATTCCTAATTGCATTATTTCAATCTCTAATACACATATCCATCAATATAATTCCTGAATTTTCATTTATTCATAAAATAATTACAAAATTACAAATATCGAAATGACACATATACGGGTGTGTTTGGTTAGAGGTAAAACTTTTGATGAAAAGTTTTTTGAGTAGAAGTTGTCAAATCAATAGAAAATGATGTGATATAATAGGAGTAATGATAAGGAGTAAACAGAATAAAGTTAAAATAGATAGGTTAGTTGTATGGGTAGATGTGTAGAAATGATTGAAAAGTAGGGTAGTTTGTATAGAAAAATGTGAAAAAATAATTTAAAAATAGAGTAGTTATGGAGAGTGAAAAGTTTTAGTTGACACTTTTTTGCCCTAAACAAACACACCCACGGTCGAAATGACGCGTATACGGTCGGAGTTTCACAATTCTCCCCCCTTACAATAGGTTTCGTCCCGAAACCTATCTTTCCTTAGATAATTGAGGATATTTTCTTTCAACTTCCTCTCGTAACTCCCAAGTGGCTTCGGATTCTGAATATTGATTCCATTGAACCTTTACATACTCGATCTCCCTGTTCTGAAGCTTCTTGATGTTGGAATCCAGTACTTTGATTGACCTTTCCTCATAGTTCAAGTGTTCTTGTATTGGCAAATTCTCTACTATCAACACATGGGTCGGATCGGAGACATATTTTAGGAGCATGGAGATATGAAACACATTGTGGATGACACTTAGGGCTGGTGGCAGGGCTATTCTGTAGGCTAGGTTGCCTATCTTTTCCAGTACTTCAAAGGGCCTGACATATCTTGGGTTTAGCTTCCCTCTTTTTCTAAACCAGGTGACCCCTTTGAATGGCGTTACTTTGACAAATACGTGATCCCCAACTTGGATATTCAAATCTCTTCTTTTGCAAACGGTGTAACTCTTTTGCCTGCTCTGGGCTGTGAGTATACACTGGCGAATCACTTGTACTTTTTCTGCCATTCTTTTTTAGAGGTCTGGAGCTAACTTCCTTTCTCCTACTTCATCCCAGTTTAGAGGAGTTCTGCATTTTCGTCCATATAAAGCTTCAAATGAGGCCATTTGAATACTCGCTTGATAACTGTTGTTATAAGCAAACTCTGCGATAGCCAAATATTTATCCCATGATCCTCCAAATTCCACTGTGCACATCCTTAGCATGTCCTCAACTACTTGATTTACCATTTTTGTCTGCCCATCAGTTTGAGGATGAAATGTTGTACTAAATTTCAGTTGTGTACCTAAGGTTTGATGTAAACTTTTCCAAAATCGATATGTAAAACTGGAGTCTTGATCGAAAACTATTGACTTAGGTACTCCATGCAGTCTCACTATCTCCTTATAATAGATCTTAACCAGTCGCTCAGCAGTAAATTTTTTCTTGATGGCTAAGAAATGAGCCACTTTTGATAATCTATCAACTATTATCCATATAACATCATTTCCATTCTCGGTTCTTGGCAACCCTTCAATAAAATCCATAGTAATATCATCCTATTTCCATTCCGGAACTTCAAGCGACTGTAATTTTTCAGGGGTTCTTTGATAATCAGCCTTAACCCTTTGACATGTTAGGCACTTAGTGACATATTCAGCAATTTCTCTCTTCATATTATTCCACCAATACATCCTTTTGATGTCTTGATATATCTTGGTGCTACCTGGATGCATCGAAAATGGAGAGAAATGTGCTTCTTTCAATATTTGTTCCTTTATTTTCACTTGATTGGGTATACACAGGCGACCCCTATATCTGTGCATCCCGTGTTCATCTTGTATGTATTCACTGGGATTTTTCTTGATCATTTTCTCCACATAATTCTTGAAATCCCCATTTTCTTGTTGAGCTATTTTAATTTGCTCAAATAAATTCGACTGGATTTGTAATTGAGACAATCTGACTTGTACCCCAGGTGGGCTTACAATTAATTTTAATTATCTCGATTCTTGTAGTAGCCCTTCTTCCTTTGTGATGAGATGTGCTAAGCTAACATTTCTACTTAGCGCATCAGCTACTACATTAGCTTTGCCTGGATGATATAAAATGTCGAGGTCATAATCCTTGAGTAACTCGAGCCATCTTCGTTGCCTCATATTTAACTCCTTTTGAGTAAAAATGTACTTGAGGCTTTTATGATTAGTATAGACCTCACATGTAACTCCATATAAATAACGTCTCCAAATTTTCAAGGCAAAGACTACTGCTGCCAATTCTAAGTCATGGGTTGGATAGTTTACCTCATTTGGCTTGAGTTACCTGGATGCGTATGATATAACTTTTCCATTTTCCATTAATACACATCCTAATCCTATCTTTGAGGCATCACTATAGATTACAAATCCTTCCTTCTCCATAAGTAGTGTGAGAATTGGCGATTTTACCAGTCTTTTCTTTAATTCCTGAAAGCTATTTTCATATTCCTGTGTCCATTCATACCTAACTCCTTTCCTTGTCAGCTTTGTGAGTGGAGCTGATAATTGTGAGAATCCTTCCACAAATCTTCTGTAGTAGCCAGCTAATCCTAGAAAATTTCTTATTTCCATGATATTTGTTGGTTGTGGCCACTTTGTTATTGCCTCAATCTTTTGAGGATCTACCTGTACTCCTTTCTCAGATATAATGTGGCCGAGAAAGGCTACCTGTTTCAACCAAAATTCACATTTCTTGAATTTAACATATAATTTCTCCCTTCGGAGAATTTCCAATACTATTCTCAAATGTTTCTCATGCTCTTCTTCTGTCTTTGAATAAATCAGTATATCATCAATGAATACCACCACAAATTGATCCAAAAATTCTCAAAAATTTTTATTCATCATATTCATAAACACAGCTGGGGCATTCGTTAGTCCAAATGGCATGACTAAGAATTCATAATGCCAATATCTTGTTCTGAATGTTGTTTTATGGATGTCCTTTGGACATATCCTCAACTGGTGGTAACCTGACTGTAAATCAATTTTCAAAAATATCGAAGCTCCTCTTAATTGATCAAAAAGATCATCTATTCTTGGGAGTGAGTACTTATTTTTTACCATTACTTTATTCAATTCTCTGTAGTCAATACAGAGTCTCAAACTCCCATCCTTTTTCCTTATAAATAGTACAGGAGCTCCCCAAGGTGATGCACTGGGTCTAATAAACCCTTTATCCAATAAATCTTGAATCTATACTTTCAACTCAGCCAATTCGATTGGTGTCATCCTATATGGGGCCTTAGATATTGGGGCTGTCCCTGGGATAATTTCTATTTCCATATCCATATCCCGTTTCGGTGGTAGACTACATAGTTCCTTTGGAAAAATATCTAAAAATTTCTTTACCACTGGAATTTGTTCCATGGGTACCCCATCTCCTTTTATTGTGTTTATAGAGACCAGATAAGTTGTACATTGTTGACGTATCAGCTTAGCTGCTTTCATAGTTGATACCATTCTTATTGTGTTTTCTGGCTGTCTTATTTTATTGATATCTATTTCATATTTTGGTGTTTCAAATTGCACATTTTTATTTCTACAATCAATTGTTGCACCCCATTGACTTAGCCAATCCATTCCTAGTATGACATCAAATTCTGTCATTGGTAATAGGATGAGATCAGCTTCTAATATCTTTGTTCCTATCCTGATAGGACATGCCTTGCAGATTTGATTTATACTTGCCAATCTATATACTGGGGATTCTACATGCATAGTACTACTGGTTTCCTCTACTCGAGTGCGTGTGTGATTACGAATTGATATGGTATAAATGAATGCGTAGCTCCAGAATCAAATAAATCTACTGCAGAATTTCCTAAAATGTAAATCATACCTGTAATCACTTTCTCCTCCATCTCCTGTGATTCCGTTCGAGTGAGGGCTTGGACACGCACTGGGTTGGCAGCAGTACCGGGTCGATTGGCAATGGCGGGGACTTTTTGCTGGGCCGGCCTCCCTCGACCTGGTGCTCCTTGTGGCTTATTCGGACAGTTGGGCGAAATGTGTCCGACTTAACCATAGTTGAAGCGCTTTATTATTTTGGCTTCGTCGGTCCCACAGTCCCGGTCCACATGACCCGCTTGGACACATTTGTAGCATTTCCCCGTTCCTTGTAAACATTCGCCTGAATGGCGTTTGTGGCAAGTTCTGCAAGTCCGGGGGGTGCTCTTGTCGCCGATCTTCTTTTTCCCGGTGATTTCTCTTTTTCCATTATTAGCCTCACCTTCCTTAGAGGCTGTAAAGAATTATTTTTGAGCTTGCCTAAGCTCTTGAGTCCTCATAGACTCCATCTCCAATGCCCTAGCCCTCTCAATGTTAAAGGCATAGTCTTTTATTAATAATGGGGCTAACCCCTCTCTTAGCTGGGGCCTTAGTCCCCTTTGGAACCTTTGTGCCTTATTTTCCGGCACATTGGCAATCCATGACACATATCTCGCCAAGGTGTTAAATTTTGTAGCATATTCTGTGACTGTCATCCTACCTTGGTAGAGTTTCTCAAATTCTATCACCCTCTGGCTCTGTAGCCCTATAGGGAGATATTCTTTATTGAATTCCTACAAAAATTCATGGCAAGTAACTTGCTCTGGATGTGGCATGGTGACCATTAGGGTTTCCCACCATTCATAGGTGTCTTTTACCAGTAGGTGGGTAGTGCACAACACTTTCTGCTGATAATTGCAGGGCGATATCCTGAATAATTTCTTTATTTCTGTAATCCACTGCTCTGCAATGAGGGGATCCGGTTCCCCTGCAAACTTAGGCGGGCGCTGGGCAAGAAAGGCATTGATAGCCTTTCTGTCGGACTCAAGGAGACTATCCTCCACTCCCCTTGACGTGCCAGGATTGGCCGAGGGCCTTGGTCTTTCCCCGTCTCCTCTTGATGGTGGGGCCTGCTTGTTCCGCATCTCTTGTAATAACCCAGCAGTCTGGGTTGTCCATTGCTGCATAACTTTCTCGATGGCCGCAACAATTCTTTCTTCTATGTTGACCTCTACTTGAGGTTTAGGGCTTTCCTCTCGCCGTGGGCGGGTCCTAGAGGTTTGTTCTTCAGATTCTGCCCTATACGTTCTTTTACTGGCTTCGCCCCTTGCTTGATCTACCGATTCTTCCATTAGGGCCTTTCCTTTGTTGACTCTTGCTCTAGCTCTGGTGAGTGGCATTCTTAACTTCACAAAACATTCATTAGTATAACATCAATATTTATCATATCATAGTCACATGTTCATACAATTCACATATATTATACATTGTAATAAATAATAAATCAATGGATCATAATCATAATTTTATGTATCCTAACTTGATCATTTCTTTCCTTTTCTGCCTATTTACAAATCCATGCTCTGATACCAACTTCTGTGGCGCCCCGAACCGAGGTGCCAAGAAGCCTTACTCCGGGATCATTTTGATTGGTAAACGTAACTCAGGATTGTTGCCCTGATCACACGGCAGGTTTTTTTATCAACAATATATGGAAAATTCTCATCATTCATCCAATTTGAAATATATTTCACATAACACAGTTATGATAAAAAACTGTTCCATAAACATTTTCATAAAAATATACCTTTCCATGTCAAAATTATCATCGTTGTCTTTACATAAAGTTTACATATACATCATTTATATCAAAAACTACATAACACTTGGCATGCTGCCTTCATCAACATTTCCCGTCTGTTGTTGAAAAAGCATGGGTGAGTAATAACACTCAGTAAGCAAGCCATACATAATTTTTCAATCATTTTCATGAATTTCAAAAAATGCAAATGCAATGCATACATACAATTCATGACATTCCTTTAGATGCGACGCTAGCTAGGCGCCCATCCCATACATGCTCCCATTTCAGGGAAGTCGCCACCGGCCTGGGCCTATTAAACGACTTGGCAATAGCGAGGAGGACATTCGATCCGCTTACTCCCTCGACTAATGCCTATTCCTCGTGGACATGCTCATTTACATACACGTGCCGGCATGCCATTTGCAAATCATAAACAATTTCATAAAAAGCATTAAAAAATAATTTAACAAACACATTTTAGTTCATGTAAAGCAGTTATAGGTATGACCAACCTTAAATAAATTTCATAAAGCAATTCACAAACAATTTCAAGCATTTTAGAAATAATTTGCAAAACATATAACTCGCTTACCTTCTCAGTGGGTGTCTTCGACCTTTTCTTTTCTTTTTCCTATTCAAGGAAAAAGGATAATTTTATTTCTTCTATTCAAGCTGCTTCCCATGCATGCTCTATAATATTTGGGCTTTATTTCTTTATATGGATATTTTTATCCATAGGTTCCTCAAAATTTTCATCCTTATATTTAAATATTAATCTCAAATTTTCTCCAAAATTACGCTGTTTACTGTAGCAAATTACTGTTCATCCGAGTTAGTGTTCATAGGGACGTTTTTACTGTTCATGGGTTCCAAAAATTGATATTTTTTCTAAAAATAAAAAATACCATGACATACCTTATGCCTAGTATATCATAGGAAATTTCATACATTTTGAATTTATCATCATTTACTTGGCAAAAAAAATCATTTTCTCCATATACTAAAAATCAACATAAATCCACTTAAGCATAATCCTTAATTCCAAAAATCATAAAATTAATATATCATCATCACAACATCATATTTATTCATCCCAAATCATCATTTATCATTTTTGGAGCATTATTTTCTCATACCATATGTTATCTTCCCGAATACTCTATCTTCGCTCCAAATCTTTGATGTTTTCACATAATTTCAATTAAGCATTATATCTCTACTTATTTTCTCATGATTAGGAATTATTTAAGCATGGTTTTACCCTATTTAACATTCGAAAGAAATTTTGGTGAAAATTACTTACCCGAAATGGAGATACTCCTCTTTTTCTCACACTTTTTCTCTCCAACCTTCTATTCTTCTTTCTACTCAAGGCTAAAACGTGTGGGGATGGGAAATGAAGTTGCTCAAGTGATTTTTGAGCTTGGGATGGCTGTGAATTCGTCCAAGGAATGCTCCCCTATTTATAGTGCTTCAAATTTCATGAATTTGCATTTTACCCCCTCTAGCTCAAGGTGTAAAATTGCAAATGTATTTTTTTCTAATTTCCAAAGATGCCTTGAGCCAAGAGCAGCCACCCTAGGCCTGCTTCAGCCCCCCTATAGCAGCCCTAATTTTCTACCTATTTGTTTTATTTTTAAAATTATTTAAATTAAGCTAAATTAATCCTAGCCATTGATCTTTGATTATGATGAATTTTGACCATTGATTTTGGTCAAGATACCCCCCTGCACAACCTGACATGTAGCTGCGTTGCTTTTAATTTTTTAATTTTTAATTTATTTATTTTAATTAAAAGTCAAATGCTTAATTAATGTAAAGTTGATTCACTTTTTCACTTTGTATTTGATGCTTCATCTTGACCTTTGATTTGTGATTTTCATCACATATTTACCCATCCATCATATCCATCATAAATTTTTAACCATCCATAAAAAATTTCATCCAATTCCGACGCCCGGATTGCAATTTATGAATTTTTTTCTATTTTTCCACAAAAATCCAAATGTGGATTAAAATATCCAAAAGAATTGCTATTTCGTCTTGTAGTGATTAAATCTCTATTTAGTCTTTTTGTGATTAAGTTAATCCAAGTGATTAACTCTTAATCATGTGTCTTAATTCCCGTTTACTATTCACGTTTACTATTTACGTGCACTATTCACGGGGTTAAATTCCTAATTGCATTATTTCAATCTCTAATACACATATTCATCAATATAATTCATGAATTTTTGTTTATTCATAAAATAATTACAAAATTACAAATATCGAAATGACACGTATACGGTCGAAATGACGCGTATACGATCGGGGTTTCACAATAATGGAACCCTACATAGAGACCCCCCATATCTAAAGCTTTACCATATCTCACATAAGATAGCACAAGACGATGCTATATGATGTATATGTTTAAGGCGCAGAGCTATGGTGGACATATGGAAGGCACCAAGGTACCAACTTTCTAATCGATTGCTAGTTTAAGAATTTATAGTTATACTAAATTGACAGGTTATGTAGGCATAATCTGTAAGGAAAAGCAACCTTACACCATGAAAAGAGAAGATAGAAATGAGAAAGGTAGGAAAAAGGGAGTTTCTTTTTTACTCTTTTATGAATGTATTATGTTAGACGTTATGAAAATATAAATGCATTTGATTTCATTCAGATGCTAAGTATATATATGAAAAAGGAAAGGTCATTGATCTTACTAGATTATATAATTGACTATGTATGATGATTCTATGATCAGAGATGTCATATTTACTATATATGATGCAAATAATTTTGTGATAAGATATGATATTGACATAATTTTATATGTTGCATTCTACAACATGCCTAACACCTTAGTTTTTGAACAAGAGAAAGGCAGTTGCTGATGTGAGTCAAGAAGAAAGAAGAGAAGCCAATAGCAAGTCTAAACTACCAAGGGCAGTGACGATAAGTGAGTCCAAGGGCTCGTCAACGATGGGCAAATATAAATCTCGAGTCAAAGGATTGGAGGTGTTACCGCTATAAGGATACCTCATAGGTAGAAAGAGTGGAGGAAATGATAACCGCAGCTTTAGAAGGAGCTATGCAGTAGGCCACTCGAGATTGAGTGGCCCAGACAGTAGAGGTGATACGAATTCTTTGGGAAAATACCCAATGTGACCAATTAAGAGAAGGTGGAAGAAACGAGACGGTACAGGTAATAATTTTTAACCTAGTACCCAAACTTTTAAGGGTTGATCATAATAATATAACAACGAATAAAAAGGTTATTAATGCCTTTCTAGCTCAGTATCCACCTAAGTTCTCAGGTGAATCAGATTTTATTCATGCTGAGCAGTGGATGACTGAACCCAAGAACATGTTTAAGATTTGAACATGTAGTCTTATGTGATATCCAAGCATTGATTGACAATGCTTATAAGTAATAGGAAACCCTAAATGGCTATTATGCCAAAATTACAGAAGGTAATCTGGAAGAATTGATGAGAAATATTTTCCAATAGGACACCAGGATGTAATACATGTTGGTAATGAACATGTACAATTAGGGCAAGGATAACTTGCCACTAAAGACTAAGGAACCTGGTATAAGGAAAAGAAAGGAGTAAGAAAGGTTAGTTCAACCAAAGTTACTTGCAGCTATTGGTTGATAGAAAATCTCTGCAAATTATTGCAAAAAGGTGCAGCAAACTATGCCTAGTTAGCATGTATGGAAGGAAAAGAAGATTACACATATGATGCCACAGAAGTTGGTAATGGTAGATAAATGAAGAAAAATGAAGGCAAGAATAATTGTCAGGATTCTCTTTAATTCCGATGTGGTCGGAAGATAAGTGTGAGAGGTAATTCTCTATGATGACAATGAGCTCATGAGAAATGGAGATAAGCTCTATGTACAAGGAAAAACTAGTGTGAAATGACATAAAAGAAAGGGCAAATGCCAATGAGAAACCCATGTGTGAACAAGGAACAGTAGAGATGAGCAATAGGTCTAATGGACAAAGGTTAAAAACGCCACCAAGATAGAGTAACGCAATGAAAGCATGATGATACATTGGAAGTATTGGAAAAATAATGATAAAGTCTTACCCCGATATTTGAAATGTAATAAGTTTCGGGACGAAACCTGTCATAAGGGGGGAGAATTGTGATACCCGGACCCAAGTAGGACTTATATGAAGGCATTAGGCATGTAATTATGATACATGTATGCCTTGAATGATTTATGGATGATTTAATGATATTTTGCAATTAAGGTTCAATTAGGAATGGTGATTAAAGTTAATCGTCGGAGTCCAAAGTGAGTCAATATGACTAAAGTGGCTTAATGAGGATTGGGAAATTATAATTATCATGATTTAATTAATGGAGAGTAGAATGACAATTATGGAATTATGATGATATATATATTCGAAAATTCATAACTTGACGCCTACAAGGCGGAATGAGACGAAATTTGAAAGGTAAGCACATGATTTTGTGCCCAATCTTATGGAAGGATTGGATTATGAAAATTATTATAGGATTAGGATGATAATTATTTATTTTCATCCAAAATCCAAAAGATAAATTCAAGTGGTCATAAATGGAGTTAGAAAACTCGGTTTGAGATGAAACTGAGAGAGATGGATAAAATGATATGACGAATGATATGGTAAGAGTGGATTAAGCTAATTATTAAAGAATTTTCTTGATCACTACAAGACGAAACACATTTATGGGAGAAAAGATAAAAAAAAATTAATGCATGAACCAAGGTGGAAACCATAGACGTTGAAGAGCATCAAAATCTGATTTTTTGGATTTTTTAAAAATCCAAACATTACATGTAAATGGGCTATGACCTAGGGAAGTTAATGTATGGTAGATTGAGGTGCATTTAAGGCAAAAAATGCCAAACTAAAGGGCTGCCATGTGAGACGTTGCAAGTGGACAGCTTGATATCCCATTAATGTTTTGATTTTATGGATTTTATGAAATATAAATCATGTAATTTACTTGGAGGTGGTTGTGCCACATTGCTTAAGGAATAAGGGGGTCTTAATAAGGTCATTTAATGAAGTCAAATAGGGAATTAATTGTTGGAAAATTTCAGCAACTTTCTAAGGGACTTAACGTGCAAGGAAGAAAGGAAAGAGAGAGGAAAAAAGAGAGGGGAAAAAAACTCTCCAAGGACCAGCTGCTGTGCACATCCAAACCCAGAAAGGAGGAGAGAAAAAGAGAAAGAAAAGGAGAAGGAAAAGAGGAAGGCAAGGCCTGGTAGCAAGCTCGGGAAGTTTGGGACAAAGAATCGACGAAATCAGGTAGGTACCCGTTGAGTTTAAGCCTTCCAATTTCAAAGTTTTCTTCTTGATTTAGAATCATGGTTTTGATTCATAAAAGACCTCTTAAAGGAAATTTTAAAGGATTAAAGATTATTAGTTAAATAAGCTGATTTATAAAGTTTAATTTGGGGATTAATCAGCCCATATCATCTAATCTACACTTATATGTAGTAAATCTGAACTAGGAAAGAAAAATATGGAAGAAATAGTTAATGACCAATTTTTAGCATGAAAATTTATGGAAAGACTCATGATGTGGTGATTAAGTAATGAAAAAAATTTCAACTTAAAATAATAATCATGTTGCAAATTAAAAATCTGGGAAAAATCAACCTGGACAAGATTGAACAAATGTCAGGATCAGCTGCACCAAATGATTTTTAATAATTTTATACAAGGGATTTTTAGCCTAAAAGTTTATATGATATATACTACATCCTTCATATTACACTACCAAAATAAAAATTGATTTTTTAAGGGTATAAATATACCTAATAATTAATGTGATTTGGACTGTCTGAAAATAGCTGCTGCTGTCCAGCATGGTAAAAATACTTAAATAAATATAAATACTCCATATGTTGTGCAAGAAATATTTATTTTGGTTAATTCATGAATCTATTAAGGTATGATGAAAATTTCAGGTCAAACCTATGTGGCGCCCCAAAACCAGGCGTCACATCCTGAGCCTTACCTCAGGATCGTATTGATTGGTAAACGTGATCAGGATTATTACCTTGTCACACGACGTGTTTTAACGGATGTTTATCCAAATTTAATATTTCCTCATAAGATTTTGATTTCTCATATTTTCATCTCAAACATATCTAGGTCATTTCCAACCCATTATCATATACAAAGCATGCTGATCAAATACATAAATCAGATGTCACTGTATGTATTAACCATAGTCATCAACATAAAACATTCGAATGGTTACAATCATTCAACATGAATTATTTCATAACATAGAAGTACTAAAATTTTTCCATGACTTTCTGAAGCTGGAACTTGCTCCTTTGTCATTTCCTGTCTTTCACCTGTCTTTGGGTTTGGAAAAAAAAATCGTGAGTCGAAACTCAATAAAAAAGCTATTTGCATTTTATAGGCAATTCATTTCAAGTAACATTTTGCATTTAAAATCATCTTGGAAAGAAACTTATACCTTTTCAAAAGGTATATCTTGAAAACACAAATCTTGTACCCATCACGAGTACGGTATGCATAATGTCATATAAAAACATGAACATATCCATCATATCTCCCTTGGGATGGAAGCTAGCCAGACGACCATCCGTCCACGTCATCTCCCATTTCAGAGAGGGCTCCGCTGGCCTTGGGCCTATTTTAGCGACTTGGCCACACCAAGGGGGGACAATCGGTCCGCTTATACCCTTCAAGTGGACCTAGTATCCTGTGCACATGAACTTTTCATAAATCCGTCTTTAACATGCTAGCATAATTTTTCAATCAGAAACATATAATCACATCATTTTTCCATAACATTTATCAAAGAAAATTTCATAACGTCGCATTGAAGTAAAAACATCATTTCAACACCATTTAGCTAAGGAATGGCCATCCTTTGTGGCGCCCCAACCCGAGCGTCACATCCCTAGCCTTACCTCGGGATCGTTATTGACTGGTAAACGTGATCAGGATTGTTGCCCTGTCACACGGCGGGTTTTTAACGGATATTTTTCCAATTAAATATATTTTTATAGAGGTTTATTTTTCTCATAATTACATCTCATGCATAACTAGGTTATTTCCAACCAGTCATCACATAGCAAATCAAATTGTTCCAGAAACATTTCCATATTCTCCTAAATCAGATGTCACAGCATGTATTAACTATAGTCGTCAACATAAAACATCAATGTAATTACATCCATTCATCATGAGTTTTTTTTATATCATGAGACTGCTAATGTTTTTCCCTTGCTTTAGTGATATTGTCTTTTACTCCTTTGCCGAGTCTCTTCTTTCACCTGTCTATGGGCTAGGAAAATGAAAACGTGAGTGATACACTCAATAAGCAAGCTTTATAAAATTTCCAAGAAAAAAATTTCAAAAGAAATCCATTTTCAACAAAAATATTTCTCTCCATTTAGCAGAGACACTTATCAAGTGATCAACTACCTGCGGAGCAGAAATCTTTTATTTATAATCATTATGGAAAGCAATATTATACCCCCTCGGGGATATATAATGACAATGTGATGAATGCAATTAATCCCTTAGGATGGAGGCTAGCTAGGTGACCATCCGTCCTCATATTCTCCCATCCAGGGAGTCGCCGCCGGCCCTTGGCCTATTTTAGCGACTCGGTTACACCTAAGGTGGACAATCGGTCCACTTATTCCTTTAAAGTGAATCTTATGCATTGTGCACATGAATCTATCCATGACATGCTAGCATGATTTTTCACACATAATATCATAGGATAGAAATTTTCATCAATTATAAAGCAAGTTTTATAAATCAATTTTCAAGACATAGTAAACTAAGGAATGACCATCCTTAAAAATTTAGAAATAAATTTCAAATAGCATTTTCTAAATCAATAAAAGAAATTAAAACATCATTTACAATCATTTCAAAGAAATTTAAGAAATAAAAATTCATTTAGAAAATTTGCTTACTTACCTTGTTCGTGAGAGCTTTCCGGATCGACTTTTTCCTTTCCTTTGCCTATGAAAGAATAATATAATATTCACATAAATTTCTTTTGCTTGCATTTATTTAGTTTTCCAACCCATTTTCATAAATAATCATGACCCGCTTAATTTCCAAGTCGGGTGTACATACATCATATACTTATGTATATCAATCCTTCATTATACAACACATTTAGTTCCCATATACTAATCTCAAATTTTGAGATCATCAAATCAGAAATATACTACACATTTTTCCATCTCATTTTTGTTGGTCCCGAGTTAATGGCAAAACCCAAGAGGGGAGGGGTGAATTGGGTATTTAAAAAATTTATAACTTAAACAGAAACTTAACCCCGGATTAATCCAGTCCCCTTAATGAAGAAACGAAATGCAAAGCAAGATAATGTAGAGAGCAGAAATATAAATCAAGCAGGCAAGGTTTTTATAGTGGTTCGGGCAACCTCCCTACTCCACTCTTCCAAGCTCACACTCCTTGTGACTTGGGTTCCACTATTGTATTCCGCAAATACAACTTAGAGTCTCCACTCTCTTCTAGATTCTAGCTCTAGGGGGCATGTACAACCAGAGCCTCTTGCTCTCTTCTAGATTCCACCTCTAGGGGGCATTAACAAAACACAGCACAAGTAGGTGATGAGTTACACTCCAATCACACACTACTTTGCTTACACTTGATCTTAGTTCCTCAAACTAAATCAAGTTCAATACAAACAAATGAAACAATAAAAGAACTACACTTTACAGTTGTGTAGAAGCAGTTTGGCGCAGAGAAGAACTTGTAGTAATGGCTTTGAAGATTCTGAAATGTAGCTCTTGCAGTTTGAAGCAAAGTTCTTCCTCTTTGATTTGCTTGATCTCTTTAAAGCTCTTGAAGATGGTAGTTAAGCACACTTAATGTTTCTCAGCTACTTCCCTCGTCCACCATGAATGCTATTTATAATTTTGGAGGGAATCCGAACGTTAGAGGGTAGGTGGCGCGCATTTAATGCGCCAACGTTCGAATAAATTTCGACCGTTGCGACCCAAGTCGCATGTGGAGTCGACTTGGCCTGCGACTTGGCTTCCAAGTCGACCTGGAGTCGACCTCGTGTGCGACTCCAGTTCTTCAGATTTCCAAGTCCGAGTCTGGGTCAACTTGGCCTTCAGTCTTCAACTCAAGTCGATCCTGGAGTCGACTTGGGTTGCGACTTGGCGTGGTTTTTTGCAAGAACACCTTGATCTTCTTGAACTGGCTTGATCTTTGTAAAAATTGGTCTTCATGACTTGGGTATTGCTTCATTTGGAATAAGCTTGAAGATTAGCTTTGGACTTGATAGACTTGATTTGAACTTTGAATATGAATCTTAGCTTTTGATCTTCAAGAAACTTCAGTTGCTTTTTGAGAATGAACTTTGCATCTTATTTGGATTTGATAAAGTCCAAATGGATCCTTGGAATAAGCTTGAACCTTCAATCTTCAAGTCTGAACTCCTCAAGTCGAAGCTGGAGTCGAACTCGTCTGCGACTTCGCCCAATTCGCGCCTGGAGTCGACTTCGCCTGCGACTTCGTCATGTCCGTTTCCACTTTTTCAACTCTGGATGCTTGAAGTCGATGCTGGAGTCGACTTCGTCTGCGACTTGGTTTCCTAAGTCGCACCTGGAGTCGACTTGGCCTGCGACTTCACTTGCTTGTTTTCTATTTTCAATGCTATCCACCTTTTGCCATTTGAAGTCGCTTGTGAAGTCGACTTAGGTATCGACTTCACCCCAAGTCGAAGTCCAAGTCGACTTGGTAATCGACTTGACTTCTTTGTTTTCCTTAAACACTTGGCAAACTCATTAGTACACTTTATATACTAAAATTAGTCTTTGTTTAATCATCAAAACTTATGCTTTGGTCAATTTGTTTTGTTTTGAACATTGTTTCCAACAATCTCCCCCTTTTTGATGATTGACAAAACTACATTTGAGTTGATACCTTTCAGAGCATTGTCTTAGGTACTTTCAAACATATAGTTCAGAGCTTTTCAAACCATTATCATAGAAAAAAATATATTCATGACAGAGCATTACTTTCATATCATTCATATCATTCAAACATATTAATCATTGCAAGCATAACACAACTTTCATATATGTATCAAGTTTCAAAATACAATGTAAAATAAAAATGAAACCTATACAAATTACCCAACCCAAACAAAAAGAAAACTCTCAAACCTATCTTTTCTCCCCCTTTTTGTCAATCACTCAAAAAATTTGTCAATTACCAAAGACTTGGTAAATTAAAATTGGGAAATGGGATAGATAGACTGAGTTTGTTTGATGGGACGGACATGAGCGGAAGAGTAGAAGGAGGAAACGGGTGCAGGAGAAGGCTCGTGATGAACTGAACCCGATTCGAAGGGATCAAGTTCAGGCATGGGTCGCTTCTTGTGACGGCCGGAGGCGAGATGATATTGGATGGTACGCAATTCCCGATCGATTCGATCTTGTCGGGAATGCATATTATTGATTGCCGTCAACACTTCGGTCACAAGACTCGTCATCCGGTCTTCTTGGTGACCCATTTCTTCACGGACGGCAACGATTTCATCTCTCAAATCTTTTAGAATGACCTCCTCAGATGAGGTTGGAGGCACCCGTTCACGTGCAGTAGATCCTTGTGGAGAATAGGATCCGTGCGATATGGGAGATGCTGGCTCCTCTTGGGCAGGTGGTGCCGCGGGAGGTTGCTCCCCCTCAGTCTGTGCTCGCTCTTCTTCCGGAGCTTCAGCCCTTAGTTCAAGCAGATCGATCTTCATTCTTTGGATTAGTGCTTTATTTATGGAATTTGTGGATTTGAGCACTTCGAAAGGCTCGCCTTCAATATCCACTTTGAAGAATTCAAGAATCTTTGTGATCCACGTGCCATAAGGGAGGACTCCTCGTGGGTTATCCTTTCTAGATGCCAAGGCTTCAAGAAATAATTTTGGTAAGCTCACCTTGACCCTGTTGGCCACTTTCCATAGTATCCCCGCTTCTTGTGGGTTTAATTGGTTTCTTCCACCGCCCTTTGGGTAGATGCAGTGGGCAATGAGAAGTCTGAGCACTCGTAGCCTAGGTGAGAGATCCATGTACCGAAGGAATTTGATTCCCGGATGATACTTGTTGCTCCGGGTGAGCTGATTATACATTTGATCCAATGTGAGGTCCTCTGGAATAGGCTCATCCTCATACGGGACTCCAAGGATGTGTCCTAAATGACTCATTACTTCAGTTTGACCTGCAATTATCCCGATTCCAAGATCTATTTCTACTTCTTTGACGAAGGTTCCACAGTATTCTTCATCCCATAGATAATAAAAAATTCGAGTAAGATCTGGATAGACCCTTTCGTCTTCCTTTAGCAAATTGGTCCATCCTTGAAAATCTAATAGATCTTCTATGTCGGATCCATATTCTTTCAAGAAATGAAAATCTATAATCTTGGGTATGAATACCTTCCGTTCGTAGAATTTTTTGTAAAAACGGCTATGTTGGAGCTCGGTTTTGAAGTAGGTAGTGGGCATCTTCAATACTTGGGCTTTCCCAGCCGCAGTGCCCCTTCTGCTTGTCCCGGATTGTGTGCTCTGTGAGGTTTGGGTTTGTTGTTGACTTTCCGACCTGGGTGCTTGATCAGATGATTGAGTAGTGGTTTGGAATCGAACCCGTCTACCCGTCGAAGTTGATGGTTCCTCTCTAGCCCTTTTTGATGGAGTCCTAGTTCTTCTAGGAACTTCTTTTGTGTGAGATGAAGGTTGTGTGGGAACCCGTTTGGGGTATGGTTTTGATACAGCTTTCTTTGGTGCCATTTGGAGCTTGGAGTTAGGAATTTAGAGAGGGAATGACAGTGAGAGAGAAACTCCGGACGGAGGGCTTTGCCGGAGGGAAGAAGAATCGCCGGAGACAAAGGATTCGGGGAAAATAGGAAGAAGGAGGCTTGCCGGAAAGAAAAGCTATCGCCGGAGAGCAAAGCTATCGCCGGAGAGAAAAAGCTATCGCCGGAGAGGGAGAAAGAAAAAGAGAGGTTGGAGGGAAAATGAAGAAGAAAGAAGGGAGAGGAGAAAGAAAAAGGGAGGAGAGCGGGAATCCGGACGGTCGCGCGCGGAGTCAAATTTACCCTAGGTGAAGTCGACTTCGGTCCCTCGGAGTCGACTTCGCCTGGGGGCGGAGTCGACTTCGACTCAGGCGGAGTCGACTTCGCTTCTGAAGTGGAGTCGACTTGACGCCCTTGGAGTCGACTTGACTCATCGACTTGACATTTTTCAATTTTAATTTTCTTATTTAATTTTTCCTAATTTAGCTCTATCATTCCCATATTGTTCCTAATTTTATAAAATGATTCCTTGGCTAGTGGTTTGGTAAAGATATCAGCAATTTGGTCCTCAGTTTTCACATATTCTAAACATACATCATGATTTTCAACATGTTCACGAATAAAATGATGTCTTACATCAATATGCTTGGTTCTTGAATGCAGTACAGGATTTTTAGTCAGACAAATTGCACTTGTATTATCACATCTAATAGGAATATCAACATAATCAATACCATAATCTTTCAATTGCTGTTTCATCCAAAGCAATTGGGCACAACAACTACCGGCGGCTTTGTATCCAGCTTCTGCAGTAGATAGAGCAACACTTGTTTGTTTTCTTGAGTACCATGAAACCAACATATGTCCAAGAAACTGACAAGTTCCACTAGTGCTCTTTCTATCTACTTTATATCCGGCAAAATCTGCATCCGAATAGCCGATTAGATCAAAGGTTGACCCCTTTGGATACCATAGTCCAAGATTGGTAGTTTTTATCAAATATTTAAAAATTCTTTTTACAGCAAGGATATGTGATTCTTTTGGGCATGCTTGAAATCTAGAGCACATACAAACACTGAATAGAATATCGGGTCTAGAAGCAGTTAAATATAACAAGGATCCTATCATGCTTCTATAAAGCTTTTGATCGATACTTTTACCGTTTTCGTCCGTGTCGATCTTGATTGTAGAGCTCATTGGAGTGTTTGCCCCTTTGCTATTCTGCAATCCAAATTTCTTGAGCATTTTCTTGACGTACTTGGACTGGTTCAAGAATATCCCTTCACTTTGTTGCTTAATTTGCAGTCCAAGGAAGAAATTTAATTCTCCCATCATGCTCATTTCGAATTCGCTCTGCATAATCTTAGAAAATTCTTGACAAAGATTTTCGTTAGTAGCACCGAAAATTATGTCATCTACATAAATCTGTACAATTAAAATATCTTTATTTTTGTATTTGATGAACAAAGTAGTATCTACTTTCCCTCTTAGAAACTCATGATCAATCAAAAATTTGTTCAACCTTTCATACCAAGCTCTTGGAGCTTGCTTTAATCCATATAGCGCTTTGGTCAATTTATAAACATACTTTGATTGATTCATTTCTTCAAAATCAGGGGGTTGTTCAACATATACTTCTTCATTCAAATAGCCATTCAAAAATGCGCTTTTTACATCCATTTGGAACAATTTGAAATTCATATAAGAAGCGAATGCTAGTAGAATACGTATGGCTTCTAATCTAGCCACGGGTGCATATGATTCTTCAAAATCGATTCCTTCTTCTTGAGAATACCCTTTGGCTACTAATCTGGCCTTGTTTCTAATTACAAGTCCGCTTTCATCTAATTTGTTCCTAAATACCCATTTGGTACCAATGATAGTGTGATTATTTGGTCTAGGAACTAAGTGTCATACATTGTTCCTTTCGAATTGGTTTAGCTCTTCTTGCATTGCAATAACCCAATTTTCATCATTGAGAGCTTATTCAATGGTATTTGGTTCAATTTTAGATACAAAGGCATATTGACCATAAACGTTTTGTTTTGATCTTCTAGTTTTCACTCCTTCATATACATTTCCAATAACTTGCTCAATTGGATGGACATTTTTGAACTTTAAATTAGTTGGAGGTTTATAAGAATCATTACCTTCACTTACCTCTTCCTCCATGAGATTTTTTGGCTTGAGCTCGAGTTCCTTTGGTTGTTCTTTGCCTTTTGTCTCATCTGCATCACTTAGTTCATCCTCCTTTCTCGGAGTTTGGTTAATTTCATCAAATACAACATGTATGGATTCTTCAACAACTTGGTTTCGTTTATTGAAAACTCTATATGCTTTGCTATTTGATGAATATCCAAGGAATATAGCCTCATCACTTTTAGCATCTAACTTTCCCAAGTTAGTTTTTCCATTGTTCAAAACATAACATGTACATCCAAAAGCATGAAAATAAGAAATATTTGGTTTTCTTCCTTTCCATAGTTCATATGGGGTCTTTTTCAAGATTGCTCGAATGGTGACACGGTTCAATACATGACAAGCTGTACTTATAGCTTCACCCCAAAATTTCTTGGATAGATTGCTCTCATTTAGCATAGTTCTAGCCATCTCTTGTATAGTTCTATTTTTCCTTTCTACTACTCCATTTTGTTGTGGAGTTCTTGGTGCAGAAAATGTGTGGTGAATTCCTTTTTCATTGCAAAATTCCATGAATCGTTTGTTTTCGAATTCGCCACCATGATCGCTTCTTATGGTCACAATAGTACTTTGTTTTTCATTTTGCACCAAATTTACAAAAGTTGCAAACATAGAGAAGGCTTCATCTTTACTAGCTAAGAGAATTATCCATGTGAATCTTGAAAAATCATCAACTATGACAAATACATATTTCTTTCCACCAATGGTTAGAATGTCGGATGGCCCGTATAGATCCATGTGTAGCAATTCAAGTGGCTTGGTGGTGGAAATTTCCTTTTTGGTAGAGAAAGGCATCTTGGGTTGTTTTGATAATTGACATGCCTTACAAATCTTGTCCTTGTCATATTTCAATCTTGGTAATCCTTCTACCAAACTCTTTTTCCATAGGGTCTTTATGTTTCCCATGTTTATATGTCCAAGCCTTTTATGCCAAACCCATGGATCATTATCAATGGCCATTAGACATTGACCATTTAATTCATCAAGTGAAACCAAATATACATTTCCATGTCTTTTACCACTAAACATGATATGTTCTCCATCAAATACATTACATATAGATGATTCAAACACAACTTTGTATCCTTTATCACATAATTGGCTAATGCTCATTAAATTGTGTTTGAGTCCTTCAACAAACAAAACATCTTCCATGCATGCATTTGAAATACTACGTATATTTCCTTTACCTTTAATTTTACCTTTTTCATTATTACCAAAGGCAACCATTCCATCGTTGCAAGGCTTAAGTTTATGAAATAAGCTTCTTTCACCGGTCATATGCCTTGAGCAACCGCTATCCATGAACCATTCATTATTTGCCTTTGCCTTAAAACATGTCTAAAAAAATAAGCAAGTAAATCTTATCTCCTTGGTACCCATTTTATGGGTCCATTTGGGTTAGTAATATATATTAATCTTTGTTGTTCTAACTTGGAAAGCCCAAATCTTGTGTTCCTTGGAACCCAAACTAATTTTGCACCACGGTCATATAATTTCTTAAAATTACATTTGTAAGTTTTATGACCCAATTTATTGCAGAAATTACAAGCCATAGGTAATCTTGGAGTAGGCCTCCAAGTATGCAATGGTTCAATAGTTGGTCTTCTAATCTACTTAAAATTTTTCTTTTGTGGCTTGTATATAGTTGCAGTTTTAGTTTGATATTTCTCAAGTATTTGCACATTTGATTTGCTACTTTCTCCTTGCTCAAATGTATGATATCCAAGACCTCTTTTATGTGTTTGAGAGGTCATATTCAGAAATATTTTAACATTTTCTCCTGGATTAGAGAACTTAGCTAATGATTCATTTAATGATTCGTTCTCCTTTTTCAGTATATCATTTTCTTCTTTTATTTTGTCTAATTTCTCTGCAAGTTTACCATTTGCAATTATTACTGCATCACATTGTTTCTTCTTAATTGTAAACTTGCTTCCTAATTTCTTCATTTCTTCATACAATGAATCATATGCAGTTTGAAGTTCTTCTAATTCAGTACATTTGAGGCAATCTTGAAAAGAAGAATAACTTGACTTAGAATGGGAGAGTTTGGAACTTACCTCTTCATTACTTGTGCATTTTATTGAGGTAGTTTGTTCTTCTTGCTTGATTTGTGCCATGCAGCAGATTCTTGCACATTCTTCTACTTCGATTTCATCGGTTGAGGAGTTACTCGTTGTAGATTCCTCGTCATTCACGTACATGCCTCTTCCTTTGTATCTTTGGAATCTCTTATTGTCCCCTCGATCTTTTCTTTGTTCTTTTACTTTGCTTTCTTCGGGAGTTGGACATTGAGCTTGCATATGTCCCGAACCGCCGCATCGATAGCATTTGGTTGATTCTTTCTTCTTTTCTCTGGGAGTTCTATCCTTGAAGCTTCTGAAATTTTTGCCTTTCCTCACAAATTTTCTGAAACGTTTTGTGAGTAGGGCGATTTCGTCGTTGTTTTGAGAAGAAGAGGAGTCATCTGTGTCTTGTGCGGCTTTCAAAGCAATTGCTCTTTTGCCCCTGTGTTGATCTTCATTTCTTCTCTTGATTAGCTCATGTGACATGAGTGAGCTAATTAAGTCTTCAAGCTTTAGAGTGTTAAGGTCCTTGGCTTCTTCTATTGCAGTGATCTTTGGAGTCCATGATTCGGGTAGAGCTCTTAAGATCTTCATGACCTGCTCAGATTCAGATATAGCCTTTCCGAGACCTTTTAGAGCATTAGTAATTTTAGAGAATCTAGCAAACATTTCAAAGATATTTTCTCTTTCTAGCATTCTAAAGTTTTCCAGTTCTCCAATCAAAATATTTATTCTCGTCCCTTGGACTTGAGAAGTTCCTTCATAGATGGAGGTTAGCGTATCCCATATTTCTTTGGTGGTTAAGCAAGAGGATACCCTATCATATTCAGAAGCAGTAAGAGCACAAAATAAAGAGTTCATAGCTTTGGCGTTGCTCTTAACAATTCTTACTTCCTCATCGGTCCATTTGGAAGCTCTTTCATCGGTAGGCAAGGTTACTCCATCTTGGATAGCAATCCAAGAATCCATGTCGGTAGCCATGATGAGTTGCTTCATATGAAGCTTCCAATATCCAAAATTGCTCCCATCAAACAACGGTGGCCTTGTAAAGGATTGGCCTTCCGCAAATGCGGGAACGGAAGTAGATTGGGATGCCATATTAATAAGATCTCTTTGGTAAACTCAAAGAACCGCTCTGATACCACTTGTTGGTCCCGAGTTAATGGCAAAACCTAAGAGGGGAGGGGTGAATTGGGTATTTAAAAAATTTATAACTTAAACAGAAACTTAACCCCGGATTAATCCAGTCCCCTTAATGAAGAAACGAAATGCAAAACAAGATAATGTAGAGAGCAGAAATATAAATCAAGCAGGCAAGGTTTTTATAGTGGTTCGGGCAACCTCCCTACTCCACTCTTCCAAGCTCACACTCCTTGTGACTTGGGTTCCACTATTGTATTCCGCAAATACAACTTAGAGTCTCTACTCTCTTCTAGATTCTAGCTCTAGGGGGCATGTACAACCAGAGCCTCTTGCTCTCTTCTAGATTCCAGCTCTAGGGGGCATTAACAAAACACAGCACAAGTAGGTGATGAGTTACACTCCAATCACACACTACTTTGCTTACACTTGATCTTAGTTCCTCAAACTAAATCAAGTTCAATACAAACAAATGAAACAATAAAAGAACTACACTTTACAGTTGTGTAGAAGCAGTTTGGCGCAGAGAAGAACTTGTAGTAATGGCTTTGAAGATTCTGAAATGTAGCTCTTGCAGTTTGAAGCAAAGTTCTTCCTCTTTGATTTGCTTGATCTCTTTAAAGCTCTTGAAGATGGTAGTTAAGCACACTTAATGTTTCTCAGCTACTTCCCTCGTCCACCATGAATGCTATTTATAATTTTGGAGGGAATCCGAACGTTAGAGGGTAGGTGGCGCGCATTTAATGCGCCAACGTTCGAATAAATTTCGACCGTTGCGACCCAAGTCGCATGTGGAGTCGACTTGGCCTGCGACTTGGCTTCCAAGTCGACCTGGAGTCGACCTCGTGTGCGACTCCAGTTCTTCAGATTTCCAAGTCCGAGTCTGGGTCAACTTGGCCTTCAGTCTTCAACTCAAGTCGATCCTGGAGTCGACTTGGGTTGCGACTTGGCGTGGTTTTTTGCAAGAACACCTTGATCTTCTTGAACTGGCTTGATCTTTGTAAAAATTGGTCTTCATGACTTGGGTATTGCTTCATTTGGAATAAGCTTGAAGATTAGCTTTGGACTTGATAGACTTGATTTGAACTTTGAATATGAATCTTAGCTTTTGATCTTCAAGAAACTTCAGTTGCTTTTTGAGAATGAACTTTGCATCTTATTTGGATTTGATAAAGTCCAAATGGATCCTTGGAATAAGCTTGAAACTTCAATCTTCAAGTCTGAACTCCTCAAGTCGAAGCTGGAGTCGACCTCGTCTGCGACTTCGCCCAAGTCGCACCTGGAGTCGACTTCGCCTGCGACTTCGTCATGTTCGTTTCCACTTTTTCAACTCTGGATGCTTGAAGTCGATGCTGGAGTCGACTTCGTCTGCGACTTGGTTTCCTAAGTCGCACCTGGAGTCGACTTGGCCTGCGAATTCACTTGCTTGTTTTCTATTTTCAATGCTATCCACCTTTTGTCATTTGAAGTCGCTTGTGAAGTCGACTTAGGTATCGACTTCACCCCAAGTCGAAGTCCAAGTCGACTTGGTAATCGACTTGACTTCTTTGTTTTCCTTAAACACTTGGCAAACTCATTAGTACACTTTATATACTCAAATTAGTCTTTGTTTAATCATCAAAACTTATGCTTTGGTCAATTTGTTTTGTTTTGAACATTGTTTCCAACAATTTTAACATATTTTTGCATTTTAATATTTCATATAACTCATTTATCATCTTATCATTCTCACTAATTCACATGTGTACATTTATCAACACCTATTTCATATATTTCTTAAAATTTTTCAAATCAAAAATTTAGCTTCTAATCCAGCATGCTTATACACTTCATTTAACATTTATTTATTGCATATTTATGAATTTTTAATTCACAAATTTTAAAGTTCCAAAAACAGCAACTTGGACATCCGATTCCTACACTTTAAACGTCTCCTTTGATATTCAAAACTAAATAGTTTTTTATCCACTTAATTCCAGAAATTAATCCCACTTTCCTTATCCTAAATCCAAGGTATTTTCACATATTAAAATTCCATATATAAGCTTTTTGCAAACCAGCAACGTTTTATGTATGTAGAGTACCTGTTTACACCATTTTGGACGTCCACTTCACACTCCCTTTAAAATCCGAATTTGGACAGTTCATGCTAGGTCTGTTTTCACGTCCAAAGTGCCCCATATTTAGGGTATTTTACCCTACAATTCATTCATAATTTATTTGAATCATTTCATGTATCATTTTTCAACATTTAAACGCGAATTTCGATTCTTAGAAGGAATCCTAACTAACTTACCTTCTACACTTCATAAATCATACTAAATTTCGTATAAATTCAACATCGAATCATGAATTATCATGTGATTATATTCAATAAATAAAACAACAATACTAAATACAAATTTCAGCAAGTTTAGGCTAGTGTAGGAGCTCATACGTCACGCTATTCACTCTCTACTTACATCTAACTCTTAGTTGCACTACTTGCTAATAAATTCCATAATTAAAAGCATCATAAATCTTCATTAAAGGTTTCATTATGAATCATATTCATATCTCATAAATTAAGTTAGAAATGTTGAATTAAAATCACTCAAACATAAGCACATACTTACTTGTATAGAGAGTAACACTTACTTCCACTTCTCAAACAAGCTTCCTCCACTTAACTCCTTCTTTTCTTTCTCTTTTTCTTTTCTTGTTTTTAGGTTTGAAAATTGGGGAGAGAGGGAACGTGAGCTGCTGCTGGAAAAGAGGAGCTCAAAATGCAGAAAATTTTCTAAGCCCTCATCTATGCATATGGACGTTCCTCCTCTCTTAAACAATAGCTGGAAAATTCTAGCTAGTGGACCCCACTTGCCACCTCATCATTGATCATTCCAATGCAATTCTATCTCCTTAGCTGACATGGCAACTTGTGGACCATTTAAATTATTTTTTCTTAATTATAAATTTGATAATTATCTAATGCATTTAAGCATCTCAAATCTGTCCACCAAATCACGTTCACCATAACTGCTGTTTTCCAATTTTTTTCAACAAATTTTGCAGTTTTTTAATTGCACATATATATTCCCTAATACCTAGGCTAATTATTCATACATTTAGAAATTTTTAAAAAATAAAAAAAATCACTTTTCTAGCTGTTTGAACGGTCCATCTTTTCTGCTCCATTTTTCTGCCCTTACACGCCCCCATTTTTAGCATCTTATCTTATCATTATTAATTATGTTGTAGATTTATTTAATTATTAATTTAATTACCTAGTAGTTTAGGTCATTTAGGATCATTTTAACTTAACTTAAAAAATTATAAAATATGCATAAGGCTGCTAAACCGTCCACCTCATCAAGGAGATATGCTGCTGTCCATTTTTCTTTTTCCTCTCAACGATTCAGATATGCCCCTTTTAGATCCGAATTTCACTTTAATTAATACATTTTTATCCTCATTAACTCATGGTTGACTTTTGGTATTCATTTCATAAAAAAAATATTTCAAAAAATACAATATATGGTTGATTGCACGTCCTTAGTTGCCACCTCTTCCATGCCCCTTTTGAATCATTTAATTATGCATTTAATTAAAAGATAATTGCAGGGATTTCTCATTATTAGTAGTTCACAAAATACCCTACAAATTACCCCCTCTTGACACCTCAAATTTGTCTTTATTCATTTGATTATTTTACTCATTTTTATCATAAATACCAATCACTTTTTGGTTAGAAAAGTCAAAATCACTAATCACAATTTCGTGCAAGATTAATACCATAATAATTTTCATGATCGAATCCTTTCATAATCTTGATCTCATAATTTTATCCGTTCATTTCAAATTTCATCTCAATCCGATTTTTCTAGCTCAAGTTATGATCATTTTAAGTTTTGAACGGTGATGATCAATTATCCTCATAATTTTCCTAATATAATTTTCTCATGTGATTAAGCACAAAATTATGGGCTTTCCCCTCAATTTTCACCTTAATCCGTCGTAAGGTCTTCAAGTTATGAATTTTTCAATATTTTCTCAACTTGGCTCTATAATTAGCCTCCTAATCTCCATTAATCACCTTATCAAATTTAATTAAATTTTTCATGACATACTAATATTTATCCATCCTCATTATGATATTTCAATCATATTAAACCACATTACCTTCAATCGATAAATTTAAACAACATTCACACAAATGACCTAACTGCAAAAATCTTAAAATAATAAATAATTCAATTATGAATACATTATTCATACATAAATCATTCAATGAAATTTACATGATTTCTACTCGAATTAGGGTTTCACATCCTTAAATACCTCTAAATTTTTTTCAATATTTACATCAAACAGTTAGTACAAAAATCACATTTATCTAAAGCAATTTATAAAAGCAAAGATCTTTTAGAAAATTTGTTTGCTTACCTATGTTCTTTAGCTTTCCAACTCTGCTTTTTCTTTCCCTTTGCCTACATGAGAATAATTTACTTTTTTATATATTTCTTTTCCTCATATCTCATTTAGTTTTCCAACCCATTTCATTCACATATATATTTATTTGACTTCTCAAGTCATTATGCACGTATATCACATATACCGCACATATTAGCACATTTCAGGGTTTCATACACAACATATATAACCTCATAATTAGGGCAATCACCCCACCATATAATAATCATTCAATACTTATTATTTATAGGTTCATTAACCTCAATTTTCCATTTATTAATCCTTTTCCAAAATACACGCATCGGTGCTCCTTTTATGCACACATCGTCACTTCATACTTCATAAATAAAATCCAAAATTTGAAATTAATCATTATACATTCTAAACAGATGTATAATCATGAAATGTATAATATTTTCATACATTTTTGCACATAATCACATTCCATACGTCATTCATCACATATGCACATTTATCCTTTCACATATGCCCATTTGGCAACACATACATAATATATTTCATAAAATTTTCTTAGCCAGAAAATTAATCCATATTTCAGCATGATAATTAAACTTAATTAAAACTGCATTTAGGGTATTTTTATGGGATTTAAATCTACTTACTATAGGTTTCCAAAACAGCAACTTTGGAACCCGTTTTTCACCCATTTAACGTGTCTTTTGACACATAACCCTAAGCAGTTTAATAAATCCGAATTTTCAGAAAATAATTTCATTTTTCCTAATAATAATTTAGTGAATTAACACATTTTTAACATTCATAAATTAAAACCTCTCAAAACAGCAAGTTGCTTACCCGTTTCGGGTTCCGTTTTTACTCCATTTATACATCATTTCATAAATTCATAAAAATCAGATTTTAAGCTTATTTTCCCAAATCCTTTTGGGAATCAATAATACATTAACCCTAGGTTATTTTACCCTACATAGATTTCATAAATCATGCAAACCCATTTCCATAGCATTTTTAGCATAGAAACGAAGAAATCGGGTCATATTTACCACTTTGCATTCCATATTTCCTAAAATTCATAATTTAAGCACAAATCAACATATGTTCTGCATTAATGCATGATTCATAACCTAATCATATCATTCATTCAAAACAGCAACTTGACATGAGGATTCAAGATTTAACAAGTTGAGTTTTCCACTCAATACACATGTAAACTTCATTTTCAACCTCTAAAACATGGAAATTCATTCATAAATCTTAATACCAATCTCATATTCAATCAAAGGCATGTTGAATCATCATTTATGAATTCTTTTAAGCATCCATTTTATATTCAATTTTTGGAGTTTAAAACTCAAGTGAAACAACTCAAAACAACACATATACTCACTTGGTTTATGCACTCCAAACCCTAAACACTTGGAGATGATTTCCTTCACCAAATTTTCATTCTTTTTCACTTGCTTCTCCTTCTATTTCCCTCTTCCTTTGCTGGCCAAAAATGGATGTGAGCTGCTGGCCTTGTGGGAGAAAAATTCCAGCACTTAGAGAATTTTCCAAAGTCCATTCCATTTGAACGTGCATGGACCCCACATTTTGCTGCATTTTCCACATAATTAAATGCTCCCTTATCCCTCTCATGTGCTGGCTGAATTACAGCCTAGTAAAATGGGTTTTTACCATTTTTAAAATTTCCAAAAATCTATTTTATCACAACCGTCCAATTATCCCCCCAATCACGTCCAGTTGCTGCCCATTTTCTAGCAATTTTTTCCATTTTTTAATAATTCCCATTTAAGGGTAAATCATACACTTAATTAACCTTTAATTCATAGATTAATTTGGTGTTAAAAAATTAACAAAATGGCAGCAAACCAGCATATTTCTACACGTCAATTGCCCATCAACTATCCATGTTTTCCACTTTCATGGCAGCTGCATTTTAATATTTTTCTTGTTGCAAATCTGCATAATTGAATGCATACCTATATGTCCCTGCATGTCAGCAATATATGAGCATTTTTTATAAAATAAAATTAAAAAATATGCAGCAAGGGCAGCCCATGGACGTCCCCATGTGCCACCTTACCTATGCTCATGTTGCACACTTTATAGCTTCATCATGGTGGACATTTAATTGCTGGATAATTCTTGAATTTTTGCATTTCATATTAATACATAAAATACCCTAGAAATGAGCTGCATTTGGCACCTCAACTCCCATTAAAATCATGTAATTATTTCAAGTACTCTAGCATTAAATGAAGGGTAATTTTGAGGTGCATTAGTCAACCATGCTCACCTTTTCAATGCAGGTATTTTTTCAATATTTTATGCTTAATCCAAGCCTTACACAATAAGCATCTCATAATTTCATTCAACCGTTCAAATTTTATCTCAATCCAATTTTCCTAGCTCAAGTTATAGCCGTTTAAAGTTAACGGTTGAAATTGAGCTATGATCAATAAATCATAACACTTATTTCATCAAGACTTTTCATAACCCAATAATTCTATAATACCAAGCCCATCATCATCAACTACCATGTCAAACTTCAATTGAATCCGCCTTACGGGCGTTGAGTTATGAATTTTCTAGTGTTTTTCCATTAAACTTGTCAATTATCATATAAATTCCCATAATTCATATTAAATAATGGAAAATGATTATCCATGATATATTTTCACATTTAAAACAACAATAATTTAATATAATTTCATTGTCTCATTTTAGCTCAAAATGATCAATCACCTCATTATTGCTAATCCTTAACCCTAATTGCAGTAATTAGCAAAATCACATAAATCATTCATAATTCATTAATTCACATATAAATATCATATACATGATCAATGTATACATATGGGTTCTACATGGGTTGGGTTTCATAATCCTCCCCCCTTATAACAGGTTTCGTCCCGAAACTGTTCATTCTTTGAATAGTTGGGGGTATTTCCGTTCCACTTCTTCTTTTAATTCCCAAGTGGTTTCATTTTTGGAATACCAGTTCGATTGCACTTTCACGTACTCGATTTCCCGATTTCGAAGCTTTTGTACCTTGTGATCCAAGATTCTCACTGGCCTTTCTTCATAATTCAGATAATCTTGAATCGGTAAATTCTCAGCCACTAATATATGTGTTGGGTCTAGAACATACTTTCTAAGCATCGAAATATGAAACACATTGTGAATTAGGGCTAACGCCGGGGGTAAGGCTACTTGATATGCCAATTTCCCAACCTTTTTCAAAACCTTAAATGGTCCAATATACCTAGGATTCAGCTTTCTCTTTTTTCCAAACCTTGTAACTCCCTTGAATGGCGTGACCTTTATAAACACGTGTTCGCCGACTTGGATATTCAAATCCCTTCTCTTGCAATCTGTGTAACTCTTTTGCCGACTTTGGGCAGTGAGTATACACGGGCGAATTGTTCTCACCTTGTTTTCCATTCATTGAGATAAGTCTGGGGCTAACCTTTTCTCTCCAACTTCATCCCAGTTCAACGGCGTTCGACATCGCCGACCATATAACGCTTCAAATGGAGCCATTTGGATGCTAGCTTGGTAGCTATTGTTGTACGCGAATTTCGTAATCGAGATATACTCATCCCATGATCCTCCAAACTCTAAGGTACACATTCAGAGCATATCTTCACTAATTTGATTCACCCGCTTCGTTTGTCCATCAGTTTGAGGATGAAAGGCTTTACTGAACTTAAGTTGGGTGCCTAGGATTTCATGCAAACTTTTCCAAAACATTGACCTAAATGTCGTATCTCGATCCGAGATAATCGACTTTGGCACTCCATGGAGTCTTACGACCTCCTTGTAATAGACCTTAGCTAGCGTTTCTGATGTATAAGTCCTTCTGATAGGTAGGAAGTACGCGACTTTCGATAACCTATCTACGATTACCCATATGGAATCGTTTCTTGCTTGGGTCTTAGGTAATCCTTCAATGAAATCCATGGTAATGTCGTCCCACTTCCATTTAGGAATTTCTAAGGACTATAGCTTACCAGGCACTCTTTGATGATCTGCTTTCACCCGTTGGCAAGTTAAACAATTAGCCACGCATTCAACGATCTCTCTTTTCATATTATTCCACCAATATGCTTTCTTGAGATCCTGATACATCTTAGCACTCTCCGGGTGAATAGAAAACGGCGAAAAATGTGCCTCTTTAAGGATTTGTTCCTTTAACTCAGCTATATTAGGTATGCAAAGGCGACCCTTATACCTATACATACCTTGCTCATCAATAGAAAATTCTGCCAACCCCTTTTTTCTTCATTTTCTTGACATGAGTATGTAAGTCTGTGTCCTTTTGTTGCGCAGTCTTAATATGTACAAAAAGTGATGATTGTATGCATAATTGGGATAGTCTGGTCTGGACTCCTGGTGGACATACAATCAGTTTCATTTGCTCTCTCCTTAAGCAACCCTTCTTCCTTAGTGATAAAATGCGCTAAACTGACATTTCTGCTCAATGCATCAGCTACCACATTTGCCTTGCCTGGATGGTATAAAATTTCCAAATCGTAATCCTTCAGTAACTCGAGCCATCTCCTTTGTCTCATGTTCAACTCCTTCTGAGTGAAAATGTATTTGAGGCTCTTATGATCAGTGTAAACTTCTCATCTTGCACCATACAGGTAATGTCTCCATATTTTTAAGGCAAATACCACAGCTGCTAACTCTAAATCATGTGTGGGGTAGCTTACCTCATTGGGCTTTAATTGTCGCGATGCATAGGCTATCATTTTACCCCTTGGCATCAAAACACATCTCAATCCTTTTCTTGACGCATTGCTAAAAACCACAAACCCTTCATTTTCTTGAGGTAGGGTTAGGATGGGTGCTTCTACTAACCGCTATTTCAATACTTAGAAACACTGCGCTCGCTGACGAGCTGCGTATATGTTAATTAAAATGCTCGCTAGTTACGCAAGTAATAAAGAGTGAGTAGAGTATCGTTCCCACGAGGAATTGTTAACCAGAGTTATTAATTAGTTAAACTGCTTTCGATGGATGGAAAATTTTGAGTTTGTGATTTAACTAAACTAACAATTGCAAAGGTAAGTCAGAGTAGAGATTACGAGACTACTAGATACTGAAAACAAGTTTACTGAATAGGGATGGCAGATGGATAGATCGGAATCCTTGAATCTAAACTATATTGCTTTGGTTCTTTTTAATGAGATTGCATATGGATTTACTAGCCCAAGTTCATATATATTTATATATGTCTTCCAACATTATATAAAGCTAATTACACCCTATTTAATTGCTATGTTCCCATGCCATTAAATAAAATGAAATTTTTAAGTTTATAACTTGTATAATGACTACACAGGGTTTAACGATATATTCCTATCCGTTAAACAACTCCCCTTACACAAAGGTAGAAACCTATGCCTTGCACATGGATCCGGCAGAGATCTTCCTCTTCCAAGGATAAATCAAGCAATTAAATCATCTTACAAGGTAGCTAATCTTGTAAAAAACATTCAATCCACACATGCAAAGGTAAATCATACACAATCATGTATAAAATCAACTATTCATTCCTGAATATTCTAAGAACCAAGAAACAATATAGTTTAGAATTCAAATCATCTTAACTATCCATCTAATGGAGGTTTAGTTCAAAGACATGATCTTAACATCCAATACATTCATGTAAAAAGTATCCATAAAGGCAGAGAAAGAAAATTAGAAAGAATAAGAGAAAACTATTTTCCTGCGGTTTCCACCTACGGGACTTGAATCCTCTCTTCAATCCGGGCTTTAATCTTGATTTCCTCTTTCTCTTGCACTTTAGTTCGTACTTAGGCTCTCCTTTCTTTTTTTCCCCGCGCGCGAACCCCTTGGAACTATATATAGAGTCTCTTTGCGCAGCTTACGCACTGAAGTTTGCGCGTACGGATGCGTATTGGCGCCTAGGTGCCAACTCCCGGGACTTTTCTGGCTTGGAACTTCTCATTTACATCTTGTGGTTGATCATGCCTGGCGCCTTGGCACCCCTGGGTGGCGCCTAGGCGCCAACTCTCTGGAAGCCATGCTGTAAGCTGTGTGTGCTGAAAATGGCCAAGGCACGTAAGGTGGCGCCTAAGCGCCATCCATCTGCCTCTGGTTGCCTTAGCTTGCATTCAACTCGCTCGTTTTGCCTTCATATGTCCCGTCCTTCCTGCAAAAGATGGAAAAACTAACTAAATGAACTAAAAATGCCTAAATAGTGCTAGAAATGCTTAAAAACTAAATAATGCTCCTAAAATGCAAAGCGGATGAAAATTAAACTAGATGAATGCAAACTAAGCCTAATCTCTCAAACTAACACACAAATCAAGTCTAAAATGGACCATGATAACTCGCAAAAATACGAGTTATCATTCGCATTCCTTAGACCATACATACCTGACTCCTTTACGAGTCTCCTTTACGAGTCGATTTGGTTAACGGGGCTGACAATTGTGAAAACTCTTCAACAAACCTTCTATAATAGCTAGCCAACCCTAGAAAACTTTGAATTTTTGTAATAGTCGTCAGCCTTGGCCATTTCAACACTGCCTCAATCTTTTGAGGATCAACTTGAATACCCTTTTTCGATATTATATGCCCAAGAAATCCTATTTGTTTCAACCAAAATTCATATTTCTTCAACTTGGCATATAATTTCTCTTTCCTCGATCTTTCTAAAACCCTTCGCAAGTGGTTTTCATGTTCTTTCTCCGTTTTAGAGTAGATCAGGACATCATCGATAAATACAACCATAAATTGATCCAGATAGTCCCGAAAAATCCTATTCATCATATCCATGAATACAGCAGGGGCATTAGTAAGTCCGAAAGGCATTACCAGAAACTCAGAATGTCCATACCTGGTTCGAAATGCCATTTTATGAGTATCGGCCGGACTTATCCTCAGTTGATGATACCCTGATTGTAAATCAATCTTGGAGAAAGTTGTTGCTCCTTGCAACTGATCGAATAAATCGTCGATCCTGGGCAATTGATATTTATTCTTTATGGTAACCTTATTCAGCTCCAAGTAATCAATACATAACCTTAAACTTCCATCCTTTTTCCTCACAAATAATACCGGATCTCCCCAAGGGGACACACTTGGTCTAATGAAACCCTTGTCCAACAGCTCCTATATTTGCGCCCTTAGTTCATTCATCTCAGCTAGCGCCTTTCTATAAGGAGTTTTAGAAATCAGAGTTGTACCCGACATTACATCAATAATCATATCCATTTCCCGTTGCGGAGGCAATGTGGTTAACTCCTTTGGAAATACATCAGGAAATTCTTTAACCCAGGTATTTGATTAATTTCTACATTCATGCCTTTCTCTACATTCACAGACACCAAATAGGCTTGACATTTTTGTCGAATCATCCTGATAGCTTTCATAGATGATATCAATATACTTGAACTGTCAGGTTGCCTTAACTTTCCAATGGCAAGCTCCTTCCCTAGAGTTGCTTAAAATTGCACTTTCTTATTCTTATAGTCTATGGTCGCTCCCCATTGGCTTAGCCAATCCATACCCAATATCATGTCGAACTCAGTCATAGGTAATAGGATCAAATCAGCTTCTAGAATCAACGATCCTATCCTAATTGGGCAAGCTTTGCATACTTGGCTAGTACTTGCTAACCTATAGATTGGAGATTCTATATGTATAACCTGATTGGTCTCTTCTACCGGCAGTGCATGGGTGGTCACATATTGGCATGCTATGAATGAATGGGTGGTACCAGAATCAAACAAAGCTACTGCCAAATTCCCTAGAATATAAACCATACCTGTGATCACCTTCTCTTCTTGTTCTTGAGATTCTGTCTGGGTCAGGGCATGCATGTGCATCGAGTTCATAGAAGTTCCTTGCTTACTTGTTGTTCCAGGTATCCTAAGCTGAGCAGGTTTTCCATGTCCTTGAGATGATTACGCCTTGTTTGGGCAGTTCGGGGCTAACTTGATCACATATATAACACTTGACCACCTTTGCTTCCCTCGGCCTACATTCCTTGGCGATGTGACCCGTCTGTCTACATTTGTAACACCAGTTTGATCCTTTTAAACACTCGCCTGTATGTCGCTTTTGACACTTCTTACACAGCAGCGAGCTTTTCCTTTTTGGGATTCCTTTTCCCTTCCTTACATTAACTTTTCTAGCTTTTTCCTTCCCAGTTTCCGGTTCCTTGGGACCTGTACTGAACGCCCTTGAACCCAATCTTAGTTCTTGAGTTCTCAAAGCTTCAATTTCCAAAGCCCTTGCTCTCTCAAGGCTTGAAGCATAATCTTTAATCAGCAAAGGGGCAAGACTTTCCCGCAGATATGGCCTCAGTCCTTGTGGGAATCTTTGTTCCTTATTTCCTGGCACATTAGCAATCCATGGCACATACCTGACCAGAGCTTGACGAGCTGCGTATATGTCTATTAAAATGCTGATTTTAACGCAAGTATACGTGCCGATCAAGTAAAAAAGAGTGAGTAGAGTATCGTTCCCACGAGGATTGTGTTAAACGGGTTAGCACCTTAAATTTTAATTGCCTAAGTGAATTGGTAAAATAAAGGAGCAGTTATATCAAAGAACCGAATTAAATTAAACTATGAAAATAGTAAATGACCAAGGTAGGGTGGATATTGTCGAGATTGCCTTGAGATGATTAAAATAAGTGGGAATATGAAATCATTGAATCACAGTTATGTCATTTGGTCCTAATTAATTTAGTTGTGCAAAGATTACTAATCTAGGTTCATTCATATTCATATATGTCTTCCAACACATACAAACCTAACCAAGTTTTAGTCATGTGCTATGTTCGCATGCATACAAGTAAAACAAGGTTGATAACCATATAACCTAATCATGATTACACAGGGTTAATAGGTATATTCCTATCCATATTAACATCTAACACAACATGATTTAGAATACCTGTGCCTTATATATGGATCTTATTCAAATCCCACTTTTCCAAGCATGAATCTGAATATTAGATCAATCCACAAGGTTGCAAAGCTTGTAAACGCATTAAGCGTGATATATAAGGGTAATCTCAAGTACCACAAGTCACAGCACAACAGTATTATCAATTCAAGCATAAGAAAAAAAAATATCATAAGCTATGAGTTCAAATCCTACATATCTCCCACCATAAGAAGGTTTAGCCCATTAACATGACTTCAATTCCTATTAAAATCAAGTTACAATCATCTCCAAGAACACAGAGGAAAGGAAAGAGAATGAGAATGAGAAGAACTAAATCCCGGAAGCTTCCACAAGCGAGATCGGATCTCCTCTTTCGTTTGCGATGAAAAACGGATCTTTTTCCTTCTCTATGTGGCTGCTCTAGCAGCTCTCTCCACGCCTCTCCTCTTTGGTCTCTCTCTGTGAATCTCTCCTCTTCCCAGCACATAGCCCTAAGTGATCTATATATATTGGTAGCTTGTGCAGCTTACGAGCAGAAACCTACGTGTATGGATGTGTAATGGCACCTAGGCGCCCACTCTCTGGAAGCTTTTGACCTAAAAACTCTTCTGGTCGTGTCCGTATGTTAATGAAGTGGCGCCTAGGCGCCAACTCTCTTGATGCAATGTGTTGTGTGAAGTGTTGGAGATTCTGGCAAAGGCTTATAGAATTGCGCCTAGGCGCCATCCCCATGCTCCTTCACTTGGCTCTTTTTTGCATTCGACTCGCTCGTGTGGTTGTAATTCTCCATCCTTCCTGTAAAAATGAATAAAACTAAATAAATGACCTAAAAATGCCTAATTTATACTAAAAATGCATAAAAACTATATAATGCTCCTAAAATTCAAAGTGAGTGAAAATTTAGCTAAATGGATGCAAACTAAACCTAATCTCTTGGACTAATACGCAAAAATAGTTTGAAATAGGCCATGATAACTCGTATTTTTATGAGTTATCACCAGAGCGTTGAATTTTGTAGCATACTTAGTGACCGTCATCCTCCCTTGATACAGCTTTTCAAATTCTATCACTTTTTGACTCTGCAATCCAACCGGGAGGTATTCTTTGTTAAATTCTTCCACAAAAGTTTGCCAAGACACTTCTTCGGGTCATGGCATTGTGATTAACACCGTCTCCCACCATTCGTGTGCGTCCTTTGCTAACAAATGTGTTGCACACAATACCTTCTGACGGTCATTGCACGGAGATATTCTAAACAATTTCTTAATCTCCGTCATCCATTGCTCTGCTTGGACCGGGTCGGGTTCTCCAGAAAACTTCGGGGGTTGTTGCGCTAGAAAGGCGTTAATGGCTCTTCTATCAGCTTCCATTAGCTGATTCTCATCCCTTAGAGGTGCCGGTGTGACAATGGGGTCCGCCATCGGAGTAGGTCCTTCTTTCTCTGTACTACCCAACTGTGCTTGTTGGGTTCTTTCCCATAAACTCTGTATAATGTCGGCAGTCTGCGCTGCCCAATCTCTAGTGGAATACTGCATTGCGTCCTTCACTGCTGCAGCCACTCTTTCTTCTATGAGTCTAGTTTGTCTCGACTCAGTTTCCTCCTCCATATTTCTTTCAGGGCTTTCATTATTCCATCTTTGTTGATTCCTTTGGTTCGGTCATTGTGTTACAGGCCTTCCTCTTTTAGGTTGGCTAGATTCACCAACTTCATGTTGGCTTGGAACCTCTGTCGCTGCCTCTTTTCCTTAATCCTGCTCTTGTTTCCACCATTGTGTTAATCTGAGTATATAACAGCACACTTTTCATTTACGATTAACATTAAATCATTATATACACATTTCATTTAAAATCAACGTTAAGTCAGTGCATACACATTTCATCATCACATGGTCATAACCAATTCATTCAATCACAATTATATCACATCATTCAAGCTCCTTCATTCATATATCTAAAACTCGCAAATTTAGTTATATCAACATATTCACTCATATTCATCATATTCACATCATTACATCCATAATTAGTACATGTGAAAGTAAATCACACTTATGTACACATATAGCATCGCACACACACATTTCATACTTATATACATGTCAATCTATCTTGGCAACCATGTTGTCATCATACCACACTTATATATACACAACTTAAAAAAATAAAACATTCATCTTCTTCCTGGGCCTCTCCTTAGACGTCTACGTCTACATGCAACTTGTGAGGGTGCCTCCGTGAGCATGTTAGTGTCGAACCACACCTGGACCTCATCCTCTCCACTATCATTATCATCGTCCTCATCCTTCTCTACAAACTCCCCTATGTCCTCTTCTACTTCTTCCTCTACTTCCTCCTCTTCCTCGACAGGCTCGAGGAATTCTATAGGATCGTCATCATCATTGACCTTGGACAATCGAACAATTTCACCTGTGTTCTCCATTATGTATAACATGACCTCGTCGGGTTTAGGAGGTGCAGGTATTTCGATGACTCCCTCGGCACGACGCTTCTCAATATAGTGGGTCATGTCTATCTCTCGCTGATGGAGTTGATCCCAAGGTGCTCCATAGCAAAACTGAACACAACCATCCACAAATCTATACCATGGGCTTGCGTCCGGGGGTATGGGTGCCTGAGTCTTTTCCCAAAGTCTTGGAGGTCTTGTGGATCTACTCTGTCAGTTGGAACATGGGGAGACTAGGGAATTCCAAGGTACGTTCCTGGTAGAACTCGTGCCCTAGGTTTGTAACTAGAGGGCTCTGCTAAACCTTGTTCGTGTTGACCAGAGGAAACTACGAGGAACTGTGGTGTGTTGTGCTGGGATTCCCACCACCTATGTATACTCTCTTCCCTTCGCTGTCTCCTCTCCTCTTCTCTTCTTCTCTCTCCCTTTTTAACTCCTCCGCACTCATCATCCGCTTACCCCTATCAGCCATCTGTACAAACATAGCAATCAAATTGCATTGGAACATAATTTATCATCATATAACATGTATTTCATCATGTTATAAGAATACCTAACCATCATATAATCATGTCTATTTCATCATATAATCATATATAGTCATGCATAATCAAGCATATCTTATCATATTCTTTCAATTTTCCATACTTAGAAATTTCCCATGCCTATTTACCAATTCATACTCTGATACCAAGCTCTGTGGCACCCCAAAACCAGGTGTCACATCCTGAGCCTTACCTCGGGATCGTATTGATTGGTAAACATGATCAGGATTGTTGCCCTGTCACACGGCGGGTTTTAACGGATGTTTATCCAATTTAATATTTCCTCATAAGAGTTTGATTTCTCATATTTTCATCTCAAACATATCTAGGTCATTTCCAACCCATTATCATATACAAAGCATGCTGATAAAAAATATTTCATCAAATACATAAATCAGATGTCACTGCATGTATTAACCATAGTCATCAACATAAAACATTCGACTGGTTACAATCATTCAACATGAATTATTTCATAACATAGAAGTACTAAAGTTTTTCCATGACTTTCTCAAGCATGAACTTGCTCCTTGATAACTCGTATTTTTACGAATTATCATGACCCATTTCAGACTTGATTTGTAGATTAGTTCGAGAGATTAGGCTTAGTTTGCACCCATTTAGCTTAATTTTCACTCGCTTTGCATTTTAGGAGAATTATTTAGTTTTTAGTCATTTTTAGCATTATTTAGACATTTTTAGTTCATTTACTTAGTTTTCCATCTTTTGCAGGAAGGGTGGGACGTGTGAAGGTAAAGCGGACAAGTTGAATACAAGCTGAGGCAACCAAAGGCAGATGGATAGCGCCTAGGCCCACACATTGGGGCCCAGGCGCCACCCTACATGCCTTGGCCATTTTCAGCACACATAACTGACAACATGACTTCTAGGGCGTTGGCGCCTAGGCGCCACCCAGGGGCGCCCGGGCTCCAGGCATAATCAACCACAAGATGTAAAGGAGAAGCTCCAAGCCAGGAATGTCCAGGGAGTTGGTGCCTAGGCGCCAGTGCATGAATTTCTAGGGTATTGCAGAATGTGTCCAAGTTGCTTAGCACACAAGGAGTTGGCGCCTAGGCACCAATACGCATCTGTATATGAATATTCCAGTGCGTAAGCTGCGCAAAAGGAACTCTATAAATAGTTCCTAGGGATTTGTGCGCGAGGGAGAAAGAAGAGGAGGAGCCCAAGGGACGGATTGCTAAGCAGGAGAAAGAGGAAATCAAGACTAAAGCCCGGATTGAAGAGAGGATTCAAGTCCCGTTGGTGGAAACTGCCGAAAAACGGTTTTCTCCTATTCTTTCCAATTTTCTTTCTTTGCCTTTAGGAATACTTTTTATATGGATGTATTCGATGTTAAGATCATGTCTTTGAACTAAACCTCCATTAGATGGATAGTTAGGATGATTTGAATTCTAAACTATATTGTTTCTTGGTTCTTAGAATATTTAGGAATGAATAGTTGATTTTATATATTATTGTGTATGATTTACCTTTGCACGTGTGGATTGAATGTTTTTTATAAGATTAGCTACCTTGTAAGATGATTTAATTGCTTGATTTATCCATGGAAGAGGAAAATCTCTGCCGGATCCATGTACAAGGCATAGGTTTTGACATTTGTGTAAGGAGAGTTGTTTAACGGATAGGAATATACCGTTAAATCCTGTGTAGTCATTATACAAGTTATGAACTTATCAATTTTACTTTATTTAATGGCATGGGAACATAGCAATTAAATAGGGTGCAATTAGCTTTATATAATGTTGGAAGACATATATAAAGATATATGAACTTGGGCTAGTAAATCCATATGTGATCCAATTAGAAAGAACCAAAGAAATATAGATTAGATTCAAGGATTCCAAGCTATCCATCTGTCATCCCTAATCAGAAAACCCGTTTAAAGTATCCAGTAGTCTCGAACCTTCACTCTAATTTCTCATTGCAATCGTTAGTTTAGTTAAATCACAAACCCATAATTTTCCATCCATCGAAAGCAGTTTAACTAATTAATAATTCGGTTAACAATTCCTCGTGGGAACGATACTCTACTCATTCTTTATTACTTGACATGGCACGTATACTTGCGTAAATAGCGAACAATTTAATAGACATATACACAACTCATCAAGTTTTTGGCGCCATTGCTGGGGAATTGTTTAACCAATTATTTTTTTAATTTTATTACTTTCTTGTATAATTCTGTAGAATAGTTTATTTTCATAATTTCTTTTAGCCTAGAATTTCTTTTTCTGCTAGTTCAATTTCATTGGTTTTTGCAGAGTTATCGCAAATTGCATGCGCCGAGGCAGAGCCGGAAAGAAGATTGTTATTCCTTTTGATCCGGAACCCGAACGAACTTATTTGAGAAGGCGTCGAAAGAGCAAGGAGGCTAGAAACCAATAGCATACAATGGAGCGCATCGAGAACCAGGATGAAAATGTTCATACAAACCAACAGGAAAACCAAAGGATCGAGATCTCGAATCATCCACCTTAAGATGATTTGGATCAACCCATTTGGGATCTGATTACGCTTGGTCAAAATGTTGTTCAGACTAGCATTGCACCTCCTCCGATTGACACCAATAACATCGAGATCAAGCCGGTGATTTTCCAGATGCTCCAGTCTATCGGGCAGTTCGGAGGTCTAGCATCTGAAGACCCGCACCGCCATCTGCGGAATTTTCTACATATTATGAACACATTCAAGTAGAACGGAGTCTCCAACGAGGCAATGCGGCTTAGAACATTTCCATTTTCTCTGCGTCATCAAGCTTCGGAGTGGCTAGACTCTTTGCCGTCGAACTCCGTCAATACATGGAACGACTTGACTCAGAAATTCTTAGAAAAATACTTCCCGCCTACCAAGTTAGCCAAGCTGAGAATGGATATAGTATCGTTCAAGCAACACGGAGAGGAGACCCTATCAAAGGCGTGGAATCGTTTCAAAGAACTTCTTCGAAAATGCCCGCATCATGGAATTCAGCCGTGGGTTCAAATTCAAATTTTCTATAACGGTCTCCAGGATTCCACCCGTCACATGATGGATTCTTCATCGAACGGTTCTCTGCTACGGAAAAGCTATCGGGAATCATACGCCCTACTCGAAAACATGGCGGCCAATACTTATCAACTACCATCTGACAGGAGCCGAGGTGGGGGTCTACTCCAACTGGACGCGGTTTCATCGATAAAGGCCCACATCGACGCTTTATCTCGGTAAATCCAGAACTTATCCAGGCCAGCCAACGTCAGTGCATTAGGGGCGTTTACACCACAACAGTCGACAGCAGCAGACATTTGCACATGGTGTGGCAAATTTGGCCATCGCAATAATGAATGTGCCTCCAACTCGGAGTCCATTAATTACGTGGGAAATTTCTAGAGAAACCCAGCGAATCAGTATGGAAACAACTACAACCCAGGCTGAGGAATCATCCTAACTTCTCATGAAATAACCAAATGAGGCCGAATCAACCGCCTAGATTCTCGCAGCAGCCGCTGCAGCAACAGCCCGCAAGACCAATGCAGTTCAATCCACCACCGCGAGAAGAGAAGAAATCTGATCTTGAAAATTTCTTCATGAAGTTTATGCAATCCCAGATCATGATGAACAGGAACCTGGAAGCTTAGATAGGCCAACTGGCCTTAGCCCTGAACTACCGACCTCAAGGTTCATTTTCGAGCAACACCGAGCAAAACTTGGAAGGAAAAGGCAAAGAACAGGTCCAAGCAGTCACATTGCTTAGTGGAAAGCAGTTATCGGATGCAACTCCACTGGAATCGGTAACTAAATCTGCTGATACTCTGATTCAGCAGTCGCAGGAGCTAGAAGAACCAGCTACTACCCAGAAGCAACCAGATGCTGAAATTGCTACGAATCCAAGGCCGCCTCCTCCATTTCCTCAGCAATTCGAAAAGACTAAAAAGGAGGTCCAGTTTAAGAAATTTCTTGAGGTATTGAAGTAGCTACACATTAATATACCTCTCGTTGAAGCCTTTGAACAGATGCTGAGCTATGCCAAATTCATGAAAGACGTGCTATCAAAGAAAAGGCTATTGACGGAATTCGAGATGATGGCGCTAACAGAGGAAACCAGTGCAATGGTGCAGAGGAAGCTGCCTAACCTAGGGAGTTTCACCATTCCATGCACGATTAGAGACCAGTATTTCGAGAGAGCCCTATGCGACTTGGGAGCCAGCATTAATCTCATGCCTAAGTCCATTTTCAAAAAATTAGGCTTAAGGGAAGCCCGACCTACCACATTGACGCTGCAACTGGCAGATCGATCCATCACATATCCAGAAGGTATTATTGAGGATGTCCTTGTCAAGGTGGATAAATTCATTTTTCCTGCAGATTTTATTATCCTGGATTATGAAGAAGATCGAGATGTGCCAATTATTGTTGGTCGGCCTTTTCTTGTAACGGGAATGCGATAATCAATGTACGAGCCGGAGAATTAACCATGCAGGTGCAAAATGAAATGGTTACATTCAACGTGCTCAAGTCGATACAGAGCCCAACGGATCTAGAGGATTGCTTAAGAATTGATTTAGGCAATTCAAAAGTTCAAAAGTTTCCCGAGATTGGTATTGAAAAGGACACAGAGGAGATTGCAACTGAAGGCCGCAAATTATCTGCCTATGTTAAAGACCGACTCGTTCGTTATGTCGAGTTCGAACAACTGACCGAGTCGTTGGAAAGTCAGGACATGGATATTAAAACCAATAATGGAATAAGGGAGTTTACATTTGATAGAACTACAAATTTTCATGTCAAAGGACGCCTACCTCATCGGCTAGAAGATCAAATTTGGCATAATTTTATGGACCGATGGGCTAAGATCATATCTGAACTTCCAGGTTGCATTCCGAATGGTTGAGAATTCGAGGTGATGAAATTGAAAACGGACTGAACAGCAGGAACGTCGGGCTGAGGACGTTAAGCTTAGCTCTGAACGGGAGGCAACCCACTGATTTGTTATAGTTTCATTTGTATTTCTGTTTTTATTTTTGGTTTTTGGTTTTTATTTTACCTTATAAAAAATAAAATAAAAAAATATCGGCGCCTAGGCGCCAACTGGGGGCGCCCCGGCGCCATGATGAACTCCTCGAAGAACACGGGCGCCCCGGCGCCAGGTCGTGGACAGCGCGACCCATACAGAACTATAAAGCTCGGGTTAGGGTTCTAAACCCTAACCCAAGCCCCGGCGCCGACCCCTCTTCCTCCTTTTTCATTTCCAACCATTTCAACTTTGATTTCAAGTCATTCCAACTCGAATCAAACTGCATTTCATCAAGGATTCACCCTACCATTTCATCCATTCCAACCATTCCATTTTCTTCCCTTTTCTCTTTTGCTTAGATCCATTCAAATCCATCTAAAACTTTGATTTTTCTTCACCAAACCCTATGCCTAACACCCGCATTGAATTTTCCATCACTTTCCCTTTGATTTGGGCTCCATTTTGAGCCCCATTGTAGTCGTTTCCCCGTCCGACGCCGAAAACCAATTGACAGCAGGTTAGCGCCTAGGCGCCGCTACCTCCACCCCCCAGCGCCAGTGCAGAAGCAAGGCAACATTAGAAGTTCAGGCAGAAGGCTTTGTGGGTAAAAATTTCTTCATTTTTGGTACATTCCAAGTGTTTTGAAGTGATTTGCTATCTATTTGAGTAGAATATTGGATTGGATTGGTGAATTATGTGGATTGATCTACGGATTGGAGAGTGATTTGGGTTCGGTTTGTGGATTGGTCTTCGGTTTGGTTTGTGGATTGATTTGCTTGGAATTGGTTGGTGCTTGTTTGGTATTTGTTGAATGGTGACTGTTTTTGGCACATTTTGGAGTTTAGCTTATTGTCTATTGGCTTGTTGGACTGCTTGGTTGTGTTGGAATTTTGGTAGCAAGGGTCGTTTGAGACTGCTTGGATGCAACATGACTTCTTCATCATCGGCTAAGAGAAAGAAAGTTCAGGAGCCCGTCGAATTCGACGCCAACCGATTCATGTCCGCTCAGGCATTCAAGCGGTACACAGACTCGCTTCAGAAGCGGCACTTGATTCCTGAGCGGGGAATAAAATATACTTCTTTCTCAGACAACTTTATCAATGCACTGAATGTTCGAGGTTGGTAAAAATTCCTCACACTGCCTGAGTCTGCAATAGTGCTAGAGGTGAAAGAGTTTTAAGCCAATGCGGTAGAACATGAGCAGGGCAGGGTGAAGGTCCTGGGCAAGATTGTCCCGTTTCATGTTGAAGCGATCAACTCCTATTACGGATTGGGCTCTTTTGACTATCCAGACCAGTATGAGGAGTTTTCGGAGGGAGAAGGTCGAGATGTCAACTCTATCACCGAGCATATTTTCCAACGGCCTCCGACATGGAAATAAATGGGAGGCCAACTCACATCATTCAAGCGCAGCGAGATGATGTACGACGGGTGGATGTTTTTCCATTTTATTTCAGCCCGGATGATGCCGTCGACCCACGTCAGTGAGGTGACGATGGACAAAGCGCTGCTACTCCATGCCATCTATAGCGGCATGACGATCGATGTGGGCTGCCTAATCTACCAGCAGATCTGTGCCGCGCGACCGCACCCGGGGCAGCTACTACTTCCCATCCCTCATCACCGGGCTTTGCAAGCGAGCCGGCATCAGATGGGAGCAGACGGAGGAGGTCCTGAACTGTTAGGCAATCATAGATGACCTCTCCTACCGCACCCAGCCACGGATTCGCACAGCCACCACACGCCCCAGAGCGGCTCCATCTGCAGTGGCTCCATCCTCACAGCCGCTATCCACGGCCGAGCGACTAACAAATTTGGAGAATCTGGTGGCCACCCATGCCAGGTACCAGTGGCAGTATGACTGGGCGATGGAGGCCTACCTACGGCAGATAGCGGAGGACCGCCAGATCGACATCTCCACCCTCCAGCCTTTCCCACCGACGCCACCAGAGATCCGAGCATGCTTCGGGCAGCCGTCTCAGCCCCAGCCCGACGACGAGGACTATACGGAGTCCGATTCATGAGGGGAGTCCCAGTCCTTTCTTGTTGTTTTTCTCCATAGGTTAGTTTTTCATTTTAAATTTTCATGCTTTATTTTATGGTTGCACGTATGTCAATTCCAGCTAATGAAAGTTGTCTTTGTTTCAATCCATCTTATTGTGAAAGTGTGCAAGGTTGTGATTAATTCTGACTTGAAATTGAATTCATGAAAGAATGGGCTATTCAGATTTAAAACCAAGTATAAAAATAGGTTGAAAGTAATATGTGAAAGAATTAAAAAGAATTTCATAATGCATTGTTCTAATTCAATTACAGGCATATCTTTCAGACCAAGATGATGAAAACTGAACTAAATTAATGCTAACCAAGTACTTCAACGGGTTCAAAAATGGTATTATTTCACAGGAATTACTCAAACATGTTCAGTACCCCTAACAAGGCATTAGAAAATAGTTTAAAAAAGGGGGTGGTTGACCTAAGCTGAGTTACCGGGACTTGGCATTGACAAATGGAAAGGTTCGCGTAAAAAAGCAAAGGAAAATCATAGCAACAATGCTTTAAAAATGAAAATTCTCCCTAGATACCCTGAAATATGGTGAGGGGAGCCAAAAAAATAGATCTCCAGATATCCTGAAATATGGTGAGGAGAATTTTTGCAATAAGTTTGGGGGGAAAAAGAATGTGTAGTTGTTAGAGATTGAATTCAGTGACTTGATACCATTTGCTGTAACCAGTATATTCAGTTTAATCCTTGGTTTGCTTGTGTTCATTAATTTTCTAACCAGTTTTCTGATCGAATGAAAGATTAACGTGTTGAAATATGACTTTTCACTATGGAATCTTAGTATCCACATGTAACTTGGTTTGAAAAGGAAAATGCATGCCTTGTTTGTATAATGAAGGATTTTTCAAGTTGAATTAGTCTTGACCTTATGAAATGGCTAAGTGGATTGATCAATGCATAACAGGAAGCAAACAGAGTTGACAGAGTCTGCAGACATTCATTAATTCATTCATTCATTCATACTGTTTGCATGTATTGCTTGAGAACTAGCAATATTTAAGTTTGGGGGTGTGATAACTCGTATTTTTACGAGTTATCATGGCACATTTCAGACTTGATTTGTGCGTTAGTTCGAGAGATTAGGCTTAGTTTGCACCCATTTAGCTTAATTTTCACTCACTTTGCATTTTAGGAGCATTATTTAGTTTTTAGGCATTTTTAGCATTATTTAGACATTTTTAGTTCATTTAATTAGTTTTCCATCTTTTGTAGGAAGGACGGGACGTGTGAAGGCAAAGCGGACGAGTTGAATGTAAGCAGTGGAAACAAGAGGCAGATGGATGGCGCCTAGGCCCACCCATTGGCGCCCAGGCACCACCCTACGTGCCTTGGCCATTTTCAGTACACGCAGCTGATAGCATGGCTTTCAGGGAGTTGACGCCCAGGCGCCAAGCATGATCAACCACAAATGTAAAGGAGAAGCTCCAAGCCAGGAAGATCCAGGGAGTTGGCGCCTAGGCACCAGTGCATGAATTTCTAGGGTATTGCAGAATGTGTCCAAGTTGCTTAGCACACAAGGAGTTGGCGCCTAGGCGCTAATACGCATCCATACGCGAATATTCGAGTGCTTAAGCTGCGCAAAAGAAACTCTATAAATAGTTTTTAGGGGTTCGTGAGGGAGAGAGAAGAGGAGGAGCCCAAAGGATGTATTGCTAAGCAGGAGAAAGAGGAAATCAAGATCAAAGCTCGGATTGAAGAGAGAATTCAAGTCCCGTTGGTGGAAACTGTCGGAAAATAGTTTTCTCCTATTCTTTCTAATTTTCTTTCTCTGCCTTTATGGATACTTTTTATATGGATGTATTGGATGTTAAGATCATGTCTTTAAACTAAACCTCCATTAGATAGATAGTTAGGATGATTTGAATTCTAAACTATATTGTTTCTTAGTTCTTAGAATATTTAGGAATGAATAGTTGATTTTATATATGATTGTGTATGATTTACCTTTGCATGTGTGGATTGAATGCATTTTACAAGATTAGCTACCTTGTAAGATGATTTAATTGCTTAATTTATCTTTGGAAGAGTAAAATCTCTGCCGGATCCATGTGCAAGACATAGGTTTCGACCTTTGTGTAAAGAGAGTTGTTTAACGGATAGGAATATATCGTTAAACTCTGTGTAGCCATTATACAAGTTATGAACTTATTAATTTCACTTTATTTAATGGCATGGGAACATAGTAATTAAATAAGGTGTAATTAGCTTTATATAATGTTGGAAGACATATATAAAGATATATGAACTTGGGCTAGTAAATCCATATGTGATCCAATTAGAAAGAACCAGAGCTATATAGTTTAGATTCAAGGATTCCAAGCTATCCATCTGTCATCCCTAATCAGAAAACCTGTTTAAAGTATCCAGTAGTCTTGAACATTCACCCTAATTTCTCATTGCAATCGTTAGTTTAGTTAAATCACAAACCCAAAATTTTCCATCCATCGAAAGCAGTTTAACTAATTAATAATTTGGTTAATAATTCCTCGTGGGAACGATACTCTACTCACTCTTTATTACTTCACACGACACGTATACTTGCTGACGAGCTGCGTATATGTCAATTAAAATCTTGTCTATTTACGCAAGTATACATGCTGTGTCAAGTAATAAAGAGTAAGTAGAGTATCGTTCCCACGACGATTTGTAGACCGGAATTATTATTTAGCTTAACCACTTTTGAGGGTTGTGAAATTCTGATTTTGTGTTCCTATTAAACTAGTAATTGCAAGGGGAAATTAGAGTAGAGATATGAGACTACTGGATACTAAAATGGGTTTACTGATTAGGGATGGCAGATGGATAGATCGGAATCCTTGAATCTAAACTATATTGCTCTGGTTCTTGTTAAGCGGATTGCATATGAATTTACTAGCCCAAGTTCATGTATTTCCATATATGTCTTCCAACAGTATATAAAGCTAATTACACCCTATTTAAGTGCTATGTTCCCATGCCATTAAATAAAGTGAAATTGATAAGTTCATAACTTGTATAATGACTACACAGGGTTTAATGGTATATTCCTATCGGTTAAACAACTCTCCTTACACAAAGGTCGAAACCTGTGCTTTGCACATGGATCTGGCAAAGATCTTCCTTTTCCAAGGGTAAATCAAGCAATTAAATATCTTACAAGGTAGCTAATCCTGTAAAAGCATTATACTCACACATGCAAAGGTAAATCATACACAACCATGTATATAAGCTTAAATATTCATTCCTGAATATTCTAAGAACCAAGAAACAATACAGTTTAGAATTCAATTCATCCTAACTATCCATCTAATGGAGGTTTAGTTCAAAGACATGATCTTAACAACCACAACATCCATATAAAAAGTATCCATAAGGCAGAGAAAGAAAATTGGAAAGAATAAGAAAAACTGTTTTTCGACAGTTTCCACCAACGGGACTTGAATTCCTTCTTGAATCCGAGCTTTAATCTTGATTCCTGCTTTCTCTTGCACTGTAGTTTGTTCTCTGGCTCTCCTCCCTTTTCGCGCGCGAACCCCTAGGGTCTATATATAAAGTTCCTTTTTTCGCAGCTTACGCACTGGAATATTCGCATACGGATGCGTATTGGTGCCTGGGTGCCCCCAGCTGGTGCCTAGGCACCAACTCTCTATGTGCTGAGCAATTTAGACACATTCCAGAACCCTAGGAATTTTTGCACTGGCGCCTAGGAGCCAACTCCCTAGACTGCACCACCTGATTTGTGGCTTCTGACTTGGATTTCATGTAGAGAAGTGGCGCCTGGGCGCCCCTGGGTGGCTCCTAGGCGCCAACTCTCTGGACTGCTCCTTCTTGTCAGTTGTGTGTGCTGCAAATGGTCAAGACGTGTAGGGTGGCGCCTAGGCGCCAACTCTCTGCTTCTGGATGCCTCAGCTGGCATTCAACTCATCCACTCTACCGAAGTACGTCCCGTCCTTTTTGCAAAAGATGAAAAAACTAAACAAATAAACTAAAAATGCCTAAATAATGCTAAAATTAACTAATTAATGCTCCTAAAATGCAAAGCGGATGAAAATTAAGCTAAAAGAGTGCAAACTAAGCCTAATCTCTTGAACTAACACACAAATTAAGTCTGAAATGGGCCATGATAACTCGTAAAAATACGAGTTATCATACCCCCAAACTTAAATGTTGCTAGTCCTCGAGCAACACATGCAAACAGAATGAATAAATGAATGAATGAATGTATGAATGAATGAATGTATGAATGAATGAATGTATGCAGAAAAATAAAAATCAACTCCTTTTGCTTCCGGTTATCCATTGATCAATCCACTTAGCCATTTCACAAGGTCGTGATTAATTCATCCTGAAAATCCTTCATTATACAAACAAACAAGGCATAAATTTTCCTTTCCAAACCAAGTTACATGTGGATGCTAAAATTCGTAGTGCAAAGTCATATTTCAACACGTGAATCTTTCATTCGATCAGAAAACTGGTTAGGAAATCAATGAACTCACGCAAACCAATGATTATACCGCATACACTGGTTACAGAAAATGGTATCAAGTAACTGAATTCAATCTCTAACAACAGCATATTCTTCTTCCCCCCAAACTTATTGCAAAAATTCTCCTCACCATATTTCAGGATATCTGGAGATCTATTTTTTTTGGCTCCCCTCACCATATTTCAGGATATCTAGGGAGAATTTTTATTTTTTTTAAAATGTTGTTACTGTGATTTTCCTTTGCTTGTTTTACGCGAACCTTGTCATTTGTCGATGTCAAGTCCCGGTTACTCAGCTTAGGTCAACCACCCCCTTTTTATCTTTTTCTAATGATTTATTAGGGGTATTGAACATGTTTGAGTCATTCCTGTGAAATAATACCATTTATGAACTCGTTGAAGTACTTGGTCATCCTTTATTTAGTTCAGTTTTCATCATCTCGGTCTGAAAGATATGCCTGTTATTGAATTAGAATAGTGTATTCTGAAATTCCTTTTTAATTCTTTCACATGTTAATTTCAACCTGCTTTATACTTGGTTTCAATCTGAATTGCCCATTCTTTCATGAATTCAATTTCAAATCAGAATTAATCACAGCCTTGCATATTTTCACAATCAGATGAATTGAAACAAAGACAACTTTCATTAGCTGGAATTGAAATGCATGCAACATAAACTAAGGCATGAAAATTAAAATGCAAAACTAACATATGGTTGAGAATTATACACCCCCCCCAAACTTGAGAGATGCATTGTCCTCAATGCATGACCCTAAAATGAACTAAAAATGAAAATACAATGAAAAGTAAAACTAAAAGAAAAGAAAAACAAAAAGAAAGGCAAAAAGAAAGGACTGGGACTCACTCAAGAATCGGACTCTGTCTCGTCTTCGTCGTCCTCGTCGTCAGGCTGGGGCTGTGATGATTGCCCGAAGCAAGCTCTGACCTCTGGCGGCGTCGGTGGAAAACCTCCAATTAATTTTCCCTACAAAAGAAAAAACAACAACAAAAAATTAAGCAGAACATGATTGATGGGTTGCCTCCCATCCAGCGCTGAATTTATCATCTTCCGCTCAACTTTCTCACTGTTCAATTCTCTTTCAGTTCCACCACCTCTTTGCAACGCTGAAAATCATCTCCCATATAATGCTTAAAACGTTGCCCATTCACAACAAAACTATTTCCAGATGCCTTGTTACATATTTCCACCGCTCCATTCTCTGTTGCCTTTATCACCACGAATGGACCTGACCATTGAGATTTGAATTTTCTTGGAAATAGCTTCAATCTTGAATTGAAGAGCAAAACTTTCTGACCTGGCTCGAAATTTCGCGTTAGAATTTTTTTGTCATGCCATTTCTTCACTTTGTCTTTGTAGATCTTGGCATTTTCATAGGCTTGCATCCGAAATTCGTCCAACTTATTGAGTTGCAGTAATCGGCGTTCCCCCGCTTGTTGCATATCCAATTTTAGTTTTTTAATTGCCCAATATGCATTGTGCTCCAGCTCCAACGGTAGATGGCAGGCTTTTCCATAAATCAGTTGGTATGGAGACATTCCAAACTGAGTTTTATAGGCAACTCGATATGCCCATAGTGCGTCATCCAATTTGACAGACCAGTCTTTACGAGAAGAACCGATGGTTTTCTCTAGAATTTGCTTCAATTCTCTGTTGGCCAACTCGACCTGTCCGTTAGCTTGCGGATGGTATGCTGTCGTCACTCTGTGGCGTACGCCGTATTTGTGTAGAATTGCCAGGAACTGCCGGTTACAGAAATGAGACCCTCCATCACTAATGATCACCCTTGGCGTGCCAAAACGTGTAAAGATGTTCTTCTTTACGAACTTGAGAACTGTTTTAGCATCGCCTGCTTGAGTTGGAATTGCCTCTACCCATTTGGAAACATAATCAACAGCAACCAGGATGTATTGGTTTCCAAAGGAGGGAATAAATGGGCCCATAAAATCGATACCCCAGATTTCAAATATTTCTACTTCAATAATATTAGTAAGAGGCATCTCATGTTTTTAGAAATGTTACCCATCCGTTGGCATGGATCGCATCTTTTGACATAAAAGTGGTGTCCTTAAATAACGATGGCCAGTAGAATCCCAATTGCAGTATTTTTGCTGCAGTTTTGTCTCCTTGAAAGTGGCCCCCATACGGTGATGAATGGTAACTCTGTAGTAATGCTTCCTGTTCACACTCTGGAGTACATCTCCAATACATCCCAGAAATAGTATTTAACATCGTGGAGAAACTTCTTCTTTTGGTGTATATTCAACCTCGGAGGCAGCATTCTACTGACGATGTAATTGACGAAGTCTGCATACTATGGTGGGCTGCCTGGGGAAATAGAGAAAAGTTGCTCATCCGCAAACACTTCCCAAATTTGCTCCGTATCATGAACTAGCTGGTGTCCTTCAAGGCGGGATAGATGGTCAGCAACCTGATTTTCAGCTCCCTTTCGGTCTTTGATTTCAAGATCGAATTCCTATAGTAGTAAGACCCATCGGATCAGATGTGGTTTTGCGTCTTTTTTCTCGATCAGATATTTGATGGCTAAATGGTCTATATAAACGATCACCTTAGTGCCCACCAGGTATGCTCTGAATTTGTCGAATGCAAATACCACTGCTAGTAATTCCTTTTCAGTTGTAGTGTAGTTCATTTGTGCCTCATTCAAGGTTTTGCTAGCATAGTAGATAGAATGGAAGACCTTATTTTTTCGCAGCCCCAATACCGCTCATATTGCATAGTCACTTGCATCGCACATTAATTCGAAGGGCAGATTCCATGTTGGAGAGATAATGATTTGTGAGGACCAGGTATTTTTATTCTATTTTTTATTATAACTTTTCTCTATTTATGAGGTAACTTATGAACATGCTAGTAAGAATTTTACGATATTAATGGATACATAACATACATGGACACGACATTTAGGAGATGTATAGTGCATATGTGCATGTATGATTAGCGTTCCATTGATGGGCACTATGACTATTGTTTCCCTCGCAGAGTAGGTACGGGGTTCGACCGGACCGGTCGGGTCGCGGGGGTCAAGGGGGCAGCGCCCCCGGAGAAAATTTAAATTATTAAGTTGTAGGAGAGGGGAATTAAATTACTAATTGCGACTGGACCCGACCCGAGCCCCGACCCGACTCAATGGATTCTATTAACATAAGCGGCCCGCGCTCTAGGGTTTCATTCCCATTTCGCGCCCGACCGCGTTCTCTTCTCCTTCTCTTCTGGTTCTTCGTTCCTCTTCTACTTTCTCTTCCACTCAGTTCGAACCACCCGTGATCGCTTGAGGGGAACTATACCAACTACCTTGAAGGTCATAGATCCGAGTTCAGGAAGCTCCAAGGCTCCGAATTTCTGCAGTCCACATCTAGGGTCGCTGTCTTGGGAGGGATCACGGTCAAGGTAAGTAGATGTCGCCCCTTCTCGATTTAGTGATGAAATTTTACGTTAAACGCGATACGAGGCTAGAGGGAATGTATAGCTTCTAACGACTCCATGATATTAGGCGTAGAGTTCGTAACAGTTAGGGTTCATGGTGAATTTACTTTGAATGCGTGATTTCTATGATGTAAAAGACTTCTTAGCAGTTGTTATATTGTTGAAATGTGACGTGAATTGATTTGCCCCAATCGAGAGTATGAATTGAAGGTTCTTTCATTTCGCACCTATCATGTGTTTGATAAAATGCTTGTGTGACAGATCTATGTGTTGTATCTGAATTGTGTTGATGTTGTATGCGTGGTTTGCGATGTGTTTCATTGTCTGTTATGTATGATGCGTTATCTCAAATAGTTGGTTGTAAGGGTTGTTCATGGCCCCTGATTGACATGAAGAGAGGGTTGTTCATGGCCCTTGATGGACATGAGTAGATGATTGGTTGTGTTGGTCAATTTGTGTGTATGGTTATATGTATACGATCTTGGGAGTGGGTATTGGACCCATGTGTATTAGCTTCATCACTGTATGAGTATCTATCATTATGCTTATTTGCACTTTGTGCTAACCACTATCTACTTACTGGGTCTATTTAGACTCATATCATTGTTATTGTGGTTTTAGATCGCAGGTCAGAAGGAGAACTTAAGGATGGGAAAAGTTGAAGATCAAACATGAGAGACCCTAGCACAATATGTTGATTCCAGTTATTTTAGACTTGTGCTCTTTTGATAATCATATATGTAGACAATTACTTAGGCGGATTCGTTTTGACAACTATAATGTATTTGGTATTTCAGATTGGATTATAATCCTTGTTGATGCACATATGCATGACTATTATATCTGTTTGTTGTGTAAGGAAAATATGTAATGATTTCCTTCTATATGAATGTTCTTATTATATGAAGATGCAAGTATATAAATAGGATTGAATGTTACAGATGGAAATGTAATGAATATCAGGTCATGTATTCCATATTACCCCTTGTATGTTATGGGGAGATGCTGCCGAATTTTTCTATGATTGTGTAGCGCCGTTGATTAGTTATTGAATATTTTTATGAATGGGGCGTTACAGAAAGTGGTATCAGAGCATAAGAATGTTTTAAATTATTAAGTTAGTGAAAGAGACCGATTAGGTGAGTGGTGAGAATACATGTTAAGTACATAGTATATTATCAGGGATGCAGTCTAGGTTCTTGATATGGGACTTGGAATATCTCTATGTTAAATTAGTCTGTGTACATTGGTCAAATTTATGTTGCTTAATCTTAGTTGTTTATGGATGTTGCACAGAGGATGGCACCAAGGACAAGGCTTAATAAGGAAAAGGGCATTATGGAAGAGGGTGGACTAAGTGAAACAATAGTTCCACCTCAAGGAATGTCACTTGCTATTGAAGGCCAACAACAAGGGCAAGCTCCACGGGAGAGGTCCCCACTTCAAGAAGACGAGGAGAACGCAGATGATGATGCATACTGGGAGAATCCTAACAGAGGTTATCATGGGATACACAGTCAAGGAGGAGTAGGAACCAGTAGTGGTGAGATTCCTATAGGACCAGAGGTAAATACTGGGGCACAAGCAGGTGTGGAGGCTATGATGGGAATGATGAGAGGTATGATGCAGAATTTTCAAGAATTTATGCAAGCTCAGATGGAGAGAATGACGGCAAGCCTGGACACTCAAAGAGAACAACAAAGGACTTCAGGTGACACAAACCGTGCAGGTCCAAGGATGGGAGCAAGAAGACAAGAGCAAGAAGGAAGAAGGCCTCAAGAAGAGAAGTTAGACATCAAAGCATTCCAGGAGATGAAGCCTCCTATATTTCAAGGAGAAAGAGATTATTTAGTTGTGGATCGATGGGTGGCGAAGATTGAAAAGATTTTCAACTATATGGAATGCACAGAAGAACAAAAGGTCAAGTATGCTCTTTATGTGATGGAGGGGGATGCAGAACAGTGGTGGGATGCTGAGAAGGCTGTGTTACCAGATGGGGGTGGAAGACTACGATGGCCCGAATTTCTGGAAAGATTTCTTGCCCACTATGTGCCTGATAGTGAGAAAACACGTCGAGCATCAGAATTCATGCACTTAGTACAGGGGAAAATGACCGTGGAAGAGTATGATGTTAAATTTCGGTCGCTTTCTAGATTTGTTCCGTGGATAAGGACCAATCCACAAGAAAGGGCACGTAAATTTCAAGAGGGACTGAAATTCTCTATTCGAAGGGGCTTAGCACCCTTCATGTTACGTGATTATGGAGAAATGCTTGATCGAGCCCGCATGATAGAACGGGAAGAAGAAGAGCAAGAGAGGATTAAGGAAAAGAGAAAAGGGCCAAGAGGAGAAGTACAAGGACACAAGAAGCAGAGGACTATTGAGGGTGGAACTTTTACATTTAAGTCAGCCTGTTTCCAATGTGGTCAATTGGGTCATAAAAAAACATCATGCCCGCAATTGGTAGGTCAAGGGGAAGAGCAAACCAGGGGACAAGCACAAGCCCATGTTAGGGAGCAACAACCACAACAGCCACAGGTTCAAAGACAGAGGACAGGACGACATATTGTTTGCTTCTACTGTCGTCAACAAGGGCACATTAGGAGGGATTGCCCTATACTCTTAGGTGGAGGAGGAGTAGGGGCAGCTCGGATACAACAACAATTACCAGTTCATAATATTCCTCCTGGTGGGATGCAGGTTGGGAGAGGACCCTATCCTCAGCAGGTTCGCCCTCAGGTCGATAGAAGACCACAAGTGATGGCAGTGGTTCAAGCTGCAAATGCACAAGAGGCACAATCCGCAGAGAATGTGGTTACAGGTAACCTTCTTGTTAGTGGATGCATGGCCTTTGTATTGTTTGATCCTGGTGCATCACGATCGTTTGTGTCAATAGCTTTTGTGAAGAAAGCCAAGTTGATTAAACATCCCATGCATGAGCTAATGAGGGTGTCTACCCCCTTGAGAGCAGTTAGTATAGCAACTGAAATGTGTAGATGTGTTCCTGTGATGATTGAGGGTAGACAGTTCCTAGCGGATTTGATAGTATTGGAGATGGAGGGATTAGACATTATCTTGGGCATGGATTGGTTAGCTAAGTATGATGCTAATGTAGGTTGCCGATCAAAGCAAGTTATCCTTAAGCTACATAATGATATGGAATTCATATTCAGAGGATTACCAACAGGTGGGTTACCCAAATTGGTGTCAGCCTTAGGAGCAATGAGTTTGGTTCGAAAAGGTTGTCTTGCTTATCTTGCCTCAGTAGTAGATATCAACCTAGTGGACAAACAGTTGGATGAGATCCCTGTGGTACGTGAGTTCCCTGATGTGTTTCCTGCAGATTTGCCTAGTTTTCCACCCGAACGGGAAGTGGAATTTGGAATAGATTTGCAGCCTGGAGTGGAGCCAATTTCAAGAGCTCCTTATCGCATGGCACCAGTAGAGATGGATGAATTGAAGACTCAGTTGCAGGATCTATTAGATAAAGGATTTATTCGGCCCAGTGTGTCACCATGGGGAGCCCCAGTTTTGTTTGTGAAAAAAAAAGATGGGAGTTTGAGGTTATGCATTGACTATCGCGAACTCAATAAAGTGACTATTAAGAATAAGTATCCATTGCCTCGTATTGATGATTTGTTAGACCAGCTGCAAGGAGCAAGTAAGTTTTCAAAGATTGACTTACAATCTGGGTATCATCAAATGAGAGTTAAAGAGTCAGATATACAGAAAACAGCATTTAGGACTCGGTATGGACATTATGAGTTCCTAGTCATGCCTTTTGGTTTAACAAATGCCCCTGCAGCATTCATGGACTTAATGAATAGGGTATTTCGGCCATATTTGGATCAAATTGTGGTTGTGTTTATCGATGACATTTTGGTATATTCCAAGAGCAGTGAAGATCATGAAGGACACTTGAGATTGATTTTACAAAGGCTAAGGGAAGAAAAGCTTTATGGAAAGCTTAAGAAGTGTGATTTTTGGATGAACAGTGTGGGCTTTTTGGGTCATGTTGTTTCTAAAGATGGAATATCTGTGGACCCGCATAAGATAGAGGCCGTGGTAAACTGGCCTAGGCCATCCAGTGTTACTGAGGTGAGAAGCTTTTTGGGTTTAGCAGGGTACTATAGGCGATTTGTGGAAGGGTTCTCTACCATTGCCACTCCGATGACGAAGCTCACACACAAAGGGGTAAAGTTCGAATGGACAGACAAGTGTGAAGAAGCATTTCAAGAGTTGAAGAGACGGTTAGTAGAAGCACCTGTGTTAACTGTACCTTCAGGAAATGGTGGATTTGTGATATATAGTGATGCATCAAAGAAGGGATTGGGATGTGTCCTTATGCAACATGGTAGGGTGATAGCCTATGCATCAAGACAATTGAGACCACATGAGGTGAATTATCCAACTCATGACTTGGAGTTAGCTGCAGTGATCTTTGCACTGAAAATATGGGGGCACTACTTATATGGCGGACGATGTGAAGTATATACTGATCACAAAAGTTTGAAGTACATCTTTACTCAAAAGGAGTTAAATATGCGGCAACGAAGGTGGCTAGAGTTAATAAAAGATTATGACCTGAGTATTCATTATCATCCAGGTAAAGCAAATGTTGTTGCAGATGCACTGAGTAGGAAATCTGGGAGTAGCATGGCTAGTTTACTTACTGGTCAAGAAAAACTATTTGAAGAAATAAGAAGAATGGACTTGCATGTGTGTGTTGATGGGGTAGCAGCACAAATTAGCCAATTAAAGATTCAACCTACTCTTAGAGATGAAATTAGACAAGCACAAGAGGAAAGCCAAGATGAATCCTTTCAAAAGGTGAGAGAGAGAGCATTGAAAGGAGAATTGCAAGATTTTATAATTGGGGCCGATGGTATTATGAGATTCAGGGGTCGTATGGCCATTCCCAGGAGAGCTCAAATTTTACAAAAGATACTCGAAGAGGCACATTACTCACCTTACATGATTCACCCTGGGAGTACAAAGATGTATCAGGATTTAAAGATGCACTATTGGTGGGATGGAATGAAGGGTGATGTGGCTAAGTATGTAGCCAAGTGTTTAACATGCCAGCAAGTCAAGGCCGAACACCAGAGACCTGGAGGAGCATTGCAACCCATTGAAATTCCAAAGTGGAAGTGGGAAGGTATAGCGATGGACTTCATTGTTGGACTACCACGCACAATGGCAGGATATGATAGTATTTGGGTTATTGTGGATAGATTGACTAAGGTGGCACATTTTATTGCTGTTAAAACCACTTTTACAGCTGAAAAGCTAGCATGGATATATCATAAGGAGATCGTGAGACTCCATGGGGTGCCAATGTCTATCATCTCAGATCGGGGATCAGTGTTCACATCAAGGTTCTGGAAGGCTTTACATAGAGCAATGGGCACTCAATTGGATTTTAGCACTTCCTTCCATCCGCAGTCTGATGGCCAAACAGAACGAGTGAACCAACAGTTAGAAGATATGTTGAGAGCTTGTGTCTTGGAATGGGGTAGCACTTGGAGTGACCATCTGGCTTTGGCAGAATTTGCATACAACAATACTTATCATTCCAGCATTGAAATGGCTCCTTTTGAGGCATTGGATGGACGAAAATGTAGATCGCCACTTTGTTGGGATGAAGTGGGGGAGAGTACTATAGTTGGCCCTCAAATGATAGCAGACACAGTGGAGAAGGTATCATGAATTCGGGAACAGATCCGCATTGCCCAATCTCGTCAAAAGAGCTATGCAGATACTAGGAGGCGAGAGCTAGAGTTCCAAGTGGGAGATAAGGTATTTTTAAAGGTATCCCCAATGAAGGGTGTGGTTCGGTTTGGTACAAAAGGAAAATTAAGTCCAAGATATATCGGTCCCTACGAAATCTTGGAACGAGTTGGAAAGGTAGCATATCGCATTGCTTTGCCACCTTTCTTAGTCGGGGTGCATGATGTATTCCATGTCTCATCATTAAGGAAATATGAGCCAGACCCGTCACATGTGCTCAAGCCTGAGGAAATACGAGTAGAAAAGAATTTGCAATATGTAGAGAGGCCAGTTCGAGTCTTAGATAGTAAGGAGAAACAATTGAGAAACAAGACTATCAAGCTGCTTAAAATCCAGTGGAGTAACCATACAGAAGATGAGGCTACTTGGGAGTTGGAGGAGGTAATGAGGGAGAAATATCCTTATTTATGGGAATGATTGCAAGTTTCGAGGACGAAACTTTTCTAACGAGGGTAGTCTGTGAGGACCAGGTATTTTTATTCTATTTTTTATTATAACTTTTCTCTATTTATGAGGTAACTTATGAACATGCTAGTAAGAATTTTACGATATTAATGGATACATAACATACATGGACACGACATTTAGGAGATGTATAGTGCATATGTGCATGTATGATTAGTGTTCCATTGATGGGCACTATGACTATTGTTTCCCTCGCAGAGTAGGTACGGGGTTCGACCGGACCGGTCGGGTCGCGGGGGTCAAGGGGGCAGCGCCCCTTGCGGGGGTGAAGGGGGCAGCGCCCCCGGAGAAAATTTAAATTATTAAGTTGTAGGAGAGGGGAATTAAATTACTAATTGCGACTGGACCCGACCCGAGCCCCGACCCGACTCAATGGATTCTATTAACATAAGCGGCCCGCGCTCTAGGGTTTCATTCCCATTTCGCGCCCGACCGCGTTCTCTTCTCCTTCTCTTCTGGTTCTTCGTTCCTCTTCTACTTTCTCTTCCACTCAGTTCGAACCACCCGTGATCGCTTGAGGGGAACTATACCAACTACCTTGAAGGTCATAGATCCGAGTTCAGGAAGCTCCAAGGCTCCGAATTTCTGCAGTCCACATCTAGGGTCGCTGTCTTGGGAGGGATCACAGTCAAGGTAAGTAGATGTCGCCCCTTCTCGATTTAGTGATGAAATTTTACGTTAAACGCGATACGAGGCTAGAGGGAATGTATAGCTTCTAACGACTCCATGATATTAGGCGTAGAGTTCGTAACAGTTAGGGTTCATGGTGAATTTACTTTGAATGCGTGATTTCTATGATGTAAAAGACTTCTTAGCAATTGTTATATTGTTGAAATGTGACGTGAATTGATTTGCCCCAATCGAGAGTATGAATTGAAGGTTCTTTCATTTCGCACCTATCATGTGTTTGATAAAATGCTTGTGTGACAGATCTATGTGTTGTATCTGAATTGTGTTGATGTTGTATGCGTGGTTTGCGATGTGTTTCATTGTCTGTTATGTATGATGCGTTATCTCAAATAGTTGGTTGTAAGGGTTGTTCATGGCCCCTGATTGACATGAAGAGAGGGTTGTTCATGGCCCTTGATGGACATGAGTAGATGATTGGTTGTGTTGGTCAATTTGTGTGTATGGTTATATGTATACGATCTTGGGAGTGGGTATTGGACCCATGTGTATTAGCTTCATCACTGTATGAGTATCTATCATTATGCTTATTTACACTTTGTGCTAACCACTATCTACTTACTGGGTCTATTTAGACTCATATCATTGTTATTGTGGTTTTAGATCGCAGGTCAGAAGGAGAACTTAAGGATGGGACAAGTTGAAGATCAAACATGAGAGACCCTAGCACAATATGTTGATTCCAGTTATTTTAGACTTGTGCTCTTTTGATAATCATATATGTAGACAATTACTTAGGCGGATTCGTTTTGACAACTATAATGTATTTGGTATTTCATATTGGATTATAATCCTTGTTGATGCACATATGCATGACTATTATATCTGTTTGTTGTGTAAGGAAAATATGTAATGATTTCCTTCTATATGAATGTTCTTATTATATGAAGATGCAAGTATATAAATAGGATTGAATGTTACAGATGGAAATGTAATGAATATCAGGTCATGTATTCCATATTACCCCTTGTATGTTATGGGGAGATGCTGCCGAATTTTTCTATGATTGTGTAGCGCCGTTGATTAGTTATTGAATATTTTTATGAATGGGGCGTTACATGATTGGTGCAGATATTAGTTTCTTTTTCAACTCCTGGAAAGCTTTCATGCATTCGCTAGTGAATTTGAATGGTGTATCTTTTTCGAGCAGTGAACATAACAGCTTAGCTATCTTTGAGAAGTCTTTTATGAACCGTTAATAAAATCCTGCATATCCCAGAAAACTACGAATGCCCTTGACTGAGGTAGGTGGAGGCAGCTTCTCGATCGTCTCGATTTTTGCTTTGTCCACTTCGATTCCTTGTTTGGAGACCCTGTGACCAAGTACAATGCCCTCTTGTACCATAAAGTGACACTTTTCCTAGTTAAGAACCAGATTCGTGTCCTCACATCGCTGGAGCATCTTTGACATGTTGGTTAAGCACTCGTCGTAGGAATTTCTGAATACCGAGAAATCGTCCATGAAGACTTCCAGAAAATCTTCCACCATGTCTGTGAAAATAGCCATCATACATCGCTGAAATGTGCCTGGAGCATTGCATAGGCCAAATGGCATTCGCCTGAATGTGAATGTGCCACAAGGACATGTGAACGTGGTTTTTTCTTGGTCTTCCGGTGCTATCATAATCTGATGGTAACCTGAATAACCATCTAGAAAGCAGTAGAATTCACGTCCTGCTAGCCTATCCAGCATCTGATCAATGAATGGAAGTGGAAAATGATCTTTTCGGGTAGCTTTATTCAGCTTGCGGTAGTCCATGCAAACTCGCAACCAGTAACTATTCTGGTCGGGATTAGCTCGTTATTTTCGTTTGAGATGACCGTCATGCCACCTTTCTTTGGGACGCACTGCACCGGGCTGACCCAAGAACTATCGAAGATCGAGTATATTACACCTGCATCTAACCATTTGATGATTTTCTTTTTAACCACTTCTTTCATAATTGGGTTTAGTCTTCTCTGTGCTTCGATAGAGGGCCTGAAATTCTCTTCTACTTGAGTTTTGTGCATGCAGAAGGATGAGTTGATGCCTCTAATGTCTGCTATAGTCCATCCTATAGCCTTTTTGTGATCTCTGAGTACTCGGAGCAGTTTTTCTTCTTGCACGGCATCAAGTGCCGAAGAGATAATCACCGGGAATGAGGATTCTGCTCCTAGGAAGGCATATCTGAGGTGTTTTGGCAGAGGTTTCAACTCCAGGATAGGTGGCTCTTCAATTGATGGCTTCATCTGCTTCAAAGAATCTGACTTGAGCTCCAGCAATTCAAATTTCTACGGGTATCGTTGGAGTGTCAGAGGTTGTTGCAAATAGTGTATCATCTCCGCTAGCTCTTCATCAGATTCATTGCCTCCCCCAACGAGCGATGCTTCTAGGATGTCTTTGAAAGTTGAAATTTGGAATTCGGTTTGGACTGCTGAGTCCACCATGTCGATCATTAGATATTCCTCGGGATCATTTGGTAACTGCATTGCCTTGAATATGCTAAAAGTAACAAGTTCTCTCTGAACCCGCATGGTCAGCTCTCCGGCCTGTACATCGATGATGGCTTTTCCCGTAGCAAGGAAAGGTCGACCAAGAATGATAGGTACGTCTCGATCTTCTTCATAATCCAAGATGATAAAATTTGCCGGAAAAATGAATTTGTCAACCTTGATAAGGACATCCTCAATAATACCTTCCGGGTATGTAAAGGATAGATCTGCCAGTTGTAGCGTCACGGTGGTAGGTCGAGCTTGCCCGAGGCCTAGCTTTCTGAAAATGGACTTGGGCATGAGATTAATGCTGGCTCCCAAGTCGCACAATGCTCTCCCGAAAGTATACATGTCGTGTTAACTTCTTTCAAGGGTTGTGAAGTTCTGAGTTTGTGTTCCTATTAAACTAATAATTGCAAGGGGAAATTAGAGTAGAGATATGAGACTACTGGATACTAAAACGGGTTTACTGATTAGGAATGGCAGATGGATAGATCGGAATCCTTGAATCTAAACTATATTGCTCTGGTTCTTGTTAAGCGGATTGCATATGAATTTACTAGCCCAAGTTCATGTATCTCCATATATGTATTCCAATAGTATATAAAGCTAATTACACCCTATTTAAGTGCTATGTTCCCATGCCGTTAAATAAAGTGAAATTGATAAGTTCATAACTTGTATAATGACTACACAGGGTTTAACGGTATATTCCTATCGGTTAAACAACACTCCTTACACAAAGGTCGAAACCTGTGCTTTGCACATGGATCTGGCAAAGATCTCCCTTTTCTAAGGGTAAATCAAGCAATTAAATCATCTTACAAGGTAGCTAATCTTGTAAAAGCATTATACTCACACATGTAAAGGTAAATCATAGACAACCATGTATATAAGCTTAAATATTCATTCCTGAATATTCTAAGAACCAAAAAACAATACAGTTTAGAATTCAATTCATCCTAACTATCCATCTAATGGAGGTTTAGTTCAAAGACATGATCTTAACAACCACTACATCCATATAAAAAGTATCCATAAGGCAGAGAAAGAAAATTGGAAAGAATAAGAAAAACTATTTTTCGACAGTTTCCACCAACGGGACTTGAATTCCTTCTTTAATCCGAGCTTTAATCTTGATTCCTGCTTTCTCTTGCACTGTAGTTCATTCTCCGGCTCTCCTCCCTTTTTGTGCGCGAACCCCTAAGGTCTATATATAAAGTCCCTTTTTGCACAGCTTATGCACTGAAATATTCACATACGGATGCGTATTGGCGCCTGGGCTCCCCCATCTGGCGCCTAGGGACCAACTCTCTGTGTGCTGAGCAGTTTAGACACATTCTAGAACCCTAGGAATTTTTGCGCCCCTAGCTGGCGCCTAGGCGCCAACTCCCTGGACTGCACCACATGATTTGTGGCTTCTGACTTGGATTTCATGTAGAGAAGTGGTGCCTGGGCGCCCCTGGGTGGCGCCTAGGCGCCAACTCTCTTGTTCTGGATGCCACAGCTGGCATTCAACTCGTCCACTCTGCCGACGTACGTCCCGTCCTTCCTGCAAAAGATAGAAAAACTAAACGAATAAACTAAAAATGCCTAAATAATGCTAAAATTGCCTAAAAACTAATTAATGCTCCTAAAACGCAAAGCGGATGAAAATTAAGCTGAAAGAGTGCAAACTAAGCCTAATCTCTTGAACTAACACACAAATTAAGTCTAAAATGGGTCACGATAATTCGTAAAAATACGAGTTATCACTTGCATAAATAGCGAGCAATTTAATAGACATATACGCAGCTCGTCACTCCTTTGCCATTTCCTATCTTTCACCTGTCTTTAGGTTTGGAAAACAAAATCGTGAGTCGAAACTCAATAAGAAAGCTATTTGCATTTTACAGGCAATTGATTTAAGGCAACATTTTGCATTTAAAATCATCTTGGAAAACAACTTATAACTTTTCAAATGGTATATCTTGAAAACATAAATCTTGTACCCATCACGAGTACGGTATGCATAATGCAATATAAAAACATGAACATATCCATCATATCTCCCTTAGGATGGAAGTTGTGAAACCCTAATTGAAGTAGAAATCATGTATTTGCAACTGATTGATTCATGTATGAATAATATTTAAAAATGAATTATTTGCAAATTTTATGACTTGTTACAGCTAGGTCATTTGTTATGAATGTTGTTTAAATATATCCATTCCAGACAATGTGGGATAATATGATTGAAGTAATATAATGAGGATGGATAAATTTTAGTATGCCATGAAAAAAAAATTATTAAATTCCATAATGAAACAAATGGAGATAAGGAGGCTAATCATGGAGCCAAGTTAAGAAAATATTGAAAAATTCATAACTTGATGCCCTTAAGTCGGATTGAGGTGAAAATTTAAGTGGAAGCACATAATTTTGTGATTAATCACATGAGGAAATTATATTATGAAAATTTTGATGAAAATCGATCATCACCATTCAAAACTTAAAATGATCATAACTTGAGCTAGGAAGATCGGATTGAGATGAAATTTGAAATAGATGGTTAAAATTATGAGATTAAGGTTATGGGAGGATTTGATCATGAAAATGATGATGGAAATAAGCTTTCACGAAATTGGGATTAGTGGTTTTGATTTTTCAATCAAAAAAGTGATTAGCATTTATGTTGAAAATGAGTAAAATAATCAAATGAATAAAGACAAATTTGAGGTATCAAAAGGAGGTAATTTGTAGGGTATTTTTTGAATTACTAATAATGGAAAATTTTCTGCAATTATCTCATAATTAAATGCTCAATTAAACAGTTTAATGGAGCATGGGTGATGTGGCAGTTGGGAACGTCCAAACAGCCCATATAATGGAATTTTGTGAAATATTTTTTTTATAAAATCAATACCCAAAGTCAATTATGAGTTAATGAGGATAAATATGCATTAAATTAAAGTGAAAATTCGGATTAAAAAGGGGCATATCTGGACCGTTGAGAGAAAAAGGAAAAATGGACAGTAGCATATCTCTTGGATGATGGGGACGGTTTAGCAGCCTTATGCATATTTTATAATTTTTAAAATTATGCTAAAATGACCCTAAATGACCTAATCTACTAGGTAATTAAATGAATAATTAAATAAATTTTCACCATAATAAATAATGATAAGATAAGCTGTTGAAAATAGGGATGTTTACAGGCAGCAAAAATAGAGCAGAAAAATGAGGACCATTCAAGCAGCTGGAAATGTGATTTTTTAAATTTTTAAAAATTTCTAAATGCATGAATAATTAGCCTAGGTAGTAGGGTATATAAATATGCATAAAAAAGCTACAAAATTCGTTGAAAAAAATGGAAAACAGCAGCTATTGTGGACGTGATCTGGTGCACAAATTTGAGATGCTTAAATGCATTGGATAATTAACAAATTACTAATTAAGAAAAAAATAATTTAAATGGTCCAAAAGTTGCCATGTCAGCTAAGGGGATAAAATTTCATTGGAATGAGCATAGATGAGGTGGCAAGTGGGGTCCACTAGCTGAAAATTTTCAGCTGATGTTTAAGAAAGGAGGAACGTCCATATGCGTAGATGGGGACTTAGAAAATTTTTAGCATTTTGAGCTCCCATTTCCAGCAACAGCACACGTCCCCTCTTCCACCACCTTCAAACCCAAAAACAAGAGAAGAAAAAGGGGAAAGAAAAGAAGGATTTAAGTTGAGGAAGCTTGCTTGAGAAGTGGAGTTGAGTGCTACACTATACAAGTAAGTGTATATTTGTGTTGAATGATTTTAACCTGTTGTTTCAAACTAAATTTATGGGATGTGAATATGATTCATAATGAATCCTTTAATGAAGATTTATGATGCTTTTAATTAGGGTATTTAATGAAAATATAATAACAAGTAATGCAACTAGGAGTTAGATGTAAGAAGGAAGTGATTAGTGTGACGTATGAGCTTCTACACTAGCCTAAAGTTGCTCAAATTTGTGTTTAATGTTGCTATTTTATTAAATTTATATAATCACATGATAATTCATGTTTTGATGTTGAATATATGTGTGAAACCCTAACCCAAGTAAGCCATATGTATGCATTGAACATGTATTTGATGATTATTTATGAATCATGGAATTATGAAGGTATTTTATGACTTTTGCTAATTGTGCAATTAGGGTTATGGTTTAGCATTAATGATGTGATTAAGCATTTTGAGCCTAAATGAGATAATGGGTTTAGAATGAATTATTTGTGATTTAAGTATACAATTATATCATGAAAAAATCATTTTTCATGATTTAAAATGAATTATGGAAATAATGATGGAAATTGTCAAGTATGAAGGAAAATATTGGAAAATTCATAACTCAACGCCTAAAAGGCGGATTCAAGTGAAATTTGAAATGAAGATTGTTAATATTAGGCTTGGTATTATGGAATGAAAATATTATGAAAATTCTTGATGAAATGAGAATTATGAATTTTTTTAAGTATATGTTCATTTCAACCGTTAACTTTAAACGGCTATATCGGGAGCTAGAAAACTCGGATTGAGTTGAAATTTGAAACGGTTGAATGAAATTGTGAGATATTTATTTTGAATGGATTGGATTATGCATGACATGTTGGAAAAATACCTGAATTGAAAAAGGTGAGCATGGTTGACTAATACACCTCAAAAGTACTCTACATTTAATGCTAGAGTACAAAGCATGAGTGCATAAATTTAATGACATTTGAGGTGTCAAGTGCAGGCCATTTCTAAGGTATTTTATGCATTAATATAAAATGCAAATGTCCAAATAAAATCCCAGCAATGAATGTTCATAATTAATGAAGCTATGAGTGCTCAAAAAGAGGATAGGAGATATGGACGTCCAAGTGATGACATTATTGGATTTTTGAGCAATTTTTATTTTATAAATGATGTGTTTATATGGATAACATGTTGGGATGTATAAATAAGCATTTAATTATGTGAAAAAAATCCAAGGAAATTCGTGATTTGCAGCTGCCCATGAAAGGTGGAAAAATGGACAGCTTGTGTATGCAAATGACGTCCCATGTTTGATGCTGCTGCAATAATTTTTATTAATTTTTAAACACCAAATTAATACATGAATTAACGGATAATTAGGTTTATAATTTACCCTCAAAATATGGTTAATAAAAATGGGAGAAAAATTGGAAAATGGGCAGCAGCAAGTGACGTGCAATGGAGGCAAGTGGACGGTCAAGATGTAAACAGATTTTTGGAATTTTCAAAAATAGTAAAATGCCAATTTATATGGCTGTGAGTTCACCAGCACATAAAGGGGATAGGGATGCATTCAATGGTGTGGAAAATTCCCAGCAAGTGGGGCCCACAGCTGGAGAAAATGCAGCCCCACCAAGTCAAGCACGTCCATATGTGTTGGAGAATTGGAAAATTTTCCAAGTGCTGGAAATTCTTCCCCAAGCAACAGCAGCTCACGTCCCCAACCTGGCCAGCAAGGAGGAAGGAAAATAGAAGAAAAATAAGGAGAAAAAGAATGGGAGATTAGAGGAGAAGAGTAGCTCATGTGATTAGGGTTTGGAGAGCATCAAACCAAGTAAGTACATGGGTTAATTTGATTTGGTTATCTTGAGTTCTTGAACTCCAAAGTTCTAAATATGATGTTTCAACATGCTTTAAAGTGATGATTCAACAAGCATTTGAATGAATATGGAATGGGTTTTAGCTTGCATGCATGAAACTCCATGATTTAGATGATGGAAAGTGAAGTTTTGAATGATATATGATGTTGTAAAATAAATTATGGTCGGAACAGTAAATGGATGATTTTTGGCATGAAAATTTTTTATAACAATAATTATGCTATGATTAAGGAACTACCAAATTTTCAGATTAAAAGGATATGTACGTTGGAAATTAAAAATCCGTGAATATTAGCCCAAACAGGGTAAAACGGGTTACAGGATCAGCTGTAGGAAAGGATTTTTAATAAATTTTATACAAGGGTTTTCGGGCTGAAAATTTTACAGGATATACATCACATATTTATAATAACATAACAAAATTAAAAATGAGGTTTTTATGGGTGTAAATAGACCACATAAATAACGTCATTCAGGCTGACTGGAAATGGAGTTTACTGTTCAGCAAGGTAAAAATCCCAAAATAAATATGTAATGTTAATATTTCGTGATGAAAATTTCATGAAAGTTAATTGATGAAGTTATTAAGGTATGGTAGAAATTTCAGATCAAAAATACTTGATTTGATATTAATTCAAGATTTTAAGATTTCAGCACGCCTGATTTCAGCATATGTGGTTAGTTTGAGGAAGAAATCAAAAAGAAATATGAAACGTGTGTAGAAATGATCCAAATTTATTTATGTGTTAAATAATTAAATATGGATCAAGAAAAGTGCAATTATATGCTGAAATTTCTGATTTATATAATGACCTAAGGTTATGTGTCAAAGGACACGTTAAACGGGTTAAAAGTGGGTTCCAAACTAACTGTTTTGGAAACCTATGGAAAATGGATTTAAACCTCATAAAAATACCTTAAGTAAAGTGGTATTAAAGGGTAATTAACCCGCTGGAAAATGGGTTAAATTTCTTAGTTAAGAAATTTTAAGAAATGCATCATGGTTAAGTGCTAAATGGGCATATGTGAAGGAATAGATATGTAAGGGTGATGAATGACTTATGAAAAAATGATTTTATGCAAAAAATGCATGAAAATATGATATATTTCATGAAGATATATCTGTTTAGCACTTCACGAGGTTAATTTCCAGTTTTGGAATTATGTAATGAAGCCTAAGGTCATAACGGGCGCTCGGAACGGGCACCAATGTATGAATTTTGTATGATTGAATGGATACCCTATTTAAGGGGTTATATATGTTATGTGTTAGCCAATGAAATGCATAAAAATGTGTTATTTACGTTTAATGACTTCAGAAGACAAATGAAGGATATATGTTAATGAAAATGGGTTGGAAAACTAAATGGAATGCAATGACAAGAAATATATGAAAAACCATATTATGTTCATGTAGGCAAGGAAAAGAATGGAAGGAAAAGGGATTATGGCGATCTCAGGTAAGCAAGCAAACTTTCTAAAATGCATTTTCTTTCTATGTGATTGATATGATTGAAATGTCTATGTTTATGCTTATGTTTTTACGAATGGGCAAGCACAAGTTTTGAATATGACGGCTTTAATGCAAAGCCATAAGCTTTGAAAAATGATGACTTTAATGAAAAGTCTCAAGGTTTGCTTCATGGGAAGCAAGCGACACTTCTTAAGATAAATAATTTATCCTAAGTGTTGCCAAGGATGGGAATGCTTCATGTTAATGGAATTGAGAAATTTTGCTTATGAGTAAGCAAGTTCTCCATGTTAATGTTGTTTTAAGGATTTCATGTTTGATATCGATGATTTTAAGAATTTGCTTTTGAGGAAGCAAGTTCTATATGATATGGTTCAACAGCGTTTTATAAGAAAAAGGGAATTTTACCCTTTTTCACAAAATATGTTTGGTAAATGAGTTTTGAGTTATTTCTACAATAACTCGTGATAAAAAATGATGAAAAAGATTTGTTTTACTAGGTCAAGATAATTCAATATTAAATTACGTTTTGGACATAGTCCACATGTTTTGAAATGATATTTGAACAGTTTTGGTTTCCTTTGGATAAGGAAATCTATGTTGAAAATGTTGGAAAAATGTTTCTACGGATGTGTTGAAAGGGATTTATGGATGACTAACCTCCTATGGTTGATTTCATAAAATGGTTTAATTTCAGGTTGCTTGATGGCATGCAAAAGACTATGCAATTTTCCTCTATGTGAAAATGATTGATATGTGGACAATTATTAAATTTTTAGGTGAAGGACAAGGGGATAGCGTAACTGCATAACTTTTGTAAACAAAAGGTCCTTAAATAGAAACCAAGAAAATATTAGAGAAAAATATGTTTTATTTATGAAAATCCAAAGGATTTGAAATTCTTTTGATTAAAAGGATTTTAAGATGTATTGTTTCTCAAACATTTCAAATGTTTATCAAAATATTTTACCCAAAACTTTTCTAAAGGAATTTAAGGAAGGTCATCCTAAAACTGGATTTCAAATAACAACTTGTTAAAGTGGGTGCGCTCGCTTACAAGTTGACACAGACTGCGGTCCGTGATGTGTTTTTGAAAATAATTGTAAAATATAGACTTCGGTCTAAGATTTTTGTGCATATGGATGCAGGCTGCGGTCTGTGATCCCGGTTTAAAATAACATGGGTTGCGGCCTGTGGTTCTTCAAACCAAAACGGACTGCGGTTCGTCAGGATAATGTACGGTGCACTGGTACAAGGAATAGGCTGGTTGTAGAGCACGGTTGGGATGACCGGGGCCCACTCTACATAAGGCCAAGTCGCTAAGGGATGGCAGGAGTGCCAGCGGCGCCCTCCCTGAGATGGGAGCAGGATAAGTGAACAGCCGCCTGGCTAGAGTGCTGTTAAGGATTCTCTTCCAAAAGGTAGCATGATCACTTGCTAAGTGTCACTACTGGATGGAGAGAAATGCATTTGCTTATGTTATTTCTGAAAAGCCCAAAGATTGGGTCATGGAAATATGATTTTATGAAAGTATCCTAAAGGGATTTTTATGAAATGGTTACCCTAAAAGAAAGGGGGTTTTACACAAAAGTGTAAATAACAAAAATTAAAGGAAATGTGTTTATCCAAATGCATTCATGAAAATGGTTTTCCTTGTTTGCTATAAACAAGCCCCAAGACGGGGAATTATGAAAAGGATTTATGTTCATTTGTAAGAGAGCCTAAATAAAGAATGTTTTTGGACATGAGAATGTCCTTTGCCGAGAAAGGCTTATGTGATTGATGTTTAAGGACATATGAATGTCCATTGCCAATAAGGTTATGTAAAGGATGTTTTGAGACATGAAATGTCTCTTGATTTTATGATGGCTTATGTTAATGATATTTTGAGACATAAAATGTCTCTTGGCTAAGGAATTTTATGATGGTTTATGTTAATGATGTTTTGAGACATGAGATGTCTCCGTTGCCTAAGTATTTATGTTGTTTTGGACGGAAAATGTCCACTGGCAACCGAATGATTTCATGTAATGGCTATGAACATTAAAAATGTTCATATAAGATTAATGGAAACTCATCATTAAAGGTAAAATGTATATGTTTTGCCTAAACAAGCCCAGGCGCGGCTTGTAAATGATTTTAAGAATGAATGCTTTATGAAAGCATTCAAGGACTTGAAATTGTCCTTATAATAAAGGATTTCATGATGGTATTTTAGGACATATGCATGTCCTCAGGAACAAGGTATTCCCAATGTTTATGAAAAAGGTTTTCAAGAAGCCTTGCCCTAAAATGCTTGCTTACTGAGTTGTCACTCACGTTTTATTTTCCAAACCCTTAGACAGGTACTGAGGAAACTTAGAAGGTTGCGAACCTCAGACGTGGAGGAAGGTACATGATGATAGCCTTGAAGGCTATAAGGAATGGAAAAGCATAAATATGCTAAGGTAAGCTAATGTGTATGTGAACTTAATAAGAATATTAAGTTCTATATATGATTCAATTGTTGAATGTATGGATGTATGGATATGAAATATGATACTTAGGACAAGGAATCTTTCACTGCAGAAAGGCATGAAAAGATACTATGTGTTTATATATATCCGAACTTAGCTAGAGTTCTAAGTTCCATGTGAATTAATGACTGAATGTATGAAAGTATGATTTATACAATGATTCAGTGTATAACGACAGACATATAAAGGTGCTATGAATGAAATGATGATTTTTATTACAAGTGAAATGTCGCAATGTATGATGATTGTCATGTCAAGATTATGAATGATGACAGATGAATAATCGAAAAAAATTCTGGACATATTCAAATTAAAAACCCGCCGCGTGATCAGGGAAACAATCCTGATTCACATTTACCAATCGATAGATCTTGAGGTAAGGAAGTGACGTCTCGGTTCGGGGCGCCACAATATGTGAAATTTAGCATGATTTATGAAGTGTAGAAGGAAGGTTAGTTAGGGTTACTCTTAAGACTCGAAATTCACGTTTAACTGTTGAAAATGATATATGAAGTGATTCAAATAAATTATGGATAAATTGTAGGGTAAAATGTCCTAAATATAAGGCACTTTGGACATGAAAAGGGACCATGCATGGACTGCCCAAAATTGGAATTTTGAGGGTTTATTGGTGGACGTCCAAAGTGGTGTAAATGGGTACCCTGCATACATAAAACGTTGCTGTTTGCAAGCAACTTATATATGAAATTTTAATATGTGAAAATACCTTTAATTTAGCTTATGAAAAGTGGGATTAATTTCTGGAATCAAGTGGTTAAAAATCTATTTAGAATGCAATATTAAAAGAGACGTTTAAAGGGTGGAAATCGGATATCAAAGTTGCTATTTTTGAAACTTTGAAATTAGTGGATTAAAAATTCATAGAAATGCACTAAATAAGTGTTAATTAAGGTGTATGATCATTCTGTATTGGAATCCAAGTTGTTGATTTGAAAATTTTTAAGGAAAACATGAATTAGGTGTAAGAAATGGACATATGTGAAATAAGGAAATTGATAAAATGATAACTAAGTTATGTGAAGGGCTAATATGCAAAAATGCATAAAAATAAGATGGAAAAATGTGTAATATATTGCTGATTTGATAATCTCAAAATTTGAGATTAATCTATGGGAATTAAATACGTGGTATAATGAAGGATTGATATACATAAGTATATGATGTATGTACACCCGACTTGGAAGTTAAGCGGGTTATGATTATTTATGAAAATGGGTTGAAAAACTAAATAAATGCAAGCAAATGAAATTTATGTGAATATTATGTTATTCTTTCATAGCAAAGGAAAAGAAAAAGTCAATCTAGAAAGCTCTCACGAACAAGGTAAGCAAGCCAATTTTCTAAATGAATTTTTATTTTTTAAATTTCTTTGAAATAATTGTAAATTATGTTTTAACTACTTTTATTGATTTAGCAAATGTTATTTGAAATTTATTTATAAATTTTTAAGGATGGTCATTCCTTAGTTCAGTATGTATTGAAAATTGATTTATATAACTGCTTTTTGATTGATGAAAATTTCTGTCCTATGATATTATTTGTGAAAAATCATACTAGCATGACATGGATAAATTCATGTACACAATGCATAAGGTTCACCTTAAAGGAATAAGTGGACCGATTGTCTCCCTTTGGTGTAGCCGAGTCACTAAAATAGGCCAAGGGTCGGCGGCGCCTCCTTAGATGGGAGAAGATGAGGACGGATGGTCGCCTAGCTATCCTCCATCCTAAGGGATCAAATGCATTCATCACATTGTCATTATATATCCCCGAGGGGGTATAATGTTGCTTTCCATAATGATTATAAATAAAATATTTCTACTCCGTAGGTAGTTGCTTACTTGATAAGTGTCTCTACTAAATGGAGAGAAACGTTTTTGTTGAAAAAGGTTACTTTCGAAATGTTTTGCTTGAAAATTTTATAAATCTTGCTTATTGAGTGTACAACTTACGTTTTCGTTTTCCTAACCCATAGACAGGTGAAAGAAGAGACTCGGCAAAGGAGTAAAGACAATATCATTAAAGTGAGGGAAAATATTAACAGTTTTATGATATAGAAAAACTCATGTTGAATGAATGTAATTATGTTGATGTTTTGTGTTGACGATAATGTTTAATACATACAGTGAGATCTGATTTAGGAGAATGTTGAAATGTCTCTAGAACATCATGTTTTGCTATATGTTGAATGGTTGGAAATGACCCATTATGCATGAGCTGTAATTATGAGGAAATAAACTCCTATGAAAATATATTTAATTGGATAAATATCCATTAAAAACCCGCCGTGTGATAGGGCAACAATCCTGATCACGTTTACCAGTCAATAACGATCCCGAGGTAAGGCTCAGGATGTGACACTCGGGTTGGGGCGCCACAGAGCTTGGAATCAGAGCATGGACTGGTAAATAGGCGTGGAAAAGTCTAAGTTTGAGGATTGGATATGATATATATGAATTTATGAGGATTGTAAAGGTCATTATCATGTATGAATGATATATGATAATGTATTGCAAAATGATTTGCAAGGTGCTATTTAATTGAACAGATGGCCGATAAGGGAAAATGAGTTATGAGTGCAGAAGAGTTAAAGAAGGAGATGGAATAAGAAAAGAAACGAAAAATCGATGGAAGTGTTAAAAAGTGGTTAGAGTCACAACAGGATGCAGATCCTTTTCCACCTATACCTCTAGGTTTCTCTCCTGGGAATCTTCCACTTCATCTGCAGGACAGGTACCAACAAAGGTCAATTATTGTGGAGTCTAGCAATAGGGCTCCTAGAGCTGAGGTTCTACCGGCCTATCGCTCTAGATTTTTAGGGTTTCCTCAAACTCCCACAGACTATATATCTCCTCAGGATCTACAGCGGTTTTGGGAAAATACTCCAGCACCTAAACCTCCTAATTTAAGACCTTGGTATAAATTTGAAGGTGGATATCTTCAATTCCGATATGGAAAGAGCTGGGAAAGTATTCGACAGAGAGAGAAAGAAATGGTTTCTTTTATAGAAGAGGGTCTTGCCCGAGGGTTTATAGAGCAACCTGAACCTATTCCTCGTCCTGGTGAAGTTATGATTCACGTAGATAAAAGCATGAGTAATTTGTTTTCACTTGGAGCACCATTATGATATCTTGAACCAATGGTAAATGAGGAAGAAGATGATAATGAAAGTGAAAGCAGTAGTGATAGTAGTAATGATAATAATGATGGTGGAGGAGAGAACAATCATGCCTGGTCAGATACTAGTAGTTTCACGGAGGAACCTAGCGAAATGTCACCTAGGCATAGGCATCATCATTACTTCAAAAGGAGAGCAAGTAGACGATGAGTTTTCTTTGTTTTTATGAACTTCAATATGTATAATTATGAGACTAGGAGACTTTGCTATGACGTGATGTACATATACATATATATAAGTGTGATGTATGTAATGTTGGTCCCGAGTTGATGGCTAAACCCAAGAGGGGAGGGGTGAATTGGGTTCTTTAAAAAATTCTTTGGTAAATTAAAAATCTTAACCCCTTGAAAGATTAATCCCCTTTTGAAAGCAAATAGAGAGTAATTAAGATAAAGCAGTAAAAGGAAGCAGAAGACAAGATTTATAGTGGTTCGGGCAAACCTTCCCTACTCCACTCTTCCAAGCTCACACTCCGTTGTGACTTGGGTTCCACTATGTATTCCTCGAATACACTTAGAGTCTCCGCTCCCTTCTAGATTCCAGCTCTAAGGGGCATACACAATGTTGGAAACAATGTTCAAAACAAAATGAAATTTACCAAAGAATGAGTTTTGATGATTAACAAAGACTAATTTGAGTATATCAAGTATACTAATGAGTTTGCCAAATGTTTTAAGGAATTGAAATAGTCAAGTCGATCCCCAAGTCGACTTGGACTTCGACTTAGGGTTAAGTCGATCCCAAAGTCGACTCCATTATCAACTTGAAACGGAACTTCAAAGGCAAAATCAAAACTAGAAGAATAGCAGGTGAAGTCGCAGGCTAAGTCGACTCCACTTGCGACTTGGGAAGCCAAGTCGCAAACGAAGTCGACCTCACTATCGACTTCAGTCGAGAAAAACTGTCCAGGCCTGATTTTGGGACACAAAGCTGCCCAAGTCGCAGGCCAAGTCGACTCCAGATGCGACTTGGGTGAAGTCGCAGACAAGGTCGACTCCATCCTCGACTTGAGATGTTCAAACTTCAAAAATGCAGTTCCAAGTTCTTTCCAAGAATCCACTTGAACTTTATCAAGATCCAAATCAAGAAGCAAAGACTATTCTCAAAGATAACTTAAGTTTCACTCAAGTTCAAAGTAAGAATACATGTTCAAGATCAAATCAAGTCTATCAAGTCTAAGGTAAATTTTCAAGCTTGCTTCCAAATGAAGATATATTCAAGATATGAAGATCAAACGACTCCAAAATAAGCAAGGTGCATGAATATATCATGCAAGGACTCAAGCTCTCCTAAGTTCTACAAGGTTCAAGCAAATCCAAGATGGATCAAGGTCAAGCTCTTCATGAATCACAAGATCTACAAGTATGAGGAGCCACTTGACAATTAAAAGGACTAAAGGAAGAAAGCCAAGCAAGCTAGAAGCAAAATCAAATGAGGATCAAGGCATTATTGGCGAAGACCAAGTCAAGTCGCAACCCAAGTCGACTCCAGGATCGACTTGAGTTGAAGTCTGAGGCCAAGTCGACCCAAGTCTCAGACTTGGAAATCTGAAGAACCCAAGTCGCAGGCCAAGTCGACTCCATGTGCGACTTGGAAGCCAAGTCGCAGGCCAAGTCGACTTCATCTTAGACTTGGAGAATAACGTTCAAATTTTTGAATGTTGGAGCGCATTTAATGCGCGCCAACCACCTTCTAACGTTCGGATTCCCTCCACAATTATAAAAGGGAGTTATTGTGGACGAGGGAAGTAGCTGAGAATCATTAAGTGTGCATAACTACCATCTACAAGAGCTTTAAAGAGATCAAGCCAATCAAAGAGGAAGAACTTTGCTTCAAACTGCAAGAGCCCAACTACTGATCATTCAAAGCCAATTCAACAAGTTCTTCTCTGCGCCAAACTGCTTCTACACAACTGTAAAGTGTAGTTTTCTTATTGTTTCTTTTGTATGTGTTGAACTTGATTTAGTTTGAGGAACTAAGATCAAGTGTAAGCAAAGTAGTGTGTGATTGGAGTGTAACTCATCACCTACTTGTGCTGTGATTTGTTGATGCCCCCTAGAGCTGGAATCTAGAAGAGAGCAGTGGCTCTAATTGTATTGAGAGAATACAATAGTGGAACCCAAGTCACAAGGAGTGCGAGCTTGGAAGAGTGGAGTAGGGAGGTTGCCCGAACCACTATAAAAATCTTGTGTGCTTGATTTATACTTCTGCCATTTACATTACATTGCTTTCAATTTCATTTCTTCATTAAGGGGACTGGATTAATCCGGGGTTAAGTTTCTGTTTAAGATATAAAATTTTTAAATACCCAATTCACCCCTCCCCTCTTGGGTTTTGCCATCAACTCGGGACCAACAAGTGGTATCAGAGCAGGTCTTTGAGTTTATCAAAGAGATCTTATTAATATGGCATCCAAATCTACCTCCGTTCCCGCATTTGCTGAAGGTCAATCCTTTACAAGGCCACCGTTGTTTGATGGGAACAATTTTGGATATTGGAAGCTTCATATGAAGCAACTCATCATGGCTACCGACATGGATTCTTGGATTGCTATCCAAGATGGAGTAACCTTGCCTACCGATGAAAGAGCTTCCAAATGGACCGATGAGGAAGTAAAAATTGTTAAGAGCAATGCTAAAGCTATGAACTCACTATTTTGTGCTCTTACTGCTTCTGAATATGATAGGGTATCCTCTTTCTTGACCGCCAAAGAGATATGGGATACGCTAACCTCTATTTACGAATGAACTTCTCAAGTCCAAGGGACGAGAAGAAATATTTTGATTGGAGAACTAGAAAATTTTAGAATGCTAGAAATAGAAAATATTTCTGAAATGTTTGCTAGATTCTCAAAAATTACTAATGCTTTAAAAGGTCTTGGAAAGGCTATATCTGAATCTGAGCAGGTTATGAAGATTTTGAGAGCTCTACCCGAATCATGGACTCCAAAGATCACTGCGATAGAAGAAGCCAAGGACCTTAACACACTAAAGCTTGAAAACTTAATTAGCTCACTCATGTCACATGAGCTAATCAAGAGAAGAAATGAAGATCAACACAGGGGCAAAAGAGCAATTGCCTTGAAAGCCGCACAAGACACGGACGACACTTCTTCTTCTCAAAATGACAACGAGATTGCCCTACTCACAAAACGTTTCAGAAAATTTTTGAGGAAAGGCAAAAATTTCAGAAGTTTCAAGGAAAGAAATTCTAGAGAGAAAAAGAAAGAACCAACCAAATGTTACCGATGCGGCGGTTCGGGTCACATGCAAGCTCAATGTCCAACTCCCGAAGAAAGCAAGGCAAAAGAACAAAGAAAAGATCGAGGGGACAACAAAAGATTCCCAAGAAATAAAGGAAGAGGCACGTACGTGAATGACGAGGAATCCTCAACGAGTAGCTCTTCAACCGACGAAATAGAGGCGGAAGAATGTGCAAGAATTTGCTGCATGGCACAAATCGAGCAAGAAGAACAAACTACCTCAACAAAATACACAAGTAATGAAGAGGTAAGCTCCTAACTCTCCCATTCTAAATCAAGTTATTCTTCTTTTCAAGAATGCCTCAAATGTACTGAATTAGAAGAACTACAAACTGCATATGATTCATTATATGAAGAAATGAAGAAATTAGGAAGCAAGTTTACAATTAAGAAGAGACAATGTGATGCAGTAATAATTGTAAATGGTAAACTTGCAGAGAAATTAGACAAAATGAAAGAAGAAAATGATTTGCTGAAAAAGAAGAACGAATCATTAAATGAATCATTAGCTAAGTTCTCTAATCCAGGAGAAAGTGTTAAAATGTTTCTGAATATTTGAGCAAGGAGAAAGTAGCAAATCAAATGTGCAAATACTTGAGAAATATCAAACTAAAACTGCATCTATATACAAGCCACAAAAGAAAAATTTTAAGTGGACTAGAAGACCAACGATTGAACCATTGCATACTTGGAGGCCTACTCCAAGATTACCTATGGCTTGTAATTTCTGCAATAAAATGGGTCATAAAACTTACAAATGTAATTTTAAGAAATTATATGACCATGGTGCAAAATTAGTTTGGGTTCCAAGGAACACAAGATTTGGGCTTTCCAAGTTAGAACAACAAAGATTGATTTATATTACTAACCCAAATGGACCCATAAAATGGGTACCAAGGAGATAAGATTTACTTGCTTATTTTTTCAGACATGTTTTAAGGCAAAGGCAAATAATGAATGGTTCATGGATAGCGGTTGCTCAAGGCATATGACCAGTGAAAGAAGCTTATTTCATAAACTTAAGCCTTGCAACGATGGAATGGTTGCCTTTGGCAATAATGAAAAAGGTAAAATTAAAAGTAAAGGAAATATACATAGTATTTCAAATGCATGCATGGAAGATGTTTTGTTTGTTGAAGGACTCAAACACAATTTAATGAGCATTAGCCAATTATGTGATAAAGGATACAAAGTTGTGTTTCAATCATCTATATGTAATGTATTTGATGGAGAACATATCATGTTTAGTGGTAAAAGATATGGAAATGTATATTTGGTTTCACTTGATGAATTAAATGGTCAATGTCTAATGGCCATTGATAATGATCCATGGGTTTGACATAAAAGCCTTGGAAATATAAACATGGGAAATATAAAGACCCTATGGAAAAAGAGTTTGGTAGAAGGGTTACCAAGATTAAAATATGACAAAGACAAGATTTGTAAGGCATGTCAATTATCAAAACAACCCAAGATGCCTTTCTCTACCAAAAAGGAAATTTCCACCACTAGGCCACTTGAATTGCTACACATGGATCTATACGGGCCATCCGACATCCTAACCATTGGTGGAAAGAGATACGTGTTTGTGATTGTTGATGATTTTTCAAGATTTACATGGATAATTCTCTTAGCTAGCAAAGATGAAGCCTTCTCTATGTTTGCAATCTTTGTAAATTTGGTGCAAAATGAAAAACAAAGTACAATTGTAACCATAAGAAGCGATCATGGTGGTGAATTCAAAAACAAACGATTCATAGAATTTTGTAATGAAAAAGGAATTCATCACACATTTTCTGCACCAAGAACTCCACAACAAAATGGAGTAGTTGAAAGGAAAAATAGAACTATACAAGAGATGGCTAGAACAATGCTAAATGAGAGCAAACTATCCAAGAAATTTTAGGGTGAAGCTGTAAGTACAGCTTGTCGTGTTTTGAACCGAGTTACTATTCGAGCAATCTTGAAAAAGACCCCATATGAACTATGGAAAGGAAGGAAACCAAATATTTCTTATTTTCATGCTTTTGGATGCACATGCTATGTTTTGAACAATGGAAAAACCAACTTGGAAAAACTAGATACTAAAAGTGATGAGGCAATATTACTTGGTTACTCATCAAATAGCAAAGCATATAGAGTATTCAATAAACGAAACCAAGTAGTAGAAGAATCCATACATGTTGTATTTGATGAATTTAATCAAACTCCGAGAAAGGAGGATGAATTAAGTGATACAGATGAGACAAAAAGAAAAGAACAACCAAAGGAACTCGAGCTCAAGCCAGAAAATCTCATGGAGGAAGAGGTAAGTGAAGGTAATGATTCTTACAAACCTCCAACTGATTTAAAGTTCAAAAATGCCCATTCAATTGAACAAGTTATTGGTAATGTATATGAAGGAGTGAAAACTAGAAGATCAAAACAAAACATTTGTGGTCAATATGCTTTTGTATCAAAAATCGAACCAAATACCATTGAACAAGCTCTCAATGATGAAAACTGGGTCATTGCAATGCAAGAAGAGCTAAACCAATTTGAAAGGAACAATGTATGGCATTTAGTTTCTAGACCAAATAATTATACAATCATTGGTACCAAATGGGTATTTAGGAACAAATTAGACGAAAGCGGTCTTGTAATAAGAAACAAGGCCAGATTAGTAGCCAAAGGGTATTCTCAAGAAGAAGGAATTGATTTTGAAGAATCATATGCACCCGTGGCTAGATTAGAAGCCATACGTATTTTACTAGCATTTGCTTCTCATATGAATTTCAAATTGTTCCAAATGGATGTAAAAAGTGCATTTCTGAACGGATATTTGAATGAAGAAGTGTATGTTGAACAACCCCCAGGATTTGAATAAAAGGATCAATCGAAATATGTTTATAAATTGAACAAAGCGTTATATGGATTAAAACAAGCTCCAAGAGCTTGGTATGAAAGGTTGAATAAATTTTTGATTGATCATGAGTTTCAAAAGGGAAAAGTTGATACTACTTTGTTCATTAAATATAAAAATAAAAATATTTTAATTGTACAAATTTACATGGACGATATAATATTTGGTGCTGCTGACAAAAATCTATGCCAAGAATTTTCTAAGATTATGTAGAGCAAATTCGAAATGAGCATGATGGGAGAATTAAATTTCTTTCTTGGACTGCAAATCAAGCAACAAAGTGAAGGGATATTTCTAAACCAGTCCAAGTATGTCAAAGATATGCTCAAGAAATTTGGTATGCAAAACAGCAAAGGGGCAAATACTCCAATGAGCTCTACAATCAAGATCGACACGGATGAAAACATAAATGTATCGATCAAAAGCTTTATAGAAGCATGATAGGTTATTTGTTATATTTAACTGCTTCTAGACCCGATATTCTCTTCAGTGTTTTTATGTGCTCTAGATTTCAAGCATGTCCTAAAGAATCACATCTACTTGATGTAAAAAGGATTTTTAAATATTTGATAAAAACTACCAATCTTGGACTATGGTATCCAAAGGGGTCAACCTTTGATTTAATCGGCTATTCGGATGCAGATTTTGCCGGCTATAAAGTAGATAGAAAGAGTACTAGTGGAACTTGTCAGTTTCTTGGACATATGTTGGTTTCATGGTACTCAAGAAAATAAACAAGCGTTGCTCTATCTACTGCGGAAGCCGAATACATAGCCGCCGGTAGTTGTTGTGCCCAATTACTTTGGATGAAACAGCAATTGAAAGATTATGGTGTTGATTATTTTGATATTCCTATTAGATGTGATAATACAAGTGCAATTTGTCTAACTAAGAATCCTGTACTGCATTCAAGAACCAAGCATATTGATGTAAAACACCATTTCATTAAAGAACATGTTGAAAACCATGATATTTGTTTAGAATATGTGAAAACAGAAGACCAAATTGCTGATATCTTTACCAAACCACTGGCCAAGGAATCATTTTGTAAAATCAGGAATGATATGGGGATGATAGATCTCAATTAGGAAAAATTAAACAAGAAACTAAAATCTGAAAAGGTCAAGTCGATGAGTCAAGTCGACTCCATGGGAACCAAGTCGACTTCGCCAAGTCGACTTGGGAAAGTGAAGTCGACTCCGCTTCTATAGCGAAGTCGACTCCACAGGGTCGAAGTCGACTTCGCCTAGGGCAAGTCGACTCCGTGCGCGCGACCGTCCGACTTCCTTGTCCCTCTCCCCTTTTCTTCTCCTCTCTCTTCTTCTTTCTCCATTTCCCGCCAATCTGTTTTCCTTTCCTCCTCTCTAGAGATTTCTCTTCCTCGCCGTTTCCGGTCGGAACGCAAGCTTTCATCTTTTCCGGCCGACTACCTCTTTCTCTTCCTCGCCGTTTCCGGCGTTCCTCCATTCCGACAAACCCACTGATAACCTGCTTCTCTATTCCGAACACCCAAACTCCATTTCTACTTCCTTCTCAACTTAAATCCTATACTCTCAACTCCCCGTTTCCAATTGCACCTAAAGCTAGACTCCCAAAGCTAGCAGTCAAAAAGCCAACCCAAAGACTAGTGCCCAGACCTTCCCAATCCAACACAGAAGAAGATGTCCCTAGAAGACAGAAGACACCGGCAAAAAGGGCTAGAGAAGAACCCTCGACATCAACGGGAAGACGGGTTCGATTCCAAACCACTACTCAATCATCTGATCGAGCTCCGAGGTCAGAAAGTCAACCTCAAAGCTCATCCACCTCAAGAATCCCAATCAAAAAGGGGCAAGTCTTGAAAATGCCCACGAACTACTTCAAGTTTGAGCAGCAACACAGTCGCTTCTACAAATATTTTTATGAGAGAAAGGTATTCATTTCCAAAATCATCGATTTCAAATTTCTCAGCGACTACGAGTTTGATATAGAAGAGTTGCTTGACTTCTAAGGTTGGACACAACTGTTAAAATCTGACGAAAGAATCTATCCCGATCTCACTAGACTCTTCTACTATTTATGGGATGATACCAAGTTCTCAGCCTATGTCAAAGGAAGCGAGATGTATCTGGGTTCTCTAAATGACCCAAATCAAAATGAAGACTTAAGGAGAATCAGGAGCATTCTTCAAGTACCCTATGAAGAAGAACAACTTCCTACAGACCTGACAATGGACAAAATCTACAACGAGCTGACAAAGAGCAACAAGTACCATGCAGGCACAAACTTTTTGCATTACATGGATCTTTCTCCTAGGCTCAGAGTCCTCCGTCTGCTAATCGCCCACTGTATCTATCCAAAAGGGGGCGGAAGAAATCAATTGAATCCACAAGAAGCCATGATCCTGTGGAAGTTAATCAATAAAGTCAAGATCAGCCTTCCCAGGCTATTTCTAGAAGCCTTGGCGTGCCGGAAAGACAATCCGAGAGGCGTACTACCTTACGGATCCTGGATCACTAGGATCCTAGAATGGTTCGAGGTAGACATCGACGGGGAACCATTTCAAGTTCCCAAAACGACGAATGCAATCAACAAGGCACTGCTCGAATTAATGAAGATCAATCTGGAGCAATTTAGAGAAGACAGAATACGGGAAAAGCTAGGCGAGCCAGCCCGAGAGCATGAGGACCATGCACAAGCTGAGGGGGAGCAACCTCCTGAAGCACCGCTTGTTCAAGAAGAACCCGCATCTCCCATATCGCACGGATCCTATTCTCCACAAGGATCTGCTGCACCTGAACGGGCGCCTCCAACTTCATCTGAGGAGGTCACCCTGAAGGTTCTTAGAGATGAAATCGTTGCCATCCGAGAAGAAATGGGGCAATTAGAGAACCGGTTGACAAGTCTTGTCACCGGAGTTCTAAATGCACTTCAGGATATGCATACCCAACAGGATCGAATCAATCGGGAATTGTGTACCATCCGATACCACCTCGCCTCAGGACGTCACAAGAAGCGACCCATGCCTGAACTTGATCCCTTCGAATTGGGTTCAGTTCATCGCGAGCCGTCTCCCGCACCCGTTTCCTCCTTCTACTCATCAGCTCATGTCCGTCCCATCAAACCAACTAAATCTATCTATCCCATTTCCCAATTTCAATTTACCAAGTCTTTGGTAATTGAATCATTTTTGATAGATTGACAAAAAGGGGGAGAAGATAGCTTAGGTTTAAGAGTTTTTTTTTGGTTGGGTAGTTTGTATCTAGGGTTTCATTTTTTGCTTACTTTGAAATTTTGTAAAATGAAACTTGATATATATGAAAGATGCTTTATGATTGCTTGCAAAGATTGGTAAAATGATAAACCTGTACTTTGCTTAAAAGGTATGCTTTGCTTGAAAAGTATTCAATATGAACTCTATGACAATGATCTGTTTTTTTAGAACATGTCTTTGATTGAAAGTTATCAACTCAAATTAAAGTTTTGTCAATCATCAAAAAGGGGGAGATTGTTGGAAACAATGTTCAAAACAAAACAAAATTTACCAAAGCATGAGTTTTGATGATTAACAAAGACTAATTTGAGTATATCAAGTATACTAATGAGTTTGCCAAATGTTTTAAGGAATTGAAATAGTCAAGTCGATCTCCAAGTCGACTTGGACTTCAACTTAGGGTGAAGTCGATCCCAAAGTCGACTCCATTATCAACTTGAAACAGAACTTCAAAGGCAAAATCAAAACTGGAAGAATAGCAGGTGAAGTCGCAGGCTAAGTCGACTCCACTTGCGACTTGGGAAGCCAAGTCGCAAACGAAGTCGACCTCACTATCGACTTCAGTCGAGAAAAACTGTCCAGGCCTGATTTTGGGACACAAAGCTGCCCAAGTCGCAGGCCAAGTCGACTCCAGATGCGACTTGGGTGAAGTCGCAGACAAGGTCGACTCCATCCTCGACTTGAGATGTTCAAACTTCAAAAATGCAGTTCCAAGCTCTTTCCAAGAATCCACTTGAACTTTATCAAGATCCAAATCAAGAAGCAAAGACTATTCTCAAAGATAACTTAAGTTTCACTCAAGTTCAAAGTAAGAATACATGTTCAAGATCAAATCAAGTCTATCAAGTCTAAGGTAAATTTTCAAGCTTGCTTCCAAATGAAGATATATTCAAGATATGAAGATCAAACGACTCCAAAACAAGCAAGGTGCATGAATATATCATGCAAGGACTCAAGCTCTCCTAAGTTCTACAAGGTTCAAGCAAATCCAAGATGGATCAAGGTCAAGCTCTTCATGAATCACAAGATCTACAAGTATGAGGAGCCACTTGACAATTAAAAGGACTAAAGGAAGAAAGCCAAGCAAGCTAGAAGCAAAATCAAATGAGGATCAAGGCATTATTGGCGAAGACCAAGTCAAGTCGCAACCCAAGTCGACTCCAGGATCGACTTGAGTTGAAGTCTGAGGCCAAGTCGACCCAAGTCTCAGACTTGGAAATCTGAAGAACCCAAGTCGCAGGCCAGGTCGACTCCATGTGCGACTTGGAAGCCAAGTCGCAGGCCAAGTCGACTTCATCTTAGACTTGGAGAATAACGTTCAAATTTTTGAACGTTGGAGCGCATTTAATGCGCGCCAACCACCTTCTAACGTTCGGATTCCCTCCACAATTATAAAAGGGAGTTATTGTGGACGAGGGAAGTAGCTGAGAATCATTAAGTGTGCATAACTACCATCTACAAGAGCTTTAAAGAGATCAAGCCAATCAAAGAGGAAGAACTTTGCTTCAAACTGCAAGAGCCCAACTACTGATCATTCAAAGCCAATTCAACAAGTTCTTCTCTGCGCCAAACTGCTTCTACACAACTGTAAAGTGTAGTTTTCTTATTGTTTCTTTTGTATGTGTTGAACTTGATTTAGTTTGAGGAACTAAGATCAAGTGTAAGCAAAGTAGTGTGTGATTGGAATGTAACTCATCACCTACTTGTGCTGTGATTTGTTGATGCCCCCTAGAGCTGGAATCTAGAAGAGAGCAGTGGCTATAATTGTATTGAGAGAATACAATAGTGGAACCCAAGTCACAAGGAGTGCGAGCTTGGAAGAGTGGAGTAGGGAGGTTGCCCGAACCACTATAAAAATCCTGTGTGCTTGATTTATACTTCTGCCATTTACATTACATTGCTTTCCATTTCGTTTCTTCATTAAGGGGACTGGATTAATCCGGGGTTAAGTTTCTGTTTAAGATATAAAATTTTTAAATACCCAATTCACCCCTCCCCTCTTGGGTTTTGCCATCAACTCGGGACCAACACACAACACACAGCACAAGTAGGTGATGAGTTCCACTCCAATCACACACTACTTTGCATATACTTGATCTTAGCTACCCAAGCTAAATCAAGTTTAATACAACAAGACTTGAAATAAGAAAAACTACACTTTACAGAGATGTGTAGGCAAGTTTAGCTCGAGGAAGAGATTGTAGAAGCAGCTTGGATGAGTATCGATGAAGCAGCTTGCAACTTGAGGCTCTTTCTTCCTTTGAATGTATATGGGCCACTCAAATATGGAGAAAATGAAATAGAAACTCCTTCTTGCACTTCTTTTCTCTCTTTGGACTTTGTAGTGTGTATAGTAGTGTATATGAGTGTCTTGTATCTTCTTTCACGTTCATTTGAGTGTCCTTTTATAGAGTGAGGAAGATTTCAACGTTGTAGAGGTGGTTGGCGCGCAATAAATGATCTCCAACGTTCAAAAATTCGAACGTTATTTTCCAAGTCGAAGGTGGAGTCGACTTGGCATGCGACTTGGCTTCCCAAGTTGCATCTGGAGTCGACTTCGTCTGCGACTCCAGTTCTTCAGATTCCCAGGTCTGAGTCTTCATCGACTTGGCTTCAGACTTCGACTCAAGTCGATCCTGGAGTCGACTTGACTTGCGACTTGGCTCGGTTTTTGCTGAAAATGCTTTGATCTTCATTTGATCTGCTTCTATCATGCTTGGCTTTCTTCCTTTGAATCATTTTCATTCTGGATGATTCCTCATACTTGTAGATCTTGTTAATCTTGAAGTCCTTGTTTTTGGTTTATCTTGGATAGGCTTAAACCTCATGAATATTTGGAGAGTTTGATTCTTGTAGGACAGATTCATGTACCTTGCTTTGCTTTGGAGTCATTTGATCTTTAGGACTTGATAGACTTGATTTGATCTTGAACATGTATTCTTACTTTGAACTTGAGTGAAACTCAAGTTATCTTTGAGAATAGTCTTTGCTCCTTGATTTGGATCTTGATAAAGTTCAAGTAGGTTCTTGGAATGGGCTTGGAACTGCATTTTGAAGTCTGAACTTCTCAAGTCGAGGATGGAGTCGACCTTATCTGCGACTTCACCCAAGTCGCACCTGGAGTCGACTTGGCCTGCGACTTGGGCAGCTTTGTGCCCCAAAATCAGGTCTGGACAGTTTTTCTCGACTGAAGTCGATAGTGAGGTCGACTTCGTGTGCGACTTGGCTTCCCAAGTCGCAAGTGGAGTCGACTTAGCCTGCGACTTCACCTGCTACTCTTCCATTTCTGATTTTGCCTTTGAGGTTCAAAGTCAAGTCGATAGTGGAGTTGACTTTGGGATTGACTTCACCCTAATTCGAAGTCCAAGTCGGCTTGGGGATCGACTTGGCTATTTCAGTTCCTTAAATCATTGAGCAAACTCATTAGTACTCTTTAATATACTCAAATTAGCCTTTGTTAATCATCAAAACTTAAGCTTTGGTCAATTTTGTTTTGTTTTAAACATTGTTTCTAACAATCTTTCCCTTTTTGATGATTGACAAAACTAAATTGAGCTTGTTCCTTTTAAGATAATTGCATTTCAAAAACAGAACATAACTGTCATAACTTTCAACAAAATATGAGCATAAACAAGTTTCATATATCATTCATGTTTTCAGTTTACAATGTAAAGTAAAAAATGAAAATGAAACTCCTAAATACAAACTACCTGACCCAAAACTCAAAAATTCTACTCAATTCCTATTCTATCTCCCCCTTTTGGTCAATCTATCAAAAATTTGTCAATTCGCAAAGACTTTGTGAATTGAAATTGAGAGATGGGGTATGAGAGAGGTTTGATGGGACGGTTATGGGCTGATGAATAGAAGGAGGAAACGGGTGCGGGAGACGGCTCGCGATGAACTGAACCCGATTCGAAGGGATCGAGTTCAGGCATGGGTCGCTTTTTGTGACGGCCTGAGGCGAGGTGATACCGAATGGTACGCATTTCCCGATCGATTCGATCTTGTCGGGAATGCATATCATTGATTGCCGTCAAAACCTCGGTCACAAGACTAGTCATCCTATCCTCTTGATGACCCATTTCATCCCGAAGAGCTGATATCTCGTCTTTAATGCTTTGTAGTGTAGCCTCTTGAGATGAAGTAGGAGGCGCTCGTTTGGGTGCAGCAGATCCTTGAGGAGAATGGGATTCGTGCGACACGGGAGATACGGGCTGTGCAGGCGGTGCCTCAGGAGGTTGCTCCCCCTCAGCTTATGCGTTGTCCTCTTGTTCGCGAGCTGGCTCGCCTAGCTTTTCCTGGATTCTATCTTCTCTGAATTGCTCCAGATTGATCTTCATTTGTTGGAGCAGTGCCTTGTTGATTGCATTCGTCATTTTGGGAACTTCAAATGGTTCCCCGTCGATGTCTGCCTCGAACCGTTCTAGAATTCTAGTGATCCAGGATCCGTAAGGTAGTACGCCTCTCGGATTGTCTTTCCGGCACGCCAAGGCTTCTAGAAATAGCCTGGGAAGGCTGATCTTGACTTTATTGATTAACTTCCACAGGATCATGGCTTCTTGTGGATTCAATTGATTTCTCCCGCCCCCTTTTGGATAGATACAGTGGGCGATTAGCAGACGGAGGACTCTGAGCCTAGGAGAAAGATCCATGTAATGCAAAAACTTTGTGCCTGCATGGTACTTGTTGCTCTTTGTCAGCTCGTTGTAGATTTTGTCCATTGTCAGGTCTTTAGGAAGTTGTTCTTCTTCATAGGGTACTTGAAGAATGCTCCCGATTCTCCTTAAGGCTTCATTTTGATTTGGGTAATTTAGAGAACCCAGATACATCTCACTTCCTTTGACATAGGCTGAGAACTTGGTATCATCCCATAAATAGTAGAAGAGTCTAGTGAGATCGGGATAGATCCTTTCGTCAGACTTTAACAGTTGTGTCCAACCTTGGAAGTCAAGCAACTCTTCTATATCAAACTCGTAGTCGCTGAGAAATTTGAAATCGATGATTTTGGGAATGAATACCTTTCTCTCATAAAAATGTTTGTAGAAGCGAGTGTGTTGTTGCTCAGACTTGAAGTAGGTCGTGGGCATTTTCAAGACTTGCCCCTTTTTGATCGGGATTCTTGAGGAGGTTGAGCTTTGAGGTTGACTTTCCGACCTCGGAGCTCGATCAGACGATTGAGTAGTGGTTTGAAATCGAACCCGTCTACCCGTTGATGTCGATGGTTCCTCCCTTGCTCTCTTAGCGGGTGTCCTTTGTTTTCTAGGAACTTCCTCTTCTGTGTTGGATTGGGAAGGTCTGGGCACTGGTCTTCGGGCTGACTTTTTGACTGCTAGCTTTGGGAGTCTAGCTTTTGGTGCCATTTTGATTTAGGAGTTGGAAACTGAGGGAGAAAGGAATGGAAAATGAGAAAGAGAGCTGGTAGAGAGAGCTGAGAGAGTTGGGAGAGAGAGAACTGAGAGAGCTGTGAGAAAGAGAGAAAGAGAGCTGAGACAGAAAGAGGAGAAGAGCTGCCGGAAATGGGAGAAGAATCGCCGGAAGAAGGGAAGGTTGCTGGCGGGAAAATGGAGAAGAAAAGAGAAAAAGAGAAGAAAAGGGGAAGAGATAAGGAAGTCGGACGGTTGCGTGCTCGCGGAGTCAACTTGCCCTAGGCGAAGTCGACTTCGACCCTGTGGAGTCGACTTCGCTATAGAAGCGGAGTCGACTTCACTTTCCCAAGTCGACTTGGCGGAGTCGACTTGGCTCCCATGGAGTCGACTTGACCCATCGACTTGACCTTTTCAGATTTTAGTTTCTTGTTTAATTTTTTCTTAATTTAGCTCTATCATCTCCATATCATTCCTAATTTTACAAAATGATTCCTTGGCTAGTGGTTTGGTAAAGATATCAGTAATTTGGTCTTCTGTTTTCATATATTCTAAACAAATATCATGGTTTTCAACATGTTCTCTAATGAAATGGTGTCTTACATCAATATGCTTGGTTCTTGAATGCAGTACAGGATTCTTAGTCAGACAAATTGCACTTGTATTATCACATCTAATAGGAATATCAAAATAATCAATACCATAATCTTTCAATTGCTGTTTCATCCAAAGTAATTGGGCACAACAACTACCGGCGGCTATGTATTCGGCTTCCGCAGTGGATAGAGCAACGCTTGTTGTTTTCTTGAGTGCCATGAAACTAACATATGTCCTAGAAACTGACAAGTTCCACTATTACTCTTTCTATCTACCTTATAGCCAGCAAAATCCGCATCCGAATAGCCGATTAAATCAAAGGTTGACCCCTTTGGATACCATAGTCCAAGATTGGTAGTTTTTGTTAAATATTTTTAAATCCTTTTTACAGCAAGTAGATGTGATTCCTTAGGACATGCTTGAAATCTAGAACACATACAAACACTGAATAAAATATCAGGTCTAGAAGCAGTTAAATATAGCAAAGATCATATCATGCTTCTATAAAGCTTTTGATCGATACATTTACCGTTTTCATCTGTGTCGATCTTGATTGTAGAGCTCATTGGAGTATTTGCCCCTTTGCTATTTTGCATTCCAAATTTCTTGAGCATCTCTTTGACATACTTGGACTGGTTTAGAAATATCCCTTCATTTTGTTGCTTGATTTGCAGTCCAAGGAAGAAATTTAATTCTCCCATCATGCTCATTTCGAATTCGCTCTGCATAATCTTAGAAAATTCTTGGCATAGATTTTCGTCAGTAGCACCAAATATTATATCATCTACATAAATTTGTACAATTAAAATATTTTTATTTTTATATTTAATGAACAAAGTAGTATCAACTTTTCCTCTTTGAACTCATGATCAATCAAAAATTTATTCAACCTTTCATACCAAGCTCTTGGAGCTTATTTTAATCCATATAACGCTTTGGTCAATTTATAAACATATTTCGATTGATCCTTTTCTTCAAATCCTGGGGGTTGTTCGACATACACTTCTTCATTCAAATATCCGTTCAGAAATGCACTTTTTACATCCATTTGGAACAATTTGAAATTCATATGAGAAGCAAATGCTAGTAAAATACGTATGGCTTCTAATCTAGCCACGGGTGCATATGATTCTTCAAAATCAATTCCTTTTTCGTGGGAATACCCTTTGGCTACTAATCTAGCCTTGTTTCTAATTACAAGTCCGCTTTCGTCCAATTTGTTTCTAAATATCCATTTGGTACCAATAATGGTATGACCATTTGGTCTAGAAACTAAATGTCATACATCATTTCTTTCAAATTGATTTAGCTCTTCTTACATTGCAATAACCCAGCTTTCATCATTAAGAGCTTGTTCAATGGTAGTTGGTTCGATCTTAGACACAAAAGCATATTGTCCACAAATGTTTTGCTTTGATCTTCTAGTTTTTACTCCTTCATACACATTTCCAATGACTTGCTCAATTGGATGGGCATTTTTGAACTTTAAATCAGTTGGAGGTTTGTAAGAGTCATTACCTTCACTTACCTCTTCCTCCATGAGATTTTCTGGCTTGAGCTCGATTTCCTTTGGTTTTTCTTTTCCTTTTGTTTCATCCGCATCACTTAATTCATCCTCCTTTCTCGGAGTTTGGTTAAATTCATCAAATACAACATGTATGGATTCTTCTACAACTTGGTTTCATTTATTGAATACTCTATATGCTTTGCTATTTGATGAATAACAAAGGAATATTGCCTCATCACTTTTAGCATCTAGTTTTCCCAAGTTGGTTTTTCCATTGTTCAAAACATAGCATGTGCATCCAAAAGAATGAAAATAAGAGTATTTGGTTTTCTTCCTTTCCATAGCTCATATGGGGTCTTTTTCAAGATTGCTCTAATGGTAACTTGATTGAAAACATGACAAGCTGTACTTACAGCTTCACCCCAAAATTTCTTGGATAGTTTGCTCTCATTTAACATTGTTCTAGCCATCTCTTGTATAGTTCTATTTTTCCTTTCAACTACTCCATTTTGTTGTGGAGTTCTTGGTGCAGAAAATGTGTGATGAATTCCTTTTTCATTGCAAAATTTTATGAATCGTTTGTTTTCGAATTCACCACCATGATCGCTTCTTATGGTTACAATTGTACTTTGTTTTTCATTTTGCACCAAATTTACAAAGGTTGCAAACATAGAGAAGGCTTCATCTTTGCTAGCTAAGAGAATTATCCATGTAAATCTTGAAAAATCATCAACAATCATAAACACGTATCTCTTTCCACCAATGGTTAGAATGTCGGATGACCCGTATAGATTCATGTGTAGCAATTCAAGTGGCCTAGTAGTGGAAATTTCCTTTTTGGTAGAGAAAGGCATCTTGGGTTGTTTTGATAATTGACATGCCTTGCAAATTTTATCCTTGTCATATTTCAATCTTGGTAATCCTTCTATCAAACTCTTTTTCCATAGGGTCTTTATATTTCCCATGTTTATATGTCTAAGCCTTTTATGCCAAACCCATGGATCATTATCAATGGTCATTAGACATTGACCATTTAGTTCATCTAGTGAAACCAAATATACATTTCCATGTCTTTTTCCACTAAACATGATATGTTCTCCATCAAATACATTACATATAGATGATTCAAACACAACTTTATATCCTTTGTCACATAATTGACTAATGCTCATTAGATTGTGCTTGAGTCCTTCAACAAACAAAACATCTTCCATGCATGCATTTGAACTACTATGTATTTTTCCTTTTCCTTTAATTTTATCTTTTTCATTATTACCAAAGGCAACTGTTCCATCGTTGCAAGGCGTAAGTTTATGAAATAGACTTCTTTCTCCGGTCATATGCCTTGAACAACCGCTATCCATGAACCATACATTATTTGCCTTTGCTTTAAAACATGTCTGAAAAATAAACAAGTAAATCTTATCTCTTTGATACCCATTTTATGGGTCCATTTGGGTTAGTAAAATAATTCAATCTTTGTAGTTCTAACTTTGAAAGCCCAAATCTTGTGTTCCTTGGAACCCAAACTAATTTTGCACCATGATCATACAGTTTCTTAAGGTTATATTTATAGATTGTATGACCCATTTTATTGCAAAAATTGCAAGCCATAGGTAATCTTGGAGTAGGCCTCCAAGTATCTAATGGTTTAAACGTTGGACTTGTAGTCCACATAAAATTTTTCTTTTGTGGCTTGTATATAGGTGCAGTTTTGGTTTGATATTTCCCAAGCATTGGCACAATCGATTCACCACTTTCTTTTTGCTCAAATGTATAGTAACCAAGACCTCTTTTATTTGTTTGAGAGGTCATATTCAGAAACATCTTTACGTTTTCTCCTGGATTAGAGAACTTAGCTAATGATTCATTGAATGATCCGTTCTCCTTTTTTAGCAAATCATATTCATCTTTCAATTTTTCTAATTTTTCTGCAAGTTTACCATTTACAATTATTACTGCATCACATTGTCTTTTCTTAATTGTAAACTTGCTTCCTAATTTTTTCATTTCTTCATATAATGAATCATATGCAATTTGTAGTTCTTCTAATTCAGCACATTTGAGGCATTCTTGAAAAGAAGAATAACTTGATTGAGAATGGCAAGGTTTGGAACTTACCTCTTCATTGCTTGTGCACTTTGTTGAGATGGTTTATTCTTCTTGTTCGATTTGCGCCATGCAACATATTCTTGCACAATCTTCCGCCTCGATTTCGTCGGTTGAAGAGTTACTCGTTGTAGATTCCTCGTCATTCACGTACATGCCTCTTCCTTTATTTCTTTGGAATCTTTTGTTGTCTCCTCGATCTTTTCTTTGTTCTTTTGCCTTGCTTTCTTCGGGAGTTGGACATTGAGCTTGCATGTGACCCGAACCGCCGCATCGGTAACATTTGGTTGGTACTTTCTTTTTCTCTCTAGAATTTCTATCTTTGAAACTTCTAAAATTTCTGTCTTTCCTCACAAATTTTCTGAATCGTTTTGTGAGTAGGGCAATCTCATCGTCATTTTGAGAGGATGAGGTGTCGTCTGTATCTTGTGCGGCTTTCAAAGCAATTGCTCTTTTGCCTTTGTGATGATCTTCATTTCTTTTCTTAATTAGCTCATGTGACATTAATGAGCTAATTAGGTTTTCTAGCTTCAATGTGTTGAGGTCCTTGGCTTCTTCTATCGTAGTAATCTTTGGAGTCTAAGATTCCGGTAGAGCTCTCAAAATCTTCATAACCTGCTCAGATTCAGATATAGCCTTTCCAAGACCTTTTAAAGCATTAGTAATTTTTAAGAATCTAGCAAACATTTCAGAAATATTTTCTGTTTCTAGCATTCTAAAGTTTTCTAGTTCTCCAATCAAAATATTTCTTCTCGTCCCTTGGACTTGAGAAGTTCCTTCATAAATGGAGGTTAACGTATCCCATATCTCTTTGGCGGTTAAACAAGAGGATACTCTATCATATTCAGAAGCAGTAAGAGCACAGAATAGTGAGTTCATAGCTTTGGCATTGCTCTTTACAATTCTTACTTCCTCATCGGTCCATTTGGAAGCTCTTTCGTCGGTAGGCAAGGTTACTCCATCTTGGATTGCAATCCAAGAATCTATGTCGGTAGCCATGATGAGTTGCTTCATACGAAGCTTCCAATATCCAAAATTATTCCCATCAAACAATGGTGGCCTTGTAAAGGATTGCCCTTCAGCAAATGCAGGAACGGAAGTAGATTGGGATGTCATATCGATAATATCTCTTTAGTAAACTCAAAGACCTGCTTTGATACCACTTGTTGGTCCCGAGTTGATGGCTAAACCCAAGAGGGGAGGGGTGAATTGGGTTCTTTAAAAAATTCTTTGGTAAATTAAAAATCTTAACCCCTTGAAAGATTAATCCCCTTTTGAAAGCAAATAGAGAACAATTAAGATAAAGCAGTAGAAGGAAGCAGAACACAAGATTTATAGTGGTTCGGGCAAACCTTCCCTACTCCACTCTTCCAAGCTCACACTCCGTTGTGACTTGGGTTCCACTATGTATTCCTCGAATACACTTAGAGTCTCCGCTCTCTTCTAGATTCCAGCTCTAGGGGGCATACACAACACACAGCACAAGTAGGTGATGAGTTCCACTCCAATCACACACTACTTTGCATATACTTGATCTTAGCTACCCAAGCTAAATCAAGTTTAATACAACAAGACTTGAAATAAGAAAAACTACACTTTACAGAGAATTGTAGGCAAGTTTAGCTCGAGGAAGAGATTGTAGAAGCAGCTTGGATGAGTATCGATGAAGCAGCTTGCAACTTGAGGCTCTTTCTTCCTTTGAATGTATATGGGCCACTCAAATATGGAGAAAATGAAATAGAAACTCCTTCTTGCACTTTTTTTCTCTCTTTGGACTTTGTAGTGTGTATAGTAGTGTATATGAGTGTCTTGTATCTTCTTTCACGTTCATTTGAGTGTCCTTTTATAGAGTGAGGAAGATTTCAACGTTGTAGGTGGAGTCGACTTGGCATGCGACTTGGCTTCCCAAGTTGCATCTGGAGTCGACTTCGTCTGCGACTCCAGTTCTTCAAATTCCCAGGTCTGAGTCTTCGTTGACTTGGCTTCAGACTTCGACTCAAGTCGATCCTGGAGTCGACTTGACTTGCGACTTGGCTCGGTTTTTGCTGAAAATGCTTTGATCTTCATTTGATCTGCTTCTATCATGCTTGGCTTTCTTCCTTTGAATCATTTTCATTCTGGATGATTCCTCATACTTGTAGATCTTGTTAATCTTGAAGTCCTTGTTTTTGGTTTATCTTGGATAGGCTTAAACCTCATGAATATTTGGAGAGTTTGATTCTTGTAGGACAGATTCATGTACCTTGCTTTGCTTTGGAGTCATTTGATCTTTAGGACTTGATAGACTTGATTTGATCTTGAACATGTATTCTTACTTTGAACTTGAGTGAAACTCAAGTTATCTTTGAGAATAGTCTTTGCTCCTTGATTTGGATCTCGATAAAGTTCAAGTAGGTTCTTGGAATGGGCTTGGAACTGCATTTTGAAGTCTGAACTTCTCAAGTCGAGGATGGAGTCGACCATGTCTGCGACTTCACCCAAGTCGCACCTGGAGTCGACTTGGCCTGCGACTTGGGCAGCTTTGTGCCCCAAAATCAGGTCTGGACAGTTTTTCTCGACTGAAGTCGATAGTGAGGTCGACTTCATGTGCGACTTGGCTTCCCAAGTCGCAAGTGGAGTCGACTTAGCCTGCGACTTCACCTGCTACTCTTCCATTTCTGATTTTGCCTTTGAGGTTCAAAGTCAAGTCGATAGTGGAGTTGACTTTGGGATTGACTTCACCCTAAGTCGAAGTCCAAGTCGACTTGGGGATCGACTTGGCTATTTCAGTTCCTTAAATCATTGAGCAAACTCATTAGTACTCTTTAATATACTCAAATTAGCCTTTGTTAATCATCAAAACTTAAGCTTTGGTCAATTTTGTTTTGTTTTAAACATTGTTTCCAATATGTAACATATAGTGTAACGTTAGAAAACTGTGGTTTATGGAATGTATGATAATAGATGTTTATTAATGTAAATAATATGAAATGAATGAATGGTTATGAATGTTTATGATGATGAATGTGCAAATTGATTTTTAATTTTGTGCTGATAATACGTATATGACGATCTAACCCCAATTATAAATGAAAGATTATGTGCTTTTATATATTCAGAAAAATATTATGGTGGAAACAAGATCAGGAAGGAGAACAAATAAAGGAAAGGAAGTTGCTCAAGAGGTCCCCAGCCAACATGAGGTTGGAGAGACTAGTAGACCAAAAAGTTCAGAACCTGAGTCCAGTAGTGAAAGTTCAAGAACTCGACAAAGACGAGAAAATGTAAGTCCAGAACAAAATATAGGAGAAGGATATGAGTCCAGACAGGCTCGACTCATAGAAGAAAGGGTAGCTGCCGCAGTAAAGGAAGTAATGCAGCAGGCTACTTGTGATTAGGTAGCACAGATCGCAGACATTATTCAAGGTTTGTGGGAAAGAACACAGCAGGCACAGTTGGGCAGTACTGAAAGAGATAGAGCTATTCCAACGGCTGGCCCGACTTCCACGACAGTACCCACAAAAGATGAAAATCAGCTAATGAAAGCTGATAGAAAGGTGATTAATGCATTCTTGGCTCAGTGACCCCCAAAATTTTTAGGAGAACCCGATCCGGTACAAGCTGAGCAATGGATAATAGAGATTAAGAAATTATTTAGAATTTCCTCGTGTAATGATCGACAGAAGGTATTGTGCGCCACACATTTATTGATCAAAGACGCACATGAATGGTGGGAAACGATGTTGGTCACAATGCCACGACCAGAAGAGGTTTCTTGGCCGACATTTGTTGAGAAATTCAACAAAGAATACCTTCCTGTTGGTTTACAAAGCCAGAAAATGATAGAATTTGAAAGGCTTTATCAGGGAAGAATGTCTGTTACCGAATACGCTACTAAGCTAGAATACATGAAATTATGATTATGACTGATTTATTTATTATTGATGAATATTGATGTTATACTAATAAATGTTTCATGAAGTTGAAAATGCCGCTCACTAGAGCTAAAGCAAGAGCCAACAAAGGAAAGGCCCCGATGTGCATTGATTACAGGGAATTAAATAAGGTCACAGTGAAGAATAAATACCCACTGCCCAGGATTGATGATTTTTTTGATCAATTACAAGGAGCTACCTCTTTCTCTAAGATTGATTTACAGTTAGGGTATCATCAGTTAAGAATATGTCCTACCGATGTTCACAAAACAGCTTTTTGAACTAGGTATGGACACTATGAATTTTTAATGATGCATTCGGGCTCACTAACGCCCCTGCTGTATTCATGGATATGATGAATAAGGTATTTCGGGACTATCTTGATCAATTTGTGGTAGTATTTATTGATGATGTCTTGATTTACTCTAAAATAGAGAAAGAACATGAATCTCATTTGCGAAAGGTATTGCAAAGACTGAGACAAGTATGCTAAGATAAAGAAATGTGAATTTTGGTTGAAACAAGTAGGATTTCTGGGTCATATAATATCAGAAAAAGGAATTCAAGTTGATCCTCGAAAGATTGAGGCAATTTTGAAGTGGCAAAGGCCAACGACTATTACAGAAATTCGAAGTTTTCTTAGTTTATCAGGGTATTACAGAAGGTTTGTTGAAGGATTTTCTCAGTTATCAGCCCCATTAACAAGATTGACTCGTAAAGGAGCCAGGTATGTATGGTCTGAGAAATGTGAGCGCAGTTTTCAGGAATTAAAGCAGCGGCTAGTAGAAGCACATATTCTAATCCTACCCGAAGGAAATGATGATTTTGTGATATATAGTGATGCTTCAAGAAAGGGTTTGGGTTGTGTACTGATGTAGAGAGGAAAAATGATAGCTTATGCGTCGCGACAGCTAAAGCCCAATGAGGTAAGCTACCCCACTCATGATTTAGAATTAGCAGCAGTGGTGTTTGCCTTAAAAATATGGAGACATTACCTGTATGGTACTAGGTGTGAAATTTACATAGATCATAAGAGCTTTAAGTATATTTTTACTCAAAAGGAGTTGAACATGAGACAAAGGAGATGACTCAAGTTATTAAAAGATTATGATTTGGAGATACTATATCATCCAAGTAAGGCAAATGTAGTAGCCGATACATTGAGTAGAAATGTCAGCATAGCGTACCTTATCACCAAACAAAAAGGATTGCTTCAGGAAATAAGGCAATTAGAATTGATTGTATGTCCCCCTGAAGTTCAAATGAGGTTATCACAAATGTGCATACAATCATCACAATTTGAGCAGATTAAAACTGCACAGCAAAATGATACAGACCTACATGCCTATGTAGAAAAAATGAAGAGGAAGGGATTGACTGAATTTTCTGTTGATGAGCAAGGTATGTATCGGTACAAAGGCCGTTTATGCATACCTAATACAGCTGAGTTGAAGGAGCAAATTCTTAAGGAGACGCATTTTTCACCATTTTCCATTCATCCAGGAGGCACTAAGATGTATCAGGATCTCAAGAAAGCATATTGGTGGAATAATATGAAGAGAGAGATCGCTGAATATGTAGACAAGTGCCTAACTTGTCAAAAAGTGAAAGCTGATCACCAAAGGATGTCTGGAAAATTACAATCCTTGGAAATTCCTGAGTGGAAGTAGGACGATATTACCATGGATTTCATTGAAGGGCTACCTAAGACTAAAACTGGAAATGATTCTATATGGGTAATAGTGGATCGATTATCTAAAGTTGCTCATTTTATACCCATAAAGAGAACATACACAGCAGAAAGATTAGCCAAAGTCTACTATAAGGAGATAGTACGACTTCATGGAGTGCCTAAATCAATAGTTTTCGATCGAGACACAACATTCACATCTTGATTTTGGAAAAGCTTGCATGAAACCCTAGGCACCCAACTCAAGTTCAGCACTGCTTTTCATCCCCAAATGGATGGACAAACGGAGCGAGTAAATCAGATCTTCGAGGACATGCTTCGTATGTGTACTTTAGAATTTGGCGGTTCGTGGGATGAATATGTAGCTATAGCTGAGTTTGCATATAATAATAGCTATCATGCTAGTATTCAAATGGCTCCATTTGAGGCGTTGTATGGATAGCGATGTCGAATGCCATTGAACTGGGATGAAGTCGGAGAAAAGAAGTTAGCCCCAGATTTGTCTCAAAGAATGACAAACAAAATACAAGTTATTCGCTAGTGTATACTCACAGCCTAGAGTCTGCAAAAGAGTTACACGGATTGTAAAAGAAAAGATTTGAATATTCAAGTTGACGAGCATGTGTTTATAAAAGTCACGCCATTCAAAAGGAGTTACGAGATTTGGAAAAAGGGGGAAGCTAAATTCCAGCTATATTGCTTGTACATTTTGTTGAGGTGGTTTGCTCTTCCAAAACTTCTGTTGTTTTTAAACACAACAAGGTTTCTTCTTACTCAATCCGCGCCATGCAGCATATTCTTGTGCAATTTGCTGCTTCAAGATCATCATTTGAGGAGCTACTTGTTGATGAAGTTTCTTCATTCATGTATATTCCTCTTCCCCTATATTTTTGGAATTTTCGACTTTCATATTTTTCCTTTTTTTCTTGACAATCCTTCAATTTTTCTTTCATTGTAGGACATTGAGCTTGCATATGTCCCATACCGCCACATCTATAGCATCTTGTACCCTCTTTCTTTTTTTCTTTTCGAGGTCGTTCATGGAAACCTTTGAAGTTCTTTTCTTTCCTTAAAACTTTCGAGATCTACGATTTAGCAGAGCAATGTCTTCATCATCGTTGTGAGATGAGGAGGTAGACTCATCCAAGTTTTGAGTGACTTTTAATGCAATTGCTCTCTTTCCTTTGTGGTGATCTTCATTTGTTTTCTTAATTAGCTTATGTGACATTAATGAGCTAATGAGGTCTTCTAGCTTCAATGTGTTTAGGTCTTTGGCTTCTTCTATTGTAGTGATTTTCGGAGTCCATGATTCCGCTAGGGCTCTTAGAATCTTCATAACCTGTTCAGACTCTTAGTGACATCAAAATGTTTCTTCTTGTCCTTTGGACCTGAGAAGTTCCTTCATAGATAGATGTTAATGTATCTCATATTTCTTTGACAGTCAAACACGAGGATACTCTATCATATTCAGAGGCAGTAAGAGCACAAAATAATGAACTCATGACCTTGGCGTTGCTCTTTACAATTTTTACTTCCTCATCGGTCCATTTGGAAGTTCTTTCATCAATTGGCAAAGTTACACCGTCTTGGATCGCAGTCCAAGAGTCCATATCTGTGGCCATGATGAGTTGTTTCATACGTAGCTTCCAATAGCCAAAATTATTCTCATCAAATAATGGTGGCCTAGTAAAAGATTGGCCTTTGGCAAATGCGGGAATGAAAGTAGATTGGTTTGCCATTATATAAAAGATCTCTTTGATAAAGCTCAAAGACCTGCTCTGATACCACTTGTTGATCCCGAGTTTATGGCTTAACCTAAGAGGGGAGGGGTGAATTGGGTTTTTAAATTTTTTTAGATAATCTTGGATACAACCCCCGTTATGGTCTAGCCCCTTGAAGCAAATGAAATAGAAATTTAAGAGCAGCAAACAGAACACACAAATTATAGTGGTTCGGGACAACCTTCCCTACTCCACTCCTCTAAGATCACACCGTTGTGACTTGGGTTCCACTATGTATTTCACCAAATACAATAGAGCCTCTGCTCTTTTCTAGATTCACAGCTTTAGGGGGCTTAATACAGACTTAGCATAAGTAGGTGATGGGTATCACTCCAATCACACATTACTTTGCTTTCAGTTGACCTTAGTTTCCAATACTAAATCAAGTTCGATACAATAGGGAAAGTAATAAAGAGAGTTTCTACAAGTTACTGTTGTGTAGAGGCAGATTCAGCGCGGAGAAGAACTTGTGGAGAAGACTAAACGATTCAGCAAGTAGCTCTTGACTGTTTGAGTGCAAAGTTCTTTTTCAGAATGTTGGCTTGATCACTTAATGCACTTAGTGATGGGAGTTGTGCTCAATTAATGAAGTTTCAGCTACCCTCCACGTCTATCTTGAATGCCTTAAATAATGAGGAGGGTATTCGAACGTCTGGAAGTAGGTAGCGCGCATTAAATGCACCAACGTTCGAATATTTTTGACTGTTACGAACCAAGTCACAGGTGGAGTCGACTTCAGGTGCGCCTTCACCCAAGTCGCATACTGAAGTCAACTTGGGGTGCGACTTCGGTCTTCAGTAAACACCTCAAGTTCTTCCTCAGGTTGACTTGGTCCCGGACTTGACCCAAGTCACAGGTGAAGTTGACTTCGGGTGCGACTTCACTTTCTATATTTACTTGATGAGCTTGAAATCTTTAGAAATAAACTTGCTAGCTTGATATTGATCTTCTTCCTCTAATGTATTTGAACATTGTTGAAGCTTTGATATGTTCATTTTCACTTGGTGATCTTGTTTTCGTGTCATGGATTTAGAATCTCTTGATATTCTTGATTTGGCAATCTTGAAAGTGACCAAATGAGTATTCCTTGTTCAGAATATAGTCTAGAATGATTTAGACATGCAAATCTGCTTGTTTTGGACTTGATTTATCTTCAATCTGTCCCAAGTTGGATGCCTGGGTCGACTTGGGTTCCGACTTCACTCAAGTCGCTTGTGAAGTCGACTTGGTATGCGACTTCACTTTCTGAATTTCCAATTTCAGCGCTGGCCATAAAATTACATTTGAAGTCGCATCTGGAGTCGACTTGATTTGCAACTTCACCTAAGTCGTATGCGGAGTTGACTTCATCTTCGACTTGACTCAAGTTTCAGTTGAGTTTCTGCTGAAGTCACCTCAGATCTTCGACTTCGGGTTTTCTAGAAATCAAGTCACATTTGAAGTCAACTTGGTTGCGATTTCACCTAAGTCGCATGCAAAGTCGATTTCGAGTGCGACTTTGGCAGCTCTTACTCCCCAATTTCAGCGTTGACCATAAAATCACATTTGAAGTCGCATATGTAGTCAACTTGGTGATCGACTTGACCTAAGTCGATGCCTGAGTCGACTTGGAAATCGACTTGACCTGTTAAACTTCATTTTCATATTATGAAACCTTGGAAACACTCAGAGAAATGTCATTAGTGCCTTATTTAGCTCAAATTGAGCTTGCTTAATCATTAAAACACGATCGTTGCTTAATTTGTCAATTGTTTCCAACATATGCTGTTCTTTAACTATCCAACATTCTGCCCATAAAGCATAGTAGGTCTAATCGTAGTCATATAAAATTTTTCTTTTAATTTAATTGGGACTCGGTGATTACGTAAAATTTTTGGCGCGTTTTCCCATTTCTTCCATCCTACTTGAATTTTATATATTATATCTTTCTCAGTTTCCTTGTTCTCTTGAGCTATTGATCCTAAGTACTGGAAGTAATCAATTCTTATTACTATTTGATCTATAATATTAATTGGTTCCTCATCCAAGTTCTCATTATTATTAAACTTGCATTTCATATATTCAGTTTTTGTACAATTAATTTTAAAACTATTCAATTTCAAATTTAGTCATCTAGTTTAATTTATTAGACCAATTTCATCTACAAATAACATGCATGAAGGTCCTTCTTTTGTAGATGTCTAGTAATTTCATCTATTACTAAAGTAAAAAGATAAAGACTCAAGGCTGAGCCTTAATGTAAATTTATTTTAACTAAAAGAGTATTAGTATATCCACTCATGGTCCTCACATTTGTTATAGTCCACTCATACGCATCTTTAATAATATCAATATATTTGTTATCAATTCTTTTCTTTTTCATCACTTGCCATTTTAATTTTTTTGGTACTCCATCATAAACTTTTTCTAAATCAATAAAAATCATGTATAAGTTCTTTTTTTCTCCCTATACTTTTGAAATAGTTTTCTAAGTAAGAAAATAACTTAGTGGTTGATCTTCCTAGCATAAAATGAAATCAATTTTTAGATACATTAGTTTCTCATCTTAGTCTATGTTCAATTACTCTTTCTCATAACTTCATAGTATGACTCATTAATTTTATTCCATGATCATTTGCATAATTTTGAATATCCTCCTTCTTTTTATAGATTGAAACTATAGTATTTTTTCTCCACTCACTTGGCATTAACTTTATTTTTATAATCTTATTAAAGAAATTAATTAACTATGTTGCACCTTGTACGCCATTTTTATACCATTTATTTTGGATGATAATTGAATAAGAATATGAGTGATTAAGATGATTTGAGTTGAATATTGACTGATTTAACTTGTTTATGTGTAAACATTCACAATTGATGCGATTTGTGCAAATTAGGAAAGTACGTACAATTTCAAGGCCTGAATCATACAAAAACAACAAATTTTGAAATCGAAAATAAGCTCGATCGGACTTGCCCAAGCTGCCACGTTGACGAGCTCAAAAAATACTTTTTTGATATGTTGTGGCTCTTGTAACCCCTTGCGGATCAAAACTTATGAGCAATTGAAGATAATCCACTTATTTCAGCGCAATGGGTGTCTATTTCAAGAAGTTCAAAGCTCAAGGACCAAGACTACATTTTATTTGATGATTTTGAATGATGAAAAGAATGTAAAACAAGGATCAAAGCAACCAAGAATGTTTTGAGGAAGTTTTGGGGCGAAACGAGCAAAGAACGAGTGAAACAGCAAATAATTCACGTAGTGCTCGAGAGCAACATATCCTAAGCCGTGTTGCATACTAAAAACACAATTCCAATGTGTATTGAACTAAGTGCGCAAGTCCTTCCCCTGTTCTCTATACAAATACTCACTGAGAACGTCCCAAGATATCCTAGAATGTCCTTAGAACTAGGGTTGAGGTCTAGGAGCAAGAAGAGTAAAGAGCATGAGGCGAGAAATGAGGTGGCAAGTTTCTTGGAGCGGTCGAGACACCATCAGGATTTCTGATTAATAAGCTTTTCCTTTCTTATTTATTTTAATTGTCTTGTTTATGATGGATATTAGATATAATATTTTCTTGTATTTGATTTTGATTATAAACATGTTAGGCTAAACCCGTTACCGGGGTTTAGGATGTAGCATGCATCTAGATATTATTGTTTGATTATTTAAGCTAACTTATGTTAATTTAATATCTTATGATTAATATTTCCTAGTGTTTGAGCTCCATGTTGGCAACAATTCTTATATATTAGGTGAAGGAACTGAAATGTGGATGTGAAATCCCAACCTAAGTAGGATTCAATGTATGCAATAAACATTTACATATGATTTATAAGTGAATTTATTGAATTTTGAATAATTGTTGTGATTTGCTAAATTATGGCAATCAGGGCTAAGGATTAGCAATGATGATTCGAGTGATCACTATGAGCGGATATGGGACAATGGAATTAGAATAATTTGTTGGTGATTAAAATACACCAATACATCATGAGTAATCATTTTATATTATTTGATATGGATTATGAGAATTTAAAAGGATAATTCTCAAGTTAGTGGAAAAATACTAGAAAATTCATAACTCAACTCCTGTAAGACGGATTCAAGTGAAATTTGAGGTGGAAATTGATGATGTTAGGCTTGGTATTATGGAATTATTGGGTTATGAAAATCCTTGATGAAATTAATGTAATGATTTATTGATCATAGCTCAACTCCAACCGTTAACTTTAAACGACTATAACTTAAGCTAGGAAAATCGGATTGAGATGAAATTTGAAACGGTTGAATGAAATCATGATATAAAATTTTGGAAGATTTAGATTAAGCATATTATGTTGGGAAAATACCTGAATTGGAAAAGGTGTGCATAGTTGACTTTTGCACCTCAAGAGTACCATGCATTAAAGGCTAAAGTACATGGAATTAATGCAATTTTTAATGGACCAAATAGGTGTCAAATGCAGGGTATTTTATGTATAATTATAAAATACAAAAATTTCATGAATTATCCATGCATTGATGTCCACATTTAAGGGGCTAAGGAGAGCTCAAATGAGCATAGGCAAGTGTGGCAATGTGGGGACGTCCATAGGCTATTGCTACTGTTTATTTTAAATTTTTTATTTTATAAATTATGCACATAAATAGCTCACATGTCGGGATACATAAATGAGCATTTAATCATGTAAAAAAATCCAAGAAAATTCGTGAACAACAGCTACCATGGATGGATGCAAATATGGACAACTTGTTTGCATACAAATCACGTGCAAATTAATGTGCTGTTGCTGCCATTTTTGCTAATTATTTTCATGCCAAATTAATGGATTAATTAAATGATAATTAGGTGTATTATTTACCCTTAAAATGAGATTATTAAAAAATGGAAAAAAAATATGAAAATGGGCAACAGCTATGGACATGCCAAGTGGACAGCTTGGATGGTGAGGATTTGAGCAGATTTTTGCATTTAAGAAAAATGATAAAAAATATTTTACTTGGCTGTCATTTAACCAGCACATTAGGAGGGATAAGCATACATTAATTTCTGTGGAGAAAACACCCCAAGTGGGGCCCACAGCTGGAGCAAATCCAGCTTATAAAAGGGGTGATCGGTTACATGGATTGAAGTTTGGAAAAAAATTCTAAGTGCTGAAATTTTCTCCCTCAAGAATAGAAAATCACATCCAGACCTATCCCAGCCAATAATGAAGAAAAAACAAGGAAAAATAAAGGGGAAAATGAGGGATTACCAATTAATCAAGTAAATATATTTTAATTTTGATTTTATACTTCAAATCTGAAAGTTATATGATGTTATAAACCAAAATATGAACGAAGTAATAAACGAAGGATTTTCACCATGAAAATATTATTAAAAGCTAATTATATGATTATTAAGGGACTAACAAAATTTCAAATTGAAATATTAAGCAGGTTTCAAATTAAAAATCTGAGAAGATCAACCTAAACAAGGTAGAACGGGTGACATGATCATCTATAGTAAATAAATTTTAATTATTTTTTTAAAAGGTTTTTTAAAATAAAATTTTTCTATGATGTATAATAAATCATAAATATAACTATGCCAAAATAAAAATTTATTTTTGGGTGATATTAGTATGGGTTATAATTCACGTGATTATGGCTGACCCTAAACTCACAACACTGTCCAGCACAGTAAAAATGATAAAATAAATATGTAATGTTAATATTTCGTGATGAATTATTTATGAAATTTAATTCATGTATTTATTGATGTGTGATAGATATTTTAGAATTAAATACCTTTATTTGATTATAAATCAAGATTTAGAGATATCAGTACGACTGATTCCAGCAAATGTGGATAGTTTGAGAAACAAATCAAAAAGAAATATGAAACCTATGTAGAAATGATCCAAATTAATATATATCTTAGGAAAGAGTGTAATAAAGGATTAAGGGCAGCAAAGGTGATTGATAATTGATTTTATTATATGTATATGGAATTAATGGGTAAATAAGAAGATGGAACTAAGTGAAAATAAGAAGACAAGGGCTGTTTTGGAATTCTATGATTAGTGGATTAAAATTCCATAAAAGTACCCTAAATAAATTTTTAATTAAGGGTTTTAATCATGCTAAATAAGGGAATAATTTTCTTACTTGAAAAATTTTATGAAATGTCTTTTATATGTGTTGCCAAATGGGCATATGTTAAAGGATAGACATGCATAGGTGATAAATGACTTGTGTAATCTGATTTTGTGCAAAAATGTATGAAAATATGATAGATTTCATGATTATATATCTTTTTAGAGTGCATAATGATTAATTTCAAATTTTAGAATTAATTTATGAAGTTTAAAGCGATGACGTGTGCTTAAAAGGAGCACCGATGTGTAAATTTTGGAACATAAGCGAAAAATGATAAATGAAGGTTAATGAACCTATAAATGATAATTATTGGATGAATTTTATATGGCTGAATGGTTACCCTGCTTATGGGGTTGTATATGTTATGTGTCAACCGATGAAATGTGCAAATATGTGTTACTTATGCATAATGACTTGAGAAGTCAAATGGATGATGTATCTTAATAAAAATGGATTGGAAAACTAAGTGATATGAAAGTAAAAGGAATATATAAAATGTTATATTATTCTCATGTAGGCAAGGGCAAAGAAAAGGCAGACTTGGAAAGCTAAAGAAACGCAGGTAAGCAAGCGAACTTTCCAAAATATTGATTTCCTCCTATGTTTTGAAAATGATAGCTTAAATAAAATGCCTTAAGGATTGCTTTATAGGAAGCAAGAAGTACTTCTTAAAATAATCACTTTATCACAAGTGTTTCCAAGATTGGAAATGTTTTATATTAATGATTTTAAGAGTTTGCTTACACGTAAGCAAGCCCTTCGAGATATTGTTTCAAATGAATTTTATGAAATTTATGAACTTGCTTTAATAAGTTGATTTCATAGTTGCTTACAAGATAAGCAAGTGAATTTTCAAGCATAATGTTTATTTTCAAGTATTAAAATTACTTGATCATGTTTATATTAATGATGTGGAGAATTGCTTATAGGGTAAGCAAGCTCAGTTCTTGAAAATATGATGTGGGTTTTAAGATGGTTTTAATATAAGCAAGTTCATACAAGTGGGGTTTACAAAGAGTTTTATCTTGAAAGAGTTTGTCTCTTTCATAAAGTGATATTCTAAAACAAACCATGGAAATTCTATTTTCAAGGAGTTTTATTGAAAAATGTAATTCTTTACAAAATGGTTTCTAGAAATAAATAGATGTTTTGAAATGGTTTCCATTAAATGTCATAAATTGAATTTATGTACATGTTTTGAGATTTATGTAGGTGTTTTGAAATAATCTATCAAGGTTCTTTACAACTCTTAGAGTTGTAACACTTTGAAGATGCTTTACTTTGATGTTCCAAAAAGGTTTAATGGTGACCAGTCCTACAAAATGATTTGGTGGATTTTATATTTACATAATGATCAAAAGATTATGCAAACTCCTCTATATATATAAGAGTAACAAGAAAGTGACGTGGACAAGACAGATAATGCCATTACAATTGATGGAAGTGAGTTGCATATGTTTTGCTTATAAAAATGTTATTAAGAAAAGTTTTGTCTCCGTGAGTTTTGAATTAGTTCAAAAGCTTCTTAAAATGAGAATTTTAAAAGTTGTTTAGCAAATCATTAAAGTTTTGCAAAATATTGTCTTCTCAAATATGTCAAATGTTTGGTAAAATGGATTTATTAAAATATTGCTAGACTATTTAAGGGTGGTCATCCTAACATTAGGATTTGGAAATAGTTTACAAAAATATTTTATTTTCAAAACAACCGCGCCTAGTTCTCAATTCGAGAAGGGCATAGTCTGCAGACTGAGTGGTTTAAAATATTTTATTTTCAAAACAATCATGCCCAGTTCTCAATTCGAGAAGGGCATAGTCTGCGGACTAAGTTGGCTTTATACATATCAAGCTGAGGCTTGAAAAAGGGCCCAGTCAAATGACTGAGCTAAGTTTGTGAAAATCATTACTAGCATATGAGTGTGCGTAAAACGATGTACTAGGCTCATGGTGGAGGCGGTTACGGACCAAAATGGTCGTAGACCAGAGCTCACCTCTACCTGTAGCCGAGTCGCTTAGGGAAGGCTGGAGGCCGGCGACGCCCTCTCTGAAATGGGAGGAAGCTCATGAGCGTACGCCTGGCTCGCATGCTGTCTCATGAAAGGTTCCTTTCTTAGGTGAGGATGATCACTTGTTAAGTGTCACCAACCTAAGGGTCAGAGACACAGATCCATATGTTTTTGAAAATACATATGTTCCCTATGTTTTAAAAGTCCCCAAATGGGCACCTACTCTATTTGGTTTTAAATGGATTTGTGTTGGTTTCAGATGAATTTATGTTTAGTTTTAGAAGATACCAAAAAATATTTTAGGACATGAATATGTCTGCCATGTTGGTTTAAAAAGGGTTGATATCTTATATGCGGGTTAAAAGAGGTTTATATGGAAACATATTTTTGGACGTAAGAACGTCCGCATAGATAAAAGATTTCTATGCACATGCATTGCTTTTGAATAATCCCGAGTTGGGTTATAAACAAATTTAGATAAATGATGTTTTGGGACATGTAAATGTCCTCATAGGGAAAAAGGTTATAAGAAAACTATTTTAAGACATATAATTGTCCTCATGCCATATAAAAAATATTTTTGGACATAGACATGTCCTCATGATAAATGAAAAATATTTTGGGACAAACAATTATCCCCATGAAAAATGGTTTAGATGCATAGACATAACCTTTGAAAAACCTTGAAATGGGATCTTGCACAAAGTTTTATGGGTGTATTATAAAGAAGATTTCTATAAAAGATTTCTTCCTATTGGTAGTTTATCACTTGATAAGTGTCTCCTACCAAATGGGCAAGGGATGCATTTAAATGAAAAAAAATGATGCTTGCTTACTGAGTTTATCACTCACATTTTGTTTTCCCAACCTTAGACAGGTTTAAGGCTCGAGGAAAGGAGCAAAGCTAAAAGGTATTGGTATGTTTGAAGAATGAATGGAGGAATGTATTGCTTGTAATGAAATGGGTTTGATAATGCATGGTGTAAATAGATAAGTGATTATGTATAAAATTCTACACGAATTTTTATTTAAGAATACATATGCTGCCTACAATATGAAAGTAAAGATACTTGTACGATAAATTTTAAGATGATATGGATGAGTCCACTATGAATGATGACAAGTATATGCTTATATGATGAAAGGAAAGAAAAAAAAATTTGAACGAGATCAAATTAAGAACCCGCCGCGTGATCAGAGCAACAATTCTGATCACATTTACTAGTCGAAAACGGTCTTGGAGTAAGGCTTGTGGAGGCCTCGGGTCGGGGGCGCCATAGTGGAAGTCTAATATACAATAATCAAAATTTTAATCCTGAAAATCTAAAACTATAAAAATTGACATGATGACCTTAAGGAATCCCATGAACGGCCACAGAACTTAATGAATCTTAATTGACGTAATCCTGTGAGAATAAGTGGTTAAGAATATATTAAGTTTATGCCTTTTAGGTTTCAAAAGAAGGCATAAAAATAATTTAGGAATTGTTCTCCTTTAATACATAATATCCAAATTAAATAAATTATTCACGTATCTGTAGCAAAAGATGTATATAAAACTCTAGATCTTAAGTATTTATATCTCTTAACTTTTAATTTTTTTTTCACGTTCTTAAAATTTACATCTTTCTTTTGATATTTCTTTCTTTTTACTTATCTCTCTTTATTTTTGTTATAAGTTTTAAAGATAACGTCTTAAGTCTCGAATTCCCAATGGGATTGGTATGTTATACACTACAATCTATGGCTCATGTACTTGTAGAGAGATTGCAAACAAGTATTTTGACACTATTGCTGAAAAATTTAGTGTTATTTACGACTTTGAGTTTAAACACTTTTCTTTTCTTCTTTTCTTCTCTTTTTTGTTCTCTCTTTCTTTATTCTCTTTTTAAATAATTTTTCCTCTTTCTTTCGTCTTCTACTCTATCTCTCTTTGTATATTTTTCTTTTATTTTCCTTTTTTATAGAAGTTATTTAATGGAATAATATAATTAGTAGTATGATAATAGAATGAGTTCTAGATCTTTTCTTGATGCTAGGATGGTTACTAGGGCATTTTATAAGAATTATAAAATAGTCGACCATTATAATTCACATGGAGAAAGGAATTCAATGATAAGGACTTCAATGATAAATGCACCATACCAACCAAACTTGGGATATGATCAATAAAATTTTTATAACCATCCCCATCTTATTAAAGACCCCTTCTCAAGCACTTAGAATCCCGATGAGCCTACACATTTGGAATTTTCTTGGTCCAATAATGTTTCCCTTTAGTCTAAACAAACGCGCTTTGCACCTCAACAACATGAACCGGATTTGAAAATATGTTGGAAAAATTTTCTCCCTCAATTTCATCAAAAGTTTTACCACAACCCAAAGAATCTTATATTGAATGTGTATTAAAATAGTTTCTTAAACAACAAGAGACAACACTACAACGAGTACAAAACTACTACATCAACGTGATAAAGCAATTGCTTGACTAGAAAAGTGTGTTCTGGGTCTAAGAGATCAAGGTGAAGAACAAGTCATCCATCCAAATGAGAATTTTGACAAGCCTCCTAGTAACCCATGCATGGACTGTAAAATTTTTTTTTTAAGATTATTGTGAAATCATGTCAAGTGATGAGGACCAAGTAGAGGATAAGATGCATGTAGATGAACAAGAACAAAATCAGTACCAGCTATATCAATAAGAAACAGGTGGAGGGTGAGGTACAGGATGATGATAAAGAGCAAATTCAAAATCAATCAAATCTTGAGGAAGCTCAAGATAAAAGAAGTGAGGAAGTTATGACTATCAACCCATCCGAAGAAATAAAGATAAAGAAGTCATCTATTCCATCAAAACCACACAAGTCATCCTTTGATTTTTCACAAAGAGTAGCTGAACAATGCATAAATCCTAAAGAGACGCATATTAATGATTATAACTTTAGGAAAGTTTCTCTTTCATTTTATTTAGATTCCTTTTCGGACACTAACAACATCTATGATTTGGTAGGAAACTATAACAAGATGATGTTGTAGAATGAGTTGTTGGATATCACATCTGGTGATAGTCCAAGTTTCACAAATATGCGGAATGCACCACAATAGAAATTGAAAAAATCCATATGAAATTGTAATTGAAAGATTGAGTATTAGTTAATGCAAATTTAACCAGTCGAACTAAAGACGTTAAACTTAGTGGTACTTGGGAGGCAACCCAAGATTTAGTTAGGAGAGAATTAGTTTCTTTTTCATATTTTTATTTTTATTTTTAGAATTTCGATACTTGTTGATTTGGAAGTTTTCATAGTTTCTTTGCAGGAACTCGCTCAGGAAGTATGCAAGCTACAAATCTCAGTGCTTAAACAGAAAAGTTAACATTTGAAATCCTTAAAAATACTCACGTAAGTTTGATATGAATGTTTGATTGAATGAACTATCCTTAATATTGAGGGCAAAGCTAATTTTAACTGTAGGGATGTGAATGCATTGCATTGTGATTTTAATTGAAATCACCAGATTCACTAGAGCTGAAATTTGATCAATTTTGTAACATTAACAATTGGTATGTATTGAAATTTGATCCCATAATGAATCTTTTGTGAACCAAGGAGCAAACCATAATAAGGATTCGAAGTTTATCAAGTAGAAAAATAAAATTTTGAAATTTTTTGTAAATTTCAAAAACTAAAAAATGAGAATGATGCTTTATAGGGTGATGTATGTGGCAAATTAATCTGTACTTCTATTCTAAATTATTGAATGAGATCTACATATGTGAAAATAAATTTCTCTTTTCACCTATTCTAGAACACATTTCTCGGACTTATTGAGGTGAATCTATAATGCACACATGAGAAAAAATATGATATAGGTAATTCATTGAGTTTTTAAACTATATCTTTGTGAATTGCTTGTTGTTCCCCACTTTGAGTTGAAACCTGACTTCTTCTTTACCTTAATATCCCAGTTATACTTCAATCATCTTTGAATATCTTGTTTGAGCTGAAAACTAAAAAAAGGAAAATTAAGGTGTTTGAAATGAGCGTAATAAATATTTTTTAGTTTCTCTAGATATCTTGAAATAAGGTGAGGGGAAGTAAGCCAGACTTGGTAGAAAAAAAAAAGAGAAAAACAAAAAACCAAGAGTAAAAGTAGGCTTTTAAAAAAAATTAAAAAAAATAATTATGGGGGTTGCGCATAAGATGCTCAAGTTATTCTAAAGATAGTTCTAACTTGAATACTATGTTTTTTTGCCTGAACTCAATGAACTTGAACCTTATATTTCTATTTACAGAAGACCTCTTGACCATTCAATTGTGTGTGCCATGATTATTGAAGATAGAAAAGAGAGATGTGCATGCAGACTAGGAGAATTAAGAGTTTCTAATTCATGGGGGTTGAATCATAGAAATGCATATGGTTAAGTTCAATAATTAAGATGTTGATAATCGTTTTATAACTGCATGTTGAGGATTATGTTTAATAATTCTACAAAACCGTTTGACATTTGATTCTTGTATTCTTGAGATTTGGCTTGATTACTAATTTGACATTGGTTGGAAACTTTTGAATCCTGAATTTAATTTACAGCTTGTGGTATGATTTATTATTTACTTGAGGATAAGCAAAGGTTCAAGTGGGGGGAATTTGTTATGCTATTTTTATATAATTTATTTTTGATGATAATTGGATAAGAATGTGAGCGATTAAGATGATTTGAGTTGAATATTGATTGATTTAGATTGTATATGTGTAAACACTCGCAACTGATGCAATTTGTGCAAACTAGGAAAGTATGTGCAATTTTGGGCCCGAATAATACAGAAATAGTAGATTTTGACATAAAAAATAAGCTCGATTGGGCTTATCCAAGTTCTCATGTCAATGGGCTCAAAAAATACTTTCTCTTGATATATTGTGGCTCCCCAAACTCCTCTCGGATTAAAACTTATGCGTAGTTGAAGATGGTCCACCTATTTCATCATAACATTTATCTATTTCAAAAAGTTTAGAGCTCAAGGAACAAGACTACATTTTATTTAATGATTTTGAATGAATAAATATAAAAAATGATGAAAGCAACCAAGAGTATTTCGAGGAAGTTTTGGGCCAAAATGGAGCAAAACGAGCAAACAACTGGAAAAACTGCTAATAATTCATGTAGTTCTGGAGAGCAACACGACCCAAGCTGTGCTGTGTACTGGAGACGCAATTACAATGCATTTTGAACTAAATGTCCAAGTCCTTCCCCTATTTTGTACATGAACATCCCGTAGGAACATCCCAATGCATCTCAAAATATCCTTAGAGCTAGGGTTGAGGTCCAGAAGTGATAGGAGTAAAGAGCACGAGGTAACAAGCAAGTAGCTTAGAGCGGCGAGATACCGTCAGGGCTTTCGATCAATAAGCTTTTCTTTCCTTTTATTCTTTTGATTTTAATTGTCTTGTTTATGATGGATATTGGATATAATATTATCTTGTATTTGATTTTGATTATAAACATGTTAAGTTAAACCCATAATCTAGGGTTTAGGATGTAGCACGTGTCTAATGTAGCGGATATTGTAGTTTTGATTATTCAAGATATTTTTTGTTAATTTAATATCTTACGAATTAATGCTTGCCTAGTGCTTGAGCTCCCATGTTGGCAATGATTCTCATGTATTAGGTGAAGGAACCAAAATGTGAAAGTCTAATATATGATAATCAAGATATTAAACCTGAAAGTCTAAGGCATGAAAATTTGCATGATGGCCTTAAGGAATCCTATGAACGGCCACTGAATTTAATAAATCCTAATTGACTTGATCCCATGAGAATAGATGGTTAAGAATATATTAGGATTATACCTTGCAGGTTTTGAGAGAAAGTGTAAGGATAACTTAGGGTTTATTTTCCTTTAACACATAATATCTGAATTAAATTAGCAATTCACATATCCATTATTGTGATACCTAGAATATTTTGAGACCCATACATGTAATTGAGGGATTTAATTATTATTAATTTTATGATTGAATTGGATGAATGAGATTAAGGCAATTGATTAAGTAAGGTGATTAAGTTAATCACCTTAGCTCGATGTGGTTTAATGTACACAAAAAAACAAAATGAGGTGTAGGAAACGATGATGTGGCATGATTAATTATTTAATTTATTATGTTAAGTTGATGATAATTATGGGATAATTGGGTTATTACTTGGAAAAATTCATCACTTGCGCCCATAAGGCAGATTGACATGAAATTTGGAGGATAGGCATATGTTGACGTGCTCTACCTCATGAGTGGTATGAATTATGTTAGTCGTGATTAAATTATGATGAAAATGATTTAATTTCATCAAATTCCATGAGACATTTTCAAATGCTCATATCTTACACTAGAAAGGTCATTTTGAGATGAATTTTTTTTATGGATGACTAAAACAAGGTAGCCTACCATATGGATGGATTTGATTAAGCTAATTATCATGAAAAAATATTAAACAACTTATGGTTAAAATCATTGGCTTTACACCATTGAAAAAGTGGATTTCATTAATGCGAAAGTCGATGCATTTAAGGGTGCAATGGAGGTACCTTAAGGACGGATTTTTAGGGCAGTTTTTATAATTTTTAAAATTAATAAAATGCATGAAAAAGGGATACTGATCAGGAGAGTTAAATGGGGCAGCAATTTGAGCAGCGTTTGTGCTCACAAAATGACAAAAAATGGATAACTAGGGACGTGATCAATGGATCTGATTTTGGGCAGATTTTGTGAAAAATATACATATAAAAATGGAATTTACATGGGTATAAACATGATAGCTCAATTGGGGATAAATATGAAATTTATTAAACTCAAAATTAGGTGAAAAATGGGCATTTGATGCACCATTATAAAAGGAATGAGAATGGACAACTTGGGCGTCAATTTTGGGTAGAAAAAAGAAGAAGAAAAAAAAGTCCAGCAATGTGGACATCCAAGGATAGAAAGAAAAGGAAAAGAAAAAGAATAGGAAAAGAAAGGAAGAAAGGGAGATTTTAAGCTAGGCAAGGAGCAAGTAAATCTCACATAACAAGTAGGTGTTTAAACCATCATTTAGTTTTGTTAATTGGAAAATTTTCTAGCTCAAATAATGATTCATAAATTGATTCATTTGTGAACATTAAGTGATGGTTCATGCAGCCCTTAATAGGGTAATTAAATAATAAATGAGTGAGGAGATTCAATTCAAGCTTTCAAAAAAGGATATGTATGATTTAGGGTTGTTATGACATAATAACCATGCTGAAATTTTAATTAATTTCAAATTATTGTTGCCATTTTGAGCATATTTTATGTATGGATTATGTGAATTATTTCCATGTTTAATTATGTCAAACCAAACATGTTTAATGGACCATTATTAGGTAGAACCTTGGATTAACAACTAAGAGAAAATTCCATTCATTTAGGGAGGAAATAAGGCATGACCTAAACAACAAGATGTATGAGAAATTATATGGGTAAATGTGGCGCCCCAAACCGGGCGTCACAACCTTACTCCAGGATCAATCGATTGGTAAACGTGATTAAGATTATTGCCCTGTCACACGGTGGAATTCTTGACACCTTAGGAGTCGAGACCCTCATATGCATATTTGATTTCTCATTATAGGGCATTACACATATACTTGGTCGTTTCATATCACATAATTCACACATATTTATGGTATAACACTTAGTACTTTATTTATTCATCATAGAAATTCTATACTTGCATTCAACACCTCAATTTGTGGCACCAAATATGTAACATTAGCATATAACATGATTCCATCAAATATACACTCATCCATTCCTCAAATATTCATTCATTCACTGTGTAACCATGTTTAATATCACAAGAGTCGTTATTTGTGAAATCCTCCCTGTGCTCCGTTGCCTCATGTGAAACCCCGATCTTAGACACGTGTATTAAACCCTAGGTTGGAAACCCTAGATAATGTATTAATAATTATATGAAATATAGAGATGATATTTTACAATATATGGCATTAGAGGATTAAATAGCTAATTCTGGAATGTTAATTCGATGAATAGTAAAAGTGGGATTAAGGAATATGTTAAGTTAATCACTTTGGATTAACTTAATCATAAAAGACGAAAAAGGAAGCTTCCCACTAAAGGACAAAAGTGCTTTTTGGATTAAAATAATAATTTTCGGATTTTTATGAATTTTTGTGAAGAAAACGAAGAAAAATTCGTATCTTGCAATCCGGACGTCGGATTGAGATGAAATTTTTTATGGATGGAAAAAATATTATGATGAACATGATGAATGGTTTAGGATTTGACAAAAATCATGAATCCAAGGTCAAGATAAAACGTCATTAGAAGATCAAAAAGCAATTTTGCTTTTTCATTAATTTCAAGTTTGACTTTGTTAATTTTAATTAATTAAAAAAATCAAATAATTAATGAAAAGCTGCAATGGCTGCTGGAGGCTTGACTTTTCGGCCAAAATCCAATGGTCCAAAATCAATCTTATCAAAAATCAACGGTTGAGATGAATTAGCTTAAAAAATTAATTTTAATAAATAAAAAATCATAAATAAATAGGGGCTAGCTAGGAGGGCAGGAGCTGTTGATTATGGTGGCTGCACAAGTCTCAACACATTTTTATGGAAATTAAAAAAAGGTATTTAGAATTTAATACCTAGAGCAAGGGGGTAAAATGCAAATACTTGAAAAATGCATGCCTATAAAAGGGGCCAAGGGGTGGACGTCCAAGGCACTCCAAATCTCACCTCCAAGGAGAAAAACAAGCCAAAACCCTTCCCCACACGTTCTAGCCAAGAGAGAAGAGAGAAAGAGAAGGTTAGAGAGAGAAAAGGCAAGTAGGAGGAGAGTTTTTCTGCTTCGGGTAAGGGGATTCTTCCCAAATTTCTTTTGGGTGTTAAGTAGGGTAAAACCATACTTAGATAATGTCTAAGCATGAGAAAATAAGTATGGTTATAATGTTCAAATGGAATTATGCCTAAACATCGAAAATTTAGAGCAAAGATAGAGCATTCGGGAAAATCATATATAAGATGAGTAAATAATGCTCCAATATTGCTAAATGATGATTTGGGATGAATGTTTATGATAGTTATGATGTTGGAATGATGATACATTAATCTTATGATTTTTAGATTTAAGGATTATGCTTAAGAGAAATTAGGATGAATTTTAGTATATGGAGAAAATGATTTAATTGGCCAAGTTAATCACGATGAATTCAAAATTCATGAATTTTCCTATGATATATTAACTAAGAGCTATGTCATGGTATTTTTTATTTTTGGAAAAAATGTCAATTTTTGGAACCCATGAACAGTAATCCACGTCGCTATGAACAGTAACCTCGGGTGAACAGTAATGTGAACAGTACCCCCATGAACAGTGATCATGAGCCGTTTAAAGTTAACGGTTGAAATTGAGATGTGATCAATAAATCATTAATCTAATTTCATCAAGGATTTTCATAATCCAATAATCCCATAATATCAAGCCTATCATCATCAATTTCCATGTCAAATTTCACTTGATCCGCCTTACAGGCGTTGAGTTATGAATTTTTTATGATTTTCCAACATAATTCCATAATTTCCACTTTAATCTCCATTAATAAACTCATGGGAATTAAACTAAACATTCATTCCGCATTAGCATGTTTTAATCCTCATTATGCCCCTTTAGTCACCTTGACTCATATTGGGCTCCGGTTATTAAATTTTTAATCACCATTCTTAATTGAACCCTAATTGCCAAATATCATAAAATCCTAAAATCATCCAAAAATTCCATTTAATCATATATAAGTCACATGTACATGTTCAATGTACACATTGAATCTTACTTAGGTTGGGGTTTCACAAAAGGAAAAGGTGAAGGACACGGATTAAGGAGGTAAGCAAGCAAACTTTTTGAAAATGATTTTATATGCTTTTATATTGCAACCATGAAATATGTCGGAACTGCTTTATCATAAGCAAATCCTTATGGAAGTAAGGAAAAATGTTGAGATATGTGGGAATTGCTTTATCATAAGCAAATCCTTATGAAAATGAGGAGAGATGTGGAAATGGTTGCATTATGATGGAGAAAGGAAAATCTTGATTTCCAAATAATATTTGATTTTATCAGATGAATTTAAAATGATTTATTAAAATATTTTGAAGTGGATTTAAGGAAGGTCAACCGATAATCAATTTGAATGAAGATTTTTGAAGTAATGACCAAAGGATCATACAAGCTTACCTTCTTATAGAAGTAACCCATGTGTCATGTGGACAAAGAATATGATATCATATGAAAAATGAATTATGTGTTTGTATATCCTTTTTTTCATGGAAAACCCAGAAATGGGAAGAAAAATATTTACAAAGTCTTTTGTTTTCAAATATTAAAATATTTTTTCGAAATTGTTTTACCGCTCAAAAATTATTTAAAAATATTATAGCAAACTTTTGAAATTACTATTTCTCAAACATTTCCTTCAAATATTTTAAATGATTTAGAAATGTGTTATTTAAATATTTTCAAAATTATTTAAGGTTGGTCATCCTTACAAATGTTTTTATTAACTTGTTAACTTGGGCTGTGCCAAGTTTTCAAGTTAGAAAAGAGAATACAGACCGAGGTCTGTACTATTTTGAAATGACATCAAGTTTTGAAAAGAAAAAGTCACAGACTAGCGTCTGTGGAGTTTTATAAAAAGCATGCTAGCATAAGAATGTAGAGAAAGGAATGTGCACATGAGTTATGTACTAGGTCTATTGTAGAGGATATGCAGACCGGACGCGGTTGCAAGATGGGCCCCCTCTACATAGGCCAAGTCTCTTGAAAAGGCGAAATGCCGGTGGCGCCCTCCCTGAAATGGGAGAAGGAACGGATAGCTGCCCAGCTAGCGGGCTATCTAATGAGAGTTTCTCTCTTAAGGAGGAAAGGGTGATCACTTGGTAAGTGTCACCTACCAGATGGATAGAAACGTAATGCATGATGCATATGTTTGTTTTGAAAAAGTTTTATGGAAAATATTTTATTTCTCTCCTAAGGAGGAAAGGGTGATCACTTGGTAAGTATCACCTACCAGACAGACAGAAACATAATGCATGATGCATATGCTTGTTTTGAAAAGATTTTATGGAAAATGTTTTAAGGATATGAGAATGTCCTTGGAGAAAGGAAGTTTTATGAAAAATGTTTTTATGTCTATGAAAAAGAGGTTTACATGTTATGTTTGCAAGCATATGTTTTATGAAAGGTTTTATAAAAATATTTCCAAGAATGGTTTACGAAAAGGTTTCTATTCCATTGGTAGTTGATCACTTGGTAAGTGTCTTCTATCGAATGGAGAGAAATGCATTTAAATGAAAGAAAAATGCTTGCTTATTGAATTCCGACTCATGTTTTATTTTCCTAACTTTAGACAGGTGTAGGGAAAGTCAAGAGATTAAGGGCATGTATTGCTAAAGGAAAAGAGGAATCTACAAAGGTTAGTAGATTTTTGTATGAATAAATGCCCTAATGGGATATGGCGAAAAAGACATAGGTTGTATGAAATTATGAAGTTATGAATAATATAAGAAGTTGATGATTTATGATGATATGGATAAGTCCACTGTGAACAATGATGAGTATATGTTGATGTGATGAAACAAAAAGAAAAAGAAAAAAAAGAAAAAAAAATTGGACGAGATCCAAATAAGAACCCGCCGCGTGATCAGGGCAACAATCCTCATTCACATTTACCAATCGATAGATCTTGGAGTAAGGTTGTGACACTCGGTTCGGGCGCCACGGAAATTGGTATCAGAGCAAGGATTGGTAAATATGCGGGAGAAGGAGAAAATAAAGGATGATGAAAGGATAGGTCTGATACCAGAGAAGTTGGTATCAAAGCAAGGATTGGTAAATAGTCGTGGAAAGAGAAAAATTATGGATGATAGGAAAGGTATGATACCACAGAAGTTGGTATTAGAATATGAATTGATAGATAGGCAAAGATAATGCCTAGATCTATATGCTTATGAAGCTATGATGCTTTTTATGATGAGACAAGAATGGTAACATATCAAGAAATGATAGATGAGTATGGAAAGAGTAAATAAAAAGAAAGAAAAGGTATGATACCAAAGGAAGTTATATCATAGCAATGATTGGGAGATAGATGTAGAAAGAATAAAGGAACGGAAGGAATAGAAATTATGATATTTATATATCATGATATAGAATTGTAATGTCATAGATTAAGGAAGAAAAGGAATTGTTTGGAAGTATTTTCCAAACTCAATGCATTTAAAGACAGGCAAGGAAGAGGAAGGAATTTCCTCCATATAAAATAGAAAATTAGCAAAAGCCAGAAGAGGCTAATATGCTTTTGGATATAGATGTCTAATTATGCAAAAAAAGCGTAATGGAATATTTGAATGGCAACAAGTTTTGGGACGAAACTTATTGTAAGGGGGGGAGGATTGTGAAACCCCGATCTTAGACACGTATATCAAACCCTAGGGTTGGAAACCCTAGATAATGTATTAATAATTATATGAAATATAGTGATGATATTTTGCAATATATGACATTGGAGGATTAAATAGCTAATTATGGAATGCTAATTCGATGAATAGTAAATGTGAATAGTAAACGTGGGATTAAGGAATATGTTAAGTTAATCACTTTGGATTAACTTAATCATAAAAGACGAAAAAGGAAGCTTCCCACTAAAGGAAAAAAGTGATTTTTGGATTAAAATAATAATTTTCGGATTTTTATGGATTTTTGTAAAGAAAATGAAGAAAAATTCATATCTTGCAATCCGGAAGTCGGATTGAGATGAAATTTTTTATGGATGGTCAAAATATTATGATGAACATGATGAATGGTTTATGATGTGACAAAAATCATGAATCAGAGGTCAAGATGAAACGTCATTAGAAGATCAAAAAACAATTTTTCTTTTTCATTAATTTCAAGTTTAACTTTGTTAATTTTAATTAATTAAATAATTAAATAATTAATGAAAAGCTGCAATGGATGCTGGTGGCTTGACTTTTGGGCCAAAATCCAATGGTCCAAAATCAATCTTATCAAAAATCAATGGTTGAGATGAATTAGCTTAAAAAATTAACTTTAATAAATAAAAAAATCATAAATAAATAGGGGCTAGCTAGGGGGGCAGGAGCTGCTGATTAGGGTGGCTGCACAAGGCTCAACACATTTTTATGAAAATTAAGAAAAGGTATTTAGAATTTAATACCTAGAGCAAGCGGGTAAAATGCAAATACTTGAAAAATGCATGCCTATAAATGGGGCCAAGGGGTGGACGTAAAAGGCACTCCAAATCCCAGCTCCAAGGAGCAAAAATCAAGCCAAAATCCTGCCCCACACGTTCTAGCCAAGAGAGAAGAGAGAAAGAGAAGGTTAGAGAGAGAAAAGGCAAGTAGGAGGAGAGTTTTTCTACTTCAGGTAAGGGGATTCTTCTCAAAAAAATTTTGGGTGTTAAGTAGGGTAAAACCATGCTTAGATAATGTCTAAGCATGAGAAAATAAGTATGGTTATAATGCCCACATGGAATTATGCTTAAACATCGAAAATTTGGAGCAATGATAGAACGTTTGGGAAAATCATGTATAAGATGAGTAAATAATGCTCCAATATTGCTAAATGATGATTTGGAATGAATTTTTATGATAGTTATGATGTTGGAATGATGATATATTAATCTTATAATTTTTGGATTTAAGGATTATGCTTAAGAGAAATTATGATGAATTTTAGTATATGGAGAAAATGATTTAATTAGCCAAGTTAATGATGATGAATTCAAAATTCATGATTTTTTTCCATGATATACTAACTAAGAGCTATGTCATGGTATTTTTTATTTTTTGAAAAAATGTCAATTTTTGGAACCCATGAACAGTAACCCACGTCGCCCGTGGTGAACAGTAAACGTGAAAAGTAACCCCGTGAACAAAGATTGTGAACAGTGATGATGAATAGTAAAAGCGTAAATTGGGTGGAAAAATTGAGATTAGTATTTATATCTTAAAGAATATATAGATGAAATAAAAGAGTAATGACCAAGTCTCTTTAGAAGATTAACCTCTATGGGAATGAGGTAATGAATGGTTATAAAGCAAACATGGAAAGCAATCTAAGACATGAAATGATATAAATAAAATATCATTTTTCCTTGTGTAGGAAAAGAAAAGGAAAAGGTGAAGGACACGGGCTGAGGAGGTAAGTAAGCAAACTTTTTGAAAATAATTTTATATGTTTTTATATTGCAACCATGGAATATGTCGGAACTGCTTTATCATAAGCAAATCCTTATGGAAGTAAAGAAAAATGTTGAGATATGTGGGAATTTCTTTTTCATAAGCAAATCCTTATGAAAATTAGGAGAAATGTGGAAATGGTTGCATTATGATGGAGAAAGGAAAATCTTGATTTCCAAATAATATTTGTTTTTATCGAATGAATTTAAAATGATTTATTAAAATATTTTGAAGCGGATTTAAGGAAGGTCAATCGATAATCGATTTGAATGAATATTTTTAAAGTAATGACCAAAGGATCATACAAGCTTACCTTCATATAGAAGTAACCCATGTGTCATGTGGACAAAGAATATGATATCATAAGAAAAATGAATTATGTGTTTGTATATCTTTTATTCATGGAAAACCCAGAAATGGAAAGAAAAATGTTTACAAAGTCTTTCGTTTTCAAATATTAAAATATTTTTCAAAATTGTTTTACCTCTCAAAAACTATTTAAAAACATTCTAGCAAAATTTTGAAATTACTATTTCTCAAACATTTCCTTCAAATATTTTAAATGATTTAGAAATGTGTTATTTAAATTTTTTCAAAATTATTTAAGGTTGGTCATCCTTACAAAATATTTTTATTAACTTGTTAACTTGGGCTGTGCCAAGTTTTCAAGTTAGAAAAGGGAATACAGGCCGAGGTCTGTACTATTTTGAAATGACATGATAGCATCAAGTTTTGAAAAAGAAAAGTCACGGACTAGGGTCTGTGGAGTTTTATAAAAAGCATACTAGCATAAGAATGTGGAGAAAGGAATGTGCACATGAGTTATGTACTAGGTCTACTATAGAGGATATGCAGACCGGACGTGGTTGCAGGATGGGCCCCTTCTACATAGGCCAAGTCACTTGAAAAGACGAAATGCTGGCGGCACCCTCCTTGAAATGGGAGAAGGAACGGATAGCCGCCCAACTAGCGGGCTATCTAATGAAAGGGTTTCTCATTAAGGAGGAAAAGGTAATCACTTTGTAAGTGTCACCTACCAGACAGACAGAAACGTAATGCATGATGCATATGTTTGTTTTGAAAATTTTTTATGGAAAATGTTTTGTTTCTCTCCTAAGGAGGAAAGGGTAATTACTTGATAAGTGTCACCTACCAAACGCACAGAAACGTAATGCATGATGCATATGCTTGTTTTGAAAAGGTTTTATGGAAAATGTTTTAAGGACATGAGAATGTCCTTAGAGAAAGAAAGTTTTATGAAAAAAATTTTTATGTCCATGAAAAAGATGTTTACATATTATGTTTGCAAGCATATGTTTTATGAAAGGTTTTATGAAAAGGTTTCCAAGAATGGTTTACGAAAAGGCTTTTATTCCATTGGTAGTTGATCACTTGGTAAGTGTCTTCTATCGAATGGAGAGAAAAGCATTTAAATGAAAGAAAAATGCTTGTTTATTGAGTTTCGACTCTTGTTTTGTTTTCCTAAGCTCAGACAGGTGTAGGGAAAGCCAAGAGATGAAGGGCATGTATTGCTAAAGAAAAAGAGGAATCTACAAAGGTTAGTAGATTTTTGTATGAATAAATGCCCTAATGGGATATGGCGAAAAAGACATAGGTTGTATGAAATTATGAAGTTATGAATAATATGAGAAGTTGATAATTTATGATGATATGGATAAGTCCATTATGAATGATGATGAGTATATGTTTATGTGATGAAAGATAAAGAAAAAAAAAGAAAATTTTTTTTTGGACGAGATCTAATTAAGAACCTGCCCTTGATTAGGGCAACAATCCTAATTCACATTTACCAATTGATAGATCTTGGAGTAAGGTTGTGACGCTCGGTTCGGGGCACCACACCTCATCAATCCTTTCACCTGTCTGTGGATTTGGAACACATAACTTGAGTCGAAACTCAATAAGCAAGCTATAGTTTTCAGGCAATTCATTTTGAACGCAACCTTTGCTTAAAAGCATTTCCTTCCATTTTAATAGAAGACACTTATCAAGTGATCAACTATCAATAGGATGGAAACCTTTTTCATTGAAACATCATGAGCGATGCAATGCAGTGCATCATTTCAAAACATGATATCATTGGACGGAAGCTAGCTAGGCAACCATCCGGCTCATTCCTCTCTCCCACTCAGGAAGGCGCCGCCGGCCCTCGACCCTCTTCTTAGCGACTTGGCCACACTCAAGGGGGACTACTGGTCCGCTTACTACCTTCAAGGTGGACCTCATGCTTGTGCACATGAACTTTTCATAAACATGATATTTGTCATGACATGCCAGCATGATTTTCCATTCACAAATTCATGTTTCATCATTTGCCAAGAATACTTGAGAAAGAATTATAGAAATCAGTTAGAGAAATATTATTTCATTGCAAAATGAGATAAAGGAATGGACATCCTTAAACACATTAATAAGAATTTAAATCATACCTTTGCAAATCCAAAAATAAGAAGTATTTAGAAAATTGCTTGCTTACCTTGCTTGCCTTGATCTTTATTCAATCTTTTCTTTGCCATTACTTATACATAAGAATGTCATTGTATTCATAACATTTCTATTTTCTTGCACACATATAGTTTTCTAACCCACAATTCATTTCACACATAGATCAACTTGCATAGCAATCATTCATCCATATGGATTGCACTTGCCATTTATCATTCATGCCATAATCATCTCTGGACACTCCTTGCGTGTTTGCCTCCTTGTTCACATAAAATTCCAAAATTTGAGTCTTTCTTCCCCATTCATTTTGGTAATACAAAGTACATATATTTCAAGGTATTTTATCCTCTAAATCATCCATAGAGTCATTAGTATAATTCAGGTTTCATACATATCATAAAAATATGAAAATGGAATCATATACGTAACCCTAAGTTCCATCCTTTCTAACATCCATCTATAATAGGTTAAACCCTCATAATCACTTATGATATTTGTTTATATCCCATTATAAGTTAAATTCCATCCCAAAAATCTGAAATTTAACATTTATTTTGATTTATTCCTCAATCTGTCCATAATGCTGAAATCAGACATACTGATCTCTCTAATTTTTGAATCATAATCAAATTAGGGAATTTAAATCTTAAATTTCTTTCATACCTTCATAACTACATTAATTAACCAAAATAAATATTTCCAGCACAACATATGAAGTATTTATATTTATTTCAGTATTTTTACCTTACTGAACAGCAGCATCTATTTTCAGACAGTTCAAATCACGTAAATTATTAGGTATATTTATATCTTGAAAAGACCAATTTTTATTTTTTCTTAGTGTTACTCATGATGTCTTCCACATCATATAAACGTTTTAGCTCAAAATACCTTGTATAAAAATTATTAAAAATCATTTGGTGCAGCTGATCTTGACACCCGTGCAACCCTGTTCAGGTTGATCGTCTCGGATTTTTAATTTACAATTGACTTATCCTTTTGAGCTGAAAATTGGGTCTTTCCTTAATAACCTTATCATGAGTTTTCAAAAACATTTTCATGATAAAATACGTCCATTTACTTTTCCGTTCATGTTTTAAATTTCTGCCTCATTTCTTCTAGGTTTTGCTCCCATATTTGCATCTAATTTCAATAAAATAAGCAAAGACCCTTAATCAATACTCTATTCAAGAGTGTCATTAATATTTCTTTAGGGGTCCATTATGAATCATACTTATGACCCATAAATAAAGGTAGAGAATTTGGATTTTAATGAATCAAATTCAAAGATATACTTACTTGATTTGAGCTAAACTTGAGTTCCAATCTTTCTAACTTGGATTCCTCTCTTCTCTCCTCTTTTTCCTCTTTTATTCTTTATTTTCCTTCTTCTTTTCTTTCTAGGATTTGAATATACTTGGGTGTTCTTGGCTTGGAAATTTTCTCCTTTGATTTCTCCTTCAAGTGGGCGTCTCCTCCTTGCTCCTTAGGAATTTCTCTCCTTTGATTTTTTTCTGCAAAATGGAACATCCCTATGCTCCTGTCCCTTGCCATTTTTTGCTGAGTTTTGTGGGTCCCACTTGCCATCTCATTTGAGTAATTATGGCTTAATTGACATGGCTCAACTTAGTCCCAGTAAAATCCATATTTATCTTTTGTAAAATCTCAAAAATCACCTTATCTCTTAAGCCTCCCCCCTTGGTTGTCCATGTGGCTTGGCTCTTGTCATTTTGTGATAAAAATCTACAGTTCCCATAATTACCCTAGGTGTTTAGCTTACGTGGTGTAATTTTTGGAATTTTTGAAAAATAAAAAATCCCATTTTATCTCCTCCCCATGGACGTCCAAGCATGCCACCTCCTTGGCTCCTTAATGCCTTCTTTAATGCGTTGCAATTATCTTAGATTTTATCATTTTTAATAATTAAGAAAATCAAGCCAAAAATCTATAGCGTTGACATCTCATATGGGCAATGACTTTGCCTCATCATTGAGATCTCAAATCTCATGATTGCTCCTATAAAAGACAAAATTATTTCTTCCTTTTGTGACCATGCACGTTTTTATGGTAATTAGCCTAATCCATTCCACTCATAATATTAAGCAAGTCGTTTTAACTTTCAAATTTCACCTCAAAACGACGTTTCCATCTCAAGTTATAGCCATTTGAAGTTCATCCTTGGATTAAGATGAAATTAAATAATTATCTCTATAATCCCATCACATTTGCTCAATCCAATCCATCCATAAGATTGAGCATGAAATTCTGTGCCTATCTCTCAATTTTCACCTCAATCTGCCTTACCGGCGTCAAGTTATGAATTTCCTAATATATCCCAACTTAATTTCATAATTACCCTCCTCTTTCCCATTAATTAATTCATGATAATTACGATAATTATCCACAACACATTATCCATTCATAATTCCTAACAAACCACTTGACCATAGCAATTTGTTCCAACCTCTATTTTTAATCAAATTCTTAATTGTAAAATATTATCACGAAAATCATTCATAAATGAATCAAACCTCACATAAATCATAAATTCAATCTAAATGCATGAATACAAGTTCTACTTGGGTCCAGGTGTTACAGTAAAGTACCCCATTTTTGGAGCAAGCTGGGACGTCCAAATGGGTTGATACAAAAATTAAAAATCTGTTTATTTAACCTTGATGATGGGGACGTTCAAGGTGGAGAAATGAGAAGGAAAATTTGCTGTTTGAATAATTTAATTGAAGGATTTTAGTTTCATGATTATACCCTAATTAATGTGCAAATAAGTGACTAAGTTAAGCAATAATTGAAGGAAACATTTCTGGTTCATGTTAACTTATTTAACATGTAATGTAAGTATGAATAAATAGTGCACATGAAGGGTATGGATTGACAAAGATAGGGAATGATTTTGTGTAATTAGCTTAAGTGCAAAAATGAAATGAAAATGTGGCAAAAAGAGAAAAGATGGGGTTGTTTTGAGAAAATTATAAAATCTCAAAAATTCAAAATTGAAATTAGTAGCCCTAACTCATAAAAAGATGCCTTGAATGAGCACTAATGTAAAAATACAAAGAATGAGTGTTAAATGATAGATGGGAGGTGTTGAACTTCCATATGTTGAGTTAACCTTAAAGGTTCTAATAAGCTAAAAAACTTACCCAAAATAAGGGTACTAAAATAGAAAGAATGGTCAAAATGGAATTATAAATCACACCAAAGTGTGAATTATAAAATTGACACCCAACTTGAAAGAAAAGTGGGTTAAGTAAGTTGATGTAAATTTATGTGAGTTGAAAAACTATAAGATGTGCAAGCATATGAAATTTTATATATATAAATGAAATATCGTTTTCATGTATCTAGGCATAGGCAAAGAAAAAGTTGAAGAAAGAAACTAAAGTGACTACATATAAGCAAGCAAACCTTTGAAAACTTGCGTTCTCAAAATCTTATTATTATGATGCAAATTGATATTTAAATGCTTTTTAAATATATATTGAAAATTGATGTTTAAATGCTTTTGGAATTATTTAAGGATGACCACTCCTAAAACTCTTGCAAATTGACTTGAATACTATTTCATTTAAAAGGATGTTGAAAAATTATGGTTCAAATGTCTATTCATGAAAATCATGCTAGCATGTCTATGTTCATGGTGCACAAGAAACTAGGTCCACTTTAGAGGTGTAAGTGGACCGATTGTCCCCCTTTAGTGTGACCAAGTTGCTAAAATAGGCCAACGGCCGGCAGCATCCTCCATGAAATGGGAGCAGGATGACAAGATGGTCGCCTAACTAGCATACCATCATTATGATATTCATATTTTGTTGATAATAATGCATTTGCATTATTCATGATATACCTAGGTTGGGTATGATGTTTTCTATTTAAAAAGGTCATTACAATTGAAAACTTTGCCTGAAAACTATGCATTTTGCTTACTGAGTTAATACTCACAATTTGTTTTCTAAACCCAAGACAGGTACAAGATGGCTACAGAGGAGAAGCACAGTTTTAAATGAAGAGATTTGACTCTTGTATTCTTTTGTATGCATCAATATGAATGGTGAAGTTTTAATGGAAAAGATGTTTGCAAATTTGTTTACATCTCTATGAAATTATACATCTTAGGTGTAGATGTGAAATGAAATATGTTATTATCTTGAAATAGAAAATTAATGGATTGTTGTATGTATGATTTTCTGATGTCATTAATGTTATGAAAGTTTTTATGATATATGATGGAAATAATGTGTTGAAAAAGATGATGAGTGTGTATATCAGGGCTTGTTGATGGCTAGAACGGGAAATATGGTCTTTGAATGATTAAGTGGCATGAGATAAACTCCTATGGAGTGAATGTTAAATGTATGTGCATGTAAAAAACCCTCTGTATAATAAGGCAACAATCCTGCTCACGTTTACCAATCAATAAACGATCCCGGAATAAGGCTCATGTTGTGACACTGAGGTTGGGGCTAGCCTTACTCCCAGATCGTTTATTAATTGGTAAATGCGAGCAGGATTGTTGTCCTATCACACGAAGGGTTTATAACATGAAAATAAATTTATAATTTACTCATAGGATTTCATCTCATGACACTTAATAATTTATTCACCAAATTGCCCATTTCGGCCATCATCAAGCCCTGATATACACATTCAACATTTATTTTCTACACTCAGTTCCATTATATTACATAAAACTTTATAACATTCATATCATATTAAGATATACATACATCATCCATCATCATTTTTTTTAACAATTTCACATATTCCAATCCACATCACACATCGAAAGTGTATAATCCCATATAGATGCAACAAATTTGCAAACATTCATTCCATAAACATCACCCTTCATATAGATGCATACAAAGGAATACAAGAGTCATATTTCTTCATTTTATCCTGTCCTTGTCCTCTGTAGCCATCATGTACCTGTCTTAGGGTTTAGAAAATAAATCACGAGTATTAACTCAGTAAGCAAGTTGCATAGTTTTCAGGCAATAATTTTTAGTCAAAGTTTTTGTGGCGCCCCAGCCCGAGCGTCACAACCTTACTGCAAGATCTATCGATTGGTAAACATGATCAGGATTGTTGCCCTATCACACGGCGGGCTTATTGGATATTTATCCACTTAATCTTAACTCCTTAGGAGTTTATATCATTTCTTACATTCAATTTCCATCAAATGCCTTTTCAGGCCATTATACCATTTGAGAATTACACATGTCATCTCATAAAATCCATACTTAATCATAAACATAATATTTCATGCCTTAGCATTTATCCATAAAAAAATTTCACCAAACCATAGGCATAAAACATAACGTAATCCTTCTACAACATTGAATAACAATTTAATTGTTATCGTTCATATAACCATTCAACCTTTAGGTTCATACACAAGTAACTCATAGAAATTCATTAATCCTTGAACTCCACCTGTGCTCCTTGCCTCCTTCCATTCACCTGTCTTTAGGTTTGAAAAAAAAAACGTGAATGGAAACTCAATAAGCAAGCTATATGGTTTCCAAGCAATTCGTTTTAAAGGCAACATTATTTAAAAGCATTTCTCTCCATTCGGTAGGAGACAGTTAGCAAGTGATCAACTACCTACGGAGCAGAAATCTTTTCATAAACCATTCATAAACCTTTCATTTAAAGCAGTCATGTAAACTAGTTTAATCCTAATTTTTGGGCATTTCATAAACATTGGATGTGCAAATGCATCATTTCCATTCATGACTGTTGGAAACATGTGGAAAATAAGCCAAGTTTATATTTTGATGATTAACAAATCAATTTGAGTAATTTTTGGTTACTAACATGTTTGTGAAGATGATTAAATGATATACAAATGAAGAAAATGAAGCATGACAAGTCAAGTCGATTTCCAAGTCGACTCAGGCTTCGACTTAGGCCAAGTCGATCCCCAAGTCGACTCAAGAAGCGACTTCAAAACGTCATTTCCTTCCAGAGTTGAAATCAATAATGAGAGCTGCCAAAGTCGCATCCCAAGTCGACTCCGCTTGCGACTTGAGGTGAAGTCGCAGACCAAGTCGACTCCAGTACCGACTTCGAGGCGTCATTTTTCATCCAGAGTTGAAATCGGGGACTAGAGTTGCCGAAGTCGCAGCCCAAGTCGACTCCGCATGCGACTTGGGTGAAGTCGCAGACCAAGTCGACTCCAGCTTCGACTTCAGTGCAGAAATTACCGAACGAGTTAACTCAATGATAGATTCAAGAGCAGATGAAGGCCAAAGACGACTCAAACACTCAAATAAAGATCAAATGAAGAAATCAAAGCAAGCAGGGTTGCCTGAATCCATCATGTTGGATTATGAACATATATTTGGACATTATTAGGCAATCTAAGATTCATGCATATATTCAAGACTACAAGGATTCAAAGTTTGCAAGTCACGAAGCTAAAAGGACATCAAGCTAGGATGATTATACTGAGTTGCAAAAGATATAATCAAAGGAAGAACAACCAAACATGAAGAAATTCAAGCAAGCAAGGCATTCCAAGGATTTCAAGTTCGACTAGCAAGCTGAAGAAGTGAAGTCGCACCCGAAGTCGACTTCACCGCGACTTGGGTCAAGTCGAGGACCAAGTCGACCCAGACTAGAACTTGAAGAAGTTGCAAAGAGATGAAGTCACACCCGAAGTCGACTCCATCTGCGACTTGGGCAAATTCGAACCTGAAGTCGACTTCACCTGCGACTTGGGTCGCAACGGTCAGAAAATTTTTGAACGTTGGCGCATTAAATGCGCGCCACCTACTTCGAAACGTTCGGATTCCCTCGCAAATTATATAAGGCATTCAATATGAACGAGGAGGATAGTTGAGAATTCATTTAATGTGCATAACTCCCATCTTCAAGAGCATTAAGTGATCAAGCCATCATATAGAAGAAGACTTCGCTTTCAAACTGCCAAGAGCTGCTTGCTGAATCATTAAGCCTATGCTACAAGTTCTTCTCTGCGCCAAATCTTCCTCTACACAACAGTAATGTGTAGAAACTTTCTTTTTACTTTTACTTGTTGTATTGAACTTGATTTAGTTTGGGTAACTAAGATCAAGTGTAAGCAAAATAGTGTGTGATTGGAGTGGAACTCGTCACCTACTTGTGCTGTGAATTGTTGATGCCCCGTAGAGCTGGAATCTAGATGAGAGCAGTGACTCTAGTTGTATTTGTGAAATACATAGTGGAATCCAAGTCACAAGAGGTGTGAGCTTGGAAGAGTGGAGTAGGGAAGGTTGCCCGAACCACTATAAAATCTTGTTTGTTGATATTTATTTCTGCTCTTTGCACTATATTGCTTTCCATTTGCTTCTTCATAAAAGGGGACTAGACTAATCCGGGATAAAGTTTCTGTTTAAGTTGAAAAATTTTAAATACCCAATTCGCCCCTCCCCTCTTGGGTAATTGCCATTAACTCGGGACCAACAAGTGGTATCAGAGCAGGTCTTTGAGTTTTACCAAAGAGATCTTTTGATATGGCATCCCAATCGACTTCCGTTCCCGCATTTGCCTAAGGCCAACCTTTTACTAGGCCACCATTGTTTGATGGGAACAATTTCGGCTATTGAAAGCTACGTATGAAATAACTCATCATGGCTACAGATATGGACTCTTGGATTGCAATCCAAGATGGTATAACCTTGCCTATTGATGAAAGAGCTTCCAAATGGACCGATGAGGAAGTAAAAACTGTTAAGAGCAACGCTAAAGCTATGAACTCACTATTTTGTGCTCTTACTACTTCCGAATATGATAGAGTATCCTCTTGTTTAACTGCAAAAGAAATATGGGATACATTAACATCTATCTATAAAGGAACTTCTCAAGTCCAAGGGACAAGGAGAAATATTTTGATTGGAGAGTTGGAAAGCTTTAGAATGCTAGAAACAGAAAATATTTATGAAATGTTTGCTAGATTCTCTAAAATTACTAATGCCTTGAAAGGACTTGAAAAAGCAATTTCTGAATCAGAGCAGGTCATGAAGATTCTAAGGGCGCTACCTGAATCATGGACTCCAAAAATTACTGCAATAGAAGAAGCTAAGGACCTAAACACATTGAAGCTAGAAGATCTTATTAGCTCATTGATGTCACATGAGCTAATCAAGAAAATAAATGAAGATCACCATAAAGGCAAAAGAGTCATTGCATTAAAAGCGGCACATAACTCGGATGAGTCCACCTCCTCATCTCACAACGATGATGAAGACATTGCTCTACTTACTTGCAAATTTCAAAAGTTTGTAAGAAAAGAACTTCAAAGACTTCAAAGAGAGACCACGAAAAGAGAAGAAGGAGGCTACAAAGTGCTATAGATGCGGCGATATGGGACATATGCAAGCTCAATGTCCTACACCGGAAGAAGGATCAAAGGATCATCAAGAAAAGAAGGAAAGATATGAAACTCGAAAATTTCAAAGGCCCAAGGGAAGAGGAATGTACGTGAATGAAGAAACTTCATTAACAAGTAGCTCCTCAACTAATGATTTTGATGCAGCAAATTGCGCAAGAATATGTTGTATGGTGCGGATTGAGCAAGAAGAAAATTTGAACTCAACGGAAGTGTTGGAAGAGCAAACCACCTCAACAAAATGCATAAGTAATGAAGAGATAACTTCCAATTTTTCCTATTCTCAATCTACTCATTCTTCTATTCAAAAATGTCTCAAATGTGCTAAATTAGAGGAATTACAACATGCATATGATTCATTATATGAGAAAATCAAAAAACTAGGAAATAAGTTATCATTAAAGAGATAACAATATAACTCCATTATTATTGTAAATGGAAAACTAGCAGAAAGAACAACAAAACTGAAAGAAGAAAATGAATTACTTTTGAAAGAAGTGGAAGAATTGAAAAAGGAGAATGAATCCTTAAATGAATCATTAGCTAAATTCTCTAATCCAGGAGAAAATATAAAAATGTTTCTAAACATGACCTCTCAAATCAATAGAAGAGGTCTTGGATACTCCATATTTGAGCAAAGAGAAAGCGGCAAATCAAATGTGCCAATACTTCGGAAAAATCAAACCAAAACTACACCTATTTATATACCTAAAGGGAAACGAGTTGTTTGGACCAAAAGGGCAACTTTCGAACCACTACGTACTTGGAGGCCTACTCCTAGATTACCAATGGCTTGCAATTTTTGCAACAAGATGGGTCACAAAATCTATAAATGCAACTTTAAGAAACTATATGACCATGATGCAAAATTAGTTTGGGTTCCAAGAAACACAAGATTTGGGCTTTCAAAGATAAAACAACAAAGATTAAATCAGTTTACTAACCCAAATGGACCCATAAAATGGGTACCAAAGAGATAAGATTTATTTGTTATTTTCAGATATGTTTCAAGGAAAAGGAAAGCAACGTTTGGTTCATGGATAGTGGTTGCTCAAGGCATATGACCGGTGAAAGAAGTTTATTTCATAAACTTAAGCCTTGCAATGATGGAACTGTTGCCTTTGGAAACAACAAGAAAGGTAAAATTAAAGGTAAAGGAAACATTTATAGTATTTCAAATGCATGTATGGAGGATGTTTTATTTTTTGAAGGACTCAAGCACAATTTAATGAGTATTAGTCAATTATGTGACAAAGGATACAAGGTTGTGTTTGAATTATCTATATGCAATGTATTTGATGGAGAATACATCATGTTTAGTGGAAAAAGATATGGAAATCTATATTTGGTTTCACTTGATGAACTAGATGGTCAATGTCTAATGGCTATTGACAATGATCCATGAGTTTGGCATAAGAGACTTGGGTACATAAACATGACAAATATTAAGACCTTATGGAAAAAAGAATTTGGTAGAAGGATTGCCCAAATTGAAATATGACAAAGATAAAATTTGCAAGGCATGTCAATTGTCAAAACAACCTAAAATGCCTTTCTCTACCAAAAAGGAGATTTCCACCACTAGGCCACTTGAATTGCTACACATGGATCTATATGGGCCATCCGACATTTTAACCATTGGTGGAAAGAAGTATGTGTTTGTAATAGTTGATGATTTTTCAAGATTCACATGGGTAATTCTCTTAGCTAGCAAAGATGAAATCTTTTCTATGTTTGCAACTTTTGTAAACTTTGTGCAAAATGAAAAATAAAGTACTATTATGACCATTAGAAGTGATCACGGTGGTGAGTTTGAAAATAAACGATTCATAGAACTATATAATGAAAAAGGAATTCACCACACATTTTCTGCACCATGAACTCCACAACAAAATGGAGTGGTTGAAAGGAAAAATAGAACCATACAAGAGATAGCTAGAACAATGCTAAATGAGAGCAAATTATCCAAGAAAATTTGGGGTGAAGCTGTAAACACAGCTTGTCATGTATTGAATCGAGTTACCATTAGAGAAATCATGAAAAATACCCCATATGAGCTATGGAAAGGTAGAAAATCAAATATCTCCTATTTTCATGCCTTTGGTTGCACATGTTATGTTTTGAACAATGGAAAAACTAACTTTGGAAAACTAAATGCTAAAAGTGATGAGGCAATATTCCTTAGTTACTCATCAAATAGCAAAACATATAGAGTCTTCAATAAAAGGAACCAAGTTATAGAAGAGTCAATACATTTTGTTTTTGATGAATTTAACCCATGCTCCAAAAGAAAAGATGATTTAAGTGATGCAGATGATATCACAAGTAACCTTGAAAAATTGCATGTGGAAAAGCTAGAAGAATCCACGGAGGAAAGGGTAAGTGAAGGTAATAATTCCTATAAACCTCCAACTGATTTAAAGTTCAAAAATATCCATCCAATTGAGCAAGTTATAGGGAACGTCTATGAAAGTGTAAAGACTAGAAGGTCAAAACAAAATGTTTGTGGACAATACGCTTTTGTATCCAAAATTGAACCATCCACTATTGATCAAGCTCTTGATGATGAAAACTGGATCATAACAATGCACGTAGAGCTAAACTAATTTGAAAGAAACCAAGTTTGACATCTTGTTCCAAGACCAAAGGACTGCATTGTCAACGGCACAAAATGGGTCTTTAGGAACAAGTTAGATGAAAGTGGACTTGTGGTGAGAAACAAAGCTAGACTTGTGGCAAAAGGATACTCACAAGAAGAAGGAATTGACTTTGAGGAATCCTATGCCCCGGTTGCTAGATTAGAGGTCATTCGGATTTTACTAGCTTTTGCATCTCACATGAACTTTAAGTTGTTTCAAATGGATATTAAAAGTACATTTTTGAATGGGTATATAAATGAAGAGGTGTATGTTGAACAACCACCAAGATTTTAGGAGAAAGATTAAGCACTATATGGACTCAAACAAGCTCCAAGGGCTTGGTATGAAAGATTAAGTAAATTTTTGATTGATCGTGACTTTCAAAAGGGAAAGGTAGACACCACTTTGTTTATCAAGTATAAAGAAAGAGACATTTTGATTATTCAAATTTATGTTGATGATATTATTTTTGGTGCTACTAATGAGATTCTTTGTCAAGAATTTTCTGAGCTTATGCAAAAAGAATTTGAAATGAGCATGATGGGGGAGCTAAACTTCTTTCTTGGACTACAAATTGAGCAACTAAGTGAAGGGATCTTCATAAACCAGTCCAAGTATATCAGAAAAATGTTAAAGAAGTTTGGCATAGAAAATAGCAAAGGGGCAAACACGACTATGAGCTCAACCATTAAAATTGACAAAGATGAGAAAAGCAAACCAGTTGAGTTAAAGTTATATAGAAGCATGATAGGTTCTTTATTATATTTAACTATTTCTAGACCCGATATACTGTTTAGTGTTTGTATGTGCTCTAGATTTCAATCATGTCCAAAAGAATCACGCTTGGTAGCTGTAAAAATAATTTTAAGATATTTAGTAGATACTACCAACATAGGACTTTGGTATCCAAAGGACTCTGATTTTGATCTAATCGGCTACTCGGACGCGGATTTTGCCGGTTACAAAGTAGATAGAAAAAGCACTAGTGGAACATGTCAGTTTCTTGAGAACATGTTGGTTTCATGGTTTTCAAGAAAACAAACTAGTGTTGCTCTATCTACGACGGAAGCCGAATATATTGCCGTCGGGAGCTGTTGTGACCAATTGCTTTGGATGAAACAACAACTTAGGGATTATGGTCTGAATTTTAGAGATATACCTATTAGATGTGATAATACAAGTGCAATATGCTTAACTAAAAACTCAGTACTACATTCAAGGACCAAGCATATAGACCTTAGACATCATTTTATTAGAGAACATGCAGAAAATCATGACATATGCTTGGAGTATGTAAAAATAGAAGATCAAATTGCAGATATTTTTACCAAACCTTTAGCAAAAGATTAAACCGCTCTCAAAAGATTAACTTAGAAAAGCACAAACTAAGAGGGAGCACAGGTTCAGGGGGAGCAGCCTCTTCATTCCCAAAAGATTAAACCGCTCCATCTTTATTTTTGATCTATTGACAAAAAGGGGGAGAAGAGATTAGGATTTGAGTAGTATCGGATTTAAATGCTTTTAGGCATTAAATGTTTGAATGAATGTTTTTAACTTGTGATTTATTGGAAGTGAAATAGGTATGTTAAACTTCAATATGCAAAATAGTATATTTTAAGACATTGAAAGGTATACACTCAAATCGGTTTTGTCAATCATCAAAAAAGGGGAGATTGTTGGAAACATGTGGAAAATAAGCTAAGTTTATGTTTTGATGATTAACAAATCAATTTGAGTAAGTTTTGGTTACTAACATGTTTGTGAAGATGATTAAAGGATATACAAATGAAGAAAATGAAGCATGACAAGTCAAGTCGATTTCCAAGTCAACTCAGGCTTCGACTTAGGCCAAGTCGATCCCCAAGTCGACTCAAGAAGCGACTTCAAAATGTCATTTCCTTCCAGAGTTGAAATCAAGAATGAGAGCTGCCAAAGTCGCATCCCAAGTTGACTCCGCTTGCGACTTGAGGTGAAGTCGCAGACCAAGTCGACTCCAATAGCGACTTCGAGGCGTCATTTTTCATCCAGAGTTGAAATCGGGGACTAGAGTTGCCGAAGTCGCAGCCCAAGTCGACTCCGCATGCGACTTGGGTGAAGTCGCAGACCAAGTTGACTCCAGATTCAACTTCAGTGCAGAAATTACCGAACGAGTTAACTCAATGATAGATTCAAGAGCAGATGAAGGCCAAAGACGACTCAAACACTCAAATAAAGATCAAATGAAGAAATCAAAGCAAGCAGGGTTGCATGAATCCATCATGTTGGATTATGAACATATATTTGGACATCATTAGGCAATCTAAGATCCATGCATATATTCAAGACTACAAGGATTCAAAGTTTGCAAGTCACGAAGCTAAAAGGACATCAAGCTAGGATGATTATACTGAGTTGCAAAAGATATAATCAAAGGAAGAACAACCAAACATGAAGAAATTCAAGCAAGCAAGGCATTCCAAGGATTTCAAGTTCAACTAGCAAGCTGAAGAAGTGAAGTCGCACCCGAAGTCGACTTCACCTGCGACTTGGGTCAAGTCGAGGACCAAGTCGACCCAGACTAGAACTTGAAGAAGTTGCAAAGAGACGAAGTCGCACCCGAAGTCGACTCCATCTGCGACTTGGGCAAAGTTGCACCCGAAGTCGACTTCACCTGCGACTTGGGTCGCAACGGTCAGAAAATTTTTGAACGTTGGCGCATTAAATGCGCGCCACCTACTTCTAAACGTTCGGATTCCCTCACAAATTATATAAGGCATTCAATATGAACGAGGAGGATAGCTGAGAATTCATTGAATGAGCATAACTTCCATCTTCAAGAGCATTAAGTGATCAAGCCATCATATAGAAGAAGACTTCGCTTTCAAACTGCCAAGAGCTGCTTGCTGAATCATTAAGCCTATGCTACAAGTTCTTCTCTACGCCAAATCTGCCTCTACACAACAGTAACGTGTATAAACTTTCTTTTACTTTTACTTGTTGTATTGAACTTGATTTAGTTTGGGTAATTAAGATCAAGTGTAAGCAAAGTAGTGTGTGATTGGAGTGGAACTCATCACCTACTTGTGCTGTGAATTGTTGATGCCCCGTAGAGCTGGAATCTAGAAGAGAGCAGTGGCTCTAGTTATATTTGTGAAATACATAGTGGAACCCAAGTCACAAGAGGTGTGAGCTTGGACGAGTGGAGTAGGGAAGGTTGCCCGAACCACTATAAAATCTTGTTTATTGATATTTATTTATGCTCTCTGCACTATATTGCTTTTCATTTGCTTCTTCATAAAAGGAGACTAGATTAATCCGGGGTAAAATTTCTGTTTAAGTTGAAAAATTTTAAATACCCAATTCACTCCTCCCTTCTTGGGTAATTGTCATTAACTCGGGACCAACAATGACATTATCCTTCATGTGAGGGTATGCTAGCTCGAGGAACATCCTTTCATAACATGATCCTTTTCATCCTTAGCGTCGGACCTTCCGACTTGGCAACATGAAGGGAAAACTCCTTGTCCTGCTTTCTGCCTTGACTAGCCTACTTGATTTTCATTTCATGCATGACTTTTAGTCATCCCGGCATTATATACCTCTTACACATGACATCTTGTCATTCTCATGTAGAGAATTCTTTGTACCATCCCTTTTAACATCGTTTCAATGAAACATCGTTTAAATCCATGTTACATCACTTTTCATAATTACTTGCGAAACAGTAAGCAATTCATTTATCATACTTGAAATAACATTTCAACACATATTGAAGTAAAGGAATGACCATCCTTAAATAACTTGGAAATAATTCATCAATCAAAATGGTTCAAAACATTTAGAACATCATTTTAGTCATTTTATCATATTTTGATAAAACGAAAAGCATTTAGAAAATTGTTTGCTTACCTGCTTTGCCTTAGCTTTCCTTATCGCTTATCTCTTTGCCTTTTCCTATACATACAAGAATGGCATTGCATTCATAACATTTTTATTTTTTTGCTTAGTTTTCAACCCATAATCCATTAACATACATAACCCACTTGAATTTCAAGTTGGGTATACATACATCGCACTCACTCGTGCATCATACCATCCATTCCATATTGTGTTTTAAACCCATATTCAAGATAAACACATAATTATCATTCATTAATCAACATATGGGGATTTATATCAGCCATTTATCATTTTTTATCCATTTTTCACCTTTCCTACGTCCATGCTCATTTTAAGCACATAAGTGACGTTTTAAGCTTCATAACTTAATCTTAAATTTTGAGATAATTCAACATTAATCATTCAGAAACATCCTTATGCATTTCATCATATATTCATGCATATTTTGCATTTTAGCAATTCATATAAGTCATGTATCACATATCAATGCTTAGCCTTCCATATACACCCATCTTACAATACATAACTTGGGTGTTTCTTAAAATTTCTCAAGTCAAAAACTTGTGTTCTTATTCAGAATAATTACACTCCTTAATTAAAATTTAATTTAGGGTCTAATTTTGGATTTTCAATCCATTCATCATAGGGTTCCAAAACAGTAACGTTAGGACCCGTTTTTCATCCTTTCAACGCCTCTTTCAATACTTAAATCTTAACAGATTTTTAAGTCATAATTTTTAGAAACTAAACATGTTTTTCTTAACCCAAATTTATGTTATTATCACATATTTAAAATCTATAAGTTAGTTGCTTCCAAAACAACAACATCTTAAGCATGTAGGGTATCCATTTTGACCCGTTTTGACGTGTCCAAATATAAGTCCTTAAAAATCAATTTTAGGGAAAATATTTCCAAGATCTTTTGGACACTCAAATTACCTTAATTATATTATAATTTACCCTCCATAACATTCATAAATCATTTCATTACAAACAGCAACAAAAATCATATGCAAAGCACCCGTTTTGGCCCTCATTTGGACGTCCCACATACATACCTTAAAAAATAAGATTTTGGGAAAAATCATCTAGCCAACTTAGGTCATCCAAAGGATCCTTAATTTAGGGCACTTGACCCTAAAATTCATCCATAAAAAATTTAAGCACTTCATTGTATCATTTTTAACTCAAAAATAGAAAAATCGAGCATTACTTGAAACCCTGAGTTCCATTTTTGCTAAAATCATTAACAAATGCTTAAATCAACATATGTAATCCAAAAGAATATCAATTACATCCAAATAATCATGCTTTAATCATACAGAAACTTGGTTTAGGGTTTGGAGAATTTTCAAGTTAGCTTTCATCTCAAAATTCAACCCTAACTTCCATTTTCACTCTCTTGAACTCTTGATTTCACTTAAATATTTCAAAAATCATTCAATACCCTTATCAAGGCATCTTAACTAATAATTTAAGATTTATTTATGAACCATATTCATGGCTCATGATTTGAGGGAAGAAACTTAGGTTTCAAGAATCCAAAATTGAATTCATACTTACTTGATTCTAGGAAACTTTGAATCCAAGCTTCTCTAAATTGGTTTCTCCTCTTTCCTTCCTTCTTTTCCTCTATTTTTCTCCTTCTTTTTCTTAGTTTTCCTCCCCCTTGGTTGTGCTCAAGGCTGCTGCCCTCTTGGGAGTTTTTTTCTCCCTTTGAGGATTCTCTCTCAAATGGTCGTCCCATATGATGCTTCCCCCCTTTATATATTGCTGATTTTTTCCCATCTTGTGGGGCCCATTTTGACACATCATAGATAGGGTATTTTAATGCCCTCTTATCCCTTTGATGTGGTGGCACAATATTACCCTAGTAAAATGGGTAATTATCTTATAGAAAATTCATCAAAATCCACTCATTTATGGAGTGCATTGCTGTCCACTATTTGCAACATCCATGAAGCTTCCTTTTCAACGATTTTTGCCATGAAATTCCAAATATTTAATTTCCTATTTACTTCACCTAGGTGTTAGGCTATTTAGATATGCATTTTAGGATTTTTAAAAATCCAAATTTCATGTCATTCTTGCCCTTGGACTTCCCTTAGTGTTCCACCTTGGCTAAACTCTATTTGAGCTATAAATTATGTATTAAAACCAAGAATTTAAGCCTTCACTTTTTCCATGGATTTGACCCTTAAACAAATCCATAAAATCCAGCACCATTCACCTCCATTTGACACCTTGCATAGCATTAAATCAAGTCATTTAACTCACTTGTTTTAACATAAATGCTATGGTAGTCTAGGTGCACCTTTTTCCAATTAAGCATATTTTCATAGTAATTAGCTTAATCTAATCCACTCATACCATAGATTTCATAATTTTATTCAATCGTTTCAAATTTCATCTCAAATCGATGTTTATACGTCAAGTTATAAGCCTTTGAAAATAACCTTAGAGTGTGAGATTAAAATCAAATAATTATCACCTTAATCTCATCACATTTACCTTAATCCAATCCTCACATAAGGTTAAGCCCAAAATCGTGAGCTTAACTTTCAAATTTCATCTCATTTCGCCTTATAGGCGTCAAGTTATGAATTTTCTATGATTTCCAACATAATTCCATAATTTCCATTTTAATCTTCATTAATTATATCATAGAAATTAAAATAAATATTCATGCCACATTAGCATATCCTAATCTTCATTAAGCCCCTTTAGTCATCTTGACTCACTTTGGGCTTTGGCGATTAGTCTTAATCACTATTCTTAATTGCAAACCCTAATTGCAAAATAACATTAAATCATAAAAAATATAAATCATTCATAATTCATTTAAATAACAAATGTATCATATTTATAGACCTACTTAGGTCTGGGTATCACAGTTTTCCATGTATAAATATTTTTGAATAACCAACATCATATCCAAGATGGGTATATCATGAAAAATGCAAATGTATTTTTATCAACATATTATGAACATCATATGATGGTATGCTAGCTAGGTGACCATCCCATCATCGTGCTCTCATCTCAGGGAGGGCATCGCTGGCCTTTGGCCTATTTTAGCGTATAATACCCAAACCCAAGTAGGACTCATATAATTGCATTTAAAGTGTAATGCATGACTTATGTGTGAAATGATTGAATTTTGGATGATTTTCATGAATTTATGAATTTTGCAATTAGGATTTGCAATTAAGAATGATGATTAAGATTAATCGCTAAAGCCCAACATGAGTTAAGATGACTAAAGGGGCTTAATGAAGATTAGAACATGCTAATGTGGCATGAATATTTATTTTAATTTCCATGATTTAATTAATGGAGATTAAAATGGAAATTATGGAATTATGTTGAAAAACATAGAAAATTCATAACTTTACGAGTACAAGGAGAAATGAGATGAAATTTTAAAGGCAAGCTCATGATTTTGGGCTCAATATTTTAAGTGGATTGGATGAAGGCACCAGTGATGAGATTAGGGTGATAATTATTTATTTTTAATCTCACACTCTAAAGAAAATTTCAAATGTTCATAACTTGACGTAGGAACGTCGATTTGAGATGAAATTTGAAACGATGGAATAAAATTATGAAATCTATGGAATGAATGGATTTGATTAAGCTAATTACCATGAAAAAATGTTTAATTAGAAAAATTTACCTAGCTTTGACTTTGTGTACCCTACACTACCATAGCATTTAATAAAAAGCATTTTTGAAAATGACATATTTAAATGCTATGAAAGGTGTCAACATGTGTCTTAACATGGCTGTTTTGGAAATCAGTGATAAAGTGATTAAAAATTCAAAATTAAACCCTAAAGTATATGTTAATTAAGGGGTTTAATGATGATGAAAATGGGTGGAAGTTTCTGTGTTAAGAAAATTTAAGAAACACATAATATATGTGTTGTATGTTGAACATATGTAAAGCATATGTGTGAATGGATGATATGTGACTTATGTGAATTTGCTAAAATGCCGAATATGCATGAAAATGTGATAACATGCATGAGGAAGTTGTTGTATGAATGAGGATTAATTATCTCAAATTTTTAGATTTATTTATGAAGTTTTAAAACGTCATTTATATGCTACAATGAGCATAGACGTAAGAAAAATAGAAAATGTATGAAAATTGGTTAATGGGAGATATAAATCCCCATATGTAGATATATGAATGTATACTATGTGTTTAACCTAAATATGAGATTAAAACACATTATGGAAAGTATGGAATGAATGCTATGATTTCATAAGTGTCTGTCTTGTATGTATGATCGACTTGAAAATCCAAGTTGATTATGAATGATATGGATCATGGGATTGGAAAACTAAGTGAATGCAAGAAAATGACTTGTTATGAATGCAATGTTATGTTTGTGTATATGCAAAGGCAAAGAAGTTAACGAGGAGGAAAGCTAAGAAAGAAAGGCAAGTAAGCAGTTTTCCAAAATGCTTTGTTTTATCAAATGTGATAAAATACTTATCAATGATGTTCTAACTGTTATATGAGTTAGATAATGAATGATTTCAATTCTTTATAAATTGTTTAAGGATGATCATTCCTTGTATAAATGAGTATTGAAATGTTATTTCTATTGAAATAAATGAATTTCTTATTGCTTTTCAAGTACTTGTGATAAATGATGAATTCATGATTTATGAATGAAAAATCATGCTAGCATGTCAAGTCATGTTTATGAAAGAAGCATGTGCACAAAAGCATGAGGTCCACCTTAAAGGTGTAAGCGAACTGAATGTCTCCCTTTGGTGCGGCCAAGCCGCTAAGGTGGCCGAGGCACGGCGGCGCCTCCTTGGAATGGGAGAGATGATGAAAGTGGATGGTTGCCTAGCTGGCTTCTATCCAAAGGAATGCCATGATTTTAAATGATGCTGACAAGATGCGTATATGTCAATTAAAATGCTCACTATTTACGCAAGTATACGTGCTGTGTCAAGTAATAAAGAGTGAGTAGAGTATCGTTCCCATGAGGAATTGTTAACCGGAATTATTAATTAGTTTAATTGCTTTCGGTGGGTAGAAAATTTTGAGTTTATGAATTTAAACTAAAGCTAACAACTGCAAGAAGAAATCAGAGTAGAGTTCACGGAACTGGTGGATACTAGAAACGGGGTTACTAATCGAGGATGGCAGATGGATAGCTCAGAATCCTTGAATCTAAACTATATCTTATTGGTCCTTTTTAATTGGATTGTGTATGAATTTACTAGCCCAAGTTCAATAATCTCTATATATGTCTTCCAACACTATATAAATTTAATTACACCCTATTTAATTGCTATCTTCCCATGCCATTAAATAAAGTGAAATTGATAAGTGCATAACCTGTTTAGTGACTACACAGGGTTAAACGGTATATTCCTATCTGTTAAACAACTCCCCATTACAAAGGGAAAATCTATGCCCTGCACATGGATCTAGCAGAGATTTTCCTCTTCTAAGGCTAAATCAAGCAATTAAATCATCTTGCAAGGTAGCTAATCTTGTAAAAAGCGTTAAAACCGCACATGCAAAGGTAAATCGCACACAATCATATAATAAATTACATATTCATTCTTGAATTTCAAAGAACCAAGCCAATATAGTTTAGAGTTCAATTCATCCTAACTGTCCATCTAAAGGAGGTTTAGTTCAAATACATGATCATAACATCCATTACATCTATATTGAAAGTATCCATGAAAGCAGAGACAGAAAATAGAAAGAATAAGAGAAAATTGGCTTTCTGACGGCTTCCACCAATGGAGTTGAATCCCCTCTTCAATCTGTGCTTTGATCACATTTTCGTCTTTCTTTTTTGTGTAATTTCGTTCCTGAGCTCTCTCCCTCCGGTCGTCCTCGCGCGCAAACCCCTAGGATCTATTTATTGAATGATAATGTGCAGCACATTCACTAAAATCTATGCATATGGATGCGTATTGGAGCCTAGGCGCCAACTCTCTGTGTGCTGGACAGCTTGGAACTTTTCTGCAAACCCTAGGAGTTCGTGCCTTGGCGCCTAGGCGCCAACTCTCTGGAAGCTATTGTATTTGCTGACCTTGAAACCCTTCTGAATTTGATTGTAAGTTGATGAAGTGGCGCCTGGGCGCCGCTGGCTGGCGCCTAGGCGCCAACTCTCTAGAAGAAATTTGCTTGCTGAATTGTGCTGGAGTCTTGGAAATTTTAGCAAGGGCACGTAGGGTGGCACCTGGGCGCCATCCACCTGCCTCGTGACTTGGCCTCGATCTGCATTTCACTCGCCCGCATGCCTTCATATGGCCCGTCCTTTCTGCAAAAGTTGAATAAAACAAATAAATGAACTAAAAATGCCTAATTAATGCGGAAAATGCATAAAAACTAAATAATGCTCCTAAAATGCAAAGCGAGTGAAAATTGAGCTAAATAGATTCAAACTAATCCTAATCTCTCGGACTAACACGCAAATACTGTCTATTCAACTCCATTTTCTTCCCGTGATGCTTTGATCAATCCATTTATCTATTCAATAAGGTTAAGAGTAATCTGACTCGAAAAATCCTTCATTACACAAAACAAGGCATGCCTTTTTCATTCTCAAACTAAGTTACATGTGGATGCCAAAATTCCTTAGTACATGGTCATAATTCAACACGTTAATCTTCCATTGGATCAGAAAACTGGTTAGAAAATTAATGGAAACGGGCAAACCAAGGTTTAAGCTGAATTAACTGGTTACAGAAAATAATAATAAGGCATTGTATTCAATTTCTACCCACCGCACATTCTTTTTCCCCCCAAACTTATTGCAAAAATTCTCCTCACCATATTTCAGGATATCTGGAGATTATTTTTTTTGGCTCCCCTCACCATATTTCAGGGTATCTGGGGAGAATTTTGATTTTAAAGCGTTATTATTGTGATTGTCCTTTTCTTTTTTACGCAAACCTTGTCATTTGTTGATGCCAAGTCCCGGTTACTCAGCTTAGGTCAACCACCCCCTTTTTATTTTTCTTATTTTGTTAGGGGTACTGAACATGCCTGTGTGATTTATGTGAAATAATACCATTTCTGAACCCATTAAAGTACTTGGTTAGCATTTATTTACTTCAATTCTCATCATTTTAGTCTGGAAGATATACATGTAATTGAATTAGAACAATGTATTATGAAATTCCTTTTAATTCTTTCACATGTCAATTTCAACTTGCTTTTATACTTGGTTCTCAATCTGTTGCCCATTTTTCATGAATTCAATTTCAAGTCAACATTAATCACAACCTTACACATTTTCAATAAGATGGATCAAACAAAGATGATTTTCATTAGCTGGAATTAACATAACATGCAACATAAAATGAAACATGAAAAACTAACCTATGGTTGAGAATTATACACCCCCCCAAACTTGAGAGATGCATTATCCTCAATGTATGATGACCTAGAATGACCTAATAAAGGAAATACAATGAAAAGCAAAAATAAAAACAAAACGAAAGGACCGGGATTCCCTCAAGAATCGGACTCGGTGGCATCCTCCTCCTTGCTGTAGAGGTGCAACTCGGGTCGGGTTATACCGGGTTGGAGTGAACCCAAACCCTAAGCCAACCGGGTTGGAGTAAACCCAAACCCAAACCCTAAGAATGTAATTCGGGTTCGAACCGGGTTCGGGTCGGGTTCGCATTGGTTTTGGTTTGGTTTCGGGTTAGAATTTGGGTTACCAATAAACTATTTTTTTCCAAATTCAATTGTAATATAAAAGAAAATTATTGAAATATACACACATGTGTTTATGAAATCAAGCCTCATGCTGAATTCTGCAACATACTTTCAAAGAATTCTGCAACATCATGCTGAATTCTGCAATATTCTTTGAATGAACTCTGCAAATAATTTTTCAGCACCCTGTAGACACAAAAAATGACAAATTAGTTAGTTTTATGACTAGTCGGTCATTTCTATTTAATAGCTAATGGAAATAACTCAAGTATACCAAATAAAAAATAAACATATCATACTAACTTTGTAGTTGAAACTAAACATTATCATACAAATTGCTGAAATTGAATTCAAACTGAATATTTATCATACAAATTGCTAAAGTAAAAATTGATCACTTGTCATACCAATAAACTTAAAATATGAATCAAATTTATACTATAATCTGAAATTCAAACTAACAGATTTCTCATACTAATAGAAAGCATAATATGAAATAGATTTATCATGCTAACTCAAATTCAAACATAATCCACATAACGGTTATTCAAAATAACTAAATCTAAATACATTAAGCATAATAGTTCAACATTCCAATTTAATTTAAGTGCAATCCAAATTTAAAATGACAATATAAACAAATCTCAAGTTTAAATAAGTTGACATCTACTTTTAAACAAATTCAAATTTCAAATGAGTTTATGTTCCAAAGTTTCCAAAAAAACTAAAAAACTATTCGAAGACTTCCAAGTAATTTCTCCCTTAATTTTCATCTGCATTTCTAATATCAAGTTCTTCCTCCTTGATTTACATATTTGAAAATAATATGCATCAACCTAGACGAAAAAAATGGATGCAACTGTTAACAATAAGAAGATAATAATCATAAAAAATCATCCTAGAAATTAAGTTACCTCAAGCATGCTTTGGTAATGAAGAAAGAAGTAATTTGTCTGAATTAGAGTTAGTAATGCCTAAAACATGTATATATATTAATATTACAAAAAACATGTATAATTGATGAAAAAATTATATAAACTACACCGGGTTCGGACCGGGTCGGGTTTTGGTACCGGGTTGATGCGAACCCGGTTTTGGTTTCGGGTTTCTACGGGTCGGGTTGAAATCGGGCCTATTTTGAAAAAAATCTTAAAAATAAAACCCATTTTTTGGTTTTGATACCGGGTCGGGTCGGGCGGGTTCGGACCGACCGGTACCAAGTTGCACCCCTACCTTGCTGTCGATGGGCTGGGGCTGAGATGGATGCCCGAAGCAGGCTCGAAGCTCCGGCGGCGTCGTCGGGAAAGGTGGGAGGGTGGAGATGTCGATCTGGCGGTCCTCCGCTATCTACCGTAAGTAGGCCTCCATCACCCTATCGTGCTGGCGCCATTACCTGGCTTGGGCTGCAACCAAGTTCTCCAGGTTGGTTAACCGCTCACCCGTGGATAACGGCTGCGAGGAGGGACCCGTTGGTTGAGCTGCTCTGGGGTGTGTCGTGGCAGTGCGGACCCAGGGCTGGGTGAGGTAAGAGAGGTCATCGATAATCGCCTGATAGTTCAAGACCTCCTCCGTCTACTCCCATCTGACGCCGGCCCGCTTGCAGAGCCCGATGATAAGAGACGGGAAGTAATAGCTACCCCGGGGTGCAGTGCGCAGGCACAGATCTGCTGGTAGATAAGCCGACCCACGTCGATTGTCATGCCACTGTAAATGGCATGGAGAAGCACCGCTCTATCCATCGTCACCTCACTAACGTTGGTCGACGACATCATCCGAGCCGAGATGAAGTGAAAAATCATCCTCCCATGAGAAAGCATGTCACTCCGCTTGAAGGAGGTTAGCTGCCCACTCGTCGACTTCCAGACTGGTGGCCTCTAGAAAAACTACCTGGTGATAGAGCTGGTGTCTCAGTCTTCACCGTCTAGGAATGCCTTGTACTTGTCAAGGTGATCAAAAGAAACCAGCCCGCAGTATGCGTTGATCGCCTCTGCATGGAATGAGACGATCTTGCCCCTGACTTTCACTCACCCCTCCTCATGTTCCACTGCATTAGCATAAAACTCCTTGACCACGGGAGTAATAGCAGGTTGGGGTTGTGCCACGAACTTCTGCCAGCCCCGGGCATTTAGGTCAAGGAGTGGAGCGTCTGAGAATTCATCTATCTTGATTCCCCTCTCCGGAATCAGGTGTCTTTTCTGGAACTCGTCCGTGTACCGCTTGAAAGCCTGAGCAGACACGAATCGGTTGGCGTCAAATTCCACGAGTTCCTGAACCTTTTTCCTCTTGGCCGATGACGAGGAGGCCATGACTCTGACAAATGGTCTCAAACGGTTCTTGCAAGGAAAAATCCAACGCAACCAAACAAGCCAAACTCAAAATGTGCACCCAAAGCAGTCCACAAGCAATCAACAACCCAATCTCAGCAAACCAATCACCAAAACTAATAAAGCACCAAACCAATACCAAGCAGTCCACAGAATCAACCACCCAAATCAGCCTTCAATCCGCCGACTGATCCATAAAACCCAACCAATCGAACCCAATTCTCCACTCAACAATCACCAAACACTTCAAAGCAATGAAAAGGCACTAAAGATGGAGAAATTTTTACCCACAGGAGCTTTCCACCTGCAATCTGGACCTTAAGCTGTTTCTGCACTGGCGACGGGGCGCGGGGTAACGACGCCTAGGCGCCGATCTACTGACAACGGGTTTCGGCGCCGGACGAAAGAGATGATGATGGTTGGGCTCAAAATGGAGCTTAAATCAAGGGGAAAATGATGGAAAAGCTAGAATAGGTGTGGGGCTAAGGATTTGGTGATGAAAAACCAGATTTTGGATGGATTTGAGTGGATCTAAGGAAAGGGGGAAAAAGAGAATGAAATGGAAAACGGAATGGGTGGAATAGGAGGATGATTTCTTGATGAAATGTGGTTTGATTTGAGTTGAAATGACTTGGAATCAATGGAAGATTGATTAGGGATGAGAAAATGGGGTTTTCGGCGCTGGGGCGTGGGGTTTAGGGTTTAGAACCCTAACCCCGAGCTTTATAAGACGTCCGGGTCGCGCTGTCCATGACCCGGCACCGAGGTGCCAGTTCGTGCTTCCGTGTTCTTTGGGATCTTCCCCATGGCACCGGGGCACCGATCTTCTTCAGCAATTTTTTTGAATTTTTCTCCTGGCTACTTCCAAGCATGATCTTTGTGAAATTATGCTCCAAGTCATTTTCCTAGAAATAAAACTAAAAACAAAAACAAAAACAAAAACAAAGTGACAATGAAAATGGGTTGCCTCCGATTCAGCGCTAAGTTTAACGTCCTTAGCTCGACGTTCCAGCTGTTCAATCTTCCTTCAAGTCCACCACCTCCTTGAAACACTGAAAATCATTTCCCATATAATGCTTTAAACGTTGCCCATTCATGACAAAACCATTACCGGATGCCTCGTTGTATATTTCCACTGCTTCGTGCTCAGTTGCCTTTATCACCACGAATGGACCCGACCATTTGGATTTGAATTTTCCTGGAAATAGTTTCAATTTCGAATTGAAAAAGTACAAATTTTTGACCTGGTTCGAATTTCTGTGGTAGAATCTTTTTGTCATGCCATTTCTTCACCTTTTCTTTATAAATTTTGGCATTTTCATAAGCTTGCATTCGAAATTCGTCTAACTCATTGAGTTGCAACAAACGACGATCCCCTGCTTGCTGCATGTCTAGGTTCAGTTTTTTAATCGCCCAATATGCATTATGCTCCAATTCTAGCGGCAAATGACAGGCTTTTCCATAAACCAGTTGGTAAGGAGACATTCCAAACTGGGTTTTGTAGGCAGTTCGGTATGCCCATAGTGCGTCATCCAGCTTAATAGACCAGTCTTTGCGAGATGACCTTATCGTTTTCTCCAGAATTTTCTTTAATTCCTTGTTGGCCAACTCGACTTGTCCATTGGCTTATTGATGATAAGATGTTGTCACTCTGTGGTGTACACCGTATCTATGCAGAATTGCCTTGAACTGTCGATTGCAGAAATGGGATCCTCCATCGCTAATGATCACCCGGGGCGTACCAAAATGAGTAAAAATGTTTTTCTTGATGAATTTGAGGACTGTTTTGGCATCGCCTGCTTGAGTTGGAATCGCTTCAACCCATTTGGAAACATAATCAACAACCACCAGAATATATTGGTTTTCAAATGACGGGATGAATGGGCCCATGAAGTCGATACCCCAAACGTCAAATATTTCCACTTTAATGACATTAGTGAGAGACATTTCATGTCTTTTGGAAATATTACCTGTCCGTTAGCATTGATCGCACCTTTTGACATAAAAATGGATATCTTTGAATAGAGATGGCGAGTAGAATCCCGATTGAAGTATTTTTGCCGCAGTCTTGTCTCCTTGAAAGTGACCGCCGTACGTAGATGAATGGCAGCTTTGTAGTATTGATTCTTGTTCACACTCTAGAATACACCTTCGATATAAGTGGTCTGGGTATTGCTTGAACAGATATGGGTCATCCCAGAAATAGAATTTCACGTCATGGAGAAATTTCTTCCTTTGGTGTGAATTGAACTCCGTAGGCAACAGTCCACTGACGATATAATTGACGAAGTCTGCATACCATGTGGAGTGCCTGGGGAGATAGAGAATTGTTGCTCATCCGGGAACACTTCCTGAATTTGCTCAGTGTCTTGGCCTGGCTGGGGTCCTTCGAGGCGAGATAAATGATTAGCGACCTGATTTTCTGCTCCCTTCCGGTCTTTGATCTCGAGGTCGAACTCTTGTAATAGTAGGACCCACCGGATCAAGCGTGGTTTTGCATCCTTTTTCTCGATTAAATACTTGATAGTTGAATGGTTTGTGTATACGATCACTTTGGTTCCCACCAAATAGGCTCTTAATTTGTCGAATGCAAATACCACCGCTAGCAGTTCCTTTTTTGTTGTGGTATAATTCATTTGTGCCTCATTTAGGTTTTGCTAACGTAGTAGATGGAGTGGAAAACTTTGTTCTTTCGCTGGCCCAGTATTGCTCCCACTGTGTAGTTACTTGCATCGCACATCAATTCGAATGGGAGGTTCCATTATGGAGAAATAATGATTGGCGCAGATACTAATCTCTTTTTCAGCTCCTGGAATGCCTCCATGCATTCGCCAGTGAATTTGAACAGCACATCTTTCTCTAGCAGCCAACATAGCGGCTTGGCTATCTTGGAAAAATCTTTTATGAACCGCATGTAAACCCTGCATGTCCCAGAAAACTGCGAATGCCTTTGACTGAAGTGGGTGGAGGCAATTTCTCGATCGTCTCGATTTTAGCTTTATCAACTTCAATTCCTTGTTTTGAGACCCGATGACCAAGTACGATGCCCTCCTATACTATAAAATGACACTTTTCCCAGTTGAGAACCAGGTTCGCCTCCTCACAACGCTGGAGCATCTTTGATAAGTTGGCCAGGCACTCATCATAGGAATTCCCAAATAGTGAGAAATCGTCCATGAATACCTCCAGGAAATCCTCCACCATGTCAATGAAAATGGCCATCATACAACGCTGAAATGTACCTGGAGCGTTGCATAGGCTGAAAGGCATTCGCCTGAATGTGAACGTGCCATATGGACATGTGAATGTGGTCTTTTCTTGGTCCTCCAGTGCTATCATAATCTGGTGGTAGCCTGAATAGCCATCCAGAAAGCAATAGAATTCCCGCCCGGCCAACCTGTCCAGCATCTGATCAATGAATGGGAGTGAAAATGATTCTTTTGAGTGACTTTATACAGCTTGCAATAGTCCATGCAAACTCGCTCATCAGTAACTGTCCTTGTCGGTATTAACTCGTTGTTCTCGTTAGAGACGACCAGCATACCACCTTTCTTTGGAACGCACTACACTGGACTGACCAAGAGCTGTCGGAGATCGGGTATATGACGCCTGCATCTAGCCATTTGATGATCTCCTTTTTGACCACTTCTTTCATGATCAGGTTCAACCTTCTCTGCGCTTCGATAGATGACCTGAAATTTTCTTCCACTTCAATTTTATGCATGCAAAAGGACAAGTTGATACCTCTGATGTCGGCGATAGTCCATTATGGCGCCCCGAACCAGGATGCCTACTCCGGGATCTTGTCGATTGGTAAATATGAGTCAGGATTGTTGCCTTGATCACACGGCGGGTTCTTAATTGGATCTCGTCCAATTTTTTTTTTCATTCGTCACTTAAGCATACACTTTATTCATAATAGACTCATCCATATCATCATAAAACCATTCATATCTTCTTTTTATTGAAGTAATTCACATAAGTACAATCATGTTTGTAATATTCATAAAACATATCTTCAACATGATTATCATACATTTGTCCCTTTGGACGCATACATAGAACTGCAATTAAATTTGCAGGTCATTTCTACCTGGCATCCTTTATGAGTCAGCTCCATAGCCTGTTTGTCATTTTGAAAACACATATGAGTAATAATACTCAATAAGCAAGCCTTTTTCTTTGCAAGTAAACATTTTCCTTTCATTCAAATGCATTTCTTCCCATTTGGTAGGAGACAATTACCAAGTGATCAATTACCAATGGGACGCAAACATTTTCATGCATTCATTCATTCATGACTTTCCTTGTGCCTCCAACCTCTGGGAGGACGCAGTCGGCACATAGCCCTGGCGACTTAGCAATAGTGAAGGGGGATTCTCGATCTGCTTTCTACCTCCACCAAAGTCTCTTCATTGTGCACCATGAACATACACATATGCCGGCATGACATGTCCATAAAACTTGATAAATCATTTAGAAAGTAATTTAACAAGAAGTTAGCAATCATTTCATGTAAAGTAGTATAGGAATGACCATCCTTAAATTTAATTCATAAAATATGTAAGCAAACAATTTGCAATCATTTAGAAATATTTTAGAAAGCATATAGCTTGCTTACCTCCTCAGTCTGTGTCCTCCACCTTTTCATTTCCTTTTCCTATACAAGGAAAAATGATATTTTATCTATATCATTCCATGTCCTAGATTGGTTCCCATGCATCATTCATTACCTCTTTTCTATAGAGGTTAATTTTATAAAGATATTTGGTCATTACCTCCTTATATGGATTTTTTATCCATAAATTCCTTTAAAAATTCCATCTATATATTCTTCAAGATATAAATGTTGGAAACAATTGTTAAAATCAAATGCAAAATATCCAAAGCATGCGTTTTGATGATTAACAACACAATTTGAGTAAGTATTAGCTACTAATGTGCTTTGTGTATTGTTTAAGGATATAAAAATGAAAAATACAAAGTATGACAGGTCAAGTCAATCTCCAAGACGACTCAGACATCGACTTGGGCCAAGTCGTTTTCTCAAGTCGACTCCATTTTTTACTTCAAAGGTCATCCTCTGTCCAGAGTTGAAATTAGGAGCAAGAATTCTCGAAGTCGTAGACGAAGTCGACTCCACTTGCGACTTGGGCGAAGTCGCAGACCAAGTCGACTCCAGTATCGACTTCACATGACACTTTCCTTCCAGCGTTGAAATTGGGGAGCAGAGCTGCCAAAGTCGCACATGAAGTCGACTCCACTTGCGACTTGGGTGAAGTCGCAGACCAAATCGACTCCAACATCGACTTGAGCATAACAACGCAGGATTTGAAAAGCTAAGTCGCAGACTAAGTCGACCTGACTTGCAACTTGAGTGAAGCTGAAGGCTAAGATAACCCAAGCTTTCAACTTAGATCAAAATGAAGACTAAAACAAATTCAAAGCAAGTAAAGTTGTATAAATTCATATAAAAGTGATGAGAGAACAATTATTCGATAAGCGGAGTCATTTCAAAGTATTTTAAGTTCACTTGGCTGGATATGAAGGCCAAGTCGCACCCGAAGTCGACTCCAACATCGACTTGGGTGAAGTCCAAGACCAAGTCGATGCAAGGAAGAACTTGAACAAGCTGAGCATGGCTAAGTCGCAGGCCAAGTCGACTCCAGCATGCGACTTTGGTGAAGTCGCAGGCCAAGTCGACTCCATATGCGACTTGGAGGCGTAACGTTCGAATTTTTCAATGTTGGAACATTTATTACGCACCAACCAGCTCTATAACGTTCAAAATTCTCCCTCCTCTATATATAGACACTCAAGCAAATGTGGAAATAGACAAGTAAGAGCTGAAAAAGAGGAAAGAAGTGCTACTAAGAGTTTTAATCCACTTTTCTCTACAATTGAGTGATTGATACACTTTCAAAGGAAGAACAAGCTTCAAAGTTGCTGTTTGCTTCAACGCAAAATAATTCGTTGCTTCTACAGATTCTTCCTTGAGCTGGAACTTGCTACACAAATCTGTAAAGTGTAGATTTCTTCTATTTCATTGTAACGCCCCATTCATAAAAATACTCAATAACTAATCAACGGCGCTACACAATCTAAGAAAAATTCGGCAGCATCTCCCCATAACATACAAGGGGTAATATGGAATACATGACCTGATATTCATTACATTTCCATCTGTAACATTCAATCCTATTTATATACTTGCATCTTCATATAATAAGAACATTCATATAGAAGGAAATCATTACATATTTTCCTTACACAACAAACAGATATAATAGTCATGCATATGTGCATCAACAAGGATTATAATCCAATCTGAAATACCAAATACATTATAGTTGTCAAAACGAATCCGCCTAAGTAATTGTCTACATATATGATTATCAAAAGAGCACAAGTCTAAAAGAACTGGAATCAACATATTGTGCTAGGGTCTCTCATGTTTGATCTTCAACTTGTCCCATCCTTAAGTTCCCCTTCTGACCTGCGATCTAAAACCACAATAACAATGATATGAGTCTAAATAGACCCAGTAAGTAGATAGTGGTTAGCACAAAGTGCAAATAAGCATAATGATGGATACTCATACAGTGATGAAGCTAATACACATGGATCCAATACCCACTCCCAAGATCGTATACATATAACCATACACACAAATTGACCAACACAACCAATCATCTACTCATGTCCATCAAGGGCCATGAACAACCCTCTCCTCATGTCAATCAGGGGCCATGAACAACCCTTACAACCAACTATTTGAGATAACGCATCATACATAACAGACAATGAAACACATCGCAAACCACGCATACAACATCAACACAATTCAGATACAACACATAGATCTGTCACACAAGCATTTTATCAAACACATGATAGGTGCGAAATGAAAGAACCTTCAATTCATACTCTCGATTGGGGCAAATCAATTCACGTCACATTCCAACAATATAACAACTGCTAAGAAGTCTTATACATCATAGAAATCACGCATTCAAAGTAAATTCACCATGAACCCTAACTGTTACGAACTCTACGCCTAATACCATGGAGTCGTTAGAAGCTATACATTCCCTCTAGCCTCGCATCGCGTTTAACATAAAATTTCATCACTAAATCAAGAAGGGGCGACATCTACTTACTTGAATCGAAATTTTCCCCAAAAACAGTGCTCCAGACTTAGACGGAGAGATTCGGAACTTCCACGATTCGAGTCGATGATCCTCAAACAGTCGGTAGAGCTTCCTTGAATGAATCCGTGGCTAGCCCGAACTGAATGGTGGGGAAAGAAGAGAAGACGCAGAGAACGGTAAGAGAAGAAGACGGAAGATAACCGGGTGCGGGATGAAAAATGAACCCTAGCGCGCGCGGGCTTCCTTTATTACTGAATCCCTATCGGGTCGGGTCGGAACATGGATCGGGTCTAATTGCAATTAGTAATTTACTCTCCCACTCATACGACTTAATAATTAAAATTTTCTTCGGGGGCGCTGCCCCCTGCACCCCCGCAAGGGCGCTGCCCCCTTCACCCCTGCGACCTGACCGGGCAGGTCGAACCCCGTACCTACTCTGCGAGGGAAACAATAGTCATAGTGCCCATCAATGAAACGCTAATCATACATGCACATATGCACTATACATCTCCTAAATGTTGTGTCCATGTATGTTATGTATCCATTAATATCGTAAAATTCTTACTAGCATGTTCATAAGTTACCTCATAAATAGAGAAAAGTTATAATAAAAATAGAATAAAAATACCTGGTCCTCACATTCATTCTATTATTTATTTTTTATACTTGGTTTGATTTTGGTGTTTCAAACCAAGCTATAGCAAGGTAGGATTGTGATTGGAGTGGAACTCATCACCTACGTGTGCTATTTGTTGTATACGCCCCCTAGAGCTAGAATCTAGAAGAGAGTGGAGACTCTATTTGTATTAACGGAATACATAGTGGAACCCAAGTCACAAGGGAGTGTGAGCTTGGAAGAGTGGAGTAGGGAAGGTTGCCCGAACCACTATATATTATTGTCTCTTATTTGGATTGATTGCTTGCATTTTATATTTTCATTTTCACCCTCTCATTCTATTTCATAGCACATTTCATCAAGGGGATTAAACTTACAAGGGGTTAAGCTTTTAATTACGAAAAGAATTTTTAAGAACCCAATTCACCCCTCCCCTCTTGGGTTTTGCCATAAACTTGGGACCAACAAGTGGTATCAGAGCAGGTCTTTGAGTTTTTACCAAATAGATCTTTTGATATGACATCCCAATCCACTTCCGTTCCTGCATTTGCTGAAGGCCAATCCTTTACTAGGCTACCGTTGTTTAATGGGAACAATTTTGGATATTGGAAGCTACGTATGAAACAACTCATCATGGCTACAGATATGGACTCTTGGATTGCAATCCAAGACGGTGTGACTTTGCCTATTGATGAAAGAGCTTCCAAATGGACCGATGAGGAAGTGAAAATTGTCAAGAGCAACGCCAAGGCTATGAATTCATTATTTTGTGCTCTTACTGCTTCCGAATATGATAGAGTATCCTCTTGTTTGACTGCCAAAGAGATATGGGATACACTAACATCTATCTATGAAGGAACTTCTCAAGTCCAAGGGACAAGGAGAAATATTTTGATTGGATAATTGGAAAACTTTAGAATGTTAGAAACAGAAAATATTTCTGAAATGTTTGCTAGATTTTTCAAGATTGCTAACGCCTTGAAAGGGCTAGGAAAGGCAATTTATGAATCTGAACAGGTCATGAAGATTCTAAGGGCACTACTCGAATCATGGACTCCAAAAATCACAAAAATAGAAGAAGCTAAGGATTTAAACACATTAAAGTTGGAAGACCTTATTAGCTCGTTAATGTCACATGAGCTAATCAAGAAAAGAAACGAGGATCACCACAAAGGCAAAAGAGTCATTGCCTTGAAAGCTGCACAAGACTCAGATGACACCACCTCATCGTCACAAAATGACGATGAAATTGCCTTACTTACAAAACGGTTCAGAAAATTTGTAAGGAAAGGTAGAAATTTCAGAAACTTTAAAGAAAGAAATTCTAAAGAGAAAAAGAAAGAATCAACAAAATGTTACCGGTGTGGTGGTTCGGGGCACATGTAAGCCCAATGCCCAACGCCCGAAGAAAATAAAGCAAAGGAGCAAAGAAAAGATCGAGGCGACAACAGAAAATTTCAAAGAAACAAAGGAAGAGGCATGTACGTAAATGAAGAGAAATCTACAACATGTAGCTCTTCAAGTGAAGAATGTGAAGCAGATTGCGTAAGAATTTGTTGCATGAAAAATTCCGACATATGTTTTGCAGCAACGGAAATCTTAGAGGATCAAGCTACTTCAACGAACTGCACAAGTAGTCAAGAGGTAACTTCCAAACAAAAATCTTTTTCAATTTTTTCTTCTACAAATGAATGCCTCAAATGTGCTGAATTGGAAGAACTTCAACAAGCCTATGATTCATTATATGAGGAAATAAAGAAATTAGGAAACAAGTTTACAATAAAGAAAAGATGATGTGATGCAATAATAATTGTGAATGGTAAACTTGCTGAAAAGATAGATAAATTAAAAAGTGAAAAGAATACCTTGGAAATTGAGTTAGAGAAACTCAAAAGGGAAAATGAATCATTAAATGAATTTCTTGTCAAGTTTTCTAATCCAAGAGAAAATGTGAAAATGTTCTTGAAAATGACAACCCAAACTTGTAAGAAAGGACTTCGGTATAATACTTTTGAGCAAGAGAAATCTAATGCTCCGAGAAACAACGCCAAACCCATTTATACTAAACCTAAGATAAATCAAGTAGTTTGGACCAAAAGACCAACCGAGGAACAAATTACCAAATGGCTTCCTGTTTCTAGACTTCCGGAAGCTTGTAATTTTTGCAACAAGTTAGGACACAAGGTTTATCAATGCAAATTGAGAAAATTGCAAAACCTTGGTGCAAAATTGGTTTGGATTCCGAAAAGCATTGGATTTATGTCTTCAAAGGTAGATCAACATAGACTCCAATGTGTAACTAACCCAAATGGACCCATAAAATGGGTACCAAAAAGGATGAGCTCCACTTGACTTAATTTTTGCAGGTTTGTCTTAGCGATCATTTCTACCTGGCATCCTTTATGAGTCAGCTCCAAAGCCTGTTTTTCATTTTGAAAACACATATGAGTAATAATACTCAGTAAACAAGCCTTTTTCTTTGCAAGTAAACATTTTCCTTTCATTCAAATGCATTTCTCCCCATTTGGTAGGAGACACTTACTAAGTGACCAATTACCAATGGGACAGAAACCTTTTCATGCATTTCATGAGAATGCAATGCATTCATTCATTCATGACTTTCCTTGTGCCTCCAACCTCTGGGAGGACGCCGCCGGCACACAGCCCATGCGACTTGGAATAGTGAAGGGGGGGACTCTCTGATCCGCTTACTACCTCCACCAAAGCCTCTTTCTTGTGCACCATGTTCATACATATGCCGGCATGACAAGCTCCATAAAACTTTGTAAATCATTTAGGAAGTAATTTAACAAGCAGTTAGCAATCAGTTCAGGTAAAGCATTATAGGAATGGTCATTCTTAAATATAATTCATAAAACATGTAAGTTGTGAAACCCCAACCTAAATAAGATTCAATGTATGCATTGAACATGTACATGTGACTTATATATGATTAAATGGAATTTTTAGATGATTTTAGGATTTTAGGATATGTTGCAATTAGGGTTTAATTAAGAAGGGTGATTAAAAATTTAATCGTCGAAGCCCATTATGAGTCAAGGTGACTAAAGGATCATAATGAGGATTAAAATATGCTAATGTGGCATGAATTTTTAGTTAATTTCCATGATTTAATTAATGGAGATTAAAATGGAAATTGTGCAATTATGTTGGAAAACACTAGAAAATTCATAACTCAACGCCTGTAAGGCGGATTCAAGTGAAATCTGAAATGGTAGTTGATGATTTTTGGCTTGATGCCATGAGATTATTGGGTTATGAAAATCCTTAATGGAATTAGTGTTATGATTTATTGATCACATCTCAATTCCAACTGTTAACTTCAAACGGCTATAACTTAAGCTAGAAGATCGGATTGAGATGAAATTCGAAACGGTTGAATGAAATCATGAGATTAATATTTTGGAAGGTTTAGATTAAGCTTAAAATTTTGGAAAATACCTGAATTTGAAAAGGTGTATATGGTTGACTATTGCACCTCAAAAGTATTCTTCATTTAATGCTAGAGTACAATGCATAATTGCATGGTTTTAATGGGAGTTGAGGTGTCAAATGCAGCACATTTCTAAGGTATTTTATGCATTAATATAAAATGAAAATATCCAAATAAAATCCCAGCAATGAATGTCCACAGTTGATGAAGCTATGAGTACTCAAGTGAGCATAGTTGAGGTGTCCAAGGCAAGCACGTCCATGGGCTGCATTGCTATTTATTTTTTATTTTTTGTATTTTATAAATAATGCACACATATAGATGACGTGTTGGGATATATAAATGAGCATTTATTCATGTGGAAAAATCCCTGAAAATTCGTGATTATCAGCTGCCCATTAAAGGATGCAAAAATGGACAGCTTGGTCTTTTGCAAATGACGTGCAATGATATGCTAAGTTGCTGCAGTTTTTGTTAAAATTATTTACACCAAATTAATACATGAATTAAGGGATAATTAGGTGTATAAATTACCCACATTTTTAGATTTTTAAAAATTGGAAAAAAATTTCTGGAAATAAAAGGGCAACAAGGGACGTGAATGGAGGCAGCTGGACGGTCAAGATGTAAACAGGTTTTTGGATTTTTAAAAATTAGTAAAATGCAATTTTACTTGGCTAATATTAAGCTAGCACATGAAGGGGATAATCAAGCATTGAATGGCTGTGGAAAATGCCGAGCAAGTGGGGCCCACAGCTGGAAAATCCAGCTCCGCAAAGCATTGCACGTTCACATGGTGTGGGGCATTTGACTAAGTGCAGAACTTCCATCTTCCCCAAGGCAGCTTCACGTCCAGCCAAGCCCAGCCAAGAAGAAGAGAAATCCAAGGGAAAAGCAAGGGAAAAAGAAGGGGAATTTGAGGAGGAAAATCACCTCCAATTGATGAGGGTTTGATCTCCATTAACCAAGTAAGTATATGGGTTGATTGAGCTTTTCATTTTGGGTTTTAAACCCTAAAATTTTGAATATGGAATGGATGCTTAAATAATATTTAAAGTGATGATTCAACATGCTTTTGAATGAATATGGAATGGGTATTATCTTGCATGTATGAAATTTCATGATTTAGATGATGAAAAGTGAAGTTTTGAATGATATATGATGTTATAAATTAAATTATGTACGGAACAGTAAATGGATGAATTTTAGCATGAAACCTTTTAGAAATAATAATTCTGGGTTTATTAAGGAACGAAAAAATTTTCAGCTTAAAAGTATAAGTACTTTGCAAATTAAAAATCCGAGAAAATGCACCTAAACAGGGTAAAACGGGTGACAGGATCATCTGTAGAAAATAATTTTTAATAATTTTTATACAAGTAATTTAAGGCTGAAAATTTTTAAAATATGTATAATATATAATTATTATCACACAAAAAAATTAAAAATTAGGTTTTTATGGGTATAAATATACCCAATAATTTACGTGATTAAGGCTGACTGAAAAGGGATGCTGCTGTCCAGCAAGGTAAAAATGACAAAATAAATATAAATTCTTAATTTTTTATGCTGAAAATATTTATTTTGGTTAATTCATGTAGTTATTAAGTTATGGTATAAATTTAAAATAAAAAATACTTGATTTGATATTAATTCAAGATTTTGAGATTTCAGTACACCTGATTTCAGCATATGTGGATTTTTGAGGAAAAAATCAAAAAGAAATATGAAACCTATGTAAAAATAATACAAATTGATATATGTGTTAAATAATTAAATATTTATTAATAAAAGTGGGATTATATGATGCTTCTTAAGGTTATGTGTCAAAAGACACGTTAAATGGGTGAAAATGGGTTCAAAACTTGCTGTTTTGGAAACCTATGGCAAGTGAATTTAAACCCCATAAAAATACCCTAAATTAAGTGGTAATTAAGGGTAATTAACCCACTGAAATATGGATTAAACCTCTGCCTTATAAAAGTTTATGAAACATCTCATGTATATGTTGCTAAATGGGCATACGTGAAGCAATAGACTTGCATAAGTGATGAATGACATATAGAATATGGTTTTGTGCAAAAATGCATGAAAATATGATTAATTTCATGATTACATAACTTTTTTGAATTCTATGATGTTAATTCCCAATTTTGGGACTATGTAATGAAGCTTAAGGCAATAACGTGTGCTTAAAACGGGCACCAATGCGCGAAGTTTGTAAAAGGAGTGAAAAATGGTAAATGAAGGTTAATGAACCTATGTATGATAGTTAATGGATGGATTTTGTATGGTTGAATGGATACCCTAATTATGTGGTTATATATGTTATGTGATTAGCCGATGGAATGTGTAAAAATGTGCACGTATATGCTAAATGTATGCATAGTGACTTGAGAAGTCAAATAAATGATATATGTGAATAAAATGGGTTGGAAAACTAAATGGAATGCAAGGAAAAGAAATATATGAAAAATCATATTATTTTCATGTAGGCAAGGAAAAGAATGGAAGGAAAAAGGAATTATAGCGATCTCAGGTAAGCAAGCGAACTTTCTAAAATGCCATTTTCTTTCTATGGGGTTGATATGATTGAAATGTTGATGTTTGTGTTTGAAATATTTATGTTTATGTTTTATTGAATGGGCAAGCACAAGTTTTGAATATGACGACTTTAATGCAAAGCCATAATTTTTGAAAAATGATGACTTTAATGAAAAGTCTTAAGGGTTGCTTCATGGGAAGCAAGCGACACTTCTTACGATAAATAATTTATCCTAAGTGTTGCCAAGGATGAGAATGCTTCAAGTTAATGGAATTGAGAATTTTGCTTATGACTAAGCAAGTTCTCCATGCTAATGTTTTCTAAGGATTTCATGTTAGATACCGATGGTTTTAAGAATTTGCTTTTAATCAAGTTCTATATGATATTGTTCAACAGCATTTTATAAGAAAAAATAAATTTTACCCTTTTTCACAAAATATTGTTTGTAAATGAGTTTTGAGTTATTTCTACAATAACTCGTTATAAACAATGATGAAAAAGATTTGTTTTGCTAAGTCAAGATAATTAAATAATAAATGATGTTTTGGACATAGTCCATATGTATTGAAATGATGTTCGAAAAGTTTTGATTTCCTTTAGACAAGGAAATCTATGTTAAAAATGTTTATACAGATGTGTTAAAAAGGGATTTATGGATGACCAACCTCCTATGATTGATTTCATAAAATGGTTTGATTTCAGTTGCTTAATGGCATGCAAGAGACTGTGCAATTTCCCTTTATGTAAAAATGATTGATATGTGGACAATTATTAAATGTTTAGGCCATGGACAAGGGGATAGCATAATTGCATAGCTTCTTTTAACAAAAGGTCCTGAAATGGAAACCAAGAAGATATTAGAGAAAAATATGATTTATTTATGGAAATCCAAAAGTTTTGAAATTCTTTTATCAAAAGAGTTTTAAGATGTATTGTTTCTCAAACATTTCAAATGTTTATCAAAATATTTTACTTAAAATGTTTCTAAAGGAATTTAAGGAAGTCATCCTAGAACTAAATTTTAAATAACAACTTGTTAAAGTGGGTGCGCTCGCTTACAAGTTGACACGGACTGCGGTCAGCGATGTGTTTTTGGAAAATATAGACTTCGGTCTAAGATTTTTTTGTGCATATGGATGCAAACTGCGGTCTGTGATCCAGGTTTAAAAGGGCATGGGCTGCGGTCTGTGTTTCTTCAAACCAAACGGACTGCGATCCGTCATAATAACGTACGGTGCACCAGTACAAGTAATAGGTAGGTTGTAGAGCACGGTTGGGATGACCGGGGCCCACTCTACATAAGGTCAAGTTGATAAGGGATGACAGGAGTGTCGGCGGTGCCCTCCCTAAGATGGGAGTAGAATATATAAACAGCCACTGGGCTAACGTGTTGTTAAAGATTCTCTTTCAAAAGGTAGCATGATTACTTGCTAAGTGTCACTACTGGATGAGGAGAAATGCATTTGCATACGTTTGGCTTTTCAAAAGCCCAAATATTAGGTTATAAAAGCATTTATACAACAAGTTATCCTAAATTGGATTCTTATGAGCTAATATGCATAAGTTACTCTAAAAGAAAGGGTGTTTTACACAAAAGTGTAAATAACAGGAATTAAAGGAAATGTGTTAATGCAAATGAATTTATGAAAATGGTTTACGTATTTTGTTTACCTTGTTTGCTATAAACAAGCCCCAAGATGGGGATAATGAAAAGGATTTTATGATGGCTTATGTTAATGATGTTTTGAGACATAAAATGTCTCTTGGCTAAAGGATTTTATGATGGTTTATGTTAATGATGTTTTGAGACATGAGATGTCTCCTTTGCCTAAGGATTTATAAGAAAAATATTTTGGACGTAAAACGTCCACTGGCAAACGATGATTTCATGTAATGTCTATGAACATTGAAAGTGTTCATATAAGAATTAAAGGGATTCCATCATAGAAGGTAAAACGTGTATGTTTTACCTTAACAGGCCTACACGTGGCTTGTAACTGGTTTTATGAATGAATGCTTAATGAAAAAGATTTCATGATGATATTTCGGGACATATACATGTCCTCAGGAAAAAAAAATGTATTCCTGATGTTTATGAAAATTCAAGGAAGCTTTGCCCTAAAGATAAAATGCTTGCTTACTGAGTTGTCACTCACGTTGTATTTTCCCAACCCTTAGACAGGTACCGAGTAAACTCAAAAGGTTACGAACCTAAAACGTGGAGGAAGGTACGTGATGATAGCATTGAAGGCTATGAGGAATGGAAAAGCATGAATATACTAAGGTAAGCTAATTGTGTATATGAACTTAGTTAGAATTCTAAGTTCCATGTTTATGTGCATATGAACTTAGTTAGAATTCTAAGTTTCATGTGAGTCAATGACTAAATGCATGCAAGTATGATGTGTACAATGATTGAGTGAATAATGACAGGCATGAAAGGATGCTATGAATGAAATGATGAATTCTATTACAAGTGAAATGTCACAATGTGTGATGATTGCTATATAAAGTTATGAATGATGACAGGTGAAAACGAAAAAAAATTTGGACGTATTCCCATTAAGAACCCGCCGCGTGATCAGGGCAACAATCCTGATTCACATTTACCAATCAATAGGATTTTGAGATAAGGAAGTGACGTCTCGGTTTGGGGCCGCCACATAAGCAAATAATTTGTAATCATTTAGAAATATTATAGAAAGCATATAGCTTGCTTACCTCCTCAGTCTGTGTCCTCCACCTTTTCCTTTCTTTTTCCTATACAAGGAAAAATGATATTTTATCTGTATCATTTCATTTCTTAGTTTGCTTCCCATGCATGCTTTATAATCATTCATTACCCAATTTCTTTAGAGGTTAATTTTATAAAGATATTTGGTCATTGTCTCCTTATATGGATTTTTTATCCATAAATTCCTTCAAAAATTCCATTCATATATTCTCATAAAATATAAAAATAAATCTCAATTTTTCCCAAAATCACGTTGTTTACTGTTCATAGTTACTGTTCATGTCACTGTAGCAAATTACTGTTCACGATCATTGTTCATGGTACTATTCTTGTTTACTGTTCACAGAGATGTGGGTTACTGTTCATGGGTTCCAAAAATAAAAAATACCATGACATAACTTATTCTTAGTATATCATGAAAAAATTTATGAATTATGAATTTATCATCATTAACTTGGCCAAATAAATCATTTTCTCCATATACTAAAAATCAACATAAATTCACTTAAGTATAATCCTTAATTTCAAAAATCATGAAATTAATATATTATCATTCCAACATCATATTTATCATATTCATTCATTCCAAATCATCATTTATCAATTTTGAAGCATTATTTACACATATCATATGCTATCTTCCCGAATGCTCTATCTTCGCTCCAAATTTTTGATGTTTTGGCATAATTCCACTTTGGCCTTATAACTATACTTATTTTCTCATGCTTAGGTATTATCTAAGAATGGTTTAACCCTACTTAACATCCAAAAAAATTTGGATAGAAATCACTTACCCGATGTGGAGATATCTCTCTTTTTCTCACACTTTCTCTCTCTAACTTTCTCCTTTTTTCCTTGGACGCGTGGGAAGGTTTGGGAGCTGGGATTTGCTCAAGTTGGAGCTGGGTGATTGTGCTCTTGGACGTCCACCCCTGCCCCCTATTTATAGGGTTTGATTTTTCACAAATTTGGATTTTACCCCCTGCTAAAGGTGTGAAATTGCAAATGTGTTTTTTTCCAATTTCAAAAGGTGCATCGACCCTTGTGCAGCCCACCCTAGGCCTGATCCAACCCCCCTATGGCAGCCCTATTTTTCTAGATTTTTTATTTATTAAAAGTTATTTATTTTAAGCAAACTAAATCCTAGCCGTTGGTTTATGATGATGATGATCATGGACCATTGATTTTTTATCAATTATCCACCCAACCCCTGCCATTCTCCTTCAATAGCTGCTTTTCATTTTTTATTTTTTTATTTTTTAATTATTTAATTTAAGAAAAAGTCAAATAGACTTTAATGAAAAATATAAGTTACTTTTTTATCTCCATTTGACACTTAATCTTGACCGTTGATTTGCGATTTTCATCACATTTTAACCCATTCATCATGTTCATCATGAATTTTTAACTATCCATAAAAATTTCATCTAAATCCGATGTCCGGATTGCAAATTATGAATTTTTCTTTAATTTTCCACTAAAATCCAAAATTGGATTAAAATATAAAAAAGAATTGCTATTTCATCATGTAGTGATTAAATCTCCTTTTTGTCTTTTCGTGATTAGGTTAATCCAAGTGATTAACTCTTAATCACGTGTCTTAATCCCCGGTTACTATTCACGTGGGTTAAATTCTTAATTGCATTATTTTAATCTCTAATGCACATATCCATCAATATAATTCATCGTAAAAATAATTACAAAGAATCTAGGGTTTACAACCCGAAATGATGCGTATATGATCTGGGTTTCACAGCTCTCCTTTCTATATGGAATTCAGAGCTAGCCTCTTCCCGTCGTTGACGGGTCCTTAACGTCTATCCTCTTGACTTGGACCTTTTGGTCCGTTTACTGGTTTCTCCAACTTCGGGTTGGCTAACCGATTCTCCTATTGGTGCCTTCCCTTTATTCAGCCTAGCTCCGGCTCTAGTAGTTGGCATTTTTGCTTTCTATGTGCACAAAACTTTAGTTAGTATCATAACATTCTTATAATACTAACATCTATAATATTCATAACATTATTCATATTCAAGCATATATGTCACACACACCTATATATGTTTCTCACATATATATCATTTCATATCAATATCATAGAAGTATCATAACCTCTTAAACATGTAGATCTAGACATTAGTTCTTTCTTTTCATATCTATCTATCAATCCATGCTCTATTCCTAACTTCTGTGGTATCATTCCTTTTCTATCACCATTCTTAATTTTTCTCTTTCCATACATATTTACCAATCCTTGCTCTGATACTACTTTTGTGGTATCAGACCTATCCTTTCATCATCCTTTATTTTCTCCTTCTCCCGCCTATTTACCAATCCTTGCTCTGATACCATCTTCTATGGCGCCCCAAACCGGGGTGCCTAGAAGCCTTATTTCGGGATCTTGTCGATTGGTAAATGTGAGTCAGGATTGTTGCCCTGATCACGCGGCAGGTTCTTAATTTGATCTCGTCCAATTTTTTTTTCTTTTCATTCGTCACTTAAGCATACACTTTATTCATAATAGACTCATCCATATCATCATAAAATCATTCATATCTTTTTTTTTATTGAAATAATTCACATAAGTACAATCATGTTTGTAATATTCATAAAACATATCTTCAACATGATTATCATACATTTGTCCCTTTGAACGCATACATAGAACTGTAATTAAATTTATAGGTCATTTCTACCTAACATCCTTTATGAGTCAGCTCCACAGCCTGTTTGTCATTTTGAAAACACATATGAGTAATAATACTCAATAAGCAAGCCTTTTTCTTTGGCAAGTAAACATTTTCCTTTCATTCAAATGTATTTCTTCTCATTTGGTAGGAGACACTTACCAAGTGATCAATTACCAATGGGACAGAAACCATTTCATGCATCTCATGAGAATGCAATGCATTCATTCATTCATGAATTTCCTTGTGCCTCCAACCTCTGGGAGGACACTATCGGCACACAGCCCTTGCGACTTGGCAATAGTGAAGGGGGATCCTCGATCCGCTTTCTACCTCCACCAAATCCTCTTCATTGTGCACCATGAACATACACATATGTCGGCGTGACATGTCCATAAAACTTGATAAATCATTTAGAAAGTAATTTAACAAGCAGTTAATAATCATTTCATATAAAGCAGTATAGGAATAGTCATCCTTAAATTTAATTCATAAAACAAGTAAGCAAATAATTTGCGATTATTTAGAAATATTTTAGAAAGCATATACCTTGCTTACCTCCTCAATCTGTGTCCTCCACCTTTTCCTTTCCTTTTCCTATACAAGGAAAAATGATATTTTATCTATATCATTCCATGTCTTAGATTGCTTTCCATGCATCATTCATTACCTCTTTTCTATAGAGGTTAATTTTATAAAAATATTTAGTCATTACCTCCTTATATGGATTTTTTATCCATAAATTCCTTTAAAAATTCCATCTATATATTCTTCAAGATATAAATATTGTCATCTTTTTCCACCCAATTTACGTTTTTACTGTTCATGGTATTGTTCATCATCACTGTTCATGGGTTACTATTCATGGGTTCCAAAAATTGATATTTTTTCCAAAAATAAAAAATGACATGACATAGATTATGTTTAGTATATCATGAGAAAATTCATAAATTTTGAATTTATCATCATTAACTTGGCTACATAAATTATTTTCTCCATATACTAAAAATCAACATTATTTCACTTAAGCATAATCCTTAATTTCAAAAATTATGAGATTAATATATCATCATTTCAACATCATAATTATCATAATCATTCATCCCAAATCATCATTATCAATATTGGAGCATTATTTACACATATCATATGCTATCTTACCGAATGCTCTATCTTTACTCCAAATTTTTGATGTTTTGGCATAATTCTAATTAAGCATTATAACTTTGCTTATTTTCTTATGCTTAGGAATTATCTAAGCATAGTTTTACCTTACTTAACATCCAAAAGAAATTTGGATAGAAATCACTTACCCAAAGTGAAGATATGCTCCTCTCCTCCTCACTTTCTCTCTCTAACCTTCTCTTTCTCTCTTAAAACGAATTTGGGGGTGGGGAAAGGCTTGAATTTCTCAAGCTTGAGCTGGAATGAGGTGCCTTTGGACGTCCACCCCTTGCCCCTATTTATAAGGTTTGATTTTTCATGAAATTATAATTTATCCCCCTTGCTCAAGGTATTAAATTGTAAATGTATTTTTTTCTAATTTCCAAAAGGTGCATTGAGCTATGTGCAGCCACCCTACAGCAGCTCAAGCCCCCCTATGGCAGCCCTAATTTTCATGATTTTTTGATTTATTAAATTATTTATTTTAAGCTAATTCAATCTCATCCATTGATCTTTGATGAGGATGAATTTGAGCCATTGGATTTGGCTCTCTTTTTCCACAGCCCCTGCACGTCCAGCCCCCTTGCAGATTTGAATTTATTATTTATTTATTTTTAATTATTTAAATTTAATAAAAGTCAAAGGAAATTAATGATAAAGATAAGCTTCCTTTTTAATCTCCAATTGATGTTTCATCTTGACCCTTGATTCTTGATTTTCATCACATCTTATACCATTCATCATATTCATCATGAATTTTTAACCATCCATAAAAAAATTTATTGAAATCCAACGTCCGGATTGCAAATTATGAATTTTTCTTTAATTTTTCACTAAAATCCAAAATTGTATTAAAATATCAAAAAGTATTGCTATTTCGTCCTGTAGTGATTAAATCTCCTTTTTGTCATTTTGTGATTAGGTTAATCTACATGATTAACTCTTAATCACCTCAATTACTATTCACATGTACTATTCACGTGGTTTAATCCCACAATTGCATTTCTTTAACCTCTAATACACATATTTTCATACTCATGAATATATATTTTCCAAATACATTACCTAGGGTTTACAACCCTAGAGTTTTATACATGTGTCTAAGATCGGGGTTTCACATCCATCCTAGGGCCTTTTGTGGTTTCTAAGCACTCTGCGCAGCTTTTCTTCCTAGACGGGATCCAAGGCAGACGAAATAATCACCGGAAGCGAGGATTCCGCTCCAAGGTAGGCATATCTGAGGTGCTTTGGCAGAGGTTTCAGCTCCAGAACAGGCGGCTCTTCGATTGACGGCTTCAATTGTTTAAAAGATTCTGGCTGAGCTCCAGCGATTTGTATTTCTGCGGGTATCATGAAAGAGTTGGAGATTATTGCAAGTAGTGTATCATCTCTGCTGAATCGTCTTCAAAGTCGATGATTTCTCCAACCAACGATGCCTCTAGGACGTCTTTGTAGGCTGAAACTTGGAATTTAGTGTGAACCGTCGAGTCATGTCGATCATTAGACATTCATTTGGTTTGCATGGTTTGCTCTCTGACTTGCCTCTGACTTGCCTCAATCTGCATTCGACTCACCCGCTTTGCCTTCATATGTCCCGTCCTTCCTGCGAAAGATGAAAAAACTAAATAAATGAACTAAAAATGCCTAAATAATGCTAAAAATACCTAAAAACTAAATAATGCTCCTAAAATGCAAAGCGAATGAAAATTAAGCTAAATGAATGCAAACTAAGCCTAATCTCTCGAACTAATGCACAAATCAAGTCTGAAATGGGCCATGATAACTCGTAAAAATACGAATTATCACACCCCCAAACTTAAATGTTGCTAGTCCTCGAGCAACACATGCAACCTTAATGAATGAATCAATCAATGAATGCATGCATGCAGACTCTGTCAACTCCGTTTGCTTCCTGTTATGCTTTGATTAATCCACTTATTCATTTCACAAGTTCAAGATTAATCCAGCTTGAAAAATCCTTCATTATACAAACAAGGCATGCATTTTCATTTTCAAACCAAGTTACATGTGGATGCTAAGATTCCATAGTGCAAAGTCATAATTCATCACGTTAATCTTCCATTCGATCAGAGAACTAGTTAGAAAGTTAATGAGCACAGGCAAACCAAGGATTAGGCTGAATACACTGGTCACAGCAAATGGTATCAAGTCACTGAATTCAATTTCTAACACTACACATTCTTTTTTCCCCCAAACTTATTACAAAAATTCTCCTCACCCTATTTCAGGATATCTGGAGATCTATTTTTTTTTTGGGCTCCCCTCACCATTTTTCAGGATATCTATGGAGAATTTTTATTTTAAAGCGTTATTACTGTGATTTTCCTTTGCTTTTTGCGCGAATCTTTCCATTTGTCGATGCCAAGTCCTGGTTACTCAGCTTAGGTCAACTACCCCCTTATTATTTTTTTCTAATGCCTTGTTAGGGGTACTGAACATGTTTGAGTAATTCCTATGAAATAATACCATTTCTGAACCCATTAAAGTACTTAGTCAGCATTTATTTAGTTCAGTTTTCATCATCTCGGTCTGAAAGATATGCCTGTGATTGAATTAGAACAATGTATTATGAAATTCCTTTTAATTCTTTCACATGTTAATTTCGACTTGCTTCTATACTTGGTTTTTAATCTGAATAGCCCATTCTTTCATGAATTCAATTTTAAGTCAACATTAATCACAACCTTGCACATTGTCACAATAAGATGGATTGAAACAAAGACAACTTTCATTAGCCGAAATTGACATACATGCAACATAAAATAAAGCATGAAAAAATTAAATGAAAAACTAACCTATGGTTGAGAATTATACACCCCCCCAAACTTGAGAGATGCATTATCCTCAATGCATGATGAACTAAAATGAACTAATAATGAAAATACAATGAAAAGCAAAATTAAAATAAAAGAAAAACAAAATGAAAAGACTGGGACTCCCTCATGAATCGAACTCCTTCGCGTCCTACTTCCGAAGTAGGCTCGGATCTCGATCTCTTCGAAACTAAGCTCCAACTCTTTTTCCTACAAAAGAAAAAATGAAAACAAAATCAAAATGAAAATGAATGATGGGTTGCCTCCCATCCAGCGCTGAGTTTATCATCCTTCGCTCAACGTTCTCACTATTCAATCTTCTTTCAGTTCCACCACCTCCTTGCAACGTTGAAAATCATCTCCCATATAATGCTTAAGATGTTGCTCATTCATGACAAAACTATTGCCAGATGCTTCGATGAATATTTCCACTGCTCCATGATCAGTTGCCTTTATCACTACGAACGGACCCGACCATCTAGATTTGAATTTCCTTGGGAATAGTTTCAATCTTGAATTGAAAAGCAAAACTCTCTGACCTGACTCGAATTTTCGTGTTAGAATCTTTTTATCATGCCATTTCTTCTCCTTTTCTTTATAGATCTTGGCATTTTCATAGGCTTGCATCTAAAATTCATCCAACTTATTGAGTTGCAGTAATCGGTGTTCCCCTGCTTGTTGCATGTCCAGGTTTAGTTTTTTAATTACCCAATACGCACTGTGCTCCAGCTCCAGCGGCAGATGACAGGCTTTTCCATAAACCAGTTGGTATGGAGACATTCTAAACTGAGTTTTATAGGCAGTTCTATATGCCCATAGTGCGTCGTCCAGTTTAACGGATCAGTCTTTTCGAGATGACCCGATCGTTTTCTCTAGAATTTGCTTCAATTCCCTATTGGCCAACTCAACCTGTCCATTAGCTTGTGGATGATAAGCTGTCGTCATCCTGTGGTGCACACAGAAATGGGATCCTCCATCACTAATGATCACCTGCGGTGTGCCAAAACGAGTAAAGATGTTCTTCTTGATGAATTTGAGAACTATTTTAGCATCGCCTGCTTGAGTTGGAATCGCTTCTACCCATTTGGAAACATAATCAACAGCAACCAGAATGTATTGGTTTCCAAAGGAGGGAATAAATGGGCCCATGAAGTCGATACCCCAGACATCGAATATTTCTACTTCAATGATATTAGTGAGACACATCTCGTGTCTTTTGGAAATATTACCTATCCGTTGGCATTGATCACACCTTTTTACATAAAGATGGGCGTCTTTAATAGAGATGGCCAGTAGAATCCTGATTGAAGTATTTTTGCTGCAATTTTGTCTCCTTGGAAGTGACCCCCATACGGAGATGAATGACAACTTTGCAGTAATGATTCCTGTTCACACTCTGGAATACATATCCGATATAACTGATCTGGGCATTACTTGAACAGATATGGATCATCCCAAAAATAGAATTTAAAATCATGGAGAAACTTTTTCTTTTGGTGTGAATTCCACCCTGGAGGCAACATTTCGCTGACGATGTAATTAACGAAGTCTGCATACCATGGTGGACTGTGTGGGGAGATAGAGAATAGTTTCTCATCCGGGAACACTTCCTGAATCTGCTTCATATTGTGAGCTAATTGGGGTCCTTCGAGGCGAGATAGATGGTCAGCGACCTGATTTTCAGCTCCCTTCTGGTATTTGATTTCGAGGTCGAATTCCTGTAGCAGTAAGACCCATCAAACCAAGCATGGTTTTGCATCTTTTTTCTCGATCAGATATTTAATCGTTGAATGGTCTGTGTAAACGATCACTTTGGTGCCCCCAGATAGGCTCTGAATTTGCCAAATGCAAATACTACTGCTAGCAGTTCCTTTTCGGTTGTAGTGTAATTCATTTGTGCCTCGTTCAAAGTTTTTCTAGCGTAGTAGATGGAATGGAAAACCTTATTCTTTCGCTGTCCCAGTACTGCTCCCACTGCGTAGTCACTTGCATCGCACATTAATTCGAATGGGAGGTTCCATTCTGGAGAAATAATAATTGGTGCGGATACCAATTTCTTTTTTAGCTCCTAAAATGCTTTCATACATTCGCTGGTGCATTCGAATGGTGTATCCTTCTCAAGCAGCGAACATAACGGCTTAGCTATCTTTGAAAAATCTTTTATGAACCGCCTATAGAACCCCTCATGTCCCAAAAAACTGCGAATGCCTTTGATTGAGGTAGGTGGAGGCAATTTCTCGATCGTCTCAATTTTAGCTTTGTCCACTTCAATTCCCTATTTAGACACCCTATGACCAAGTACGATGCCCTCCTGCACCATAAAATGACACTTTTTCCAATTAAGAACCAGGTTCGTATCCTTGCAACACTGGAGCATCTTCGATAAGTTGGTTAGGCATTCATCGTAGGAATTCCCGAATACCGAGAAATCATCCATGAATACCTCCAAAAAATCCTCCACCATGTTAGTGAAAATGGTCATCATACATCGCTGAAATGTGCCTGGAGCATTGCATAGGCCAAACGACATTCGCCTGAACGTGAACGTGCCATACGGACATGTGAACGTGGTCTTTTCTTGGTCCTCCGGTGCTATCATAATCTGATGATAACCTAAATAGCCATCCAGAAAGCAGTAGAATTCACGTCCCGCTAACCTGTCCAGCATCTGATCAATGAATGGAAGTGGAAAATGATCCTTTCGGGTAGCTTTATTCAGCTTGTGGTAGTCCATGCAAACTCGCCAACCAGTAACTGTTCTAGTCGGGATTAGCTCGTTGTTTTCGTTGGAGACGACCGTCATACCACCTTTTTTCGGGACACACTGTACCGGGCTGACCCAAGAACTGTCGGAGATAGGGTATATCATGCCTGCATCTAGCCATTTGATTATCTCCTTTTTGACCACTTCTTTCATGATTGGGTTTAGTCTTCTCTGCGCTTCAATAGATGGCCTGAAATTCTCTTCTACTTGAATCTTGTGCATGCAAAAGGATGGGCTAATGCCTCTGATGTTTGCTATGGTCCATCCTATGGCCTTTTTATGATCTTTGAGCACTCTGAGCAGTTTTTCTTCTTGCACAGGATCAAGTGGAGCAGAAATAATTACAGGGAGTGAGGATTCTGCTCCCAGGAATGTATATTTGTGGTGCTTTGGCAAGGGTTTCAGCTCCAGAATAGGCGGCTCTTCGATTGAAAGCTTCAATTATTTAAAAGATTCTGACTTTAGCTCCGGTGATTCAAATTTCTGCGGGTATCGTGGGAATGTCAGAGGTTGCTGAAGATAGTGTATCATTTCTGCCAAATCTTCATTAGATTCATTGACTTCCCCAACCAGCGATGCTTCTAGGATGTCCTTGAAAGCTGAGATTTGGAATTCAGCTTGAACTACCGAGTCCACCATGTCGATCATTAAACATTCCTCTGGGTCATTTGGTAACTGCATCGCCTTAAACACACTAAAAGTCACGTGTTCGCTTTGAACCTGAATGGTTATCTCTCCAGCCTGTACATCGATGATGGCTTTACCCGTTGCGAGGAAGGGTCGACCGAGAATAATTGGCACATCTCGATCCTCTTCATCTAGGATAATAAAATCAGCGGGAAAAATGAACTTGTCCACCTTGACAAGGAAATCCTCAATAATGCCTTTCAGATATGTGATGGATCGATCCGCCAGTTGTAGCATCACTGTCGTAGGTCGGGCTTCCCCTAGGCCCAATTTTTTGAAAATGGACTTGGGCATGAGATTAATACTGGCTCCCAAGTCGCATAGGGCTTTCCCAAAGTACCAGTCTCCAATCGTGCACGGGATGGTGAAATTCCCTAGATCCTTGAGTTTAGGAGGCAGCTTCCTCTGCACCCTCGCACTGGTTTCCTCTGTTAGTGCCACCGTCTCGAATTCCGTCAACCGCTTTTTTTTATAGCACGTCTTTCATGAATTTGGCGTAGCTAGGCATCTGTTCCAAGGCTTCAACGAGAGGTATATTGATGTGTAGCTGCTTTAATACCTCTAAGAACTTCTTGAATTGGCCCTCCATTTTAGCCTTTTTGAATCGCTAAGGAAATGGAGGAGGCAGTCTTGGATTCGTGGCGATTTCAGAGTCCGGTTGCTTCTGGGTAGTAACTGGTTCTTCTGGCTCCTACGACTGCTGAATCAGAGGATTAGCGGGTTCAGTTACCGATTTGGTGGAGTTGCATCAGGTAACTGCTTTCCACTACGTAATGTGACTGCTTGGACCTGTTCTCTGCCTTTTCCCTTCGAGTTTTGCTCGGTGTCGCTCGATAATGAGCCTTGAGGTTGGTTGTTCAGGGCTGAGGCCAATTGGCCTATCTGAGCTTCCAGGTTCCTATTCATCGTGATCTGGGATTGCATGAATTGCATAAAAAGATTTTTCATATCCAATTTCTTCTCTTCTTGTGGTGGATTGAACTGCATTGGTCTTGCAGGCTGTTGTTGCGGTGGTTGTTGTGAGAATCCTGGCGGCTGATTCGGCCTTGTCTGGTTATTCCATGAGAAGTTGGGATGATTTCTCCAGCCTGGGTTGTAGTTGTTTCCATACTGCTTTGCTGGGTTTCTCTGGAAATTTTCCACATAATTAATGGACTCTGGGTTGGAGGCACATTCATCACTGGGATGGCCGAATTCACCACACCACGTACAAATGTTTGCTGCTGTCGACTGTTGTGGTGTAGACGCCCCTAGCGCACTGACATTGGCTGGCCTGGATAAATTCTGAATTTGCCAAGATAAAGCGTCGATGTGGGCCTTTTTTATGAAACCACGTCCAGTTGGACTAGACCCCCACCTCGGCTCCTTTCAGATGGCAATTGATAAGTATTGGCCGCCATGTTTTTGAGTAGGGTGTATGATTCCTGATAGCTTTTCCGTAGCAGAGAACCATTCGATGAAGAATCCAACATGTGACGGGCGGAATCCTGGAGACCATTATAAAAAAATCTGAATTTGGACCCATAGCTAAATTCCATGATGCGGGCATTTTCGGATCAGGTCTTTGAAGCGATCCCATGCCTCTGATAGGGTCTCCTCTCCATGTTGCTTGAACAAGACTATATTCATCCTCAGCTTGGCTAACTTGGCAGGCAGGAAGTATTTCTCTAGGAATTTCTGAGCCAAGTCATTCCATGTGTTGATGGAATTCGGTGGCAAAGAGTCTAGCTACTCAGAAGCTCAATCATGCAGAGAAAATGGAAACGTTTGAAGCCGCATTGCCTCGTCGGAGATTCCATTCTGCTTGAATGTGTTCATGATCTGCAGGAAATTCTGCAAATGGCGGTGCGGGTCTTTAGATGCTACACCTCCGAACTGCCCAACACACTGAAGCATCTGAAAAATCACCGGCTTGATCTCGAAGTTGTTGGTGTCGATCAGAGGAGGTGCAATGCTAGTTTGAACTGCATTCTGGCCAAGCGCAATCAAATCCCAGATGGGTTGGTCCAAATCATCTTGAGGTGGACGATTTGGGATCTCAATCCTTTGATTTTTCTGTTGATTTGCATAAATGTTTTCATCCTGGTTCTCGATGTGCTCCATCGTATGCTGTTGGTTCCTAGCCTCCCTGCTCTTGCGACACCTTCTCAAATAGGTTCATTCGGGTTCCGAATCAAATGGAATAACAATCTTCTTTCCGGCTCTGCCTTGGCTCATGCAATATAAGATAACTCTGCAAAAACCAATGAAATTGAACTAGTAGAAAAAGAAATTCTAAACTAAAAGAAATTATGAAAATAAACTATTCTACAAAATTATACAAGAAAGCAATAAAACTAAAAATAAATGGCTAAACAATTCCCCGGCAGCGGCGCCAAAAACTTGACGAGCTGCGTATATGTCAATTAAAATGCTTGCTATTTACGCAAGTATACGTGCTGTGTCAAGTAATAAAGAGTGAGTAAAGTATCGTTCCCACGAGAAATTATTAACCGGAATTATTAATTAGTTAAACTGCTTTCAATGAATGGAAAATTTTGGGTTTATGATTTAACTAAACTAACAATAGCAATGAGAATTCAGAGTGAAGATTATAAGACTACTGGATACTTTAAACGGGTTTTCTGATTAGGGATGGCAAATGGATAGCTCGGAATTCTTGAATCTAAACTATATTGTTTTGGTTCTTTTTAATTGGATTGCATATGGATTTACTAGCCCAAGTTCATATATCTTTATATATGTCTTGCAACATTATATAAAGCTAATTACACCCTATTTAATTGCTATGTTCCCATACCATTAAATAAAGTGAAATTGATAAGTCTATAACCTGTATAATGACTACACAGGGTTTAACAGTATATTCTTATCCGTTAAACAACTCCCCTTACACAAAGGTAGAAACCTATGCCTTGCACATGGATCTAGCAGAGATCTTCCTCTTCCAATGATAAATCAAGCAATTAAATCATCTTACAAGGTAGCTAATCTTGTAAAAAGCATTAAATCCACACATGCAAAGGTAAATCATACACAATCATATATAAAATCAAATATTCATTTCTGAATATTATAAGAACCAAGAAACAATATAGTTTAGAATTCAAATCATCCTAACTATCCATCTAATGGAGGTTTAGTTCAGAGTCATGATCTTAACATCCAATACATCCATATGAAAATTATCCATGGAAGTAGAGAAAGAAAGTTGGAAAGAATAAGAGAAAACTGTTTTCCGGCGGTTTCCACCAATGGGGTTGATTCCTCTCTTCAATCCGGTCTTTGATCTTGATTTTCTCTTTCTCTTGCTCTCTAGTTCATCTCTGGGCTTCCTTCTATAGAGTCTCTTTGCGCGGCTTAAGCACTGAAGTTTGCACGTATGGATGCGTATTGGCGCCTAGGCGCCAACTCTCTGTGTGCTGGGCAACTTGGACACTTTCTGTAAACCCTAGAAATCCATGCTTTGGCGCCTAGGTGCCAACTCCCTGGACTCTTCTGGCTTGGAGCTTCTCCTTGACACCTTGTGACTGATCATGCCTAGCGCCTGGGCGCCCCTTGCTGGCGCCTAGGCACCAACTCCCTGGAGGCATGCCTAACTTGTGGCTTCAACAACGTCTGAACTTGGCTTGCATGTAGATGAAGTGGCGCCTAGGTGCCAACTCACTGGAAGTCATGTTGTATTCTGAGTTTGTGCTGAAAATGGCCAAGGCACGTAGGCACCATCCACCTGCCTCTGACTTGCCTCAATCTGCATTCAACTCGCCCGCTTTGCCTTCATATGTCCCGTCCTTCTTGCAAAAGATGGAAAAACTAAATAAATGAACTAAAAATGCCTAAATAATGCTAAAAATGCCTAAAAACTAAATAATGTTCCTAAAATGCAAAGCGAATGAAAATTAAGCTAAATGAATGCAAACTAAGCCTAATCTCTCGAACTAATGCACAAATCAAGTCTGAAATGGGCCATGATAACTCGTAAAAATATGAGTTATCAATACCCTTCATGTACCCTCTCTTAGTCACACATACATTATGTGTAAATAAAGTTTGTGTAAAAAGAACTTTTCCTTCTATTTTTGCCTAATTTAGATACTTATTTTGCACATAATTTAGGGTATACTTATGGAATTAAAATCATCATTCAAATTGCCCAAAACAGCAACTTTCCTTCCCATTTTTTCCACCTTGGACGTCCACATCACCATGGCCATAAAAAATAGATTTTTACATTTTTATTTTTAACCCTTGGATGTCCCATAAATATTCCATTTGTAGGGTATTTTACCTTCATAATTTCCTATATATCATGTTGCTTAAGTCATGTACCAATTCTATCCTAATTGAGTAGAATTAGCATCAAGTTGTCAACCCAAAGTTTCACCCTTCTAAAGTCCATCAATCATGCTTGGTTTAAAATATATTAAACATGAAAATTATTCACATAATCCATACATGACATAAGCTCAAAACAGCAACATTAAATGGGAATTTATAAAAATTACAGCACGATGCACTTAGTGTTCACAACCCTAACTTCACACATAACCTTCTTGAATGCTTGAATCGAATCTCTAAATTTAGTTGGCATTCAATAACCCTATCAAAGGCTTTATAAATCATCACTTAATGTTCATACTGGATTAAATTTATGACCCATTGATTGAGCTAGAAAACTTGAAATTTATCAAACCAAACTTGGTTTAATACGAACTTGTGATTGTGTGGTTTTGCTCCTACCTTGCCTTACTTAGTTCTCTCCCTTTCTTCCTTTCTTTTCTTCTTCTTTTCCTTCATTTTTTTTCTTTCTCCCCTGCTTGGGATGTCCACCTTGCTGCATTTTCTTTTTTTTTTCTCCCAAAACTGTCCACTAGGTAATGTGCAAATTGCCCCCTTCATTTCACTTTTATAATGGTGCTTTAGCTCACAATTTTCCACCTCATTTTCGAGGTTTAATAATGTTCATAATTATCCACAATTGAGCTATCATATTTATCCTTGTAATTTCCATTTTTACATAATTTTTAACACCAAAAATTCTGCCCAAACAGATCCTTGACCATGTCCACCCATTTTCTTCATTTTGGCATTTTGTGAGCATAAAGGCTGCTCAATATCCATGCCATTCAATTTCCATGCCATACAGCCCCTTTTATGCATTTTTTATGTTAAAAAATCATAAAATTTGCCCCAAAATCACATCTTATGATACCTCAAACGAGGCATTAAACACATTGACTTTTCATTAAATGAGAAGCCACTTTTTGAAGCAAAAAGTCAAAGGGTTTTGTCCATAAGTGATTCAACATTTTCTCATGAATTTAGCTTAATCAAAGCCATACATATGATAGGCCATCTCATTTTAGCCATCCATAAAAAATTTCAAGTCAAAAGGACCTTGCTAGTGCAAGTTATAGTCACTTGAAAATGCCTCTTGCATTTTGATAAAATTAAATAATTATCACCCTAATTTAATCATGATTAACATAATCCATTTAATTCATGAGGTAGAGCACAGGAACATGTGCTTACCTTTCAAATTTCACCTCAATCCGCCTTTTGGGCGTCAAGTTATGAATTTTCAAACAATAACCTCATTAATTCCATCATTATACTAAATTTAATCATAATTAATGGAAAAATTAACCATGCCACATCATCATTCCCTATACCTAATTTGGTCTCTTTATACACACTAAACCACATTAAGCTAAGGTGATTAGCTTAATCACCTTACTTAATCAATTGCTTTTATCTCAATTATCAAATTGAATCATACAATTAATACTAATTAAATACCTAAATTACATGTATAGATCTCAAATGTTCTTGATATCACAGTCACAAAGGTTGGTATTAGAGCATCGATTGGTAAATAGGAGTGGAAAACTTACTAATTATAAGGATAGACTGAAATTGATGAAACATATATGATTATTTGTTGATTGTTATGCCATGTAAGGATAGTTGTATTGTTATGATTATAAAATATAGCTAACTTTCTATGTTTTAAAATGTACATGGTGGACAAAGAGAAAGCTATAATGAATCCCAAGGAGATGAGGAGGGAGATAGAGAAGGAGGAAAAAAGCATAGAATAGAGGAGAACGTCCATAGATGGTGGGCATTGCACCAGGGTGTATCTTATAGCCCTCCCATCCCACCAGAGTATCACCACACATACCCTCCACTAGCCATAAAAAGGGAAAATGACACCGATCCCTATCTCCACCACATGCAGACTAGGTTCCATCCAGGAGAGTCCACTAGCAAGGTCCCTAGAGCTGAGGTCATACTAGCCCCTCGGCCTGACCCCCGACCATTTCCGCTTTACCTACTGATAAGTTCAATGCTAGAGAGCTCCAGGCCTTCTGGGATCAGATACTAGCTCCTACTTCACCAGACCATGAGCCATGGTATCGATTTGCTGATGGCTACATGAAATTCCGTTATGGAATGAGCTGGGAAAGAATATATCGAAAGGAAAGGGAATTTGTGAGATAACGGGAGTAGTACCGCTCTCAGGGTGAGCGTGTAGTAATAGATCCTCCCTCACCCCTCCCCGATGAGCATATATTGAGGGTGGTTGATAGTGATGGTGGGTCAGTAGAAATGGGGAGTCAAAATGATGATGATGACCCTGTGGAGGAGTTCAACGAACCTGATAGTGAAAGTGATGATGATAGCGATAATGAAAACCTCCCTGACTGGTCCGATACTAGCACTATTACCATGAGATACACTCTTATGGAGTGAATGTTAACTGTATGTGCGTGTAAAAAACCCATTGTGTAACAGAGCAACAATCCTGCTCACGTTTACCAATCAATAAATGATCCCGGATAAGGCTCATGTTGTGACTCTCAGATTGGGGTGTCACAATTATAGAAGACGTATGTGAAACTTTAGATTCTAGGTACTCGTATCTCTTGACTTTTAATTATTTTTTCACGTTCTTAAGATCAACCTCTTTCTTTTGATATTTCTTTCCTTACGTGACTCTCTCTATGTTTGTTATAAGTGTTTAAAAATAATGTCTTAAGTTCCGAATTTCCCATGGGATCGATATTTTATATACTACAATCTAGGACTCGTGTACTTTTAGAGAGATTAAGAACACACTTACATCTCTTATGCACCTCTATGCCTCAATTAGTATATTATTCGGACCTAAAGTTTTTCCTATTTTTATTTTTTAGAGCATCTTTTACTTTAGAATTTGAAATTTTGGAAAATAAAAGATATTCCTACTTTCTTCTTTATTTAAACTAACATCTATTGTTAAATGTTCTGATGGGGTACCATTTAGTAAGCTATGAAAATAAGTCTTTTATCTTTCTTTAATTACATTATCCTTAACTAAAACTCTTTGGTCTTCACTTTTAATACATCTAATATATGCTAAATCTTTGCCTTTATTTACTCTTAATTATCACTACCACAGAAATGATAATTGTTAATTAATAGTATATTTTGTGGGCAATTTATACTAATTTGGTGGGTAATTATCTAGTTTAATGTGAAATTTGCTCTAAAATGTGTATTTGCAACATTTTGGCATTAAATATTAGTTTCAAGTTATTTAAATAATTTTTATCATCTTTTAGCTTGAAATCATATTTTTTATTTGTTTTTGAAAAATCAATTGTGGGTGGTATGTTTAATTAAAGGCTCGTTTTAACGCAAGTATACGTGCCGATCAAGTAATAAAGAGTGAGTAGAGTATCGTTTCCACGAGGATTGTGTTAAACAAATCAGCACCTTAAATCTCAATTGTCTAAGTGAATTGGTGTGGCGCCCTAAACCGAGACGTCACTTCCTTACCTCAAGACCCTATTGATTGGTAAATGTGAATCAGGATTGTTGCCCTGATCACGCGGCGGGTTTTTAATTAGATTTCGTCCAAAAAAAATTTTTTTGATTCATTCCATTTATCTATCATCATTCATTTCATTCCTCACTACATCTTTCATCATACAAGCACCATTGCACTTGTAATACATCTCATATTTCATAATCCCCATCTTGGGGCTTGTTTATAGCAAACAAGGCAATTAAAATCATAAACCATTTTCATAAATGCATTTGCATAAAAACGTTTCCTTTCATTCTTATTATTTACGCTTTTGTGTAAAACACCCTATTTTTAGGGTAACCATGTCATAAAAATCCCTTTGGGATAACTTTTATAAAAATATGGTTTCATGTCCCAATCTTTGGCCTTTTCAAAAGCAAAACATAAGCAAATGCATTTCTCTCCATCCAATAGTGACACTTAGCAAGTGATCACTCTACCTTTTGGAAGAGAATCCTTAACAGCACACTAACCAGGCGTTGTTTTCTTTATCCTGCTCCCACCTCAGGGAGGGCGCCGCTGGCCTCCTGCCATCCCTTAACGACTTCGCCATATGTAGAGTGGGCCCCGGCCATCCCGACTGTGCTCTACAATCGGCCTATTCCTTGTACTGGTGCACCATACATTTGTTGGAAACAATGTTTAAAGCAAAACAAAATTGACCAAAGCATGAGTTTCGATGATTAACAAAGTTAAAATTGAGTATAAGGTGATTACTAATAACTTTGCTTAATGATTTAAGGAATGAATTAGCCAAGTCGATATCCAAGTCGACTTGGACTTCGACTTAGGGTGAAGTCGATCCCAAAGTCGACTCCATATTCGACTCCAAAACAGACCACACAGCAAAATTCGAAATGGAAGGAAAAGCAGGTGAAGTCGCAGGCCAAGTCGACTCCACTTGCGACTTGGGAAGCCAAGTCGCAAACGAAGTCGACTCCAGCATCGACTTAAGACGGCAAAAACACTTCAGAGCTGATTTTGGGGCACAAAAATGCCGAAGTCGCAGACGAAGTCGACTCCAGGTGCGAATTGGGTGAAGTCGCAGATGAAGTCGACCCCGAGTTCGACTTGAGTTCTTCAAAGACCAAAATACAGACTCAAGCTCATTTTCAAGATCAACTTGGGATTTCCCAAATCCAAATCAAAGGTACAATCTCATTATCAATTCTCAAGTCCAAGGCACAGCTTCGAACATAAGTTGAAGATGAAGAAGTTCAAGTCATGAAGACTACTATCAAAAGCAACTAAGATAAGTTCTTCAAGGCGTTTTGCAAATATTAGAAGCCATTTCAGAAGTAAATGATTCAAGAAGAAAGATAAGCAAGCTAGAGGAAATCAAACAAGGACCAAGCAAATTTCAGCACAAAGACAGGTCAAGTCGCAACCCAAGTCGACTCCAATATCGACTTGAGGTCAAGTCTGAAACCAAGTCGACCCAGACTCAGACTTGAGAAATGCGGAACTGAAGTCGCACACGAAGTCGACTCCAGTTGCGACTTGGGAAGCCAAGTCGCAGACGAAGTCGACTCCACCTGCGACTTGGGGAACCAACGTTCGAATTTTTGAACATTGGAACATTTATTGCGCCAACCACTTCTATAACGTTCAAATCTTCCCCATTCTATAAATAGACACTCAAGCAAATGAGAATAAAAATACTACATTGTCTAAAGAGAGAAAACAAGTGCAAACAAGAGCTCCCATTTGCTTTTCTCTAAATTTGAGTGATCTATACATTTTCAAAGGAAGAAAGAGCTTAAAGTTGCAAGTAGCTTCAACGACATACAACCGGTTGCTTCTACAAATTCTTTCTCGAGCTCAATCTTGCCTACACAACTCTGTAAAGTGTAGATCTTCCTTATTTTCATTACTCTTTGTTATTGGTCTTGGTTTGAGTTTGTTGTAACAAACCAAGACGTTGCAAGTAGAGTTGTGATTGAAGTTGAACTCATCACCTACTTGTATCAAGTGTACAAGCCCCCTAGAGCTAGAATCTAGAAGAGAGCATAGGCTCTGTTTGTGTATGCCCCCTAGAGCTGGAATCTAGAAGAGAGCAGAGTCTCTAAGTGTATTCGCGGAATACATAGTGGAACCCAAGTCACAACGGTGTGTGAGCTTGGAAGAGTGGAGTAGGGAGAGGTTGCCCGAACCACTATAAATCTTGCCTACTGTTTACCTTATTGCTTTCACTATTTCATTGCTCTCTATTTGTTTCAATCAAGGGGATTAAGCTTTCAAGGGGTTAAGTTTTAATTTACCGAAGAATTTTATAAGAACCCAATTCACCCCTCCCCTCTTGGGTTTTGCCATTAACTCAGGACCAACAAGTGGTATCAGAGCAGGTCTTTGAGCTTACCAAAGAGATCTTATTGACATGGCATCCCAATCTACTTCCGTTCCCGCATTAGCCGAAGGTCAATCCTTTACTAGGCCACCATTGTTTGATGGGAACAATTTTGGATATTAGAAGCTAAGAATGAAACAACTCATCATGGCTACCGACATGGACTCTTGGATTGCAATCCAAGATGGTGTAACTTTGCCTATCGATGAAAGAGCTTCCAAGTGGACCAAAGAGGAAGTAAGAATCGTGAAGAGCAATGCCAAAGCTATGAATTCACTGTTTTGTGCTCTCACGGCATCTGAATATGATAGAGTATCCTCTTGTTTAACCGCCAAAGAGATATGGGATACATTAACCTCCATCTATGAAGGAACTTCTGAAGTCCAAGGGATGAGAAGAAACATTTTGATTGGAGAATTAGAAAATTTTAGAATGTTAGAAACAGAAAATATTTCTGAAATGTTTGCTAGATTTTCAAAAATTACTAATGCTTTGAAAGGTCTTGGAAAGGCTATATCTGAATCTGAACAGGTTATGAAGATTTTAAGGGCTCTACCGGAATCTTGGACTCCAAAGATTACTGCGATAGAAGAAGCTAAGGACCTCAACACATTGAAGCTAGAAAACTTAATTAGCTCATTAATGTCACATGAGCTAATTAAGAAAAGAAATAAAGATCATCACAAAGGCAAAAGAGCAATTGTCTTAAAAGCCGCACAAGATTCAGACGATACTTCATCACAAAATGACGATGAGATTGCCCTACTCACAAAATGATTCAGAAAATTTGTGAGGAAAGACAGAAATTTCAGAAATTTTAAAGAAAGAAGTTCCAAAGAGAAAAAGAAAGAAACAAAAAAATATTACCGATACGGCGGTTCGGGACACATGCAAGCCCAATGTCCAACGCCCGAAGAAAACAAGGCAAAAGAACAAAGAAAAGATCGAGGCGACAACAAAAGATTTCAAAGAAACAAAGGAAAAGGCATGTACGTAAATGAAGAAGAATCTACAACGAATAGCTCCTCGAGTGAAGAATGCGAAGTAGATTGTGCAAGAATTTGTTGCATAGCAAATACCGACATATGCTTTGCTGCAATGGAAACCTTGGAGGATCAAGCCACTTCAACGAACTGCACGAGTAGTCAAGAGGTAACCTCCAAACAGAAATCCTTTCAGATTTCTCTACAAATGAATGTCTTAAATGTGCTGAATTAGAAGAACTTCAACAAGCTTATGATTCACTATATGAAGAAATAAAGAAATTAGGAAACAAGTTTACAATTAAGAAAAGACAATGTGATGCAGTAATAATTGTAAATGGTAAACTTGCTGAAAAATTAGACAAGTTAAAAGATGAAAAGAATACCTTAGAAAATGAATTAGAAAAACTTAAAAACGAGAATAAATCATTAATGAATTCTTGCCAAGTTCTCTAATCCAGGAGAAAATGTAAAAATGTTCTTGAAAATGACAACTCAAACTTGTAAGAAAGGACTTGGGTACAATGCACTTGAACAAACTGAAACTAACTCTCCAAGAAATAATATCAAAACCAATTTTACTAAAATAAATCAAACAGTTTGGACAAAAAGACCAACTAATGAACAAATTACCAAATGGCTCCCTATTTCTAGACTTCCGGGAGCTTGTAATTTCTGCAACAAGTTTGGACATAAGATATATCAATGTAAACTAAGAAAACTGCAAAACCGAGGTGCTAAATTGGTTTGGATGCCAAAATGCATTGGTTTTATGGGATCAAAGATGGATCAACTCAAACTTCAAAGGTTAACTAACCCAAACGGACCCATAAAATGGGTACCAAAAGAATGAGCTCTACTCAACTCAATTTTTGCAGGTTTGCCTTAAAGCTAAAGCCAATAATGTATGGTTTATGGATAGCGGTTGCTCAAGACACATGACAGGAGAAAAAGGACTATTTCATAAGATCAACCCATGTAATGAAGGAACAGTTGCCTTTGGTAATAATGAGAAAGGTAAAATTAAAGGTAAAGGAAACATCTATAGTATTTCTAATGCATGCATGGAAGATGTTTTGTTTGTTGAAGGACTCAAGCACAATCTAATGAGCATTAGTCAATTATGTGATAAAGGATACAAGGTTGTGTTTGAATCATCTATATGTAATGTATTTGATAGAAAACATATCATGTTTAGTGGAAAAAGACATGGAAATGTATACCTGGTTTCACTTGATGAACTAGATGGTCAATGTCTAATGGCCATTGATAATGATCCATGGGTTTGGCATAAAAGGCTTGGACATATAAACATGGGAAATATAAAGACCCTATGGAAAAAGAGTTTGGTAGAAGGATTACCGAAGTTGAAATATGACAAGGATAAAATTTGCAAGGCATGTCAATTATCAAAACAACCTAAAATGCCTTTCTCTACCAAAAAGAAAATTTTCACCACTAGGCCACTTGAATTGCTACACATGGATCTATATGGGCCATCCGATATTTTAACCATTGGTGGAAAGAAATATGTGTTCGTAATTGTTGATGATTTTTCAAGATTCACATGGATAATTCTCTTAGCTAGCAAAGATGAAGTCTTCTCTATGTTTGCAACTTTTGTAAATTTAGTGCAAAATGAAAAACTAAGTACTATTATAACTATAAGAAGTGATCATGGTGGTGAGTTTGAAAATAAACGATTCATAGAATTGTGTAATGAAAAAAGAATTCATCACACATTTTCTGCACCAAGAACACCACAACAAAATGGAGTGGTTGAAAGCAACAATAAAACTATACAAGAGATGGCTAGAACAATGCTAAATGAGAGTAAATTATCCAAGAAATTTTGGGGTGAAGCTATAAGTACAGCTTGTCATGTGTTGATCCGAGTTACCATTAGAGCAATCTTGAAAAAGACCCCATATGTGTTGGTCCCGAGTTAGTGGCAAAAACCCAAGAGAGGAGGGGTGAATTGGGTTCTTTAAAAAAAAATCTTTGGTAAATAAAGTCTTAACCCCTTGAATAATTAATCCCCTTTTGAAAAGAGCTAGAGAGCAATAAAGATAAAGCAGTAAAAAGAAATATGACACAAGATTTATAGTGGTTCGGGCAAACCTTCCCTACTCCACTCTTCCAAGCTCACACTCTGTTGTGACTTGGGTTCCACTATGTATTCCACGAATACACTTAGAGTCACCGCTCTCTTCTAGATTCCAGCTCTAGGGGGCATATACAACTAGAGCCACTTGCTCTCTTCTAGATTCTAGCTCTAGGGGGCATAAACAACTAGAGTCACTTGCTCTCTTCTAGATTCAAAGCTCTAGGGGGCATAAACAACTAGAGCCACTTGCTCTCTTCTAGATTCAAAGCTCTAGGGGGCATATACAATCATTTGCACAAGTAGGTGATGAGTCTCACTCCAATCACACCCTACTTTGCATACACTTGATCTTAGCTACCCAAGCTAAATCAAGATTTATACAACCAAATAAAGAAATGAATAAAAACTACACTTTACAGATTTGTGTAGGAAGTTTTGAGCTCGAGGAAGAAATCAAAAACAGCTGGGATGATGATCGTTGAAGCAACCTGCAGTTTGAAACTCTTTCTTCCTTTGAAACACTCAAATATGGAGAAAAGGGATTTGAAAGTCTTTCTTGCACTTCTTTTCTCTCTATGATCCTTAGAGTAGTGTCACTTACTTCTTCTCACATTCATTTGAATGTCCTTTTATAGATTGAGGAAAATATGAACGTTGTAGAAGTGGTTGGCGTGCAATAAATGAACTCCAACGTTCAAAAATTTGACCGTTATTCTCCAAGTCTAAGATGAAGTCGACTTGGCCTGCGACTTGGCTTCCAAGTCGTACATGGAGTCGACTTGGCCTGCGACTTGGGTTCTTCAGAAACTCAAGTCTGAGACTTGGGTCGACTTGGCTTTCAGACTTTAACTCAAGTTGATCCTGAAGTCGACTTGGGTTGCGACTTGGCTTGGTCTATTGCAAAAATGCCTTGATCTTCTTGAAGTGTCTTGAATCTTGCAAACCATTTGAAAGCTTTGAGTCCTTGCACAATATATGTATGTTCCTTGCTTTGCTTTGGACTCACTTGGTCTTTATGACTTAGGTATTACTCCATTTGGAAGCTAGCTTGAAGATTTTCTTTGAGCTTGATAGACTTGATTTGAATGTAGAACATGATTCTTGACTTTGAAATTGACTCATTTGTTTTTCATCTTGATTCCTTGGACTTGAGTGATAAATCCTCTTGAATATCTTGAAAACTGCATCTTTGAAAGTTTGAACATCTCAAGTCGTGGATGGAGTCGACCTGGCCTGCGACTTCACCCAAGTCGCACCTGGAGTCGACTTCGTTTGCGACTTCGTTATGTTCGTTTCCACTTTTCAGCTCTGGATACTCCAAGTCGATGCTGGAGTCGACTTCGTCTGCGACTTGACTTCCCAAGTCGCAAGTGGAGTCGACTTGACCTGCGACTTCACCTGTTGCGTTTTGGGATTCATTCTCAAGTCGATATTTGAGTCGACTTTGGGATCGACTTCACCCAAGTCGAAGTCCAAGTCGACTTGGAGATCGACTTGACCTCTTTGCTTTCCTTAAACATTTAGCAAACATATTAGTACCTTTTATATACTCAAAATTAGTTCTTGTTAATCATCAAAACTCAAGATTTGGTCAATTTTATTGTTTTAAACATTGTTTCCAACAATCTCCCCCTTTTTGATGATTGACAAAACTTCATTTGAGTTGATACCTTTCAAGCATTAATCATGTTCATATGGCTTTTGAAAAACAGAGCATTTGTCTTATAGGTCAGAGCTTTTTGAAATTCCAATCTTTATATCATTTTGGCATATTGGATACCTTTCAAGCAAATCATGTTGAATACTTTATTAATCAAGCATAACATATTAAGTAAACATAACATTCATCAAAAGCATTTATATATATCAAGTTTCATTTTTACAAAATGCAATGCAAAACAAAAATGAAACCTAGATACAAAACTACCCAACCCATAAGAAAATTTTACTCAACTCACCTATTCTATCTCCCCCTTTTTGTCAATCAAGCAAAAATAATGATTTGATGAATTGAAATTGAGAGATCGGATATGGAATAGGTTTGATGGGACAATGATGGGCCGAGGAGTAAACAAGAGAAGCGTGATCGGGAGTTGCCTCTCTATGAACTGAACCCGATTCGTAGGGATCGAGTTCAGGCATGGGTCTCTTCTTATGATGGCCTGAGGCAAGATGATAGCGGATAGTCCGCATTTCCCGTTCAATTCGGTCTTGCCGGGAGTGCATATCCTCGAGGGCGTTGTGAACGCCGGTGATAAGACTTGTTATCCGGTCTTCTTGATGACCCATTTCTGCCCTCATAGCAACAATTTCATCTTTGAGATCCCTTAGGGTGACCTCCTCAGAAGAGGTTGGAGGTACCCGTTCTCGTGCAACGGATCCTTGTGGGGAGTAGGAGCCGTGGGATTGAGGTGATGGTGGCTCTTCTGGAGCAGCCGGTCCCTCGGGAGGTTGCTCCCCCTCAGCTTGTGCTTGGTCCTCTTGATGCTCTTCTTCTGAAGGTTCATGCCTTAGTTCAAGCAGATTGATCTTCGTTCTTTGTATGAGAGCTTTATTTATGGCATTTGTGGATTTGAGCACTTCGAAAGGCTCGCCTTCAATATCCACTTTGAAGAATTCAAGAATCTTTGTGATCCATGTGCCATAGGGAAGGACTCCTCGTGGGTTATCCTTTCTAGAAGCCAATGCTTCAAGAAATAATTTGGGTATGCTCACTTTGACCCTGTTGGCTACTTTCCATAGTATCCCTGCTTCTTGTGGATTCAATTGATTTCTTCCACCGCCCTTTGGGTAGATGCAGTGGGCAATGAGAAGTCGGAGTACTCGTAGCCTTGGTGAAAGATCCATGTACCGAAGGAATTTGATTCCCGGATGGTACTTGTTGCTCCGGGTGAGCTGATTATACATTTGATCCATAGTGAGGTCTTCTGGAATGGGCTCATCCTCATATGGGACTCCAAGTATGTGTCCTAAATGACTCATTACTTCAGTCGGTCCTGCAACTATCCCGATTCCAAGATCCATTTCGACTCCTTTGACGAAGGTTCCAAAGTATTCTTCATCCCAAAGATAATAAAACATTCGAGTAAGATATGGATAGACCCTTTCGTCTTCCTTTAGCAAATTGGTCCATCCTTGAAAATCCAATAGATCTTCTATGTCGGATCCATATTCTTTCAGGAAATTAAAATCTATAATCTTGGGTATGAATACCTTCCGTTCGTAGAACTTTTTGTAGAAACGGCTATGTTGGAGCTCGGTTTTGAAGTAGGTAGTGGGCATCTTCAATACTTGGGCTTTCCCAGCTGCAGTGCCCCTTCTGCTTGTCCCGGATTGTGTGCTCTGTGAGGTTTGTTGATTTTCCGACCTGGGTGCTTGATCAGATGATTGAGTGGAGGTTTGGAATCGAACCCGTTTACCCGTCGAAGTTGATGGTTCCTCTCTTGCTCTTTTTGATGGAGTCCTAGTTTTTCTAGGAACTTCTTTTGGTTGAGATGAAGGTTGTGGTTGTGTGGGAACCCGTTTGGGGTATGGTTTTGATACGGCTTTCTTTGGTGCCATTTGGAGCTTGGGATTTATGGAATCTGAGAGGGAATGCTAGTGAAAGAGAGAAAGTTTGAGAGATAGTGTGAAAGATAGAAAAAGAAGAGAGTTGAGAGAGAGAGACAAAGGAGAGAGGCAGTGAGAGAGTAGGAGTCGCCGGAGAGGGAGGGGATTCCCGGAGAGAAAAGGCCGAAGAGGGAGAGGATTCCCGGAGAGAAAAGGCCGAAGAGGGAGAGGATTCCCGGAGAGAAAAGGAGAATCGCCGGAGGAGAAGAGGAAAACAGGGAGGCCGGAAAAATGAGGAAGAAAGAAAAGAGGGAAGAAGAAAAGGAAGAGAAGTCTCGGAATTCGGACGGTCGCGCGCGCGGAGTCGACTTTGCCCTAGGCGAAGTCGACTTCGGTTCCCTGGAGTCGACTTCGCACATAGTGCGGAGTCGACTTCGACCCCGTGGAGTCGACTTCGCTGTCGAAGCGGAGTCGACTTGGCTCTTATGGAGTCGACTTGACTCATCAGTTTGCCTTTTTCAAAATTTGATTTCTTGTTTTAATTTTTCCTATTTTAGCTCTATCATCCCCATATCATACCTGATCTTGTAAAATGATTCTTTAGCTAGAGGTTTGGTAAAGATATCAGCAATTTGATCCTCTGTTTTCACATATTCTAAGCACACATCATGATTTTCAACATGTTCACGAATAAAATGATGTCTCACATCAATATGTTTGGTTCTAGAGTGCAATACAGGATTTTTAGTCAAACAAATTGCACTTGTATTATCACATCTAATTGGAATATCAACATATTCAATACCATAATCCTTTAATTGTTGTTTCATCCAAAGTAGTTGGGCACAACAACTACCGGCGGCTATGTATTCGGCTTCCGCAGTAGATAGAGCAACACTTGTTTGTTTTCTTGAATACCATGAAACCAACATATGTCCAAGAAATTGACAAGTTCCACTAGTACTCTTTCTATCTACTTTGTATCCGGCAAAATCTGCATCCGAATAGCCGATTAGATCAAAGGTTGACCCCTTTGGATACCATAGTCCAAGGTTTGTAGTTTTTATCAAATATTTAAAAATTCTTTTTACAGCAAGTAGATGTGATTCTTTGGGACATGCTTGAAATCTAGAGCACATACAAACACTAAATAAGATATCGGGTCTAGAAGCAGTTAAATAAAGCAAAGTTCCTATCATGCTCCTATAAAGCTTTTGATCGATACTTTTACCGTTTTCATCCGTGTCGATTTTGATTGTTGAGCTCATTGGAGTGTTTGCCCCTTTGCTATTCTGCATTCCAAATTTCTTGAGCATCTCTTTGACATACTTGGACTGGTTCAGAAATATTCCTTCACTTTGTTGCTTGATTTGTAGTCCAAGGAAGAAATTTAATTCTCCCATCATGCTCATTTCGAATTCATTCTGCATAATCTTAGAAAATTCTTAGCATAGATTTTCGTCAGTAGCACCGAAGATTATGTCATCTACATAAATTTGTACAATTAAAATATTGCTATTTTTATATTTGATGAACAAAGTAGTGTCTACTTTCCCTCTTTGAAATTCATGATCAATCAAGAATTTGTTCAACCTTTCATACCAAGCTCTTGGAGCTTGTTTTAATCCATATAGTGCTTTGGTCAATTTATACACATATTTTGATTGATCCTTATCTTCAAAACCAGGGGGTTGTTCAACATATACTTCTTCATTCAAATAGCCATTCAAAAATGCACTCTTCACATCCATTTGGAACAATTTGAAATTCATATGTGAAGCGAATGCTAATAAGATACGTATGGCTTCTAATCTAGCCACGGGTGCATATGATTCTTCAAAATCAATTCCTTCTTCTTGGGAGTACCCTTTGGCTACTAATCATGCCTTGTTTCTAATTACAAGACCGCTTTCGTCTAATTTGTTCCTAAATACCCATTTTGTACCAATGACTGTATGATTGTTTGGTCTAGGAACTAAATGTCATACATTGTTTCTTTCGAATTGATTTAGCTCTTCTTGCATTGAAATAACCCAATTTTCATCATTAAGAGCTTGTTCAATGGTATTTGGTTCAATTTTCGATACAAACGCATATTGGCCATAAACGTTTTGTTTTGATCTTCTAGTTTTTACTCCTTCATATATGTTTCCAATAACTTGTTCAATTGGATGGGCATTTTTGAACTTTAAATCAGTTGGAGGTTTGTAAGAGTCATTACCTTCACTTACCTCTTCCTCCACTGGATTTTCTGGCTTGAGCTCGAGTTCCTTTGGTTGTTCTTTGCTTTTTGTCTCATCTGCATCACTTAGTTCATCCTCCTTTCTCAGACATTGGTTAATTTCATCAAATACAACATGTATGGATTCTTCTACAACTTGGTTTCGTTTGTTGAATACTCTATATGCTTTGCTATTTGATGAATAACCAAGGAATATAGCCTCATCACTTTTGGCATCTAATTTGCCCAAATTGGTTTTTCCATTGTTTAAAACATAGCATGTACATCCAAAAGCATGAAAATATGAGATATTTGGTTTCCTTCCTTTCCATAGTTCATATGGGGTCTTTTTCAAGATTGCTCGAATGGTAACTCGGTTCAAAACATGACAAGCTGTACTCACAGCTTCACCCCAAAATTTCTTGGATAGATTGCTCTCATTTAGCATAGTTCTAGCCATCTCTTGTATAGTTCTATTTTTCCTTTCTACTACTCCATTTTGTTGTGGAGTTCTTGGTGCAGAAAATGTGTGGTGAATTCCTTTTTCATTGCAAAATTCCATGAATCGTTTGTTTTCGAATTCGCCACCATGATCACTTCTTATGGTCACAATAGTACTTTGTTTTTCATTTTGCACCAAATTTACAAAAGTTGCAAACATAGAGAAGGCTTCATCTTTACTAGCTAAGAGAATTATCCATGTGAATCTTGAAAAATCATCAACTATGACAAATACATATTTCTTTCCACCAACGGTTAGAATGTCGGATGGCCCGTATAGATCCATATGTAGCAATTCAAGTGGCTTAGTGGTGGAAATTTCCTTTTTGGTAGAGAAAGGCATCTTGGGTTGTTTTGATAATTGACATGCCTTGCAAATCTTGTCTTTGTCATATTTCAATCTTGGTAATCCTTCTACCAAACTCTTTTTCCATAGGGTTTTTATGTTGCCCATGTTTATATGTCCAAGCCTCTTGTGCCAAACCCATGGATCGTTATCAATGGCCATTAGACATTGACCATCTAATTCATCAAGTGAAACCAAATAAATGTTTCCATGTCTTTTACCACTAAACATGGTATGTTCTCCATCAAGTACATTACATATAGATGATTCAAACACAACTTTGTATCCTTTATCACATAATTGGCTAATGCTCATTAAATTGTGTTTGAGTCCTTCAACAAACAAAACATCTTCCATGCATGCATTTGAAATACTATGTATATTTCCTTTACCTTTAATTTTACCTTTTTCATTATTGCCAAAGGCAACCATTCCATCATTACAAGGCTTGAGTTTGTGAAACAAACTTCTTTCACCGGTCATATGCCTTGAGCAACCGCTATCCATGAACCATTCATTGTTTGCCTTTGCCTTAAAACATGTCTGAAAAATAAGGAAATAAATCTTATCTTTTTGGTACCCATTTTATGGGTCCATTTGGGTTAGTAATATAGATCAATCTTTGTTGTTCTAACTTTGAAAGCCCAAATCTTGTGTTTCTTAGAACCCAAACTAATTTTGCACCATGGTCATATAATTTCTTAAAATTATACTTGTAAGTTTTGTGACCCATTTTATTGCAGAAATTACAAGCCATAGGTAATCTTGGAGTAGGCTTCCAAGTATGCAATGGTTCCATTATTGGTCTTCTAGTCCACTTAAAATTTTTCTTTTGTGGCTTGTATATAGATGCATTTTTAGTTTGACGTTTCTCAAATATTTGTACATTTGATTTGCTACTTTCTCCTTGCTCAAATGTATGATACCCAAGACCTCTTTTATGTGTTTGGGAGGTCATATTTAAAAACATTTTGACGCTTTCTCCTGGATTAGAGAACTTGGCTAATGATTCATTTAATGATTTGTTCTCCTTTTTTAGCAGATCATTTTCATCTTTCAATTTGTCTAATCTTTCTGCAAGTTTACCATTTATAATTATTGTTGCATCACATTGTCTTTTCTTAATTGTAAACTTGCTTCCTAATTTCTTCATTTCTTCATATAATGAATCATATGCAGTTTGTAGCTCATCTAATTCAGTACATTTGAGACATTCTTGAAAGGAAGTAAAACTTGATTTAGAATGGGAGAGTTTGGAACTTACCTCTTCATCGCTTGTGCATTTTGTTGAGGTAATTCGTTCTTCTTGTTCGATTTGTGCCATGCAGCAAATTCTTGCACATTCTTCTGCCTCGTTTTCGTCGGTTGAGGAGTTACTCGTTGTAGATTCCTCATCGTTTACGTACATGCCTCTACCTTTGTATTTTTAGAATCTTTTGTTGTCCCCTCGATCCTTTCTTTGTTATTTTGTCTTGCTCTCTTCGGGAGTTGGACATTGAGCTTGCATATGTCCCGAATCGCCGCATCGGTAACATTTGGTCGATTCTTTCTTCTTCTCTTTGGGAGTTCTTTCTTTGAAACCTCTGAAATTTTTGCCTTTTCTCACAAATTTTCTGAAACGTTTTGTGAGTAGGGCAATCTCGTCGTCGTTTTGAGAAGAGGAGGTATCGTCAGTGTCTTGTGCGGCTTTCAAGGCGATTGCTCTTTTGCCCCTATGTTGATCTTCATTTCTCCTCTTAATTAGCTCATGTGACATGAGTGAGCTAATTAAGTCTTCAAGCTTTAAAGTGTTTAGGTCTTTGGCTTCTTCTATTGCAGTGATCTTTGGAGTCCATGATTCCGGTAGAGCTCTTAAGATCTTCATGACCTGCTCAGATTCAGAAATAGCCTTTCCAAGACCTTTTAAAGCATTAGTGATTTTTGAGAATCTAGCGAATATTTCAGAAATATTTTCTGTTTCTAGCATTCTAAAATTCTCTAGTTCTCCAATCAAAATATTTCTTCTCGTCCCTTGGACTTGAGAAGTTCCTTCATAGATAGAGGTTAGCGTATCCCATATTTCTTTGGCGGTCAAGCAAGAGGATACTCTATCATATTCAGAAGCATTAAGAGCACAAAATAAAGAGTTCATAGCTTTGGCGTTGCTCTTAACAATTCTTACTTCCTCATCGGTCCATTTGGAAGCTCTTTCATCGGTAGGCAAGGTTACTCCATCTTGGATAGCAATCCAAGAGTCCATGTCGGTAGCCATGATGAGTTGCTTCATACGAAGCTTCCAATATCCAAAATTGTTCCCATCAAACAACGGTGGCCTTGTAAAGGATTGGCCTTCAGCAAATGCGGGAACGGAAGTAGATTGGGATTCCATTTCAATAAGATCTCTTTGGTAAACTCAAAGACCTGCTCTGATACCACTTGTTGGTCCCGAGTTAGTGGCAAAAACCCAAGAGGGGAGGGGTGAATTGGGTTCTTTAAAAAAAATCTTTGGTAAATAAAGTCTTAACCCCTTGAATAATTAATCCCCTTTTGAAAAGAGCTAGAGAGCAATAAAGATAAAGCAGTAAAAAGAAATATGACACAAGATTTATAGTGGTTCGGGCAAACCTTCCCTACTCCACTCTTCCAAGCTCACACTCTGTTGTGACTTGGGTTCCACTATGTATTCCACGAATACACTTAGAGTCACCGCTCTCTTCTAGATTCCAGCTCTAGGGGGCATATACAACTAGAGCCACTTGCTCTCTTCTAGATTCTAGCTCTAGGGGGCATAAACAACTAGAGTCACTTGCTCTCTTCTAGATTCAAAGCTCTAGGGGGCATAAACAACTAGAGCCACTTGCTCTCTTCTAGATTCAAAGCTCTAGGGGGCATATACAATCATTTGCACAAGTAGGTGATGAGTCTCACTCCAATCACACCCTACTTTGCATACACTTGATCTTAGCTACCCAAGCTAAATCAAGATTTATACAACCAAATAAAGAAATGAATAAAAACTACACTTTACAGATTTGTGTAGGAAGTTTTGAGCTCGAGGAAGAAATCAAAAACAGCTGGGATGATGATCGTTGAAGCAACCTGCAGTTTGAAACTCTTTCTTCCTTTGAAACACTCAAATATGGAGAAAAGGGATTTGAAAGTCTTTCTTGCACTTCTTTTCTCTCTATGATCCTTAGAGTAGTGTCACTTACTTCTTCTCACGTTCATTTGAATGTCCTTTTATAGATTGAGGAAAATATGAACGTTGTAGAAGTGGTTGGCGTGCAATAAATGAACTCCAACGTTCAAAAATTTGACCGTTATTCTCCAAGTCTAAGATGAAGTCGACTTGGCCTGCGACTTGGCTTCCAAGTCGTACATGGAGTCGACTTGGCCTGCGACTTGGGTTCTTCAGAAACTCAAGTCTGAGACTTGGGTCGACTTGGCTTTCAGACTTTAACTCAAGTTGATCCTGAAGTCGACTTGGGTTGCGACTTGGCTTGGTCTATTGCAAAAATGCCTTGATCTTCTTGAAGTGTCTTGAATCTTGCAAACCATTTGAAAGCTTTGAGTCCTTGCACAATATATGTATGTTCCTTGCTTTGCTTTGGACTCACTTGGTCTTTATGACTTAGGTATTACTCCATTTGGAAGCTAGCTTGAAGATTTGCTTTGAGCTTGATAGACTTGATTTGAATGTAGAACATGATTCTTGACTTTGAAATTGACTCATTTGTTTTTCATCTTGATTCCTTGGACTTGAGTGATAAATCCTCTTGAATATCTTGAAAACTGCATCTTTGAAAGTTTGAACATCTCAAGTCGTGGATGGAGTCGACCTGGCCTGCGACTTCACCCAAGTCGCACCTGGAGTCGACTTCGTTTGCGACTTCGTTATGTTCGTTTCCACTTTTCAGCTCTGGATACTCCAAGTCGATGCTGGAGTCGACTTCGTCTGCGACTTGACTTCCCAAGTCGCAAGTGGAGTCGACTTGACCTGCGACTTCACCTGTTGCGTTTTGGGATTCATTCTCAAGTCGATATTTGAGTCGACTTTGGGATCGACTTCACCCAAGTCGAAGTCCAAGTCGACTTGGAGATCGACTTGACCTCTTTGCTTTCCTTAAACATTTAGCAAACATATTAGTACCTTTTATATACTCAAAATTAGTTCTTGTTAATCATCAAAACTCAAGATTTGGTCAATTTTATTGTTTTAAACATTGTTTCCAACAATATGAGCTATGGAAAGGAAGAAAACCAAATATCTCTTATTTTCATGCTTTTGGATGCACATGCTATGTTTTGAACAATGGAAAAACCAACTTGGGAAAACTAGATGCTAAAAATGATGAGGAAATATTCCTTGGTTACTCATCAAATAGAAAAGCATATAGAGTATTCAATAAACGAAACCAAGTTGTAGAAGAATCGATATATGTTGTCTTTGATGAGTTTAACCAAACTCCTAGAAAGGAGGATGAATTAAGTGATGCAGATGAAACAAAAGGAAAAGAACAACCAAAGGAAATCGAGCTCAAGCCAAAAAATCTCATGGAGGAAAAGGTAAGTGAAGGTAATGACTCTTACAAACCTCCAACTGATTTAAAGTTCAAAAATGCCCATCCAATTGAGCAAGTCATTGGAAATGTGTATGAAGGAGTAAAAACTAGAAGATCAAAGCAAAACATTTGTGGACAATATGCTTTTGTGTCCAAGATCGAACCAACTACCATTGAACAAGCTCTTAATGATGAAAGCTGGGTTATTGCAATGCATGAAGAGCTAAATCAATTTGAAAGAAATGATGTATGGCATTTAGTTCCTAGACCAAATGGTCATACCATTATTGGTACCAAATGGATATTTAGAAACAAATTGGACGAAAGCGGACTTGTAATTAGAAACAAGGCTAGATTAGTAGCCAAAGGGTATTCCCAGGAAGAAGGAATTGATTTTGAAGAATCATATGCACCTGTGGCTAGATTAGAAGTCATACGTATCTTACTAGCATTTGCTTCTCATATGAATTTCAAATTGTTTCAAATGGATGTAAAAAGTGCGTTTCTGAACGGATATTTGAATGAAGAAGTATATGTTGAACAACCCCCAGGATTTGAAGAAAAGGATCAATCGAAATATGTTTATAAATTGACTAAAGCGTTATATGGATTAAAACAAGCTCCAAGAGCTTGGTATGAAAGGTTGAATAAATTTTTGATTGATCATGAGTTTCAAAGAGGGAAAGTTGATACTACTTTGTTCATTAAATATAAAAGTAAAAATATTTTAATTGTACAAATTTATGTAGATGATATAATATTTGGAGTTACTGATGAAACTTTATGCCAAGAATTTTCTAAGATCATGCAGAGCGAATTTGAAATGAGCATGATGGGAGAATTAAATTTCTTTCTTGGACTACAAATCAAGCAGCAAATAGAAGGGATATTCTTAAATCAGTCCAAATATGTCAAAGAAATGCTCAAGAAATTTGGAATGCAAAATGGTAAAGGAGCAAATACACCAATGAGTTCTACGATCAAGATCGACAGAGACGAAAACGGTAAATGTATCGATCAAAAGCTCTATAGAAGCATGATAGGATCATTGTTATATTTAACTGCTTCTAGACCAGATATTTTATTCAGTGTTTGTATGTGCTCTAGATTTCAAGCATGTCCTAAAGAATTACATATATTGGCTGTAAAAAGAATTTTTAAATATTTGATAAATACTATCAATCCTGGACTATGGTATCCAAAGGGGTCAACATTTGATTTAATCGGCTATTCGGATGCGGATTTTGCCAGTTACAAAGTAGATAGAAAAAGTACCAGTGAAACTTGTCAGTTTCTTGGAAATATGTTGGTTTCATGGTACTCAAGGAAACAAACTAGTGTTGCCCTATCTACTGTGGAAGCCGAATATATAGCCGCCGGAAGCTGTTGTGCCCAACTACTTTGGATGAAACAACAATTGAAAGATTATGGCATTGATTATTTCAATATTCCTATTAAATGTGATAATACAAGTGCTATATGTTTAACTAAGAATCCTGTACTGCATTCAAGAACAAAGCATATAGATGTAAGACATCATTTTATTAGAGAACATGTTGAGAATCATGATATTTGCTTAGAATATGTGAAAACTGAAGATCAAATTGCTGATATCTTTACCAAATCTCTAGCAAAGGAATCGTTTTATAAAATTAGAAATGATATGGGGATGATAGAATTAAACTAGGAAGAATTAGACAAATCTGATCTAAAAGGAGCCAAGTCGATGCGTCAAGTCGACTCCAGATAAGTCAAGTCGACTCCAGTGAAGTCGACTTGAAAGATGTGAAGTCGACTCCGAGGTGTCGAAGTCGACTCCGCCTAGGGCAAAGTCGACTCCGCGCGCGCGACCGTCCGCCTTCTTCCCTTTTTCTTTTTCTTTCTTCTTCTTCCTTTTCTTCTTCTTCTTATCCTTTCCCCCGCCGTTTTTCCAGCGGATTTTCCTTCTGCAATTCTCCTCTCCGGCAACTCTGCTTCTCTATCTCTCTCTCTTCTCCAGTTAATCTCCTTCTTTCCGGCATTTCCCGGCGACTGCCATTTTTCTCTTCTTCTTTCCTTCTGGCGATTTTCCTTCTATCTCTCTCTATTTTCCGGCAACTGCCTCACTGTCTTCGATTCTCTCGTCTTTCTTAAAGATCCTCTCTCTCTCTGCTCTCCTTTCTCGGTCTCAAGCTTCTCTCTATACCTCTCTAAATTCCTGAATCAATGGCTCCAAAACCCAGACCTCCCAAGCTAGCCGTCTCAAAACCATCCCTCAAACCAGTTCCCAGACAGTTTACATCCCATACCGACGACGAAGTGCCTAGGAGACAACGTACTTCCTCAAAGCGAGCCCGGGAAGAACCATCTACTTCCACAGGCCACCGAGTGCGTTTTCAAATGGGAACCCCGTCAAACACAGCAGGTCGTGAGGAACAAGCCCAAACCTCACAAACCACCCAAACTGGGGCAAGAAGAAGAGGCAATATTGCTGCAAAAGCCCAAGTACTAAAGATGCCAACTACATATTTCAAAACCGAACTCCAGCACAGTCGGTTCTACAAGCACTTCTACGAACGGAAGGTATTCATCCCTAAGATCATTGATTTCAAGTTTCTCAAAGATTATGGGTCGGATATAGAAGATCTTCTGGAATTTCAAGGTTGGACGAAGCTACTAAAGGAAGATGAAAGGGTCTATCCAGATCTAACTAGGATCTTTTATTACCTATGGGATGAGGAATATTACAGCAGTTTTGTAAAAGGAGTTAGCATGTTCTTTGGAATTGGAGTAACTCCAAGTTTGGAAGGAGCTATGATCAATATCGGACAGATACTTGAGGTACCACATGTAGATGAGCCGCTTCCTGCAAATCTTTCACTTGATCAGATATACAATCAGCTCACTCGGAGCAACAAATATCATCCCGGGATCAAGTTCTTACACTACATGGATCTGTCCCCAAGGCTGCGCGTTCTACGCCTGCTAATAGCTCACTGCATCTATCCCAAAGGCGGAGGAAGAAATCAGTTGAATCCTCAAGAAGCCGGGATACTATGGAAGATTGTGAACAGGGTAAAAGTCAGCCTTTCCCGTTTATTCCTTGAAGCTCTTAGTTGCAGAAAGGACAATCCACGGGGAGTCCTACCCTATGGTACCTGGATCACGAAGATCCTTGAGCATTTCGAGGTGGATATTGAAGGTGAGCCCTTCGAAGTATTGAAATCCACCAATGCAATCAATAAGGCATTGATCCAGAGAATGAAGATCAATATAAATGAGCTTAGGGCGAAAGCAGAGGCTCCTGAAGAAGGACAAGCACATACTGAGGGGGAGCAGCCTCCCGAGGCACCATCTGCTCCACCCCGAGACGTTCCCGTGGAGCCAGTATCTCCTATGACGCATGGATCCTACTCTCCACAGGGATCTGCTGCACCTGATCGGGCGCCTCCATCGTCATCTCAAGAGGTCACATTACAGAGCATTAAAGATGAGATATCTGCTCTACGGGAGGAAATGGGTCACCAAGAGGATCGCATGACCAGTCTCGTGACCGAGGTTCTCACTGCCATTAATGATATGCATTCCCGACAAGATCGAATCGATCGGGAAATGCTTACCATTCGGTACCATCTTGCATCAGGGCATCACAAAAATGACCCATACCTGAACTTGATCCATTCGATTCAGGATCAGTTCATCGAGATCCGACTCCCACTCCAGTTTCTTCCTTCTATTCCTCGGCTCATGTTCGTCCTATCAAACCCATTCAATCCTCATATCCCATTTTCCAATTTCAATTCATCAAATCCTTAGTGATTGAACCATTTTTGAAAGATTGACAAAAAGGGGGAGATAGAATAGGAATAGAGTTGTTTCCAAGAGTTTTTAGAGCATTTTGGGTCGGGTAGTTTGTATCTAGATTTCATTTTTGCTTTACAGTGTAATCTGTATTGATTTATGAAATTGTTTATGCTCATATATGTGTTTCATGCTTGCTATTTACTATACTCTGTTTGAAAGTTATGATCTGTTTTGAAAACTATATGAATATGATTATCTTGAAAGGTACAAGCTCAATTTAGTTTTGTCAATCATCAAAAAGGGGGAGATTGTTGGAAACAATGTTTAAAGCAAAACAAAATTGACCAAAGCATGAGTTTCGATGATTAACAAAGTTAAAATTGAGTATAAGGTGATTACTAATGACTTTGCTTAATGATTTAAGGAATGAATTAGCCAAGTCGATATCCAAGTTGACTTGGACTTCGACTTAGGGTGAAGTCGATCCCAAAGTCGACTCCATATTCGACTCCAAAACAGACCACACAGAAAAATTCAAAATGGAAGGAAAAGCAGGTGAAGTCGCAGGCCAAGTCGACTCCACTTGCGACTTGGGAAGCCAAGTCGCAAACGAAGTCGACTCCAGCATCGACTTCAGACAGCAAAAACACTCCAGAGCTGATTTTGGGGCACAAAAATGCCGAAGTCGCAGACAAAGTCGACTCCAGGTGCGACTTGGGTGAAGTCGCAGATGAAGTCGACCCCGAGTTTGACTTGAGTTCTTCAAAGACCAAAATACAGACTCAAGCTCATTTTCAAGATCAACTTGGGATTTTTCAAATCCAAATCAAAGGTACAATCTCATTATCAATTCTCAAGTCCAAGGCATAGCTTCAAACATAAGTTGAAGATGAAGAAGTTCAAGTCATGAAGACTACTATCAAAAGCAACTAAGACAAGTTCTTCAAGGAGTTTTGCAAATATTAGTAGCCATTTCAGAAGAAAATGATTCAAGAAGGAAAGCTAAGCAAGCTAGAGGAAATCAAACAAGGACCAAGCAAATTTCAGCACAAAGACAGGTCAAGTCGCAACCCAAGTCGACTCCAATATCGACTTGAGGTCAAGTCTGAAACCAAGTCGACCCAGACTCAGACTTGAGAAACGCGGAACTGAAGTCGCACACGAAGTCGACTCCAGTTGCGACTTGGGAAGCCAAGTCGCAGACGAAGTCGACTCCACCTGCGACTTGGGGAACCAACGTTCTAATTTTTAAACGTTGGAACATTTATTGCGCGCCAACCACTTCTATAACGTTCAAATCTTCCCCATTCTATAAATAGACACTCAAGCAAACGAGAATAAAAACACTACATTGTCTAAAGAGAGAAAAGAAGTGCAAACAAGAGCTCCCATTTTCTTTTCTCTAAATTTGAGTGATCTATACATTTTCAAAGGAAGAAATAGCTTAAAGTTGCAAGTAGCTTCAACGACATACAACCGGTTGCTTCTACAAATTCTTCCTCGAGCTCAATCTTGCCTACACAACTCTGTAAAGTGTAGATCTTCCTTATTTTCATTACTCTTTGTTATTGGTCTTGGTTTGAGTTTGTTGTAACAAACCAAGATGTTGCAAGTAGAGTTGTGATTGAAGTTGAACTCATCACCTACTTGTATCAAGTGTACAAGCCCCCTAGAGCTAGAATCTAGAAGAGAGCATAGGCTCTGTTTGTGTATGCCCCCTAGAGCTGGAATCTAGAAGAGAGCAGAGTCTCTAAGTGTATTCGCGGAATACATAGTGGAACCCAAGTCACAACAGTGTGTGAGCTTGGAAGAGTGGAGTAGGGAGAGGTTGCCCGAACCACTATAAATCTTGCCTACTGTTTACCTTATTGCTTTCACTATTTCATTGCTCTCTATTTGTTTCAATCAAGGGGATTAAGCTTTCAAGGGGTTAAGTTTTAATTTACCGAAGAATTTTATAAGAACCCAATTCACCCCTCCCCTCTTGGGTTTTTCCATTAACACGGGACCAACAACATTATCCTGACAGACTGCAGTCATTTGATTTAAAGAATCACAGACCGTAGCCCGTGTCCTTTTAAACCGGGATCACAGACCGCAGTCTGCATCCATATTCGAAAAACATTATAGACCGAAGTCTATATTTTTAAAAATTATTTTTGAAAACACATCACAGACCGCAGTCTGCGTCAACTTATAAAGCAAGCGCACCCACTTTAAACAAGTTGTCATTTGAAATCCAATTTTAGGATGACCTTCCTTAAATTCTTTTAGAATCATTTTGAGTAAAACATTTTGATAAACATTTGAAATATTTGAGAAACAATATATCTTAAAAACCCTTATAATAAAAAAAATTCAAAACTTTTAGATTTCCAAAAATAAATCATAGATTTCTCTAATATTTTCTTGATTTCCATTTCAGGACCTTTTGCTTACAAAAGTTATGCAATTATACCATCTCCTTCTCCACAACCTAAAAATTATATTATTGTCCACATATCTATTATACTATTGTTTACATAAAGAGGAATTGCACAGTCTTTTGCATGCCATTTCGCAACCCGAAATTAAATCATTTTATGAAATCACTTATTAGGTTCGTCATCCTTAAATCTCATTCAACAATATTCGTATAAACATTTTTGAAAACATTTTCATCATAGATTTCCTTATCTAAAGGAAATCAAAACTTTTCGAATATCATTTCAAAACATACGGACTATGTCTAAAATATCATTTATAATTAAATATCTTGACATAGAAAATTAATCTTTCTCTTTTATAATCTTAATCATTTATTGTAAAACATCATAAGAGAAATTCAAAAGTTATTTACATTTGTTGTTTTGTGAAAAAAGGCAAAATTTCCTTTTTCTTATAAAATACTTTTAAAACAACATCATAAAAACTTGCTTACTTAAAAGCAAATTCCTTAAAAACATTGACATAAAACATAAAATCCTTTAAAATTATATTCATGGAGAACTTGCTTACTCATAAGCAATTTCTCAAATCCATTAACATAAAGCATTCCTAACATTGGCAACACTCGAGATAAATTATTTATCTTAAGCAGTGTTGCTTACTTCCCATGAAGCAAACTTTAAAGCTTTTCATTAAAGTCATCATTTTCCAAAACTTGTGCTTGCCCAATTGTAAAAAATTCATAAAAACATCAGCATATCATCATTTCATCACATAAGAAAATATCAGTTATGATTTTCAACCCATAATCAAGGGTATACTTACATGTATTGGATCAAACTTGGACTCCACTTTTCCTAGCTTGAATCCCATTTTTCTTCTCCATTTTTCCTTCTCTTTTTCTCCTATTTTCCTCCCTTTCTTGCTCCTCATGCTGCTGGAAAAAAAATGGAACGTGCTTGCCTTGCTTGGGGGTTTTTTCCCTTAGCATTTTTCTCTCTCCTCAACCCTTCATACATATGAACGTATACTTGCGTATAAGCTGGATTTTCTAGCTTTGTGGGACCTATTTTCCACATAACTTAGCAGCTAATTAAAGCATGCTTACCCCCCTTTGCTTACATGGAAAAATATGGGCCATTTAATTAACAAATTATTTTTTATAAATCCATTAAAATCCACATCATTAATGGACAAAATCTGTCCATATAATGCGACGTCCCTTCGCAGCAGTCTTTTGCAATTTTTTCCAATGAATTTTTACTTTAATTTATGGCTAATTAACTACCCTAGGTAGTAGCCTAATTAGGGAACCATTTATCTTATTAAAAAAAATCATAAAAATTACACAATGCAGCCTTTGAACGTGCACCTCCCTTCCTTCATGTAGCTGTCCACTTGGGTGGGGTCCACTTGCAGCATCTTTTGAACAATTTTTCCACTTAATTTCCACTTTAATTAATGGGTATTTAATTACCCTAGGTAACTAGCTTAATTAGGGGTCAATTTAGCTATTAAAAAAATTAATAAAAAATCCAAAAAGCTGCCTCTACCGTGACCTCTCTCTTGCTCCATAATGCTGTCCACTTGGTGGGGTCCACCTATCATGGACTTTTTCGCATTTTCTTGGCACAAAAATCAACCCAAATCTCGTCCACTATTCACCCTAGCTGCCTAGGTCATTAAAATACACATTTTTATTTTTTTTAAAATTCAAAAATCTCATGCAATAGCCCCTTGATCGTCCATGTGTGGGCCACCTACATTGTCTCACTTGAGCTAGCTCATTAGCTCCTTAATTATATCATTAATCAATTAATTTTATTATAATTAGCTTAATTCAAAACCTCTCATTGCATAGATCTCATAATTTTAACCGTTCGTTTCAAATTTCGTCTCAATCCGACTTTTCTAGTTCAAGTTATGACTATTTGAAGTCATCCTTGAATTTTAATGATGATGATCGATTTTCACCATAATTTCATCATAATTTTCATAATCCAACCTTTCCATATGATTAATCACAAAATTATGTGCTTACCTTTCAATTTTCATCTTAATCTGCCTTCCCGGCGTCAAGTTATACATTTTCTAGCATTTGCTACCTTAACTCCATAATTACCAACATAATCTCCATAAATTAAATCTTAATATATGAGGTAATTATCCTCAATATATTTTCATTTCCTAATCCTCATTAAGCATCTTTAATCACATTGACCTATATCGGCTTATATTGATCATTCATCATCATTTGCCCTAATTGCAATAAATCATCAATATTGCTTAGGAAAATCATTTATAATTCTACTAAACCATACATGATTCTTTTATATATGCCAAATGCATATATGTAAGCCTTACTTGGGTTTGGGTATCACAATTGGTAAAGTAATGAGAGTTTATTTTTAAAGAATTGAATTAAACTCAACTAAGAAAACAGTAAATGACCAAAGTAGGGTAGATATTGCTGAGATTGCCTTGAGATGATTAAGATAGGTGGGAATATGAATTCATTGAATCATAGTTATATCATTTGGTCCCATTTAAGTTAGTTGTGCAGAGATTATTAATCTAGGTTCATTCATATTCATATATGTCTTCTAACACATACAAACCTAACCAAGTTTTAGCCATGTACTATGGTCTCATGCACATAAGTAAAATAAGGTTGATAACCACATAACCTAATCAAGATTACACAGGGTTAATAGGTATATTCCTATCCATATTAACATCCAATGCAAACAAGAGCTGGGAAACCTGTGTCTTATATATGGATCTTATTCAAATCCCACTTTTCCAAGCATGAATCTGAATATTCATATGTCATGACATAAATACATCATAGTCATCAAACACCATATAAAATTTCAGTTTACATTCTTCCCACATAAGTTCCATAACATAAAAATTCTAAGTTTTCCATTGATTCCTTAAGCCGGCACTTGCTCCTTTGCCATGACATGTCCCTCACCTGTCTTTGGGTTTGGAAAACAAATCGTGAGTCGAAACTCAATAAGAAAGCTATTTGCATTTTACAGACAAATCATTTCAGGCAACATTTTGCATTCAAAATCATATTGGAAAACAATCTATACCTTATCTAAAGGTATATCTTAAAAGCATGAAATCCTGTACCCATCACGGGTCCCATACGCATAATGTCATATGAAAACATGAACACATATACCATTTCTCCCTTAGGATGGAAGCTAGCCAGACGACCATCCGTTAACTCCCATTTTAGAGAAGGCGCCGCCGACTTTATGCCTATTTCAAGCAACTTGGCCAAACCAAGGGGGGACAATCGGTCTGCTTATACCCTTCAAGTGAACCTAGTAACCTGTGCACATGAACTTTTGCATAAATCCATCTTTAACATGCTAGCATGATTTTTCAATCGGAACATAAACTCACATATTTTTCCATAGCATTTATCAAAGAGAAATTTCATAATATTGCATTTGAATTAAAATATCATTTCAACACTATTTTGCTAAGGGATGGTCATCCTTAAACACATTAGAAATAATTTCCGTAGTTTCATGAACCAAGTTAAAGCAAAAATTGCATTTATGGAAACAATTTAGAAAAGAAAAAATCCCTTAGAAAATTTTCTTGCTTACCTAAATTCCTTAGCTTTCCGTCACAACTTTTTCTTTGTCTTTGCCTACATGAGAATAATATGATTTTTCATATATTTCTTTTTCTCATATTTCATTTAGTTTTCCAACCCATTCCATATTCATACATCATCTATTTGACTTCATAAGTCATCATACACATATATAGCTCATTTTGCACATATTAGAACATTTTATACACATTTCTTCGGCTACCATATAACATAACATGTATGACCCTATGCATAGGGTATTCATTTCAATTACACAATATTCATTCAATAACCATCATACATAGGTTCATTAAGCTCACTTTGCCATTTATCCATTTTTTTCCAAAATACACACATGGGTGTTTCTTCTATGTACATATCATTGCCTTAGCTTCATAAATCAAGTCCAAAATTTTGGAATTAATATCATAAAATATCAAAAAGATATATAAACATGGAATTCATCTCATTTTCATGCATTTTTGCACAAAATCATTTTTCATAAATCATTCGCCACCCATTTACCTTTATCCCTTCACATAAGCCCATTTAGCACATATACATAATGCATTTCATAAAATTTGCTAACTCAGAAATTTAATCCATATTTCAGAGGGTTAATTACTCTTAATTACCACTTCATTTAAGGTATTTTCTTGGGATTTAAATCCATTCACCATAGGTTTCCAAAACAGCAAGTTTGGAACCCGTTTTTCACCCATTTTACGTGTCTTTTGACACATAACCCTATGCAGTCATATAATTCCGAAATTTCAGAAAATAAATCCATTTTTCCTAATCCATATTTAGGTATTAAACACATATATAACATATATGCATTATCATTTCTCAAAACAGCAAGTTACCCACACGTTTTGAGTCCCGTTTCACATCGGGTTTGACATTCATAAAATCTATAAAAATCAGTTTTAGGGTTTCTTTTCCCAAATAATTTTGGGCATCCATAATACTTTAAACCTAGGGTATTTTACCCTACATAACATGCATAAAACATACAAACCCATTTTCATAGCATTTTTAGCATAGAAACTTAGAAATTAGGTTAAAATCATCACTTTGCATTCCATAACTTCAAAAATTTCTTATTTAAGCATAAACCATCATATATTTTGCATGAATACATGATTCATAACTTAATCACATCATCAAACCAAAACAGCAACTTATCTTGGAGATTTAAGGTTTATCAACTTGGATTTTCCACTTAATACACATGCAAAACCTCATTTTTATCAACTTAAACTTAAAAATTCATACATAAAACCTAATATCCATTCCATATTCATTAAAAAGCATGTTAAATCACCATTTTACAGATCCTTTAAGCATCCTTTTCATTTTCCCATTATGCAGTTTAAAACTCAAAATAATCAACTCCAACAATCACATATACTTACTTGGTTTTGAGCTAAATCAAATCCTAATCCCTTGAGATGGTTTCCTCCTCAATTCCTCCCTTTTTTTCCTTGCTTTTCTTCTTCTTCTTGCTGGAAAATATGGACGTGAGCTGCTGCTGTTATATGGGACGTTTTCAGCACTTAGGCAATTTCCCAAAGCCCATTCCATGTTTATGTGCATGGGTTTTATAGTTGCTGGAATTTTTCCAGATGTGGGCCCCACCTTTTGGGAAATTTCTACACTCTTAAATGCTCCCTTATCTACCTTATGTGCTGGTTAAATTTCAGCCTAGTAAAATGGGATTTTACCATTTTACAAAAATCAGAAAATGGCATTGATCCATAGCCGTCCAAGTGTGTCCATCCAAGCACGTCATTTTCTGCCCATTTTTGCAGCCATTTTTCCCATTTTTTCAATCCTAATTTAAGGGTAAATTGTGTTGGAAACATGTGAAAAATAAGCCAAGTTTATGTTTTGATGATTAACAAATCAATTTGAGTAAGTTTTGGTTACTAACATGTTTGTGGAAATGACTTAAGGTTATAAATTTGAATATTATAAAGCATGTCAAGTCAAGTCGATTTCCAAGTCGACTCAAGCATCGACTTAGGCCAAATCGATCCCCAAGTCGACTCAAGAAGCGACTTCAAGACGTCATTCCCTTCCAGAGTTGAAATCGAGAATGAGAGGTGCCGAAGTCGCATCCCAAGTCGACTCCAGTATCGACTTCGAAACATCATTTCCTTCCAGAGTTGAAATCGAGAACAAGGACTGTCGAAGTCGCATCCCAAGTCGACTCCGCTTGCGACTTGAGGTGAAGTCGCAGACCAAGTCGACTCCAGTAGCGACTTGGAGGCGTCATTTCTGTCCAGAGTTGAAATCGAGAACAAGGGCTGCCGAAGTCGCATCCCAAGTCGACTCCGCATGCGACTTGGGTGAAGTCGCAGATCAAGTCGACTCCGACTTCGACTTCAATACGGAAACATGCAGATCAAGATAAATGGTAGATTCAAGAGTTTCAAAAGAAGATTAAGGTAAAAGACAACTCAAGTACTCAAGAACTCAAGAAAAGGAATCCAAGGTATTTTATGTAAAAGGGAGAACATTCAATATGAAGAAAATCTAATGATCAAAGTCATCTCTGAAGATTTCGAGTTCACCAAGCAAGCTGCCGAGGTGAAGTCGCACCCGAAGTCGACTCCACCTGCGACTTGGGTCAAGTCGAGGACCAAGTCGACCCAGTTAGGAACTTGAAGGAGTTGCGAGCAGGCGAAGTCGCACCCGAAGTCGACTCCATCTGCAACTTGGGCGAAGTCGCACCCGAAGTCGACTCCACCTGCGACTTGGGTCGCAACGGTCAGAAAATTTTCGAACGTTGGCGCATTAAATGCGCGTCACCTACCTCCAAACGTTCGGATTCCCTCCACAATTATAAAAGGCATTCAATATGAACGAGGAGGGTACTGAGAATCATTGAATGTGCATATCTCCTATCTCCAAGAGCATTAAGTAATCAAGCCATCATAAAGAAGAAGAACTCTGAGTTCAAACTGGCAAGAGCTTCTTATTGAATCATCAACACTGCTGTACAAGTTCTTCTCTGCGTCAAAACTGGCTCTACACAACAGTAACATGTAGAAACTCTCTTTTATTCTTATTGTTGTATTGAACTGGTTTTAGCTTGGGTAGCTAAGAACAAGTGTAAGCAAAGTAGTGTGTGATTGGAGTGGAACTCGTCACCTACTTGTGCTGTGTATTGTTGATGCCCCCTAGAGCTAGAATCTAGAAGAGAGTGGAGACTCTAGTTGTATTCGCGGAATACATAGTGGAACCCAAGTCACAAGAGGTGTAAGCTTGGAAGAGTGGAGTAGGGAGGTTGCCCGAACCACTATAAAATCTTGTGTGCTGATGTTTATTTCTGCTCTCTACACTATATTGCTTTCCATTCTGTTTCTTCATAAAGGGGACTAAATTAATCCGGGATAAAGTTTCTGCTTAAGTTTAAATTTTTTAAATACCCAATTCACCCCTCCCCTCTTGGGTAATTGCCATTAACTCGGGACCAACAAGTGGTATCAGAGCAGGTCTTTGAGTTTTACCAAAGAGATCTTATTGATATGGCATCCTAATTGACTTCCGTTCTCGCATTTGCCGAAGGCCAATCTTTTACTAGGTCATCATTATTTGATGGTAATAATTTTGGCTTTTGGAAGCTTCGTATGAAGCAACTCATCATGGCTACAGATATGGATTCTTGGATTGCAATTCAAGACGGTGTAACCTTGCCTATTGATGAAAGAGCTTCCAAATGGACCGAAGAGGAAGTAAGAACTGTAAAGAGCAATGCTAAAGCTATGAACTCACTATTTTGTGCTCTTATAGCTTCTGAATATGATAGAGTATCCTCTTGTCTAACTGCAAAAGAAATATGAGATACTTTAACATCTATCTATGAAGGAACTTCTCAAGTCCAAGGCACAAGGAGAAATATTTTGATCGGAGAATTGGAAAGCTTTAGAATGCTAGAAACAGAAAATATTTCTGAAATGTTTGCTAGATTCTCTAAAATTACTAATGCCTTGAAAGGTCTTGGAAGGGAAATTTCTGAATTTGAACAGGTTATGAAGATTCTAAGGGCGCTACCCGATTCATGGACTCCAAAAATTACTGCAATAGAAGAAGCCAAAGACCTAAACATATTGAAGCTAGAAGATCTTATTAGCTCATTAATGTCACATGAGCTAATCAAGAAAAGAAATGAAGATCACCACAAAGGCAAGAGAACCATTGCATTGAAAGCAGCACATAACTCGGATGAGTCCACCTCCTCATCCCATAACGACGATGAAGACATTGCGTTGTTAACCCGGAAATTTTGAAAGTTCGTAAGGAGAGAAAAGAACTTTAAAGATTTCAAAGAAAGACCGCGAAAAGAGCAGAAGAAGGAGGCCACAAAGTGCTATAGCTGCGCCGATACGGGACATATGCAAGCTCAATGTCCTACACCGGAAGAGAGATCAAAAGATCAACAAGAAAGGAAGGAAAGACATGAAAGCAGAAAATTTCAAAGGCCAAAGGGAAGAGGAATATACGTGAACGAAGAAACTTCATCAACAAGTAGCTCCTCAACCGATGATTTTGATACGGCAAATTGTGCAAGAATATGCTGCATGGCGCGGATTGAGCAAGAAGAAGATTTGTTGTGTTTAAACACAACGGAAGTTTTGGAAGAGCAAACCACCTCAACCAAGTACACAAGTAATGAAGAGGTAAATTCCAAATTTTTCTATTCTCAATCTACTCACTCTTCTATTCAAGAATGTCTCAAATGTGCTGAATTAGAAGAATTACAACATGCATATGATTCATTATACGACGAAATAAAAAAAACTAGGAAATAAGTTATCATTAAAGAGACAACAATGCAATTCCATTATTATTGTAAATGGAAAACTAGCTGAAAGTACATCAAAACTGAAAGATGAAAATGAATTGCTTTTGAAAGAAGTAGAGAAATTGAAAAAGGAGAATGAATCCTTAAATGAATCATTAGCAAAATTCTCTAATTCAGGAGAAAATGTAAAAATGTTTCTGAACATGACCTCACAAACAAATAAAAGAAGTCTTGGATACTCCACATTTGAGCAAAGAGAAAATGGCAAATCGAATGTGCCAATACTTGGGAAAAATCAAACCAAAACTGCACCTATCTACAAGCCCAAAGGGAAACATACTACGTGGACTAGAAGGCCAATTGTTGAATCAATACATACTTGGAGGCCTACTCCTAGATTACCAATGGCTTGCAATTTTTGCAATAAAATGGGTCATAAAGTCCATAAATGTAATTTTAAGAAACTATATGACCATGGTGCAAAATTAGTTTGGGCTCCAAGAAACACAAGATTTGGACTTTCAAAGATAGAACAACAAAGATTAAATCAGTTTACTAACCCAAATGGACCCATAAAATGGGTACCAAAGAGATAAGATTTATTTGTTCATTTTTCAGGTATGTTTCAAGGCAAAGGCAAGCAACGTTTGGTTCATGGATAGTGGTTGCTCAAGGCATATGACCGGTGAAAGAAGTTTATTTCATAAACTCAAGCCTTGCAACGATGGAACTGTTGCTTTTGGAAATAATGAGAAAGGTAAGATCAAAGGTAAAGAAAACATTTATAGTATTTCAAATGTATGTATGGAAGATGTATTATTTGTTGAAGGACTCAAGCACAATTTAATGAGTATTAGCCAATTATGTGACAAAGGATACAAGGTTGTGTTTGAATCATCTATATGTAGTGTATTTAATGGAGAACATATCATGTTTAGCGTAAAAAGACATGGAAATGTATATTTGGTTTTCACTGGATGAACTTGATGGTCAATGTCTAATGGCCATTGACAATGATCGATGGGTTTGGCATAAGAGGCTTGGGCATATAAACATGAAAAATATAAAGACCCTATGGAAGAAGAGTTCGGTAGAAGGATTGCCTAAATTGAAATATGACAAAGATAAAATTTGCAAGGCATGTCAATTGTCAAAACAACCTAAAATGCCTTTCTCTACCAAAAAGGAGATTTCCACCACTAGGCCACTTGAATTGCTACACATGGATCTATATGGGTCATCCGACATTTTAACCATTGGTGGAAAGAAATATGTGTTTGTAATAGTTGATGATTTTTCAAGATTCACATGGGTAATTCTCTTAGCTAGCAAAGATGAAGCCTTCTCTATGTTTGCAACTTTTGTAAACTTGGTGCAAAATGAAAAACAATGTACTATTATGACCATTAGAAGTGATCATGGTGGTGAGTTTGAAAATAAACGATTCATAGAATTGTGTAATGAAAAAGGAATTCATCACACATTTTCTGCACCAAGAACACCACAACAAAATGGAGTGGTTGAAAGGAAAAATAAAACTATACAAGAGATGGCTAGAACAATGCTAAATGAGAGTAAATTATCCAAGAAATTTTGGGGTGAAGCTATAAGTACAGCTTGTCATGTGTTGATCCGAGTTACCATTAAAAAAGACCCCATATGAGCTATGGAAAGGTAGAAAACTAAATATTTCATATTTTCATGCCTTTGGTTGCACATGTTATGTTTTGAACAATGGAAAAACCAACTTGGGAAAATTGGATGCTAAAAGTGATGAGGCAATATTCCTTGGTTACTCATCAAATAGCAAAGCATATAGAGTCTTCAATAAAAGAAACCAAGTTGTAGAAGAGTCAATACATGTTGTTTTTTATGAATGTAACCCATGCTCCAAAAGAAAAGATGATTTAAGTGATGCAGATGATATAACAAGTAGCCTTGAAAAACCGCATGTGGAAAAGCAAGAAGAATCCATGGAGGAAAGGGTAAGTGAAGGTAATAATTCCTATAAACCTCCAACTAATTTAAAGTTCAAAAATGACCATCCAATTGAGCAAGTTATAGGGAATATTTATGAAGGTGTAAAGACTAGAAGGTCAAAACAAAATGTTTGTGGACAATACGCCTTTGTATCCAAAATTGAACCATCTACTATTGATCAAGCTCTTGATGATGAAAATTGGATCATAGCAATGCAAGAAGAGCTAAATCAATTTGAAAGAAACCAAGTTTGGCATCTTATTCCAAGACCAAAAGATTGTACTGTCATTGGCACAAAGTGGGTCTTTAGGAACAAATTAGATTAAAGTGGACTTGTAGTGAGAAACAAAGCTAGACTTGTGGCAAACGGATACTCACAAGAAGAAGGAATAGATTTTGAGGAATCATATGCCCCGGTTGCTAGATTAGAAGCTATTCGCATCTTACTAGCTTTTGCATCTCACATGAACTTTAAATTGTTTCAAATGGATATTAAAAGTGCATTTTTGAATGGATATATAAATGAAGAGGTGTATGTTGAACAACCACCTGGATTTGAGGAGAAAGGTCAATCTAAATTTGTATACAAATTAACCAAAGCATTATATGGATTAAAACAAGCTCCAAGAGCTTGGTATGAGAGATTAAGCAAATTTTTTATTGATCATGACTTTCAAAAGGGAAAGGTAGACACCACTTTGTTTATCAAATATAAAGAAAAAAATATCTTGATTATTCAAATTTATGTTGATGATATTATCTTTGGTGCTACTAATGAGATTCTTTGTTAAGAATTTTCTGAGCTTATGCAGAAAGAATTTGAGATGAGTATGATGGGGGAGCTGAATTTCTTCCTTGGACTACAAATCAAGCAACTAAATGAAGGGATTTTCATCAACCAGTCCAAGTATATCAAAGAAATGTTGAAGAAGTTTCGCATGGAAAACAGCAAAGGGGCAAACACGCCTATGAGCTCAACAATTAAAATTGACAAAGATGAGAAAGGAAAAACAATTGATTTAAAATTATATAAAAGCATGATAGGTTCTTTATTATATTTAACTGCTTCTAGGCTTGATATATTGTTTAGTGTATGTATGTGCTCTAGATTTCAATCATGTCCAAAAGAATCCACACTTGGTAGCTGTAAAAAGAATTTTTAGATATTTAGTAGACACTACCAACATAGGACTTTGGTATCCAAATGGCTCTAATTTTGATCTAATCGGCTACTCGGATGCGGATTTTTCCGGTTACAAAGTAGATAGAAAAAGCACTAGTTGAACATGTCAGTTTCTTGGGAACATGTTGGTTTCATGGTTTTCAAGAAAACAAACTAGTGTTGCTCTATCTACGGCGGAAGCCGAATATATTGCCGCGCGGGAGCTGTTGTGCCCAATTACTTTGGATGAAACAACAACTTAGGGACTATGGCATGGATTTTAAAGATATACCTATTATATGTGATAATACAAGTGTCATATGTTTAACTAAAAATCCAGTATTGCATTCTAGGACCAAACATATAGACCTTAGACATCATTTTATTAGAGAACATGTAGAAAATCATGATATATGTTTGGAATATGTAAGAACAGAGGATCAAATTGCAGATATATTCATCAAACCTCTTACAAAGCACAAACTGAGGGGGAGCACAGGTTCAGGGGGAGCAACCCCACCATTTTCAAAAAGTTTTACCCACTCTATCTCAATTTTTTTATACATTGACAAAAAGGGGGAGAAGAGATGAGGATTTGAGTCTAAGTGGTTTTAAGAAGAGATCGGGATTTGAATATTTTGTGATTGTTTGCATGAGTATGATAAAAGCTTCAAAATGAAAAATTGGCATGTTTTTAAGACATTGAAAGGTATACACTCAAATCAGTTTTATCAATCATCAAAAAGGGGGAGATTGTTGGAAACATGTGGAAAATAAGCCAAGTCTATGTTTTGATGATTAACAAATCAATTTGAGTAAGTTTTGATTACTAACATGTTTGTGGAAATGACTTAAGCTTATAAATTTGAAGATTATAAAGCATGGCAAGTCAAGTCGATTTCCAAGTCAACTCAAGCATCGACTTAGGCCAAGTCGATCCCCAAGTCGACTCAAGAAGCGACTTCAAGACGTCATTCCCTTCCAGAGTTGAAATCGAGAATGAGAGGTGCCGAAGTCGCATCCCAAGTCGACTCCGCTTGCGACTTGGGTGAAGTCGCAGACCAAGTCGACTCCAGCATCGACTTCAAAACGTCATTTCCTTCCAGAGTTGAAATCGAGAACAAGGACTGTTGAAGTCGCATCCCAAGTCGACTCCGCTTGCGACTTGAGGTGAAGTCGCAGACCAAGTCGACTCCAGTAGCGACTTGGAGGCGTCATTTCTGTCCAGAGTTGAAACCGAGAACAAGAGCTGCCGAAGTCGCATCCCAAGTCAACTCCGCATGCGACTTGGGTGAAGTCGCAGATCAAGTCGACTCCGACTTCGACTTCAATACGGAAACATGCAGATCAAGATAAATGGTAGATTCAAGAGTTTCAAAAGAAGATGAAGGTAAAAGACAACTCAAGTACTCAAGAACTCAAGAAAAGGAATCCAAGGTATTTTATGTAAAAGGGAGAACATTCAATATGAAGAAAATCTAATGATCAAAGTCATCTCTGAAGATTTCAAGTTCACCAAGCAAGCTGCCGAGGTGAAGTCGCACCCGAAGTCGACTCCACCTGCGACTTGGGTCAAGTCGAGGACCAAGTCGACCCAGTTAGGAACTTGAAGGAGTTGCGAGCAGGCGAAGTCTCACCCGAAGTCGACTCCATTTGCGACTTGGGCGAAGTCGCACCCGAAGTCGACTCCACCTGCGACTTGGGTCGCAACGGTCAGAAAATTTTTGAACGTTGGCGCATTAAATGCGCACCACCTACCTCCAAACATTCAGATTCCCTCCACAATTATAAAAGGCATTCAATATGAACGAGGAGGGTAGCTGAGAATCATTGAATGTGCATAACTACTATCTCCAAGAGCATTAAGTGATCAAGCCATCATAAAGAAGAAGAACTCCGAGTTCAAACTGGCAAGAGCTTCTTATTGAATTATCAACACTGCTGTACAAGTTCTTCTCTGCGTCAAAACTGGCTCTACACAACAGTAACGTGTAGAAACTCTCTTTTATTCTTATTGTTGTATTGAACTTGTTTTAGCTTGGGTAGCTAAGAACAAGTGTAAACAAAGTAGTGTGTGATTGGAGTGGAACTCGTCACCTACTTGTGCTGTGTATTGTTGATGCCCCCTAGAGCTAGAATCTAGAAGAGAGTGGAGACTCTAGTTGTATTCGCGGAATACATAGTGGAACCCAAGTCACAAAAGGTGTGAGCTTGGAAGAGTGGAGTAGAGAGATTGCCCGAACCACTATAAAATCCTGTGTGCTTATGTTTATTTCTGCTCTCTATACTATATTGCTTTCCATTATGTTTCTTCATAAAGGGGACTAAATTAATCCGGGGTAAAGTTTCTACTTAAGTTTAAATTTTTTAAATACCAAATTCACCCCTCCCCTCTTGGGTAATTGTCATTAACTCGGGACCAACAAATTGTACACTTAATTACCCATTAATTTATGTATTAATTTGGTGTAAATAAATTTAGCAAAAATTGCAGAAACTTAACATTTCAAACCACATTTCCATCCCCATTTGTTGTCCACGTTTCAGCTGCATATATCTGACTTTTCTAATTTTTTTATTGCTGCAAATCTTCATAATTATATTCACATCTCATGTACTTGCATCCCTACAACTTATATACATATTTTAAAAAATTAACAATTCAAAAAAAATCAGCTTGGCAGCCCTTGGACGTCCCCTTATGCCACCTCCTCTATGCTAGGTTTTGCCTTTTGTAGCTCCATCATCATATGCATTCAATGGATGGATAATTCTCACATTTTTGCATTTCAAATAATTTCACAAAATACCCTAAAAATGGCCTGGAATTGCCACCTCAAATCCCATTCACATCATGTATTTATGCTTGGTACTCTAACATTAAATGAAATGTACTCATGTGGAGCATTAGTCAACCAAACTTACCTTTTTCATTGCAGAAATTTTCCTAACATTTCATGCTTAATCTAAGCCATTCAAAATAAACATCTCATAATTTCATTCAACCGTTTCAAATTTCATCTCAATCCGAGTTTCCTAGCTCTCGTTATAGTCGTTTAAAGTTAACGCTTGAAATTGAAATATGATAAATAAATCATAACTCTTATTTCATCAAGAATTTTCATAACCCATTAATTCCATATTACCAAGACCAACATTATTAATTTTCGTTTCAAATTTCACTTGAATCCGCCTTATAGGCGTTGAGTTATGAATTTTCCACTGTTTTTCCATTTAACTTGTCAATTATCATATAAATTTCCATAATTCATATTAAATAATGGAAAATTATTTTTTCATGATATATTTGCTTTTTTAAATCAACATCAATATGCTCTAATCCTATTGTCTCATTTTAGCTCAAAATGATTAATCACATCATTATTGTTAATCCTTAACCCTAATTGCAATAATTAGCAAAAATCATATAATACCTTCATAATTCAATAATTCACAAATAATATCATATACATTATTAATGCATACATATGGGTTCTACCTGGTTAGGGTTTCACAATCCTCCCCCCTTATAACAGGTTTCGTCCCGAAACCGTCTATTCTTTAAATAGATGGGGTACTTTCGTTCCACTTCTTCCTTTGGCTCCCATGTGGCTTCATTTTCAGAATATCGGTTCCATTGCACCTTTACGTACTCGATTTCCCGATTCCGAAGCTTTTGTTCCTTATGATCCAAGATCCTCACTGGTCTTTCTTCATAATTTAGATAATCTTGAATCGGCAGACTTTCAGCCATTAATACATGTGTTGGGTCTGGAACATATTTCCTAAGCATCGATATATGGAACACATTGTGAACTAGGGCTAGTGTTGGGGGTAAGGCTACCCGATATGCCAATTTCTCAACCTTTTCCAAAACCTCAAATGGTCCAATATACCTGGGATTCAGTTTTCCTCTTTTCCCAAACCTTGTAACTCCCTTGAATGGCGTGACCTTTATAAACACGTGTTCGCCAACTCTGATGTTCAAATCCCTTCTTTTGCAGTCTATGTAACTCTTTTGCAGACTCTAGGCTGTGAGTATACACTGGCGAATAGTTTTCACCTTGTCTGCCATTCGTTGAGATAAGTCTGGGGCTAATCTTTTCTCTCTAACTTCATCCCAGTTCAACGGCGTTCGACATTTTCGACCATACAACGCCTCAAATGGAGCCATTTGGATGCTAGCTTGGTAACTATTGTTATATGCGAATTCCGCAATTGAGATATACTCATCCCATGATCCTCCAAACTCTAAGGTACAGATACGGAGCATATCTTCAATGACGGCTCATGTTGTGACTCTCAGGTTGGGGCGCCATAGGATATGTCTGGTGTTTACTTAATCTGGATATTATGTGTTAAAGAGAACTATCCTTATATTATCCTTGTACCTTCTCTCGAAACCTACAAGGTATGCCCTAATCTTCTTAATCACCTATTCTCATGAAATTAAGTTAATTAGAATCCATTAACTTCTGTGGAAGTTCATGAAATTCCTCAAGGTCATAATGTCTATTCTCATGGTCTTAAATTTTCAGGTTTAATATCTTAATTTTCGTATATTACACTTCCACCTCTCGGTTCCATCACCTAATATATAAGAATCATTGTCAAAGTGTAGGCCTTTACACCAAGCAAGCATTAAATTACAAGATATTAAATTAACACACAATATCAGTCATAAATAAATCAAACCACAATATCCGCTACATTATATGTATGCTACATCCTAAACTCTAAATTAAGAGTTTAGCCAAGCATGTTATTGTGGCATCCCAAACCGGGCGTCACAACCTTACTTCAAGATCAATCAATTGGTAAACGTGATCAGGATTGTTACCCTGTCACACGGCGGAATTCTTGACTCTTTAGAAGTCGAGGCCCTTATATTTAGTTTAATTTCTCAGTGTTGGGCATCATAATATACCTTTGTTCATTTCACATCATGTGATTCATATATATACACTCGTGACATCTCAACATTCATCATGAAAGCTCTATATTTGCATTCATCATTTCAAACTTATAATACCATAGGTACTACATTACACAACGACATATGTTCACCAAATCATCATTCCACCATTCATTAAACATTCATTCATTCATTTATGTAACCATGTGTAACATCACAAAATCCATCATTTGTGGAGTCTTTCCCGTGCTCCATTGCCTCACCAATCCTTTCACCTATCTGTGGATTTGGAAAAAAAAACATGAGTCGAAACTCAATAAGCAAGCTATAGTTTTCAGGCAATTCATTTTGAACACAACTTTTGCATAAAAGCATTTCCTTCCATTTTAATAGAAGACACTTATCAAGTGATCAACTATCAATAGGACGGAAACCTTTTTCAATGCAACATCATGAGTGATGTAATGCAGTGCATCATTTCAAAACATGATATCATTGGACGGAAGCTAGCTAGGCAACCATCCTGCTCATTCCTCTCTCCCACTCAGGGAGGCGCCGCCGGCCCTCGGCCCTCTCTTAGCGACTTGGCCACACCTAAGGGGGACCTCGGTCCTCTTACTTTCTCTAGGTGGACCTCATGCTTTCTGCACATGAACTTTTCATAAACATGATACTTGCCATGACATGCCAGCATGATTTTCCATTCACAATTTCATGTATCATCAGTTGTCAATAATAGTTGAGAAAGCATATAGGAATCAGTTAGAGAAATATCATTTCATTGCAAAACGAGATAAAGGAATGGTCATCCTTAAACACATTAATAAGAATTTAAATTATAAGAATGACATTAAACATAGTTTTCCATCTTTACTTAATCTTTTCTTTGCCTTTACCTATACATAAGAATGACATTGCATTCATAACATTTTCATTTGCTTGTACACATAGTTTTCCAAACCATAATTCATTATATACATAGATCAACTTACATAGTAATCATTCATCCACATGGATTGCACTTGCCATTTATCATTCATAACATAATCATCTTTGGACACTCCTTGCGTGTTTGCCTCCTTGTTGACATAAAATTCCAAATTTTGGGTCTTTCTTCCCCATTCATTTTGGCCATCCAAACTACACATATTTCAGGGTATTTTACTCTCTAAATCATCCATAAACTTATTAGCATAATTCATGTTTCATATATATCATAAAAATATAAAAATCGGGTCACATACATAACCCTAAGTTCCACCTTTCTAAAATCCACCTCTAATAGGTTAAACCCTCATAATCACTTATGATACTTGTTAATATCCCATTATAAGTTAAATTTCATCACAAAAATCTGAAATTTAACATTTATTTTGATTTATTTCTATATCTGTCCATAATGCTGAAATCAGACACACTGATCTCTCTAATTTTTGAATCATAATCAAATCAGGGGATTTAAATCTGAAATTTCTTTCATACCCTATACCTGCATGAATTAACCAAAATAAATATTTCCAGCAAACATATGAAGTATTTATATTTATTTCGGTATTTTTACCCTGCTGGACAGCAGCAGCTATTTTTAGAAAATTCAAGCCACGTAAATTATTAGGTATATTTATACCTTTCAAAAAATAATTTTTATTTTTTATGATTGTTAATAATGATTTATTAAATATCATATAAAATATTTAGGTGCAAATTCCTTGTATAAAAATTATTAAAAATCATTTGGTGCAGCTGATCCTGACACCCGTGCAACCCTGTTCAGGTTGATTTTCTCGGATTTTTAATTTACAACCTGGATACCCTTTTGAGTTGAAAATTTTTTCATTACTTAATAATCCTATCATGAGTTCGCAAACAACTTTTTAGACAAAAATTCATCCATTTACTATTTATTTCATATTTTATATTTCTATCTCATTTCTTCTAGGTTTTGCTCCCATATTTGCATTTAATTCCAATAGATATGCAAAAATCCTTAATCAATACTCAGTTCAAGAGTGTCATTAATCTTTCTTTAGGGATTCATTATGAATCATATTTATGACCTACAAATAGGGGTAGAGAATTTGGATTTTAATGAATCAAATTCCAAGATATACTTACTTGGATTGAATCAAATTCTCCTAGCTTGAATTCCTCTCTTTGTTACTCTTCCTCCTCCTCCTTTTCTTCCTCCTTTTTCTTCCTCTTTCCCTTGCTGGGATTTGGGGTTCTTGGGTTTTTCTTGACTTGAGATTCTTTTCTCCTTGATTTCTTCTCCAAAAAGTGGGCGTTCCTTAGCTTGCTTTGCTCCCTTGTGATTTTTTTTTCCTTTTGATTTTTACTCCAAAAAAAATGTCCTTAAGCTCCTGCCCCTTTGACGGTTTTTGCTGGATTTTGGGCCCACTTTCCATGTCATTTGATGGTTATTTATGGTCAAATTTACATGGCTCAACTAGCTCCATGTAAATTGCATATTTATCCTTTATAAAATCTCAAAAATCACTTCATTAAATGGGATAGGATTGAGCTCCTCCCCTTGGCCGTCCACATGGCTGAGCATTTGTCTTCTTGTGGTAAAAATCTCCCCCTTTTACAGCTCCTTGATTACCCCATGTGCTTAGGTGGTGATGTGTAATATTTAGAATTTTTTTGAAAATTCACAAATCCAATTTTATCCCTTCTCAAAACGTCCAAGCTTGCCACCCCATATGCTCCTTAATGCATCCTTTAATGCACTGCAATTATCTTAAATTTTATCATTTTTAATAATTAAGAAAATCAAGCCAAAAATTTCTAAGGTTGACATCTCACATGCATTGATTTTTACTCATGATTAGCATCTCAAATTTCATGATTATTTGCACAAGTGTCCAAATTATTTTTTCCTCTTGTGAAAATGCATGTTTCCATGGTAATTATCCTAATCCATTCCACTCATAATATTAAGCAAGTCGTTTTAACTGTTCATTTCAAATTTCACTTCAAAACGACGTTTCCATCTCAAGTTATAGTCATTTGAAGTTCACCCTTGAATTAAGATGAAATTAAATAATTATCTCCATAATCCCATCAAATTTGCTCAATCCAATCCATCCGTAAGATTGAGCATGAAATTCTATACCTATCTCTCAATTTTCACCTCAATCCGCCTTACCGGCGTCAAGTTATGAATTTCCTAATATATCCCAACTTAATTCCACAATTACCCTTCTCTTTTCTATAAATTAAATCATGATAATTAAGATAATTTTTCATGGCACATTATCCATTCATGATCCCTAACAAACCACTTGACCATATCAATTTGTTCCAACCTCTATTTTTAATCAAATTCTTAATTGTAAAATATTACCATGAAAATCATTCATAAATGAATCAAATCTCACATAAATCATAAATTCAATCTAAATATATGAATACAAGTTCTACTTGGGTCCGGGTGTTACATTTATAATAAAAATCAAACACAAAATAATATTATATTCAAAGTTCATCACCAAATAAGACAACTAAAATCAAAATAGAAGAAGAAAAGGAAAGCTTATTGATTGGAAGCCCCAAAGGTGTCTCTACCGCCTCAAGCAACTCATCGCCTCTCCTCTTGCCTCGTGCTCTATGCCTTATCTCGCTCTCCGGACATCAACCCAAGCTCCCAAGACGTTCTCTGATCCTCTGGGATGTTCCTAGGATGTGTTTCTATAGAGTTCTAGGAGGCAACTTGCGCACATAGTTCAAAACGGACTGAGAATTGTGCATGAACAGTAATGTGAATAGTGTACATGAATAGTTCAACCGTGAACAGTAACTGCGAATGAATAGTGTCTTGTTTGAAACGCAGTTTTGCTTCAAATTTGAGTCTTGAATTTGCAATTTAATCCCACTTTCATCAACAATTATCAATTTGTCTATGTTGTATACCAAAATTGCACGTAATCATCCTGCTTTACACAAATTAGTCAATCGTGAGTGTTTTATGCTTTGTAAAGCTAAATCAATCAAAATATGATTTAAAGCATCTTATACACTCAAATTCTTCTCTATTAATAATCAAAATTTATAATATAAATGTGATTCAACAAATACCTCCACACTTGAACTTTTTCTTGTCCTCAAGCAAATACGAAATAATTAAATCATAGAATTTCAAGAATTGGCCTTTCAAGAACTTTGAGAAAAAACCAAATGTAAATCATTATCAAAACTAGTGTGGATGTTGAATAAAAGACTTTGAAATAGAGCACTTGTCAAAATCTCAATCAAAAAATCTCTTTCATTAGATTAACGTTGTACACCCTATTACCATTTCTGCTTTCAATCACTAAGAGTTCAAAAACTCCCACGATATAAACTCCTAGTTATCAAATATACTCCCCTTTTATCTGGTTATTTAATATAAACATTCAACAATTCAAGTGCAGAAAAATATCAGTCAAATTACCTCATATACATCTCATCAAAGCCTTGCATCCAAATTTCCTTTTCCAACTCAATCAACTAATTCATGGATCATAAGGACTTGGTGGGACAACAATTAGGTTTAGCACAAGAAATAAAAATTGAAAAATTGAACCATCTCCACTTTGATTTGAGCCTCATTTTGCAACAGGAAATAATGTCACCCCCACACTTAGTGCTTTCATTCTTTTTTTAAAGCTTGTTCTTACCCTTGGTTTAACATTTTTTATTTGAAATTTTTTAAAACCAACTCCAGCAATAATTTTCCTCACCATATTTCAGGGTATCTAAGAAACTCTCTTTTTTTCTTTTCTTTTTTAACAAATAACTCTCCTCACCATATTTCAAGTATCTAGAAAGTCATTTTCATTATTAGCACAAGCTAGGAGGTCAAACCTTATTCCCATTTTACTTTTTAGCTCAAAATTCAATTTCAATATTGGTTCAATTAAGTGGGAATTCAGGTTTAGAGAAGAAAATTTAAATTCATGCTCGATGGGGGCAAACAACAGCTATGCTCTCAAAGATAAGCTTATCAGAAAAACGAATGCTTTAATCATGTCCATGAGCAGGTCAAATTGAGTTTTGGCTTTGAAAATTCTTTAACTAGAATAAGACCTTTATGTATGTGGGAAAAAGTACCTTTCAAAATAGCCAATTGTGTGCATCAGAAACAACCTTTGACAAATTAGAGAGAATTATCCTATTTTTTGTAAGAAAGAAAAATCGGTTCCTTGGTATATTAGTTTCATCAAATACTTCCAGACAAAAAATCCAAGTATTTTCAACAAGTACATGTTCAAAAATAAATTTAACGTCCCACTAGAATTCACTTACTTGTCTAACTCCAAGATTTTGAAATTCCAAGTATGGTTTGCTTACAAGACTTACACGAGTTCAAAGTCGGGTCTTAATCAATTCAGGGTTCAAAATTTTGCAAGATTTGCCAAAAAAAATTTAAAATTGTTTTTCAAAATGTGATAAAAATTGTAATCATTGGGGTAGTGAAAGAAATAGTTAGAGAAAATAATGCAACGCATTCACCCTCACGCTTGAAACTAGCATTGTCCTCAATGCAATTCATGCCATAAAAAAGATATATCAAAATTAGCTAGGAATTTTAAGGAATGTGACATGTTGACTTCCCTGTTTTGCTTCATGATATGCCTGGTTTGGAATCCACACTTGTTCATCTACATGCATCTATTTATCCACATGCATCTTATCCTCTACTTGATCCATATCACTCAAGATGGTTTCACAATAATCCTCAGAAAAATTTATAGAGTCCATGCATGGTTAACTAGGAGGTTTGTCAGGTTTTTCATTTAGACGAATAGCTTGTTTTGTAACTTATTTTTCTAGACTCAGAAGCTGCTCCTGCATTTGATCAAGTTTTTGATGAAGAAGTTTTAAAATTTTGTCTTTAATAGATTTTTCAGGCCATGGTGCAACTGCAAGTGGAATGGAGGGAAAAAAATTGTTAACAAGTTTCATAGTAAAATTCATGGGTTTGAGGTGGAAAGCAATTTTATTTAGATTGAAAGGAAAGATTATTGCACTAAGGAAAGTTCAAATGCATAGGCCCATTATCATAGTAAGTATTTGAGCAAGGGTTTTCAACAAAGTGTGGGTTGTCATGGTTATGAGAATTTTGCTATCTATATCCCCAGTCTTGTTTATATGATGCATTTATCATGAAAGTCCTCTCTCCATATGAATTATACCGGTTTGCTACTTCATAATTCTCATAAAATTCAATAGCAATCATTCTATCATTATGAAAATATCTATCACTCATTCTATCATCATACCATTGATTATAGTATCTCATCAAACAACTTCTTAAAAAAATAAAAGAAAAAATCCTACAAAAAAATATACAAATAAAGAATAGAAAAATAGAAGAAAAAAGAAAAGAAAAGTATTTAAATAAAATTCCTAAATAACGCCGAATTTCCCCGCCACAGCGCCAAAATACTAGTTCATAATCTCACCGCAAGTGCACAGGTCGTAGATTGTACTACATTAATATAGATCTACAGGGAATTCGGGAATTCAGATGTTGGAACTAAACACTTTCTAACCAAATAAGATAAGGAGAACAAAGAATAGAAAAAAGAAAAGTTGATCTGTGAAATGTAGAACAGGGATTAAAAATCACAAGATTGAGAGCACCTAGGATCTAGGATTTCACATACATCTTCTGCAACGGATACGTGGAGTGTTTACTTAATCTGGATATTATGTGTTAAAGGAGAACTATCCCTATATTATCCTTGTACCTTCTCTCGAAATCTACAAGGCGTACCCTAATCTTTTTAACCACCTATTTTTATGGGATTAAATTAATTAGAATTCATTAAGTTCTGTGGAATCATGAAATTCCTCAAGGTCATCATGCTTATTCTCATGGTCTTAGATTTTCAGGTTTAATATCTTGATTTTCATATATTACACTTCCACATCTCTGTTCCATCACCTAATATATGAGAATCATTGTCAAAGTGTAAGTCTTTACACCAAGCAAGCATTAAATCACAAGATATAAATTAACACACAATATCAGTCAAAAATAAATCAAACCACAATATCCGCTACATTATACGTATGCTACATCCTAAATCCTAGATTAACAGTTAGTTTAACATGTCTATAATAAAATCAAACACACAATAATATTGTATTCAAAGTCCATAACAAACAAGACAACTAAATCAAAATAGAAGAAGAAAAGAAAAGCTTATTGATTGGAAGCCTCGATGGTGTCTCGACCGCCTCAAGCAACTCGCCGCTTCTCCTCTTGCCTCGTGCTTTACGCCTTTTCTTGCTCTCTGAACCTCAACCCAAGTTCCCAAGACGTTCTCTGATCCTCTAGGATATTCCTAGGAGGTGTTTTTATAGGATTCCAGGAGGCAACTTGCTCACATAGTCCAAAATGACTGAGAATTGCGCATGAACAGTAATGTGAATAGTGTGCATGAATAGTGCACGTGAACAATGAGCATGAATAGTGCAACGCATGACCAGTAACTATGTATGAATAGTGTCTTTTTTGAAACGTAATTTTGCTTCAGATTTGAGTCTTAAATTTGCAATTTACTCCCGCTTTCATCGACATTTATCAATTTATCCATGTTGTATAACAAAATTGCACGTAATCCTCCTGCTATATATAAATCAATCAATCGTAAGTGTTTTATGCTTTGTAAAGCTAAATCAATCAAAATATGATTTAAAGTATCTTAAACACTCAAATTCTTCTCAATTAATAATCAAAATTCATAATATAAATGTGACTCAATAGTTATATGAGTGTTTACCATATTTAATTCAAAGGATCTTTTATTCCCTACTCTACTCCCAGTTTCAAAATGATCAAAGCTAGATGGTGTTTGTTCAAGGACTGTGAATTCTTCTCCATACCCTAGATATTGAACAATACATGACTACTATGGAAGATTTGTGATTGAAACTATCAACTTGTATTAGTTGGGAACCATTATCCACTTGTGATTGATGAATTGTATTCACTGTCCTTGCTACTACTCTCCCAGTTCAGTGATGGCAATGAATTGACCCTATTTTCCCTGTTTGGTTATGGCTATGAACATCGTTCGAATACCTTCCAATATGGACAGGTGTAATTTTTGCACCTCATAGTTGCAACCCTAAATCACTCCTCGTTGTCCAAAAAATACGTCACCATTCACCTTAGCTGCATCATGGGCTACCTCTGATATCTGTATTGATGGGATAGATGAGGAAGTTGTGGCTATTAAGTCTTCTTTAGCCTAATCACGCTCATTGGCATTCACGCAAATAGGTAGCATATAGGACCCCACTAACTGCATTGTTGCCTATTTTGGACAGCTCACAAGCTCCTCTGCTTTGGGAACAATATCAATGGCCATCACCAAGCCTGTCTTAGGCAGTGGCAATGATGAAACATTTTCCTCCACCGTCCCTTGTCACTGACAATCTTATTCCTCCACTGCCACATGCTTTTCAACATACCCCCAAGTACTACCAAGCGATCACCTTGTTCTTTCCATTAGAGTCAACCCGCAGCCCACTCGATTTGAAGCCAACACAAAGATGTTTTCATTATGGCAACTCCCCCTCTGATGGCATGATCTCCCCCTTCAAATATTCCTCGCATTCTTTATATGAGTGGCCCCCTTTACCATAAGAGTAGCAAAGGAGAGACAATTCTCAAATTGGAAAGGAAGCCATCATTTTTCCTGCTGGCCAATGTGCACAAAAAGGCCATGCCAGAGTGGTTACCTTATATTGATTTCCACCCTAATTTTAAGGCTCAGTTCCATTGCAACCTCCTCTCAGTATTTTCCAAAAGAGTCACCAATCATTCCCCCCAATACTTGTTTATTTATGAGATACAAGGTGTTAAGGACATGGACCCATATGGGGGTCCGAAATAGAGTTATCTTGCCAAGATTAATGGGTCCTATAATGTGGCGCCCCGAACCGAGGCGTCACATTTGTCCTTACTCCGGGATCTTGTCGATTGGTAAGTGTGAATCAGGATTGTTGCCCTGATCACGCGGCGGGTACTTAATTGGATCTCGTCCAAATTTTTTTCATTTCTTTTTCTTTCATCATATAAACATATACTCATCATCATTCATAATGGACTTATCATAAATCATGAACTTCTCATATTATTCATCACTTCATAATTTCATACAACCTATGTCTTTTTCATCATATCCCATTAGGGAATCTATTCATACAAAAATCTACTAACCTTTGTAGATTCCTCTTTTCCTTTAGCAACACATGTCCTTCATTTCTTGGCTTTCCCTACACCTGTCTGAGGTTGGGAAAACAAAACATGAGTCAAAACTCAATAAGCAAGCATTTTTCATTTTAAATGCATTCCTCTCCATTCGATAGAAGACACTTACCAAGTGATCAACTACCAACGGAATAGAAACCTTTTCGTAAACCATATTTCGAAACCTTTCATAAACCATTCATGTAAATCATTCGTAAATGCATTTCTCTCCATTCGATAGGAGACACTTAGCAAGTGATCAACTATCAATGGAATAGAAACCTTTTCATAAACATTGGATGTGCAAATGCTTCCTTTCCACTCCTGACATAAACTTTCGTGTGCGGGTACGCTAGCTCAGGGAACATCTCACATAACATGGTCCAATACGCCGGCTGTCTCCGACTTGGCCTCATCAAGAGGAACCTCTCTTCCTCTTGATGCCTACATGGTTCCTACATGCATGACTTTTGATTTTCCCAACGTTATATACCTCTTACACCAGGTAACTTGTCATTCTCATGTAGAGAATTATTTGCACCATCCCTTAAAAATATCTTTTCAAATCCATGTGTGCAAATACTTTCTTTCCATTCCTGACATAAACCTTCGTGTGTGGGTACGCTAGCCCAGGGAACATCTCACATAGCATGGTCCAATACGCCGGCTGTCTCCGACTTGGCCTCATCAAGAGGAACCTCTCTTCTTCTTGATGCCTACATGGTTCCTACATGCATGACTTTTGATTATCCCGGCATTATATACCTCTTACACCAGGTGGCTTGTCATTCTCATGTAGAGAATTATTTGCACAATTCATTTAAAAACATCATTTCAAATCCATGCTTTTCTTTTCAATCCATGTATGAAAATGCAATGCATTCATTTACACATAACATTCTTTTGCCTCCACCTCTGGGGAGGACGCCGTCGGCACACAGCCCATACGACTCGGCAATAGTGAAGGGGGACCCTCTGATCCGCTTTCTACCTCCACCAAAGCCTCTTCCTTATACATCGTACATGTGCACATGTTCATAAACATCACATGATATCAATATGCCGGCATGACTTTTCATAAAAAGTCATAAACATTCATCATTTCAAAACATTATAGGAATGGCCACCCTTAAACACATTTCATAAATACTTGGGAATAAAATCACATTTTCAAAAGGGTTTGCTTGCTTACAAATCATCATTTTCAAAAGGATTGCTTGCTTACAATAAAGCAATAAAACTATATTTTAAAAAAGTTTGCTTGCTTACAATGAAGCAATAAAATCATATTTTAAAAAAAAGTTTGCTTGCTTACCTTTGTTTTGCTTCAACCTGACTCCTTTATCCTTTCCTTTCATTTTCCTATACAAGGAAATTTGATATTTTATCCATCTATTCCATGTCTTAGATTGCATCCCATGCATGCTTTACGATCACATATTACCTCATTTTTATAGAGGTTTTCCTTTTATAAATACTTGGTCATTACTCATTTATATGAATTTTTATCTATAAATCCTTTAAAAATTCCATCCATATATCCTCATAAATATACAAAAATAAATCTCAATTTTTCCCAAAATACGATGTCACTGTTCATAATTACTGTTCATGTCACTGTAGCAGATTACTGTTCATAATCACTGTTCACGTACTGTTCACAGCAACGTGGGTACTGTTCATGGGTTCCAAAAATTGACATTTTTTCCAAAAATAAAAAATACCATGACATAGCTTATGCTTAGTATATCATGGGAAATTCATGAATTATGAATTTATCATCATTAACTTGGCTAAATAAATTATTTTCTCCATATTCTAAAAATCAACATAAATTCACTTAAGCATAATCCTTAATTCCAAAAATCATGAAATTAATATATCATCATTCCAACATCATATTTATCATATTCATATATCTCAAATCATCATTTATCAATTTTGGAGCATTATTTTCGGCATGATTCCGATTAAGCATTATAACTTTACTTATTTTCTCATTCTTAAGCATTATGTAAGCATGGTTTTACCCTACTTAACATCCAAAAGAAATTTGGGAAGAAATCACTTACCCGAAGTGAAGATTGTTGGGTCCCGAATAGATGGCAAAACCCAAGAGGGGAGGGGTGAATTGGGTTCTTAAAAATTTCTTTGGTAACTTAAAAACTTAACCCCTTGTAGAATTAATCCCCTTGAATGAAGAAACTGAATGGAAAGCAAAGTAATAAAGAGAGCAGAAATAAAAGCAAGTAGACAAGGATTTTATAGTGGTTCGGGCAACCTCCCTACTCCACTCTTCCAAGTTCACACTCCTTGTGACTTGGGTTCCACTATTGTATTAAAAAATACAACTAGAGCCTCTTGCTCTCTTCTAGATTCTAGCTCTAGGGGGCATATACAACCAGAGCCTCTTGCTCTCTTCTAGATTCTAGCTCTAGGGGGCATCAACAACTAGAGCCTCTTGCTCTCTTCTAGATTCCAGCTCTAGGGGGCATCAACAACTAGAGCCTCTTGCTCTCTTCTAGATTCCAGCTCTAGGGGGCATATAACACTTAGCACAAGTAGGTGATGAGTCACACTCCAATCACACACTACTTTGCTACCACTTGATCTTAGCTACGCAAGCTAAATCAAGTTCAACACAAACAAGTAAACAATAAAAGTAAACTACACTTTACAGGTGTGTAGAAACGATTTAGCGCAGGGAAGAACTTGTAGATGATGGCTTTGAAGTTTCTGAATGTAGCTCTTGCAACTTGAAACACAATTCTTCCTCCTTGAGTGATTTGATCTCTTTGAAGCTCTTATGGATATGAGTTATGCTCACTTAATGATCCTCTTATTCCTCCTTCGTTCACAATGGGTTGTATTTATAAGTTTGGAGGGAATCCGAACGTTAGAAGGTTGGTGGCGTGCATTTAATGCGCCAACGTTCGAAAATAAATCCGACCGTTGCGACCCAAGTCGCAGGTGGAGTCGACTTCGGGTGCGACTTCACCCAAGTCGCTGACGGAGTCGACTTCGGGTGCGACTTCGCAGACTCCGGTCTTCAGTTTTCAACGCTGGAAGTTTTTCCTCGATTGAAGTCGATCATGAAGTCGACTTGGTTTTGCGACTTCACCCAAGTCGCAGTCTGGAGTCGACTTGGCTTCGCGACTTCACTTCCTGTAGTGACTTCAAGTTCCAGGTCGGGTCGACTTGGCTTCAGACTTGACCCAAGTCGCAGGTGGAGTCGACTTCGGCTTCGACTTCACCTCGTCAGATGGCTTCACGCACTAGGAACTTGGAAATCGTTTTTCTTAGGCTTTCTTCCTTCAGTCCTTTTGATTCTGGAATGGCTCCTCATACTTATAGATCTTGTGAACCTTGAAGAACTTGACTTTGATTCTTCCTGGATTAGCTTGAACCTTGTGAATCTTTGAAAGAATTGAGTCTTGCTTGGAATTTGAAACACTTGAGTCGATAATGAGCTTGTTTTCTGAAAAAATAGCTTCTGCCCGATCGAAGTCGATGTCGGAGTCGACTTCGGCTGCGACTTCACCTCAAGTCGCACGTGGAGTCGACTTGGGGTGCGACTTCGGCATTCTGCTGTTTCGAATTCAACTCTGGAAGATTTCGCCCGACTGAAGTCGATGGTGAGGTCGACTTCGTTTGCGACTTGGCTACCCAAGTCGCAGGTGGAGTCGACTTGGCCTGCGACTTCACTTGCTCTTCTCCCGTTTTCAACTCTGGACAGTTTTGCATGTTTGAAGTCGATCTTGGAGTCGACTTGGGAAACGACTTGGCCTTCCATACTTGTTTTTCTTCAAATGTATATTCTTTAACTATTTCACAAACTTGTTAGTAGCCAAGACATACTCAAATTGATTTGTTAATCATCAAAATATGGATTTAGCTATATTTCCAACAATCTCCCCCTTTTTGATGATTGACAAAACCGATTTGAGTGGATACCTTTCATTAAAAATAATATGCTCATATTGCTTTTTAAAATCATGCTTATGCTTATACAAACAGAACATTCAAATATCATGTAAGCATATCCTACTCGCCTCCCCTTTAATCATCTCTCTCCCTTTTAATCATTAAGACTTATACTCAATTTTTCAACTCAAATACTCTTCTTCTCCTTAAATCTCTCTCCCCCTTTTTGTCAATATATCAAAAAGATTAGAGGGTAATCAAAGAAATAGGTAGGTTAGCTCCCCCTAAATGGGTGCTCCCCCTCAATTTATGCTTTAAGTTAGTTCAAGCATTCCCATGTCATTTCTAAGCTTATAAAATGTTTCTTTTGCTAGGGGTTTAGTAAATATATCTGCAACTTGATCCTCTGTTCTTACATATACCAAACATATGTCATGATTTTCTACATGTTCTCTAATGAAATGATGTCTAAGGTCTATATGTTTGGTCCTAGAATGCAAGACTGGATTCTTGGTTAGACATATGGCACTTGTATTATCACATTTGATAGGTATATCTTTGAAATCCATGCCATAGTCCCTAAGTTGCTGTTTCATCCAAAGTAATTGAGCACAACAGCTCCCGGCGGCAATGTATTCGGCTTCCGCCGTAGATAGAGCAACACTAGTTTGTTTTCTTGAAAACCATGAAACCAACATGCTTCCAAGAAACTGACATGTTCCACTAGTGCTTTTTCTATCTACTTTGTAACCAGCAAAATCCGCATCCGAGTAGCCGATTAGATCAAAATTAGAGCCCTTTGGATACCATATTCCTAAATTGGTAGTGTCTACTAGATATCTAAAAATTCTTTTCACAGCTACCAAGTGTGATTCTTTTGGGCATGATTGAAATCTAGAGCACATACACACACTAAACAAAATATCTGGCCTAGAAGCAGTTAAATACAATAAGGAACCTATCATGCTTCTATACAATTTTATATCAACTAATTTTCCCTTTTCATCTTTGTCCATTTTGATTGTGGAGCTCATGGGCGTGTTTGCTCCTTTGCTGTTCTCCATGCCAAACTTCTTGAGCATCTCCTTGATGTATTTGGACTGGTTTATGAAGATTCCTTCATTTAGTTGCTTGATTTGCAGTCCCAGGAAGAAGTTTAGCTCTCCCATCATGCTCATCTCAAACTCTTTCTGCATAAGCTCAGAAAATTCTTGGCAAAGAGTTTCATTAGTAGCACCAAAAATAATATCATCTACATAAATCTGAATGATCAATATATCCTTTCCATTGTACTTGATAAACAAAGTGGTGTCTACATTTCCTTTTTGAAAATCATGATCAATCAGAAATTTGCTTAGTCTATCATACCAAGCTCTTGGAGCTTGTTTTAATCCATATAATGCTTTGGTTAGCTTGTATACAAATTTAGATTGATCTTTTTCCTCAAATCCAGGTGGTTGTTCTACATACACCTCTTCATTTATATAACCATTCAGAAATGCACTTTTGACATCCATTTGAAACAATTTAAAGTTCATGTGAGATGCAAAAGCTAGTAAGATGCGAATTGCCTCTAATCTAGCAACCGGGGCATAGGATTCTTCAAAATCTATTCCTTCTTCTTGTGAGTATCCTTTTGCCACAAGTCTAGCTTTGTTCCTCACTACAAGTCCACTTTCATCTAATTTGTTCCTAAAGACCCACTTGGTGCCAATAACACTACAATCATTTGGTCTAGGAACAAGGTGCCAAACTTGATTTCTTTCAAATTGATTTAGCTCTTCTTGCATTGCTATAATCCAGTTTTCATCATCAAGAGCTTGATCAATGTTAGAAGGTTCAATTTTGGATACAAAAGCATATTGTCCACAAACATTTTGCTTTGACCTTCTGGTTTTTACACCTTCATACACATTCCCTATAATTTGTTCAATTGGATGTGCATGTTTGAATTTTAAATCAGATGGAGGTTTATAGGAGTCATTACCTTCACTTACCCTTTCCTCCAAGAATTCCTCTTGCTTTTCCATATGCAATTTTTCAAGATAGCTCTAATGGTAACTCGATTTAACACATGACAAGCTGTATTTACAGCTTCACCCCAAAATTTCTTGGATAATTTACTTTCATTTAGCATTGTTCTAGCCATCTCTTGTATTGTTCTGTTTTTCCTTTCAACAACTCCATTTTGTTGTGGAGTCCTTGGTGCAGAAAATGTGTGATGAATTCCTTTTTCATTACATAATTCTATGAATCGTTTGTTCTCAAATTCACCACCATGATCACTCCTTATAGTCATAATAGTACTTTGTTTTTCATTTTCCACCAAGTTTACAAACGTTGAAAACATAGAGAAGGCTTCATCTTTGCTAGCTAAAAGAATTATCCATGTGAATCTTGAAAAGTCATCAACAATTACAAATACATATTTCTTTCCACCAATGGTTAAAATGTCGGATGGCCCATATAGATCCATGTGTAGCAATTCAAGCGGCCTAGTGGTGGAAATCTCCTTTTTGGTAGAGAAAGGCATCTTTGATTGTTTAGATAATTGACATGCCTTACATATTTTGTCTTTGTCATATTTCAACTTAGGCAAGCCTTCTACCAAACTCTTTTTCCATAGGGTTTTTATATTTCTCATGTTTATGTGTCCAAGCCTTTTATGCCAAACCCATGGATCATTATCAATGGCCATTAGACATTGACCATCTAGTTCATCAAGTGAAACCAAATATATATTTCCATGTCTTTTTCCACTAAACATGATATGCTCACCATCAAATACATTGCATACAGATGATTCAAACACAACCTTATATCCTTTATCACATAATTGGCTTGTGCTCATTAAGTTATGCTTGAGTCCTTCAACAAACAAAACATCCTCCATACATGCATGTGAGCTACTGTAAATATTTCCTTTACCTTTGATTTTACCTTTCTCATTATTACCAAAGGCAACCGTTCCGTCGTTGCAAGGCTTAAGTTTGTGAAACAAATTTCTTTCTCCAGTCATGTGCCTTGAACAACAGCTATACATGAACCATGCTTTGTTTGCCTTTGCCTTTAAACAAATAAGCAAGTAAATCTTATCTCTTTGGTACCCATTTTATGGGTCCATTTGGGTTAGTAAAATGATTCAATCTTCGTAATTCTAACTTAGAAAGCCCAAATCTTGTGTTCCTTGGAACCCAAACTAGTCTTGCACCATGGTCATACAATTTCTTAAAATTACATTTGTAGGCTTTATGACCCATCTTGTTGCAGAAGTTGCAAGCCATTGGTAATCTAGGAGTAGGCCTCCAAGTATATTTTGGTTCAAATGTTGGCCTCTTAGTCCACATAACATTTTTCTTTTGTGGCTTTTGTATTGGTACAGTTTTGGTTTGAAGTTTTCCAAGTGTTGGCACATTAGATTTACCACTTTCATTTTGCTCAAATCTATAATAACCAAGACCTCTTTTGTTTGTTTGAGCAGTCATGTTCAGAAATATTTTCACGTTTTCTCCGGGATTAGAGAACTTTACTAATGATTCATTCAAGGATTCGTTCTCCTTTTTCAGTTTCTCAACTTCTTTCAACAACAATTCATTTTCTTCTTTCAATTTTGTTGACATTTCAGCTAGTTTTCCATTTTCAATGATAACAATGTTACATTGTTTTCTTTTTAATGTCAACTTGTTTCCTAGCTTTTTGATTTCCCCATACAATGAATCATATGCAATTTGTAGTTCATCTAATTCGGCACATTTGAGGCAATCATGAAAAGAAGAATAACTTGATTGAGAATAAGGTTTGGAAGTTACCTCTTCACTTTCTGTGTATTTTGTTGAGGTAGATTGATCTTCCAAAACTTCCGTCTTGTTCAAGCATAGCAGTTCTTCTTCTTGTTCGATTTGTGCTACGCAACATATTCTTGCACAGTTGGCCGCACCGTTGTCATCGGTTGAAGAGCTGCATGTTGATGACGTCTCCTCATTGACATACATGCCTCTTCCCTTTGACCTTTCTTCCGGTGTAGGACATTGGGTTTGCATATGTCCTACGCCCCCGCATCTATAGCATTTGATTGGTTCTTCCTTTTTCTCTCTGGAATTTCTGTCTTTGAAATTTCTGAAATTTCCGCCTTTTCTCACAAATTTTCTGAATCGTTTTGTGAGTAGGGCCATCTCGTCATCGTTTTGAGAGGATGAGGTGTCATCCGTGTCTTGTGTAGCTTTTAAGGCAATTGCTCTTTTGCCTTTGTGTTGATCCTCATTCCTTTTCTTAATTAGCTCATGTGACATGAGTGAGCTAATAAGATTTTCAAGCTTCAATGTGTTGAGGTCTTTGGCTTCTTCAATTGCCGTTATCTTTGGAGTCCATGAATCCGGTAGAGCTCTCAATATCTTCATAACCTGCTCGGATTCAGAAATAGATTTTCCAAGACCCTTTAGAGCATTAGTAATTTTAGAAAATCTCGCAAACATTTCAGAAATATTTTCAGTATCTAGCATTCTGAAATTTTCAAACTCTCCAATCAAAATGTTTCTCCTAGTCCCTTGGACTTGGGAGGTTCCTTCATAAATAGATGTTAGAGTATCCCATATCTCTTTTGCAGTCAAACAAGAAGATACTCTATCATACTCTGAAGCCGTAAGAGCACAAAATAAAGAATTCATTGCCTTGGCATTGCTCTTGACGGTTCTAACTTCCTCTTCGGTCCATTTGGAAGCTTTGTCATCGGTAGGCAAAATCACACCATCTTGGATAGCAATCCAAGAATCCATATCGGTAGCCATGATGAGTTGCTTCATACGAAGCTTCCAATAGCCAAAGTTGTTCCCATCAAACAAGGGTGGCCTTGTGAATGATTGGCCTTCAGCAAAAGCGGGAACGGAAGTGGATTGGGATGCCATAAGGTTGGATCTCTTTGGTTCAATTCAAAGACCTGCTCTGATACCACTTGTTGGGTCCCGAATAGATGGCAAAACCCAAGAGGGGAGGGGTGAATTGGGTTCTTAAAAATTTCTTTGGTAACTTAAAAACTTAACCCCTTGTAGAATTAATCCCCTTGAATGAAGAAACTGAATGGAAAGCAAAGTAATAAAGAGAGCAGAAATAAAAGCAAGTAGACAAGGATTTTATAGTGGTTCGGGCAACCTCCCTACTCCACTCTTCCAAGTTCACACTCCTTGTGACTTGGGTTCCACTATTGTATTAAAAAATACAACTAGAGCCTCTTGCTCTCTTCTAGATTCTAGCTCTAGGGGGCATATACAACCAGAGCCTCTTGCTCTCTTCTAGATTCTAGCTCTAGGGGGCATCAACAACTAGAGCCTCTTGCTCTCTTCTAGATTCCAGCTCTAGGGGGCATCAACAACTAGAGCCTCTTGCTCTCTTCTAGATTCCAGCTCTAGGGGGCATCAACAACTAGAGCCTCTTGCTCTCTTCTAGATTCCAGCTCTAGGGGGCATATAACACTTAGCACAAGTAGGTGATGAGTCACACTCCAATCACACACTACTTTGCTACCACTTGATCTTAGCTACGCAAGCTAAATCAAGTTCAACACAAACAAGTAAACAATAAAAGTAAACTACACTTTACAGGTGTGTAGAAACGATTTAGCGCAGGGAAGAACTTGTAGATGATGGCTTTGAAGTTTCTGAATGTAACTCTTGCAACTTGAAACACAATTCTTCCTCCTTGAGTGATTTGATCTCTTTGAAGCTCTTATGGATATGAGTTATGCTCACTTAATGATCCTCTTATTCCTCCTTCGTTCACAATGGGTTGTATTTATAAGTTTGGAGGGAATCCGAACGTTAGAAGGTTGGTGGCGTGCATTTAATGCGCCAACGTTCGAAAATAAATCCGACCGTTGCGACCCAAGTCGCAGGTGGAGTCGACTTCGGGTGCGACTTCACCCAAGTCGCTGACGGAGTCGACTTCGGGTGCGACTTCGCAGACTCCGGTCTTCAGTTTTCAACGCTGGAAGTTTTTCCTCGATTGAAGTCGATCATGAAGTCGACTTGGTTTTGCGACTTCACCCAAGTCGCAGTCTGGAGTCGACTTGGCTTCGCGACTTCACTTCCTGTAGTGACTTCAAGTTCCAGGTCGGGTCGACTTGGCTTCAGACTTGACCCAAGTCGCAGGTGGAGTCGACTTCGGCTTCGACTTCACCTCGTCAGATGGCTTCACGCACTAGGAACTTGGAAATCGTTTTTCTTAGGCTTTCTTCCTTCAGTCCTTTTGATTCTGGAATGGCTCCTCATACTTATAGATCTTGTGAACCTTGAAGAACTTGACTTTGATTCTTCCTGGATTAGCTTGAACCTTGTGAATCTTTGAAAGAATTGAGTCTTGCTTGGAATTTGAAACACTTGAGTCGATAATGAGCTTGTTTTCTGAAAAAATAGCTTCTGCCCGATCGAAGTCGATGTCGGAGTCGACTTCGGCTGCGACTTCACCTCAAGTCGCACGTGGAGTCGACTTGGGGTGCGACTTCGGCATTCTGCTGTTTCGAATTCAACTCTGGAAGATTTCGCCCGACTGAAGTCGATGGTGAGGTCGACTTCGTTTGCGACTTGGCTACCCAAGTCGCAGGTGGAGTCGACTTGGCCTGCGACTTCACTTGCTCTTCTCCCGTTTTCAACTCTGGACAGTTTTGCATGTTTGAAGTCGATCTTGGAGTCGACTTGGGAAACGACTTGGCCTTCCATACTTGTTTTTCTTCAAATGTATATTCTTTAACTATTTCACAAACTTGTTAGTAGCCAAGACATACTCAAATTGATTTGTTAATCATCAAAATATGGATTTAGCTATATTTCCAACAAAGATATCCCACTTTTTCTCGCACTTTCTCTCTCTAACTTCCTCCTTTTCTTTCTCCTCAAGGCTAAAACGTGGTGGGGGTGAAAAAATGCTCAAATGGAGCTGGGTTTGAGTGCTTTGGTCGTTCACCCCATGCCCCCTATTTATACTTTTTGATTTTTCATTAAATTGGATTTTACCCCCCCTTGCTTGAGGTATTAAATTGTAAATGTATTTTTTTCTAATTTCCAAAAGGTGCTTTGAGCCATGTGCAGCCACCCTAGCTACTGTTCACGCCTCCCCTATGGCAGCCCTATTTTTTATAATTTTTTGATTTATTAAATCAATTATTTTAGGCTAATTCAATCTTAGCCATTGATTTTTGATAATGATGGATTTGGACCATTGGATTTGGCCCCAAAAGTCCAAGCTCCAGCAGCCATAGCAGCTTTTCATTAATTATTTATCATTTAATTAATTAAAATTAATCCAAAGTCAAATACTAATTAATGAAAAAGTAAAGCTACTTTTTGATCTTCAAATGACGTTTAATCTTGACCCTTAATTCATAATTTTTGATCAATCTTGGACCACTCATCATGTTCATCATCATATTTTGGCCATCCATAAAAAATTTCATCTCAATCCGATGTCCGGATTGCAAGATATGAATTTTTCTTTATTTTCTCTCAAAAATCCACTAAAATCCGAAAATACTAAATAAATCAAAAAGTGGCTATTTTGTCCTTTTGTGGGAAGCTTCCTTTTTTGTCTTTTTGTGATTAAGTTAATCCAAAGTGATTAACTTAACATATTCTTTAATCTCACGTTTACTATTCACGTTTTACTATTCACGTGCACTATTCATCCGAATTTCATAAATAATTATTTTAACCTTTATTCTCAAATATTTTCCATACTCATGAATATATATTTTATTAACATATTACCTAGGGTTTACAACCCTAGGGTTTCATATATGTGTCTAAGATTGGGGTTTCACATATAACTCCATGAAGACAATGATCTTATGGCCATATAGTCATAAATGTCCTCCCATGATTGATAGCTTATCCTCTTAATTATCAAAGCAAACCAAATATAGATTCTCATCCATATCGGTAAAGGTGAGCCTTCCTTTGGTCCTCCGCAGCTTCTGCATTATTGATTTAAGTATCCCTTTGTTGCACTCCTTCATAAACCACATGAAGCATAGAAGTGTAGGCTTTCCTTTTGGATCAATCTTCTGGTGTGGCGCCCCCGACCCGTGGCACCGAAGCCTTACTCCAGGATTGTTTTTGATTGGTAAATATGAAACAGGATTGTTGCCCTAATTACGCGGTGGGATTTTTTGTATTCATTTCATTTAACGGAATAATTCTTTTCTTTTCATTTTATTTCCTTCATCATTTTTCAAGCAACATATACTTAAAATTTGTTATACCTATCATTCACAAACCATCAATTCATTTATAACCTGATAATTTTCATATCAGTATAAAGTATTCATTTGTTCTCAGCATACCAACACTTTCAGTTAACCTTTCTCTTGTCTCAGTCATATCATATCAATACAAGTCATTCATGAATATTCGTAACTCAAGCAACTTGATCATTTATATCATAAACTTTCATAAATCTAACTTTAACATTTGTATATCACATAATTGATACACCGGCAACCTTACTTTCATGTTACAAATAATCATATATTCATAAGCTAAATTCAAATAGAATTCTCAACATAAATATTTATCTGTTCACATCACATTAGAGGTATTCACAACCTGAGACTTCATTATCAACACATACATTCATTCATCCACAACATACATATAAATAATATTTAGTTTTGCTCTTCCGCTTGCCCCTTGTACTTACCTAAGGTTGGGAAAAATAAAATGTGAGTGATAAACTCAATGAACAAGCATTTTTCGTTTTCAATGACCCCATTTAGGGTAAACCTTTTCGTATAAACCATTTTATATCCTAGTTTCTCAGTTTTTTTTAAAAGGCGAAGCATATGCACGTAAACCTTTTCATGTAAACCTTTTTCATGGGGACATTCTCATGCCCTAAAATATTTTCATAGAAATCTTTTTTCATATGGATATTCTCATGTCCTAAAATATTTTCACGTGCCCATTTTAGAGCTTTTTAAAACATATGCAAATATGCATCTATCCCTCTGGTAGGTGACACTTACCAAGTGATCATCCTTCCATAAGAAAGAAATCTTTCATGTGATAGCACCTATCCTTGAACCTACTCCCATTTCGGGGAGGGCGCCGCCGGCCTCTTGCCTTTCCTTAACAACTTGGGCACATGTAGAGGGGGGCCCCGGTCTGCAACTGCAATCGCCTCTACAATGGACCTAATACTTGATCTTTGTGTACATTCCTCATTCATACTCACATGCTAACATGATTTCATAAAAATAATCACATACTTCAGTCCGTGCCCTTTTTAACTTGAAATCTCACAGACATCTGTCTGTGTCTTTTTTTTCAAAAATGAAAGCTTGGTAACTTAGTGCCCTTTTTAACTTGAAATCTCACTGATATCTGTCTGTCCTTTTTCAAAACTCAAAACTTAGCAACTCAGTGCCCTTTTCAACTTGAAATCCCACAGACATCTGTTTGTGCCCTTTTTCAAAACTAAAAGCTTGGCAACTCTGTGTCAAAGTCATTTCATAAACAATGAGTATGCAACCGCATCATTTCCATTGATGTCATAATTCTTCATCTGATGGTATGCTAGCCTGGTGAAATCTTTGCCACATGGTAGACAACACTTACCAGGGGATCAACTACCCAGGGAAACATGACTATTCTACTAAAAAATGTTGGCTACACTGACTTGGAAATTTCAATGGCACAACTACCAATGAAAATATGACTTTTCTTACCTTAACTAGCCTCCTAACTTTCCGTACATGACTTTCATTATATACCTAATTCACATGATATTTTAGTCATTCTCATGTAGAGAAAAGCTTGCATACTCATTTTGAACATGATTTGTAAAACAATATTCAAATCACAATTTTTGGATGACCACCCTTAAATGGTTTTAAAATCATCAATATAAAGCAGTTTTTAAAATACTTCAAAATTCAAGGAATTTCAAAACATGTCAATTTATAAGAAAAATCAATAGTTTCAAAAGTTTTACTTGTTTACTTGTAAACAAGTTTTAAAACAATACGATAAAGCAATTCCGAAACCTTTCAATATTTAGAAAAAAAGTAACATTTTCAAAAGCTTTTCTTGCAAATGTTTTTATTTTCATTTTTGGACTTTGCAAAGAATATGCAAATGCATCTTTTCCATTCATATACTCTGGCATCATATTTCTCATTCATACGACATCCTGTCATTCTCATATAAAAAAAAAGTGTGTATATTCTTTGAACACCATTAACAAACAAAAATCAAACATCTATTATAATGAACTTATTAGGTTGGTCATTCTTAAACTCGTTTAGAAACATCAGTATAAAGCACATACAAATCATTTACTATTCAAAGAGATTCCAAATATTCCAAGAACATCCTTTTTCAAATGTTTTGCTTGCAAATACTATTTTCGTAAGAAATCAAACTTTCTTTTCACAAATCAAACTTTCTTTAATCAAACTTTCTTTTCACAAACTCTTTTGAAATATTCAAATGAAACAATTTCTAAACACTTCAACGTTTAAAAAAGGCTCGCTTATAATGAAGCAATCCAAACATATCTATATTCGAAAGATAACATTTTCAAAAGATTTTACTTGCTTACAAATATCATTTCATAAAGGAAATCAAACTTCCTTATCATAAAAATCCTTTTTAAAATAGGATTTTGAAGAGATTGTCTACACATCAATTCACAATTCATTTCAACAATTGAGAATAAACATATTTTTAAAAATGTTGCTTGTTTACAAGAAAATCTTAGAATTATCAATATAAAGCCCTTTCAAATATATAAGTACTTCAGATGAAATCAATATTTTCAAAAGTTTGTTTACTTACCTACGGAAAGTTCAACTTGTCCCTTAGATCTTTTTAGTGTTTTACCTAGACAAGTGGTAATGATCATCTTATATGCTTGCATATCATCATATACTTACATGCCTTGTCTTTTGTTTAATTCATGCTCATATATCATTTGTTCCCAACCCTTACATGATCTTGATGTATATGTAACTCATAGCATGTTTGCCTTAATTATTTCTTTCTTGGAGATGAACACCATCATCTCTTTATCATTCACCTGGCCCAAGTTGCACACCTATCTATGGCAACCCACCCCCAAAATTAAATCCGATCAAGCATGCATCGTCCTCAAATTGCACCAGTAGCATACGCCATCGAATCTGACTACTACAAAAATATCCCCAAAAGACTGCAAAATCCAGTGGCAACCAGAAAATTTCCATCTAGTCAGTAGGTGGAAGCAATACAACCAGCAACCTAGCAAGGAAGCCAGAAGATGCTACCGGCAATCAGAGTAGCAACATCCAAACTCCAATCACTATATAGAGCACGCTCCCAACAGGTACAGCCCATCTGCTTCATACAAAAAGATAATCAACAAAATCCCAAATCATTGCAGTTGTCGGTTCGAATTAGGGATGAGAAATTTTAGAAGGGAAAATTTGTCTTTTTAATCAAGTGATAACGATGACATTAACAGTAGAGAAATTAATGAAACATTGTAGATATAATGGTAAAAGTTGTGGGAATATGAGGATTTTTTTCAAAAATAAATATATCATTTCCTTAAACCACTCTCTCAAATTGATCTATATCTGATCACTTGATTTATACATCAAAAATCTCTAAAATTAATTAGGGATACCAAGCCCTAAACAAACATCGTTATAACATCACACGCAAGCCACATTTGTACCTTAACCTTAGTACTCTCAGAGATCACTTAGCTGTATCATGGAGTCGTTGTACCGGTAGATTTCTGAAGTGCCATGGCTGGAACAGTCTATAGTAGGATCAGAGCAAGGTTGCTCAAGCAAGGCCCTATCCAAAGAATCGCCTAGACTAGCCTCCAAGTAACCAAATCTGCAAGCCTTCCTATATGCTTCATAGCCGGCTGCTTTCAGCCCTTCAGATATCATCTCCCTCAGAGCACTGAATCCAACAGCTTCACAAGAACCCTGCATGATCTTTAGGAGCAAGTTGGCCAGTCCTGGCCTTCGGCAAACCACAGCAAAACAGCTCTTATCCACCATCTGCACCTCTAGGTCCACAGAGAACTCCCCATGGGTTCCACAAAGGAGATTCTTTAGCTCCCCACCAGTGATCCCAGGCCCAAATCCCCACAAGAAAAACACGTTCTCAGAATTCCATTCCTCGGAAAAACATTTAGTTGACAATGATGGAACATCTTCACCTGGTTCATTTTTAGATGAATAGAAAGGATAGAACTTGTTCGAATACTCTTCCAAAGGGGTAGGGCAATCATGAACCACAGATTCACAAGGAGTATTTTTTAGTAGAGAGCAGAGCTTGGCAAATGTATGTGTCATTTTCAGAACAGCATGATCCTTTACCAGATTTCCCTGATGAACTGATCAACCCAAAATAAATATTAGAATTTAGGATAAGAAATTATACAGTGAATAATGATTGTGAAATAGAATGCAGCTTCTCATGGTAACATATCTTGCCTTCATGTGGAATTTCCACATCCAGGGGAATGAAGAACTGTCGCTTTAGGTAGCTCATCGCAGCATGCAAATTGTTTGCCTTTTTCAGAGGGTCAACTTCCTTGAACAAATGATTCAGATCTAAGACGACGGAGAAAACCAGCCGCAAGGAGCACATGAATTCTTCCATGGTTGGCGGAAGGGGAGAAATAAATTTTGAATGAATGAATGCAAATTCTGCAACCATTTGAGTTTATGTGAATCCAATGTAAAAATAATGTTCTTTGCGCAACAATTATTATGTCATTCTAGGATATGTTAACATATACCTGTCAACTGAAATTCATGTGTAGGAGACAAGCAAATCTTGCAAGGATTAATAATCAGTTTTTTATTATTTTCTTTTATGTTTATCTGTTCTCATTTATTGTGCAGGGAGAAGAAACCAGCATCCAGCATTCAGTTGCAAGTGTTCCTCAAAAACTTATAAAACGGACCCCACCATCCCTATTGTTTTTGAAGTTTGAAGGTGGAATGCTAGAATGATATCAGAAAGACAAATTATTCAATACCAGTATATGATTTTATCAGCTTTTGCAAATTTGTTATCAAGCAAAGGTAGTACGTAGTTCAAATGACAACACAAGTTTCTTTCTACCGAGATGTGCTAATTTTTTCTGTGAACCAACCGTAAAAACAAGGGTATAAGCACATTCAGTAGATGCCAGATGCAAAACCCTTAGCAGCAGCTGAGATCTGGTCAGCACATGACTGAGAACAAATTACTAATTCCTTTGCAGAAAACCAAGCAGCATGTTATTCAAAGTTCCTCTAACTTCTGAAGCTCCTAGCTTTATATTGGAGGGAGAGGGCTCAAAGCCTTGTTCAAGGCATGTAGTGTTACTGCCCATTGAAAACAATAATATAAAAGGACTATGGAAGAGGAGCACATAAATCACCAGTAAGGCAGCCATATGAAACCACAGGTTTGTGAGAAGCTGATATTGCATCTATGACTTCTCGAAAACCACGAATTTCCCTATCCTGTTCTTCTTCGAGATGCTGAAGCTCACTCTAGCAACCAAAAAATATTGGACAGCAGCATCAGCTGAGATCAAATAATCCACCCACCATCCACATGATAGTATGGTATGAGTCCCTTACCTTCAGGAGCTTCTTGTCCTCCTCTGAACTTGTCAGTACTACTCTTACTGCTTTAGGTTCCCCACCCTTGTCTGGGATCAATAAAGGTACAAGATCATCAGAGAACTCAGTCAAGATCTGCACACAACCAAAAGGATTAAATTTTATTTTAACGCTGGTCAAATTAACAGCTAGATTACAAATAAATATCTATAGTTTGAGCCTAATGTCTAAATTATAGCAATTCCTGCAATTAAAAATAAGGATCACCAAATTATTCTGATCAAAAGCTAAATTTGTTGTCATCCAAGGCATAACCAAGTGGTTTGACATCGGTAGGTGCATGAGTAAGGTCCCGGTTTCGTGTTAAGGTTGGAGTGATTATCTCCGTTCACATAAAAAAGAAAAGCTAAATATTGTCGCTAATTCAGAAAAGATCCTGCATATGAAAATCGAGAGAACTTTATTGTTGTAAATACAGAATTTGTTCAACCATCAAAGATTTCATTAACAACCTATTTCGCCACCGGTTCTAAACGATCAAACAAGTATTAAATAGGTTGTAGATGGCTACACATGCTTTCCTAGACAAATAATGCTCTTTGGCTAAAATCAAAAGGCGCTTTCAAAACACCATCAAATCCCAAATACTTTGCTCAAGGAGGAGCTTGAAATTGGAACTTTCTACCTGTTGCACAAAAATGGGATTTTTCATTACCAAGAAAACCACCAACTTAAAAAATAGGTAGACATTTTTTGTTCTTGCATTACCAAATATCTTATAAATAGGTATACATATTATTTGTTCTTGAATTCCTCCATCCAAAACAAGATTTACAAATGTCCACAAAAATAATTCTTCAAAGTAACCTCCTCCAGAAATATTTTTCATATGCCTATTTGCAAAAATATGCTTGTACAGTATCCACACCTATTAAATAGTCAACTTGCAATTTTTACTAAAGGAATTTAAAAGGATAAATCAGTTTTCTAAAAAAACAAATAAATGCTAAGCTCTCCATGCACCACAAAGTAGCACTTATCATCGTCATCATCATCATCAAAAAGTTGTTTCCCACCTATGCAACGTCAACAACATGGATACTGTTGTCATTCTTGTCGGTCTTAAACTATTGTCTTCATAAAGTGCAAGCATTTTCATATCTTACCTGACAACCTCTTAACCAAAATTTTTCAGCCCTCCCATCTTCTCTTATAACCGTGTATCATCATCATCATCATCATCATAAGCCATTTCCCACCTATGTGGGGTCGGCTGCATGGATTCTGTTACGCCATTCTTGGCGATTTAAGACTAAATTTTCAGTAATTTGTAATTTTTTTAAATCTTGTTTAATTACTTCCATCCATGTTTTTTTGGGTCTTCCTCTCATTCTCCTACCACCTTCTACTTATAACCGTGTATGTTATACATTTATTCCTCATCACAAGTGTTGTGTAAGGGTCATGTTTCAAATCAGAAAATAGCTCCTTGTTTCTTCATGTATGAAGTTCATTGTCTTCAAAGGTTGTTTAAATCAAGATAGACTTCAGTTTGCCCAAAACAATCACATTTTTGCAGCAAATTAGTAGCATCTTAAAAACATTATCAACCGTGAATTGTATATCACATGTGAGTTACCTATCAAACTATCCATCCAACCAAAGGTTTGAGAGTGAAGAATGCACCTCTACTATCAACTGTACTTGGCGTACATTTGAAACATCTATACTCAAACATGGCCTTGATCCATAGATTTCACCTCTCAAGATAAGCTTCCTCAAGGATCTCACCAAAGCCTCTGCAAATCATAACATATAAGTGAATCACCAACCTGGAAGATGTTCAACATACTAGTAACACTGACCCATATACCTTCAGTTGTCTTGCTCGAGTTATTGCAAGCATCCTTCCAATGCTGAACTCGTGATTTAATCCTTTGCATGAAAATTGAATCAGCAACAGATGGAGTTGAAGAGGATTTAACTGTACAGACACTAGGAATGGGATTCTTAATACGATCCTTAGCAGAAGCTTCTTGTGCCCTTGATAAGTATGAAATTCCTGCAAGCCAGAATCAAAACAGCACATTAGAGTGTCAATAACTAGTGATAAGACAACCATTTCAAAATCAAATGTCTTCACATTATGACCTAAAATTAATAATTCTAGTCAAAAGCATCACCCTAAGTCCCTACCACCCATGTACTAAATTGATGCTCACCATTATACATACACTCATTGAAGTCAAAACCTTCTTGAGCCATTGTCGTTAAACGTGATGTCTGACATGAAAAGCTGTATGATGGCATCCCTAAATTCAAATCATCTCTAGGGAACAAGTTAAAATTATACCTGTAAAAAGATGAAATGACTAGTTACAGCAACACAATCACACTTGCATGTTAAATGATTCATTGGGTCCCTGAGAAAAATAAATATGGCACAGTAACTTAACCTAAATTACTTCATAAGCATCCAAACCAAATTTCCAATCAAGATGAATTACAAACTATGGTTTCTCTAGAATTGACTCGGAGATTTCAAAATATAATTGGAAAAAATAGATTGAACTACCCAGATTCCACGTGTTAAGGGAATTTGGTGGATCCAAAACGAACAACACTTCACATTAAGCTAGACTGCTACATATCAGCAAGGAAAAGAAACTACAAAACTAATAAGAGACTTAAATGTCCTCATCATTTTATGCAAACAAATTTCTAGGACTTCTACAATATTACATTAAAAACCTTTATTAGTTCGTTAACAGCAAATCATCATGCAAGCCTACATCTGAGAAGTGGAACCACAGCATGACCACATTACCAACTGCCGAAAAAAAAAAAATCAAAGAAAGCAAACACCAATCAAACAACTTAATGAACCTAATTAGTAACAAGATTTGTAGTATAGCATATCCAGCTACAAAAATTTGATCCCCTATCAGATTAACAAATCCTATTATGATCACATCATTTCCCATCTAACTGTAGTCAATTTTTTAGAGTGTCAAGTGCATGGAGCTAGTTAACCTGGATGAAGAAGCAGGACCCATTCACTGCATCAACTGGATTAGTTATAACTTGGACATACTGTAGGAGATTCATTGAGGAAACCGAAGAATCTAGGCTCACAGGAATTATGATATCTAATCAGATCCTTGTTAGCAAGAAAAAGGATATACTCATTCCATATTTGACATAACGGAACAAATCATCCATTCGGAGACGGTTAACAAATGGTACCAATCACATTGTTTAGGGAAGTAGACAGGCAAGTAGAGCCACTGAATCACTGATCAAGATCAGGAAGGAACTCTATGAAATCATTTCAGAGGATGGAAATGGTTTTTGCTGCTTCAAGAAGGGACCTCTCCTTCGGTAAAATTCGGTTAACACCTGATTTGCCAAAATAAATGACCACCCATTATTTCCTTTCCTTTTCCTACTAATGCCAAATTACAAATCATCACTTATGTATTGTCACAACCCATTGCATTGGTTATAATTTAAACATGGTTCTAACAAACTGCAATTCCCTATAGAATTTCTGTAGAGATCTCTCCTTTCTACTGCTTTCATTACGATGTTAATTTTTTGAAATTTTTTTTTTGTTTTTTACAGTTACAAGAGGCATATCAAGGTCTAGAGCATTGTAATTTGTAAATATGAGTCTTCTCTATGCTACATAATGGGTTATCTTTGCTTCATTATGACTAACTGTAGTTGGTTACTGCTTTGGTTTATTTAATTATTTTTATCAGAGCTAAATACAGATCAAGAAACAAAAATACAAATAAAAATTACACAATTCAGCACTTCAGGCGTCAGGGAATGTTCAACAGAAGACCACACAAATGGATCCTAAGATAGATATTGTAAGGCAGCAGAATTGAGATATTTTCCCTTAAATTGCAAAAACAAAAAAAAATTTCCACAACAAGAATAATGATTGCAATTGTTCAGGGAGAACATTTCAACAAACCAAAAAAAAATTGCTCATAGACAAACCACTAAGTTTACACGCTAAATCAGCCACCCAACAGAGAGAGCTAAAGGTGCAGCCAAATTTCAAGACAAGTCGCAATTGGTTGACTTCCAAATACCCAACTCATCGAGAAATATCCTATATATGCTCACAGCATCAAATGATACGCCGAGCACTATAGCTTCAAGTATAGAGGAAAGGTTAATGCCCCCTGAAGCGTGACGCAGGAATAATTTTTCTTGCCAGTCAATAGCATGAGTAGACACATTACCAATCCTAATTAGTGATGGTCAGCAATGAAAATTTAGTAATTATGATCAGATTTTGTGTCCTTCTTGGGAGGAGTTGAGTGATATTCCAGCATCTGCATAACGTTTGATACATAGGTACTAGCCAGTCAATACATAGATGTTGGAATTAACAATGTTTCGCAGTGTGGTATCTCACTGCCAGTGAACTGTTTGCTTTTCTAATAAAAATGGATTCCTGCTGTGACAGAGAGGACGTACGGGAGGGCGATGAGCTTGGAGCCCTGGATCCGAAAGGGACAAACGGCGAACTGGAGTAGCTCAAATTTCTCAGCAGCGTGTTTGGCCTTGAGATATGCCGTGTCAGGGGTATCTACGGGGAAGACACGGCAATGCCATGGGGTCGCGCTGCCGCTGCCGCCAGTGGCAGAGAAGGCCCCTCCCGTCTTCTGAGAGCACACGGCAATGTAATGGGCATTGCGGATGTGTTCCCTTACCTCTTCCACGGCTGCGGCGAAGTTGGCCTTCGTCACCTCTTTCACTTTCCAAACACTGCTGCCTCGTGCATGATGATCTGCGGCTGCCGAGGAGCAAAAAGAAGAGCAAGTGCTGGAGAACAATAGAAGACAACTTCTTCCGTATTTTGCCCTCCTCCGCAAGACTCCACGCACCATCGATGCAGAGCAGTGGCGGCACAAGATGCTTTTGCTTCCGTCGGCCTCGTTTACATTTGCCTGCCTTTTCGGATTACCCCGTGATTCAGTTAGGCCGAGTATGTAAGTGGCTCACCTTATAAAATCTATTTGCAATAATTTCATAAATTTTTTTTCTGTGACTTGTTTATCTAAGTATATTTAATATATAGACTAAATTTTACCATTTCTAAATATATTTATCTATTTTTTAAATTTTTAAACATAAAAAATAATTTAAATCAGAATTTTCGAATAAATGAATTATGATCTGTCAATTCGTTCAACTATTTAATTAAATAAATATATTAGAGTTTAAAATTTTTATAACCATTTATTAATCCATTTAATCCATTAACTCATTCAACCCGTTTAAACCATTCAACTTATTTAACTCGTTTAACTAGTTAGAGTTATATATGTATTTTTCCGCTAAGTTTTCCTCTTGTTATCTAATTTTTATTTTTCACTGCTACTCTAATTTTATTTTCCAGTATTATCCTATTTTCATTTCCTCCACGTCGAAAACATTCTCTTGTCTCTTCCTATGAGATCATCATCTGTCAGAGTCTCTTCCTATGAAATCATCATCTGTCAGAGTCTAAACCTATTAATAACCTACCGACCTATTTATTAAATGTGTTGTAAATGGGTTAAGGTTATAATTTTTCAAATGGATTAATAAACAAATTAAGGTTGAGATATTTTAAATAGATTAGACTTGAGATATTTTAAATGGGGTAGAATTAGGATTAGACTCCAACCCGTCCAACCCAATCTGTTGACATCCCTACTCCTATCAATCGAAAAATCAAATTGCAAATAATCATCCATTTTCAAGTATTAATACCAAATACAGTAATATATATGTTTTAGCTTTCCCAAGAGCATATGCATTTTCGTCCTTCTAACTATGCATATTTACTTTTTAACTTTGTAAGTTTTCCTTTTTGTATTTTGAACCCTACCATCAAAATACCCAACTATTGATTGTTATTTGTAAATAAAATGTCTAAAATACTTTTATACCTTAATTAAGTTGACCAATAAGTATAAGCCGACTCATATATGTGTATAGGACAATTTTATATAGTCCAGTTGAGTTGATTCACGAACACAAATTGTCTCATAAACATGAGGCAACTCACCATCATGAGTTGGCTTAACCTTGTAGACAGTGCAATTTTTTTGGTGGCTAACTTCATGAGTCAACTTCTCCTAAGAGCAATATTGTTATTAAAAAAAACTATACAACAACTACTAACAAATTTTCCATTTATTTGATAACTTGTATTAATGGTAGGATTTAAAATACAAATGAAGCAAAACTTATAGGGCTTAAAAAGCAAATAAACAAAACTCATAAGTTAAAAAGCAAATACGCATAATTAAAGGAACCAAAATGCAAATAATCCCACTTTCTAGTCGTATGTTTCACAAGTTCGATATTATCTGGACAAATAGTACTTTTAAAATTTTAAGGTGTGTTTGTTTGAATACAATATATCTGCATACTTTCTATATCACTATCTTACTTTCTAATTATTTTCTAACATCATTATTTATAGTTACTCTGCTTTTCAATCATTTCTATATATTTTTTATATCATTGCTATTTACTCTTATGGTGTATTTGTTTAAAAGAGAAGAAGAACGGATTGGATGTAGTAAGAGTTAAGTTATATAAATAAAAATAAATACAGTGATTGATTGAAAATATATGAAAATAATTAAAAGAAATAAGAAATGATTATAATGTAGGGAAAATAGAAAAAAATGTAGTTAGGGCTTTTGCAACATGGTCCCTTCACCTTATCCCCTGTCTTATCGCATCACTCTTCCATCTTTTCAATTTTTTTCCTACAACAACTTTTTTCATATTTTTCTCAAATTAACAAACACACCCAACTAGAAGTATTAGATCTCTTAAAAATGGGATTTTCTCACATAGTTTGACCCTTAATCCCAAATATACCTACGATATTTTCAAAATCTCAAATATATTTACTACCTTTGCATTTAATCCAAAAAAAATCATTTTCTTATGGACATGAGTAAACATCATTAGGTAACATATGAAATTACCAACATGTCATCAAATTTAAGGTTTGTTTGTTTACTTTAAAGATTTTTTAAATTAAAATTTTTTATTCTCCATAGTTATCCTGTTTTTTAATTATTTCTTCACATCTTCGTATACATACTTTCAATCATTTCTACACGATTACTTATGTAATTAATCTATCTATTTTAACTTTATTCTTTTTACTCCTCATTATTATTCTTATCATATCACATAATTTTTTCCTATTTCAAAATTATTTATACAAAAAAATTTTTATCCAAAAATTTTAAAACTTCCTAAACAGACGGGTAGGATTGAATGGAAAGAGTTAAACTCCATGATTCTTTAAACTCCATGATTCACGGCTGTTCTAATTGCACAATAGCTTTTAATCTCAAGGGCCCTAATTGATAACAATATCACAAGGCACAGCTACCAGCATTTGGACAGGTCCATTTTTTTTTATTGGACCATAATCTGGTTCAGTTACAACGCAACACGGGCTGAGAACTTCAGCGGTCATGTGGACGCCTCTCTTCCACGTTAGTTTCTAACGGTTTTGATATTAAAAAAATTTTATATCACCTCTTAACATTCATTCGGTGATTCAAAATATTTTTCTTTAAAATTCACTCGTGGTTACACTTATTTTCTTTAAAAATTCGACCTTAAAATATGTATTTTTCTTTAAAATTCACTCATGGACACATTTGTTGGTCCACCATTTTTCTTTAAAATTTACCCCTGGATACACTTCTTGGTCCATGTTAAAATATCTATTTTTCTTTAAAATTCAACCGTGGACACACTTCTTGGTCCATTTCAAAATATGTATTTTTTATTTTTTATAATAAGTTAGATAAATTTAGAGAATAAAAGGTAATATAAAATTTTAAAATGATGAATGCTATCGTTTGGACTCAACCAATTTCTTAGAAAGTCAAAACTTTATCCATCAAGTTAGTTTAGTCATGTATATTTTTTCAAATATAATAATGTTTACATTGAATATTAACAATGAATTTAAATAGAAATCCGGATTTAACCATACCCAATTTCATTATTTTGGACAGAGATCCTAATGTCTTTCTATCTTGGTCCAATATTCTATGTGGCTTTTATTAATTTTATTATAATTGATTGATTAAATATTTTTTGATTTTTCTAATTTCAAGAATATTATTTAATCCTATTATTTCTCAATGATCTTAAAATAAATATTAAGCATTTCTTTGATTGTGTACCTCAAATAAATTTCTAACTAAATCAAACATTATTAATAATTGTGAATATCAAGAAAAAATAAGAAATTTATTTACCTGAATTTACATTATCACAATAACCCTAAGTTTCCTTGTCCTTGTCATTGTCTTGAGGTCTAATTTCTTTTATCCTCAATCTCTAGCTTTGTAGCCTCAAATACTACCGGAGGCAACTTTAATTTAGTTGTCTCAAGAAGCATTACTCATAGTGGGAGCACCTAATTCACACCTAATGTTCATACTTTCTTGTCTTCCACTAAAATGACCTTAGAGTCTTTGATTGACCTCTCTTGAGACATGTATCCCATCTTTCCTAGCCACATTCTAGGATTGTTTTGGGGTAAGTTTTTGTTATCCTTATTTGAACTTGTTGGTTTCCTCAGCTCTTGTTCACTTTGAAAATATTAGTACCAATATACATAGTAGGAAATTCAAGAGGGGATAAATTAAGCTAATAAAATTTTTTTGACTAAGAATATATTCTTCGCATGTCAATAGAAGGACGTGAAAATAAAACAAAAAAGAGAATAACGCACATGAACACCCAAGAGTATACTAGTTTGATCTAACATGAATCTACTCGGCTTTCTAAAATTGCGGCCTTAATTCCTTCTATACTAATCCCATATTCCATTGGTTTCACCAAGGTAACCAACAAACTCAACAATTCATAGGTTTCAATAAGTTCACCAACAAACTCATTCCTAATAGAAACTTTCCCAAAATAAAAAGACAAGGTATATTGTGAAATCCTGAATTTTAAGCTTAATAAATATAACTTGAAATCGTCTAAGGATAAAATTGAAAATTTTATAAAATGAAGGGCTCAGGTGTAACGCATATTGAAAATAAAAATTAGTGGAAAAAATTATTAAGTGAAGTGGGATTAGTAATAATCACGAAAAGACCAAATTGCAAATTTACAAAAGTGAGATTAAATTATAAATTTAGAAAAGATGATTGATTGGTAATTTTGACAAAAGTGGATAAAAAAGGGGACTTAACGAGAATTTACAAAGGTTATATTTAGAATTTATAAGAAAATGGAGGGTGATTTATGATCCCACAAAGATTAGTTATGAAAAAAAAATTTTATAAATATTTCGGAAAGAAATTTCAAAATTCTGAATTATACAAATTGAAACTGTTTAAATTCACGGAACTTATGGAAAAATAAAAATAAATGGAAAATTTTTGGCTAATTAGGAGCTCTAATTAAGGGCTTATATTCATTCTCACTGTTTTTATTAGATCTAAGCATGCATAACTTAGAATCACATAAGAATTTAATAGAAAGTACTAAATTATGTGCTCTCTAATATAGACGGATCAGATTATGAAAAATAGTTGACTAAATTGCCTAACTTAAGTGCATCAGAAAACGTGCTCAAAAGCCATTCATGCACAGCATGCACGTACAGGAGACGTTGATATTTTGATTAATTTTTTATATAATTATTTAGTTAATTAATATCTTAATGTATATAAGGCTATTTGAGATGAAACTTTTGGATCAAACCTATTTTAATATATCCTACATAATGAATGGATTAAATTTTGAAAAATATGTCTACAAGTTTTTAAAATGAAATTTTATGCCAAAATTTGATTTTGATTAAGTTAAAATATGTACTTTACTCCAATTGAGGTGAAATTTTATGGGTAATCCTATTTTAATATGCCCAATTTAATGAAGGAATGAAATTTTGGAAAATATGTCTCCAAAATTTTAAAAGAGAGATTTTTATCCAAATATGAATTAGTTATTTAAAATAAAAAAAGAAATTTTTTCAAAATTCTAAAAGGTACATTTTGTGAGCAATTGTATATATATTTATAAGAAAAAATTTCATAATATATAAGTGTGAATATAGGAAGTTATGAATTAATTTATGAATGTTAAAATCAACCGTCTAAAAATATATATATATATATATATATATATGCATGGCAAATCACGCTGGCAACATAGATGAAATGCTGGCAGCAAGAAATGGACGATGCAAATACGTGGACCGTTACATGCACTGCAATAAAATAAAATAAAATTTACAGCAACACGTTGAACGGTGGACTTGGGTTAATCAAGAGGTTAACCATGGTCACACCGTCAATCACATAGTATAAATAGGGGGGCCAGATGACAATTGCTGCACGATTAAGAGGAGTGGACAGCAGCAGCAGCGTCAGGTTTTATTTTTATTTTTATCATACTTCGGATTTTGATTATGCCTGGAACGAATATGTAAACCACCATCTGATTTTCTTAGCCTGTTGATCATTAATAAAATTCTGGATGCATGCTTTAGCAAAAAGGTTTTTCATGATTTTGGATACCGTTAAATTTATAGGCATATGATTATAGATGTATATATAGCATCCAAACAGATTTTTCTTTTACATTAGTTATTCGATTCTGATTTCATGTAATTAAGTTCAGAAATTGTAAGACTGATTTTTTATTTTTAATTTGCTGAATATATACCATTCAGATATCATTCAGCAAAATTTGATATTTCAGTATGATTTAATACTTTAATTCTACCGTTAACTGATGATTTGACAAATCACATAAGATGAGAATTTCCTCCAGCTGCTTTCATCATTAAATTAACGCCTAAACAAATTTTAATTTATGTTAAAATCATGTTTAATATATGGCTGGAAGATGCTGGATATAAGTAATGTTAAAGAAGATTTTTATTTCTTTATAATCATGTTTAAAACATGATTTATAAATAATGGAGCAATAGGTTAATCCTAATTGTTACTTCAAATCTGGAGGTTATGTGATATTAGAAACAAAAATATAAACGAGATAGTAAACGAAATATTTTTGCCATAAAAATTTGTGTACAAGCTCATTATATTATTATTAAGTAACGACTAAATTTCTAACTTAAAATATTAAGCAGTTCGCAAATTAAAAATCCAAGAAAATTAACTTAAACAGGGTAAAATGGGTGACAAGATCTGCTGTAGTAAATGATTTTTAAGATTTTTTATAGATGGATTTTTTATCTGAAATTTTGATATGATGTAAGAGGTATCATTTTTATCACTCGAACAAAATAAAAAATTATTTTTTAATGACATAAGTATGGTTTAAAAATAACGTGATTGAGGCTGCTCCTGATTACACAACACTGTCCAGCACAGTGAAAATGTCAAAATAAATATATAATGTTAGTAATTATTGCTGAAATTTTTATGAAGGTTAATTAATGTAATTATAGATGTATGATATAAATTTCAGAATTAAATACCTTTATTTGATTACAAATAAATATTTAAATAAATCAGTACGCCTGATTTCAACAAATGTGGGCAGTTTGAGAAATAATCAAAAATAAATATGAAACCTAAGTAGAAATGATTAAAATTCATATATATGTTAGTTAAGAGTGTAATAAAGGATTAAGAATATCAAGGGTGATTAATAATTGATGATATTATATGTATATGGAATTAATGGGTAAATAAGAAGATGAAACTTAGTGAAAATAAGAAAACAAAGGCTGTTTTGGAATTTAATAATGAGTTCCAGAAATTTTAAATGGAATTTATTTTTATTATAATGTGTAAAAAAGGTTTACAAAAAGGGTACAAATTTATGATCACTAAGTAAGTGATTAAGTACCTAAGACGTGATTTTAGAAAATATAGATGAGGGTAAAATGTAATATATAGGGCTGTTTGAGGGAAATTACAAAAATTATAAAAATTATAGACCCAAATTATAAGCCCTTACCCTTAAGCAAATATCTTGGGAGATTTTCTCAGATAATATGTCAATTATAAGAAATATATGCTAAGTATAAAATGCGAAAATCCAAGATGTTGGATTTAGCTAAGTGTTACAAATCCTAAGTAGGATTTGGAAAATTAACCCTTAAATAATGATGTCAAAATAAATGGAATGGTTAGACCTTGAAACAAGTTCAACCAAATGAGGATAAGAGTGGTTGGTATTAGCCAAATATGTAAATGTGGTTACAAGATAATTATATTGAATTTATGAAAAAAGGAAGATAAATGGCTTATTTGAATTGATGACATCAAATGACTTAGGAAGTTCATAAGCAATTGCCTTGAGAAGTTAAGGAAAGAAAACAAGTGTTAAAGATGGAATTGATAAGAGAGAGATGGTAAACATAAGTGAATTGGAACATGGTGATGACAATGTTGAACTAAAGGTAGAAATGGGTCAAAGTTGATATGAAACACACGTGGGTTAGAAAACCCTAAGATAGATTCAGAGTTAATAGTAGAAATGTGCAAGCATGGGATATTATGTTTATATGAGAAAAAAATGGTCCTTTTCATTTGTATAGGAAAAGGAAAGGGAAAAGTGGAAGGTACAAGTTGACTACGCAGGTAAGCAAGTTACATGCTTTCTAAAATATTTCTAAATGCTTGCAAATTGTTTGCTCACATGATTTATAAAATATATTTAAGGATGACCATTCCTATAATGCTTTACATGAAATGATTACTAACTACTTGTTAACTGCTTTTATGAAAAGTTTATGATTTATAAATGTTATGCCAGCATGTGAATGTGAATGATCATGGTGCACGAGGATTAGGTTACGAGAGAGGTGTAATTGGACCGGATGTCCTCCTCTAGCGTGACCGAGTCGCTAATACAGGCTGAGGCCGGCAGCGCCCTCCCTGAAATGGGAGCAAGATCAAGTAGTGGATGCCTAGCTAGCGATCCATTTGGAAAAATGTCATGTATGCATTGAATGCATTTGCATTTTCATATTATGCACAAAAAGGAAATGGAAAATGTTTACTTACAAAAGGAAAAGACTTGCTTACTGAGTATTAGTACTCATATTTTGTTTTCTAAAAATTTAGTCAGGTAAATGGAGATGACCCATGGAGAAGGACAGCTATAAAAAGAATGTCAAGATGTTTACATTCCTTTGCATGTGTGAAAAGAAGAAGAAGAATTTATAGTATGATCAATATTATGTTGAATGTTGATGAAAACAATTAAGTTGAGGTAGTACAACCTGTATGGAATATGTAAGAGAATGCAGAATTATATGTAAATGGTGTATATGATGATTTTTCCGTAAAGACAATCGTTATGACTCTAATAACGTAAAGACAATAGTTAAGACTATGATATGGGAAACGCTTTTCAAGCTGGATGAATGAAAATGTTATCTGTATTGATGTTATATATATATAAAAAAAAAAATTTTGCCGTGTGATCAGGGCAACAATCCTGAGTCACGTTTACCAACCCTTTTCGACCCCGGAGTAAGGACTATGTGGAGCCTCGGGTCGGGGGCGCCACATATATACAAGTAATACTTTTAAAAAAGCTAAGAGTAAATAATTAAATTCAAACCTAAATGATATAGCTAACTACAATATGCTTCAAGGCTTTAAATGTGTGTTAAAGATAAAATTTGAATGCTTCTTTTGATTAGAGTTGGCTCACAATTTGAATGAATACATATTGAGTTGTTTTAAGCTTTTGATCGCTTACAAATGTAAATTGTTGCTCTTGTGATCAATCCCTACTTCTATCGGTATGAAATTAATTATTACAACTACTTCTTTCATGTTTTTAATACTAACCATTATTTTTTGAGAGAAAAAAGAAACCTTTACTAATTGCCATTCAAATCCATATACAAAACATTTACAAGAAATTTGGGTGTTCCCCCACCATATTAAACATCCTTTAGCACTATTTGCTGCCAAAGAGGCTAAACTATGCACCACTTCATTCCATGTTCTAAGAACATGACAAAACAATATGGATTGAAAGCTTCTAGCAAGTTTGTTAATCTCCTCGATAGTCATTCCTACTATTGATAATGATCTATTCTCTTCATTCAACAGATGTATCAATAGTCCTACTATTGATAATGATCTATTCTCTTCATTCAATAGATGTATCAATAGTGATAGTGAGTCATTTTCCACTTCCAACCTGCGGTTCAGCAACCTATTTCACCCCATGTTTGATTGCTTCCATAATAAGTGCATCAGAGACCCTACTCTATTCTAACACCTAGCTGCCAAAACCATCCCCTTGGATCTTGCATCATAGCTCTCAACCCTATGCACTCACTTCTCTGGTTCTTTTACGATCCACATCTTGAACCACCCTTGTTTCGACTTTGTCCTTCTAGGCTTTAGAATCATGTCATACACATTTGATCGACCCAGTGGTTGAGCTTCATCATAGCAATCTTTCTTTCCAAAATTTAGCCAATCTCCTCCCTCCCTCAACTGATTTCTTAGGTACCATAGTCTCCAACATAGAAAATGAAAAAAAAAAAACTTGATTCTCACTTTACTCTCTGCTGCAAGCTGTTTGAAGATTCAACTTATTGCCCTTCTTGAGATCCAAATGCTCTTGCTATCAGTTAATTTCTCCTTGCTAGCTTTTACCCATTCACGGTATACAAATAGACAATTATATCCTTGTTATGTCCCCTGCAAAATACACATTCTATATTAACATTCACCTCCCACCATGTATTAAGTTAGATCTTGTTGGGAGAGCATTTAGAAACAACCTCTAGCCCAATATTTTAACTTTTTCTAAAAAAAAATTCTTTTCAATTTCCCTTGAAGATCCTTTTGTCTTGATCTGCATGGCTTCTTTCTATATCCGTTTGCTGACGCGCCCCGCCCCGACCCTATTTTATACCGGGGCGGGTCAGGGTTATGTACCCGGCAGGGCAGGGCGGGTCAAGGGTTAAGAAATTTCTACAAAATGTGGGTCAGGACGGACCTACCGGATCCCGACCCGCTTATACCCGCTGACCTGCTGAATCGGCATGGAAGCAACTGCATAACTCTTGAATAAGTCATATTGTAAAAGACAAACCGAACTTAGCTCAGTTGGTAGAGCGGATTGTAGTAGCTGCAGATGATCCTTAGGTCGCTGGTTCGAATCTGGCAGGTCAGATTTTTTGCCTTTTTTGAAATAATGTTTTTCAATACCACGCCAAGGTGGTGCTGCTAGTTTATGATTTCCACCACCACCGGTACAGAACTGCTATGAATATGTTTATTTTATTTTTCTTGCAAAGGAAAACTAGGATCAGGCCATCCAAAACATACGGTTTTAAACATTATTCATACATTTTTTCATCTCTCCCCAAAACCTCTGCTTTTCATTGATGACATTTATAATCATAATATTTCCTATTTCTAAACAATGCAACAAAGATAATGGAATTTAGCTAAATTGCATTATTAGTAGATGGTTGTCTGAAAATACATCAAAGCTACATACATCTTTTGCATTTATATTTTACATTTAAAAAAAAGTTTTTTTTTTATTGGTATTATACGACATGAAAACTTTATTATATTGACAATTTTTTTCACGGCGTCGCTCCTCCACTACGCAGCTGATGAGACTAACTTTGGATAAATAATTAAATATTTATCCAACCACTTGGACCACTCTTCACGGCTTTGTTCCTCCAATACGCAACTGATGAGACTAACTTTGGATAAATAATTAAATATTCGTCCAACCACTTGGACCACTCTCATGACAACAAGACACACTACAACCCACAACTTTTACCATGTTTGTATAAATCCATCCCGTTCAAGTTTATTATATAATATATTTTCTAAACCTACCCCGAAGGTATGTTTCATTAACTTGTTCTTATATAGGTGAATAAATATTCATGTTTTATTTAAGGATTTATGTTTTACTTTGACTAATTAATAATAGATTGAAGCATATAGTAGTTAAATTTAATATAGATTTGTCTTTATACTTGATAGGTTCATAAATTCTTAAAAATTTCTTACTTGACCCGTAGTTTTTACTCGACTCGTTGTACCGAAACTGACCCGTTCCCGACCCGAATTTTGTCCCGAGACCTAGTAAAAAAAGTAAGAGTCAAACCGATCTTGTCCCGACCCGGAAAAAAATAAGGATCAAACTAGATTTTTGAAAGTTAGGGTCAGGGTTGGGCACACCCTGACTCGTCCCGACCTGCCCCGATTCCCACCCCTACCTACAATAGAAAAAGTTTTATCAGCTTATAGGTTAATTTTACACCTAATAGCCCATTTGCCTCAAGCTCCCAAAAAATAGGTATCATTGTTTGGTTGAGTTGAGATTGGGATCGATTGACTTTCCTCCATCTAGCATCTCCCATAACTACTGTGATTTTTTTCTTTTCCAAGTTCTTATGTCTTGTTTGATGAAGCTACTTACCTTCTCCTCCTCATAAACATAGTTTGGGAGGAGGCACATCTTTCTATATAATTTCCTTGGCTTTTTAGGTAATCTTCCGTATAAAAGAATCTATTCCCCTTGCTTTGCAGTCCCACATGTTCCCTTTTGGAAATTATTTTCCTTTGAAGACTTTATAGCATAGGGACTCTTGGTTTATTAGCAATCTCTAGAACTGTTTAGCTAGTAATGCTTAATTGAATGCCCAAATATCTCTAAACCCCATTCCCTTCCATCTTTGATCTGTACATTTCCTTCTATGACCCTTAGCTCATTTTCCTCTTCTGCCTTTGCTCTCTTACCAAAACTTACTAACAAGGATATTAATTTCATCACAAAAGCTTTTTGGGAGTAAAAAGATGCTCATAGCATAGCACGAGATAGCTTGTGTCATTATTTTTGAGAACATTTCCTTTCCCCCTGCTGGTAGAGTTTTCTCTTTCCAACCTTGTAGTTTCCTGCATATTCGCTCTTTGATCCCTTTAAAAATCCCTTTTTTGATTTGCTCAACCAAGTCAGGAGGCTAGATATGATTGGATCTCTTTCCCATCTAACCCCCCTCACGTTATGATATCTCCTCTCCTATATGCGTTTGTGTTTGTACTTAAAAACAAAGCTGTCTCATCAACATTTACCTCTTGCCTTAAGCATTTCCCATAGGTCCTTAGCACTTCCCTCACTTTGAACAATTCCCCATTGCTTGCTCTTGTGAATTACAGAGCATCATCGGTGAAAATAGGTGTGTAATAGTTAGCCCTCTTGCGGAGATTTTAATTCCTAACATTAGCTTCCTCTGCCATAAGCCTTCAATCAACCACAAAAAACTGTCTACACAAATAAGGAAGAGGTATGGTGGTAATGAGTCTCCCTCGCGAAGACACCTGCCCAAGTGAAAAACTTCACTCATGTGCCCATGTCCACGAGATTACAGTCTTCCACCATTTCCCTATATAGTTTCATTTGATTTTCTAGTATTCCTCTCCTACTTGTGACTTCTAATTCACCCAAGACCTCATTAAAATCTCCCATTACTATTCATGACTTAGATATTTGTCTTTCCAAGCTTCTTAGAAGATCCCAAGATTGTGTTCTTCTCTGTCTTTAGGTTTTCATAGAAACCTATTAGCCTCCATAAAGTCTTCCTTAAACATCTGCTAATCACCACTTCTATATGATTCTTGGAGAAATTTTGGACATCCACCACCTAATCCTCTTTTCATAACATTGCCAACCCACCCTTCCTACCATCACAGTTTGCTACTAAGCAATTAAAAAAAATTTAGTTGCCTCTTTGTACACTCCATTTCTCGCCTTGTTCTTTTGGTTTCACATAAGAAGACCACCATGAGATCTTTCCCTCCTAATTAAATCAAGGAGATTACTAATTGACTATGGGTTCCCAAGCTCACGATAATTTCAAGCTACAATTAACATTTAGCCCCAGTGGGGCAGAAAGCACTTCTCAGCCATGCGGTCGTGCTGCATCCTATCTTCTCCATTCTCAATTCTCAGTTTCTTCTCATGTTTTCTTCTAAAGTGGGAGAGTTTTTATTGTTGTCCCCTCCTTTTCTCTTCTTAGTGGGAGAGTTTTTACTTTTGTCCCCTCCTTTTCTTTTACTTGCCTTCCCTCTTGCTGCTTTCATCCATCTTCCATATTTCTCTTGTATCTTCTTATTCATTCTTAACCATCTTCTATTTGTAGGAGCACCTCTCACTGTGTGAACCAGCCCCTTTGTTTGTTCTTCTATTTCCATCTACGCATAGCTTTTTGTTGAGTCTCCTACACTTTTCTCTCATTTCCCATTATATTCCTTTGATTCATAGCTTTCTTTCTGTGTAGATGGTAAGAAAACATCAACCCTGATTGTCATTGATAGTTCAAAATCCATCCCATCTTCCCCACTTGCTCCTTTTCTCCCATTCCTTCCAGTCCCTTGTCCCCTTCTTGTTTGTTTTGACTTTGTTTCTCCTCTTTGTTCCCCTTAACTAGCTCCCTCCCGAGCTCTGTATTTCTAATACCCTTTCCTCACCCTTGTCCCCTCCTTTCCATATTCCAACTCCTTTCTTACATCTTCCTATCTCAGCCATGAGTTATATTCCCATTTTCCTTCCTCAAATTCCCCCAACTTTGGTTATCCTCCCCTTTCTTGTACTTTTTCCTCCCACTATTTAAAACTCCCTCTACTCTGCCCCCCAGTTCTCTTTCCCATGATCATGTAAACCTCCTTCTGCCATACCTATTTGCATGCTTTTACCTAACTATTTATCCTATTTGCTGGAGTCCCACAACTTGTACTACCATCCACATCTTCTCCCAATTCCTCCTCAAAAAGAGATTCATTTGCGTCTTTCCTTTCTCCCATATTTATTTTGTCGACCCCACCCAACTCTTTTAACACTGCCCTCCACTTTCTACATTCTCTCATTCATCAATTAACATAGCTTTCTTGTCTACATCTACCATAAGTGCACCATCTCTTGGTTGCCACAATCTCTCCCTGAAATATATCTTATTTTAGGTAATACTTTATTATTCTGACCTCCTTCTCCCCTTTGGCTTATTTCTTTGAGTCTTACTCTTAAAAAGGACCCCCATGGCATACTACTTTTATTAGTTCTTTCTTACCATCATTCTGCTCGCATTCTCTAAATGTATATCCCATCATTCTACAAAACACCAACAATTTCTCATACTCGAATGTTATCCATTTCTTCAATGATGCTCACACCTTACAAAAATCCCTCCATGTATAATCTCATTTACATTCACCTCTATCTTAGTTCTCCTCCTTGTATTAGTGGCCTAGATATCTGAATGTGCTTAAAAGGAGTTTCTATTTGTATTCCCAACTCTACTTTATTGACCAAGAATGGTATCTCCTTAATAACCAGCCAGATCAGGGATATGGAGAAATCAATTTCATCCCTCTTTATGTCTTCCCTTAGGTCCATTCATAAAAGAAGCATTTTTGTCGTATAACCAAGGGCTACCTTTTATTACTTGAGTTTTGTCTCCTTCGTCTCCAAATGAAATGCAGAATAAATTTTCATCTACTTCAGCGAAAACAACGATCTTCCTTGTCTTCCACAGTATCTTCATTGATGCCTTGAATAGTTCTTTGTTGCAAGTCCTTAATGTCCACAGAGAGCACAAAACAGCAGACTTCTCATTTGGTTTGATAACTAGAGCTTTGATGTGTCAATTGCTAATTTCTAGATTTCTTTTAACAGGAACGCCTCTTCTTCAAGAGTCATTGTTGTGTTCCTGGCTTCTCCAATTTTTATTGTGGCTTTTTGCTCCCAACCTCCCCAAACCATACACCACCAAACCCTAGTACCAAGAAAATAGTGGATTGAATCTGCTCTCTTACCTCCAATTATGACCCTTCTTGATTCTAGCAACTAACTTCTTCACTTGGACCAGAAGGATCTCATAATCTTGAACTCCAGTAGGAACATGCCCCCACCTCTTCTCATGCACAAAAATCACCTTTGTGGGAACACTTAGGAGGAAACTCCATATTTTTATAATACTAACCATTATCGTTACTGCAGTCTTCTATAATTTTTCTTCTTCTATAGGCTGAAAAGTATACTTGTATATCTTTAAACATTTTGAAACTTAGCATATATAATATTTATTAATAGATCCTCTAAAAAGTTTAATATTATAGGAATCTATTTTGATTGAGTTTTGGAGGCTTAAATTACCACCTCTTTTGTAGAATCAAATTCTAAACTCCTTCTATAAGAGATTATTTTCATATGCCCTCAAAAAATAATATAGATACACTCTTTTTCTAATTTTCTTGATTTTTCTTCATTTAAGATATCTTCTACACTTCATTACTTAGTTTCAGCACTTCAACTAACCTTTACAATTGTTCTATTCATTATTGTTCTCCTGCTTCTATCCACACGCACTAAACTAACTGAAATTGTTTTGGCCAAACAACTTGCTATTGGTTTTTATTGATTATATTTTATGAATCAAGGATCAAAGAGAGTACAACGCTCTCTCTAATCGATGAAGCATTTAAAAATATATTGTATATAATTTATTTTTAATATCCAAATGAATTATTGCATTTTGATTGAAATTTAACAGTATAACATAAAATTCAGTTATCTATATGAAATTTTAAGAATTAAATTTATTAAAATATTTATTTTTTAATTGATATTAATTCCATGAATGTTATATCATCCTAATTTTTCTATAAGTATATTTTATTACTTTGAACAAAATATATAAATTTATTTAAAAATAAGAAATCAATATCGTAAAAAGTAGTGTATATATTTAATAGTTTAAATTTCATCCCTAGATGCAAGTTATAACTGATTACACACATATCTAATATATTTAATTTTACATACAATAATTTTAATATGAAAACAAAGGGTTCAGCTTTTTCATTACATATCAAAAAATCAATTTTAAAAGTTTCCTTTCCCTTGTAAAGAGCACATTGCTCTTTAGAATTTAGTTTTTATTTTATATATCCTTGGAAGACATAGTATTAGATATCGTATAATATCTAAAAAATACTTAGACATATTTTAATACCTATAATTATTATTCGAGGTTATACTTCATTATTAAAACTTATAAAATTAACTTTTAGCACTCAAGATAAGTAGTATGAATTGATAGTTTGGACTAAATAAAAAATTCTTTCGGACTCCTCTATTGCTTTTACCAAGAGCCCTTTATGTTTTGTTAGCTGTCAAAATATTGTCAACTAATGCTATTACAAGCATTTTTTGAGCTTGGAAAAGCCCTATTTATACTTTGAATCAAACATTGACTTATCTTCTAAGTTAGCCTTTTAACCCTTAAGAGGTATCTTATGGGTTACCTTATGTCGGCCTCTTTCCCGAATCTGTTCTTCCAAAAACTCCCTTTTTTCTTAACACAGACCCTTATTGTCTCCCCAATTTCTAAGGGTTTTACCTCTATCACCCTCATCTGTAGCAAAGCTCACACTACCTCTTTGGGATTTGAAGTTCCTTTCATTTAATACCATAAAAAAGTCCTCTTTCAAGTCAAACCATTTAATGTTGCTTGACTTGGAAGGCCAACATTGCCTTGAGGGCCACTTTTTACCCCTTTTAGGTAAGAAGGCTTTTAGAATATTAATCTATTCCATTACTAAATTGTTATAATATCCAGCTGTAGGATGTCATCTCCCAACTCCTTTAATCGAGTGAATAAGAATTTTATCTTTCACTCCTTGACTGATTTAGGAAGATTATTCACCATCTTCATGCTCTTCTTACCTATTATGGACGCCCAGCCACCAAACTAATTTTGAATGAGAATAAAGCTCTAAAAGATCCATCCTACCATATACTCCATCCACTTGTTAAGTAATACAATTGCTTGGATGATTTTCCATGAGTTTACATTAGTGAAATCAAAGTTGTTTCAAATGCATTTAGTGCCTCTGCTATGAACACTCTAATAATAATTTTCCAAATTTTAACACTCATTCATATAAACATATCTCAACCTGTAATTCTTAAATGATCCACTATGGAGGCCTTTGACAACTCCATCTTAACAAGGATCCTACCGCAAGCCCTGATAAAGTCCAAATTTACTAATCTAACTTTTCTTACTACCCATTGTTGTTAAAAAATTGTTAAGGAAGAAGATGGATAGAAAGAAAATCCAAAGGACTGCAGGAACCCTAAAGTTATAAGATGTGAAACATTGCTTGTAAACGATAACTAAAAAGGAAAGTTGTTGACATCTATAGGTAGCTGTTATTGCCATACTTTCTTTTATATCTGTTCACCTCGAGCAGTGATCTAGTTAAGTTATGCATCATTAGAAGGGTGTTATTTCTAATGCACTGCTGTGGATTTTGTCCCAAGGCACATTTCCACACAATTGAAGAGGGGCTAATCCATAGAGGATATGTAATGAGATTTAACAACTTCAATCAAATCCTATGCCTTAATGTTATACTATTTCCCTAGTTTAGGGATTATACATGTCCTTGCTTAGATTTGTAGACAAGGCTTGTATGCCTGAGGTTGCTACCATGCTGGTAACATCCATGCATGATGAGGTGACAAGGCTTGTATGCATGACAAGGCATATATGTTTCGTCCACTAGATCGTACTTGGCTTCAAAAAATACATGGATCAACACTCACCTTAACTATAAGACCATATGGTCTAGCCTGATGTGCATGTGTCATCTAAGTAGCCATGATTGGTGGGCTTTTGAGATCGTAATTGAAGAGGAGTAGCCTATGTATGTGGAATCATGCAAATCGATTCTTGATTTTTTTTGATGAAACCACCTTCCTTGGTCAATTAGTGTGATTTCATGATAAGATCTCTCTCATATACTGCATTCAAAAGATCTTAATTGTTTATATGGTAGGATAGAGTGGGGATTCCACTTCCACGTGTCCTCAAGCCCCATTTTGTATCATATCTTGGCAGACTTTTGTTTTCCATTTGTAAGGTAATGAGCATTCATTAAGATTTCCTTTTCCACGTAAAAAAAACTTGCCCTCTATACTTTACATTTTAGGACTTCAATTATAGACAAATGCCTAATTACCTTGTGCTTCATCAATTTGAACATATAAAGGATGTATTTGGGGAGTGATAAAACTTTTGTTAAAACACTTTTGATGTAAAAAATTTTGAAATGAGAGAAAATGATATAATATGATAGGGACAATGATAATGAATAAAAAGAATAAAGTTAAAATAGATAGGTTAGTTGTATTGATAGTTCTACAGAAATGATTGAAAAGTAGGATAATTTATATAAGAAGATATGAATTTTTTTTTAAAAAATGATAGTTATAGAGAGTGAAAAGTTTTAGATTAAAAAAATTTAGGTGAAAAGTTTTATTTTTTAAAAAACACACCAAAAGAAAATTTTAATTAAGATGATTCTTATGTTCCTAATAAAAGAATACTAAAAAATAATTGAATTTCATGCTATCGTCCAGATATCTTTGATAAATGTGACATAGGTAAATATTTCATTGGTATTGATACTACGGAGTCATGACTAAAGTTTTTATTTGAGATTAAAAGGTCAATTATTGAATCATAGAAGTAGCTCAGGGGCTAACAGAAAATTATAAACTTAAAAGAGTATTATTGCAATGCTCACGCAAGTTTTACTTTATTTTTTTTTTTGAAAAATTCTTCTCATACCCATAATTTGTTATCTCTAGTTCCTTATATACTCACATTGTTTCATTATTTCCTTCTATACTTATAATATTTAGCCTTAAATTGCTCACACACCCAAGCTGTCAAACTTCTATCATCTACAAGCAAAAAAGACATTTTCTCCTAAAATTTCCCTTCATCTCTTCCACAGTGATAAGTCTAAAAATTTTCATTTAATTTCATATTAAATTCACACCATTAAATATTAAAACATTAATTAAATGCAGGTTTTAAGTGGAATTTCATGAAAATCATATTTTTTCATAAAATTCTTAATTTTTCTATAAAATGGGTCATTTTGCAATATTTTGAAAATATAAAATTATAAAAATAATTACACATGCTAAAAGGGATTAAATAGACTCACTTTGAAATATGGGTATAAAGTAAACCATTATGAAACCTTAAGATAAAATAAATAGGGGCTAAAAAATATAAATTAAAAATCTTTGTGAGCTTATTAAAATTATTTTGACAGAAATCAAATATTTAAATTCACGTTTTCATTTTCTGCATAAGTACAGACGACTGCACACCGCCGGAGCACAATATTCTGGTGCTCCATCATCTTCCCCATATCGATGGACGACCATTGCTGCCCCTTTTCACCGTCCGATCAAATTCAAGCAACAGGGCAGCTATGAAAATCTTCAGCAGCAAATCGTCCAAGTAGCCTATTTACAAAATCCTCCCGCCCCATTACCGTTCTGCTCCTAATCAGAGGAAATTCATTGGCCATGGCTGCCAGTTAGAAGCCCGGCATGCAGCAATTTTGGCAACAACCCATTTGAATTTCAATCGGCCAGGGACTTGGGTCATATAAACCCGTTCATCATCGCTCATCTGCTCCAATCGAGAGAACCTGCTGCCATTGAATTCCAAAAACGATAGCCATTAACCCAATTTCAGTAGCTATGAAACCCACCTCTGTAGCCGCAGCACATCCAGTAATACCGGCCACCAAATCCAGCATCACCCTGTTGCAGCACTTCCTCTTCTTCGGCAATAGAAACATCCTTAAAGGAAAATCGGCATCGACCTTTGAAACGGCTACTTCCTTCAAGCTCCAACCAGAAAAATCGAACGACAGCCATGGCGTCCCTTTCTCCAAATCCGTCTGAAGCAGTAGCAAACTTCCCAACAGCCAACCTGTCGCACCTCATCTAAATTTCGCAGCACCGAAAAATCCCAAACCAGCCCTCTTCTTCAACTCGCGTTTTCCATTTCCGCCCAAACCCATCAAGCATAACAGACATGGCATTTCTTTCATCGAATCAAGTATCGGCAGCTGCAAAACTAATGGCCGAATTCACCTTCGACCCCGCAACTTCCATTTTTTCCATCCAGTTGAGTTTCATGCTTGCGAACCCATTCACGGCAGAAAAATTTAATCAATGCCCCCTCTCTGTTCATCACCGGCCACACCGAAATCAACAGCCATGGCCGACGCTCTCTTTCTCTTCCCAAGCCGGCAGTTCGCCGATCTAGCCTGCCGCAATTGGGAAAACTTCCCAGGCAAAGCAGATCCATCTCTAGCCCGAAGAAATCGACACTGGTTCCCTTTTTTTTTTGGCAGCTTCCATGCTCCCAGCAGAAAATGGCATTGGCTAACGCGAAAGGCAGCTACAGTAACGATAGAAATGAGAATCCCACATCGGAAGCCAAAATGGAGAGAGGGCTGTCCAACACTTATAAAAGGAGTCCTTCCACCCATCCCAAGAAAAAAAACACGACACAACCAATCCTCTCTTTCCCTTGGGTGAGACCCATCTTGTGGGACCCCTAGCAAGGAGGTGGGGCCAAGCAATAAAATTCCCATAAAGTGGAGATTTGCTCTTCATATTTGGGTGATGTAAATTTTATTTTGTTGCTTTATGGTTTGTAGCGCTTCGTAGTTGGTAATCTTTAATTCGTATTTTTAATTTTTAGATTAGATTTACTACTTTATTTTATGTTTTGTAATTTTTAGATTAAATTTAATGTAATTCTCTTTCCTGTTTTAATAGTTGAATTTCATAGCTTTTATTGCTTTCTTAGAATAGTTTTAATTAAGTTGTTAGTTAATTATAATTTCTTTTAGCTTCTTGTCTCCCTTTCTTTTATCTCCAACTCTTCTAATCTTTTCTCTCTTCTTTCTCTCTCTTTCTAATTTCTTTCCCCCTCTCTCTCTAATTTCTTCTATTTTCTCTTTTCTTCTCTCTCTCTCTAACGTCTCTTTCTCTCTTTTCTCTCTTATCTCTCTAATTTCTTCTCCTTTCTCTCTAATTTCTTTTTCTCGAACTTCTTTCTCTCTCTTCTCTATACCCTCTCTTTTTCTTAAAAATAATTCAAAATTACATCGCCTCTCTGTGGATTCAACCCGACTCACCGTTATTCTACACTATCATCCGCATAGTGGTAGCTTTAATGTGTTTTGGTTAATTTTAATTAAATTGGTAATCACAGTGCTCTTAACGACAAGCACTTGGTGCACATCACACAGCTATGACTACAACCCTAAACTTGTAGTCGCCCCTGTTGCCCTCACACTCACCTTCAACATCTATTAATTCAGGTAAGCACCAAAGCCATTGCCAACAATTACAACCGCACTATACTTACTCATTGCAAAAAAGAGCATCATATATCTTCCTCAGCACTAATTGCACCCATTGATGACAAAGAAAATCAGTGCATGTACTAGATTTTGAGCATTCTTACCAACCTTGGTCGTCAAGTGGCAAACTAAACCCTATTAAATTAACAACAATGAATTCATTCCTATTTCTTTAAATTTACCTAATTAATTCTTCCCTATTTAGCAAATCATTTTCGAACCATCTGTCTGCAAGAGATCTCCAAGATTTGGAGTCCACTAATCTTGCTAAAGAGATGGTATGGGGCAAGCAACTTAGCAGATTAATTATAGATGGCTATTAAAATTTTAATGAAGCAATGAAGCACTAGAACAGAATCATGGGTTTTTATGAAGAAGACCAATTTCATCTCTACAACACCATGGATATCAACCAAATTTTCAACGTTACATAATGTTGGGCTGTTGTTTGCTGGATTATTACGGGAGAAAACTCGTAAGTTTTTATGCTAGACTACTATGAGATAAGATTCATCCATTTTTATATGATTGATGCAATCACAACTATTGGTAGAGACCGACCTAATAATCATCTGAGTTAGGGAAGATGAGTAGGGGTGCAACTCGGGTCGGGTTGTATCTGATTTGGGTGAATCCAAACCCTAAGCACACCGAGTTTAGGTGAACCAAAACCTAAACCTTAATTTTAGAATCCAGGTTCAGGTCAAGTTTGGACCGGGTTTGCATTGGTTTCAAATTGAAATTCAGATCACTATCAAACCAATAGAAGTTGAAATTACCGATAGAGATAACGATTTTTTTAAAACATTTTTGCATTCGCAAGTGAATAATTTACAAATGAATATATTTATATGACTTTGTGGCACCCCGAACCTGAGGCTCCTAAACTTTACTCCAGGATCGTTTAGTTAGTAAACCGTGAGCAGGATTGTAGCCTTGTTCAGCCGGCGGTGTTTTCAATTCAATCTCATTTCAATTTACAACCAACCATTCACCAGTAATTAAAATCACATATTATTTACAACTCATAAAAAAATATTTACACTATCAGCCTTTGTAACCTAGTAATATTGTACCCTCACAACATCACCATTCATCAAATATATGAGAATAATACAACCTTAAGAGTCTCTAAATTGAGATATATATTTTTTTAAACCTTGTTGTACCTGTCTACGGTTGAGAAAAACAAAATGTGAGTACTAGACTCAGCAAACAAGTATCTTTATTTAAGTAAATGTGGTGCCCCAGCCCGAGCGTCACAACCTTACTCCAAGATCTATCGATTGGTAAATATGATCAGGATTATTACTCTGTCACACGGCAGGCTTATTGGATATTTATCCATTTAATCCTAACTCCTTAGGAGTTTATATCATTTCATACATTCAATTTCTATCAAATTCCTTTTTAGGTCATTATACCATTTGAGAATTAACCTCGCCAGTGAGAGTTTCTATCTTACTGCCGGTCCCAAACCCGAAAAAAAAGCGAGGTTGACATGTCAGGCTGGCAGCCGGTGCTATTAAAAATTACAGCCACATCTCTTATGGATTCTGAAAATATATTAAAAGTTGTTAACGCTAGGGCATCCCCTGTAAGCGACGTGCTGCAACGGAGCCCGGCTGTAGTGAGAAATGAGTAAGGGTTGCTAGGACGTTTTCCCAAAAGCGATGCGCTACATCGGAGCCCGGATGTAGTGAGAAATGGGCAAGGGTTGCTAGGGTGTCTCCCAGGAAGCGACGCGCCACAACAACGTCTGGTTGTGATGAAAAGTCGGCAAAGGTTCCCATGCCTTTATGGACGTGGTTTAGGGAAGAAGGTGGTACCAAAACACAAGGTCTGTTTTGCCTCATGGAATGTTGAGACTCTTTCAGGGAAAAGTATGAAAGTAGTTGATGTTATGAGAAAGAGAAAAATTAATATAGCATGCCTTCAAGAGACTAGGCGGAAAGGAGAGAAGGCTAAAGAGGTTAATGGATTCAAATTATGGTATATAGGAAATTATGATAATAGAAATGGTGTAGGGATAATAGTAGATAACAAATTCATAAATAAAGTTGTAGATGTCAATAGAGTAAATGATAGAATTATTCAAATAAAACTTGTATTAGGTGTAGAGGTCTTAAATGTGATTAGTGCTTATGCACCACAAGTAGGATTAGATGATAGAATCAAGAAATAATTTTAGGATGACTTAGATAGTGTTATACAAAGGACATCTAAACAAGAAAAGGTTGTGATAGGTGGAGATTTAAATGAACATGTAGAAAAGGAGAATGTAGGATATGAGAGAAGTCATGGAGGTTTTGGCTTTAGAATAAGGAATGAAATGAGAATGTCATTTTGGACTTTGCTATAGCATATGATTTGGTTATAGCAAATACCTTATTTCAAAAATGAGTTGAACACTTGATAATATTTAAGAGTGAGACCAATTCTAGCCAAATAGATTTCTTCCTTATAAGAAAATTGGATAGATTCCTTTGTATTAATTGTAAGGTTATCCCAGGTGAGAGCTTAGCTATGTAACATAGATTATTAGTGATGGATATATATACACAAAAAGAGTCAACAAAAACTAAAGGCAATATAATTCCAAATATTAAATGGTGAAATTTAAAGGGAAACAACATAGAATTTTTTAGTAAAAGAATGATATAAGAAGGAAAATGGAATACACAAGAAGATGAAGTAGAATCAATGTGGGATAAAATGACAACTAACATAAAAAAAAGTAGGACAAAGTATTGTAGGTATATATAAAAATCGTAGATCCTCACATAGAGAAACTCGGTGGTGGAATGAAGATGTTCAAAAAGCTATAAATGCTAAACAAGAAAAGTTTAAAACATGGCAGAAAAATAAAAATGATACAAACTTACAACAATACAAACTATCAAAAAAAGCTATTGAAAAGATTATTAGCGATGTTAAACACAAAGCTTATGAGAACTTATATGACAGATTAGGAACTAGACAAGGTGAAAAGGATATTTTTAAGTTGGCTAAATTAAGAGAAAATAAGGGTAAAGATTTAATACATGTTAGATGCATTAAAAGTGAGGACCAAAGAGTTCTAATCAAAGATGATGATATTAAGAAAAGATGGAAAACTTATTTTTATAGTTTACTAAATTACACCCCACACGAACATTTAACATTAGATGTTAGTTTAAATAGAGAAGAAAATAGAAATATCATTTATTTCCCAAAAATTCGAATATCTGAAGTAAAGGAAGCTCTAAGAAAAATGAAAACAGGAAAAGCCTTAGGCCCATATAATATACCAATTGAAGTATGGAAGTACATGAGAGATGTAGGTGCAATATAGTTAACAATTTTTTTAATAAGATTATAAAAACAAAGTTAAAGTCAAGTGAATGGAGGAAAAACATTATAGTTCCAATCTATAAAAATAAAGGAGATATTCAAAATTGTGCAAATTATCGTGGAATAAAATTAACGAGTCATACTATGAAATTATGGGAAAGAGTAATTGAATATAGACTAAGACGGGAAACTAATGTATCAGAAAATCAATTTAGTTTTATGCCAGGAAGATCAACCACTGAAGCTATTTTCTTACTTAGACAACTATTTGTAAAGTATAGGGAGAAGAAAAAGAACTTATACATGATTTTTATTGATTTAGAAAAAACTTATGATCGAGTACCAAGAAAGTTAATATGGCAAGTGATAAGAAAAAAAGGAATTAATGAAAGATACATTGATATTATTAAAGATATGTATGAGGGGGCTGTTACGAATGTAAGGACCATTAGTGGAGATATTAATGTCTTCCCATTTAAAATAGGTCTACATCAAGGCTCAGCCTTGAGTCCTTACCTTTTTTATCTTAGTAATAGATGAAATTACTAGACATCTCAAGAAGAAGTACCACGGTGTATGTTATTTGCAGATGACATTGTTCTAATAGATGAAACTAAAGAATGACTAAATTTTAAATTGAATACATGGGTAGATGCTTTAAAATCTAATGGTTTTAGAAGAAACTAAAGAAGGACTAAATTTTAAATTGAATAAGTTGGTAGATGATTTAGAATCTAATGGTTTTAGAATTAGTCGCACTAAAACTGAATATATGAAATGCAATTTTAATAATAGTGAGAACCCGGATGATGAACCAATTAAGATTTTAGATCATGTAGTAACAAAAACTAATCACTTTCGGTACTTAGGATCAATAGTTCAAGAGAACGGGGAAATTGAGAAAGATATAATACATAGAATTCAAGCAGGTTGGAAGAAATGGAGAAGTGCGTCAGGAATTTTATGTGACCGACGAGTTCCAATCAAATTAAAAGAAAAATTTTGTAAGACTTCGATTAGACCTGCTATGCTTTATGGGGCAGAATGTTGGGCAGTTAAAGAACATCATATACAAAAAATGAGCGTAGCGGAAATGAGAATGTTAAGGTGGATGAGTGGTAAAACAAGAAAAGATAAAATTAGGAATGAAATAATTTAAGAAAACTTAAAAGTGAGACCAATTTGTGATAAAATGAGAGAAAATAGATTAAGATGGTTTGATCATGTTAAAAGGAAGCCTGAAGTAGCACCGATTAGGAAAACAGAGTCTATCCAAGTAGAAGGTGGTAGGAGAATGAGAGGAAGACCCAAAAAAACATGGATAGAAGTAATTAAACAAGATTTAAAAATATTACAAATTACAGAGAATTTAGTCTTAAATCGTCAAGAATGGCGTAACAGAATCCATGCAGCCGACCTCACCTAGGTGGAAAATGGCTTATGATGATGATGATGATGATGATGATGATGATACCAATTGAGAATTACACATGTCATCTCATACCCTTCATACTTAATTATATCATGATAATTCATACCTTAACATTGGTCCATAATAATTTTTCGCCTTCTATGGTCACAAAACATTAACATAATTCATATACAACATTAAACAACTATTTAATGTCCTTAGTCATACAATCATTCAACCCATACGTTCATACACAGGTAATTCATAGAAATTCATTCATCCTTGAATCTCTACCTATGCTCATTGCCTCCTTCTTCCTTTCACCTGCCTTTGGGTTTGAAAAACAAAATGTGAGTCGAAACTCAATAAGCAAGCTATAGGTTTTTAGGCAATTCATTTTGAAGGTAACACTGCTTAAAAGCATTTTTTTCTATTCGATAGAAGACACTTAGCAAGTGATCAACTACCTACGGAACAGAAATCTTTTCATAAATCATTCATAAATCATTCATGTAAACCAGTCATGTAAACCAATTTAATCCCAATTTTTGGACATTTCATAAACATTGGATGTGCAAATGCATCATTTTCATTAATGACATAATCCTTCATGTGAGGGTACGCTAACTCGGGGAACATACTTTCATAATCCTTTCCATCCTTCGCGTCGGACCTTCCAACTTGGCAATATCAAGGGCGGATCTCTTGTCCTTCTTTTGCCTTGACTAGCCTACTTGATTTTCATTCCATGCATGACTTTTAGTCACCCCAGTATTATATACCTTTAACACATGGTAACTTGTCATTCTCATATAGAGAATTCTTTGCACTATCCCTTTTAAACATCGTTTTAATGAAACATCGTTTAAATTCATGTTTCATCATTTATCATATATAATTGCGAAATAGTAAACAATTCATTTATCATAATTGAAATAACATTTCAACACATATTGAAATAATGGAATGACCACCCTTAAATAACTTGAAAATAATTTCATAAATCAATTGTACAAAGGTTCAAACCTTTAGAATATCATTAACAATCATTTTATCATCTTTTGATAAAACAAAAGTCATTTAGAAAGTTGTTTGCTTACTTGCTTCACCTTAGCTTTTCGTATCATTTATCTCTTTACCTTTGCCTATACATATAAGAATGACATTGCATTCACAATATTTTCATTTGCTTGCTTAGTTTTCCAACCCATAATCCATATACATACATAACCAACTTGAATTCCAAGTCGGGTATACATACATCGCACTCACTTGTGCATCATACAATCCATTCCATATTGTGTTTTAATCCCATATTTATGATAAAAACATAATAATCATTCATAATTCAACATATGGGGATTTATATCTCCCATTTATCATTTTTCATCTATTTTCCATTTTCCTACGTCAATGCTCATTTTAAGCATATAAGTGACGTTTTAAGCTTCATAACTTAATCTCGAAATTTGAGATAATTCAATAATCATCCATACAGAAACATTAGTATTCATTTCATCACCTATTCATGCATTTTTGTATTTTAGCAGTTCATATAAACCATTTACCACTTATCCATACTTAGCCTTCCACATACACCCATCTTACAACGCATAACTTAGGTGTTTCTTAAACTTTCTCAAGTCAGAAACTTGTGTACTTATTTAGCATGATTAAACCCCTTAATTAAAATTTAATTTAGGTTCTAATTTCGTATTTTCAATCTATTCATCATAGAGTTCCAAAACAACAACATTAGGACCCGTTTTTCATTCTTTCAACGCCTCTTTCAATACTTAAATCTTAACAGATTTATCATCCATAAATTTCAGCAATTAAGCATGATTTTCTTAACCCAAATTTAGGGCATTATCACATATTTAAAATGCATAAGTTAATTTCTTCCAAAACAACAATATTTTCAGGCATATAGGGTATCCATTTTGACCCATTTCAACGTGTCCATACACATGTTCTTAAAATCAAATTTAGGAAAAATATTTCCATGCCCTTTTGAACATTCAAAGTACCTTAATTATAAGGTAATTTACCCTCCATAACATCCATAAATCAATTATTTACAAACAACAACAAAAATCATATTGAAAGTACCCATTTTGGCCCTAGTTTGGACGTTCTATACATATACCCGAAAAAATCAAATTTATGGCAACCTCATCCAAACCACTTAGGAAATCCAAAGGGTCCTTAATTTAGGGTACTTTACCCTACAATTCATCCATAAACCATTTAAGCACTTCTTTGTATCATTTTTAACTCAAAAATGAAAAAATCGGGTACTACTTGAAGCCCTAAGTTCCATTTTTGTTAAAATCATTTACAAATGCTCAAATAAACATATGTAATCCAAAAGATCATTAATTACATCCTAATAATCATGCTTTAATCATACAACAACATAATTTAGGATTTTGAGAAATTTCAAGTTAGATTTCATCTCAAAATTCAACCCTAACTTCCCTTTTCACTCTCTTGAATTCTTGATCTCATTTAAATCTTTTAAAAATCATTCAATACCCTTATCAAGGCATAATAACTCATCCTTTAAGAGTTCTTTATGAACCATATTCATGACCCATAACTTGAGGGAAGAAACTTAGGTTTCAAGAATCCAAAACTCAATCCATACTTACTTTATTCTAGGAAACCTTGAATCAAAGCTTCCCTAAATTGGTTTCTCCTCTTTCCTTCCTTATTTTCCTCCTTTTTTCTTCTTCTTATTCTTCCTTTTCCTTCCCCTTGGTCATGCTCAAGGCTGCTGCCCCTTTCGAGATTTTTCTCCCTTTGAGAATTTCCTCTCCCTAAATGGACGTTCATGTGATGCTTTCCCCCCTTTCTATATTTGTTGATTTTTTTCCATCTTGTGGGGCCCATTTTGACACATCATATATAGGGTATTTTAATGCTATCTTATCCCTTGATGTCTTGGCTAATTTATATCCAAGTAAAATACCCATTTTTCATTTATCAAAAATTATCGAAATCTACTCATTTAAGAGCAACCTTGTTGTCCACTATTTGCAACATGCATGAAGCTTCCTTTTTAACAATTTTTTCCATGAAATTACACATATTTAATTGCCCCATTAGTTACTCTAGGGTCTTAGCTACTTAGATATGCATTTTAGGATTTTTAAAAATCCAAATTCCATGCCATATTTTCCCTTGGACGTCCCTTGGTGGGCCACATAATCTATGCCTCCATTTAGCTACATATTAGGTATTAAAACCAAGCATTTAAGCCTTGAATTTTTTCACGAATTTGAACCTTAAACAAATTCATAAAATCCAGCTCCATTCACCTCCATTTGACACCTTGCATAGCATTAAATCAAGTCATTTAATTCACTTGTTTTAACATAAATGCTATGGTAGTCTAGGGTGCACAAAGTCAATGCTAGGTACCTTTTTCCTATTAAGAACTTTCCCATAGTAATTAAATTAATCTAATCCATCCATACCATAGATTTCATAATTTTATTCAATCATTTCAAATTTAATCTCAAACCGACGTTTATACGTCAAGTTATGAACCTTTGAAAATAACCTTAGAGCGTGAGATTAATATTAAATAATTATCACCTTAATCTCATCACATTTACCGTAATCCAATCCTGATATAAGGTTGAGCCCAAAATCGTGAGCTTACCTTTCAAATTTCATCTCAGTTCATCTTATAGGCGTCGAGTTATGAATTTTCTACGATTTTCAACATAATTCCATAATTTTCCTTTTAATCTCCATTAATTAAATCATGAAAATTAAAATAAATATTCATGCCACATTAGCATATTCTAATCGTCATTAAACCCCTTTAGTCATCTTGACTCACATTGAGCTTTGGTGATTAATCTTAATCACCATTCTTAATCATAACCCTAATTGCAAAATATCATTAAATCATAAATTATCCATAATTCATTTAAATGACACATGTGTCATATTTATAGACCTACTTAGGTATGGGTATCACAGTAAACATTTTCATTCTAAAATTTATTATTTCATAAATAATGTACATGCAAATGCACATTTCACATTTATGCCTTAAACCTTCATTAGATGGTACACTAGCTAGGCGACCACCAATTCGTCTACCCCCTCTTTTAGGGAGGGTGCCACCGGCTTGGTCATATTAGAGGGGTGTTTTGGTCTGCTTACACTTCTAGAATAGACCTGTACCTTTGTGCACCATGCATTATACACATGCTAGCATAACTTCAAGAAATAATCGCATTCATCATTTTGCTCTTTTTTCAATTTAAGAAAATAGCATAATCATTTATAAAAAAAATTAATAAATACATTTTTCAAACCACATTATGAGGATGACCATCCTTAAATAATATTGAGAAATGCCAACAAGAAATGAATTGCAAGTCATTCAATCATTTTGAAAATAAATCATTTCAAGGAGTTACTTGCTTACCTTCAAATGTCAACTTATCTCCTCAATCTTTTCTTTCCCTTTTCCTAAACAAGTGAAAAGGACTAGTTCACATATTTGCATTATAAATTTTAATTTAGGCTATATATTTCATTCAACACCCCATGTCGAGCGTATTGAATTTCACAGTCATATAAGGTACCTATTTATAATCTGTAGTAGGATAGATTCAAAGAGAATTTCTGAAACTAATGTCCATATCTCCTAACAATCTTTTAATACATGTATATATTCTCTACATGTACTAAATTTGTCAGGATATTAATGGTAATCCTTAAAATTTCTAACAGCATGCAATTCATACTTATTCTAGGTAGAATTTTATAGACGGTAAATTTCTTAATTATTTAGATATTACAACCATCTTGATAATATAATTACACATCCTAAAATTCTGAAACTCTAATAATATGAAGGTTGGTATAGATGTTTCAAGGGGCTGTGCAAAAAATGTAGAAATTTTTTTCTCAAAGTCAGTCCCACTTAACGTCAATTGAGTATAGAAAAGGAAAATAAAAAAATTGAACCAGTTGGATATTCTAGCCTGTTGTTCGTGATTCTCCTTAGCTGTTCTCCCTATTTGTCTCTTTTTTTTAGCAGTAATTCAAACCAACAAAATTACAAGATGTGGTTTGAACATTATTGGGCCATGCCTGATATTCGTTTAAACATTAATGATAGCCATACCTAATATATTATTAGTTGGAAAATTTTAGATTTGAAGGTTAATAAATAAGAAAAAAATCGAACGTGCAGATGATGACTATCATTTCAACATCAATCAAGCAAATAAAAAGATTTAAAAACCAGTCTTAAGTGCAGTCGTGCATCAAATGATCTTCCAATAATTTTTAGGTGGACGGAAAGCTTGAAACGTGTGGAAGATGAAAGAAAAAAACAAACCAAACCTTTTCAGATGTCTGGACGTCTTCTTTGCTCGACTTTTCCTTTGTTATTTCTTTTTTTTTTATTTTCTTCTCTACTTAAATTTTCTCCTCGAGCTGCCCTGGCTAATTCCTTTTTACTGATGCTTGTCATCAGCCTTTTATACTAAGCTTGGTCGGTCCTTTGGCATGCATTAGTATAAGGTTGCCAGGTATCCCTTTCATGCACCATCCAGCCCCATTTTGCTGCTAGCGTATTTTTATTTCATTTTTTTTAAAAAACTAGCCACGTTATTAGTAAGTGGTAGAAATCTGCTTCATGGCTAAGTCGGTGCTTATTAAGACTGACATTTTCTTTTCAGAGAAAAAAATCGTACTTAGCATATAAAGTATTAGTGAATAAAATTCTGTTCCAAAATTTTTCTAAAGAGGTTATTTATAATCTACTCCGTCTATATTTTAAAGCATATCCAATTAATCGTTTATGACAAGTTTAATATCAAAATGATTAAAAATGATTAAGATATAAGCATTTGAAATTAACCAGTACAATCCATTCAATTTTCAATTTTGATTCCCATATTTAATCACGTTTTATATAATCTAATCCATTCACCAAGTAGGGTATATTAATTTAGGCTTACCCATGAAATCTCCTATGAAATAGAGTTGTCTATATGTACTTATTTAAATTAATGAAATGCAAAATATAGGGAGAAAATATTACATATGCATGTTCCAAGGGATAGGGACATACCATGCATTAATGGAGTTCATGCACGTTTTTCAATGCAAAATTTGAAATTATATAAATATATTATTTAATCATTTTTTATAATCCAATCTATCCATATTATAAAGAATATTAAATTTAACCATCCACCTCAATTTTCATATCAAAATAATTTGTATGGTTCAAGTTATTGGCATTTAAAATTAATTCATGAAATCTCATGTAATTCTGGTTGTTTAAAAATTTTTAAAACATAATTTTCATGATCTAGTCCATTCATTACGTAGGGTACGTTAAAATAGGCTTGTCCATAAAATTTCATTTCAAACGGTCTTAAATATACCAAGATATTAATTTAATGAATAATTAATTAAAAATAAAAATTTATGATTGGGGTTTCTGTACGTGGAAGCTTGCATGGGTTTAACTTCTGGACGCGTTTTCTTATGCACTTAAGTTAAGCATTTTAAACAATTATTTTTCATAATCTAATCCATCTAGATTAAAAAGCACATAATTTACTACTTTCTATTAAATTCTCTTGTCGATCCGAGTTATACATTTTAAGATATAATGAAAGTAGCGTAGATGAATATAAGCCCTTAATTAGGACCCCTAATTGGCCCAAATTTTCCTTTTTACTTTTATTTTTTGATAAAGTCTGTGAATTTAAACTGTTTTAATTAGTATAATTCAGAATTTTGAAATTCTTTCCTAAAAAATTTATAGAAATTCATTTTCATGTCCAATCTTTATGAAATCATTATTTATCCCTTTTTCTAAATTTGTAATTTAATCTCACTGTTCTAAAATTGCAATTTAGTCTTTTTGCAAACATACACATTTTTCTATAACTTTACAGCAATAATATACACACCATACAAGCTTTCGGTATATCTCACATTCACTAAGTTTCACATAACATGGGTTTCACAATTCTCCTCACCTTACAAAAGTTTTCATTTCGAAACCTATTTCATTTCAAATAATTGAGGGTATTTAAAACCTATTTCATCTCAATTATATTTCAAATAATTGAGGATATTTGAAACCTATTTCATTTCAAATAATTAAGGGTATTTTCTTTCTACTCCTTCACGAAGTTCCCAGGTTGCTTTATTTTCAGAGTATTAGTTCCATTGAACTTTGACATACTCAATCTCTCGATTTCAAAGCTTCTGTACCTTATAGTCCAAGATTTTGATAGGTCTTTCTTCATAATTTAAATGATCTTGAATTGGCAAAGCCTCTGCTATGAGGATATGAGTCAGGTCCAATACATACTTTCTAAGTATCGATATATGAAATACATTATGAACCACTGCTAAGGCTGGAGGTAATGCTACCTTGTAGGCTAAATTGCTAATTTTTTCTAATACTTCAAATGGCCCAATATAACTTTGATTGTTTTGATGAAACTTGTGTTGGAAACATGTGGAAAATAAGCCAAGTCTATGTTTTGATGATTAACAAATCAATTTGAGTAATTTTTGGTTACTAACATGTCTGTGAAAATGACTTAAGGTTATAAATTTGAAGATTATAAAACATGGCAAGTCAAGTCGATTTCTAAGTCGACTCAGGCTTCGACTTAGGCGAAGTCGATCCCCAAGTCGACTCAAGAAGCGACTTCAAGACGTCATTCCCTTCCAGAGTCGAAATCGAGAATGAGAACTGCCGAAGTCGCATCCCAAGTCGACTCCGCTTGCGACTTGAGGTGAAGTCGCAGACCAAGTCGACTCCAGTCGCGACTTGGAGGCGTCATTTCTGTCCAGAGTTTAAATCGAGAACAAGGGCTGCCGAAGTCGCATCCCAAGTCGACTCCGCATGCGACTTGGGTGAAGTCGCAGATCAAGTCGACTCCAACTTCGACTTCAATACGGAAACATGCATATCAAGATAACTCAATGATAGATTCAAGAGATTCAAAAGAAAATGAAGATCAAATGAGGATCAAGTGAAGACCAAAGCAAAGCTGCATATTTCTCATAAAGAATCTAGATTATGCATTTGGACCTCTCTTATGCATTCTAATACTCAAAGACACAAGACTCAAGACATGGAGTAAAATGTGCTTTAAGATAGAAGAATTAAAGAATCTTAAGTATAATCAAAGGAAGAACAACCAAACATAAAGAGATTTAAGCAAGCAAGGCATTCCAAGGATTTCAAGTTCATCAAGCAAGCTGCCGAGGTGAAGTCGCACCCGTAGTCGACTCCACCTGCGACTTGGGTCAAGTCGAGGACCAAGTCGACCCAGACTGGAACTTGAAGTTGTTGCGAACAGGCGAAGTCGCACCCGAAGTCGACTCCACCTGCGACTTGGGTCGCAACGGTCGGAAAATTTTCGAACGTTGGCGCATTAAATGCGCGCCACCTACTTCCAAACGTTCGGATTCCCTCCACAATTATAAAAGGCACTCAATATGAACTAGGAGGGTAGCTGAGAATCATTGAATGTGCATAGCTCCTATCTTCAAGAGCATTAAGTGATCAAGCCATCATAAAGAAGAAGAACTCCGAGTTCAAACTGGCAAGAGCTTCTTATTGAATCATCAACACTGTTGTACAAGTTCTTCTCTGCGTCAAAACTGCCTCTACACAACAGTAACGTGTAGAAACTTTCTTTTATTCTTATTGTTGTATTGAACTTGTTTTAGCTTGGGTAGCTAAGAATAAGTATAAGCAAAGTAGTGTGTGATTGGAGTGGAACTCGTCACCTACTTGTGTTGTGTATTGTTTATGCCCCCTAGAGCTAGAATCTAGAAGAGAGCGGAGGCTCTGGTTGTATATGCCCCCTAGAGCTAGAATCTAGAAGAGAGCGGAGGCTCTGGTTGTATATGCCCCCTAGAGCTAGAATCTAGAAGAGAGTGGAGACTCTAGTTGTATTCGCGGAATACATAGTGGAACCCAAGTCACACGGGGTGTGAGCTTGGAAGAGTGGAGTAGGGAGGTTGCCCGAACCACTATAAAATCTTGTGTGTTCATTTTTATTTCTGCTCTCTACACTATATTGCTTTCCACTTTGTTTCTTCATAAAGGGGACTAGATTAATCTGGGGTAAAGTTTCTGTTTAAGTTAAAAAATTTTAAATACCCAATTCACCCCTCCCCTCTTGGGTAATTGCCATTAACTCGGGACCAACAAGTGGTATCAGAGCAGGTCTTTGAGTTATACCAAAGAGATCTTTTGATATGGCATTCCAATCGACTTCCGTTCCCGCATTTGCCGAAGGCCGAACTTTTACTAGGCCACCATTGTTTGATGGGAACAATTTCGGCTATTGGAAGCTTCGTATGAAGCAACTCATCATGGCTACAGATATGGATTCTTGGGTTGCAATCCAAGACGGTGTAACCTTTCCTATTGATGAAAGAGCTTCCAAATGGACCGATGAGGAAGTGAAAACTGTTAAGAGCAACGCCAAGGCTATGAATTCTTTATTTTGTGCTCTTACCGCTTCCGAATATGATAGAGTATCCTCTTGTTTAACTGCAAAAGAGATATGAGATACACTAACATCTATTTATGAAGGAACTTCTCAAGTCCAAGGGACAAGGAGAAATATTTTGATTAGAGAATTGAAAAACTTTAGAATGTTAGAAACAGAAAATATTTCTGAAATGTTTGCTAGATTCTCTAAAATAACTAATGCTTTGAAAGGTCTTGGAAAAGCTATCTCTGAATCTGAACAGGTCATGAAGATCCTAAGAGCTCTACCGGAATCTTGGACTCCAAAGATTACTGCAATAGAAGAAGCCAAGGGCCTAAACACATTGAAGCTAGAAGATCTTATTAGCTCATTAATGTCACATGAGCTAATCAAGAAAAGAAATGAAGATCATCACAAAGAAAAGAAAGCAATTGCACTAAGAGTCATTCATAGTTCGGATGAGTCCACCTCCTCATCTCACAACGATGATGAAGACATTGCTCTACTCACTCGCAAATTTCGAAAGTTTGTGAGAAAAGAAAAGAACTTCAAAGACTTCAAAGAAAGACCACGAAGAGAGAAGAAGAAGGAGGTCACAAAATGCTATAGATGCGGCGGTATGGGACATATGCAAGTTCAATGTCCTACACCCGAAGAGAAATCAAAGGATCAACAAGAAAGGAGGGAAAGACATGAAAGAAAAAAATTCCAAAGGCCAAAGGGAAGAGGAATGTACGTAAACGAAAAAACTTCATCAACAAGTAGCTCCTCAACCGATGACTTTGATGCAGCAAATTGTGCAAGAATATGCTGCATGACACGGATTGAGCTAGAAGAAGATTTGTTATGTTTAAACACAACGGAGGTTTTGGAAGAGCAAACCACCTCAACCAAGTACACAAGTAATGAAGAGGTAACTTCCAAATTTTGCTATTCTCAATCTACTCACTCTTCTATTCAAGAATGTCTCAAATGTGCTGAATTAGAAGAATTACAACATGCATATGATTCATTATATGAGAAAATCAAAAAGCTAGGAAATAAGTTATCATTAAAGAGACAACAATGCAATTCCATTATTATTGTAAATGGAAAACTAGCTGAAAGTACATCAAAATTGAAAGATGAAAATGAATTGCTTTTGAAAGAAGTAGAGAAATTGAAAAAGGAGAATGAATCCTTAAATGAATCATTAGCTAAATTCTCTAATCCAGGAGAAAATGTAAAAATGTTTCTGAACATGACCTCACAAACAAATAAAAGAGGTCTTGGATACTCCACATTGCACCTATCTACAAGCCCAAAGGGAAACATACTACGTGGACTAGAAGGCCAATTGTTGAATCAATACATACTTGGAGGCCTACTCCTAGATTATCAATGGCTTGCAATTTTTGCAATAAAATGGGTCATAAAGTCCATAAATGTAAGTTTAAGAAACTATATGACCATGGTGCAAAATTAGTTTGGGTTCCAAGAAACACAAGATTTGGACTTTCAAAGATAGAACAACAAAGATTAAATCAGTTTACTAATCCAAATGGACCCATAAAATGGGTACCAAAGAGATAAGATTTATTTGTTCATTTTTCAGATATGTTTCAAGGCAAAGGCAAGCAACGTTTGGTTCATGGATAGTGGTTGCTCAAGGCATATGACCGGTGAAAGAAGTTTATTTCATAAACTCAAGCCTTGCAACGATGGAACTGTTGCTTTTGGAAATAATGAGAAAGGTAAGATCAAAGGTAAATGAAACATTTATAGTATTTCAAATGCATGTATGGAAGATGTATTATTTGTTGAAGGACTCAAGCACAATTTAATGAGTATTAGCCAATTATGTGACAAAGGATACAAGGTTGTGTTTGAATCATCTATATATAGTGTATTTGATGGAGAACATATCATGTTTAGCGGAAAAAGACATGGAAATGTATATTTGGTTTCACTGGATGAACTAGATGGTCAATGTCTAATGGTCATTGACAATAATCCATGGGTTTGGCATAAGAGGCTTGGGCATATAAACATGACAAATATAAAGACCCTATGGAAGAAGAGTTCGGTAGAAGGATTTCCTAAATTGAAATATGACAAAGATAAAATTTGCAAGGCATGTCAATTGTCAAAACAACCTAAAATGCCTTTCTCTACCAAAAAGGAGATTTCCATCACTAGGCCACTTGAATTGCTACACATGGATCTATATGGGTCATCCGACATTTTAACCATTGGTGGAAAGAAATATGTGTTTGTAATAGTTGATGATTTTTCAAGATTCACATGGGTAATTCTCTTAGCTAGCAAAGATGAAGCCTTCTCTATGTTTGTAACTTTTGTAAACTTGGTGCAAAATGAAAAATAATGTACTATTATGACCATTAGAAGTGATCATGGTGGTGAGTTTGAAAATAAACGATTCATAGAATTGTGTAATGAAAAAGGAATTCATCACACATTTTCTGCACTAAGAACACCACAACAAAATGGAGTGGTTGAAAGGAAAAATAGAACTATACAAGAGATGGCTAGAACAATGCTAAATGAGAGTAAATTATCCAAGAAATTTTGGGGTGAAGCTGTAAGTACAGCTTGTCATGTGTTGAACCGAGTTACCATTAGAGCAATCTTGAAAAAGACCCCATATGAGCTATGGAAAGGTAGAAAACCAAATATTTCATATTTTCATGCCTTTGGTTGCACATGTTATGTTTTGAACAATGGAAAAACCAACTTGGGAAGATTGGATGCTAAAAGTGATGAGACAATATTCCTTGGTTACTCATCAAATAACAAAGCATATAGAGTCTTCAATAAAAGAAACCAAGTTGTAGAAGAGTCAATACATGTTGTTTTTGATGAATCTAACCCATGCTCCAAAAGAAAAGATGATTTAAGTGATGCAGATGATGTCATAAGCAATCTTGAAAAACTGCATTTGGAGAAGCAAGAAGAATCCATGGAGGAAAGAGTAAGTGAAGGTAATAATTCTTATAAACCTCCAACTGATTTAAAGTTCAAAAATGACCATCCAATTGAGCAAGTTATAGTGAATGTTTATGAAGGTGTAAAGACTAGAAGGTCAAAACAAAATATTTGTGGACAATACGCCTTTGTATCCAAAATTGAACCAACCACTATTGATCAAGCTCTGGATGATGAAAATTGGATCACAGCAATGCAAGAAGAGCTAAATCAATTTGAAAGAAACCAAGTTTGGCATCTTGTTCCAAGACCAAAAGATTGTACTGTCATTGGCACAAAGTGGGTCTTTAGGAACAAATTAGATGAAAGTGGACTTGTAGTGAGAAACAAAGCTAGACTTGTGGCAAAGGGATACTCACAAGAAGAAGGAATAGATTTTGAGGAATCCTATGCCCCGGTTGCTAGATTAGAAGCCATTCGCATCTTACTAGCTTTTGCATCTCACATGAACTTTAAATTGTTTCAAATGGATGTTAAAAGTGCATTTTTGAATGGATATATAAATGAAGAGGTGTATGTTGAACAATCACCTGAATTTGAGGAGAAAGATCAATCTAAATTTATATACAAATTAACCAAAGCATTATATGGATTAAAATAAGCTCCAAGAGCTTGGTATGAGAGATTAAGCAAATTTTTGATTGATCATGACTTTCAAAAGGGAAAGGTAGACACCACTTTGTTTATCAAATATAAAGAAAAAGATATCTTAATTATTCAAATTTATGTTGATGATATTATTTTTTGTGTTACTAATGAGATTTTTTGTCAAGAATTTTCTGAGCTTATGCAGAAAGAATTTGAGATGAGTATGATGGGGGAGCTGAGTTTCTTCCTTGGACTACAAATCAAGCAACTAAATGAAGGAATTTTCATCAACCAGTCCAAGTATATCAAAGAAATGTTGAAGAAGTTTGGCATGGAAAACAGCAAAGGGGCAAACACGCCTATGAGCTCAACAATTAAAATTGACAAAGACGAGAAAGGAAAAATAATTGATTTAAAATTATATAGAAGCATGATAGGTTCTTTATTATATTTAACTGCTTCTAGACCTGATATATTGTTTAGTGTGTGTATGTGCTCTAGATTTCAATCATGTCCAAAAGAATCACACTTGGTAGCTGTAAAAAGAATTTTTAGATATTTAGTAGACACTACCAACATAGGACTTTGGTATCCAAATGGCTCTAATTTTGATCTAATCGGCTACTCGGATGCGAATTTTGCCGGTTACAAAGTAGATAGAAAAAACACTAGTGGAACATGTCAGTTTCCTGGGAACATGTTGGTTTCATGATTTTCAAGAAAACAAACTAGTATTGCTCTATCTACGGCGGAAGCCGAATACATTGCTGCCGGGAGCTGTTGTGCCCAATTACTTTGGATGAAACAACAACTTAGGGATTATGGCATGAATTTTAAAGATATACCTATTAAATGTGATAATACTAGTGCAATATGTTTAACTAAAAATCCAGTATTGCATTCTAGAACCAAACATATAGACCTTAGACATCATTTTATTAGAGAACATGTAGAAAATCATGACATATGTTTGGAATATGTAAGAATAGAAGATCAAATTGCAGATATATTCACTAAACCTCTAGCAAAAGAACCATTTTATAAAATTAGAAATGATATGGGAATGCTTGAATTGACTTAGCAAAGCACAAACTGAGGGGGAGCACAGATTTAGGGGGAGCAACCCCACCATTCTCAAAAAGTTTTACCCACTCTATCTCAATTTTTTGATACATTGACAAAAAGGGGGAGAAGAGATCGGGATTTGAGTCTAAGTGGTTTTGAGAAGAGATCGGGATTTGAGTCTAAGTTTTTATGATTGGTTTTAAGTTTTTTTTGTTTGAATGTTTTTTGATTGTTTGCATAAGTATGATAAAAACTTCAAAATGTAAAATTAGCATGTTTTTAAGACATTGAAAGGTATACACTCAAATCAGTTTTGTCAATCATCAAAAAGGGGGAGATTGTTGGAAACATGTGGAAAATAAGCCAAGTCTATGTTTTGATGATTAACAAATCAATTTGAGTAAGTTTTGGTTACTAACATATTTGTGGAAATGAATTAAGGTTATAAATTTGAAGATTATAAAACATGGAAAGTCAAGTCGATTTCTAAGTCGACTCAGGCTTCGACTTAGGCCAAGTCGACTCAAGAAGCGACTTCGAGACGTCATTCCCTTCCAGAGTTGAAATCGAGAACGAGAACTGCCGAAGTCGCATCCCAAGTCGAATCCACTTGCAACTTGAGGTGAAGTCGCAGAGAAAGTCAACTCCAGTCGCGACTTGGAGGCGTCATTTCTATCTAGAGTTGAAACCGAGAACAAGGGCTGCCGAAGTCGCATCCCAAGTCGACTCCGCATGCGACTTGGGTGAAGTCGCAGATCAAGTCGACTCCAACTTCGACTTCAATACGGAAACATGCAGATCAAGATAACTCAATGATAGATTCAAGAGATTCAAAAGAAAATGAAGATCAAATGAGGATCAAGTGAAGACCAAAGCAAAGCTGCATATTTCTCATAAAGAATCTAGATTATGCATTTGGACCTCTCTTATGCATTCTAATACTCAAAGACACAAGACTCAAGACATGGAGTAAAATGTGCTTTAAGATAGAAGAATTAAAGAATCTTAAGTATAATCAAAGGAAGAACAACCAAACATGAAGAGATTTAAGCAAGCAAGGCATTCCAAGGATTTCAAGTTCATCAAGCAAGCTGCCGAGGTGAAGTCGACTCCACCTGCGACTTGGGTCAAGTCGAGGACCAAGTCGACCCAGACTGGAACTTGAAGTTGTTGCGAACAGGCGAAGTCGCACCCGAAGTCGACTCCATCTGCGACTTGGGCGAAGTTGCACCCGAAGTCGACTCCACCTGCGACTTGGGTCACAACGGTCAGAAAATTTTCGAACGTTGGCGCATTAAATGCGCGCCACCTACTTCCAAACGTTCGGATTCCCTCCACAATTATAAAAGGCACTCAATATGAACGAGGAGGGTAGCTGAGAATCATTGAATGTGTATAACTCCTATCTTCAAGAGCATTAAGTGATCAAGCCATCATAAAGAAGAAGAACTCCGAGTTCAAACTGGCAAGAGCTTCTTATTGAATCATCAACACTGTTGTACAAGTTCTTCTCTGCGTCAAAACTGCCTCTACACAACAATAACGTGTAGAAACTTTCTTTTATTCTTATTGTTGTATTGAACTTGTTTTAGCTTGGGTAGCTAAGAATAAGTATAAGCAAAGTAGTGTGTGATTGGAGTGGAACTCGTCACCTACTTGTGTTGTGTATTGTTTATGCCCCCTAGAGCTAGAATCTAGAAGAGAGCGGAGGCTCTGGTTGTATATGCCCCCTAGAGCTAGAATCTAGAAGAGAGTGGAGACTCTAGTTGTATTCGCGGAATACATAGTGGAACCCAAGTCACACGGGGTGTGATCTTGGAAGAGTGGAGTAGGGAGGTTGCCCGAACCACTATAAAATCTTGTGTGTTCATTTTTATTTCTGCTCTCTACACTATATTGCTTTCCACTTTGTTTCTTCATAAAGGGGACTAGATTAATCTGGGGTAAAGTTTCTGTTTAAGTTGAAAATTTTTAAATACCCAATTCACCCCTCCCCTCTTGGGTAATTGCCATTAACTCGGGACCAACAAATTGATCTTTTAATTAAAAGATAATTTGAAATACAATGAAAGTAATGAATTTACATATAACAATCAAGGTAAGAAAAATAAATAATATTAAATTAAATCATTATCTAAAGTTTAATAAAAGTGAAACTTATATATTTCTTAGTTAATTAATATATGTGCAATAAGTTTAAAGAGCTGATATATTTATATTATTTGCAAATAAAGTTAATTTAGATGTAATATATTCAATTTTTATGAACAAATTATAACATTTAAGTCTTAGAATAATTTTTTATAGTTTAATTAGGTTATGATTATATGGAATAACTTTTATCACAATTATAGTTGAAATACTTGATACATAAATAAATATAATTATTTTAATAAAATAGAGAGAATTGCGGGTTCGAACCAGATCAGGTTTTGGTACCTAGTTAATGTAAACCCGGTATTGATTTTGGATTTTCTTGGGTCGGGTTGAAACTGGGTTTAATTTGTAAAAACTTTCAAAAACAAAACACAACTTTGGTTTTGAAATCGGGCCGGGTCGAGTAGGTTAAGACAGACCCGGTACTAAATTGCACCCCCTAAAAATGATTTGTAGTTGTAGATCAATAGATAGGCATCGACTTCAATGTGTGATTGTCGAAGAATTTTTGTAATGGATTTCATTACTATACTTTGATTTCATTGATGCCATTTGACCTTTATAGAGAAGACAACTAGAATTTCATTAATTGTAACATTCAATTGCCAAAGAATCCCTGAAAACAATTTATAAAGCAAGGTGTTGATTTGAGTGTAGGTTTCTAATTTTTAATGAGATGTAAATTTAGTGGTTGTTGGAGAAAGTAGAGAACAGAAGTGTTTGGTGGGTTCTCTATTCTCTAGCTAGAGAATATGCAACATTGCTACTAGGTTGACGACGTGGAGGGTAGTTTAGGAATACAAAAAAATTAATGTGTAAAAGGATCAATTACCAAACTTAACTAAAGGAGTATAATCGTATGGTCCAATTTGATGTTAAATATTATGGTATGAGAGGAATTACTACAAAGTCGTGGGTATATTAGAAAACTAAGAATAAAAGCTATGTGAGGAAATTTTTTTATTTCTTTATAAATATGTATGAGCAAATTATTTTTACACATGAAATTCTAGGCATGTTTGTTTCACGGGGAATGGAAGAGAGTAGAATGGTAATGGAATAGTGCATTTACGACTTCCCCCTCACTATTGTCCCTTGTGTTTAGCATGGTGTAAAAGAAAATAGGGATGAAGTCCTCGTTTCGACATGATGCCACTAGCATCTCATAGATGGCTTGGTCCATCATGATTTTCATCTTGTGGAAAATGGAGAAGAGAGATGAAAGTAGGAGAGATCCATTTGGGGGAGATCACTCTTGCCCCAGCAAAGCCGAAGAGGAAATTTTAATGCCACATCCCTCTTCCCTATCGACAATCGCTAAAGAAAATATCTTACTATAAAGAGCGGTAGCTCGATGTGCACAGAGGAGATGGAGTCGACCACAACCACTATTGAAGAAGGAAAGTAACAAGCCTTGATAGGGACATAGACCAATGGCATCTAACAACAGTGTTACCTCTTTGTTAAAGAAGCTTCCACTAGTGTTAAAATCCAAGGGCAAGAAGTCTTGCATGATATGTCCTTCCATGCCTTAATGTCTACCATGTCCCATTTCCTTCGTGGCTTACATTTTTTCAAAAAATTTCTTCATGCCCAAAAATTAGTTTCCTTTGATCACCTGCTTCCTATCTCTTGCTTGTGCAATTTCCAAGACTATATTAGGATAGGGTATAAAATCTAGCTTGTGATCACTTGCTTTCTTTTGGAAATATGAATACGATTGCACAGTCTAAATCTATTGTGTATGCAATTATAGTTGAACATTTCTTTTGTGCTCATATCCTTGACAATTATTCCTGCTATCTTCGATATTTCAATTTTATCATAGATTGGATTTGGCCCCGCGGATTATACATTGCTAAGCTTATAATGACATATGCATTTTAGCCACCTCATGTTTATCCACATGAATACTTAAGCGTCTTAGAGAAAGCACAAATTAAAAATGATTGCAGAAAGGTCTTCATTATAGACAGTCCTTATTGAAAAGCCCATAGATAAAATGGTCCAGAAGTAAGACCAAGCATCACATATTAGGATAAGATCATAGGCCACATGCATAAGGCCTCAAAAGCCATAATCATATATTATGTCAGAAAAACCATAGTTGTATATGTTAATCTATATTCGCACATTGCAAAATTATTAGCGCTGTCCCTAGAAGGATCCGAGAATGCATCCTACCATACTCGACAAATTGGATTTAGACCATCTAATGCCACAAATCGAACAACATCAACGAAATATTGAATATGGCTTTGTTGTGTTGGCTGTGGCTGTAGATGAGGAAGAGAAAAAAATGAGAGATGATTTTCAAAATGCAATTGTGAGATGTAGGGGTGCAACTCGGGCTCATGAAACTCGGGTTCACCTCAACCCTAACCCTAACCCTATTTGTAAAACTTCAACCCTAACCCTAACCCTAACCCTATTTGTAAATCTCAACCCTAACCCTATTTTCGAAATTCGGGCTCGGGTTGAGTTTCGCCTATTAATATGTCTTTGTTACTCATCCTATGTATATAGTTTTTATCACAAACCTATTGTATAAAAAAGTTTAAAAAACAATTTATTACACGAAAGCAAGAAAAATTCAAATACCGCTTAAGAGTAGAAAAAAGAAACCTGTTTTGAGTCTTCTCTTTGCATCAAGTAGAATAATTGTTGTATTTTGGTGATTGTAAAAGTACAACCACGTTCCATTCTGCAATTTAATGCCAATATCACAGCAATATACATTAATATTATCATCCAATTGTAAGATAAATTTTATCATATCAATAAAATAAAATCATCCAAAAAAGCACAAAATATCAAATCCAATAAGATCATATTAATTCAAGCATCAAACTCTAAATCACAATATCCAAGTTAACCCCAAGTCATGGAAATAAAAATTGTGATCAGCAGTTGCTATTGCCCGCAGCATATATAATAATAAAAAAGTGGAAACTACCTAAACAAGAAGAAAAGAGAAAATGGCGTCCATACTTGAATAAAAAATCGAATGGCTTGAAAGTTTGTTGCAAACTTGAAAAATTTTTCAACACGGACTGCTGATGGGGAAAATTTTTCATCGCTGGTCGGAAATCGCATGGCGGCACAGGGAGCAGACTCGTCGTCGATCGCGCGGGCTGGTCGGAGAAGGGGACGAAGCTCGAAGCAGGTCATTGAATCGTCGTCTCGTCAACACAATGACACTGCACAATCAGTCGACTATCGTCCCGTCGTCGACAGGGAAGACGATCGATCGTCGATCGCGTGGGCTGGTCGGAGCAGGGGATGAGGCTCGGAGCAACTTGGAGCAGGTCGGAGCAGTCGACGACGGGCAGAAGCAGACGACACCGAAGAAGACGAACTGAGCTGAGTGACTGAGTCATCGTCTTGTCGACACTGAGCACTCGGTCGTCCCCTCGTCGACAGGGAAGACGATCGGCAGCTATGTGCGGGCGCGCGGGCAAGACACAGGAGCAGGATTGCCGGCGAGCGAATTGCTGGAGCTCGAAGCCTGAAATTGGGGGGAAATCCGAATTTAGAGGTTAGGGCACCGGAAAAATCCCTTTTATAAGGGGTATTGAAATCGGGTTCGGGTTGAGCGGGTTAGGGTTCTTATCAACCCGAAACCGAACCGATTTCAAATCGGGCTTGGGTTCAACCCGAAAAATCGGGTTTGGGTTCAACCCGAAAAATCGGGTTCGGGTTGATAAATAGCCAGTTCTGGCACTGCTAAATTTCGAGTTCGGCGGGCCGGGTTCGGGTTGAACCCGGCCCAAGTTGCACCCCTAGTGAGATGCAACACGAGTTATTTACTACATCAATGATTCGATGGCACATACTTATTGCATAAGCCAACTCTGCATGAGTATGTTTGCTTTTGAGCAACTCTATGAGAAGTTGACAAACAATACAAACCTCGACTACATCAAATTCCTCACCATGGAAGACCAAATGGTCATGCTACAACACTCCCTAGTGCATGATATGAGAAATTATAACACTGACACATACTTTTGCAAAGCTGACGAGACCATTCATCGCCATTTTCATTGATGCTTGAATGTTGTTATGCAATTACATGAACTATGCTTTGAGAAGCTATCCAATCAAACCCATGCATCTATTACTTTAAACCCGCAACTAACTCCATATTTTGATATAAATGAGCAACAAAGTCTATTCTTCATGTTTTACAACAATTTGAATAATTTATAGATAGTGACACTTTGATATATGTTGGAAGAGATGTATAGGTGCAATTGATGAAACACATATTCCGATAGTCCTCCATTGAGTTATTTGAGTATCTTTCGAAATAGGCGTACCAAACTAACATAAAACATCTCAGCGGTCTGTGATTTTGACATGCACTTGACATACATGTTCGATTTTGGACATACATACATAAAAATTATATATACGCTATCATAAATAACGGCCCAAATTATAAAGTGACCTTATAAGGTTTATGAGCTAAATCATCTAATAGAGTATGAGTCTCCTATGTGTAGAAACCCTATTGCCTAATTTATAATTTATATTTTTATGATGGTTTAAATAAAAATAAGAAAGATATGTGCTATATATAAACAGTTGCAGTCCTCCAGGTTATGAATTTTTAGGGTTTCTTTTCTAATATCCCATCATGGGAAAAGAGAAAGTTGTCTTCTACAGAGAACCGTAGGACACTAACTTGGAAAGTCAGAAACCTCCGAATTCGAGAACAACTGCTCCTATGGATTCAAGTATGTTTTCGCTTATAATTTATTTTTCTTAGTGATTTAATATGGAGGATCTTGGGATGATTATTGTTTTAATCAATGAAGTTTCCAAATAATACATACTAGACAAATGAGGAAGTGCACATGGTGCATGAGTTATGCAAGTGGCATTAGATCACACTTTGAATCCTTCAAAGTTTCATTGGGTGACCGGATCTCTAAATTGATTTTGCAATCAATAGTATACGCGTGCTTAACTAGTAACATGGAAATTGTGAATCACTTTATCCAAGTTGTTTCGGATTTTGGTTGCGCACATTGTCAAGTAGGACAAGTATGACTATGTTTATGTGGTGTACTTCACAAACTTTGTAGCTTTTATTGGAATGAGTTGTTTATGGCATATGTTGAAAAAGGTATTTTATATGGGTTTGGAATGATTTTGCTTGTTTTGGAATGGTGCCATTGAGCATTGCCTTGTCACTGCCACTGTTTTGAAAACCGGACTGAACCGGGCGGTGGGACCGTGAACCGGTCATGTCCCGGTTCGTTGCTTTTTCCGTTCCGACCACGGTTCGACTGTCGGTTCGATCCGGTTGAACCAGAAAAACCGGGGTACCGGTCACAAAACCGGTTCAGCGACCGGTCCGGTTTTAAAAACATCGGTCACTGCAAAATGTTAAACACAATAACAATCTCTTTATGCTTAGTCGTGGCAGAAATGTGGTGTATTTGCACTTTTATCTTTTTATTTGACAATGCATTTGTATTTTTGAACAGGCGTGATATATTGTTGGAATGCGTGATACGGTGGTTCCTTGACGGTCAATATAGTTGCAAGTGTTTTCTGTATCAGTGGTGGGATCTATCACTTCATTCTATTGTGCGGAACCAACCAAAACATTCCATTTTCCTCTAAATAAACACACTCTTTATATTTTTAATTTAAAGATAAAAAGTGTATGAAGAATATTCATTTTTTATTTTTGAATTCAAAAAATATATTAAAACTCTAAATCGTAAACTTTGGTTGTGAAAAAGATCTAACTAGGGTTCGTATATCCATAAATTTATTTTTGGAATTATTATTCACATTCTAAATATACTCTGTTCACAAATCAACCCATGCTTGAGGTTATCTTGACTCTTGTGTCCATTAAAGGTCTTAAAAGTCCTATTGCTAACCCTTTTTATTTCCTTTCGCCTTTGTTCTTAACGCACATGATTAGCTTATCGATCATTTATGTTTAATGCTAGTCGACGCTTACTAATGTTGCTAATCGAAGCACCGCAGAATTTGAATATATTCGTTTGGAAGAAAAAAATAGAGGAAAACTTTTAATGAAAAACTTGTGAAATATACAGGGTGATAAAGTTATATAGTAGTGGTAATAATTAGAAAAATGAGGAAAATTTTTCAAATGGATAGAGTAGCTGTATAAGACGTGAAAAAGTAAGGAGAAAAGTGGAGAATTTTTTTTTAAAATTAAGATGATTCTTATGTTTGAAATAAAATAATAAATAAAAAGGAAGAATTAAATTTCATGTTATGATAAAGATGTCCTATGGAGTAGCACTCAATGGATATTTTATTGGTGTTGATATTATGGAGCCATGATTAAAGCTTCTGTTTTGGAATTAAAAGGATTTTCTGTTAGCTGATATAATATTATAAATTTATTTTTTGATTGTTCAATTCTGGAATCATATTTTATAATATCTTATTTTCACCATTTATATTTTACAGATCAAATCTATGAGAATCTTTACAAATTTCCTTACAAAGTAACTACATAAATCTATTACAAATTTTTTTTGTTTACTATATCAAGGATGACAAAAAGCTCCTAATATCGGTAAATCGCTGCTGGGAGACTATTGCTCTCGTACCATGAGGTTTGAGAAGAGTAGAACTCCTACGGGGGTTGGCAAGCGGCACCTAGGCCCATTGGTTAATATTATAAATTTATTAAAGACTAATGTTTCAAAGTTTGCTCAGATTTACTGATTTTTTAATTTTTCATAAATATGTGAGTCCAAGAAGAATATTTTTACATATGAAAAAATTAAGCGTACAAAAATGTTTATTTTTATTTTTGGAATTCAAAAATAAATTAAAAATTTTAAAAATGCAAAATTTGGCCCTGAAATTCTTATATCCGTGAAAAAGCAAGAATGTAAGTCCCCGGATGAGTTGGTTGTTAATATCACAGTGCATGGGTGATCCACCGTAATTTTGATGAAGCGGTGATGATAATTGATAACCTGCTAAAAATACACTAGAAATCTCTCTCTCTCTCTCTCACAGAATCCAAAAAAGGACTGCTTTGGCGAATGGTATGCTGCTGCAGATACCGCTGAAGAACGAAAGCAGGCAGGAAGCATGGGCGCCATGTTCTTCGCTTCTTCTTCTGTTTCAACAATCCCTCCATACCATCATCCCCAACTCCAATCAACATCAAGGAAATCCATTTCTCTTCCCAATTCAGACGGCAATGGCCGCCGCCGCCACCGCCGCCGCGGCAGCAGCTTCAGTAAGGAAAACGACAGCGAAAGAGAGGCGATGGAGAGGAAGGAGGAGGTGAACAGGAAAATTGCGTCGAAGAAGGCCATCTCTATCATACTGAGGAGAGAAGCTACGAAGGCTGTGATGGAAAAGAAGGGCGGCCCAAACAATTCCAAGAAACTGCTTCCTCGCACTGTTCTCGAAGCTCTCCACGATCGCATTACTGCTCTCCGTTGGGAATCTGCTCTCAAGGTCCCCTCACCTTCTCTCTCTCTCGTCCGGGCTATTATCCCGATGGAGAAGATGCTTGGATAGATAGAGTAACAAGGATACGATGGACTGACTTTTCTAGATTTATTGACATATTTTGGAGATTTTTTTATTAGAGACTTATTTTTGGTAATTTGCCTATAAGCAATGTCATTCTAGTCTAGATTGCTTGTTCTACTTGAATTCTGTTTGGTAAGCTTTAAGAAGAAAAATTTCCCCCTTTTCTAATATTGATACTATTGATGTGAACTTTCCATCACCTTCGGATATGATTTTGCATCTTTTACTACAAGACTGTCCTACTTTTTCTGTTACCATACAATCACCCTGTCTATTTTATCTTTACCCTTCATCATATCACATCATCCTTTTACATTTAAATACCTTCTCCTATAACTTTTCACATTTTTTACCTTACACGAAGCAGAATGAATTTATTTCAGTGCAACAACTCGGACGAGGAACAGCAAATCTCCATTTTCCCTACGTAGCCTCTGGAAATCTGTAGCCAACCGGAATAAGCATACAGCTAATCTCAAATTTCATCTTGCACAGTTAATGTGTGGATTTCATTTTTCTGAGTATTGACTATCCAATTTCCTGTCAGCCTGCTCTCAGAAATCAATCATGCCTTCAGTAATGTGACACTACTGTTAGACAAAAACTGGTGATGCCTGAAGTCTATTCTTTATCACATAGGCTTGTTTACGATTGAGATGGGATGGGATGAAATTTCTTATTCTTAAAAAATACTTTCATCCTCAAAAATAACAACTTTTACTTTTCCCCTTTCTCATATAACTTTCCCCATTTCTTGTATAACTTTCCCGATTTCCAATACATGGCAACATTTTTCCATCTCATTTCACATTCTGTTCCACATCCCATCCCATCCCAAGAGCTCCTATTACAAACAACCAAATGCACCCGCCGCACATACAGCATCTGCTGCCTGTGTCCATTCTGCAAGTTCTCCTTTTCTAGGTTTTGTGCTGTGTTCTGCTACCTGCTCGAGCATGCACCCACCTCACAACTTTACTAGGCAGACTCTTCAACTTAAGTAATACCGCAGTATCCTTGCACAGTCTTTGGAACAGATTATACATTCTTGTACTTCTCCTAAAGAGAGACTACTCTTTGTTGCACATGCCTGTAGCTGATTTTAGATCAATTGCCTGATGCTTATGTTAGCTTCCTTTTAGTCCAGTTGGAACAATAAACTTTTGACATGGTGAGAATGTGACTTTTATAAAATGAAAGTGAAAAGGAGTGGAGGAAGGATTCTATCTTCACCAGAAGGGCTGTGGAATGTCCTTGCTGCGTGTTTCTGTTCCAAACCATTTCTTTGCAATTTATATTACCTGATTTTTTTTAATTTTTAATTTTTAATTTTTTTGCGTATTACCTACGTTGCTAATTTCTGATTTAATGGGGCATGTCCATATGTACCCTTTCTTTGGGATGACAACATAAAAGCCCTTTTGATTAACTCATATTGGCAACAGCATTGTAACTTCTGCTCGGTTGGATTATATGCCAACTTGAAGATATTATTCATATTTTTTTCTCAACATGTAATTGAATTAAAATAAGGATGATGCCATTTTCACATTAAATTAAATGCATTGAATTTCTTAACCTAAACATAGCCAATCTATAAGTAGTTCAATCCAACTCCAAGCTCATCCCTTTTGATCCATATAACCAAAAACATGGAATTGAAAGGATAGGAGAAAGCAACTGAAATCTGTAGTTGTTTAAAACTTGACTGAACCCTTTAATATAGTGGCTCTGTCAACCAAATATTTGTGGGAAATTAATAGTCCAAAATAAAAGCCTAACTGATTCAGTTTCTGGTTGACAAAAAATGTTACCATAATCCTCCTTTATAAGAAAGCAGGTCAAACTAGAACCTGACTATCAGAGAGCGCCATGTTGAAATTGTACACGCATAGTATAATTGTTTTGGTGATATGAAAACTTATTTTCTGAACTTTATCTGAATTTTTAAAGGCAGCTGAATCTTTTAATGTGTACTACTATTGAAAATTTCTGTTAGTTTTGAATAATAATGCACATGCTTTCCTCATCAGAACATTTCTATAATTTCAGGTATTTGAACTGCTTCGGGAGCAGCTCTGGTACAAGCCTAATTCTGGTATATACATCAAGCTTATTGTTATGCTTGGCAAATGCAAGCAACCAGAAAAAGCACACTGCGTATTCCAAGCTATGGTTGACGAAGGTTGCATTATAAATCAAGAGTCCTATACCGCCCTAGTTTCTGCCTATAGCAGGAGTGGCCTCTTTGACAAAGCATTCTCTCTCCTTGATAAGATGAAGCGAATGGCTGGCTGTCAGCCTGATGTATTCACTTACACCATTCTCCTGAAATCCTGCTTGCAGGTGTTTGATTTTGATAAAGTCCAGTTTCTTCTTTCTGACATGGACAGCTGGGGAATCAAGCCGAACACCATCACATACAACACCCTAATTGATGCATATGGCAAAGCAGGCAGGTATGCACCGCTTGACGATGCATTTCATTCTTCTAATCATTACTTGTTTGATGGAGAAGATTGGAAATTTTCACACACACATTTGTGCACACATTCTACTTTAGTAGTTTGTCTATGAGGTACTGTCTGCACATCTCTGAAAGTTCATGTCCATGTCATGTTCTCTCTGAATGTACTCATGTTGCCATTACATTCATCCCATTTCTTTTGTATTTTCCTATTAGAATTTAAACATGGATCGAATTTGCAGCAATTCAATCCTAGATCTAGTAAACCATCAATGCAGTCTACTGGAACTATATCTCAAGCGCCTGGCTCCTTTGTCGTGCAGTGTTCTAGTCTCCTTTGAAGTACATTGTGAAATGGGTGCTGTTGGAATTAAGGGCTATTTATCATCATGAGTCAATATGGTGTCATTTTGCACACTTTAGTTGCTCATTTCACCATGAGCTTGTGAATCAGTCAGTGAGCTTGCTCAATAATCAAAGTCTTCCATTGGATGTATTTTTGCTGCCCTTCTCTCCTGTTTCTTGCCAGCTTGCATGAAACTGAACTTGCTTCTTTAAAAGGTTCCGCGAGATGGAGACGATGCTTCTAGAAATGCTTCGCGATCAAGACTGTAAACCTGATGTATGGACAATGAATGCTACCCTCAGGGCTTTTGGCGGCAGTGGGCAGATCGACACTATGGAGAGATGCTATGAGAAATTCCAGAAGTCGGGTGTACATCCTAACATCAAGACCTTCAACATACTGCTGTATTCTTATGGAAAAGCTAAAAATTACGAGAAAATGAGCTCCGTGATGGAGTACATGCAGAAGTATTATTTCTCATGGACCATAGTCACTTACAATGTGGTGATCGATGCATTTGGAAGAGCAGGTGACCTGAAGCAAATGGAATTTCTCTTCAGATTAATGAGGTCTGAGAGAATCCAACCGAATTGTGTGACTCTATGCTCTCTGGTTAGAGCATATGGAAGGGTGAAAGACGTGGGGAAGATCAAAGGTGTGTTGAGATTCATTGAGAATTCTGATGTCACGCTGGATACTGTTTTCTTCAACTGTTTGATGGATGCGTATGGGAGGGCTGGTTATCTGGCAGAGATGAGAGAGGTTCTTGACATAATGGCTGGTAAAGGTTGCAAGCCAGACAAGGTGTCTTACACTACCATGATCAAGGCATATTCCAATAGAGGGATGGAAAGCCGCGTTAAGGAGCTTCAAGATGTTAGTACTTGGGAAGGGGCAGTTCCTTCGAATGTTTCACTATGATTTTTTCTGTGTATAATTATAATTGTTTCTATACCATTGATTCATATACATTTTATGTGGGTTATGATTAGGTGAAACCTGGTTTCCCATGAAAATTTCGTGAACTTCTTGGATAGGGTCCATCATGATGGTGAACTCGCTATCCAACATATTGATCATAGTACCAAAAATAATTTCAATAAGAGTTGGGTGGGCCGTAATTGATTTGAAGTATTCATAATTATGTACGAAATAACCTTGCCAGTAAGAGTTTCTATCTTACTGCCGGTCCCAAGCCCGGGGAAAAAGCGAGGGTTGGCATGTTAGGCTGGCAGCCGGTGCCATTAAAAATTACCGCCACATCTCTTTATGGATTCTGAAAATATATTAAAAATTGTTAGTGCTAGGGCGTCCCCTGTAAGCGACGCGCTGCAGCGGAGCCCGGCTGTAGTGAGAAATGAGCAAGGGTTGCTAGGGCGTTTCCCCAGAAGCGACGCGCTACATCGGAGCCTGGATGTAGTGAGAAATGGGCAAGGGTTGCTAGGGTGTCCCCCCAGAAGCGACGCGCCACAACAACGTCCGGTTGTGACGAAAAGTCAACAAAGGTTCCCATGCCTTTATGGACGTGGTTTAGGGAAGAAGGTGATATCAAAACGTAAGGTTCGTTTTGCTTCGTGGAATGTTGGGACTATTTCAGGAAAAAGTATGGAAGTAGTAGATGTTATGAGAAGGAGAAAAATTAATATAGCATGCCTTCAAGAGACTAGGTGGAAAGGAGAGAAGGCTAAAGAGATTAATGGATTTAAATTATGGTATATAGGAAAGGATGATAATAGAAATAGTGTAGGGATAATAGTAGATAACAATTTCATAAATAAAGTTGTAGATATCAATAGAGTAAATGATAAAATTATTCAAATAAAACTTGTATTAGGTGCAGAGGTTTTAAATGTGATTAGTGCTTATGCACCACAAGTAGGATTAGATGATAGAATCAAGAAACAATTTTGGGATGACTTAGATAGTATTATGCAAAGAACATCTAACCAAGAAAAAGTTGTGATAGGTGGAGATTTAAATGGACATGTAGGAAAAGAGAAGGTAGGATATGAGAGAAGTCATGGAGGCTTCGGCTTTGGAATAAGGAACGAAATGGGGAATGCCATTTTGGACTTTGCTATAGCATATGATTTGGTTATAGCAAATACCTTATTTCAAAAACGAGATGAACACTTAATAACTTTTAAGAGTGGGACCAATTCTAGCCAAATAGATTTCTTTTTTATAAGAAAATTGGATAGATCCCTTTGTATAAATTGTAAAGTTATCCCAGGTGAGAGCTTAACTATGCAACATAGATTATTAGTGATGAATATATATACACAAAAAGAGTCAACAAAAACTAAAGGCAATGTAATTCCAAAAATTAAATGGTGGAATTTAAAAGGAAACAACATAGAACTTTTTAGAAAAAGAATGATAGAAGAAGTAAAATGGGACACACAAGAAGATGGAGTAGAATCGATGTGGGATAAGATGACAACTAACATAAAAGAAGTAGGACAAAGTATTGTAGTTGTATATAAAAATCGTAGATCCTCACATAGAGAAACTTGGTGGTGGAATGAAGATGTTCAAAAAGCTATAAATAATAAACAAGAAAAGTTTAAAACATGGCAATGAAATAAAAATGATACAAACTTACAACAATACAAACTATAAAAAAAAGCTACTAAAAAGATTATTAGTGATGCTAAATACAAAGCTTATGAGAACCTATATAACAGATTAGGAACTAGACAAGGTGAAAAAGATATTTTTAAGTTGGCTAAATTAAGAGAAAATAAGGGCAAAGATTTAACACATATTAGATGTATTAAAAGTGAGGACCAAAGAGTTCTCGTCAAAGATGATAATATCAAGGAAAGATGGAAAATTTATTTTTATAGTTTACTAAATGATACCCCACACGAACAATTAACATTAGATGTTAGTCTAAATAGGGAAGAAAATAGGAATATCAGTTATTTCACAAAAATTCGAATATCTGAAGTAAAGGAAGCTTTAAGGAAAATGAAAACAGGAAAAGCTTTAGGCCTAGATAATATACCAATTGAGGCATGGAAGTGCATGGGAGATGTAGGTGCAACATGGTTAACAAATTTTTTTAATAAGATTATAAAAACGAAGTTAATGCCAAGTGAATGGAGGAAAAGCATTATAGTTCCAATTTATAAAAATAAGGGAGATATTCAAAATTGTGCAAATTATCGTGGAATAAAATTAATGAGTCATACTATGAAATTATGGGAAAGAGTAATTGAACATAGACTAAGACGGGAAACTAATATATCTGAAAATCAATTTGGTTTTATGCCAGGAAGATCAACTATTGAAGTTATTTTCTTACTTAGAGAACTATTTGAAAAGTATAGGGAGAAGAAAAAGAACTTATACATGATTTTTATTGATTTAGAAAAAGCTTATGATCGAGTACCAAGGAAGTTAATATGGCAAGCGATGAGAAAAAAAGGAATTAATGACAGATACATTGATATTATTAAAAATATGTATGAGGGGGCTGTTACAAATGTGAGAACCATTAGTGGAGATACTAATGTCTTCCCAGTTAAAATAAGTTTACATCAAGGCTCAACCTTGAGTCCTTACCTTTTTACCTTAGTAATAGATGAAATTACTAGACATCTCCAAGAAGAAGTACCTTGGTGTATGTTATTTGCAGATGACATTGTTCTAATAGATGAAACTAAAGAAGGACTAAATTTAAAATTGAATAGGTGGTTAGATGCTTTAGAATCTAATGGTTTTAGAATTAGTTGCACAAAAACTGAATATATGAAATGCAATTTTAATAATAGTGAGAACCCGAATGAGGAACCAATTAAGATTTTAGATCAAGCAGTAACAAGAACTAATCACTTTCGGTACTTAGGATCAATAGTTCAAGAGAACGGAGAAATCGAGAAAGATATAATACATAGAATTCAAGCAGGATGGAAGAAATGGAGAAGTGCGTCAGGAATTTTATGTGACCGTCGAGTCCCAGTCAAATTAAAAGGAAAATTTTATAAGACTGCGATTAGACCTGCTATGCTTTATGGGGCAGAATGTTGGGCAGTTAAAGAGTAACATATACAAAAAATGAGCGTAGCAGAAATGAGAATGTTAAGGTGGATGAGTGGTAAAACAAGAAAAGATAAAATTAGGAATGAAATAATTCGAGAAAACTTAAAAGTGAGACCAATTTATGATAAAATGAGAGAAAATAGATTAAGATGGTTTGGTCATGTAAAAAGGAGGTCTGAAGTCGCACCGGTTAGGAAAACAGAGTTTATCTAAGTAGAAGGTGGTAGGAGAATGAGAGGAAGACCCAAAAAAACATGGATGGAAGTAATTAAACAAGATTTAAAAAAATTACAAATTACTGAAAATTTAGTCTTAAATCGCCAAGAATGGCGTAACAGAATCCATGCAGCCGACCCTACATAGGTGGGAAATGGCTTATGATGATGATGATGATGATGATAATTATGTACGAAATATAAAAAGCACTTGGATATACTCAAATATGCATTAGAATGTCTGATAATAAAAAAAAAATGCATTAGAATGTTATCATAATTTGGAGAAGGGTGCTGATCCTATGCAGTATACCACATGGGGGTAGTTATCAGCTATGTGGCTGCTGCTGAGTCAGCTTCATAATTTCTTTTACACGTCTGAGGGCTTCGTCTAGATTTCCCACACATTTTTTTCAATTTTTCTATTTAAATTTTTTTTATAAAAAATTAGATAATGGAAAAAAGTAGATAAATTTTGTTAAAGTTTGTGGGGGCTATGAGTGGCAACTGCATGGTTGCTTCCATTCGGTATATCGTAGAATCAGCCCCCTTTAGAGATCCATTAATTCACGCACGGTGTTTTCGCTAGTTTGGAAAAAAATGCTGAATAGGAGTGTGATGTGATAAGATATGAGTAATGATTAAAAAGATAATTATATGAAAAAAGTTTTGAAATGATTGACGAGTAGGATAATTAGATAGAAATATGTACAAAAACAATTGAAAGGTAGGATAGATAGTAGTATGAAAAATGAGTCCAAAAGTTTTATAATTTTTTTTTGTTTACCAAACACACCTGTAAAGAGGATGTTTTAGGGAGAGATTTTTTGATGGATGATGTTTCAGATAGTTGAGTGGTTGAATTAACAACTCGTATTTGATATAAAATCAAGCAATTTTATCATGCACATATTTAATTTTAGCGGAACTTGGTTTTCTAATTAACATAATGATTCTAAAGATAAGGGTGATTTGCAAATACACTAATAACTTTTCACATATATTGCATCCATATCCTTTAACTTTAATGAAATTGCGAATATTTACATAAAATTTGAAGTATATTATTTCTTTCATGTTAAAATTTCTTATAAAATGACAAAAATACCCTTTTAAGCTAAATGATACACTCGTAATTTTTGCAAATGGCGTATTTTCATAAAACTTTTATAATAATAATATATGCAAAAAACATAAATAATAATATTCATAATTTCTTGAACAGCTACAATAATTAAATCATAATTAATAAATAGTTCGAATAACCCTAAATAAGTTCACAATTTTCAGGTGCTTAGTGAATATTGCAAAATATAAACAATAGTATATATCATAGTAAGATGTCATGAAAAATTATAAAAGTTTAAGTACACTACTATTGTTATCTTTAGCATAAAGTGAGTGCTATTTTAACTAATGATTACTGGTGGAAGAACTAAAAAGTTCACACGCTTTTGCTGTGGGTACTCTTGTCATTTTCGTTGTCACCGTACTGCGATTGGCTTCAAAATCCCAGCTTTATTGAAATCGTAGTTTTTTTTGCGATAGCGATCCCATTACGTAATTGTAGAATTTTGCCAAACACATGTATGTATATATATATAGGAATATATTCTGGTGCAGCATGCTGCACCGGAATTTTCGGTGCAGCATCGCTGAAATGGGCCCCACATGATCATGAAATCATGATCTACTCCACAAATTGTATTTAGAATAATGTATTCTATTACCATATCAATTTTCATCCCAATCGGATATGTATATGGCCCCCATCTGAAAATGGTATAAATTCAACGTAATAAAATAGTTTGATGTAAATAACAACTTTAAAGTATCTGATTTGGATGAAAATTGGTATGGTAATAGAATACATTATTCTAAATACAATGGGTGGAGTAGATCATGATTTCATGATCATGTGGGGCCCATTTTTGGGCTACTGCACCGCTGTTCCGGTGCAGTGACGCTGCACCGGAACAACGGTGCAGTGGGCCCCAAATGGGCTCCACGTGATCATGAAATCATGATCTACTCCACCCATTGTATTTAGAATAATGTATTCTATTACCACACCAATTTTCATCCCAATCAGATATGTATATGGGCCCCATCTGAAAATGGTACAAATCCAACGTAATAAAATAGTTTGATGTAAATAACAACTTTAAAATATCTGATTGGGATGAAAATTGGTATGGTAATAGAATACATTATTCTAAATACAATGGGTGGAGTAGATCATGATTTCATGATCATGTAGGGCCCATTTTGGGCCCACTGCACCGCTGTTCCGGTGCAGTGATGCTGCACCGGAACAACCTCTATATATATATGTTAAGTACACTTAATAGTTATTTAAAAAAAAAAATAAAAAATAAAAAAGTATTGAGCGCATTTAAGTGTACTGAAGCTAAGTGCACCATGTCACATTTAATTATTGAACAAAAAAGGTGTGAAACTCCACCTATTTTAAAGCATAACAAATGTAGCTTAGAGCTTGTATCAGGATGGGGTTAGGAAAATTAATTCAAATAAGGTGATTAAGTTAATCACCCATGATTATTATGATAATTATGCTTACTAAAGGACGAAAAATGCTTTTGTGGCAATTGCAATTAATGCTAATTATCATTTTATTTATTGATTTAATACTTGATATAATTATATCTTAAGATTTACAAGGTAAAATGACTTGAAAATTTAAGAGAAAGCCTAAGATGGCATGCCCTACATGATCAACGGTTCGGATCATGAAAATTATGAATGGAAAGGAGTTAAATGACTAAGATAATATGATATTTTATGAATTAAATTCATTTTGCTAATACCTTAGCATGCATTCATTGTTTTGATATGAGATTTTTTTTATATATGTATGGCTAAGCTAAGGTGCTCTAAATTATGAATGGATGAGATTATGTTAATCTTTGTTAGAAAACCCTAAATGACATATGTTAAGTATGATTAAATATTAATGATTGGATGTAATTAAGGCATTTGACTTATGAGCATTAAAGGTGAATTGGCATTAAAGCAAGTATTGACATTTGTATCAACCATGGACACATGTCATTATAGGATGCATTTGGGTTAGATTGAAGTAATTAAAGTCAACTAAATTAATGCAAATGTTGACTAATTGCAACCAAGTGCATATGTGGCACATTAATGGAATTAGGGCAGTTTTTAATAAAATAAAAAAATGCAAAAACTTACATGGAAATGCAGCTGCACATGGGATGTGTTTGGTATAGATGGAAGACACTTGGACGGTTGGAAATGAACAGCAAAAAGAGGTAGACGTAGGGCCCAGATTTAGGCAGATTTTTGTAGAAAAAGTCAAGCACAAATAGACACATGGACGGTTGTGATTAGGGCAGCAATTAAATATGAAAATTATATTTATAAGTCATGATTTATAAGGTGTCATTAAGGTGTACATTCCAGCAGCTATAAAAGGAGGAAAGGCAGCAACAAGATGAACGTTTCAGCCTGGGTTAGAGAGAGAGAAAAAATTCTGCAGCATTGAGAGGGAGAGATTTCAGCCAAGGGACGTCCACAAATCAGCAAGCAAGAGAGGAGGAGTTGGCACGTTCAGCAGGTTCATTTTTTATTTTAGTTTGCCTAATTAATATCTAGTAGAATGGATAATTACAAGCATGAAATGAATCACACATAGGTATATATGGGGGGACGTCCAAATAGGATGTTCATATAGCTGTTTTATTGTTTGATAATTGTTTCTTCATTATAGGTTGCATTGATGATCATTGATGCTGAAATTAAAATATTAAGTCCCACATTTATATAGCTGCCTCCTCACGCCCCTAAGTTTAGAAATTGAATTTCTATTTTGTATATATATATATATATATGGGACGTCCAAAGTTGGGTATAATGGAAACAAAAGTGTGTTTGCTTGAGCTAATTCCATGGTTAAACAGATAAGATGTGTTAAACTTTAGAATTAACAACTAATAATTGATGGTCTCACATATATCTTAAGTTAAGACGCTAGTATGTAAGGAAAACTGAGTAAAAATGGAGCAGAAAACCAAACTATAAAAGAAATACTAAATGAATGATTTTAGCACGAAAATTTGTGTGATAACTCATAGTATTATCATTAAGGGACGACCGAAGTTTCAGCTTGAAATGCTAATCTGGTTACAAATTAAAAATCCGAGAAAATTAGTCTAAATAGGGTAGAAAGGCTGTCAGGATTAGCTGCGCTAATTGATTTTTAATAATTTTTATATAAGGCATTTTGACCTAAAAATTTTATATGATATAATATGCATCCCGTATCACTCGACTAAAATAAAAATGAATTTTTGGATGATATAAATAGTGCTAATACTTAACGTGATTTTGACTATGCTAAAACTCATAACCCTGTCCAGTGGAATAAAAATGTGTAAATAAATATAAATATGTGATATTTTGTGCTGAAAATATTTATTTTGGATAATTCATGTAGTTATTGATGTATGATAGAAATTTTAGACTTAAATACCTTGATTTGATTATAAATCAAGAATTAGAGAAATCAGTGTGTCTGATTTCAGCAAATATGGACAGATTGATGAATAATCAAAATAAAATTTGAAACTTAAGTAATAATGGTCCAAATCGATATAATGAGTTAAAATATGTATGATAATTCATGTTATTTATTTAGAAAAAGGAAAAGAGAAGAGATTGAGGAAGCAAACTGGTAACCAAAGGAAAACAAGTATCGTGAACAATGGTATAAATAAAGCTTGTAAAATGAAATTATATATGGCTGTTTTGGAAATGATTAGTTATTTTAGGAATTTTGGATATATTTGAGTTGTTATAGATTAAGGATGAAAGCTTTGAATAATTAGAAAAGATTCATATCATAAGCTTAGGCATTGGATAGAATAAATGATCAACCACTAGGGTTAAATAGATACGTGTGTATATGTGATTATTAGAGGAAATAAATGATTAAACATTGAGAAAAATGATTATATGTGACTAAAAAGGATAAGGGTGTTCATCTCAAAGGAAGGTTGATTAAAGTTAACCTATTAAGAGTCACATATAAATTGAGATCATATAAGGGTTGGGATTAAATGATAAATGCACCTAAATTAGAAAAAGGCAAGGCATGCAAATATATAATGATATGCAAGTTTATAAAATGATTATTTTCACTTATAAGATGAACCTTCTCCCTGGCTCGCAAGCTATAGTATAAAGAGTTTCTCTCATATGGGGGGATGATCACTTGGTAAGTGTCATCTACCGGATGGACAGAGACGTGTTGCATATGCTTGTTTTAAAAAGTGTTTAAATGAAAAATGTTTTAGGGCATAAATATGTCTACGACAAAAAAGTTTACATGACAAAGTTTACAAGCATATGTTTTGCCTTTGAAATTGCCCAAAAATTGGAACATCAAAAAGATTTGTATGAAAAGGTTTCTATGAAAATGTTTACAGGCAAATATTGATTCAAAATAAAAAAATGCTTGCTTACTGAGTTATTATTCACGTTTTGTTTTCTCAACCTATACAGGTGCAACACAAGCCGTGTAGGAAGAGGAAGACCTCTATGAAGAAAATTTTAAGATATGTTGATTTGTATGTATGGTATGAATGAACATATGATAGAGAATTTCATGTTATGAAAACATGTGATATAAATGGACAAGTCGATAACTTGTAGATGATCTGTAAAGTTGATAACAAGTGTATGTTTATATGTTGAAAGCAAGAAAAGAAAAATAAAATAAAAATTGAACGAGATTTAACTCGAGAACTTGCCACATGATTAGGGTAACAATCCTAACTCATATTTACTAATCGAAAATGATATTGGAGTAAGGCTCCGGCACCTTGGTCGGGGCACCACAAGAGGTGATGGTATTGAAGGCGTCAAGCCACTTCTCTGGCTGTGGCAACAAACTTTATTCTCTCTCTGTGTTTCATAATTCATGTAGGTTAAAGTTTAATTTGGAAACATTTGAATGGTACTATTGTTGGGAGTGATTAAAAACAGATGTCTGGGGAAAGAAAGTGCATTTTTTTGAAATAAAAAATAAGTGCGTTTGGTTAGGGTTAAAAAATGTCAACCAAAATTTTTCAATAAAAAACTTTTCACTCTCCATAATTATCATATTTTTGAATTATTTTTCATATTTTCTTAAACAAACTACTAGGGGTGCAACTCGGGTTCATGAAACTCGAGTTCTGTGAAACCCCAATCTTAGACACGTATAAAATCTTAGGATTGTAAATCCTAGGTAATATATTAATGAAATATATATTCATGAGTACGAAAATATGTGTATTAGAGGTTAAAGAAATACAATCGTGGGATTAAACTACGTGAATAGTGCATGTGAATAGTAACTGAGGTGATTAAGAGTTAATCACGTAGATTAACCTAATCAAAAAATGACAAAAAGGGAGATTTAATCACTACAGGACGAAATAGCAATACTTTTTGATATTTTAATAGAATTTTGGATTTTAGTGGAAAATTAAAGAAAAATTCATAATTTGCAATCCGAACGTCGGATTTCGATGAAATTTTTTATGGATGGTTAAAAATTCATGATGAACATGATGAATGGGTTAAGATGTGATGAAAATCACAAATCAATGGTCAAGATGAAACGTCAAATGGTGATAGAAAAGTAACTTATCTTTTTCATTAAATTACTTTTGACTTTTTATTAAAATAAATAATTAAAAAATAAAAGAATTAAATGAAAAGGAAGCTATGGCAGGGATGTTGCAGGGGGGTGGTTGGGAAATTTGACCAAAATCAGTGGTCCATGATCATCATCATCATAAACCAACGGCTAGGATTTAATTTGCTTAAAATAAATAAATTTTAATAAATAAAAAATCTAGAAAAATAGGGCTGCCATAGGGGGGCTGGAGCAGGCCAAGGGTGGGCTGCTCTTGGCTCAATGCACCTTTTTGAAATTATAAAAAAATACATTTGCAATTTCACACCATTTGCAAGGGGGTAAAATCCAAATTTATGAAAAATCAAACCCTATAAATAGGGGGCAGGGGTGGAAATCCAAGAGCACAATCACCCAGCTCCAACTTGAGCAAATCCCAGCTCCCAAACCCTCCCATACGTCCAAGGAAGAAAAGGAGGAAGTTAGAGAGAAAAAGTGTGAGAAAAAGTGGGATATCTCCACTTAGAATAAGTGAATTCTATCCAAATTTCTTTTGGATGTTAAGTAGGGTAAAACCATACTTAGATAATGCCTAAGCATGAGAAAATAAGTAAAGTTATAATGCTTAATTGGAATTATGCCGAAACATCGAAAATTTGGAGCGAAGATAGAGCATTTGGGAAAATCATGTATGATATGTGTAAATAATGCTCCAAATTTGATAAATGATGATTTGGGATGAATGATTATGATAAATATGATGTTCGAATAATGATATATTAATCTCATAATTTTTGAAATGAAGGATTATGCTTAAGTGAATTTATATTGATTTTTAGTATAAAGAGAAAATGATTTATTTGGCCAAGTTAATGATGATAAATTCATAATTCAAAATTTTTCCCATGATATACTCGACATAAGCTATGTTATGGTATTTTTTATTTTTGGAAAAAATTTCAATTTTTGGAACCCATGAACAGTAACCCACGTCGCTGTGAACAGTAACCTCGGGTGAACAGTAAACGTGAACAGTACCCATGAACAATGATCGTGAACAGTGAACAAAGTGATTTTGGAAAAAATTGAGATTTATTTTTATATTTTAAAGAGGATATATAGGTGAAAATTTTAAAGGATTTATGGATAAAAATCCATATAAATGGGTAATGACCAAGTTGTTGGTCCCGAGTTGATGACAATTACCTAAGAGGGGAGGGGTGAATTGGGTATTTAAAATTTTAAACTTCAATTAGAGACTTTACCCTGGTTTAGTTTAATCCCCTTTAATAAGACAAATGGAAAGCAATAAGATAATGAAAGCGGAAATGAAAAACAGTAGACAAGATTTATAGTGGTTCGGGCAACCTTCCCTACTCCACTCTTCCAAGCTCACACTCCCTTGTGACTTGGGTTCCACTATGTATTCCACGAATACAACTAGAGTCTTCACTCTCTTCTAGATTATAGCTCTAGGGGGCATATACAACCAGAGCCTCCGCACTCTTCTAGATTCTAGCTCTAGGGGGCGTATACAACAAGAGCACAAGTAGGTGACGAGTTCCACTCCAATCACAACCCTACTTTGCTATAACTTGGTTTGAAACACCAAACTCAAACCAAGCACTAAAAACTGAATATCAAAATGAAATGAAAGAAATCTACACTTTACAGATTTGTATAGCACGTTTCAGCTCGAGGAAGAATTTGTAGAAGCAACGAATCGTTTTGCGTTGAAGCAAACAACAACTTTGAAGCTTGTTCTTCCTTTGAAAGTGTATAGATCACTCAATTGTAGAGAAAAGTAGATTGAAACTCTTAGTAGCACTTCTTTCCTCTTTTTTAGCTCTTACTTGTATGTTTCCACGTTTGCTTGAGTGTCTACATATAGAGGAGGGAAAATTTTGAACATTATAGAGTTGGTTGGCGCATAATAAATATTCCAACATTATTCCTCCAAGTCGCAGGTGGAGTCGACTTCGTGTGCGACTTCACCCAAGTCACATGCTGGAGTCGACTTCGGGTGCGACTTCGGCTGTGCTCAACTTGTTCAAGTTCTTCCTCGGGTCAACTTGGCCTTGGACTTGACCCAAGTCGCAGGTGGAGTCGACTTCGGGTGCGACTTCAGATGCTTCAGTTTCCAAGTCTGTCTTCTAGGTCGACTTGGTCTGGGACTTGACCCAAGTCGATGCTGGAGTCGACTTCGTTTGCGACTTAACTTCTCTTTCTTGCCAAGTGAGCTTAAGCTTCCTTGAAACTGTCTTTGCTTGCTTAACTTCTTCATCATAAGTGTTCTTCTTTTGATTTTCAATACTTGAAATTTAGTAGATTCATTTTGTATAGAAATCTTGAAAACTTGAATATTTGTATTCATGAACAAGTCCAATATATGAATTCATGCATCTTGCTTGCTTTGGACTTTGATTAATCTTCATATTATCTAAGTCGAATATTTAAGTCGACTTGGTCTTCAACTTGACTCAAGTCTGACATTAAGTCGACTTGGCCTTCGACTTGACTTCTGAAATCTTGCCCTGTCTAACTGAAGTCGATGCTGGAGTCGACTTGGCCTGCGACTTCACCCAAGTCGCATGTGGAGTCGACTTCGTCTGCGACTTCGGCACCTCTTGGTCCCCAATTTCAACGTTGGACAAAAATAGGCACTTGAAGTCGCTGCTGGAGTCGACTTGAGGATCGACTTGGCCTAAGTCGATGTCTGAGTCGACTTGGAGATCGACTTGACCTGCCATACTTCATATTTTTTATTTTTATATTCTTAAACAAAACACAAAGCACATTAGTAGCTAAAACTTACTCAAATTGTATTGTTAATCATCAAAACACATGCTTGGGATATTTTGTATTCGATTTTATCAATTGTTTCCAACAATCTTCCCCTTTTTGATGATTGACAAAACCAATTTGAGTTTATACCATTCATCATGTCATTTTACTGTTTTGACATTTTTAGGACAATCACAAGTTATTTTTCTTTTGAACTTTGTGAAATTGTCATTTGTATATGTTGTTTCAAGTAATCATAATCATTCAACCATTTCAAAATATAACATTAGTGATCAGAGCAAAACATAATAAATCAGAGCATAATTCAGATGATAAGTATAAACTTTGCAAGAAGTAATCGGAGCACTAATAAACTTTTTCATAAGCAAGCTTTTCATATAATAAAAAATTGCATACAAGTTTAAAATGCAAATGAAACCTATATACAAGCTACCCACCCAAAATCCTAAAAATCTAACTCCAAAACTCAACTATTCTCCCCCTTTTTGTCAATCGAGCAAATAGGGGTCGACTCGGAGAGATTTGGTGAATTGGAACGTAGATATGAGATAGAAAATCGGTCGGATAGGCCTGATATGAGCTGAGGAGTAAAATGATGAAACGGGTGCCGAAGTTTGATCTCTGTGAACGGATCCGGTGTCAAATGGATCCAGTTCGGGGATGGGCTGAGCTCGATGGTGCCCTGATGCCAGATGATATTTGATCGTCCTGAGTTCCCAATCTATACGATCCTGGCGGGAATGCATATCCGTCATCGCATTTAGGACCCCGGCAATCTGACTAGTCAACTGGTCCTCGATCTGCTCTAGATGTTCTCGGATTGCATTCACCGAGTTGTCCGAAGATGGCGGTTGTGGTGCGGGATCTGGGATCTCCGAGCCACGAGGTGAACACGAGCCATGTGAGGCAGGCGATGCGGGTGCCTCATGATCATCCTGTGGTGGAGCAGGATGCTACTCTGGAGGTGACGGGGGCTGCTCCCCCTGTCCCTGTCATCCCCGGCTTCGTCTTGAGCCGGTACACCCATTCTTTCCTATATCCTTTCAGCTCTGAATTGCTCCACGTTTATCTTCATTCTTTGGAGCAAAGCCTTATTGATGGCGTTAGTAGTCTTTAGAACCTCGAACGGCTCGCCATCAATGTCAACCTCAAAATGCTCTAGGATCTTAGTGATCCATGTTCCATATGGCAATACCCCTCGTGGGTTATCCTTTCGTGAGGCCAATGCTTCCAGAAACAGTCGCGGTAGGCTGACCTTGACCCGATTCGCAACTTTCCAGAAAATTCCTTCCTCTTGCGGGTTTAACTGGTTCCTTCTGCCACCCTTTGGATAAATACAGTGAGCTATCAGTAGGCGTAGAACCCGTAGCCTCGGGGACAAGTCCATATAGTGCAGGAACTTAATCCTGGGATGATACTTGTTACTCCGGGTGAGCTGATTGTACATTTGATCAAGGGTAAGATCCACAGGGAGCTGCTCATCCTCAGCAGGAACACTTAGAATTCTGCCTATTTTGATTAAGGCATCTTCTTGATTTGGGGCTACCATTGAACCCAAGAACATTTCAACTCCCTTGACATAAGTACAATAGTTATGATCATCCCATAGATAGTAAAATATCCTAGTCAGGTCGGGATATACTCTGTCATTGGCTTTCAACAAACTAGTCCAGCCTTGAAAATTTAATAATTCTTCAATCTCGAATTCATAATCGCTCAAGAACTTAAAATCGATGATTTTTGGGATGAATACCTTTCGTTCATAGAACGATTTGTAGAATCGACTGTGCTGGATTTCAATCTTGAAGTATGTTGTTGGCATCTTTAAAACTTGGGTTTTAGTAGCCGGGCTTCCCTTTCGTCTAGTCCCAGTATCCGTGCTTCTAGTAGTCTGACTTTTTGCACCCTGGGCAGCCGTGGTTGCTGGAGTCGCTGTTTGGAATCGAACTCTACGACTAGTGGAGGTCGAAGGTTCTTCCCGAACTCACTTAGCAGGAGTCCGTTGCCTCCTGGGAACCTCCTCTTCAGTGTGGGAGTCGGATGGTCTGGGAACAGGTTTTTGGGAAGGCTTTGAGACGACTAGTTTAGGCAATTGAGGTTTAGGAGCCATTTTGTGATGGAATTTTTGAGACGATAGAGATGAAGACCGAAACTTGAGAGAGAGAGAGAGAAGAGAGCTTAAGAAAGAGAATACTGAGGGAGACAGAGTATTGAGTAGAACCAGAGAAGCAAAGAAAGTTCCGGAGATGAGAGTGAACTGTGATGAGAAAAATGGAGGAGAGAAAATGAGAAGAGAAGAGAAGAGAGGAGAGGGAGTACACCGGATGAATTTGTTGGTAGGAGGAAATGAGAAAGAGAGAGAGAATGGAGGGTGAAGAGAAACAAGCCGGAGATCGGAGAGAGATAGAGAAAATGGAGGCCGGCGAGAGAGGAGAAGAAGTAGGAGAATGCTCGGGAAATGAGGAAGAATAAGAGAAAAGAAGAAGAAAAGGGAGGAAACAGCGGAAGTCCGACGGTCGCGCGTGGGGAGTCGACTTTGCCATGCCCAAGTCAACTTCACTGGAGTCGACTTGGGGGCCCTGGAGTCGACTTGGCTTATCGACTTGGACTTTTCTAAGTCCAATTTCCCATCTAGATTTTTCTAATTTATCTCAATCATCCCCATATCATTTTTAATTTTATAAAATGATTCTTTTGCTAATGGTTTGGTAAAAATATCAGCAATTTGATCCTCGGTTTTCACATATTCCAAGCAAACATCATGATTTTCAACATGTTCACGAATAAAATGATGTCTTACATTTATATATTTGGTTCTAGAATGCAATACAAGATTTTTAGTTAAACAAATCGCACTTGTATTGTCACATCTAATTGGAATATTGTAATAATCAATACCATAATCTTTTAATTATTGTTTCATCCAAAGTAATTGGGCACAACAAATCCCGGTGGCTATATATTCTGTTTCCGCCGTAGATAGAGCAACACTAGTTTATTTTCTTGAATACCATGAAACCAACATGTTTCCAAGGAATTGATATGTTCCACTAGTACTCTTTCTATCTACTTTGTAACCGGCAAAATCCGCATCCGAGTAGCCGATTAAATGAAAAGTTGACCCCTTTGGATACCATAGTCCAAGATTAGTGGTATTTATCAAATATTTAAAAATTCTTTTTACAGCCAATAAATGTGATTCTTTAGGACATGCTTGGAATCTAGAACACATACAAACACTGAAAAGAATATTTGGTCTAGAAGCAGTTAAATACAACAATGATCCTATCATACTTCTATAAAGCTTTTGATTGATATATTTATCATTTTCATCCGTGTCGATCTTGATTGTTGAACTCATTGGAGTATTTGCTCACTTGCTAGTTTGCATTCCAAATTTCTTTAGCATTTCTTTGATATACTTGGACTGATTTATGAATATTCCTTCTGCTTGTTGCTTGATTTACAGTCCAAGGAAGAAATTTAACTCTCCCATCATGCTCATTTCGAATTCGCTCTGCATAATCTTAGAAAATTCTTGGCACAGAGTTTCGTCAGTAGCACCAAATATTATATCATTTACATAAATTTGCACAATTAAAATATTTTTGATTTTATACTTGATGAATATGGTAGTGTCAACCTTTCCTCTTTGGAATTCATGATCAATCAAAAATCTATTTTACCTTTCATACCAAGATCGTGGAGCTTGTTTTAGTCCGTATAATGCTTTGGTTAATTTATAAACATATTTTGATTGATCATTTTCTTCAAATCCAGGGGGTTGTTCAACATATACTTCTTCATTCAAGTATCCATTCAAAAATGCGCTTTTCACATCCATTTGAAACAATTTGAAATTCATGTGAGAAGCAAATGCTAGTAAAATGCGTATTTTTTCTAATCTAGCCACGGGTGCATATGATTCTTCAAAATCAATCCCTTCTTCTTGGGAATACCCTTTGGCTACTAGTCTAGCTTTATTTCTTATTACAAGTCCGCTTTCGTCTAATTTGTTCCTAAATACCCATTTGGTACCAATAATGGTGCAATCATTTGGTCTAGGAACTAAATGTCATACATTATTTCTTTCAAATTGATTTAGCTCTTCTTGCATTGCAATAACTCAGTTTTCATCATTAAGAGCCTGATCAATAGTTGTTTGTTCGATTTTTGACACAAAAGCATATTGTCCACAAATGTTTTGTTTTGACCTTTATTCCATAGATATCGCCAATGACTTGCTCAATTGGATGGACTTTTTTGAATTTCAAATCAGTTGGAGGTCTATAGGAATCATTACTTTAACTTGCCTTTTCTTCCATAGAATTTTCTGGCTTGAGCTCAATTTCCTCTTGTTGCTCTTGTTGTTTTTCTTCTGCATCATCTGCGTCACTTAGTTCATCCTCCTTTCTCAGAGTTTGGTTAAATTAATAAAAAACAACATGTATTGATTCTTCTACTATTTGATTTCTTTTGTTGCAAATCCTATATGCTTTGCTATTTGATGAATAACTAAGGAAAATAGCTTCATCACTTTTGGCATCTAATTTTTCTAAATTTATTTTTCCATTATTTAACACATAACAAGTACATCAAGAAGTATGGAAATATGATATGTTCGGTTTTCTTCCTTTCCAAAGTTCATATAGGGTCTTTTTCAATATTGCTCTAATGGTAACTCGGTTTAATACATGATAAGCTGTACTTACAGCTTCGCCCTAAAATCTTTTGGACAATTTACTCTCATTTAGCATAGTTCTAGCCATTTCTTGTATTGTCCGGTTTTTCCTTTCAACAACTCCGTTTTGTTGAGGAGTTCTTGGTGCAGAAAATGTATGGTGAATTCCTTTTTCATTGCAAAATTCTATGAATCGATTATTTTCAAATTCACCACCATGATCATTTCTAATGGAAATAATTGAACTTTGTTTTTCATTTTGCACCAAATTTAAAAACATGACAAACATAGAAAATGCTTCATCTTTGCTAGCTAAGAGTATAATCCGAGTAAATCTTGAAAAATCATCAACAATTATATACACGTACTTTTTTCCACCAAGAGTTAAAATGTCCGATGACCCATAAAGATCCATATGTAACAATTCAAGTGGTCTAGTTGTTGAAATTTCCTTTTTGGTGGAGAATGACATTTTGGGTTGTTTAGATAGTTGACAAGCTTTGCAAATCTTATCCTTGTTATATTTGAGCTTTGGTAACCCTTGTATTAGATTCTTTTTCCACAATATTTTAATATTTGACATATTTATATGTCCAAGCCTTGTATGTCATATCCATGGATCATTTTCTATGGCTATTAGACATTTTTCCTCTAGTTCATCAAGGCAAACCAAATACACATTTTCATATCTTTTGCCACTAAATACTATGTGTTCATCATCAAAAACATTACATATAGAGGATTCAAATACAACTTTATATCCTTTATCACATAATTGACTAATGCTTATTAGGTTGTGTTTGAGTCATTCAACAAATAATACATCCTCAATGCATGCATTTGAAATACTATAAACATTTTCTTTACCTTTTATTTTACATTTTTCATTATTTCCAAAGGCTACTGTTCCTTCATTGCATGGGTTGGTCTTATGGAACAGTCCTTTTTCTCCTGTCATATGTCTTGAGCACCCACTATCCATAAACTATATGTTATTGGCCTTAGCTCTAAGACAAACCTGCAAAAATTAAGTCAAGTAGAGCTCATCCTTTTGGTACCCATTTTATGGGTCCATTCGGGTTAGTTATGTTGGAAACAATTGTTGAAATCAAATACAAATATTCAAAGCATGTGTTTTGATGATTAACAACATAATTTGAGTAAAGTCTTAGCTACTAATATGTTTTGTGCAATGTTTAAGATTATAAAAGTGAAAAATACAAAACAAAACAGGTCAAGTCGCAACTCAAACTCAGACATCGACTTGGGCCAATTCGATTTCTCAAGTCGACTCCATCTTCGACTTCAATAGACGTCCTCTATCCAGCGTTGAAATTAGGAGCAAGAATTCTCGAAGTCGCAGACGAAGTCGACTGCACTTGCGACTTGTGCGAAGTCGCAGACCAAGTCGACTCCAGTATCGAGTTCACATAACATTTTCCTTCCAGCGTTGAAATTAGAAAGCACAGCTGCCGAAGTCGCACATGAAGTCGACTCCACTTGCGACTTGGGTGAAGTCGCAGGCAAAGTCGACTCCAGCATCAACTTCAAATGGGCAGTGCAGATTTTCAGAATTTCAAGTCGAAGGCCAAGCCGACTTCAAGATAGACTTGAGTCAAATTGAAGATGAAGTCGACTCAAAATTTTCAACTTGAATATATGAAGACTAATCCAAGTTTAAAGCAAGCAAAACACATGGATTCAACCATTCTAAATCAAAGTTGGATTTGTTCATATAAGATTCGAGTTTTTCAAGTTCTCTAGACTTAAAGCTAAAGAAATTTTGTACAAATAAGTTCCACATATTGAAAGACAAAAGAAGAAGAAGAAGTTAAGCAAGCAAGAGACACTTCAACAAAGATCAAACTGACTTGGCAAAAGAAAGAAGTCAAGTCGCACCCGAAGTCGACTCCAAGATCGACTTGAAGCCAAGTCTCAGACCAAGTCGACCCAGAGGACAGACTTGGAAACTGAAGAACAGCTGAAGTCGCACACGAAGTCGACTCCAGCATGCCACTTGGGTGAAATCGCACATGAAGTCGACTTCACATGCGACTTGTAGGCGTAACGTTCGAATTTTTGAACGTTGGAACATTTATTGCGCGCCAACCAACTTCATAACATTCAAAAATCTCCCTCTTCTATATATAGACACTCAAGCAAACGTGGAAAGATATAAGATAAAGCTGAAAAAGAGGAAAGAAGTGCTACTAAGAGTTTCAATCCACTTTTCTCTACAATTGAGTGATCTATACACTTTCAAAGGAAGAACAAGCTTCAAAGTTGCTGTTTGCTTCAACGCAATACGATTCGTTGCTTCTACAGATTCTTCCTCAAGCTGAAACTTGCTACACAAATCTGTAAAGTGTAGATTTCTTCTATTTCATCTTGTTATTTAATTTTGGTGCTTGGTTTGAGTTCGATGTTTCAAACCAAGATATAGCAAGTAGGGTTGTGATTAGAGTGTAACTCATCACCTACTTGTGTTGCTCGTTATACACGCCCCCTAGAGCTAGCATCTAGAAGAGAGCGGATGCTCTGGTTGTATATGCCCCCTAGAGCTAGAATTTAGAAGAGAGTGGAGACTCTAGTTGTATTCGCGGAATACATAGTGGAACCCAAGTCACAAGGGAGTGTGAGCTTGGAAGAGTGGAGTAGGAAAAGGTTGCCATAACCACTATAAATCTTGTCTACTATTTTTCATTTCCGCTTTCATTATCTTATTGCTCTCTATTTGTTTCATTAAAGGGGTTTAAACTAAACCGGGGTAAAATCTCTAATAAAAGAATCTGGGGCCAGAAAGAAAGGCAATACAGCTGCTAAAGCTCAAGTATTGAAGATGCCGACTACATACTTCAAAACAGAATTGCAGCACGGCCGGTTTTACAAATCTTTTTATGAGCGGAAGGTATTCATTCCAAAAATCATTGATTTTAATTTTTTAAGGGATTATGAGTCTGACATTGAGCAGTTACTAGATTTCAAAGGATAGACTAACCTTCTAAGAGCAGATGGAAGAGTATATCCTGATCTAACTCGTATTTTCTATTACCTATGGGATGACGAGTACTTTGGAACTTTTGTCAAAGGAACTGATATGTTCTTTGGAATCGGAGTAACCCCAAGATTAGAGGAAGCAATCATGAGTGTGGGGCAAATCTTAGAGGTACCTTATGAGGATGAGTCGTTGCCTAAAAACCTCACTCTCTCAGATATCTACAATCAACTCACCAGGAGCAATAAGTATCATCCGGGGATCAAATTTTTATATTACATGGACTTATCCCCGAGGCTCAGGGTCCTCAGATTATTTGTTTCACATTGCATCTACCCCAAAGGTGGGGGTAGAAATCAGTTAAACCCGCAGGAGGCAGGAATTCTGTGGAAAATAGTGAACCGGGTCAAAGTCAGCCTTCCTCGATTGTTTATAGAAGCCCTAAGTTCTAGAAAAGACAACCCACGAGGGGTTTTGCCTTATGGTACTTGGATCACGAAGATCCTAGAACATTTTGGAGTTGATATCGATGGAGAACCATTCGAGGTGTTAAAATCAACAAACGCAATCAACAAAGCATTGATCCAAAGAATGAAGATCAATGTAAATCAACTCCGGGTTGAAGCAGAAGTGGGCGCACCGGCACCAGAAGAAGTCGGGGATGCACAGGTTGAGGGGGAGCAACCCCCACAATCACCAGAAGCTCAACCCGCTCCACCACAGGATGCACCCGAGGAGCCTGCATCGCCGCTATCACATGGGTCTTGCTCTCCTAGAGGATCTGAAATTCTAGACCTAGCACCACGGCCATCTCGGGATACTTCAGTTTAGGGCCTTCGAGAGCATCTGGAGCAGTTAGAGGACCAGATGACCAGTCAGATCGCCGAGGTCCTACATGCCATCACGGATATGCATTCTCGACAGGATCGCATGGATAGGGAGCTCCGGACCATCCGTTATCACTTAGCATCTGGAAGCCATCGTCATCGATCTATCCCCGAGCTTGATCCTTTTGACACTGGATCAGTTCATCGAGATCCCACACCTGCTCTAGTCTCATCTTTTTACTCCTCGGCCCACATTCGACCCATTTGCCCGATTCCATATCATATCTCTGTATTCCAGTTCACTAAATCTCTTCGAGTCGACCCCTATTTGCTCGATTGACAAAAAGGGGGAGAAGAGTTGAGTTTTGTGTTTAGATTTTTAGGATTTTGGGTTGGGTAGCTTGTATATAGGTTTCATTTGCATTTGAAATTTGTATGAAATTTTTTGATCATATATATGAAAAGGTTGCTTATGAAAAAGTTTATTTGTATTCTGATTACTTTTGCAAAGTTTATTATCACTTGAATTATGCTCTGATTACAAATGCTCTATGCTCTGATTTATTATGTTTGCTCTAATCATTAATGTTCTATTTTTTTCAAAGGTAAATGACTTATGATTATCCTAAAAATGTCAAAACTAGATATTGGAAAGCATAAACTCAAATTAGTTTTGTCAATCATCAAAAAGGGGGAGATTGTTGGAAACAATTGTTGAAACCAAATGCAAATATCCAAAGCATGTGTTTTGATGATTAACAACAAAATTTGAGTAAACTCTTAGCTACTAATATGTTTTGTGCAATGTTTAAGGTTATAAAAGTAAAAAATACAAAACAGAACAGGTCAAGTCGCAACTCACATCGACTCAGACATCGACTTGGGCCAAGTCGATTTCTCAAGTCGACTCCATCTTCGACTTCAATAGACGTCCTCTATCCAGCGTTGAAATTAGGAGCAAGAATTCTCGAAGTCGCAGACGAAGTCGACTGAACTTGCGACTTGTGCGAAGTCGCAGACCAAGTCGACTCCAGTATCGAGTTCACATAACATTTTCCTTCCAGCGTTGAAATTAGAAAGCACAGCTGCCGAAGTCGCACATGAAGTCGACTCCACTTGCGACTTGGGTGAAGTCGCAGGCAAAGTCGACTCCAGCATCAACTTCAAATGGGCAGTGCAGATTTTCAGAATTTCAAGTCGAAGGCCAAGCCGACTTCAAGATAGACTTGAGTCAAATTGAAGATGAAGTCGACTCAAAATTTTCAACTTGAATATATGAAGACTAATCCAAGTTTAAAGCAAGCAAAACACATGGATTCAACCATTCTAAATCAAAGTTGGATTTGTTCATATAAGATTCGAGTTTTTCAAGTTCTCTAGACTTAAAGCTAAAGAAATTTTGTACAAATAAGTTCCAAGTATTGAAAGATAAAAGAAGAAGAAGAAGTTAAGCAAGTAAGAGACACTTCAACAAAGATCAACCTGACTTGGCAAAAGAAAGAAGCCAAGTCGCACCCGAAGTCACTCCAAGATCGACTTGAAGCCAAGTCTCAGACCAAGTTGACCCAGAGGACAGACTTGGAAACTGAAGAACAGCTGAAGTCGCACACGAAGTTGACTCCAGCATGCGACTTGGGTGAAATCGCACATGAAGTCGACTCCACATGCGACTTGTAGGCGTAACGTTCGAATTTTTGAACGTTGGAACATTTATTGCGCGCTAACTAACTTCATAACGTTCAAAAATCTCTCTCCTCTATATATAGACACTCAAGTAAACGTGGAAAGATATAAGATAGAGCTGAAAAAGAGGAAAGAAGTGCTACTAAGAGTTTCAATCCACTTTTCTCTACAATTGAGTGATCTATACACTTTCAAAGGAAGAACAAGCTTGAAAGTTGCTGTTTGCTTCAACGCAATACGATTCGTTGCTTATACAGATTCTTTCTCAAGCTGAAACTTGCTACATAAATCTGTAAAGTGTAGATTTCTTCTATTTGATCTTGTTATTTAATTTTGGTGCTTGGTTTGAGTTCGGTGTTTCAAACCAAGATATAGCAAGTAGGGTTGTGATTGGAGTGTAACTCATCACCTACTTGTGTTGCTCGTTATACACGCCCCCTAGAGCTAGAATCTAGAAGAGAACGGAGGCTCTGGTTGTATATGCCCCCTAGAGCTAAAATTTAGAAGAGAGTGGAGACTCTAGTTGTATTCGCGGAATACATAGTGGAACCCAAGTCACAAGAGAGTGTGAGCTTGGAAGAGTGGAGTAGGGAAAGGTTGCCACAACAACTATAAATCTTGTCTACTATTTTTCATTTCTGCTTTCATTATCTTATTGCTCTCTATTTGTTTCATTAAAGGGGTTTAAACTAAACCGGGGTAACACCTCTAATTAAAGTTTTAAATTCTTAAATACCCAATTCACCCCTCCCCTCTTGGGTAATTGCCATCAACTCGAGACCAACAAGTGGTATCAGAGCAGGTCTTTGAGTTGTACTAAAGAGATCTTTTTGATATGGCATCCCAATCCACTTTCGTTCCCGCATTTGCCGAAGGCCAATCCTTTACTAGGCCACCATTGTTTGATGGGAACAATTTTGGATATTGGAAGCTACGTATGAAACAACTCATCATGGCTATAGATATGGACTATTGGATTGCAATCCAAGACGGTGTGACTTTGCCTATTGATGAAAGAGCTTCCAAATAGACCGATGAGGAAGTGAAAATTGTAAAGAGCAACTCCAAGGCTATGAATTCATTATTTTGTGCTCTTACGGCTTCCGAATATGATAGAATATTCTCTTGTTTAACTGCCAAAGAGATATGGGATACACTAATATCCATCTATGAAGGAGCTTCTCAAGTCCAAGGGACAAAGAAAAATATTTTGATTGGAGAATTGGAAAACTTTAGAATGCTAGAAACAGAAAATATTTCTGAAATATTTGCTAAATTTTCTAAGATTACTAACGCCTTGAAAGGGCTAGGAAAGGCAATTTCTGAATCTGAACAGGTCATGAAGATTCTAAGGGTACTACCCGAATCATGGACTCCAAAAATCACGGCAATAGAAGAAGCCAAGGACCTAAACACATTGAAGTTGGAAGACCTTATTAGCTCGTTAATGTCACATGAGCTAATCAAGAAAAGAAATGAGGATCACCACAAAGGCAAAAGAGTCATCGCCTTGAAAGCTGCACAAGACTCGGATGACACCACCTCATCATCACAAAATGACGATGAAATTTCCTTACTTATAAAATAGTTCAGAAAATTTGTAAGAAAAGGTAGAAATTTAAGAAACTTTAAAGAAAGAAATTCTAAAGAGAAAAAGAAAGAATCAACAAAATGTTACCGGTGTGGTGGTTCGGGGCACATGCAAGCCCAATGCCCAACGCCCGAAGAAAATAAAGCGAAGGAGCAAAGAAAAGATCGAGGTGACAACAGAAAATTTCAAAAAAACAAAGGAAGAGGCATTTACGTAAATGAAGAGGAATCTACAACATGTAGCTCTTCAAGTGAAGAATGTGAAGCATATTGCGCAAGAATTTGTTGCGTAGCAAATTCCGACATATATTTTGCAGCCACGGAAATCTTGGAGGATCAAGCTACTTCAACGAACTGCACAAGTAGTCAAGAGGTAACCTCCAAACAAAAATCTTTTTCAATTTTCTCTTCTACAAATGAATGCCTCAAATGTGCTAAATTGGAAGAACTTCAACAAGCCTATGATTCATTATATGAGAAAATAAAGAAATTAGGAAACAAGTTTACAATAAAAAAAAGACAATGTGATGCAGTAATAATTGTGAATGGTAAACTTGTTGAAAAGATAGATAAATTAAAAAGTGAAAAGAATACCTTGGAAATTGAGTTAGAGAAACTCAAAAGGGAAAATAAATCATTAAATGAATCGCTTGTCAAGTTTTCTAATCCAGGAGAAAATGTGAAAATGTTCTTGAAAATGACAACCCAAACTTGTAAGAAAGGACTTGGGTATAATACATTTGAGCAAGAGAAATATAATGCTCCAAGAAACAACGCCAAACCCATTTATACTAAACCTAAGATAAATCAAGCAGTTTGGACCAAAAGACCAACCGAGGAACAAATTACCAAATGACTTCCTATTTCTAGACTTCTGGGAGCTTGTAATTTTTGCGACAAGTTAGGACACAAGGTTTATCAATGCAAATTGAGAAAATTGCAAAACCTTGGTGTAAAATTGGTTTGGATGCCGAAAAATATTGGATTTATGGCTTCAAAGGTAGACCAACATAGACTCCAAAGGATAACTAACCCAAATGGACCCATAAAATGGGTACCAAAAGGATGAGCTCCACTTGACTTAATTTTTACAGGTTTGTCTTAGAGCTAAGGCCAATAACATATGGTTTATGGATAGTGGTTACTAAAGACATATGATAGGAGAAAAAGGACTGTTCCATAAGATCAACCCATACAATGAAGGAACAATAGCTTTCGAAAATAATGAAAAAGGTAAAATAAAGGGTAAAGAAAATGTTTATGGTATTTCAAATGCATGTATTGAAGATGTACTATTTGTTGAAGGACTCAAACATAACCTAATAAGTATTAGTCAATTACGTGATAAAGGATATAAAGTTGTATTTGAATCCTCTATATGTAATATTTTTGATGATGAACACATAGTATTTAGTGGCAAAAGATATAGAAATGTATATTTGGTTTGCCTTGATGAACTAGAAGGGAAATGTCTAATAGCCATAAAAAATGATCCATGGATATGGCATACAAGGCTTGGACATATAAATATGTCAAATATTAAAACATTGTGAAAAAAAAATCTAGTACAAGGGTTACCAAAGCTCAAATATGACAAGGATAAGATTCGCAAAGCTTGTCAACTATCTAAACAACTCAAAATGTCATTCTCCACCAAAAAGGAAATTTCAACAACTAGACCACTTGAATTGTTACATATGGATCTTTATGGGCCATCAGACATTTTAACTCTTGGTGGAAAAAAGTACATGTATGTAATTGTTGATGATTTTTCAAGATTTACTTGGATTATACTCTTAGCTAGCAAAGATGAAGCATTTTCTATGTTTGTCACGTTTTCAAATTTGGTGTAAAATGAAAAACAAAGTTCAATTATTTCCATTAGAAGTGATCATGGTGGTGAATTTGAAAATAATCGATTCATAAAATTTTGCAATGAAAAAGGAATTCATCATACATTTTCTGCACCAAGAACTCCTCAACAAAACGGAGTTGTTGAAAGGAAAAACCGGAGAATACAAGAAATGGCTAGAACTATGCTAAATGAGAGTAAATTGTCTAAAAAATTTTAGGGCAAAGCTGTAAGTACAGTTTGTCATGTATTAAACCTTGTTACCATTAGAACAATATTGAAAAAGACCCCATATGAACTTTGGAAAGGCAGAAAACCGAACATATCATATTTCCATACTTTTAGATGTACTTGTTATGTGTTAAATAATGGAAAAACAAATTTGGGAAAATTAGATGCCAAAAGTGATGAAGCTATTTTGCTTAGTTATTCATCAAATAGCAAAGCATATAGGATTTGCAACAAAAGAAATCAAATAGTAGAAGAATCAATACATGTTGTTTTTAATTAATTTAACCAAACTCCGAGAAAGGAGGATGAACTAAGTAATGTAGATGACGCAAAAGCAAAACAACAAGAGCAACAAGAGGAAACTGAGCTCAAGCCAGAAAACCCCATGGAGGAAGAGGTAAGTGAAGGTAATTACTCCTACAAACCTCCAATTGATTTGAAATTCAAAAATACCCATCTAATTGAGCAAGTCATTGGAAATATTTATGAATGAGTAAAAACTAGGAGATCAAAACAAAATATTTGTGGACGATATGCATTTGTGTCAAAAATTGAACCAACCACTATTGAACAAGCTCTTAATGATGAAAATTGGGTTATTGCAATGCAAGAAGAGCTAAATCAATTTGAAAGAAATAATGTATGACATTTAGTTCCTAGACCAAATGATTATACCATTATTGGTACCAAATGGGTATTTAGGAACAAATTGGACGAAAGCGTACTTGTAATAAAAAACAAAGCTAGACTAGTAGCCAAAGGGTATTCCCAGGAAGAAGGGATTGATTTTGAAGAATCATATGCACCCGTGGCTAGATTAGAAGTCATACGCATTTTACTAGCATTTGCTTCTCACATGAATTTCAAATTGTTTCAAATGGATGTGAAAAGCGCATTTTTGAATGGATACTTGAATGAAGAAGTATATGTTGAACAATCCCCAGGATTTGAAGAAAAGGATCAATCAAAATATGTTTATAAGCTGACCAAAGCATTATATGGACCACGAGCTTGGTATAAAAGGTTAAATAGATTTTTGATTAATCATGAATTTCAAAGAGGAAAAGTTGATACGACTTTATTCATCAAGTATAAAAGTAAAAATATTTTAATTGTGCAAATTTATGTAGATGATATAATATTTGGTACTACTGATGAAACTATATGCCAAGAATTTTCTAAGATTATGCAGAGCGAATTTGAAATGAGCATGATGGGAGAATTAAATTTCTTCCTTGGACTGCAAATCAAGTAACAAGCCAAAGGAATATTCATAAATCAGTCTAAGTACATCAAAGAAATGCTAAAGAAATTTGGAATGCAAACTAGCAAAGGAGCAAATATTCCAATGAGTTTAACAATCAAGATCGACATGGACGAAAATGGTAAATGTATCGATCAAAAGCTTTATAGAAGCATGATAGGATCATTGTTGTATTTAACTGCTTCTAGACCGGATATTCTTTTCAGTGTATGTATGTGTTCTAGATTCCAAGCATGTCCTAAAGAATCACATTTATTGGCTGTAAAAAGAATTTTTAAATATTTGATAAATACCACTAATCTTGGACTATGGTATCCAAAGGGGTCAACTTTTCATTTAATCGGCTACTCGGATGCGGATTTTGCCGGTTACAAAGTAGATCGAAATAGTACTAGTGGAACTTGTCAATTTCTTAGAAATATGTTGGTTTCATGGTATTCAAGGAAACAAACTAATGTTGCTTTATCTACGGCAGTAGCCGAAGATATAGCCGCCGGGAGTTGTTGTTCCCAACTACTTTGGATGAAACAACAATTGAAAGACTATGGTATTGATTATTATAACATTCCAATTAAATGTGATAATACAAGTGCTATTTGTTTAATTAAAAATCCAGTATTACATTCAAGAACCAAACACATAGATGTAAGACATCATTTTTTTCGTGAACATGTTGAAAATCATGATGTTTGTTTAGAATATGTAAAAACTGAGGATCAAATTGCTGATATATTCACCAAGCCTTTAGCAAAGGATTCATTTTACAAAATTAGAAATGATATGGGGATGATTGAGTTAAATTAGGAATAATTAGACAGGAAAATCAGACTTGAAAAGTCTAAGTCGATAGTGAAGTCGACTCCGGAGTCACCAAGTCGACTCCAGTGAAGTCGACTTGGGCATGGCGAAGTCGACTCCGCCTTTGGGCAAAGTCGACTCCACTGGGACGAAGTCAACCTCGCCTAGGGCTGCGTTGACTCCAGCGCGCGACCGTCGGGTTTCTCCTTCCCTTTTCTTCTTCTCTTCCATCTTTTCTTCTTTCTTCCTTCTTCCCGCACGACCTATCTTCCCATTTCTCCTTCATTTTCTCTTTGTTTTTCTTGCTCTCGCTCTCCTCCAGTTTCCGGCCATCTCTCTTTCTCCCTTTCTTTCTCTTTCATTTCTCCTTGTTTTTCTCTCTGTTTTTCTCTCTTTCCAGTTGCTATCTCTCTCTCTCTCATTTTCTCTTCCAAACTTTCTTCTCTCCGACATTTCTCCGGTCTTCTCTTTCTTCTCCATCTCTCTCTCCACTCTTGGTCTCCATCTCTATTGGTCTCCATCTCTATTGGTCTCCATCTCTCTCCATCTCTCTCCATCACTCTCCATCTCTCCTCACTCAATCCATCTATCCCTCTCTATTTTCTCAATTGTTCTTTCAAGCTCCATTTGAAAGTCTCATTTCTAAAAACCCATCTTAGATGACACCTAAATCTCGAATCCCCAAACTAGCTGTGTCCAAACCATCACTAAAACCTGTCCCTAGACCATCCAGTTCTCAACTTGAGGATGAAGTGCCTAGGAGGTAACGGACCTCCTCAAAGCGAGCCTGGGAAGAACCATCCACTTCCATAGGCCGCAGAGTCCGTTTCCAAGTCGGGACTCCATCAACAACGGCTGCTCGAGAGGAACAGCCTTAGACCTCGCAGAGCACACAATCTGGGGCCAGAAATAAAGGCAATACAGCTGCTAAAGCTCAAGTATTGAAGATGCCGACTACATACTTCAAAACAGAATTGCAGCACGGCCGGTTTTACAAATCTTTTTATGAGCGGAAGGTATTCATTCCAAAAATCATTGATTTTAATTTTTTAAGGGATTATGAGTCTGACATTGAGCAGTTACTAGATTTCAAAGGATAGACTAACCTTCTAAGAGCAGATGGAAGAGTATATCCTGATCTAACTCGTATTTTCTATTACCTATGGGATGACGAGTACTTTGGAACTTTTGTCAAAGGAACTGATATGTTCTTTGGAATCGGAGTAACCCCAAGATTAGAGGAAGCAATCATGAGTGTGGGGCAAATCTTAGAGGTACCTTATGAGGATGAGTCGTTGCCTAAAAACCTCACTCTCTCAGATATCTACAATCAACTCACCAGGAGCAATAAGTATCATCCGGGGATCAAATTTTTATATTACATGGACTTATCCCCGAGGCTCAGGGTCCTCAGATTATTTGTTTCACATTGCATCTACCCCAAAGGTGGGGGTAGAAATCAGTTAAACCCGCAGGAGGCAGGAATTCTGTGGAAAATAGTGAACCGGGTCAAAGTCAGCCTTCCTCGATTGTTTATAGAAGCCCTAAGTTCTAGAAAAGACAACCCACGAGGGGTTTTGCCTTATGGTACTTGGATCACGAAGATCCTAGAACATTTTGGAGTTGATATCGATGGAGAACCATTCGAGGTGTTAAAATCAACAAACGCAATCAACAAAGCATTGATCCAAAGAATGAAGATCAATGTAAATCAACTCCGGGTTGAAGCAGAAGTGGGCGCACCGGCACCAGAAGAAGTCGGGGATGCACAGGTTGAGGGGGAGCAACCCCCACAATCACCAGAAGCTCAACCCGCTCCACCACAGGATGCACCCGAGGAGCCTGCATCGCCGCTATCACATGGGTCTTGCTCTCCTAGAGGATCTGAAATTCTAGACCTAGCACCACGGCCATCTCGGGATACTTCAGTTTAGGGCCTTCGAGAGCATCTGGAGCAGTTAGAGGACCAGATGACCAGTCAGATCGCCGAGGTCCTACATGCCATCACGGATATGCATTCTCGACAGGATCGCATGGATAGGGAGCTCCGGACCATCCGTTATCACTTAGCATCTGGAAGCCATCGTCATCGATCTATCCCCGAGCTTGATCCTTTTGACACTGGATCAGTTCATCGAGATCCCACACCTGCTCTAGTCTCATCTTTTTACTCCTCGGCCCACATTCGACCCATTTGCCCGATTCCATATCATATCTCTGTATTCCAGTTCACTAAATCTCTTCGAGTCGACCCCTATTTGCTCGATTGACAAAAAGGGGGAGAAGAGTTGAGTTTTGTGTTTAGATTTTTAGGATTTTGGGTTGGGTAGCTTGTATATAGGTTTCATTTGCATTTGAAATTTGTATGAAATTTTTTGATCATATATATGAAAAGGTTTCTTATGAAAAAGTTTATTTGTATTCTGATTACTTTTGCAAAGTTTATTATCACTTGAATTATGCTCTGATTACAAATGCTCTATGATCTGATTTATTATGTTTGCTCTAATCATTAATGTTCTATTTTTTTCAAAGGTAAATGACTTATGATTATCCTAAAAATGTCAAAACTAGATATTGGAAAGCATAAACTCAAATTAGTTTTGTCAATCATCAAAAAGGGGGAGATTGTTGGAAACAATTGTTGAAACCAAATGCAAATATCCAAAGCATGTGTTTTGATGATTAACAACAAAATTTGAGTAAACTCTTAGCTACTAATATGTTTTGTGCAATGTTTAAGGTTATAAAAGTAAAAAATACAAAACAGAACAGGTCAAGTCGCAACTCACATCGACTCAGACATCGACTTGGGCCAAGTCGATTTCTCAAGTCGACTCCATCTTCGACTTCAATAGACGTCCTCTATCCAGCGTTGAAATTAGGAGCAAGAATTCTCGAAGTCGCAGACGAAGTCGACTGAACTTGCGACTTATGCGAAGTCGCAGACCAAGTCGACTCCAGTATCGAGTTCACATAACATTTTCCTTCCAGCGTTGAAATTAGAAAGCACAGCTGCCGAAGTCGCACATGAAGTCGACTCCACTTGCGACTTGGGTGAAGTCGCAGGCAAAGTCGACTCCAGCATCAACTTCAAATGGGCAGTGCAGATTTTCAGAATTTCAAGTCGAAGGCCAAGCCGACTTCAAGATAGACTTGAGTCAAATTGAAGATGAAGTCGACTCAAAATTTTCAACTTGAATATATGAAGACTAATCCAAGTTTAAAGCAAGCAAAACACATGGATTCAACCATTCTAAATCAAAGTTGGATTTGTTCATATAAGATTCGAGTTTTTCAAGTTCTCTAGACTTAAAGCTAAAGAAATTTTGTACAAATAAGTTCCAAGTATTGAAAGATAAAAGAAGAAGAAGAAGTTAAGCAAGCAAGAGACACTTCAACAAAGATCAAACTGACTTGGCAAAAGAAAGAAGCCAAGTCGCACCCGAAGTCACTCCAAGATCGACTTGAAGCCAAGTCTCAGACCAAGTTGACCCAGAGGACAGACTTGGAAACTGAAGAACAGCTGAAGTCGCACACGAAGTTGACTCCAGCATGCGACTTGGGTGAAATCGCACATGAAGTCGACTCCACATGCGACTTGTAGGCGTAACGTTCGAATTTTTGAACGTTGGAACATTTATTGCGCGCTAACTAACTTCATAACGTTCAAAAATCTCTCTCCTCTATATATAGACACTCAAGTAAACGTGGAAAGATATAAGATAGAGCTGAAAAAGAGGAAAGAAGTGCTACTAAGAGTTTCAATCCACTTTTCTCTACAATTGAGTGATCTATACACTTTCAAAGGAAGAACAAGCTTGAAAGTTGCTGTTTGCTTCAACGCAATACGATTCGTTGCTTATACAGATTCTTTCTCAAGCTGAAACTTGCTACATAAATCTGTAAAGTGTAGATTTCTTCTATTTGATCTTGTTATTTAATTTTGGTGCTTGGTTTGAGTTCGGTGTTTCAAACCAAGATATAGCAAGTAGGGTTGTGATTGGAGTGTAACTCATCACCTACTTGTGTTGCTCGTTATACACGCCCCCTAGAGCTAGAATCTAGAAGAGAACGGAGGCTCTGGTTGTATATGCCCCCTAGAGCTAGAATTTAGAAGAGAGTGGAGACTCTAGTTGTATTCGCGGAATACATAGTGGAACCCAAGTCACAAGAGAGTGTGAGCTTGGAAGAGTGGAGTAGGAAAAGGTTGCCACAACAACTATAAATCTTGTCTACTATTTTTCATTTCTGCTTTCATTATCTTATTGCTCTCTATTTATTTCATTAAAGGGGCTTAAACTAAACCGGGGTAAAATCTCTAATTAAAGTTTTAAATTCTTAAATACCCAATTCACCATTCCCCTCTTGGGTAATTGCCATCAACTCGGGACCAACAAGTTATCCATTGGAGTCTACGTTGATCTACCTTTGAAGCCATAAATCTAATGTTTTCGGCATCCAAACCAATTTTGCACCAAGGTTTTGTAATTTTCTCAATTTGCATTGATAGTTTTGTGTCCCAACTTGTTGCTAAAATTACAAGCTCCCGGAAGTCTAGGAGTGGGAATCCATTTGGTAATTGGTTCCCTAGTTGGTCTTTTGGTCCAAGCCACATGATTTATCTTGGGTTTAACATGAATGTGTTTGGTTTTGTTTCTTGGAGCATTAGATTTGTCTTGCTCAAATGTGGTATACCCAAGTCCTTTCTTACAACTTTGGGTAGTCATTTTCAAAAACATTTTCACACTTTCTTCTGGATTAGAAAACTTAGCAAGCGATTCATTTAATGATTCATTTTCATTTTTCAATTTATTAATTTTTTCAGCAAGTTTACCGTTCACAATCATTACTGTATCACATTGTCTTTTCTTTATTATAAACTTGTTTCCTAATTTCTTTATTTCCTCATATAATGAATCATAGGCTTGTTGGAGTTCTTCTAATTCAGCACATTTGAGGTATTCATTTGTAGAAGAGAAAATTGAAAAGTATTTTTGTTTGGAGGTTACCTCTTGACTACTTGTGCAGTTCGTTGAAGTAGCTTGATCCTCTAAGATTTTCGTTGCTGCAAAACATACATCGGAATTTGTCATGCAACAAATTCTTGCGCAATCCGCTTCACATTCTTCACTTGAAGAGATGCATGTTGTTGATTCCTCTTCATTTACGTACATGCCTCTTCCTTTGATTCTTTGAAATTTTCTGTTGTCGCCTCGATCCTTTCTTTGCTCCTTTACTTTAGTCTCCTCGGGTGTTGGGCATTGGGCTTGCATATGTCCCGAACCACCACATCGGTAATATTTTTTTGTTTCTTTCCTTTTAGAATTTCTTTCTTTAAAGTTTCTGAAATTTCTTCCCTTCCTTACAAATTTTCTGAATCGCTTTGTGAGTAAGGCGATTTCATCGTCGTTTTGTGATAATGAGGTGAAGCCATCCGAATCTTGTGCAGCTTTCAAGGCGATGACTCTCTTGCTTTTGTGGTGATCTTCATTTCTTTTCTTGATTAGCTCATGTGACATTAGTGAGCTAATAAGATCTTCTAACTTCAATGTGTTTAGATCCTTGGCTTCTTCTATCGCAGTAATCTTTGGAGTCCATGATTCGAGTAGCGCCCTTAAAATTTTCATAACCTGCTCAGATTCAGAAATTGTCTTTCCTAGACCTTTCAAGGCGTTAATAATTTTGAAAAATCGAGCAAACATTTCAGAAATATTTTCTGTTTCTAACATTCTAAAGCTTTTCAATTCTCCAATCAAAATATTTCTCCTTGTCCCTTGGACTTGAGAAGTTTCTTCATAGATAGATGTTAGTGTATCTCATATCTCTTTGGCAGTCAAATAAGATGATACTCTATTATATTCGGAAGCAGTAAGAGCACAAAATAATGAATTCATAGCCTTGGCGTTGCTCTTTACAAATTTTACTTTCTCATCGGCCCATTTGGAAGCTCTTTCATCAGTAGGCAAGGTCACACCGTCTTGGATTGCAATCCAAGAATCCTTATCTGTAGTCATGATGAGTTGTTTCATACATAGCTTCCAATAATCAAAATTGTTCCCGTCAAACAATGGTGGCCTAGTAAAGGATTGGCCTTCGACAAATGCGGGAACAGAAGTGGATTGAGATGCCATATCAAAAGATCTCTTTGGTAAAACTCAAAGACCTGCTCTGATACCACTTGTTGGTCCCGAGTTGATGGCAATTACCCAAGAGGGGAGGGGTGAATTGGGTATTTAAAAATTTAAACTTCAATTAGAGACTTTACCCCGGTTTAGTTTAATCCCCTTTAATAAGACAAATGGAAAGCAATAAGATAATGAAAGCGGAAATGAAAAACAGTAGACAAGATTTATAGTGGTTCGGGCAACCTTCCCTACTCCACTCTTCCAAGCTCACACTCCCTTGTGACTTGTGTTCCACTATGTATTCCGCGAATACAACTAGAGTCTCCACTCTCTTCTAGATTCTAGCTCTAGGGGGCATATATAACCAGAGTCTCTGCTCTCTTCTAGATTCTAGCTCTAGGGGGCGTATACAATAAGCAGCACAAGTAAGTGACGAGTTCCACTCCAATCACAATCCTACTTTGTTATAACTTGGTTTGAAACACCAAACTCAAACCAAGCACTAAAAATAGAATATCAAAATGAAATGAAAGAAATCTACACTTTACAGATTTGTGTAGCACGTTTCAGCTCGAGGAAGAATTTGTAGAAGCAACGAATCGTTTTGCGTTGAAGCAAACAACAACTTTGAAGCTTGTTCTTCCTTTGAAAGTGTATAGATCACTCAATTGTAGAGAAAAGTGGATTGAAACTCTTATTAGCACTTCTTTCCTCTTTTTCAGCTCTTACTTGTATGTTTCCACGTTTGCTTGAGTGTCTATATATAGAGGAGGAAAAATTTTGAACGTTATGGAGTTGGTTGGCACGTAATAAATGTTCCAACGTTCAAAAATTCGAACGTTATTCCTCCAAGTCACAGGTAGAGTCGACTTCGTGTGCGACTTCGCCCAAGTCACATGCTGGAGTCGATTTCGGGTGCGACTTCGTCTGTGCTCAACTTGTTTAAGTTCTTCCTCGGGTCGACTTGGCCTTGGACTTGACCCAAGTCGCAGGTGGAGTCGACTTCGGGTGCGACTTCGGATGCTTCAGTTTCCAAGTCTGTCTTCTGGGTCGACTTAGTCTGAGACTTGACCCAAGTCGATGCTTGAATGAATCACAGATATATCTACCCTTTTTTTATCAACAATCTCCCCCTTTTTGATGATTGACAAAACTTAATTGAAATATCTTCCCTTCTCAAATGAATCACAGATATATCTACATGAAGATCATGATTTTCATCAATAAGCGCAAAAATAATATATATTCTTTTCATATAGATGGAAATACTTCTCCCTCTAAGTTATATGCAATATTATTCTCTTTTCTTAAGATATTTTCATACTACACTCTCTCCCCCTTTTTGTCAATCAACAAAAAAGGTAGCACAAATGGGGCACAATGGGGCATAATGGGGCATATAAAATAGGTAGTACAAATGAGGCATATAAAATAGGTTCATACTACACTCTCTCTCCCCTTTTTTTTCATACAAATCATTCATTTTGAGTCAAGCATATGATCTGTAATATATGACTATGGTACTACTTGTTTATTAATTTCTTTAGGAGAGCAACATACCTTTACTTACCTTTGATGAAAGTTATCATTACTATTTTGCTCAACTCCCCCTTTCTTTTGCAATTCATGCTCCTTCATTCTCTAGATGACTTTGTACTTGTTTGAAATAAAACCTGCATCACAAATATGATATCTTCTTTCCTTTCGGTACCCGTGTTATGGGTCCATGAATGTTAGTACCATAATGCATAGGAACTCAAGAAGACTTGGTTCTACCTTAGATGTGTCTTTTTGGCATCCAAACCAATTTAACTCCATTATAAACCATTTTTCTTTCCTTGCATTGATATATTTTGTGTCCAAACTTATTACAATAATGACAAGTGATTCTAGCATAGGTTGGAGTACCATGATAGCTCTTTGGTTGCCAAATAGGTATATTTGTCCATGATTTATCAACAAACTTCTTAAAATGTCCCCTCACATTTGATATATTAGAAGCCTTAATCCAAATAGGAGAGTTTGTTTTATTTAGTTTGGCATTAATGTGCTTTAGAAATCCAAGACCTCTCTTATCAACTTGAGTGGTCATTCTAAAAAATTTCTGCACATTTTCTCCCTGGTCGGAGAACTTTGCCAATGAATTTTTCAAAATTTGGTTCTCCTTTCTCAATGCCTCTGTTTCATTCTTTATGGCATTTATATCTTTTTACAAGGATGCATTCTCCTTCGCTAATTTTCCATTTGCAATGACAGTTGTATTGAATTGCCTTTTCTTTTGAACATATTTGATACCAAGGCTTTTGAATTCATCAAATAATGAGTCATAAGTTTGTTGTAAATCATTCAACTCATTACATCTAGAACAAACATTAGAAGATGAATAAGAATCGAATGGGCTTACCTTGATATCCATAGATGCATCAAATGTTGACAGTTTCAATTTTCTTGCATTATCAATTTCTTCAGATTTTTGGCAAGTTTTCTTTTCATCTTCTACAATGGTCATGCAGCAAATTCTTACCCAATTTACTGCATCTTCTCCTTCACTTGATGAAGTGCTAGAGCTTGAGGTAGTATATTCCTTTTTAAGCATTCTTCTAGCCTCTCTTTGAAAAACTTCTCTTATTTTGAATTTCCAAATCATCCGGTGTGGTACATTCAATTTGTATATGTCCAAGACCACCACATTTATAACATTTTAGAAATTCCTTTCTTCTATTCTTCATTTTCTTCTGTGAGCTAGAATATTCGTATGAACTTGATGTAGATTCACTTGAGCTCTCCATCATACTTTTGAGTGCAATAGACTTTTTACTTCTGCGAGATTCTTCTTTCTTATTTTTGATGAGCTCATGAGACATGAGTGAGCTAATCAAGTCATCTACTTTGAGCTTGTTTAAGTCCTTTGCCTCCTCAATAGCTGTAATCTTTTCATTCCACGAGTTTGGAAACGCTCTAAGTATCTTCATAACCTGCTCACTTTCAAAAATTGGCTTTTCTAGGCCTTTAAGAGTGTTAGTGATTTTAGAAAATTTAACAGACATTTCTGAAATAGATTCACCATCTAACATTTGAAATCTTTCAAAATCACCAACAAGGATATTCCTTTTAGTTCCCTTTACTTGGGAGGAACCCTCATAAATAGATACCAATTTATCCCATATTTCTTTAGCCGTTGTGCACGAAAAAACTCTATCAAATTCTGCTGCGGTCAATGCACAAAATAAGAAATTCATAGCTTTGGCATTACTTTGGATAGACATAGTTTCTTCTTTTGTCCAAGTGGATACCTTGTCCCCCTTTGGTAATGTAATGCCATCCTGTATGGCTATCCAAGAATTCATATTAGTTGCCATAATGAGTTGTTTCATCCTCAACTTCCAATAAAAAAAAATTATTGCCATCAAATAGAGGTGGCCTTAAAAATGATTGGCCCACGGAAAATGCAGGTACAGAAGTTAAGTAGGTTGTCATAGATATATAGAAGAGATCACCTCAAATAAGATAGAGGCCTGCTCTGATAGCACTTGTTGGTCCCGAGTTTAGGGCAAAACCCAAGAGGGGAGGGGTGAATTGGGTTCTTGAAAAATTCTTTGGTAAATTAAAGCTAACTCCTTATAATTTTAATCCCCTTTGATGAAACGTGATATGAGATAGAATGAGAGGGTGCAAATGGAATATAAAAATGTAAACAATCAATCCACACAAGAGACAACAATATATAGTGGTTCAGGCAACCTTCCCTACTCCATTCTTCCAAGCACACACCCGTTGTGTCTTGGATTCCACTATTGTATTTTCAATACAATCTAGAGCACCCGCTCTCCTCTAGATTCTAGCTCTAGGGGGCATATACAATAATCGCTTGTTGGTGAGACCAACTCCAACCAACCAAGTTCAATCTATTGGTGAGACAAATTCCAACCAATCAAGCAAAACTCGTTAGTGAGATAAACTCAAACCAACCCCCTGTTTTGCTTCTTCTTGAATTCGGTCTCCAACACCGATCCAAGGCAACAAAACAAAACAAAATAGACAAAAGAGAAATTACACTTTACAACGTGTATTTGATAAGCACCGGAAGCTCCTTGTCATATAGAGATGATAATCTTGGAAGCACACTTGGAAGTTGTAGCACTTGAAGCTTCAATAGTTGTTCAAATAACTTCAACACACTTGAATATTAGAAGATGAAAGCTCAACTTGTGTTTTCTTCTTTCTTTCCTCCTTCTCTCTTGTCTCTACGTTCATTCTTCAATGATATATATAGAGGAAAAAAGATCTAGCCGTTTGGAGTAGAGGTTCACGTGCATCTAGAGCTCCAACGTTCGAATTTTCGACCGTTACGAGTTGAAGTCGCAAGTGGAGTCGACTTCGGATGGGTGAAGTCGACTTGGGATGCAACTTCGTCTTGTTAAAACTTGTTGTCCACTTTCTGTCCAGAATTCTGTCTTTGAAGTCGCAGGTGAAGTCAACTTGGGATGAGTGAAGTCGACTTCGGATTGGTGAACTCGACTTGGGATGAGACTTCAGTTTGCTGTCTGTCCGAAGTCGCAGACGAAGTCGACTTGGGTCTAGGACTTCACCCAAGTCGCAAGTGAAGTCGACTTGGCTATGGGACTTCACTTTGCTGGACTTGCAATTCATGAACTTGAGCTCTTGAAACTTAAATTATTTTACATTTTCATTTTCATACACATAATTAGAGACAAGTTATCTGAGAACACTTAGACAAATTTATTAGATCATTTTTAATGATATTTCAATTATTTGTTAATCATCAAAATCAAATTAATCATTCTTAAAGAAAGCATATGATCAACAAAGTCATGCTGGCATATTGATATCATGTGATGTTTATGGACATGTGCACATATATGATGTATAATGAAGAGACTTTGGTGGAGGTAGAAAGCGGATCAGAGGGTCCCCCTTCACTATTGTCGAGTCGTATGGGCTGTGTGCCGACAGCGTCCTTCCAGAGGTGGAGGCAAAGAAATGTTATGTGTGAATGAATGCATTGCATTTTCATACATGGATTGAAATGGAAAGCATGGATTTGAAATGATGTTTTAAGGGATGGTGTAAATAATTCTCTACATGAGAATGACAAGTCACCTGGCGTAAGAGGTATATAATGCTGGGAAAATCAAAAGTCATGCATGTAGGAGACCATGTAGGCGTCAAAAGGAAGAGAGGTTTCCCTTGATGAAGCCAAGTCGGAGACAGCCGGCGTATTGGACCATGCTATGTGAGATGTTCCCTGGGCTAGCGTACCCACACACGAATGTTTCTATTCCGTTGATAGTTGATCACTTGCTAAGTGTCTCCTATCGAATGGAGAGAAATGCATTGACGAATGGTTTACATGAATGATTTTCATGAATGGTTTATGAAAGGTTTCCAAAAATGGTTTACGAAAAAGTTTCTATTCCGTTGGTAGTTGATCACTTGGTAAGTGTCTTCTATCAAATGGAGAAAAATGCATTTAAACGAAAGAAAAATGCTTGCTTATTGAGTTTCGACTCATGTTTTGTTTTTCCAACCTCAGACAGGTGCAAGGAAAGCCTACTGATGAAAAAGATCAGGTTGATTTGCCTGTAAGTGATATGATGAATGAATGAAAGAAGCATCGTTACAAAGGTATGTAATCCTTTGTATATTGAAATATAAATGTATGCCCTAATGGGATATAATGAAAAAGGACATAGGTTGTATGAAATTATGAATAATATAAGAAATTGATGATTTATGATAGTATGGATGAGTCCATTATGAATGACGATAAGTATATATTTATGTGATGAAAGAAAAGAAAAAGAAAAGAAAAAGAAAGAAAAAAATTGGACGAGATCTAATTAAGAACCCGCTGCGTGATCAGGGCGACAATCCTGAGTCACATTTACCAATCGACAAGATCTTGGAGTAAGAACTATGTGGACGCCTCGGTTCAGGGCGCCACAGGTTCGCCTCAACCCTAACCCTATTTATAAATCTAAACTCTAATCCTATTTTTGAAATTCGGGTTCGGATTGGGTTTTGGGTTAGAATTTAGGTTGAAATTATTCTATATATTTGTTATCTTATACTTATTCAACTCTAAATCTATTATTTAAAAAGTCAAAAGTGATATTTTTCTATTTTCAAGCAAAAATTCAAGAGTGTTTAAGAATTTAAGGAAGAAAAATATTATTTAAACATTCTCTTTATATCAAGGGTGTGTTTGGTAATGAATAAAACTTTTGATGAAAACTTTTGAAGAGTAAAAGTTGTCAAATGATGTGATATGATAGGGGTAACGATGAATAGTAAAGATGATAAATTTAAAATAAATAAATTAGTTGTGTGGATAATTGTGTAGAAATGATTGAAAATTAGGGTAGTTATATAGGAAAATGTGAAAAAATGATTAAAAAATATGATAGTTGTGAAGAGTGAAAAGTTTTGACTTGACATTTTCTATCAATTGTCAAACACACCCTAAGTAGACTAATAGTCATTTCTAAAAAAAAAGGAGTAGACTAGTAGCCTATTTTAGAAAATGAAAAGTTATATTATTTTCCTATTATGCAATTTAATATTAACATCATAAACGAATACATAAACATTAATATCTAATTCTAAAAAAATCTTAAAATGTCAATCATAATAAAAAATATTCAACGATCATAGTATTAAGTCAAATAAATTACAACAAATTTATTTCAAGTAGAATAAATATCTGACTACTAATATTATATTAAAACGACCAAATAATAACATCCTACATAAGTAGTTAAGTTAAAAAAACCAAATAAAACATTTCAAATTCTAAAAATAATTTTAATTTCTTTTATTTTGAAACTACCACTAAACCAAACTTTTTTCCTAAAAGAAAATAAAAAAATATTATATTATATTATATAATTGAACTTAAGGAGGAATAATGTTTATATATAGTATGAAATAAGTGTAATATACATAGAGGAATAGAACCAATGTTGTCAGAACCGAACCGGTGATTGATCCGGTAAAGGAACTGGTCTGGTTCGAACAGGTTCGACCAGTTAATCAAACCGGTTCAAACCGGTGACGTCAGCATGACATATTTATGATGTAATAAATATTAAATTTTTTAAAATTATAAATAAATAATTAAATATTTTGATAAACTTAATAGTATATTCCTTATAATCAACTATTCATATTTATCATTTGTCATTTGACCTTCTATCCTCAAATCATGCAAGAGTGCATCAACCATACAGTTAATTGAAATAGTGGTTGCATATTTAGTTATTTATGCAAGATGCGATATCATTTAATTAATTATGATATTTTATTAACTATAGTTAATTTGTTAATTTGTTAGCAATATTATTAAATTTACACCTTGAGCTAGGATTGCAATATGTAATTATGTACTTAGGTTATTTTCATAAAATTATTTAACTAAAATATATTTGATTATTTTCATGTTGTAAAACTAAAATCTGGTATTTTTAAAATATATTTGGTATTTTATATTTTTATTTTGATTTTTTGATTTTTAATTTTTTAAAACTAAGAATAGTAGAATACTAAACATTTTAAAATTAAGAATACTAAACATTTTAAAAATTAAAATATGTTAAAATTTTAAATTTGTAGATTTGAAACTAAGAATACTGTACGCAGGCAGAGAGGCAGAGACGGACGGCAGCGAGACGGCGACGGCGAAGCAGACGTCGACCAGAGACAAACGACCGGAGACGGATGGCGCAGGACCGGAGACGGATAGCGACCACAGACGGACGGCGTTCGTGGGCAGCAGCGTTGCCCGGCGAGGAAGACGAGGGCCGGCGGACTGCGTGGGTGGCGGGATGCAGGATCCTGCTGGCGCCGGCGCTGTGGGTGACGCACTACGGGGTCGGCGGATTGCGTGGGTGGCGGGATCGTGCAGGCGACGGAGACAGGGCAGAGGGATGCGGGAGTGCCGGGAGGCGGGATCCTGCTGGCGCCGGCGAAGAGGAAGATTAACGACCGGAGATGACCGCCGAGGACTGGACCGGGGCAGGCGAGCGCGGGCGCGAGGCAGCGCCGCAGCGCTAGGGTTTCGTCGAAATGGGGAAGAAGACGAAGGAATCGGGCAGGCAGTCAGGGCACGCGTTCCGGTTTTTTTTTAAAATATATATATTTAATTATCATTATTTTATTAACCGACCGGTCGAACCCGGTCGAACCGGTAAATACGGTTCGACCGCCGGTTCACCGGTTTGAGCGGTTTCTGGTAATCGAACCGGCCATGGGACCGGTTCCCCGTCCGACCGGCCGGTCCGGTCCGGTCAGGTTTTAATAACACTGAATAGAACTAGATATATGGAATATAAAAAATAAAAAATATGTGTTACATATAATTTGGGTTCGGGTTGAACCTGAAAAATCGCGCTCGGGTTCTACATTGAATAGTTTTAACACTGTTTCAATTCGGGTTCGACAGGCCGAGTTCGGATTGAGCCCGACCCAAGTTGAACCCCTACAAACTATCATACTTTTCAATCATTTCTACACTACTTAACTTTATTTTTTTTAAACCTCATCACTACCCATATCATATCACATCATTTTTTTAATCAATTTAACAACTTTTACCTAAAAACTTTCGGTTATGCCTAAATGCACCCGAGTGCACTTAGGCTTAGTACACCTAGGTGCATTTAACCCATTTTTAAATATTTTTTAAAATTTTTTTTACAAAACTATTAATTTAAGTGTATTTAACATGTTTATCAATTTTTACTATTTTTAGAGATTTTTAAATATTTATTCTGAATTTTTTAGAATTAGTAGCAGTTTTAGTAATTTCAAATTATTAAAATGCTACTGATTTAAAAAAATTTAAAATAAATATTTAAAATATCTAAAAATGGTGAAAATTGATACACATGTTAAATACAATTAAACTAACAATTGTGTAAAAAAAGCTTTTCAAAAAAATAATTAAAAAATGAATATTTGCACCTAGGTGCACCAAAGCTAAATGCGCCCGAGTGCATGAGATCGCAATCCAAAAATTTTTCATAAAAAATTTTACCCCAAATTAAAAACACCCAATTGCCCAAACAGTTCAAGTTACATCCTAAAAAGGTGTTTTCTTAATCCAAACCACTGACAATATTCATGCATATGCATATATCGTGAAAATTTCTTTATATAAGTTCAGAATTTAGTAGTGTCATATCAACTCTCAGCAATGTTAATATCTACAAATTAGCAATCAAAACTGTATGTCCTAAGAGGCCGATCTGATTTACATATATTTTTTTCATGAAATAGTTATCCTCGGTGTACTTAATTCATATACTAAATTTAATAAATTTTGGGGAATCGTATATATTTTTCATTGAATTTCAAATATAATTTGAAATTTGAAATTTGAAATTTAATAAAAAATACATATATGAACAACTAAAAATTGTAAAATTTAGTTTATGAATCGAATGCACTCAAGATAACATATTTCATGGGGGAACAAAAAAAGTAAATTAAGCTATCCTTATAGGAACTCCCGTAAAGACAATCTTCCAGGATCATAATTAAAATCAAAGATTGTTAAACAAACTTCTAACACAACTTAATGAATAGACAGATACTTGAAATCCAAATACAGAGGAGAATTAAGAAAACCGGGAAACTTTGGCCAAACCAAACTTACTCCATTTCTAAGCGACACATGCTTATGTTCCACTAGTTCACAGATCCGACGCGGTTACAACTGATACAGTTTTCAAGAAAATTGTCTTCAGAATTAATTCGGCTCCAAAAACCACTAAATAATCAAGCAAATCTAATTTAGTACCTGTACATACATGCCAAGGTAGCTCATATAAACACAAATAAACAACATTAAAACCGTTTGTCCAAGATGCAAAACTTCAGGGTGTAAAGATAAATACACATTTACAGAGGTCTGAAATGCAAATAACCAAACATGGGTAGCATCTTGCTAATTTACTTGCATGGTTACTTTAAAAAAAAAAAATTTGAATCTGGAAATTCAGTTATTTTTGGCTTGAAACTTCATTCCATTTGAACAATTTTTAAAAAAAAAAAAAAAATCGCAACACTTTTTTCAGATACTGAACTACAAAATCTCCGCAAAGCAGGGAAATTTTTTTCAATGAATTTGTTTCCATTGGCAATTTTGGTTCCAACTGTACATATCTGCCAGTCAACACCACGCTGATGTATAGCTCTTGAGCAAATATCACAATCTGTAGTCATCTATACACATCCCCGCGTAATGACATAAAATGAAGCCCCACCATGACTTGGGAAGCTCTGTAGTATCAAGATCTGCATCCCCTTGCTAATCTCATATCTTGATACAGTATTTGGGAAAGTTGGCTGCCAATGTTGAACTTGGACAGAAACTTCAGGCATGAATCTAAACAATGTCTTCAATTATAATAATTGGCAGAGGAGGATTTGTTTTGACTAAATTCAATTTCCTAGTGAGAAAAACGCTTGGCTTGTGAAGCATTACTTCCGGGGCAAAAGGTGTATCTTTCTTTCCTGCGCAAAAAGGCACCTCAAACCAGAACCTACACGAACATCACTTTACAAGCACTGTTCTTTTCCAGTAGCCATGAGTATTAGACAAGGTTTATACTTTTCTCTCCCCAAATTGCGTTTGTGTTGCTATTGTACCAAAAGAAGGACTACATGGGATTTCTGTGGATGTGTCCTGGGTATTCCAAATGCCGCTCTGTTTAGGAGCAACTCCAGAGCTGATGTCCATGCTATGAGGAGAATATGGTTTTGCTACCTTTTTCTTCAGGTCCTGCAAATGCCCTATGTGAATAATATATCTTTGTGTCACATTAGAATGCTAATTAATAAAAGTATGCCTGGGATTCAACCTTAGAATGTTTTGGACCAAAAGCATTCATCGCTTGCTCAATTGAAATATAGATTTCAGCAGCCTGTTGAGAATCGCGAGTGCATTTTATGACACGAGCAGTTTCCTTTGATGATTCCATTGATCTAGTCTGCAAGTACAAAACAAGCTGTGATGGTGGTGATCTTGGGTTATCTTTCTTTCCGTAGACCAGTTCCATCGCGGCAAGGCCATCCCATAGCACGTCCCACAGCACTGAACATGGATCCCTAGCTGGATTGAATTTTCTTTGGGCCATAATATTTGATGGTTGCTGAAACCAGAAGAAAGCAACAAAATAATTCCGAAAAGGGTTGGAAAGAGAATCTATATACATATTTAAGAAAGTAAAACACTGAAAAGTTAACATACTTGCAACAAAATAACTCTCCGATGGGTCACTAGCACAATTTTCCCTTTTGGCAGTAAAAAATGGTCTTCATAGGCATCAGAAAGGGCAAACTTTCCTCGAACTTTAAAGAGATCAACTTGGCCAAAAAATGCACCAGATTCAGCCAGTTGCAAGATAACCTTCAACAAAGTGACTATTTTTAGTGACCCTAGAAATGGCAGAAAACATAACAACACAGTAACAAAATACTAGAAATCTCCAAACAGTATGCTATACAAGCTGGAAGAGAAAAGAATAGTAGTTAGAGAATGAATAAGCTTTTAGTATATTTTCAGTTTAAATTTAAGATTTATTTCACTTTTAGGAATGTCTTATTTAAAATTTCCACTGTTTAGGGATTTTATTTATCTAGTGCGATTGATGGCTTAGATTGGTATTTTGTTTAATGCTTTATTTATGGATAAATTAGACACAGCATATTAGGGTGATTAGAGTTGCATTTGAATTTTGTCTCATTCTACAAATAGGTTGCTTTGCATTTGAGAAAAAGTTTATGCACACGTTATTGAATTAAGAGATTGGTTCTCTCTTTTATGACTTCTGTTTTCTCTTTTGATTCATCGGGTTCTCCCCTTTCTTCCCCTCTTTCCTTCAAAAACTGAGAGTGAAATACCTCTTTCTTCCAAAGTCTTTCCTTTTCCACTTTTCACTGATCTAGAGCATCTTGTCCTATATCAACTTAGTATAGATTGGTCCTCTCTTATGACTTCTGTTTTCTCATTTAATTCATCTCGTTCTCCCTTTTCTTCTTCTCTTTCCTTCAAAAATTGAGAGAGAAATCCCTCTCTTTCAAAGTCTTTCCCTTTCAATTTTTCATTGATCTAGAGCATCTTGTCCTATATCAACTTGGTATCAGATCTCTTACATAATCAATTCCAAAATAAGATGATCATATAAGGTTGTCTTACTGCTGTTTTCAAGAGAAAACAACTTGCAATTTACAAAGCATCTCACAGAGTAGGCTTAAGGTATTTACTGTTGAGGAAATTAAAAACAGGTTAAAAACTTAGAAAATCTGTGCCTGGCATTGCCTAAGGGTGTGTTTGTTTGGGGCCAAAACTTGTACTACTCTATTTTTTAATTATTTTTCACATTTTTCTATACAAACTACCCTACTTTTCAATTATTTCTACACAACTATCCATACAACTAACCTATCTATTTTAACTTTATTCTCTTTACTCCTCATCATTACCCCTATTATATCACATCATTTTCTATCAATTTGACAACTTCTACCTCTAAAACTTTTCATCAAAAGTTTTACCTCCAACCAAACACACCCTAAAGATACAAGTTCCAATATCCACATACAGAATAAATCAGAAGAAAGATAAAAGAGAATTCTTTAAGCATGATGCTACAGACTAGGTTGTTTTCCCTGCATCTGAATATACTCTGATAGAGAACCTGATTAGGGTTTAAACCCTAATTTTATTTAGAATTTTGTTCTTTTAGGGATTTGATAACTTTAGTTTGATTAATGGTTCAGATTGATTTAGGGTATTTGTTTCTATTTTAAGTTTTTGCGCAAGTTTACTTGTTATGTACTCCTATAAGCTTTTCTGTATGGTAATCTGGTTAATCTTCATGTAACAATAAGGAAAATGAGAAAATTAAGGGAAGAGATGAAGTTAAGAAAAGCAGCAATCACATGATGGACCAGATCAAACCATCTCAAAAAAATAGTTTAGAGGACATCTCAGGTATAAATAATAATTTCACCTATAGAGAAGTAAAAAATCAATTTTCAACAAGAGGTGGTCGTCAAGGAATCTGAAACTCATGCGAGAGAGGCGGAGACATGCAACTAGCATATTCAATGCATGATCACATTAAAGGCGTATTCAATTCACATGCATCTGATTACATGCACGCAAAATTTCGGAATTTTAAAAAGGGAAATGATTCAATACAACCAGTTGCATGAAAGTATCCATCCAACTCTTTTTTTCTTTAAAAAAAGAAAAAAGAAAAACCACAATCCACGTTAAACTGGGTTGGTATGGATTGAAAGACGGGTAAAAAGTGTGGGTTGTGTTCAACCCATGTTGGAGTTAGGGTTCACCAACCCATCAACCTGCTTTGTGCTCTGTTTCATCTGCACAAAACACCGTATCGTGATTACTTCTTGGAGCTTTAATGCATAGCCAACATTCATCCACAATGACAATGAGAAACATGTTAATCGCTTCTGCAGATTTAGCCACAAGCTGAATAGCTTAGGGAATTTATCCTATCCATCTAGTGTATCATCAGAATCTATATAAAAAAATATTTTTGTTTTTATGCTAAAAGTACTTGAGTTGTTGAAATAAAAATTTTCTAAAAAATTAAAAAATTTATCGAATATAACATTTAAATCATCAGAAATACTTGACCAAAAAATCTATTTATAAATATTTAGTCTCTTTACTTTTGTCTATAATATCCAATATAATATTTGATGCTGATTGTCTTTTTATTAAGCATGTCAATAATATCTAAAACATATAACAAATTTTTTATAATAAATTTTAGTTTTACATAAAATTTTATTCCAATATTAGAAATGATCAATATGGATACAATATGGCCTAGAGGGAAGTATCAGCCAATATTTGAACCCATGATCATTTAGCCACATTGAGAGGGGGTATGTTGCTTAGGATTTATGATTCAAAAAAAAAAGCAGGTAAGCTCCAACTTACACTTATAAACACACATGCTGGAAGGAGGGGCACAGGACCATGGTTATGGCTTTGACACCATACAGAATGCCAAATAGAAGTGAACATGAATAATATTAATAAAGGGATGAGAAAACAGGGTTATGATACATTTTTCCATGAGTAAACATCCTCATGAGTAAACATCAGTAAAGGAGATGGATAAAGTCCCGGACAATTATTACCTTTGTACAAAACTTTTGTTAGAATAGTCCCACAGCTTCAACTTGAAGACTAGTCTTGATTATTTATTTTAAAAGACAGAATGATAAAGAATGTAATGAGATCATCAAGCACCATAATTTATTGATTCCTGGGTGGGGATTGTTTATTTGAGGTCTTGGTTATTTAAGTTTACATTATTAATTTGAGGTTTGATATACAATTAACGAAAATTTTTTTTTTTAGTACAACACAGGCTGACGATAAATGATTTAAATCATTGCTTTTTTAAATTTTATTTTAGACATCCACACAATAAGATTTTCAATTTGCACAATTATTCCCAACACAGGGTTGCACTATGTTGGTTTCATATTATGGTGATGGTTTTGAGTACAATGAGCTTTCTGACTTTCTTACTCACTTTCTTATTCTATCAAATCTTCCCTGAAATTGTCAAATATTCTTAACTTTCTTTCTTGCCCCTTTGCAAGGATAATTACTCTTTTTCTAATTTCTTTCCTTTACATCCATACACAAATGCACACATGCACACACTGAAATGGCACCCAAAGGAGACACAAAGTACCTGTCCTTGGGCTTTATAGTCATCGTAAGGCCGAAGCAAATTATCACCACCAATTACTCGAGGCAGGCGTCTGCGAAGTGATTGCTCTTCTGAAGTTATAGCCGAAGTTATCTTCATTCGCATAGCATTCGCACCCTCAGTAGTTTTTGATAAGAGATCCAGGACACCGCTAACAGGCTGTGCTGCTGCACCTATAATTCCTTTACCAACTCCTTGTACAAAACCTTCAACACCAGAAGATTTTGCTCCTTCAAGCGGCTTTGTTAAAATGCCAGTAACACCCCTAAACAACCCTTTCGCGAGAGCGCCACCACCTTCTCTGATAACATCGCCTAGGTCCTCTACACCTTTGTTTTCCTAAAAAAGAAATTATCAAGGAAAAAAATTGCCAACGCTTCTCAGAAGTGCCTGTGATTGGAAACAGTAGTTTAAAGAAATAAAAAAGGTCATTGGTGTTTATTACCTGCTTTTGGCGACCTTGAATAAATTTCTTATCCATTGACAGAGCAGCAACACCTTTGCTCATATGTCCAAGTGCGCTGCTTGCATTACCAAGTATGTCAACACCAGATAGCAGTTGAAGGGGCTGACTGAGTAAATCCTTCTGAATATTTGCTAGAGCAGCACTGACAAGAGCACTTTGACGCATGCATACATCCTCATGAAATCTTTGATGAATACGTACCTAATAATTTAATGCATCAAAATCAACATATTAAATTTTATCCAGTCTATGACTGTCATCAAAATACAGCATTGAATTTATCCAGCCTATGGCACATAGGTCAGGCGTCAGGCTGTATTGCATGTGAAAAATCTGGGAAAATGTTGTCAAAGATAACAGACTAAAGTTCGAAGACACTACACAGCTTTCGTCTCAAGATAACCTTGTTCTCGGAATACTGCTCAATAGCTAAGAGACTCACCAGCATATTCTCAGTATTCCCCAACGCTGTCATTAAGGATAACCAGAATCCAAGAACCCCTGCTGGTCGTTGTGATGGGGACATGGCCAGTGTTACTTTGACTCGTATTTCTGAGACATTAAGAAGCCTGTTATTGATGGAAAATAGGTCAGCACACATGAAAAAGGATATATAGCTAATCAAGAAACTTCAGTTCAGCATCAAAAATGGGTCTTAACACATACCCAATTTGTATAATTGGATCAAGAGCAACAGAAGTTGTTGACTCTCCGAACACCCTACTGAGACTTACTTGCTGCACCATCTCATGAAGGCGCCAGATAATTGGTTCATGAAGTTTAACCAAAAACGCAATGTTCTCAGGACCCTGCTTTTGAAAAATGAGCATGGATGCATCTCATATGTCCAATTAAAAACCAATGAGTAAGAATAAGCACATAATAGGATATACTTGACAAAAATTGCAAAAGCAGTGCACCTGGAAACCAAGATATGGGTAGACGTAAAGATCCTGTGTTCCATCTGATTGCATTGTCATAGACAACTTCAGTATGTAGTCAAGATGACCTGTAATTCTCTGTGGTCTAAATAGCACAGGCATGGGTGTCAAGGGCAATTGGTTGTCAAGTTGTATTCCATGCATCCGTAACTTAAATCTGCTAAAGATAAAGTGAGATACCATCAAGTTCTCCACATAATACACAAGATCACTCAAAAGATGATCAACAGAATATTTCCAAAAAGAAAATGTAAGTGTAATGCCTAGCCTCTTAGATAGATGCATACCTACTAATTCCAGAGCCCAAGCCAGTTGAATATGATAATAGCAGATTCTGAAGAGACAAATACAGAATCTCCTCAGGTGTATGATCAATGACAGATACACCAAGCTCCGCAAGCTCCACAATAACATGGAATTCACTGTCAGAAGTTGACAATGACTGTTTCAATTCATTATCAGCCAAATGAGATGGAGTTAATGGATGCCTTCTAGGCACAACTGCAGCAGTTTCCTTAGATGGCATCCAGTCCATTATTTTAACAACTTGTGTCTTTCCTTCCTTCAGAATGGTAACACACAGAGCTGTGACAGGTCCACCAGATACAAGCATGGGTTCGTGGTTGTCTATCTGTTCAATATTGTATTTCTGAGATTTCACGCTGTCTGCCCCATCTACGAGCACTTCCAAAAGTCGTTGTCTACCAAAATCTTCCCAGAAATATGAAGCTGCAGCATTAGTAGGTAGTAGTCTCCAGGATTCGTCAGAACCACCAGCTTGCCGAAAACGCAAGGGAAGAAACACAGACCGGTTTTCAATCCTGTTGATAAGCAGGTAATTAACATGGGGAAAATGTTAAAAAAGAGGGGGTGGGGGGGAGGACACGAAAAAACAAAGAAAAGATCCAAGAAGAAAGATGACAATATCCCACCTGAAGGGGCTGGAAGATGAAGCAAGGCGGAAAACAACTTCATAGTGTGAACTTTTTCCTCCACTTCGAATTTCTACTTTTATGTATAGCTTATAGTTCTCCAATTCATTCTTCAAGCTAACACATATGACCCCTTCATTTTCAACACTAAACGGTAAACTCCAATGGAAACCGTTAATCCGCAGCTGATGAGAAAATATTCAAACGTCATGTGAAAGGCACTAAAAAGCAAAGAGTAAACTCTTTCCAAAAAATGGGACATTAGTTACCTTCAACAATTCATTCTTAGAAGTAGATTGCCAAAGAAAAGGTTTCGGCGGATCATGAGGATGCACCCAGTCTACTGACTGGGTGCCACATTGCTGTAATGATATGCTGCGACCTATTCGATTGATAAAAGCAATTTGAGTCTGAAAATGAACAACCTGAATATTTAAATAAAACAAAACACTTCAGTTGTAGGTCATAATATTTCAGCAGTACAAAAACAGTAAAAGAAGCAGAAGATCATGTATGGATAACACTGGACAAACACTGTTTCATAACAGAATGCGCCGATCTCTATCAATTTAATATTACTGTCCACTCTAACAAGAAATATTAGATAGGTCAAAACAAAATGTGAAGTGAAAAGAAAAATAAATATTAATTCCTCTCTCAAATTTTAAATAATTAATGCTTTCAAAAAGTGCTACTCCCAACTATAAAGCAGTATGCTCCCTTCTACCAAGACAACTAGATAAAACTGTATCATGCTGCCATGAAACATGATGTTTAGTATTTATGCATCACCAAATGACTGAACACAGCACAAAGCTTGACATGGGAGTCGATATATTTGCCCTAATTAATCCTTGAGTCTTCTTGACAAAATTAAAATAATTTCATCAAATACTTAATTTTACTGTATTTCTATAATTACATTAGATAACTTGATGATACATCTCCTTGATATTAGTGATATATGTTTAATCAACCTCTTCATCAAGTGAGGTGCCTTTTGTGCCAAAGGGACGGAACTGGATGGGCATGTGCTAATGGAATCTGATCAGCCCATAGCAATGTTTCACAATGGGGTTGGGAGTCAAGTGTTATGTATTTATCAAATTAATTATTGAGTTTCATTGAGAAATCAAGATAATTTCTTCAAATACATAATTTAACCAGTTTTTAGCAAGTAAATTAGACAATCTGTTGATCTATCAAGGAGATTAGTGGTGTACCTCTAGTTTTTCACCCAGATTTCTACTATAAGGTGTCTATTTACCCAAAAAAAATTTCAAACTAAAATTTTTTAACCTAAAACTTCTCATCCTTCACAGCTACCCTATCTTTTAATTATTTTCTCACTTCTTCCCATACAGCTACCCTACTTTTTAATCATTTCTACATAACTACTCATGTATCCAACCTATCTACTTTAATTTTCTTTCGGGCATGATTCCTTACACCCAGATGTACTTGGGCTCAGTGTACCCGGGTGCACTTAACCCATTTTTTAAAAAAAATTTGAAATTTTTTTTATACAACAGTTAATCTAAGTGTATTTAACGTGTGTATCAATTTTTAACATTTTTCAAGATTTTTAGATTTTTTATTTTTAAAAATCAATAGTATTTTTGGTAATTTAAAATTATTAAAATGTCACCAATTTTGAATTGGTAGAAAACAATGTGATATGATAGGAGTAATGACGAGGAGTAAAGAGACTAAAGTTGAAATAAATAGTCAGTTGTATGAGTAGTTGTACAAAAATGATTGAAAAGTAGGGTAGTTATATGAAAAGATGTAAAAAAATAATTAAAAATAGGGTAATTGTTTTGGTTTGAAAAGTTTTTATGTTTGTCAAACATGCCCTTACATGAAAATTTTTTTTATCAAAAGTTTTATCATTTCTCAAACACACCCTATATCTAAAATAAGCAATGCTGCAAAAATTTCCCTATGGTTCAATGAGATGAAAATAGTGTAACAAGAAGTTCAAACACCGGTAAAATATATGTTGTGCAACATGCTTTATGCATCCCATTAGAAGCATAGCTTGAGAAAATTGATACCTAGCCCCACAAAGTGAGAAACGAAATGGAAAAAATACTGAAACAATTTGAATAAATAAATAACTGTTGTTCGGAACTGCAGTCAGAGTTACAATCAAAATTAAAAGTGGACATAGAAATTGTTAGGACCATGAACATAAGAATCAGGGCACGCGTATTGATTTAATATTTAACAGATGAAGCAATACAAGACAGAAAATGATTACATTCACAAACAATATTCCCCGTTCCACGCATAATAGAGCCACATCCAATGTAGAACTAGTAAAGTTTAACCTTTGTTCTGTTTGACGTCATGGTAAGCAAAGCAGAAAGCTTGTAGTATGACCCATTGGGATTGAATGCCCTAACATCAACTCGCTCCTGAAAGAAAAGACACAAATGTAGAATCTTATCATGTTTCCAGAGCAATAGATAGAATAAGGAGCACAATCAAGTACAGTGACAACTGTGTTGTTCATTTGGATAACATTACCTTATTTTCCAGCTCCAGAAGTGAGATTCCTGGGCTGTAATGTTCGGAAGGACAGATAGCTACTGCAATACCCAGACGTGGTGAGAGAAATGCCTCGTTTTGAGATGAAAATGGTGAGAGTCCACTTCGACTAATATAATCTTGGGGAGATAGCATGACTGGTAGAGCAGTTACATCCTCCACTGTTTCCAGTATTTGAATGTTTCTCCTGGAACTCAAATTTTTTCCACCAACTGAATTTGTGGGATCCTTCAATGCTAGTTTTGCTGATTTAACTGCTCTGGAGATTAAGAGGGAATCAGTTTCCGAACTATCAATAGGTTCAACCTCAACCACTCGGTATGCCAAGGATAATGGTGAGTCATTAACAATCCAATATGGAACAAACAACCTAATCCTTTTAGGTGCAGCACTTGTTCCTCCCAAGTCCCGTTCAATGCTCACACGCAACCTCCTGCAGAAACGAAAAAAATTCATAGAGGTATTTTCAAATTTATATAAATTTAAATTTCTAGAGTACAAGTAGCCATTTGAAGTTACTGATACATAATACTTATTTCAAGAAACTAATATACCAAAAATGAATCCAAACACACCAGTACCAAGTAGAAGGATTCCAAAAGAAGTTCAAGGAAAATAAAAATAAAAAAAAATTTGGATAGCCTTTTAATGGTTTCTGGAACAAAATCAATGAAAAATTTCTCTATAGATCAAGAGTCAAAATAGCCATACACATAGTTCAAAATGGAATTTCTATGATAAACTATAAATGAAGTGTGTGTTTTTTTTAGTGATTGATATCTGACTTGGTTTATTGGCTAGGCTCACCATGCATGAGGTTTCTTATTGAGGAGCTGCTCAGTTGTGGTCAAAGCCAATGGGAAAAATGGAAATGAAGAGGAAACGATGTGTATAGGGACAATATTAGCAATATAGGAAGTAGGAAATATACTAATGATGGTAAAAATGTAACTGTTATAACAGTTATAGGTACAACGATACCTTGTGAAACATTTTTTTTATACATAGAAATTTCTGGAGATGTAACTTTCCTACCTTCTAATCGCCACAAAAAAAAAAAAAAGAAAAAAAAAAAAGAATGTCTATCCTATTTACTTGTAACGTAAGTATTTTGCAATTATGTAGCACTTCCGCTGGTTCGTACTTCATTAGTCAAAAAGCTGTTTTATAGAATTTCTATGTAATTCTCTTCAGGCAAACTCTATAAGCAACACAAACTTCTTGCACAAACAATGGATTAGAATGCTTTATGAAGAAAGAAAAGAAACAAATACCTATGACTTTGTTGGTGAACCATCCAGAAAGATGATATATGGTCAAGAGGAGAAAGCTCTGAAATTGGAATAGCATCCTGCCAAAAATAATTATGAAAAATAACAATAAGATCCAAAATATGGACATTTTGAGGTGAAGATGTAAGTAATAAGTATTTGAGTAATGCAACAAATTTTCTAGCATCGACCTTAGGACAAACCTATTAAAATTTTCTATTACCTTTTCCAGAACCCAGCCACCTTGGAGAAACAATGTAAGATAAACAGATCTTCGAATGTCAGCAGAATAAATGAAGGAACTGCTCCCAGATGTAATAATGCCATGTTGTCTCTCAGTTCTGTTCCCTTCCTTTGCTTTCTCCCATATGGTATAGTCAGCTTGACAAGGAAGTCTATTCTCTAATTTGATGGGAGAATTTATTGATATCTTCCAGTCGTATACAGGTGTATTCAGTTCCATTTGATGGACAGAAGCATCAACCCCAACACTGAACCAGACACATTGTTTACTTCCAGAACCAGGGTTGCAATATACCAGCATATCTTTCTTCTCAAGCTGATTTAACAGTAGACCAGAACTAGGCACTGAACTGTTTCCTGATTTCATCGTATTTTGCCTACAAAAAGAATTCTGTTCAATGGGTAATTGGTCACCTGTGTTGCTGTTTGAGACAGCACATCCCCATGTATACGAGACCTGGGAATACTCGACAAATGGACGAACTTGCAAACAAAGATCTGAATCTTTAGCCATACTCCTCCAAGGTAGAACAGCTGATGATAATGGCGAAATGACAGCAATGATATTTCTCATCACGGTGGCATTTTCTGGCACCTGCTTCCTCGTACATATCCAACGCCTTCGCCGAACAAAATCCAAAGTAGATTTTGAGCGTGATTTTGGAGAATTTGGAGGCCATTTGAGGTTTTGATAGTCAGTTCCATATGCCCAACCATCATCATCAACAAATTTGGACTTCTCCACTCTCCAGGGAGATGTCCACTGCCATCCAGGTGGAAGGGGGGGCTCAAAGAAATCCTTGAAAAAAGGAATTAGTCGATAAATTAATACACAATATGAGCCCACAAGTTGATGAACTGGAAAAATTAATAAGTTATTTCGTACCTTGGATGAGTATGAAAAATCCCTCGTACTCCATCGTCCTGGATCATTACCACGAAAACCTGGCCACTTATTCCCCCAACCAGAAATTGGTTGATATCTTTGGTTCTCAAAGATTTCTTCTGTCAATACAGCAAGATTGCTTGTCTCTGTGGTTGGAGAAGCATGATTGTGAAGCATAGACAGAGGATATGTAGACACTTCCAATGGAATGTCTACATCATTCACTACAACTGCCAGACCCCTGAGACTAGCATACTTCCTTCCATTCTTCATCATCACTTCCAGGGCAAGAAAGTTTTCATTCAGCATTTTAGGGACCACCAGTAGTGGTAGCAATGATCGAAAACTTTCCCAGGGACCCTCAGGGTTAAGTGCCACCCAGAATCCAATATCACTGTCAGTTCCTTTAGTATTTTCCATCTCCCGTTTGAAGTTGACAGTATTTTTCTTTTCGTAGTAAGATGTGCATACTAACAAACAGCCACAACTACGCTTGCTACCATCAACAGTTGACAAACCCTGGATAACAAATAACTTCATGAGAAAGGAAAATGATTGCACGTGTATATTTCAATACTCTAATGCATACACATACAAAAAGTATTATATGATCATGAACCAATTGGACAGTAGAAAGTTCACCCTTTTGTGTAGTGGGTATGATGAAAGATTCTTCATATCATTCTGTTGACGGAGAATACTGGAAGAAACTACTCGCTTGAGTTGTCCAAAACATTTCCCAATATCGATGGAAAATGCGCCAACAACTTCACCTGCATTGAGATGCCATCCAAAAGTCAAAGAAGTAAATGCAATGGAAGAAGTAAGCAATGACATAAGAAATTCAATAGAGACATAGTGGCAACGACACAATTCCATATCATTCATCCAGAAACATATATGGTTCGAACAGGATTAAATATATTTAGCCAAGCTTCACAATAACGATAAAAAATTGTTTGCTATGCCATCTGATGGCATAACAGTCATAAGCATGAAGGGAAACTGATGAAAATAGAAAGAAATTTTTCAAATCTGTCTATTCTAAGCGCAAGAATCTTGTAAAATGGAAATAATCCTAGGATATTTTAGAAAGATTTTATTTTGCTATTTTTGAAAGATATTAGAAGATTCATAGGATATTTTAGAATCTGTTTAAAATAAGCATGTATCTATTTTAAATTTACTTCCTTAAGAAGTTTACTTAAAATATACAATTTCCTTTTCTAGAAGGATTTTCCTGAGATATTTTAGAATCTGTTAAAATAAGCATGTATCTATTTTAAGTTTACTTCCTTAAGAAGTTTACTTAAAATATGCAATTTCTTTTTCTAGAATGATTTCATTTGCTAAGATTAGGTGGTATGTTCACCTATAAATACAACCCTTGTAAGCTCCAAAGGGGCATCAGTTTTGAGATTTATAAAAGTGTTCTCTAGTTTTTTTTCTACTTGTTCTTGCTCTTCTCTCCTTATTCATCTATTCTTTCTACCTTCTTTCTTCACTTCTCATCTCTAGAGGTTCCTTCCTCTTACTTCTATTTTCTTCTCTACCCATCCTACATCAGAAACTGCTTAAGCGTGTAATTCCCATCTTGTCATATGAGTCTCATAAGAGTGGCCCATTGGAAAATGCAACCAAGCATTTTGACTGATTCCTCTAGAGTAAAGGGACACATGAATTCTTTACTTACCACAAGAAGACTACCACCTGAAAAGTAATATTATTCTGGTTTCTTTATTTAGGGAATGTTCTTTTGCCAAGGCAGCTGTGGATAATATTTTTTACATTCATACAGGCAAATCTGAGGTGCCAGAACATGATATTAGGGATATTGCGGTGAAAAAAGAGGTCGACACTTGATGATCTTTTTATTATTACGGCCGACACAGCAGATATGCCTACTTTTTCAAACGGCAACATGAAATAAACCACATCCCATATAGATGGTGACCAATACTGATCCGATACAGCCATACAAGACCCGAATCAGCTGTTTTTAGAACCATGTGCAAGAATGAGATAAAGGATTCAATAATTCCTCAGGCTGCTGATCTGGTGATCCTATTATGGTTATCATATCATGTTATTAAGAGACGATTATGTAGTACCAATTTACAATTTGCATTTATGAAATGCATTTAGGCTTGCTTTTATGGTTGCAAGTAAACAAAATTAGACAGTATGTTTTATCATCATCTATTTTCTTAACCAAAAAATATCCCACTCAAATATCTGTGCACCACAAAATCATGTATTGATAAATATAAGATCATTCAAATTATGATAGGCTTTATAGCAAGCATTCATAACTTTGAAAATGTTCATAGATGAATAACTGCTACCAATAAAGCAAACAGATACGGACTCCGATTGTATGCTCCCGGGAGCATGCAGCGCGGGCGCGTACACCTTTTTTTTTTTTTTGAAATTTTTTTTACAATATTGTTAATCTATGTGTATTTAAGATGTGTATAAATTTTTACCATTTTTTGAGTATTTTAGATATTTATTTTTGATTTTTGAAAATCAGTGGCATTTTAGGTAATTTAAAATTACTAAAATGCCACTGATTTTCAAAAATAAAAAATAAATATCTAAAATACTTCGAAAATGGTAAAAATTAATATATAGGTTAAATACACCTAGATTAACAATCTTATAAAAAAATTTTGAAAAAACAATTAAAAAAATAGGTATATGCGCCCAAGAGCATTGAGGCTCAATGCTCTCGGGAGCATAGGATCAGGCTCCAACAGATACTGAGGTCAGAGTTTAGAAGGACAATATTCTTAAAGAAACCAAACTTTATAATGTACATGCATACCTTTTCCTGCTTTTGATGCAAGATTTGTCACCTCCACTTCCAACTTTCCATGCCCCTATAGGAAAATTATTCTAAAGTAAATATTAATTGCAGATGATTCTAAAACATGACACGATCCTTGCTCCACCAAAACAGTGTTGAGTGGAGGCAATTACAGTGGAACATTTATTTTCATTGAAATTAACTCGACAAAATATTTGAAGATCAACATGAATGGTACAACAGAATTCATCCGGCTAAACCCCACATGGGTGCAAAACATCTGATGATGATTTGAGATTTTCAATTTAGATGAGCAGTAAATTTTATATCTGTTCTCAAATTTATATACAGTATTGACTCCCAAAGTGGGACTGAGAGAGAACTGTTCTTAAACATCCTGAAACACAACGCAGTGAGAACAGGAGGCTAACATCACCATTATTGTTATCGTTATTACTATCTGCATCTTCATAGCTTAGGCCCAGGCCCACTTATCATAAGCCAAATGACCCTATCAGCATGCCTGGTGGAAACCGGTTAAGGTTCACTCTTGGGATCAACCTTAATCCTAACCCCAAACCTATTTTTAAAAGCTGAACTCCTGTTGCCAAGTCCCAATCCTAATCCTAATGTTATTGATTGGAGTTGAAAGTCGAGCTGAATTCAAACTCAATTGTAGGTGATTATTCTCTTGGGCCAGGGGGTACAGGCTTAACAGCGAGGAATGCACACCCATTCCTCCAACAACTGCCAAATATTGGCATCTGTTAAATGGGTCATTGTATTATGAGTGTTGAACCACAATAATCAGCTATACCTGTTGGGGAATTTCAAATATGAAAAGCTCATTCCACTTGGCAATACCCTCATCCAGGTTGTCCTCCTTAGAAACCAAAGGTTTCACACATCGAGTTCTTGCACTCTGGGGAAAAAGCTTTTGCTGATCAGATGACTGGCCATCAATTACCAACCGCAGTGCACAAAAAAAGTCATGGCCATTTCCATCATTGAGGATAGATAATCCCTGAGACAACAAAATTAAAATGTGATTATTATTATTCTGAGATGTTAGATAGCAGATACCCTCAAGAAATATATAGTTGTATAGACAACCCTGGATTCATATATCTGTACAGCAACATAGGAACGTGGTTCCCTCGATTTAGCTGCAATATTTAATCTCTCTGAAAATCTGATAGGTGGTAACCACACAGACGCACTGTTTCCATTCTGTAAAAGCTCAATGATTTCAGAGTTCCGCTCAATTTTCTTCAGAAAAACATCACAACCAAGCTTATTCTCTAAAATGACTTTCTGGAAATCGTCATCTTCCAAAGCAGATACAGTGACGTCATCTTTTGATCTATAAAGGCTGCCAATATCCTGCCAATGGGGGATACTCGTTAGAAATTGGATAAGATGTTTGCCAAACTGACCATGCAAAAAGAAATGGGATTCAGAGAAGCCAAAATATATGTCATCTCACTTTTGTTCTTTTCTGCTCTAGTTCCTCCAACCGCCTCCAAGAAATTATGGACTCTGCCAAAGTCTCAAGATTTGCAGCACTGATATTAAGGTTTAATGTGTTTGTGACAGCAATCCTCACTCGTTTTCCAACTTTTGGTTGAAGATTTATATCAGTATCATACGTTTCAAACCTCAAAAAAAAAAAAAAAAAAGGAAGAAAAATCAGAAATGTGCTCCATGCGATGCCACATTTAACTATAAGGAGATGCTTCATGCTGTCCTGCATGCATTCCAGATCTAGCCGAGAAGTTATTAAAAAGTAAAATAATCAATAATCCAGCAAGGTAACATCTGGCCCATTGGAAAAACCTACAGCACACGTTATTAAAGAAAGAAAAGGAAAAAAAAAGAAAGAAAACAAAAAACAGCAAGCTGCTGGAGATGAATTACTTGAATATTCCATCAAATGATTCCACAAGTGGCTCCCATGCCTCTAGGTGAGCATTGAAGGAGGAAGCAGCAATTGAACAGATTAGTACGGCATTCATTGATTTGAATTGACCATGAGTTGCAAGATTAACATTTGTAATTGTGGTGTCAAAGAGGGGTGTCATCTGCAAAGTCCAGACAGAGACAAGGACCACTTTGTTAGACACATAAAATATCAAAAATGCATCATTCTAGCAAATGCAAATGAAAGTTCTCGCTTTGCAGTCATCAATAGGAAGTTAACCAAAACACAGTTTAATAACCATAAAACAAGAATAAACTTAGTTGAAAAAAGAATGTGAATTTTCAATTTTTTTTCTAGGTTGGTCTTTGTTCCTTCCTTGCTTTAATCACTCCTCGCAGCTGCTACATCCAACCCCACTCCATCAAAAGAACTGACAACCAATTGTTACTGGCAGCAAATCTTGGAAAAGAGTCTGTAATAGTTGTTGAAATATGCAATAAGATTGACATATCAGTGAAATAACAACTAGTAAAAGTAGGAAATATTTTGACCAATATCCCTGCGCAGCCAGCCAGCCCTGAAGAATTGAAATAGGAAAGAAAAAATTTTTGATTGAAAGACAATTGTTAAACTTATACCACACATGCAAACTTGCACACACAAATGCTTAGGCACATACATTGATATTTTACACAAATTATATGTACATAGAAAGCATTTTCTTTTCGTTTTTTATGCATCAAATTGAATGTTTACACTAAATGTATACATGTACACGATGCGTCTTTCCAATATGCCTTGCTTAGTGAGTGGTGCACCCAATATGAGATCAACAAAAGCCGCATCTTGGATGCATGCTAAACAATGTATCAATAAGTAGGCTCACTTTGTCAATTTATGTGATGAATTGGCCACATTATTGCGTACATTTTTGGATGGCTAGCCCACAATCATGAGCTTAATCATCAGTTCCAGACTACCACAGTACTAATGGTTTGTTTCTTGACAGTTAATCCCACATATTTCCTACAAAAGGCATATTATCGACAACATATCATGTAGAATCAGAAGCGTGTGAAGAAATAAAAGAAAGAGGAAGGGTCCTCTGAAAACAATAAGAAGGGAAGAAACTAGAAACCAAGATGAATTCAGGAAAAATGAAACAGAATTATGCAAGAAGAAGAAGAACCAAGCGATGATCTCAATTCAATTCAATCCGTGTATGTAAAACCCTGAGAAAATTCATGGATTTTATAGAAAAATGAACCAGAATTATGGAAGAAAAAGAAGCACCAAGAGACAATCTCGATTCAATTCTATCTGTATCTGTAAAACCCTGGGACAATGAATTGATTTTATAAGAAAAAAATAAAGCACAAATACCATTCCTATGCAATTATTCTACAGTCCCATTTCTAACTATAGTGGAATGCACAATGACATGTTAATAAAGTAAAACCCAATCCTACTGTAATGAGGAATAAACAAAACCTTAAACAATAAAATAACAATACATCGAATGAATCCTATAATTAAAAACCATAATTTTAAAATGAGTCTAACACGGAAAATTGCATTCTGCATCATTCTCCTCAAGTTTGAATCAAATTGTCTTCCATACTCTTTTGGTCCGTTTGGTAATCTATAAAACTCAATGCTTTTGGTAAAACTTTTCAAACTAGATGACCATTTGAAAAAACCTGTCATTTCAAGCTGCTAATTTCGGTTTTCAATGCAATTATTGTGCAGTTGTTTGACTGAAAGAATAGCTTTTGTCTCTGCAATGCAATTAATGTATCATTTTTTGTGGCCGAAAAAATGCCATGGAAATGTTATCTCGGTTATGCAATTGACCGTGACAACTTTTTCAACTATAAAAAATGTCACAAAGTTTTTATTAAATCCAAACACACCCTTTGTAGAGAACTTACTTCAGTGGGAAGTAAGAGTAACTCAACAAGCTGAACTGATGTCTTGTAGGTGGGCTAAGACTTTATCACCAAAGTAGCTATTTGTGATCTTTGAACACTGAACTTCAATTTCTGAAAAAATTAGTCTTTTGTAATTTGAAAAGTCAGGATGTTCTGAAATTTTCTGAAAAAACAGGGATCTTTTTGCATAAATTGAAACTGCAGGGTTATGCAATTTCGAAAATATTGGGATAGTTTTGCAAATAATCTACAACTATGAGGAGTTTCTGCAATTTTCAGAAAATTCAAAGCTGTTCAACACTTTATGCAAAATCCAAAATTTGAAATGGAATTCTTCAGAAAAAAGAACCTTTTTGATTTAGTTTAAAAGATAAAATTGAGAGAACATAAAATCCTAAAAAATCCAATAGAACCTTCCAAGTGAGACTAGGAGAGAGAATGATAGTGGGTCTACAGGCACTGCCGGTAGTTGTTGGATTTTAAGTTGTGAAGCTACAGATGGCTCAAAAAAAATGGCTGTTCTGATGCTGTTGATGGCTCAAAAACAGATGGCAGTTCTGATGTCGCTGATGGTTGTTCTGATGTGGGACCACAAGGTGCAAATAGATAGATGCAGTGGCAACACTTGAAAAAGAGTATCAGTATATGGCAACAGCTTGACTGCCGATACAGGACATGTCCATGGATGAATCTTGCAGTGAGACCAAGGCAGGATTATAAATCAAGGATGCATCATGGGCATGGTGTGCATTGAGGATGCAAATCACATCAGTAACGCAGATAATTGGAGAGGCATTGATGTACTGGGATTTTGCTGAACAGATGCAGTGAGGTTTGTGCTAAGTCAACTTCGTATGTGGCAAGCAAGGACTACCAGATGGCGCTGAAGTAGTTATGACATGAATGACTACAATACATTTAGTGCTCATGTGGTGCACTTGCAGATAGGGCTTGGACCACACCTCTTAGATGGCAAAGCCAGTTCTCTAAAGCAGGCAGCACTTAGTACACCCTCTCCCCTAGGTGTCTTAGATGTGGGACGTGTAGGACTGTTTTCACATGAGTGAATCAAGGACATGCAGCTTGAGCAGGGCTTAACGTGTGCCTAAGTGGTTAGCTTCCATCCATCTATCACATATTCCTTAGACTTTCATTTGTGAGTCATGTACGCATAGGACTTAGAATCTTAAGTGTTCTGGTTGAATCTTAAGTGTTCTGGTGCAAAAGTCATGGGCAGACTATATATTCTATGCAAGAGTATTGTTTCCTTAGTAAAGGTTGGGAACCTTGGTTTTGGTATAAGTTGCTCGTGTTGATTTGATTTTGGTTCATCTCGCTCTTAGTTTTGGGTCAATTACCTTCAATTTGATTTCATAGCATGGGATAAGGCTGCTAAGATCAAAGATATTAGGCTAGCATCTGATGTGGAACCATATGATGGTCCGAACCCATGACGCTTGGGTTGTTACACATTCTCCCTATGTGTAATGCCTTAATTCTAAATATAAATCATAAGACTTCGGGACTAGGCTACCATTTTTTTTAAAATAGCAAATTGGCATCAAAAGGTTTAGGATACTAGCAAAGAAATTAGGTTGTATAGATGATTAGAAGATATAGATTGATACATACCATTCCACCGAAGCTGTCTAGGATGGTGAGAGAGATGCATTGCAACTTCAACTCAGCACTAATATTTTCCCTTGTCTTAGGTTTCACATAGTCACCGATCCCATATGCTAAATGATTCGATGGCTTCTTCAGATCTGATCGTGCAAGAAATGTGCTGGCCTGACGAAAACCACAATAAGTAATGTCAATTTTTCGATCATATTTGAAGGAAGAAATGGTACACACAACAATTTTTAGAGTTTAGGAATTTAACAAAAATATGTAAAGCAAGCGAATCCCCTGCGAAATACATTGGTAGGAGAATAGGTAGAGAATGAATATCATTTGCAGTATTTCCTCTCAAGAACTTTCTTTAGAAATTTGATTTGGAAATAAAATTCGAGCTACCAATCAAAGAATAGCTACTTTCATGCAAATTGCGTAAGGGATACGAACACTTTCAGCCTGCACATCACAGAAAATGGCTTATGGGAGACTTTCACCTAAACATTTATCCTGATTACGGTCCTTAAGTTGTAGTTGCCTATCTCAACTAAAAAATCATAGCTTGACTGGCACTTCACCAAAAAACATTTCAATATGAAAAATATGAAGATATTAACTGATGTCTTTACAATGATAATCAGTTCCCCATTAACTTTGGATTTTTTGAAAATAAAGATTGCATATGAGAGTAATAGTAATTCTTTCTGAATTTATAATTTATAGATCTGAGAAAATTTGTCACTATTGTCACGAGTGGTTTTCTAAGTAAGATTAACCATATGAGTTAGTTCTCTCATTGCTGTCTATCTTACGCCATATCACTAAATTCAAGCGTACATACAAATTTCCTAATGATTTCTAATGTTTCCCTTTTCATGCCTTTAGGTCAATTAGTAGGTAGAGTTTATCTTTCATCATTTTTTATTAACAATTATTTATTAGAAAAAATAGGAATTTGTGCTAGCTTAAACTTATTTGATAAATATTTTAGGATATACAGGTACTAATTAATATGGATTTCTGAAAACAAATAATATGGGTTGATTAACTATTCATTAGGTTAATTAAAGGAAATTCTCCAATGAACTGGTTGCAACCTGAAAACTTTCGGGTTTTGCTCTTGCTCTTGCTTTTGCTGTAGTTTCTTTCTTTTTTACATTTTCAATTAGATCCAAACCATTCATTATATTTAAATTATTTTTTAGTCTAAATATAAAAAACCAGCTCAATTGAAAGCTTTTATAATCTAAGGGTTAATAAATCAATTTTAGGGAAATCCTATGTAGCTGCATTTGTTCTGAATCATATACATATCTACTTTACATGATTTTTCTAATCATAAAAATATTTATTGACAAAAATATGAATATATGATGCATTGACTTTGCTCAAAATAAAAGCCAAAAAATGTGAAAAAATGAAAGGCTGAAATTTTGCAACAAGTTTCATGAGTATTTCCAGTTAATTAATTGATATTTTGTATTAATTTCGAAATTATTATGACTATTATTCATATGCCCTCATTCATACATGAGCTCAACCACATGCATCCTAGTGTTACAAAATATGGTTTGGTTGTAATTACAACATTAACAAACAATAGGGTATTTGTGTAAACAGAGATTTGAAGCAAGTAGAAGAGCAGGTTTCGTTATTTTCCAATTATCATTACTGTGTAATGACTAACAATGATCTATTTGTGAATAGTAATGATTAACAAAGATTTAATTATCTCACACTGATTATTAGTTCATGTATTATCTCAAACGAAGTACGCTCTTTCTCTTTCTTTTGTTTTTTTTAACTAAATTAAGTATACTATTCAGGTACATTAAGACCTGTTACATCTGATATTTATTTTTAATCATTCATTAAATGATGGCATTGATATCTTGCTTTTGCTCTAAATTTGTATCCATGTTGAGTTTGTCTTAGCTTACGAGGATTTTTGAAATTTTTTTGTTAGTTTTTCTATTTTTTCAATTTTACTGATAAAAATGATGCTATCTGTAATAGAAACAGTAATACTGACAACCAATAAATTCTTACCAAAAAACGAAGTCAGCACAAATCAATATATTGGGAGCTCATGATGGCTCTAACAAATTTTTCTGTCATTGAAAATTTTCTATTTTTACCTCTTAATATTCTGGAAGTTCCAAATACAAATTAAGTATTGTTGTAAACGTCACTAATATTTTTTTCATAGAGACCTCATTCAATGATGACCAATATGTTACATAATTCTAGTTAAGACCACAAAAAGTCTACCAGCAGAATATCATGGTCGCAAACATACTACTCTAAGCCTTCATGAAAGCATAAAGGCAATGGTTGAAGAGGAAAACCATTATCAGCTAAAACCACCCAGTCAACAAAAATTGTACCCAAAAAGCATAATTAGGGAGTTGAGGTCAACTAAAGCCACCAGTGTAAGATTGGCCTATATCAGTCCATGCATAATTAAGAATGATCAGCACTCATCCAACCAGAAAGTCAATAATGGTAAGCCAGTTTAAAACCGGCCCATCTCAGAGCATGAATTGTTAAGATTGATCAGAACTTACTCAAAACATTCAAGATTGGGCCCAACAAGATAACTCTAATCTCAAGCTAGAAAAGTATTAATCATGACCTGATTTTCAACCTTCCAGATGCTCCAACAATCTGAACCCTTTGAACTAGAAGACCCAGAAATTGGAGACTCTGAAATGTTTGCTTGAGTGACTAGATCCATCCTAGGACAGCAAAAGAACTCTGCAGATGGGGCTTCGTCTGTTCTAGATACAATACATCCAAGAGAAGCATAACCAGGTGGAGCAATTGGGTACCAGAAGAAAATTTCATCAAACCCCTTTCCAGAGATGTATGCAACTTTAGTGAACTGCACAGGTTTGGAAGAAATCCCAGAACTGTCATGTTTGAACACCAACCCCAAAGTGGGAGGCTCTAATCTGCAGTGAAGAAAAAAACTGTAACGAATGCATTATTATGTAGAAACTTAAAAATGGAAATGTGGTCTGAAAATTAAACTCACCCTTCAACTATACAGTCACCAAGAATAGAGAAGCCAGGGCGTGGTGCTGGTCTCCATATTGAAACTGGCCTGCGGAGATCACAACCCTTGTCCCACCATATCCTTTCAAAATGTGGAGTAGATACATAAAAACTACTGGGTCTTGAAATTGACCTAAGGACATCCCATCCAGAAGAGTTACTGTGGTTGCTCTCTTCCTGACTCATAACATCATTAGCAGTAGGACTTGAACTTTCATTATCATTGTATGAAAGATGCATGCCAGGATTTCTAAAAAGAATCTGGTGCAAGTCATAGGCAGCATCCTTTGGGGGAGATTCCACTGTGTCATGTGCATAGAATGATCCAACAGAATTGTCGAAACGCCAAATACTAAATCCACGAGAAAACCTACAAGTAAGAAAGGAAATTTAAACAATCACAAGCATTTGTACTAACAAACTTCAGCTCAATTTTGAGTTCTTGTTAGAAAGCTGTCCATTATCATATGAAAAATAAACAAACAACCGGAGCAGTTTCTTGACATAAACTAAATTACTTCAAAAAATTTTGGAAAAAAAAAAAAAAAAAAAAAAAAAACAGTGGCTACAATTAAATCAACAGCATCAATGCGCCAATGACCATCAATCTTCATTCCTTTTTCTATGCTTCGTACACAAAAATACAGGAGAATTGTAAATGGCAGAGTGGATGATATGCAAGATATTACATTGATGAATTGTAGAGGGAACCTCCAATAATGTAGTAATATAACAGTTTTTTCCCCTTCAAAAAATGAAAGACCAAATTAAATACATCACTGTAGGTTCGTCACATCTATTGTTTTTTATATGGTCTATGTTCTACTTCTCCAGCAAAAGAATATGAGCAAAGAAATGAATTTGTGACAGATCCAAGGAGAGAAGGAAGGAAGAAAACAAAAGGAAGATTCAAACACAGTTACAAAGTATGTTGCATTTAGAGTAGAAACAAAAGTAAAGCATTTTCGCAGAGACTTAAGAAATACCTCGAATTTGGTTGAAGAGTTATAACACAGTCAGAAAGTCCTGAAGATGATGCTAGATCAGACCGTAAGCAATATACAACATGATTAGGAGGGGGTTTTCTTCCTACACTTGCCACACATCCTAATGTTATGTAACCCTGAGGTGCAACTGGTAGCCAAAGTGAACAGACATCACTATCACCATTTTGCCCTTCATGACCTTCAGATCCATTGAAGCAAGAGAATGAACCAATGAGATGAAAACCCAATGGCTTTCTGACGCGACTGTAACTATTGTTCACTGCCATAACTGTCTGTGTAGGAGGGACAGGCCTGCAAAAATATTGAAATCATTACCAAAATTTAGTCAATATTCTTATTAAAGCTCACCTTTACTTCGGAAAGAACAAATTAGTTTGATTGAAAGAAAGCAACATAATAAACCAATAAAATGAAATGAACAACAGGAAATTGAAAGAAAGAAACATAATAAACCAATAAAATGAAATGAACAACAGGAAAAGTATCACGGAGGAAAAGAAAAGTATTAGAAAATACGTTTATAGATCTTCAAAATCATTAATCATAAACAATATGATACGGTTGTATCGTGTCGTAATGTATGAAACAGACTTTTTTTAAGGAAAAAAAATACGAAAACATATGCTAAGAATTCAGAATTTTGGGAAATGCAAAAACATAATAGTTTTTTTTTTCGACAAAAAAAATATATAGTCACTTTATTACATTTTGCCTATATATGATGGTGTATCAGTCCATTTTCTTTTATAAGTAGCTGCCTAGATAATGCCTTTATACACCTATTTGGTTTCAATTTGCAAATTGCAACTACATATTGGAATATCATGCTCAACTAAGGAACAAACATTAAGACAATATAAGTAGACAAAAAAATAACAAATTAGTATACACAGCACACACCACTCCAGTAAAAATATATACAGCAGTTCTGTTTATTGTTCGAATCTGGAGAATTTCCAAAATATACCTCACAAAATGTATAATAACATCAGAATTACATTTTAAATCATAAATCGTACATATTTGCATGCGCGAAAGGTAAAGCCCATAAATAAGTTGATAATATTTATTTTCTAGAGGGTACAAAATACTTATTTTATTTTTCTAAAAATTTCTGTATATTCAAAAAATGTCATAAAGATCTTTTAATATATTTTATAAGACTATATGCATTATCGTGTAGGCTTATAGGTTAGACGTAAAAAAATGAGGGTAAAGGAGAAGAAATTTAGGGGAAAAAATTATGCGAAAGAGTGAAAAAACATATTTTTTCACATTTACATTCATCCACCCAATACACCCCCATGTAGAGCGATATGTATCAGCCGATACACCAATGTATCCAGTATCAGAATGGCAATACTGATACAATACAATTGAAAAGGGAGCATATCAGCTGATCTTTGAATCCATGAATAAATTTGATAAATAAAATTTAGGAAGTATCTAGTGGTTCTAGTTTTATCCATATTTTTAGGAGATGTTTTATTTGGATTCTATTAATCTAGTTTTCTATTTGTAAAGATCCATGTGTCCATCTAGTGGATATCACATGTCAACTTGGAAAGTTTAATTTGACCATAACCACATGTAACGGAGATTATGGTTGGCAATGAAAGACCCATCAAAAAAGTTGAGGAATAGAATAAAAATACCAATTGGGATCACCACACACATCCAATTGGCTCGCGTTCATTCTCATGCACTAATAATAGATCATTGCCCAGACAACATTGAGCAAAAACAACATGAGGAAATTGTATACTCAAGCAAAGACATAAGAGAGTTTAGGTTGGATCGATCAATAAAGATTCCGTAGGACTATGATTCAGAGTTGTAAAAAGGCATCCATGTATCAATGTTACCCTCACATTTTATTTTTGTCTACCGCTGTTGAGATTCAATCAAAGTCATTCATTATGTTCTAACTCATTTATTTAAATAACATGAAAGAAATCATTTTTGCCAAAAAAAAAAAGGCTGTTAAGGTAAAATGGAGTGTATTTGGAATGGAATTTGAGATTAGACAAACAGGTGGTTGTCGTCAGTATATGTCACATAATATATATTTGAAGGTGAAAAACATAGACAATGATGAGGAAAAATAAGTTTGTATTAAAGAGATTCAATGCACCCAAATGCATTGAAACTTAAGTACACCCAGGTGCAAAATCCCTTAAAATTTTATTTTTAAATTTTTTTTTTATAGAACTATTAATCTAGGTGTATTTAAGCTATAAGTTCTACTATTTTTGAAGATATTTACTTCAAAAATTGTAGAACTTGACTTATAGAATAAATATGCTGCCTTTTTAATTTCTTTTTTGAAAATTTTTGTATAAAACTGTTAAATCCTCCCCTTCTAAAATTATTTTTTTGGAAAATTTTTGTATAAAACTGTTAATCTAGGTGCATTTAACATATGTATTAAGTTCTACCGGTTCTGAAGATTTGTGTATATATATTTATAATCTAGGTGTATTTAATCCAGGTGCATTCAATCACTTTCCGTTATATAATGAACAATGAGATTTTATATGGAATGTAGAAATTCAAAAAATTTCATGATTGGAATCCAATTATGAAGCAGATGACATGAGCTTAACATTCAAGAAAAGATAACAAATATGTTTAAATGTTTACTTATTCAATAGGAAAGAAATTATTTATATTGAAAATGCAAAAGAATATTACTAGTCAAAATAATATTATTTCACATGTAAAGATTAAAGCACAATTTTAAGAAGCCATTATACTTATTTTCATTATCTCAAAAGTTAATCACTCATCCTATAGACCGGTATGATTTTGGATGCAATAAATGTCTATCTAGTATCATGTGGATGATAAATTGATTCAAAACACTTTAACGGACTTTAGGGTCTATACTTTTTTGGTGCAACTGAAGCTGAATCATAATGGCTTTTAGTATGCCAACTAAACACATAAATTTAAGTAGGAAGAATGGCTTCCATTTCATTAAATCATGGTGGTGGGCCTAAAACATGAGGACAGCACCAATATTTGGGTGCCTGTTGGCAGAATGCAATCATTTCGCAAATAAAAGCATGTTACAATTGTTTGAAATCAGAAAGCACAAAAGCAAAGCTACCAAACATGATAACATGGATCCAAATGGATCTTGCCCCAAAAACCGAGCCAAAACAAGCTTCGGTGCAACCACTGAAAAGGAACAGCATATGAATTGCTATTCCCATAGTTAGTTTTAAGTCTCTACCTTGATGTGATGCAGTCACCTAAAATGACATAATTTGATGGAGCTCGGGGACGCCAGAAAGTAGGATTGTGACCAGACCGATTTCCTGTAGCCGCAGGCAAGCAGCAAAACACAGTTCAGACATGATTCACTGGCACATCAAAACAAATGGGGCGGAGAAAAATATCGTCTCTGTGACAAAGTTGAGAAGCACCTTTTTGTGATACCCAAACTTGATCAAAATTCACACAAGCAGCCAGAACATTTGCATTTCCAAATTGCAATGCTTCAGCTGCTTGATTTTGCAAATTAAGCACCAGAGAAATGACACTTAATGAAAGATGTATACAGATGTCAGAAGATATTACAGATATGTTTGTCTTATCAATAATGGAAGTGTATCCACCAGATATATCCACTGGATCAAGAACAACAATCCCTGAACCAGCTTCAATGGTGAAATCCTTTACAACAGTCCGCACCCATTTGTCATTTTCTTTTGCAGCATACCTGCTTAAACAAAAATTAAATACAGTTATGATTCAAAAATAATAATAATAATAATCAAACACAGTTCAGATGAATTTGTGTTAGTGAATCTGTTCAACCTCTCCAATTAGGCCCACTATATGAACAAATCAAATTCCAATCCAATAATGGAGTAATATCACATGTTTAATTATAGTCAATAAAAGTCTAATGTAGGTCAGACCATTTAAAAAGATATATAATCATCTGTAAAACATCAAAATGACTTAGATGCCTCAGCACAGACATTAGAATGTCATAATAATTTATAGCATTCATCTATATAGAAGTTAGAAAGAATGCTTTAGAAGACATAGATGTTGAATTGGCAGCTATAAAATTGATATAACAATCAAAGAAATTTTATTATGCTAAATTTATCCATACACAATAGTGACCCATGTCAAACTTTAATTTGGATGAAGTTGAGATTCTTAGCAAAATAAATAATTCTACATGAACTAGCCGGATTCAATATCAAATATATAAATAGAAGTGAAATCACGAAATCTATTGATTTGGGCCTACTATGATTATTAAGGGTGTGTTTGTTTACACTTAAAACTTTTCGCTCACCCCAACTACCCTATTTTGCCCGTATAGAATTAAAACACTTTTTAAAACTGATACAGCAACTCAAAATTAGAGAGGCAACCAAGTTGAGAGATTAGAAAACACTTGCTACTATCAAGCTCTATATCGACCCATCCTAATCCTATGCCAATATAGTAAAGCCATGGAGGGAAACAACTGAATTGGGAGATTTCCCAAAAACTGAAGATTCCAATAAATAAGATCGATTTCAACAAATGCAAAATTCAAAAAGAAAATGAAATCAATAGCACCTAAGCTGACACAAAGAGATCATGTTGAGAAACTAATTTTAACCTGAAGAATCAAAATATCCCTCCACAATCAAGTACAAGGCAATTAAGCTGAAAAATATTAAATCAAACAAAACAAGTACAGAAAACAAAGAAGATCAAGAATTATGAAATCATGAGTAACTCTTATGCAAATATGCTATGCAAGAATTAACATAATTAAAGCTCACATATAGCTGAGATCCAATTTCGCACGTAGCAGCTTTTCTCCATGTAAGGAATCATCAGAGGACAACTTCGAACTATCATAGAAGGTAAACTCAGAAGAAACAACCTACACAGCATACAATAGCCAATCATGTACTCAATAATGATAAGAATAGATAAACCTAGAATTTATATGACTGTGTGAGTTAATGCATCTAGAATTTATACGACTGCCAATTGTCAATTATTTTAAGGAATTTTATAAGATGACTTCAACTGTCCATTCATTATTGGGTAGAATGTTGGATTTTTAATAAAAACAAATACATAAATGTAGCTGAAACGTCAATTAAGACAGACATAGGGTAAAACAAGTAATTACAGATGCCTGAACGCATAGAGCTCCTGTAGTAAGGCAACCATGTACACAGTATTACCAACATTTTATTACCAACAGGTGGTTTCCTGTTATTCAAACTCACAACTTTTGCTCGCAAATGCTGTAACTCTTCAAGTAACTTTTGGTCATGAATGCACTAACTCTTAAAGTTGAGTCAAGGCGCAGGTATATACGCAAACTATGTGAGGTTAATATGTAATTTTGAAAACTAAATATATTTGTAATTATGGCCAAACTATTGGATTATTTGCAAATTACTCGAAAAATAAAAATAAAAAAATCATTTTGAAATGCCATGTTATTTGTTGCATCCACTATAATTAAAAGAAATTCTTTAAATGTTTACACTTAAGAAAATGAGAAAAAATAAAAAGTGAAAACAACCATGAATATACATATTGAAATTTCATTATTAACAAAATAGTTGACAATGTCACTTTGTTTTTCATAACCATGTCATCTCATGGTTGTGCCCACCCCTATTGACCACTGAACTGTCTTTGGAATACAGACAACACTGCGATGTTAAAAGATGTCAGAAGTTATAGTCAATTCCCTTTTTCTTTGAACCCAGAACCTCTTACACGCACCCATGCACATGCCACCACCTGATCATCCAGATTTGACTTACGGTCAGTTTTTTATGCAAATTCCAAATGCACTTTTCGTTAATGCTTTTCTTGACTTTAAAAAGGAAACTAACAGTCCTATTTCATACCAGGTTGAAAAGACACCTGCTTCCAAGTGCTTTTTTGGCCAATTTCTGTGGCAAAATTTTTTATTTTTTTTTTTAAAAAAGAACCAACTAGCCTCTTGCTCTATGTTTTTGAGGATCTGTCCAAGTTTCTTCGGCTTTGGTTCAATCTCAAAATGGTGGTAAGGAAATGATATGATACTTGAACGTAAAGAAAGTCATGCCAACTTCAGATGTTGTCATCTAAAAATATTGAAACTTACAGCTTGATTTACATCAGCTGCATATCCAAACAAAAGTAGTGATATGCTCATGAACAGCCTAAAATTCATGACATACATCAACAATGAAAGTGGTAGCACGGCTGTTTTCTTTCTGGATTTCATCTCCTTTTTTATATGAAAGACAAAAAAAGTCTTGTTCTGAAATTTCATGGTACATAGTAAAAAGAATGTCTTAGTGAAATTTGACATCATAGAGATGAAAAATTATCTAAATTAACATCAGCAACAATAAATTTTCATAGGTGATGAGAGGGAGACTACTGAACAAAATTAAATTACCTGAGCTTCAAATGTAGTACTTTGCATCTGATTCAATGAATTGCCGTCGAATGCCGTAGAAACTAAGGAAACAGATGCGTCTTGAAGAGGCTGTTGACTAACTTCACTTATTTTTGGTGCAAAACTATCTAACAATGAAATATCCACACCATCCTCCTTGGACACTGAATAGCTACTGTCATTGCTTAAGTATGTAAATTTCCTCAGAAGGGCACCATTCTAAAGACCAAAAGTTTACATGGAGTAAGCCACATAATGCAAAACAAATTAATATTTTAACAGCTTCTACTTTACACACACAGAAATATATAATCACTGGAACCTTGTTCTTAAGATATGCGCCAGGATCAAATGAGTTAATGTGATAATATACAAAACAAGGTATCTGGCATGACTCATGGACATATTGAGCAATCATATGAAGAGTAACATTTTATACTTACTCACAAACGACACTCCTCTCCTCAACTGAAAGAGTCAATAGAGCAAAAACTTAAAGTGGGAACTTGACATTCTCAAAGGAAGTGCCACTATTTTTAAATTATGTAGAATACGGGCAACAAAGTTTAGCACCTTATCAACACATGTTATTCATATAGACCTATAAATAATAACCAATGAGCATCCTCCTAGAAGCTAATGTCAGCCTATACAGTATAACAAGACTATCCACCAAACTTCTACCAGAAAAGCCTCAACAAACCAAAGAAATCCTCATGAGGATGGATAAACAAGCAATGCCCAAAATCATACAACACCATATTTTACATTTCTCCAAATTGCTAGCAATCTGTCTAAATTTGAAATGTAAATAAAGAATTCGCAACACAGTGAAAAGCTTGTAGCCAAGTGAAAGAGCAAATTACCTCAATCTTGACATTTTTGAACCGTAACATCTTCCCTCTCCCAATTAAAATAATAGGTTGAATCTCAGAAGGTCCATCTTCTTTGAGTTCGGCATCCTGGCTCAAACAAATTGTTCCCCCACATCCATCATACGTAAATTCATCACTACTGAAACCATCCACAATTAGCTGTCTGCTAGGAGACAGGTAGACAAAAGCATCAGTTTGTTTATAGAGAGGCGTTGAAAGGACAATGCTATTATTTTTAAAGATAGGATCATTTTTAGGATCCAATGTTTCTGCCCTGCCAGTCAAGGAACCTAATGAAGGCACAAAAAACTCGCCAACAGCAAGAAGAAAATCTGGAACAACAAGAACACGCGGTTGCTGAATGCGCAGAACCACAGATTGGGAAGATGGGCGAAATCGATAATCCATCACCAGCATGGTCAAGTTTGGAGCGTCTTCTTCACTTGCAGTCAGTTTGCTAGTTGTGAAAGAACCACCATCAGTAGTTAGAGAATTTGCAAAACCAGAAGCAGCATATACACCTTGTTTGGAAACATCCCATGAAGAGCCCAACATTAAACGCATTTCAGGCTTCGTGTCAGGACGAATGTCAACTATACAAAACTTGGGAATAGTTACATATAGATCACATTCACACAATGAAGTTGATCGATATGACACCCAAAGGCCCTCTAGCTGCAAATGCCCAATGAATAAGTCAGATAATGAGATGGAAATTTTACATTCAGTTTACTTGAAAGGGAAGTGGGTGACGACCTACTCAAATATTTCATTGTTAGCGCCCATTGCACCCAATTTAGTGGCTAAATAAACATCTAATTCACTCGTTTTGTCTAACATCATTTATTTTATCATGGTATGAAAATCACTACAATCAAAGCTTGCATGGGTCATACCTGCTTAAAAATATATCTAATCAAGTGTAAACTATAAAAAAGAAAAACTTAGATCCACTCATATATGCATTAGAATGTTATAATACTTTATAGAATCATTCATTTATATAGCAATGATGTTTTAGATGGTTTAGATAGGGAATTAACTCTGAAATCAGTATTCTTCAACAAGGAAAAAAAAAAACAAACCTCTGAAATCAGTATGTAAATCATGCAACTTTATTACATTGATTTTTAAACGTTGTTGGATGAGAGCCATGCACATATTTGCATAAAATTTGGTTATAGTTAAAGAAACAATTTTAAATGCAATGAGTAGGTTAGAGTTTGATTTAACCATCAAAGTACAGGGGCAGCAACGTCTTCATGCCTTGGTGTTGGCAAAATCATTGAACCATTTCCCTGTTTGAAAATTCGAGCAGATATCTAGAAATCTATGCTAGAAAGATCTTTGCTGCAAGATACGATCCCCACAGTTCTGTAGCTCACATGGTAACATCCAGATGGTTCGGTAGAAGATTAGGAAGGGAATGAAGGGTTAGCATCAATAGGTAGTGACAACATAAACCATAGACATAAATCAGACAGACTTTTAATTTCGCTTAATGTAATGGATTTCAAAAAATGTCATGAAGAAAGTTTCTTTACATCAAAGGCCACGACTGGGCCAAGAGATAAGGCTAATGAATTTGGAAGAATACGAATGACAATGATGATCAGAGATTAGGTTCTAAAATAAAGAAATCAAGCAGAATATGAAAATGCTAACGATTTTAAATATGCATGAAGTATATCAACTAAGAGGAAATTTTGAAGAAGATGCTCAAAGCAAATAATGAAACAAAATGAAGACTGAAACTTACAGCAACATGTGCTAGTGGAGATTGCTCATCACTGATGTTACACAACTCAAGTAATGCGTAGCTTATTTCAACTGACATAATCCTAACTGTTCGAGACAAGACAGTTTGACTATGTAAATTGACGTTATCTACGAGCATTTGCTTTGAATCTTTCGAAGCAGACATGTTGGAACGAAAACTTGGAGGAAGCATTGGTTCTTCTGATAAGTTTGCGTACAGAGAATTAATAATGACATCATACTCTTTGTTCGACATTACACCATGCAATAGCCCAACCTGCTAGAAGTTGAACAAATTCATTAACAGAAATGCACCACCAGATGCTTGTAAAAGACAAAACAATCAGTTACATTAATGTTCAACTCTGTACAAAAAACCTATGGAAAATGACATAGTTTGAAATCTAAAAGCTAGCCAATGAGTTACAGGATGAAGATAATAAAAAATTAGCTTTTCCATAACAGAAATCTAGCACAAAGTCCTCCTAATGCGAGGAACCAGCATGTAATATATAGGTGGTGTGTATGAAAAAAATTTCTTGTGGAAGGACGTCCACAGTGGATTCCATAGCCTGATCAGCATCTCTTTGAGAAAAAAGAAAATTAAAGAAATACTCTTTTACTTTTTCATCAATGTAAACTCTGAACAAAATGTTGCATTTACCACCCAAAAAACAACCATTTTCACCATCCCTTAGTTTTCAAAAACAGTATCTTCTGAAAAGGGTTTGGATTATTTTCCTTCATTTTTAGGAGTTAATTCCAAATATAACCACAACCTATACCCGTATTTAGAGATATCACATATCACCATACATTTAGGAAAATGACATAGATGACCACAGATTCTACCCTAATTCGAAAAATGACCACAGTACCACACCACTAGGTTCTATTAGATAAAGTGGTAAATTTTTTCAAAAATGGAAAAATTGCCTTTGGCAAATAACCACCACTGCACCACAACCACACTTCATCTTCTTCAACCGAACTCCAATCACAGCTGCCCCTGCAACCAGCCACCATTTACGTCCCCACCCAGGGCCCATCCAGTGTTGCGGCTACATTTCTCTGCTGCCATTCTCATTACAGTCCAGTGCCCACTCAAAAGGATGCCAAAAGGCTGTCTGATACAATTTTCTATTGAGGGAGGGAGGCCGTTGATGGGTTGTGACCGCAAATTTCTGATGTTGTCATCGATGGATTTTGGAACGGGGCTGCAGCTGTCAGATTTAAAAGGGGAGTTGCTGGCTTGCTGAAGGCCTCAGATTTGTGAAGCAACAAAGACGGTAGTTGGAGAAAGAGGAGTGCAGCGACCTATTTCTTTCGGCATCTGCCACTGCTGGAACACTGAAGCAGGATGGGAGATGGTTCTGATTTAGTGAAGTGGGCGCAGCCAGCATGGAAGGAGAATAAGAGCTGCTGAAACATCTGATTCTGCCAGATTTAATGGCGTTGCTGGCAGAACCAAGCTTGGTTGTGCTTGAATGTAGATGGCATTTGATGGTAGCAATGTTGATTGCATCCCAAAGCTGGTAGCCATCGTCCATACCAGCAGAGATCCAGATCCAACCCGTTCAATCGAATCGGAAGCCAAAGAGCCACACATCACCCTGTTCATCTCAAATCATGATCAACCAAGTTTGCAGCCATGACCATCCATGGATTCCTGATATCCAGCAGCATTAAATACGTCCAGCCCTTATCTTCCCACTTGCCAGACACTAGCAGCTCATCTACCATAGAATACAGAAGACCTCTCCAGATCCAATCCAATTCTGCTCCAAGCCCGACAGCTTCCATCAATTCTGCCCCCAAATCGTCAGCCAATGACTCCCAAACAGCGGCCACCCGCATTAACTTCAACCGGCATCAATCTCTAATCATCCCTTCAATAAACAATCCACCAGCAACCATTTGACTTTCTCAACAAATCGATCGCTGCAGTAGCATTGACATCCATTTACTCCATAAAAACAAGTGTCCTCCATCTCAAAAACACCACCATCTTCACTAGCAATGATCACAAGTAGCAATCCTCCCATTCAACTCGCATCTATCACTCCAGCCAAACAAGAACACATAGATGGCTAGCACAGTAAATCATAGATGCCCCAATAACCTTCCTTGTCTCCTACAACTTGAACCGGTGAGCCTTCCGTTGGTGTATAAACACCAGTAAGTACATGCATAAGTTGCTGTAAACACAACTAGAAAACCAAAGCAATTCATATTTTGATGATTAACAACACAATTTTGAGTGATAAAGGTTACTAACATAATTGGTGAAATGTTTTAACAATAGAACTTTCAATCATAAACACGGCAACCTAAGTCTCAAAGTCAAGTTGACTCAGTCATGCAACTTGAGTCAAGTCTATACCCAAGTCGACCTCAAACTGTGACTTAGGGTGAATGGATGCGAGTTTTGAAGTGCAGACTGGTCAAGTCGCAATGCCAAGTTGACCTCACTGGCGATTTAGGTGAAGTTGATAGCCAATTCGATTTAGGAGGTCGCATAAACCATCTAACCAAAAGTTGAACATGCGAAGTTGATAGCCAAGTCGACTTCACCTTACAACTTGAGTCAAGTCGAAGGCAAAGTTAACTCAAGACTCCGACCTGTGACTATGAAGAACAGCATTATTTCAACTGCTAAAATCACAGATGTCAAGTCGCACATCGAAGTCGACTCCACCATGCGACTTGGATGAAGTTCAAGCCAAAGTTGACTCAAAGCAAGGATTTGGAAGATTCAAAGCAAAGGAGGACAAATTGTGGAATTCCTAACTTCAGACAAGAAGTGAAGTCCCTTAGCCAAGTCGACTTCGCTAGCGACTTGGGCGAAGTCCCACAACCAAGTCGACTTAAGGGTTGCATGAACTGACTGATTGAAAATTGAACATGTGAAGTCGAACGTGTGAAGTCACACCCTAACTCGACTTCACATGCGACTTGAGATAAGCCGCAGACCAAGTCGAATCTAGATGAAACTCAGGAAGCACTACATATGGGAGAAGAAATTACGGAGTTGAAATGCCCCGATCGAAGTCAAACCCCAAGTCGGCTCCAATATGCGACTTGGGTGAAGTCGCAGCCAAAGTCGACTCCGGCTATGACTTGCATTATAACAATCAGAAAAATTCAAACGTTGGCGCATACCTCATAACATTCGAATTTATTCTCTCTCTATTTAAGACTCATCAAATGAAGAAGAGAGGGTTAGCTAAAGCATTGATTAAACTTCCACCTTCCAATCTACAAGCATTCAAGTGGTCATTTTAAGTACTCTACAAGAAGAACTATGTCATTCATTGCAAGTGCTGAAGAGATCTCTCTCCAACTCACTCTACAAGTTCTTTCTCGTGCTAAAACTTCTTCTACACAATCTGTAAAGTGTAGAATCTTTCTTTTATTCATTCTCTTGTGATTCTACTTGATTTGGTATTGGAGACCAAGGTCAAATAAAGACAAGTAGTGTGTGGTTGGAGTGTGTCTCACCGCCTACTTATACTATCTGTTTAAAGGCCCCTTAGAGCTAGAATTTAGAAGAGAACAAGGACTCTAATTGTACCTAATTGACATAGTGGAACCCAAAACACAAGGGTGTGTTCTTAAAAGAGTGAAATAGGGAAGATTGTCCTAAACAACTATAATTTCTTGTGTTTTCCTTTGCTATTTGCTTGCTTTCATATTCGCTTTCATCCAAGGGGATTTAATTCACTTCGGGTTAAACCTAATGTATCAAAAGAATTCAATTCACTTCTCCCTTCCTGGGTTCTGCCACAAACTTTGGACCTACATAAGCCACACGTGCAACTCAGCAGCATAAGTGTAATTGATGGCTACACATGCCAAGTGCTATTTTTCTAAATGTGTGATCACATCCATAAATATTGGCATAAGTTATGGTCATATTTGAAATTAATCAAAAAATTCATTAGTATTATGAATACTAATATTTTGAATTCTTTTAAAAAGTCAACATGGTACATAATATAATATTAACGCTGTCACTTTATTCGTAAAATTATATTACTTTGAATCCTGACACCTAATGTTCAACTACTGGTACAAATTAACAAGTAGACTGCTGAACAATTCAACACCTGATGTTCAACTACTAGAACAAATTAACCAGTAGAATGTTGATCAATTTCTTAAAAATTTGTAACATGTGAGCCTTCAAATGAATCAATATAACAAAATAAACGAACTCAAAACTTGTGCATTAAGGGCGTTTTCACCCAAGAGGCTATAGTACACTGTAATTTACTTCTAATTAAACCAAACTATCGGACATCATTTTTCCACTGTTCTCCCCATGAACCTTAGAAAGCCATGATTATGATTGCAAGTAAGATCAGCAATCAAAAAACTTCACCAGCTATCCTTCGCTCAATTAACAAAAAAGCATTGTGCAAATACTTAGTAGCAAATAACAAAAAATCATGACTACAATGATTACCTGCACATGCAAAGAAAGGGTTGGTACTTTCCTAAATACATCCCTCAAGCTACGACGGACAAGGATTTTAAGTCCTTGGCCTTCTCGTATCATTGGTTTCCCAACAATACCATTCACTCCAACAGCCATATTTATTCCATGGATCTGCAATATGAATATGAAGTGTCATTATTCTAGATCTGGACTTTAAAAGGTCCTCCAGACAAATAAAACTGAGAAAATGTCCATGACAGAAGAATATGGAGTTTGCCTCGGCTTGAAGAACGTCAAGGTGAACAGAAGAAGGATCGTCATCTCCATCACCATGCCACGTAAAACTGTTCCTTATTCGAAGCTGATGCAAATCAAGTTGCATAGAACTGCAGGAAAAATGTTTGCTATCTGAGAAAGATTTTGGTTTTACAACTTGCAGAAAAGCAAGCAGAACTGAGAAGCAAAGAGCATCAGCCAACATCCAATCAATGAAAATTATTTATAAGTAGTATCTTCATTTTGAAAATCTTCATCCATTCATATGGGGAAATGATCATACGGAATTAGATGATTCTCAATCAAAGTGAATTATTGAATTATGAATAAAAAAAATGTCATGAATATTGTAAATGAAATAAGATTTGATAAAACCATTATCTAAAAATAAAGATCAACCAGTTACATGGCATGATACAATGCAACCAGTTGCATATGATAATTAGCTTTCAAATTTTCTAATTTTTTCATGCACGTAGGAATTTACATGGAAATACCACTCTCATTACATTATATTTCATTTGATTTTCTTAGCTTCCAAACTTATAAATGCATTCATGACTCTTCAGAGTGTCTATGACAAAAACATATCTTGATGGAAAAATTTTGTAAGTCATACAAATGAAGAGTAGATATTTGACACATGCTTATTAGAATGCTCAATATGATGTCTCTGTTACATCCAGGACATTCATGTTAAAAAACAGCCTCAGAAAGAATGATACAGAAATCACAGATTTATAAATTTTGTTTCTTTGACATGACAGATTTATAAATATTGACATGACAGATTTATAAATATTAGTCAGTAAAAAGGCTGCTTAAACTAAGGTTTAACACATAGCCAGAATTTCCAGAATGACGACTACGGACTTCAAGCTCCACAGGCAACATCAAATATCTCAAAGTAGGAAATGAAACAACCAAATAATTTAGTGCAATCCTTGAATGTACAACATTGTTTCTACAAGGGGATCTGTCACACACTAATCAGTCTTGTTAGTAGTTAAACATACCAGATTTGTTGCTCAAGTGTTATGCCAGAGGTACATTTTCTCCTGTTCATATTTCTTAGCTATAACCACAACCACCAGGTTACATGCCAAAATGATCTTAGATAAAAATTTGCACTGATCTTATAGCATCTACTGTTTCTCAGTTCTCTGTGCCATACACTTGAAAGATTTTCTCCTTCTCTCTCATCCCAAGTTATTCCCTTACACTTTTCCATCCAACCTTATATATTAATATTATAAATAGCAGAGCAAAAAAGCTTACTGAGCAATCATCCCATATTCATTAGAGAAATTCACACAAATAAAGTTGGCATATAAACAAAACAAAACCTATCCAATGGTCCACTCAATGGCACCTAAAGTGCAGGAGGATCCTGCCAATGCAGGGTCTAGAGAAGGCAAGACGTATAGGTTCTTTCTAACGACCAGAAAATCAAACAATGATAGGTTCCTTTCATAGGCATAAGTTGGGAAACAATCTTTGACATGGGATCCCTGGTACTATAATTTTATATCTACTGTTATTTGAGTTCAATAAGATGTTCCTTCAGTGTGTCCTACAATTTTTTGCTCTTAAGTATGTGTTCAATAAATATATCGCAAATTTAGGTTAATGTAAAACAGCTATACAGTTATAGATTATTTTAATCATAACTTTCTCAAAGAAACTCAAATTGACAGATTGTTTTTTGTTTTGATTATTGTCACTTGTTTTTATCCAAATGTGTGTATAGGGTGCAACTTAGTTAGCTATTAACCTATTTTAGTTGGTTACAGTCAAGGTTGACACTACCCTACTTTTTCCAAAACCCGGGTAAACTGAGTTTTAGTTAGATGAGGCATTTTGATTACTCTTTTCATACACCGGAAGGCATAACATGATGGTATAGGCCTGTTCATAAACCCTGTCACTAACTAAATGAGTAACAGTTTTATTGTCCACAGTTCAAAGAAATAGCCATACACTCAAGAAGACTTCTCCTCCAAGCTAACCAGAACCAACCAAGAGTGAAACTATTCTATTTACAAATTTCATTTTCACCTACACTCACAAGCCCATTAAGAAAGACCCCCAGGTTTAGTGGCAATCCGCCTCTTAGGTTCGGTTAGCTCAAAACAAGGATTATAGAAGCTTCAACAAGGCATTTCATTGTGAGATAGCTTACTCAAAGAAAGTAGTTATCATCATCACCACCATAAGTTGTTTCCCACCAATAAGTCGTTTCCCACCAATGTAGGGCCAACTGCATGGATTCTGTTGCGCCATTCTTGACGATCGGAAACTAAATTTTCAGTAATCTTTAACATTTTAATACTCTGTTTCAACTACTGTCATCAACATTTTTCTGGGTCTTCCTCTCATTCTTCTACTATCTCTATTTGAATGAACTCAATTCTCTTAATTGGTGTCATTTCAGACCTCTGTTTAACATGTCCAAATCACCTTAGTCTATTTTCCCTCAATTTATTATCTATTAACTTCAACTTGTCTCAAATTACTTCATTTCCAGTTTCATCTATTCTTCTTTTTATTACTCATCCACTTAAGATTCTCATTTCTACTATACTAATTTTATCTATATCATGTTCTTCAATTGTCTAACATTCTATCCCATACAACATGGTCTAATCACTATCTTATAAAAAAAAATTATTTTGGCCACATTTATTTAACACAAAAAAATTTCAAACCAGAACTTCTGAATATAAAACTTTTCATTTTTCATAACTACCCTATTTTAATCATTTTTTCACATCTTCCTATACAACTATCTCACATTTCAATCATTTCAACACAACTACCTATACAACTAACCTATCAATTTTAACTTAATTCTATTTACTCTTCATCACTACCTCTATCATATCACATTATTTTCTCTCAGTTCAATGACTTTTACACCAAAAACTTTTCATCCAAAAGTTTTATCACTTCCCAAACACACCCTTTAACTGAAACTTGGTGGTCACATTAAATTCCTTAAGCACTTCATCATTTTTTTCATCCTTGCTTAGATTCTATGTACAATGTCTTTCTCAATTTCTTCATTCTCTTAAAGTATCAATCCTAAATAGAGAGTCATCAATTCTTGGTACAAGTTGGTCTACAAAAACCCATGCTAATCTATCAGTATTTATAGGATGGAATCCAGATGACTGAAATTTGGTAAATGTGACACAAATCCGTGCATCTGTAAGAGCATAATTTTGAATCTGTTCAGCCATATGGAGAGCCTAAAATATCCATTTGACAAATTTCGCGCCCATCCTACCTGGAAAAATAAATAATCTCATTCTATAAAAAAGAAAAAGTAATCTGAAACAGTGTAAAAACAATGAAAAGTAAAATGCAGAACTCAAAATGGAGTTGGAAGAAGTAAATACGAACTCTTTGCTTTTAGAGCTTCGAGGAACAATAATAATTGGAGATTCCAGGGACAAATCAAGCTTTATTGCGGAGGCTCCCTCTATCTCATATTTTTCAATAAGCCATTCAAAACCTCCCACTTTGTCAACAAGCCTAATTGCTTCTTCTGAATCTGGGGTAGCAAGTTCCATAAAGTATGCAGTTATCTGCACATGGATTGCGCATGAGTATATAAATCTAGTATTTAAAAAGCATAAAAATTTCCATTATGTAACTGCCGGTGAAATCACGCTAAACAGATAGAGAAAAGGTATATTCTTTTCCATTAAGATGTTGACATTATATCAGTAAAGTGAACATTCTAGATCCATGAGATCAATGAGATTATCAACCTAACTACGGGTAGATCTTCAAACAGCATTTACAAAATTCTTATGTAGCTGAAGACTTACCTCCTGCACAAATCTGTACACAAAAACTATACGAACTGCTGAAAGCCGACCATGCAAACTATAATCATGTCCCTCATAATCATCATCTTCCACACTATAAGACTGAAACATAAACTATATACACAAACTAGATTAGAACAGTTAATTTGAATGGAAAAAGGAACTGGATTTAAGTAACTTAGCATACAAGATCATCAATAAAAAGATTCAAAATTACATTTATTAGTTTGAGTTTTTCGTTGTGTAAACTTCAGCTTATACAGAAGCATTTATTGTACACCCTCTTTTATTTCTGAACTTCCAAAGTTCCTTATCTGTTTAGAGGTAAGGAACCTTGCCAATAAGAGTTATCCTCTTATTGCCAGTCCCAAACACGGAAAAAAACATGAAGGTTGGCACAGAAGGTTAGCAACCGGTGCTATAGAAATTTCTGCCACATACTTTTTTATGGATCCTGAAGTACATGACAAGCTAGTGTTAGGGCATCCCTTGTAAGAGACATGATGCAATGAAGCCCAGCTGCAGTGAAAAATGAGCAACGGTTGCTCAGGCATTTCACTAGAATCGACAGGCTGAATCAAAGCTCAGCGTAACAAGAAATAAGCAAAGGTTGGCACCTTCCCAAAAGCAATATACCACAACAAAATTCAATTGTGGGAAATAGTGAGAAGAGGTTTCACGTCATTCTAGACATGGTTGGGTAGAAAAGGTAGTCTCAAAATACAAGGTCCACTTAGGCTCATGGAATATTGGGACTTTTCTAGAAAAAAGTATGGAGAGGGTGAAAGGATGATATGGGAGGAAGAAGAAACCATATAGCTTGTTTCTAAGAGTTGAGTTTGGAGAAGTTAATAGGTACAAGTTATGGTACGCAGGAATGTAAAAAAACAAAAATAGGGTAGGAATAACAGTAGAAAATAAATTTAAAGATAAAAATTGTGAACTTGTATTACATGAAGAAGGTAACATTAATGCCTATTCACTGTAAGTAGAATTAGATGATAGAATAAAAAATAATAAATTTTGTAATAACAGTCTAGCATAAACAATAGCAAATCAAGAAAAGATTATGATACAAGAATATTTAAATGGATGTTTCAATTTTGGAATAAGGGATGAAACAAAGATGTCATTTTAGATTTTGCTATAACATATAATTTCAATACTGAACACCATATTTCAAAAAATAAATGAACATTTGATAACTTTTAAGAGTAGAACCAAGTCTACCAAAATAGATCACTTTCTCCTAAAAAATCATATAAATCCTTGTCTCAATAATGGATGGAACATGGATCAAGGGGCAAGGAACATGCAGTAATGTTAACAATGTAGACTTAACCATGCAAGAGGTATCCTAACACGTCGACTAGTATCTAACAATGCCAAGCAGGACTGACATTGTTTTATGAATTGCTTGGCTAAGCTCGCTAAACTAGGTCACCTGCAACTACCATGAAATGAAAATGACTTTTAGGCAGAATGGACAGAATGGACGGTGACAATGGCTAGATGGGTTGTCAACTAGGGAAATTGAGCTAGCATCGAGGCAACAACTCAGGAAGATCAGCTTGGAAGGCCAACAACATGATCCAAAAGCAGAGCGGTACAATGGCATTGTCGGACCCCCTGCCCAAGAGAGCACCTGAACGATGAACTCAAACATCTTGAGACAATTCAGTGAGGAGTTCAGGGAGCCTCAAGGATTAACACCCTTGTGCAAGGTCAATCACGGCATCGACTTAGTGTCAAACATAGCCCTTGCATGAGTCCAACCATATCAATACCCCCACAATCAAAAACAAGAAACCCAAGGCGCAAGTGCAAGAACTCCTACACAAGGGGTGGATTCAGCATAACTCCAGCCCCTTGTCTGCACTGATGTTGCTGGTAAAGAAGAAGAAGAAGGCAGAGCGGATGTACATCGACTACCGGGCACTGAGCTCCATCACCATCAAAGACAAATTCCCGTCCCTGTGATTGATGAACTATTAGATGAGCTGGCTGGGCCATGTGTCTTCTCTAAGTTGAACCTCCACTCCAAATACTCTCAAATCCATACGAAGCTGAAAGACAACCCAAAACAGCATTCTGAGCACACCACGGCCAATACAAATTCCTTGTCATGTCGTTTAGGTTGTCCAAAACTTCGGCGGCATTTTAGAGCCTCATGAGCTAGGTGTTTGCACCATATTTACAATGATTTATACTTGCCTTCTTTGACGATATCCGAATCTACAGCCCAAACTAGAAAAGCACTTAGAGCATTTGGGTGAGGCAGTTGTGGCTCTACAACTTCATCAACTACATGTAACTAGAAGAAATGTGAATTCGGAAGGAAGCGAATTAACTATTTGGATCACATCATGCCAAAGCATGGGGTAAAGGTAGATCCAAATAAGCTTGTTTTCATGTAAGACAGGCAACCATCCAAATATGCCAAACAACTTCATGGGTTCCTTAGTCTATCAAGCTACTACTGAAAATTCATCCAAAATTATGGAATCATAGTTACCCCCTTCACAAGTTTCCTAACAAAGGATGCATTATGGTGGAGCTTGAAAGCAACAAGGGTTACTTAAACAACTCAAGAAGGTCATCAGTGGATACTCTAGATCTCAACAAAACATTCACATTGGAGTGTGGTGCCTCCAGGCCAACACCGAAGCTGTATTAAGCCAGGAAGAACACCCGGTTGATTTCTACAGTAGGCCTTAATGATGCAAGCATGCAGCAAGTTGATGTACGAACAAGAGCTTAAGGCAGTAGTGTTAGCCCTTTGAAAATGGAGGTCATACTTGTTGAGGCAGTGATTCACTATTCGCACAGATTATAACAATTTGAAGCATCTCATGAACCAATGGATACTTTCTATCAAGCAGCAAAAATGGCTCAACAAATTGATGAGGTGTGACTTTGTGGTAAAACATAAGGGGACAGGTAACGAGGCTGCAGATGCCCTATCATGACAAACGACAACAAGAAACATAATAACCATATCAAAGCTTTTGTTTCCCTAACTCCAATGCAGTAAAGAAAAAAATCAACAAGCCACCTCATTACAGCAAATCCAAGAGCAGTTCCCTACGGACCCAACTACACAACCAAAGTAGCACATACAGTACAACTTGTATTACCAAGGTAAATTTGGTCATGCCCCTAGATAATCAGCTAATCATGGAGCTGCTTTCATTGTTTGGCAATTGGCACACACAATGACATATATAGCACCCTCCAACACATCCGGCAGCACTTTTATTGGCGAAGCATGGAGGAGGGCATCACTCAATTCATTGTAGCTTATGACACCTGTAACAAGGTCGAATACTTGGCTCAAAAGCCTGTGAGGTTGTTGCAATCACTACCCATCCTAATGCACCTCTGCAAACATTTCAATGGACTTTGTGAAAGGGCTATCGCAAATCAATGATTCTCATCATCATGGATGTCCTATCTAAGTGCGCACACTTCTTAGTATTAGGTCATCCAAATAAACTGACAACCATTGCTGGCATCTTTGTAACCAACATGGTCAAGTTGCACAGATTGCTAAGCTCCATCATGTCAAACAAAGACAACATTTTTAAGTCAGTTTTGGCAAGCACTATTTACAGAGCAGGGAACGGACCTCAGATTTTTGTCCACATATCATCCCTAGACAGACGATCAATCATAGGTAACCAATTACACACCAGAATCCTGTATCTTCGGAGCTTCTCCTAGCATCGACCCTATAATGGCTCAAAATGTTATCATGGGCTGGGTTCTAGTATAACTTAGCATACCATATTTCCATGGCCATGACCCATTTAAGGCATTATATGGCTATCTCACACCATCTATTCTAGTAAGCCCACTCTACTCAAGTCATTGATGTCAACGACATGCTAGCCAACAAGAACCACACCCTATAGCTATTAATGGATAACCTTGCGCGCTTCCAGCAATGTATGAAGCACATGGAAAACTAAAAGTGCCATTCTAGGAGGCGATCAGGTTTATCTCAAGCTGAAACCCTTTTGCCAACTATTGGTGTGGCCACGACACAATGAAACTGCCAACTACAAACAACCAAGATGAGCTAACATATGACCGGAGTGCATCATCATTTCGCACCAAAAGTTGCAACGCAATAGCAGCCGTTGTGAACTTCAAGTTCACTGGAGGGAGCATCCACAATCCAATGACACTTGAGAAGATGAATGTTTGTTCCGAAATGCATATCCAAACTTCAATCAGAAGGATCAAGTTGTGCTTCACCCAACTGGAGATAATATGAACAGAGAAGCCAGATAAGGCAAAGCCAAGACATTAGGCCCAGTGAAAGACCACCTAGTCAAACCAGGGATTGAGACCACAAGAGTGGATTTAGCCCGAAGGATGACTGGAGTTATGATACAGGAGCTACGTAGTAGAGAAGCCTGTAGAGATGGCTAGCTGGAGAAGGTTCCTTAGTTTTAATGCAAGCAAACAAAGACAAGTGTAACGGGATGAGACAAACAGTTGTAATGCGAGGGATTTAAAGAGAAAGGGAGAGGGTAACGAAGCAAAGAAGCATGTAGAGATGGCACGCTTGAGGAAGTTAGTTAGACCACGGGGAGGCTTGAGATAGTAGTAATGGGATGGGCTAAGCAATTGTAATGTGAAGGGTGGGTAATGGAGTTTAGTTTTGTAATATTGATTTTTCAGGTCTTGTACTTGTTTAGATATGTTCCCTCCATAAGAGGAACCCTACAGCCGACTTCATCGGCTGCAGAAATCAACCTTCTCAAACTCATTCTCGTGTATGTGGGTGGCCTAATTGGGCTCGCTCGCATCAGGCTACTAAACAATCCATGCCTCTTCCTATTTCAAGTCAGACCTTAAAGATTCTGAAGGAGGAAGATTAGCAAGATTTAAAATCAAATTTCGTAGATTTACCAATTCGAATAAGAAAATTTGGTAACAGACCCAAGTTCCATCAAGCATCCTATGCTATTAACAATCATCACTCAGAGACATTGACTTAGCAACTGTCGCTACCATTGACATGCTTCCCTACAATCATTCTTCACTAATATCACTTTATCTCCACTCTATTGCTGCAAATATAACATAGATCAGTCTTTCCTTTTCACGCTTCCCAACAATCATTCCTCACCATCATTCGCATGTGCATAAATGAAGATGCAGCTCATGATGTTCGAAGAATAATGTTATAAAGAAATGACAACTGGACATAAAAATTAGCATAACAGTGCTTTGTCCTATCAAGGAACGACAAGAAACTCGAGAGAATTAGGTCTAAATTTTGGGCACTGAAGGGAAAATATATTCACTCTAGTTCCTTCACAAACCAAGACAGATCAGCTACTTCAGTAAACACTTGCAATTCAATGTAAATTAGATAATCTAGCTTCATGAGACCACAAACTAAGGGGACAAAGCTCAGCAAGTTAATGAAGCTGTAAAACAAGAAGATGATAATAACTTCAACAAAGATAACAGTTTTCAATTAAATAAATGCATAAGACAAAAAGGGATCAGGCAACGTAAATTTTTTATGCAAATATTTGAAATCAATTATTCTCTACAAATTGGTAAGTTTCTTCACCTTGGCAGATAAAATAAACAGGATGCAGTAGACTTCATTGAGAATGGGCAGTGTTCATATCATGAACTCTTGACTATATAAGAAATAGGAGATAAGGCAAAGTACCTTAATTAGGGAATCAGTTCCTTGATTACGTGTATCACAAAGCCAACCCCAACAATGATCCGGCCCGACTGACATATCACAAAGCTTCAAATTTCCCAGTTTCCCCTCAATAGTAAGGGAACCTGGATGGATCTGACAAAGAAATGTTATACCAGAAAAAAATTCAGGTTGCAAGAGAAGTGCATACTTTTTTCAGTGGTATTTATAAAAGAAAATAAAGTACTCCACCCATGCTCCCGAGTGCATGGAAGCCTCCATGCTCCCGGGTGCATACACCCATTTTTTTTATTTTTTATTTTGAAAATTTCTTCACAAGTGTGTTAATCTATGTGTATTTAACATGTGTATAAATTTTTACCATTTTTGGAGTATTTCAGATATTTATTTTTGGAATCCGATGAAAACATAAGAAAGTACATGATCCAGAATTTGCACCAGCACCACATGAATGGATGATACAGATTAAACAAAAAAGATTCATTGAGTATCACATAGTTAAAGACTAAAATACTCACAAACAAAGAGACCAAACACCAGAATATTCTAGTAGCTTATACTGAATTCTGACAATTTTCAAGGAGGTTGATCAGACATGTCAAAGATGACAAGAATTAAAATTCTTACAAGTTTTCAAAATCATTAACAGTTAATAGTTTAAATGGATATCTTTAACATGAGCTAGCAATTAATTTATTTCCAGTTACTTCTGGATTACACTTGCGGTTATCTACAGTTTGTTACCAGAACAACCACAATGGTAAGAAAGAAATAGAAAAGAACACATTCTCCTGCTCATCCTACCTCGCCAACTCAGACATATACAAAAAACCTTGTATCGAAGCTGAATATAATGAATTACTTTACCCCTTCTATTGTTTTGAGATGTAAATATAGTTTAGAATGGCGAAATTTGAATGAAAATGATAATATAACTTAACGGACTTCTTACCACAAAGTTCTTACAGAGAACAATTATCCATAATCATCATTTCAAAATCATATTGAAAAAATGAAGGAATTTTAACCACCTCAAACAAGAAACTTTTAGTCTGGATCAGTCTAAGGATGAGAATAGTGCATGAAAAGAAAAGAAAAGACTAAAAACGCAAGTATTGGGCCCAGGTCTCTCTGCTTACTTTAAGATCCAGCAGAAAACTTTCCTGAACTAGCATTGCAAGCTGGGACCCATCCTCCTTGTTAAGATAAATGCAAAAACTGTCAACATCCATCTTTAAATAAAAAATAGCTCGTCCTTTGCCATAACCAAGTAAACCTTTCACATAGGCTGGCCCATTGTCTTCAATCTTTTCAACATCTTCCGAAGATTTGACAGTTGAGGCATTTGTATGATCTGAATTCATCGGACTTGAAGTCCCCAAGCTCAGGTCCATACCAAATTCAATTAAAGCAACAATAGTAGGTCGGTTGCAAAAGAATTCCAGTTTGGACATGCGAATGCACATCTGGTAGAAATAAAAATTAAAAAATGAAACAAACAACTATCAATTTGGATAAATGGCAGGCCAGAAACTGCACAAGTACTAGAATTATACAAATTGACATTGTAATACAATGCCTACCTGTGTGTCGATACCATCATACAATGGAGAAACTGGATTCCTCGTCAGAAAAGTAACAACCACAAAATGAGATGAATCACTGTCTTCAGCCTCATAAAACACTTCATTTCCTATATTCTTTCCTTTTAAAATATCCTTGTTGTCATGAAATAAAGCATCAGCAGAATCGGTACTGCAAGAATAGTCGGCTCTACCAAATAAACCAGATTTCATATTATAAAGAATTTCATGATTCTGTGGATAAAAGCACTGATCAGGAATTGCCAAGAAATCTGGTAATGCATCTTTGAAAGTATCATCCTCATCAGGAAAGGCTTCAGAAAGTTCTTTGTCACTGGCATCAATTGTGAAAGCTGAATCGTCCTTCAGCACTGAACGAGCAAGGTATTGGGAAATTGGGGATGAGCAACCTTGAAGCTCATCTCTAATTTTGAATGAATGAAGCTTCATCTTCACAGCCAAATCAATTCCAGAATACAGGAGATTAATCTGACAAACAATAGAACAAAGTTACAAAAGCAGGAGGCAACTATTAACCAATGTGTAGAGAGTAGTGAATCTGCTGATATAGCAACGTTAAATTGGCGTATACACAATTATCTAATGTTAAACAGGATATGAAAACAGACTAAAATGAGAAGTCAATAGATAATAAAATGAAGGAAAAAGACTTAGGTGGTTTGGATATGTTAAATGGATGCCTAAAATGGCTCCAGTTAGAACAGCTGAGTTTATTGATGTAGAAGGCTGTAAGAGAATGAGAGAAAAACCCAGAAAAACATGTATAGAAGTAATTAAATGGGATATGAAAATGTTAAAAATTACCAAAATTTTAGTTTATAATTGTCAAGAATGGCGAATGGCACAATAGAATCCATGCAGCTAACCTCACATGGGTGGAAAACGGCCGATGATGATGATGATGATGATGATACACAACCATCTCATAATGTCCCAAAACAATGTGATCGACGGTTTGACCCAGCCATATGGAACCGAACCATTTTCAGCCAATTTAAGGATGGTTAATTCAAATTTTGGAATGCTCAGCCCAACCTACTTCAAGTTGGTAGGCTTTCGGTTTGTGTTAGCCCAGCTTGTCACCCAATAACCCACTTTGAAGGTCAAATTAAAAACAAACAAAGGAAAGAAAGAAAAACATCTGGTATTCCCAGCTCCATTGCACAATAGAGGAATCAATTAAACCATAAGTTACCCAAAATTTTCCCCAAAGTAATACTTGAAAAAACATAAGGGTCCACATTTTTCGGCTGGTTTGATTATAAAAAAGACAAGAAGCTTCATTCTTACACATGATGTTCTACTTGTACTCATTCAAAACTCATCCTTTCGACTATTTTTCTTTATTATTGAAAGATTGCATAAATATCACAATTATTTTATATATTTTTAAGCTGTTGTCAACACATTTTCAACCTGTAGCCTAATTCAACCACATGCACCACCAATCCTTTGATCAAGATAAATAACTACTTGGATGGGATGGGGATGGAATGAACATAGGATTGAACCTCCCATTTCTCAAAAACACTTAGGGTGTGTTTGGTTTTAAATAAAACTTCTCATTTAAAACTTTTCAATCTAAAACTTTTCACTTTTCACAACTACCCAATTTTTTAATTATTTTTTCACATCTTCCTATACAAACTACTCTATTTTTCAATCATTTCTATACAATTATCCATACAACTTATTTATTTTAACTTTATTCTCTTTATTTCTCATCATTACCACTGTCACATCACATCATTTTATCTCATTTTAACAACTTTTACACTAAAAATTTTTCATTTAAAAGTTTTATTACTTCCCAAACACACCCTTATCTCATTCCTAAATAACAACCTGCTTTTCCTATTTCCCATACAACTTTTCCAATTACCATGCAACTTCTCTTATTCCCAACATATAACAACAGTTTTTCCATCCCTCATCTTCATCCCATCATCATCCAATCCAAGTCTTGAATAGGCTTACTAAATAAAGATCATGAGTGATTTGTTAGATTAATAAAGGTTTATTTCATTCACATGAATCAATAAAGCACTAAAACATGAATAAAATACATTGGTTGATCCTTATTCACTTTTCCTATGCCAGTACATACATCTATTATAAATGATCAAAATCTCACTAAGATATTTATAACATAATCAATATATCTGATGTCATAAAACTAACACCACCACAAACTCGAAACATCAAAATTTTTGCAAAGGAAAAAAGATTTGAATTTTTTTTGCAAATTTCATTTATGAGCTATGGAAAGGAAATGCATTTAGTTTTGGTGCGAGTGAAAGAAATGAACTTAAGAAATAAGCACAAAAAATCAGCAAAATTCCAGAAATAAAATAGAGAAACAATATGTAAAAATCAAATATTATATAAAATTGAAACTTTTTTGTATGCTGCCAACCAGTCAGCCCCCATTTAGTATCTAAGACTGACCAACTATAATCTAGCCTAGTTGAGTGCAGAGAGTTGACAATCCTGCTGCATCATTTCCTCATTCTTCAATTTTCTGGCATGAGTGTCATGTCAATCTTATATTCCCAGATCACATGGTCATTATATTTATTCCTTGCTTGGCTGGACTCTCACTTCTTTTGAGTCCAGTTAATCATGTCTAATTTCCCCTGTTTACATTCTAAAGTACACAGTCTGAGCTGAAAGCCCTGTAAGTAAAGAAATGCCCTTAATAAAATTAATGCTCAAGACCATGCTTTAATAATGATAAAACATGCTCATCAATAACACATGTTAGCTTAGATGAATACATGAGCTGTGAGAGCCTCCTGACCATAGGGTCTTAGCCTGGCCACCTAAATAGAATTATAGAGGGACTCAGCAATGATTCATCAGAGCCATACAGCCTCCTCTAAATAGGGACTTAGACTAATCAAGGTGTTGTGACGCATGCCAATTAACACACATGGTTTGAGGAAACATGAATCATCAAAACAAATCTCATAAACACTAAGTGTGGGGATGTTTAATTACATTCAAAATGATGTTCTACATGACTTTAATTCCCAAAATAAAGATTGTTCTTTAGCAGCAACTTATATTCCGTCTTCCAACTCTCAACTCATTTGCTTAACTAGCTTAGCACTTAGGACTAAGGCGCTATGAGCTTCCATTAGTTCTCTTTTATAGTAATGTCAAGGCCACCTTATCCAATTATGACTTAGCAACACAGCTGACGCCAATCTCATCTAACTAGGCTTACTAAATTTTCCCCAAATTTATATTAAACTTAAGTATGAGAGTTAAATACACAGCTTCATCTTAACATGAAAAGGGGAAAAAAACATTTACAAAATTGTGGATACTACATTCCATTGGGACATAGCTTCATTAGTGAAACAAATAAAGCATATCACTATCATTTTTATCAAAATAATGGGAGCTGACAAAGAACCAAAGTTGAATGAATCAGCCAATGATGAATGCGTAGGAGCAAAGACAAAAAAATCACCCAATACTCAATTCACATGCATTTGTTATCTCTAATTAAATAGACTACAAATACAGAAAATGGAAGAAAACTATAGACACCTAGGACATGAACAGATAAATCCTAACTCACAGGAGGTCCAAACCAGAGTTCACTGTCTTGATAATATGGGTAATATTATTGCCAATAATATCCTTTCTTTACATGGGTGATAAAAGGATATAATGAAAAATGATATTCAAGGTTTCCAATGGTTTTGATATTATCACAGATGAAATCAATAATATCTAAAAAACATTACGATGAAAATTCGATTATAACGTTACAAAATCAATGCACATGAAAGCAAGCTATGACATACAGCCAACTGTCACAGAGCTAGATGAGTTTCACCCTTCCGCCAGAAGACCTGAATTTGCATCATTTTGGAAGAAAATGATTTTTGTGGTGTTCTAGCCATTAACAAAAATCCGTGCACATGGACCTATTTCGATCTAAACGATTCATCCATCTGTTGTCCTATATGACATGGAAAATATGTATAACTTTTATTCTTCTAAACTTTTATAATTCATATTTTTATATAAATTATACAATGAAATTTTATATGTTACACTTGCTTGGTAAGAAGAACCCAACAAGAACCCCTATTGTATAGATATTTAGATTGTGCTAAAATTTTATTTTGTAAATTTCTCTTTTTAGATGAACAAATTCACCTTTTGCTAAAGATTATAAGCTTTTTTATTTATATTTTATATAAATTTGTAAAATAAAATGAATTTTATATATTTCTTATTTTCTTGAAAAGATAAATACAACAAGACGCATGTTGCAAATACAATTTTGAATCTATTAAGGTTGTGTTTGGTTGGAAATAAAATTTTTTGATAAAAAGTTTTCAGGGTAAAAGCTGTCAAGTTAATAGCAAAATGATGTGATATGGTCGGGGTAATGATAAGGTGTAAAGAGAACAAAGTTAAAATAAATAAGTAGTTGCACAGGTAATTGTATGGAAATGATTGAAAAATAAGATTGTTTGTATAGGAAAATGTGAAAAAATAATTTAAAAATAGGGTAGTTATGAAGAGTGAAAAGTTTTAGATTAAAAAGTTTTGGTTGACATTTTTTATGTCCAACCAAACACACCCTAAAATGTTATTCTATAAAGTTATGCTTTTAGGTGGGTTAATATCTATTAGTTGGTTTTATAAATTCTAAATATTGTTATATATGTCCTTATTACAGTATATTTTTCGATTAATGGAAAATATGATATATAATGTAATAGTCTCATATATTTCTACTACACTAAATCTATGTATTAATTTAAGAGATGATACATGATATCAGAAACAGATTAAAATAGTACCTGCATGGTTCCCTGTACACACTGTTCCTAGGGAACAGTCCACTCACATGGGGGGCACTACCAAATACACATAGGGTAGGGGTGTGGGGAGGGGGTACCCTATTCTAATCCACATTCTATAATTTAATATTACTGAGTTACACTCAATATATGTCCATGTGTCACTCAATAATAATTTCTATGTAAATCGTTATATTCTAATTATGTTTTATACATTTTTAATATTTAGATTTTAGATTTTTTATTTTATAAATTTCTCCCATAAAATCGATAATATCTCAGATAAAACAATTAAAATTAATAAAATTTGAGACAGTTTATAGGTTCAAAACAAAACTATAGAGTTCTTTTGAAAATCAAATCACAACTCAAAGAACAAAAGGTACACTGACAGAGAAGTTGAAATCTTAATTGCAAATATTCATCATATGCAACCTTCCCTCCTACCCTAAATTATTTTGAGAATAATATGACTAGAAGCAAGCAGTTAATACACTATGCTCAAGAACTGAAGTTCAATCACGATTCAAAGGACAAAATGTATACGATCAGAGAAGTTGAGGTCTTAATTGAAAATATCAATCATAAGCAAACCTTTCCTCCTCCAGCAATTATTTCGAGAATAAGCCTTTCCCTAACAGTCACATGCTTCTTTTCTCCTGTCTGCAAAGCAATGAAGAAGCATCAACAAAAATTCTCCCAGTCATTTGCTCTAGTGATTTCTAAACTTCAGTGGACAGAAAGAACACTAATCCATAATGACCTACAGTAAATCACACACTCCATCTACATGAACTATTCTCTCCTTTTATTGTACAAGAACTACAAAATAAAGCAGAAAGGAAGCAAATTACCTTGCCATATATAAAAAGCTTTGTTTCTATTAGGGCACCACTAATCACAAGATCCACTTTGCCTAGTTTATTGACCTGAGAATTTCTCTGCTCAGATACTTTGTCACTTGATTCTTCCAGTATATCAACAGATGCAGGAGCCTACATTTAATATTTCAAACTGAAATGAGAAACTGAAAAAAAAAAAAGAAACAGTCTAAGATAGAAACAGAGAGCAATAACAATAATGAAGAACACAGGTAAACACAATACAGAAGCTCTGTAAGTTGCTTGTGTCAATTGTTTAAACCACAAAGCCTTCTCCTCATCATCTTGAAACTCAACAATCAAAGTGTTTGAGGACTCCAATGCCTGAAAATGAAAAATAAATAAAAATAAAAATTTTGGAACCAAATTGCATAAGGCCAGAGTACATCAGTCCTAATCAGCATTCAAATGTGAAGGAATTTATGAATACTGATCTTTGAAATCTCTCCAAAGCTAGCACTGAGACACCACAAAAATACAGACTCGAAAGCAAACACCAAGAGAACAAATTGACTATGTAACACATCAGCGAGTTCTACTGATTACAAACTAGAAAATGAATGCCACTATTCCCTACCAGCTTTGTAACAGCCTCACAATAAGCCTTCAACAGTTATTCAGGATCATCATTCCACAGCTGGTCTTTCAAGTATTGGAGGCACAACTCAAACCAAGAAATAAGACTGAATAAACAACATCATATAAAATATGATAATGGCAATATATACCAGCATAATGACATTATCCAAATCGAACGCAAAGCATCAAACACAAAAGTCTGACAAAAGCCTAAAACAGTTGACACAAAACGGAAATTCCTTTTTAACAACCAAAAAAAAAAAAAAAAGGTTTGCACCCAAGGCTTTCTAGATTCCACACAATTTATTTTGAAGAACTCAAAAAGGTTTGCATTAGAAAAGAAATTTTATGGAAGATCATCAATATAGCCAGTGTCTCTTTACCTTCTGAATATCAAGACCCCGGAAACAGACAGCAACAGAAAATAGTGACCCGCCAACATTTGTCGGAGAAACTTCAAAAACTTGACGACCAGCCATGCTGCCAAAGGAGCATCAAAACACATTAAGATACATTTTAACAGTCTTCCAGACAAATGTTATTTAATATAATAAAAATATAGCAGAAATGATAATTTGATGATAACGGCAATTCAGCAATGACAACAATAATTGAAACATTCTACAGAGGAAGAACAAAACCACATTTATTCATACCTCAAACATCGTTGATAACTTTGAGATGTCTCAGATTCCAAAACATAAAGATATACCCCAGATAACACAAGAACACAAGGCTGCCACTCAGCTATAGAATTGCCAATTCCCTGCATCCACAAAATGAAAAATAAATGACTCTAAATCACATTTCAATTCTTTTAGCAGTAATGTTCTTTTATAACATAAAAACATACCTTCCAAACAAGAATTCTAGCACTGGAAGAAAGCTCTGCAGGATACCAAGACATTGCTACAGTTTCAGGATTGTCATTAACAGTGTGATCAGCACTTTCCACTGTACTATAGAATAAAGCGATCAAATCTGAAATTCTTCGATATCTTTCAGGGGAAAAGTGAACGCTAAGATTAGGAACTTGAATAGACACACGAGTTGACGGATAGCTTGGATGAGGGACCTTGATCTTCAGAATAAGGCAAGGAACGAATAAGCAGATTACAGATTTGAACAAGGAAAAAAAAACGTAATTAACCCATGAAAAATCACTAATATTATCTATCATATATGATAGTTATCATACAGATGGATGAGATATATACCTGGTCAACAATGACAGACATCCCGCATCTATCAATAAGAGAGCAGAAATTATCGCAATCTGGAGAAGGCGAAGTCAGTTGCCCGTGAAAAATTGAAGGGAGCAAAGTGTTACTCCCACTGTCTGGACCAGCATCCATAAAAAAAGCAGCAAAGTCTCTCCCAGAAATATAAAAACGGGAATACAAACTCTGCCTTTGATCATCCCGATGTCGTTCCTACAATCAGATCTTCACATATAAGCAAATAATACTCAACCAAAATATGAAAAATATAATGATGAAAGAACCAGCTTACGTTAGTGGTCAATGTAAAATGACCAAAGTCCAAAAGGAAGTAACTACGACTAGCAGAGGATGCAGATCCCTTCATTGGAACCACCAGTTTTGGAGCATCCAAATCAATGTCAAGTGCAAATCTGAGGGACAGAGAGCAATGAAAATTTAAAGGAAACTCAGTCTATAGTCTAAAGATCCTAAAATCTCAAACTAAAAAAATCAACATTTGAAATATGATGGACCCATCCACATATCCTTATCAAGTGCAATTGGATGAAATACATAAATTCATGGACACCATAACACTTTTCCAATTGATATCTTCAGCTATTCCAGGACTCTATAAATCTTTCTGTTCAATGTACCAACACCATGTCCACATATTGTCAAACTATGTAACTTGTTATGGTTGAAAAGAATTCCTAAAAGACTTTTAAAAGGCTGCGACAACCATTCTGTCGCGCATTTGCAATATTCTTACCTAAACACATTGTGTTCAACCATTTTGTCTATAAGAATATGGCAGGCAATGATATTTCAACATTTTTATCTTCAATAATTGAAAAAGATTAGCATCTAGCTTCAAAAAAATCTCTTTCAAAAGCCACATTCACATCTATCACTAGCAAGATAGGCATGATTGACATTTATTCTGCAACTCAACAAAGCTCTTGACAGAGTTTTCAACATACTCCTCACATGACCATACAAGAGAAATATTCTTTTAGCAATTACCTATAAATATCTATTTGAATATGTGAAAAAGTGGGCATAGAATAAATGGTGTCAAAAGATAATGTAAACAATGTAACATGACACTAGCCATAGAGTAAACAAAGACAGATGATATTAGTGATGAGTTAAATAAATAGAAAAGGCAAATAATTGGGAAATATAGGTTGATTACTAAAAAAAATGGACAATTATGAAAAAAGTAAGATTGCTAGAAATAGTTGATATTTAAATGTTGCACCACATAAAATAATAGGGAAAGGGCATTGATAAAGGGAAAAGAAAATTTTCCATCACCTTCTTACATGTATCCAAATGAATCCATGAATACTTTCCATCCATAAGTATAATCTTTCACCAATTTTCATGTTTTTTTATTGCAGAACATGCAGTGAAGAATAGAAAAAAGAGGAAAGATCCGCTCAAAAGGAAGAAGGGAGAAAATTATTAGTAAGAATCCTAGGGAAGATGCAAAAGAGCAACGAGCAGATTTTGAAAGCTGAAAACACCAATTAATAAAAGGAATCAGTAATCTTACACACGAACCAAGCATCTCTATTTATTAGAGGTAACTACTAAACTCTTAAATCACATGCAAGAAATTTTATAATCAGACTCAGTAACAAGAGGGGAAAAAAAAAAAAAAAAACCAATCTACCACATACATCAACTTGATCCATGTCACTTAATGCACACCAAAATGCAAATTACAACATCAAAAATCCCAAATAAAAATCCCCTCGATAAAATAAACAGCAATTTATGTTGGCCTCTTCACACTGCATCATAAAATGTTTAAGTTTTCATCTAGGTTGCAGTAGGTTGCAGACACTTGGAGCATACTTCTAGCTTAGGATGTTGCTTCCATTTTTATACAATTCTATCAACCAGATTACTTGTCATCGTCATATACATTCAAAAGGCAAATACATCAGATAAATGCATAACTACAATGATCAAAAGTAAAAACACAATTCAAACCCACCATATAACAATCATAAGTTCCATTTCAACAATTAATATGATTCAAAAGTATCATTAAATTTATGGTACAAGAGAAATTCAAGTTTATCATCAAAAAATAAGTCATTGACTCGAACTCCAAAAAAGTTGTTTAAAAAATTACATATCTTCATCCACAAACATCCCATCACTCCAATATCAAAAAGAAGGATGGCAAGTTCTTTGTTATTGGGGTGGTAAGTAGGCCCTAGATCCAATGCGCATCAACTATGCTTAGTATAATCTGAACAGACAAAAAAATTAATTTTTTTAAATGAAGTCTTCAAAACCCGTACGGGTAATTTGGCTATTGCAGGCATTGAACTTGTTCCCAGCCTGTCATCGGTTTGAATTCAATGGCATACGACATGAGTGGATTTATAATTCCAAACAGCAGTATATAAAATTTTAAATAAATTCAGTTAATTTGACAAAACAGCAGTGGCGAATTTTAATTCAAAGTTTGAAAATAACAGGTGCTCACTAAATTCTAAACAACAGATCCACAGCCTACGCGTGCAACAGCAGCATGCTCTGGACGTTAAAAAATTTAAACATGTTATTCATAAATAGGGGGCACTGACTGACAACCAAACAAAGAAAGAATGGTTTTGGTGGGGGTGTTTGTGAGGTGGGGTGGGGTTGGTGGTGGGGTTTGGAATCCTATGTGATATGCAAACAGGGGGCAGTGACTTACCACAGGAAGAACAAAAATATCCAACGTGATTCTTCCATGGGGGGCAGTGACAGAAGACCAAAGAAAGAAGAATAGCGTAAGAAGTGAAGAACATAGACATTTGAATAAAAGGATTAAACAAAATCAAAGAAAAGGGTGAGGAAGATGGGTCAGGGTCAGTGCCAGATAGAGAGGAGACGAAGAAAACCAGTGTGTTGCACAGAACAGGGAAGAAGAACAAAAAGAAGAAAAGAAACAAAACAAGAAGATAAATACCATCGGACGCAACAAGAAGCAGACAGATAGGAAAATCAGAAGCTCTTATTTTTTCCCCTCAGACGAGCAGCAGCTGGAGTTTTCGAGGTTGTTTCCCCATAGACAGTTTATTTTGAAATTTAAAATTAAATTAAAAAAAAAAAAAAAGATAATAGCCTGTTTTCAGAAAGGCCCTCAAGCACACGCTTTGGGCCTGTCTGAAAGGCGCATGCCTGGAGGCACCTTTGTAAAGCCTTGTGCCTTGATAGGCGCCACAGTTGCTCCTTGCTGAGCCTTGCGCCTAGGCACGCCTTTGACAACTATGGCTCAATGTCTTCATATCTTGTTTAATTACTTATATCCAATTTTTCCTCTCATTATTTTACTTTCCTCTATTTTAATAAACTCAACTCTCCTAAACAGTTTCATTTCAGGCCTCTGTTTAACATGCCAACACCACCTTTGTTTGTTTGCCCTCATTTTATTACCTATTGGTTTCATCTTTAGGTAATCTCAGATTACTTCATTTTAATTTTATCTTTTTTTGTTTCACCACTCATCCACATTAATATCTCATCAAAATATATAATCAAGGAAAAGTGAATAATAATGACATAGAAACGAACCTGCTTTGTTCCTCTAACACCAGTTGTAAATGCTCCTGGGCTCTGCGTGTCACCTTCTCTATCTTTATCTGTTGAAATGCATAGACCAACATAAAATACAGACAATTTTTCAACAGAAAACTAAAAATGAAATCAAAATAGAAAAACTTTGGAACCCCTATCAGAAATATAGCACTGTAACTTAATATAGACATTTTAAAATGAAGGCCAACATGTACTGTAACAGAAGGCCATTAGTCAAATTGACATTATGCCACATTCTTATTACCTGCAACGCGGTTGCGGTCTCCAATGCAACAGTAGGGCTAACAGCATTACTCCTCTTCAGAAACTCTAAAAATCGATCAATACTCTCCATTAAGACCTACAATATTTACAGGTTGAATATGTAAATGGATAGTGAGCTTCGTAAAAACAAGAATCAATAAATTCATGAAGATGACAAAACCAGAAGTTCATTTCTGTTTATCTCAAACAGTTAATGTCCAAGACTCCAATGCAGAATGAGCCAACAAAAAATTACAGCTTCCAACAAGAACAATTATATGAGGCCTCTTTATTCCACATACAGGCTTGCAGAAAGCAAGAAGTAATGTTTAACAGACTCTAAGAGTGGCTTCCTCACATAAGCAACAGTTCCCTAACATGAGGTACCTATGCCAGATGTGTGTAATGAATTGGAACTCCATGCGTGATGAACTCCTTGAGAACATTTACCTGTGTCATCCTAACCATGTGCCAAGATCATTGTCTACAAAAGAATGTCGTATTTGATTAACTACTTGTAGAACTTCAGAATGGCGCAACAGAACGCATGCAGCCGACCCCGCGTAGGTGGGAAATGGCTTATGATGATGATGATGATGATGATGACTTGTAGAACTTCAGAATTGCCTCAATATTTTTAGTAACATTCCAATAATCAATTATAATAACAACAGCCTAATGCAAAGACCCTAGAACAATCCGAGATTTCAAAAAGAGAAAACTGGAAACCAATAGGATAATCTAATAACCTGCTTTACCATCTCCATGACTTCCAAACACACACCCAACCGTTGGGGTGCAACTGGGTTAGGGTCAACCCAACCCAGTTTATAGCAGATTAGAGTTGGCAATCTTCAACTTGCCAACCTCTCTACATGACCATCTAACCCTCATAAATAAATGATTTAGTCATAAATTGAGCTTTTCCAACCCGTCATCTTGATAATCCAACCCATTTAACCCATCATCCGCATAACCTTTTTACAACCTGTAAAGTAAAAGGTTCACATTTGGTTGATGTTTATTTTACAATTTATGCATAATTATTGACAATGGAATCAACATTCAAATTAAGAATAAACATGGAAATTTATCTTTTAAATTCAAGTAATCATTAGCATTAGAAGCCTTTGTTGATTGTTTAAGATTACATTTTAAATAGTCTACCTTTTTGCCAGCCACTCTCTTATGCAGCATTTACTAGCTAAGCTTTGTTTATTATTATTCAACTTCATTACCAACCCTTTCTACTGATCCTTTAGCAACCTGCAACTCAATCTATTTATGTTAAATGGATTAGCATTAGTGTTGAGGTTTTTATAAATGGATTATAAACAGATTAAGGTTGAAGCTTTTAAATGAGTTAGCCTCCGACCCTATATAAATCAACCCAGTTAAACACCTACTAACCTGACACAATGGGCTAGCAGAATATCACTAGAAGGTTTCATAGAAAAATAGCAATACATGGTACCAGTGGAGGACAATGGTGATAGTGAAGTGGGGTTTGAATCATCAAAATTTGGAAACAAATCTCTTCATGATGTAAACCACTAGAACTTCCAGGAGGCAAAGGGACGAAAACAGACGATGAAATTGAGGAAGTTGACCAAAATCATTTGCAATAGAAACCTTCACAGGTGGAAAAATCCTGCTGAAACACTTTGACTTGAATCTGAAAAACAGGAAACCAAATTGGTAACAAAGCATATATGCTATCTATATCAGCAATTGAAAACCTAGAATCACTAACAGGATGGCCAATGCCAGGTGAAGGGATAGCAAATTTCTCTTACAGGTTGAGGTTGAAGATTGGAAAGGACAGGCAGTAGGTAAGAGAATCTTTAAAAACAAAAAAAACCAAAAAAAAAAAATTAAAAAAAAAACTCTATGCTGCCAGTTGAATATAAAAGAGGCCAGAGATTCATAGGAAAGCCTTCATGGAATTAAGGTAAAATGCATAGTAGATGATAAGATGTGGTCAAAGCTTCTAAACGTGATCACAAACCCATCTTCTAATGTGACTTATGAAAAAAATAAATAAATAAATGTACCAAACTTTTATGAAAAAAATAACCTTGACAAAAGGAGAACAAATCGTCTAGCCAATATTATATAACAGTAGAGTAAATTTTCATACTGCCAGTGTAAGGGAGCATTCTAGAATAATTTCTCGCAGAGAATGCTTGAATGTACAAACTAAGTTCAATGAGATGTTCAAGGACCATCCACCACCTCTCTTACCACGTCACCCCTTCCCTCACCCTGTCAGCAATGGGTATCTCCACAATCTGTGCAGTGTGAAGTCCCTAGAAAGACCAATTGGAGAACATTGCCCAAATAAGATTACTTCTGTTCTTTCTTTCTTTACATAGCCAAAACACCTCTTGCTTGCAGGTAGAGAGCCAAAGATTGGATGTGTAGCTACTGCAGTGGCACAGGGTAAAGAGAGCAATGGGCTATTGCGGTGGCACATAAAGAATGCAACTTGCAACAATTGTTGTCAACTTGCAACAACTGTACCGTCAACTCTATTTTTATTTTTTTTAAACACCACTGCATATTTTAGGATTTCAAACCAAATACTACTAAAAAAATAACTATTACAACTTAATTATTTACATGCTATTTTGATGTTGAGGTATTTATACTTCAAAATTCAACGAAGAATATAAACTAAAGTTTAAAAAAGCATTTCTAATCTCTATTACTTCTACTCCATATTCTTTCAGTATTTCTAATCGTTTCTTAATTAGATACCACATATTTTCTACATCTAATCGGTTCAGTCTGGTTTTGTTGAAACAGTTAGACTGGTTCAAACCAAACCAGTGCAGTCACTGGTTTGTTTACCAATTCAGTTCTGATATCATTGATTAGAATTGGACATCAAAATCTTCATTTTTCTGCCATTACATCAGCAGAAGAGATTAATTAGAAATTTGTTGCAATGCTTTAGTTCTGATACCAAATTTGATACAGAATGAAAAAGGAAGTTGGAAAGAGAAGTAGATACCCTAAAAAAACAAACAGAATTCCAAGAGTGCCCATCCATATCTGAAAATCCTAATTCAATGCTACCTTAGTTATAAAATAAAATAAAATAAATCCATGCACGATATGAAACATGATTTAATTATGTAACCATGTAAAATAAAAACTCTTAATAATATAAAAATAATCTAAATCAGCAAATTATCTATTAAGCTGATCTATATTTTGCCACTTGATACATAAATATGCACAGAATAAACTAAACCCTATTAATCGTTGAATAATTACTCATCGCATCCTCTGACCAGTATGTGCACTTGAAACGGTATCATCAGTAATTTTCAAGATTAAATTGATGAAGAAAAAGGCAAGCAAGTGAGCAAGCAGTACCGTAACATGACAGGGAGCAATTGTTGCAGAAAGGCGCCAATCCACATCATCTCCAGCAGGTGAGTGTACAAAATTAGCAGCTAAAGCATTCGCCTTTGTCTCACTGATGACACTCTGCAAGCAAGTAGTTCACATTTACATGATAATAATAAACTCTACAAGAGAATATAAAGAGGCATTAAATTGGCAAAAACAACAAACCTCTGCAAGTGAACCTTCAGGAGCAGATAATCCATAGAACTTCAATGATATATCACAATGGGTGCTTTTGTGATAAATTTTGGTGCAGAATTGAAGATCTTCAAATCTTCCGCACAGAATTTCTGTCTTATCGATACTAATGATCGTTGTTGCAGCCTGCCTAATAGAGACATTTACCAAAAACTGGATTGCAATTTGCATTTCCTTTCCTGAAAGAAAAGTCATTTCTTCATCGGGCTGGTAACTTAATATTTTATTAATAGCATGCCATTCCTCCTTAGTCAATTCTTCCTCTTCTAACTGTGATTCCTTGGAATCTTTCACAACAGAGAGATCTTTAGATGATGTGCGCCTGAGGAAACAAGTGCAAATGAAATACGTACAAAACATAATAATAATAACAGAAAAGAAAAGAAACGAAGGAAGAAGAAGAAATCTTCCAAAGAAGTAAATAATAAAACGTAGGTCCATAACACAGTCACTCAATTATAGTTGTCATCATCATCATCATAAGTTGTTTCCCACCTGTGGGGTCAGTTGCACGGATCCTATTGCACCATTCTTTATGATCATGGAAAACATTTTCGGTAATATCAAATACATTGATATCTTGTTTGATTACTTTTATCCATATTTTTTGGGTCTCTCTCATTCCCTTATTGACTTCTATTTGAAAGAACTCAACCCTCCTAACCTAGTGCCATCTTAGGCCCCCAGTTTAACATGCCCAAACTACCTTAATTTGTTTTTCCTGGTCTTATTACCTATTGGCTTCACCTTCAGACCATCTTGGATTACCTTTTTTGTCTATTTTATCTTTCCTTGTTTTTCCACTAATCTACCTTAATATTCTCATTTCTACTATAATCATTCTAGATATATATTACTCTTTAACTGCCCAACATTTTCCCTGTACAACATAGCCGGTGTAATCATTGTCTTATAGAAATTCCTTTTAATTTAATTGCAACTAGACAGTCACATCAAATTCCTAAAGCACTTCATCATTTCTTCCATCCTAATTTGATTCTGTATATAACGTTTTTCTCAATTTTCACATTTTCTTAAGCTATTTATCTTAAATACTGAAAGCGACCAATTCGATACTACTTGATCAAAAATCTTAACTAGTTCCTCATCTAGGTGTTTGCTATTATTAAAGTTGGATTTGATATATTCAATTCTTATTAAATTAAGCCTACCCCACCTAGGTGGGAAATAACTTATGATGATGATGATCAATTCTTATTAAATTAGTTCTAAAACTATTAGCTTCTAGAGCATTTTTCTACTTATTTAATTTCAAGTTCACTGCCATCGTTTCATCTATTTTCCTGATATACGCCGTAATTTCATCTATTAGGACTATATCATCTACAAATACCATGCACTTAGATACCTCTTGTTGTAAATGTCTGATAAGCTCGCCTATAATTAAATCGAAAAGGTAAAGGCTTAAGTCTAAGCCTTCATGCAAGCCTATTGTAATTGGAAAACCACTCGTTTCTCCACTCATTGTTCTCACATTTGTTATAGTCCCCTCATACATACCTCTAATAGCATCTATATTGTTATTAGTAATTCTTTTCTTTTTTAACACCTTCCATATTTTTTTGGAGACCCTATCATATGTTTTTTTTCTAAAACATATGTAAGCTCTTTTTCTTCTCTTTACACTTCTCGAATAATTACACAAGTAAGAAGATGGCTCAAAAGGTTGATCTTCCTAGCATAAAACCAAATTAAAGATATTTGTATGTCGTCTTAATCTTTGTTCAACAACTCTTTCCCATACCCTAACACCTTAATTTTATTTAACGATAACTTGCAAAATTTTGAATATCTCTCTATTTTTTATAGATTAGTACTATAGCACTTCTCCATTCATTTGGTGTTTTCTTATAATTTTATTAAAGATGTTTAATAACCATTTTATAATTCTCTCTCACACACTTCCACTTCTCGATTTGTACACGATTTGTACACCATCTTGACCTAAAGTTTTTCTTGTTCTCATTTTTTTAAAGCTTCATCTACTTACAGAGACTTGAATTTTTGGAAATGAATGACATTTCTCTCTTATTTTGCAATCAAATTACCATATGATCTTAAATGTTCTTGTGGATCATTTTTTTATTTGTATTTTATACACTGCGACCACTAATGTTACAATAACGCACTTTCACAAATTATGCACTTTCACAACTCTCACATCATTGAGGGATTTTTTCTGTAAATACCCCCACACTCATAGGGAACATTTTATATAAGAGTTGCGATCACCTGCGGCCGGGCTAAGAGCCTGACAACTTCGTCCACCCGTCAAGCTACCGTTTGATTGCATGGATTTCACGTGCATTGTCAGATCAATTTTTGGCTGACATTTGCTCTACAGTCCCAACGTAGGAGGGATTTAAAAAACAAAACAAAAAAAAAACAAAAAGCCAGCTGCACGGAACTGTTTTCCTTGGCAAAAGATGACGGATGATGTTGGACTCTCCCTCAACAAAATAGAAAAAATCATAAGGCAGTTGGGCAAATGAGGAGAATGGATCACAACATCTAGGAAAAATGAGATTGGAAGGAATTATTGAAAGAGTATATCCATCACAAAATCTCCAAGAAGCCACTTTGATGGTTCTGCTGACAATTCAAAAATTAACTTAAATCTAATAACTGATCCAAAAAACTGCATTGATTTGATGCATTCTGAAGCAGTTGACATCATAAGAAGCATCTATAGCATCCCCTGCAGGAACCTTACCTTCAAAATAATTAGCAGATATATCAACAAAATTGAAATTGCCCAGTTGGGAAAGTAATGAGTCGTAGAAGAGGTGGTATGAGAGATTAAAGAAAGGAGCAGCAAGGGTGCTGCCATTAGCTCCTAAAGTGAGAAAGGAAGAAATTCCATGGCAACGTGAAAACAAGTATTTCCAAACAGAAGTCTCTGCAAATTCAACAGTTCACCGAGAGAACTGAGGGAGATTGCCCAGATAGGGAATTGAAGCTGAGATCAAGCTCAATCAAGAGAGAAAGGTTACCAAGCTCAAGTAGAATGGGAGCTTGGGAACCAAAGAGGAAGTTTGCAGAGAGTTTGACAAGGGTGAGAGATTACGACAACGACAAGGAGGCAGGAACAAGCCCAACAAGGGAATTTCGGGAGAGATTGAGGACAAAGAGGAGGACTGGCCACCAAACCATGAGGGAATGGGCATGGGTAGGAGGAAGCTAGTGAATTGAAAGAATTGAGAAGGGTGAGGTTAGCAAGGCCATCAACGAAGAATTAGGGGTTGAGATGATAGAGGCAGGTCTGGCAGAGACGAGAGGTCGATGGTAACAACTCGACCATCCGATCAATATGTGACACTAGTCCAGGAAGAGCAATGGTCAGACTTTCTTGGCTAGTCTTTGTTCTTGAGACCTGAGGCGTGAAGAGAGAAGAGGGTAGAGCATTTGGTGGGTGAAGACAGTGAATGAGCAGGAGGGAGCGAGGGCAAAAGAGGAAGAGGAGACATGGGACTTCGCCCGGACATTGGACAGTGAGGCCTATTCTGCCTGCCGGAGGAGACACAGTGTCGGCTGAGAGGGTGAGGACAACTCACTACCAGTGCTGGAGCTAATGGCCTAGCTCGATGCCTCCTCTCTAGTAGCGAGGACAACGTGCTCCCTTCACTAGAGTTGGAGATGACGGTGGCAGTGATGTTGGAGCTGCCATTGGAGGCGGGTCACGAGAGGGATTAGGCGGAATGAGACGGAGACGCATTTTTCTGAAAATTCTCATTTGAAATTACATGTCTCTTGCAGGGAATTATGCCCAAATTTCCATCGCAGGGTTGCAATTTCACCCGCTATATCCAACAATGCAAATCATCCAGACGCAGAAAAACAAGACTTAGCCCGTCCACAGGTAATCAACACTCTTTATATAAGTACCCCCCACTCCGAGGGGAAACAACATCACCTGCACCCAGGCAAATTCGAACAGCACCCACTCACAAGGAGCAGGATGATGCTGACCACCAGGGAACTACCCCTAGTGGTTTATGGATCATTATTTAATCAACTATAGAAGTAGGTTTTTCATCTGTTTAATTTCATCATCTTTTACTAAAATTTTTTGGTCTCCTCTTGTAATACATCTAACATGCACTAAGTTTTCACCTTTATTTTCTCTTAATTTAGCTAACCAAAATCTATTATTTTCTCCTTATCTAATTTCTAATGTGTCATAAATTATTATAAATTTCGTGTTTAGATTCATTTATAATAATTTTAGTAGATTTTGTAAATAGTTTGTGTTGTTGTAGATTTATATCATTTTCATTAGTTTGCCATTTTTAAACATCTCTCAGTTGTCATTTACAAGCTTTGAACATTCCCATTCCATCATAAAAATTCCCCTATATACGAATTTACCATTTTTATAGACTCCAAGAATTGTTTGCCCAACCCTTTTAATGCATGTTACCATTCCATTTCAAATGGATTCAACTTCAACTTCAACTTCTTTTACATCTCATTTTTCATCTTATATTATTCTTTTGTCAAAAAATTCTCTGTCAACACCCTTCAAATTTCACCATTTAATTTTTGAAATTATATTACTTTTAGTGTTTGGTCATCTCATATATATCTATTACTGACAACCTATGTTATATAGTTAAACTCTCACTTAAGATAACCTCACGATTACTGTAAACAGATTTAAATGAACCTACGTGGCCAGAAGTAGGCCCGCTCTTAAAGGATATCAAATGTTTATCTCTTTTTTGAAATAAGGTACTTGCAATAACTAAATCATATATCATAGAATCTAAAATGGCATCCCTCATTTCATTCCTCATTAGAAAACCGAAACCTCCATGAATTCTATTATAACCCAAATCCGCTTCCTACATATCTATTTAAATCTTCTATCACAACTTTTTCCTGGCTTTTTATCCTTTGCATTAGAATATGTATGTCATTCCAAATCGTTTTTTGATTCAATTATCTAATCCTACTTTTGGTGCGGAAGTATTAATCATATTTATTACCTTTTCACCTAGCATAAGTCTTAATTGAATGATCCCATTGTTCAGTCTATTAACATCTACCACAAACAACAATGTACGAGCATGCCACGCAACAACACAAACAACAAAAGAATGTCAATTCCTGCATACCATGCAAAAGACCACCAGCTGTTTCTTGTAAGACTCCTCTGCTGAGCAGCCTCCTTTGATTTGACAGTTTCAACCTTAGCATGTGCAAGTAACCTGTGAAAATATTCAGCTAAAGTTCAGTTCTCAGTATGTGATTTGGTACATCAACTTTATGTGAAGTCGACCAAATAATAATCTCCAATAACCAAAATTCCAGTCACCTCCACAAAAGGATTACTTTAGAATCTAGATCCTTCTCAATTTTTCGAATTTCAGACATCTCCACATTTGACAACTGTTGAAGATAAGCCGCATATAGTTGAATATAGCGTCTGCGAAGTTGACAAAGATGCCAAATTCTGTCCCAGGAGATTCGGTGGCTGAAAACAAAGCAAGCATTTTAAACAATTATAATGTGAAGAACATAAATTAACTAAAATCTCAGACACCCTTCCAATGTAAACAGTAAAACAACTGGAAATAGAAAGGTGAAACCGGCAAACCATTTCTTAAGAATCAAATCAATCATGCAATAGGTCCCCTCTCATACGTAGAATGTTCAATATAAGGATTTAGAGTGTCGATATTCGATATAAGGATTTAGAGTCACAGACCAGACAAAAGCAGATTGGATCGAGGAATATCAACAGGAAACAGCGTCATTAATTGTAAACAATGGTAGATAAAATGAAGGTAACCTCATCTTTTTCTGCTGAAGACCAGCTTGAGCAGCAAACCGCCACCATGAATGAGGATTCTTCTGAACAGGAACAACAGGTCTTAAGTGAGAAACATCAACACGTGTTCTATATCTTGAAAAGATCTCCAGTAGTCGTATGCCATCATGATACTGAGCCTGAGAGAACAAAATGCAAATGATACAAAATCAGTTGCTTTCTCAATAAGAAGTTAATAGATGATCAGTAAACAACTGTTTGAGACGGACACACACACACACACACACAGAGGAAGGGGAGCATGTGCCAAGGCTAAGAGTAATATTCAGAGTCATAAAGAAAGAACCTCTGAAATAGTTAAAGAAACATCATTCAGAACTAGAGATGCCTGCTCAAATGGTGACTCTGGGTCCTTCCTTTCTTGCTTTCCAAGACGATGATACTTTAGTACTCCATTGATTGGTGAAACCAAGTACGTGCGATTCATAGCCCAAACTGAGACTGATCCAGGGTCAGTTGCTGACTCATTGATCCCATCTTCAAATATCTTCATCAAAAGAGGAAACAGTTTATTGATGCTTAAGTTAGGTTTCCAAAAGATAACTGACCTACCTAAAGCCTGAATAATAATAGTAACATAAAATTAGCAAATGATTGATACTAACCTCTACCCATTCATCAGAATTCAGATCATCCCAATTCTTATCCAGCTTCCAAGGATGACAATCAGAATCATGATACAGAGCTAGCCTCTGAAGTTGTAAGGACTAAGATAGGGACAAAATTTTATGCATCAGTCCAAGTAGAAAGGGATGGTAATAAATTGCAGAAGCCAGAAATGTATATTTGTATCAGTGCAAAAGTGTAAAAAGCATCAACAAATGATAGACAACATACGGGCAAAAAAAAATAGCCAAAGCTGAAATCTTCAAATACTCCATTTCACGAAATTTTTCCCAGCTGTAATCTTTTATAATGGATTAATGAACATGCTTAGAGATGTTTTGTAACAAGCATATCATTTCTTCCCGAAATATTTACAATCAAGCTTGAAAGAAAAATTATTTAAAAAATAACAAAAATAAAATATCATTCTTAAACAGCTAAATCCAAAAGCTTTACCACATCAGCCAAGAATATTTAGCCTAATAAAGAAATATAAAAAATATTAACAATAATGTATGGGGATATTTGAAAATGGGGAAGAGAAAAACCTAAACATGTTTTACTTTTTCCTTACCACTAGTCATGTTATCAAACCAAGAACCATACATTCTGTATATTCTATCTTCATTCACCACATGGCTAAAATCAACTTCTCCCGTTTCCTCTAATTTTCCCAATTCCACCATTTCCCCCCATATTTCAACCTTCCATACTCTACAAACTAAGATGAGTGAGAACTGATCAGCATTTGACAGCGAATGAAACAGGCAAAAAAATGGTACCAAAACTCAGAATTTGCATCCAGACAATAGAAATGATTCTTCTGTGAAGCTCTAGTTTTCTAAGATGACTCCCTAGATATACATGATATGATTGTGTAGTGAGTGCTAATGTGAGTATATAATTTATATAAATACAGCTTCAGACATAAATAATGTGGAATTTAATGTTAATGAAGTATGTTTTAGAAGTTCGAATCTCAGATTCATAAATAAATATATTTGGCAATCAAGTGCACGTGGGGCAGACAGAGAGAAGCATTTAATTTAAATTTTAAATTCCTACAGCAAAAAACTAGGGGAACAAATTACATACAATACAGGAAGATGTGCATGGGAAGTTAGCATAAATAATAAATAAACAAGAGAGTTACTAGAGAGGAGATACCGGACTCTCTGCAGATTGGTGGAAAAGAATTATTGAGAAAATCCATACAAATTTTGTAAGGAAAGAAATATTTTTAAAAATGTTTATATTGTTTTAGAAAATTGTTAATCACAATAATATTGTTTGAGCTACAAACATCATACGAATAAATTATTGGAAAGAAATGACAGGAAAGAAATAATTTATTCCGGTGAATTATTTATCTTAGAATTAATTAATATATCGAAGCAGAAGAAAATATTTGGAATCAAAGGAATGTTGATAATATAAATTTATTGAAAGCAGGATGAGAGTTTTATTTGATTTTATTTCTATTGCTTGAGTCACAGGAAATAGGATTATCAAATGGTCCACAAATATGATTGTGAGGATTAGATATGCGACCATGCCAGGTGTAGATGTAAACTGACTGTTGGTTTCTGATGTCCTTAATAAATACGCTATATATTATAGCGGAAATCTTCCATGATTAATGCAATACATGCACGAGAGATACGAAAAATGCTTAGATCCATTCACACATGTATTAGAATGTAACAATACTTTATAGAATCATTTATCCACATATTATTAATATTAGATGGTTTAGATGTTGAAAAAACTACTTTAAAGTTGATATTTTAGAATTAAACAATTTTATTACAATGATTTTACACATTAATAAATAGAACCCATATACGGTGAAATAAAAAAAAAATAAAAAGAATTCCATGATACTATAAATGATGCTAAATACAATGGATGAAGTGAATTTTCCATCAACCATCAAGATTTTAAAAATGGAGGCAGTTATATAGAAATGGGGTTTCATAGAAATGGGACTGTACATATATAATGGTTAAGTAATGAAGTGGATGATGAGTGTCAACCTCTTCAGTGAATTATATATATATATATAGAACTCTACTTCTATAGAAGCGATCCCATGTAACCCCCTTAATTTTTAAGCTATTGATAATTGATTTAAAATTCAATCCACTCATTGTAATTAACATCATTTGTTTATCTAAGAAACCAAGTTTCATGCCAATAAAGTATGTTTATGGGCCACATTTGTTGAAATATATATATATATTCATGTGTAAATTATGAAAAACGCTTAAATCCATTTACATAAGTATTAGAATGTAATAATACTTTACAAAATTATACCAAGGAAAATAATTCCTGTAAACACAAGGGATTGATGTTCGTTAACATCAATGTAAATACATACAATATAAAGTGGAAATCTTTGAGTTTAGTATGATGGGAGGAAGTAATATAAAATATATATAATATAAAGTCGGAAAAACATCCAAGTACAAATAGGCTTAGCACCTCTAAGACATGGTACTCAAGCTTAGCTAGAGGCATATAAGCACTGATATGGGCCCTAGACATGATCGTGTAGATATATATATATATAATATTGATGATGTAGGACGAGTAGAGTAGAAGGATCAATTTATGTAGTGGATTGATGTGATCTTTGGGATAAATTTGTACAATAAGTAAATTGGAATGTTTATAATATCCATACACTTTGAGTTAATAGAAGTTGATGTTTATAAAGATAGAAATAAGAAATTGTCCCTATAATTGATACTATATAAATACGGGGTCGGATCCGCATTGGGGTCTGTAGGACCCTTTTTTTTCATGAACATATAAAATGCTTTTAAGTATTTTTTTTAAATACAGTGGCATTTTTCGTAATTTTATTTAAAAAAATACTTAAAAGCATCCAAAAATGGTAAACCTTGATTTATAAGTTAAACACACTTAGCTCTATACATTTATGGAAAAAATCAAAAAAAATATTTGTGAGAAGGTCCCACGGCCGGCGGCATGGGATCACCCATCTATAAATATTTTTGTATAATATGTAGATTGGAATGTTTCCTATTATATAATATCCACATAGAAGTTGAAGTTTAGTGTAAAATTAGTTTATGGGTTAATGTAAATTGTAAACTTAAAGCTTATACAATATACATGATTATAAAGAGATTAGATTGCAATTTTAGAAAAATGGGATTAAATTGCAAATTTAAATAAGAAGGATTGAATGGTAAATTTGAAAAGAGTAGAGATAAAAGAAACCTAATTGAAATTTAAAAAGCTTAATTTTGAAATTTATGACAAAAATGGGGTAAATTACAATTTGTTAAAGGTAAGATATGAAAATAAATTTTTATAAATTTTCCAGGAAGGAATTTGAAAATTCTGTATTATACCAAATTAAAGTATTTAAATTCATGGACCTTTTGGAAAAATAAAAATAAATCAGAAAATTGGGGCAATTAGGAGTCCTAATTAGTGGCTTATATTCACCTAAATTGTTTCCCCTAGATCTTGAAATGCATAACTATGATTGATATGAGAGTTCATGGAATGGTGTTAATTAATATACTCTTTAATCTAAACGGATTAATTTCAAATGTTTATATATTAACCAGTTCTGATCATTTTGACATAAAACTCGAGATGAACGGCTAATTTGACGTGCTTTAAAATATAGATGGTCAGATTATAAAGAACATCTTTAAAAAATTATTAAATAAATAATATGCTAATGATAATAGCTAAAGTCTACAGTGGGGCAGATTTTTGCCACGTGGCTTTAATTTGCATGGCATAACCAGCGCGAGAAAGATGGAATCAATCTAGAAGAGATTAACCAACCGTAGGCTACCAAGGTTGGCAAAAGCATGATCTGGCAGCTTGATATGGACGGATGTTAAGTGTGGTTAAATGCATGTACCATGATAGCCATATAAAAGGAAAGAGAAGGCTTGTACTATTAAAAAGAACAGTCTAGTAGGAGGAAAGAAGAAATAGCGTAAAGCAGCCAGAGAGAAGGCAGAGCAAGCAACCCGAACATTTATACAGGTTTTGGTACTTTTATTTTCATCTAATACATTTCATTATGCATAGCTTCATGTCATTTTTTTTCATTCATTATTTATACGGCTGGTTGCTGACTTTTATATAGTATGTGCGTGCCTTTAATTAATAGGGAAACACAAACGCATATATAATAATTAGAAAATGCTGCATACTATGTGCAGTTTACATCGCGTTAACAGATAACAATGAATGTTATATTTATTACTATGACAGAATTTTTAAGAGATTTTAAATGTGAGGACTGACACTGTTGACAAGTATCAATCACAGGTTTAATTTTGGATTTTCTCAATAAGTTGATTTTCATTGTGGAAAAAAATAGGTAAAAATTTAAATAATATTTTATTAAATTCTGTAAAATTCCAAATCTTGAAATTTTAGAATTATGAAAATTCTACAAAATAATATGATAGGGGATGGGACCACACCATGTTAACGGTATGTATGGTTTAGAATAACTATAAAGTATTAAATTTGTATAAACATATGTATAAAAAAAATAATAAAATAAAATAAATTTTTGAATGAAAAGAACAGAAATGTAAGTCTACACACAGGAATATACGCAATGAGAACAACATATAGGGAAGCATGGAAAATATATGTGATCCTTCATGACAAAGTCTGTTTCATTCGTTTAGGAAAAGGAAAAGCAAAGATTGAAGGAGCAGACTAATATTCCAAGGTAAACAAGTGATGCTTTTGAAATCATTTATTTTAAAATATTGAAATGTCTTGCAATTTCTTTTATTATGATGTTTTTAAACTTATTTAAGGATAGTCATCCTCATAATATGATTTAGACAATATGTTTAGTATTATTATTTTTTATAATTATGGAAAATTTTCTCAACCTGAAAAAGAAGTAGAAGATGAACGTAGTTACTTCTTAAAAATCATGCCACCATATGTATGATGCATGGTACACGAAGGTAGAGGTCCATTCTAGAGATGTAAGTAGACCAAAGTCTCCCTCTAATGTGACCAAATCGCTAATGCAGGCCAAAGGCTGACGTCGCACCTCCTAAAATAGAAAGTAGAAGTATTGACAGTCGCCTAGCTAGCATACCATCCAATGAAGGTATAAAGCATGTGTGTGGAATATGCATTTGCATATGCATTTATTGGGACATGTCAAATGATATGTTGAAAATGTTTACTTCAATGAAAATGCTTGCTTACTGAGTCTAATATTCATGTTTTGTTTTCTCAATCTTGGACATGCAGAGTAAAGCTCCAGAAAAGATGTCTTGGTTTAGAGACACTTGAAGTTATACTGTTCCTGTGTACTATGTATGTTTAAATACACTATAAGGATTCAGTATTATATAAGAACAGAAAGCAAAGAACTGATGATGTAGATGTATATATATATATATTTTAATGTTTCGGAAATAGTATGTAATATTAATTATAAGTGTGTGAATGCTTATAACTTGAAATAAGATTAAACTGAAGATTCCGCCACTTGAACAACGCCACAATCCTGATCACAAATTACCAACTAAACAATTATGGAGTAAGGTTTGTATTACTAGGCGCTTCAATTTCGAGATGCCACATAACACCATCCATTTTTCTCATTTTGATGATTAATAGAAAATCTACTTCATCTATGATATTTAGCATCGTTTATATTGTCATGGAAACCCCACAATTAAGTATCATGCATAAGCCCCATCTATAAATGAGAGAAATCAACATAATAAACTAATTTGATGTTAAATATCAATTTCCAAGTTGTATTTCCAACATCTAAACTATCTAAAATATCATTAACATATGGAAGAATGATTTAGAATGTATTTTACATTTTAATGTATACAGGAATGGATATAAACATTTTTTCATAATTTAAATATGAATATATATTTTTAAGCAAATGTGTCTCATGGACAACTTTGAGTTGAATAAAACTTGGCCTCTTAGCTAAACAAATTATGATAAAAATAATGGATAAAATGAATTTCCCATCAATCATTAAGATACTAAAAAATAGATAAGGTTACATGAAATGACTTCTATGTAAACTTCATGTAACCGACTTAAATAGAAGTAGAATTCATATATCAGTTATGATCTTATTAGCTCGGACTAACAAATTGATTAGTTAGCGCATACTAAAAATCCTATTTACTTTTATTTTTCGTTTTTCCATAAACTTGCTAATATTGGGGCATTTAATATATAAACTAAATTTTAGTATTGTTGACGATGTGAGTATATTTTCTTTTAAATTTTAAAACATCAAGGTATTTTAGTCTTTTTCAATGGTTAAAAATAACTAAAATATCCTTATGTTTATAAATTCAAATATATATACATACGCATCTCCATAAATAACAAAACTTAGTTTATATATAAAATACACTTAAATTAATAAGTTTATCAAAAAAAATTTTAAATCAAACAAATAAGGTTTTTTAACCTGGGCTATTGGCTAACAAGATCATAACTCTACATATATATTTGAGAAATGATCCAATATAATTGGTTGTAAGTTACAACCACTTGATTTTTTATTTATTTTTTAACATCTAACCACACATTGCACTTAAAACAATTTATTCAGCCCATGTACAAAAAAATAAGTAAATTGAAGAATAATCAACAATCTTAAAAAATATAATTATAAACAACCTCATGCATTTACAATTGTTGTATAGTATATACAAACCCAAATAACATGATTTTTCAGGTCATGCAAATATAAATAGAGCGGAAGATGATAGATGGTTTGGATTTAAAAGAAAACATCAAAAGAAATTTTTAAAAAATAAAAAAAATATAACTAATTGTACATTACAATCAGTTGTGTGTATCTATAAAAATATCCGAGGAATACTTTAATACAATGCTTGCATTTTACAACTACTTTAGTTCTACATTTTTCACATTCAATCCATTCATTGTGTTTAAAACTATTTATTTAGCTTATTTAAAAAATCAATTGAATTGAAAACTTTTATCGTTAATAATCTTTAAAAAATATAATTATAAACAACCCAATGCATTTAGACTTATTGTGGATTATATACAAAATCAAATATCATGATTTTTCAACATCATACAAATATAAATGGAGTAAAAATTGATGGACCTTGGATTCAAAATAAAACATCAAAAAAAAATTAAAAATTCGACTAATTGTCTATTACAATCGATCGTATTGAAGAAATACTCTTTATTCATACAAGCTTTGCTTCTATGTAAATTCATCTATTTTAACACCTTTGATGATTGATGGAAAATTTACTTCATACATTGTATTTAGCATATAATGATCATAATTGCTTGAATGCATGAGCAGGACAAAGAGAAAGATAAAGACAAAGTTAAGCAAAGTTTGGGGCTTGCATGGTTGAAATCAAGTTGATTCTGCTTCATGGGGCCACACAACTAAGCTAAAAAATGAGTTGCATGACAGCATGAGCAGTTGCATCGGAGTGTGATTGTGAGCATCAGCATGTTATTTGTTTCAGAAGTTCTCAATGTGTTCAGTGTTTAGCAATTTTCAACCATATTCCTACTAATTGAGGCTGTGTTTAGTTGGGCATAGAACTTTTCACTCTTTATAATTACCCTGTTTTTTAATTATTTCTTCACATTTTCCTATACAAACTACCCTACTTTTTCAATCATTTTCATGCAACCACCCATACAACTAACCTATCTATTTTATCTTTATTCTCTTTACACTTCATCATTACCCCTATTATATCACATCATTTTCTATCAATTTAACTACTTTTACACCAAAAAGTTTTCATCCAAAAGTCTTATCGCTTCCCAAACATAGCCTGAGTTTGTCCGAACTGACGCAAATTTTCTCGTGCTTTTCTTAGCTGACAGGTTAGAGGCAGATAGCAAATCTTGATATAGCCCAGTGGGAGTTCAGATGGAGATTTAGAAGTTTACATTGTTGTTATATTTATGATTATGTGGTTTTATTTGGTTAATGTTGGTCAGTTATGTTATTAACTTATTATGAAAAGTTTAATCTTTATGAATATAATCAGTATTGTTATAGAAAAGTAATGTTGAAATAGTTTTTTTGATCCTGTGGTCATTAAACAGTCGCAGTTATATAATTATCAGTTTATTTATGCTTCCGCTATATTTATTATTGATTTTTGTCAATGTCATTATAGAGGGTGCAAAGCCCGCAGGTTTTTAAGCATAGGTGATTACATATTCTTTTAGCTTGACTGGTCCTCACAGGTTTTGAGCAGCAATTTACGGTTCTGTAGAGTGACAGTAAGGGTGAGTTATCGTCAACTTTTCAACCACTAGTCAGAAAAGATGTTGGCTGACAAAATGTTACATCATCATTCAAAACAGAAGCGCCATCAGCAAAATACCAGATTGAACACAATTATTTGGGGCATCAATCTGTGTTGCACCTATGAAGTGGATGTTTTCCCTTCTTACAGGTCCAAAACACTTAAAATGCCTAATCATTTAAAAGCAGAGAAACCATCTAAAAAATTCCAAGCAGAGAAGATTCGGAATATGTGAAATAGTAAATATAACAAGAATCGCTAACATAGCAGTCTTTTCTGAGGCATTTTTGTCAAAGACTGGGAAGAGGTGGAGGCAAGGAGCTAACCTTACGCAACTTATCCAATGCACCACTGGTATCAAAGGTCTCATTACCCTGCTCATCCATTGTGACAGCAGCAAGCTTTGCTAAAGTGACACCACAACAAAAGGGATGACCTGGATTGCTGGAAAAAAGAAAAAAAAATGTCGAAACACTTTCAAAAGTAACCAAAGCAATGGAGACATAATACCAAAAGCCATTAATTCTCAAACCTAACAGCATCTTCATATCTGATATGGACATTGCTAATGGTAATTTTGAGATTTCCAATAATGGTTCCAACCAGAGAACTGAACCATGAATTTCCACCAGAAGGCTGCAAAACACCCAGCCCAGTCAATCAAGGAGACAATGTTGAACTGATCACTATCTATTAGGATTCATAGAATCAACAGCATAAAGATCACGAATCCAACACAACCAACAAGATCAAATCGAAGCTTAGCCTTGCGGACATACAATAGAAACAAAGGGTCCATTGAAAACAATATTTAAAAAATAAGGCATAGAGCATAATTGTTAAAAGCTAACCTTGGAAAGTAAACCCAATATGTCATAAATGCATTAAGCATTCAGTGCATATGCAGACAGAACAGATTCCTTAATGCTTAAAAGTTACAAATGAAATCCAAGAAAACAAAAATAATGATAATATAATAAGTTTATTTAGAAAAGGAAAAATAAGTCTATTCCAGATGAAAGTGCATCCAAGCCAGCAGTATCCTAGCAATATATTCTATGACGCTCCGAAAAGTGTCCAGGTAGTCTTGTAAGCACAACTAAATAATCTAGAAAAACTTCTAGTGAGATGTAAAATACAAGAAGAAATTTATTATATCAACAAGGATGAGAATTGCAATGGGTCAGATAATGGGAGGTCAGACTCTTATATTTTGAAGTCCAAAAGGCAACATTCTGAAAATTAGCTGTGGAAATGCATGATGAAACTTCACTGAAAAAGCTTATTGCAGATGAATGTGGTCATATCACCGTGACTGGTTGAAAAAAGAAATCCTCGCTACATAGAGCATCGTGTTATCAAAGCATGGGACAAGCAAATGCAACCAGAAAAAACCACATGCAGAAGATTTATGGAATGTAAATTTGCAAAATTGTTTCCATTATGAATCAAATGAACACTAATTACACATAGTTTCCGTTATAAAATATTAGTGATGACACCTTGGCGCGAAAGACTTTAGCACTAGGGTTCTTAGAAAAATTTAAACAAATTGGCTTAGGTGCAGGTGGTGCATGCACAAATAATATATCAAGAGAAAATTTTCCTCTTCAAATACACTACCAATTCACTTTGATGGTGCCTGCACAAGTAAAATATTTTCCTATAGTAGGGAACACTTTCAAGGAACCGATGTGAATTGTTCCAAACATGGTCCACCTTTATGGTGATATGAAATCCACTCAACTCAATGTCTTTAGAATTATTTGTTAGGAAACTGAATTTCATCCAAATTGAAGATGCGAATGACCCCCATTTGATAATATGTAAAACCACTGTATAAAATTATTTGATTTATATGTCAATTTCAACGTAATTGCTTCAACATGTAAATCATCTAGAATATTCTTCCTTTATGAATGAATGCTTTCATAAATTATTATAAATCTTAATGCATCTATGGTTGGATCTAAGTATTTCATAATTGACACATAATTCTATATTTTTAAGCAGGTAGGGCCCACTCAATACTTAGGTTCAAAGTTTTTAGTTAAACAATGTGAACAGTTGAATTTTGATTTTATCATCAAAGCAAGGCCCATCTAACAGGTTCACACGAAAATGTTTTGGGAACCTTGGTTCCATTATGCCACCCATATGTATATACATGTATGTATGATCACATGTCTTATAAATAGTTCTGCTCAAAAGAAAAATTTCTAACACTGATATTAGCACCAGTAAATCAGAACTTAGGCACATCCTCATGTCAGGCATAAATATCCACAAGGCTCATAGCTTTATCTAACTATGAATTTATCCCGCAGCCAGTTTAATGATAACCAATGCGGATAAAAAAGATAAATGCAAGGAAATTTTGAAGTTAAATAGCTATGAAATTTTTATGAAGAAAAAACATCACAGCAATATATCATCAGGAAAAGGAAACAGATGTAGCAATTTTAAGTGATATAAACAGAGTTACTAGACACAGATGCACACATTTCCAATCTTTGATTTATTTGACTTTGCTTCAAGTGTTGCCGCCTCCAATTCCTGCATGGACAAAGATTTACGTAAAATAAGAAGCAACACAAAAAGGATTAGTCCTACAGGGAAAGTCCTCTGTAATCAATTTCACTCACCCACTTGTCACCTTCCATTGAACCATTGAATTTATATTCTTTTTATATAGAGATCTATGATATTTCAAATGGCAGAAGTCCAACTCCCATGTATCATGATTTTGTGCAAGTCTGAATAAGCCGGATTGAGTCAAACTTTGCTAATATTGAGACTACAGTTGAGCTAACAAAAAGAAACAATGAAGCTGGATCTCGCTCAACATCACATTTGACCTTGGTCAAGGCCAGGTTTTCCAAGACCAAATTGGCTTAATATTAACCAAGCTTAACTAGAAAGCTCAAGCTTGAGCTCAAATTCAGTCAGGTTTTGCATTTGTCGAAAAAGACCCAGTTTGACCTAAAATTACTTATCTAAGGACATGACCACAGATTGGTCTCTGACAAGGCACATATTGATGGCACATAGCAAGTCTACTACAATTTATTTGACAACAAGATACTCTCCTGGAAATCCAAATCAATATGAACAAATGACACATAGCAGGTCTACTAAAATTTATTTAACAACATGATACTCTCCAGGAAACCTAAATTGATATGGTTGCAATGGAATTACATTCTGCTAGTTCAGGTACTAGATATGCATAGCTTACCTTCAAGAGAAGCATTGCAACATAGTAAAACATCATGGTACCACAAGGCCCAAATTCCAACTGAAGCAAGCAGGAAAATGCCAGATATGGCACAAAACTACTCATTTAAAATTTGCTGTACCTCAATTTGTTGAACCTTGGCTTCGAAGAGTTTTTCTCTGTCCTCTTCCTAGTGAAAATAAGGACAACTGACAGCTCAGCAAAGAAAGAAATAAACAAAAAAATTAAAAAAGCAAATGCAAGAAGAAAATCCGCTTCGAAATGCTAATGGATTTGAGACTTCTTACATTGAGAGTCTGTCCATCAGGTGCGGGACGAGCAAGAACAAATACACGGTCTATTAGAACAATAACAGGTTCTTTGCCTAGACTTTTCCACGGAACCTGCACCAGAAAGTTCCAAAAATCAAAAATCTTGACAACAAACCAACAATCAGATCATAATGTAGCAAATAATGTGGAAACTACTATTTATCCAAATAGCCCACCTAAAATGACAAAAATAGAATTCTCCCCTATTAAAAAATTGAACAAAAAACTCGAAATAAGGAACTTAACAATTAATTGAGAAATATTGGTAATGAGAAAAAAAGGGAAAAGAGAGGGTCGAAGTGTGAGGAAAGAAAGTGTTGATGTGATAAGGGCAATGATTAGGAGTAAGGACCCATTTGGCCGCGCTTAATGTTTGTGATAAGCGCTGAAGGTGTTGTGCTTTTTTTGAATTGTTTAACCAAGTTTATCCATTTCGCTTGAATCTTTTGCATTAAAAACACCCCATAAAGCACAGAAAACCAAGCTTTTTGTGCTGCCCATTAATTTTTCCGCCCCGCCAAACAAGTCCTAAGTGAATAAAGACAAAATACGCAGGCTTTTGCATATGAAAAGATGTGGAAGAGAGGAGAGGGAAGGGGAAGGTAGGAGGAGGATACTGAAGGTGGGAAATTTTCTCCATCCTTGTGTTCCTCATTACCAAATGAACTAATGTTGATTCTAGTTTCTAGTTACATACAAAAAGCATTTAATTAATGCAGAAGATACCTTCAGGGTTATTGCACCAATAAAGCCAGCATCAACAGTGACAGGAAGATTAAGTGAATTTAATGCTTCTGCCTTAAGATGCAAGTCTTTAAGAACCACATCTCCTACAAAAGAGGGAAAGACAAAAGAAAGTGAAAATTTCCCATGGAAGAATTATTAAAGATAAATTGAAATTTGCAACAGATTGCAGATCAAAAAGGACACATAAAGCACTTATAACATCTCAATGAACTTATACTGATAACTATAAGCAAAACTTGCAACGGTTTCCTAGTTTGTTGCTTTACAACAATGCATGATGAACGCTCAGAAAACAATACAAATCACAATTGATATCATAATTTCGAAATCTTTCACGCAAATCATATTTTCCTTCTCAAATTCTGATATCTCATCATTATCATCTTAATCCATCAGCTCTAAAAAGCAGCTTCTTCACTTTCGTCCATGCATTGAATCAAGGCATTGAATGTTGGACAACATGAATCCATCCATTTCTTTCTAGGACCAAATGACTTCCAAAGCTAAATTCCTTTTTGATTATCGACTACAGTTAAGCAAACCTAAAACACACATTTAAGTAACCTATCAAGTGGCAAATAATGGTTTATTCACAACCCAGGACAGTATTTGAAAATCATAAATCAAATGCCAAAAAAATTATATTTGAAAAAAGTATGCCCAAATTTTTCAGAATTACTACGAATCAGGATGTTCGGAATTTGGAAGGTTGGGGGAAAAAAAGGAAGGAAAATGTATGTTTATCCATTTGCCTCCTTGGTCAATCATTCAATCCTATTTTTTTCTAAACTCAAACCTACATTGCAGTTACCAATTCTACTTCCGCAAAAACAAGCTATTTGGTCTGCCTACGTCCTTTACTTTGTGGTACAATTTTCATTTCTATTGGCACAAATTTCCATATATATCTTAGGTAAACATTATATTCCCCTACTCAAACAGCCCATTCAAATTTAAATACTTTCACTAGAAACAATTTACGGACTCGCACAATGCAAAAAATAAGGGGGAGGTACATTGGGCCAAATGTGGGATATAGGAAGCATTCCATGCTACTTTTTAGATATTCCAAAAAACAAAGATGATGAAGAAAAAGAAGACAGCACAAGATGGAGGAAAAAGAAAATTTTAAAAATAAGTTATTTTTATATTTTTCTTATTCATAATATTATTTAAATAATCTTGTCTTGGTTTTTCCTATTACATGGATACTAAAGAGTCATCAGAAATAAAAACAACTTTAGAATAAAAATATTATTGTGAATTTTTAAATTTTTAACTGCTTAGATTTTTTTTTGATGAAATTAACTGCTTAGATTTTGGTTTGTCAGGTATGTGATAGAATGTGAGAACACTAGGCTCTGTTTTGGTAATGAAGAAAAATGACGAAAAAAATTTTCAACCTTCTCTAAACCTTTTAATATGATTCAACTACTTAACTGCCTAACTACCTTACTTTTACCCTTTATTACTAATATTTCCAACTTTTTCACAATTCCTCCCCCCCCCCCCCCCCCCCTCCCAAAAAAAAAAAAAATTTCCACTCTTTTGTCCCAGTTTTCTCATGACTAAACAGCACATGCGTTTTCCACCCAAATATATATATATATATAGAACATGTATTTTTACCACTTAGATGACTAAGTGGCTGACATAAGTGTATATAGGGTGATAGAAAAAGATGTCCAATGTTCGAAATTGGGTAGAAGAAAGAGTCTCAAACTACCCTTCCCTTGAGGTACACCTCCGTCAGGTACCTAGTCATCCAAGATAGGTAGCCCAATCAAAAGAAAATAAAATATGTATTTTTATTAGATTATGGTTCCTATTCTAGATTTTCACTAGTCCAATTGGTTTTATTATTATTAATTTAACTTAATCTTCAGCTAATGTTATATTGAAAAGATGCATTGGTAACATCAATAAATGATAATGATTATCATACAATGAGGCCAGTGGGGGTGCAAGTGGGATGGGTTTGAAATCAACCCAACCCAATATCAACCCATTTTCATTTCAACTCAACCCAATTTCTAAAGCCTCCAACCCAACCCTAACCCAATTCATCATAACCCAACCCAACCCAACCCAACTCAACTATGAACACACTTTTCAACCTAATTTCCCAATTACAAATAAATTAAAAGAATTTTCAACAAAATTATATTACAATAATCATTTAATTAAATTGTATTATAAAAAAATGAACAAAATAAGATAACCATATACTATAATCACACCAATGCTTCTCAAATGATGAGATAAATTTGAAATTTTCTTTGTCGTAAAACATAAAAAATTTCAAGGCAACGAAAAATCAATTGTTTACCTATGTAGGTTTGTCGAAATTTCTACTTCTCTCCAGATTTATATATAAATTATTGAGCAAAATGGAATTCAGGCAACTAAATGCATTTCTGTTTGCTAAGGTTTGTTAATAAAGTAACTTACCCCACCACAAAGACATTCTCCTATTGTAATTCTTCCAAATTGGCCAATTGTAATCAAACTAAAATCTCATTTATTTATTTTGTTTAACATCATTTATTCTAATAAGCTACAAAAAAATTATTTGATTCTTGGGTAGGTGTGCCTGCTAAAATGTGTACAATTATGTGCAAATTAAAAAAAGTTGAGATTCATTTATAAATGTATTAAAATAAAATAATAATTTACAAAATTATTATACTAATGATGCTTTAAAAGAAGATGAATGATCCTGTTAGTTTGGGCTAAGCAAATGTCTTGCTTAACTCATCTCAAAAAATTCATATACTTTTTTTTTTTTGCTTTTTTTCGCTTTTTTTCATACACTTGTTTATCTAAGTCATATCCAAAAATGGAAAGACTTGATTTATATGTTAAGTATGCTTAAATAAACAAGTGTATGAAAAAAAAAAGTATTGCAAATGGATTTTTTGAAGTGAACTAAGCAAGACATTTTATTAGCCTGGGCTAACAGGATTATTCATCCTCCTCTTAGAAGAATTGCAATATATAAAAATATAAGATTAATAAACAATCAAATCATTTTATTAGTTAGTTTTATATATTTTTAGATAGGGACTATAAATATTTTTTAATTGGATGAAACATAATTTTCGAAATTAAAGAAATGATTATCTATCTTGTTGGATTTTACTATACATATTTTTTAATTGGATGAAACATAATTTTCAAAATTAAATAAATGATTATCTATCTTGTTGGATTTTTTTTTTACAATATGGCTTGTGGGATTTTTTTTTTATATTATGGCTTGCAAGATTTTGATTCATCATCAAGTTAGCCCCACCCAAAACAGGAGTGGTATAATGAAATCTTCGTGCCATGGAGGTATATCCTAAAATTTTTATATCACAGGACCGTGCATGTGTCATGTTCTAATATTATTCTCAACTAGCGTTGGTGGCATGGACGTAATTAGAGTAGGCTTGTGACATGACATCGATGCTAGGAGCCTAAGACTGTGCTCACCGCACAATTATCGATGGCGAGCGGCAATGCCAATCTAGTTAGGTATTTATGATGGGTTAACGCCAACCTGAATTTTTGACCCATATCCAACCCAATTTAAAAACGGGTTGAACCCAACTTAGTTTTCTCAATGCATCTTCCAACCCCAACTTGGTTTAAATGGGTTGGGTCCACCAGGTTCCGAGTTGGACCCAACCCATATGCACCCCTAGTGGCCAGTCATAAGATTTATGTAAAAGACTCAAAAGTGACACCCCAATATAAATTTATTATTTTAACTACTAATTTTTTGTTTTTTTTTTTGCTGAATCGATTTTATAACATTATGTTACCAACAATACATGTGTTTGTCTAACTTGACAATAAAATATAATCAAAATACTTTTCAATATTCAAGGTATGTTTGGGATGAGAGGAACAGATGGGAAGGAAATAGGTGCAAAAGTTAACCCCCAACGACCCTTTTTTTTTCATTTTTACCCCTATATTTCAATCATTTCTCATATCTTTATATATTTTCATACAACTACCCTATTTTTTTTATTCTGCTTTACCTCTACCATATCCATTTCATTCCCCTCCATTCTCCTCTAAACAAACACACCCTCAAAATTTGAAAAGTTTATCCTAAAATATTATTTTGCCCCACTATCTTAATGACCTCTCAACCACACATCCTACGTCCATCGCTACCTAGAAACTATATTGCAAGCTTCAGAATCTGCCTGCAGGAATTTTGTTCCTATTTGTTTGTTCTTAGCTTGAATAAGATTTTAGGATGAGAGCCAACATCTCAGATTGACAATTAGCTAATATTCTTTTCGCACATTTTCCAAATGATATTTCAGGTTTCTAACTCTAGAACATCTTTTGTTAGCAATGTATTCAATCAGACCATGGACATAGTGAGAGATAAAGAAGGCTTGGCTAGGGTATTTCCTAGAAGCCACATCCTATAGGCTACAAGACATCAAATCATGGTGGAAAATAGGCCAAGGTTCTTTTACCGTCACAGATATGCATGACTGAAGAAGTTAGATCAAAATATATGGCAGATTTTACTTCATGAAAATATGAACACTTCCCAAATGACAATATGAAATTCGTTGATATTATAAAAAATAATAAAAAACAAGGGATGCAACTAAGTCAGGTGCAGGATAATCAAAGCGAACCAGATCTATCTTAAGCACAGTTGGTCCCCTTTAGTTATTTGCAGAATAGATTTAGGTAAGCCTGCCTAACTCACATCCAAAATACAGGTAGTTTCAGTTCTGGGAATCGGCGAAATTTTTAAAAATTGTAAAATCCACCTTAAACAATTTTAAAATATCTTAAAATACAATTTATTTTTAAATGGTTGCTCATCAAAAGCCTGGGTCTAGAGTAGGTTCCATTCTAGGATTTTGGGTACCTAAAAGGCCAAAACTGGCATAACCTACTTAGGTTATTTATGAAAATAAAAATACATGAAAAAATTTATCTTAGTGCAATTCAGTTGATAGAATGGATCTGTGCTAAGTAACAGTGCATCTCATTTTGAGCCCTTCAAATCAGCCATTTTCATGTACTTACCAAAACAAAAATGTTCAAACTATGTTTTTTCAGTTGTTCTTTATTTTTTGTAGTATATATATATATATATATATATATATATATATATATATATATATATATTTCTACTTACATGAAATATTATGATTCAGACATGATTTCTCTACAAACATCTCTTCTTGTATTTATTGATTCCTTACTCTATTTGTTAAACTCAATCTTATTTAGCATATTCATATATGAGGACAAAATGAATGCAAATAGCATAACTGCAGTTTGTCTTGTTGATACTTAAATGCTACAATCTATCAAGTATGTTTCTCAAGTCCAGCTGAAAATATTTATTTTTGTACAAATATATTTTCAATACGATTCATCTTATAATATGCTAATTTGCATTAACCCAGTATTATACCAACCTTATAAGAAATATAGTATGGATGACCTCAAACTAAACCAACTTAAACATAAAGTAGGTTAGAATTTTTTAAAAATAGGTTAGAATTTTTAAAAATAAGACAAGGACAGGGTTAACCCTGGCTCACACCAATCGCACTCAAAAATCAATAAAGCCTACCTCTTTGAGATTAAGTAGAAATAAAGGCTAAAGAAATTAACAGCAACAGATCTTATATAGAGAAGCATGATTTTTAGAAAAGGGGATTGACACAATACTAAAAAAGATCTTAAAATATAAAGATCTTAGGTTCGATACAGTGGAAAGATTATATTGATAGAAACTTATATTGAGGAGTTAACTAGAATTATTTTTAAGGATTAACGTGGATAACTAGAATTATTTTTAAGGATTAACAAGGATAGATTAGTATAAAAGAGATGCCCAGATCAAAATATTTACAGAAATAAAATAAGGACTGTGACATGATTCATATAGGCTGTGCTTTTACAGATTCAAATTATTTAACATTTTCAACATCCCTATAATATATGATCCACTTTAGTAAATAACTATATGAAAAAAATAGAGAAAAATCTAATAGTAAACTTCTAAATTACATCGCATAAAAGACAAATAAAATTTTCTTCAAAGATGATTCAATGCACTAAGGTGCACTGAGATTAAGTGCATCTAGTGCAAAACACAATTTATTTTTATTTTTTTAAAAAAATTACATATTTATGTGAGCCCAAACATGAATGTATCATATATATAATTTTTACATATTTTTTATTATTTTTAATATTTTGGCTATGTTTGGGAAATGATAAAACTTTTGGATAAAAAGATTTTATATAAAAGTTTTTAAATTGAAAGAAAATGATGTGATATAATAGGGGTAATGATGAGGAGTAAAGAGAATAAAGTTAAAATAGATAGATTAATTGTGTGGGTAGTTGTATAGAAATGATTGAAAACTAAGGTAGTTGTATGGAAAGATATGAAGAAATGATTAAAAAATGGATAGTTGTGAAAAGTGAAAAGTTTTATATTGAAAAATTTTAACTTAACATTTTTTGTTATTACCAAATACACCCTTTATTTCGAATTTTAAAAATCAAAAAATAAGGCATTTCTCATGTGAAATTCAAAATAAAATACTTGAAAACATGTAAAAAGCATAAAAACTATATGTATGAAATATTCATGCTTGGGCCCACATGAATTTCAAAAAAAAAAAAAAAAACTTTAAAAAATTTTAAAAAAAGGTTATGCACTCGGGTGTACTACATAATCGTCCAATTTTCTTTTGGTGCGAACTTATGAAAATAAATCTGTTTTATACATAGATTCTGAGGTTGAGAAAGTAATATGGTATGGAGTATAGGTAATTGATGATGGATGCATATCATTAATCAAAATCTGTTTCCAGTCTAACTAGAATCAGCAACACAACATGGATCTGCTTACATCATTCATGTTGATATGAGAAACATAGATACAAACCATTCCAAACAGAAACTCGTAGAACTTCTGTGGAGAGACCCTGGACGTATTCTCCCAGATACTTCCGAAGCAAATATAAAACCTGAAATGAGTAATTTTGTTCAGCAATCCCATTTCTGCATGAAAGTTTTCAGTGAAGAGAGCCAAGATATGCAATGGTCAGTACTGTTCAAAACTCCACAGCCAGAGCAATCCATCTAATCAGAACTGGAATTTTCAATATCAAAACAAAATTTTATCAAAAAGTCAATTATTAGCTTCTGAATTTAGGGTGTGTTTGGCAATACTTAAAAAATGTCAAGTTAGAACTTTTCAATCTAAAACTTTTCACTCTCCATACTTATCCTATTTTTCAATCATTTCTTTACATTTTCCTACACAACTACCTTACTTTTCAATTATTTCTACAAAACTACCTACACGACTAATTTATCTATTTTAACTTTATCTTTTTTACTTTTCATTATTACTCCTATCATATTACATCATTTTACAAATTTTACTCTTCCAAACTTTTCATTGAAAGTTTTATCTATTCCCAAACACACCCTTAACAATTACCAGTTATATTTCCATGTATGGTAACCAAATGCAAAGCAGAAGTGATCAACACAAACAGAACTAAGTGATCCAGACAATGAATGTAAAATTCATGTGTGCACGAGTTAAGGCAGCATATACGAGTGGTAGTTTGGGATATTTTGGCGTGGGAATTAGTTGCTAAATGGGAGTTTTGTAATAAAGATTTATCCAGATGGATCTTTGAGCAAGATTTGTAATGGACAAGTGCTCCTCAGTCTTAACACCCGGTCCTCCCAATAAAAGTATTGCAAAAATGGATGCCAAAAAGAGTCCAGATAATGACAGTTACCTGAGTCATCCTAATGATCAGTATGTACACAGCCACCTCATGTTGGATCATTCAAATCATCATCATATCATCAATATCCTAAGCTATTTCCCAGCTATGTGGGAGTCAGATGGATGGATCCTTTTGTGTCATTCTTTAAAATCATGAACTATGCATAGATCATCCAACTAAAGCCAGAATTTTCATCCATAAATGAAGAATTAAAACATTTGCACTATGCAGTCCAAGACTTGGGCCATATAACTGAGTGACCTGACCTAAGTAGATCATGATAATAGAATAGTTGCACATGTTAAGCGATGCTTTTATATATGATAGCATATTTTGCACCTTAGTAGTTCCTACACTAACTTAATTATTCACTGTTTATTTCATAAAGATAATCTCTGCAGCCTATGCATTTCCTTTGATTTTTTGAAAATCAAGAAGGATATAATAGAAATGGAATTCTTATTGATTAAATTGTGTCAGCTCGGATTTTGTAGGATTAATAAATTAACAAAAACAAGCTTGGACCATTGACTGCCCACCGATCAAATTATCAACCAGACAAGATATTAGTTGGTTAAGCATTGCCACCTGAAATTTGCAATTTCCTATATTAAGCAAGGCTCTTGCTAGCATCTTCTAGTGTGAAAGAAGCAAAGGAGTGATCTAGACAAAGAATCACTCAACGAGGAAGCTTGGGCCATTGGTAGAAGAAAATAAAGAGAATCAGAAAACAAGAATGATCAGAAAATTTCCTAAAAGAACACCTAGAAGCATACATGTTATTTATGATGCAAAAGAGGAGTTGGACCCATTAACTGCAGTAACTGGGCATTGCGAATCAGCAATTTAAGCAACCAATATCAGTTCCAAACTTGCAATCAGTCCAACAGTGAGTCAAACCTAGGATGTTTGGTCTACACCTAAACTCAACTCTGAATGGAGATCTATAGTTAAGCAACAAAAAATCTGTTAGAAAATTCTCAATCTGGATTGAAATCCAGATCTAGAATTTCAGCACAAACCAAAACAACTGGAATTTAAACAAAATGATCTGAAAGACAGAAACGGTGTGAGTATTTGGAAATGACTACAAAACAAGCAACAGATGAAAGGATTGGCATGTTGGAACAGTCAAAAGACCAGACAGGCCAGAACCAACTAGTAGGTTCCTTACTTCCCAGATAACATCAACAAGATCTTTTAACAATTTCTCACAATTTGGATAGTGGAAAATGGAAACAAGCCTATAAGCCCTTGCATGCCTATTCACCTACCGTAAAACAAAATTACTTATTCATTCACTGGGCCATGATCACTCGCATCTCTCTGGAAAAAGATGAAATTCAATAGGAAGAGTGTTCTTGCAGACTATTTAGCATCAGCCTACATGTGAACACTGAACCAACACGGGCAGTGCAGAATCAGTCTATCCTGTGAACAGTGAACCAACCTGGGTCGGGCAAAAGTCGCGATAGACTGATTCCTATAAACTCTGGTCAATGAGACTGATTGTTCTACATGTTGAATAATATTTCTTATACAAACGATTCCCAGCATTCATCTGATTCAATGTTTTTGAGGTTAGTGAAAAATGGAGATCGTATGATGCTCTCAAGACTGGAGTTGCATGACAGTCGGTGAGCTTGCCAAGGAATCATGAGTCTTGACAGAAAAAAAGCAGGAAATAGCTGTAAGTGCAGGATTTGCGTGAGGACTGAGTGTTGACAGAGAATAAGCTAAAAAGTGTTATTATGGGTGACAGGGTTCCAAGCAAAGCGTGGAGTTGAAACCTCGGAGTGGCTGCTGAAGTGGTCCCTATTAGAAGTTATAGCCTGATAACCATAGGAAACAGGGCACATCACTTATCCACTCAACGCGACCACAATTATAGAAGGCAGCTCAGGGCGAAGACAGCGAGTTCAAGCAAAAGCCAAAACAAATGCGAGGCGTGTGCTTCTAAGAGTTCAATTTTCAGTTGGTAGCAATCACATTCCACAACCTCTAGCTCAGCGAATTTTTCGCCGAGGATTGTTCCCACAAGATGCATTACGAAAGGACAATAACAGTTATATTCCCTCCCAACGGCCTCTTTCTTGCTTCGAACCACAACCTGGGAATACTGACTCGAGGGGCAGTTACGCAACGAAAAACTGATGGAATTAGAATTGAAGTAACGTAATGAATTAGGGCAGGCAATCTCCTCGTGGATTCGATCCATGCTGGAACGAAAAACATGGAAAGATGGAATCTTGAAATGCTTTGGAAGAAACGGGAAGATGAGAAAGGGAGGAGAATCCTCACGTATGCCTCAAACATGGTGGAATCGGATTATAGGCTGTTTAGATTCTGGAGAGAGATCGCGCCAACCGCACGCTGCTGACGATCGGCTCGGTCGCCGGACATCGGATCTTGCTGGAAGTCGAATATCTGGCCAATAACAAAATGAGAAATGATGTGGAGAAGGTAAGCAGCGAGACGCGGGAAAGATGGCGGAGTTTTCAGTTTCCACGGGGACGCGTCGGAAGCGCACGGCGCATTAGAGTAAGACTGTAAGAGGGACCGGGCTCCCGACCATTTGCTTTTATGGGAAGACTTACGAACCGCATTCCTGCGAAGTGTTGCGCAGTGCTACCGTGCGCCACAGGACCGCCGGAAGGTAGGAAAGAGGATTTTACAGAACATTAGCTACCTAAGTATGCTACGGGTGTATTTTAAAAGTGATAAAATTTGTAGATGAAATATTTTTTATTTAAAATTCGTTAAATAAATAAAAAAAATAATACGACATTACAGGAATAACGATGAAATATAAAGAAAATAAAATTAAAATAGATAAATTAGTTGTATAAGTAGTAGTGTTAATATAATTAAAAAATAAGTTAGTAGTATATGAAGATATGCAAGTGTAAATAGGGTCGGGTTCAACCCGAGCCCGCATCAATCCGGACCGATTTATACCATGGTTGGGTTGATGTTTTGAAAATTCGGTTTTTGAAAATCGGGTTCAACCCGACCCGATTTTCAAAATCGGTTTGAGCCGGGTTAGGGGGTCGGTCGACCCGACCCGACCCGATTTCATAAGATATGTATTTGGATATGTTTATGAGAGTGTATTTCATTCATGTTGTTTATTTCAATAAAATTGTGTGGAGTTTGGAAATATGTTTGGAAGTATATTTGGTTAATTAGTTGTGAAATTATGTTTGGATTATTTGGTTATGAGTGTGTTTGGTAATGAATAAAACTTTTGATGAAAAGTTTAGGAGAGTAAAAGTTATCAACTAATGTGATATGATAGGGGTAATGATGAGTAATAAAGAGAATAAAGTTAAAATAGATAGGTTAGTTGTATGGATAGTTGTATATAAATGATTGAAAAGTAGGGTAGTTGTATAGGAAAATGTGAAAAAATACTTAAAAAATATGATAGTTAAAAATATGATAATTGTAGAGAGTGAAAAGTTTTAGATTGGAAAGTTTTAATTGACTTTTTCTTTCAATTGCCAAACATACCCTATATTGCATTGTAAATAGGTTGTTTAGATGTTCGCTTGCATTGGTGATTTGAAATAACGAATAGGTCAATTGGGAATTTGAGATGTTTGTAACTTTGATTGAAAGTCAACTAAGAATGTAAGTAAGACTATGATATTCGTTTTTTCATTTTGTATAATTTACTGCAATACTTTTACTTGGCTTTCACTTTTTGACTTGCAGGGGACATCAATTGCTCAAAGAATACAAAAGCAAAAAAATAAATCAATTACAAAACTTATCCTCCACTTTTGAGTTACGTAGAACTTTTTAGTACTTATTGTTTTTATAATTATCATTGCTTTTTTGTTATTTTAGAAATTTGGGTGAACAAAAGCTTAACTAACATTGATAATATGTGTAATCTATTAGCCCGATTTCTAACCCGAACCGAACCGATTTGAGGTTGGTTGAAATAGGGTTAGGTTAAGGTGTGAAAAGTAGGGTTGAAAGTAGGGTTGGGTTGAGATTTTACAAGGTGGGTTAGGGTTGTATTTGTCCCAACCCGAGTCAACCCAACCCGATTTACACCTTTACTTACGAACCGCATTCCTGCGAAGTGTTGCGCAGTGCTACCATGCGCCACAGGACCGCCGGACGGTAGGAAAGAGGATTTTATAGAACATTAGCTACCTAAGTATGCTACGGGTGTATTTTAAAAGTAATAAAATTTGTAGATGATAACAAAGTTACATTGTTTTCTTTTTAATGTCAACTTGTTTCCTAGCTTTTTGATTTCCCCATACAATGAATCATATGCAATTTGTAGTTCATCTAATTCGGCACATTTGAAGCAATCATGAAAAGAAGAATAACTTGATTGAGAATAAGGTTTGGAAGTTACCTCTTCACTTTCTGTGTATTTTGTTGAGGTAGATTGATCTTCCAAAACTTCCGTTATGTTCAAGCATAGCAGTTCTTCTTCTTGTTCGATTTGTGCTACGCAGCATATTCTTGCACAGTTGGCCGCATCGTTGTCATCGGTTGAAGAGCTGCGTGTTGATGACGTCTCCTCATTGACGTACATGCCTCTTCCCTTTGACCTTTGATATCTTCTGCCTTCATGATTTTCCTTTGGCCTTTCTTCCGGTGTAGGACATTGGGTTTGCATATGTCCTACGCCCCCGCATCTATAGCATTTGATTGGTTCTTTCTTTTTCTCTCTGGAATTTCTGTCTTTGAAATTTCTGAAATTTCCGCCTTTTCTCACAAATTTTCTGAATCGTTTTGTGAGTAGGGTCATCTCGTCATCGTTTTGAGAGGATGAGGTGTCATCCGTGTCTTGTGTAGCTTTCAAGGCAATTGCTCTTTTGCCTTTGTGTTGATCCTCATTCCTTTTCTTAATTAGCTCATGTGACATGAGCGAGCTAATAAGATCTTCAAGCTTCAATGTGTTGAGGTCTTTGGCTTCTTCAATTGCCGTTATCTTTGGAGTCCATGAATCCGGTAGAGCTCTCAATATCTTCATAACCTGCTCGGATTCAGAAATAGCTTTTCCAAGACCCTTTAGAGCATTAGTAATTTTAGAAAATCTCGCAAACATTTCAGAAATATTTTCAGTATCTAGCATTCTGAAATTTTCAAACTCTCCAATCAAAATGTTTCTCCTGGTCCCTTGGACTTGGGAGGTTCCTTCATAAATAGATGTTAGAGTATCTCATATCTCTTTTGCAGTCAAACAAGAAGATACTCTATCATACTCCGAACCCGTAAGAGCACAAAATAAAGAATTCATTGCCTTGGCATTGCTCTTGACGGTTCTAACTTCCTCTTCGGTCCATTTGGAAGCTTTGTCATCGGTAGGCAAAATCACACCATCTTGGATAGCAATCCAAGAATCCATATCAGTAGCCATGATGAGTTGCTTCATACGAAGCTTCCAATAGCCAAAGTTGTTCCCATCAAACAATGGTGGCCTTGTAAAAGATTGGCCCTCGGCAAAAGCGGGAACGGAAGTGAATTGGGATGCCATATGGTTGGATCTCTTTGGTTCAATTCAAAGACCTGCTCTGATACCACTTGTTGGGTCCCGAATAGATGGCAAAACCCAAGAGGGGAGGGGTGAATTGGGTTCTTAAAAATTTCTTTGGTAACTTAAAAGCTTAACCCCTTGTAGAATTAATCCCCTTGAATGAAGAAACTGAATGGAAAGCAAAGTAATAAAGAGAGCAGAAATAAAAGCAAGTAGACAAGGATTTTATAGTGGTTCGGGCAACCTCCCTACTCCACTCTTCCAAGCTCACACTCCTTGTGACTTGGGTTCCACTATTGTATTCCGCGAATACAACTAGAGCCTCTTGCTCTCTTCTAGATTCTAGCTCTAGGGGGCATATACAACCAGAGCCTCTTGCTCTCTTCTAGATTCCAGCTCTAGGGGGCATATACAACCAGAGCCTCTTGCTCTCTTCTAGATTCCAGCTCTAGGGGGCATATAACACTTAGCACAAGTAGGTGATGAGTCACACTCCAATCACACACTACTTTGCTACCACTTGATCTTAGCCACGCAAGCTAAATCAAGTTCAACACAAACAAGTAAACAATAAAAGTAAACTACACTTTACAGGTGTGTAGAAACGATTTAGCGCAGGGAAGAACTTGTAGATGATGGCTTTGAAGTTTCTGAATGTAGCTCTTGCAACTTGAAGCACAATTCTTCCTCTCTTGATTGGCTTGATCACTTTAATGCTCTTGTAGATAGGAGTTATGCTCACTTAATGTTTTCCAACTACTTCCCTCGTCCACCATGAATGCTATTTATAATTTTGGAGGGAATCCGAACGTTAGAAGGTAGGTGGCGCGCATTTAATGCGCCAACGTTCGAATAAAATCCGACCGTTGCGACCCAAGTCGCATGTGGAGTCAACTTCGGATGCGACTTCGCCCAAGTCGCAGATGGAGTCGACTTCGGGTGCGACTTCGCTTCTCCGTCGCAACTTCAAGTTCCAGTCAGGGTCGACTTGGGTTCTCGACTTGACCCAAGTCGCAGGTGGAGTCGACTTCGGGTTCGACTTCACCTCGACAGTTGGCTTCATGAACTTGGAACTTTGAAACTTTTGTTTTGCTTAGTCTTTCTCAAGCCTTTTAATTCCTTTGCAATTTTTGTTACTCTTTGGATCATGGTGTCTTGCTTTCATTAGCTCCATGATCTCCAAACCTTTGACTTGATAGACTTGATTTGATCTTGAACACCTTGAAACTTTTTGTCTTGGACTTGAGATGCTTTGAGTTGATTTTTGAAATCATTTAATCTTGAAACTGCATCTTTGATCTTTGAAAGAAGCTTGAATCAGTATCTTTGAATCTCCAAAACCTCAAGTCGCACTTCGGGGTCGACTTCGTTCGCGACTTCACCCAAGTCGCAACTGGAGTCGACTTCACTTGCGATTTCGATATTCTGCTGCTCCGAAATTCAACTTTGGAAGGATTTGCTCGACTGAAGTCGATGGTGAGGTCGACTTCGTTTGCGACTTGGCTACCCAAGTCGCAGGTGGAGTCGATTTGGCCTGCGACTTCACCTTCCCTTCTTCCGTTTTCAACTCTGGACAGTTCTGCATGTTTGAAGTCGATCTTGGAGTCGACTTGGGGAACGACTTGGCTTCTATACTTGATTTTCTTCAAAAGAATATTCCTTAAACATTTTCACAAACTTGTTAGTAGCCAAGACTTACTCAAATTGATTTGTCAATCATCAAAACATAGATTTAGCTAGTTTTCCACATATTTCCAACACATTCTTCTTCTTTTCTTAATAATCGTAGCTGTTTTCTATAATGTGTTAGCCAAATCATAATAGGTATTTAGGCTAAGAGACTTTCAATAACCTTTTCTAATGCTATTCTAATTTCGTCTTGTTCTTGAGTAAGTCTTTCAAGCCTATTAATTAAATAGATTATTAAAGCATTTTCATTTGGGTCCATTTGTTTTAATATTTCTAATTCTCGAATAATATGTTCCTTTTGTCTTCTTATAAAACTTAATTGATCTTTCAGTGGTCTTAATCTTTGATTCATCCCAATAGATAATAAACTTGCTCTTCAATAGTTTTAATAGTGTATTGAATTATTCTTAAAGAAGTAAATACTCCTGTATGAACTAGGAAGTTATGAGAATAGACATTGGTATTATAAAGTCTGATAAGTCTTATCAGTTTATCTTCTTCGTCTTTTAATTTTTTAAGTCTATGACTTAGCTCTCTTACTTGATAAGGTAATGGCATAATTAAAATTCTTCGTCAGTTGAAACATAGCTTTCCCATTGAAATTCTATAATGATTTCTTCGTTTTGATTTATAATACAGATTTCTCTTTGTGGAACTTCGTTAGATTGGGTTTCTATTACATAAGTGATACAATCTCCGAACACATAATGATCACCATGCCATAAAAGAAATCTAAGAATACAATATTCTAACCATTCATCATAAGTAAACATTAAAACAAACTTTCATTAAAAGAAAAGAATATCTTACAAGAGAGGGAGGACTGACTTAGAGCTTGAGTTCTTGAGTATTCGATCACTCAATTTCTCACTTACTCGATTTCCTCCCCTTTTACAACTGAGACTCAACTGAATTTAAAGACTCAAAAAGTAAAACGGACTTAAACACATTTGGAGTCCGGAGAAGAGATAAGATCTAGCATCGAAAGTGAGGACGTGTGTCCTAAAAGTTGTGGAGTCGTACAGGTCCTGTTATTGAGGCGCTCTGCTTTACTTTATCAAAGATAAGATTTTCTTTTATTGAGGCGCTCTACTTTACTTTATCAAAGATAAGATTCTTTTGCTTTATTTTCGGAAATAATTTCTTCAGCTTTATGTCATTTCTTCTTTATGGTGATAGAGATGCTGACGAGATTGTATCACTTCTGTAATAGAAACCCAATCTAAAGAAGTTCCACAAAGAGAAATCCGTATTATAAATCAAAACGAAGAAATCATTATAGAATTTCAATGGGAAAGCTATGTTTCAACTGACGAAGAATTTTAATTATGTCATTACCTTATCAAGTAAGAGAGCTAAATCATAGACTTAAAGAATTAAAAGACGAAAAAGATAAACTGATAAGACTTATCAGACTTTATAATACCAATGTCTATTCTCATAACTTCCTAGTTCATACAGGAGTATTTACTTCTTTAAGAATAATTCAATACACTATTAAAACTATTGAAGAGCAAGTTTATTATCTATTGGGATGAATCAAATATTAAGACCACTGAAAGATCAATTAAGTTTTATAAGAAGACAAAAGGAACATATAATTCGAGAATTAGAAATATTAAAACAAATGGACCCAAATGAAAATGCTTTAATAATCTATTTAATTAATAGGCTTGAAAGACTTATTCAAGAACAAGACGAAATTAGAATAGCATTAGAAAAGGTTATTGAAAGTCTCTTAGCCTAAATACCTATTATGATTTGGCTAACACATTATAGAAAACAGCTACGATTATTAAGAAAAGAAGAATGGTATTTAGAAAATCTCAACAAACATAATTCATCTAAAGTTATTTGAGAATATTATGAAGAACAACTTGATTGGATCACTCCTGATATAAAAGAGTTAGAGAAAATCATCTCTTCTCTCCTGGGTTAACTTGTCAGTGATAAATTTTTGATGATATATTTTTAGCATAAAAATTTTTGAATGTGAGAAAATGATGTGATATAATAAAGGTAATGATGAAAATAAAAAAATAAAAGTAAAATAATTTAGACATCCAAGAAATTTTTGAAGTTGAGTTTTATCTTTAATTTCATCGGAAATTTTTTAGCAAATATTATGGTTCTATTAATCGGCTGAATAGTTTTATTTTTTATATTAAATCCTAAAAATATTATTTCTGTTTGAAATAATTTTATCTTTCTTTCAGAGAGAACAAGACCATTATAGTGAATTATATTCTTAAATGTTTTTAAATATTTCCAATGTTGTTGAATAGAGTCAGAGAATATTAAAATATCATCAATATACACAATGATAAATTCACTATAAGTATTAAATATATCATTCATAATATTTTGAAATTCTGAGGGTGCATTTTTTAATCCAAATGGCATAACATTCCATTCAAGGTGTCCGAATGGAACAGTAAAGGCAGTTTTATATTTGTCTTCTTCAGCAATCTGAATTTGTCGGTATCCTAATTTTAAATCAAAATTTGAAAATAATTTTGCTTTTATAATTCTGTTCAATAAATTTTTTTTGTTTGGTAGTGGATATCTTATCCATTTTAGAACTTTATTACGAGGTTTATAGTTTATAACTAATCACGGAGTTCCTTTTTCTATTTCAGTGGCGTTGTTTACATAAAATGCTGAACAACTCCATGAGGATTTACTTGGTCTAATTAATTTTTTATCTAATAGAGATTTTATTTTTTTTACAATATTCCAATAAATCTACATTCATTTGTATAGGTCTTGCTTTTGTTGGAATTTTTTCTTCATTAAACTCTTCTATGTAAGGAAGTTTAACTATATGTTGCTTTCTATTCCAAAAAGCATTTGGAAGTTCTGAACAAACTTCTTTTGATAATTTATTTTTAAACTCTTCAATAAGTTTCTTTCACGGTCCTTGAATTTCTTTTTCTATATATCTTACAAAATTTTGATCTTGTAAATGGCAGAGAAATTTTTTCTTATAATCTAAAGTTTCTTTTAATTCAGCAGGTAAAGACATTTCTAGAGGTTTTATAAATGGAAAAATAGTTTCGTTTGTTTTAATTCCTTCATCATTGACTGAAAAAGGTTTTAATAGTTGAAGGAAGGGTGTTCCTAAAATAATTTTTTGTTGCATATTTTTAATTAGTATAAATGGTGTTTGAAGACATAATTTTTTATTGCATATATGTGCTGATGATAGTTTATATCTAACAATCATATCTGTTCCATCAGCAGTTGCTATTGATAAATTCGTTGTTTCAAAATATTTTGGTGGAATTATACTTTCTTTTATACAGTTTAAATCTGCTCCTGAATCTACAAGGGCTATAAGGGTTATAGAAAACTCTTCAGGAATATCGAAAATTTTTAGTGTGATTTGAATATACCACTTTTGAGTTATAACGTTTTGAGTGTGATGATATAAGGCTTGTATAGAGCTTTCTGGTTGATCTTCTTTTATGATTTCATTTAAATTTGTTTCAATGTCTTCTTGATCATTATCATCTTGTTCTATATTAATGGATAATTCTTTTAATTCTAAAATTTGAATTCTATTTCTTAATTCCGCTATCTCTTGTTTCATTTCTTTTATCTCTCTAGATAATTCTGATGTAGAAATAGGATTTGGGACTCCCTTTAAATATTTCTCTTGATGCTTTTATAATATTCATAATTGAAGATGATTCTGGGAAAGTTAACTGATCATTGGTGCTTTCTATTTTTAAATATTTATTTAAAAGTTCTGTTCTTTGCTTTGAATCTTCAATTTGATTAATTAATTCCAATAAAGCTTGATTTGAATTATTCATCATATTTAAAGAATAATATCCAGAATCTGACGAGGTTCGATAATCTTTTGGGCTATAGGAACACTGACATTGATGTTCATTATTTGAATCAGATTCTTTATAAATTCTATTTAATTCGTATTCATTTTCTTCTTCTTCTAAAGATGAAGATTCTATCTCACTTTCTAAAGTAATAGATAACTGAGTTAATTGTTTGGATAATTCTTCTATACTTAGATTCTTATTTGTTAATAACTTTTTAAATTATTTTTTATAACATTTAGAGGCATAATGCCCTACCTTTCCACATTTATAACATCTTATTTGCCTTTTATTCTTATTTTTTAAAGGTTTTGGCTTACTCTTATTTTTTTTTTGATAAAAAGCTTACTCTTATTAAATCTTCTTTTTGAATAATATTTATTTGGCATATTTTCTCTTACTTGATTCTTATAAGGCTTTGCTTTTAAGTATTTTGATTTTTTAAGCTTAGTTTTTTGTAATGGTGTTTTTTCTATTCCGTATTGGGAACAAAAAATAGATAGATCTTGAGATCTTAAGAATTTAGTTTCTTCCATTTTCTTTTGCTAACATAATTCAATTCCTACTTGTTTTACCTTTGTAAATAAAGTTCCCCAAGTATAATTATTATATTCTAATTTTCCTTCATTTTTTTATTTTATTAATGTTTTAACTTTGCTTTCAACCACAGAAGGAAGTCCTTGTAAAAACTTTTCTTTATAAATGGCTTTATTTCCATCTTCCAACATTTGAACATATGTTAAGAATACATCTTTATACCATCTATATTTTGACATCTTTTTACATCTTAATTTCAGTAATCTTTCTCTAATAACAGATTGATAGTCTTCTATAGTTCCTAGGAAATGATATAAAATTGTACTAATAAGAGTGTTGACAGGATCTGGATCCTCAGTTATTCTTGCCTGATCAGCTCTAGATAGTTGGATATCCCACCACGCTTTTAGCTGTCCTGTGAAACCCCAAGCTATACATATAGCTGAATCTCTTTTAGTGAATTTTTTAATAGCTTGTAACATAGTTGCGTACATATTCATGCTATTTGTCATATTCCATATTTGATATTCGGAGGCTCCATCTATACTCCATTCATATAAAGCATTTATATTAAAACAATTTTGAGCAGTTGGTCTTTTTTCTTCAAATTGTTGATCCATAGGAGTGGGTCTAGGATAATAATTTTTGCTAGTATAAAGTCTATGTATTGTATTAGCTGGATTTTCTGTTAATGTTTTAATAAAATTTCTTGATTGGTTTTTAATTTCTCTTATTTTATCTTTGATTTGTTTTGAATCGGGTAAGTGTGATATTGATTGTATAGTCGATTGTTGTGATAAATCTTCTTAAGATGTTGTTGGCTTTGATAATTCCATTGGTTTTTTGTAGAATGACATAGATTATTTTCCTTTGCTTAAATATTTTTCTACTTTTATTAGTTTATTATTTGTAAAATTATTTGTTCTATAATTTGGGATAAATCTTTTAAATAAACTGGTGTTTCCTTATAACTTGATTTTTTATAGGCTTGTTGTATAATTAACCCATCTAAATCTTTTGCAGGTCGATTATTTCTATTTTTTGGTTCTAATTCTTCTTCAGACGAAACTGATACATTTTCTTGTATTTTAAGCATATTAATTGATAATTTTACCTGGTTATCATACCAATTGAAAAATGGTATATTTAATTCTACAAATTTACAATAGTTTACCCATTTTTCTATAATTGATTTCAATTCTTTACCTTTATAGGTTTTTGATATCCAGTTTCTTTTTCCTTTATTATAGTCTTCTTTATATCCCTTTAATAATTTTTCTTTTCAAATTTAAACTTTGATTTTTCTGTTAATTCATTTAATTGAAAATTTGATTCTGATGGCTCAGGTTCTACTTTTGTTTCTTGAGATTCTGGTCTAGCAATATGATGATCATAATTTAGAGGAAATCGACCAGAGATGGACGACATAGATTTTCTAGAAGAGGTTATATTTATAGGTTGTGACATTATTGGTCTTGATATACAGATTGAATGTCTATGAGGGATATGTTCAATGTTTAATGTTATTTTTTCTGGAGTCTCTATTATAGTTTCAATTTTTTCAGAGTTTTATTCAGGAATTTCTGGTGTTAAATCCTTATCTATTTTCCATTCTAATGGAAGATTAACGTCTGTCCACAAGATTTTTCTAGGTTTAATCTTTTTATGAATAGGATTTGTTATAAAATAAGGAGTGATCCCTTTTTCTTGGGTTACCAGAGATTTTGGAACCAATATTTTCATTGCTTTATAATACATTCTATACTGTATACATAAAGGTTTAGATCCTACCTTCATATTAAATCCTTGAGTCTGTATAAGTAAGGATAATACATCTAGTGTATGCGGATCAGTTAAGCTTACCGAAAAGTTTGGAAAACTATTGAAATAAACTGGTCCAGCATGTAGAGAGGTTTGAATAATTCCAAGAATAGAATCTGAAAATTTTTTATGTCTATTATCTTGATCAAAATTCTATAAGATATATAGAAAAAGAAATTCAAGGACCGTTAAAGAAACCTATTAAAGAGTTTAAAAATAAATTATCAAAAGAAGTTTGTTCAAAACTTCCAAATGCTTTTTGGAATAGAAAGCAACATATAGTTAAACTTCCTTATATAGAAGAGTTTAATGAAGAAAAAATTTCAACAAAAGCAAGACCTATACAAATGAATGTAGATTTATTGGAATATTGTAAAAAAAATAAAATCTCTATTAGATAAAAAATTAATTAGACCAAGTAAATCCTCATGGAGTTGTTCAACATTTTATGTAAACAACGCCGCTAAAATAGAAAGAGGAACTCCGCGATTAGTTATAAACTATAAACCTCTTAATAAAGTTCTAAAATTGATAAGATATCCTCTACCAAACAAAAAAGATTTATTGAACAGAATTATAAAAGCAAAATTATTTTCAAAATTTGATTTAAAATCAGGATACCGACAAATTCAGATTGCTGAAGAAGACAAATATAAAACTGCCTTTACTGTTCCATTCGGACACCTTGAATGGAATGTTATGCCATTTGGATTAAAAAATGCACCCTCAGAATTTCAAAATATTATGAATGATATATTTAATCCTTATAGTGAATTTATCACTGTGTATATTGATGATATTTTAATATTCTCTGACTCTATTCAACAACATTGGAAATATTTAAAAACATTTAAGAATATAATTCACTATAATGGTCTTGTTCTCTCTGAAAGAAAGATAAAATTATTTCAAACAGAAATAACATTTTTAGGATTTAATATAAAAAATAAAACTATTCAGCCGATTAATAGAACCATAATATTTGCTAAAAATTTCCCGATGAAATTAAAGATAAAACTCAACTTCAAAAATTTCTTGGATGTCTAAATTATTTCTCTGAATTTTATGAAAATTTAGCTTTTGATCGAGGAATTTTATTACAAAGATTAAGAAAAAATCCTCCACCGTGGTCAGAAGAGCACACAAAAGCAGTCAAAAATATAAAAGAGAAAGTAAAATATCTTTCATGCCTTTATTTAGCAGATCCAGAATTATTTAAAATTGTAGAAACTGATACATCTGATATAGGCTATGGAGGAATTTTAAAAGAAAGATCCTCAGAAGGAAAAGAACAATTGATCAGATATGCTTTGGGTATTTGGAATGAGACTAGACAAAAATACCTTACTATTAAAAAAGAAAGGTTATCTATAGTCCTTTGTATAACTAAATTTCAGGGAGATATAATAAATAAACCATTCCTATTAAGAGTAGATTGCAAAGCTGCAAAGCATATTATAGAAAATGATGTAAAAAATGAAGTATCTAAGCATATATTTGCCAGATGGCAAGCCACACTTGCACAATTTGATTTCTAAATTGAATACATTAATGGTAAAAACAATTCTCTTCCTGACTTTTTGTCTAAAGAATTCCTGCAGGGAAGAAAGTCATGGCAGCATCAAGCTCCTCCCCAGCTATAACACCAACTCCAAATAATTATAATTTTAAAATTATAATGATCAAGTTTTTCTATACTTGGAAAAACTAGACTTTGAATTATGCAGAAAAAATGTTCCCAGTGAATATCATTTTTCTTCTAGTAATAAAGAAAATAAAATTATACAAGAAACATGTCGCCGAATTTATCAAAAATATCTTCCCAGATTTGAATGGTTTATACCAACTGTTCCTGGTAAAAATGTCGAATTCTTTGAAAGGATTTTATTGCAAACAAATTCTATAACTCTGGAGCATGTTACAAAACAACCAAAAAATGATATGATTATGTATTCCAAGATATTTATAAAAAGGATTTTATCTTTGGAAAACTGGCTCGCCAGTGATCCGAATGCATATATTCCATTTCCGGACACTCAAAGAAGAATTTATACCTATCCAAAATACAATTTTTGGGATTACCAGGATGCATTGAAAAAAAGGTCTTCTTAAGACAAAATCTTTATTTTTCTCACTCCTGGTGGATTCGCTTCAACCTTATAAATCCTTCCCAAGATATCCTAGTATGGTTTTATGAAAATTTTTGGGAACACTAGGGTTTTGAAAAAACTATTTTGCCAGATGATTTAATCTCTCATTTATCATTTAATATTTCAGATCTCCATAAACTAAATGATTTTATAATTTAAGAATAAAATTTGTTTATGACCTTATTCTTCACTCCCACGACTGGCGAAAGAAAAAGATATCGCAGAAGGCATCTCAAGTGGCAGAATCATTATGCTCTTCTCCAGCTGGAAATCAGTTCACCACTTTAAAGGATTTGAAGACCTCTATGGAAACCAAAGAAGCTTTTAAATCAGCACTTAGGATGGTTAAAAAAGATTTTCCAAGATTATCTGATAAGGAGCAGAGTTAAAAGCATTCGAGTTCCTGTTTGACAGCCAGATGGATGATGAGGATATGGATATCTTGTCTGCTTCTCTGTCACCTTAAAGTTGATATGACTTTAAGTTGAAAATTTTATTAAAGTAAAACTGCATTTATAAAAGAAGTCAAAAGACCTTATCACCTGTTAAAGTAAAGTTGCGCCTCGACAAGTGGTCTGTACGACTCCACTCTTTCAAGGACACATGTCTCCACTTTTGGCGCCCGAATCTTATCACTTCCCGAATTTCAAAGGCGTTCAAGTCCGTTTTTCTCTTTTTGAGTCTATAAATTTAGTCTAGAGTCAGTTGTAACGGCATCGGAGAATCAGAGAAAACTTCGAGCTCTAAGTCTGTCCTGTAAAGACTCTTCAGAATTCTCTACTTCCTGTAAGATATTCTTCTCTTTTAATGAAAGTTTGTTTTTAACGTTTATCTATGAAGAATGGTTAGAATATTGTATCTTAAGATTTCTTTTATGGCATGGTAATCATTATGTGTTTAAAGATCGTATTACATTTATAATAAAAACTCAATCTAACGAAGTATCAGAAAGATAAATATGTGTTATAAATCATAATGAAGAAATTATTATAGAATTCGAGTTAAAAAGTTATACTTCATTTGACGAAGAATTTTAATGCCATTACCCTATCAAGTAAGAGAATTAAGTCACAGACTTAAAGAGTTAAAAGACGAAGAAGATAGATTAGTAAGACTTATTACTATTCATAATACTAATATCCATTCCCATAATTTTTTAGTCCATATAGGAGTATTCACTACCCTAAAAATAATTCAACATACGATTAAAATTATTGAAAATCAACTTTATTATCTACTAGGATAATGCTTATACTCTCTCTCCTTGTAAAAGAATTAAGACTGTTAAGAGATTATGAAAAATTTCTCAGATCTGCACTTGAATTTGAAGAATCTAAAAGACATATCGACTATTATAATGAGGAATTAGCTTGGATCTATCCAGATATAAAATTTTTGGAAAGAAAAATCTCTTCTCTCCTTGGTTAAGATTAAAAGTGATAAAATTTGTAGATGAAATATTTTTTATTTAAAATTCGTTAAATTAGTAAAAAGTAATATGACATGACAGGAATAACGATGAAATATAAAGAAAATAAAATTAAAATAGATAAATTAGTTGTATATGTAGTACTGTTAATATAATTAAAAAATAAGTTAGCAGTATATGAAGATATGCAAAATAATTTTAAAATATGGTAGTTATGAGGAGTTAAAAGTTTTAGTTTGAAAAATTTTTAGTATTCCCAACACACACTACTTTTCAATCATTTTTACACAATTACTCATACATCTAACCTATTTATTTTACTTTTATTCTTTTTATTTTCTTCATTACCTTTATTATATCACATCATTTTCTCACATTTCAAAATTTTTTACATTAAAAACATATTATCAAAAGTTTATCATTTACCAAACACACTCGTAATGTATCTAAACCGTGAAGTATATTTTGGTCAAAATTTCATACCGTCAAATAAAATTTTAATTATTTGTATTAGTTTTAAGCTAGTTGTATAGGTAGTAGTGATAATATAATTAAAAAATAAGTTAGCAATATACGAAGATATGCAAAATAATTTTAAAATACGGTAGTCATGAAGAATTAAAAGTTTAAAAGTGATAAAATTTTTAGATGAATTATTTTTTATTTAAAATTCGTTAAAGTAATAAATAATAATATGACATGACAGGAATAACGATGAAATATAAAGAAAATAAAATTAAAATAGATAAATTAGTTGTGTAGGTAGTAGTGTTAATATAATTAAAAAATAAGTTAGCAGTATATGAAGATATACAAAATAATTTTAAAATATGGTAGTTATGAAGAGTTAAAAGTTTTAGTTTGAAAAAATTTTAGTATTCCCAACACACACTACTTTTCAATCATGTTTACACAATTACTCATACATCTAACCTATTTATTTTACTTTTATTCTTTTTATTTTCGTCATTACCTTTATTATATCACATCATTTTCTCACATTTAAAATTTTTTTACATTAAAAACATATTATCAAAAGTTTATCACTTACCAAACACACTCGTAATATATCTAAACCGTGAAGTATATTTTAGTCAAAATTTCATACCAACACATAAAATTTTAATTATTTGTATTAGTTTTAAGCTAGTTGTATAGGTAGTAGTGTTAATATAATTAAAAAATAAGTTAGCAATATATGAAGATATGCAAGATAATTTTAAAATACGGTAGTTATGAAGAATTAACAGTTTTAGTTTAAAAAAATTTTAGTATTCCCAACACACACTACTTCTCAATAATTTTTACACAATTACTCATACATGTAACTTATTTAGTTTAATTTTATTTTTTTTATTTTCATTATTACCTTTATTATATCACATCATTTTCTCACATTTCAAAAATTTTTCCGCTAAAAGCATATCATAAAAAATTTATCACTTACCAAACACACTCGTAATGTATCTAAACCATGAAGTATATTTTAGTCAAAATTTCATATCATCAAATAAAATTTTAATTATTTGTATGGGTTTTAAGCTTTTTTGATTGGTGAACTTTAATAATTAAATTAATTAAAATATTTTTTAGATTGATATTAGTTTCACAAATATTGTATTATCTTAATTTTTTTATGGGAGTTTGGAAAGTGATAAAATATTTTGTATAAAAGTTTTTGAATTTGAATAAAATAATACGAAATAATATGGGTATTAACAATGAATAAAGAGAATAAAATTAAAATAGATGGATGAGTTGTATGTGTAGTTGGTACAAATAATTGAAAAGTATAGTAATTATATAAGAAAATATAAAAAATAATTAAAAATAGAGGGTAGTTGTGGAAAGTAAAAAGTTTTAGGTGTATTTGGGAAGTGATAAAACTATAGCATGAAAAAGTTTTCTTGTAAAAATTATTGAAATGAAAGAAAATAATATAATATGATACGATAGGGATAATGATGAGCAATCCATCTTGGGTCTGACCCAGGATGGACTATAAATCTAACATAACAATGTTGAGATATATTGTTCTAAAGTTCTTATATCTGGAATAATCTAGGCTAGTTGTTCCTTATAGAATTGATTATATATAGAAGAAGATTCAGATTGTAACTGAAGAGTTAATTGATATTCCTATTGTCTTAATATTCTTAATTGTTTACGCAATTGGGTTATCAATAACGTTATAAAACAATAGGCATTGAAATATTGAAACAAACTTTCATTAAAACAGTAAAGCAAACTTTCTTACAAGAGAGGTAGTCAGAGAGCTTTGTAGGAAGCAACTCAGATGAACCTCAAGCAAACTTTTAGCACTCTTACAAAATACAAGACTTAGAGTTCGATATTTTCTTCAATACTCTTACAACTGAAAGATCCAATATATATAGACTTTAAAAGCAAAACGGATTTAAAAGGATGTTAAGTCCGAGCGGACTTAAGCGGTTGTTAAATCCGGGGCGCCGAAAGTAGGGATACGTGTCCTGGATATGATGGAGTCGTACAATCCCAGCTCCTTTACTTTTTCTTTACTTTATAAAAGAAAGAGATAAGATTCCTTCTAATAGTAACTCTTTTGTTGCTACTTTCAACCTTTTTTCAAAAGTAAGAATAGTATATGTCGGAGAATAATTCAAGGAGATAAGGATGCTGACGAGATATCCAATCTGGTCATCATCTATCTGATTGGAGAATAAAAATTCAAAATCTTTGAGTCGCTGCTCCTTTTCTGATAAATTCTTAAAATCTTTCTTTATCATTGTCAAGGTAGATTTAAAGGCTTCTTTGGTTTTATTTGATCTTCTAGGGAGTCTTTTGGCAGGAGAAGAACAGAGGGATTCCGCAACCATGGATGCCTTTTGCTCAGCTCGGTGCTGACGCCATTTATAAGATTGGAGAATAAGCTCATAATCAAATTTGGGCCACCATTTTAAATAGGAAGAATAAGTTATATAAGAATTGGACTCTATTTCTATAAAAAATGAAAAGTCCCAATGGACAATCCATGGAATAGATTCTTGAATTATAAAGTCATTTAATTTTTAAGAATCAGAAATATTGAAAGATAAATGGATAATAAGATCATTTGGTAATATAGATTTTTCAAAACCCCGGCTTTCCCAAAATCTTTCATGAAACCAGACAGGGAGGTCCTGAGAAGGATTTATAAGATTAAACCTGATCCACCAGGAATGAGAAAAATAGATATTTTGCCGAAGAAAGACTTTTCTCCAAGCATCCTGATAGTCCCAGAAGTTGAACTTCGGATAAGTATATTATCATTTTGAGTTTTCAGAAAAATGGAATATAGGAATTTGGATCACTGATAAGCCAGTTTTCCAAAGATAAAATCCTTTTGATAAACATCTTTGAATAAATAATCATATCACCTTTAGGTTATTTTGTGACATGCTCCAGAGTTATAGAGTTTGTCTGTAATAAAATTCTTTTATAAAATTCCACATTTTTACCAGGAGCAGAGGGAATGAACCATTCATATTTTGGGAGATATTTTTGATAAATTTGACGGCTAGTTTCTTGTATAACTTTATTCTCTTTATCACTTGAAGAAAAGTGTTCCTCAAGGCCTTTGGATTTACAAAGTTCGAAGTTTGGTTTTTCAAGGTAGATAAACATCTGGTCTGAATATACTTCAAAGTTATAATTTTTAGGAAGAGGGGGAGTTTTTGAGGAAGAAGATGAGGCAGGAGAAGAGGGGGCGGCCTTTGAGCTAGATGCCATATCAATGCTTTGCCTGCAAAAACTCTCTAGATAAATAATCAGGAAGAGCATTATTTTTGCCATTTATATATTCAATTTCGAAATCAAATTGGGCTAAAGTAGCCTGCCATCTAGAAAATATATGCTTAGAAACTTCATTTTTAACATCTTTTTCTATAATATGTTTTGCTGCTTTACAGTCCACTCTTAATAAAAATGGTTTATTTATTATATCACCTTGAAATTTTGTTATACACAAAACTATAGCTAACATTTCTTTCTTAATGGTTGGATATTTTAATCTAGTTTCATTCCATAATCCGGATGTATACCTGATTAATTGTTGTTTACCTTTATCATTTCTTTGCTTCAATATTCCTCCATAGCCTATATCAGAACTCTGGATCGGCTAAATGCAGACATGGAAGATACTTAACCTTTTATTTTATATTTTTTACAGCTTTAGTATGTTCTTCTGTCTAGGGAGAGAGATTTTTTCTGAGTCTTTGTAATAAAATTTCTCTATCAGAAGCTAATTTTTCATAAAATTCTGAAATATAGTTTAAACATCCAAAAAATCTTTGTAATTGAGTTTTATCTTTTATTTCATTTGGGAACTTTTCTGCAAATATAATTGCCCTGTTAATAGGTTTAATTGTTTTATTTTTAATATTAAATCCTAAAAATGATGTCTCTGTCTGAAATAATTTCATTTTTCTTTCTGAAAGAACTAGACCATTATAATGATGATATGTTTAAATGTTTTTAAATGACGCCGATGTTGTTGTATAGAGTAAGAGAAGATTAATATATCATCTATATAAACAATGATAAATTCGCTATAGGGATTAAAAATATCATTCATAATATTTTGAAATTTGGAAGGAACATTCTTTAATCCAAAAGGCATTACATTCCATTCGTAATGTCCAAATGGAACTGTAAAAGCAGTTTTATACTTATTTTCTTCCGCTATTTGGATTGCCAATATCCAGATTTTAAATCAGATTTTGAGAATAATTTGGCCTTTATAATTCTATTTAATAGATCTTTTTTGTTTGGCAATGGATATCTTATCCATTTTAACACCTTATTAAGGGGTTTTTAATTTATAACTAATCTTGGTGTTCCTCTTTCAATTTCAGCGACATTATTAACATAAAAGGGAGAGCAACTCCAAGGAGATTTACTTGGTTCAATTAATTTTTTATCCAATAAAGATTGTATTTCTTGTTTACAATATTTTAATAAGTCAGAGTTCATTTGAATAGGCCTAGCTTTTGTAGGAATTTTTTCTTCTTTAAATTGTCTATATATGGGAGTTTTACTATATGTTTTTTTCGATTCCAAAAAGCATTAGGTAATTCTGAACATACTTCTTTTGATAATTTATTTTTAAAATTTTCAATGGATTGCCTTAGGGTACCTTGAATTTCTTTTTCGATATATTTAATAGAATTTTGATCTTTTAAATAGCAGAGGAAATTTTTCTTATAATCTAAGGTTTCTTTTAATTCTGCTAATAAAGACATTTCAGGAGGTTTTAGAAAGGAAAATATAATATTTTTAGATTGAATTCCTTCATCTGTTACTGTAAAGGGTTTTAGAAGTTGAAGGAATGGAGTTCCTAAAATAATTTTTTGTTGCATGTTTTTAATCAATATAAAAGTTGTTTGTAAACATTATTTTTTATTACATATATGGGCTTTGGATAGTTTATATTTGACTATCATATCTGTTCCATCTGCAGTTGCAATGGACGAATTTATTGTTTCAAAATATTTAGGGGGTATAATCCCTTCTTTTATACAATTCAAATGTGCTCCTGAATCTACTAAGGCTATTAATTCTATAGAGAAATCTTTAGGAATATCTGGAATTTTTAATGTTATTTTAATATACCATTTTTGAGATATAATTTTTTGAGTTTGCTGGTATAATGCATGATGAAAAGATTCATGAACATCTTCTTTTAGTATTTCATTTAGTTGTTGTTCAAAATCTTCCTGATCTTTATCTTCTTGTTCTATGTTTACAGATAATTCTTTTAATTCTAGGACTTGTATTCTATTTTTTAAATCTGCAATTTCTTTCTTCATGATTTTTATTTCTTCAGTTAATTCTATGATTGATATAGGTTTCGGAACTCCATTTAAGTATTTTTCTTGATGTTTAATAATGTTAAATAAAGAAGATGAATCATTTATTGATAATTTTTTAGGATTTTGTTGAGTTAAATTATTTAAATATTTATTTAGAAGATCGGCCTTTTGTTGAGGATCTGGAACTTGATTTATTAATTCTAAAAGGGCCTGATTTGAATTATTTAGCATATTTAGAGAGCGATAATTTGAGTCTGAAGAGGTTTGATATTCATTGGGAGAATAAGTGTAATGGCATTCTTCTTCGTCAGAAGCTGAAGAATTTCTATATATATATTATTTAACTGATTTTCCTCATCGGAGTATTCTGATTCACTGCTTGATGTAACCACTAATTCTTTTAATTTCTTTGTTATAACTTCGAGATTTAAATCAGATTTAGCTAATAGCTCTTTTACTTGTTTTTTATAACATTTTGAAGTATAATGTCCATCTTTCCACATTTGTAACATTTAATTTCTTTCTTATCTTTTTTGGTTTTTTGGAAGTTTTTATATTATTTTGGCTTTTTGAAGGATTTTTTAGAGTAGTAGGAATTATTATTACTAGATTGTGGTTTATATTTTTTTATAAGGTTTGGACTTTGGATATTTTGATTTTTTCATCATAATTTTTTGAAATGGAACTTTATCTATTTCATATTGAGAACAAAATTGTAATAGATCTTGAGATTTTAGAAAATGTGTTTCTTCTATTTTCTTTTGATGACATAATTCTATCCTTATTTGTCGGACTTTAGAAAATAATGTTCCCCAAGTATAATTTTCATAGGCTAATTTTCCACTATTTTCTTATTTTATAAGTGTCTTAACTTTATTTTCTATAACCGATGGTAATCCTTGTAAAATTTTTTCTTTATAGATGGGTTTCATACCATCATCTAATAGTTGAACATCAGTAAGAAATACATCTTTATACCATCTAAATTTTGAAAGTTGTTTAGATCTTAATTTTAGTAATCTTTCTCTTTTAATGGCTTGGTAATCTTCTACCTTTCCTAAAAATTGATATAAGATAGTACTAATTAACGTATTAACTGGTTCTAGGTCATCTAACATTGTTTTTTGATCTTTATCAGATAATTGTATATCCCACCATGCTTTTAGTTGCCCAGTAAATCCCCAAGCTATAGAAACAGCTGCATCTCTTTTAGAATTTTTTTTAATTGTTGTAACATTGTTGCATACATTATCATACTATTTGTCATATTCCATATTTGATATTCGGTAGCGCCATCTATGCTCCATTCATACATAGAGTTGGGGTTAAAGTCATTTATAGCTGCTGGCCTATTTTCTTCAAATTGTTGGTCCATAGGTGAGGGTTTAGGATAATAATTTTTTGTATTTATCATATATATTCGTTGAAGGGTATTTGCTGGGTTTTCTGATAAGGTTCGAATATAATTTTTTGATTTATAATTTAAATCTATTTCATCTAATTTCTTTTTAATAATAGTTGAAGTTGGAAGAATTGATAAAGGAATAGATTCATTTGATGAGGCTTCTGAAACTTCTGATGATATTTGTAATGGTTTTTTGAAAAATGATAAATTTTGTTTTGTAACGACGCTTTTTTCTTCTGGTAGTATTTTATTTGATTCCAATTGTTTTTCTATTTTTATTAATTTATGATTTACAAAATTATTTTGTTCTATAAGTTGTGATAAATCTTTAAGATAAACTGGTGTTTCTTTATAGCTTGATTTTTTAAAGGCTTGTTGTATCACTAATCCATCTATTTCTTTATTTGATCTATTTTTTCTTAATTCAGGTTCAGAAATAATTTCTTATTTTTCATTTTCTGATAAACTTTCAATATTGTCTTGTATTTTTAACATATTTATAGATAACTTTATGAAAGAATTTTATTACAGACAAACTCTATAACTCTAGAGCATGTCACAAAATAACCTAAAGGTGATATGATTATTTATTCAAAGATGTTTGTCAAAAGGATTTTATCTTTGGAAAACTGGCTTATCAGTGATCCAAGTTCCTATATTCCATTTTTTTGAATACTCAAAATGATATTATACCTATCCGAAGTTCAACTTCTGGGACTATCAGGATGCTTGGAGAAAAGTCTTTCTTCGTCAAAATATCTATTTTCTCATTACTGGTGGATCAAGTTTAATCTTATAAATCCTTCTCAGGACCTCCTTGTCTGGTTTCATGAAAGATTTTGGGAAAGCCGGAGCTTTGAAAAATCTATATTACCAGATGATCTTATTTCCCATTTATCTTTCAATATTTCTGATTTTTAAAAATTAAATGACTTTATAATTCAAGAATCTATTCCATGGATTGTCCACTGGGACTTTTCATTTTTTATAGAAACAGAGTCCAATTCTTATATAGCTTATTCTTCCTATTTAAAATGGTGGCCCAAATTTGATTATAAGCTTATTCTCCAATCTTATAAATGACGTCAACACCGAGCTGAGCAAAAGGCATCCATGGTTGCCGAATCCCTCTGTTCTTCTCCTGCCAAAAGACTCCCTAGAAGATCTGATGAAACCAAAGAAGCTTTTAAATCTGCCTTGAGAATGATAAAGAAAGATTTTAAGAATTTATTAGAAAAGGAGCAGCGACTCAAAGCTTTTGAATTTTTATTCTCCAGTCAGATAGATGATGACCAGATGGATATCTGTTAGCATCCTTATCTCCTTGAAGTATTCTCTAACATATACTATTCTCACTTTTGAAAAAAGGTTGAAAGTAGCAACAAAAGAGTTACTATTAGAAGGAATCTTATCTCTTTCTTTTATAAAGTAAAGCAAAAGTAAAGGAGCTGGGATTGTATGACTTCATGATATCCAGGACACGTATCCCTACTTTCGACGCTCCGGATTTAACAACCGCTTAAGTCTGCTCGGACTTAGCATCCTTTGAAGTCCGTTTTGCTTTTAGAGTCTATATATATATTGGATCTTTCAGTTGTAAGAGTATCGAAGAAAATATCGAGCTCTAAGTCTTGTATTTTGTAAGAGTGCTAAAAGTGTACTTGAGATTCATCTGAGTTGCTCCCTACAAAGCTCTCCAACTTTCTCTCTTGTAAGAAAGTTGTATTTACTATTTTAAAGAAAGTTTGTTTCAATATTTCAATGCCTATTCTTTTATAATGTTATTGATAGCCCAATTACGTAAACAATTAAGAATATTAAGACAACAGGAATATCAATTAACTCTTCAGTTACAATCTGAATCTTCTTCTATATATCATCAATTCTGTAAGGAATACGGTTATATTTTCAGAGGTCTCAGTTATACCTTCAATTTTTTAAGAGGTTTGTTCTGGGATTTCTTGAGTAATATCCTTTTCTATTTTCCATTCAGATGGAAGTTGTACATCTGACCATAAAATTCTTTTTGGTTCTATCTTTTTATGAAAATAGATGAATTAGTTGTATGGATAATTTTGTAGAAATAATTGAAAAGTATGGTAGTTTGTATATGAAAATGTGAAAAAAAATTAAAAAATTGGATAACTGTAGACAGTAAAAAAAATTTAGATTGAAAATTTTAGATGAAGGGTGTGTTTTTTAAAAGTTTTATCTTTTAACAATCAAACCTTCATGTAAAATTTTTTAACCATTCACAACTATGATATTTTTTAATTATTTCTTCACATCTTCATATACAATCTTATTTTTCAATCATTTCCACACAGTTACTCATAACTAACTTATCTATTTTAACTTTATTTTTTTTTATTCATCATCATTACTCATATCATATCATATCATTTTCTCTCCATTCAAGAACTTTTACATTAAAAACATTTCTATAAAAGTTTTATAACTTCATAAACACACTCGAAAAGCTTTACTTAAAACAACCAAGCCATTAGCTTAAAAAGTTTTCATGTTAAACAAACATACCTTATAATTATATTTTTTGTGTTGAATATAATATATGAATTTAATTTGTATCGTAAGTAACTACTATTATAAAAAAAGAATGATTCTATTAGCCCGAGCTAAGTAAATATTTCGCTTAGCACACATCAAAAACTCATCCATAGCACATTTTTTGTTTTTTTCTTCACAAAGTGCATTTAATATATAGTCCAAATTTACCTTTTTAAATATATGTATATATTTTTTAAGATTTTTAAATCATAAAAAAATATTGTTAATGAATTTTTTAAGTAGGATATGTGAGACATTTGCTTAGTCCTAGCTTAGTCCAGGCTAACAAGATTACTTCTCATTATAAAATGTAATATATTTGCATCAAGCGATTTAAATTTTATTCATTGATACTTATTACAACTAATTATTCACGTATTTAATATATTTAATTTTTCATTTAAAAATTTAATATAAAAAGAATCACTAATAAATACTTTTGATATTTTATTACAAATCCTACAAAACCACTTTTAAAAAGTTCTTTATCCAGGGGAAAGAGCATAATGTTATTTAAAATTCAATTATCGAGGGAAGCTAGTGAGATTATCCTGTGAAATTCTAGCATTTGGAGTTCGAGACCCTTTTTTATTCAATTAGAGCTAATGGCTTATTAGCATCAATTGAAGTGAGTAGAGATTATTTTATTCAATTGAAAAGACTCGACTTGAAACATTAAGCATATTTGGTGTTGTAGAGGTTAGGTCAAAACCACCTCTGACATATGTCTCTCTCCATGACCCATACCGCCTCTGCTCCCCAAGAGAATTGGGCTATAATGCCCACAACCTAGAAAATCTCCTATATCTATAGAATTCTACCAAACAGCAAAGAGAACTTATAAAAGGGGTAGAAGTCTACAAATGAATGGATTCAAGACGCTTATCAGCATTATAATTTTATTTTTTTCAAAACTCTCAAGGATCCTAATTCTATTAAGAATCATGCTCACAAACCTACAACATGTGGATATCCATTTTAGACTACTACACTTGGCGCAATCTATGGGAAAGAAATTACAAATCTGTTTCTATTCATTTCCTTTCCTATTCATTTATTTCATTCCCCTTTGCTTTTCGATTTTCTATCTCCTACCATAGGGCACAACCAGTCAGTTTCGGATCTTGAGAATATTACGCAAAAGGGCGACATACATATAAATGTAGAGAAAGTCTCTGTTGAAACTAACTATGGAGAAATGGACTCCAATGTCATCGTCGCTAGAGAAGAGTTTTGGGAAATATTAATCACATTGTGGGAGCGGAAAGTGCAAAAGCAATTGAGACCCTCATCGCCCTGTCTATGCAAGTGGCCGCAAAGTGCACACCTCCAATGTAAGAACTTGTTGGTAATACTCCTTCCAACCCTTTTCCGCAATTCATCAATACTTTTAAATATTTGTCTTTCACCCTAGAAAACATAAATGAGCCTCACCTCCATAAGTTTAAACCTAGGCCATGAAGCCCTATGATTGACACTTTGATCCTTGAGATCGTATCGATATCTTTTGTATAAATGCTGACCTAATGAATCTATAAGATAGCATAAAGTATCAGGGACTAGTTGGAACTTTAGATGCTAAGGCTAGAGCATGATTTTATAATCTACTTCTGACAACAATAGCCTCATTTGACTCTATATCTGAAAGCTTTATAGTACAATTCATAATTCGTACTATGCATGCCAAGAGACCCTCGAACCTTTACCAAGTTCAACAAGGAGAAAACATGCCGTTATGAAAATAGATTGGTCTCTTTAACTACGAGTGTATTCTAATTCAAGGATTGACACCTAAATTTATCGAAACCAACTTCATGGGAGAATTGCACCACAACAGGTTAGGTAAAGAACTCAAGGTACACGAACCAGAAACAGTGAGTGAATTATTTAGGATCACGAACAAGTGGATGAATGTTGAAGAATAAACTAGATAAATGAAACAAGCACTTTAGATAATGAAAGCAAAAGGAGTAAACAGGAAAAGTCTCCAATGTTCTAACCAACAACTTTCAAACAAAAGGGGTTAGAAAGAAGGACACTTTTTTCATCACTTTGGTATGAAAAATAAATTTTATTAATCACTTCGCGAGACAAAATCTTCCTCATCGTTAAAGACAAAGGCGTTTTAAAGAAACCGAATCAGATGAGGGCTTCCCCAAAAAAAGGACACATCTTGCTGGTGTGCATATCATAAAGATTACTATTGTCCCACAGAAAGATGTATACAGTTAAAGAATGCCATCGTAGACCTTGTCAAAAAAGCCTACTTTCCCAGTTTGTAAATGAGATTTAAGAAAAGGCCCCCATTGTCACCCTTGAACTAGGTTCTAGCTCCAAGTCTAAATCCTAAAAAATTTCCACACATGGAGCCATATCCATTATCGATAAAGGTATTACTTGTGGGGGCGGCACCCACTTCGGCAAAAGGAGGTATGCACACTCAAAAAAAATATCAAATAAACTGCTTGTTTGTCCTCAAAATACACTTTTATATAAATGAGGAAGACTCTTTGCATACACCTCATGATGACACTGTTGGAAACATGTGTTGAAATTAATGGAAAGATAAGCCAAGTTCATATTTTGATGATTAACAAATCAATTGGAGTAAGTTTTGGTTACTAACATGTTTGTGAGATGTTTAAAGGATATAAAAATAAAGAAAATAAAGGATGACAGTAAAGTCGATCCCCAAGTCGACTCAGGCATCGACTTATGCCAAGTCGATCCCCCAAGTCGACTTTAGCAGCGACTTCAAGACGCATTTTTCGTTCAGCATTAAAATCGGGGAGCAAAGCGCCCGAAGTTGCAAACGAAGTCGACTCCGCATGCGACTTGGGTGAAGTCGCAGACCAAGTCGACTCCAGCTTTGACTTCAGATTGACAGTGCAGAACTTGAAGAGCTAAGTCGCAGACCAAGTCGACTTGATGTCAGACTTGAGTGAAGTTGAAGGCCAAGTTGACTCAAATATTCGACTTGGATCAAATGAAGATCAAAACAAGTCCAAAGCGAGCAAGGTTGCCTGAATTCATCATGTTGGATCATGAACACTTATTTGGAAATCTTTCATGCATTTCAATTTTCAAGTATTCAAGACTTCAAGACATGGAGCTAAAGGACATCAAGCTAGGATGAATATACTGAGTTTCAAATGATATAAATCAAGGGAAGAACATTTAATTTGAAGAAATTTAAGTGACCAAAGTCATTTCCAAGGATTTCAAGTTCTTCAAGCAAACACAGAAAGTGAAGTCGCACACGAAGTTGACTTCACCTGCGACTTGGGTCAAGTCCAGGACCAAGTCGACCTAGAATGGAACTTGGAGTATTCGCTGAAGGACGAAGTTGCACCGGAAGTCGACTCCAGCATTCGACTTGGGCGAAGTCACACCGAAGTCGATTCCACCTGCGACTTGGGTTGTAACGGTTGGAAATTTTTTTAACGTTGGCGCATTAAATGCGCGCCACCTACTTCCAAACATTCAAATACCCTCGCCATTTATATAAGGCATTCAAGATGAACGTGGGGAGTAGCTGAAAACTCATTGATTGATCATAACTCCCATTCCTAAGAGCTTTAAGTGATCTAGCCAACATCTAGAAGAAGAACTCTGCATTCAAACTGTCAAGAGCTGCTCGCTGAATCTTTCAGACTGCTTCACAAGTTCTTCTCCGTGCTAAATCTGACTCTACACATTAGTAACGTGTAGAAATTTTCTTTTATTCTTTCTTGTTGTATTGAACTTGATTTAGTTTGGGTAACTAAGATCAAGAGTAAGCAAAGTAGTGTTGTGACTGGAGTAGGGACTTATCACCTACTTGTGTTATGTGTTGTATATGCCCCCTAGAGCTAGAATCTAGAAGAGAGCGGAGGCTCTGGTTGTATATGCTCCCTAGAGCTGGAATCTAGAAGAGAGCGAAGCTCTAGTTGTATTCGCGGAATACATAGTGGAACCCAAGTCAGAAGGGAGTGTGAGCTTGGAAGAGTGGAGTAGGGAAGGTTGCCCGAACCACTATAAATCTTGTCTATTGATTTTTATCTCTGCTTTCATTATCTTATTGCCTTCCATTTGCTTCATTAAAGGGGATTGATTTAATCCGGGGTAAAGTTTTAGTTTAAGTTAAAAAATTTTAAATACCCAATTCACCCCTCCCCTCTTGGGTAATTGCCATTAACTCGGGACCAATAAGTAGCATCAGAGCAGGTCTTTGAGTTTTACCAAAGAGATCTTTTGATATGGCATCCCAATTTACTTCTGTTCCCGCATTTGCTGAAGGCCAATCTTTTACTAGGCCACCAGTGTTTGATGGGAACAATTTTGGCTATTGGAAGCTACGTATGAAACAACTCATTATGGCTACAAATATGGACTCTTGGATTGCAATCCAAGACGGTGTGACCTTGCCTACTGATGAAAGAGCTTCCAAATGGACCGATGAGGAAGTGAAAATTGCAAGAGCAATGCCAAAGCTATGAATTCATTATTCTGTGCTCTTATTGCTTCCGAATATGATAGAGTATCCTCTTGTTTGACCGCCAAAGAGATATGAGATACATTAACATCTATCTATGAAGAAACTTCTCAAGTCCAAGGGACAAGGAGAAATATATTGATTGGAGAATTGAAAAATTTTAAAATGTTAGAAACAGAAAATATTTCTGAAATGTTTGCTAGATTTTCTAAGATTACTAACGCCTTGAAAGGTCTAGGAAAAGCAATTTTTGAATCTGAGCAGGTCATGAAGATTCTAAGAGCCCTACCGGAATCATGGACTCCGAAGATTACTGCAATAGAAGAAGCCAATGACCTAAACACATTAAAGCTAGAAGATCTTATTAGCTCATTAATGTCACATGAGCTAATCAAGAAAAGAAATGAAGATCACCACAAAGGAAAGAGAGCAATTGCATTAAAAGTTATTCATAACTCGGATGAGTCATCTCACAATGATGATGAAGACATTGCACTACTAACTCGCAGGTTTCGAAAATTTGTAAGGAAAGAAAAGAACTTCAAAGATTTCAAAAAAATACGTCGAAAAGAGAAAAAGAAGGAGATTACAAAATGTTATAGATGCGGCGGTATGGGACATATGCAAGCTCAATGTTCTACACCGGAAGGAAGATCAAAAGATCATCAAGAAAAGAAAGAAAGATATGAAATCCGAAAATTCCAAAAGCCTAAGGGAAGAGGAATGTACGTGAATGAGGAAACTTATTCAACAAGTAGCTCCTCAACTGATTATCTTGAAGCTGCAAATTGCGCAAGAATATGCTGCACGACGCGGATTGAGCAAGAAGAAACTTTGTTGTGTTTAAACACAACAGAAGTTTTAGAAGAGCAAACCACTTCAACAAAATGTACAAGTAATGAACAGGTAACTTCCAAATTTTGTTATTCTCAATCTACTCATTCTTCTATTCAAGAATGTCTCAAATGTGTTGAATTAGAGGAATTACAACAAGCGTATGATTCATTATATGGGAAAATAAAAAAACTAGGAAACAAATTATCATTAAAGAAACAACAATGTAATTCCATTATTATTATAAATGGAAAACTAGCAGAAAGAACAACAAAGCTGAAAGAAGAAAATGAACTGCTATTAAAAAAAGTGGAGAAGTTGAAAAAGGAGAACGAATCCTTAAATGAATCATCAACTAAGTTCTCTAATCCAGGAGAGAGTGTGAAAATGTTTCTAAACATGACCTCTCAAAATAATAGAAGAGGTCTTGGATACTCCACATTTGAGCAAGGGGAAAGCAGCAAATCAAATGTGCCAAAACTTGGAAAAAATCAAGCTAAAGCTGCACTTATTTACAAACCAAAAGGGAAATAAGTTGTTTGAACTAGAAGACCAAGTTTTAAACAACAACGTACTCAGAGGCCTACTCTTAGATTACCGATGGCCTGTAATTTTTGCAACAAGATGGGTCACAAAATTTATAAATGCAAATTTTAAGAAATTGTATGACAATGGTGCAAAATTAGTTTAGATTCCAAGAAACACAAGATTTGGACTTTCAATGATAGAACAAAAAAGATTAAACCAGTTTACTAACCCAAATGAACCCATAAATGGGTACCAAAGAGATAAGCTTCATTTGCTCATTTTTCAGGTATGTTTCAAGGTAAAAGTAAATAACGTATGGTTCATGAATAGTGGTTGCTCAAGACATATGACTGGGGAAAGAAGTTTTTTTCATAAACTCAAGCTTTGCAACGATGGAACTGTTGCCTTTGGAAACAATGAGAAAGGTAAAATCAAAGGTAAAGAAAACATTTACAGTATTTCAAATGCATGTATGGAGGATGCATTATTTGTTGAAGGACTTAAGCACAATCTAATGAGTATTAGCCAGTTATGTGACAAAGGGTACAAGGTTGTGTTTGAATCATCTATATGCAATGTATTTGATGAAGAACATATCATGTTTAGTGGAAAAAGACATGAGAATATATATTTGGTTTCACTTGACGAATTAGATGGTCAATGTCTAATGGCCATTGACAATGATCCATGGGTTTGGCATAAGAGGCTTGGGCATATAAACATGTCAAACATTAAGACCTTATGGAAAAAGAGTTTAGTAGAAGGATTGCAAAAATTGAAATATGACAAAGATAAAATTTGTAAGGCATGTCAACTGTCAAAATAACCTAAAATGCATTTCTCTACCAAAAAGGAGATTTCCACCACCAGACGACTTGAATTGCTACACATGGATTTATATGGGTCATCCGACATTTTAACCATTGGTGGAAAGAAGTATGTATTCGTAATAGTTGATGATTTTTCAAGATTCACATGGGTAATTCTCTTAGTTAGTAAAGATGAAGCTTTCTCTATGTTTGCAACTTTTGCAAACTTGGTGCAAAATGAAAAATAAAGTACTATTGTGACCATTAGAAGTAATCATGGTGGTAAATTTGAAAATAAACGATTCATAGAATTATGTAATGAAAAAAGAATTCACCACACATTTGCTGCACCAAGAACTCCACAACAAAATGGACTAGTTGAAAGGAAAAATAGGACTATACAGGAGATGGCTAGAACTATGCTAAATGAGAGTAAATTATCCAAGAAATTTTGGGGCGAAGCTGTAAGTACAGTTTGTCATGTATTAAATCGAGTTACCATTAGAGCAATCTTGAAAAAGATCCCATATGAGCTATGGAAAGGTAGAAAACCAATATTTCATATTTTCATACTTTTGGTTGCACATGTTATGTTTTGAACAATGGTAAAACTAACTTGGGAAAACTGGATGCCAAGAGTGATGAGACAATATTCCTTGGTTACTCATCAAATAGCAAAGCATATAAAGTCTTCAATAAAAGGAACCAACTGGTAGAAGAGTCAATACATGTTGTTTTTGATGAATTTAACCGAACTCCGAGAAAGGAGGATGAATTAAGTGATGCAGATGATACATCGAAGAATTCAAAAGCAAAACAACAAGAGCAACAAGGAGAAACTGAACCCAAGCCAGAAAATTCTACGGAGGAAAGGGTAAGTGAAGGTAATCATTCCTATAAACCTCCAACTGATTTAAAATTCAAAAACGTCCATCTAATTGAGCAAGTTATAGGCAATATTTATGAAGGTGTAAAAACTAGAAGGTCAAAATAAAATATTTGTGGACAATATGCTTTTGTATCAAAAATTGAACAAATTTCTATTGATCAAGCTCTTGATGATGAAAATTGGATCATAGCAATGCAAGAGGAGTTAAATCAATTTGAAAGAAACCAAGTTTGACATCTTGTTCTAAGACCAAAAGACTGTATTGTCATTGACACAAAATGGGTCTTTAGGAACAAATTAGATGAAAGTAGACTTGTAATATGAAACAAAACCAGACTAGTAGCCAAAGAGTATTCTCAAGAAGAAGGGATTGATTTTGAAGAATCATATGCACCCGTGGCTAGACTAGAGGCCATACGTATTTTATTAGCATTTGCTTCTCACATGGATTTCAAATTGTTTCAAATGGATGTAAAAAGCACATTTTTGAATGGGTATATAAATGAAGAGGTGTATGTTAAACAACCACCTGGATTTGATGAGAAAAATCAATCTAAATTTATATACAAATTAACCAAAGCATTATATGGATTAAAACAAGCTCTAAGGGCTTGGTATGAAAGATTGAGCAGTTTTTTGATTAATCATGACTTCCAAAAGGGAAAGGTAGACACTACTCTGTTTATCAAGTATAAAGAAAAAGATATTTTGATTATTCAAATTTATGTTGATGATATTATTTTTGGTGCTACTAATGAGATCCTTTGTCAAGAATTCTCTGAGCTTATGCAGAAGGAATTTGAGATGAGTATGATGGGGGAGCTAAATTTCTTCCTTGGACTACAAATTAAGCAACTAAGTGAAGAGATCTTCATAAACCAGTCCAAGTATGTCAAAGAAATGTTAAAGAAGTTCGGCATGGAAAATAGCAAAGGAGAAAACACACCTATGAGCTCAACCATTAAAATTGACAAAGATGAGAAAGGTAAACCTATTGATTTAAAGTTATATAGGAGCATGATAGGCTCCTTATTATATTTAATTGCTTTCAGACCCGATATATTGTTTAGTGTTTGTATGCGCTCTAGATTTCAATCATGTCTAAAAGAATTACACTTGGTAGTTGTAAAAAATTTTTTCAAATATTTAGTAGCTACTACCAACATTGGACTGTGGTATCCAAATGGTTCTAATTTTGATCTAATCGGCTACTCGGATGCAGATTTTGCCGATTACAAGGTAGATAGAAAAAGCACTAGTGGAACATGTCAGTTTCTTGGGAACATGTTGGTTTCATGGTTTTCAAGAAAATAAACTAGTGTTGCTCTATCCACTGCGAAAGCCGAATACATTGCCGCCGGGAGCTGTTGTGCCCAATTGCTTTGGTTGAAACAACAACTTAGAGATTATGACATGGAATTTAAAGATATACCTATTAGATGTGATAATACTAGTGCATTATGTTTAACTAAAAATTCAGTGTTGCATTCTAGGACCTAGCATATAGACTTAAGATATCATTTTATCAGAGAACATGTAGAAAATCATGATATCTGTTTGGAATATGTGAAAACAGAAGATCAAATTGCAGATATATTCACTAAACCTCTAGCAAAAGAATCATTTTATAAAATTAGAAATGATATGAGAATGATCGAGTTAAATTAGGAACAATAAGATAGGAGAAATGAACTTGGAAAAGTCTATGTCCAAGGGGGAGCACAAGTTCACGGGGAGCAGCCCTCACCATTCTCAGAGGATGAACCCGCTCCATCACCGGATGTCCCTGAGAAGCCCGCCATCCCTATTTTTGATCAATTGACAAAAAGGGGGAGAATAAATTAGGATTTGAATCTCGAGTTGGGCAGATTGTATATAAGTTTGCACATTCTGCTTAGGTTCTGTTTTTGAATGAATGATGAAATGCTTGTATGAATGATTTTAATTTGTATGAAATATGAAATGTTGAAAATGAAATATGTATGTTAACCTCATTAAGATCAAAATGCAAAAGACCCATGATTATCCTAAAGATACCAAAATAAGATGAAATAGTATGTTCTTAAAGACATTGAAAGTTATATACTCAAATCGGTTTTGTCAATCATCAAAAAGGGGGAGACTGTTAGAAACATGTGTTGAAATCAATGGCAAGATAAGCCAAGTCCACGTTTTGATGATTAACAAATCAATTTGAGTAAGTTTTGGTTACTAACATGTTTGTGAGATGTTTAAAGGATATAAAATGAAGAAAATAAAGGATGACAGGTAAAGTCGATCCCCAAGTTGACTCACGCATCGACTTAGGCCAAGTCGATCCCCAAGTCGACTTCAGCAGCGACTTCAAGAGGCATTTTTCTTCCAGCGTTGAAATCGGGAAGCAAAGCTGCCGAAGTCACAAACAAAGTCGACTCCGCATGCGACTTGGGTGAAGTCGCAGACCAAGTCGACTTGATGTCAGACTTGAGTGAAGTTGAAGGCCAAGTCGACTCAAATATTCGACTTGGATCAAATGAAGATCAAAACAAGTCCAAAGCGAGCAAGGTTGCATGAATTCATCATGTTGGATCATGAACACTTATTTGGACATCTTTCTTGCATTTCAATTTTCAAGTATTCAAGACTTCAAGACATGGAGCTAAAGGACATCAAGCTAGGATGAATATACTGAGTTTCAAATGATATAAATCAAGGGAAGAATATTTAATTTGAAGAAATTTAAGTGACCAAAGTCATTTCCAAGGATTTCAAGTTCTTCAAGCAAACACAGAAAGTGATGCAGCACCCAAAGTCGACTTCACCTGCGACTTGGGTCAAGTCCAGGACCAAGTCGACCTAGAATGGAACTTGGAGTATTTGCTGAAGGACGAAGTCGCACCCGAAGTCGACTCCAGCATGCGACTTGGGCGAAGTCGCACCGAAGTCGACTCCACCTGCGACTTGGGTCGTAACGGTTGGAAATTTTTCGAACGTTGGTGCATTAAATGCGCGCCACCTACTTTCAAACGTTCGAATACCCTCGCCATTTATATAAGGCATTCAAGATGAACGTGGGGAGTAGCTGGAAACTCATTGATTGATCATAACTCCCATTCCTAAGAGCTTTAAGCGATCTAGCCAACATCTAGAAGAAGAACTCTGCATTCAAACTGTCAAGAGCTACTCGCTGAATCTTTCAAACTGCTTCACAAGTTCTTCTCCATGCTAAATCTGACTTTACACATCAGTAACGTGTAGAAATTTTCTTTTATTCTTTCTTATTGTATTGAACTTGATTTAGTTTGGGTAACTAAGATCAAGAGTAAGCAAAGTAGTGTTGTGACTGGAGTAGGGACTCGTCACCTACTTGTGTTATGTGTTGTATATGCCCCCTAGAGCTAGAATCTAGAAGAGAGCGGAGGCTCTGGTTGTATATGCTCCCTAGAGCTGGAATCTAGAAGAGAGCGAAGCTCTAGTTGTATTCGCGGAATACATAGTGGAACCCAAGTCAGAAGGGAGTGTGAGCTTGGAAGAGTGGAGTAGGGAAGGTTTCCCGAACCACTATAAATCTTGTCTATTGATTTTTATCTCTGCTTTCATTATCTTATTGCCTTCCATTTGCTTCATTAAAGGAGACTGATTTAATCCGGGGTAAAGTTTTAGTTTAAGTTAAAAAATTTTAAATACCCAATTCACCATTCCCCTCTTGGGTAATTATCATCAACTCGGGACCAACAGACACTATTGTCATTGAGGCCATTATATTAAATTGGACGATTTGTCAAATTATGGTTGATACGGGTGGCTTTGTTGACATCATATTCTTCAAAGTCATTGATAAAATGAAGATGTCAAAAAAACTTGCATCCCACACTGGACCATTAATTAGCTTCACAGGAGATGAAGTATCTGTAGAAGGATTAATCATCCTTCCTTTTTACAAGTGGCATTATGCCACAATAAGCAACTACTGAAATAGATTTTTTTGTAGTTAATATTTCATTTGCTTATAATGTCACTATCGAATGTCCAACCCTCAATAACCTGCAAGTTGTTTTCACTTATCATTAGTGTATCAAGTTTCGCATAGCCGAAGGAGAAGACATTGCACGAAGGGATCAAAAAATGGTCCGCCATTGCTACTACCTGATAGCATACAAAAGGAAGCAACATGCGGATGCCACAACACCATATGACAAAGTCGGGTTCTACAACTATAGTCAACATTAGATATACCACACCCCGGCATGTCGTTTTTGGTACATCTACCGACCCTTTTTTTCAAATTGCATTAACTAGCTTTATATATGTTAATTATGATATATTTGTGTGGAATGCATTTGGACTAATGGGGTTACATTCATTAATATGCAATCACAAGTTAAACATAAACTCACAAATCAAACCATTAAAATAAAAGAAAGAAAACTTTACACTTGAAAGACAACAAATAATTGAACAAGAAATAAGCAAACTCTTGTTAGCACATTTTATTAGTGAAGTTCAATACCCCCAGTAGTTGTCCAATGTATTTCTATTACTAAAGCCTAATAGAAAATGATGTATGTGTATTGATTATACCAACTTAAATAAAGTCAACCCAAAAGATAGCTACGCATTGCTGAATATTAATCAATTAATTAATTCAACTATAAGTTACAATATTTTTAGTTTCATGGTTGCCATTTCTAGGTATTATTAAATCAAAATGGCTAAAGAATGAGAAAAAACTTCCTTTGTTATTTTAGAAGGAACATATTTTTATAGGGTAATGCCTTTTGGACTAAAAAATGTAAGCGCCACCTATCAGAGGATAGTAAATAAAATCTTTTCACAATGAGTTGGTAGATACATCGAAGTATATGTTGATAACATAATAGTCAGAAGTAAAGACCCTATACAACATATAAAAAACTTAAAAGAAACTTTTCCCGCTCGCCAATACTTTAATATGGAATTGAATCCAGAAAAATGTATATTTAGAGTAACAAAAGGAAATCTCTTAGAGGTTATTATTTCTGAAAGAGGTATTAAGGAAAACCTGACCAGCTGCATATATGTTAATTAAAATGCTCGTTTTAACACAAGTATGCGTGTCGATCAAGTAATAAAGAGTGAGTAGAGTATCATTCCCACGAGGACTAGACTAAACTAATTATGTCTTTTAAATTCGATTACCTTGGAGAGATATAAAATGATTGTTTGCATAAAAGTAAATAGAATGAGTTAGGGTCTAATGGATAAGCAAAGTTTGGTAACGATTCTTAAGGTTTGTTATGATAGATGGGATAATTGTGAATCCTTGACTCTAACCATATTAAATTGGTTCTTATTTGCTTAATGATGCATATATTTACTAATTCAAGTTCATAAATCTTTATATCTGCCTTTCAACATAAACAAAGCTAATCTCACAACACCTTATTGCCATGTTCCCATGCAAACAAGTATGGTGGGATTGAGTTGCTCATAACTTTTTTATGATTACATAGGGTTAAATGGTATATTCCTATCCATTTCAACATTCCTCCTTATTAAAGTTAGAAACCTATATCTTACATATGAATCTTACCTAGAATCATCTCCTCCAAGCATGAATCTAGTAGTTAGATCATCTTACAAAATAATTATGCTTGTAAGAAACATTAAACACCATATGCAAGGGTAAATCCACATACACATGTATATAGCAACTAGATATTTATATTCAAGTCATCAAGAACCAATTTAACAGGAGTTAGATTCAATGCATCTCAACATCCTATCTCTTGAAGTTTAGCCCATGAACAGGAAATCAAATCCCATAGAATCAAAGTCTAAATACATCCCAACAAGAGAGAAAAAAATATGTAGAGAATAAGAAAGAGGAGATGAAACTTGTTGGTTTCCACCAAATAAAGCTTGAACTTCACTTCCAATCACCCTAAGCTTGAGTTCCCTTCTTTTTTCCATTTGTGGCTGCCTCCACGAGCCTCCCTTCTTTCTTTCTTCGAACCTTAAGTGTTCTATTTACACTCTCCTTCACAAGCCACGTGCAAAAAATTCACTCGTGTGGGGTGGCGCCAACTCTCTGGATGCTTGCCAACTTAGGGTTTCTCGGACTTTCTGCAATGGCCGTGATCTGACACTTAGGCGTCGGAAATTGAGGTCGGGGTGCTAATCTATCTGACTTCAAGATGATGCCTCGCTTCACACTACTTGTTTTCTTCTTTATCCCACCAAATTCCCAAGTATTAGTTACCCTCCTTTGCCTGCAAAAGCAACCAAAAAAACGTAAACATACTTTTAAATGATGAGATGAAATTATAAAAAACCTAAAATCACAAAATTTGCCTTGAATTATACTAAATATGCATAAAATCTAAATGCTGTGCATGAAATGCAAGATGGATAAAAAAAACTAAGCTAAACTAATGCAAATTCACTAAATTCTCTTAGACTAACATTCAAAACTAGTCTAAAATGAGCATGATAACTCACATTTTGTCAAGTTATCAAAACCCCACTAAGATAAAGGCTATCAAAGGTGTGGAAACAAAAAAACATAGAAAAACTCATTGGACACCTACCACATTTCATAGATTTATTTTAACATTTGTTAACAGATCTTTACTTTTCTTTAAAATTTTGAGGAACGATGAAGGTTTCAAGTGGGTGGCAGAATGCGAATCTGCCTTTCAAGAATTGAAGAAATATCTCTCAAAGGCACTACTATTGATCAAGCCAACAACAAGAGAGACTCTTTTTATGTATTTGTCAATGTCATATAATAGCATCAGTGTTGTGCTAATAGGATTGAATAAAGGGATTTTAGATCCCATATATTATCTTAGTCAAGTTTTACATGATACAGAAACTCATTATTTCTTATTTGAAAAGCAGCTTTTGCACTTTTAATTGCATCAAAGAAATTACATCACTATTTTCAAGCTCATACTATTATTGTCTATACTAACCACCAATTGCAGCAACTTTTACACAAGCCTAATATTTGGGGAAGATTGATGAAATGAGTGTTGAAATTATCATAGTTTGACATACAAAAAAAGATAAACACTTGCTGATATACTAACCAATTTTATAAAAGCCCCCTATTGCAATGTAGATATAAATGACCCCCATGGTCCTCATGAAGCTGACGAGTCTATTACTGTAGATACTAGTACGTTTATGACTAAACAATGAGAGTTGTACATTGATGAAGTATTTAATAAAATGAGAAATGGAATCAGTCTTCTCATACTCACCCCGACAAAAGTAAACTAGAAGTCGTCATCCGATTTACGTTCAATGTCTCTAAGTATGAGTGTCTTACCAAAGATTGAATATCATCTCCTCCCTTAAGGTAAAACATGTCAATGTTTTCTCCGATTTTAATTTAGTAGTCAATCAAATCAAAGGGGAATTTGAAGCAAAAGATGATGATATGATCTCTTATGCACAACTCTACAAAGAACTCATAAAATAAATTTTCCATTTCTCTATTTGGAAAATATCCCGAGAGCAAAACACCCATGCTTACATCTTAGCCAAATTAGTGACTAGCATGTCATTTGACACTCCTATACCCATTTGTCACTTGAAAGAACTAAGCATCATCTCATGCCAAGTCAACAACATAGGTACATCCTCCCCAGCACCCTGCTGGGAAGACTTCCTTGTACGATACTTCACTAATAACTACTTATCCAATGATGAAGGAGGCAAAACGTATAAGAAGACGAGCACTCCGTTACACGATTATTGATGAAGAGTTTTATCAAAATTCATATTATTTCGTTCTCTCCTGTTGAAATTTCTACTATTCTAGAAGAATTACATCAAGGTTGTTGTGGCAATCATCTGGGATGGCGCACTTTGGCACACCAAGTTCTCCATGCAGCATTCTACTGGCCCACCATTCAAAAAGATGCAAAGGATTATGTCTGCAAATGTATTGCTTGCCAAAGATATGCCCCATTTTCTAATATTCTAGCTAACTCCATTGCAACCTATCTTTGAAGTGTAAAAACCTACATTCATAATAGTTGTCATTGATTATTTCTCAAAATGAGTAAAAGTGAAACTCCTTAGTTTCATTACCCCAACCCATATAATTAATTTTATATAGGATCAAATAGCATGCAGATTTGGCCTACCCCAAACCATCATAATAAATAATAGCTAACCATTTAAAGAATTCTGCAATGGGAACAACATACAAAACAAATTTGCTTTTGTTGCATATGCCTAATGCAATGGGCAAGTTGAAAGAACTAATAGAAAGCTTAAAAAAAGCCTTTCAAAAAAGATTATTAGATGAACACAAAAACTAGATAGAAATCTTGCCCAACGTAATTGGGCTTATAACACCATTCAAACTTGTGTATGGCATGAAGGCAGTCCTCTCTATTGAATTATCCCATACCAATTACTGTCTCTTTCATAAACCTTCAACACCTAATGTACAAATACAAATGGAGAATCTAGATCTCCTAGAAGAACTCTGAGATGAGTTTGTGTAAAAACTTCGAATTTACCAATACTAGGTAGCCCGTCATTTTAACAAAAAGATAAAATATAGAACTTTTGTCGTAGGTAATTTAGTTCTGCGAAAAGCAATCTTTTCATTATAATACAACCACCATAAATTCTTTCCAAATTGAGATGACCTACTATACATTCAAAAATCATTTAACAATGGGTCATATGAATTAGAAATAATAGAAGACCAACCTATACCTAGAGCATGGAACGCTCAACATCCGAAACGCTTTTTTGCATAATCAAAAGGGTCTAATGATTCAAACAAAGGGGATATAGCATCCCCATCAAATAAAAAAAGTCCAATAACCTAAACAAAAGGGATATAACATCCTTAGCAAGTAAAAAAAGTCCAACAACTTAAACAAAATGGATATAGCATCCCTATCAAATAAAAAAGGATCTAATAACCCAAACAAAGGGCCCATAGTATCCCCATCAAAATAGAAAATGTCCTGTACCTGAGCAAAGGGGTTATAACAATCCCATCAAATCAAAAGGGTCATATGACCTTTAAAAAATCACAACACCTCAGTTAGATCAAATAGGCCCTATGGCCCCAAAAGTCCATTGCTCCAAACCAAAGGTTCACGATCCACAAAAGTAACATCGAGTTCATCAAAGGGTCCATCGACCAATAACAAAGAAATATTAAACAAAACAAAGATAAAAACAGCTTTTCTACAAGTCTTTAGATTTAGTGTCTCCTCCTTCATCTTCACCTTTGCTATCTGAGATATGATATCCATTGACCATCGAAATATCAAATCTTACATCAACATGTGAAACTTTATCAATACAAATATGGAACCCTTTTTATAACACCTTTTTCAAAATCCATCCTCTTCTACTCAGATTCCTCTCTTTCAGGCAATAAGGCCACTTTCAGTCTCTCTATTTCCTCCTCTTTGAGCTTTAATTGTGCCTCTCATGCCAAACCACTTTCTTCAAACTTTTGATGCTGATCTTCTAAAATATCGCAATGCTCCCTTTGCCATTGCTTCGCTACATTTGTCACATAGTTTTTCTTCATAATCAACCATAATTTTCATAAATTTTTCTCTCAACCCCACTGCCTTAGACTTTTCCATCCTCGTAGTATCAACCAGAGCATTATTTATACTTATTTATGTCAGTAACTCCTCCTCAAACTTACCTAATTTCTTCACCATGTCATGCCAATGAGCTTCCATCAAGGAAAGACAACCCATACCATCTACATATCCCTTCTCAAGATGCTCCCACATCTCCTCCAATTTTTCTCCTTTTCATTTCTTTTCTTCCTTTGGTAGAAAAACTTCTTATAAAATCTCCGAATAAATACCTTTGTTGTCAAGTGATGACGTCGAACAAACTTGCAATGTAGGCACAAGCATGATGGGCTTAGACACTATTACCTTTTTGGGACAACATCCCCCTTTTCCCTAACAACAAGGCCTTTTTCCCACCTCTTGCATAGAAAAAACCCCTTACTCTTGTACAACACCCACCCCTTCAGCAAACGCTTCCTCCTCCGAACTGGAGACTTTCTCCCCCAACACCATTTTCTTCGTCTAACACAAATACATCACTTAATTTAGGCACCTCACTACCCTCTTTGTCATAGTCTCAACATTGGGTTCCGCGATAGCCATTGAAATCTTCTCCATATCCTCATCCTCCCTACCTAGTTCCACTATTACCCCACAAGCTAGCATCTTTTGCCTCGAAAGGCTAACTGGTCTTTCCAACGACCCTAATAATTTATTCACTACTTAGTTTTCTACATCATTTAAAGGGACGATGTGGCGCCCCAACCCGAGCGTCGCAACCATACTCCGAGATCAATCAATTAGTAAGCGTGATCAGGATTGTTGCCCTGTCACTTAGCAAGTCATTTGGATATTTATCCTATTTTATCTTAACTCCTGAGGAGTTTATATCATTTTATATATTCCATTTGAAATATACACACATAATCTCATAACCTTCCATACTTAACCATTTCATAATGAAACATCCTCAATAATCGACCATAAATTTTTTTCGCTATTTATAGTTATAAACATCATATAGTTATAAGCATGACAAAATCCTTATACAACATTCAAACTTCAATAAATGTCATCAACATACGACCATACAAGTCATAAAGCTCTATCACAAGAACTTGTAGAAATTTAATTTTTCTTTGAATCTCCACCTGTGCTCCTTACATGGTTCTCTCCTTCACCTGTCTTTAGGATTTGAAAAACAAAACTGTGAGTCGAAACTCAATAAGCAAGCTATAAGGTTTACAAGAAATTCATTTTCAAGGCAATTCATATAAATGCATTTCCCTCCATTCGATTGAAGATACTTACCAAGTGATCAACTACCAATGAAGTGGAAATCTTTTCATAAATCATTCATGGAAAGCCACTTTATACCCGCTCGAGGGTATATTTTTAAACAAGCTTGTCATACCCATCCAGGGTATGTCATAAACAATGCAATGCGTTATTTAAAATCATGACATTCCTTTGGATAGAAGCTAGCTAGGCAACCATCCACTTTCATCCTCTCTCCCATTCTAGGGAGGCGTCGCTGGGCCTCGGCCATCTTAGCGACTTGGCCGCACCAAAGGGGGACTTTCGGTTGACTTACACCTTTAAGGTGGTCCTCATGCTGTCGTGCACATGCTTCTTTCATAAACATGACTTGACATGCTAGCATGATTTTTCCTTCATAAATCATGAATTCATCATTTATCATAAGTACTTGTAAAGCAGTAAGCAATTCATTTATTTCAATAGAAACAACATTTCAACACTCATTTAGACAAAGAATGGCCATCCTTAAACAAATTATAAAGAATTGAAATAATTCATTTGCTAACTCATATAAACAGTTAGAACATCATTGATAAGTATTGTATCACATTTGATAAAACAAAGCATTTTGGAAAACTGCTTGTTTACCTTTCTTGCTTAGCTTTCCTCCTCGTTAACTTCTTTTCCCTTGCCTATACATAAACATAGCATTGCATTTATAACAAGCCATTTGATTGCATTCACTTAGTTTTTCAATCCCATAATCCATATCATTCATAATCAACTTGGATTTTCAAGTCGATCATACATACAAGACAGACACTTGTGCAATCATAGCATTCATTCGCTACTTTCCATAATGTGTTTTAATCCTATATTTATGGTAAACACATAGCATACATTCATATCTCAACATATGAGAATTTATATCTCACATTAACCATTTTTCATGCATTTTCTATTTTTCCTACGTCTATGCTTATTCTATGCATATAAATGACATTTCAAGATACTTAAATAAATCTCAAAAATTGAGATAATTAATCCTTAATCATACAGAAACTTACTCATGCAAGTTATCACATTTTCATGCATATTTTTCATTTTAGCAAATTCACATAATTCACATATCAACCATATACACATATGCTTCACATATATTCAACATACAACACATATATTATGCGTTTCTTAAATTTTCTTAACACAAAAACTTCTACCCATTTTCATCATCATTAAACCCCTTAATTAACATGTACTTTAGGGTTTAATTTCGGATTTTTAATCCCTTTATCACTGATTTCGAAAACAGCCATGTTAAGACACATGTTTCATCATTTCAATGTCTCTTTCATGACTTAAATCATAACAGATTTTTAAGTCATAATTTTCAGAAAATAATCATGATTTTCTTAACCCAAATTTAGGGTATTATCACATATTTAAAATTCAAAATTCGTTGGCTTTCCTAACTGCAACATATTCATGCATATATGGCATCCCTTTAACCCATTTTGACGTGTCCGATCATATGTCCATAAAATCAGATTTAGGGATAATATTTTTGAACCCTTTTGGACACTCAAATAACCTTAAACATAGGGTATTTTACCCTCCATAACATTCATAAATCATTTCATTACAAACAGCAACAAAAATCATATGAAAATCATCCATTTTGGCCCCCTTTTGGACGTCTCTTAATCATACCCTAAAAAATCAGATTTAGGGTAAATAAATCCAGCCCACTTTGGCCATCCAAAGGGTCCTTAATTTAGGGTAATTTACCATATAATTCATCCAAAAAAAATTTAAGCAATCCCTTGTATCATTTTTAACCCAAAAATTGAGAAATCAGGTCATTTCTTGAAACTTAGGGTTTCATATTTGCTAAAATCATCAACCAATGCTTAAATCATCATATCTAATTCAAAAGAACATGAATTACATCCAAATAAATATGCTCAAATCATACAACAACTTAGTTTAGGGTTTTGAAATTTTCCAAGTTAGTTTTCATCTCAAAATTCAACATAAACTTCCATTTTCACTCTCTGGAACTCTTGATCTTGTTTAAATATTTAAAAAATAATTCAATCACCATATTAAGGCATTATAACTCAGCCTTTAAGTGTTATTTATGAACCATATTCATGGATCATGAATTGAGAGAGAAAAACTTGATTTAGGTGATTCAAAACATAGATTTCACTTACTTGAATCAACCCTAACTTGATTCCAATTTGAGTTGCTTGGTTCCTCTTATTTTTCTTCTCCTTTTTCCTCTTTCCCTTGCTGGTTTGGACGTGCAAAGGGGCTGCTCAAGCCTTAGTGATTTTTGAGAAATTTTCTCCCCCCCTTTCTCACTTGCACGTTACCAAGGGATATCTCCCTTTTATGATTTTTTTAACCAGCTAGTGGGACCCATTTGTCACATTCCATGAGGGTAAATTAATTCTACCTTATCCTTTGATGACATGACATTTTTATATCCAAGTAAAATATGCATTTTATATTTTACAAAAATCTACAAAATCCATTCATTTAAGCACCGTGTTTCTGTCCATTATTTGGAACATCCATGAAGCTTCCCTTCCAAAGATTTTTTCCATGAAAATCCACATTTCTAATTGCCTATTTACTTCCCCTAGTCATTAGGCAACTTATGCATATTTTTTAGGATTTTTAAAAATCCAAATATCAAGCCTTATCCCCCCTTGGACGTCCCATGCTCTCGCCACATACCCTAAGCTCAATTTGAGCTAGATATTAGGCTGTTAACCAAGGAATTAAATCCTTGAATTTTCCTTGGATTTGACCTTTAAATAACGCTTAAAAATCCAGCTCCATCCACTAAATTTATGACACCTTGCATAGCATTTAAATATGTCATTTTCAAAAATGCTTTTTATTAAATGCTATTGTAGTCTAGGGTACACAAAGTCAATGCTAGGTACCTTTTTCTAATTAACTACTTTTACATGGTAATTAGCTTAATCAAATCCACTCATTCGATAGATTTCATAATTATTCCATCATTTCAAATTTCATCTCAAACCAACGTTTTTACGTCAAGTTATGAACCTTTGAAATTTTCTTTGATGTGAGATTAAAAATACATAAAAATAAATAATTATTACCTTAATCTCATCACTTGTGTCTTAATCTAATCCACTTATAAAGTTGAGCCCAAAATCATGAGCTTGCCTGTAAAATTTCATCTCATTTCGCCTTGTAGGCGTAAAGTTATGAATTTTCTATGATTTTTAACACAATTCCATAATTTCTATTTTAATATCCATTAATTAAATCATGGAAATTAAAATAAATATTCATGCCACATTAACACCTGCTAATCCTCCTTAAGCCTCATTAGTCATCCTGACTCATTTCGGGCTCCAGCGATTAATCTTAATCACCTTTCATAATTGCAAATTAGGGTTTGCAAAAATTTATAAATTCATTAAAATCATCCAAAACTCAATCAATTCACACATAAATCATTCATTACACCTTAAATGCAATTATATCAGTCCTACTTGGGTCTGGGTATTACAGACGACCTCAACAGAAGGATTATGGTTCTGAACTACATGTACCCCTAATCCTCTTAATGAAGACTCACACGAACATTAAAAAAACTCCCCTTCCAACCTCTATAGATAGACGACGCCTTTCTTATTAATTTCACTGCCCCAACTGCTGGTATGAAATGATAAAATCCATACTTCCATGGGTTCATCAACATTATAAAACAAGAGAAAACGTTACAGTTCATCAAAAGACTGTTTTTTTCCTACTTCTCAAAAGCCAATATCTAGTTCCAGGCATTGGGTGTCAACTGCACTGGACAAATGTTATACATACACAAAAAATTTTGAGGAAAACCACCTATTGGCAATCAGATTCCCACCCTAGACATATCTTCAAAAATGATCATTGCCCCATTGGTCTTTCATGTTCCCTATCTTCTACTAAGGGAATAACAATGGCATACTTCTATAAAAGAAAATATGCAGCCCTAATTCGAGATGTTTGCAACTCTTCCCTTGTGAAATCTAAAATCAGGGCTTATGGAAGATCAATCTGAACAAAAGCATTTCTTGACTTCACACCTTTTGGAGCCCTTTTACTCTCTCCTCCATCGACGTAGAATCGACACTTTTCATCACCAACAACAGCACCAAAAGTATATCATAAGGATGGTAAACACAATGGACAAAGACTAACTAAAAAAAAAGACCTTTTCCAAAATCGTACTCCTCTTTGGTAAAAATTAATACTGTAAAAATAGCAGCAAAAGGGGATGAATGATAGAGGGGATAGAAGGGGGACTAGCGTAGATGCTAGGTAAACAACCTCGGACATGTGTCCCTCTCTATTCTCTATGTAGCCTCTACTCCCCAAGAGAACCGGGCTACAACACTTATAACCTAAAAAATCTCCTATATTTGTGAGATTCTATCAAATGACAAAGAGGACTTATAAAAGAAGTAAAAGTCCACAAATGAAAGGATGCAAGACTCCTATTAACACTACAATTCTATTTTCTTCAAATCTCTCAAGGAACTTAATCCTAGTGGGAATCATGTTCACAAACCCATAAGCGTATGAAGATCCATTTTGAACTTCTACAGGTGTAATTAAAGCAGAAATATTAAAATAATGTACAAAGGAATCAAATATTCTTATAATTTTTTTAGACTTTGCTTAAGTTGCATGAAAGTGGTTCCATTAACCCCTTTCATTTTTATACTGTGGGGATTGATAAAAAATTCATTTTATTTATTGTATTTATTATCATTTATTTAGTTAAGAGACTGTATCTCCTCAAAATCAAAGACACACATGGGTCACAATTGCTTAAAAATAGTTATATTTATATGTAAATTATGAAAAATACTTAAATATATCCGCGTATGATTTAGAATGTAACAATACATTATATAATCATTTATTAACAAAAGAATTATGTTTAATATAGTTAAGATATTGAAAATACAATTTTAAAATTGATATTTTGTATTACACCGTTTTATTATGTTGATTTTACACATTTATAAATGATACTCATACACAATGAAATTAAACAAATGAAAGGATTTTCATGAATATAATGATACTAAATGTAATAGATGGGGTAGTTTTGTATCAATAAGTGTATAAAATATATAAGGTTACGTACAAGAAATGTTTCATGGAAATATAATCCTAAGTTCTTTTATAATATAACTAATATGGCCACGATTTTGGCTTGGGAGTAACCAAAATTTGAAGCTAACCAAAATTTGAACTTAAATCATCATAAGTAAATAATAGGTTTACATGTAAAAGAATAACTTATAAATACAAGATCATTCAATGGAACCTAAGTTTGGAATATAATTGTATAAAGATACAAGGTTGGAGAGTCTTCTTCCTTGTGGATCCCCCTTTCTTAAGAATATTTCCCAATCCCCCTTTGGAGGTTATTGCCTTATTTTAATATAGGACTAGGCACAGGGATTTCACTTGCTTGTTATAAGGGAAAGACCATGATCATCCATGTTAAGTCCTTCACGTGGTGATGTATTTGTCCTTCATTGGTTGAGCATAGAGCGATGCATGATGTGGGTGACTTGCAATAATTGTGTCGACTTCGCCTTTTCATCATTATCATAAGCCATTTTTCACCTAGGTGGGGTTGGCTGCATGGATTCTGTTATGCCATTCTTGACGAATGAGACTGAATTTTTAGTAATCAGTAATATTTTCATATTTCTTTTAATTACCATCATCCATGTTTTTTTGGATCTCTCCCATTCTCCTACCACATTCTACTTAGATAGACTTTACCCCACTAACCGGTGTTATTTTAGATCTTCATCCATGCCAACTCTTGCTCTTTATCCGAGTTTGGGATCGGTAGTAAGATAGAACTCTTACTCGCAATGATCGAGTCAACTTCACCTTTTATAATTGCCAATATTGTATTTAACATTAGACGATTTTGTTTGGTTTGAGGGTTGCAACATTAATTAGTTTCCTTAAACGGAAAGATTGGCCAATGTCATAATGATGTCTTCTATGCTAATCCAATCCTATTATAGGGTAAGAAGGCTCAACTTCTATTTGTTAAATTCATGTCCAATTGTGTTTTTAGCCTGTCCTTCAAGAGTAATTAATTCTCGGAATGGTAATACTTTTTTAAGAAATTTTTTGGCTTATTTAGTGATGTCTTGGTGTCAACAAAGTATTCTGGTCGAGAGGTTGACTTTTTACCTAAACTTTATCACTTGCCTCCTGCAAATATATGGTCTTCTAGGCTTTTTAAATGTTGATCTCTACATTCATGGGCTTAATATCACTTTGTAATGATTTTTTCTTGTTTTTGCTTTAATGCATATTTCATTTATGCATTAAGAGGGTTGATTTAGATAGAGATTTGATTGGGTTGGCCCTAAACTCATGGCTCAATCTATCTTCTGGTATCGTTGCCTTTGCTAAAAACTCTTTTAATCTCATAATAAATGATACTTACTGCAATTTTGTTAATTCTATGGGTCAACACATCTCTGCTTTCTCCATTTAATGGGTAAGTCGGTGTGCATTCACCATGAATCTCCTGCCATTAATGCTTATGGACTCTGAGTGTGCATAAGATGTGATGAGCTTTTAAGATTTTTTCTATATTTTTTGGAGCAATCTTCATATTCCAATGAAAGAACTGACTCTTATATCAATGGAATACTTTTATTTAAGGTTCCCCTCAAATCAACTTTATTATTTACTCATGGCTTCATTGGGTAAACTCCATGTGGTGATAAGTCTTACTCGTATTTAATCTTATGGGGATGGTTTTTTGCTTATGAGATTCCCTTTGGTAGGTTTCTAGTTAGTGTGCATTTCATAGCAATGTTATATCCATCACCCTCCATAGTCCTTTAGAATACAAGTTTTTTATGATTGTGCCTTCTGTAACTTAAGATGAAATGGTATTCTTCCTGGCATGGTATGTGACTTCTCTATCATCAAGTTTGAGAAGAGCAATTACTTCTCTAAAGAAGAGAAAATATGTCCATTAGGGGTCATGCATTCTTGGTTAGTAGCATTGGGTCATTATAGGGCTTACTTTAAAAAGAAATTATCTCTCTAAATTTATAGTTGGAGCTTGACTCTATCAAGAAAACTACATACGAAGCTCACTGTCGTCTATAAGTTCTTCTTAGATATTCTTGCCTATGAAATAGTTCTTAACATGCTCCTCTATGTGTTGATAGCTTTTTTTTGTTGCACCCACTTTCTTTGAGTGGGGCTCTTCCTCATACTCATGCTATTTCTTTTTTCTTTTTCTTCCCATTCATTGCTTATCCAGATATTCTATTTTGTATTATTCTCTTCTTCTTTAATAATAATATGAAGAGTCTAACCATCGTGTTTGTTATAATCATGGAGCTACATTAAGTTTTTTTCTTAATGAAATTGATGTTTTAATTGATGTTTTTTTTTACTTTAATAATCATCATTTGATGACTTTGAGTGTTAACCTCTTGGCTGCTTTCATATGATTGAAATGGACCCTTTGTTAATAAACCATTCTCGAGCCCTATATCAATAAAATGAGTCAGCCTCACTTTATGAAATTAGCAATCTTTAGGAATGTTTTATTTAAACAAGGGTTAATTTCAAATATAGTTATTACCTAGACATTATGATAGTCTAAGAAATAATAACATATACAAGTATATTTTACACCAATTCAATAAATAATTACTTAATGTTTATGAGAAATGTGACACCTAGAGCACTTTGAGACCCATACATATAATCTAGGCATTTAATTATTGTTAATTATATGATTCAAGTGGATGATTGAGATTAAGGTAGATGACTAAGTGAGGAGGTGAAGTTAATTACCTTAGCTACTAAACTTGACTTTTGCAACCTCCACTCAACGTGTAGCAAGGCTAAGTGATTGGGTAGATTTTTAATTAATAAAAATGCAAGAAATCAACATAAAAATGGGGCTGAAAAAGGGACGTTCCAATAGGTATACTTGGGCAGCAAGTTACTGAATAATTTATTTATTTAAAACCTAAATATGATGTGGCAAGAATAGCATTATCAAAAGGGAATGAGTGGCTTAAAATTTCAGCAACAAATAAATGGGAATTGAGGCAGCCCTTGGATGTGTTTGGCAGCAACACTTAAAGAAGAAAAAATCCAGCGAGAAAGGAAGGAAAAAAGAAAAAAGCAAAGAGGAGCAACATGGACAGCTTGGGACGCTTTTGGGGGCATGGAGCAAGTGAAATCTAATAACTCCAAGTAAGTGTTTAAACCAAGTTTGGTTTAAAAATTGCTAAGTTTTCTAGCTTAAGTAGGGTTTCATAAATTTGATGCAATTATGAATATTAATTGATGAATCATGAAGCCCTTGATGGAGTTATTGAATGATAAATGAATTAGGAGATTCAATTCAAGCATGCAAGAAAGGACATGGGTGATTTAGGGTTGTTATGAACATGATAACCATGCTGAAATTTTATTAATTTCAGATTTAATATTGTTGTTTTAATCATTTATCATGTATGGATTATGCGAACTATTTTCATGTTTAATATATGTTAAACCAAGCTTATATGATGGACCTTAGAAGGGCGAAACTTGAGTTTGACAACTAGGTAAAAATTTCATTCATTTAGGAAGGAATTGATGCATAACTCAAGCAACACGATATGTGGAAAATTATATGAGTAAAATACTCCATTTAAGGAGCATCAAAGGACGTCCAAGTGGTGGAAACAAAATTTCAAAAATCTGATTTGTATGGCCTTGATGATGGGGACGTCCAAGTTATAAACTCATAAAGAAAAGTTGTTGTTTTGGAAAAATTAATTGGGAAACTTTGATTACATGATTATACCCTAATTAATGTGCAAATAAGTGCTTAAACTAAGTCGAAATGGAGAGGAAAGTTCTGTTTTATATAAATTTGATGAACACATAATGAATGTGTAATTAGAAGATGCACATGAAGGGTATGGATGACAAGAAATGAGAATGAACATGTATATATAGCTAATGTGCAAAAATGGTAAAAGAGAGGGCTGTTTTGAGAAAATTAGAAAATTTCAAAAAATTTTGAGATTAAAATTAGTAGCCCTAACTCATAAATAGGTGCCTTGAATGAGCACTAATGTGAAAACACAAATATGAGTGTTAAATGATAAGTGGGAAGTATTAAATTCCCATATGTGGAGTTAAATTTAATGATTGCAGTGAATGTGAAAGCTTACCCTAAATAAGGATATTAAAATGAAAAGAATGGTTGCAATGGAATCACAAGTCACACCGATGTGTGAATTGGAAAAGTTGACACCCACCTTGAAAGAAAAGTGGTGTAATTAAGTTGATGTAATTCATGTGGATTGGAAAATCCTAAGGGATGCAAGCATTTAAAATTCTATGTATATAAATGAAATGTCATTTTCATTTATTTAGGCAAAGGCAAGGAGAAGGTAGAAGAAAGGGACTAAAGTGACTAAGGTAAGCAAGCAACCTTTTGAAACTATTGATTTCATACTAAGTGTTGAAATGATTGAAAGTGTTTATACTGATGCTTTTAAGAATTTCTTACAAGTAAGCGAGCTTAAGTTTTGAAACTTATGGCTTTAATGAAATGCCTCAAGATTGCTTCATAGCAAGCGAGCAACACTTTTTAAATATTTATTTTATCTCAAGTGTTGCAATGTTTGAAAGTGCTTTACATTGATGGTTTTAAGAATTGCTTACAAGTAAGCACATTCTTTAATATGCTATTTCTAAAGAATTTTATGAAAAAAAAGAGTTTGATTTATAGAATGAAAATTGTTACTCTTTGACATGACACTTAAAATAAACGATGGATTGAAATTGGTCCATTTGGTCTAGATGGTTTATTTAAAAAGTTTTGATTTCCTTTAAATATGAAAATATTTTGAAAATGCCTTGAAAATGTTTATACGAATGTTCCAAAAAAGGGATTAAGGGTGGCCAATCCGATAAAGTAATTTCCCAAAATGAATTGATTTCGATGTGCTAAAATAGTATTCAATGGTTATGCAAACTCTTCTTTATGTGGGAATAACAAGGATGATATGTGGACTAGTATATGATAGTAGGGTGGATAAAGGAAGGTAATGCTATTGCATATCCTTTGCTTACGAAAAGCCTGAAATGAAAATAAAGAAAATGGTAATAAGAAAATTTTTCTTTTCTTGAATATTAAAGTGTTTCTCAAACCCTTTCTCATGATGATTTTAAGATTCATTACAAGTAACATCTTTAGAAAGACTGTTTCTCAACTATTACAAAGGCTTATCAAAATATTTTACTTGAATATTTTTAAAATTTTTTAAGGGTGATCATCCTAAAACTAGATTTCAAATATGTTAAAGTAGGGTGCACCCACTTTACAAGTTGCTAAAAAGGACATGGACTGCGGTCTGTGATGTTTCATGAAATCATGCTAGCATATGGATATATATGATGATGTACGGTGCACCAGAACAAGGAATAGGTCAATTGTAGAGACGATCGTAGATGGATCGGGGCCCACTCTACATATGGCCAAGTCACTAAGGGAAGGCAGGAGTCCAGCGACGCCCTCCTTAAGATTGGAGCAAGTTCAAGAAACAACCGCCTGGCTAGTGTGCTGTTATATGATTAATTATCTTCCAAAAGGTAGATGATCACTTGGTAAGTGTCACTAATGAATGAGGAGAAATGCATTTGCATATGTTTTACTTTTAAAAATTCAGAAACTGGGATATGAAAATTATTTATGCAAAAAGATTACCCTAAATGGAGTTATATGAGTTATACGAAAAAGTTTACCCTAAAAAGAGTCTTAAAAGTATTTACATGAAAAGTGTATGTATTAAGGTTGAGATGAAATGATTTCTATGCAAATGCATACATAAAAAAGGAATTACATGCACATGCTTTATTTGTTTTAAACAAGCCCCAAAATGGGGTCATGATAAACAACTTATAAGGAAAATATTTTAGGACATAAAAATACCCATTGCCAAAAAAGGTTTATGTGAAAAATATCTTGAGACATAAAAATGTCTACTTAAGAATAACAGGAATTACCTAAAAATGGTTATACACATATGCATCGCCTTTGCAAAAGCCCAGATGTGGGATATAAAAAGGTTTATATGAAAAATATGTTTATGAAAATATTTTACAGGAAAATGCTTGTCTGACGATAAAATGCTTGCTTATTGAGTTTCGACTCACGTTTTATTTTTTCAAACCTTAGATACATGGAAGCTCAAGAGGTAAAGAACCTGAGCATTTGAGGAAAGGTATTATATGATATTCATGTGTATGCTTAAATGATTAGCTATGAGTATGGAATGGTATGAATGGAATGTTTAAGATGTGTTAATGCATGTGAACTTAGTGATAGTTATAAATTCTATGTGAATTGATAATGGAATGTGTGTACCCAAGTATATATGTCGAATACTTGATTATGAATATAGTTTATATGATTATGGCATGACTAGGTTGATAAAACCAATGATGTAAGAGAACAAGATGAAGTTTGTAAGATATGTGTAGTTGATGACAAATGTCAGAATGAGAGATTATGAATAGGTATAAGAATAAAAGAAAAAGTAATTAGTATTTTAAAAAAATGCTAAGCGCGACAAATTACAAGTATATCATTACTTGTAAGAGGAATGGAGTGAAATGTAAAGAAATGAAATGATGAAAGGTAAAGGAATAAAACTAAATTTTTTTTGGACGAGATCCAATTAAGAACCCGCCGCGTGATTAGGACAACAATCCTGACTCACATTTACCAATCAACAACGATCTTGGAGTAAGGCTTTGTGTGACGCCTCAGGTTGGGGCGCCACAAGAAATTAGGTTGTACTTGCAACACCTTAGCATATAATATTAAGAGGGCACCCTTTCATTTTTTAAATGTTGATGATTGATATAAAATTCAATCAATTCATTTTATTTAACATTATTTGTTTTGTTAAGAGACCAAGTTTCATCCAAATTCAATATGTGTGTATGCCACATTTACCAAAACATAGTTACATTTATGTGTAAATTAAGGAAAATGTTTAGATCAATTCTCGTATGTATTAGAATGTAATAATATTTTACTGGATCATGTATCAATTTAGTAATGATATTTTAAATAGTTTAGATTCAAAAATACTACTTAAACTTGATATTTAGTATTAAATTATTTTATTACGTTGATTTTGTATATTTATAAATGAGGCTCATATACAATGATATTAAACAAATAAAAGTGTTTTCATGATGATGACGATGATGACGATGATGATGATAATAATAAATACTATAAATGGAATGAATTTTCTATTAATCATTAAGAAATTAAAAATGGAAAAGGTTATATAGAAGAGGAGTTTCATAGAAGCAGCCTCATAATATTAATTTCAAGTAAATAGGATAATTTTGTGATGTTTTTCCCTAAAATTAAATAATTAATTATTTATTGCAATGGAACCTAAATAGACATCGAATGATTTGATGAATATTTATTATCCTATTAAAATTAGTTTGTTGGAATTTTATTTAAAATTAATAGTTAAATTACATATTTTAATTTTGGAGGTGTGCAACAGCCATAATCTGTGTGGCTCATAAGTCATCACAATTGGCCATTCACAGGTGCAAAATCAAGTAGTCGCAACCCATCTTAACTGCTCATGAGCGGTCATATAATTTGTAGGGGCCACGTGATCATCCACCATTTTATCACTGCTAAGACCCTGCTTCCCACTGCCACCTGGACTATACCAATCCATGAGAATACGTATTATGCTTGCTCACCACCTAATGGAGATACGGGATAACCAAATCCAAATATCTTATGAAATGTGATAAAAGATACCTTAAAGATTGTCTGCAGCTTCATAAGAGACTCCTACTACTTTTTGAACTCCTTAAAAGTACTTTACTTTCATAACTCTCAACCATCTCAATCTCACTTCAAACACCGTACACATGTAAGGATATTTTTAATCCTTTGCACTTGGCGTTGTTCGTGGGAAAGAATTTTCCCAATCTTTTCTTTCACGACGCATTCCTTCACTTTCCTTTTGCATTATTTACTTTTGTCCATGGAGTATAACTGGTCAAATTTTGATATGGATAATGTTGGGCAAAGGGAGGAAGCAAATCAGAACATGTAAGGGACTTTGTTACAAGTTAAAAAGAAATGACCTCGATATCATAATCAAAGAAGAGTTCCAAGAAATAACGACTGCAATACAAGAGTGGAAGACACAAAAGCAATCAACTTCTTTAATGTCTAATAAAGAATGCATTTCTAAAATGCAAACTCCTATCTCTCGTATATGGGACTCATTGGTAACTCTTTTTCCTAATCTTTCTGCCACAATTTATTAACATTATAGGTCATTCACCTTTTGTTCCGAAGATCATTAATTGATCATTTTATCAGAAATTTAAGGACATTGACATGAAACCATATGATGGGCAATTTAATCCTTAACATCACCTTAATACCTTCAATACAAATGCTAATTTGATGGAACCAACAAATAAGATAAAATGTCAGGCATTTATTGGGACCCTAGAGGGAAAGGTAAGAGCATGGTTTCACAGTTTACCACTTACCTCTATAATATCCTTTGATTTGTGTTTGAAAACTTTCTATTATAGTTTATAAGTTGAGTCATCTATATGAAAAGGTCATCAGATCTTTGCCATCTGTGGCAAGGGGACAACGCGCCACTATGTGAATATGTTGATTGTTTTAACCATGAATGCACCCTGGTGCGAGGATTAACTCCTAAACTCATTAAAATGACCTTCATTGAGGGGTATACCTTCGAGTAAGCTATAAGCAGAACTATGAGTTCATAAACTTAACACTGAGGAAGAGTTATTCGGAATAGCCAAAACCTAACACTATGGCAAAGCTATTCACAATAGCCAACAAATGGATGAATGCTAAAGAATAGACAAAACAAAAAAGCTTGCATAGCAAGCAAGTGATAGTAAAAGTTTTAATAAGAAAAGAACCCAAAGTTCTTATTAGCGGACTCCAGATAAAAGGAACTAAAAAGATGAATCCCCTTTACCACTTAGATATGATAAATACACCTCTTCGATCACCTCATAAAGGCTTTTTAAAAACTAATCAAATGATGAAAAGAGGAAGGCTTCCCATTGATGTGCCTATCACAAGAACCATAGGCATTCCATAGAATAATATATAAGTTAAAAAAATACCATTGAAGACTTCATTAAAAAAGGTAACTCACTTAATTCATTAAAAGAGCTGAAGAAAAGACCCTATTGCCACTCCAACAGTAGGTTCAGATTTTACGTATGAATCCTCCAATATCTACACATGGAATCATATCTGCCATTCATGACTGTATTACCTATGAATGTAGTACCAAATTAAGAAAGATAAAATATTCACGTAGGGAGCAAATATCTACAAAAGGCCTTGTTTAACATAGACATTCACCTTTTCATGGATGAGAAGGATCCTTCGCAAATGTCTCATAACAATGTGATTGTTATTGAACCTCTAATTGCAAGTTGGTTAATTTGTCAGATAATGTTGGATATTGGTATTTATGTTGATATTATTTTCCAAGACCTTCAATAAGATGAAGATTTTTAGGAAAAAAATCATTACCATTATATGGGGTCATTGATCAAACATGCAAGCGATAAACTGTGTTGAAGGTATTATCATCCTTCTTTTTACCGTAGTATTGCGTCACAATGTACTACTATTGAAATTGATTTTTCAGTAGTCGACATGCCCTTTGCTTACAACATCATTATCATTTGTCTACTTTGGGGCCAATTACAAACTATCATCTTCACCTACTACTTTTGCATCAAATTTTCAATACCTGAAAGATAGAATACCGCACAAGAAGACCAAAAAATGGCTTTTCATTGCTACCTTGTACCTTACAAGCAAAAACAATCCATGGATATAATAACACTCTTTGATGAAATTGGGCCTACTGTTATAATCAAGATTGGGGACGCTACTCCATAATAATACGTTCATAAGTACTTCTATAGGCCATTCTTTCCAAGTCGCATTAATCAATTCTTTATATATTCATTATAATATCTTTGCATGGATTGCATTTGCTTTGATAGTTTCACATCCATCCTCTAACTAGGAGCTAAATAGAGATCTAGTGGTTAAAACCAATAAAAAAAAAAAAAAAAACTTCACACCAGAGAGGCAAAGAATAATTGTACAAGAAATAAATAAGCTACTAATAGTCTTTTTTATTAGGAAAGTATAATAGCCCATGGCTATCTAATGTAGTCTCGGTACCCAAACTCAATGAAAAATGACATGTATATTCATTATGCAAACTTAATAAAGTCACTCCTAAGAATAGTTATCCCCTATCTAATATAGATCAATTGATTGATTCAACTGCAAGTTATAGTATTTTCAGCTTTATAGATATCCTTTCTGGATACCATCAAATTAAAATATCTACTATGGATGAGGAGAAAATATCCTTTATCATCCCAGAAAGAACATATTGGTACAAAGAAATGTTTTCATTCAAAAATGCAGGTGCTACTTATTAATAGGTAGTAAACAAGATCTCTACTGAACAAATTAGCGAGAATATGAAGGTGTATGTTGATGATATGATAGTAAAAAACAAAGAATCTATGCAACACATAAAAGATTTAGAAGAAGGCCTTTGCAACTCTTAAACATTTTAGGGGATGTTTAGAAAGTGATAAAACTTTTGAAAAAAAAAGATTTTTGTACAAAAGTTTTTAAAATGGAAGAAAATGATATAATATAATAAGTTTAATGAAGAGGAGTAAAGAGACTAATATTAAAATAGATAAGTTCGTTGTATGGGTAATTGTGTAAAAATGACTAAAAAGTAGGGTAGTTGTATAAAAAGATGTGAAGAAATTGTTTAAAATAAAGTAGTTGTGGAAGGTAAAAAATTTTAAATTGAAAAATTTAAGTGTAGCCAAACACACCCTCAATATGAAACTAATCCATAAAAATAAATGATTGGAGTAACAAAATGGAAATTTTTTGAGGGCAATAATTTCAGACAGGGGCATTACGGTTAACCCTACTTAGATAAAAACCATAATAGACATGGATACCCTTAATGAAAAATAAGAAGTGTATAAACTTACAAGATGCGTCGCTATTTGTATAGATTTATTTTTAAAGCCACTAATAAATCATTACCTTTCTTTAAGATTTTGAGGAAAAATCAAGAGTTTTAACGGACAAAAGAATGTGAGATTACCTTTCTAGATCTAAAATACTTATCATCAACCCCTTTCTTGATCAATGTCATTCTCGTGGGTTTAAATAAGGGGTTTAATACTTTATTTATTATGTAATAAAAAATTGTATGATGTCGAGATGAGATATTCGATGATAGAAAAGCACCTCTTTGCTCTCGTAATGGCTTCTAAGCAATTAGGTTACTATAAAATAGCATCCTTGTTTACACTAACCATCCGTTGCAATAATTATTATATAAACCTAATGTCATAAGATGACTAATGAAATGTGTCTTAAAACTATCACAGTTCGACATTCATTTTTAGTCACTCAAAGCAATAAAGGGCGAGTCCTTACTAATGTACTCGTCAACTTCACAACAAACTTGTAGCGCCCCAGCCCGAGCGTCACAGCCTTACTCCAAGATCTATCGATTGATAAACATGATCAGGATTGTTGCCCTGTCACACTGCCGGCTTATTGGATATTTATTCACTTAATCTTAACTCCTTAGGAGTTTATACCATTTCATACTTGCTAATTTCTATCAAATATCTTTTTAGGTCATTATAACATTTGAGACATACACATTTGATCTCATAAATTCCATACTTAATCATATCATGCTATTTCATACCTTAACATATGACCATAATTTTTTTTCTCCTTCTATGGTCACAAAACCATAACATAATTCATAGAAAATATTGAACAAAAATTTAATGTCATTCTTTTTATAACCATTCAAACCATAGGTTCATACACAGGTAACTCATAGAAATTCCTTCATCCTTGAATCTCTACCTCTGCTCCTTGTCTCCTTCTTCCTTTCACTCGTCTTTGGGTTTGGAAAACAAAACGTGAGTCGAAACTCAATAAGCAAGCTATAGCGTTTTCATGCAATTCATTTTAAAGGCAACATTGTTTAAAAGCATTTCTCTCCATTCGGTAGGTGACACTTAGAAAGTGATCAATTACCTGTGGAACATAAACCCTTTAATAAACCATTCATAAACCATTCATGTAAACCAGTCATGTAAACCAGTTTAATCCCAATTTTTGGGCATTTCATAAACATTGAATGCGCAAATGCATCATTTCCATTCATGACATAATCCTTCATGTGAGGGTACACTAGTTCGAGGAACATACTTTCATAGCATGATCCTTTCCATCCTTATCGCCGGACCTTCCAACTTGGCAACGTCAACGGCGGATCTCTTGTCCTGCTTCTGCCTTGACTAACCTACTTGATTTTCATTCCATGCATGACTTTTAATCACTCCGACATTATATACCTCTTTCACATGACAACTTATCATTCTCATCTAGAGTATTTTTTACACCATTTCTTTTAAACATTGTTTCAATGAAACATCATTTAAATCCATGCTACATCACTTTTCATAAATAATCGAGAAACAGTAAGCAATTCATTTATCATAATTGAAATAACATTTCAACACATATTGAAGTAAAGGAATGACCATCCTTAAATAACTTGGAAATAATTCATCAATCAATTGCAAAATGGTTTGAAACATTTAGAACATCATTTGCAGTTATTTTATTATATTTTGATAAAACAAAAAGCATTTAGAAAATTGCTTGCTTAGTTTTTCAACCCATAATCCATTAACATACATAACCCACTTGAATTCCAAGTCGGGTATACGTACATCGCACTCACTTGCGCATTATACCATCCATTTTATATTCTGTTTTAAACCCATATTTAAGGTAAACACATAATTATCATTCATAAATTAACATATGAGGATTTATATCTCCCATTTATCATTTTTCATCTATTTTTCCATTTCCCTACGTCAATGCTCATTCTAAGCATATAAGTGACATTTTAAGCTTCATAACTTAATCTCAAAATTTGAGATAATTCAATAATCATCCATACAGAAACTTACACATGCATTTCATCACATATTCAAGCATTTTTACATTTTAGCAGTTCATATAAACCATTTACCACTTATCCATACTTAGCCTTCCACATACACCCATCTTACAACACATAACTTAGGTATTTCTTAAAATTTCTTAAGTCAGAAACTTTTGCCCTTATTCAGAATGATTAAACCATTTACCACTTATCCAAGCCCTTTTGGACACTCAAAGTACCTTAATCCTAGGGTAATTTATCCTCCATAACATCCATAAATCATTTGTTCACAAATAGTAATAGAAATCACATGGAAAGTACCCTTTTTGGCCCCCGTTTGGACGTTCCATACATGTGCCCTAAATAATCAGATTTTGGGCAAACTCATCCAACCCACTTAGGACATCCAAAAGGTCCTTAATTTAGGGTAATTTACCCTATAATTCATCCATAAACCATTTAAGCACTTTTTTATATCATTTTTAACTCAAAAATGGAAAAATCGGACATTACTTGAAACCCTAAGTTCCATTTGTGCTAAAATCATTAAGAAATGCTCAAATCAACATATATAATCCAAAAGATAATGAATTACTTCCTAATAATCATTCTTTAATCATACAACAACTTGGTTTAGGATTTTGAGAATTTTCAAATTAGCTTTCTTCTCAAAATTCAACCCTAACTTCCCTTTTCACTCTCTTGAACTCTTGATCTCATTTAAATCTTTCAAAAATCATTCAATACCCTTATCAAGACATCATAACTCATACTTTAAGAGTTCTTTATGAATCAAATTCATGATCCATAACTTGAGAGAAGAAACTTAGGTTTCAAGAATCCAAAACTCAATCCATACTTACTTGATTCTAGGAAACTTTGAATCCAAGCTTCCCTAAATTGGTTTCTCCTCTTTCTTTCCTTCTTTTCCTCATTTTTTCTTCTTATTGTTCTTCCTTTTCCTCCCGCTTGGTCGTGCTCAAGGCTGCTGCCCCTTTGGAGATTTTTCTCCCTTGAATTCTCACCCCCAAATGGCCGTCCCATGTGATGCTCTCCCCTTTATATATTGCTGATTTTTTCCCATCTTGTGGGGCCCATTTTGACACATCATAGATAGGGTATTTTAATAACATATTATCCCTTGATGACTTGGCTAATTTATATCCAAGTAAAATACCCATTTTCTATTTAACAAAAATCATAAAAATTCATGCATTGATGGGGTGCATTGTTGTCCACTAGGTGACGCCCTTTGTAGCTGCTGACTTTGGAATTTTTGTGCCCCATTTTCCACTTGATTTAATGCCTCATTAGTTCTCCTAGGTGTTAGGCTACTTAGATATGCATTTTAGGATTTTTAAAAATCCAAATTTCATGCTCGACTTGCCCTTGGACGTCCCTTGCATTAACACATTATCTACACCTCCATTTGAGCTACACTTAGGCTATTAAACCAATGCATTTAAACCTTGAATTTTTCATGGATTTGACCCTTAAAGAAGTCCATAAAATTCAGCTTCATTCACCTCCATTTGACACCTTGCATAGCATTAAAACAAGTCATTTAACTCACTTGCTTTAACATAAATGCTATGGTACTCTAGGGTGCACAAAGTCAATGCTAGGTACCTTTTTTTGATTAAGAACTTTCCTATAGTAATTAGCTTAATCAAATCCATCAATACCATAGATTTCATTATTTTATTCAATTGTTTCAAATTTCTTCTCAAATCGATGTTTCTACGTCAAGTTGTGAACCTTTGAAAATAACCTTAGAGTGTGAGATTAAAAATAAATAATTATCACCTTAATCTCATCACTTTTGTCTTAATCCAATCTACTCATAAGGTTCAGCCCAAAATCATGAGCTTACTTTTCAAATTTTATCTCATTTTGCTTTATAGGCATCAAGTTTTGAATTTTCTATGATTTCCAACATAATTCCATAATTTTTCTTTTAATCTCCATTAATTAAATCATGAAAATTAAAATAAATATTTATGCCACATTAGCATATTCTAATCCTCATTAAGCCCCTTTAGTCATCTTGACTCACATTGGGCTTTGGCGATTAGTCTTAATCGTCATTCTTAATTGCAAACCCTAATTGCAAAATACCATTAAATCATAAAAGTCATAAATCATCCATAATTTATTTAAATAATGCACGTGTCATATTTATAGACCTACTTAGGTCTTAGTATCACAAAACTGTACCCATTGTTTTGACAATAAGGGTAGCTCAACAAATTTGCCTATGGATGCAAAGCCCCCTAATGCTGAACATTGGGACCTATATATTGATGGTTTTTCTAACAAAACAGGAAACAACTCCAACCTGCTTATAATAATACCTAACAAAACTCTGTTGAAAGTCGCAATCCACTTAGTATTCAATGCCCCCAACAATGTTGTTGAATATGAAACCTTTACCAAAGACTCTACACCATATTGTCTGTAAAGGTGAAACTCATCATCACCTTTTCTAATTCTAACTTGGTGGTCAATCAATTCATTAGTACTTTTGAAGCGAAAGTCGATGACATGGCTATGTACTTACAACTTTGCAAAATCTCAAATTTCCATTCAAAAAAACCATGATCAAGAAACACCTAAGCCAACACCCTAGCAAAATTAGCTTCCAATACATCATTCGACACACCTATACCCATTCGCCATCTCAAGTAGCCAAGTATTCCCCAATGCTAGTTCACAAAATTAACACACCATCTCCTAACTGGAAAGACCTTATTACTTAATATTTATCCTATAATCTCCTACCCAATGATGATGACAAAGCCAAATAAATTTGGTGACAAGTAGCTCATTACACACTATTGGTTCGAGAGCTCTACTACAAGTCCATAGCCACTCAATTTCTTTGTTGCAATTTACCTTCAGATGTTTTGCATATTACAGAAGAATTATACCAAGGATGTTGTGGAAATATCAAATTCTGTATGCGAGATTTTATTGGCCTACTATTCAGAAAGATGCTAAAGAATACGTGCTAAAATGCATTGCATGTCAATGATATGCCCTCATTTCTCATATCCCTACTACTCCATTACTATTCTTGAGTCTTGGTAATGGGGCATTGATTTTGTAGGTCAACTACTAATTACCCCCAAAAAATCTATAATTTAGTTTTGACTATTGTTCAAAGTGAGTAAAAGCTAAATCCTTGAGTACTATCACATCCATCCAAATAATTAATTTCATACAGAATCAAATAGTATATCGATTTAGCCTACCATAAACCATTATTTTAGATAATGAAAAATAAGTTGATAAAAAATATTTTAAAGATTTTTGTGAGAACTACGGAATTCAACATAAGATATCTAAATGAGCAATATTACAGTAGCCAACTAGCCATCAATTACACCAATGGCCACCATCAAACCTTACCATCTCACTCACAAATCAGTCGACCATGTAAATCATGCTCCAACAAAAATTTAGATGGACGATCCAATAATGGCAAAGTGCAATGCAAACAATGGTTCAATGACAATTGCAATCCAAGCAAATCACATTAATTCCAAGCTATCACAAGCATCAATTACACCATGGATTAAATGAAGCGCTTCCTCTAGCATCCACAAATCCAAGGCCATAATAGCATTGTAATCAAGGTTATCTAATCACAACAGAAGTAGCAGTTAATGCAAATAATCTAGACAATCAAACTGGTTGCAAAACTTGGTCACATATGAAATGTACATATATTTGATACACATAATTTATCTAATTATTATATACATTTTTATTTTTAATAATTTTATTTATTGAATATTAACAAATTCCCCTTCAAGAATTGAAAATTTTGATTTAAAAATTTCAATTCTTGAATACATAAATTTTTTAATTCATCATTTATATTTTAGTTAAATTGCTCCACATTGTGAAGTTAAATAAAAAAATGTATATTTAATTATTATCATGTGATTTTTAACCTATTTTAATTTTAATTAAGAAAGCTCCGTTACATATATTTTAAATCAATGGTTAAAATTTTAAACTTACTGTAATACATTTATTTGTAGAAAGATTAATGATACCTTTCTTCTTTTTAAAAAATATTATTTAAATGAGGTAGTGGATTTCTATTGATATAAATGGGGTAAACATTCGTAATATATTTAAAATGAATGGGGCACACGTGCATAATTAGAAGAGTGCATTGTTAAAGCAGCAACTAGATTCTCTTTCCGGTCATCTATACAAATCTATGTGGAATTTGCCAACAAGATTAGAAATTTTCAAAGCACAGAGCTATCCAAAGTCAGGTTGAGTCCTGCGTTGAGCAAATAACAATGAATATCACTCCCAAGATCTAGGCAGTCTATCAACTATAGTAACGCTGAATAAGCATGGTCCACCTTTAGATCACGATCAAGTATTGAAAGACAACAATTAATTGTGGCTGCTCATGATTTTTCAACCTTAATAAGACAATGTAATGAGACACCACAATTAATTGTGGTAGCTCATGATCTTTTTAACCTTAATAAGATAATGTAATGAGCCGTAACAATTAATTGCTATAGCTTATGATCTTTTTAACCTTAATAAGATAATGTAAGGAGTTTGTATGCAATTGAATTTCAAGGCAGCCACCAAAAGTGCATAGCCAAGAGCAACAAATTATGTTGTCCAATTTAAGAAGCTTGGTGCAACTCAAATTCATTTCAATTAGCAGTAGCCATTAAAATTAGCGACTTATCTCTCTAACCAGCAAGTATCATCAATTTCATTATAAGATTATAATAAATTTTGTCTAATACAGTTTTCAATGTTAATAATGCGTACTACAAGAGTTCCACCAAATATTGAACTATGCGGATAATTATAACGGCAAATGTGCCAGTGTTAGGATTTCACTAAGCAAATTCAAAACATCTCATATTGGGCGAACTTAAAACATGATCATTTGATGATGTGGTAGGAATTCCGTTGGTGTTGTTTATCAGTTGGAGGCTAATTCAAGTAGGCTTTTATTTTATCCTTGATTTTGAAGATTATGTTTCCCAACTTTTGATATTCTCTAACATAAAAATCATTTTTATTTATTCAAATTCAAACATACTATGGCAGATCCTCTCTAAGATTTACGCCATTGATTTATTTCCCGTTTAGTTCACTTGCTTAAAAATAGCTTCTTAGATGGCACAATATATTACTAATACCACACTCCTTTTTTTTTCTTTTTTAATGTCGTTGTTGTTTACATGCAATGTGTGTTTCTTTACTTCAATTCATATGTTTTATGCACAATTATTTATCTTAAATTTTTTAATATCTAAATTTTTTTATGATATTACTTGTATATTAATGAATCGTTGATTTTTTGATTTAATGAATTACATAAGGATTCTATATTTATATATATTTTTATCTTAATTGCATCTTAATAAAGGAAAAGTATTTCACACGAAATATTATTTTGACCGACTTGTGCCATTTATGTAAATCCTTATCTTAAATTGGTATATTTTGGATGATTGATTTATTCATGGGAGGAGAAAATATATATCATTGTATTGATTATTATTTTTATTGCAAATATTTTATTATTTGTCCTCATTTCGCTGGGTGTTTCTTTCTAACTTTGACATTTGTTGAGTTAGAAATTTTTTCAAAAAAAGTTTCCTTATAATTATGACTATTTTAAAATATTTTTTGCAAGTATATATTGGATTATGTTTGGCAACATCAATATTTTAAATATTGATTTATTTTATTTTATATATGTGCATTTTTAGCATCCTTTATTACATAATGATTTATATTTTGATAGCTCCTAATTATATTTACTCACTCTGAAATTTTTTGCAAATATATATTGGATTATGTTTGACGACATCAAAATTTAGACGAGATTTATTTTATTTTATATATGTATATTTTTTAACATCCTTTATATTATGTAGTGATTTATATTCTAATAGCCCTTGATTATCTTTACTTCGTATTTTAATGTTGGAAAGTTACCAAATAGGTTGCTAATTCCGATATTTTGATAAGTTCCAAGAATGTTTTATTATTATTATTATTAGTTTTTGAAGTACCAAGTTAGTTAAATAAATTTATATTTCTTTGTTACATAGTTTGATTATTTTCTTTTTTTAGGCAATGTGGGAATTTCAAATATAGTTGATGAAGTTGTAACCTTATGTAAATATTTTAAAAATATTTCATCATATATTTTTCCATATTTGAGATTATGAGAGACCTTTGATAGTTGAGACTTGAGCTCCTAAACAAGATTAACTCAAATATTGAGACTTGAACTCTATGATGGGGTTCAACTTAAATGTAAATTTATATTTTATGAAGTTGATTGAATTTTAATGCATTAAATTCAATTTTATTTGAATTTTGTATTTTCAATAATGCATTAAATTCAATTTTATTTGAAATTTGAAATTTCAATGGATTAGATTTTTAGTGAATTAATATATATGTTGCAGTTTTTAATGATTTTTTAAAACTAGTATAAATTGTTAATCTGTTGCATCATATTGTTTTTAAGGTTTTCTTTTCAAATTTGGGGAATTACTTAAATGTTAAAGCTTTAAGCTTCTTAAAGATGTCAAGCGCTAGTTTAATTTTTTAAGTTTTATTTATTCATGTGTACATTATATTCTTGTTGTAAATGACCAAAAATATTTTTACACCTGTATGATATTTTGGATGAGGTTCAAATGGTTGAGAGTTGTGCATGAGTAAGATTCTTTAAGGAGTTTCAAAAATGGTAGGAGTCCTTAGTGCAAATCTTGGATGATCTCTCTAGTGGATCCCTTTCTCCTTTTATAATAACCTAGATATGGTTGTTTCCATATTTCCTTGATTAACATAGTTGGAGATGTGCGGGTGTTCGCAATCCCTTTGTAAGTGTACGGGTCATGGATTATATTATATAAATGTGGCGCCCAAACCGAGTGTCACAACTTGAGCCTTACTCGAGGATCGTTTATTGATTGGTAAACATGAACAAGATTGTTGCTTTGATCACATGACGGGTTTATAACAAGTACATATATTTATAATTCACTCCATAGGAGTTTACCTCATGATAACATGTTTGTTTATACACCAAATTACCCATTTTAGCCATCAACAATCTCTAATATATATATATATATATATATTCAACATTTATTTGTTGATCATATGCTTGCTTTAAGAAAGATTAATTTGATTTTGATGATTAATAAATAATTGAAATATCATTAAAAAGTTTCTAATGAATTTGTGTAAGCATGCTCAGATATTTTATCTCTAATTATTTGTATGAAAATGAAAATGTGAAATAATTTAAGTTTTAAGAGCTCAAGTTCATGAATAGCAAGTTCAGCAAAGTGAAGTCTAAGCCCAAGTCGACTTCACTTGCAACTTGGTTGAAGTCTCATAGGCAAGTCGACTTTGCTTGTAACTTCATAAACACAGCAAAGTAAAGTATCAACCCAAATCGACTTCGCCTACGACTTCAAAGGTAAAATTTTGGACAGCAAGTGGACAACAAGTTTTAACAAAGCGAAGTCGCAACTGAAGTCGACTTTACCCATCCCAAGTCAACTCCACTTGCGACTTCAACCTGTAACGATCGAAAATTCGAACGTTGGAACATTAAACGCATGTCAACCTCCACTCTAACGGCTAGATCTTTTTTCCTCTATAAATATCATTGAAGAATGAACATGAACAAGTAGAGAAGAAGGAAACAAAGAGGAAAACACAAGATGAGCTTACACCTTCTATTATTCAAGAGTGTTGAAATCATTTGAACAACTATTGAAGCTTCAAATGCTACTATTTCAAGTGTGCTTACAAGATCATCTTCTTCACATGACATGGAGCTTTTGGAGCTGATTGATTACACGTTGTAAAGTGTAAATTCTCTTTTGTCTATTTTGTTTTGTGTTGTTACCTTGGATCGGTGTTGAAGACTAAGAAGAAGCAAAACAGGGAGTTGGTTTGAGTTTGTCTCACTAACGGGTTTTGCTTGATTGGTTTGAGTTTGTTTCACCAATAAATCAGACTTAGTTGGTTAGAGTTGGTCTAACAAATAAGTGACTATTATATATGCCACCTAGAGTTAGAATCTAGAAGAGAGCGGGTGCTCTAGATTGTATTGAATATACAATAGTTGAACCCAAGACACAACGGATGTGTGCTTCTCATTTTGCAAATTCATTTCCTTCTCATTTTTGCACATTAGTTTAGTTTGCATCTAATATAATGATCATTCCCTATCATTGTCGTCCATACCCTTGATGTGCACTCTTTTAATCATACATACATCATGTGTAAATCAAGGGGACCTTAAACAAAAAATTTCCCTCAAATTTTGCTTAATTTAGATACATATTACACATAAATTTGGGAACAACCAAACAATGAAAGTTCCTCAATCGAACTGCCTAAGATAGAATTTTCTATTCCCTTTTTCTCCACTTTGGGCGTCCCCATTACAACCTCATATGAAACAGATTTTTAATTTTTGTATCAACTCATGTGGCCGTCCCATATTACTACATAAGTGGGGTATTTTACCCTTATAATTACCCATATACTTTGTTGTTTAAGTCATGCATCATTTTCACCATAAATGAATGAAAATTGTATCAAGTTGTCAATCCAAAGTTTCACCATACAATGGTCCATCATATAAGCTTGGTTTGTCATAAATTAGACATTGAAATAAATCACATAATCCATACATAATACTTGTTCAAAACAGCTACATAAATCTAAAATTAATTTAAATTTCATCATGGTTAACTTGTTGAAAACAACTCTAAATCATGCATATCCTTTCTTGAACGCTTGAATTGAATCTCCTAACTCAATTGACATTTAATAACCCTATCAAGGGTCGTATAATTTATCGATTAATATTCATAATGATTCAAATTTATGACTCATTACTTGAGCTAGAAAACTTTCCAATTAACAAAACCGAAACATGGTTTGGACACCTACTTGAGATGTTAGGTTTACTTTCTCCTTCCTTTTCTCCCCTTCTTTTCCTCTTGTTTACTTTCTTTTTTTTCTTCCTCTTCTTCCCTTGCTTGGACATCCCCCTTGCTGGTCCCCTCTTTCTTTCTTTTTTCTCTCTTTGATGTCCACTAGAAACCGTCCAAGCTGTCCATTTCTTTTCCTTTTATAATGGTGTATCTAATGCTCCATTTTCCACCTCATTTTGAGGCTTAATAAATTAAGACTTATCCCTTAATGTGCTGTCATATTTTTACCCTTGTAAATTCCTCTTTTTGTATATATATTTTTTAACACAAAAACTGCCCCAAATTGCTGTCCATGATCACGTCCACCAGTTGCTACCCATTTTGTCTTTTTCTAACATAAAAAATCTGCTTATTTCCAGCCCATTTAACGCCCCTGAATTCATCAGCTTTTCATGCATTTTATGAATTTTTAAAATTGCAAAAATTGCCCCAAAATCCACTCTCGAAGACACCTCAAATGAGTTCATTTATGGCATTGACTTTTCATTAATGGAAATGCACTTTTTAAGGGGTAAAAGTCAATGGTTTTTAACCATAAGTAGTTTAACATTTTTCCATGAGATGTAGCTTAATCAAATCCATCCATATGATAAGCCACCTTATTTTAGCTATCCATAAAAAAATTCATCTCAAAGCGACCATTCTAGTGCAAGATATGAGCATTTGAAAATGTCTCATAAAATTTGATGAAATTAAATCATTGTCATCCTAATTTAATCATGATTATCATAATTCACACCATTCATTAGGTAGAATACGTCAACATGTGCTTACCTTCCAAATTTCACATCAATCTGTTTTATACGCTTCAAGTTATAAAATTTTCAAGCAATAACCTAATTTATCCCATAATTATCATCAATTTAACATAATTAATGAAATAATTAATTATGCCAAGTCATCATTTTCTACACCTCATTTTGTCTTTTTGTGCACATTAAACCACATTGAGCAAAGGTGATTAACTTAATCACTTAATCAATTGCCCTAATCTCATTCATCAAATTGAATCGTACAATTAACAATGATTAAATGCCTAATTTACATGTATGGGTCTCAAAATTTTCTTGGTATCACAATAAAATATCAATCTTACAGGGAATTTGAAATTAAGACGTTGTATTTAAATACTCTATAACAAAAAATCGAGAGAATAAGATAAGAAAAAGGAAGGAAATAAGAAGAAAGTTGATTTCAAGAATGTAGAACTGGAATAGAAAATTACAAGATGAGAGTACCTAGAGCCTAGGGTTTTACATGCAAACCACATCTGATACGTGGAATAATTATTTAATCCGAGTATTAATGTTAATGAAGAACAATCCCTATATTATCTCTGCACCTTTTCTCAAAACTTACAATGCGTACCTTAATCTTATTAATCTCCTATTCTCATGGGATTAAGTCAATTAGTATCTATTAAGTTCTGTGGAAGTTCATAAAATTTTTCAAGATCATCGTGTCTATTCTCATGTCCTTAAATTTTCAGATTTAATATATTAATTATCGTATATTAGATTTTCACCTTTTGGTTCCTTCACCTAATATATGTGAATTATTAGCAAAGTGTAAGCCTTCATACCAAGTAAGCATTAAACAAAAATATATTAAATTAACACACAATATTCGCTTCATTGTATATATGTTATATCCTAAATCCTAAATTAAGGGTTTAACTTAGCATATTTGTAATAAAATCTAAACACAAAATAATATTGTATTCAAACTTCATCATAAATAAGGTAATTAAATCAAAAGAAAAGAAAAAAAGAAAACTTATTAATTGGAAGCCTTAATGGTATCTCGACCACCTTAAGCAACTCGTCACCTCGATTCTCGCAATGTGCTCTTCGCCTTCTCTTGCTCTTCGGACTTTAACCCAAGCTCTAAGAATGTTCTGGGATACTTTGGGAGATTCCTATGAGTTATTTATATGGATTTCTAGAGGAGACCAGGGGCCCACATATTTTAACTCTTTGGCACCCAAATTCACACAGTTCAAACCATGTGGCACTCTAGTGTGCTTGACTTGCTATGAAATTTTGAGATTTTGCCATCCTTTCTCTTTGATTCATGTTGAGACTCCCTGAGATGTCTCCACAAATTTTAGACTGACTTGATCATCATTTTAACTCTTTTAAGTTCTTCAAAATTCTCAAATCAAATGTGGTCTTGATTCTTGAGCTTTGAACTTCTCAAATAGATGCACATTACATCAAAATGAAAGAACAAACTTCAACTGATCATAACTTTTGATTTGGGAGAAGTTATGAGGGCCATGTCATATCAACAGAAAGCATTTTTGAGCTAATCAATGTGGCAATTTGGGCAAGCCTAGTTGCTGATGTTAAAATTTGTTATTTTTATATGATTCAGGGCTCCAAATTTGCACGTACTTTCTTGCTTTACACAAATCAGTCAATTGTGAGTGTTTTATGCTAGGTAAATGTAAATTAATTAAAATATGATTCAAAATATCTTAAATACTCAAATTCTTCTGAATTAATATTCAAAATATATAAGGAAAATGATCCAGTGCATGCGACTGCACCGTGCAGTCCATGCACTGTGGGCCCCACCTGATCATTTCCCATAAATCCACCCCACCCATTGTATTTAGAATTGTTCACTTTATTACCATACCAATTTTCATCCAAATCCAACATGTGTGTAGTCTCCATCTTAAAATGGTGCAAAATCAACGTAATAAAATAGTTTAATGTAAATATCAAGTTTAAAGTGGTTTTTTCAACATCTAAACCGTCAAAAGTATGATTTATATATGGATAAATGAGTGTATAAAGTTTCATTACAATCTAAAATGTGTGGGGTCCATTTTACAGCGAACTGCACCGTAATTACGGTGCAGTCCGACTGCACAGGATCGATTCCCAATATATAATATAAAAGTGACTCAACAGTTAGCATAATACTTAGTCTAATAAACGTGGTCTAGTGAGCGGTAGCTAAAAGTTAAGGAGTTGGGCAAGATAATAGAGAGCCATTTAGTGCATTCCCTACGCTGACTCCCCCCTTTGTTCTTGTTGTTGCTTCTGGAGCAATGGGCCTTTTGTTTTAGTTTTGTTCATTTCATAGTTTTTTAAGTATTTGAAGGGGAGTAGTTATGTTTTATGCTTCGAGTTTAAGTTTGTTCTTGAGCATCATGTCCATGCAGTGCTAGTGTCCTTTTGGGTTATCAATAGTATGGTTTTTTTTATTGTGCTCTTCTTAGGTCTTTTGCAAGTGTTCTTTGAAGTTTTATATTTTTGTCAGATTTATCTTCCTTTTACTTCTGGAGTGATAAATCTGCATATCTTATCATGTCATCGAAGGGATCAAATGCTTTGCTACAAGAGAATGAAGATATAAGAGATTGAAACTAGTGAGGAACCCAATGATCGTGAAGGCAGGAAAGTCTTTTGTAAGAGTGGATTCACCAAATGTGCTTGAATCAGATTTTGTAGGTGATGAATCACATATTGCTTGTCTTCAGGCTTCGTATTTTATTCTAGGGAAATATGTTGTCATCCTTCCCTTTAAAAAAGATAGAGTACACATTACTCCAAATGGAACACTCGTAGTGTTTAAAGAAATGTTTAAACTAGGGATTAGATTGCCTTTTGATGATTTTCTAAGTCCAACATAATTAACACTAAACTACTAGAATTGGAAATTAGCATTTGAAACGTTGGGTTGAAATCACAAAGTGATAATAAATTAGAGTATCTTTTCTCGATTTTCCATATTGATGAAGCCAGAGGAATATGGCTTCTACCATTTTTCTCCTATAAATGGTGCGACCAAACTGGTGGGCAAGAATACTAATGTTTATCGAGGATAGAAGGGTAGATTTGTTTATTTTCTTAGTGAGAATACGAAAGAAAATTGGGGTTTCCCACTAAGTGGAATATGGAGCCTTTAGTGGAGATAACTGACTTAATGAAGATAGAAAATGGTGATGAAGTTGATGAGCCTATTGGAAAGACCGATGAACTAGTTGAGGCAGGAAATGTTAGTTGTGATACCCAGACCCAAGTAAGGCTTATATATATGCATTTGGCATATAAGTATGAATCATGTATGATTTAGTGGAATTATGAATGATTTTCTTTGCAATATTGATGATTTATTGCAATTAGGGCAAATGATTATGAATAATGATTATAAGCCAATATGGGTCAATGTGATTAAAGAAGCCTAATGAGGATTAGGAAATGTAAATATATTGAGGATAATTACTTTATATATTATGGTTTAACTAATGGAGATTATATTGATAATTATGGATTTAAGGAGGCAAATGCTAGAAAATTCATAATTCAACGCCGGTAAGGCGAATTAAGATGAAAATTGAAAGATAAGCACATAATTTCGTGCTTAATATTATGAAAAAATTATATTTTGAAAATTTGGATTGGATTAAGGTGAAAATCGATTTTTACCATCCAAAATCCAAGGATGACTTCAAATTATCATAACTTGAGCTAGAAGAGTCGGATTGAGATAAAATTTGAAATGAACGGTTAAAATTATGAGATCAATGCAATGAGAGGCTTGGATTAAGCTAATGATGATGGGACCATGGTTGCACAAAAAAGGGCTATGCACCTTTGACTTTTGTGCACCATAAAGTAAGCTTGTATTTATGATAAAGTTAAAGTGATTAATTAAATAATTAATGACACAAATGAGGTGTCAAAAGGAGATAATTACACATGGATTTTTTGAATTATTTAAAATGACAAAATTCATGATAAAATCAAGTGATTAATGAGATAATGTAAGGAGCTAATGGGCTAGCTCAAAGGAGCATGAAATAGGTGGCAACCTATAGACGATTAAGGGGCTGTTTACATGAAATTTTTGATTTTTTAAAAAAGAAAAATGTGCATTTAAATGAGCTACATAACTAGGGGGCTAGTGGACGTGATTTGGGGTTTATTTTTGTGGCAAGAAAATGCGAAAAAGTCCATGACAAGTGGACATCTTCATGTGGACAGCAACATGGAGCAAGGAAGATATGCACGTCCAAAGCTGCTGTTTTGGATTTTTTATGATTTTTTAAAGGATAAATGGATAGCTAAGAATGCTAATTACTAGGGTGATTAATTTTCCATTAATTAAAGCTGTAATTTTGTGGAAAAATTGCAAAAAGGGCAGCTACATATGGACGTGATCACATGAACAGCAAGATGGAGCAAGAAAGGGTGGACGATCAAGGCTGTTATGTGATTTTTTGTGATTTTTTTAATATGCTAAATGGACCCCTAAGTAGGCTATTAGCTAGGGTAATTAAATACCCATAAATTAAACTGAAATTAGGTGTGGAAAATTGCATAAAAGCTGCTGCATATGGACGTTGAATGGTGGATAGATTTGTGGTCCCTTAATGATATGGATTTTAGTGGATTTTAAGTGGATAATTATTTAATTTACTTGGATCATATTTTTCCATGTCAACAAAAGGAGATAAATATGTTTTAATTAACTACTAATTGATGTGGAAAATGGGTCCCACAAAGCTAGAAAATTCAGCTTATACATAGGTGGTCGTCCATATAGTGAATGGTTAGAGAGAGAAATTTTTTTAAAGGAGCAAACCGTTTAACCAGCAGCTATGCACGACCCCATATTTCAGCAGCATGAAGGCAAGAAAAAGAGGAGAAAAAGAGAAGAAAAAAGGGGAAGAAAGAAGAGGAATTCAAGATAGCAAAGTGGAGTTCAAGTTGGAACCAATTCATGTAAGTATACCTCATGATTTGAGTTCTTTAATTATATATTTTTCACCTCAACTTATGAGTTAAGAATTTGATTCATAATGAACCCTTAAAGGATGATTCATGATACCCTTGATTAGGGTATTGAATAAGGTTTGAATGAAAAGAATGAAAATGGAGATTAGGGTAGAACATGGGTTGATAATCATGGCTGAAATTTCCTTAAACCCCCATATGATGTTGTTGTTTTGAGATGTTATTATGATTACATGATGATTCATGATTAGATGAATTACATATGATGATTTGGGCATAAGTTATAAATGTTAGAAAGGATATGAATTAGGGTTACACATATGACCCGATTTCCTTGTTATGATATATGAATTAACCCAAATGATTTAAGAATGATTAAGAGGGTAAAATACCCTAGATTTAGAGTACTTTTGACGTTCAAAATGGGTTGAGATGATTTGCTCTAAATCTGATTTTAAAGGTATGTGTTGGAAAGTCCAACGAGGGGTGCAATAGGGTACCCAAAACGTTTATGGAAATTACTGTTATGCAAGCAAAAGAATTTTGAATTTTAAATACATGTTAATACCATAAATTTGGGTTAAAAAATGATTAATTGCTGGAATTTATGGATTAGAAAACTGTTTTTATTTAAGTATCAAAAGAGGCATTGAAAGGATGAAAAACGGGTCCCAAAGTTGCTGTTTTGGAACCCTATAACGAATGGACTAAAAATCCAAAATTAGACTCTAAATTGTATGTTAATTAAGGGGTTTAATAATGCTAAAATAAGAGATAAGTTTCTGTGTTGAAAAATTTTAAGAAACACATGATTTATGTGTTGTGAAATGGACACGTATGAAGAGACAGGTATGAGAAAATGATAAATGATTTATGTGAAATGTTAAAATGTAAAAATGCATGAAAAATTGATGGAAATTTTGGATTAAGGTACTTTTTTAGTAAATAATGATAATCTCAAATTTTGAGATTAATATATGATATTTAAAGTTATTAACTAAGTGCTTCAAATGAGCGCCGATGTATGAAAAATGAAAAATATGTTAAAAATGATAAATGGAGGTAATGAACCTCCAAATAATGATTTAATGAAGGATTATTATATGTATTAAAGTTTACCCTATATAAGGGTATTAAAAATAAATGAATGTATGATTTGATATGTATAGGCTATATTGCTATGTATGATCACCCGACTTGAAAGACAAGTGGGTTAAGCTAGTATAATGTAAATTCAAATGGATTTATGTAGATTGGAAAACCCTAAGGGATATAAGCATTTGAAATTGATGCAAATAATGAAATGTTATTTTTATTTATCTAGGCAAAGGCAAGAAAAAGAATGGAAGAAAGGGATTAAGGCGATCTCAGGTAAACAAGCAAACTTTTCAAATTATTGACTTCTCTTTACGTGCTGAAATGATTTAAGAAATTATGTCAATGATTTTATGAATGTTTTACAAGTGGACAAACACAAGTTTTGAAAATGACAGCTTTAATGAAAAGTCGTAAGTTTTGGAAAAAAAATGGCTTTAAGAAAAGCCTCAAGGTTTGCTTCATGGGAAGCAAGCAACAGTTTTTAAGATAAATAATTTATCACAAGTGTTGCCAAAGATTGGAAATGCTTTATGCTAATTGATTGAGAAATTTGCTTATGAGTAAGCAAGTTCTCCATGATGATATTTTAAAAGATTTTATATTTTATGCCGATGTTTTTAAGAATTTTATTTTAAGCAAGCAAGTTCTTTATGATGTTGTTTCAAAAGTATTTTATACAAAAAGGGAATTTTTCTTTTTTTAACAAAGTAAAATTTGTAAATAAGTTTTGAGTTATTTTTACGATAATTTGTGGTAAATAATTATGTTTCTGAAAAAAAAGAAAAAAGGAGATTTGATTTATGAAAAAGATTAGTTTTGTTATGTCATGATAATTAAATATAAATGATGATTTGGACGTAGTCCATATGTTTTGAAATGATATTCGAAAAGTTTTCATTTCTTTTAGATAAGAAAATATAATGAGAATATTTTGAAAAAATATTTATGCGGATATTGTTAAAATGGGATTTAAGAATGACCAACCTAATAAGTTGATTTCATAAAATGGTTTGATTTCGGGTTGCTAAAATGGCATACAAAAGACTATGTCAGTCCCTCTTTATGTAAAAATGATAAGATAGATATGTGGACAATAATTTGCTTTTAGGGTGGATGAGAAGGGGATGGTATAATTGCATAAATTTTGTGAGCAAAAAGGGCCTAAAATGGAGACCAAGAAAATGATTGGAAAATATATGATTTATTCTTAAAAATTCAAAAGTTTTTAAGATCTTTTATCATAAGAGTTTTAAGATGTATTGTTTTCTCAAACATTTCAAATGATTGTCAAAATGTTTTACTCAAAATGTTTCTAAAAAAATTTAAGAAAGGTCATCCTAAAACTAGATTTCAAAGAACAACTTGTTTAAAGTTGGTGCGCTCGCTTTACAAGTTTATAAGGACACGGGCTGCGGTTTGTGATACTTTAAACCACACGGACTGTGGTCTGTGATAAGGATGTACGGTGAAGCAGTACAAGGAATAGGTTGGTTGTAGAGCACGGTCGGGGATAGACCGGGGCCCACTCTACATAAGGCCAAGTTTCTAAGGGATGACAGGAGGCCAGCGACACCCTCCCTGAGATGGGAGAAGGATGAAGAAACAGCCATCTGGTTAGTATGCAGTTAAGGATTCTCTTCCAAAAGGTAGAATGATCACCTGCTAAGTGTCACTACTGGATGGGGAGAAATGCATTTGCTTATGTTTTGCTTTTGAAAAGCCCAAAGAATGAGACATAAAAATATTTTTATGAAAAGTTATCCTAAATGAATTTTATGAAATGGTTACCCTAAAAATAGGGTGTTTTACACAAAAGTGTAAATAACAAGGATGAAAGGAAATATTTTTTATGCAAATGCTTTTAAGAAAATGATTATGTATTTTATGCCTTATTTGTTATAAACAAGCCTCAAGACAGAGATTAAGAAAAGGATTTATGTCAAACTTGTTTAAGACATATGAATGTCCATTGCCAAAGAAAGCTATGTCAAAAATGTTTTGGGACATCAGATGTCCCTCGGCTAAAGAAATTTATGATGAAAAATATTTTTGGACATAAAAATGTCCCTTGACGAAAAAGGCTTATGTGAACGATGTTTTAGGATATGAGAATGTCCTTCTTAAAAAAGGATTTAAGAGAAAAATATTTTGGACGTAAAACGTCCACTGGCAAAAGATGGTTTTATGTAAATGTCTTGAAACATCAGAAATGTTCACACAAGACCAAAGAAAGTTAAATAAAAAGGGTAACATATATATGTTTTGCCTTAACAAGCCCAGACGTGGCTTGTAAATGGTTTTTAAGAATGAATGTTTATGAAAATATTCTAGGACATAGAATTGTTCTTATGAACAAAGAATTTTATGATAATGTTTTAGGGCATATAAATGTCCTCAAGTAAAAAGGTGTTCAAGATGTTTATGGAAAAGATTTTCAAGGAAGTCTTGCCCTAATGATAAAATGCTTGTTTACTGAATTGTCACTCACGTTTTGTTCTCCCAAACCTTAGACAGATACCGGGAAACTCAAAAAGTTGTGAACCTAAGTAGGAGAAGAAAAGGTACATAACGGTAGCCATGTGGGCTATAAGGAATGAGATAGCATAGTTTAAAGTTCTAAGATATGTTGATATATATGTGAACTTATTTGGAATTATAAGTTCTATGATTCAATGTATGTATGTATGGAATGTAAATGTTATTGTAGAAGAATATGATGAGATACTATGAATGAAATATGAAATTTTATTACAAGTATATCGCCGCTTGTATGATGAATGATATGGAATGCAAGGAAATGAATGATGATAGGTGAAAAAAATTTGGACGAGATCCAATTAAGAACCCGCTATGTGATCAGGGCAACATTCCTGATTCACAATTGCCAATCGATAGATCTTGAGGTAAGGATGTGACGTCTCGGTTTGGGGCGCCACATTAGCATATAGGATAATTGTTGACAGTACCAAAGAGGATTCTAATATAGAAAAAATTGCAAAGGATGTGGGGAAACCATCACTGGTGATAATAGGAACAGGGTTATTAAACTACCTACATTAGCCAAAATAAAACATTGATCGCATGTTCTAGTAGAGATTTCGGAGATAGAAGGGGGAAAACCATCTAATAAGGTAGCAAATCCATCAGGGAAGGCTGTTGATGCATCTCCTAAAGGAAGTCGGGTGTGTAAAGAGAAAGTGAGTGTTAGTAAGGAGAAGTGAATGATGCACATTCCCTCATGGCTTATGTGTACCACATCTAGTATAAATGATATGTTTGTGTACTTATAGATACTAAAAAAAGCTTTTGTTTTAACTACAAAGGAGGACAAGAAAGGAAAAACTCTAGAGCAGACTTGGGTTCGTTTGTTGAAGGATTACGTAGATGGCATTCGAAGTGTAAATATGGTTAGTCTTAACCCAAACCCGCAACAACTAGAACCAATTTGTATAATGGTTGGGTTGAGATTTTTTAAAATTAGGTCTTCAAAATCAGGTTCAACCCAACTTGATTTTAGAATTCGGTTTGAGTCAAGTGGAGGGTTCGGTTAAAACTCCATTGACGCCCCTTTCTAGTAATTAAATAATATATTACTATACAATATACAAAGTATTTATTCTAGGATTTTTTTATTTTCCTTTCCTCCCATCTTGCTACCTGTAACATACCGATCCAGAAAAGTGATTCCGGACCGTGTATTTAATGCAATTTCCCAAGATTAATCACACATTTCTAGAAAAATTAATTATTATAATTTCATAAAAATTCTAAAATTCTACTTCCACTAGTCATGTTCTCATTATTACATCAAGGCACAAAGAAAGTTTTTTTACAAGTCTATCATTCTCAATACATGCCTTTAAAATAAATAAATAGAAATAATTATACTTAAAAATCTTCTTGTAAATCCAAAATGCTAGTGTCCCACTTGATTTGGTACACTTGTAAAAATAATGGGTTAGTCTCAACATGACTAGCAAGTAGAAAATTATTTGAAAATGGATAATGACCCAAATAAAACTTAATTAAATGATAAAATAATTATTTAATTTAATATCTTAAAAATTAGGCCTCAAATGCAAAATCAAACCCTTCCATTGAGTTCAGAAGTATCAAAAACATAGAAATAGATTATTTGATTATTCAAATCGGAGTTCAAATGAATAAATCATAGCAAAATAGAATGAACGACCCATATTAAGCCACATCATCATGGCCTTTACCACAGGTGACCCTCCCATCAAGGCCTCTCTTACTTAGCCTTTATTTCTGTAATGAATTACATGTTAATTTCCAAAAATACCTAGACATTAAAAGCATCAAATTTATTAAATGCATTAAAATGTCAAATGCAATGAAAACATTTTCGTTGCAAATAGAAGGTCAATAATTTCTGGCAGAATTCTCTCCCTGACGAATCGCTTTTCTCTCTGACGCAATCCTTTGATGAATCCCTTTTTGAAGAAAATTCTTTCCGGATGAATTTTAATACTGGACGTTCCATATACAATAATTAACCTATGTCATTAATAAATAATTTCAATATATATATATATACAACATATTAATGCATTTATATAAAAATAAAATGCATAGTAAAACTCAAAAATCTCAATACTTATAATTTCAAGCATAAAATTCAACATATTTACCTACAAAATTTTATATCCTAAAAAATGAGGATTATAAAATTTAATTATATCAAATAGAGCCTAAAAATCGTATAATGTAATGTTTTATACATAACAATTATATAAAAATAATTCCAACACATAAATTACATAATTATTGAACTAAAATCAATTTCCAATTAAAATCCCACTTGCCTGACGTAGCTTTCTGTCATTCCACAATTCTATCTACCAAACCTTTCTTATGGATGTCTCCATCCACCAACTCTCCAACCCAATTTATAGAAGTTGTCGTAGCTAAGATAGGGAATAAGAGAGAGAATTTCTTTTAAACTTAAATTTCATTAAACTAAATCTTATCTCATCTTATCTTATCTTATCTTATTTTATCTCATTTTATCTTATCGCATCTTATCTTATCGGTGGGGCCCACGTGCCTGGGGAGGCAAAAGTGCAAAAATTAATTATTTTTCTGCGGAACCTCCTACTCGATCCCTAGACCTCTAAGATCGCTTGGACTACCTGTATGCCAACCGAGCTACACGGGTTGCTGAAATAACATTCAAAATATAAATATAAATATAACCTGTGTCATATTTAAATAATAATTGGTCAAAGCCCATTATTACTCATTTGGCTCAGTTGGTCAAAAAGTCTACCCTTGCCACGTAGGGTGTCCTACGTAGATTTTGACCAGTCAGCTTAAATTATTACTATTATTTTTTTAATATTTTATATTCTCCCCACCTTATAAAGTTTCGTCCTCAAAACTTGCAATGAAACTTGTAATAGTCATGATAGATTTTGGAACAATTCGGGGCAGATTCTACGAATATTGTCCTCTAGCTCCCACGTTGCTTCCCGCTTACCGTGGTTGCTCCATTGCACTAGAACATGCCGAATTGTCCTCCTCTTTAACTGCTTCTCGCGACTATCCAAGATTCTAATAGGACGTTCCGTATGAGTTAAATATTCCTCGATCTTATATTGTTCGGCTAACAAAATATGCGCCGAATCGGCCACAGTCTTTCTTAACTGTGAGATATATAATACATTATGAACATTTGTTAGTGAAGAAGGCAATGCTAGCCGACAAGCAACACCGCCAATAATTTCTAATATCTCAAAAGGTCCAATATATCGAGGAGATAATTTGTCTTTCACCCCAAAACGAGTCACACCTTTTGGGAGAGATTTATAAGAAGACTAACTTACCTACTGTAAATTGTAGGCCCCTTTGTCTGTCATCAGCATACTTTTCTAGCGATCTTGTGCTTCTTCCAACCGTCGCCTAATAACTCGAACCACATTAGTAACTTGCTGAACTAGGGCTGGAGCTAAAAGTTGTTGTGTACCTATTTCTTCCCAATAGACAGACATTCTACACCTTTTTTCATACAGAGCTTCAAACGGAGTCATACCAATATTAGCATGGTAACTATTGTTATAGGCAAATTCAACCAAGGAGAAGTGTTCATCCTATGAACTAGGAAAATCCAAGGCACGAGCTCTCAATAAATTCTCTAAAATTTGAATCGTTCTTTCAGATTGACCATTCGTCTACTAGTGATACGCGATGCTCAACTGCAATTCTGTTCCCATACATTTTTGTAATTTTTTCCAGAATTCGAAAATAAATCGTGCACCTCTGTCTGATACAATGGAAACAGGAACACCATGTAAATGAACAATCTCCCGCAAGTACAAGTCTGCCATCTGATCCATTCTAAAGGTCATGCGATATGGTAAGAAGTGAGCGGATTTGGTAAGTCTATCCACTACTACCCATACGGCATCATAACGAGCTTGCGTCCTAGGGAGAGCAGTTACAAAGTCCATGGTAACGTGCTCCCATTTCCACTCGTATTTCTAAAGGTTGCAACAATCCGACTTGTCTTTTTTGTTCAACTTTGACCTGCTGACATACTAAGCACTGAGACACAAATTTGGCACATTCGACACGCAGCCTTTTCCACCAGAAATTTTATCTCAAATCTTTGTACATCTTGATACTACCAGGGTGAACAGAAAATTTAGATTGATGGGCTTCCTCTAAAATTTCTCGTCGCAGCATGTCATCTCTAGGCACAACTAACCTTTCCCGAAAAAGTAGTGTACCATCAAAAATGCAAACGAAATCCGAGGGATCTCCATTTTTCGACTTTTCTAAAATACGAAGAACAAGTTTGTCTTGCTTCTAAGCTTGCTTTATCCGATCAATCAGCGTTGATTGAATTTGTAAAGTACTTATTCTTCAAATTTCTCTTGGAGTTACTACTTCTAACTGCAAAGATTAGATTTCTCGTACCAGAGACAACTGTTGAGTAATCCAAACTGCAGTGCAAAATTTACAACTTAGAGCATCGGTTACCACATTTGCTTTACCGGGGTAATATTGAATACTAATATCATAGTCTTTTAGTAACTCCAACCATCTTCTCTGTTGAAGGTTCAACTGTTTTTTAGAGAAAATGTACTTCAAGCTTTTATGATCTGTAAAAATTTCTATTTTCTCACCATATAAGTAGTGTCGCCATATTTTTAAAGCAAACACTACTGCGGCTAACTCCAAGTCATGAGTATGGTAATTTTGTTCATAGAGTCTTAACTATCTAGATGCATAGGCAATTACCCTACCTTGCTACATGAGTACACAGCCGAGGCCTTTCCTAGATGCATCACTGTACACCACATAGTTTTCGCTAGTGATCGGTAAGGCTAAAATCAGCGCTAAAGTTAAGCAACTCTTCAGTTCTTGGAAGCTTTCTCACAAGCATCTGACCAGATAAATTTAGTATTCTTGTGGGTTAACCTGGTAAGCGGTACTACTATGCTTGAGAAATTTTCTACGAATTTTCAATAATACCCTGCCATACTCAGAAAACTTCTATCCTCAGTTACAGTAGTCGGTCTACCCCAATTGGTTATAGCTTCTATTTTCTTTGAGTCTACTGATACACCATTCTTGCTAACCACATGACCTAAGAAGGTCACACTATCCATCCAAAACTCACATTTCTTGAGTTTTGCATACAACTTATGTTCTCTTAGGGTCTGTAGTACTTCTCTTAGATGACCAACATGTTCTGCTTCTCCTTTGGAATACACTAGAATATCATCAATAAATACTACAACACACTTGTCTAAGAACTATCGAAATACCCTATTCATAAGGTCCATAAATGCTGCTGGGGCATTAGTTACTCCGAATGACATCACTAAAAATTGGTAATGACCGTACCGGGTTCTAAATGCTGTCTTAAGTATATCTTCGTCCCGAACTTTTAACTGATGATATCCTCACTGTAGATCTATTTTGGAGAAGACCGATGCACCTTGCAGTTGATCAAAGAGATCATCAACTCGGGGAAGTGGATATTTATTCTTTATTGTTACCTTATTCAGCTCTCTATAATCGATGCACAGCCTCATACTGCCATCTTTCTTCTTTACAAACAAGCACAGGTGCTCCCTAAGGTGACTTACTAGGTTGAATAAACCCTAAATCGAGAAGCTCTTGCAACTGTATCTTTAATTCTTTCAACTTTGCAGGAGTCATTCGATAAGGAGCTTTTGAAATTAGAGTAGTACCGAGCATCAATTCTATGATGAAATCAATTTCTCTTTCTGGAGGTACTCCCGGCAACTCTTTTGGAAACACATCCGAAAATTCGTGAACAACCGAAATGTCTTCCAACTTAACCTTTTTTTCTTCTATTGCTAGAACTGAAATAAGACATCCTTGTCAACCTTTTCTAAAAAGTTTTCTAGCTTGAATAGCTGATATGAGGTGGGGCATTACCAATTGACTTCCCTTGAAATCAATACTTTGTTCATCGGATCCTCTTAAGCTGACACGACGCTCACGAGGCTAAATATCATGTACCCACTTAGCTGACCAATTCATTCCGAAAATAACATTTAGATCTTTCATAGGTATGATTAAAAGATCTATTGGGATGGCTAAACCTTCAATTTTTAGGGTACAAGCCATACAAGCATGTCTGATCAATAAACTACCCCCAATAGGTGATGTGACCCGGACATCCCAAGTCAACTCAGTGACTTCCAACCTATATTCTCGCACGAACCCTTTTGATATAAAAGAGCTATCTGCACCCGTGTCAAATAATACTCGAGCAAAAATACCACAGAGATGAATAATACTTGCCACTGTCTCCGTCGGTGCTTGGGTCTTCTCGGGTATTAGGGCACGGACTTGTGCTTGAGCTGGTAGAACTGGCTGTCGTCCACCACCACCTTGGTACTATTGTCCTGCTGTTGTGGTTGTCCGACATTTCTGACTGTTGAACAATCCTTAATGATGTGACCAGGGTGTCTACAGTTGTAGCACACAAAGACCACGACACAATTTGATGGTCGATGACCAATCTTTCTGCTCTTGAAGCATTTGCAAAGTCCGGTATGAAACTTTCCACATCTGTTGCACTTGGGGACTTTTTTCTTCTTTTGAAATCCTCCATTTTTTGCACTTCCCTTGACTCTAGTTTGCCCCAAAGAAAACTGTTTGATCTGCTTCTTTCCCGAATGATCTTTTACTAGTGATCGTTCTCTCTTCAGGTAACGCCGATCAAGTTCAGAAGTATCACTTTCAACTAAGAGAGCATTATCGACTACATCACCATAGATTTTATTGCAGCAAAGTATTACTCGGCCGCGTATACCCTCAGCCAGACCGTCCTCAAACTTGTGAATTCGACTATATTCTTCCCATTCCGAGCTTGGAGCAAACCGAAGTAGAGAGTTGAATTTTGTTTCATACTCAGCCACCGTCATAGTGCCTTGCTTCAATTCGGCAAACTCTCGAGCCTTCAAAATTCTAACAGAAGATGGAAAGAACTTGGCGAAGAAAGATTCTTTAAATTTATCCCAAGTTACATTTTCTTTCCTACTGTTGAAGACACATTGATGCGTCTTCCACCATTGATAGGCCTCTCCACTGAGTTTGAACGGAGCAAATAAACTGTTTGTCGGTCGTCACAACCTAGAAAGTCAAAAATCTTTTCCATCGCCTCGATCCAATGCTCGGCAGCTAAACAATCACCACCGGCAAAGGATGGAGATTTTTGACGATGGAATGCATCAGCATCTCGTCGATCCATTTCTCGCTGTTCGGGACAACCCGTGGTTGCAATACTCAGACTTTCTACAACTGTTCCTTGAGCTTTATCACCAGCTCCTTTGTTTGCCTAGTTCGAGACCTCCCTTTCTTCCTGCCTACCAAATTTCGATTTTCCTTCTAAAACCCGATCATCGGGGTTCTGATCTGGCCCTTCTCTCTGACTCTCATATGTACTAGCAGTCGACTGATGTTCATCATGCCCATGGTGACAATGCTCTTGGTTTCTTAGCACTGCTGATGATTACTGTTGAACAATCTCTTCTAACTGTGCTTGCATCCGTTCCCACTGACAAAAAGCCTCTGTCTGAAATACTACAAAGGTTTTCTCTTGTTCATTCAGCTGCTGCTCAAGCATGTTAGTTCTAGTCAGAGATTCAACTAGAGCTTTATCTTTCCTTCTATTAGGCCTTTTTCTAGGCTCAGCTTCTGGTTGGTCCTTAGCCTGCTTCTTTCACGGCTTTTTACTTGGATATTGCTCTAGGTAACCAGTTTGGGCATTCAAATCATCGGAACTACTTTCTATTCTAGCATAGAAAAGAAATATGGTCTCAATAAATATTCTTAAGCAAACAGGAACAATCGTAACTTTTATTATAAAAATGTTACAACCTAATTTGCATATTTGCTAAACGGACAATTTTCCTTAAGATGATCAGAGGAATGACACATGAAACAAACTCAGTTACCATACTGACAATTTTCCTTAGCTGTATGTCCATTGGTACCACAAAAATAACACACCAACTCAGTTAAATACACTGTGAAGCCCATAGCCTAAGGCCCAATGGACGTTTTCTGGGTCTGTGTGTTTTATGCGTCAGGCCCAATGGTCGCTTTTCTGGGTCCGTGCGTGACAAGTGGTATCAGAGTGGCTCCCCCTCTAGTAGATGTGGTTCGGAGAGTTGAACCAATGAAAGTCAGGGCTGCAGGCAGAAGCCCAGAGTTGGGTTGTGGTTCGGGGAGTAACCAAGCGGAAGCTGGTGGGCTTATAATAGCCCAAATCTGAATCCCACATCGAAAAGGGGAGAAAGTTCCTGGTAGTTTATAAGTGAGTCTCAAGTTCAATATAGTGTGACGCATTTTAAATCTGTGCGGCTAAGCTGCCAGGCCAGAGCGAACAATATCACACTGTGAGGCCCATAGTCCACAGGCCCAATGGACTTTTTTGGGTCTGTGTGCTCTGCGCATCAGGCCTAATAGTCATTTTTCTGGGTCTGTACGTGACAAGTGGTATCAGAGCGGCTCCCCCTCCAGTAGATGTGGTTCGGAGAGTTGAACCAGTGAAAGTCAGGGCTGCAGGCAGAAGTCTAGAGTTGGGTTGTGGTTCGGGGACGAACCAGGCGGAAGCTGGTGGGCTTGTAATAGCCCAGATCCGAATCCCACATTGAAAAGGGGAGAAGGTTCCTGGTAGTTTATAAGTGGGTCTCAAGTTCAATATGGTGTGATGTGTTTTAAAGTCGTGAGGCTAAACTGCAAGGCCAGAGCGGACAATATCACACTATGGGGCCCATAGCTCACAGGCCCAACGGACATTTTCTGGGTCTGTGTGCATTGGCGTCAGGTCCAATGGTCACTTTTCTGGGTCTATACGTGACACTACCATGGCAGCCGCACCTTGTGGGCACCCTTGTTCGTCATCCTTCACACTACAATGCTGCTAGCGCCACTACCTCCATGATTCCTAGAACCATGGTTGTCTAGTCTCTCCTATTGCTGCAATCCCATCTTCTCCCTCTCGTTGCCCTACTCACCTACCGTCATGCTGTGTCTCCTCTTCTCCTCTCATTGCACTGTCTCGCATTGTCTTCTCCTTGCATCACATTCTCTTTGCATCATTTGCCTCCTCTCACATGCAACTTTCTCTCCTTTCCTTTTTCCTTCCTCTTCTCCCTCCCATGTTTCCCTCTTCCTCCTTCCTTTAGCTCTCTCGCTTCCTCCCTCCCTCCCTCCCTCTTTTTTCCTTTACCTCCCTCTGTTTCTTTATCTTCGGTGTCGCTCCCTCACCCTCATCTTCGTGACATTTCTATCCCTCCACTTCCCTTCCCCATGTATCTCCTCCACCTATTCCCTTCATTTATCTTTCTTCGATTTCTTCCTTCCTATTCTATGCTTTTTACTCAGATCTTGATTTTGAATATTATCACAGGTGGGGATCTCATTAGCGACATTGTTTCCTGAAATTTCATCTCTCCAGTTGAAGATCATGCACCTCTTTTTTATTCCTAGCTCTTGTTACAATATAAGGGGGAAGGTAAAATCGTCTCACCTGTTACTATTTTGAGTTAGTGTGGTCCACTTCTTAATCAGACTTCATTTTTACCACTGGAATTTTTACACTGCCAAATGTGCAGTAGTAATGGGCATGTCTAATTAAATTCATGACAAAACTTGACATCCAAATACTTATTCTAAAACTATGAAATTTTTTTATATGTGTTCATATAGGAGTGACGAGCTGCGTATATGTCTATTAAAATTGCTCGCTTTTAACGCAAGTATACATGCTGAATCAAGTACTAAATAGTGAGTAGAGTATCATTCCCACGAGAAAATGGTTTAACTAGGATTATTAATCAATTTAATTGCTTTCAGTGAGTGAAGAATTTGGATTTCAAACTTAAAACTAAAACTACCAATTGCAAAAAGAAAATAGAAAAGAGTTTCACAGAATAATTGGAATACTGAAAGGAGTTATCAATTGCGGATAACAGATGGAGAGTTCGGAATCCTTGAATCTAAAATATATCGCATTGGTTCCTTTTCATGAGATTTCGCAGGGATTTACTAGTCCAAGTTCAATAATCTTTATATATGTCTTCCAACGCATATAAAGCTAATTACACCATATTCAATTGCTATGTTCCCATGCCATTAAATAAGTGAAATTGATAGATTCATAACTTGTTCATTGACTACATAGACTTTAACAGTATATTTCTATCCATTAAACAACTTTCCTTAGCAAAGAGAAAACTTATGCCCTACACATGGATCTAGCAGAGATTTTCCTTTTCCAAGGATTAACATGAAATTAAATCATCATACAAGGTAGCTAATCTTATAAAAAGCATTAAACATCACATGCAAGGGTAAATCCACAATGTAAAATCACATAGAAATCAAATATTCATTCATGAATCTTAAATAACCAATACAATATAGTTAGATATCAATTCATCCTAACTATCCATCTAAAGGAAGTTTAGCTCAAAGACATGATATAAAAAATCCTTTACATCCATTATAAAAGTATCCAGAAAAATAGAGAATGAAAAATAGAATGATGAAGAGAAAACTAGTTTTTCGGCAGTTTTCACCAACGGGGTTGAATCTTCTCTTCAATTCGCGCTTCGAAACGAGTTCTTTTCCTCCTCTAGGTGTTTATTCTATCAGGGCTCTTTCTCTGCCCACGACCCCCTAGGTTTCTATTTAAACTGGTTGGTTTGTGCAGTACACATGTAGAAACTAGTGCGTACAGATGCGTAGTGGCGCCTAGGCGCCAATCCTCTGTGTGTTGGGTAACTTGGAAACCTTTCTGAATGCCCTGGGAGTTCATGCCTTGGCGCCTAGTCGTCAACTCTCTGGACGATTTGCGACTTGAAAACTCTTCTGGAACACCTATATGATCATGCCATGGCGCCTAGTCGTCAACTCTCTGGACGATTTGCGACTTGAAAACTCTTCTGGAACACCTATATGATCATGCCATGGCGCCTAGGCGCCAACTCTCTAGAAGCCTGCATATCTTGTGAGGTGTTGGAAATTCTGACAAAGGCTTATAGGGTAGCGTCTGGGCGCCAACCCCATGCTCCTTCACTTGACTCTGTTTTGCATTCGACTAGCCCGCATGCTTGTAATTTGCCCGTCCTTCCTGTAAAAAATGAATGAACTAAATAATGAACTAAAAATACCTAATTTATGCTAAAAATGCTTAAAAACTGTATAATGCTCCTAGAATGCAGAGCGAGTGAAAATTAAGCTAAATGAATGCAAACTGAGCCTAATCTCTTGGACTAACACACAAAAATAATCTGAAGTGGGTCCTGATAACTCGCATTTTTACGAGTTATCACACTTCCAAACTTAAATGTTGCTAGTCATCGAGCAACACATGCATACACAATGAATGAATGAATGAATGAACGAATGAACGAATGTGAACTCCATCAACTCAACCTGCTTCCCAATATGCTTCTATCAATCCATTTGCCTATTCAACAAGGTCAAGAATAATCTAAACTTGAAAAATCATCCATTACACAAAACAGGATATGCATTTTCATTGTTCATTCGCAAATCAAGTTACATGTAGAGACAAAATTCTCTAGTACAAAGTAATAATTCAACATGTTAATCTTCCTCTTGATCAAAAGAAACTGGTTAGAAAATCAATGAAAATAGGTGAACCAAGGTTTAAGCTGAACTAACTGGTCAAAGAAAATGACAATCATTCACTGGATTCAATTTTTTGCCCAACTGCACATTCTCCCCCCAAACTTATTGCAAAACTCTCCTCACCATATTTCAGGATATCTGGAGATCTGTATTTTTTTTAGCTCCCCTCACTATATTTCAGGGTATCTGGAGAGAATTTTGATTTTAAAGTGTTATTACTATGATTTTCCTTTGCTTTTTTACGCAAACCTTAACATTTGTTAATGCAAAGTCCCGGTTACTCAGCTTAGGTCAATCACCCCCTTTTAACTATTCTGATGACTTGATAGGGGTACTGAACATGCCTGTAGAAATTTTTGTGAAGTATTACCATTTCTGAACCCATTAATTCTTTTAAATCACTTGGTTAGCATTCATTTAACTCAGTTCTCATCATTTTAGTTTGGAAGATAGACATATAATTGAATTAGGGATTCTTTCACATGCCACTTGTAACTTGCTTTTACACATAGTCCTTAATCTGAATTGCCCAATTTTTCATGAATTCAATTTCAAGTCAACATTTTTCTCAAACTTGCACATTTTCAACAAACTGGATTGAAAACAAGATAACTTTCATTAGCAAAAGTTGACATAATATGGAATCTACACAAAACATGAAAAACAAACCTACGACTGAGAATTATACACCCCCCAAACTTAAGAGATGCATTGTCCTCAATACATGATGACCTAAGATGACCTAATAAAAAAAGTAAAATAAAATTACAAATGGAAAGGACCGGGGCTCCCTCATGAATCGGACTCGATGGCGTCCTCGTCCTCGCTCTCGCTGCGATGTTGCTGGGATGGCTGCCCGAAGCAAGCTCTAAACTCCGGGGGTGTTGACGGGAAGGGTGGCAGAGTCGATGTGTCGATGTGGCGCTCTTCCATCAATTGTCCGAAGTGGGCCTCCATTGCCAGTTGGACTATTGCAAAAACCTGGCTAGAGCTGCCATGAGGTTTTCCAGGTTGGTCAATTTCTCGCTGGTAGTCGGCAGTTGAGAGGAGGGTCCCGCTGATGGTGCTGTTGCAGGGCAAGTTGTGGCAGTGCAGACTCGTGGCTGGGTGTGGTAGGAGAGGTCGTCGATGATTGCCTAATAATTCAGGACTTCCTCCGTCACTTCCCATCTGACTCCCGCCATCTTGAAAGCCCTATGATGAGGGATGGGAAGTAGTAACTGCCCCGGGGAGCTGTCGCAGATCTGGTGGTAAGTCAGCCTCCTCACATCGATCGTTATCCCGCTATAAATGGCATGCAGCAAGAGTGCCCTATCCATGGTGACCTCGCTGACATGGGTCGATGGCATCATCCTAGCAGATATGAAGTGGAAGAACATCCTCGCGTCATACATCATATCGCAACGCTTGAAGGACATGAGCTGTCCTCCCATCGACTTCCACGTTGGAGGCCTTTCGCAGATATGCCTTGTGATGGAGTTGACGTCTCTGTCCTCTCCCTCCAAGAAGGCCTCGTACTGGTCTGGGCGATCAAAAGCAAGTGTCCCATAAAAAGAGTTGATCGCCTCGGAGTGAAATGGGACGATCTTGCCTCTGACCTTAACCCTGCCCTGCTCGTGTTCCATTACATTAGCGTAGAATTCTTTGACCACTGGGACGATCGCAGGCTGTGGTTGTGCCAAGAATTTCTGCCAACCTCGGGCATTCAGGGTGTTGATGAAGTTGTCGGAGAATGACTCTATCTTTATGCCCCGTTCTGGAATTAAATGACGCTTCTGCAACGAGTCCGTGTACCGCTTGAAGGCTTGAGCGGACACAAAATGGTTGGCGTCGAATCAATTGGATCCTGTGTCTTCTTCCACTTGGCTGAGGAGGAGGAAGCCATGTCTCTAATATAAATTAAGTAATCGCGCAAAAATAATCCACAGCCAAATCAACAAAGCAAACCCCCATAAGCTACACAATGAACTCCAATCTGTCGTCCAACCACCCAAATTCTAATCCAAATTCCAAATTGCAGTAATCCAACACCAAATAACTTGAAACACACCTAGAATTCACCAAAGAACAAGAGATTTTACCCCAGAAGCTTTGCAATTTTGAAATTCTAAAAATTTGTTTCTTCTGCACTGGCGCCGAGGCTCGGTATGGTGGGGCCTAGGCGCCGCTCTGCTGACAACGAAATCCGGCATCGGCTGGAAGAAGAAGAGGTGATGGGGCTTGAAATGGGTCCTAAAAGGAGGGGAAATGGATGGGAAATGAAGTTTAGGGATGAGGCTTGTGATATGGTATGGAAAAACTCAATTTTTGGGTAGATTTGGGCGGATCTAAGAAAGGGGAGAAAGTGAAAATGGAATGGAAAATGGAAAGGGATGAATGGAGGTGAGATTGGTGGGATGATTGATGATAAAATGTAGTTAGAATGGATTGGAATCAAGGCAAAAGGGGTTGGAGATGAAAAAGGGGAGAAAAAGCGGCACCGGGGCTCCGGGTTAGGGTTTAGAACCCTAACCCAAGCCTTATAAAGTCGCCCGGGTCGTGCTGTCCACGACCTGGCCCCAGGGCGCCATATTGCGGCACCTAAGCGCCAATTCATCGCTCCGTGTTCTTCAAGATCTTCATCATTGCACCGGGGCGCCCCGATGCGGCACCTAGGCACGATGTTCTTTAGTAATTTTTTTGACATTTTTCTCCCAGCTGCTTCCTAGCATGATGTTTATGAAATTGAGCTCTGAGTCATTCTCCTACATAAAAAAATAAAAACAAAAATAAAAATAAAAATGAGTGATGGGTGCCTCCCATTTAGCGCTAAGTTTAATGTCCTCAGCCGGACATTCCGGCTGTTCAATTGTCTTTCAGTTCCACCACCTCCTTGCAACGCTGCAGATCATCTCCCAAATAATGCTTCAGTCGCTACCCATTTACAACGAAGTTATTACTGGATGCCTCATTGAATATTTCCACTGCTCCGTGCTCAGTTGCCTTTAACACCACGAACGGTCCCGACCATCTGGATTTGAACTTTCCTGGAAACAATTTCAATCTCGAATTGAAAAGCAGGACTCTCTAACCTGGCTCGAATCTTCGTGGTGAAATCTTTTTGTCATGCCATTTCTTCACTTTTTCTTTATAGATCTTGGAATTTTCATACGCCTGCATTCGAAATTCGTCCAGCTCATTGAATTGCAGCAACCGACGCTCCCCTGTTTGCTGCATGTCCAGGTTTAGTTTCTTTATCGCCCAGTAAGCATTGTATTCCAACTCCAGCGGCAGATGACTGGCATTGGTTAGGAGACATTCCAAACTAGGTTTTGTAAGTAGTTTGATACGCCCATAGTGCATCGTCCAGCTTGATAGACCAGTCTTTAAGAGATGACCCAATCGTTTTCTCCAAAATTTGCTTTAATTCCCTGTTGGCCAATTCGACTTGTCCATTAGCTTGTGGATGATAAGCTGTCATCACCCTATGACGTACTCCGTATTTGTGCAAAATTGCCTTGACCTGCCGGTTTCAGAAACGATAGCCTCCATCACTAATAATCACTAGGGGCATGCCGAAATGAGTAAAAATATTCTTCTTGATGAATTTGTGAACCGTTTTGGCGTCACCTGCTTGAGTGGGAATCACTTCTACCCATTTAGAAACATAATCCACAACCACTAGAATATATTGGTTTTCAAAAGAAGGGATGAATGTGTTGGAAATATGTGGAAAACAAGTTAAATCTATGTTTTGATGATTAACAAATCAATTTGAGTAAGTCTTGGCTACTAACATGTTTGTGGAAATGTTTAAGGCATATACACTTGAAGAAAAAAAGCATGGAAGACCAAGTCGTAGTCCAAGTCGACCCCAAGATCGACTTCAAAAAGCCCAAACTGTCCATAGTTGAAAATGGGAGAAGAACAAGTGAAGTCGCAGGCCAAGTCGACTCCACTTGCGACTTGAGAAGCCAAGTCACAAACGAAGTCGACTCCAGCATCGACTTCAAAATGACGTTTCCTTCCAGAGTTAAAGTCAAGACCCCGAAGTGCCGAAGTCGCACCCCAAGTCGACTCCACTTGCGACTTGAGGTGAAGTCGCAGACCAAGTCGACTCCAGTAGCGACTTGGAGGCGTCGTTTTTCGTCCAGAGTTGAAACCAAGATCTGGGGGCACCGAAGTCGCAGACCAAGTCGACTCCAGCATGCGACTTGGGCGAAGTCGCAGACCAAGTCGACTCCGGCATCGACTTCGATCGGACAGAGGAGAAATTTCAGAAGACAAGCTGAATTAAATGATCTCAAGATCAACTTAAGATTCTCAAGTCCAAGGCAAAGCTCCAAGTATATTTTCAAGTTATGAACATTAATGAATCAAAGGCAAAATCAACCAAAGTCTCCAAGAATCACAAGGTCTACAAAGACGAAGAACAATCCAAGTTCAAGCAAGATGCATAAACCAAGAAGATTGTTCGAGTTCAAGACTCATGAGTTCAAAGGTTTGCAAATCATGGAGCTAATGAAAGCAAGACACAATGATCCAAAAAAAAGTAATACAAAATGCAAAAGGCATGGAGAAGACTAAGCAAAAGAACCAAGCATTCCAAGCTCTCAAGTTCACGAAATCAACTGCCGAGGTGAAGTCGCACCCGAAGTCGACTTCACCTGCGACTTGGGTCAAGTTGATGCCCAAGACGACCCTGACTGAAACTTGAAGTTGCGACGGAGAAGCGAAGTCGCACCCGAAGTCGACTCCATCTGCGACTTGGGCGAAGTCGCATCCGAAGTCGACTCCACATGCGACTTGGGTCGCAACGGTCGAAATTTATTCGAACGTTGGCGCATTAAATGCGCGCCACCTACCTTCTAACGTTCGGATTCCCTCCAAAATTATAAATAGCATTCATGGTGGACGAGGGAAGTAGCTGAGAATCATTAAGTGTGCATAACTACTATATTCAAGAGCTCTAAAGAGATCAAGCCATTCAAAGAGGAAGAACTTCACTTCAAGTTGCAAGAGCTATATATCAGAATCTTCAAAATCATTACTACAAGTTCTTCTCTGCGCCAAACTGCTTCTACACAACTGTAAAGTGTAGTTTTCCTATTGTTTTATTTGTTTGTGTTGAACTTGATTTAGTTCGAGGAACTAAGATCAAGTGTAAGCAAAGTAGTGTGTGATTGGAGTGTAACTCATCACCTACTTGTGCTGTAATTTGTTGATGCCCCCTAGAGCTAGAATCTAGAAGAGAGCAAGAGGCTCTGGTTGTATATGCCCCCTAGAGCTGGAATCTAGAAGAGAGCAGTGGCTCTAATTGTATTGAGAGAATACAATAGTGGAACCCAAGTCACAAGGAGTGTGTGCTTGGAAGAGTGGAGTAGGGAGGTTGCCCAAACCACTATAAAAATCTTGTGTGTTTGATTTATTTATCTGCTCTCTACATTATATTGCTTTCCATTTCGTTTCTTCATTAAGGGGACTGGATTAATCCGGGGTTAAGTTTCTGTTTAAGTTATAAATTTTTAAATACCCAATTCACCCCTCCCCTCTTGGGTTTTGCCATTAACTCGGGACCAACAGAATGAACCCATGAAGTTGATACCCCAAACATCGAATATTTCTACTTCAATGACATTAGTGAGAGGCATTTCATGTCTTTTAGAAATAAACTTGTCTGCTGGCATTGATCGCATCTTTTGACGAAGAAATGGGCGTCCTTGAATACTGATAGCTAGTAGAATCCTGATTGAAGTATTTTTACAACAGTTTTATCTCCTTGGAAGTGGCCCCATATAGTGATGAATGGCAGCTTTGCAATATCGATTCTGTTCACATTCTGGAATACATCTCCGATATAAGTGATCTGGGCATTGCTTGAACAAGTATGGATCATCCCAGAAATAAAATTTCACATCATGGAGAATTTTTTTCTTTGATGTGAATTCAACTCCGGAGGCAACAATCCACTAACGATGTAGTTTATGAAATATGCGTACCATGGTGGACTACCTGGAGAGATGGAAAAGAGCTGCTCATTTGGGAAGACTTTCCGAATCTGCTCCGTGTCTTGGGCTGGCTGGGATCTTTTGAGACAGGATAAATGGTCAGCGACCTGATTTTCAGCTCCTTTCTGGTCTTTAATTTCGAGGCCGAACCCTTATAGCAATAGGACCCACCGGATCAAGCGTGGTTTTGCATCTTTTTTCTCGATTAGATATTTTATGGCCGAATGGTCTGTGTACACGATCACTTTGGTCCCCACCAGATAGGCTCTCAATTTGTCGAATGCAAAAACCACCGCTAGCAACTCCTTTTCTGTTGTGGTATAATTTATTTGTGCTTCGTTCAAGGTTTTGCTGGCATAGTAGATGGAGTAAAAAACTCTGTTCTTTTGCTGGCCCAGTACCATTCCGACTGCGTAGTCACTCACATCGCACATTAATTCGAATGGGAGGTTCTATTTTGGAGAAATAATGATTGACGCATATACCAATCTCTTTTTCAGCTCACGGAATGCCTCCATGCATTCATTGGTGAACTCGAATGGCACATCTTTCTTGAGCAGTAAACATAACAGCTTAGCTATCTTGGAGAAGTCTTTTATGAACCGCCTATAGAACCCCATATGTCCCAAAAAACTACGAATACCTTTAACTGAGGTGGGTGTAGGCAATTTCTTGATCGTCTCGATTTTAGCTTTGTCCACTTCGATTCCCTGCTTGAAGACCTGATGCCCAAGTACAATGCCCTCCTGCACCATAAAGTGGCACTTTTCCCAGTTAAGAACCAGGTTCGTGTCCTCACAACGCTGGAGCATCTTTGATTAGTTGGCCAGACACTCGTCATAGGAATTCCTGAATACCGAGAAATCGTCCATGAATACCTTCAGGAAGTCTTCCACCATGTCAGTGAAAATGGTCATCATACAACACTAGAATGTCGCTAGGGCATTGCATAGGCTAAATGGTATTCACCTGAATGCGAACGTGCCATATAGACACGTGAATGTAGTCTTTTCTTGGTCCTCTGGTGCGATCATGATCTGGTGGTAACCTGAATAGTCGTCCAGAAAGCAATAGAATTCCCGCCCCACCAATCTGTCCAGCATCTGATCAATGAATGTGAGCGAAAAATGATCCTTTTGGATGGCTTTGTTCAGCTTGCGGTAGTCCATACAAACTCTCCAACCAGTAATTGTCCTGGTCGGAATCAACTCAATGTTCTCGTTGGAGACGACCGTCATGCCACCTTTCTTCAAGACGCACAGCACCTGGCTGACCTAAGAGTTGTTGAAGATCGGGTATATAACACCTGCATCCAGCCATTTGATGATCTCCTTTTTTACCACTTTTTTTCATGATCGGGTTCAACCTTCTCTATGCTTCGATGGATGGCCTGGAATTCTCCTCAACTGGAATTTTGTGCATGCAAAAGGATAAGTTGATGCCTCTGATGTGGCGATGGTCCATCCTATGGCCTTTTTATGATTTTTTAGCGCTTGGAGTAATTTTTCTTCCTACATGGGATCCAATGCAAAAGAAATAATCACCGAGAGTGAGGATTCTGCTCCCAGGTAGGCATATCTGAGGTTCTTTGGCAGGGGTTTCAGCTCCAGAACAGGCGACTCTTCTATCGACGGCTTCAACTGTTTAAAAGATTCTGGTTTGAGCTCCAACAATTCAAATTTCTACGGGTATCGAGTAAAAGGCGGAGATTGTTGCAGGTAGTTATCATCTCTAATCATCATTAGATTCACTAATTTCTCCAACCAGCGATGCCTCCAGGACGTCTTTGTAAGCTGAAACTTGGAATTCAGCTTGAACCGCTGAATCCACCATGTCGATCATTAGATATTCATTTGGAACATTCGGTAGCTGCATCGCTTTGAACACGCTAAAAGTAACATGTTCGTTCTGAACCCGCATAGTTAGCTCTCCAGCCTATACATCAATGATAGCTTTTCCTGTTGCAAGGAAAGGCCGACCTAGAATGATTGGTAGGTCCCGGTCTTCTTCATAATCCAGGATAATGAAATCTGCAGGAAAGATGAACTTGTCCACCTCAACAAGAACATCTTCAATGATGCTCTCCGGATATGTCATGGACCGGTCCTCCAGTTGTAGCATAACTGTTGTAGGTCGAGCTTCCCCAATGCCCAATTTTTTGAAAATTGACTTCGGCATAAGATTAATGTTGGCTCCTAAGTCGCGTAAAGCTCTCCTGAAGTATTGATTTCCGATTATGCACGGGATAGTGAAACTCCCTGGATCCTTGAGCTTAGGAGGCAGTTTCCTCTACACCATTGCACTGGTCTCCTCTGTTAATGTCATCATTTCGAATTTCATTAATCGCCTTTTCTTTAACAGAATATCATTCATGAATTTGGTGTAGCTCGGCATCTGTTCCAAGACTTCGACGAGAGGTATGTTGATATGCAACTGTTTTAGCACCTTTAAAAACTTCTTGAACTAACCCTCCTTTTTATTCTTTGCGAATCTCTAAGAAAATGGAGGAGGCGACCTTTGATTTGTGTCAAATTCAGCATCCGGTTGCTTTTGAATTGAATCTGGTTCCTCTGCCTCTTGTGACTGCTGAATCAGAGGACTAGTTGCTTCAGTTATCGCTTCTGGCGGAATTACGTCGGGGACCTGCTTTCCACTATGCAATGTGACTGCCTGCACCTGTTCTTTGCCTTTTCCTTTCAAATTTTGTTCTGTATCGCTCGGTAGTGCATCTTGAGGTCGATTGTTTAGGGCTGAGTCCAGTTGACCCATTTGTGCTTCCAAGTTTTTGTTTGTCATGATCTGGGATTGTATGAATTGCATGAAAAGGTTTTCCAGATCCGATTTCTTTTCTTCTCGAGGTGGTGGATTGAATTGAATTGGTCTTGTTGCTTGTTATTGTGAGGGCTACTGTGAGAATACTGGTGGCTGATTCGGCCTTGTTTGGTTATTTCATGAGAAATTGGGATGATTCCTCCAGCCTAGATTATAGTTATTTGCATATGGATTTGCTGGATTTCTCTGGAAATTTCCCACGTAATTAATGGACTCCGGATTGAATACACATTGATCACTGGGACAACCAAATTCTCTGCACCACGTGCAAATATCTGCTGCTGACGGCTGCTGTGGTGTAGACGCCCCTACTGCATTGACGTTGGCAAGCCTGGATAGGTTCTGAATCTGCCTGGACAGAGCATCAATGTGGGCCTTTATCGATGAAACCGCGTCCAATTGGAGTAGACCCCATTTCGGCTTCTGTCATATGGTAGTTGATAGGTATTGGCTGCCATATTTTCAAGCAGGGCGTATGATTCTCGGTAGCTTTTCCTTAGCAAGGAACCATTTGACAATGAATCCACCATATGACGGGTGGAATCCTGGAGACCGTGGTAAAAAATCTGTATTTGAACCCACGATTGAATACCATGATATGGGCACTTCTGGAGCAGGTCTTTGAACCGATCCCATGCCTCTGATAGAGTCTCCTCTCCGTGTTGTTTGAATGAGACTATGTCCGTCCTCAGTTTGGCTAACTTGGCAAGCGAAAAATATTTCTCCAGAAACTTCTGAGCCAAGTCATTCCATGTATTGACAGAATTCGGTGGCAGAGAATCTAGCCACTCCAAAGCTCTATCCCTTAGTGAAAATGGAAAGGTACGTAGCCGCATTGCTTCGTTGGAGACTCCATTCTACTTGAATGTGTTCATGATCTGCAGAAATTTCCACAGATGGCGGTGTGGATCTTCAGAAGACAAACTTCCAAACTGCCCAATGGACTGGAGCATTTGGAAAACCACCAGTTTGATCTCAAAGTTGTTGGTGTCAATAGGAGGAGGTGCAATGCTAGTTTGAACTGCATTTTGTCCCAGTGCAATGAGATCCCAAATAGGTTGGTCTAAATCGTCTTGTGGTGGATGAATTGGAACCTCAACCCTTTGATTTCCGTGTTGGTCTACACGAATGTTCTCATCCTGATTCCCAATGAGCTCCATGGTATGCTGTTGACTCCTAGCTTCCCTGCTCTTGCGACGTTTGCTCAAAAACGTTCTCTCTGGTTCCGAATCAAAAGGAATAATGACCTCCTTGTCGGCCCTGCCTTGGCGCATGCAAACACAATTATCCCCGCAAAAACCAATTCAATTGAAACTAGCGAAAAAATTCTAAACTAAAAAAAGTATAAAAATAAACTATGATTACAAAATCGTACAAGAAAGCAATTAAACTAACAATAATAAGTTATACCAATTCTCCGGCAATGGTGCCAAAAACTTGGCGAGCTGCGTATATGTCTATTAAATTGCTCACTTTTAATGCAAGTATATGTGCCGAATCAATTAATAAAGAGTGAGTAGAGTATCGTTCCCACGAGGAAATGGTTTAACTAGGATTATTAATCAATTTAATTGCTTTCGATGAGTGACGAATTTGAATTTCAAACTTAAAACTAAAACTATCAATTGCAAAAAGAAAATAGAAAAGAGTTTCACAGAATAACCGGAATAATAAAAGGAGTTATCAATTGGGGATGACAGATGGAGAGTTCAGAATTCTTGAATCTAAACTATATCGCATTGGTTCCTTTTCATGAGATTTTGCAGAGATTTACTAGTCCAAGTTTAATCATCTTTATATATGTCTTCCAACGCATATAAAGCTAATTACACACTATTCAATTACTATGTTCCCAAGCCATTAAATAAGTGAAATTGATAGATTCATAACTTGTTCATTGACTACATAGGGTTTAACGGTATATTCCTATCCATTAAACAACTCCCCTTAGCAAAGAGGAAACTTATACCCTAAACATGGATCTAGCAAAGATTTTCCTTTTCTAAGGATTAATCATGCAATTAAATCATCTTACAAAGTAGCTAATCTTGTAAAAAGCATTAAACATCACATGCAAGGGTAAATCCACAACACAAAATCACATAGAAATCAAATATTCATTCCTGAATCTTAAAGAACCAATACAATATAGTAAATATCAATTCATCCTAACTATCCATCTAAAGAAAGTTTAGCTCAAAGACATGATACAAAAATCCTTTACATCCATTATAAAAGTATCCAGAAAAACAGAGAAAGAAAAATAGAAAATGAAGAGAAAACTGGTTTTTCGGCAGTTTCCACCAACGGGGTTAAATCTTCTCTTCTATCCGCGCTTCAAAACGAGTTCTTTTCCTTCTCTAGGTGTCTATTCTGTCAGGGTTCTCTCTCTGCGCACGACCCCCTAGGTTTCTATTTAAACTGATTGGTTTGCGCAGCACACGTGCAGAAACTAGTGCGTACAGATGCGTAGTGGAGCCTAGGCGCCAATCCTCTGTGTGCTGGGTAACTTGGAAACCTTTCTGAATGCCCTAGGAGTTCATGTCTTGGCTCCTAGGCACCCTTAGCTGGCGCCTAGGTGCCAACTCTTTGGATGATTTGCGACTTGAAAACTCTTCTGGAACACCTGTATGATCATGTCATGGCTCCTAGGCGCCAACTCTCTGGAAGCCTTCCTATCTTATGAGGTGTTAGAGATTCTGGCAAAGGCTTATAGGGTGGCGCTTGGGCGCCAACCCCATGTTCCTTCACTTGACTCTATTCTGCATTTGACTGGTCCGCATGCCTGTAATTTGTTTGTTCTTCCTGTAAAAAATGAATGAATTAAATAAATGAACTAAAAATGCCTAATTTATGCTAAAAATGCTTAAAAACTGTAAAATGCTCCTAGAATGCAAAGCGAGTGAAAATTAAGCTAATGGATGCAAACCGAGCCTAATCCCTTGGACTAACACACAAAAATAGTCTGAAACGGGCCATGATAACTCGCATTTTCATGAATTATCAAGGAGTATTGTCTGATTCATTATCAAATGATGAATTTTGTATACGTTATTCAATATGGAAGAAGATGATGCTATTGAAGTGCATACTTCCCTCCATGTGACTTTTATTATTACTTATCCTTTATATAATTTATCAATGTTTTGTCACTATAGAAAATTATATCAACAGGCTAGTTGAACTCTAATTAGTTTGATTCAATAATTTGCATAATCTATTAACTTGATTTCTAACTCGAACTAAACTGATTTTTATAGAGTTATTTAAGGTTTAGGCTGAAGTGTGAAAGTTAGGGTTGAATGTAGGGTTAGGTCGAGGTTTTACAAAGTGGATTAGGGTTGAGTTTACATCAACTTAAGTTAACCCGGCCCGATTTACACCCGTAGATGGCATACAATCTATTTATCTTATGGATTACTATTTGTAGGACATGGTCAAAAGTTTGAGCAAAGCTCAAGAAGCTCTAAAAGGGCAATTGGCTATCCATAATGCATTACTGGAGCAAACAAAATGGGTGAAATTGGAAGCAAACGACTTAAGGGAGAGATGAGTGAAGATGATGGTTGATTTTGATGAGAAGGTTCATGCAGCCAACATTGAAAATGGTAAGAACATGAATGGAATGATGTGACCCATTGGAGGATCATTAGAAAAGGACAAAAGAGGAAGTTCAAGCTTTGAAATTGTAGTTATAATCAATATGGAAGAAATTAATAGGCTTAAATTGGTTTTGTCATCACAAAAGCATGAAATGGATCATAAAAGAATAGAACCCCAAAAAAAATGTTACAAAAAAACTTTAATGTCTGCGTTGGCAAAATATTGGATGTTGATTTAGGTTTTGATATCGTCAAAATTGGTGGTTATGACTTATTAGACAGCAATGAAGATATGGATGAAGTTGCTGATAAGGAGGCTACTACTCTAATGATCCTGTGGAGGAATGAAGAAAAAGCTCTCTCCCTTTTTGTTGAATTCTTATTTGAAAAGGCATTGCCTTTTATTATGAATTTTCAAGGGTATGATGTAACACCCCATTCCTAGAAATACTCAAGAACTAGTCAATGGGTGCTACACAATCTAAGAAAAATTTAGCAGCATCTCCCCATAACATACAAGGGGTAATATGGAATACATGACCTGATATTCATAAACATTTCAATCTGTAACATTCAATCCTATTTATATACTTGCATCTTCATATAATAAGGACATTCATATAGAAGGAAAATCATTAAATATTACCCTTACACATCAAGCAAATATAATAATCATGCATATGTGCATCAACAGGGATTATAATCCAATCCAAAATACCAAATACATTGTAATTGTCAAAGCGAATCCGCCTAAATAATTGTCTACATATATGATTATCAAAAAGAGCACAAATCTAAAAGAACTGAAATTAACATATTGTGCTATGGTCTCTCATGATTGATCTTTAACTTGTCCCATCTTTAAGTTCTCCATCTGGTCTATGATCTAAAAGCACAATAACAAACGATATGAGTCTAAATAGACCCAGTAAGTAGATAGTGGTTAGCACAAAGTGGAAATAAGTATAATGATGGAAACTCATATAGTGATGAAGCTAATACATATGGGTCCAATACCCACTCCCAAGATCGTATGCATATAACCACACACAAATTGAATAACACAACCAATCATCTACTCATGTCCATCAAGGGCCATGAACAACCCTCTCCTCATGTCAATCAGGGCCATGAACAACCCTTACAACCAACTATTTGAAGTAACACATCATACTTAACAGACAAGGAAACATGTCGCAAACCACGCATACAACATCAACACAATTCAAATTCAACATATAAATCTGTCACACAAGTATTTTATCAAACACATGATAGGTGTGAAATGAAAGAACCTTCGATTCATACTCTCATTTGGGGCAAATCTATTCACGTCACATTTCAACAATATAAAAATTGCTAAGAAGTCTTTTACATCATCGAAGTCGCACATTCAAAGTAAATTCCCCATGAACCCTAACTGTTACGAACCCTATGCCTCATACCATGGAGTCGTCAGGCGCTACACATTTCCTCTAGCCTCACATCGCGTTTAATATAAAATTTCATCACTAAATCGAGAAGAGGCGACATCTACTTACCTTGACCGTGATTTCTCCCAAAACAGCGACCTTAGATGTGGATTGCAGAGATTTGGAGCCTTGGAGCTTCCCGAACTAGGATCTATGACCTTCAAGGAAGTTGGTATAGTTTCCCTCAAGAGATCCACGGGTGGTTCGAACTGAGTGGAAGAGAAAGTAGAGGAGGAGCGAAGAACCAGAAGAGGAGAAGAAGAAAACACAGTCGGGCGCGAAATGGGAAATGAAGCCCTAGAGCGCGGGCCGCTCATGTTAATTGAACCCATTGAGTCAGGTCGGGGCATGGGTCGGGCCCAGTCGCAATTAGTAATTTAATTTCCCGCTCCTACAACTTAATAATTAAAATTTTCTCTGGGGGCGCTGCCCCCTTGACCCTCGCGACCTGACCGGTCAGGTCGAACCCCGTACCTACTCTGCGAAGGGGAAAAATAGTTATAGTGCTTAACAATGACACACTAATCATATACATTTAAATTTGTACTCAGTGTGCTAAGATCATAATACATGCATATATGCACTATATGTCCCCTAGATACCATATTCATATATGTTATGCATCCATTAACATTATAAACTCCTAGTGGCATGTTCATAAGTTATCTCATAAATAGAGAAGGGTTATAACGAAAATAAAATAAAATAAAATACCTGGTCCTTACATATGAGCTCTTCGTTTAAGACATTATTTGGTATCTTGTGGGAAAAATACACATTTATTTTGGAGATGCAGTTGTTAATTATGTAGTCATAAGACTTTTTTTGATGGGCTGAGGCCTTTTACGGTGTGACATCATGGTATCTCTTTTTGAGGGCATAAGGCCCTTTTGCAACGAAACATTCTTGTCTCTTTTAAAGGGCATAGTGCCCTTTTGTACTGAAGCGCCATTATTTCTTTTAGAGGGCATAGGGCCTTTTTGCAATGAGGCGATATTTTCTTTTTTAGAGTGCATAGGGCCCATTTGTGATATAGAAACACCTTAGATGTTGAGCGTTTCATGCTCTAAGTATGGAATGATCATTCATTTTTCCAAGTGCATAAGAACCATTGTCAAATGACTTCTTTATGCGGAAAGGTCTATCTAAATCTTGTGAAAATTTGTAGTAGTCGTATTCTAAAAAAATGACATTGTAGAGAACCAAATCTCTAATAACATAGGATTTAGGGTTTACCTTTTGGTCAAAATATTTGTGAACTTATGTTAGTAAAGACTAAGTCTTTGTGCGGCTTCATCTTAGATTTCATTTATGAAATTTAAATTTTCTTTTTGTGTGCATGCATTATTTTGTTAATGTTATATGGAAAGTGCAATGATTAGAGTTATATATTTCAACGGTTATTATTACTTTTATGCTATATACAAATTTGAATCGTGTATATTCGATTGCTTGCCTAGGCGTTGTATTATATGCCCAAACCACACTTGGTAGGGTATCTATCCAATTTTTATATTTCCCTTCTAGTCTCTCTTGCAAAAATTCTTTGAGGGTCCTATTTGTTCTTTCTACTTGTTCATTACATTAGGGATAAGCAATGAAGGCAAATTCGTATTAAATGTCATTACCATCACAGAAGTCTTTTAAATGTTAGCTATCAAATTATTACATTATCAGTAATAATGACCTATCATAAGCCGAATTGAGATATTAGATGATCTCAACCCACTTAGAGAAATAATCAGTGGCAAAATTAATAAATTTTAGATTTTTGAGGACAGTTGGTAGTGGGCTTACCAAATAATGCCCCAATGTCTAAATGGCTAGGATTCAAAAATGGGTTGTAATAGAGTTGTGAGGATATGAGTAATTTGGATATAATGTTAACATGTTGTGCATTTGCTCACATAATCTTTTGCATCTTTTTGAATGTTAGGTCAATAACATCTTTCATGAAAAAATTAATGTTCAAGTGTTTGTCATCCTAAATAGTTGTAGCAATATCCTTGATGCTGTTCCTCTAAAATACGTAGAATGTCTGATGGTGAAATGCAGGAAAACAAGGAGGCCGCAATTGACTTGAGATAGAGTTCTCCATTTATTAATGCATAGCAAATTGCCTATCGTCTTATTTGCTTGGTTTCATTTTTTCCATTGGGTAGGTGATTATGAGATAGATACCAGGTGATGGGGTCTTTCAAATAAGGAGGTGACATATTTATGTTATGATCTTTTTTGGGATGGTAATTGGTTGTTTGAGATGACAAATGGGTATAGGCGTGTCTAATGATGTCCTAGAGGCTAATTTAGCTACTGTGTTAGCAAAAGTATTTTGTTCTTATGGTATTTTTGGTGAATAATTGGGGTCTATATTATCATCTTTTTCTTTAAAGTTTTCCATGATATGATTGATGACTAGTTTAGAATAAAAAATAACAACATATTGTGCCTTGAAAGACGATATGATATGAAGTCCTTTGTAAAGGGCATCATATCCAGCCATGTCATTGGATATGTTAAATGCAAAGCGAATTTTGATTTTCAACTGTGTTTTGTTAGGTATTATTATGCGTAGATCGACTCCACTTCCTGTTTTATTAGACACTCCATCAATATCTAGTTCCCATTGTTTAGCCATTGGGGGTTTGTATTCATGAATTTACTTGTAGGATTACTGGTATTGTCATAAAATGGGTATCATTTGTGAAGTCAACAAGTATATCAACAAATACTTACCCTTTCATTGTTTTGTGGTGTCGAAAAGGGAAGTCAAATTATGATAGTTTTAAAGCCCATTTTATTAGTCTTCCTGTGATATCAGGCTTATGTAACAGTCACTGCATTAGATGGTTAGTGTAAACAATGATAGTATGTTCTTGAAAATAATGACTTAATTTTTTTTTATACCATTATCAAGGCGAAGATGTGTTTTCTAGCATTGAATAAAAAATTTCTGTGTCATGCAACACTTGAATTACATAATAGATGCAGTGTTGGACTCCCATATTTAAATTAACATGTACAATGTTAATGATATTATTAGAAGTGAATAAATATAATCAGTAATAGAACTAATGCTAAATATTTATGTTGTTCTTAGAAGGTAGTTTCACATTCTTTCATCCATTCAAAATCTTCATTTTTTTAGTATCTTAAAAAAAGGCAAAGATTTGTGAGTAGACTTGACAACTGTATGAAAATAGAGATATCAACACTCATTTTGCACATAGTTTGAATGCTAATTCATGAGGAACATTGAAAACCTTATAAGTTTTTGCATTAATTTGCATCATTTGAGTATTGTTTGCGTCTTATTTGGTTTTCATATATTTTTAGTTGAATAGCTATAATTCATCTCATTTTGGTTATTTGAAATTTATTCGATCATCTAGGAATACATTTACTTATTGTTATCTTTTGTTATAGGAAAAGGAGGGTGGTTTTATTGCAATTTCAATGCTCAAAGTGGATGGGTGGAGAGAAGAACCTTCTTGTAGAAAAAGCAAGTATTCAAGTCGGCTACATTGGTATTATGGGGCCTCCTTGTTGGCGTTGCGGCCCTACTACCGCCATACAGAAATTTCCAGAAAGCAAGCAGTCAGACAACTTGTTGATGCTGCGGCGCCAACCCTCTGTGTGAAATTTTCACACGTGTGGAGCTCCAAATGCAGAGGAGTATAAATTGATCTCTTAGGGTTGGAAGAACATAAGTTGGAGAGCATGTGGTGGAGGTAAGAGGAGGAGAAAAGAAAAGAATTCAAGGCTAAAGAGAAGATCAAGTGGAAAATCAAGCTATTATGGTGGAAACCATTGAGTTTCATCTCCTATTGTCATTTTTCTTCAATTTTTCTCACTTGAAATGTATTTATACTTGGTTTTGATAAAATTCTCAATCATGTTTATGGGCTAAACTCTTGTGGTGGAATATTGTGATGACTTGAACTCATAGCTATGTTGAATTAGTCTCTCATATTTGAATGAAAGTATATATTTGATATCACTTGTGTTGTATGAGATTTACCTCTATATATTGTGTTTAATGCATTTTCAAGCTTAACTACCTTGTAATTTGATATAATATCTAGAATTACGCTTGGAAAAGTGAAATTTAGATGGGATTCATATATAAGACATAGGTTTTTAGTGACTTGTTGTGTTGAACGTTAATACGGATAGAAATATACTGATTAACCTTATGTAATTTTAATCAGGTTATGTGATTATCAACCTTCGTTTACTCGTTTGTATGGGAACATAGCAATAGATTGAAACAAGGTTAAGTTTGTATGTGTTGAAAGACATACATGAATATAAATCAACCTAGATTAGTAACTCTCTGTAAAATTAATTAAAAAGTAACCAAATCAACATAATCTTGAGTCAAAGAATTCATAACTCTCATCCATCTAAGTCATCTTTGAAATCCTCCATTAGTTGATGTTCTATCCCTATTCATTTAATTGCTCTAGTTAGTTTAGTTTTAATTTTTTTTCATTTGATATAATTTTCATTTAATTCTACAATTCATACAACACAATTGAAATTCGTGGTTGTACCACAATTAACAATCTTTCCTCGTGGGAACAATACTCTATTCACTATTTATTACTTGATCGACATGTAAACTTGCGTTTCAAGCAAGTAATTTCATTAGACATATATGCGACTCGTCAAGACTTTGAAAAGAATATATATATATAAAGCCGCAAGGCATGCTGTGACCTTATACGTCTTTTGTCTTTTGGGTTTTCCAGATCTATAATAGCTTTGATTTTAGTGGGATTGACTTCAATTCTTTTTTTTAGAATAATTACCCATAAAAAATTTTCTTTTATTACTCAAAATATATCCATATTCAATTTCTTATGAAAATGTTTAAGAGTTGCAAAAGTTTCCTTTAAGTGTTGTGTACTTGCATAGGGTCTTTGCCTTTTACTATCATATCATCTATATATACTTTCATATCTTTTCCAATTTGTTTAGCAAAGATTTTATTTACTATTCTTTGATAAGTAGCACCCACATCTTTAAGACCAAAGGATATTACTTTATAATAATATGTTCCTTTTGAAGTGATGAAAGATGTTTTTTCATCTTCAATGAACATTTTAATTTGATGGTATCTAGAAAAGGCATCTATGAAACTAAAAACATTCTATTCTACTGTTGAATAAATTAATTGGTCCATATTGGGAAGGGGAGTGGTTTTGTTTAAGTTAGTATAATCAATATGCATACGTCATTTTCCATTGAGTTTGGGTATTAAGACTATTAGACAACCATTTGGGGTATTGCACCTCCTTAATAAAACATGTTGATAATAGTTTACTTATTTTTGTGTAATTATTCATTGTCTTTTAAGTTTGAAGTTTCTTTTTTTGTTTTATTAGTTTAATTTTCAGTTCTATATTTAACTTATGGTTGAGTATTGATGGAATGTAAACCAATTACAACAAATTCATTCCATCTTTTATCTTCTTTTGGAGTACCTTCTCCTGTATGTGTTAGGTGCTTGATGCAGAGATGATAAGTGGAGATGATAACTTATAGTTTGTTGAGAGTAGGGCAACCCAGAATGACATTAAGGGCAGAGGATATGTTGACAACTGTTCGCAATCTCATCACAAGTACACGGGTCGTAGATTGTAGTATATAAATTATCGATCCACAGGAAATTCGGGACTATAAACTTTGCTTTTAAACGCTTTCGTGTCGGATATGGAGAGAATATAGCAAATAAAATTAAAAAAATAGGAAGAAAATATAGTAAATAAAAGGAAAAGGAAATAAACAAAATGGGAAGAGAAAATTGTAAATTAGAATGAGTAGAGAAAATGAGAGTTCGAGTATCTAGGGTCTAGGATTTCACATGCGTCTTTTGCAACGAGTAGTGATATAATAATTTAATCTGGATATTGTTTGTTAAAGGAGAACAAACCCTAATTTATCCTTGCACCTTCTCTTGAAATCTACAAAGCGTACCCTAATTTTCTTAACCACCTATTCTCATGAGATTAAGTTAATTAGAATCCATTAAGTTCTGTGGTTTGTTCATGGAATTCCTCAAGGTCATCATGTCTATTCTCATGGTCTTAGATTTCCAGGTTTAATATCTTAATTATCGTATATTAAGTTTCCACCTCTCGGTTCTATCACCTAATATATGGAATCATGCCAAAGTATGAGCCCATGTACAAAGCAAGCATAAAAATCACAAAATATTAAATTAACAACAATATCCATCATAAATAAATTAAAAATTCACACCACGCTATATTGTACACATGCTACATCCTAAAGCCTAGATTTAGAGCTTAGCCGAGCATGTTTAAGTCCAAAATAAAATTCAAATTCAAATCCATCTTAAACAGACAATTAAAATTAAAAAGGGAAAAGATAGAAAAACTTATTGGTTTGAAGCCCTGATGGTGTGTCGGCCGCTCCACGCAACTCGCCGATCCGTCTTTTTCTTGTGCTCTCCACCTCCTTGCTCTCTCTCTTTCTCTCTCAAATTTCTTCTAAAATCCCCGCTGAAAAATTCTGTTGTGGCTCCTTGCTGGGATTTTCTTCTATCCTCTGCTCGTTCCTTTTCTCTTTTTTTTTTTAAAGTTTTGCTCCCCACTGGAATTCTCTGATGGAATTATTCCTCCTCTTTGCTCGTTCGTTAGAATCTTCTCTGATCGAATTCTTCTCCTCTTTGCCCCTTTTTATACTTGGTGAAAGCGTCTGGTTTAGACGCAATTGCGTAGTCTTGAATTTGCATACGTGACTTTTGCTATTAATGTGGGTTTTATGGTGGGCCCCACTGGATGGTGTTGCATCACTTGGACGGCCAAAAGGGTGGCTTGGATCGGTGCAATATTCTGGACGTGAGAGAGCTATTTGGATTGTCTGGATTTTTTTTCTGCATAAAAATTCAGTTGGACAATGGCTGATTGCTTGGACGGTCTTTATTTGATCTTGTTTGGACGGCATTAGATTATAAAATCTGGATGGCCAGATTTGCTGAAATTATGCACGGTCCATGTGGGTTGCTTGTTTAATTTCAGGTCGTTGCTGATCTTGCATTCGGTGGGGTCCACTAGATACATTGCTGCTGAATTTTAAATGCTGATCACGTGATCTTGGTGTTTGGACGGCTGAGGAATGCTGATCACGTGAATGTTATGTTGCTGCTGGGTATTTGATAAATGGACGTGGGGTCCACTAAATGGGCAGCTGCTGATGTGAATGTGCACTTGAAAATTAATGGGCAACATGGACGTCATTCAAAATTGGGATGGACGGCCGGATGCAGAAATTGCTACTGGATGCTGATCACGTGCATTTGGTGGACAGCTTGAATTTTTGGACGGTTGATGTTTTGCAGATGCATAAATGCTGATCACGAGATCTGCATTTGGTGGACAGCAGCATTAACGGCCTTGATGCATTGCTGTTGATCATGTGAATGGCTTGTGGGGTCCACTGCAATGGATAGTGGTAAATTTCTGGCCGTTGATTTCTGGTAGGCCCCACTTGCTGGAATTAAAATGGACGCTGAAAATTTCTGGATAGCTTGTGGGGGCCATGTGAATTTCTGGACTGCTTGGATTAATATTTTGGACGTGATCTTGTGGGGCCCGCTTGCAAATTTGCAAACCTGCATAAAAAATATTTAAACAAAATTATTTGCCCAGAAAAATAAGAAAATGTTTAAATTCTAATTGTTGCAACATTTTAATAAAAAATATATCAAGCACATTTGATTTTTGTCGCAACAAATAAATATATATATATATAATTTCAAGTTAAAAGATTATAAAAATTATATAAATAACTTGAAATTAATATTTAACGCCCAAATGTTACAAAATCACATTTTAGAGTAAATTTCACATGAAACTCAATTAATTACCCACCAAATTGGTATAAAATGCCCCCAAAATATATTACTAATTTCCACTTATCAACAACTAGAAAGTCAATTTCAATAGTAATATGTTGTGATGAAATGTCGACCGTAAAAGAAAGGGTAATTATACCTTCAACGCATATTTCATCTCCTATAAACCTAATCAATGGTCCTGTATAGGGCCTAAGATTCTTCTTTAGAATCTTTATTTTATCAAAAGCTTTAAAATAGTATATCTGCAAAACCACTAGTATTCACCATTATTTGGTAGATTACCCAATTTGCAACAACAGTTTTGATGACAGTAATGACATCATGAGGCATGTGCAAATTGCCTTCTTTATTCATGAAAAAGTGTATTTTGATGTACAATGAGGCCTCTTGTTTGATATTTTCTCTAAGTGTGCATACATTTTTTCACTTGATTTGGTATTGCCTCTATAGGCAATGCCACCATGGACGGTGGATATGACTTCTCGTATATGGGTATTAGTAAATTGATACCAAGAATCCAAACCTACCATTGGAGTAGCAATGGGGCTTTCTCTTCAATTATTTTTACGAATTGAATGAGTTGCCCTTTTTTAATGAGATCTTCAATGATGTTCTTTAGTTGTATACATTGGTCTATGGAATGTCATGGTCTTCGTAATATGCATACCAACAGGAGATACACTTTCTCTAGGGGGCTCTTGTCTGATTGACTTCTTCAAATGGGTGTATGTTTCATACATGGGGGGCAAAGAGTTCCATTCTTTTTAACTTTTTTCTGGAACGTGTTGATAAGAATTTTAGAATTTTTTATTGTTAAAATCTTTATTATCATTTGGTTGTAGTGCTTGCTCTTTTGTCCTCTTATGCATTCATTTGATTTATTGACAATTATGAACTACTCTATTATAGTATCATGTTCGTGGACTTTGAGTTCTATATATAGTCCACTTAGGTGTAAGCCTCCAATGAAAGTGGCTTTAATGAGCTTTGAAGTTGATCCTTAAACTAAATGCACTTATGACTGAAGCAATCAATGTATTCACATAAAGGCCTAGTTTCCCTTTGTCAAATGTAGTAAAAGTCCGAAGCCCTTTTAGTGTGAATTGCCTAAAAAAAGCTTTCCGATAGAGAATCAAAAGATGTAATTGAAATTGGGTGTAAGCATATTTTTTCCATTAGGCTCATTAAATCTGTATTGATGTAAAAAATATCAAGATGATCTTAGGTATCAAATTGCCTATCGTATGACTTCATGATGATAACTCTGAATTTTTTATGAAGGGGTTTGTATTATTCTCTGGATTGAAGGGCAAGTGATTAGCAGTATTGATGAACTGATGCAAAGGGGTTTGAGAGTAAATGTTAGCAATGGGTCCCTATGCAGGGGGGGTCAGAACTTGCATTTTGGGTGCATGCATCTAGTGGGGCATTGATGAAGTTAATTATTTTTATTCCCTCTATTTTCATAATGCAATCATCATTTCTCAAAATACTTCCTTAGTAACAACAATAGATCCATTTCTCCTATGCTGAACTAGTAGAAACCCTTATGTGTTCTTATGCAAACCTCCCCTTTGTCTAGCATTTTCCAGATTTGAGTTTGACTGGTTATGCTCCATGGAAGAGAAGTGCAAGAAAAATAGGGGGAAGGGAGAATGCATAGGAAATGAAATTTAGTTCTCACAAATGGCACCCAGTGCTGAAGACTAAACATATCCTCACATGTGTATGATGTTTTGGATGAGGTTGAGATGGTTGAAAATTGTATGTGAGAGGGATTCTTTTAGGAGTTCAAAGAATGGTAGGATTCCTTGGTGAGAATCTTGGATGATTCCTTTTGAGAATCCTTTTCTCCTTTTATATTAATTCAGATATGATTGTTTCCATATTTTCTTGATGAGCGTGGCTGGAGACATATTAGCATTATACCCGGTCTTGACACACATGGATCTCATCTAAACCTTACTTTTCCAAGCACAAATCTAGATATTAGATCAATTTACAAGGTGATCAAGCTTAGAAAAGCATTAAACATAATATATAAAGGTGCATCTCTACAAAGCTAGATATTCAATTCAACATAAGAAAACCAAACCAAACATAGTTTAGAGTTCAAATCATCTCAATCTTCCATCATAAGGAGTTTAGCCTAAAAACATAGCAATAAATCCCAGCAAACTTAAGTTTAAATACACCCCAGTAATAGAGAATAAAAAAAATAAATAGAGGAATAGAAAAAGAAGATGAAACTTGCTAGTTTCCACAAAACAAAGTCAAATCTTCACTTGAATTCCTCCTTGGCTTGGAATCCATCTTCTTTTCTCCCCCTTGTACTCTCTTCCACGAGCTATGGATGTCTCCTTTACAAACCCTAAGAGATATATATATACCCTCACGAGAATAGAATGAGACATGTGCAAAAAACCACATGTGTGGGGTTGGCATCACGGCACCCAAAGTATGGCGCAAGGAGCGCTAAGTTTGTAAACACTGTCTGAAGATTGATGTCTAGAATTTTCTGGAGAGGCGGTGGATTGGTAGTTGTGGCTGCGGCCATGGGCATGCTAGAGCCAGATTCACACTTTGATAGCTCTAAGTGATTTCTCTCTCATTTCATCCTCTTTTTGCCTTAAATTCACATGAGAATTACCCTCCTTTTCCTATAACAAAAAGAGAAAACAAGTAAATGCATTTCTAAATCATCAGATAAAATTAAAACAACCACAATGAGATAAATTATAACTAAATACAACTTAAAATGCATGAAAACCAGAAAAGATGCAAGAATTACACAAATGATGAAAATTAATACAGAACTTATGTAAATTTATATGTTTCTCTTGAACTAGCATTCAAAATAAGTACACAATGAGTTTTGATAATTTTATTTTTATAGAGTTATCACTTAACACACATAATTTGGTGAGTGGTAGCTAAAAAATAAGGAATGGGGCAAGATAATAGAGAGTTGTTTAGTGCATCCACTACAATTATTATTATTAGTTAATAGAAATTTCATTTTAATGCTAAGTTACCTCCACCTTTGAACTTAATCCTTTGAAAATCATGCTCTTTTTTTACTAAAGTGGTACAAGAAATTATAACTTAAGACTTTTAGAAAATAATATAAAAATTTTATAAGAGAATTGAAAATTTTATTTGGATTTTGAGAAAGTTTGACATTTTTATACCTTTGAATGGTAAAATCCTAGATCTTTAAAAACTTAATTTTATAAATGATTGAAGTTTTATAGAAAGATTTTATAAAAGTTTGAAATTTTATAAGAGAAATTTAAATATTACTTTGTTTTAGGGAAACTTTCAATTTTTCGCCTTGGAATTGTCAAACCCGAGATCCTTAAAAATATAAATTATATTTAAAATTGAAATTTCATAAAAAAAAAGTTTTAGATCTCACTTGGATTTTTGGAAAACTTGGCAATTCTATGCACTTGAATAGTCAAACCCAAATTCTTAAAAATACGATTTTATAAATGATCAAAATTTTATAAAAGGATTTTGCAAAAGATTAAAAGTTTAAAATTTTTACTTAGATTTTGGGAAAATTTGGCGATCTTTTACTTTTGAATGGTCAAATTTCAAATCTTTTAAAATCTCCACTACTTCAAAGAAGTGTCTTTGACTTTGACTTCAACATCTTTATGAGAATTGAAGGAGGCAAGATATTATAAGAACTTATTAGTGCATCAATATTGGGAAAGCCTTTCTCCTACACAAAGTCTGAATTCTGTTGTGATGTATATGATAACATCAACAAGTTTTAGATGCTCTAAAAAAAACCGCTCACGAGAAACTAATTATTCAGAGAGATAATCACTTGTGATTAATCTTTATCCCAAAAGCTCTTCGAAAAATGATAATAAAAGGTTAGAGTCACAAAAGTTAAAATTTTTAATTGGTGATAGTAGTTCTTCTTTCGCCCTCTCTATTTAAGATTTGTTATTGTTATAATTCATTACTTGAAGGTAAAGATGTAAAGGGTGTTCTAAGTAAGAGGTCGATGAGTGTTATACATATTAACAAAGGCTTCTATCCTTTTAGAAGTAATGAACAAGAAGCGCAGATACAAAAAGAAGTGTCATCATCAAATTCATAAATGACAAACGACTTCAAGCTTGGCCATTATAATCTTTATACAAGGTCTTCTTTTAAATCTTTGTTCAATTTTAGATAAACCAATGGGTGATATCAAAGAGAGTTTAGTACTCTGACAATCAATATTGTAGAAGATTTGAGTATTTGATATAATTATTTTTCAGTGAAATGTTGATAGATCCGTATAAATGATTGGACAGATTAGGTGGCTTCCATTATAAAATATTATAAATCATTTCTATAGTAGGTTGATATTTTGACTTTAATCAATGCCACATAGAGATCCACCTTTTATGATCGTAAAGTATACAAAGGTATGTTGAGACTTTCTTCTCAAGTCTTTCGATGCATTCTTCCATATAGCAAGCTAGGATTTTTTTTGTAGGATATGAAGCAAGTAACGAGACTTCCCATGTTGAGCGAGCTTTATGATGAGTTTGTTTTGATAAAATAAATTTTAAATGATGAAGGCTTTAAATCACTCAACCAGCCATATGCCCTCGTATATATAAAGTATTCAAATTTCAAACTTTTTAATGAAGTTAACGGACAAATATGAGCCAAATGTTATTGCTAGTTCACTACTTTTAATAAAGCATCTAACAGTAAAAGAGAGCACAAATGTGCTCGATTGTGCGAGTTTTTAGTTTTTTGATTTTGCAAATGTATATTTCCTTATCTGAATCTCATATGCTTAGTAGTTATCATTTTTACTTGTCAGCTTGCTTATAAAGTAAAATTATTATATTGCCCAATTATGATAGAAAAATTATCCTATGATTTATGTGAACGTTTTCTCTATATCAAACATAAGAAACTCAAAATATTTACTATTATTTTAGTCACTATTTTATGCTAATTTTATTTATGACTATTAGAGTATCCGTCATCGGAGTATGAAGAATGATAATAATTCTTTTATGGTTATGATGCATTTACGTAAACCATGTCTCCATAAGCTCAAGGACGTATGCATTTTACTTCTTAATCCACATCGTGTTAACTTCTGCATGATTTCACATTCTTTAGATGGTTTGGTAAAGCAACTCATTATTAATTTGACACCTTTTTTATAGTTCTTTGATGCATTTCACGGACTATCAAAATTTAATAGAGAATAGTTGATACGTACTTGTCTTGGTACTCTAGCATATAGATACATGGAGGAACATATTCTTGTTCCATATTAGCATTCTTAGTTCGCAAAGCAATTCAGTTATGTTCAAGATTTTGTTAGAAATCCTAATTCATCCATTAAATCACAAAAAAAATTGTAATAACCTCTTTTTATATGAAATCATTTTATTATGTCATCTCATGTTGTACCTTTTACTCGCTTGAGAAAATTGACGCAACAACTTGTCTACTAAATTTTAAAAATTGATTCCAAAAAGTTTTCCATGGCTACTTTAATTTCATAATCAATAAAGGATTCCTTAATATTGATGGGAAGAGTATCCAATGTTCCACAAAAGCAATTTGATATAAATTAAAATCAAAATATAAGTGAGGAATTAATCAAAAATCAAAAAGGAGAATAATAAAAGAGGATATTACTTCTTCCCAAGCACATGGGAAGATTTCCATCAAGAAATTTTTTATCATCAAGATCTCCACCATTAGCAATTTATGATCAGGAAGATGTCCTTCAACAGCAAGAAAGATGTGAGAAAGATTAGGAAGATTTCTCTCAACAACGCATGGAAGCATAAAGAAAATGTTCTTGGGCAAAAGTGGGGATGTAAGAGAGGTTTTGAGAAAAGAAAATCCATTAGTGGTAAAGAAGCTGATGTTGAAGAAGATAAAGACAATACTTGGTGAGGCTAACGTCTTAGATGATATTTTTAATAATGTGGAGGAAATTCCTTCTTCCAAAAGGAAGAAAATGTTCAAATTCATCAGTTGTTGAGAGCATTAGCTGTATAAAAATGCAAAAATTAGTTACTATAGAGGAACTCGATATGTCTAAATAATTGACAATTCATATATTTTGGCTACTATTTATCAAGCAGCAAAGTGTCATATATTGCTACTATAGGGATGGATATGCTAGAGTCAACAACTATAACTGAAGAACTTATCATCATAGAAGCGGTGACGCAAAAGGTAGACGTTCGTGCTGTTATGACGTCGGAGATGTCAGAGCAAGTCGCAAGTAAAGATCCAACTGAGGATATTGCTATTTTAGGAATAAGAGTGTTAGACTAATAAACAAATTGTCACCACCTCCAATAAGGAAACAATAGTTTAAAAATATGGCATTGTAAGTTACCCATGCATGTAATTGTCTTATTTTGAAGTTCTCATTAGACAAGACTAATAAGTTTTTGGGGAAAAACCTCTTTAACCTCAGACTCCTTAATTTTTTTATCAATTTTTTTGGCTGGGATCATCAACTTCTTCGTATCTTCTAGTCACACTCATTAAAGCATAATCAGCCTGTTTAATAAATAAAGTATATGTCTGCTAAAATACTTGTCATAATACTATTAACTGTATCTTTTCTATTTTCTTGTCATGTTACAAGGGTAATGTAGATATTTAGTCACTTTTCTCAGACATATTTAATTAATCTTTCATCTTCCGTAAACTTTCCACTTCCAATGACTCATTTCTAGTCAAGAAGTAGCTTGAATTAAAAGTTTGGTAATGTGAATGAGATTCCTGTTGAATAAAATTTTCTTGAATGATGAGATTATGTGTTAAATGTTTATAATTTTTCTTCAAAATGAGAATTTGGTAGTGTAAAAATGAATGTTATAACATGTGATTTATGTTGTCAAATTGATTGAATATATGTTGAAACGAATATATGAAAGGTATGTTTTTCGTTGACTCGATCATCAAAAAGGGGAAGATGGTCAACTCAATTATGGTAAATTGAAAATCAATGATAATTTTGATAATTAACAACTTAATTAAAATAAAATAATGGTATTAACATATTTTTGGTTAAGTGAATGCAAGTTTCAAACTCAAAAATAAGTTCAAATGAGGTATTAAGAAAAAGCACAAGTTATGAATAAGTGTAGAATAGGTGAAGTTGTAGTTCAAGTCAACCCTAGCATCAACTTAAGTGACATTGCAACTGAAGTCATTCTCAAAGCGCAACTTGAGTGTATGTTGAGAACCTGAGTTGACTTCACATGTGATGCAGTTGAAATCACACCTAAATTGACTTCGAGTGCAACTTAAGAAAGAAAACATGAGGGGCTAAAGTTTTTGAATTTCACTAGAATGCAAAATCACATGTTAAGTTGACTTCAATATGCGACTTGAGTGAAGTGGCTGTGGAACCCTGACCGTATACGAGTTGTTTCGACTGTATACGCGTCATTTCGACATTTGTAATTTTGTAATTATTTTATGAATAAATGAAAATTCATGAATTATATTGATGGATATGTGTATTGGAGATTGAAATAATGCAATTAGGAATTTAACCCCGTGAATAGTGCACGTGAATAGTGTACGTGAATAGTAACCAAGGACTAAGACCCGTGATTAAGAGTTAATCACTTGGATTAACTTAATCACAAAAAGACAAAATAGAGATTTAATCACTACAAGACAAAATAGCAATTCTTTTGGATATTTTAATCCAAGTTTGGATTTTTGTGGAAAAATAGAAAAAAATTCATAAATTGCAATCCGGGCGTCGGAATTCGATGAAATTTTTTATGGATGGTTAAAAATTCATGATGGACATGATGAATGGGTTAAGATGTGATGAAAATCACAAATCAAAGGTCAAGATGAAACGTCAAAACAAGATAAAAAAGTAGCTAACTTTTTAATAAAAGCTACTTTTGACTTTTTAAATAAAGTAAATAAATAAAAATTAAAAAATTAAATGAATGGCTGCTGCTGCAGGGATGTTGCAGGGGGAGCAGCTGGAAAAGTTGACCAAAATCAATGGTCAAAATTCATCCTAATCAAAGATCAATGGCTATGATTAATTTAGCTTAATTTAATTAATTTTAAAAATAAAAAAATAGGTAGAAAATTAGGGCTGCTATAGGGGGGCTGGAGCAGGCCTAGGGTAGCTGCTCTTGGCTCAAGGCATCTTTGGAAATTATAAAAAAACACATTTTGCAATTTTACACCTTGAGCTAGAAGGGGTAAAATGCAAATTCATGAAATTTGAAGCACTATAAATAGGGGAGCATGCCTTGGACGAATTCACAGCCATTCTAAGCTCAAAAATCACTTGAGCAACTTCATTTTCCATCCCCACACGTTTTAGCCTTAAGGAAAGAAGAGAATCGAAGATTGGAGTGAGAAAAGGCGAGTAGAAGAGGCATAACTTCGCTTGAGGTAAGTGGATTCCCCTCAAACTTGTTTTGAATGTTAGATGACGTAAAACCATGCTTAGATAATGCCCAAGCATGAGAAAATAAGTATAGATATAATGTTTAAATGGAATTATGCCAAAACATCAAAAATTTGGAGCGAATATAGGGTATTCGGCAAGATAGCATATGATATGTGAAAATAATGCTCCAAAATTGATAAATGATGATTTGGGATGTATTATTATGATGAATATGATGTTGGAATAATGATATATTAATTTCATGATTTTTGGAATTAAGGATTATGCTTAAGTGAATTTATGGTGATTTTTAGTATACGGAGAAAATGATTTTTTTGGCCAAGTAAATGATGATAAATTCAAAATATAAGAAATGTCCAATGATATACTAGGCATAAGGTATGTCATGGTATTTTTTATTTTTGGAAAAAATATCAATTTTTGAAACCCATGAACAGTAACCATGTCGCTGTGAACAGTAACCACGGATGAACAGTGATATGCTACAGTGATATGCTACAGTGAACAGCGTGATTTTGGAGAAAATTTGGAAATTAATATTTGAATATAAGTATGGAATTTTTGAAGAATTTATGGACAAAAATATCTATGTAAAGAAATAATGCCCAAATATTATAAAGCATACATGGGAAGCAGCTTAAATAGAGGAAATGAAATATCCTTTGTCCTTGAATAGGAAAAGGAAAAGAGAAGGTCGAAGACACCTCCTAAGAAGGTAAGCAAGTTATATGTTTTGCAAATTAATTTCAAAATGCTTGAAATTGTTTGTAAATTGCTTTATGAAATTTATTTAAGGTTGGCCATACCTATAACTGCTTTACATGAACTGAAGTTTGTGAAATTGTTTATTAAATGCTTTTTATGAAATTGTTTATGATTTGCAAATATCATGCCGGCATGTGTATGAGAATGAGCATGTGCACGAGGAATAGGCCTTAGTCGAGGTAGTAAGCGGACCGGATGTCCCCCTCGCTATTGCCAAGTCGCTTAATAGGCCCAGGCCGGCGGCGACCTCCCTGAAATGGGAGCATGTATGGGATGGGCGCCTAGCTAGCGTTGCATCCAAAGGAATGTCATGAATGCTATGAATGCATTGCATTTGCATTTATGAAATGCATGAAAATGATTGAAAAATTATGTATAGCTTGCTTACTGAGTATTATTACTCATCCATGCTTTTTCAACAACAGACAGGAAATGATGATGAAGGCAGCATGCCAAGTGTTATGTTGTTTTTGATATAAATGATGTTTATGTAAACTTTATGTAAAGACAACGATGAAAATTTTGAGATGAAAAGGGAATATTTTTATTCCAATGAAAATGTTTATGGAATAGATTTTGATCATAACTGTGTTATGTGAAATATATTTCAAATTGGATGAATGATGGGAATTTTCCATGTATTGATGAAAAAAAAAAAATCCTGCCGTGTGATCAGGGCAATAATCCTGAGTCACGTTTACCAATCAAAACGATCCCGGAGTAAGGCTTCTAGGCACCTCGGTTCGGGGCGCCACAGTGGCACCCCAGGTTGACCCATCTTCGTAAAAGATCAAGAAAAGAGATAAATCTTCGAAGTTCACTAAAGTCCAAAGTCGTACCCTGAGTTAACATTCATATGTGACTTAAGTGAAGTCACAAGTGAAGTCGCAATTCAAGTTGACCTCAATTGCAACTTGAGAATAAATCAAAAAGGAGAAGTCTTCAAGTTTCACTAGAATGTAAAGTCGCACTTTGAGTCGACCTTAACATGAGATTTGGATAAGTCAAGAGAAGAGAGAAGAACTTGAAGTTCATTGGAGTCTTAAGTCTCACCCTAAGTAAACGACAGATGCAATCTGAGTGAAGTCACACCCCAGGTCAATTTTGCTTATGACTTAAAGAGTATTCAAGAGAATAATACAAGTTCTAAAATCACTGGAGTTTGAAGTCACACCCTAAGTTGACTCTAGTTGTAACTTCAATCATAATGGTAAAAAAAATTCAAACATTTGTATTTTTATTGCTTATCACTTACCACTAAATTGTTATTTTTCCCTTAAGGCTTTAAATATCATAATTTGAATAGTGATGAGAGTTAGCTAAAAAATTGAATAAGCCTTCACCTTCTCACCTCCCTGTGATACCCAAACCAAAATGGGAATCATACATGTGCATTTGACATGTAAACATGAATTATGTATTAATTGATTGATTTATGAATGATTTAATGACTTGATGATTTATTGCAATTAGGGCTAATGATTAAGGAATTATGATTAAAATTAATCTTCATAGCCCAATGTGGGTCAATATGATTAAGGTGGCCTAAGGAGGATTAGAAAATGTCAATGTGCAATGAATAATTAATTCACTTATTATGATTTAATTAATGGAGATTAGAATGATAATTATGGAATTAAAGTGATAAATGTTAGAAAATTCATAACTTCACTCCTATAAGGCAGATTGAGATGAAATTTGAAAGGTAAGCACATGATTATGTGCCTAATCTTATGGATTTATTGGATTATGGAAATTATGATGGAATTAGGGTGATAATTATTTATTTTCATCCCAAATCCAAAAGTTAAACTCAAATGACCATAACTTGAGATAGAAATGTCATTTTGAGATGAAATTTGATATGAACGGATAAAACGATATGGTGAATGTTATGAAAGAGTTTGATTAAGATAATTATCATGAGAAAATTTTTAATCATAAAATGACGAAAGGCTTTGACTTTAGGTTCCATAAAGTGGCATTGCATTTATGTAAAAATAAAGGGATTAATGGCATGAGTTATGGCACAAATGAGGTGTCACACAAGGGTAATTTTCAGTTGATTTTTTTAATTACCAAAAATGCTAAAATCCTTGGAAAATCATGTGATTAAATGCATAGATAAGAGGCTAAGGAGAGTAGCTTCAAGAGGCCATTGAGGTGGCACTCCACGGGGACGTCCAAGGGCCCTTCTTAATGGATTTTTTTATTTTTAAATATGCTAGAATCATACCTAGATGAACTATATGAATAGGGTAAGTAAATGGGCAATAAATTGAGTTGATTTTGTTGCAAAAAATGTCATAAGGTCCATGACATGTGGAAGTTTCTAAGTGGACAGCCATATGGTACATTAATGAGTTGATTTTGGTAATTTTTATATAAGATAATTTCACGTTTTACTTGGGTAAGATTGAGCCAAGTCATCAAGGGATAAGAGGGCATTGAACTACCCTCCAAATGATGTGGCAAGGTGGGCCCAAAAATCTGAAAAATCAAGGGCATAAAAGGGGACTTGGACGTTACATGTGAGAAGGTTAGAGAGAGAAAATTCTCTCAAAATCCAAGGCAGCAGTGGGACGTGCCCAAACTAGCAAGGGAGAAGAGAGAAAAAGAAGAAGAAAAAAAGAGAAAAAGAAGGAAGGAAAGAAGGGAATCCAAGTTGGGAAAGATTGGATCAAATGTTGCTTAGATTCAAGTAAGTATGGATTGAGTTTTGAAACTTTTAATTCCAAGTTTCTTTCCTTTATTTATGAGTCATGAATTTGATTTATAATGAACCCTTAAAGGATGATTTATGATGCCCTTAATTAGGGTATTGAATGAGGATTAAATGAGAGAAATGAATTTAAAAGTTTAAAGAGGTTAAATTGGACGCTAGGCTTGAATATGAAGATTAAACCTAGCTGGAATTTTCTTAATTCCACATGTTAAGTTACTATTTTGATTTATTATCATGATTATATTATGATTCATGATTAAATAAATTATATATGTTGACTTGAGTATAAGATATGAACCTTAGAAAATATGAAACTTAGGGTTATCTATATGACCCGATTTTCACTTTTTATGATATGTATGATGCATGAATTAGTCCAAATGATACATGGATTATTTAGAAGGTAAATTATCCTAAATTAAGGGTACTTAGGACGTCCAACATGGGGTAGAAAAGATTGCCCAAAATCTAAAATTTTAGGGCATGTGTAGTTAACGTACAAGAGGGGAGCAAAAGAATACCCTACATACATGCAAAGTTGCTGTTTTGTAAGCAACCAATTTATGGACTTTAAATATGTAATATTACCCTAAATTTGGGATAAGAAAAGCATGATTAATATCAAGAATTAATAGATTAAAAATCTTTTAAGAATTAAGTGTCGAAAGAGACGTGGAAAGTATGAAAAAGGGTCCCAAAGTTGCTGTTTTGGAACCCTATGATTAATGGATTAAAATTTCATAAATATACCCTAAATGATTTTCTAATTAAGGGTTTTAATCATGTCAAATTTGAAGGCAAGTTGCTGTTTTAAAAAAGTTTAAGAAACACATAGTATATTTGTTGTAAGATGGGTATACATGAAAGGATATGTATGGTCGAATGATAAATGACTTATATGAATTGCTAAAATACAAAAGTACATGAATATATGATGAAATGAATGATTAAGTTTCTGTTTTGATAAATAATTATAATCTTAATTTTTGAGATTAATAGATGATGCCTAAGATGTCAAACATGTGCTAAAAAAGAGCATCGACATATGAAATGTGAAAATATGTGAAAATGATGAATGAGAGATAATGAACCTCCATATGAGGACTTAATGAATGATGGTTATGTTTATGAAAATTTACCCTACATACAGGTGTAGACCATGGTATGGAATGAATGGATGGTATGGTACACAAGTACGCGTTGTGTATGATACCCGACTTGAAATTCAAGTGAGTTATGTATGATAATGATTGATGGGTTGGAAAACTAAGTTGTATGCAAGCAAATAAGAATTATATAAATGCAATGTCATTCTTATGTGCATAGGCAAAGGCAAAGAAAAGGTTGACCAGGAAAGCTAACATGATGCAGGTAAGCAAGCAACTATCTAAAGGATTTTTGCTTTCTCAAAATTATGATTATTGTTTATCAATGATATTCTAAATGCTTTGAATTATTTAGCAAATGGTTGTTGAAATTATTTCTAAGTTGTTTAAGGATGGTTATTCCTTTATCTCAATATGTGTCGAAATGCTGTTCTAACTTGTGATAAATGATTTGCATAACGTTTTATCAAATATTGATAAAAATGACATTTTCAAGAGTTATGTATGAAAAATCATGCTAGCATGTTAAAGATCATATTTATGACAAGTTCATGTGCACAAGGCATTAGGTTCACCTCAAAGGTATAAGCGGATTGATTGTCCCTCTTTGGTGTGACTAAGTCGCTAAGATAGGCCCAAGGCCAACGGCGCCTTCCCTGAGATGGGAGAAGACGGAGACGGATAGTCACCTTGCTAGCTTCCATCCTATGATGTTCATATTTTTTGATAATGCATTGCATTATTTATGATGTACCTGTGATAGGTATAAGGATTATATTTTCATGATATACCCACGAGTAGGTATAATGTTGCTTTCCAAGATGTTTTTAAATGAAAAATGTTGCCTGCAAAATGAATTGCCTGAAAAACATACAGCTTGCTTATTGAGTTTCGACTCACATTTTGTTTTCCAAACCCTAAGACAGGTGAAAGGATGGACGTGGCAAAGGAGCACGGGTTAAACAATGAAGAAGGAGAATATTAATGAATGCCTATGTATGATTTTATGGATGAATGGTTGTATAAGGGTTTATATAATTTCTTTGATGAATGTATGAGATTTACACTATGATTTATGGTGTATTGTTGGAAAAATTTTATGGACAAGTGTTAGATGAATGTTTTTCCATGTTATGAATAAATATGATTTCTATGATATGACATGAGTATATTAAGAATTAATAATGACCTGATGGGCAAAATGATGAAAAATGAAATGTATATGATGATATTAACTCTTAAAGAGTAAAGATTAAATAGATAAATATCCAATAAATCCTGCCGTGTGACAGGGCAACAATCTTGATCACGTTTATCAATCAATAACGGTCCTGGAGTAAGGCTAAAGATGTGTTGCTTGGGTTGGGGCGCCACACCTCCCCATCCACAAGCATTAAAAGTCCGCATAAAAAATTCCAAATAAGTTATCAAGAGCAATCATTGAAGCTTTCAAGATCAACTCTTCTATAATCAACAAGAGCTTACTATGCTTCATTTGTCTACATGATCTCTATAAAGTATAATTTTCCTTTATTGGTTGTTTTTGTTGTCGTTGTTATTAATTTGTTAGATATTGGAAACTAAGGCTAAGTAAAAGCTTGGTTAGAGTGGTGTTTACCAACAACTTGTGATTATCTAAGAAGCCTCTAAGAGCTGGAATCTAAAAAAAAAAGTGTGCTCTAAGTTGTATTGCAATGCAATAGTAGAACCCAAGGAACAAAAAATGTATGCTTGAAAAAGTAGAGTAGAGGGTTGCTTAAACTGCTATAAAATCTTATGTCTTTTATTATATGTGCTCTTATTTTGATCATCCATGTTATTACACTAGCTCTCTAATGTCTAGCAAGTTTTATTCAAGGAAAACTGATTTAAAAGGGGTTTATGTTAAGCTAGAAAATTTTTATTTAATTCATCATTCCTCTTGAGTTAAACCAACTAAACGAGACCAATAGGCAAAACTTCTATTATCCATGTAGACTCGCCTATGGAGGTGCCACAAAGGCTAGAAAGAGAAATTATGCTTGATAAGAAAATAAACAAACAAAAGACCTCCCCTAGAACCATCTTATATTTTTTCTGTGGAATAGGATAATGATTTTTCCGCTCCATATGACGATGTTACTGTAATTATAGCTTGAATTTCAAATTGATTAGTTTGTAGAATCTTAATTCATACAAGAAGTTATACTAATATTATATTTTGTGAGGCCTTTAATAAGATGAGTTTCCTAAAGAAGAACTTGTTGAAGCATACGAGGCCACTAACGAATTTGCTAGTGATGAAGCTCAAGTTGATGGTGTTACTTCTTTAGCTTTTAAAATTGGAATGTCTTCTCAACAAGCTACCAAAGACAGAGATTTCTTCATTGCCAATCTCCCTTTGATGTTGTGAAACCCTACCTATTTTAAAGCATAGTAAATGTAGCTTTGAGCTTGTATAAGGATGGAATTTGAAATGTTCATGATATGGAGGGTTTATGATCACCTATATGGTTTTCAATAGATCTAAGTGTGGGTAACCCACGTTAGCATGAAAATTTAATGGGAGGTATTAAATTTCATGCTTTATGATTTAGATGGATGAGATTTGGGCAACTAAGTAAGCAAGGTGATTAAGTTAATCACTTCGATTACTATGGTAATTATATGCATTAAAAGACGAAATAAACTAAAAGACAAAGAGGGTGTAGAGAATGCTTATGTGGCATATGTAATTAATGCCATTTTTCATTTTATTATTTGATTTAATACTTGATATATTAATATCTTTTGATGTATAATGTGGATTGATATGAAATTTTACGAGAAAACCTAAGTTGGCATGCCCTACATGATGAACAGTTTGGATCATGAAAAGTATGAATGAAAAGGGGTTAAATAATTAAATTTATATGATATTTTATGAATTAAATTCATTTTGCTATTATCTTAGCATATATTCATCATTTTGAGATGAAAATTTTTATGACTAAGTAAGTTGAGATGTTTTAAGTGATGAATGGATTAGATTAAACCTAATCCCATTGAAAAGTGGTATTATAAATGGTTATCAAAACTAATGATGAAAATTAATTGAAGTCATTGACTTATTAGTGATGAAGATGATTTACCATAAAAGAGAAGCTAAAGTCAAAGTTGACTTTGGTGGCCCACTTTTGAGGTGTCAAAATAAGGAGAATTTTGGAGCAAATGAGTCAACAAATAATTAATGAAATTCATGATTTAGAAGGCAGCCTTTTGAACGTGTCCTAGTAAGGGATTTTAGGGGATTTTAATAAATATAAAAAATTACAAAAATTTAAGGAATGGCAGCTAGGTAAGGACTGGTCAGCATGTGGGTTAGAATGGATGGTAGGGAGTGTTGCAGAAGCTTGGGCATTTGGACGGCTGAAAATGGGCAGAAATTAATTGACAAATTATATATATTAAACATGAATTAATAGGTGGCATCATGTGATTAAATACAACAACTACATAAATAGGAAATTAGGCAGCTAAGGGGGACAGTTTCAACTTGGAGAGTGAAAGAGAGAGACTTAGAAAAATAAAGAGAGCAAGAGAAGGGTAGCAAAGAGATGACTCAAGTTTCAGCTTAAAATGTTAATCAGGTTGCGAATAAAAAAATCGAAGAAGATCAACCTAAACAGGGTAGAACAACTATTAGGATCAGCTGCACTAAATGATTTTTAATAATTTTTATATAAGGATTTTATATGATATAACATACATTCTGAATATCACTCGACTAAAATTAAATTAAATTTTTGGATGGTATAAATAGGAGTAATAATTAATGTGATTGGAATAGTCCCTAAACTCGTACTTCTTTCTAGCAGAGTAAAAATGCATAAATAAATATAAATACTTAATATTTTGTGCTGGAATTATTTATTTTGGTTAATTTATGTAGTTATTGATGTATGATAGAAATTTCATACTTAAATACTTTGATTTGATTATACATCAAAAATTAGAGAAATTAGTGTCTGCTTTCAGCAAATATGAATAGATTGAGAAATAATCAAAACGAAATTTGAAATGTAAAGAATAATGATCCAAATTGATACGATGAGTTAAAATTAATAAGGTAATTCATTGTATGTGATTCAGAAAAGAAAAAGAAGAAAAAATGAATGGTAGAGCTCTTAGAATCAAGAGTTGTTAATTGGTAGTCACACATATATACATAAAAGCGCAATTGTGGAAGTGATACTTGATGAATGAATGATATGGGAGGCTGTTTTGAAAAATGGATAGGAATTCTAGAAATTTTAATTTCATATGGCTTGAAATAGATTTAGGATGAAGGTTTTAAGGAGTTGCAAAAGTTTCAAGTTATAAACTTAGGTGTTGGATAGAAAAATGACCAACCGTTAAGGTAAACATGTTATGAGTCACATATAGATTGAGATCATGTAAGGGTTGGAGACAAGTGACATATGAACATAAATTAAATGAAAGACAAAGCATGCAAGTATAGAATGATATACAAATATATAAGATGATCATTTTCACTTGTCTACGAAAAGGCAAGGAAAAGATAGAGGGAACAAGTTGAACTTCCCACGGGTAAGTAAGAAACACTTTTGAAAATAATATTTTTGTAAACTGCTTTACTAAAATGATAGTTGTAAGCAAGCCCTTCAAAAATGTTATTTCAAAAAGAGTTTTGTGAAAAGAGAAGTTTAATTTTTTTAAGAAATGATATTTGCAAGCAAAGCTTTTGAAAATAATGCTTTTGAAATGTTTTGAATCTCTTTGAATATTGAAACACTTTGAGATTGCTTTATATCGATGTTTTAAAAAGGGTTTAAGAGTGACTATCTCAATAAGTTGATTGTATAAAATGATTTGATTTCTGTTTGTTAATGGCGTTCAAAGAATATGCACGTTCTTTTTTATATGAAAATGACAAGGATGTCGTACAAATGAAAAATATGACCTTGGAATGGATGAATGGGAACGATGTGTTTGCATACCCTTTGGAAAGCCCAAAAATGAGAATAAAAATTTGCAAGAAAAGCTTTTGAAAATGTTAATGTCTTCTCAAATATTGAAATATTTCAAAAATTACTTTCTTGTGATAATTCTAAAATTATTTTCAAGCAAACAAGCAAAACTTTTGAAATTATTAATTTTTCTTAAAAATCGACATATTTTGAAATTTCTCGAATTTTGAAGTATTTTGAAAACTGATTTATATTAATAATTTTGAAAATTATTTAAGGGTGGTCATCCCAATACTGTGATTTGAATACTATTTTACAAATTGTGTTCAAAATGAGTATGCAAGTTTTTCTCTACACGAGAATAACAACAATGTCATGTGAATAAGGTATATGATGCGGGGTGAATGAAAGTCATATATGGAAAAGGACGCTAGGTCTGCCCTTGATTTTGTCAAGTTGGTATATCTAATGTCTTCCAATAGAAAGGTCATGTTTTTGTAGGTAGTTATGCCTTTGTAATTTTCAAGTTGGTGTGTCCGACGTCCTTCAATAAAAAGGTCATGTTTTCATGGATAGTTGATCACTTGGTAAGTATTATCTACCATATGGCAAGGATTTCACCGGATTATCGTACTATCATATGAAGAATTATGATATGAATGGAAATGATGCGGTTACATCACATGCAGAATTATGACATGGATGAAATGATGTGTTTGCATACTCATTATTTATGAAATGATTATGTCAAGTTTTCAGTTTTGAAAAAGACACAGTCCAATGCTTGTGTAGATTTTATGAAATGATTAAGCCAAGTTCTGACACAGGTTGATGCCTGTGTTGCTTTTATGAAATCATGCTAGCATGTCAATGTAGATAAAAATGGTGTATGGTGCACCAGAATGATGAATAGGTCTATTATAGAGGTGGTCGCAGACCGGGGCCCCCATCTACAAGTGGCCAAGTCACTAAGAAAAGGCGAGAGGCCGGCAGCGCCCTCCCTGAAATGGGAGAAGGTTGAATAAATGGTTGCCTAGCTAGCGTGCTATCACATAAATGAAAGATATCTTTCTTATGAAAAGATGATCACTTGGTGAGTGTCACCTACTAGATGGATAGAGGCGTGTTTACATATGCTTTATTTTAAAAAGCCCCAAAATGGGGTCATGAAAATTTTTTAAGATATAAATATATCCTCACAAAAAGGTTTACACGAAAAGGTTTACGTGCATATACTTTACCTTTGAAAAGTCTAGAATTTGGGTCAGGAAATGTTTACAGGAAAAAGGTTTTGAAAAGATTTAAAATAAAAGATGCTTGCTTATTGAGTATTGGTACTCACATTTTGTTTTTCCTAATCCTAGACAGGTACAAAGTTCAGGCAGAGGTGGAAGTAGCCCTTGAGAAAACCTCAAGGTATAATTGATTGTAGGACAGGTATAAATAAATGTGTGCAGTGATCATGAAATTTTTAAGTTATTGATATGTATGATGTGAACAGATAAGTGGTTATGTTGATAATTCTATGAGAATTTGATTTATGAAGTTATATGATTTAAATGATCAAGTTAACAGTTTGTAAATGACATGTAAAGTTAATTACAAGTATATGTTGCTTGTAATAGATGAAGGAAATGAAAAAAAAATCGCGTTAAATGAAATGGATTCAAAAATTCCGCCGCGTGAATAGGGCAACAGTCCTATGTTACATTTACCAATTGAAAACGATCCCGAAGTAAGGCTACGGTGCCTTGGCTCGGGGGGCGCCACAGATGTACAATTCAATCATCAACCAGCCATTTTCAATGATCTTTGAGTTGTAATCTCTACTTATCACCTTTGTATCATATTTCCTACCATCAAAGATGAAGGAATAACATACAGGTACCAACATATGACATGTAATGTTAGCATGCCATTTGCAAGCACAAGCAACTGATTTACCTCTAACAGGGTAGAGTTGGTAGTTGCCATTGACATTGATAAGGATTCTCCACAACATGTCATAACTAGTACTATAACTGATCTCTCATTTTAAATCTAATTGTCATCCTTGTTACATGATAATTATGATACTTTCTCATAAAATGCATTTGCTTTAACCAGCTTAAGAGTTGGTTGTCTCAGATCATGAATTAACTTAAGATAAAGAAGCACCTCCTATTAATTCAAAAAGAGAAATCTTATTATTGATAAACAAAGGATAATAAATTAAAATTTTTGAAAACTATTGTCTACAAAATTCATAAGAAAAGTACATTCTCTCAAATGGTTATCTAATATAGTGCTAATTCCAAAACCTAATGGCAAGTGACAACTTTTTATAGATTACACCAATGTCAATAAAGCTACTCCAAAAGATGTTACCCTCTTCTTTATATAGATCATCTAATATATTTTATTATAGAATATAATATTTTTAGTTTCATAGTTTCATGAATATATTTTTTTTGGTTTTCCGCAAATTAAAATGTCTAAAAAGGATGAAGATGAAACTTCATTCATAACTCTCAAGGGAAATATTGCTATAGGGTCATGTCCTTTGGTTTTTAAAAATGCAGTAGTTACATATCAAAGAGTAGTTATTGAGATTTTTTCTAAACAAATTGGATGTAACATGAAAGTTTACGTTAATGACATTATTGTAAAAAATACAAGTTTAAAACAACACCTAATTGATTTAAAAGAGACTCTTAACACTATAACATATTATAATTTGAAGCCAAATTTAGAAATAATGTATATTTGATGCTATAAAAGGAAAATTCTTAGGAGTCATTATTTCTTAAAGAGGTATAAAAGTTAATCTCACAAAAAATAAAAGTCATCATTAACAGGAAATCTCCAAAAAACAAAAAGATGTGAAAAAATTAGCAAAAAAATCTTGTAACATTGCATCAATTTATATCTAAATTCGCTGATAAGTATCTTCCTTTTTTCAGGATGTTACAGTAAGACCAAGGATTCCTCTAAATGGGATAATATAAAGTAGTCTCTTCGAAGTTAAAGAAGTATCTATCACAAGTCTCTTTGCTCATCAAGCTAAAGGTGGGTGTTACTCTTTATTTGTATTTGTCTGCATTTGACAGCATGACAAATGCTATTTTGGTAGGCTCTTAATAAGAGAGTTCAACATTCCATTTATTATATTAGTCAATTACTTTCAAACATTAAAAAATATTAATTGGCTTCCAAAAAGTTGTCCTTATTTTTAAGCTCATTACATTACAAACATGTCATTATAACAGTTACTACGTAAACTAGATGTGTCAATACAACACATGAAATGGGTACTAGATTTGTCGCAATTTGACATGCAAATCCAACTAGTGCATGTAGTAAAAGAAAAAAGTCACACCTAACATCCTAGCTGAATTCATGAACCTAGTTGACAAAAACATATACGAAAAATATGATGAACAGTTGATAACCCCCTTGGAAGTTGTAGATCGACAAAGCCTCTAATAAAGAGGGCTGTGTGGTAGGGAATCATCATGCACACTCATGAGGGTCTATGAATGGAAATGGCAATTCATATTGATTTCAGAGTTTATAACAATATTACTAAATATGAAGCACTATACTAAGGGCTCCTTCTACTTAAGACACTACAAGCAAAGCATGCATGCATTTTTTTGAATCTAACCTAGATGTGAATTAACTTTTAGGTACTTAAAAAGTTAAAGACATGTATATGGCTGAATAATTTTTCCTTATGCACATCTATCACATCAAAATTCAACATATTTACCTTATACTTAATTCATCATCCTTTCTCGAAGTTTGGTTAAATTCATCAAAGACAACATGTATTGACTCTTCTATTGTTGATGTCTTTTGTTGAAAATTCTATATGTTTTGCTATTTGATGAATAACCCAAGAAAATAGCTTCATCGCTTTTGGCATCTAGTTTTCCCAAATTTGTTTTTCCATTATTTAGCACATAACAAGTACATCCAAAAGTATGAAAATATGATATGTTTGGTTTCCTGCCTTTCCAAAGTTCATATGGGGTCTTTTTTAATATAGCTCTAATGGTAACTCGGTTTAATACATGACAAGCTGTACTTACAGCTTCACCCCAAAATCTCTTGGATAGTTTACTCTCATTTAGCATGGTTCTAGCCATTTCTTGTATTGTCCGGTTTTTCCTTTCAACAACTCCATTTTGTTGAGGAGTTCTTGGTGCAGAAAATGTATGGTGAATTCCCTTTTCATTGCAAAATTCTATGAATCGAGTATTTTCAAATTCACCACCATGGTCACTTCTAATGGAAATGATTGAACTTTGTTTTTCATTTTGCACCAAATTTGAAAATGAGACAAACATTGAAAATGCTTCATCTTTGCTAGCTAAGAGTATAATCCAAGTAAATCTAGAAAAGTCATCCACGATTACATATACATACTTTTTCCCACCAAGAGTTAAAATGTCTGATGGCCCATAAAGATCCATATGTAGTAATTCAAGTGGTCTAGTTGTTGAGATTTCCTGTTTGGTCAAAAATGGCATTTTCGGTTGTTTAGATAGTTGGCAGGCTTTACAAATCTTATCTTTGTCATATTTGAGCTTTGGTAAGCCTTGTACCAAATTCTTTTTCCATAAGGTTCTAATATTTGACATATTTATATGTCCAAGCCTTGCATGCCATTTTCATGGATCATTTTCTATGGCTATTAGACATTTTCTTTCTAAGTCATCAAGGCAAACCAAATAAATATTTTCATGTCTTTTGCCACTAAAAATTATGCACTCGTCATCATCAATAACATTACATATAGAGGATTCAAATACAACTTTATATCCTTTATCACACAGTTGACTGATGCTCATTAGGTTGTGTTTGAGTCCTTCAACAAATAGAACATTTTCAATACATGCATTTAAAATACCATAGACATTTCCTTTACCTTTTATTTTACCTTTTTCGTTATTTCCAAAAGCTACTGTTCCTTCATCACATGGGTTGATCTTGTGAAATAATCCTTTTTCTCCTGTCGTATGTCTTGAGCAACCGCTATCCATAAACCATACGTTATAGGCCTTAGCTTTAAGACATACCTGTAAAAATTAATTTGAGTGGAACTCATCCTTTTGGTACCCATTTTATGGGTCCGTTTGGGTTAGTTAACCTTTGAAATTTGAGTTGATCCATCTTTGATCCCATAAAACCAATGCATTTTGGCATCCAAACCAATTTAGCACCTAGGTTTTGCAGTTTTCTTAGTTTACATTGATAGATCTTATGTCCAAGCTTGTTGCAAAAGTTACAAGCTCCCGGAAGTCTAGAAATAGGGAGCCATTTGGTAATTTGTTCATTGGTTGGTCTTTTGGTCCAAACTGTTCGATTTATCTTTGGTTTAGTAAAATTAGTTTTGATATTATTTCTTGGAGCGTTAGTTTCAGTTTGTTCAAGTGCATTGTACCCAAGTCCTTTCTTGCAAGTTTGAGTTGTCATTTTCAAGAACATTTTTACATTTTCTCCTGGATTAAAGAACTTGGCAAGAGATTCATTTAATGATTTATTCTCGTTTTTAAGTTTTTCTAATTCATTTTCTAAGGTATTCTTTTCATCTTTTAACTTGTCTAATTTTTCAGCAAGTTTACCATTTACAATTATTACTGCATCACATTGTCTTTTCTTAATTGTAAACTTGTTTCCTAATTTCTTTATTTCTTCATATAGTGAATCATAAGCTTGTTGAAGTTCCTCTAATTCAGCACATTTAAGACATTCATTTGTAGAGAAATTTGAAAAGGATTTCTGTTTGGAGGTTACCTCTTGACTACTCGTGCAGTCCGTTGAAGTGACTTGATCCTCCAAGGTTTCCATTGCTGCAAAGCATATGTCGGTGTTTGCTATGCAACAGATTCTTGCACAATCTGCTTCGCATTCTTCACTTGAGGAGCTATTCGTTGTAGATTCTTCTTCATTTAAGTACATGCCTCTTCCTTTGTTTCTTTGAAATCTTTTGTTGTCGCCTCGATCTTTTCTTTGTTCCTTTGCCTTGTTTTCTTCGGGCGTTGGACATTGGGCTTGCATGTGTCCCGAACCGCCACATCGGTAGCATTTTGTTATTTCTTTCTTTTTATATTTGGAGTTTCTTTCTTTAAAATTTCTAAAATTTCTGCCTTTCCTCACAAATTTTCTGAATCGTTTTGTGAGTAGAGCGATTTCATCGTCATTTTGTGAAGACGAGGTGTCATCCGAGTCTTGTACGGATTTCAAGGCAATTGCTCTTTTGCCTTTGTGATGATCTTCATTTCTTTTTTTAATTAGCTCATGTGACATCAAAGAGCTAATTAGGTTCTCTAGCTTCAATGTGTTAAGGTCCTTGGCTTCTTCTATCGCAGTAATCTTTGGAGTCCAAGATTCAGGTAGAGCCCTTAGAATCTTCATAACCTGTTCAGATTCAGATATAGCCTTTCCAAGACCTTTCAAAGCATTAGTGATTTTTGAGAATCTAGCAAACATTTCAGAAATATTTTCTGTTTCTAACATTCTAAAATTTTCTAATTCTCCAATCAAAATGTTTCTTCTCGTCCCTTGGACTTGAGAAGTTCCTTCATAGATGGAGGTTAATGTATCTCATATCTCTTTGGCAGTTAGACAAGAGGATACTCTATCATATTCAGATGCCGTGAGAGCACAAAATAATGAATTCATAGCTTTGGCATTGCTCTTCACGATTCTTACTTCCTCATCGGTCCATTTGGAAGCTTTTTCATTAATGGGCAAGGTCACACCATCTTGAATCGCAATCCAAGAGTCCATATCGGTAGCCATGATGAGTTGTTTCATTCTTAGCTTCCAATATCCAAAATTGTTCCCATCAAACAATGATAGCCTAGTAAATGATTGGCCTTCGGCAAATGCGGGAACGGAAGTAGATTGGGATGCCATGTCAATAAGATCTCTTTGGTAAGCTCAAAGACCCGCTCTGATACCACTTGTTGGTCCCGAGTTAATGGCAAAACCCAAGAGGGGAGGGGTGAATTGGGTTCTTATAAAATTCTTCGGTGAATTAAAACTTAACCTCTCGAAAGCTTAATCCCCTTGATTGAAACAAATAGAGAGCCATGAAATAAGGAAAGCAATAAAGTAAAACAGTAGGCAAGGTTTATAGTGGTTCGGGCAACCTCTCCCTACACTCTTCCAAGCTCACACACCGTTGTGACTTGGGTTCCACTATGTATTCCGCGAATACACTTAGAGTCTCTGCTCTCTTCTAGATTCTAGCTCTAGGGGGCTTATACACTTGATACAAGTAGATGATGAGTTCAACTCCAATCACAACTCTACTTGCAACGTCTTGGTTTGTTACAACAAACTCAAACTAAGACCAATAACAAAGAATAATGAAAATAAGGAAGATCTACACTTTACTGAGTTGTGTAGGCAAGATTCAGCTTGAGGAAGAGTTTGTATAAGCAACCGGTTGTATATCGTTGACGCTACTTGCAACTTGAAGCTCGTTCTTCCTTTGAAAGTGTATAGATCACTCAAATTTGGAGAAAAGCAAATGGAAGCTCTTGTTTGCACTTCTTTTCTCTCTTTAGGCTATGTAGTGTGTGTTCCAACGTTTGCTTGAGTGTCTATTTATAGAATAGGGAAGATTTGAACGTTATAGAAGTGGTTGGCGCGCAATAAATGTTCCAACGTTCAAAAATTCGAACGTTACTTCCCAAGTCGCAACTGGAGTCGACTTCGTGTGCGACTTCAGTTCTGCATTTTCCAAGTCTGAGTCTAGCTCGACTTGGTTTCAGACTTGTCCTCAAGTCGATCTTGGAGTCGACTTGGATTGCGACTTGACCAGTTCTTGTACTGAAAACAGTTTGATCTTTGTTTGATTTCCTTTAGCTTGCTTGGCTTCTTTCCTTCAATAATATTTTGTAGACTTTGTGAAGCTTGAAAACTTGCATGGTTGTTTTTGCCTTTAATTCAACCATCTTGCTTTCTTTTGATATTAGTCTTTACATCTTGAATTTCTTCATCTTGAAATATGAGCTTTTCCTTGGACTTGAGAAACTTAAGTTGATCTTGAAATGAGCTTGCATCTACATCTTTGAACTTTGAAAACCTCAAGTCGATCTAGAGGTCGACTTCGTCTGCGACTTCACCCAAGTCGCAACTGGAGTCGACTTCGTCTGCGACTTCGGTATTTTTCTGCCCCAGATTCAACTCTGGAGTGATTTTGCCATCTGAAGTCGATGCTGGAGTCGACTTCGTTTGCGACTTGGCTTTCCAAGTCGCAAGTGGAGTCGACTTGGCCTGCGACTTCACCTGCTCTTCTTCTATTTTCAAAACTGGTCGTGGGGTTCATTTTGGAGTTGAGGATGGAGTCGACTTTGGGATCGACTTCACCCTAAGTCGAAGTCCAAGTCGACTTGGAAATCGACTTGGCTATTTCATTCCTTAAAATATTCAACAAAATCATTAGTATTCACTTTATACTCAAATTTAACTTTGTTAATCATCAAAACTCATGCTTTGGTCAATTTTGTTTTGTTTTGAACATTGTTTCCAACAAAGAATACTAAAGATGATTTCTTCGCAAAAATTAGCTGCCAATGACTTTTTGATGCCCCTATATCATATTGCTCAACCCAACATAGTAACATCCAATGTTCATCATATCTACTCCAATACTGATTGTTGGATCAAACCTATAAGATAATACCTTTCATATGGAGCCCTATCCACCAATCTCAATGATGTAAAAAAGTTATAAAAGCGAACATCTAATTTGCCAAGCATAATGGGTTTTATATAAATATTCAACATCTATAACTTATTTCGTTTCATATGAACCAAAAAAAATGTCGTTGATACTTGAAGGGGTATATCAAGGTTGTCGCGGAAGTCACTTTATTGGTGAACAATTGCTAATCAGGTCTTGCAAGTAGGATTTTACTATCTACCATTCAAAAGAATATATGAGATTATGTTAAAAAATGCATTCAAGTATACCCCTATTCCTCATTCACTTACCTCCCCCATGACTTTTTAGTTTTCAATAATTTGTACACTAAAAAATACCCCTACTATTTTTTTATTTTGACACTAATTTGTTTACAATACTTTCTATATGGTATTTTATTTGGAAAGGAGATTTTAGTTGAAAATTTATCACTGGGCCTAAGAAGCCCTTAAGTTACCATTGTCCTTTCTTAGCATACAACCCCACTCTTTATTATTTTGCCATTAACAAATATTATTATGATTCTGATTTCCATAGCATGAAGATTATTAATGCACAAACCTAGAAAAATAATCCTGAACCTATGAGCTGCGCGCCTCACTGCGTGATATGGTCCGTTATAGCCTAGTAGCTAAGACTCATGATTTTAAAACGTGTCACACCATATTTAACCTGAGACACACTTACAAAACTCAGGAACTCTCTTTCCTTTTAAATTTGAGATTCGATTCTAAGTTGTTATAGGTCCACCGGCTTCCGCTTATTTCCTACTCAAGCCACAATTCAATTTTGCCTATTGCCTAGGCTTTCATTGGCGCAACCCTGCGACTCATTGAACCACATCTGCTAGAGAAGGTCACTCTAATACCACTTGTAAAACACAAAGTCAGAAAATAATCTTGGGCTCATTAGTTATGAGCACTGTGTGATATTATCCATTCTGGCTTGATAGCTCCGCTACATAATTTTAGAATGCGTCACATCATATTTTACTTGAGATCCACTCATAAATCCTCAAAAACTCTATCCACTTTTCAATATAAGATTCGGTTCTAGGTCGGTCAACTTGAAAATGAAATAGAAAAGAACAGTTTCTAAATATTGGGAGGAAAAAGGTAACTTTCTATTAAATCCTACTAGGCTAATAAAATTTTTTTTGAGAAATTTCCAAATATAACTACATATTTTACTTAGAATTCCTTTTATATCTACAAATTTTCAAATATTCCTTTCATACTCATGAATTTTACCTATAATTTCCCCCATACGCATGTCATACCTACCTTTTGTTACATTTCAAAATTTTCATTTTTCATTTTTATATTAACTAAATACCACCACTACCTATCTATTTACATATATCAATTGGTGGATCTATTATGATCTGTTTTGTGTTCTATTGACCGGGGACAGGGTTGCTTGTCAAAAGGCTACTAGATTCTAGTAAGATGTTTCATGCTATTCATTTTTGGCTTTTTTCCACAATTGTAATTAGGAGCACCTGATAATGGTGATAAGTAAGTAGAGTTAGGTGTTTTTTCATTTGTCATTGACTATGTGGATCAGGAAGGCTAAGTCTAATTCTTAAAGAAGATTGATGTCAACGGTTTTTTTAATAAAAATTGATGCTCACAATTGAATTTGCTGTTGAAGCTCTGAGTTGGTGGCCATGCTCCTGGTCTTGCAAAAGATGTATTTGATTCGTTTGCCTTTACTTTCCAATCAAATGACGACAACAATGGAGCATGGATGATAGTGATTCGCCCTTGTTTGAGCTAACATCCAATCAAATTCCCCAATAATCCTACATCATCCATCATCAACACTAGTTGCAACAACAATTGATGCAACCTGCTACACGATCCTTACCTGTTGATTTCAAATCTAAAAGCTTCTTCCATCAATTTTAAGTGGTAGAAATTGGAAAGGCAATGCACAAATCCAATTAAGCTAGCATGTGTAATAACTCTAGCCCCACCATTAAAAATCTGCAAAATACTAACCAAATCTAGCTATTGACATGAACACTTACCATTCATGATTTTTACCAATGAATCAAAACTCTTTGCCAACCAAACCATTTGTAAATCTTCGGTTGAATGTGTGGCAACATATTTGCACGTTGTTCTTCTTCCCATCATCTTCAAAGATCTACCTTCCATCTCAATGGCACCACCCATGCCAAAATTCATCTCATTCATTGTTGGCGGGCGATTTTTGGAGAAGGGTGGGAGTTGGTGTTTCTACAATTACATGAATAGAGAAGAATTGAAGTCATTTTTACTGGTCAAAAGGGATTTTTTGCAAATATGCTTATAAAGTTTGATCAATATTACTTATGTTATTAAGTTTTCTGATATTGCAAATATGCCCATAAACTTTTCTGAAATTATAAATGTGTCCTTTCCATTAGGATACTGTTAGAATTTTTTGTAAAATGACAACAATGTCTTTTAATCCAAGTAATACACTTGCAAATTTTCAAATATCGTAGACATATTTGTTATTTTATTATTTTATATATTTTTACATATATTATTATTTTAGATTTTTTGCAAATATGCTTGTGAAATTGCAATGTATCACTTGACTTAAAGAGCATTATCTTCATTTCATAAAAATTTTAACCGTGTTTTAATGGAAGGGACATTCTTATAATTTCATGCAAACTTTGTGAACATATTTATAGTATCAGCAGACTTAAGGATACAGGTGTAATAGCATAATAGTCATTGCTCTTCTAACATCGATCACATGGATATAGAGGGAATTATGGATAAAATTCATAAGTATGAGAAGAATATTTGAAAACCCGTGGATATAGAAGGAATTATGGTCAAACTACATGAGCATATTTAAAAATTTCTTTTTCTTTATGGAAATAAGCAAATAAATTCAAAGTCAATTCCAGCAACATTATAGAACTACACCACCCAAGTCAAAAGGACAATTGCTAATTTGTTATTGACTTGTTATTATAAAACTATTCCCAAATGTACATGTAGCATTCAATTTGATGACCATGAAATTAATTGATTTTGTCTCTCTAAAGTTCAATTGATGGGTGACAAGAGATCAGGCGAGGTTGGTCTTTGTTGTAACCACAACTCTTTTGAATTTACAATGAGACTGGGCGCCGGTAACAGATTCCTCCCCAATCAAGTGACCGTTGGAGCCAAGGAAAGAAAGGTGGCCGCAGCAATCATTGCCTAGCTAAGCCACGTTGCTGCTTTTGAAAGCAAAATAACATGGTCATTATTAAGACCGTTTGTCTCATAATCACAGCAATTTTTTAAATTTTTTTTTTTTTATCTTGTGCATTGCTTTTTAGTAGAGGACTCAAAACTCGTGTTTTTTGCATAATGGACTTGTGCCGTAGTCTCGCGGAATTAATTTTCAAAAGAATTTGTTAATTTGACTCATTAATGAATTCACTTTTATGAGATCGTTACCCTAATTAAGTAACAAGATAAGTAACAACTCATTGCTTTTAGATTTTATCTTTAAAAAATCTTAATCATTTATACTAGAGCCCTGATCTTTTCAGGTTGGATGCACGGCCTCCTCCTTGCATCCCGCCTGAAAATGTATTTTTTTAATATTTTTTAATTTTTTCATGGGTAGCTCAGAAAATTACGGAAATGTCACTGTGTTTAGAAATAAAAAAATACTTAAAACATCAAAAAATGGTAAAACTTAATTTATAAATTTAATATACCTAAATTTACTTACCCATGAAAAAAAATAAAAACAATAGGTTTTTGGGCCAGCTCCGTGCGTCTAGCCATAAAAGATCAGTCGGCTTTATACTATTCATGCATGTGTTCATAATTCTGAATTTACTTTTATTGAAAATTTATGTGCACATATTGGCTAATGATTCAATACTTGTCTAAGCCCAAAGGATCCATACTTACTTTTAGTTTTTTAATTTTAAATTATTTTTAACTCTAAACTGTTTTTATGTTTATCCATATTTATTTTTATGATTCCAAAAATTACATATATTGTAAACTTTTATACACTATATTTATATTATACATTTTTTGAAAATTTTAATACTTATATCTTTGTTGTTAAATATGCTATTTGTAATAAGGGATAAGTTTTTAATGAAAATTATTTTTGACGGAATGATAAATCAAAATGTATTTTAAAATTGGAAAACTCGGGGTAAACGTTGAGCCTTCATGCTTATGTTAAGTATTAAATTATTATCCATAAATATTTAATCTAATTTAAGAGCGGATAAACCGCGACTTCAATTTAAGAATGAATCCATATGAGAATAATCAAAATTGAGAACAACACTATAACATATGTTTCTTATCAAAGGGAATTTTGCCGATGTACACATGTAAACGAATGCTATAAATGGTTAATATTTTAACAAATATAAATATCTTTTTAATGTCAAGTCGCAACCTAGAAAGATCATTATAATAATGAAAACATATATAGAAAAACGAAAGACCTTTTTAAAAATATATAATCACTGTTATTTTTAATAATTCTTCCTATACTACCAATTTTTCCAAAAATTCCTCATCAATTTCTAATGTAGTACATTTGTGTTAACCTTGTTGACGGCTTGGCGTGGCATGACGTATGGAATTAATTTTAGAGAAATTTGGTAGGTAAGGAAGAAATTATTGAATATATAAAAAAATTTAATATATAGGATATATTTAAAATTTCTTTTTATATTTTGGGTAATTTATAAATATACTTACATAATTTAATCATAATTGTAAATATATTCACATAATTTTAGAAATTATAAATAACCTTATATAGTTTGACCATAATTGTAAATACATGTATATTATTATGGTTCCGTTACTGCACTATTATAATATAAATATATTTTCAGAGACATGTAATTTCAGAAATTAAGTGGTTATATTTAATTAACCAAATATACTCATATAATTTATATATTTTTGTAAATATACCTAAGCCTTGATGGTGTAGTAATAACGTTATAATAGACCGTGTATATTTACAATTATGGTAAAATTGTGCGAGTTTAGTTATAATTTTAAAATTACGTAAGTATATTTACAAATTATGCTTATTTTTTAATATTTTTCGAAAAGTGCTTTCATGCCTCCTTCCACTAGGCAAGGTGACGGCGTAGGGGCTGAAGAAAGACCAAGTCGGGGAAAAGGATAGCTGAAGAAGAAAAGAACGGAGAGCGTCCTTTTCTTCTCCCCATTTTCCCCATTTCTTCACCAACTCTTCCACCATATACAATTATTACCGTCATCATCATGCTGTCCATTGCAATGACTTCCTTCAAAATCCATCTACTCATCTTTCACCATCGCATGCTTCTTCCATCTTTTCTCTCACCAAAACCAAGGAAAAAAGAAAAGAAAAGAAAAGAACATCTAATCATGATGCTTCCACCCTTGCAGCATAATAATCAATGACTCATTCTCAAATACCCACTTCCATCTCCACACCTATCTACGTCTCCCTCTCTCCCTCACCATGCTCCAATCTATGGGTTTTCTACGTTTCTTCTGGGTTGGTTTCTTCACGGTTTTCGCTGTTCCAATCAGAACAGTCATCAGTCAGCAGCAAGGTATGTGTGCTTTACTTGTATCCATGCTTCATGAACTCGGCTGAATGTGGGTTCTTCATAAGCTAGAGTGAGTCTACTAGATTGCATCTATCTTTTATTTATATAGAAAAAACTGATGTTAGCTTTTTGTTAGTTTTGGAGTTAATGTGAATACCTGCTTCAAGAACTTCAAGAAGGCTTTCAAAACTTTTGCATTTATGTCGGTTATAATCCTCTAAAATGTAACATCTCAATAGAAGACAATCAAAACAGCCAAGGGACAACTAGTTTCTGTTTATTTTGTGAGAGCACAGGAGTTCCCTGCTAGACTGGATCTAGATTGTGTCTTTTAGGGCTAGAACTTGGAGTATTTAGAACTTTGTCTCGTCAGTGTTCCTCATGTACTGGAGATCCTTTTTCCAGACTGTCCAATTGAACTATTTGGAATGGAATTTTCGGTTATTCATTATCTTGTGAATTGTTAGAGTCACTCTTCCATGGCATCCCCACAAAAACAGATGGTTTGGATCTTAGACATGCATGCAGTGTGTAAAATATGTAGACATTTATACCCATCAGATGCTGCCCCATTTGCATAGTGCCAATTCATTTTAGTCTGTTTCTCACTAGCAAAGTTACTTTCCTTTGAGAATGAGCATCGAGCTTGTGTTATTTGAGCTAAAATTACTCCATTAGATATCGATTGTAGATACAACAGAATTGTGGTTTCAAGTGAAAATGCAAAAATGGACTAGCTATCTAATTATTTTGGAAAAATTTCAGGTTTCTTGAGCATAGCTTGTGGTGGAACAGCACTTTCTGTAGATTCTTTTAACATTTCTTGGGTCCCTGATAATTCTTATGTGAGAACTGGTAACACGACCACTGTGAACTTCATTGATGGCGGCTCCTCATTACAAGTTCCACTGCGTTTCTTCCCTGGTACTGGAGAAGGTCGCCAGTGTTACAGGTTGCCTCTTCAGAATTCATCCATGGTCCTCATCAGACCCCACTTTTACTACAAGAACTATGATGGGCTGAATGAACCTCCATCCTTTTGGGTTTCTCTGGGGACAGCCACTGCTACCACTGTGAACTTGACTATTTCTGATCCTTGGGTGGAAGAGTTCATATGGCCAGTTGACAGAGATGCACTCCCTTTTTGTTTGCATGCTATTCCAGGCTGTGGTTTTCCAGTCATTTCTAGGCTGGAAATCCGGTCAATGCCTAGGGGAGCTTATACAACTGGAAGGGAGGATCTCCTGAACAGGTTGTTACGCAAACGTTTCAGAATAAATTGCGGTTATGAGAATGGATCGTTACGGTAAGTGAAATATGAATCCTTTTTATCCGCTCCTTGTTATGGGTAGAAATTACCATTTATGTGTCTGTTGGCTGTTGCAAAATCAGGTACCCTTTTGATTCCTACGATCGGATATGGGATGCAGATGAAAACTTTTCGCCTATTCACTTGTCCGCTGGGTTCAACATCCCTCTAACATTCAATCTTTCAGGTCTTGAAGAAAACCCTCCCATGAACATTCTTCAGTTTGCAAGAGTACTGGCACATAGGGATGCTTTGAGCTATAATTTCCCCCTGAATAAGATTGGAGATTACTATGTCGTCCTCTATTTTGCTGGAATTTTGCCTGTGTCTCCCATGTTTGATATACTAATTAATGGAGAGGTTGTGCAAGCAAACTTCACTGTGAAAAACCTGGAAGCATCTGCTCTCTACTTCATCAGGAAGAGCATCTCGAGCTTGCATATAACATTTCAAAATAGCAGCTTCTACCCACTAGTCAATGCTGTAGAAGTATATGAACTTATTGAGATACTCTTGGAGTCCTCCACGTCCACAGGTGTGTATTAGCAGTTAACACTTGCTGATAACTAGACATTCTTAAATTATGCACTCCTCAAACTATCAAATGTGTTTAGTCCTCTGGGAATGAGTTTATTCTAGTGGGGCCAGATTGTATTATCTCAATCTTTTGAATCGACCCACTTTTTCCTATTCAATGTATGCAGAAGCTTTGAAGATCCTAGAAATATCCTTGATTTGGCTTCTTAGAGTCATATTTCTTGTTTGAGATGTAAGGATGAGAGTTTTATTCTTTTATCCCTGTTATTTCTCTCTTATTTCACTAATTCTTTTGCAGTCTCTGCACTTCAAATTATTCAACAGTCCACTGGCTTGGATTTAGGATGGGAGGATGATCCTTGCTCTCCAACTCCATGGAAACATGTTGGATGTGAAGGAAGCCTTGTCACGTCATTGTGAGCATAGATATTTAATGCTAATTCTTTTAGCCTCATGAAGATCTATATTCAGACACCCATTTTTCGTGTTTTTCTGTAGGGAACTTTCGGACATAAACTTGAGGTCAATTAGCCCAACCATTGGTGATTTGCTAGATCTTAAGTCCCTGTAAGTGACTCAAATTCCTAATGTCTTATAAATTCTCTGTTTTCTCATGTCAATGTTGTTTGCTGATTGTGGGTCATCCTTATTTGCTTTTTGTGGAGCTTCATTATAGAGATTTGCACAACAATTCACTTACTGGTGAAATCAAGAACTTCGCTGGCCTGCAACAACTTGAGATCCTGTAAGGTCCTCCAAATTCATTTGCTACTGCTGTAAATCTTTCTTGTTCAATAACATAGGCCAAACATTATTTCTAGGAACCTGAGCTTCAATGAGCTTTCTTCCTTTGGGTCTGACTTTGGGACCTTGGTTGGCCTGCAGGTCTTGTGAGTCCTCAATTTCCTTACTTTTCATTCTCATGTATTGTCTGAAATGCTTTATTTGTTGCTCTGCTGTGTGTCAAAAATGTTAATGGCATCTCCTATGTAAACTGGAGCATTTGGCATTTTCTAATTAGCATGTATACAGGTGGATTTGTTTCCTGCATCTTTACGGATGTCTCTAGATATCAGCAATACATTTTACATGCGGTACGACAATTTTTCAATGTCATGATTGTAACACTAGAGATCATAATTGTGAAGAGAAATTGGTCCAAAGTAATACTGGTCCACTTTTCATAGGTTCATTTGTTAGGAAAGAATGGATGGTTTGTTTTTGATCAAGAAATTGTTCAATGTCCAATTTATTGCATGTGTTTTTTGGAGTTATTGGGCATTTGGATGGGATGGTTATAAATACTATGATTATGGCATTGTCTCTGCTGATTTTACTTCATCGTTTGTGCTTGGAAAAATAGTTTTTTCTTTTTTAATTATAAAAAACTAGTATTGCATCTCTGTAGAGGAAAATCCATAGCACACTATGGATTTCATCATCTCAGTAAAATTTGCCGCAAAGTGAATAAAGCATTAAATTTGAAACTAAACTCTGTTTTCTGTTAGGTTTAATCAAACGTTGGTGGCAACTCCCATTGTGAATATTTGTCCTGTTCTGTCATGAAAACAGAAACCTAAATCAATTCATTCATAAGAAACAGGTATTCAATTTCTGTGGGGTGAAACAGAGGGAAAAGAATGGAAGGGGGCAAATCAGATGGGAGTTTTGAGGAAGAGGAATCAGATCTGAGTCAAGGAAGGCTGATAAGACTAGAGGAGGATTCATGTGTTGTGGGCAATTCAGAGGAGATGCTGCAAGAAAATACATCATCAAGACAAGGGAGTTAGGGGACGAAGTGGAAAAACTAGCCAAATTAGTGAAGGGGAGGATATCAAAGAGAGAGAAAGCAACCACTCATGTGGCTTTGCTATCAGTATTTGGATTATGTGGAAGTCGCCATTTCCCTACTTCTATTTGTTTTAAGAGTTTTTTGTTGTCGGTATCTACTCATTACTACAAATGATGAATTAAAACTAAGCATATATTTTACTTCTTCCTCAGCCTCAATAGTGTTTTGGAGATCCCCAGGGGTGTAAGCGATGTAGGATGAGTAAAGAGGAAGATAGAAGAAAGATGAAGGAACCTCTAGAGAGATGAGATGGGAAGAAAGAAGATAGAAAGAGTAGAAGAATAAGGGGAAAAATAAGAAAAGAGAAGTAGAAGGGAAAATCAAAGAAACACTTTTTATAATTCTCAAACCAATGCTTCTTAGAGCCTACAAAGGCTATACTTATAGGTGAACATGCCAAATTATTTTACCAATATTTATTAAAGATGTAATCATTTAAAAAATCGAAATTGCATATTTTAAGTGAATTTCTTAGTGAAGTAAACTTAAAATAGATACAAGTCGATTTAACATATACTAAAAATTCAAAGGGATCTTATAGTATTTTCCAAAGATCTTAAAAATAAAAATTGCAACAAAATCTTTTAGAATAATCTCCTAAGATTATTGCCTATTTACAAGATTCTCCCAAGATTATTGCCTTTTCATTAGATTTTTGCGCCTAGAATAGGTATATTTGAAATCTTGCATTCGATTCTCATGAATTCTTTTCGCGTTTGAAAAACTCGCAACTGGAGAGTTTTGACTTTGATAATGCTCAGGAATATGTGGATCTAGCTGACGAAGTTCATCTTCAGTAATCCATATAGCATCATAATTGAGCTTGTTTCTCCACACGATAAGATATCTTTATATAATGCCTACTTTAGTAGTGAAAAGCTAATCTTGTAGGATACTTTCTATCTGATTTGAAGAAATAGATGATGCTTGTAGAAGCACAAGCACTGGTGTTGATGTTGAACTGCTATTTGTTGAAATTTCTACAATCAAACTTGGAGGCTCAAAAGTACCTTTATAAGAAAAAAATCCTATATATTGAAAGTAGAACTAATCACTATATCTGATAGCAAATCAAGTTAATATGCATCGGACCTTAATTTTCTTAAAACATGAAGGAGACCATTGATTTGTGTATGCAATTTTTCAAATGAATTTTTAGGATATCTTTCTAGTTATACACGAACCATAACATAATCTCCAACATCAAATTCTTGCTTTCTTTTATGAACATCTGCAGCAAACTTATAATTTTCATTGCTTACAGCAATATTTCTTTTAATATCAACATGAACATCCCAAGTGTATTGAGTAAAAGATTCAGCAGTAGCAGATGAACAAGTATCAATGAGTAAAGGAATTAAATTGATGAAAGTCGAGGAATATAATCGTAGACAATTCCAAAAAGAGATTTTTCAATAGATCGATTGTTGAATTCCAGCTTGATGTTTGAGAACAAATGTGTACTATTGAAAAAAACTCAATCCACTTCGCATGTCTAGCACTCAATTGTTTTTGTGATTGCAAATACCTCAAAACCATTTGGTCTGAATACAACACAAATTCATGATGTAGCAAATAATGCCTCCAAAATTTAAGTCTTGCACAATAGCATACAATTCTTTATCATATGTTGAATATTTTTTCTTAGCTTCATTGAGTTTTTGAGAAAAGTACGCAATTAGATGACTTTCTTGGCTCAAAACACCCCCGATTCCAACCCTCGACACATTATATGCAATTTCAAAAACTTCAACAAAATCAAGGAGTTGTAATACACGTGTCTTAGTCATTTTCTTTTTAATCTTCTTAAATGTCCTAGATGCAAAAGTTGATCACTAGAGTTCTTTATTTTTCAGACAATCTACCATTATTGTGCTAAACCCTTTAATAAAACACTTATAAAATGCAGCCAAATCATAAAAACTTCGCACCTTAGAAATAGACGTGGGTTCTGGCTATTCTAATAGCTTTTACCTTGAGGGATCCATATAAGTTTCATTAACTGATACCACAAATCCTAAGAAAATCACCTAAGTTGTCAAAAAATAACATTTCTTGAGGTTTACAAAAAACTTTTTAGATCAGAGTGTCTCAAGAATAGTTTTTAAATGTTTTAAGTGTTCTTCTTTAGAACGGCTATAAATGAGAATATTATCAAAATAAACTTCCATAAACTTTCCACTAAAAGGTTAAATACCTGGTTCATGACTCTTATAAATGTAATTGAGGCATTTGATAATTCAAAAGTCATAACCAGCCATTCAAATAATCCATATCGAGTTTTAAAGGTAGTTTTCTATTTATCTCCAGTTGTAATTCGAATTTGGTGCTATCCGCTTCTATGATTTATCTTAGAGAACTATTGTGCTCCAGTCATAAAATCCAACACATCATCAAGTCTTGGTATAGGAACTTATATGTTATGGTAATTTTATTGATTGCACGACTATCAATACACATTCTCCAAGATCTATCTCTCTTAGGGGTTAATAGAGCTAGTACTGCACATGGGCTAAGACTTTTGCGAATATACCCCTTATTAAGTAGTTTAGTTATTTTTCTTTTTAGTTCAGCACGCTCAGTTGGATTCATTCGAAAATGAGACAAATTTTGTAATTGAGATTCTGATATGAGATGAATAGTGTGTTTAATATCTCTCATAGGTGGAAGCTTATTTGGTAATTCATTAGGAGTCGCATCTTTGAATTCTTTCATTAATGCTTGAATTTCTAGTAATGCTACATTAGTCTCATGAAGAATTGTAGTTGTTTTCTTTTTGACCACTATAGCTAGAATGAGTCCTGAATCCTGACCTTCTTTTCTAAATTATTTTTTAGTAAGAATATGCACGGGTCATTTTTCAGATGAATTGATCGGAAACTCCTTGTGGGATTTATTACTTTCTTGGGTTTAGCAGGCTTCAAAAGGATAATTTTTTTATTATGCTTGATAATATGGGTGCTTGGTTGCCCACAGTCGATTACTTTTAGGTCATGTAGCCATGGACGATCACGAAGAATATGAGCCACATTCATGGATAGCACATCATACCAAATATGATCAGAATAATCACCTATTAATATAGGAATCAGGCATATTTCATTAAGATAGTGTGTAGTTTTGTCTACCCATGCTACGCGATATAGATAAGGATATGGTTCAGTTTTCAATTTTAGTCTTGCTATAGCTGATTTCGTAATCACATTCACAGAACTCCCTTTATCTATAACAATCTTATACATTGCATTTACATATTTAAAGAATTGATGGAATATGTTTTTCTGTCTCTAATCACTATTTGAAGAAGAAATGGTGAAATTACCACGTATTGCATTTAACTGCGGGTCCTCATTATAGCTATAATTTTCTTCAAGTTCACAATCTGATGGTTCCTCAAAAGTTTTAGCAACTTGATCAATGGTCATATCTTCATGATCCTCTACATGAGTGATTGTGTGTGTGTGCTGAGAACATTGTGATGCAATATGACTTTTACTCCCACAATGAAAACATGGATCATTAACTTGTTTACCAATGGCATCGGATCAAGAAATTGGATTGTTCATGCAATTTCCTTGGGAAAAGTTAGATTATAATTTAATTTGGATACGCTTGTCTCCCCAATTTGTGGAATAAAAGGTTTGTTAGTGAAAGATTTTTAAAATTTTTCCAATTTTATAGCTTTATAATATGCGTCTTCTATAGAAGTAATCGAATGCAATTTTAACAGAATTTTTGATTTTTGGTTTCAGGCCATCTTTGTTCGTGTAACCAAGGATCTTCCTGTATTCCATATTTCATTTTTAAACTTCAAACTTGTTAAGATAGTCAGTTACACTTAATGACCCTTGTTTTAAGTTAACCAATTATTTACGTAGTTAGGCAATTGGTTTTGATGATATTCAAGAAAATACTTCTCTTTTAGTTTAGCTTTCATTTTAGCTCATGTGGTGATAGGTACTCCTATGTGTTGACTTTCATCCAGAACTCCTTGTCAATAGCGTTCAGCAGACCCAACTAGTTTCATTGTTGTAAATCTCAATCATTGGACATCGTTCATATCATACAAACAAAAAAAAGTCTTATATTTGCCAACCAATCTAAGAAAACATTAGGGTGTAGTCGACTGTCATAACTAGGAGCATCTACCTTGACTTATTTTGCCACCCAAAAATTGTCAATTATATTTTTTTTTTGTTGTTGTGGAAAAGATATATAATTTCTCTGATGGTTCCCATGTTTTGAATTGTTTGCAAAATCAATTTCATAAAAAAATATTGTCATCTTCATAATTTTCTGAATTTGTATGCATTTCTAGAATATGTAAATGCTCTTGGTTTTGATGACCACTAGCATGTATGTTTGAGTTTGGGAGAAGGCCGGTTATGATAGAAGAGCTGCTAGAAGCATGAACATTATACGATTGACTATTTCAAAATGTTTGCCCTACAAAAAATTCTTGAGGGGTTACTCTTTTTCTACCATAGGATGTTTTCCAACACTTCAGTTAGTCAATTTACTGAGGAAATAAGAGTTTGGATGATAGTGGTTGTTTCTTTTTGAAAATCGTCTTGCTTTTGGGCTAAGGTATCACCAAGGTTGTCAAAGCTTCAAATCGATTGTCAATGGAATTAGATAAAGTTTCAAGTTCAGCGTTCAATTCAGTGGTAGTAGGCGTGGTTGCTCAAGATTCAACTTATGGTGATACAAAGAAGAGTTACTACTAAGATTGATTTTTTTTTACTACTAAGATTGATATTTTTTTTATTTTTATTTTTATTTTTTTCTGTTTGTTTAACAGCAATGAACTTGATTGGAAATAGACACGAATTAAATTACTTTCAACTAGAGAAAATGTATCTGTTGAGGTCTAAGCTTACAAAGTTTAGCAGGAAACAACTTGGATATGAGTTCAAGTGTTCTACAACTTGGTGTATTGCAGTGGACGACCATGAATGTGATTTCAGCAAGTTCTCAGTAGGTTCTTTGTGATGGACAGCAGGTTGTCATAATGGGCAGCAACAGGCAGCATCAAATGACAACAAAATGGAAGGACAATAGCAAACAACAACAGAAATTTGTGGAAAGCAGTAAAAAGTAGTACCGGGTTTGGATATTTGATACTAATTGATGTAGGATGGGTAAAGAGGAAGATAGATAAAGAGGAAGGAACCTCTCGAGAGATAAGAAGAGAAGAAAGAAGAAAGAAAGAGTAGAAGAATAAAGGGAAAGATGAGAAAAAGAGAAGTAGAGGGGAAAACTAGAGGAGCACTTTTTATAATTCTCAAACTAATGCTCCTTAGAGCTTACAAAGGCTTTACGCATTGGTGAACATGCCACCTTATTTTAGCAACATTTATTAAGGATGTTATTTTTTAAAAAACTGAAATTGCATATTTTAAGCGAACTTCTTAGGGAAGTAAACTTAAAATGGATATAAGTTTATTTAACATATTCTAAAATATCTTAAGAGATCTTATAGTATTTTCCGAAGATCCTAAAAATAAAAATTGCAACATAATCTTTTAGAATAATCTCCTAAGATTATTGCCTCTTTACAAGATTTTTGCGCCTAGAATAGGTATATTTGAAATCTTGCTTTCAATTCTCATCAGCAATACAATTGTGGTGGCCCAAAACTTATCTAGTGCTGTTATCTACTGCTTCAGCATCAATTTTCGTAGTTTGCACCTGTTTGAAGTTGGTGTTGCAACGTGAATTCTGCTGTTAGCTATTGAAATTCTACTTAGATTTGCAAGTTCAAATGTCTGGTGGAATGCTCAACCATTTAATTTTATTTGGTACTTATGCAGGGATTTGCAGAACAATAGCTTGCAAGGAAATGTTCCTGATAGTCTGGGGAGTTTACAGAACCTTCATTTACTGTGAGTCTCTATGATGACATAAGTGTATTGAGTTTTCATCAGATTTGATGCAAGAATGCATTTGGTAGGAGAGTTATTTCAGTAATCAATCCAGTTTTGTTAATCTTCAGCCAATACAATATTCTGTGTGCAGAAACTTGGAAAACAATAACCTTCAAGGCATTCTACCAGTGTCTTTGAACAAGCAAAGTCTTGAAGTTAGGTATGTAACTTTTAATCTATCGCTACTATTCTAAAAAGTGCATCATTTTCATGTATCATTTTCCCCCCTCTTGCAGAACTTCTGGGAATCTATGCCTTTCATTCTCTGCTTCATCATGCAATGTAATTTCAAACCGCCCACCTCTACAGACACCCCAGGTTACAGTCCCTTACATGAAAAAGGATCATGGGCACAAACGAAAAGCAATTTTAGGTGGTGCAATTGGTGGTGCCTTATGTGCACTTCTGTTTATTGGACTGTTATTATTTTTGTATAGAAAAAACAGAAGAGGAAGAGAGGAGGGCATGTCAACATCAGGTATTTGTAGTAGGAAATTTCTTATCAATGAATCATCAGAAGATTAGTATTGCTTCGCTGATGTAACATACTTTTTTATTAAGGCAACATGACAGATATGCGCCATTGGAATGCTGCAAAAGTCTTCTCCTACAAAGAAGTCAAGATTGCTACAAACAACTTCAAGGACATTATAGGCCGTGGCAGTTTTGGATCTGTCTATCTAGGAAAGCTTCCAGATGGCAAACTGGTAGCTGTGAAAGTGCGATTTGACCGTACTCAACTCGGGGCTGATTCATTTATCAATGAGGTATATTCATGTCTTCAAATATTCCAGCGCAGGTACCTGCACTGTAAGTTACGGTGCAGGTACCTCTATATATATATGGGGAGATAATAATGGAAGCATATTTTCTAATTGTCATTTCTTTCTTCAAATCCACTGGCACCTCAATTTGCTGTGCCCGATTCATTTATCAATGAGGTATATGCATGTCTTCTTTAGCTGGTATCATATATGTACTGATAATTACTAAAACTCTCTGTTATAACTATCATTTCTTTCTTAAAATCCACTGGCACCTCACTTTGTACTATGTACTTTGCCCTACATTATTTATATCTCACAGTTAAGTTCATATTTCCTGATTTTGTGCAGCATGATTTTTCTTGACGTTATTTGCCAGAATCCGTTTTTCTGCTAAAACAAAATGGTACTACTAATATACAATGTCAGCTTATCAAATTCTCTTCTGTGATTATGTTGGAGCATTTAGTTTTGTTATGATTTCCATATTCCATATGCAGTTCTGTTTCTTCTGAGTGGTTGTGGATTACACCAGCTGTGCGGAGTGGTGGGAGCGCAATCAGGTCGGGCTACACGGGTTGGAGGCTAACCATAACCCTAACTCCATTAAACAACCTCAACAATAACTTTAATCCATTTAACATAAATGGTTGGGTTGCAGATTGCTAATGGGTTGTCAAAACAATAAACTATTTAAAATGTAATCATAAACCATGAACAAAGACTTCTAATGTCAGTGATTAATTTCAATTTAAAAGATCAATTTTCAAATAAAATTTTCATTTGGATGTTGGTTCCATTGTCAATAATTATGCATAACTTGTAAAGTAAGCATAAATAAAAATGTTGATTCTTTTACCTTAAGAGTTGTAAATGGGTTATGCAAGTTGATTGGTTAAATGGGTTGGACAATCAGGTTGATAGGTTGTACAAGCTGAACCCATGACCAACCCATTTATTTCAAGGGTAATGGGTCATATATATGGGTTGGTAATGCCCTGAGTATTTCAATCCCTTTCCTTGTACATTCTCTGTATTTATTTTTCTTCAGAAATGTAGTATTTCAATGTGCGGATGATTTTGGTCAATAAGATTTGGCTCCAACGATCATTTGTCTGTTTATGAATTTGACAATTTTCTCTCTACAGGTTCATCTTTTGTCTCAAGTTCGCCATCAGAGTCTTGTATCACTTGAAGGATTTTGTTACGAATCAAAGCAGCAAATCCTAGTATACGAATATCTTCCTGGTGGATCACTTGCTGATAATCTTTATGGTTAGTTCTTATGAGTTATTTGATATCTACACCAATTTTGAGTGTCCAGTGAATTTATGCTGCTGCTACTCCATCTTTTGGGTTGTACTTTTTATTTGATTATTTTAATTAGCTATATTGTTGTAGGTGCAAATAGCAAGAAGCAAATTTTGAGCTGGGTTCGCAGACTGAAAATTGCTGTTGATGCTGCAAAAGGTGCTGCCCTGTGGAACTCCAGTCACGTGAATTTAAAACTTTGTTTTGAATTAATCTCTGACTTAGTTGTTGGTTTCAAAATTTCTTCCTTTAATGAAATTTTTAGCATCTATATAACATGAATTCTGAGTTGAAGCAGCACATATTAGTCAATGGTCTACAGAGTGCAGTGTTTGTCTGATTTGCTGACAGATTGTAGCATTTTGTTCTATTTTCTTATCCTCCCATCAAACAACAATCGATGATTCAATGAAAGCTTTAAAGTTCTTCCAAGCCTGGTTAAAATGTTGGATTGGAATTGAGCCTTCTTCACTTTCACCATAGATTTAATTGTGGGTTTGATTTTGGATGAGTCCATGGGTTTTCAACAAATTTGGTGACCTGGACATACAGATAAGTTAGACCTAATTAGTCAAAATTGAATAATTTTAATGGAATTTCAATTGCCGATTATAAGTTAGACTCTGAAGAACACATTTTCTAATGGAATTTTCATAGCCTTGCTCTTCACAACATCCTCCTCATCATGGAATATTGGGGGGTCATTTTCTCTAGTATCTTTTTTTTTCTTCATGTTTCATGGTAAGACTGTGGGCCTTACTGTTAACAACCTAAATGGGTTGAAAAGGCTTCTTCACACACAAATGCACCACTCAAGACAGCTGTTAACCACCCCACTTAGGTTGTTAACAGTCCCACATCCTTACCATTAGGAAGTAAACTGTTCCTAGTTGGCATGGGATCCTCTTTGCTTGTATTTCGGCCTGTAGCTCCTGTAATTCCAATTTTGTGTCCATCAAACAAGCAGGTCCATTGCAGCTTTTAGAGTTGGGGGCCTATATATATGTGGTGGGAAGGTTCACTTATCTTCTTGGCCTCCCCATCTGTTAACTTTGCTCTTTGGATTCAAATTGAATCTGTTCCAGAACACAATCAGGTTCATGCAGCAGTTTTTATTGCTTCAAATGGCCCGTTCTAACTACTTCCAAGCACTACTGCATCATTGAACATATTGTTCAGAGTACCCATGACACAATCTTCCGTTCTAGATACAAATCATTACCAATTCAAGGTAAAAGACTAGAGATTACTTAGCAATTTACAATCCTATGATAAGTAGCCTTGCCACCTGGATGTGTCTTGAGTCAGTTGTAAATTACAATCATACTAGACCTCGATACAGCAGGAAATCTGGTGTTGGGGCAACTAGACCTTGCCTTACCAACTACACTTTATGGGGCAAAATGTTGGGTAGTAAAAAAAAAAAAACATATACATAGAATGAGTGCAGATGAAATGAGAATGTTAAGGTGGATGAGTGGTAAAACAAGAAAAGGCAATTAGAAATGAAGTAATTCGAGATAATTTAAAAGTGAAACTAATAGGTAATAAAATAAGGGAAAGTAGACTAAAGCGGTTTGAATATGTTTGGTACAGTAGGAAAAAAATAAAATTAGAAACGAAAGTGAAAACAGGAAAAGCCTTAGGCCCAGATAATAGACCAATTGAGGCATGGAAGTGCATGGGAGATGTAGGTGCAACATGGTTAACAATTTTTTTTAATAAGATTATAAAAACGAAGTTAATGCCAAGTGAATGGAGGAAAAACATTATAGTTCCAATTTATAAAAATAAGGGAGATATTCAAAATTGTGCAAATTATCGTGGAATAAAATTAATGAGTCATACTATGAAATTATAGGAAAGAGTAATTGAACATAGACCACGACGGGAAACTAATGTATCTGAAAATCAATTTGGTTTTATGCCAGGAAGATCAACCATTGAAGCTATTTTCTTACTTAGACAACTATTTGAAAAGTATAGGGAGAAGAAAAAGAACTTATACATGATTTTTATTGATTTAGAAAAAGCTTATGATCGAGTACCAAGAAAGTTAATATGGCAAGTGATGAGGAAAAAAGGAATTAATGACAGATACATTGATATTATTAAAGATATGTATGAGAGGGCTGTTACAAATGTGAGGACCATTAGTGGAGAAACTAATGTCTTCCCAGTTAAAATAGGTTTACATCAAGGCTCAGCCTTGAGTCCTTACCTTTTTACCTTAGTAATAGATGAAATTACTAGACATCTCCAAGAAGAAGTACCTTGGTGTATGTTATTTGCAGATGATATTGTTTTAATAGTTGAAACTAAAGGACTAAATTTAAAATTGAATAGGTGGATAGATGCTTTAGAATCTAATGGTTTTAGAATTAGTCGCACAAAAACTGAATATATGAAATGCAATTTTAATAATAGTGAGAACCCAGATGAAGAACCAATTAAGATTTTAGATCAAGCAGTAACAAGAACTAATCACTTTCGGTACTTAAGATCAATAGTTCAAGAGAACGGGGAAATCGAGAAAGATATAATACATAGAATTCAAGCAGGATGGAAGAAATGTAGAAGTGCGTCAGGAATTTTATGTGACCGTCGAGTTCCAATCAAATTAAAAGGAAAATTTTATAAGACTGCGATTAGACCTGCTATGCTTTATGGGGCAGAATGTTAGGCAGTTAAAGAACAACATATACAAAAAACGAGCGTAGCGGAAATGAGAATGTTAAGGTGGATGAGTGGTAAAACAAGAAAAGATAAAATTAGGAATGAAATAATTCGAGAAAACTTACAAGTGAGACCAATCATGATGAAATGAGAGAAAATAGATTAAGATGGTTTGGTCATGTTAAAAGGAGGCCTGAAGTAGCACCGGTTAGGAAAACAGAGTCTATCCAAGTAGAAGGTAGTAGGAGAATGAGAGGAAGACCCAAAAAAACATTGATGAAAGTAATTAAACAAGATTTAAAAATATTACAAATTACAAAAAATTTAATCTTAAATCAGAACCCATGCAGCCGACCCCACATAGGTGGGAAATGACTTATGATGATGATGATGAATCTAAAAGTAGAGCCAATAGGTTATAAAATGAGGGAAGGTAGGCTAAGGTAGTTTTTGGGCATGTTAAACGGAGGCTTGAAATGACACCTGCTAGAAGATCCAAGTTTATTCAAATAGAAGGTTGTAAGATAACAAGAGGAAGACCCAAAGAAACATAGATGACAGTTATTAAAAAAAGATATGAAGACAGATTATGGAGAAGGTTCATGATTATGAAGAATTTCACAATAGGATCCATGTAGCCGACCTATAGAGGCGAGAGCAATTTTTGATGATGATCTTTTAGGAATATGAGTTTAAATGTTGTTTAAGTTATTTTCTAGTTATTATGATTTTTTAAATTTTAGTTATTATTTAAGAATGAGGAATGATCTTGTTAGCTCGGGCCCACCTTAAAAAAATAGACGTGGATTGTGTATTTAACACTTTTTTCTTCATACACTTGTTTATCTAAGTGTATTTAACATATGAAACAAGTTTTACCATTTTTGGATATGTGTATATATTTTTTTGAGGTTTTTAAACATCTGTGTATATATGTATTTAAAATACCCCTATCTTTAAAAATCACAAAAAACTATATATACATGTCCAAAAATAGTAAAACTTGGTTTATATGTAAAATACACTTAGATAAATAAGTGTATGAAGAAAAATGCAAAAAAGTGCTGTAAATGAGTTTTTTGCTAATAGGATCATTTCTCTTTAAGAATAGATATTCTAATTATTTTATAAATAAGTTAATGTATATATTCTGGTTACTTTATAAATAAGTTAATTTTTAAGATGCATGTTAAAAGATAACTTATTTACAGCCCCAAGCATTTTGATTGGGATTTCCTCATAATGAGTGTTGCCGTGTCTCAAATAAGTCAAATTTTGCTGTAATTCAAATTAGCGTCGAATTATTGCCAATGAGATGCATTTGTAGTAATAAAAGCCTTCTAAAATTGATTGCATCTAGGACATTAGGAGAAATTGGAAATGTTCCAACATTGCTCATATTTTTCTCAACATAGTCAATTGATAATATGAAATCATCATTCCTCATAAGAAATGTAGATTTTTGTTTATATATTGCAACTGGATTAATTGTATAGAACCAAAAACAAATGTTTCATCATGTAAGTTTTGCATTCCACCTTGCGACTTCACTCTCTCTTAGATATGGGCTTTAGTGGTGAAAATTTCTTTTCATAAGCAAAAGGTCCGAATGAAGTTTAGGGCCATTTTTGCAGCCAAATAGCAAATATCCCTGTTGGATTCATGAAAATAGTTGTAGGTTTTCCAGTTTTCTTGTGAATAATGCAGTTTATAGATGATATATTGGTAATAACTGGATGGTATCTTCAAATGCAGCTAAAAAATGGGGTCCAGCTCCATTTTAGAGTATTGGCCAATATAATTGGTAATTTCATCAATGAATGGTCATTAGTACTGATGCATTTACACAAATCAGCATGAATGTTGATTATAAAAATATTGTCTGAAAAAGTGGATTGCAGCTGAGTATGTTCATTCCGGTTGGGCTATTCCAACTTTCCTTTCTGAGCCTTGGGAAAGATTGATAGAGGTTTTGTTGGTGAGAAAAGTAAAAGAGTAAGAACAGCAGTGAGATCTTGCAGCTGGACACTAATCATGGGAATGTCTAGAATGTCTGAAGAAATTATTAAATTCTTCTAGTTATGCTATTTAGTTCATAGATGGTCCAAATTGATTTATTAGGCATTTTTGTGTCTTACTATAATCAATGTAATCAATACTGGGTGGGTATTTGGGTTGGAAACCAGTAAGCGAATCAGTTCCTGTTATTCTGGTGTCACTGGCCAGGTTTTTCTTTTTAACTGGTTGAATCAGCCAACTGCAGGCATAACGAGTCCCCAGTTGAACTGCGGCTGGTCCAATCCGGTTTTGCTAACTATGACTATCAACCAGTAAAATGTTGAAGAATTTTACTAATATGTAAAGACAGCATATGACGAGGGCTATAAGGTTGATGGCTAGTGAAGGGAAAATGAGCTAGGAACTTTGTTTATTTAATGCATTTGATAAGGCTCTTAAAACAAGTCGAAGAAAGGAAGAATTATTTCGGTTACGTTCAAGCAGAAAAATTGTTGCAGAAAAAAAGGATGGAAAAGTGAGAATGATATGGTAGGGGAAATGATTAGGAGTAAAAGAATAATGAAAAAATTGATAGAGTAATTGTATAAAAAGATGTGAGTCGATAATTGAAAGTATATGTCATAATGAGAAAAAAGAAGTGTAGTTAGGTAATGCAGATGTCAAATCACGTCAGGTGTGAAAAAATGGTGGAAAAAAGTAAAAGAATTTGCAAAAAATTCCCCTTTTACAAACACACCCTAAATGTCTTTAATTTTAGATTCAAAAAAATGTGCAACACTTGGAAAATTTTAAATAATTTCTTTAAGTTGATTCATTCTTTTTATGCATGGGCATTGGTCTTGTTGATTTTTTGAGTGAGTTATGAAATTTTCATTGCTTTTATTGATTGCAAGTCCTGTAGTATTCAAGTTTATTGGTTAAAATCTAAAAGTGAAGTTCCGCATGTCTTTCAAATATATTATTATTATTATATTTACAAAATTCTATTTGCCAGGACTTGATTATCTACATAATGGAAGCAATCCACGAATCATCCACCGGGACGTGAAGTGTAGCAATATACTTTTGGATGCAGAGATGAATGCCAAGGTCTGTGACTTTGGGCTTTCTAAACAAGTTCCCCAGTCAGACGTGACTCATGTGACAACGGTTGTGAAGGGCACCGCTGGTTACCTTGATCCTGAGTATGCCTCTTACCATGGCTACCTATGTTATTCCTTTTTGGTTGGTGTCCTAATTCACTCTTTGCTTTTCAGGTACTACTCTACCCAGCAATTGACAGAGAAAAGTGATGTTTATAGTTTTGGTGTTGTTCTTTTGGAGCTCATTTGTGGGCGGGAACCTTTGAGTCGTTCTGGTTCTCCAGACTCCTACAATCTGGTGTTATGGGTACTGATCTGTCACTCGCATAGTACTGAACAATTCAACAAAATCTTCTTTTCTAATATCCAACTCTAGTTTTTGCTAGTAAATAATAACACAATTTTGAGAGGTAGAAAATAATTAAATGAATGTCTAAAATTTAAAAAATTACCAAATTCACATGAGATGAGATCTAAGGAGAGCCCACATGTTTATAAAAAAATTTGAAAAATAACTTTTTTATGGCCTCCCGTAAATTTTATTTGAAATCATTTGTTTTATCATGTTGCGAAAATTCATTTCAATCAATGTTTTGGGTGGATAACACCTGCTTAAAAATATTTATAATCATGTGTCGTTTTTGTAGTTGTTTTCATCATCATCATAAGCTGTTTCTCACCTATGCAAGGTCAACTGCATTGGTCTTGTTGCTGTGCCATTTTTGACAATTATAAACTCTGTTTTCAGTAATTCTTAACATTTTCATATCTTGTTTAATTACTTCTATGTTCATTTAAGTCTTACTCTCTTTTTCTTATTGCCTTCTCTTTGAATAAACTAATCTCTCTTAATGAGTGCCATTTCCTCTGTTTAACATGTCCAAACCACCTTAGTTTTTTACGTTCCTTCATTTTATTGCCAATTGGCTTCACTTGTTGATTATCTTGGATCGCTTCATTTTTTTAAATTGTTTTATCTTTCCTTGTTTTTATCACTCATCCACATAAACAATTTTATTTTTGATACACTTGGTTTATTTAAATCTTGTTTTTTAACCGCCCAACATTTTATCTCGTATAACATTGCTGGTCTAATTGCTGTTTTATAAAATTTTTCTTGCAATCTAATTGGTAGTCAATGGTCACATAAAATTCCTGAAGCATTTCGCCATTTCTTCTATCTTACAGGGTTCTATTTATAATGTCTCTCTTGATTTCCCTGTTATTTTTAATTATTGATCCTAAATACCAGAAATGATCAACTATTGTTATTACTTGGTCTGCAATCTTAATTGCTTTGTCATCTCTGTTCGAAATGATTAGATCTTAGTACTAGTTGGTCTAAATGGTCCTAAGTAGCAAAATTGCAATCTTAATTGGTTCCTCATCTCTGTCCGAAAATGATTAGATCTTAGTACTACTTGGTCTAAATGGTCCTAAGAAGCAAAATTTTTTATTTCTTGAGAGCAATCTGTTACAGAATATGAAAAGCACCAATCACTAGTCTTTTACAAGACAAAAACAACACGAATGGATCTCTGCTGTTGCAAGATCAAGCAGCAAGGGATCATTGATCTTGACTATCTAATGTCTGGTTATTACAGCAGAACACTTGCTTCCTTCTCTCTGAGTCAGTGAGATTCCAGTTCCATTACTTATGCTTGCATACACTCAATGAGTCTTTGTGGATCTATTTGTATTGGTTTTCTATTTGGCCAGTAATCTTAATATTTGAATTTGATTTGGTCTACCACAGGCAAAGCCTTACTTGCAAGCTGGGGGCTTTGAGGTTGTGGATGAAAGCTTGAAAGGTACCTTCGACATAGAAAGCTTGAGGAAAGCGGGTTCTATGGCTGCAAGGTCTGTAGAAAGAGATGCATCACAGAGGCCAACAATGGCAGAAGTGTTAGCAGAATTGAAGGAAGCTTACAGTCTACAGCTTGCACACCTTGCCACCAAAGCTGGACACACTCCTTAAATTCCAGGATTTCTAGTTTTCCTAGCAAATTTTCATTTTTTAAAGATTTATTTGATATCTTTACATATACGTATGAGCTAGAGACGAGTGCTCAAGAAAAGGCTTCTATTTTTTTCCCCTAGTCTATGGTTCTCTTATTTCTATTTATGTTCATTAGTTCATTGACATTATTTTTAGCTTTTTGCTGCGTATGTCAATTGCTCTCCCTTGGATATTACATTCTCGCTATTCGAGATGTGCATTGGAAGCAAACCCACATTGATGCTAGGGATGTTAATGGATTAAGTTAGGAGTGTTCTAACCTATGTTATAAACCATATCCTGCTTGTTCTATTCGTCCTGTTTGTTTCTAAGCTATTAAATTTTTTTATTTTTATAGGTATTATTGGTTTTATATTATGCAATTGTTTGTTAACTTAAATGGGTCATAAACCTATTAATATTGAGGTTAAGTAAGTTGATCAATAAATGGATTAAGCTTGAGACTTTTGTTAAACGGGTACACTTCAATGTAACTGGGTTATAGTGAGGCTGATGTTGAGAATCCATCTTCTTACCGTCCATCCAGGCAGGTAAGATATCCAATGTTTATGACGCTGCTGCATTTGGAATCGGGTATTTTGGATTTGAAATACATAATCTCGCCAAAACGCCTCTCTCTCTCTCTCTCTCAGGCTCTTGCCCTCTTGCCCTCCCGCTCTCTTGTCGTTTAAATACATAATCCCGCGAAAACGCCTCTCTCTCTCTCTCTCTTGCCTGCTCGCTCTCTCTCAGGCTCTTGCCATCTTGCCCTCCTGCTCTCCTGTCATTTGTTGCTGGAAATCTTCTTCCTCCCGCTATTTGCCCCCTTCTGCATCTTTCTAATTCCCTCTTTCATTTGCTTTTATTCTGTGCTCTTCATCAGGTATATCTGCAGACCGTTTTGATTCTAATTTTTTTTGTAATTTTTTTGAAAGTATTCTCCCTTTGATATCTCATATGGATGTTTGGTTTGGGTTCAAAATTATTTTCTTGTTCTCACCTAAAGTTAGTAATTTTTTCAAGGTCACATACAATCTTGTCACGTATGAGGTACAACAATTTAGAAGACGACCTAGAGTTGGATGTCCTAAGCTCGCATATGAATAAAAAACACAACCTAAAGTAGGATGTCTGAATTTGGAATGACTGTGCATAAGACGACCTAATATTGGACGTAAACATGAGATATTTTACGTGAGCTATTAAGTAGCTTTTATATATGATCTATTTAGTTATGATTTTAGATATACTGAATGCATGAATGGAACCCATGTTGTTCATAAATTGTTCATCCAACACGTCTTTGATATTGTTAGAACATGTATATCTACAGGCTATAATCGTGAACTCATCGTCTGCTTCAAGATCATGTTTTTTGGTATTGGCACTCCAGGGATGAACAATATAGAGCTACATACTGCAGGCAATAGTAGAATGGGTAGTGAAATTCCAATGGAGAGTGATATGACTCCAACACCTCAACAGAGACGAGTTGCAATGAAAATGATATCAAAATGTTTGTAGACGACGAGAATAGTGGTTCAGAGCACTAGGTAGACACTGATACTAGAGTTGGAGTTGAGTTCGACATACCACAAGCCCCTATTGAAATTATACCCAAGATTGGTATGAAGTTTGCAACTAAAAAAGATGCCTTTGACTTCTACAATGGGTATGCAAAGTTTTGTGGCTTTGGTATTTGGTGTAGTCAAGCGAAGAAGTTGAAATTTGGAGAAATATGTCGAAGGTATATACAATGCTATAAGGTGGGTTTGAGGGAACAATCAAAGGGAATGCAAAATAAGCAAAGATATGTTGAGAGAGAAGTCACAAGGTGCAACTGCAAAGTATATTTATTGGTCACCAAACCTACTAGTGCTCCATGTTTTAGAGTGGCACAATTCAATCCATCCCATTGTTATAGACTTGCTTAGCCTAATAAATATATATTACTACGCTTACATAGGAATATACCAGTTGTCCAGTTAGATGTGGTGCATGAGATGAGAAGTTTGAGATTAGGGTGGCAAAATCTATTGACTTCATGGCACAAGAATATGGTGGTCATGACCATATTAGATTTTTGGAAGTTGATTTACAGATGCTCTACGGAGGAGGCGTTAAGCAAAATTTGGCGAAGGAGCTGCAACAATATTGGATTACTTTAACAACAAATCAAAGTTTGATCAGTCATTCACATATAATTTGTAGATTGATGAGGACAACCAACTATTTTTTTGTTTGTGGGTAGACAAGATCTAAAGTTGACTATAAGGTCTTCAATGATGTCTTTAACTTCGATATGACATATAAAACAAATTAGCATGACATGCTATTTGGTCCATTTGTTGGAGTTTACTACCATAGACAGATCATTTTGCTTGGCGCTGGGTTGTATTCGGAGAGATGTATGAGGACTTCAAGTGGTTGTTTCGCACTTGGTTGGAGGCAATAGGAGGTGTTACTCCAAAGGCAAATATCACAAACCAGGATCCGATTATGATGAAAGCCATTGATAAAGTCTTTCCTAATACAAAACATGTGCTATGTAGCTAAGAAACTTCCATAAGAATTGGATGCTATTTACCAAAAGTATCAAAAGTTTAAAGATATTTGATACAAATGCGTTAGGAAGATTGAAGAGGTTAATGAATTTGAGGAAACTTTGTGTTTGATGTTATCAGAATATGCATTGGAGGATAATGTATGGTTGTAATCATTGTATGAGACTAGGCATATGTGGGTCTTGGTTTACATCAAAAATTATTTTCTTGCTTGGAAGATTACCACAGGTCATTTCGAGAGTCCGAAATCATTCTTTGATCATTTTGTTCATAGCAAGACAAACATGTTGGACTTTTTAGTGCTTTATGATCAAGCTCATGAAAATAAAAAAGTTGGATGAGCTTGCTAAAGATGGAAAGGCTACAAACTGTGAACGCATACTAAAAATAAAAGTTTTTATAGAGGAACAAATGAAAAAGTTATACACCAGGAAAATATTCAATGTCTTCCAAGCTCAACTCAAGCGTGGCAGGTACTACAATGTAGTCTACCTACAAACGGACAGATATATGGACAAATAACCAGTCACATTTAGTGGACCTGCATCAGAAAATCAACCTCGAAAAGTTGTGTGGCACAATGCTCATAACTGTGGTAGGTATCCATGCAGAAAGTTTGAATTCATTGGAATTGTCTGTTGTCATCTTCTAGCAATGTTTTGCTTTAGAAGTATGCATTACATACCTGAAACACACGTACTTCAACATTGTACAAGAAAGCTGAAAGACAATGTGCACATAATTGAAATCTCTGAAATTATAGATCCTGCGAATTCATCACTGCTAAGCTGACATTTTCTATCGCAAAAGTGGTCATATATTATAAACTTTGGGGCACGTAAGATTGATGCATATGAGATTGCATTGGAGGGAGTTGTCAATATCACATCAAAGATTGAAGTAGCTAGATGTCTCACAAAACCAACTAGAAAGGCATGAACTTGCTACGAGAGGAGTGGATAGGACTTGTTTGGCCCAACCTTTGGGTGTGAGTGCACACATTGGTGCAGAGGATAATATAGTTGAAAGGTGCAACCCACATGACCCAAGCGGTTCAAAAACTAAAGGGAGGACGCCTTTAAGATATAAATCATCATTAGAGAAGAGAAGATTGGAGAATGCAGGTTGTGTCATGAACGCCACAAAGTTGTAAAAGACTACGAAAAGAGAAATTGTCGGACTTTGTGTGGAGTGACGATAAATGAAGGTAGTATAATTTATCATGTCATATTTGTTGATTGTTTATCATATTTACTAATATTCGTATCCATGTCAATTTCACAGGTGCTGGTATGTCATTTACTCTAATGTGAAGAGAAGAATTCTAAAGAGCATGAGGATCATCACAATGACTCTTAAGACACTGATATGTAGAGATGTGCCTTCGTCAAATGTATAATTGTTGCTATTATGCCAATGTTTAAGTTTATAATTGACTTTGTGAGTTAAATTGTTGGGATGAAAATTAGGCCAAAGATGATTATTGTAGGGGCTGTCTGTTGAATTTGGTATATGTAAAGTGGGATAATTATGATGTTTATCTATTTATTTGGAGGTTATTTACATGTGTTGTCTTTCTTTCATCTTTTGTTGTATATATGGAATTCTAGTCCCATTTAATTGTCTCTTTTTTCAGTCATCTGGACAAATAACAACCACTACCAAAATAGTGGACAACTACAACTTAGTCGTTTGACATTTTGAAGTATGAGATAAGCTAAAATGGCTAACAGACTTGCGTAATAGCATAATAATTGATATAAACAACTAAAATTGCTCCACCTAGTATTTATGCTATAAACCTTATAGATACTTTGCAAATAGATACCTACCAGACAACCCAGAAAGAGCTGACTAGTCAAAGGATGCCTAATAGTTAGTCCTCTGGATAGATAATGTCATATGCTACAATTGGAGACGACTGTCACTTAGTCGTTTGACATCAAAAGCATCAGACAAGGAAAAATAACATAGAGCAAATCACATTGAAAAAAAAAGCACAGAACTGTCTTCTGTAATCAAGACTTGTCATTCCACAAATGCGAATCTAAAAATATATTTCATATTTGCCAACCTCTATATATGTCACATGAATATTCAAACTATAAAGATAAGACATATAATGTTCCAATATAGTTTTAATCATAGGCAATTAGACATAAATCAACATCAAAATATGATTGCATCCCACAATTGCATTGATTAATATGTAAAAAAAAATGGTGTTTAGTCTTCATCATCATTGGTGTTCGCGTCCAGATATTCTTCAATTTTTTTGGTAGGGTGCCTATTACATTCAACTTCTCCACAATAACAACATACTAGCCTTCAATGAATGATATCAAATGACCAACCAATGATGCTTCGTTGGCGGAGGACTACTCAAAATTGTCAACTCTTGCAGCAATGTGATGACGAACTGATTCATTCAAATGTGCATCTCTTAACACCCATTGATTTGAGGTGTCCTTTCGCTATCCCATTCATATTAAAGTTGTCCTGTCAATCTGATTGTCATACTTTAGAATTTTAGTCCTTTCACTGTTAACGTCCATGCCCAAGTGAAGGAATATCTTCGACAAGAAGCAACCATATGGTAGCGGAGACTGATTTGAGCACCACGCCTTGTGCATATGAGCCATAGTACTCTTAGGAAGGCTGACTTTTTTTTTTCTTTTTTAGCATCCATATCATCCGTGCATCAGTAGCAATCACTGCCTCTCTAGCACCTAAATGCGGTAGCAGACAATGCATGCAAATTCAATGTAATATCCTCAATTCCAATATCATTGAGGTGGAAACAATCATTTTTGCTTCTACTGATCGGTCAATGTTGCTAGATAGGAAGGAAAAAAAATCCTTTGCAGATCATCTTTACCCTCATCTAATCATGCTTCCTTATTAGGAATCCCAAGGCTAGCTGTGATAATCTCAATTGTCAACTGATATTGTTGACCATGAAGGTGAAATGAGCTATCTAGACGAAGAGTGTAATAGAATCTTCAAACAAGGTGATACGTTGTCGTTCACAAGCAATAGCTTGTGCCAACCTTGATATCTAAATGGCCTGCCTGTCTTGAACTTATCTCTCTTGAAAAATCTCAAATAAACTATTCTTCCTTTTAGAATAGGCCAATTCTGAAAGTGCTTGACTTATTTTTCATTGGTATGAGCTTCTCTTTCACCACCTTGCTCTTCTTCTACTTCTTTGTCCTAGACGATGTTGTCATCTTCCCCTAACTACTCTTTTTCCCCCTCTATAACTTCTCCCTTAACCTCCTCATTTTATTGCTCTTCCTCTGCTTCAATGCCCGACTTTTCCTTTTGTTCCATTTGATCTTCTTCTGCAGCCTCATTTAGTTGTACATGTTCTTCATTCCCTTGCTGTAAGTCCTCTACATCCACATCATCAATTTCTTGTTTTACCACCTGCAGTAAATCTTTGTTTCCTCCTTGTCGAGCACATCACCTACATTGGGATATCTGTTTTTCCTCGTTTCTTCTTAAATTTTTTTAATTGTGTTTTCTTGGTTCTACCTTACTAATAGCTGAAGCTTCTTTTGCTTTATGCTTTGTTCTCGTCTTTCTGTAGAATTGAGATTGAGTCAATTATTCTTCATCATCTGACCTCGGCGAGTACAAGTCATCACCATATTTGCTAACCTGCAAAACATGAATATGTTAATATCCTCATATCACATTGAAGTTGCACAACAATTGCATTGCTAAAGACAAATTAGATTGATTAAAAACAACCAGACAATCATTGCTCAGATGACCAATGATCAGACGAGCAATTATCAAACGACCAACACGCAAATGACTAATGCTTAGACAACCATTGCCGAGGCAACCAGACAAAGCCTATTTCTTTAATCCTTATAGGAAGATGATAAGTAGTATATAATCATTAAGTCAAATATGAACTTTGAAACCACATAATCAAATTAAAAGTTGAACTCTACTATATAACTAATTAATTCCATGTTTGGTGTTTTCGAAATGGAATGGTAAGATGAAACTCAACAATTACATACAAGTCTAGCCTAAACAAGCTAAAATAATAGAAATAGATCATTTGTAAAAGTATCCATGGTGGGGACGTCTAAACCAAGCAACAAACATTCAATAGTCGTCGTACTGCTCTTTCCTTTCACCCATGTTGGTGAATGAAAAAAAAACAATAATGGACTGTTGAAAATCTCCTCAGTCAGCTTCTCACATAAGTTGCCATGGCCATCCTTGTCTCATTGCACTGCACCCAACAAGGCGGTAGGCACATGTTTGTCAATATTTGGAGTCTTCGCTGCCCTTATTGAGCACATTCCATGTGTTTGGTTAAGAGTGAGAATGACATCAATGGAGATGGAGGAAGATAAAACAAAGTGGATTAATACTAAAGTGAAAACCATGCGAATATATTTGTTTGTAAGTAGGAAGTGATGAAAATACGATAGTATTGAATGATTTTTTTATTTCTAAAATATAATACTCTATTTTTTATTTTTCAATTTGATTTTTCTTAATCTCAATGCATCTTTTTTTCATTCCCTTATACAGTAGTACTTTTACCATTTTATTCTCATACTATTCTTATTACATCCAATTTGAAACAATACTAGTCTTGATCAGTTGCTACAAAAATCTCTTAGTTGGTGGCATCATTGAGTTGGGTTTCTCACACCTTTTTTGGATAAAAATTTCTCACACCTTAAATGTTTACCCATTTAATACAGATTAGCCCTAAAACAAGAAAAAATCGAAAACATCATGCTAACAAAAACAATAAGGGGTATTTTGGAATTCATTATTGTTTTTACTCAATCTAGTGTTGGGGATTTGAATCACGGTTTTCTTTTTCGATGAGAGAAAGAGAGAGAACAATAGAGGCAAATAGCAAGAGCCTATGAGAGAGAGTGAGACAGTGAAAGAGGGGAGCCTGAGAGAGAGAGAGAGAGAAAGAGCACGCAAGAGCGAGAGGGCAAGAGAGAGGGAAGAAAGATCTTGTGAGATCTTACTTGCTCCCCTACGCATGAGAGAGAGAGGAGAGAGCCTGCGTGCGAGAGAGAGAGAGAGCAAAGCAGGTGACAGAGCAGACGAGAGAAGGAAAGGGAAGAGCAGGTGAGAGCTCGCAAGAGAGAGAGGGTGCGAGAGGGGGAGAGCGCAGGCAAGAGAGAGACTGAGAGATGAAGAGAGTGGGAAAGAGGCATTTGGGCGGGATTATGTATTTTGGGTCCAAAATACACAATTCTAAATGCAGCAGCATCATGAATGATGGAGTTCTTAACCGCTTGGATGGAGAGTAGGATGATGGGTTCCAAGCATCAGCCTCAGTTACACTGAAGTGTGCCTGTGGCTAGTTAAAATCTCAACATTGAATGATGGACTTTTCTAACAACAATAATTTGTTTAGTTTTAACTAGAATATATGTTGAAAGCAAAGTTATGCATTAATATAAAAGCTTAGACAAATATTTATATAAACAGTTCAACAAGAGCTAAGAATCTCACCATCATTGTCCATTTTTGCTGAAAGATCTTGGCCATTGTTGGTGCAGGATGCACCCGGGAGGCGATTCGTCGAGTATTGTAGACCCAACATACATATGCTAAAGGGCTTTTGAAATCGCCTCCAAGCAACAGAAATCTTGGCCATTTTGTTGCTATCGAGAGGCGAATGAGTTGTGTTGTGCCATCTCTCTCTTGTTGCCGCCATTGTTGAACTGAAATTAGTATTTTTCCTCACTCAATTGTGGAAGGAGACAATGATATGTTGCTTCAAGCCATCTCTCTCTAAGAGATAGCTACTACGAGAGCAAAGATAATGCTATTGTTGGGTCCCGAATAAATGGCAAAACCCAAGAGGGGAGGGGTGAATTGGGTTCTTAAAAATTTCTTTGGTAACTTAAAAACTTAACCCCTTATAGAATTAATCCCCTTGAATGAAGAAACTGAATGGAAAGCAAAGTAATAAAGAGAGCAGAAATGTAAATCAAGCAGACAAGAATTTTTATAGTGGTTCGGGCAACCTCCCTACTCCACTCTTCCAAGCTCACACTCCTTGTGACTTGGGTTCCACTATTGCATTCCACGAATACAATTAGAGCCTCTTGCTCTCTTCTAGATTCTAGCTCTAGGGGGCATATAACTCACTGCTCAAGTAGGTGATGAGTCTCACTCCAATCACACACTACTTAGCATACACTTGATCCTAGTTCCTCAAACTAGATCAAGTTCAATTACAAATAAATGAAACAAAGAAATCTACACTTTACAGTTGTGTAGTAGCAGTTTTGGCGCAGAGAAGAACTTGTTGTAATGGCTTTGAAGATTCTGAAATAAAGCTTTTGCTATTTGAAGTAGAGTTCTTCTTCTTTGAGTGGCTTGATCTCTTTAGAGCTCTTGAATGTAGTAGTTAAGCACACTTAATGCTTTTCAGCTACTTCCCTCGTCCACCATGAATGCTATTTATAATTTTGGAGGGAATCCGAACGTTAGAAGGTAGGTGGCGCGCATTTAATGCGCCAACGTTCGAATAAATTCCGACCGTTGCGACCCAAGTCGCATGTGGAGTCGACTTCGGATGCGACTTCGCCCAAGTCGCAGATGGAGTCGACTTTGGGTGCGACTTCGCGAACTTCTGTCTTCAATTTCAACACTGGAAGGTTTCGTCCACTTGAAGTCGATCATGAAGTCGACTTGGCTTTGCGACTTCACCCAAGTCGCAGGTGGAGTCGACTTGGGGTGCGACTTCACCTTCTGCTCGCGACTTCAAGTTCTGATTCTTTGCAGAATGTTTTTCTTCAATCATTTTCATTTTGGAATAGCTCCTCTTACTTGTAGTCTTTGTGAATCTTGAAGAGCTTGACCCTTGCATGATTGATTCAACCTCTTTGCTTCGCATTGGACTCATGACTTGATTTCATCTTGAATATGCATTCCAGCTTATCTTCTGAAAAATCGCCTCTGCCCGATCGAAGTCGATGTCGGAGTCGACTTCGGCATTCTGCTGTTTCGAATTCAACTCTGGAAGGTTTCGCCCGACTGAAGTCGATGGTGAGGTCGACTTCGTTTGCGACTTGGCTACCCAAGTCGCAGGTGGAGTCGACTTGGCCTGCGACTTCACCTTCCCTTCTTCCGTTTTCAGCTCTGGACGTTCTGCATGTTTGAAGTCGATCTTGGAGTCGACTTGGGGAACGACTTGGCCTTCCAACTTGATTTTCTTCAAATGTATATTCCTTAAGACATTTCACAAACTTGTTAGTAGCCAAGACTTTCTCAAATTGATTTGTTAATCATCAAAACATAGATTTAGCTAGTTTTCCTCATGTTTCCAACAATCTCCCCCTTTTTGATGATTGACAAAACCGATTTGAGTGGATACCTTTCATTTAAATAAATAAGCTCATATTCATAATGCAAACATTCAAAGTATTCATTTAAGCATATACATATCCTACTCTTCTCTCCTTAAATCTCTCTCCCCTTTAATCATAAAGACTTATACTCAAATAACTTATACTCAAATCCTCTTCTTCTCCCCATTCTTAAATCTCTCTCCCCCTTTTTGTCAATATATCAAAAAGATTAGAGGGTAAAGAAACAAGTGGGTTTGCTCCCCCTAAATGGGTGCTCCCCCTCAATTTATGCTTTAAGTTAGTTCAAGCATTCCCATGTCATTTCTAAGCTTATAAAATGCTTCTTTTGCTAGGGGCTTAGTGAATATATCTGCAACTTGATCCTCAGTTCTTACATATACCAAACATATGTCATGATTTTCTACATGTTCTCTAATGAAATGATGTCTAAGGTCTATATGTTTGGTCCTAGAATGCAAGACTGGATTCTTGGTTAGACATATGGCACTGGTATTATCACATTTGATAGGTATATCTTTGAAATCCATGCCATAGTCCCTAAGTTGCTGTTTCATCCAAAGTAATTGGGCACAACAGCTCCCGGCGGCAATATATTCGGCTTCCGCCGTAGATAGAGCAACACTAGTTTGTTTTCTTGAAAACCATGAAACCAACATGCTTCCAAGAAACTGACATGTTCCACTAGTGCTTTTTCTATCTACTTTGTAACCAGCAAAATCCGCATCCGAGTAGCCGATTAGATCAAAATTAGAGCCCTTTGGATACCATAGTCCTAAATTGGTAGTGTCTACTAGATATCTAAAAATTCTTTTCACAGCTACCAAGTGTGATTCTTTTGGGCATGATTGAAATCTAGAGCACATACACACACTAAACAAAATATCTGGCCTAGAAGCAGTTAAATACAATAAGGAACCTATCATGCTTCTATACACTTTCATATCAACTAATTTTCCCTTTTCATCTTTGTCCATTTTGATTGTGGAGCTCATGGGCGTGTTTTCTCCTTTGCTGTTCTCCATGCCAAACTTCTTGAGCATCTCCTTGATGTATTTGGACTGGTTTATGAAGATTCCTTCATTTAGTTGCTTGATTTGCAGTCCAAGGAAGAAGTTTAGCTCTCCCATCATGCTCATCTCAAACTCTTTCTGCATAAGCTCAGAAAATTCTTGGCAAAGAGTTTCATTAGTAGCACCAAAAATGATATCATCAACATAAATTTGAATGATCAATATGTCCTTTTCTTTATACTTGATAAACAAAGTGGTGTCTACCTTTCCTTTTTGAAAATCGTGATCAATCAGAAATTTGCTTAGTCTATCATACCAAGCCCTTGGAGCTTGTTTTAATCCATATAATGCTTTGGTTAGCTTGTATACAAATTTAGATTGATCTTTTTCCTCAAATCCAGGTGGTTGCTCAACATACACCTCTTCATTTATATAACCATTCAGAAATGCACTTTTGACATCCATTTGAAACAATTTAAAGTTCATGTGAGATGCAAAAGCTAGTAAGATGCGAATTGCCTCTAATCTAGCAACCGGGGCATAGGATTCTTCAAAATCTATTCCTTCTTCTTGTGAGTATCCTTTTGCCACAAGTCTAGCTTTGTTCCTCACTACAAGTCCACTTTCATCTAATTTGTTCCTAAAGACCCACTTGGTGCCAATAACAATACAGTCATTTGATCTAGGAACAAGGTGCCAAACTTGATTTCTTTCAAATTGATTTAGCTCTTCTTGCATTGCTATAATCCAGTTTTCATCATCAAGAGCTTGATCAATATTAGAAGGTTCAATTTTGGATACAAAGGCATATTGTCCACAAACATTTTGCTTTGACCTTCTAGTTTTTACACCTTCATACACATTCCCTATAATTTGTTCAATTGGATGTGCATGTTTGAATTTTAAATCAGATGGAGGTTTATAGGAGTCATTACCTTCACTTACCCTTTCCTCCAAGAATTCCTCTTGCTTTTCCATATGCAATTTTTCAAGATTGCTCGCTATGTCATCTGCATCACTTGAATCATCCTTTCTTTTAAAGCATGGGTTAGTTTCATCAAAAACAACATGTATGGATTCTTCTACAACTTGGTTTCGTTTATTGAAAACTCTATATGCTTTGCTATTTGATGAATAACCAAGGAATATTGCTTCATCACTTTTAGCATCAAGTTTTCCCAAGTTGGTTTTTCCATTGTTCAGAACATAACATGTGCATCCAAAAGTATGAAAATAAGATATGTTTGGTTTCTTTCCTTTCCATAGCTCATATGGGGTCTTTTTCAAGATTGCTCTAATGGTAACTCGATTCAATACATGACAAGCTGTACTTACAGCTTCACCCCAAAATTTCTTAGATAATTTGCTCTCATTTAGCATAGTTCTAGCCATCTCTTGTATAGTTCTATTTTTCCTCTCCACTACTCCATTTTGTTGTGGAGTCCTTGGTGCAGAAAATGTGTGATGAATTCCTTTTTCATTACATAATTCTATGAATCGTTTGTTGTCAAATTCACCACCATGGTCACTTCTTATAGTCATAATAGTACTTTGTTTTTCATTTTCCACCAAGTTTACAAACGTTGCAAACATAGAGAAGGCTTCATCTTTGCTAGCTAAAAGAATTATCCATGTGAATCTTGAAAAGTCATCAACAATTACAAATACATATTTCTTTCCACCAATGGTTAAAATGTCGGATGACCCATATAGATCCATGTGTAGCAATTCAAGCGGCCTAGTGGTGGAAATCTCCTTTTTGGTAGAGAAAGGCATCTTTGGTTGTTTAGATAATTGACATGCCTTACATATTTTGTCTTTGTCATATTTCAACTTAGGCAAGCCTTCTACCAAACTCTTTTTCCATAGGGTTTTTATATTTCTCATGTTTATGTGTCCAAGCCTTTTATGCCAAACCCATGGATCATTATCAATGGCCATTAGACATTGACCATCTAGTTCATCAAGTGAAACCAAATATATATTTCCATGTCTTTTTCCACTAAACATGATATGCTCACCATCAAATACATTGCATACAGATGATTCAAACACAACCTTATATCCTTTATCACATAATTGGCTAATGCTCATTAAGTTATGCTTGAGTCCTTCAACAAACAAAACATCCTCCATATATGCATTTGAGCTACTGTAAATATTTCCTTTACCTTTGATTTTACCTTTCTCATTATTACCAAAGGCAACCGTTCCGTCGTTGCAAGGCTTAAGTTTGTGAAACAAATTTCTTTCTCCAGTCATGTGCCTTGAACAACCGCTATCCATGAACCATACATTATTTGCCTTTGCCTTTAAACAAATCTGAAAAGTAAACAAATAATCCTTATCTCTTTGGTACCCATTTTATGGGTCCATTTGGGTTAGTAATATTATTCAACCTTTGTTGCTCCAACTTAGAAAGTCCAAATCTTGTGTTCCTTGGAACCCAAACTAGTTTTGCACCATAATCAAACAATCTCTTAAAGTTACACTTGTAAACTTTATGACCCATTTTGTTGCAAAAGTTGCAAACCATTGGTTATCTAGGAGTAGGCCTCCAAGTATATTTTGGTTCAAATGTTGGTCTTTTAGTCCACATAACATTTCTCCTTTGTGGCTTGTATATAGGTGCAATTTTGGTTTGATATTTCCCAAGTGTAGGCACATTTGATTTGCCACTTTCTCCTTGCTCAAATGTATTGTATCCAAGACCTCTTTTGTTTGTTTGGGAGGTCATGTTCAGAAACATCTTTACACTTTCTCCTGGATTAGAGAACTTTGCTAATGATTCATTTAAGGATTTGTTCTCCTTTTTCAGTTTCTCTACTTCTTTCAACAATGATTCATTTTCTTCTTTCAGTTTTGTTGATTTTTCAGCTAGTTTTTCATTTTCAATAATAATAAAGTTGCATTGTTGTTTCTTTGAGGACAACTTGTTTCCTAGCTTTTTGATTTTCTCATATAATGAATCATAGGCAGTTTGTAGTTCTTCTAATTCAGCACATTTGATGCAATTTTGAAAAGAAGAATAACTTGATTGAGAATAGCAAGGTTTGGAAGTTACCTCATCATTGCTTGTACATTTGGTTGAGGTGGATTGTTCTTCCAAAACTTCAGTCGTGTTTAAGCATAGCAAGTCCTCTTCTTGCTCGATTCGTGCCATACAACATATTCTTGCACAGTTGGCTGCATCATTTTCGTCGGTTGAAGAGCTGCATGTTGATGAAGTCTCCTCGTTGACGAACATACCTCTTCCTCTTGGCCTTTGGTATTTTCTTCTTTCATGACTCTCCTTTGGCCTTTCTTCTGGTGTAGGACATTGAGCTTGCATATGTCCTACGCCCCCGCATCGGTAGCATTTTGTAACCTCCTTTTTCTTTTCTTTATGTGGTCTTTCTTTGAAGTCTTTGAGGTTCTTTTCTTTTCTCACAAATTTTCGGAATTTGCGAGTGAGAAGAGCAATGTCTTCATCATCGTTGTGAGATGAAGAGGTGGATCCATCTGAATTGTGAGTGGCCTTGAGTGCAATGGTTCTCTTCCCTTTGTGATTATCTTCGTTTCTTCTCCTAATTAGCTCATGTGACATTAATGAGCTAATAAGATCTTCTAGCTTCAAAGTGTTTAGGTCTTTGGCTTCTTCAATTGCCGTTATCTTTGGAGTCCATGAATCCGGTAGAGCTCTCAATATCTTCATAACCTGTTCGGATTCAGAAATAGCCTTTCCAAGACCTTTTAGAGCATTAGTAATCTTAGAAAATCTAGCAAACATTTCAGAAATATTTTCTGTGTCTAGCATTCTAAAACTTTCCAATTCTCCTATCAAGATATTTCTCCTAGTCCCTTGGACTTGAGAGGTTCCTTCATAAATGGATGTTAGAGTATCCCATATCTCCTTGGCGGTTAAGCAAGATGATACTCTATCATATTCCGAAACCGTAAGAGCACAAAATAAAGAGTTCATAGCCTTAGCATTGCTCTTGACGGTTCTTACTTCCTCTTCGGTCCATTTGGAAGCTCTTTCATCAATTGACAAAGTTACACCATCTTGGATAGCAATCCAAGAATCCATATCGGTAGCCATGATGAGTTGCTTCATACGAAGCTTCCAATAGCCAAAGTTGTTCCCATCAAACAATGGTGGCCTTGTAAAAGATTGGCCCTCGGCAAAAGCGGGAACGGAAGTAGATTGGGATGCCATGATAATGGATCTCTTTGATTCAATTCAAAGACCTGCTCTGATACCACTTGTTGGGTCCCGAATAAATGGCAAAACCCAAGAGGGGAGGGGTGAATTGGGTTCTTAAAAATTTCTTTGGTAACTTAAAAACTTAACCCCTTGTAGAATTAATCCCCTTGAATGAAGAAACTGAATGGAAAGCAAAGTAATAAAGAGAGCAGAAATGTAAATCAAGCAGACAAGAATTTTTATAGTGGTTCGGGCAACCTCCCTACTCCACTCTTCCAAGCTCACACTCCTTGTGACTTGGGTTCCACTATTGCATTCCACGAATACAATTAGAGCCTCTTGCTCTCTTCTAGATTCTAGCTCTAGGGGGCATATAACTCACTGCTCAAGTAGGTGATGAGTCTCACTCCAATCACACACTACTTAGCATACACTTGATCCTAGTTCCTCAAACTAGATCAAGTTCAATTACAAATAAATGAAACAAAGAAATCTACACTTTACAGTTGTGTAGTAGCAGTTTTGGCGCAGAGAAGAACTTGTTGTAATGGCTTTGAAGATTCTGAAATAAAGCTTTTGCTATTTGAAGTAGAGTTCTTCTTCTTTGAGTGGCTTGATCTCTTTAGAGCTCTTGAATGTAGTAGTTAAGCACACTTAATGTTTTTCAGCTACTTCCCTCGTCCACCATGAATGCTATTTATAATTTTGGAGGGAATCCGAACGTTAGAAGGTAGGTGGCGCGCATTTAATGCGCCAACGTTCGAATAAATTCCGACCGTTGCGACCCAAGTCGCATGTGGAGTCGACTTCGGATGCGACTTCGCCCAAGTCGCAGATGGAGTCGACTTTGGGTGCGACTTCGCGAACTTCTGTCTTCAATTTCAACACTGGAAGGTTTCGCCCACTTGAAGTCGATCATGAAGTCGACTTGGCTTTGCGACTTCACCCAAGTCGCAGGTGGAGTCGACTTGGGGTGCGACTTCACCTTCTGCTCGCGACTTCAAGTTCTGATTCTTTGCAGAATGTTTTTCTTCAATCATTTTCATTTTGGAATAGCTCCTCTTACTTGTAGTCTTTGTGAATCTTGAAGAGCTTGACCCTTGCATGATTGATTCAACCTCCTTGCTTCGCATTGGACTCATGACTTGATTTCATCTTGAATATGCATTCCAGCTTATCTTCTGAAAAATCGCCTCTGCCCGATCGAAGTCGATGTCGGAGTCGACTTCGGCATTCTGCTGTTTCGAATTCAACTCTGGAAGGTTTCGCCCGACTGAAGTCGATGGTGAGGTCGACTTCGTTTGCGACTTGGCTACCCAAGTCGCAGGTGGAGTCGACTTGGCCTGCGACTTCACCTTCCCTTCTTCCGTTTTCAGCTCTGGACGTTCTGCATGTTTGAAGTCAATCTTGGAGTCGACTTGGGGAACGACTTGGCCTTCCAACTTGATTTTCTTCAAACTTGTTAGTAGCCAAGACTTTCTCAAATTGATTTGTTAATCATCAAAACATAGATTTAGCTAGTTTTCCTCATGTTTCCAACAGCTATTACACGATGGAGAAGCACAAGACAACGTGCACCCAATTTCATCTCTCTCGTTCTTCCTTTGACGTTGCGAAAACCCCAGGAATAGGGGGTTTATTTCTGGTTTCATATTTGTTCGATTGAGTTACAAAAAACTAAAAAATAAGCATCGAGGCTTAAGGTTTTTATAAATTGTTAAAAAATTTATATTAATAATTTCTATTGAAAGATTCTTTTCGAGTGTCATTGGGTTATAAGGTCAGAAGATGTAGTTCTTAGGTCGACTAAGACACCTCTATAAATTGGAGGACCCAAAAATGGATGTCTAAACAAATTAAAAGTGTCCTTAGATGTATATCTTCATAATTATGATGATAATTCATACAAATATTTTTTTGATAAATAATTCATACAGATATTTGACATAGATGTATGGATGACTTAACAGGGTGCTACTTTTCCCACTTAGATTGTATATAGCAGCTAGTATCAAATCTTTTCGTCTCTTTCACTTTTGGAAGTATTTCATTTTTGTGATCGTATTTTTCATTGATTCAAATAGAAAAAATTTTTGTTGATAAAAATTTAATTGTAATTGAAACCTGCATGCATTGAACCTTGATAACATAATCCAAATATATCACCAAGCCAATGAAAAATATTTATTTAGGATTATATAAATAGTTCCTATTCTATTCATTTATATTGCGATGACACAACTTTCGTGGAGCTCAAAGACAAAACGGGTGTTGGTCCTAATTAAATAGATTTACCCAAGAGGGAAGGAGTGAATTTATTATATTAAAAATTTCTTTTGTTGAAATGTTAACCTCTATTTAAATCAATTTCCCTGAAGTGAAACATGTAGAGCTAAAAAACAAACATAGAAATAATGCAAATCAATCACACAAGAAGACAATAAATTTTATAGTGGTATAGGCAACCTCCCCACTTCATTCTTCCAAATACACACCCCTTGTGTTTTTAGTTCTACTAACACGTATCAAATACAATTTAGAGCCATAATTTTCTTCTACATTTTAGATCAGGGGGCTTTTCTCAAACAACGCATCCAGTTGGTGAGCACTGCTCCAATACTACTCTGCTTCCTTCCAAAATTTGGCGTTGGTCTCCAACACAAGCCAGGTATCCATATACAACAACGAATGATCAAATAAATGAAAACTACATTTTACAAGTTGTGTGAAACATCACAGTGTGGCAAGCTCTTTGATTTTGAGAAAGAAAATTGATAACCATTGAAGCTTTGCTAGTGTGCTTGAGAGCTTGTTTAGAAACTTCTTATGGAGCTTTAAATGTAAGCAAGTAGGAAGGTGGGAACTCAATGAATGTTTTTACTAATGCTATTAAGTCTTTTCCATAAAATATTTATTGCCTTTAGTAATTTTGAATCTTTAGAAGTAGTTGACAAACATTTATTGTACTAACGTTCGAATTTTTATGACCGTTATGATTAAAGTCGCATGTGAGGTTGACTTGGTACGTGATCTTTGTGCACACTCGTTTATACTCACATTGTCGTTCTAGCATGAGTTCATAAATTTAACACAGTCATCAGACTGTGCCATTTTTTAATCAAAACTTATTATAACAGAATCCAACTCGGTCCTCAGACTGTGCACTTCTCAAATCGAGAACTAGGCATAATTATTTTAAAATAAAATATTTTCATAAACTGTATTCAAATCATAATGTTAGGATGACTACTCTTAAAGAATTTTGGAAACATTTTAGTAAATCAATTTTACAAAATATTTGCAATATTTGAGAAAATAATATTTTCAAAAATATTTCTTGTTTGTTGGTAAACAATTTTAGAATTCTCATTATAAAGAAATTCTGAAACATTTCAGTATTCGAGAAAATCAGGCTTTTCTTACAAATATTTTTATTCCCATTTCTGGGCTTTTTACGAACAAAGGATATGTAAACACCTTTCCATCCATTTATATCGGCATTATATGCCTTGTCCACACACAACATCTTTGTCACTCTTATGTAAAGAAGAGTTTGCATAATCTTTTGAATATTATTTAAACAAAATAGTCATCAAATCATTTTATATCATCAATTTATTGAGTTGGTCATCCTTAAAACCTTTTGAAAACATCAGTACAAAATATTTTCAAAGTATTTCAATTTTCAAAGAGACTTAAAACATTTCAATAGACCATTTCAAAGTATCTAAATAGACCATTTCAAAGTACCTAAAAAACCATTTTAAGACATTTAAATAAATTGTTTCAAAAGCCTTATTTACTTACAAATACCATTTTATGAATAATCACACTTTCTTTTCACAAAATTCCTTAGGAATAGAATTTTCGAAGCTTATTTTCAAATATCATTTTATAGAGGAGTCAAAACTCTCTCATCATAAAACTCTTTTGGAATAGCATTTCTAAGAACTTGCTTATAATGAAACCATCCTGAAGTTTGTCAATAGTAAAGAAGAAAATTATATTTTTAAGAACTGAGCTTGCTTACTCTGTAAGTAATCTTGAAATCATCTTGATAAAGCAAGTTCATATTATTTCAATATTTTCCATTAAAATAACATTTTGGAAAGTTCTGCTTGCTTACCTATAACAATCAACTCTGCCTTTGATCTTTTCCTTATTTTTTTCTAGACAAGTGAAAACGATTATCTTGTATACACTCGTATAAAATCATATATTTGCATGCTTCACCTTTTATTAACTCATATACATACCTTACTTAATCTCAACCTTTTTTATAGTCTCATTTTATATGTAACTCTTAATATTTTAACTTTATTCTATTTTTCCTTGGAGATGAACACTCTTATCTCTTTAAGTCACATATATTCATTTTATTTTATTCAATATCCCAATTTAGGGCATTTATTTTTTTCAATCCTTTAAGATACTTACTTGAAATTATAATCTAAGTTCAAGTAAGGTTTCTTAAGTTCACATCTAAGTTTCTAATATTCACATATTTTTACCTAAGTATCTTAGTGATTATTTTATCTCATTTCAAAATTCACCTCTAGTAGGTTAAACTCTCATAATCACTTATGATACTTGTTTATATCCTATTGTAAGTTAAATTCCTCCCATAAATCTAGAATTTAACTCCCATTCCCCAAAACAGCCATGTATGACCTCATCTTGCTAAGTTTTATTTGTGTAATTGCATCTTAATGATACCTACACATTTCGCTGCTTATCCACAACTCTTGTGGTCCTTTTAAACACTTGTTCATAGTTTATATTAAGCTAAATTGCTATCAAAATTTCTAAAATAATCACCCGCTTCCAAAACAACCTCATGCATTCATGTATTTGTCATATATCATGTCTAAAATCGCACTTTGGGCATGTAGATGTGCAACATTATAATTCAACCACTTTTGTGATTATTTCAAGGGCTTATTTATAACCTATAAGGCTTAATCTCATTCAAAATTTTGGAATTAATTCTCTGTGGCGTCCCAGCCCGAGCGTCATAACCTTACCTCGGGATCTATCGACTGGTAAACGTGATCAGGATTGTTGCCCGGTCACACGACGAGCTTATTGAATATTTATCCACTTATTCCTAACTCCTTAGGATTTTATATCATTTATACATTCAATTTCTATCAAATGACATTTTAGGCCATTATATCCTTTGAGAGTTACACATGTCATCTCATAATCTTCATACTTAATCATATCGTGATATTTCATGCCTTAGCATTTACCCATATAAATTTTTTGCCTTTTATGGTCACAAAACCATAACATAATTCATATACAACATTTTATATCATATAAAATTGCAGAAATTCATATCATGCTCATCAACCATTGATACTTGTTCATAAAACACAAGTCATAAATTAGATCACATATGATCATCAAAATAACTAGTATCAGGTCATTATACAACCATTCTCCATAAGCAACATATATAAGAAATCATCAAGTTTTTCATTCTTCCATGTCCAATTCATGCTCCTTGGTTATCTTCATTCCTTCACCTGTCTATGGGTTTGGAAAACAAAACGTGAGTTGAAAACTCAATAAGCAAGTTGTATATTTTTCAGGCAATTCATTTTGAAGGCAACCTTATTTTAAAAGCATTTTTCTCCATTCGGTAGGAGACACTTAGCAAGTGATCAACTTCCTGCGGAGCAGAAATCTTTTCATAAAACTTTCATAAATATTTCATAAACATTGGATGTGCAAATGTATCATTTCCATTCATGACATTATCCTTCATGTGACGGTACGCTAGCTTGAGGAACATTCCTTCATGACATGATCCTTTCCATCCTTAGCGCCAGACCTTCCGACTTGGCAACGTCAAGGGCGGACTCCTTATCCTGTTTTCTGCCTTGACTAGCCTACTTGATTTCCATTCCATGCATGACTTTTAGTCACCCCGGCATTATATATCTCTTACAGATGAAACTTGTCATTCTCATGTAGAGAATTCTTTGCACCATCCCTTTTAAACATTGTTTCAAATAATCATCGTATAAATCCATATTTCCTCACATTTCATACATAAATGCGAAACAGTAAACAAATCACTTGTCATATTTGAGATAATATTTCAAAACACATTGATATAAAGGAATGACCATCCTTAAATATCTTAGAAAGCATTTAAAATAAAACTCATTTAGAAAGCTGCTTTCTTACCTTGGTCACGTGAGCTTTCCGGGTTAACCTTTTCTTTGCCTTTGCCTATACATGTAAGAATGACTTAGCATTCATATACTTTCCATTTGCTTGCATTCAACTTAGTTTTCCAACCCACTTTTATTAACATTCATAACCCATTTGAATTCCAAGTCGGGTGTACATGCACATTATAACTTATGCATCATACCATTCATTTCACCATATATTTAATACCCACATTTAGGGTATCATTCACATATATCATTACACATTCATTAGTCATTCATTAGACACCATACGGAAGTTTATTACTCTCACTTATCATTTTTCACATATTTTTCATAATTTATACATTGTGCTCATTCTTAAGCACTTAGTTAATGTCCTAAACCTCAAATATAAATTTTAAAACTTGAAATTATCATTATTGATCAAAATAGTAACATAATCCATGTGTTTAATCACATTTTTCATGCATTTTTACATTTTAATATCTCACATAAATCATTCATCATTTATTCATGCTTATCTCTTCATATATGTCCATTTTACAACACATAAATCATGTGTTTCTTAAAATTTTTCAAATCAGCAACTTGCCTTCTAATTTAGCGTGATTATCCACCTTAATTAACACTTCCTTTAGTGTATTTTTATGAAATTTTAATCCACTAATCATAGGGTTCCAAAATAGCAACTTTGGGACCTGTTTTATATACTTTCAACGTCCCTTTTGATACTTATATCAAAATAAATTTCTAATCACTTAATTCCAGCAAAATAATCATGCTTTTCTTAACCCATTTTTAGGGTATTATCATATATTTAAAATCCAAAATTCGTTTGCTTCCATAACAGCAATATCTTTACACATATTGGGTATCCATTTGACCCGTTTTGACGTGTCCAAACATACGTCCATAAAATCAAATTTAGGGCTAACATTTTTAAACCATTTTGGACACTCCAAGTACCTTAAACATGGGTTATTTTACCCTCCATAACATCCATAAATCATTTAGGCTAATTCATGTATCATTTTTAACATAGAAACATGAAAATCGGATCATATATGTAACCCTAATTCATACTCTTTCTAAAATTTATAACATATACTTAAATCAACATATGTAATTCATCTAATCATGAATCATCATGTAATCATAATAACACATCAAAACAGCAACATCATATATGAATTTAAGCAAATTTGAATTGAATTTATCACTCATATTCAACCTTAATCACCATTTTCTTCCTCTTGAACCCTTAATTGCATACTTGTCATTAAATCTCCATTTAATACCCTAATCAACGACATCATGAATCATACTTTAAGGGTTCATTATGAATCATATTCATGACTCATAAATTGAGTTAGAAAAACTGAGTTTAAATGATTCAAAACATCAAGATAACTTACTTGTATTGAACACACTTGAACTTAACTTCTCTACCTTGAATTCCTTGCTTCCTTTCCTTTTTTTTCTTCTACTTTTTCTCTCCTTTTCTCACCCTTTTTGTTGCTAGAAAAATGGGATGTGAACCACTGCTGGCTTGGGGGTTTGCTCCTTAGAAATTTTTTTTCTCAAAACACCTCATACACATGGTCGTCCACCCCTAGATATAAGCTGGATTTTTCTAGCTTTGTGGGCCCCATTTTCCACATCAATTAGCAGGTAATTAAAGCATGTTTATCCCCTTCGATGACATGGAAAAATATGCTCCAAGTAAATTTGATAATTATCCAAAAAAAATCCATTAAAAATCCATACCATTAATGGACATCAAGCTGTCCACACTTCAACGTCAAAATGCAGCAGCTTTGGTGTAATTTTCCACACCTAATTCTACTTTAATTTATGCATATTTAATCACCCTAGATAATAGCATACTTAGGGGTCAATTTAGCATAAATAAAAATCACAAAAAATCCAAAAGCCTGCCATGACCGTCCACTTCTCTCTTGCTCCATATTGTTGTCCACTTGATGATCACATGCATATGGCCTTGATTTGTCATCTTTGGCCACGATTTTGAACCCAATTTAATTAGTCATTTATTAACCTTGATTCCCTAGCTGACTTAGGTGTGGATTTTATAAATCAAAAATAAAAAAAATCCACTTTTGGAAGCTCTTGGTCGTCCATTCTATGCCATCTCTATGCACCTCCCTTAAGCTAGCAATTAGTTCCTTAATTCCCATATTAATGCAGGAGATATTTTCATAGATTTTTTCATTTTAGATAATTCACAAAATCCACTTGTAGGTACCTCCTTTTGCCACCTCATTTTTACCATTAATCATTTAATTATTTTATTCATTTTAAACATAAATGCTAGTTGCTTTAAGGTGCAAAAGTCAAAGATGCTCCACCTTTTTCGTGCAAGCACAATCCCCAAGTCACTTAGCTTAATCCAAGCCTCTCATTTCATTTATCTTATAATTTTAACCATCCATTTCAAATTTCGTCTCAATCCGACTTTTCTAGCTCAAGTTATGATCATTTGAAGTCATCTTTGGATTTTGGACGGTAATGATCAATTTTCACCTTAATCCTATCAAAATTTTCATAATATTACCTTTCCATAAGACTAAGCACAAAATTATGTGCTTTCCTTTCAATTTTCATCTTAATCCACCTTACAGGCGTCAAGTTGTGAATTTGTTAACATTTTCCAACTTAACTCTATAATTAGCCTCTTAATTTCCATTAATCACATCATAGAAATTAAATTAATTGTTTATAGAACACTAATACTTTTCAATCCTCATTAGGCCACTTTAATCATATTGACCCATATCGACTTATAATGATTGATATAATCATCATTCATAACCTCTGACTTAATTGCCATAAATCATCAATATTGAAAATAAATCATTCGTAATTCAATCAAATCATACTTGAATCATACTTGAATCATACTTATGTGTTAAATTCATAGACATGAATCCTATGTAGGTCATGGTTTCACATTCTCATTACTAAACAACCCTATATTTCTCTCATTTTCATTACATTTTGACCTCCATAATCACTCCTTAGTGACATAAATAGGGTGGGCGATCTATCAACCATTCTTGTAGTCATTCTAAAAACTTGTTTACAACTTATAAAAAATAATATTTAGACCAAATTTTTTGAAATATTTCCATTTTACTAAACAATCCTATGTTTTCTTTTTTTGGTAGTGTATCTTTCTCAACATGACACTCTTACCATATCTATAAGCAAAATTATCAATGGACAACCCTTGTGATCATTTCAAGGGTTAATATACACCCTTTAACAACTTAAATTCTCATAAATGTTTAGAATTTTCATCCTTCATTAAAACGGCCCCATCTAATCACTTTTCTACTAGGGTTTGTTCCCTTATTTGCATGTAAACTTAACACATGTGCAAAACCCTAAATCCTTAGTTTCTTAATTCTTAAACTCAACATATATTATCTATTTTATCATGACCTTAACTCAACTTAATGAAAACAGAAATTTTGTTTCCACATACTCCACTTGGACATCCCATATTTATGAACATAAATATTTCATTTCAATCACTTGTAACCATAAATACATGGCTTATATGAAAGCTTATCTAACATTCAAAAAGCTATTAAATCATAACTTTTACATTTGTGGTCCCTCATATTGTTGGGCATTAACTAAGCATAGCTTGGCAACTTGAATGAAATTTTCAGAAATTTGTTGACAACTTAATTCATGGGAGTCACACCCAATTTAATGCTCATAAACATACCATTTAAATACCCATCTACATCCCTACTTAATTGCATCCTTTCTAACATATATATAATGTAATAATTAAGGTTAGATTCAAACAAAAAATTTTCTTCAAATATTACCCCATTTGGACGTCCCACTTGATATATCAAACTCTTGATTTTCACATCTTGTTTGGACATGGAAGTGGCTGCCTTCTCAAGGCTATCTTGCTGAATTTTCCTTTCTCTTCTCTCTTGTTTGGACGTCCTTCTCTCCCTCTCTTTTCTTTCTTCTTTTTTCCTTTCTTGAGGTTGCTTCTATGGACGCCCCTTGCTTTGCCCATTCTCCTCTATTTATAGGTTGTTGACACATTGCTTGCCACCTAATTATGATGATTTAAATAAATTTTCATTTCAATTAAATGGTGTCCAAATCTACACCTTTCATCACTCCAACAACTACCCATTCAATCTCCGTCATCCACCTATTGTTACCACCTCCCAAAATATCAACTTGTACTTTTATTTTGGTTGACTCAATCCCTTCCAATTGCATCCTTGCTTGTCATGTGTCCCTACCCTGGTGTAATTGTCAACTCCCCATTTATTGAGTTGACTTTAATTTTTGCCCAAACAATCCCATCTTGCCACATGTCCTTTGATGCATTTAAATCATTTTTTCAATCATGACAATTCACCTTTTAATACCCATAAGTCAACATTGGAAATAGATTTATAAATTTCATGTATTCATTGCTAATTACAATGATAATTGCATTGCTAATTAGGACTTTATAATATGGTTTGATATAATCAAATCCACACATAATTTAGGGTACCTTAGTTTACCAATCCATAAAAATTCTTTTCTCGAAATGATAAACATAGGCTAAGATATTAGTCATTCAATTAAATTCATGAATCTCATGAATTTCTAATTGTTTAACACATTTCCAATCACACTTTTTATGATCCATTCTGTTCATCATGTAGAGCATATTAAATTAGGCTTGTCCTCAAAATTCCATGTCGATCCTCCTTGTATGTCATTGGATATTAAGGTATCAAACCTCTAATCAATCTTTAATCAAAATAAAATGGAAAATGGCAATTAATGGGCATGCCACCTCATCTTATCTCTACACCATATTTTGTCTTGTAGTGCCCATTTCCCAAGGCACATCAAAGTGATTAATTTAAGCACTTTTCTTGATTAATATTCTTAATCTCATCCATCTAGATTATAGAGCATGAAATTTTACCCTCGTCATTAAATTTTCACATCAATCGGAGTTTTACATGCTTAGATCCAATGAAAATCGTATGAGTAAATATAATCCTTCATTTCATGGAATTTTCCAAATTCCTCATTGTACAAATTTCAACTATATTCATTAAGCTTAAAATCCTAGGTTTCACAATTTCATTCCAATTGAGTTGTTAATCCTTAAAATTGTCATTTATTTGTAATTTGCCACAATTGAATTCACAATCTCTCTCTTTTTTATGATTGATAAAACTTGATTGAAATGTGCACTTATTCAATTTGTTGTTTGAAATCTTAGAGTAGTATATTGAATTAGTCTTTTTCATTTACAATGCGAACTAAATCAAGAATATGTATTTGGACAAGATATGTTCCAAGTTCATACTTATGTTAACAGAGCCATCTGAATTCCATGTTCAGTTGCATTAATTCAAGAATAATTCAAACCAAATACACTCAAGTATTTTAATTACATCCACTAAATTCAAATCAATACATTCATTTCCAAAAAAATTGATTTCATTCATGCATTCAAGTATATACATCAACACAAAAATATTGAAGCATTTAAATACATCAATTACGTCAATAAATAAACATTGAAGCATTCAAACACATCAAAATCCCCCCTAAATATATGTTGTCCATAAAAACCATATCCTATCTCTTCCCTCTTTTGGCAATCAACAAGAACTTCAAAGAGTTGAAAAGCTATAGAAAAAGCGATAGAGTGAAATTAGGATGAAGATTGCTAATGAGCTTTTAAATCTATGATAGGGTTTTTACAAAGATCTCTTGTCTTGACAACTCTTGTCAAATGCAAGTCACTTATCCTTTATATTACTGCTAGTCCATGGTTGCTGGGGGCACTACTTGAACAAGAGAATGCTCAGGGAAAGGAACAAGCCGAATATTATCTCAGTCATCAATTATTGCAAGCAGAGTGCAATTATTCTTCTATCAAGAAGATCTACCTAGCTTTGGCCTTTGTGGTGCAAAAGCTCAAACACTACTTCCTTCCACATCAGGTCATTCTAATCTCAAAGCCTGACTCGATCAGGTTCTTGATCACCAGGCCAATGCTCTTAGGCGCTGGCAAAATGGTCATTGTTGCTAGCGGAGTTTGACATCCTGTACGTACCTCAAAAAGTGTGAATAGTCAAGTAGTAGCAAACTTCTTGGTAGCTCATCCACTTAAAGAAGAACTTCATATTTTGGAAAATATGCTCTATAAAGGTGTCTTTCTTTGCAAATGACATTCCAACTTGGCAGATGTACTTCGATGATGGTTCAAGGGCATTTTGAGCTGGTGTAGGGATTGTCATAGTTTCACCTCACAAAGACTTATTCTTGCATTCATCCCTTTTTGGAAAGATAGCAACAAATAATGAAGTTGAGTATGAGGCCTTTTCATCGACATAGAATTTCTCTTGTAATCAAACATTTTGTTTGTGCAGGTACGTGGAGATTCTAAATTGGTTATTAAAAATTGAATTACCAATACAAGGTACACTAATGCCATTTATGAAAATATTATGACAAGGCTCAGACTTCGTTGACAAGATTTGAAGTCATTTTTTTATCAAGCATGTTCCTTGATTAGAAAACATCGTTGCTAATGTGCCTCGAAATTGGCTAGTCTCTTTGCTTTCAATGAGCTCGAAGATATGATGATTCGGGTGCAAAGAATTGAAGATGATGAAGATCTACAAGTTGATTATGTAGGGTGAAGTGTGTCTAAGGTACTTGCAAATGATGCTAAATGGCGCGTACATATCGTCAACTACCTCAAATATGGTATCCAGTTAAATGATCCCAATGCAAGAAAAGCATTCCAAAAGATTGTTTTGTGATACAAAATTTTTCCAAACGAGTTATATCGGATCACTTTTGATAGACTTTGGCTTCATTGCATAAATGAGAATGAGTTTATCAAGTCCTTTAGGAAACACATCCCATTGATTGTGATGCACACTAATGAAGGTGATGCCTTTATCACAAAATCAAGACGTTAGGTTATTACTGGCCCACAATGATCCAAGATTCGATCAAGTTTGCAAAATCCTATTAAGCTCACTAAATATATGGTGATATTTATCATGTTTATGCCTTGGAATTGTTACCAATGACTATTTCATACCCTTTCTCTTTGTGGAGTTTTGATATTGTTGGTCGAATTAATCCACCATCATCTAAAGACACTTATACGTCTTAGCTCCTATAGACTATTTTTTCAAATAGGTAGAGGTTAAGGCTTATAAGATAGTGAGAGCACAAGAGGCGATCAAATTTATTAAACATAAAATCATTTATTGTAATGGTATCTCATATCAAATCAACTAAGTTAACGACACACAATTCAAGAATGACAAGGTAAATTAGTTTTGCTTTAAATTTGGAATTAAAGTAATATTCTCTTTGCCATATTACCCATAAGGGAATGGTCAAGTTGAGGATTCAACAATAATATCATTCGAATTTTCAAAACAACCACATTGATGAACAAACTTGATCAGCATGAGAGGTTGCCTAAGGCACTATGGGCTTATAGGACCACACATTGAATTGCGATGGGAACGATGCCTTACTCTTTGCTCTTTGGGGCTAAAGTAGTCTTACCAGTAGAAGCCTAATTAGTCTCTTTGAGGGTTGCTATTCATTTTGGGTTGATTACTGAGCAATAAGCCAAACTTTGCTTTGACAAATTGGAAGCACTAGATGAGAAGAGAATTCAAGCCCGACGGTTGATCAAATTTTATTAAGCTTGAATGGTCAAAGAATAAAAAAAGATTGTGCGACACCAAATATTCAAGAGAAGTGGTCTAGTGATTAAGATGCAAACCAAGCTCATGGTTGGGGGCAAACTTACTAGCAAGTTCAAGCCTCAATAAGGATTGAGAAAGTTTCTGACAATGGTGCATATAAGATTGTAGATTGCGAGGATCAAATCAAAATAATGATAAATGAAAATTACTTAAAAAAATATCATCCATGATTCAAAGTTGGAATGCACAATTACAATTCCACTACTAGTTAAAGTTTTGCAGATCAAAGTAGTTTACCTTCCAAGTTTGCAATATCTTTGTCTGCTTTAAAAACTGCACGACATTATCATGCTTCGGTACCCAAGCATGTTGGTGTTGGCTTTCGCCCACTTTATTTTGTTCCAAAAGTTGTAAAGCACTCTTATGCTTGAGTTTCTCAGCATGCAGGCTTTAGCTTCACTTGCTTTGATCAATGCACACCATTTGTGTAAGCCACAACTGGGCCCACTTTGGATTAAAGATGGGTAAGATTCCAAAGGTGCTCTTAAAATATGAAGGAGGCCTTCCATAAGAAGTATTGTTGGGGGCATGCTACCATCTACGATTTCTAGAAAAGAAGCATGCAAGGCGATTTCATGCCTATTTTCCTAGACATGCAAATAAGGAAGATGGTGGGCGCATTTTCAATCATTGGTCAAACTATTCGAATGAAATTTTGATGGTTTCCAACATCCGAACATTCTTAAAAATTTAAAGAAACATTGGTAGCTTGTGTTGAAAATAATTAAATAAATGGTAACCTACCTTTCAAGAGATTAAATTGCAGGGTAGGTTTGTGGAAGTGAGATTGGTGCTACATCAAGCTTTACATCACTTAGCCTTTTGCCCAATCGGACTGGTATCACATAATTGGAAACTTTAACAATTCATACTCGAATCCCATATTGAGAAGGAGAGTTTTTATGGGTTTATAAGTGGGTTTCGGTTTTTAGATATGGCATGATGCATTTTAAAATTAGGTAGCTACCTGGCTAAAGCAGACAATATCATATAGTAAGGCTCATAGCCCATGGGCCTAGGATCTTTTTTTGGGTCTAGGTGTTACAAGTAGTATTAGAGTAGGTCCCCTCTAATAGATGTGATTTCAAGAGTTGGATCAACTTAAAATAAAATAATACTCACTATGGTCCAAATTAATTTTGTATGTTAGCTCAAGGATACTTAATCCCTAAAAAACATTATATTTGACTTTCTTTATTGTATTGTAATCGTAAGTATGTTCAGATACATAACTCAGTCACATGAGCGGACATAAGTGGCTGATTAGTGAATACAAGCATGTGATGTAAAATAAAATGGTCTTCCTTTGCACATATATTCTTTAATCATATACTGACTACTTTTCTAGATATATCTTGGAAAGATGCATCATTCATGACTTGAAAGCAATATACTATGGTAGCAATATTAGACTGCAACTTCAAAATATAACCAAAAGTCATATAATGCATAAAATTGAAGTTATTCTTGCTTTAATGTCTCTCATAGTGAGGAGACAATAATTATTTAGCAAGGAACCCCACTCACTTCACTTACAAGTCACTAAACACACATGGTATAGAAGAATACTTATTGCAATGAAGAAAATCCTAAATAATGAGTATTATTAACTTTTCAATACTATACAGACCTTAGTTCAGTTGCTGTCAAGTGCCTAACTTGAGCCTTCAAAGTGCTCACCTTCTTTGGGTACCAACTGAGACTCACATCTGACTTTAACCAAGTCTATTGAGATATTCTCACATTATTACTAAGATCTAATAAAATGCAATCTCATCTTGATTCTTTTATCAAGGTGACAAATATTTTAAATTTTATGATTGCATGTAGCATCCATCTTACCTGAATTATTTTATCTTTGCATGTTCCAAAAATATCAGAGGTGATTACTCATGAGAGAGGGCCTATGTTGGCGTATTTCTGTATTTTTCATTTATTCAATTATGCTAGCATACTCATCAATATTTTAAAAGAACAAACATCATCATCTATGCAATGTAGATGCGTTGCATTGGAACTGGTCGTGCCACAAATCTAGTCTACATAATTAGATGATCTCTTATTGCCCATGAGATGATGTTATTTATTTATCAAGAATTCATGACCTAATATTAATTTTTGCTCATCCACGTCTCGACATTAATCAATATCGACGTAATTTATTTGGTGAAAATCATTTGCTTAGTAATAAATAATTTGCAGTGCATCAGTAGATATAAGTCAAATTCCTTAAGAAGCTCGTTTAAGATTCAACTAGTGTTTGTTTGTCAAAACAACAACATAACAGGTGTTAAAGCAAGTTCGTATCATAATACATATTAAGCTCCCAACCATACTAGCATAAGGAATATTTCTCGTTTTAATAATCGAGTCTTAGGAAACATTTGAAGACTTAATACTTTGCCATGATTGTCAATAGGCTTGCAGGTTTGCATACTAAATCATTTAAAAATTTATGCTTGTATGATTTACTTTTGGGGCCAAATCCAATGGTCCAAATCCATCATCATCAAAAATCAATGGCTAAGATTGAATTAGCCTAAAATAATTAATTTTAATAAATCAAAAATCAAAAAAATTAGGGCTGCCATAGGGGTGCGTGAACAGTAGATAGGGTGGCTGCACAAGGCTCAACACAATTTTTAGAAATTAGAAAAAAATATATTTACAATTTAATACCTTGAGCAAGGGGGTAAATTACAATTTGATGAAAAATAAAAAACTATAAATAGGGGCAGGGGTGGACATCCAAATGCATTCCAATCCAGCTCCATTCGAGCAAACCCAAGTTCCCAAACCTCCCACACGTCCAAGTAAAGAAGAGGAGAAAGTGTGAGAAGAAGAGGGATATCCTCATTCGGGTAAGTGAATTCTATCCAAATTTCTTTTGAATGTTAAGTAGGGTAAAACCATGCTTAGATAATGCCTACGCATGAGAAAATAAGTATAGTTATAATGCTTAATTGAAATTATGCCAAAACATCAAAATTTAGAGCAAAGATAGAGCATTCGGGAAGATAGCATATGATATGTGTAAATAATGCTCCAATATTGATAAATGATGATTTGGGATGAATAATTATGATAAATATGATGTTGGAATGATGATCTATTAATTTCATAATTTTTGAATTTAAGGATTATGCTTAAGTGAAATTATGTTGATTTTTAGTATATGGAGAAAATGATTTATTTAGCCAAGTTAATGATGATAAATTCAAAATTCATGAATTTTTCCATGATATACTAAACATAAGCTATGTCATGGTATTTTTTATTTTTAGAACCCATGAACAGTAACCAACACGCTGTGAACAGTAACCTCGAATGAACAATGGTTTGCTACAGTAATATGCTACAGTGACATGAACAGTAATTATGAACAGTAAACACGTGATTTTGGGAAAAATTGAGATTTATTTTTATAAGGATGTATAGATGGAATTTTTAAGGATTTATGGATAAAAAAATCCATATAAGGAGATAATGATCAAGTATCTTTATAAGATTAACCTCTATAGAAATGAGGTAATAAATGATTATAAAGCATTAATGGGAAACAATCTAAGACATGGAATGATATAGATAAAATATCATTTTTTCTTGTAGAGGAAAAGAAAAGGAAAAGGTGGAGGATACAGACTGAAGAAGTAAGCAAGTTATATGCTTTCTAAAATGTTTTTAAATGATTACAAATTGTTTGCTCGCATGTTTTATGAATTATATTTAAGGATGACCATTCCTATAATGCTTTACATGAAATGATTATTAATTGCTTGTTAAATTACTTTCTAAATGATTTATTAAGTTTTATGGAGCATGTCATGCTGGCATATGTATGAACATGGTGCACAAGTAAGAGACTTTGGTGGAGGTAGTAAGTGGATCAAAGGGTCCCCCTTTACTATTTCCAAATCGCAAGGGTTGTGTGCCGGTGGCGTCCTCCCAGAGGTTGGAGGCACAAGGAAAGTCATGAATGAATGAATGCATTGCATTCTCATGAAATGCATGAAAAGGTTTCTGTCCCATGGGTAATTGATCACTTGGTAAGTGTCTCCTACCAAATGGGGAGAAATGCATTTGAATGAAAGGAAAATGTTTACTTGCCAAAGAAAAAAGGCTTGCTTACTGAGTATTATTACTCATATGTGTTTTCAAAATGACAAACAGGCTATGAAGCTGACTCATAAAAGATGTCAGGTAAAAATGATCTGCAAATTTAATTGCAGTTTTATGTATGCGTCCAAAGGGACAAATGTATGATAATCATGTTGAAAACATGTTTTATGGATATTACAAACATGATTGTACTTATGTGAATTATTTCAATAAAAAGAAGATATGAATGGTTTTATGATGATATGAATAAAGTGTATGCTTAAGTGACGAATGAAAAGAAAAAAAATTGGACGAGATCCAATTAAGAACCCGCCCCGTGATCAGGGCAACAATCCTGACTCACATTTATCAATCGAAATCGGTCATGGAGTAAGGCTTCTAGGCACCCCGGTTCGGGGCGCCACACCTGACGCCAGTAACCGCTAGACAGGAACTTCCAGAGATAGACAGCTTAGCAACAGCCTCAAATAGCCTGGAGCTACGAGCCAAACCCTGCACATATGAATCTCTCATGTGTCTCGCTCCATTTTGCAAGGGGTATGAATACTATCTTAGGGTTTCAAAAAAAGGGGAGAGGGAGCACGAATTGGATCAGAAAAGAGGAGATTTCAAGCTAGAGATAGAGAAGAAGATGGAGATCCACTTGGAGGAGAAATCCAACTGAGTTTTATCTTTTCTTTCTCTCTATTTTCTTAATTTATCATTCTCTTCTCTTGGGATGGATATGAACATGGTTATGATGGGATTCTTTATTATGTTCATGGGCTAGAACTTGTGATGGACAGTTGTGATGAATTTGAACTCACATCTATGCTAGAATTGATTTCTTATGTTTGAATGAAGTTACAGATTTAGTTTTATTATGTTTGTGTGATATTTACCTTTACATATTGTATTTAATGCCTTTACAGGCTCAATAGACTTATGGATTAATGGAATATCTAAATCTAAACTTGGAAAAGTGAGTTTTTGATGAGATCCATATGTAAAGCATAGGTTTCCGGCTGCTTGTGGTAGTTGAATATTAATATGGATAGGAATATATCTATTAACCCTATGCAATCATGATTAGGTTATGTGCAAATCAACATTATTTTACTCTATTACATGGGAACATAGTAATTGACTAAAACAACGTTAGGTTTATATGTGTTGGAAGACATATGTGAATATAAATGAACCTATATCAGTGACTCTCAACACAATTAATTAAAAAGGAATTAATTTAGCATAGTTTTGAGTTAAGAGATTCATAAGTCCTATTTATCTAATCATCCTTTGGAAATCTACATTAGTTGTCACCCTATCATTAGTCATTTAGTTAATTTTCATTATTGAAGTTTAAATTATCAATTTGACAAAATTTATATGCAACTTGACAATTTGTAATTGGCAAATGGAATTATTAGTTTGCTACGATTTAACTCTCCCTCCTCACGAGATTGACATTCTATTTACATTTTATTACTTGATCGACTCTTATACTTCTGTTAAACCGAGTAAAATAATTAGATATATACGTGGCTCGTCAGTGTGCAAATTCTCAAACGTGTGAAGCTCCAAACTGAGGGAGTTATAAATATATCCCTTAGGATTTCTCAAACATATCATCTAGGGTTAGTGGCTACTAAGAAAGGGGAAGAAAAACCTAGGCTTCAAAGCAAGGATTGAAGATCAGGAGGAGGCCAAGTTGACCAATGCAAATCTATTGAGTTTCATCTCTTCTTATTTTTATTATTCTCCTTTCTTGGGATGATTGTTAACTTGATTTTGAAGGGATTTAGAGTCATTTTTTAGGCTGAATCTTCCTGTGGTGAGAGATATGTATGATCTGATATCTTAAACTATGTTAATTGATTTTCTTGTGCTTGAATGATAAAATAGTTGTGTTGTAGCTTTGGTTGCATGAGATTATCCTTACATAGCACGCTTAATGTGTTTGCAAGTTTGGTCATTTTATAGATTGATTTAATATTTAGATTCAAGCTTAGAAAAGTGGGACTTTGATGAGATCGATATATAAGGCACAAATTTTTTAGCTGCTGTGTTGTATTGGATGTTAATATAGATAGGAATAACCATTATCTTGTATAATCTTGGTTAGGTTATGTGGTTATCAGCCTTATTTTACTTAGGTGCATAGGAACATAGAAAATAACTAAAATAGGATTAGGTTTATATGTGTTGAAAAACATATATGAATATAAATGAACTTAGATTAGTAATCTTTGCACAACTAACTAAAAAAGGACTAATTTAACATAGCTATGAGTTAATGAATTCGTACTTCCACCTATCTTAATCATCTCAAAGTAATCTCAATAGTATCTACTCTATTTTAGTTAAATTTTGTTTAGATTAATTAAGTTTAATTTCACTTCTTTAAACACAGATTTCATTCAATTTACCGATTCGCTTTAGGCAATTAAATTTTAAGTTGCTAATCTGTTTAACAAAATCCTCATGGGAAGATATTCTAATCACTCTTTATTACTTGATTCATATGTACACTTGTATTGAACCGAGCAAAATAATTAGACAGATATGCAGCTCGTCAGCAATGTCATTCCCTTCCATGCTCAATCAATTCTTTTTATGGATTGCCAAATATTGAGTACCTTGAGTAGTTTCTATAAGGATAGAGAAGGATATGACTGCAATTATACGTGGATTTTGTGCTCGTCTTCCTAAATGGAAAAGCAACAATGACCAATTAACATCTTTCAAGAGGAGAGTGCTAACTACTGTCGAAAAAGTATGGTTTTATTTCATTTTAGCGAGGATGATGCCCTTTACCCACCTGAGATGTCACAGTGGCTAGAGCATACCTTTTCCATGCATCTACTCCAACAAGTCAATTAACATAAGCTGCTTTTTGTTCAATTAAATTTGTACTAATGTTATTGCAACTCGTAGAAGTTATTAGTTCCCATCCCTCATTACTAGGATGCGCAAAAGGGCAGGGGTTAAATGGGAACCAACGATGGAAGTACACAATTTCTAGACAATTTTAGATGAGCAATTCCTTCCAATTTGACTTCGGGAAATTCGAGTTGATGGTGTAGTAGGCCCTAGCTCCTCCTCTCGGCTTGTTCAGTGTCCATCATGCCGGCTTATGGACATGAATGAATGGCTCAATGCATTGACGAACTTGGTAGTTATACAACCATGATTTTGTTATGAAGTTGCACAAGCAACGGAAGCATATTTGCAAAGAATCGCTGACAAAAGATAGTTGAATATGAGCTCGTTGCCATGCCTCCCGTCGACGCCACTCGAGTTTTGTGAATGCTTTGGAGAGCTAGTACTTGCACTTGCACCTCATGCCAGAGAAGAGGAAGGAGACGAGGGTGAGATTCATCCCATCTTTATTATTAGGGAAGTCACATGTCTTTGCCTTTTTCTTCTTTTTTCTTTTCAGTGTTTATCATTGACATTTGCATACCATATTTGCATTTTCATATCATTGTTGTTAGCATTTTCTTTTAGTTTTTATGCATTAAGAACAATGCATTCATCAAGTTTGGGGTGGTGTTTTGTCCTGTTTTGTTTTCATTCATGCATTGCATTTAGGTAGCCATATTATATATTTGTTTGTTTTAGGTTGCATAACATTTAAAATTTTTCTGTAGTAATCAATTAGTTGCAATCTATCTTGATGAATACTTGCAATTTTTTAGAAAACTTTAAATTGAAATCAAATTCGTGAAAATTTCGAAAATTTTTTAAGCCATGTTACTACATTGATTGGGCTCTAATGTGTTAATTTTTCAAATAATATGTCAATAACATGATTAAGTTTTATAGTTCATATCTATGCTAATATTTTCTATTGAAATGATTAAGACAATTTTTTCTTGTGTAATATGAATGCTTGTGCCTAGATATGCTTGAATGCTATATTTTTTACAATCTTTGTTCCCCATTTTGAGCACATATATATTTGTTTATTTTCAATCCTATACTTTAAAGCAAATACATAGTCTCATTAGTTCATAGTGTAATTCTTCTTTTTACTTGAGGCTTAGGATTGGATAATATGTGTATATAGTATATCGGCTTATACATTACCCCTAATAGGGCTTCAAATAAATAACGAAGGAAGTGGCTAACCCGAGTTGAGTAACCAAGACTTGACATCTACAAATGTCAAGATATGCATAAAAAGCAAAAAAAGCTACGGTTAAAGTATTTCAGAGAAAATTCTCCACAAATACCCTAGAACATAGTGAGGGGAGCCAAACAAAAAAAAGAGGAGAAAAGGAAAAATCATCAAGATATCCTAAAATATGGTGATGAGAGTTAAAACAATAAATTTGGGAAACCAATGGTGCAATTTTTGTAAATCTAGGCCAAGTAGATTAGTCGAATGAATGTTATGTCCTTTTGAGATAATAGATTTACTTTGAGCATATTCATTTGTTTTACACCTGTCCTAAAAAAACCTTTTGATCAAGAGAATAGTTAGTAGGATTGAATTATAATTTTCAATCATTTACGATCACATTTGCATATAGCTTGATGGTTTTATTGAGAATGCATATCATGGCTTGAGCTTATTAGAATTTCTTGAGTAATTTCAATTTATTATTATCTTTTGCATTGTCAAGTAGAAAGATATAATTGCATTGCTAAAGATTAGATGCAGGCTTGGTTTTGACATGTAGTAGTTGTATTCATTTATATTTTTACATGTTGCTCAATGACTAACAACGTTTAAGTTCAGGGAAGTGACAACTCTATAAAAATAGAGTTGTTAAGGCTTATTTTGTATCAATTCTGATTGCTAGTTTAAGAGAAACATGTGAATTTTTAGAGGTTTTGTATTAGTTTTTATCATTTCTGCGTTTCATATATTGTGTGTAGATTTCATGCATTTTTAGTTTAATTCAATGTAAATCATGTCATTTTAGGTTATTAGTAATTTCATTACATCATTTAGGAAAATATTTACTTGTTTTATCCTTTGTTGTAGGCAAAAGAGGGTGATTTTGCTCACGGACCATATGCTCAATTGAAGGGATGGAGAAAAAATGCTCATTCCAAGCAACTTGTTAAAATCTAGGCAAAGAGGTTGGCGCCCTAGCCTTAGAGCCCCCATACAAGAAAATTCCAGAGCAAGCTGTCAGCAACTACCTCCAGACTCCTGTGAAATCTTCGCATGTGTCTCGCTCCATTTGCTATGAGATATAAATACCTCTTTTAGAGTTTGATAATAAGAACATCAGGGCTTGTGGTTGTTGTAGAAGGAGAAAAACTAGATCTTCAATGCAAGAGGGTGATTCAAGTGGAGATACAAGTTGTTTATTGCGAACAAATAGAGTTTCATGTCCTCTTGTCACCTCTGTCTTCGTTTTTGTTATTCTCCTTTCTTGGGATAATTGTAAACTTGACTTTGAAGGGATTTAATGTCATGCTTTTGGGCTAAATCTTCTTGTGGTAGGAGATATAGATGATTTGTTATCATAGAGTATATTAGTTGGTTTCCTTGTGCTTGAATTATAATCTAGCTGTGTTGTAATTTTTGTTACATAGGATTACCCTTATATATCATGCTTAATGTGCTTACAAGCTTAGCTACCTTATAGATTGATTGAATATTCAAATTCATGCTTGGAGAAGTGAAATTCGAATGATATCTATATATAAGCACATCTTTTCCAGCTGCTGTGCTGTATTTGTTGTGAAATTTGAATATTCAAATTCATGCTTGAAAAAGTAAAATTTGAATGATATCTATATATAAGACAGGTCTTCCAGCCGCCGTGTTGCGTTGTGTTCGTTGTATGATATTACTCTTATATATCATGCTTAATGCGCTTGCAAGCTTAGCTATCTTGTAGATTGATTGAATATTCAGATTTGTACTTGGAAAAGTGGAATTTGAATGATATATATATATATATATAAGGTACAGGTTTTCTAGCTACTGTGTTGTGTTTGATGTTAATATAGAAGAAATATACCTATTTATCTTGTGTGATCTTGATTAGGTTATGTGGTTATTAACCTTATTTTACTCAAGTGCATGAGAACATAGTAAATAACTAAAATAAGATTAGGTTTATATGTGTTGAAAAATATATATGAATATAAACAAATCTAGATTAGTATTCTCTGCACAACTTACTTAAAATAGAACCAATTTAACATAGCTATAAACCAATGAATTCATACTCCCATCCCTTTTAATCACCTCAAGATAAACTCTTCCACAACCACTTTATTTTGGTTAAATTTTGTTTAGATTAGTTAAGTTTAATTTCAGTTCTTTAAACATAAACTCCATTTAGTTTCTAAACATATAAGATAATTGAATTTTAAGGTGCTAATCCGATTAACATAATTCTCTACCGACTTTTTATTACTTGTTCCACACGTATACTTGCATTAAATCGAGTTATTTAATTAGACATATACGCAGCTCAACATTTGGGTAAATAGATGATTTACTCTTCCTGCATTGTTAATAGAATCTCATTTCTTTTTATATGATAGAGCATGTGGAGTGAACACCATTCTTAAAGTTGTGGACAGGCCATTCTAGGTTGTTAAGGGAGATGGCGCAAGATAGAATGTAGAGAAATATAGCATTATCATATGATTCTTATGGGAAGGTTGGCGTAGAAGCATTTTCATATCATGGGAGAGTATGATGGCTTCAATTCGATAGTTGACGATGAACAACTAGTAGTTTTCTTGTTAGCACCTATTACATGTTTGATAACATGTTAATATGATCGATTATATGTTAAATTGACAATAAACCTACTTTGAAATGCTAGTGACATATGTATGGTTTGTGATATTGGTTCTTATGACTACTGTGTGATGTCTTTTTAAAATCATCTTGTGTTGTATTGAGTTAAAGCGCACATGTATGGGCTTGGCTGCATTGTATTGTGTAATCTTTTAGGAAAGAGCTGTGTGCTCAGGTTGCATGGTTATATAGTGTTGTTTACTACCCTTAATTAATATGAGAAAAGAGTTAGTCCTTGATTGACATAAGCAAAATGGTTATTTATGGCCATTGGTTGAGACGAGGGAAGGACTGTGCATGACTCATTAAAGACATGTTGTTATATGCTTATGTTCTTGGGCAAGGATATTGATTCCATACGCGGTGTATGGTCATTTAGGAGTCAATTTTCTTTATCATTATTGTTATGTGTGAATTTTAGGTGTTATTTGATTCTATTTTTTGCTAATTGCTATATACTTAGTAAGTCTATTTAGACTCACATGATTTGTTGCTATGCTTTTAGACCATAAGTTAGGTGATATATATGGACCTTAGAGACTCAATCCAATAGATTAGAGCTTCCATTTATTTGATATTTTGGATTTTATGCTTCTATTTAGTAGTAATGAATGTAGACACTTGCTTAGTCTAACTCAACTGTGATAAGCATATTATACTTCTGTATTTTAAACTTGTCTAAAATTATTATGTATATATATGATAATCTTTTGGACTTTCTTATTGTAAGAAATGATGGAATATGAGAACTTTTTATTATATGGATGATTTAGGTTGCATGCACACAAGTACTGATTTTTTATGCGAGTCTAATATATGAGCATGTAAATGTATGAATGTAAAGTTAATTATTAAATTATTAGATCGAAAATGTGATGTACAAGTATTACAGGTGATTTATGTCATGCCACCCCTTACAGTTTACAGGGAAATGCTACCAAATTTTCTTAGTCCATGTGGAATTCGTTGAATAGCCATTAAGGATATCCAGGAAATAAGGTATTGTACATCCTCTCCTACGCATACTGCACCATACCATCACACTAACCCTCATATTCTTGCATTTGTGAGGGACATTTTAACTAAGTTGGGCAATATCAATAGCTCCCATATGACTATGCATGATATGCAAGATATATTTGAGCCAATTTCGAAAATCTTACTTAAGTTTAGCATCGCCCCAGTCCTCATATGATCCATTCGCTAGGCATTCTTGGGCCTCTTTTTCTTCTCATGCATACTATCCCACTCCACTCTTACACCTGTTGAACCCGGTCTATTTCAACTAGCTAAAGCCTACATGTCTTATGCTCCTTTTAAATCTCCCATTTTTGGTAATTGATAAAAAGGGAGAGATATATTAAGATAAGCATACGTACACCAAGCATACCTTAAGTATTAGGTAGGCAAAGTTTCTTACAGGGAGCTTTTCTAGATTTTGTTTTATGAACTATGTTTTGTCTAAATTAGAATAAGATGTGAAATGAAATGCGAATGTAATAAGATTTTTTATTGAATGGGAATTATATTTTTTCCTAACTAAATGCAAATAAAAATATCAAGAATCAAATCAAATAATTTTCACAAGGAAATTACAAATCATATCTAAATGTAGAATAAGTGAAGTTGCAACCGAAGTTGGCTTCATTAAAGACTTGAGTGAAGTGGCATTCGAAGTCGACTCTAAGATCAACTTGAGTGTATGTTAGAGGAAATTTTTCTATTTAAGGAGTGAAGTTGCACTCTCAAGAGGACTCCACATGTGACTTAAGTGAAGTCACACCTAGATTCGACCTAAATTGCTACTTGGAGTGAAACTAGACTTAGAGAAATCTCTAGAATTTTTGAAAATGTGAAGTTGTAAAGCCAAGTCGATGTTACTATGCACCTTAACTGAAGTCACTATAAAAATTTGACTCTACATGTAACTTAAGTGAAGTTGCACTCAGAGTTGACCTCAATTGTAAATTGAAGAAGAATCAAGTCAAGAAAAATCTCTGAAATTTTTAGGAACATGAAGTTGTAGAGCCAAGTCGACCTTAACATATGAACTCGGTTTGATGTTGAATTCCAAGTTGATCTTAGAATCAACTTTCAAAGTAACAAAGAGCAAACTATCAAAGGAACAAGAGTATAAAGGTAAAGTTGCATCTGAAGTCAACCTCAACTGCGACTTGAATAAAATCACAACCCAAGTCAATCTTGAACATGACTTAAGGAAGATTAGAGTGCACAAAAACCTCTGGAATTTTTGGAAAACAAGGTTGCACACCTAGGTCAACCTTAGCATGCAACTTTAACATGAAGTTATTCCTGAGTTGACTCCAAGTTTGACTTCAGTTATAATGATTAGAAAAATTTGAACATTGGAGTATTAAATAAACGTCACCTACTACCGAAGTAGTTCTTTTACCCTCCAATCTTTAATAGGATGATAAGAAAAGTTATGAGGGTTAGCTAAAACATTGAATAAGCTTGCACTTTCTTACATTCATGCATTAAGGTCTCACACTCAAGATTTTAAGCTCTCGCACTCAAATACAAGTGAAGAAGCTTTTAAAATCACCATTCCTCTCATCTTCAACAAGAGCCTACTGAGCTTACAACTGCCTATGCCAATTTTGTAAAGTGTAGTCTTTTCTTTTAATCTTAAATTGCTTATTATTCTTAACTTTGTACTGGAGACTAAGGCTAAGAGTAGGGTTATATCTGAAATTGATTAGAGCAGTACTTACTAATAACTAGTGTTGTTATGTATAAAATCACATAGCACTAGAATCTAGAAAAGAACTTGTGCTCTATGTCGTGTTTTGAAACAATAGTCAAACCCAATATATAAAGAATATATGCTTAAAAGAGTAAAGTAAGAGGTTGCCCGAAACCACTATAAATCTCTGCATCTATTAGTGTGCTTGCATGTGTGCTTTTATTTCATTTATCCTTGGCACTATATAAACTCTTCATATTCCAACATGTTTCGTTAGTGAGAGAAATAATTTTAACAAGGGTTGACATTTGAACTGAAGAAATTTCAATAACCTAATTCACCCCTTCTTCTTGGGTTAAGCCAATTAAACAAAACAACACAACTTTTTCACACCAAATTATTTATTTCCCCTCTCGCTTGCATCACTTAAATTCATCTCGAATACATGGTCTCTGAGTCACTTGTTTTGAGCTAGATACTGATTCATCGAGTTTGTAGCTTAATCTGGATTAGCATTTGCCTTGCTTGTTATGAAATCATCCTCGTCAGCTCTTTCAGCCTGGTCAACTTAGATTTGCAGCCTACATTGGGTTTTCAAATAATACGCCTACTCACATATCATAGGTAATCTCACAACTAGATCTACTAATCTTGGAAGATTTTTTATAACAAAGCTACACAAAAAAAACTAGGCTAGTAGGATTTACAAATCAGGGCTCATGCAGGGCCCACCACTTAGGTTTCAGGAATTATGCCTTTAGATGCGATCGGTGGCAACATAATTCACGAGGAGGCATCTGAAGAGGCATATTTAGAGTGGACACGATGGGACCTGCTTTCATCAAGATCATATCAATACCCATAGAAGAAGATTAATTAAACATGTAAAGTGATGTAGCTTGTCAATGTATTTCGTAAAACTACTAAATTACAATCCTACGTTGCTAATTGAAAAGCCAAGGAATTGACACTGATTTAAAATTCTAGTCTGCAATGAAATTTTAAAATGAAGGGGAGAAGCTTGTTTCCAAAAATCAAGGCACAGGTTACAATATTATGAGAATGAGATAAAATGGATGTCCAAAATTTTGCATCCGACAAATAGATGGATAAGATTTCAAGATGGCATGCACATAATGTGTGGCTTGGATCTTTTTATCACAGCCATTAAGTCATAGTCATCTTGGCCATGCAATTCATTTGCACATGTGCATAAAAGGTGCACGTTCGTGACAACCAAAATAAGAAAGATTCAAGAGAAACAAGTAACATGGCAAGTTTGACATAATGCATTCATGAAAATAAAAAAGAGGGATGCATGGCATGAAGAGCATTAGGAGATGATGTGACCATGAGCCATGGCTGAAAATTTCTCATTATGAAAGATCCAAAGCATGGAAATCTCAAAGACATGGAAGCATGCTTGGTAATGATGACATGTCATTATTTCATATGAAAAATTTCACGGCTTAGAGATGGAACAAAGGCACGGTGATTTTTGAGCCATGGTTGGAAATTTCCATCCCATCAAATTTTCAAGTTGCACAAAGCCAAAGTGAAAAAGGTGGAAAAAAGAAGAAGCAAAGGAGTATAAAGATCCATGCACAAATTTGATGAGAAAGACCTTGCACATCTAAGCTATCCAAAAATTAAAGATGGCCTCACCTCAATCTTGCCATCCAAAGCTATCCAAGAGATGAGATGATCAATGTAAGTTCCATATTTCAAGATAAAAATTATGGACAGTCTAGATCTCACCATCATAGTTGTTTGATATGGCATTCGTCAATCCTTTTGCCAAACTCATGCATATGGGATGGGAGAACAAATTCCTCTTATTTTCAAGCCATGGCTTGAATTTATCACCACTTCTCTCTCCAAGCAAGCAAAAATCAAAATGTCAATAAACACTTTCATCATAAAGATGCCACAAAATATGGAATAGTCATGTGGCAGAATCTTGCTAGCTATAGCAACACGCTAACTAGTGGTGAAACCACATAAAGCAAAGAGCAAAAATCAAATATATGCACAACATCATTATCAGAAACTATGAATCAACTAACACAAATTGTAAATTAATATTCAAGTTTTGATGATTAATAACCAATTTGAGAGATTTAAGGCTACTAATGAATTTTGTTGTGTTTAGACCTTAAAATTTTCAAATATCAAGTTTAAGCAGCTGAAGTTGCAAAGTCAAGTCGACTTAAAGATTGACTTGGGTCAAGTCGCAACCTAAGTCGACTTCGCATGTGACTTAAGTGAAGTCGAGACTGAAGTCGATTTCACTTGCAACTTAGGTAAAGTCGGACTTGAAGTCAACTCAAGTCTTAGAACGTGTGACTTGAAGGAACAAGTGAAGATTTAAAGTTTTCATCACAAGCATAGAATATGAAGTTGCATCCCAAGTCAACTCCACATGCAACTTGGGGGAAGTTAAACATAAAGTCAACCTAAGAATGAGACTTGAAAGGAGTAAGGCTTAAAAAAGAATTTCTTAAAGATTTTGGAACCCCAAGATATAGTGAGTCAGAGACCAAGTTAACTTCAAATGTGGCTTTAGATAAAGTCCCAAGTCCTAAGCTGACTCCACATGGATCTTGAAGACAGAGACTTGAAGGATTTCTCTCACAAGGCATATATAGCATTGAAGTCGATATCCAAGTCGACTTTAGTTGCGACTTGGGTGAAGTCGCAGGCCAAGTCAACTCCGGGTGCGACTTCGATCATAATAGTTATAAATTTTTGAATAATGGCGCATTAAATGCATGCCAACTAGCACCTAGCATTTGAAATTCCTTCAAATTTATTTAAGAGACGTGGAATAACATTGAAGGGTTTGAGCTTCAACCTTCCCATTTATAAACATTCAAAGTCTCATTGATTAGTTTTAAAAGCAAGTCTCTCAAGATCACTTCAAGATATCTGAATTCTATCAGGAAATGAAGAGAGTTCTTGAACCAACTGATCTTAGATAATGGCCTACTTCCTTAGAATGGAGAACAATCCAAAGCAAAATGAAATTTTCATCAGTTAGAAGAAGTATGTCAAGGAAATACTTAAAACATTCCACCTTTGAGAATGAAAGCAAGTGAGAACTCCAATGAACTGAAAGAAGAAATTCTACAAAGAATATGGAGTTGAAAAAGTAGATGAGGTATGCTACAGAAGCCTAATGTATCTTACTGCAACAAGGCCTAATATATTGTATGTGGTAAGTGTTTTGTTAATATTTATGCATTGTTTAAGTGTATTACACATAGTGGCAGCTAAAAGAGTTGTTAGATATATCAAAGGAACTGTTGACTTTGGATTTAAGTTTAGCAAAGGCCAAAATTTTCAGTTATTTGGATTTTCTAGCAGTAAATGGGTAGGTTCAATAGATGACATGAAGAGTATCTCAAGTTACTATTTCACCTTTGGTTCACGTGTCATCTCATGGTGTTTCACGAAGCAAAATATTGTCGCGCAATCAATAGCAGAGGCAGAGTTTATTGCTACAATAACAGCTGTGAATCAAACATTATGGTTGAGGAAACTTCTATGTGATCTATGCATGAAGCAAAAGGGTAGTACTGCAGTTTTCGTAGACAATCAGGCTAGTATTTCAATTTCTAACAATCCTGTCTTTCATGGAAAGACCAGACACTTCAACACTAAATTGTTCTTTTTGAGGGAGGTGCAGAAGAATGGTGATGTGAGCATTCTTTATTGTAAAACTGAAGATCAGGTAACTGACATCTTCACCAAGTCGGGGAGCATTTCCAACTCATCTTCTTGAATTAGGTGGCTGGCAGGAGCTGTCATGCAGGTGAATCAATAACAGGTTGAATGAGAAATGAACATTAATGTCAAGATAGTCTCTCTAAGGGCGAAAATAGTGTTATTTAAACAAGACAGACCTATTTTCTGTTTTGCTATGCATTTATGCACTGGGGACTAACTCTTATCACTGAACACATTTTACTTGAGGGGCAAGAAGAAGAAGAACCCCAATGGAAAGTGGAAACACAAAAGAATTGGAATGGTTTCATGGAAGAATCCTGATTCAGACTATAATACAGGCTCAAATATAGTATACACGATAAAATATCATAATTACAAAAAAAGATCATACACTTGTTGGTTTCACACAGATTCACAGAGTTGTCCTCAGGTACTGTACAACAAAATATAGTACTGCTAAGAAGAGAGCAATCTGGTATGCATCCCTCTGCAAGCCATCATCCCTCTGGAAAAACTGAAGTAAAAGAGAGAAACCAGTTTAGCAAGGAAATACTCAAGAAAGAAAATTATTGCCCGATGGAAAATCATGAGGAATGTCCAAGAAGAAGATAAAGCACCCCCACCCACTTGCTGTATAGCAGCTAAAAAGCTTGTGCTCATGTTGTGCATGTGCAGATCTAGGGTTCAGACACTGGGCTGTGTGATAGTCATTTTATGGCAATGACATGTGCATGTTTTCATGGAAATTCAAATTACTGCAGGAACAAATGTAATTCAGTTGCCCAAGTGAAAAATGCCAAAGAAAAGACCAATTCAACATCACCCGTAAGGCGTATTATCAGAAAACTAAAGGTGTGTTAAGGAAACAGCGAAGGTAAAACAATTTCCATTTTCAACAAGTTAAAAGTAGAATTGTCACAGATTGCAAAGCGATATTTATTTCAAGTATGAGTTGTAGAACTTAGAAATTATTTATTTATTGAACATTTAATTTAGATTTGGGCAACCAACTACATGAATGGTTACAAATCGACATTACATCTTTTAATTTTGTATTTTATTAAGGATTTTTATTTGTAACCTTAAAACATTATGATTTACATCTGATTTTCAAAAATAGAGTAGTTCTTATTAAGAGTTAGGACAACTGACGAGTCAGATTTAGTTAATTAAGAACATAATTTGTTTGGTTCTTGTGTCTCTTTCATTTTTCCCTTTGTCTTGTCCTCTTTCACTGTCCTAATTACTTCTATTGTTCTTCCCTTAATTCTACTTTTCTTCTCCCAGTGATATGGTCCACCTATTTTGTTATTTTGCATTACATTATAATTTCAAATATATATAATACATTCATCTTCATCCCAAAGATGTCCCCTTGCATTTCTGAAATTAAAAATGTACCTGATTTTGAAATTCTAAAATGCTTTTGAATTTTTGAATTTAAAATCCTATTAAGGGTGTGTTAGTTTAATGATAAAACTTTTCACTCTCCACAACTATCCTATTTTGTTTATTATTTTTTTACATTTTTCTATACAATTACTCTACCATTCAATCATTTTTACACAACTACTTATATAACTGACCTATCTATTTTAACTTTATTCTCTTTACTCCTTACCGTTACCCCTATTATATTACATCATTTACTCACATTCTAAAAACTTTTATACTAAAAACTTTTACTGAAAAATTTTATCACTTACCAAACAAACCCCATATCTAGAATTTTATGAAGGGAAATTATTCCCTCGAACTAGTTGCATGGGGTCCCTCAACATAACCTCTTTAGTTTTGCTAACAACAATGTTTAAAATACATCTAAACCAACCATAATTTTAATTAATTCATAATCTTTATTATACTGAAACTACTATTATACTGAAGCTACTTTGATTGAAGATTCATATCTTTGAAAAATTCAAACTTATTTGAGATGTAACATTACCGTTAAAATTTGGAGTTGATATATGACCAACAGAAGTTTTCCATGTATAATTTCTGGAATTATAGATAACTAATGATTAATCTTATTATGATCAGTTTAGATTTCACTAAAATATTGTTTTTGATTAAAAATCAAAAGGTTGCATGGAATCATTACACTTCTTCAATGGGAGCGCTTCTATGAAACCCTCTTTTATGTAACCCTCTCCATTTTTAACATCTAGATGGTTGATGGAAAATTCATTCCATCTATTGTATTTAGTATCGTTTATATTATCATGGAAACTCTTTCATTTGTTTAGTATCACTGTATATGAGCCCCATCTACAAGCGTGTAAAATTAGCATAATAAAATGATTTTATATTAAATATTAATTTTTAAATAGTATTTTCAACATCTAAACCATCTAACATATCATAAATATATAGATAAATGATTCTATAAGGTGTTACTACATTCTAATACATATGTGAATGGATCTAACCATTTTTCTTAATTTACACATAAATGTACCTATTTTTAAGCAAACGTAGCCTATGCACATATTGAATTTGGACGAAACTTGGTCTCCTTGTTAAAGAAATAGTGCTAAATATAATGAATGGATTGGATTTTCAATTAAATATCAAAATGGAGATGGTTTAGATGTTCTATTAAATGTAGCCTATGCACATATTGAATTTGGATGAAACTTGGTCTCCTAATTAAAGAAATAGTGTTAAATACAATGAATGAATTAGATTTTCCATTAAATATCAAAATCTCAAAAATGAAGGGGGTTACATGGAACTGCTTCTATATTACTCGATTATATACAAGTGGACCCGCTTTTTCAATAGTCATTCCATTATAAAATAGATCCTAAGTTTTCCAAATTTTCAAAACAAAATTTTCAAAACATAGAAAGCTGTGTTTCCAAAAAATTACCATTCACTTTTTTAAAAATTACAAAATGGCTTTTCTGTTTTCTGTAAAATTGGAAATTACCCTTATTTCTTCAAAAGTATAGAGAAAGCCTATTTTTTCTGAAATTACAAAAGCCCAGTTATGATTTTTTTTTAAAAAAAAGACATGTAGACAATGATGGGTCCACTTTTCCACTATGAGCCCTAACAAATCTGTTGGCCCTTGGCATAGTTACCTAAAAAAAAGGAATCAAAGATTTGATATTTGTAGAGTGCACTTATCGAAAAGAAAGGTGTAAATTCCAGAAATTCAATACATGGAAAGTTTTCATAATGGTTAACTTCATAGTCCAGTAGTTATAATGGCATCCAACAATGACGGTACGAAGAAACATTTGCTCACAGTTTCCAACAATGATGGCATGAAGAAACATTTGCTCACAGTTTTACTTAAAAGTAGATTATTGAAGGTCGTCATCTGATTTCTAATAAAAAAGTCTAAAAAACAAGGGAAAAATTGATTTGATAGCTGTTGAAAAGTTATGATCAATTTATGGACCACGGAATATTCAACCATTAAGCAGAGAAGACCTGCAAGAGATTATCAAATTGGTTCCTGATAATGAATCTACTTGCAAGATGGACAAATTAATATTTCAAAAGAGCAACATCAGGTCAATTCGGGTCCCCCAATGAACCAGATGATATAGTGTCCATTTTTGAAGGATTTGAAGCCAATGCAGAACACCAAGAAAGTAACCATGCTCAGTTATCTGAAGTTTGAATGTGAAAATGTGATGAGATATTTATTTTAAATACAGTCATAAATTTAAGGATTATTTCCTTTTGGCTTCTTTGATTTAGAACACATGATTTGGGGATTCAATGAAGGTATGAAGAGAGGTCAAAATAAAAACCAACTCAACAGATGATTTAAATCAGACATTTAACTTTTTTGATTGATAGAAAAAATTTTAAGATCCATTTTACATTTGAATCTCTATAAATAGAATAGTTTATATTTTGTTGGGATAGTTTACATGCCAAAATTCAGTTGATTATTAATGAAATTACTTGGTTCATAGTGTCTTATCCCTCTGATTTCTATGTTCTTCCTAAAAATTTTCTTTTTCTATCACAAGACCAGGACCGTGGACAGAGAAAATTTTACTTGAGGATGAAGATAACTTCTAGCTCGCTACATAACCCAGTAGCCCATGTGTATTTCAGTTGTTGACAGTAGCCGCATAGTGCACATGTTCTTGGATTGCAGCATACGCTGTCTAAAGATTTACTCATCATCATTCAGAACTTCCTCCCTTATTTCTCATGCAATAAACCCATTACTAGATCCTTTAAAAGGAAACTTTTCTTTATTTATTGTCACAAAATGCCTCTCTATTTTATGAAGACTATTATTCTGGAAAAAAGATGCTAGTGTATTACTTGTGACATTGCTGATTGCAAATAAGGTAGGAAGAAAAAGATAAATCTACAGTATAAGAACTAGCCTTGGTGGGATCACCAGATGGATCACGATAGATATCTGAATTCTCCTTTTGAGTGGAAAAACGATCTGTTGCATCTTTCACAGCTTCAGCAATATCTTTTCCAGACTCCATGGCAGCAAAAAGCTGACGAGATGTCCAGAAATATGCCTGACTAATGGCCGATGATGCAGACAAATCCCACAACTCCTCATGTTCAATAACTTGGCCACTTATTTGGTTCAATGTAAACCTAGAATTCACCATGACAATCAAGTCTCCTCCTGTACTAGATATTGCAGGAATTTTAGGTTTCCCTTTGACTGTCCACTTGATGTTCAAAACACTGGTTGATAGCATCACCATCTCTTGAACTGACTGAGCAAGAACACAGTGTTAGACATATGATCAATCCAAGATTCTGAACAATAAAATGAACCGGAAGCCAAATTTTTTTGCCAAATAAAGTGAAACGGAAAGGGGTGAGACTTGTCTCTCTAGAGTACTATCAAGGCAGAAAATTCATTTTTTTTTTTTTTTTTTTGTTTGTCTTTGCCGATCCTCAATCCCACTACCTGAAAAATTTGGCAATTAAGACAGAACACTGGATTGGGAATCAGATATGCTCCACTTTCTGTTTAACAAGATTATGCATTGCTCATGCTATTGAATTATGAGCTCAAACACCAAAAGATCTTATGGTCACAAAAGGATATTCTTTCAACTAGTAAGATAACAGTTTCAGTCATAAGCTGTATCTTGTAACCACACAAAATGAAATGAAGTGACACTACAAGGCGTTATTGTTGTGAAAAAAAAGTCTGCAAAGGATAACTGAGTAGTAAAAAAAACATATATATCTTATCTATTGACCATATTTGTATCACATGATAAAATATCAAACAGGCAACATAGTAATGGTAGAAGTTGTGACTTCTCCAGACCTACATAAAGGACAAGAAATGCCCATTTATAGAGGAATCTTGGGAAACTGAAACTCCTCAGGTATTTCTCTTTCACATATGTGAAAACAGTAACATAAACAGAAATAAATTTCACTCATTTGGAAAAATAGAAGATTTGTAAAGATGGAAAACAACCTTGGAAAGTGAGTACTAACTGTGCTTGAGATGAAAGGATAAGTTGTTTGTCCTGTCCATCCACAGTTCCATAGACGGAGAAAGAATTTCCATCGACAAAAGTTTAGGGGGGTGTCGTTGGAAGGATTGACGGACGAGATAGCGAGGGCGTGGCTTAAGAGCCCTCAAAGTGTTGATGAATAGGGTTTGATTGATGGACGTGTAGATGGACAATCGGCAGATTGATGTGAATGAGGCTAAAAAGCCCGTTAGACGACCCTAACTAAGCCCTACTTATTTCTCTCTCTTTCTAAAGTTCTTTGGGCTTGGTGGAGAGGACAGAATAGGAAGAGTGTTTATGAAAGACCATTTGGAGGTTTGGGAGCTAGAGATCTTGGAGGACCCTTGCCGTTGAATCTTTAAGGATGGAGATTCGACAACTTTGGAGGCATAGAGGTGAGATCTTTGTTGAATCAGTTTAAGGCAAGAAGTTTTCTCCCATTTCTTCTATAGATCTATAATGATATAGTAATGTGGTAGGTTATTTTGGTTTATTTGGTATTTCGTGAATGATGTGGTGTGATGGGTGAAGAACTTCAAGAGTAGGGTGTGGTGGATTTGGTGTTCTGAGCATTCGATTTAGAGGTATCAAGAAGAGAATTATGCATAACTATGGGAAGATTTTGCATGCATTTATTGGAGATTTGGAGCAGTGATATGGGAAAACCTCATTTTGTAGGACATCCTGCGTGGGTGATGGTTTTAGGTGGCATGGTGAGGAAGTCTCCTCGAGCAACTAACGACGTGGCAATCATGCTAAGGCAAAGGTGTGCAAAGGCGGCATAATGGCATAGAAATCAGAGGATGGCCGCAGTTCTGTATAAGCGACAATGATGATGCAAGCAGAATACGTATGGGTCGATGGAGTAGGGTGCTTTATCTTATCTTGTTGCGGTCTTGCCTAGGATGATTTCATACCATGCATGCCTCTTTATTTATTTTGTTGCATTTTCTTGCATTCATGAGTTTATGGGCACATTTGGTGCCATAGTATGCTATGTTATGGTTTCGTGAATTATTTTATAGGGAGTGGCAAACCTACAAATGACCTTCCAAACTCATCCCTTCTGTAGTATAGAAGGCCAAATTGCTTGCTACATTATGGTATAGGTAGCCGCACTTGTGTAGAGCTATGAGGATTGACGGTATGCGGTCTGTCTCATGCATGCTTGATGTTTTATAAGTGTTGGCAGATGTGGCATGGAATTGTTGTTCGTAGTGGATGCAGTGTGTAGCTGGTGCATTCATGTGCATTGATGCATTATTTATTTTCTAACCAGATTGGTTTGAAAATATAGTCTGTTTGCACTACTTGTTGAGCTTTTGAGCTCGCTATGTTGTTTTGCCATGTTTTAGCCAATACGCTAGTGAGACGTATTGATCCTATGGGTGGCAAAGGACCACAGGATGGGGCTGATGGTAGTTGCCAATGCAGCCCAGTGGGACCAAAGTTTTGATATGGTGCTAGTGAGTGGGAGTGGCCACATATGTAGTCAGGATCGAGTTGTATTTTCATTGTATATAATTTTTAGGCTTGCTTTCACTACTTGATAGAGGTATCAGTTTTAAGTTCACATTTACATATTAGGATGATCTGGATAAGTTGGTATAATGTAAGTCGTTAGTAAGTTGCAACATATGTATTTAAAATGATGATATATCAGGGGTTACTCATGGTGTAGTTGTTCCTTTATTTGGAAAGCTAACCAATGGTTTGGAGATATTGCAAACCAAAAAATATGTATCTCACGTTATGTCAGGTTGGCCATATTACTCCCATCAAAGAGAGAGAGAGAGAGAGGTTGGCCATGTTACCTTTTAAGGTTGATATATGGTTGCATACGAAAGCTTATGTTCCATATTAATGAAATTACAAGCACATCTCTAATTATACCTCTTATTATCATCTGTGTAGAATGACATGTATTCCTTGCAGGTCCCACTGGCCATGTATAGCCTTTTAGCATTGATACATGGTTGTATATGAAATCTATATTCCATATTAATGAAATTACATGCACATCTCTGATTATATCTCTTTTTCTGTGTAGACTGCCATGTACTAACTTTCCCTGCAGTTCCGCCTCTAGGCTCTAAACCATGATCGTGGGTATACATGGCAACCCTGTAGATGAAGTGGGGCACTACGGTACTATACCAGACATATACCAGACACTTTACTTCATTAGATTACTCTATTTACATCACAGATGATACTGGTCCTATGATATCATATGTGAGAATCAGGAAATGATTCTGCACAAATGTGTGCTCCTAAACTCCTTTCCTACATGTATCATTTAGGTCCACCATGAGTGAAATCTGCATCAAGCCATCAACTATTGAACTGGGCATCAATTATGCATCTCAGGTCCAAGTAACCTTCCCAGTCAGATATCATACTTGGCAATGAGTAGAACATCACTAAAGATTGCTAAATTTTGTGGGAATCACAAAATTAATGTCAAGATCCATGCTTGGAATATTGTTTCTAACATCCACATGAGAATTTCCACAAAGCTTCAGATCATTTTGAAGGTTGGGCCTACGTCATAAATCTTGACTTTTATTAATGAATCATGGTTCTCTATGCATTTTGAATAACATGGCCCACACAGATATCTAACTCTGAGGATATGTGGGTCTAAATACTTGACCGGAATCACTCAAGAATTGTAACATGACCCAAATAAACCATTTCCATAGAAATATGGAACAAAAAATTTCAATTGAATTCTCCTATACACACACATGTTATTGCATAAAATGAAACCATTTTTGTGAAAGGGGACAAGTAATTTGAACCAGGGAAATGTCCTAGCCAAGATTTTCTAATCAGCATGAGATAATTCAATATTTTCTCTGAAATATAGAGACTTTTTCTTAACCTACAACAGGAACATATTTGGGAGCAAAAAAACCTCTCATCAACAAAAAGGAAATTTCAGGGAAATTTTCACCAAAATTATCAATATTGCAAACTATGGTTAAGAGAGTTATTATTTCCTATATCAATAAATTATAAACAGCATACCAATCACAAAAATATGGTAAAACAAAGTCAATGTTGTTTTGGATCCGGTCTAACCTGTATCATTGGTCCAGCTGGGAACTCACCACTTGTTAGATAAGCTCAGCTGTTTCCATCAAATGGATAGATTTTTCATCTTAAATTACATGAATACAATTAAAAAGTAAATTAAGAGATGCAGCCTAGTGGCAAGCAACATATGCCTTTACGTCAAAATCTACAGTTTATTGATTTTCCAAAAAAAAAAAAAACTACAGTTTATTGGGAAATACTTCAGTGGCACAAGTACTACTAAAGTTTTCATTGTGCCACCCCTATTTTGGGCCTACCTTGATGATGAATCAAAGTCCAATTCACCCAATCTACTTACAGTCATTCATTTAACTAGGAAAACAGGTTTCCTCTAAACTAAAGATGTGCATGGGCTGCATCTGAAAAATGTACAAATTCAACGCCATAAAAGGCTTTAATTTATATATGAATTTCAAAGCTGTAACTTTAACATCTAAACCATCTAAAACATCACTCCTAGATGGAAAAATAATTCCATAAATTATTATTACATTTTAATGAATCTATCGATGGATCTAAGCATTTTTCATAATCCGTACATGATTATGCACATTTTTTGGAGATATTGCCTACCTAAGAATTTTATTGAAATGAGTTTCAGAACCATGTTAAAACAAAAGATGTCAAACAACATTGATGGATAAAATTTTGATTTAGTCATCAAGGTGAGCCTAAAATGGGGGTGACGCATTGAAGTCTACAATGGTACTTGCACCACAGAAGTATACACTATTTTATTTTCTGCATTTACTTCTTATAATCTTTTAAAGAATATTTGAAAATCAATAAACCTTGTTTGACCAGATGATTGGTCTGTTAAAAATCAAATGCCTGAAAACTTGATCCCAATTAACATCAAGCTGATTTTAATTTGGCTTCGAGGGTATATCTTGAACCCAACTCATCTACTACATCTGCCAAGTTTCTATTTTCAAAATAGGGTCATCAACTTGATGACGTTAGTTCAAAATAGTAAATGTTGAAGAATGTACTCGTTGAGTTGCAACAAATCGCAACTAGCATAGCGACATTTTTTATATCATCCAAACTCGAACCATGATCTGCAAATTGGCAAATGCCAAAAAAGAGGGGAAAATTCTCAATACAACCAATCATTCCACATGCAAAATTAATTCATAAAACTATAAATTCAGATCTCACCACAAAAGGTTTATCCAATGAATCTGTCACCCAGAGTGGTCTCTTGTATTTCTTCCGACCAATGTAACTTCTAACAGGGTCCTGCAGTTTAAATGGAAAATACATTGAACTAAATTTTCATGCATTGTTGAGCATGTGCATTGAAAACATTACCAAGCAACATCAGATGACCGTCTTCATAATTACTGAACCATTTCTCTTCTATCATTGGGATGCTAAATTCCAAACCACGTCCTTGCATATAGGGGTGAAAATAGGGTCGGGTCGACCCGTGACCCACCCCGATTTTACAGAGGGTCGGGGCAAGGATTTTGGACCCAGTAGGGTGGGGTGGGGTGGGGTGGGGTGGGGTGGGGTGGGGTGGGTCGGGATTTTAGACCCGTGTTTCAATTCCAAGGGGCAGGGCAGGGCAGGTCGACTATGTTCTGCCCTGACCTAACCTGCCCTGACCCACAAAGTATAAATTATATGACTTACTTATGTGAATGTTGTTTTTTTAGATAAATATGTTTAACTTTATAACTTATTAATGTGAATATTGTTTATGTTGATGTATGTTTAACTTTATAACTTATTTATATTGATAAATTTTTATTTCTTAATTGCATATATGTGGTTCAAGTTATCTCATTTACTTATTTATTAATGAAATAAAATATATTATCCATGTTGTTTATATCTCACAAGAATGAATATTATTATTTAGCAATATTATTATTTTGTAATTTAACAATTTTAATTATAATTCAAAATTTGCATAAATGTACTTTTAAGATTGATACACATATTTACCAAGGTTAAGTTATAAACGAAATTATTTAAAAAATTTACTAATACTTTATTATGAGAATTATATTTTACTCACAAAATAGTAAAATATTAAATAATTTAACCTTTAAATTTATCATAAATATGAGTTTATATTGATATGCATATAAATTTTTAAACTTTGACCCACTTTTTTAACCTAACCCATTGTCTCGATCTTGACCAGAAACCAACCCGAAGTTTGTCCCAAGACCTATTAAGGAAAGGTGAGGGTTGGACCAACTTTGCCCTGACCTGGTATAAAAAGTAAGGTCAACTAGGATTTTTAAATGTAGGGTCGGGGCCGGGCACACCCTTACCGCCCCGATTTTCACCCCTACTTGTATACTCATCCAGGAGGGCATATCTAATTAATTTTCCAAAGTTGAACATTAGATCATTATAGTTTTACCTTGGAAAAAAATTAAAAAAAATGATATGATGATGCTTGTAGCAGAAATAATAATAATAATAACAATAACAACAATAACTATTGTTATTATTATTATTATTATCGTGGTAGTAGCAGTAATTACAGTAACCACCACAACAACAACAATACTAATAAATTGAAAACACATGGCTCGGTTGTCGGTTATATTTTTATCCTAAACTTGAATAAAAAGAGGTCCAAGGCTCTCCCAAAGAATATGATTGATGCTCATCTGCTACCTTCTTCAAGTTAGAATCTTTTACATTTTATTGTTCTCATTTATCTAGAAATCTCCATGCCTAATTTCAATGATGTATTCCTTTTAGCCTCTTTATTTCCCTTGACTATAAAGTTAATGAAAAGAAAAATTAAAATAAAATAGAAAAACCTGAAGCCTCAGTGCTTCTGAAAAAAAATTTCGGAATAACCATAACCATGTTATTCCTACTTCAGAAAGTTTAGACACTAGGAATGCGAACAAAGTTCAGCCCTGTGTTCATTTATATTAATTGCCAATTACTGATCTGCCATTCTCTCCTCCCCCATACTGGGTCAGTAGGTTTGACCATAATTCGGATCATAGTTCAACAATTGTCTGCCCATACCAAAGCCACAATTAATATAGATGTAATATATTTAACTTCTATGGACAAATGTATATAACATTTAGGTTTTAGAATAAACGTTTTACAGTTTAATTAGGTTATGATTATATAGAATAATTTTTATGATAATTATAATTGATGAAATACGTAATGCACAAACAAATATAACTAATTTAATAAATCAGGGGGAATATTGGGTTCGGACCGAGTCAGGTTTTGGTACTGGGTTGCTGCAAACCCAGTATTGGTTTCGGGTTGAAACCGGGTCTAATTTGAAAAAATTTCAAAAATAAAATCCAAACTTGGTTTTGAAATCGAGTCGGGTTGGGTGAGTTCGGATCGGTCCGGTACCAAGTTGCGCCCCTATTTAAAACCATCTACCAAGCCAAAGATAGATGTCTTTAGGCAAACATAGAAAAATTTAAAGAGCCAATATGATCCTTGCAATGATATAGACATGCGAAAGGCAAGGCAGCGAATGAAAATGCTAACAAACACTTGAGTGGACATGTGACATGCCTCACATGAAATGCCTGAACAGTGAAGCATATTATCTTCATTGTATACACACCAAAAAGGCATTTTTTTGGATAGAACACAAGAAAGCTCGATAATCAAATTGTAATGAAAATGTAAATACATTTCTGATGTCTGCATGCAGCATGTGTATTTGAATTTGAGTAACAGCGTGAACTGGTGTATTTGTTTGTACATTTCATGGATGTCTTGTTGCCTGATCATGCACGGTTGCTTCCAAATCCAGTGTTTAAGTGGCTGCATACTTCAGAAAGACTTTTTTTTTTTTCCTGATACAATACTTCAGACAGACTTTAAGCACATATGCTGCATGATATATTGATATTTTATGTAGAACGCAAGAAAATCCTTAGGTTTTAAAAAGACTGACAACAATAAGATCAGTTTCAGTCAAAAGAAGATCAAGAAATATTCTACAAGTAAGAATACACAGATGCAATAATTGCGTTGCCTCCGAAATGATAAGTTGATCACATGCATCATCAAAGTGATATAGACTGATATTTAGAAACAAGTTACAACTAACTCGTGGATTTTCAATAAACAAGGTCCAAAAGTTCGCTGAGGCAGTTCTGAGTCCTATGCCACAGAGAACAAATACTATGGTTATTGAAACCATTACTTCCGTGCAATTTAAGAAAAAAGGTGAGCAGCAAAGTCCATCAAAACAAGTTAGCGAAGATAGAGATTATTTCTTGGGCTATGAGATCAGTGACAATGTCAGGAACAATGCGTTAAGGTATCAATGTGCCCAATAACATTTAGGAAATACTTTGACATTACATGTCTCAAGGTCACAGAAATGTGGAAAAAGCGAAAGCAACAGAAAGAGGAAAAAAGAAAACTGGATGATTAAAATTCTAAATGCTGATGAACCAACTCAAAAAATTTTGCAGTAGCAATTGCCACCTACAATGCAACATTACAAGTGGAAAAGGTCATCCATCCAGGGCACAAAATTCAAATAATAGTTTTCCAAGAACAGTCCACATACCTTGTACTTAACGGAGACGGCAAAGGCTCCTAAAGCCCGATTTCCTTCTCTAAGCTCCAGAATGTCACGCACCAGTTGCCTTGCTGTTGATTCTACAGCAGGGCTGCTGATGCATTCAAAGTCATTACAAAGCTCACCAAAATCCACACAATCCGCAAGCTTGTCAGCATCAGATCTTTCAACCACAGAATCAGGGGACACACTACTCCCTTTAGAGTCATTCAAAACTGCCAGAATTAGGTACGGAACAATTCAGTTGCCAAAACATCACAAGGTAAAGTTGCAGCTACTCCAAATCAGCATCTCTAACAAATCATTGTAGACAACAATGAGCAAGTATCTCTGACTAAAAATGCCAATGAGTGCTGCATTTGGCTTTTTTTCCCTTTTTTATTGCAAATTCTGCTTTCCTACAGGGTTAAGGGTGGTAAAGTATACAGCCTTACCCTCATATTCTACAGAGGCTGTTGGAATAACTCAAACCCATGCCATTTGCCATTGGAAAACAAGTACCAAACATGTAGCCAACGCGAATGAAATCTATTGACAATGCTCCATCACCTTACGTTCAAATCATCTAAATTAAAAACTCATTGGGGCCCTAAAATAGTCATATTAATTACAATGATATGCGTATCATCCATCAGAACATAACCATTAATTGCCTATTCGTTGTAATGATAGCTAAAAGCTTATAAAAAATTAACAAAATTGAACCGCCATTTGCCAAAATAGGTAGCCAACGAGAATGAAATCTATTGACAATGCTCCATCGCCTTACGTTCAAATCATCTCAATTAAAAACTCATTGGGGCCCAGAAATAGTCATATTAATTACAATGATATGCGTATCATCCATCAGAACATAACCATTAATTGCATATTCGTTGTCATGATAGCTAAAAACTTATAAAAAATTAACAAAATTGAACCGCCAACAGACTGTGTCCAGCATTTAATTATCCAGACTGATAATGAAAAATGACACTGCAGAATTCAGTTGGTGACGGAACACCACAGATTGATCAAATCCAGCTGCCATAACATGATGTATTAAAACCCCACCCACCCAAAATACATTCATTATAATAATAATAATAATAATAATAATAATAATAATAATAATAATAATAAGGGACCGAAGTGATGAAAAATGAGAATGAGATGAGGAGGTTAGTACCTCGCATCGCAAAGGGAAAAGAAGAAGTGAGTTTGCATTTGGAAGAGAAGAAACAGCAGCTGTGGGTAGTGCTATGTAGGGGCCTCCCGAAAATGCGGCTGCTGGGGCAAACGCTACTGATAGATGAAGGAGAGGAGGATACTGCTGCTGCCATAGCGCTCATCTTTGCTGCGCCTTTTGCTGATGAAAATCAGCTCAGAAAGAAAGAAAAGGGAGAAAGGAGAGGGTCTATGCAGTTGCGGGGAATCCCCCACCAACGGGGAGGGTGCTCGCTTCTTCTGCATTCGGAGGCTCTCTTTCTTCTAAATTCTGATAAATAGCCGTTGCCGTTGCGGCTGAGTTGGATTTTGGATAAGGGACAAAACATGTGATCCTCAAGCCGTGAATGGCACCCTCGGTTGCCTACTTGCCTTGTCTCGCCTTTTTCCGTTACTATTTGCCACTGATAAATACTCACATCACAGTATCACACTCGTTTCTTTCAGTATAATAAGAGCCACTGAACACGTTAGAATGCGTGGTACCGACTACCGACACAATTACCAATCCGTTATCGGTTATTTCCAAATCGCGAATAGGGATATTCTAGTGAGCAGCCAAATGGGTGGCCCCCATTTCATCCCCAAATCAAATTCAGGGAAAAATTTCTCCTTCTTTTCATATATTTTTCATACAATTACTATAATTTTTCAATTCGTTTCATCAGTCATTACATTATTTATTTTTAAAAAAATTCACCATTTTTTTTCTTTTTTTCACTTCCCACATACTAAGAATCATTTGTTTAGCTATCAAATTTCAAATTTCATCAAAAAAAAAAATAGATGTGTTCAGCTCCGTGTGAAAAAGTTGCAAAATTATTATTGCAATCTCTCCGTAAGTACTCGGGTCGTAAATTATAATATATAAAATACCGATCCCACAAGGAATTCGAGACTTAAGACATTGTTTCTAAACACTTATATCAAACACTGAGAGAATAAAGTAAAAAAAATAAATAAAAAAAGAAAAAAGTTGATATTAAGAATATAGAACAAGGATTAAGAATCACGTGATAAAACACTAAGAGTCTAAGGTTTCACAGATATCTTCTACAATAGATACGTGAAGTGGTTACCTAATTCAGATATTATATGTTAAAGGAGAACTAATCCTAAATTATCCTTGCACATTCCTTCGAAACCTACAAGGTATAACTTTAATCTTCTTAACCATCTATTCTCATAGAATTAAAGTAATTTAAAATTCATTAAATTTTGTGATAGTTCATGGAATTCTTTAAGGTCATAATGTCCATTCTCATGGTCTTAGGTTTATAGGTTTAATATCTTAATTGTCATATATTAGACTTTCACTTCTCGATTCCTTTATCTAATATACAGGAATCATTGCCAAAGTGCAGACCTTAACAACAAGCAAGTATTAAGTTACAAGATATTAAATTAACATACAATATCTTTCATAAATAAATCAAAATCACAATATCTACTATATTGTTCGCATGTTACATCTTAAACCCTAGATAATGGGTTTATTCCACATGTTTAAGTTCACATCCAAACACAAAATAATATGGTATCTCAAATCCATCTCAAACATGATAATTAAACTTAAAAGAAAGAAAGAAAAGGAAAACTTATAGTTTAAAAGCCCTAATGGTGTATTGAATGCTTCAAGTAACTCACCGTTTCACTCTTTGCACAGTGTTCTACACTTTCTCTTGCTTCTTGATCTCAACCATAGCTCTAAAGAGGTTCTAAGATGCCTAAGGATGTGTACAAGGAGTGTTTATATAGAGAATAGAGGAAGACTTGCGCACACAGTCTGCAACAGGCTAAATTTGCGCATCCAAGGACCGACACGGCTTAGGTCGTGTTGGGCTCTTGGACTGCACATTTCATCGCAGTTTTGTTGGTTCATCGCTCACTTCACATTTAAGACAAGGTCAAACCGCTAATTTGAGAAAAGGGTGTTGTAAACATATGGCTAATTAAGCAAATTCATGTTTTGATAATTAACAACTCAATTTAAATAATATCAAAGAACTAACAAAGGTGTTAAGTGGTTTCGAGGATTACAAAATTCAAAGATCAAAAGCTTGGCAGGTCAAGTTACATGCCAAGTTGACTCAAGCATCACTTAGGTGAAGTCGACACCGAAGTCGACTTCGGCATCAAGTTCGAGGCCCTATTTTTCGATAGCGCTGAAATATGAACACCTGAGCAGACGAAGTCGCAACCGAAGTCGACTCCGCATGCGACTTAGGTGAAGTCACAACACCAAATCGACTCTGTCAGCGACTTGGGATATCTTCAAGGACTAGAGTCAAAACTGAAAGAGTCAAGTCGCTATCTAAGTCGACCTCGTCATGCGACTTGGGTGAAGTCGCACCTGAAGTAGACTAAGACCCTCCACTTGAATGGAGTAATAAATTAAGTTAATCCCAAACACTAGACTCAAAAAGATGAAGTCCAAATCATGGAAGAATGACAAGCTTGAGCCAAAGTTACATTAAGCTTTTATCAAATGCTCGAGAGAGATTAACCAAGCTTAAGTATCAAGAAGATTGAATAGACTTCAAATACAAATGAAGATTTATAATTATGAATTATGAAGAAACAAAGAAAGACAAACAAGAAAATGAATATCACATTATGTCAAAGTTTCAACAAATCAAATAGCTGGTAAAGTCGCAACCTAAGTCGATCTCACTTGCGACTTGGGTCAAGTTTGAGACCAAGTCGACTCAAGTCTGAAACTTGACTGAAGAAAACAAGCAAATGAAGATCACATTATGTCAAAGTTTCAAGAAATCAAATAGCTGGTAAAGTTGCAACCCAAGTCGACCTCACTTGCGACTTGGGTCAAGTTTGAGACCAAGTCGACTGAAGTCTGAAACTTGACTGAAGAACTGAAGACCGAAGTCGCGACCTAAGTCGACTCCAGTCTGCGACTTGGATAAAGTCGCATCCCAGGTTGACTCAAGTGCGACTTGAATCACAACGGTCAGAAAAATTTGAACATTGACGCATTAAATGCGCACCACCTACCTCCAAATGTTCGAATTTACTCTCTCTTATTTAAGACACTTCAAATGAACGGAAAAGGGTGAAGAGAAAGCATTGAATGAGTTCAACCTTTTTATTCTCAAGCATTTATGTGATATAAAAGAAAGCTCCCAAGAAGAACTTAGTGACAAAATTGCAAGTGCTAAACTGCTCCATCTACAACTCTTTCTACAAGTTCTTCTCTATGCAGAAATTTGGTTTCTACATATCTGTAAAGTGTAGCATCATTTTCTCTTTATTAATCATTTATGTTCCACTTGGTTTAATATTTGAGACTAAGACCGAGTGAAGACAAAGTAGCGTGTGATTGGAATGTAACTCGTCGCCTACTTGTGCTAAGTCTGAAAAAGGTCCCCTAGAGCTGAAATCTAGAAGAGAGCAAGTGCTCTATCTATATTACTATTTTGTTTAGTAGAACGCAAGACACTAGGGTTTGCTCTTGGAGGAGTGGAGTAAGGAGGGTTGTCCCGAACCACTATAATTTCTTGTGTTTAATTTCAATTGCTTTTATACTTCACGTTTTTCATTCAAGGGGACTAAAACTCTCAAGGGGTTAAGTTTTCAATTATGAAAGAATTTTCAAGAATCCAATTCACCTCTCTTCTCTTAGGTTTTGCCACAAATTCGGGACCAACAAAGGGGACCTCTACTTACCTAGATCACAATTTCTCCCAAAGTCAGCAACCCTAGACTCGAACTCTGAGATTTTCAAGCTCCCTTGATGTGCACCAACAATCTTTGAGGCAATTTAGAGAGTTTTGAGGAAGGTCTAGGGCCCAATCGAGGGCTCCGGAGAAGAGGAAAAAGAAAGGAGAAGAACCAAAAATGAGAAGAGAAAGGAAGAAAGGAAAGTCATGCGCACACCCTTCTCTTAAGTAGTCTTTGCCAATGAGGGCCAGGCCTAAACATAGGTTAGGCTTGTTACTAATTTATCACTAACTTTTCCACTTATATTAATTAATCAATAAAAAATTTCTCCGGGGGTGCTACTGTGGCGCCCCGAACCGAGACGTCCGCATAATCCTTACTCCAAGATCTTGTCGATTGGTAAGTGCGAATCAGGATTGTTGCCCTGATCACGCGGCGGGTACTTAATTGGATCTTGTCCAAAAAAAAATTTTCTTTTTCTTTTATCACATAGAGACACATACTTATCATCAAATTTCAATTATCATTGATAACATTCATACTTGTTTTTGTATAATATAGGTTATTTTAACCTGGTCATTTCATATATATATATAATTTGAAAACTCCTTACCATATGTTCATTCGTACCATATACAGATCAGCATATCATAAAATTTTCTTCATACCTTCTTTTTCCTTTCCTTCCTGGCTCGTGTTGTACCTGTCTATGGTTTGAAAAGCAAAACATGAGTCGAAACTCAGTAAGCAAGCATTTTTCCATTTAAATGCATTTCTCCCGTTCAATAGTAGACACTTATCAAGTGATCTACCATCAATCAGTGGAAACCTTTTCATAAAACCTTTCATATTTCATACCAAAAATATATGCTTGTAAAACTTTACCTATATGGACATATTTTATGTCCTAAGATATTTTTCATAAAACTTCCTTTCTCCAAGGACATTCTCATGTCCTTAAAACATTTTTTATAAAACCTTTTCAAAACAAGCATATGCATCATGCATTACGTTTCTGTCCGTCTGGTAGGTGACACTTACCAAGTGATCACCCTTTCCTCCTTAGGAGAGAAACCATTTCAATTGATAACTCGCGAGCTAGACAGTTATCCGTGTCCTTCTCCCATTTCAGGGAGGGCACCATCGACATTTTGCCTTTTGAAGCGACTTGGCCTATGTAGAGGGGGTCCATCTTGCAACCGCGTCCAGTCTGCATATCCTCTACAATAGACCTAGTACATAACTCATGTGCACATTCCTTTCTCCATATTCTTATGCTAGCATGCTTTTTATAAAATTTCACAGACCCTAGTCTGTGACTTTTCCTTTTCAAAACTTGAAGCTAGCATGTCATTTCAAAATAGTTCAGACTTCAGCCCGTATTTCCTTTTCTAACTTGAAAACTTGGCACAGCCCAAGTTAACAAGTTAATAAAAATATTTTGTAAGGATTACCAACATTAAATAATTTTGAAAATATTTAAATAACACATTTCTAAATCATTTAAAATAATTGAAGAAAATATTTGAGAAATAGTAATTTCAAAATTTTGCTAAAATATTTTTAAATAAATTTTGAGCGGTAAAACAATTTCAAAACATTTTAATATCTAAAGACAAAAGATTTTGCAAACGCTTTTCTTCCCATTTCTGGGTTTTTCATGAACAAAGGATATACAAACACCTAATTCATTTCTCATATGATATATTCTTTGTTCACAGAACACCTGAGTTATTTTTGTAAACTTGTATGATCCTTTGGTCATTATTTCAAAAATCATTACTCAAATTGGTTATCGGTTGGCCTTCCTTAAATCCTTTTAAAACATTTCAATAAATCATTGCAAAATCGTTCGATAAAACCAAATATTATTTGAAAATCAAAACTTTCCTTTTCCATTATAATACAACCATTTCCACATTTTTCCTTAAGGATTTGCTTATGATAAAGCAATCCCCACATATTACAACATTTTTCCTTTCTTCCATATGGATTTGCTTAAGATAAAGCAATTCAGACATAATCTATGGTTGCAATATAAAAACATATAAAATTATTTTCAAAAAGTTTGCTTGCTTACCTCTGTTTTGCTTCAGTCTAAATCATTTATCCTTTCCTTTCCTTTTCCTATACAAGTGAAAAGGATATAAGTACTTTATCATACATATGATATATTCATTTATGACCTTATTTTCCTCCATAATTTCTTATAGAGGTTAACTTAAAAATACTTGGTCATTATTTCCTTATATAGATTTTTATCCATAAATCCTTTAAAAATTCCATCCATACATCCTTATAAAAATAAATCTCATTTTTTCCCAAAATTATGTTGTTTACTATTCATGTCACTATAGCAGATTACTGTAGCAAATTATTGTTCATCCAAGGTTACTGTTCACAGCGTGTTGGTTACTGTTCATAGGTTCCAAAAATAAAAAATACCATGACATAGCTTATATCAAGTATATTATGAGAAAATTCATGAATTTTGAATTTAACATTATTAACTTGGCTAAATAAATCATTTTCTCCATATACTAAAAATCAACATAATTTCACTTAAGCATAATCCTTAATTCCAAAAATCATGAGATTAATATATCATCATTCCAACATCATAATTATCATAATCATTCATCCCAAATCATCATTTATCAACATTGGAGCATTATTTACATATATCATATGCTATCTTCCTGAATGCTCTATCTTTGCTCCAAATTTGTGATGTTTTGGCATAATTCCAATTAAGCATTATAACCATACTTATTTTCTCATGCTTAGGCATTATCTAAGCATGGTTTTACCTTATCTAACATCCAAAACAAGTTTGAGGAGAATTCACTTACCTCAAGTGAAGATATGCTCCTTCTTTCTCCTCTTTCTCTCTCTTCTCCTTCTCTCCTTATTTCTCTTGGCTTAAAACGTGGGTGGGGTGGAAAAATAAGCTCTTGCTCAAGCTTGGGAGCTGGGATGTGTGCCTTGGATGTCCTCCCCTTAGCTCCTATTTATAGTTTTTTATTTTTCATGAAATTGTAATTTACCCCTTTGCTCAAGGTATTAAATTATAAATATATTTTTTTCTAATTTTCAAAAGGTGTGTTGAGCCTTGTGCAGCCACCCTACAGCAGCTCAAGCCCCTCCTATGGAAACCCTATTTAATTATGCTTTTTAATTTATTAAAATTAATTTTTTAAGCTAATTCAATCTCATCCATTGATCTTTGATGAGGATGAATTTGGGCATTGAATTTTAGTCAAAATTCCACAGCCCCTGCACACCCCTGCCCCCTTGCAGATTTGCATTAATTATTTTTTATTTTTAATTATTTAAATTTAATTAAAAAGTCAAAGGAAATTAATGAAAAAGTAAAGCTACTTTTTGATCTTCAAATGACGTTTAATCTTGACCTTTAATTCATTATTTTCATCACATATTAAACTATTCATCATGATCATCATAAATATTTGGCCATCCATAAAAAATTTCATCTAAATCCGACGTCCGGATTGCAAATTATGAATTTTTCTTCAATTTTTCACTAAAATCCAGAATTCCATTAAAATATAAAAAAGTATTACTATTTTGTCTTGTAATGATTAAATCTCCTTTTTTGTCATTTTGTGATTAGGTTAGTCCAAGTGATTAACCCTTAATCACGTGTCTTAATCCCTAGGTTACTATTCACATGCACTATTCACGTGGGTTAAATCCTTAATTGCACTATTTTAACCTCTAATACATACATTTGCAAATATAACATATTTCATGAATTTTATTTATCATAAAAATCAGTACAAAAATCTAAGGTTTATAACCCTAGGTTTACATGTGTTATTCTAGGATTGCGGGTTTCACTGCTACTCCCTTGACCTCTGTGACTTAATCGGGCAAGTCAAACCTCATATCTATTTTATGAGGTTGAAGATAATTATAACGCCCCAAACAATGCATCAATTATACACCTCTAAATCAATGCCCAACAAATCATATCATACTTGAGTGGTGCAACCACGCAAACATTGCGATGCATTACTCATACTTATTATAATATGCTTGTGAATAGTGTTCAATACAACCCAACATATTGAGATTTTAGTGCATGCATGCATGCATACACAACATATCCCCTAAGTGTCACATCTATATACAGTACACAAGACACTAACATCATTAATTATTAGTAGTTTATTTATAAATTACCTCATGGTAAAGGAAGAATTATAATAAAAATATCTGGTCCTCACAGTTGACCATCCTTAGAAGAGTTTCATCGTCGAAACTTTGACGACCTGTATATATGTTTAATTAAATTGCTCATTCTAACGCAAATATACGTGTCATTAAGTAATAAAGAGTGAGGAGAGTATCGTTCCCACAAGGACTAGACTAAACTAATTATGTCTTTTGAATTCGATTGCCTAGGAGAGATAGAGAAATCGAATGGTTGTTTACATAAAAGTAGATAGAATGAGTTAGAGTCTAATGATGTGAAACCCGGATTACTTTGAACCTTAGTAATTGCAATTTGACACTTGTATGAAGGGCAATGGTGTTAAATCACTTACTCTTTGCTTTAAATGAACAAAATTAGGAAGATTAATTATGCAAGGTGATTAAGTTAATCATTTTGATTAACTTAGAAAAGTGTACTCTAAAAGACAAACTAAGTTCAGAATGGTGAAGTGGCGTAATAATTAATGCCACATTTTCATTTTAACTGTGATTAAGTGATTAATGAATTCATATCTTATGATATACAGGGTGAAATTACATGAAATTTTAGAGGAAGGCCTAAGTTGTTATGTTTTACGCAATGAATGGTTTGGATCATAAAAATATTAATTAGAAGATTGATAAATGACTATTAATGTCATGAAATTTCTTGAATTAATTTTATTTTGATAATAACTTAGTATATATTTATCATTTTAACATGAGATTTTTTATGCACGACTAAGTTAAGGTTACCTAGATGATAAATGGATTAGATTATGTTAAACTTTGTTAGAAAACCCTAAACCACATTACAATTAGGGATGGGTAATGTCATGATTAATCTCCTTTATTACCATTGACTTATAATTTCTGAAAAGTAGTTTCTCATGATGAGAATGGAAAGTCAAAGTTGACTTTGGGTACCCCAAATGAGGTATCAAGGTAGGGTAAGTTATGGAGCAAAAAAGTCTATCTAAAATAAAAGTGAAAAATTAATTTGGGCAGCTCACTTTGGACATGTCTTAGTAAGGGATTTTAAGAGGTTTTTTGATAATTAAAATAAAATGAAAAAAATTAAATGGAAAGGCAACACAAAGAATGTGGAGAACACGTTAATGGGGGTGGAAACTAAGTTAACAAAAAGACAAAAATTGCAACAATAAAGCAAGATGAAGGGCTGTGATTTAAGCAGCAATTAAACACTAAAATTGTGAATATGTAATGTGATTTATGAGGTGGCATTAAGAGATAAGATTCAACAGCAATATAAATCGAAAGACAGTAAGGTGGTGGACGATTTAAACTTACTAGAGGAAGAAAAAAAAGAAGAACAAGAAGAACAAGGGCAGCTTGGACGGTTTCAAGGAAGGGAAATTCATCTTCAAAAATTCAGGTAAGTAGTTACCCTTCATGACATATAGATGTGGGAATTAAAAAAAGTTAATTTTAAGTATATATGATAATGTTGACGTCCAAAACAGTAGGCTCATTTATAAATTTCTAGCCCATGCTATGTTTAAATCATGCCCAACTAAGTATGAATATTATGCTATAATTAAATTACAACAAGTTAAGGAATTTTATATATAACATTTATTGATATGTTTCTACGCATTTAATGGGGTGGAACCCCCTTGATATGAGTTGGTTTATAAATTTCTAAAATTTGCATTTGATTGCCCAAGCTATGCTTGGTTTAAGTTTAATATTATGATGGTTTATAAATATTTAAAGTATGATTAAATAGCTCCTTGAATGCTTGATAAATGTCTAAGTAAGATAGGCTATTATATAGGTTATATATTGATGATTACAAGTGTGAAATAAATCATGTATATATACATAGGTATGGACGTCCAAAGCTAGATATGATGGAAGCAAAATTCTGTTTATATATGTTAATCCCATGATTAAACAGATGGTGTGTGTTAAATTTTGGATTTAAAGAGTTCGTGATCAAGCGTTTTTACGTGTATGTTGAGTTGAGCTATAAGTAGGGGAGGAAAAATTTGTAAAATTGAGGCTAGATAAGGCTGTATTAATGAGGGATGAGAATTCCAGAAATTTATAAGAAATTAAATTACTAAAGGGAGAATGTTAACCCTTGAAATGGTTACAAGTATTGACAATTAATAATTTGGCAAATAGGTATGCAAAAAGTGCAACTTGAGAAAGATTTAAGACTAGTGTAGGGGTGTAAAGGGCGGCTTTGGAAAATGGGTATAAATTCCAGAAATTTTAATTGCAAATGATTTGAAATGGATTAAGGATGAAAGATTTAAGTAAGTACAAAAGTTTCACGCCCGAGATTTAGATTTGGATAGAACAAGTAATTAACCGGTGAGTTTATATAGGTATGTGATTACTTAAGTAATAGATAGAGGAAATATATGATAAACATGAAGAAAACTATTAAAATTAACTTCCAAGAATCGAATGCAAGTTGCAATTAGGTGATGTAAACATCGAGACTAAAGAGTTGGGAAAAGTTTATCTCAAAGAAAAGAATTTGCTAATGTTGGCTTCATATAGACCATAAGGGGGTTGGGATTAAGTGGTAAATATGAATTAATAAAAAGGATAAAATGTTGCAAGCATATGTTATTATATAAATATATAAGTGATTATTTTCACTTGTTTAGGAAGAGGCAAGGAAAAAGTCGAGGGAACCAGTTGAACTTCTCATAGGTAAGCAAGCCCTTCGAAAATCTATTTTGAAAGAATTTTATAGAAAGTTTGATGCCTTTATAAAATGATATTTGAAATCAATCAAAACTTTTAAAAATATCGTTTGTTTCTCAGATACTGATATATTTGAAAATTGTTTACTTTCAAATGATTAAATGATTTATTAGATGCAAATGCCTTGAAATTGCTTAGTTTGAAAACTTATTGCGCATTTTATTCAAATAATGTTTAAGGGTGGCCATCCTAAAAATGTGTTGTGAATATTGTTTCACTAATTGTGATAAAATAATTATGTCAAGCCCTTAATTTGAAAGAAAAAAGAATGATCATTGTGTTACTTTATAAAATCAAGCTAGCATGAGATTGTGAATATGAATGTGAATGATGCAAGGTGTGCACAAAGATCCAGTATTAGGTCCATATAGGGGTGAATGCATGATGGACCTTCCTCTATATGTGACTGAGTTGCTAAGGCTCCGGGGCCGGCGATGCTCTCCCTGAATAAGAGAAGAATGAATGGATGACCGCTTAGCTAGCGTGCCAACATATGAATGGTTATGTTTGAATGAAAGTTTTCTTTTCTATGGGTAGATGATTACTTGGTAAGTGTCACTACCGAATGGAAAAGACAGCATTTGCATACGTTTTGTTTATGAAAATCCCAAGATTTGGACATGTAAAGTTTTCATGAAAATGTTTATATGCAATTCCTTGCATGAATTGTTTATAGGAACATGTTACAAAAATACTTGCTTATTGAGTTAATCACTCATGTTTTGTTTTTTTAACCCTAGACAGATACAGTACAAGATAAGAGAAGAAAGAAAGGTCCCATTGAGAGGATTTTAATGTTATATCTTATCTATAATTATAGCATGGATAGAAACTGTGCATGAGATGAATGGTAATCAAATTAAGGATAGTTTTGATAAACAGGTTGACATGTTCTAAACTCCATGTGAATTTAAAGGTTAAATGTATGATTACGTGTGAACTGAAAGTAAGGTGATACCTAAATGTTGATATTAGATTTAGATAATTTTTGTTGAATTGAGCAGGTGATCTCATGTTAATGATATAGGTGTAATAAATTACTATAAAAGAATGAATTGAAATAAAAAAAAGAAAAATAAAAGAAATTTTTTTTTGCTAAACGAAATAGATATAAAAAATCAAATTTAAAAAAAAAATCTCACCGTGTGATCAAGGCAATAATCTTGTGTCACATTTACCAATAGAAAACAATCCGTAGTAAGGCTCCAGTGCATCAGATCGGGGGCACCATAGATGGATAAGCAGAGTTAAGTAGAGATTCTTACTGTTTGTTATGATAGATAAGAAAATTAGGAATCCTTGACTCTTAACCATATTATTTTGATTCCTTTTGATTTGGTGGTATAAGGATTTACTAACCTAGGCTCTTATATATTCATAGACGTCTTTCAACATATATCAACCTATTCTTACCACACCCTTTTACTATGTTCCCATGTAATTGAATATAGCAAGATTGATTAGCCCATAACCTATTAAGATTATACAGGGTTAAATGGTATATTCCTATTCATTTTATATATCACCCTATCAAGGTTAGAAACATGTGCCCAACAAGTGATTTTTGATTGGAATCATCTCTTCCAAGCATGAATCTAGTAATATATCATCTTACAAGTTAGCTAGGTGTGGAACCCCGACCGTGTATGCGTCATTTTGACCATATACGCGTCATTTCGACATTTGTAAATTTTGAAGATTATTTTATAAATAAATGAAAATTTGTGAATGAACATGTGTATTTGAGGTTGTAATGATGCAGTTGAGAATTTAACCCCGTGAATAGTGCGCGTGAATAGTACACGTGAATAGTAAACAGGGGTTAAAAGATGTATGATTAAGAGTTAATCACTTGGATTAACTTAATCATAAAAGACGAAATAGAGATTTAATGACTACAAGACAAAATAGTAATTCTTTTGGATATTTTAATCCAAGTTTAGATTTTTGTGGAAAAATAGAAAAAAATTCATAAATTGCAATCCGGGCGTCGGAATTCGATGAAATTTTTTATGGATGGTTAAAAATTCATGATGGACATGATGAATGGATTAAGATGTGATGAAAATCCTGAATCAAAGGATAAGACGAAGCGCCAAATGCAAAATTAAAAAGTAGCTTAACTTTCATTAAAAGCTACTTTTGACTTTTTCTAAAAAAGTAAATAAATAAAAAATATAAAAAATAAAAAATTAAATGCATTGCTGCTGCTGCTGGAAGTGGTCAGGGGCAATTATTGGACCATGTGACTTTAATCAATGGCTCAAAATCATCCAAATCCTAAATTAACGGCTTAGATTTAATTAGCTTAAAATTAATTAAATAAAAAATAATAAAAATAGGAAAAAAAAGGGCTGCATAGGGCTGCTGGATCAGGCATAGGGTGGGCAGCTCTTGGCTCAATGCAATTTTTAAAATTAAAAAGAAATACCAATTTATAATTCAATACCTCAAAGCTAAGGGGGTAAAATCTAAATTTGTGAAAAATCAAAAACTATAAATAGGGGCCAAGGGGTGAACGACCAAGGCAGTCCCAAGCTTGAGCAAGAGCTCATTTTCCACCCCCAAACACGTTTTTTCCCTTTAGAGAAAGAAGGAGAAGTTAGAGAGAGAAAGCGTGAGAAAAAGAGGCGTATCTCCGCTTCGGGTAAGTGATTTCTACCCAAATTTATTTTGGATGTTAATTAGGGTAAAAGCATGCTTAGATAATTCCTAAGCATGAGAAAATAAGTAAAGTTATAATGCTTAATTAGAATTATGCCAAAACATCAAAAATTTGGAGCGAAGATAACGCAATCGGGAAGATAGCCTATGATATGTGAAAATAATGCTCCAAAAATGATAAATGATGATTTGGGATGTATGATTATGATGAATATGATGTTGGAATAATGATATATTAATTTCATGATTTTTGGAATTAAGGATTATGCTTAAGTGAATTTATGATGATTTTTAGTATATGGAGAAAATGATTTTTTTTGGCCAAGTAAATGATGATAAATTCAAAATATAAGAAATTTCCAATGATATACTAGGCATAAGGTATGTCATGATATTTTTTATTTTTGAAAAAAATATCAATTTTTAAAATCCATGAACAGTAACCACGTCGCTGTGAACGATAACCACGGATGAACAGTGATTGCTACAGTGATCCGCTACAGTTTGTGCTACAGTGATCCGCTACAGTGAACCGCGTGATTTTGGAGAAAATTTGGAAATTAATATTTGAATATAAGTATGGAATTTTTGAAGAATTTATGGACAAAAATATCTATGTAAAGAAATAATGCCCAAATATTATAAAGCATACATGGGAAGCAGCTTAAATAGAGAAAATAAAATATCCTTTGTCCTTGAATAGGAAAAGGAAAAGAGAAGATCGAAGACACCTCCTAAGAAGGTAAGCAAGTTATATGTTTTGCAAATTATTTCCAAAATGCTTGAAATTGTTTGCAAGTTGCTTTATGAAATTTATTTAAGGTTGGCCATACCTATAACTGCTTTACATGAACTGAAGTTCGTTTTGTGAAATTATTTATTAAATGCTTTTTATGAAATTGTTTATGATTTGCAAATATCATGCCGGCATGTGTATGAGAATGAGCATGTGCACGAGGAATAGGCCTTAGTCGAGGTAGTAAGCGGACCGGATGTCCCCCTCGCTATTGCCAAGTCGCTTAATAGGCCCAGGCCGGCGGCGACCTCCCTGAAATGGGAGCATGTATGGGATGGGCGCCTAGCTAGCGTTGCATCCAAAGGAATGTCATGAATGCTATGTATGCATTGCATTTGCATTTTATGAAATGCATGAAAATGATTGAAAAATTATGTATAGCTTGCTTACTGAGTATTATTACTCACCCATGCTTTTTCAACAACAGACAGGAAATGATGATGAAGGCAGCATGCCAAGTGTTATGTAGTTTATGATGTTTATGTAAACTTTATGTACAGACAACGATGATAATTTTGAGATGAAAAGGGAATATTTTTATTCCAATGAAAATATTTATGGAATAGTTTTTTATCATAACTGTGTTATGTGAAATATATTTCAAATTGGATGAATGATGAGAATTTTCCATGTATGGATAAAAAAAAAAGAAATCCTGCCGTGTGATCAGGGCAACAATCCTGAGTCACGTTTACCAATCAAAACGATCCCGGAGTAAGGCTTCTAGGCACCTCGGTTCGGGGCGCCACAGAAGTTGGTATCAGAGCATGGATTGGTAAATAGGTAGAAAAGGAAAGAAATGACTAAGCTAGATTACATGAAATCATGATTGATTTATTTATTATTGATGAATATTGATGTTATACTAATAAATGTTTCATGAAGTTAAAAATGCCGCTCACCAGAGCTAGAGCGAGAGCCAACAAAGGAAAGGCCCCGATGGAAGAATCAGTTGATCAAACAAGGGGCGAAGCCAGTAAAAGAACTTATAGGGCTGAATCAGAGGAGCAATCCTCTAGGACCCGCCCACGGCGAGAGGAAAGCCCTAGACCTCAAGCAGAGGTCAATATAGAAGAAAGAATTGCTGCGGCTATCGAAAAAGTTATGCAGCAATGGACAGCCCAGACTGCTGGGTTGTTGCAAGAAATGAGGAACCAGCAAGCCCCACCATCAAGAAGAGATGGGGAAAGACCAGGGCCCTCGGCCAATCCCGGCACATCAAGGGGAGTTGAAGATAGTCTCCTTGAGGCCGACAGAAAGGCTATCAATGCCTTTCTTGCCCAGCGCCCACCTAAGTTTGCAGGGGAACCAGACCCCCTCATTGCTGAACAATGGATCACAGAGATTAAGAAATTATTCAGGATATCGCCCTGCAATGATCAGCAGAAAGTGTTGTGCGCTACCCACCTACTGGTAAAAGACGCTTATGAATGGTGGGAAACGCTGATGGTCACAATGCCACACCCAGAGCAAGTTACGTGGCAAGAATTTTTGGAGGAATTCAATAAAGAATATCTTCCTGTAGGGCTGCAGAGCCAGAGGGTGATAGAATTTGAGAAACTTTACCAAGGTAGGATGACAGTTACGGAGTATGCCACAAAGTTCAATGCCTTAGTAAGATATGTGCCGTGGATAGCCAATGTGCCGGAAAACAAGGCACAAAGATTCCAAAGGGGATTGAGACCCCAGTTGAGAGAGGGGTTAGCCCCATTATTAATAAAGGACTATGCCTCTAGCATTGAGAGGGCTAGGGCATTGGAGATGGAGTCTATGAGGACTCAGGAGCTTAGGCAAGCTCAAAAACAATTCTTTACCGCCTCCAAGGAAGGTGAGGCTAATAAAGGAAAAAGGGGAATCGCCGAGAGAAAGAAGATCGGCGACAAGACACAGAGCACCCTGACTTGCAGAATTTGCCACAAACGCCATTCAGGCGAATGTTTACAAGGAACGGAGAAATGCTACAAATGTGGCCAAACGGGTCATGTGGCCCGGGACTGCGGGACCGATGAAGCCAAGATAATAAAGTGCTTCAACTGTGGTCAGGTCGGACACATTTCGCCCAATTGTCCGAATAAGCCACAAGGAGCACAAGCTCGAGGGAGGCCGGCCCAACAAAAAGTCCCCGCCATCACTAATCGACCCGGTACTGCTGCCAACCCAGTGCGTGTCCAAGCCCTCACTCGAACAGAATCACAAGAGATGGAGGAAAAATTGATTACAGGTATGATTTACATTTTGGGAAATTCTGCAGTAGCTTTATTTGATTCTGGAGCTACGCATTCATTTATATCATACCAATTCGTAATCACACACGCACTACGGGTAGAGGAAACCAGTAGTACTATACATGTAGAATCCCCAGTATATAGATTGGCAAGTATAAATCAAATCTGCAAAGCATGTCCTATCAGGATAGGAACAAAAATATTAGAAGCTGATCTCATCCTATTACCCATGACAGAGTTTGATGTCATATTAGGGATGGATTGGCTAAGTCAATGGGGTGCGACAATTGATTGTAGAAATAAAAAGGTGCAGTTTGCAGCACCAAAAGATGAAATAGAGATCAGTAAGATAAGACAACCAGAAAACACAATAAAGATGGTATCAGCTATGAAAGCAGCTAAGCTAATGCGCCAACAATGTACAACTTATCTGGTCTCTATAAACACAATAAGAGATGGGGTACCTATGGAACAAATTCCAGTGGTAAAGGAATTTCCAGATATTTTTCCAAAAGAGCTATGTAATTTACCACCAGAAAGAGAGATGGATATGGAGATAGAAATTTTTCCAGGGACAACCCCAATATCTAAGGCCCCATATAGGATGGCACCAGCCGAATTGGCTGAGTTGAAAGTACAAATTCAAGATTTATTAGATAAGGGGTTTATTAGACCCAGTGCATCACCATGGGGAGCTCCAGTATTATTTGTAAGGAAAAAGGATGGGAGTTTGAGACTCTGTATTGATTACAGAGAATTGAACAAAGTAACAGTGAAAAATAAGTACCCACTCCCAAGAATAGATGATCTTTTTGATCAGTTAAAAGGAGCTTCTACATTTTCAAAAATTGATTTACAGTCAGGTTACCACCAGTTGAGAATATGTCCAAAGGACATCCATAAAACAGCATTCAGAACAAGATATGGGCATTATGAATTCTTAGTCATGCCATTTGGACTAACGAATGCCCCAGCTGTGTTTATGGATATGATGAATAGAATTTTTCGAGAATGTTTGGATCAATTTGTGGTGGTATTCATTGATGATATATTGATTTATTCAAAGACAGAAGAAGAACATGAGAAGCATTTAAGAATAGTATTGGAAATTCTCCGAAGAGAGAAGTTATATGCTAAATTTAAGAAATGTGAATTTTGGTTGAAACAGGTAGCCTTTCTCGGCCACATTATATCCGAGAAAGGAATACAAGTAGATCCTCAAAAGATTGAGGCAATAACAAAGTGGCCACAGCCAACAAATATCACGGAAATAAGAAGTTTCCTAGGGCTAGCTGGCTACTACAGAAAATTTGTGGAAGGATTCTCACAATTGTCAGCTCCACTCACAAAGCTGACAAGGAAAGGAGTTAGGTATGAATGGACACAGGAATGTGAGAATAGCTTCCAGGAATTAAAGAAAAGACTGGTAAAAGCTCCAATTCTAACACTACCTATGGAGAAGGAAGGGTTTGTGATCTATAGTGATGCCTCAAAGAAAGGATTAGGATGTGTACTGATGCAAAATGGAAAAGTTATATCATACGCATCTCGACAACTCAAGCCAAATGAGGTAAACTATCCAACCCATGATTTAGAATTGGCAGCAGTAGTCTTTGCCTTGAAAATATGGAGACATTATTTATATGAAGTTAAATGTGAGGTCTATACTGATCACAAGAGCCTCAAGTATATTTTTACTCAAAAGGAGTTAAATATGAGGCAAAGGAGATGGCTCGAGTTACTAAAGGATTATGACCTCGACATTTTATATCATCCAGGCAAAGCCAATGTAGTAGCCGATGCGCTAAGTAGAAATGTTAGCTTAGCTCATCTCATCACAAAGGAAGAAGGGCTATTACAAGAGTTGAGACAATTAGAATTAATTGTAAGCCCACCTGGGGTACAAGTTATATTGTCTCAATTACAAATCCAGTCAAATTTATTTGAGCAAATTAAAATGGCTCAACAAGAAAATGGGGATTTCAAGAATTATGTGAAGAAAATGATTAAGAAAAATCCCAGTGAATACATACAAGATGAACATGGAATGTACAGATATAAGGGTCGCCTATGTATACCCAATCAAGAGGAAGTAAAGGAACAGATATTGAAAGAAGCACATTTCTCTCCATTTTCGATGCATCCAGGTAGCACCAAGATGTATCAAGACATCAAAAAGATGTATTGGTGGAATAATATGAAGAGAGAAATTGCTGAATATGTGGCTAAGTGCCTAACATGTCAAAGGGTTAAGGCTGATCATCAGAGAACCCCTGGAAAATTACAGTCGCTAGAAGTCCCAGAATGGAAATGGGATGATATTACTATGGATTTTATTGAAGGGTTGCCAAAAACCCATAATGGGAATGATGCTATATGGGTCATAGTAGATAGATTATCAAAAGTAGCTCATTTCCTAGCCATCAAGAAAAATTTTACTGCTGAGCGACTGGCTAAAATTTATTATAAGGAGATAGTGAGACTGCATGGAGTACCTAAGTCAATAGTTTCCGATCGAGATTCCAGTTTTACATCTCGATTTTGAAAAAGTTTACATCAAACCTTAGGTACACAGCTGAAATTCAGTACAGCATTTCATCCTCAAACTGATGGGCAAACAGAAAGGGTAAATCAAATAGTAGAGGATATGCTAAGGATGTGCACAGTAGAATTTGGAGGATCGTGGGATGAATATTTGGCTATGGCAGAATTTGCTTATAACAATAGTTATCAAGCAAGTATTCAAATGGCCCCATTTGAAGCTTTATATGGACGAAAATGCAGAACTCCTCTAAACTGGGATGAAGTGGGAGAAAGAAAATTGGCTCCAGACCTCTAAAAAAGAATGGCGGAAAAAGTTCAAGTGATTCGCCAGTGTATACTCACAGCCCAGAGCAGGCAGAAGAGTTACACCGATTGCAAAAGAAGGGATTTAAATATCCAAGTTGGGGATCACGTATTTGTTAAGGTAACACCATTCAAAGGAGTCACCCGGTTTGGAAAGAGGGGAAAATTAAACCCAAGATATGTTGGGCCCTTTGAAGTTTTGGAAAAGATAGGCAATCTAGCCTATAGAATAGCTCTGCCACCAGCCCTCAGTGTCATCCACAATGTGTTTCACATCTCCATGCTCAAGAAGTATGTTTCAGATCCAACCCATGTGTTGATAGCAGAAAATTTGCCAATACAAGAACACTTGAACTATGAGGAAAGGCCAATCAAGATACTAGATTTCAAGATCAAGAAGCTTCGGAACAGAGAAATTGAGTATGTAAAGGTTCAATGGAATCAATATTCAGAATCTGAAGCCACATGGGAGTTGCGAGAAGAAGTTGAAAGAAAGTACCCTCAATTATTCGAAGAAAGATAGGTTTCGGGACGAAACCTATTGTAAGGGGGGGAGAATTGTGGAACCCCGACCGTGTATGCGTCATTTTGACCATATACGCGTCATTTCGACATTTGTAAATTTTGAAGATTAGTTTATAAATAAATGAAAATTTGTGAATGAACATGTGTATTTGAGGTTGTAATGATGCAGTTGAGAATTTAACCCCGTGAATAGTGCGCGTGAATAGTACACGTGAATAGTAAACAGGGGTTAAAAGATGTATGATTAAGAGTTAATCACTTGGATTAACTTAATCATAAAAGACGAAATAGAGATTTAATGACTACAAGACAAAATAGTAATTCTTTTGGATATTTTAATCCAAGTTTGGATTTTTGTGGAAAAATAGAAAAAAATTCATAAATTGCAATCCGGGCGTCGGAATTCGATGAAATTTTTTATGGATGGTTAAAAATTCATGATGGACATGATGAATGGATTAAGATGTGATGAAAATCCTGAATCAAAGGATAAGACGAAGCGCCAAATGCAAAATTAAAAAGTAGCTTAACTTTCATTAAAAGCTACTTTTGACTTTTTCTAAAAAAGTAAATAAATAAAAAATATAAAAAATAAAAAATTAAATGCATTGCTGCTGCTGCTGGACGTGGTCAGGGGCAATTATTGGACCATGTGACTTTAATCAATGGCTCAAAATCATCCAAATCCTAAATTAACGGCTTAGATTTAATTAGCTTAAAATTAATTAAATAAAAAATAATAAAAATAGGAAAAAATAGGGCTGCATAGGGCTGCTGGAGCAGGCATAGGGTGGGCAGCTCTTGGCTCAATGCAATTTTTAAAATTAAAAAGAAATACCAATTTATAATTCAATACCTCAAAGCTAAGGGGGTAAAATCTAAATTTGTGAAAAATCAAAAACTATAAATAGGGGCCAAGGGGTGAACGACCAAGGCAGTCCCAAGCTTGAGCAAGAGCTCATTTGCCACCCCAAACACGTTTTTTCCCTTTAGAGAAAGAAGGAGAAAGTTAGAGAGAGAAAGCGTGAGAAAAAGAGGCGTATCTCCGCTTCGGGTAAGTGATTTCTACCCAAATTTATTTTGGATGTTAATTAGGGTAAAAGCATGCTTAGATAATGCCTAAGAATGAGAAAATAAGTAAAGTTATAATGCTTAATTAGAATTATGCCAAAACATCAAAAATTTGGAGCGAAGATAACGCAATCGGGAAGATAGCCTATGATATGTGAAAATAATGCTCCAAAAATGATAAATGATGATTTGGGATGTATTATTATGATGAATATGATGTTGGAATAATGATATATTAATTTCATGATTTTTGGAATTAAGGATTATGCTTAAGTGAATTTATGATGATTTTTAGTATATGGAGAAAATGATTTTTTTTGGCCAAGTAAATGATGATAAATTCAAAATATAAGAAATTTCCAATGATATACTAGGCATAAGGTATGTCATGATATTTTTTATTTTTGAAAAAAATATCAATTTTTAAAACCCATGAACAGTAACCACGTCGCTGTGAACAGTAACCACGGATGAACAGTGATCCGCTACAGTGATCCGCTACAGTTTTGTGCTACAGTGATCCGCTACAGTGAACCGCGTGATTTTGGAGAAAATTTGGAAATTAATATTTGAATATAAGTATGGAATTTTTGAAGAATTTATGGACAAAAATATCTATGTAAAGAAATAATGCCCAAATATTATAAAGCATACATGGGAAGCAGCTTAAATAGAGAAAATAAAATATCCTTTGTCCTTGAATAGGAAAAGGAAAAGAGAAGATCGAAGACACCTCCTAAGAAGGTAAGCAAGTTATATGTTTTGCAAATTATTTCCAAAATGCTTGAAATTGTTTGCAAGTTGCTTTATGAAATTTATTTAAGGTTGGCCATACCTATAACTGCTTTACATGAACTGAAGTTCGTTTTGTGAAATTATTTATTAAATGCTTTTTATGAAATTGTTTATGATTTGCAAATATCATGCCGGCATGTGTATGAGAATGAGCATGTGCACGAGGAATAGGCCTTAGTCGAGGTAGTAAGCGGACCGGATGTCCCCCTCGCTATTGCCAAGTCGCTTAATAGGCCCAGGCCGGCGGCGACCTCCCTGAAATGGGAGCATGTATGGGATGGGCGCCTAGCTAGCGTTGCATCCAAAGGAATGTCATGAATGCTATGTATGCATTGCATTTGCATTTTATGAAATGCATGAAAATGATTGAAAAATTATGTATAGCTTGCTTACTGAGTATTATTACTCACCCATGCTTTTTCAACAACAGACAGGAAATGATGATGAAGGCAGCATGCCAAGTGTTATGTAGTTTATGATGTTTATGTAAACTTTATGTACAGACAACGATGATAATTTTGAGATGAAAAGGGAATATTTTTATTCCAATGAAAATGTTTATGGAATAGTTTTTTATCATAACTGCGTTATGTGAAATATATTTCAAATTGGATGAATGATGGGAATTTTCCATGTATGGATAAAAAAAAAAAGAAATCCTACCGTGTGATCAGGGCAACAATCCTGAGTCACGTTTACCAATCAAAACGATCCCGGAGTAAGGCTTCTAGGCACCTCGGTTCGGGGCGCCACACTAGGTTTGCAACAAGCATTAAACACCACATATAAGGGTAAATCCATACACTACATACATACAATAACTATATATTCATATTCAAACCATAAATAATCAAAATAACATAGTTTAAGAGTCACATCATCTCAATCTCCCATCTTTTGAAATTTAGCCCAAGAATATAATAGCAAATCCCATAAAAACAAAGTTTAAATACATCCCAACAAGAAAGAAAAAGAAAAATATAAAGAGAGTAAGAAAGAAGAGATGAAACTTGCTAGTTTCCACCAAACAAGCTTGATCTTCACTTCCAATCACCCTAGGCTTGATTTTTTTCTCTACTTGTGGCTGCCTCCACTAGCCTTCATACCTCTTGTTTCGAACCCAAAGTGTTTTATTTATACCCCCCTTCCCATAGCATGAGACACGAGTGAAAATTCACATGCGTGGGGGTCGGCGCCACGACACTGACTCTCTGGACGCTTGTCGACTTAGGGTTTATCGACCTTCCCTCAAAGGCGGTGATCTGGCAACTATATGCCAGTCATTCTGTGCCGTGACGCCAATCTATTTGACTCCAAGTTGAGGCTTTGCTCTACTCTGCTTATTTTCTTCTTCATCCCACCATACTCCCAAGTATTTAATTACCTTCCTTTGCCTGCAAAAGCAACCAAAACACATAAATACACTCCTAAATGATGAGATGAAATTAAGAAAAACCTAAAACCATAATAATTGTCTTGAATTCTACTAAGATTAAATCTCAATGTAGTGCATGAAACGCAAAGTGGATGAAGACTAAGCTAAACTAGTGCAAATTTGATGAGCTGCGTATATATCTAATTAAATGCTCAATTTTACGCAAGTATACGTGTCGAACAAGTAATAAAGAGTGAGAAGAGTATCGTTCCCACGAGGATTATGTTAAATAGTTTAGCACCTTAAATCTCAATTGTCTAAGTGAATTGGTAAAGTGAAGGAGAAGTTGTATCAAAGAACTGAATTAAACTAAACTATGAAAACACTAAATGACGAAGGTAGGGTGGATATTGCCGAGATTGCCTTGAGATGATTAAGATAGGTGGGAGTATGAAGTCATTGAATCATAGCTATGTCATTTGGTCCTAATTAAGTTAGTTGTGTAGAGATTATTAATCTAGGTTCATTCATATTCATATATGCTTTCCAACATATACAAACATAACCAAGTTTTAGTTATGTGCTATGTTCCCATGCATACAAGTAAAATAAGGTTGATAACCACATAACCTAATCAAAATTACATAGGATTAATAGGTATATTCCTATCCATATTAACATCTAATACAACATAAGCTAGAATACCTGTGCCTTATATATGGATCTTATTCAAATCCCACTTTTCCAAGCATGAATCTGAATATTGGATCAATCCATAAGGTTGCAAAGCTTGTAAACGCATTAAGCATAATATATAAAGGCAATCTCAAGTAACTCAAGTCATAACAGAACTATATTTGCGAAAATCCAACCTATGTAGGACTCAATGGGATGCATTGAATATAGATACATGATTTATATGTGATGAAAATGAATTTTGAATGATTTTTGTGAATTATGTCACATTTTGAATTAGGGTTTCTATTGGAAACGGTGATTAAAAATTTAATCGCCTGAGCCCAAAGTGAGTCGTTATGACCCGTGGGGCTTAATGAGAATTTAAAGGTGAAAATGTGTTATGAATAATCATGCTAATTACCATGATTTCATTTATGGAGATTAAAGTGTAATTATGGAATTAAGGTGGAAAATGATAGAAAATTCATAACTTGACGCCTACAAGGCGGATTTCGATGAAATTTGAAAGGTAAGCTCACGAAGATAGACTCAATATTATGAATGGATTAGATTAAGGGAATCGCGATGGGATTAGGATGATAATTAATTATTTTTATCCCAAAATTCAAAAGATAAATTCAAGTGGTCATAACTTGACGTAGAAACGTCGGTTTGAGATGAAATTTGAAACGGTGGAATAAAATTATGAAATTTATGCGATGAATGGAATGGATTAAGCTAATTATCATGGAAAGTTTCTTTCTTGGAGAGCAAGTAACAAGTTTCTTAAGAGCTAAGTAAAGAAGGGCAATTGTGGAAAGTGAAAATGGAATTTCTTAAAATGCCTATGGGGTTACTTGGGCACCAAGAAAAGTGGTTTATAAAAAGAAAAAAAAGGAAGAGCAAGGGCTGCTGCACGTTCCAGCAAGGGGGGAGAAGGAGAGAGAGAAGAAGAGAGAAGGAGAGAGAGAAGGAGAGAGAGAAGGAGAGAGCAAGAGAGAGAAGAGAGAAAAATAAGAGAAAAATGGAGATTTTCTCCAAGGGCAGCAGCTAGGGCACGTCCAACCCAGCAAGGAAGAGGAGAAAAGAGGAAGAAAAGGAGAAGGAAAAGAGGAAGGCGATGCTTGGTAGCAGCTCGGGAAGTTCGGGGCAACGATTCGACGAAATCGGGTACGTATTCGTTGAGTTAAGCTTTCCAACTTTCAAATTTTCTTCTTGATATTGGAATCATGGTCTTGAATCATAATAAACCTCTAAATAAATATTAACAACATTCTAGACTTAAGTATTGATTGAGGGTTTTGCATATGTATTGAAAAGAGATGAAAATATGGGAGCAAAACCTAGAAGAACTGAGGCAGAAATCTAAAATATGGAAGAAATATTTAATGAATGATTTTTATCATGAAAATTTGTGGTAAGAATCATTATGATATGATTAAGGAACGAACCAATTTTTAGATAAAAAAGATAAGTACGTTGTAAATTAAAAATCCAGGAAAAGAAACCTAGACAGGGTTGCACGGGTGTCAGGATCAGCTTCACCAAAGGATTTTCAATAATTTTTATACAATGAATTTTGGGCTAAAAAGTTTACAGAATATATAATACATATTGAGGATAATAATAATAAAATAAAAATTAGGTTTTTATGGGTATAAATATACCCAATAAATTGCGTGATTAAGGCTGTCTGAAAAGGGGTGCTGCTGTCCAGCAAGGTAAACATTCCAAAATAAATATAAATACTTAATTTTTTGTGATGTAAATATTTATTTTGGTTAATTAATGTATTTATTAAGGTATTGTAGAAATTTTAGATCAAAAATACTTGATTTGATATTAATTCAAGTTTTTGAGAATTCAGTACGCCTAATTTCAGCATATGTGGATAGTTGGAGAAAAAAATCAAAAAGAAATATGAAAACTATGTATAAATGATACAAATTGATATATATGTTAATACCCTAAATTTTTATTAAGAAAAGTAGGATTATTTGTTGAAAATTCGGATTTATAAATCTGTTTAGGGTTATGTGTCAAAAGACACTTTAAACGGGTGAAAAATGGGTTCCAAAGTTGCTGTTTTGGAAACCTATGATTAGTGGATTTAAATTCCATAAAAATACCCTGAGTACAGTGGTAATTAAGGATAATTATAATGCTGAAATTTGAATTAAATTTTTGACTTGAGAAATTTTATGAAACGCCTCATATATGTATTGTCAAATGGGCATATGTTAAAGGATAGACATGCATAAGTGGTAAATGGCCTAAGTAAATTGATTTTGTGAAAAAATACATGAAAATATGATAAATTTTGTGAATATATTGCTTCTTAGAATTTCATGATGTTAATCTCAAATTTTGAGATTAATTAGTGAGGCTTAAGGCAACAACGGGTGCTTAAAATGAGCAACGATGTGCGAATTTTGGAAAATAAGTGAAAAATGGCTTAAGAAAAATAATGAGCCATTAAATGATGATTAATGAATTAATATTAAGTGATTTAATGATTACCCTACTTATGGGAATGATTATGTTGTGTAATAGCCCATGTAATGTACTAATATGTGCTATACGGGCATAACGACTTGAGAAGTCGAAGGAATTATGTATGTTAATGAAAATGGGTTGGAAAACTGAGTTGAATGTAAGCAAAGAAAATATATGAATGTTATATCATTCTTATATGTGTTGGTCCCGAGTTAGTGGCAAAACCCAAAAGGGGAGGGGTGAATTGGGTTCTTTAAAAAATCTTTGGTAAATAAAGACTTAACCCTTTGAGTAATTAATCCCCTTTTGAAAAGAGCTAGAGAGCAATAAAGATAAAGCAGTAAAAAGAGATATAACACAAGATTTATAGTGGTTCGGGCAAACCTTCCCTACTCCACTCTTCCAAGCTCACACTCTGTTGTGACTTGGGTTCCACTATGTATTCCACGAATACACTTAGAGTCACCGCTCTCTTCTAGATTCCAGCTCTAGGAGGCATATACAACTAGAGCCACTTGCTCTCTTCTAGATTCTAGCTCTAGGGGGCATAAACAACTCACATGCAAAAGTAGGTGATGAGTCTCACTCCAATCACACCCTACTTTGCATATACTTGATCTTAGCTACCCAAGCTAAATCAAGATTTATACAACAAGACAATGAAATAAATGAAACTACACTTTACAGATTTGTGTAGGCAGATTTAGCTCGAGGAAGAAGTTGTAGAAGCAGCTGTGGATGAATATTGTTGAAGGTGCTAGCAACTTGAAGCTTTCTTCTTCCTTAGAATTTATACGGACCACTCAACAATGGAGAAAAGCAAATAGGAAACCTTTCTTGCACTTCTTTTCTCTCTTTGAACTTTAACGTAGTGTCTTGTGTTCTCTTGTTGTGTTTTCACGTTCATTTGAGGGTCCTTTTATAGAGGGAAGAAAATATGAACGTTGTGGAGGTGGTTGGTGCGCAATAAATGAACTCCAACGTTCGAAAATTTGACCGTTATACCCAAGTCGAGGTGGAGTCGACTTGGGATGCGACTTGGCTACCCAAGTCGCATCTGGAGTCGACTTCGTCTGCGACTCCAGTTCTTCGGATTCCCAAGTCTTAGGCTTGGTCGACTTGACTTCAGACTTCGACCCAAGTCGATCCTGAAGTCGACTTGGCCTGCGACTTGGCTCAGGTTTTGCTGAACCTGCTTTGATCTTCAAGTTGTGTTCTTCTATCTTGGATTGACTTGATTCTTACTTAGATGATTCATGCATATTTGACTTATGTAGTCTTGATAGACATTGTTTGAATCATTCTTGTATCTTTGTCTTTGAGCTTGATAGACTTGATTTGATGTAGAACATGTTTCTTGACTTTGAATTTGACTCATTTGTTTTTCATCTTGATTCCTTGGACTTGAGTGATAAATCCTCTTGAATATCTTGAAAACTGCATCTTTGAAGTTTGAACTTCTCAAGTCGTGGATGGAGTCGACCTGGCCTGCGACTTCACCCAAGTCGTACCTGGAGTCGACTTCGTTTGCGACTTTGTGATGTTCGTTTCCACTTTTCAACTCTGGATACTCCAAGTCGATGCTGGAGTCGACTTCGTCTGCGACTTGACTTCCCAAGTCGCAAGTGGAGTCGACTTGACCTGCGACTTCACCTGTTGCCTTTTGGGATTCATTCTCAAGTCGATATTTGAGTCGACTTTGGGATCGACTTCACCCAAGTCGAAGTCCAAGTCGACTTGGAGATCGACTTGACCTCTTTGCTTTCCTTAAACATTTAGCAAACATATTAGTACCTTTTATATACTCAAAATTAGTTCTTGTTAATCATCAAAACTCAAGATTTGGTCAATTTTATTGTTTTAAACATAGTTTCCAACAATATGTATAGAAAAAGATAAAGGGATAAGCAAAACGGAAAGCTAAGCAAACGAGGTAAGCAAACAACTTTCTAAATGAGTTTTGTTTTAAATGCTTTCCAAGTTGTTTAAGGATGGTCATTCCTTGTCTATAGGAGTATTGAAATGTTTATTTCTAATGAAATAAATGATTGTTTATGGTTTCGCAAATATGCATGAAATGTGTTGAAACATGAGTTTATACGATGTTTCATTGAAATGGTGTTTAAAGAGGGATGGTGCAAAGAATTCTCTACATGAGAATGACAAGTTTCATGTGTAAGGAGGTATATAATGCCGGGGTAACTAAAGGACATGCATGGAATAGAAATCAAGTAGGCTAGTTGTGATACCCAGACCTAAGTAGGCCTTGAAATATGACACATGTGTTATTTAAATGAATTTTGAATGATTTATGGATGATTTTATGATTTAATGCTATTTTGCAATTAGGGTTTAATTAGGAATGGTGATTAAAAATTTAATCGCCGGAGCCCAAAGTGAGTCGGTACGACCCGAGTGGCTTAATGAGGATTTAATGGTGACAATGTGTCATGGATAATCATGTTAATAATTATGATTTAATTTATGGAGGTTAAAGTGTAATTATGGAATTAAGATGAAAAATGATAGAAAATTCATAACTTGACGCCTACAAGGCGGATTTTGATGAAATTTGAAAGGTAAGCTCATGAAGGTAGGCCCAATCTTATGAATGGATTGGATTAAGGGAATCATGATGGGATTAGGGTGATAATTAATTATTTTTATCCCAAATCCAAAAGATAAATTCAAGTGGTCATAACTTGACGTAGAAATGTCGGTTTGAGATGAAATTTGAAACGATGGAATAAAATTATGAAATCTATGAGATGAATGGAATAGATTAAGCTAATTGTCATGGAAAGTTGCTTTCTTAGAGAGCAAGTAATAAGTTGCTTAAGAGCTAAGTAAAGAAGGGCAATTGTGGAAAGTGAAAATGAAATTTACTATAATGCCTATGGGGTTGCTTGAGTACCAAGTAAAGTGGTTTATAAAAAGAAAAAAACAGAAAGCAAGGGGGTTGGACGTTCCAGCAGCAAGGAAGAGGAGAGAAAGAAGGAGAGAGAGAGAGAGAGAGAGAGAGAGAGAAGAGAGAGGAAAAATGGAGAAAAATGGAGATTTTATCCAAGGACCAGTAGCAAGAACGTCAAACCCAACAAGGAAGAGGAGAAAAGAGGAGGAAAAGAAGAAGAAAAAGCTTGGTAGCAAGCTCGGGAGTTCGGGACAAGGAATCGATGAAATCGGGTAAGTATACCCTTTGATTGTGGGTTGAAAATCATAACTGAAATTTTCTTAAACCCTATGTGATGTTACTGTTTGGATTTTAATCATGATGGATTATATATGTTGGTTATAAGAATCAAGAACAAATTATTAAGGATTTTTGCATATCTATTGAAATTAGATGCAAATATGGGAGCAAAACCTAGAAGAAATGAGGCAGAAATCTAAAATATGGAAGAAATAGTTAATGAAATATTTTTAGTATGAAAATGTTTTTGAAGACTCATTATGGTGTTATTAAGACACCACCAAATTTTTAGATTAAAACAATAATCACGTTACAAATTAAAAATCTGAGAAAATCAACCTGGACAGGGTTGCACGGGTGGCAGGATCGGCTGCACCAAAGGATTTTTAATAATTTTTATACAAGGATTTTTGAGCTGAAAATTTTACATGATATATAAGAAATATTTATTATAACAATAATAAAATAAAACTTAGGTTTTTATGGGTATAAATATACCCCATAATTAACGTGATTCAGGATGTCTAGAAAGGGATGCTCCTGTACAGCAGAGTAAAAATACAAAAATAAATATAAATACTAAATATTTCATGCTGAAAATATTTATTTTGGTTAATAAATATAGTTATTAATGTATGGTAGAAATTTCAGATCAAAAATACTTGATTTGATATTAATTAAAGATTTTGAGAATTCAGTATACCTGAATTCAGCATTATGGACAACTTAAGGAATAAACCAAGATAAATGTTAAATTCTTGGTTTTTGTGATGAAATTTAACTTATAATGGGATATAAACAAGTAATTATGAGGGTTTAACCTATTAGAGATAAACAAGATTACCCTAAATATGATTTCTTGAAGATATGCAAAGGGATGTCCAAAGAGGGGTGCAAAGGGTACCCAAGATGTATATGAAAGTTGCGGTTTTGGAAGCAACTAATATATGAATTTTAAACATGTATTAATATCCTAAATTTGGGTTAAGTAAATTATGATTAATTTCTGAAATTTAGGGATTTAAAAATCTGTTTTTGTTTAAGTATCCGAAGAGACGTTGAAAATGGGTAAAACGGGTCCAAATGTTGCTGTTTTGGAACCCTATGATGAATGGATTATAAACTTGAAATTTAACCCTAAATTATGTGTTAAATAAGGAGTTTAATCATGCTGAAATTAGAGACAAGTTGCACATGATTTATGTATAGAGAAATGGACGTATATGAAAAGATAAGTATGAATACCCGACTTGAAAGACAAGTGGGTTAAGTTAGATGAACTTATGTAGGTTGAAAAACCTAAAGAATATAAATATTTGAAGATGATGCAAATAAATGAAATGTTATTTTCATTTATTTAGGCAAAGGAAAGGAAAAGAAAGGAAGGAAAGGGATTATGGCGATCTCAGGTAAGCAAGCAAACTATCTAAAATGATATTTTCTTTTTATGTGACGATATGTGATTAAAATTGTCTATGATCATGTTTAAATGAATGGGTAAACACAAATTTTAAAAATGATGACTTTAATGAAAAGCCACAAGTTTTGAAAATGATGACTTTAATGAAAAGTCGTAAGTTTTGGAAAAGAATGACTTTAATGAAAAACCTCAAGGTTTGCTTCATGGGAAGCAAGAAACGTTTTTAAGATAAAGAATTTATCACAAGTATTGTCATGGATTGGCAAGGCTTCATGTTAATGGATTGAGAAATTTTCTTATGAGTAAGCAAGTTCTCCACGATAATGTTTTCAAAGGATTTCATGTTTTATGTCGACGTTTTTTTAAGAATTTACTTTTAAGTAAACAAGTTCTTTATGATGTTGTTTCAAAAGTATTTTATAAGAAAAAAAGAATTTTGCCCTTTTTCACAAAGCAACAAACGTAAATAAGTTTTGAATTTCTTTTATGATATTTTATGATAAATAATTATGTTTGTGAAAGAAAAAGGAAAAAGGGGAATTGATTTATGAAAAAGATTTGTTTTGTTAGGTCATGATAATTAAATAATAAATGATGATTTGGACATAGTTCATATGTTTTGAAATGATATTCGAAAAGTTTTGATTTCCTTTAGATAAGAAAATCTCTGTTGAAAATATCTTGAAAAATGTTTATACGGATGTGTTGAAGGGGATTTAAGGATGACCAACCTCCTATGTTGTTTTCATAAAAAGGGTTTTAAGGTGTGTTGTTTCTCAAACATTTCAAATATTTATCAAAATATTTTACTCAAAATGTTTCTAACGGAATTTAAGGAAGGTCATCCTAAAACTAGATTTCAAATAACAACTTGTTTAAAGTAGGTGCGCTCGCTTTACAAGTTAACACGGACTGCAGTCTGTGATGTGTTTTTTTAAATGATTTTTAGAGATATAAACTTTGGTCTAAGATTTTTTGTGTGTTATAGATGCAGACAGAGGTATGTGATCCCGGTTTAAAAGGACATGGACTGCGGTCTGTGGTTCTTCAAACCAAATGGGCTGCGGTTCGCCATAATAATGTACGGTGCACCAGTACAAGGATTAGGCAGGTTGTAGAGCACGGTTGGGATGACCGGGGCCCACTCTACATAAGGCCAAGTTGCTAAGGGATGACAGGAGCCTCCCTGAGATGGGAGCAGGATAAATAAATAGTCGCTTGGCTAGCGTGCTGTTAAGGATTCTATTCCAAAAGGTAGCATGATCACTTGTTAAGTGTCATTACTGGATGGGGAGAAATGTGTTTGTATACATTTTGCTTTTCAAAAGCCCAAAGATTGGGATATAACAACATTTATACAAAAAGTTATCCTAAGTTGGATTTTTATGAGTCATTATGCATAAGTTACCCTAAAAGCAGAGTGTTTTACACAAAATGTGTAAATATTAAGAATAAAAAAATGGTTTTTATGCAAAAATTTTCATGAAAAGGATTCATGACTTGTTTGCTATAAACAAGCCCCAAGATGGGGATTAAGAAAAAGGGTTTATGTTGGAAAATATTTTGGACATAAAAATGTCCATTTCCAAAGGGTTTATATAGGAAAAATGGTTGGACATGAGAATGTCCATTTCCTAAAGGGATTTATGTTGGAAAATGTCTTAGACATGAGAATGTCCATTTTCAAAAGGTTTATGTGGAAAAAATGGTTGGACATGAGAATGTCCAGTTCCTAAAGAGATTTAAGTTGGAACATGTGTGGACATAAAAATGTCCATTTTTAAAAGAGTTTAAGGGATAAAAGTGTTTGTGGACATATGAATGTCCATTGCCAAAAAGGCTTACGTGAAATGTATTTTGGACATAAAAATGTCCATTATCAAAGTGTTTACGTGGAAAAATATTTTAGGACGTATAAACGTCCATTTCCAACAAGGATTAATTAGAAAAATATTTTAGCACGTATAAACGTTCGTTTTCAACAAGGTTTAAGTAGAAAAATGTCTTAGGACGTATGAACGTCCAATGCTAAAATGATTTATGTGGAAAAAGTCTTTTTGTGGACATGAGAATGTCCATTACCAAATATGGTTTATGTCAAGATGTTTTGGGACATAAAATGTCCTCTGGCCAAAATGATTTATGAGAAAAATATTTTAGGAAATGATTTTCAAGGAATGTCTTGCCTCAAAATGTTTGCTTACTGAGTTATTACTCACGTTTTGTTTTCCAAACCTCAGACAGGTACTGGGAGACTCAAGCGGTCGAGGACCTAAGAAATGGAGAAAATATACGAGATAGTACCATATGGGCTAAAAAGATTAGCCATGGTGAGTGGAATGATATGAATGAAAGTTTTTAGGTATGTTGATATATATGTGAACTTGTTTAAAGTTCTGAGTTTTAGGTGAACTAATGATTGATTATATGTATGTATGCAATGGAAATGCCATGATTAGGTCAAGAAGACCTTTAATGTATAAGTGCATGTTGAGAAGTTATAAAGGATATGTACAAGTGTACCATTGCTTATGTTATAAATGAAATGATGATGAATGAAGAAACGAAAAAAAATTTGGACAAGTTCCAATTAAGAACCCGCAACATGATCAGGGTAACAATTCTGATTCACATTTACCAATCGATAGATCTTGAGGCAAGGAAGTGACGTTTCGATTTGGGGCACCACACTAGTCGAGGTAGTAAGTGGAAAAGGAGTCCCCCTTGACGTTGCCAAGTCGGTAGGTCTGGCGCTAAGGATGAAAATGATCATGTCATGGAAAAATATTCCCCGTGCTAGCGTGTCCTCACATGAAGGATAACGTCATCAAATGAAATGATGCATTTGCACATCCAATGTTTATGAAATGTTTGTGAAATGTTTGTGAAATGTTTATGAAATGTGTATGAATGGTTTTTGCTCCACAGGTAGTTGATCACTTAATAAGTGTCTCTACTGAAGGGAGAAAAATATTTTTAAATAAATATGCCTTCAAAATAAATTGCTTGTAAAATATAAGCTTGCTTATTGAGTTTCGACTCATGTTTTCGTTTTCCAAACCCATAGACAGGTGAAAGAAGAGACCTGACAAAGGAGCAGGAGTTATCTATTGAAGAAATGGAAAAACATTATAAGTTCATGTTTGTGAAAAACTTATGATGAATGATTGTAAATTTATCTTGATGTTTTATGTCGACATCTATGATGATACATGCAGTGACATCTGATTTATGAGATGGTTTTGAAATATGTTATGAAAATCATGTCTAGTTATGACATTATTGAATGGAAATGAACTAAATATGCATGAGATGAGAAATGGAAGGAAATAAATTCCTAAGGAACCATATTTATTTGGATAAATATCCGTTAAAACCCGCCGTGTGATAGGGCAACAATCCTGATCACGTTCACCTGTCGAACGATCTTGAGGTAAGGTTGTGACACTCGGGCTGGGGTGTTACAATATTATTAATTCAAGCATAAGAAAACCAAATATCATAAGCTATGAGTTCAAATCCTACATATCTCCCACCATAGGAAGGTTTAGCCGATTAACATTACTTCAATTCCCATTAAAATCAAGTTACAATCATCTCCGAGAACATAGAGGAAAGGGAAGAGAAAGGAAAGAGAATGAGAAAGAGAAGAACTAAATCCCGAAAGCTTCCACCAGTGAGATCGGATCTCCTCTTCCGCTTGCGATGGAAAAAAAATCCTTTTCCTTCTCTGTGCGGCTGCTCTAGCGACTCTCTCCACGCCTCTCCTTTGTTCTGGTTTCTCCGTTTTTGACTCCCCCCCTCACGCGGCCCTAAGAGATCTATTTTTATTGATAGCTTGCGCAACATACGAGCAGAAACCCGCGTGTACGGATACGTAGTGGTGCATAGGCGCCAACTCTCTGTGAGCTGGGTGACTTTGAAACCTCTCTGAATGCCCTGGGAGCTCTCTGGAAGCTTTTGACTTAAAAACTCTTTTGGATGTGTTTGTATGTTAATGAAGTGGCCCTGGATGCAATATGTTGTGTGAGGTGTTGTAGATTCTGGCAAAGGCCTGTAGAATGGCGCCTGGGCGCCAACCCCATGTTCCTTCACTTGGCTCTGTTCTGCATTCGACTCGCTCGTGTGCCTGTAATTCTCCATCCTTCCTGTAAAAATAAATGAAACTAAATAAACGAACTAAAAATGCCTAATTTGAGCCCAACGCTGTAGTGCAGTTGGTGCTCACCTCTGACAGTATGCCAGGACGTCCCGATTTCGATCCGGGCTTAGGAGCATGGTCTCCCATTTTTAGGAGTGTTGCCCTGTGGGAATGCTGTTTAGTTTACATTTGAGAAAAACATTGAGAAAAAATACAGATCAGATGAAAGAGTTGTAATATATGAGACATAAAAAAATGCCTAATTTATACTAAAAATGCATAAAAACTACATAATGCTCCTAAAATGCAAAGCAAGTGAAAATTTAGCTAAATGGATGCAAACTAAACCTAATCTCTTGAACTAACATGCAAAAATAGTCTGAAATAGGTCATGATAACTCGTATTTTTACGAGTTATCAAAATTCACCAAATTCTCTTAGACTAACATTTAGAACTAGTCTAAAATGAGCCGTGATAACTCGCATTTTGTCGAGTTATCACATCTCCAAACTTAAATATTGTTAGTCCTCGAGCAACACATGAAAACAAAGTGAATACAACTAGAATATGCCAAATCCAGCCTGTTTCCAATCATTAGTCCAACAATCGCATTTCTTAACTAAACAAGGCAAAGGATAATCTTAATTCGAAATAATTTACGAAAATTTTTTACCGCTCAAACCAGACCAGGATATGCATTCCCCCATACTTAGCTCAAGTTACATGTAAATGCACCTGATCAAAAGGACTTTTTAGGACTAGTAACACAAAGAACATAGCTTAAATTCACTTAATTTGCTTGACCTAGACTCAATAAAAATGTCCCTTCGTTCTCCCAAACTTATTACCTTAGCTTTCCTCACCATATTTCAAGGTATCTGGAAAGAATTTTTTTTGGCTTCCCTCACTATATTTCAGGGTATTTGGGGAGAATTTTTTTTAAAAGATTTATTGATGTGACTTTCCTTTGTCTTTTTATGTGAATTTTGACATTTGTCGATGCTGAATTCTGGTTGCTCAGCTTAGGTTAGCGACCCCATTTATTATTTATGCTAAAACTTAGAGGTGTACTAAAACATGCAAGTTAACCAATTCTAAGTCCTATGTAATAATGAGACAATATATTTTCCTCAAAGCACATAGTTAACAAAAATAAATGTTTACATAACTCAAAATGGGGAAATAAGGATGGCAAATGATATTTCATACAACATAATCATGTAAATACTCAAAATTGCATTTAACATTTCAGTTGAACAGATTAGCATGAATTTAAAATATGAAAATTTACTATCAAAATTAATCAAGTCGTTTACATGCCACTTGAAATTTTTGAAAAATCGTACTTGAAAGCTCACTTAACACATAATCCTAGCCAAAAAGTTTAAATTTTTCATGAAATTGATTTCGAGTTTAAAGTTTTCCTAAACATTGCAAGTTTTTCATCAAAATGGATTGCGATTAACTAGTTTTTACAAGCAGAATTTGACATATTATGTAATCTAACACACATATATACATGATTATCTATTTTAAATGCATGAGAGAACATGAAAGAATACAAAAAAGAACTATATACCCCCAAACTTGAGGAATGCGTTGTCCTCAATGCATGAAGCTAAAAAGTGAGTTGATAAATAAAACAAAGAAAACAAAACAAACAAAGACAGGTAACTCCCCTAGTTGTCGGATGACGAAGAGTCCTCATCGTGCTCTCTCGCTCCTCTTGCTTGATGTGAGGACTGTCCAAAGCATGCCCTAAACTCTAGAGGTGTCGATGGGAATGGTGGTAGAGTAGTCATGTCCATTTTTCGGTCCTCTATGAACCTCCTGAAGTGTGCCTACATCTCCCGATTAGACTAACGCAAATAGCTGGCTTGGGCTGCCATTAAGCTCTCCAAATTGAAGAGCCTATCATGAACATCCATTGGAAAAGGTTGATACAAAGAGGCTTGTGGTGGATGTGAAGTTGAAGCTTGCTGGGAATGCTGTGGACGAGTAGTTGTTGTTTGTACTCGGGGCTCAGTTGCGAAAAATTGATCATCAACAATGGCTTGACAGTTAAGAATTTCTTCTGTGGCTTCCCATCGAACTCCAAGTTACTTACATAATCCTGTAATAAGTGGTGGGAACCAATGGCTTCCTTTAGGCGTCTTTGCATTGGCACATATATGGTGGAACAGGAATCTTCCCACATCAATGGACAAATCCGAGTAGATAGCATGAAAAAGAAGTGCCTTGTCCATCGTGATATCACTCAGGTGTGTAAATGACATCAATCTAGCTGATATAAAATAAAACCACATCTTCCCATGATAACGAAGGGCACTCCGCTTGAAGGATGTTAATTGTCTACCTATTGTCTTCCACTCCGGTGGGTGCTCATAGAACTGTCTAGTGATCTCAGCAATATCCTTGTCCTCTCCTTCCAAAAACTTCTCATATTAATCTGAATAATTAGTGTTAGGTAACTCATAAAAAGCATTAATCACTTGAGCACGAAAGGGAATAATTTTTCCTCTCACTTTAACTCTCCCCTGGTCATGTTCCACTGTATTGGCATAAAATTCTTTTACTACAGGAACAATGGTCGGTTGGGGCTGTTCCACCGTCGATTGTGCAAGGAAGTAATAAAGGCATTAGAGAATGATTCAATCCTTAACCCTCGCTCAGGTATAAGATGTCATTTCTGCAATGAATCGGTATATCTCTTAAAAGATTGTGCAGAAACGAATCTAATGGAATCAAACTCAGTGGGATCTTACATTTTATTACGCTTGGAAGAAGAGGAAGCCATTTCACCGATGCACTAACAATATCAACACCGGCAGCTTATTTTCCCCAATTCAATGGTAATGTCACACAAGCTAATCCAAACCAAACGGTCACAATACTACACTTCCTCCAAATTCACCTCAAACAAAGTCAAATAAAAGTATCTTCTGCGCCAACAATTAATCATTCAATTTTTCCAATTGCTCCTTTACTGCCAACAATATTGCTTCCAACTAATTCAATCAACCAATATCTGCCCCCTAAAACTTCAAACTAACACTTCAACATTATAGCAAATAAGCATATACTAGTCATAACTCCACCATCCACATTCCCATACAACTTGCGTGAATCAATATGAATTCAAATAAGTAATAGTAGTGTAGGAAAGGGTTACCACATAAGCCCTAAAGCTCGTTGCAAAAATTTGTTGAAATTTGACAATGGTGTAGTTGCTCTGCAACCGGCACCGTGACATCAAATGTGCCGAGCCTAGACGCCACCTGGACTGACGGTAAAGTTGCGGTGGCGATTGGAGATGGGGAGGAGAATGGGAAAGAAAGATAGGGAGAAAAGGTAGGGAAATTGAAGGAAATGGAGAGGAAATAAGGAGAGGAGAAGGGAAAACTTGAATTATGAGAGTTTTAGGGAGATTTAGAGATGGGAGAGGGAAATGAATTAGAGGAAATGGGAGAGGAGATAGAAAGAAGGAAGAAAGGAGATAAGGAAGATGGAATGAGAGAATAATAGTGGATTTAGGAGCTTGGGGTTAAGGTTTGGAGGTGAGGGGAAAGAAGAGGGGTGGGGGGCGCCGGATGTAGAACTTAGGGTTTTTGAAGCCCTAACTTCATCTTTTAAATCTCGTCTGGGTCAGGCTACCTAAGAGTTGGCGTAGCGACGCCATACATTTAGCGCCTAGGCGCCGAGTTCTGACTCAAAATTTTGATGCACTACTTCTTATGGCTCCGAGGCACCAGATTATGGCGCCGGAGTGCCACTATTTTTTATCCCATTCTGTGGTGCAACTTGTGCTTTTTGCAACAATGTGATACTAAGGCTTCAAAATTTGACGCAGATTGATCATTTAGCACTTGGATATGGGTTTAGATGTCTTCTTGCTTCAAATTCTTTGGAATGCAATAGAAATTGCAATCTTGCCATACCATATAATATTAAGCCACTATGTAAGCTGAAATTGCAATTTGGGTGAGATGGTCAAAATACATGAGCCTTGACTTGAAATTCCAGAGCCAAACTCACAGTACAACTCTCATAAACCTGTTTGCTCTCAAAAGAACACTTTCTAATCTTATCAGGATTCCCCGCGTCAAGGCATATAAGATTGATCACAAAACCATGCCTCAGAACAAAAATAAAAAAGGATAATGGGTTGTCTCCCATTCAGTGCTAAGTTTTTTGTCCTAATACGGATCCCTTAACAACATAAACTCTTTGCAATGATTTAAATCTTCTCCCATGTAATGTTTCAGTCTTTGCCCATTCACTACAAGATTTTCATTTACCTCCACTGTATCATGATCAGTTGTTCTTAAAACAATAAACGGACCTAACCAACATGACTTAAACTTCCCAAGAAAGAACTTTAATCTGAAATTGAAGAGTAAAACCTTTTGATCTAGCTCAAATCGCCTTGGCAGGATCATTTTATTATGTCATTTTTTTACTTTCTCTTTATAGATCTTAGCATTATCATAAGCTTGCAGTTTGAATTCATCAAGTTCATTAAGCTTCAATAGACCGCATGTCCAGATTCAACTTCTTTATCGCCCAATATGCACTATGTCCAATTTCAAGGGCAAATGATAAGCCTTGTCATAAACCAACTGATATGGAGACATACGAAGCCGCGTCTTGTAGGCGGTGCGATAGGCCCATAAAGCGTCATCCAGATTGATAGATCAACGTTTGCGGGATGTCTATCCAAACTTTTATTTCTTATTTCAACTCTCTGTTGGTAAGTTTAACCTGCCCATTAGCTTGAGGATAATATGCGGTGATGACTCGATGGTATACTCCATATTTCGTTAACATCGCCATAAACTTCCGATTATATAAGTGTGAACCTCCATCACTAACAATCACCCTTGGTGTGCAAAATAAGTAAATATATTTTTCTTGAAAATTTTAAGAACTGCTTTGACATCACTCGGTGGGGTAGGTACCGCTTCAACCCATTTTGAAATGTAATCGACCACAACCAATATATATTGATTGCCAAAAGAGGAAATAAAAGGCCCCATGAAGTGGATGCTCCAAACATCGAAGAGCTCAACTTTCATGACATTAGTGAACGACATTTCATGCTTTTTTGTAATATTACCCGTACGCTGGCATTGATCGTACCTTTCGACAAATGAATGAGCATCCTTGAATAGAGAAGGCCAATAGAAACCTGATTGAAGTACCTTTGCAGCAGTTTTATCTCCTTGGAAGTGACCTTCATATGGTGAAGAATGACAACTTTGCAATATTTGCTCTACTTCACTTTTTTGGAATGCTGATAATTGGTAAATAATAATATATTTTGTGGGAATTTTTATACTAATTTGGTGGGTAATTAATTGAGTTTAATGTGAAATATGGTTTAAAATACGTATTTGCAACAATTGGGTATTAAATATTAGTTTCAAGTTATTTAAATAATTTTTGTGATATCTTTGGCTTGAAATTATATTTTTATTTGTTGTTGTGAAATCAAAGGTGTTTGATATAAAAAATAATCGTTGCAATAATTGGTTTTCAGACAATTTTAATATATTAACCATCTGTTTATTAAATTGATGAATTAATAATTAAAATTTTTTTATGCAGGCTTTTAATCACAGCCCAAGCAGTGGGCCCCACAAGATCACAACCTGAAATTCAGCAAGCTTGATCAAATCCAGCCATCTGACCGTCCATATGCACCAGAAAAATCAAGCCGTCCAAGTGATTTAAAAAAAAAATTTAGCCATGATCAAGCAGCGTCCAAGCTGTCGAGGAATTTTAACGGTGGTGATCAGCTGCACATCATATATTAATGCCCAGAAATTAAACGGTCCAGATGATGCAGGTCCATGCAACATCAATTCCAAGCAGTAAACCTTCCCATGAATAATCTCAGCCATCCATTTTCAAAACTTCAGATACGTCTAAAAATCCAGGTCGTTGATCCAAAACCAGGCCATGCATTTAATCAAACAGCCACCGCCCAAGATATATGATCTGCACTGCCCATCTGTTTGGCACATCCAAGCCATCCATTCGGTTGCCCATATAAATCCTATCTAAGCTTTAGCCGTCCTTTATTTATCCATTAAAGCTATGCAACGTTCAGCCACCATCTAAGTGACACGTTTTGCTTATTTTTCAAAGTTGAAAACTCAGCTATTAAGTGTTATGCAGCCGCACTTTTGATATTAGTGACAGAAGAATTGACGGCCTAAAATTTCTAATGCATAAAGCCACACGCACTTTCAAACAATCCTAGTTCAAGCAGCCAGAAGTTAGGCTACCCAATCCTCATTTAAAAGCAAATTGTGTACAAAGTGCGCAACTAATATTTTAGCCTTCAAACCATTATAAAAAGGGCTGGACTATAGAAAATTGAGAGAATTCATAATAAGAAATCCACGGCAAAAATTGAGGAGAGAAATTAGAGAGAGAAAGAGGGGTGAAGAGGAGGTGGAGAGGATGAGAAAGAGGCGGACCAACAAGTTGCGTACAGCGACTGATACACCATCGATGCTTCAAATCAATAAGCTTTTCTATCTCGTTTCCCTTTTTAATTTTAAGTGCCTTGTTTAAGATGAGTGTGAATTTTAATTTTATTTTGGACTTAAACATGCTCGGCTAAATCCTAAATCTTAGGTTTAGGATGTAGCATGTGTACAATATAGTGTGGTATTTAATTTTAATTTATTTATGATGGATATTGTTGTTAATTTAATATCTTGTGATTTTAATGCTTGCTTTAGGTATGAGCCCGTACTTTGACATAATTTTATATATTAGGTAATGGAACCGAGAGGTGAAAATATAATATACAATAGTCAAGATATTAAAACTGAAAATCTAAGACCATGAGAATAGGCATGATGACCTTGAGGAATTCCATGAATAAGTTACAGAACTTAATGAATTCTAATTAACTCAATCCCATAAAAATAGGTGATTAAGAAAATTAGGGTATGCCTTGTAGGTTTCGAGAGAAGGTGCAAGGATAAATTAGGGTTTGTTATCCTTTAACAAATAATATCCAAATTAAATAATTATATCACTACCCATTGCAAAAGACGCATATGAAACCCTAGACCCTAGGTACTCGCATATTTGTTTTTTAATAATTGTTCTAGTTTTCAATTTTATTTCCTCTTCTCATTTTTCTATTTTCTATTCTATTTTATTCACTTTATTCTCTTTATATTCAACACGAAAACGTTTAAAAGAAAAGTTTATAGTCTCGAATTCTCTGTAGATCTATAATTTATATATTACAATCTATGACCCATGCACTTGCGGTGAGATTGCAAACAAATACATCTCCGTTATAATCGATCTGAGTATTGCTTCAATAAATATGGCTCATCCTAGAAATAAAATTTGACATCATGAAGGAATTTCTTCTTTTGGTGAGAATTCAATCCTAGAGGCAATATTCCACTAACTATATAATTCACCAAGTCTGCATGCCAGGGTATATTGCTTTGAGAAATGGAAAATAGCTGCTCATCTGAAAACAGTTCTCTAATATGGTCCTTATCTTGAAAATGCTGCCTGCTTTGAAGGTGGGATAGGCGATCAACTACCTAATTCTCCGCTCCCTTCCGGTCCTTGATTTTAATGCTCTTATAGCAATAAGACCCATCAGATTAAGTGGGGTTTCACATCCTTCTTTTTAATCAAATATTTGTTGGCGGATGTGGCGCCCCAACCCAAGACGTCACATCCTGATCCTTACTCCAAGATCTTATCGATTGGTAAATATGAATTAGGATTGTTATCCTGATCACGCGGCAAGTTCTTAATTGGATCTCGTCCAAATTTTTTTTTCGTTTCATTCCTTTTCCTTCATCATTTCATTTAATTACATTTCATTTCACTCATCTTATAAGCGATAATACAGTTGTAATCAATTGCACATATCAAGTGCACATTTCATTCATAACAGCTCAACTTGCTCTTCTACAATAAGAGTCTTCTTGACTTAATCATGATATTTTTATACATACATACATACATCCAATTATCAGTTCACATAGAACTTAGAACTTAAATAAGTTCACATACATCAGCTTAAAACATTAAGACATATCATGTCACACTTCCTGGATAATCATTTTAGCTCATATTTGCGTATCATCTCTTACCTTTCCTTAGATGCTCTGGTCCACGACCTCTTTGTTGAGATTATTGATCATGTGCTTATCGAATAGAATGGTTAATTTGATTTTGATGATTAACAAATAATTGAAATATCATTAAAAAGGATCTAACACATTTGTCTAAGTGTTCTCAGATATTTTGTCTCTAATTATGTGTATGAAAATGAGAATGTGAAATAATTTAAGTTTCAAGAGTTCTAGTTCATGAATTGCAAGTTCAGCAAAGTGAAGTCTCAGCCCAAGTCGACTTCACTTGCGACTTGGGTGAAGTCTCAGACCCAAGTCGACTTCGCTTGCGACTTCGGACAAACAGCAAGGTGAAGTCTCAGACCCAAGTCGACTTCGCCTGCGACTTCGGACAGACAGCAAAGTGAAGTCTCATCCCAAGTCGACTTCGCCTGCGACTTGGGTGAAGTCCCAGACCCAAGTGGACTTCACCTGCAACTTCGAAGGCAAAATTCTGGACAGCAAGTTTTTACAAGGCGAAGTCGCATCCCAAGTCGACTTCACCCATCCGAAGTCGACTCCACTCATCCGAAGTCGACTCCACTTGCGACTTCAACTCGTAACGGTCGAAAATCCGAACGTTGGAGCTCTAGATGCGCGTGAACCTCCACTCCAACGGCTAGAACCTTTTTCCCTCTATATATACCATTGAAGAATGAACGTGGAGAGAAGAGAGAAGGAGAAAAGAAAGAGGAAAACACAAGTTGAGCTTTCATCTTCTTATATTCATGTGTGTTGAAGATATTTGAATAACTATTGAAGCTTCCAAGTGCTACAACTTTCAAGTGCGCTTCCAAGTTTATCATCTACATGACAAGGAGCTTCCGGTGCTTAATCGAATACACATTATAAAGTGTAATTTCTCTTTTGTTTATTTTTATTTTGTGTTGTTGCCTTGAATCGGTGTTGGAGACCGAATTCAAGAAGAAGCAAAACAGGGGGTTGGTTTGAGTTTGTCTCACTAACGGGTTTTGCTTGATTGGTTGGAGTTTGTCTCACCAATCGTTTGGACTTGGTTGGTTGGAGTTGGTCTCACCAACAAGTGATTATTGTTTATGCCCCCTAGAGCTAGAATCTAGAAGAGAGTGGGTGCTCTAGATTGTATTGAAGATACAATAGTGGAACCCAAGACACAACGGGTGTGTGCTTGGAAGAGTGGAGTAGGGAAGGTTGCCCGAACCACTATATATCGTTGTCTCTTGTTTGGTTTGATTGTTTACATTTTTATATTCGATTTGCACCCTCTCATTCTATCTCATATCACGTTTCATCAAGGGGATTGAAATTATAAGGGGTTAAGTTTTAATTTACCAAAGGATTTTTCAAGAACCCAATTCACCCCTCCCCTCTTGGATTTTGCCATCTATTCGGGACCCAACACTCTTGAGCTTTCCTGTACCTGTCTAAGGTTTGGGAAAACGAATGTGAGTGATAACTCAGTAAGCAAGCATTTTAGGGTAAAACTTTCCTTTAAAACATTTCCATAAACATATTGAACACCTTTTTACATGAGGACATTTGTATGTCCTAATACATTATCATGTAATCCATTGTTCATGAGGACAATTTTATGTCCTAGAACATTTTCATAAACATCCACTCTTAAAACCATTTAAAAGTCACGTCTAGGCTTGTTAAGGCAAAACAATGCGTTTACCCTCTTTAAGTAATTTTCTTTGGTCTTGTGTGAACATTTATAATATTCCAAGACATTTATATAAAATCTTCTTTTGCTAATGGACGTTTTTACGTCCAAAACAATTTTTTATCGTAAATTCTTTTAGCCAAGGGACATTTGATGTCCCAAAATATTTTTGACATAAACTTTCTTTGGCAATGGACATTTATATGTTCTAAAATATTTTTCACATTAACTCTTTGGCAAAGGACATTCTCATGTCCAAAATTATTTTTCATTTAAGCACTTTGGCTTAGACATTCTCATGTCCATAAACACTTTTCACATAAATTCTTTTCATAATCCCCATCTTGGGGCTCGTTTATAGCAAACAAGACATAAAACTTATTTCGTAATCTCCATTTTGGGGCTTGTTATAGCAACAAGACACACAAAGCATTTTTCATATAAACTCTTTTTCATAATCCCCGTCTTGGGGCTTGTTTATAACAAACAAAGCATAAAACACATAATCCATTTTCATGAAAGCATTTGCATAGAAAATATTTCCTTTCATCTTTATTATTTACACTTTTGTGTAAAACACCCTATTATGGCTCATAAAATCCCATGTAGGATAACTTTTCGTATAAACGATTTTATGTCCCAATCCTTGAGGTTTTCAAACGCAAAACATATGCAAATGCATTTCTCCCCATCTAATAGTGACACTTAGCAAGTGATCATTTTATCTTTTGGAAGAGAATTTATCATTAACAGCACACTAACCAGGCGGTTGTTCTTTCATCTTCTCCCATCTCAGGGAGGGCGCCGCTGGCCTCACGCTATCCCTTAGCGACTTGGCCATATGTAGAGTGGGGCCGTTCCATCTCCGACCGTGCTCTACAACCGACCTATTTCTTATATTGGTGCACCATACATCATTATAACAAATGTTCATATGCTATCATGATCTCATAAAATATAACAAGTTATCATTTGAAATCTAGTTTTAGGATGACCTTCCTTAAATTTTTTTTAAAATATTTTGAGTAAGACATTTTGATAAGCGTTTGAAATGTTTGAGAAACAATAGATCTTAAAATCCTTATGATAAAGAAACTTCAAAGCTTTTGGATTTTCAAGAATAAACCACGTATTTTCCTAGCATTTTCTTGATTTTCATTTCGGGGCCTTTTGCTTACAAAGGTTATGCAATTGTACCATCCCCTTCTCAACCACCCTGATATCAAATTCTTGTCCACATATCCATCTTGCCATTTTTACATAAAGAGGGGTTTGCATAGCCTTTTGCATGTCATTCTAGCAACCTGAAATCAAACCATTTTATGAAATCAACTTATTGGGTTGGTCATCCTTAAACCCCTTTTTAACAACATCCATATAAACATTTTTCAAGACATTCTCAACATATTTCCTTATCTAAAGGAAATCAAAACTTTTCTAATATCATTTCAAACATATGGGCCATGTCCAAATTATCGTTTATGTTTAAACGTCATGTCATAGAAATCAAATCCCTTTTGAAATCAACCTCTTAAAAAAACTTACTTGCATAAAATCGATTGGCATAAAGCATAAAATCCTTAAGAAACAACAACATGAAGAATTCGCCTATTTGTAAGCAAATTCCTAAATCCATCAACATGAAGCATTCTCGATCTTTGGCAACACTTGTGATAAAATAATTATCTTAAAAAGTGTTGCTTGCTTCCCATGAAGCAAACCTTGAGGCTTTCCATTAAAGCCATCTTTTTCCAAAACTTGTGGCTTTTCATTAAAGCCATCATTTTCAAAACTTGTGCTTGCCCATTCGTCAAAATATCATCATAAATATTCTCAATCATGTCAACACATAGAAAGAAAATAATATTTTGGAAAGTTCGCTTGCTTACCTGAGATAGCCTTAACCTCTTTCTTCCATACTTTTCTTTGCCTTTGCCTAGATAAATGAAAATGACATTTCATTTATATGCATCAAATTCAAATGCATGCATCCCTTAGAGTTTTTCAACCTACATAAATCTATTTGGATTTATGTTAAACTAACTTAACTCACTTGCCTTTCAAGTTGGGTGTCCATTTTCCAATTCTCACATTAGTATAAGTTGTGCTTTCATAGCACCCATTCCTTTTAAAATCCACTTCTAATAGGTTAAATTCTCATAATCACTTATGATATTTATTTTTCTCCCATTGTAAGTTAAATTTCATCCCAAAAATCTGAAATTTAACATTTATTTTGATTTATTCCTCAATCTGTCCATAGTGATGAAATCAGACACACTGATCTCTCTAATTTTTGAATCATAATCAAATCAAGAAATTTAAATCTGAAATATCTATGATACATTAATAACTATATGAGTTAACCAAAATAAATATTTCCATCACAACATATGAAGTATTTATATTTATTTTGGTATTTTTACTCTACTGGATAACAGCATTAAGTTTCAGATGATTCAAATCACATTAACTATTAGGTATATTTATACCATTCAGAAACTAATTGTTATTTTTTTTAAGTGTTACTAAACATGCATTAAATATCATATAAAATTTTCAGATCAAAAGTTTTTGTATAAAAATTATTAAAAATAATTTGGTACAGCTAATCCTGACACCCGTTCAACCCTGTTTAGGTTGATTTTTCTAGATTTTTAATTTACAACATTCTTATCCTTTTAAGCCGTAAATTAGGTAGTTCCTTAATACTCTATCATGAGTTCTCACAAAAATTTTCATGGTAAAAATAATTCATTTACTATTTCATTCATATTTTTCTTTCATATTCTAGATTCAATACATATGAACATATCCATGTTATTCATTTCACCCTTATAAGTATTAACACATAATCTACATGAGGGTTTGGTTTGCTTAATCATTCATCAAGCATTCAAGGATATATTTGCCCCTAAATTTAATATTTATAACCATCTTTACATTAGTCATCAACCAAACATGATTTAGGTTAACATATATGAATCAAAAATGCATAATACTCATCCAAATTAAACATGAACATGGGTAAGGCTTGTTGAATCCTTTTTCTCTTCCTTTCTTCTTCCTTCTCCTCCTTTCTTGGCCTGCTTAGGATGACCCTAGCTGTTGCCCCTTTGTGGAGAAAAATTTCTCTACTTTTCTCTTTCTCTTTCTCTCTCTCTCCTTTTTCTTGCTGGAACGTCCCCTTGCTACCCACTTTCCTCATTATTTCCTCCTTTCTTGCTGCTCAAGCAATCCCTTTCTATTATTTTTTCTATTTTATAATTTTTAAATGCCAAAAATATCCCCATATGGACGTCCCATGTGCTCTCCACATATCCATCATTTCTAATTTTTTGGGACCCACATTTGCCACATCATTTGAGAGTAATTCATTGCTTACTTATTCTTTAATGTGTTGGCACACTCATGTCCAAGTAAAATATGCAATTATCCCATTTTCAAAATTCCAAATCCAAGCTCTTAAATGAGCTACTTAGCTCTCCTAGGTCGGGCGTCCACATGGTTGCTTGGGGTGGCTTTCTTGGCCCCCGAGTCATTCTCATTTATGTGCATTTACATGCCCTCTCTCCCTTAGGAAATTAAAAAATCAAAAATCAAGCATATGCATAGCCTTGGACGTCCCCTTCTTATGTCACATATGTGGCCTCCTTGAGCTAGCTCCATAGCCACTTAAAACTAAGCATTTAAGCTCCGAATTTTTCATGGATTTTAGCATTAAACAAATCCAAAAAAACTAGCTCAAAGCACCTCCTTTTGACACCTCTCATGGGCATTAAACCAAGCCATTAAAACAATTGCTTTTTAATAAATGTTATGGTACTTCATGACGCATAAAGTCAAAGCTACTCACCTTTTTCCGATTAGGCATATTTCCATGGTAATTAGCTTAATCCGATCCTTCCATAGCATTAATTTCATAATTGTATTCACCCGTTTGGCAATCGCAAAAAATTAGAATTTTTTATAAAACTTATCATCGCCAGGGATGCAGGCGAAAACTAGTCATTTCAGTGCATTTTTATCCCAACTTTGTTGTTAACTGTCGGCTACCGTCTGCAGTCAGCCCACATTTTGTTGCTGATACACAAGCCATATAACATCAAAACTTGTGGGTCCTACAATTGCCTGTAACGGACATTTAATGCATGCACTTGCGGTTCATTGATGCTGACATTTTTTTATAGGTAAAAAACATCACTGCAGTTTTTCAAGAATCCAAACAGCCCCTATATCAAGTTATGATCATTTGAAATTAACCTTTTGGGTGTGAGATGAAAATAAATTATTATCATCTTAATCCCATCATATTTTCCTTAATCCAATCCACCCATAAGATTGAGCCCAAAGTCATGAACTTACCTTTCAAATTTCATCTCAATCCGCCTTATAGGGGTCAAATTATGAATTTTCTACATTTTCCAACATAATTCCATAATTATCATTCTAATTTTCATTAATCAAATCATGAAAATTAAAATAATTATTCATGCCACATTAGCATTTTCTAATCCTCATTAAGCCACTTTAATCATATTGACTTCCATTGGGCTATGGCGATTAATCTTAATCATTATTCTTAATCATAAGTCTAATTGCAAAATATCATTAAATTATAAAATCATCCATAAATCAAAATCATACATGAATCATAATTACAGTTTAAATGTACTTATATGAGCCCTACTTGGGTTTGGGTATCACAGCTGAATGATCAGTATATACAATCACCTTAGTCCCAACCAAATAAGCTCTAAATTTATCAAATGCAAACACCACTGCCAATAACTCTTTTTCTGTAGTGGTGTAATTTAGTTGCGCATAATTTAAGGTCTTGCTTGCATAATAAATGAAATGAAAGACCTTATTCTTCCTTTGTCCTAACACTGCTCCAATTGCAAAGTCGCTAGCATTGTACATCAATTCAAGGGGGAGACTCCAATAAGGAGAAATGATAATTGATACTAAAATCAGTCTCCTCTTGAACTCTTGGAATGATTGCATACATGTAGTATCAAAATTAAACGGTATATCTTTCTCCAGTAGAATGCAGAGCAGCTTTGCGATCTTTGAAAAATCCTTTATAAACCTTCGATAGAATTCCGCATCCCCCAAAAAACTTCAAATGCCCTTAACTGAAGTGGGAGGAGGAAGCCTTTCAATTGTTTCAATTTTTGCCTTGTCGACTTCAATGCCTTGTTTGGAAACCCGGTGCCCGAGTACTATACCCTCTTGCACCATGAAATGACATTTTTCCTAATTTAAAACTAGGTTTGTGTCTTCGCAACGTTGCAACATCTTTGATAAATTGGCAAGACACTCATCAAATGAATTTTCAAAAATAGAGAAGTCATCCATAAATACTTCCAAGAAATCCTCAACCATGTTAGTAAAAATGGCCATCATGCAACGCTAAAATGTAATAGGTGCATTACATAAGCCAAATGACATTCGTCTAAATGCAAATGTTCCATATAGGCATGTGAAGGTAGTCTTTTACTAGTCTTCGGGTGCAATCGTAATTTGGTGGTATCCAGAATAACCATCTAAAAAGCAATAGAATTCCCATCCTGCCAATCTTTCTATCATCTGATCAATAAATGAGAGCAGAAAATGGTCCTTCCCAGTAGCCTTATTCAGCTTATGGTAGTCCATGCATACTCTCCAACCAGTAACTGTCTGAGTTGGAATTAATTCATTTTTTCATTAGATACTACCGTCATTCCACCTTCTTAGGGATGCATTGCACCGGACTAACCAGGAACTGTCAGAGATAGGATAAATAACACCTGCATCAAGTCATTTAATTATCTCGTTTTTGACTACCTCTTTCATAATATGATTCAATCTTCTTTAGGCTTCAATGAACGGTTTGTTGGTCCCGAGTTTGTGGCTATTACCCAAGAGGAGAGGGGTAAATTGGATATTTTAAAATTTTACTTAAGCAAAAACTTTTTTCCTGTTTAGTTTAATCCCCTTAATGAAACAAATGAAGAATATAGAGAGAAATAAAGAAGTAAAAGAAGATATGCAAACCACAGCAGCATACACAGATTTTATAGTGGTTCGGGCAACCTTCCCTACTTCACTTTTCCAAGCTCACACCCGTTGTGACTTGGGTTTCACTAATATATTGTCAAATACAACTAGAGCAATAGATCTCTTCTAGATTCCAGCTCTAGGGGGCTTGCACGAAACATAGCACAAGTAGGTGATGAGTCATACTCAAGTCACAATGCTACTTTGCTTTCACTTGGTTCAAATCACTAATATCAAACCAAGTATCAAATACAGATAATAAATCAAATAAAAGAAACTATACTTTACAAGTTGTGTAGGCAGATTTCAGCTCATGGAAGAACTTATTGAGAGAATGATTCGATCAGCGATGTAGCTTTCAGCAAGTTGGAGCAAAGTTCTTCACTTGAAAATGGTGTAGATCACTTAATGCTTTGAGAGGGTGGAAGGTGGACACAATGAATGCTTTCTCTAACCTTTAGCACGTCCACTTGAATGCTCTTTTATAATGGTGGAGTCAATTAGAATGTTTGGAGGTAGGTGACGCGCATTTAATGCACCAACGTTCGAATTTTTCTGACTGTTGCGACCCAAGTCGCATGTGGAGTCGACTTCGGTCTCCAGCATGTCTTCAAGTTCCACTTCAGGTTGACTTGGTCTTGGACCTGACCCAAGTCGCAGGTGAAGTTGACTTCGAGTGCGACTTCACTTTCTATATGCACATGATGGAATATGGAACTTGGATTTCTTTGAAAGTGATCCTAGTTGCTTGTTATTCCTTTCTTATCTTGTTCTTCCAATAATAACCTTGATCTTAAATGCTTAAACTTGGAACTTGGCATGTTCATCTTCTCTTGAAAGCTTTGTCTTCATGGCCTTGAACTTAGAATGATTTGCTTTTCTTGATTTTGTAGTCCATAGATGTAGCTAATGATTTTCCCTTGAATGATAAACCACCTTGAATGATTATTTCATGAATATTTGCTTGTCTAGACTGTATTTGTCTTTAGCTTGACACAAGTCGGATGCCTAGGTCGACTTGGGGTCCAACTTCACTCAAGTCGCATGTGGAGTCGACCTGGAAATGTGACTTCACCCAAGTCGCATACGGAGTCGACTTTGGTTGCGACTTCGCCTGTCTCTTACCCCAATTTCAACACTAGAAGGATTTGAACATCTGAAGTCGATGGTAGAGTCGACTTGAGTCTGCGACTTCACCTAAGTCACAAGTAAAGTCGACTTGGACTGCGACTTCACCTGTCTTGGTTTCCAAATTCAACGCTAGAAGATTTTGCTGTCTCCAAGTCGATCTTGAGGTCGACTTGGGTATTGACTTCACTCAAGTCGATGGCTAAGTTGACTTGGCTTTGTGACTTGATCTGCCAGGTTCTGAAATCTAAGTTTTTAGCCTTAAACCAATTTTAACAAACCACATTAGTACCCAAAATAATCTCAAATTGAGTTGTTAATCATCAAAACATGGATTGTACTTAATTTTCCATTGATTCCAACACGGTTTTGAATTCTCTTCTAACGTAATTTTATGCATACAAAAAGATGGAGTAATACCCCAAATATTTGCAATAGTCCACCCTATAGCTTTTTTGTGATCACTGAGCACTCTAAGCAACTTTTCCTCTTACAGAGAATTTAATGCCGTTGAGATGATAACTGGGAGGGATGATTCTGCTCCCAAATACACATACCTTAGATGAGATAGGAGAGGTTTTAACTCTAACATTGGCGGCTCCTCGATTGATGACTTTAAGTGTTTGAATGAATCCGAATTGAGCTATAATGATTCAAAATTTTGCAGATAGCAGGTAAAGGTCGGAGATTGCTGTAAATAGCGTACCATATCAGCAGATTCCTCATCAGCCTCATTTGTTTCACCGACCAATGATGCCTCTAGAATATCTTTGTGTGATGTAAATTGAAGTTCGGCTTATATAGCTGAATCTACCATATCAACCATAAGACACTCATTTGGATCATTTGGCAATTGCATAGCTTTAAACACACTAAATGTGATCTTTTCATTTCGCACACACATAATAAGCTCAGCGGCTTGCACATCAATTATTGCTTTACCAGTAGCGAGGAATGGCCGACTCAAAATAATTGGCACATCTCGGTCTTCTTCATAGTCCAAAACAATAAAATCCGTTGGAAATATAATTTTCTCAACTTTAATAAGCACATCTTCAATGATTCCATCCGAATATGTCATGCAATGATCTACCAATTGAAGCATTACTGTGGCAGGTCGTACTTCTCCAATACCAAGCTTCCTGTATATTGATTTTGAAATTAAATTAATACTGGCTCTAATGTCACAAAGAGCTCTCCTGAAATATTGATTTCCAATAGTGCATGGAATGGTGAAGCTCCCTGGGTCTTTGAGCTTAGGCGGTAACTTCCTTTGCACCATGGTGCTGCATTCTTCTGATAATGCCACTATTTCAAACTCAGTTAATTGTTTTTTCTTTGTCAAGATGTCCTTCATAAATTTTGCATAACTGGGCATTTGTTCAAGAGCTTCCACAAGAGGTATATTGATATGCAACTATTTTAATACCTCTAAGAACTTTTTGAACTGACCCTCCTTCTTATGCTTTTCAAGCTTTTGAGAAAATGGAGGAGGTGGCCATTGAATAGTGGCAGAAATATCATCTGCTTGCTTCCAAAGAATTTCATTTAGTTCCTCCTTTGCTTCTTGTGGATTACTTGGAGAAGGATCAACAGCTTCAAAGGATTTTTTTGGGTGAGTGACTTCTTGCAATTGTTTGCCACTTCTTGAAGTGATAGCTTGCTCTTATTCCTCGCATTTTCCTTTTAGATTTAGGTCAATATCACCCAGCAATGTGCCTTGGTGATGACTATTAATTGCTAAAGCCAGTTGTCATTTTTGTGCCTCTAAATTCCTGTTTGTATTAATCTGGAACTGCATAAATTGCAAAAAAAAAATTTCCAAGTCAAATTTTTTTCTTCTCACAGTGATGGAGTAGGTTGATCTGGTCTCATGGGTTGTTGTTGTAGTGGTTATGAGACCCTAGTGGGTAATTTGGCATGGCTTAATTATTCTAAGAAAAATTAGGATGATTCATCCATCCTTGATTATAAGTATTGGAATATGGATTGACTTGATTCCTCTGGAAATTGCCCACATAATTAACTGACTTCGAGTTGGAGTCACATTGATCACAAGAGAGGCCGAATTCTCCACACCATGTATAATATTCTGCTGATGATGACGAAGATGAAGAAGTTGCTACTGCATTGACACTTGTAGACTTAGACAAGTTCTGAATCTGCTTAGACAAAGCATTGATATGAACTTTAATGGATGAGACTGTGTCTAACTGAAGCAGACCCCCACTTCGACTTTTGTTAGAAGGAAGCTGATAAGTATTTGTCGCCAAGTTTTCCAATAGTTCATAGGATTCTTGATAACTTTTTTGTAGAAATGATCCATTCGATGAAGAAGCTACCATATGACGCATAGAATCTTGGAGACAATTATAAAATATCTGAATTTGCACCCATACTGAATATCATGATGAGAACATTTACAAAGTAAATCCTTGAATCAATCCCACGACTCTGATAAAGTCTCTTCTCCATGCTGCTTTAAGGAAACTATATCCATTCTGAGCTTAGTTAACTTGGCGGGAGGAAAATATTTTTCAAGAAATTTCTATGCCAAGTCATTCCAGGTGTTCACAAAGTTGGGTGGCAATGAGTCCAGCCACTCTGATACCCTGTCCCTTAAAGAGAATGGAAAAGTTCTTAGCCTCATAGTTTAATCCGAGACTCCATCCTTCTTGCATGTGTTCATGATTTGCAGGAAATTATGGAGATGACGACGTGGATCTGTGGCGCCCCAAACCCGAGCGTCACATCCTGAGCCTTACCTCGGGATCGTATTGATTGGTAAACGTGATCAGGATTGTTTCCCTGTCACACGGCGGGTTTTATTGGATATTTATCCCATTAATTATGATCATATAAACATATAAAAAGTCAAGTTCTCATATTTTCAAACTCAGACATATCTAAGTCATTTCAATCCATTCATCACGTATACATGGCATGTTGTTCAAACAACATTTCAACACTTGCCTAAATCAGATGTCACGGCATACGTACAACATAATCATCAAGCACAACATAAAATTTCAATTTACATTCTTCCCATATAAGTTCCATGACATGAAAGTTCTAAATTTTTCCATTGAATCCCTAAGCTGGCACATGCTCCTTTTCCATGTCCTGTCCTTCACCTGTCTTTGGGTTTGGAAAACAAAATCGTGAGTCGAAACTCAATAAGCAAGCTATTTGCATTTCACAAGCAAATCATTTCAGGCAACATTTTGTATTCAAAATCATATTGGAAAACAATCTATACCTTATCTAAAGGTATATCTTAAAAGCATGAAATCCTGTACCCATCACGGGTTCCATATGCATAATTTCATATGAAAACATGAATACATATACCATTTCTCCCTTAGGATGGAAGCTAGCCAGGCGACCATCTGTCACGTTAACTCCCATTTCAGAGAGGGCGCCGCCGGCCTTAGGCCTATTTCAAGCGACTTGGTCACACCAAGGGGGGACAATCGGTCCGCTTACACCCTTCAAGTGGACCTAGTATCCTGTGCATATGAAATTTTGTATAAATTCATCTTTAACATGCTAGCATGATTTTTTTCAATCAGAAACATAGAATCACATCATTTTTCCATAGCGTTTATCAAAGAAAGATTTCATAACATTGCATTTGAAGTAAAATATCATTTCAACATCATTTTACTAAGGGATGACCATCCTTAAACACATTAGAAACAATTTCCATAGTTTCAACAAACACGTTAAAGCAAAAAATTGCATTTATGGAAACAATTTAGAAAAGCAAAAATCTTTTAGAAGATTTGCTTGCTTACCTAGATTCCTTAGCTTTCTATCACCACTTTTTCTTTGTCTTTGCCTACATGAGAATAGTATGATTCTTCATATATTTCTTTTTCTCCTATTTTATTTAGTTTTCCAACCTATTCCATATACATACATCATTTATTTGACTTCATAAGTCAGCATACACATATATAGCTCATTTTATGCACATTTTTTCGGCTACCATATATCATAACATGTATGACCCTATACACTGGGTATTCATTTTAATCACACAAACTACATTCAATAACATCATTCATAAGTTGATTGAGCTCACTTTGCCATTTATCAATTTTTTTTCACAACACACACAACGGTGCTTTCTTTAGCACATGTTATTGCCTTAGGCTTCCTTAAATAATTTCAAATTTTGAAATAAATCATCATACACTCAAAACAGATGTATAATCATGGAATTCATCTCATTTTCATGAATTTTTGCATAAAATCATTCTTCATAAATCATTCATCACCTATTCACCTTTATCCCTTCACATAAGCTCATTTAGCACATAAACATAATGCATTTCATAAAATTTGCTAACTCAGAAATTTAATCCATTTTTCAGGGGTTTAATTACCCTTAATTAACACTGCATTAAATTTATTTTTTTGGGATTTAAATCCATTCAACCTAGGTTTCCAAAACAGCAAGTTTGGAACCCATTTTTCACCCGTTTTACGTGTCTTTTGACACATAACCCTATGCAGTCATATAATTCCGAAATTCCAGAAAATAAATCTATTTTTCCTAATCCTTATTTAGGGATTAAACACATATATAACATCCATACATCATCATTTCTTAAAATAGCAAGTTACCCACACGTTTTGATTCCCATTTCACGTCGGCTTGACGTTCTTTCATGAAAATCATAAAAATCAGTTTTAGGGTTTATTTTTTCCAAATCTTTTGGGAATACATAATACCTTAAATCTAGGATATTTTACCCTACATAACATGCATAAAACATGCAAACCCATTTTCATAACATTTTTAGCATATAAACGTAGGAATTAGGTCAAAATCAACGCTTTGCATTTCATAACTTCGAAAATTCCTCATTTAAGCATAACTCATCATATATTTTGTATGAATACATGTTGTATACCTTAATCACATCATCAAACCAAAACAGCAACTTATCTTGGGGATTTAGGGTTTTCCAACTTGGATATCCACTTAATACACATGCATAACTTCACTTTCATTAGCTTAAACTTGTAAATTCATTCATAAACATAATATCCATTCCATATTCATTCAAAAGCATATTAAACCACCATTTTAAAAATCCTTTAAGCATCCTTTTCATTTTCAAGTTTTGAGTTTAAAAACTCAAGTTAAACAATATAAAACCAAACACATACTTACTTGGTTTTGAGCCAACTCAATCTCTAATTCTTTGAGATGCTTTTCTTCTCAATTTCTCTTTCTTTTCTCCTTAATTTCCTTCCTCTTTTTGCTGGGTATATGGGACATGAGCAGCTGGTTGCTTGGGTGAAAAGCCAGCTCTTGGAAATTTTCCAAATCCCCTTCTCAATTCAACGTGCATGGGTTTATGTGTTGCTGAATTTTTTTCCAGCTGCGGGCCCCACTATGTGGTGCATTTCCACAACTTTAAATGCTCCCTTATCTACCATATGTGGTGGAACATTTACAGCCAAGTAAAATCTGATTTTACCATTTTACAAAAATCAAAATCTGCTCCAAAAATCCAAGTCGTCCATGCATTCCAACTTGCACATCCATGGCTACCCATTTTTGCATCCATTTTTCATTTTTTTCAACCCTAATTTAAGGGTAAATTATAAACTTAATTACCCATTAATTCATGCATTAATTTAATGTAAATAAATTTAGCAAAAATTGCAGCAACTTAACATATAAAATCACATTTTCCATCACCATAAGTTGTCCACGTTTTCAGCTGTATGTACCTGCCTTTTTTAATTTTTTATTGCTGCAAATCTCCATTATTGTATGAACATATCATGTCCTTGCAACCCAGCAACTTATATGCAATTTTTTAAAAATATAAAAATCACAAACAAGCACCAAACAGCCCCTTGGACGTCCCCTTATTGCCACCTTAGCTATGCTCTTGTAGCTTCATCATAACATGCATTAAATGGATGGATAATTCTCACATTTATGCATTTTAAATATTTGCACAAAATCCCCAAGGAACGGCCAGCAATTGCCACTTCAAATTCCATTCCCATCATGCATTTACACTTGGTACTCTAGCATTAATGGAAAGTTACTTTTCTGGATCATTAGTCAATCATGCTCACCTTTTTCAACGCAGGTATTTTTCTCACCATTCATGATTAATCCAAGCCATTCAAAATAAACATCTCACAATTCCATTCAACTTTTTCAAATTTCATCTCAATCCGAGTTTCCTAGCTCCCGTTATAGCCGTTTAAAGTTAACGGTTGAAATTAGAATATATCAATAAATCATAATTCTCATTTCATCAAGAATTTTTATAATCCATTTATTTCATAATACCAAGCCCAACATTAATAATTTTTATTTCAAATTTCACCTGAATCTGCCTTACAGGCGTTGAGTTATGAATTTTTCAACGTTTTTCCATTAAACTTATCAATTACCATAATAATTCCCATAATTCATATTAAATAATGGAAAATAATTTTTCATGATATATTTGCACATTTAAATCAACATCAATATGCTCTAATCCCATTGTCTCATTTTAGCTCAAAATGCTTAATCACATCATTGTTGCTAATCCATAATCCTAATTGCAATAATTAGCAAAATCATAAAATACCTTCATAATTCAATAATTCACAAATGAAAATCATATCCATGATTGATGCATACACATGGGTCCTATATGGATTAGGGTTTCACAGGATCTTCCGAAGGCAAACTCCCAAACTGCCCTATAGATTGTAGCATTTGAAAAACCACGAGCTTGATTTCAAAGTTGTTGGTGTCAATAGGAGGAAGTTGAATGTTGGTTTGCACGACATTTTGTCTCATTACAATGAGATCCAGGCTGGTCCAAATCATCTTGTTGTGGAGGATGAGGGACCTCAACTTGTTTGTTTTCCTAATGATTTGCATTAAGATTTTCATGTCGGCCTCCTATGTGCTCCATTTGAATGTTTCGAATTCGAGCTTCTCTGCTCCTACGATGCTTTTGCAAGTAGGTTCTTTCTAGTTCAGTATCGAATGGTACAATTGTATCCCTTTCAGCCCATCCTCGGTGCATGCAAAAGCAAGAAGCCCTACGAAGACCAATTCAATTATACTAAAATGAACAATATAAAACTACAGAATATATACAAATTGGATATATTTACAAATTTATACAAAAAGACAACAAGAATTTAAAGACTAATAAATTTATCACCAGTCCCCAGCAACAGCACCAAAAACTTGACGAACTGTATATATGTTTAATTAAATTGCCTCTTCTAACGCAAGTATACGTGCCAATCAAGTAATAAAGAGTGAGGAGTTCTCATGAGAACTAGACTAAACTAATTATGTCTTGTGAATTCGATTGCCTAGGATAGAGAGAGAGAGAGAGAGAGAGAGAGAAATTGAATGTTTGTTTGCATAAAAGTAAATAGAATGAGTTTGGGTCTGATGGATAAGTAGAGTTGAGTAGGGATTCTTACGGTTTGTTATGATAGATGGGAAAATTGAAAATCCTTGATTCTAATCATATTATTTTGATTCTTTTTAATTTGGTGGTTTAAGGATGTGAGGACTAGATATTTATTTTATTTCCATTTTCATTAAAACTCTTTCCTGTTTATGAGGTAATTTACGAACATGCTACTAGGAATTAATAATATTAATGGGATGCATAATGCATATGGACATGGCATCTAGGGAACGTATAGTGCATATATGCATGTACTACGATCTTAGCCCATTGGATTGTATGGGACACCATTCACGAGCATGTTGGGACATGAGCAAGAGTTGTACATTAGCAGATTTCTATAGTTGCACCGCTTGGTTATGATATGATTTATTAGGTATAGATTTATAGGTGTACGATTGACGTGCCATTCTTGAGCACTATGATTATCTTCCACCTCGCAGAGTAGGTACGTGGTTTAACCTGCCCGATCAGGTCACGGGGGTCAAGGGGGCAGCGCCCTCATAGAAAATTTTAATTTACTAAGTTATATAGGTGGAAAAGCAAGTTGCGAATTGTGTTTGGGCTCAGCCCATGCTTGGGACCGGTCCGTCTCGATGAGAGCCTAGTTAAAAATGAAAATAGGCTCGCTAGGGTTTTATTCGTGTGCCGTCTTTCTCTCTTCTCCTTCTCTCTGCTCTTGTTTCTTACTCTTTCCCTTTTCCTCTTCTTACTGTGTCGATCTAGCTTTAAACTATGTCAAAAGCTCTTTTAAGCTCTTTTTAAATCATTGATTCATCTTAACAAAGCTTAAAATTCCAAAGATTCGAGTTTAAGGTCATTGTTCTTCGAGAAAAATCACAATCGAGGTAAGTAGATGTCACCCATTCTCGATTTAGTGATGAAATCTCGTGTTAAACATGATATAAGGCTTGGAAATGTGTAGCGTCAAACAACTTCATGGTTTGAAGCATAGGGTTCGTAACAGTTTAGGGTTAGCAGGGTTTATGCTGTTAATGAGCGATTTTTATGAAATAAATGACTCGTTAGTAGTTTTTACATCATTAAAATGTGACGTTACTCGATTCGGCTGAAATGAGAGTATGAACTAGAGGTTTCCCTTTTTTCACCTACCATGTGTTTGCTGAAATGCTTGTGTGACAGTTGGTATATTGACTTTAAAGTAAACCTTGTAAATTTTGTTGATGTTGTATTTGTGGGTTATGAAATTTATTCCTGTTTGTTATGTATGATGTGTTATTTAAGATGAGTAGTTGTGAAAGGGTTGTTCTTAGCCCTTGATTGACATAAGGATAGGGTTGTTCATAGCCCTTGATTAACATAAGCAGAAAATTGTTTGTGTCCTTTTCTTTATACGTGGTTATGTGCATACATTCTAGGGAGTGGGTGTTAGACCCATATGTCTTATATTGATCATGACATGTGTATCCGGTATTTTACTTATTTTTACTTTGTGCTAACTACTATCTACTTATTGAGTCTATATAGACTCACAAGGTTTGTTATTTTGCCTTTAGGTCACAGGCTAGATGGGGAGCCTCAAGATGGGACAAGTGGAGGGCCTAATCTTGGAGACTATTAGATTAATATTTCTGATCACAGTTTTTTTAGAATTTATGTTCTCTTTTGATATTAGTATATGTAGACAATTACTCAGTCAGATTCAACTTTGACAAACATATTGTATTTAGTATTTTAAACTTGATTACAATCTATATGGATGCATATATATATGATCCTTTGGTTTGCTTATTGTATAAGGATAAATTTCAATAATTTTTCTTCTATGTGAATGTCTTTATTATATGAAGATACATGTGTATAAATGTAGAGTCGAATGTCACATTTGGAATGAAATTGAAATGCTTTTGAATAACAGTTCTTGTATTCCATACCACCTCTTATATATTATGGGGAGATACTGCCGAAATTTTCTTAGGTTATATGGTACCCATCGACTAGTTATTGAGAATATCCAGGCAATGGAGCATTACAAAGGATTTACTAACCTAGGCTCTGATATATTCATAGACGCCTTCCAACGTATATTAACCTATTCTTACCACACCATTTTGCTATGTTCCCATGCAATTGAATATGCAAGATCGATTAGCCCATAACTATTAAGATTACACTGGGTAAAATGGTATATTCCTATTCATTTTACATTTCACTTTATCAAGGTTAGAAACCTATGCCATACATGTGATTCTTGACTAGAATCATCTCTTCCAACCATCAATCTAGTAATAAATCATCTTACAAGTTAGTTGGGCTTGCAAAAAGCATTAAACACCACATGTAAGTGTAAATCCGTACACCACATACATACAACAACTATATATTCATATTCAAATCATAAAGAATCAAAATAACATAATTTAAGAGTCACATCATCTCAATTTCCCATCTTTTGAAAATTAGCCCAAGAACATAGTAGCAAATCCCATAGAAACAAAGTTTAAATACATCCTAACAAGAGAAAAAAAGAAAAATATGTAGAGAGTAAGAAAAAAGAGATGAAACTTGCTAATTTCCACCAAACAATATTGATCTTCACGTCCAATCACCCTAGGCTTGAGTTTTCTTCTTTTCTCTATGTGTGGCTGCCTCCACGAGCCTTCATACCCCTTATTTCAAACCCTAAGTGTTTTATTTATACCCCCTTCCCCTAGCACAAGACGTGTGAAAATTCACACGTGTAGGGGTTGGCGCCGCGGTTCCTAAGCGTCGACTTTCTGGATGCTTGCCGACTTAGGATTTCTCGAACTTCCTTCAAAGGTGGTGATTTGGCACCTAGGTGTCAGTCATTCGGCGCCGCGACGCCGATCTATCTGACTCCAAGTTGAGGCTTTTCTCTGCTCTGCTTGGTTTCTTCTTCATACCACCATACTCCAAAGTATTTAATTACCTTCCTTTGCCTATGAAAGCAACCAAAACACATAAAAGCACTCTTAAATGATGAGATGAAATTACGAAAAACCTAAAGCTACAAAAATTGCCTTGAAGTCTACTAAGAATGCATGAAATCTCAATGCAGTGCATGAAATGCAAAGTGGATGAAAACTAAGCTAAACTAGTACAAATTCACTAAATTCTCTTGGACTAACATTCAAAACTAGTCTAAAATGAGCCATGATAACTCACATTTTGTTCAGTTATCAAACTTACAATCATTCCAACAAATAAGGGCACGTCTCTCATTATTTCTTCTAATTCCTAGGTAGCCTCATCTTCTATATGGTTACTCTACTAGATTTTGAGAAGCTTAATAATCTTGTTTCTTAATTGTTTCTCCTTACTATCCAAAATTTGAACCAACCTCTCTACATATTACAAATTCTTTTTTACTTGTATATCCTCACACCTTAGCACATGCGATGGATTTGGATCATATTTCCTCAAAGATGAGACGTGGAACACATCATGCTCCCCAACCAAGGGAGGTGGCAAGGCAATATGATAAGCCACCTTTCCAATTCGTTCTAAGATTTCATATGGACTAATGTACCTTGGACTCAATTCGACTTTTGTACCAAACTGAACTACGCCCTTCATCATACATACCTTTAAAAATACCTTATCTCCTACTTAGAACTCTTAACTTTTGCCTTCTTGTATTTGCATAACTCTTCTAACGAGATTGGGTAATACAGATTTGCTCTAAATTCATGGCACTTTGTCCACTATGTCTGCTATCGTCTGAGGGCGAACTATAGTACTTTATCATACTTCATCCCAATAAAGTGGCGATTTACATTTTCATCCATGTAATGCCTTGTAAGGTGCTATTTGAATGCTAGAATGATAAATGTTATTGTATGTAAATTCCGCCAAAGCTAGATGGTCACTCCAAGTACTACTCCATTCCAAGGCACGAGCTCTCGATATGTCTTTTAATTGCTAGTTCATCCATTATATTTGGTCATTAGACTGCAGATGGAAGACAGTACTAAAATCCAATCTAGTACCCATTGCCCTATGTAGAGTCTTCCAGAATCTTAACGTGAACACAGATCCCCAATATGAGATGATAGACTTTTGCACCGTATGGAGTCTCACTATCTCCTTATGGTATATCCATGCCAGCTTTTCAACTGTAAAAGTGGTTTTGATGGCAATAAAATGTGCTACCTTGGTCTTATCCACAATAACCCAAATGTTATTGTATCATACTATTGTGCGTGGTAATCTGACAATGAAGTCCATAGATATACCTCTTCACTTCCATTTTAAGATCTCAATGGGCTGCAATGCTTCTCTAGGTCTCTGATGTTCGGCCTTAACCTACTGACATGTTAAGCACTTGGCTACACACTTAGCCTAATTACCCTTCATGCCATCTCAAAATAGTTCTTCTTTAAGTCTTGATACTCTTTGTACTCCTAGGGTGAATCATGTAATGTGAGTAACGTGCCTCTTCATGTATTTTTTGTAAAATTAGAGCTCTTCTTCGAATAGTAGACGACCTCTAAATCATATAATATCATCAGCCTCAATGAAAAAATCTAGCAATTCTCCTTTCAATACCATCTCTCATCTTTTGAAAAAATGTATCTTGGCTCTCCACTTGTGCTTACCTAATTTCATTTATAAGAGTGGGCTAGATCCTTAACTGGCTAATTTATGTTGCTACCCTATCAACACACACATGCAAATCCATTCGCCTCATTTCTTCAAATGATGCTTCTTAATTAGTGAGCAAACTGACCATGCTACTCCTAGACTTTCTACTCAGTGCATCTACCACTATATTAGCTTTACCTACATGGTAATGAATAGTCAAGTCACAATCCTTTAATAACTCTAGCCACCTTCGCTGTTGCATATTTAACTGTATTAGGTAAAGATATATTTCAAACTTTTATGATCTATATACACTTCACGCCACTCACCATATAAGTAGTGCATCCATATCTTCAATGTAAAGATCACTATAGCCAACTCTAAGTTCTGAGTGGGGTAATTCACCTCATGTGGTCCCAAATTCTAAAGGCATAGGCTATCACCCTCCCACGTTGCATAAGAACACATCTGAATCTCCTTTTTAAGGTATTACTATATATCACAAACCCATCATGACCTAAAGGTACAATCAACACAGGTGCTTCCTGCGAAACCCCGACAATATACATTTCGACATTGTAACCCTAGATTCTTTTGTAATTATTTTTATGATAAATGAAAATTCATGAATTATATTGATGGATATGTGTATTGGAGATTGAAATAATGCAATTAGGAATTTAACCCCGTGAATAGTGCCCATGAATAGTAACCGGGGATTAAGACACGTGATTAAGAGTTAATCACTTGGATTAACTTAATCACAAAAGGACAAAATAGAGATTTAATCACTACAGGACTAAATAGCAATTCTTTTTTATATTTTAATCAAATTTTGGATTTTAGTGGAAAAATAAAGAAAAATTCATAAGTTGCAATCCGGGCGTCGGAATTTGATGAAATTTTTTTATGGATGGTTAAAAATTCATGATGAACATGATGAATGAGTTAAGATGTTATGAAAATCATAAATAAAGGATCAAGATGACACGTCAAATGAAGATAAAAAAGTAACCCAACTTTACATTAATTAACATTTGACTTTTTATTTGAAATAAATAATTAAAAAATAAAAAAATTAAATGTAAATACAGCTGCTGCAGGGGAGTGGCAGGGGGCAGTTGGAAAATTGACCAAGATCAATGGTCCGTGATCAACCTCATCTTTAATCAGGCAGCATGTCAAGTGTTATGTAGTTTTTGATATGAATGTTGTATATGTAAATTTTATGTAAAGACAATGATGATAATTTTGAGATGAAAATGAATATTTTTATTCCAATGGAAATGTTTATGGAATAGTTTTTTATCATAACTGTGTAACGTGAAATATATTTCATGTTGGATGAATGATGAAAATTTTTCATGTATTGATGTTATATATATAAAAAAATTCTACCGTGTGATCAGGGCAATAATCCTGAGTCACGTTTACCAATCAAAAACGATCTCAGAGTAAGGCTTCTAGGCACCTCGGTTCGGAGTACCACAGAAGTTGGTATCAGAGCATGGATTGGTAAATAGGCAGAAAAGAAAAGAAATGATCAAGCTAGAATACATAAAATTATGATTATGATCCATTGATTTATTATTGATGACAATGTATAATATATGTGAATTATATGATCATGTGACTATGATATGATGAATATTGATGTTATACTAATCAATGTTTCATGAAGTTGAAAATGCCGCTTACCAGAGCTAAAGCAAGAGCTAACAAAGGAAAGGCCCCAATGGAGGAATCTGTTGATCAAGTAAGGGGCGAAGCCAGTAAAAGAACGTATAGGACAGAATCTGAGGAACAATCCTCTAGAACCCGCCCACAGCGAGAGGAAAGACCTAGACCTCAAGTAGAGGTCAACGTAGAAGAAAGAATTGTTGCGGCCATCAAAAAAGCTATGCAGCAATGGACAGCCCAGGCTGCTGGGTTATTACAGGAAATGAGGAAACAACAGGCCCTACCATCAAGAGGAGACGGGGAAAGACCAGGGCCCTCGGTCAATCCTGGCACATCAAGGGGAGTTGAGGATAGTCTCCTTGAGGCCGACAAAAATGCTATCAATGCCTTTCTTGCCCAGCGCCCGCCCAAATTTGTAGGGGAGCCGGACCCCCTCATTGTAGAGCAGTGGATCACAGAAATAAAGAAATTATTCAAAATATCGCCCTGCAATGATCAGCAGAAAGTGTTGTGCGCCACCCACCTATTAGTAAAAGACGCTTATGAATGGTGGGAAACACTAATGGTCACAATGCCACATCCGGAGCAAGTTACGTGGCAAGAATTTTTGAAAGAATTTAACAAAGAATATCTTCCTGTAGGGCTACAGAGCCAGAGGGTGATAGAGTTTGAGAAGCTTTACCAAGGCAGGATAACAGTCACGGAATATGCCACAAAGTTCAACGCCTTGGTAAGATATGTGTCATGGATTGCTAATGTGCCAGAGAATAAGGCACAAAGGTTTCAGAGGGGATTAAGGCCCCAGCTAAGAGAGGCGTTAGCCCCATTGTTAATAAAATACTATGCCTCTAGCATTGAAAGGGCTAGGGCATTAGAAATGGAGTCAATGAGGACTCAAGAGCTTAGGCAAGCTCAAAAATAATTCTTTTTAGCCTCCAAGGAAGGTGAGGCTAATAAAGGAAAAAGGGTAATCGCCTAGAGAAAGAAGATCGGCGACAAGACACAGAGCACCTCGACTTGTAAAACTTGCCACAAACGCCATTCAGGCGAATGTTTACAAGGAACGGGGAAATGCTACAAATGTGGCCAAGCCAGTCATGTGGCCCGGGACTGCGGGACCGACAAAGCCAAAATAATGAAGTGCTTCAATTGTGGTCAAGTTGGACATATTTCGCCCAACCATCCAAATAAGCCACAAGGAGCACCAACTCGAGGGAGACCGACCCAGCAAAAGGTTCCCGTCATTGACAACGGGCCCGGTACTGCTGTCAACCCAGTGCGTGTCCAGGCCCTCGCCCGAATGAAGTCACAGGAGATGGAGGAGAAAGTGATTACAGGTATGATTTACATTTTGGAAAATTCTGCAGTAGCTTTATTTTATTCTGGAGCTACGAATTCATTTATATCGTACCAATTCGTAATCACACACGCACTTCGGGTAGAAGAAACCAGTAGTACTATACATGTAGAATCCCTAGTATATAGGTTAGCAAGTATAAATCAAATTTGCAAGGCATGTCCTATCAGGATATGAACAAAAATATTGGAAGCTGATCTCATCCTATTGCCAATGACAGAATTTGATGTCATACTAGGGATGGATTGGCTAAGTCAATGGGGTGCAACGATTGATTGTAGAAATAAAAAGGTGCAATTTGAAGCGCCAAAAGTGAAATAGAGATCAGAAAGATAAGACAGCCAGAAAACACAATAAGAATGGTATCAGCTATGAAAGCAGCTAAGCTGATACGCCAACAATGTACAACCTATCTGGTCTATATAAACACAATACAAAGAGATGGGGTACCTATGGAACAAATTCTAGTGGTAAAGGAACTTTCAGATATTTTTCCAAAGGAGCTATGTAGTTTACCACCGGAAAAGGAGATGGATATGAAAATAGAAATTATTCTAGGAACAGCCCCAATATCTAAGGCCCCATAGAGGATGGCACTAGCCGAATTTGCTGAGTTGAAAGTACAAATTCAAGATTTATTAGAAAAAAGATTTATTAGACCCAGTGCATCACCTTGGGGAGCTCCAGTACAGAGAATTGAATGAGGTAACAGTCAAAAATAAGTACCTACTCCCAAGAATAGATGATCTCTTTGATCAATTAAAAGGAGCTTCTACATTTTCAAAAATTGATTTACAGTTAGGTTACCACCAGTTAAGGATATGTCCAAAGGACATCCATAAAACAGCATTCAAAACAAGATATGGGCATTATGAATTCTTAGTCATGCCATTTGGACTAACGAATGCCCCAGTTGTGTTTACGGATATGATGAACAAGATTTTTCGAGAATTTTTAGATCAATTTGTGATGGTATTCATTGATGACATATTAATTTATTCAAAGACAGAAAAAGAGCATGAGAAACATTTGAGGATAGTATTGAAAATTCTCTGAAGGGAGAAATTATATGCTAAATTCAAGAAATGTGAGTTTTGGTTGAAACAGGTAGCCTTTCTCGGCCACATTATATCCGAGAAAGGAGTACAGGTAGATCCTCAAAAGATTGAGGCAATAACAAAGTGACCACAACTAACGAATATCACAGAAATAAGAAGTTTTCTAGGGCTAGCTGGCTACTACAGGAGATTTGTGGAAGGATTCTCACAATTGTCAGCTCCACTCACAAAGCTGACAAGGAAAGGAGTTAGGTATGAATGGACACGGGAATGTGAGAATAGCTTCCAAGAGTTAAAGAAAAGACTGGTAAAAGCGCCAATTCTAACACTACCTACGGAGAAGGAAGAGTTTGTGATCTATAGTGATGTCTGAAAGAAAGGATTAAGATGTGTACTGATGCAAAATGGAAAGGTTATATCATCGCATCCAGGCAACTCAAGCCAAATGAGATAAACTATCCAACCCATGATTTAGAATTGGCAGCAGTAGTCTTTGCCTTGAAAATTTAGAGACATTATTTGTATGGAGTTAAATGTGAGGTCTATACTGATAATAAAAGCCTCAAGTACATTTTTACTCAAAAGGAGGTGAATATGAGGCAAAGAAGATGGCTCGAGTTACTTAAGGATTATGACCTCAACATTTTATATCATCCAGGCAAAGCTAATGTAGTAGCCGATGCGCTAAGTAGAAATATTAGCTTAACACATCTCGTCACAAAGGAAGAAGGGCTACTACAAGAATTGAGATAATTAGAATTAATTATAAGCCCACCTGGGGTACAAGTTAGATTGTCTCAATTACAAATTCAGTCAAATTTATTTGAGCAAATTAAAATAGCTCAACAAGAAAATGGGGATTTGAAGAGTTATGTGGAGAAAATGATCAAGAAAAATCCCACCGAATATATATAAGGTGAACATGGGATGTACAAATATAGGGGTCGCCTTTGTATACCCAATGAAGGGGAAATAAAGGAATGAATATTGAAAGAAGCACATTTCTCACTATTTTTAATGCATCCAGGTAGTACCAAGATGTATCAAGACATCAAAAGGATGTATTGGTGGAATAACATGAAGAGAGAAATTGCTGAATATGTGGCTAAGTGCCTAACATGTCAAAGGGTTAAGGCTGATCATCAAAGAACCCCTGGAAAATTACAGTCGCTAGAAGTCCCAAAATGGAAATGGGATGATATTACTATGGATTTTATTGAAGGGTTACCAATAACCTAAAATGAAAATGATGCTACATGGGTAATAGTTGATAGATTATCAAAGGTAGTTCATTTCCTAGCTATCAAGAAAAATTTTACTGCGAAGCGACTGGCTAAGATTTATTATAAGAAGATAGTGAGACTGCATGGAGTACCTAAGTCAATAGTTTCCGATCAAGATTCCAGTTTTACGTCTCGATTTTGGAAAAGTTTACATCAAACCTTAGGTACACAACTGAAATTCAATACAGTATTTCATCCTCAAACTGATGGGCAGACAGAAAGGGTAAATCAAATAGTTGAGGATATGCTGAGGATGTGCACAGTAGAATTTGGAGGATCATGGGATGAATATTTGGCTATGGCAGAGTTTGCTTATAACAACAGTTATCAAGCAAGTATTCAAATGGCTCCATTTGAAGCTTTATATAGACGAAAATGTAGAACTCCTCTAAACTGGGATGAAGTGGGAGAAAGGAAGTTAGCTCCAGACCTCTCAAAAAGAATGGCAGAAAAGGTCCAAGTGATTCGCCAGTGTATACTCACAGCCCAGAGCAGGCAAAAGAGTTACACCAATTGCAAAAGAAGGGATTTGAATATCCAAGTTGGGGATCACGTATTTGTCAAAGTAATGCCATTCAAAGGAGTCACCCGGTTTGGAAATAGAGAAAAACTAAATCCAAGATATGTCGGGCCCTTTGAAGTTTTGGAAAAGATAGACAATCTAGCCTACAGAATAGCTCTGCCACCAGCCCTCAGTGTCATCCACAATGTGTTTCACATTTCCATGCTAAGGAAATATGTTTCCGATCCTACCCATGTGTTGATAGCAGAAAAATTACCAATTCAAGAACACTTGAACTGTGAGGAAAGGGCAATCAAAATATTGGATTTCAAGATCAAGAAGCTTCAGAATAGAGAGATCGAATATGTAAAGGTACAATGGAATCGATATTCAAAATCCGAAGCAACATGGGAGCTACGAGAAGAGGTCGAAAGAAAATATCCTCAATTATTCAAGGAAAAATAGGTTTCGGGACAAAACCTATTCTATCAAGAAAATTTTTACTACTGAGCGACTGGCTAAGATTTATTATAAGGAGATAGTGAGACTGCATAGAGTACCTAAGTCAATAGTTTCCGATCGAGATTCCAGTTTTACATCTCAATTTTGGAAAAGTTTACATCAAATCTTAAGTACACAGCTAAAATTCAATACAGCTTTCATCCTCAAATTGGTGGGTAGACAGAAAGGATAAATCAAATAGTTAAGGATATGCTTAGGATGTGCACAGTAAATTTTGGAGGATCATGGGATGAATATTTGGCTATGGCAGAGTTTTCTTATAACAACAGTTATCAAGCAAGTATTCAAATGGCCCAATTTGAAGCTTTATATGGACGAAAATGTAGAACTCCTCTAAACTGGGATGAAGTGGGAGAAAGGAAGTTAGCTCCAGACCTCTCAAAAAGAATGGCAGAAAAGGTCCAAGTGATTCGCTAGTGTATACTCACAGCCCAAAGCAGGCAAAAGAGTTACACCAATTGCAAAAGAAGGGATTTGAATATCCAAGTTGGGGATCACGTATTTGTCAAAGTAATGTCATTCAAAGGAGTCACCCGGTTTGGAAATAGGGAAAAACTAAATCCAAGATATGTCGGGCCCTTTGAAGTTTTGGAAAAGATAGACAATTTAGCCTACAAAATAGCTCTGCCACCAGCCCTCAGTGCCATCCACAATGTGTTTCACATTTCCATGCTAAGAAAATATGTTTCCGATCCTACCCATGTGTTGATAGCAGAAAAATTACCAATTCAAGAACACTTGAACTGTGAGGAAAGGTCAATCAAAATATTGGATTTCAAGATCAAGAAGCTTCGGAACAGAGAGATCGAATATGTAAAGGTACAATGGAATCGATATTCAAAATCCGAAGCCACATGGGAGCTACGAGAAGAGGTCGAAAGAAAATATCCTCAATTATTCAAGAAAAAATAGGTTTCATCCCGAAACCTATTATAAGGGGGGAGAATTGTGAAACCCCGACAATATACATTTCGACATTGTAATCCTAGATTCTTTTGTAATTATTTTTATGATAAATGAAACTTCATGAATTATATTGATGGATATGTGTATTGGATTTTTAAATAATGCAATTAGGAATTTAACCCCGTGAATAGTGCCCGTGAATAGTGCCCTTGAATAGTGTCCGTGAATAGTAAACGTAAATAGTAACCGGGGATTAAGACATGTGATTAAGATTTAATCACTTGGATTAACTTAATCACAAAAAGACAAAATAGCGATTTAATCACTATAGGACGAAATAGTAATTCCTTTTAATATTTTAATCAAATTTTGGATTTTAGTGAAAAATAAAGAAAAATTCATAAGTTGCAATTCGGGCGTCGGAATTCGATGAATTTTTATGGATGGTTAAAAATTCATGATGAATATGATGAATGAGTTAAGATGTGATGAAAATAATAAATCAAGGGTCAAGATGACATGTCAAATGTAGATCAAAAAGTAACCCAACTTTACATTAATTAACATTTGACTTTTTATTTAAAATAAATAATTAAAAAATAAAAAAATTAAATGCAAACATAGCAGCAGCAGGGGCGTGGCAGCGGGGTAGTTAGAAAATTTACCAAGATCAATGGTCCATGATCAACCTCATCTTTAATCAGGCAGCATGCCAAGTGTTATGTAGTTTTTTATATGAATGTTGTATATGTAAATTTTATGTAAAGACAATTATGATAATTTTGACATGGAAATGAATATTTTTATTCTAATGGAAATGTTTATGGAACAGTTTTTTATCATAATGTGATATGTGAAATATATTACATGTTGGATGAATGATGAAAATTTTCCATGTATTGATGTTATATATATAAAAAAATCCTACCGTGTGATCAGGGCAACAATCCTGAGTCACGTTTACCAAGAAAAAACGATATCGGAGTAAGGCTTCTAGGCACCTCGGTTTGGAGTGCCATAGAAGTTGGTATCAGAATATGGATTGGTAAATAGGCAGAAAAGGAAAGAAACGGTCAAGCTAGAATACATGAAATTATGATTATGATCCATTGATTTATTATTAATGACAATGTATAATATATGTGAATTATATGATCATGTGACTATGATATGATGAATATTGATGTTATACTAATCAATGTTTCATGAAGTTGAAAATGCCGCTTACCAGAGCTAAAGCAAGAGCTAACAAAGGAAAGGCCCCAATGGAGGAATGATGATATATTAATTTCATGATTTTTGGAATTAAGGATTATGCTTAAGTGAATTTATGTTGATTTTTAGTATATGGAGAAAATGATTTTTTCCGCCAAGTAAATGATGATAAATTCAAAATGTATGAAATTTCTTATGATATACTAGGCATAAGCTATGTCATGGTATTTTTTATTTTTGGAAAAAATATCAATTTTTGGAACCCATGAACAGTAACCACGTCTATGTGAACAGTAACCTCGGGATAAACAGTAACTGCTACAGTAAACAACATGATTTTGGAGAAAATTTGATATTAATATTTAAATATAAGGATGGAATTTTTGAAGAACCTATGAATAAAAATATCCATAGAAAGAAATAATGCCCAAATATTATAAAGCATGCATGGGAAGCAGCTTGAATAGGAGAAATAAAATAATCTTTTTCCTTGAATAGGAAAAGAAAAAGAGAAAGTCGAGGACACCAACTGAGGAGGTAAGCAAGTTATATGTTTTGCAAATTATTTCCAAAATGCTTGAAATTGTTTGTAAATTGCTTTATTAAATTTATTTAAGGTTGGTCATACCTATAACTGTTTTACATGAACTGAAGTTCGTTTTGTTAAATTATTTATTAAATACTTTTTATAAAATTGTTTATGATTTACAAATATCATGCCGGCATGTGTATGTAAATGAGCATGTGCACGAGGAATAGGCCTTAGTCGAGGTACTAAGTGGACCGGATGTCCCCCTCGCTATTGCCGAGTCGCTTATATAGGCCTAGGCCGGCGGCGACCTCCCTGAGATGGGAGCATGTATGGGATGGGCGCCTAGCTAGCGTCGCATCCAAAGGGATGTCATGAATGTTATGTATGCATTGCATTTGCATTTTATGAAATGCATGAAAATGATTGAAAAATTATGTATGGCTTGCTTACTGAGTATTATTACTCACCCATGCTTTTTCAACAACAGACAGGAAATGATGATGAAGGCAGCATGCCAAGTGTTATGTAATTTTTGATATGAATGTTGTATATGTAAATTTTATGTAAAGACAATGATGATAATTTTGAGATGGAAATGAATATTTTTATTCCAATAGAAATGTTTATGGAACAGTTTTTGATCATAACTGTGATATGTGAAATATATTTCATGTTGGATGAATGATGGAAATTTTCCATGTATTGATGTTATATATAAAAAAAAATCATACCGTGTGATCAGGGCAACAATCCCGAGTCACATTTACCAATCAAAACGATCCCGGAGTAAGGCATCTAGGTACCTCGGTTCGGGGCACCACGCTTCCACTAATTGCCTCTTCAAGTCTTGAATTGCCTCTTCACACTTGTCTATCCATTCAAACTTTTCCTTTATGAGTGAGTTTCGTCATAGGGGTGGCAATGGTGGAAAACCTATTGCTTGTAGTACCCTGCTAAGCCCAAACAACTCCTCACATCAATAATATTAGACAACTTAGGCCTATTTACCACTGTCTCTATCTTGTGTAGGTTCACAAATATCCCATCTTAAGAAACTATAAGACCCAAGAATCTCACACTGTTCATCCAAAAATCATATTTTTAAAGCTTGGCATAAAACTTTTCCTCTATGAACTTTTGTAGTAACAATCTCAAGTATCCCGCATGCTCTTCACTACTCTCAGAATAGACAAAATGTCATCTATAAATATCACGACAAACTAATCCAAATATGGTCACAAAACTTGGGTCATTAAATCCATAAATGCTGCAGGTGCGTTTGTCAAACCAAAAGGCATTACTATAAACTCTAATGCCCACACCAAGTCCTAAATACCATCTTTTGTACATGTAACTCTTCAACTCTCATTTGATGGTATCAGAATGTAACTCAATCTTTGAAAATTTACTTGCTCCTTGTATCTAGCTCAACAAATCATCGATACAAGATAATGGATACTTATTCTTAATAGTCACCTTGTTGAGCTCTCAATAATCAATACATAATCTTAAACATTTTTCTTCTTTACAAACATAACTTGGGCTCCCCCAGGCGACAGACTAGGCCAGATAAATCTTTTATCTAATAAATCTTGTAATTGGGCCTTCAATTCAGCTCTCTGTACTGGTGCCATACAATAAGGAGCCCTCAAGATTGGCTCCACTCCAGGTTACAAATCTATCCAGAATTTCACTTTCCATTCAGGTGGAAAATTTGAAAAATCTACAGGAAATACATCAAGGAACTCTCAACTCACAGGAATCTCCTTCAACTATTTGTCCTTTGTATTCATATCTACTACCAAGGCCAAATAAGCAAGGCACCCTTTTTGAATAGGACGTGTTGCTCCCAACGCCAACACCAATTTGGGACTCTCCCTATTTGCAGTCCTCTAAACATGAACTCTACGTCATTATGTGTTATAAAGATAACTTCCTTTGATTAGAAACTTACATTAACATCATATTTAGCCAGGCAATCAATATCCAAAATAACATCTAATCCCTCCATCTTTATGACTATCAAGTTTGCTAGGAACTATCCAATCTCAATCACTATAAGAATTCATGTTCATAACTCAGTTGCTATGCTAACTGCTCTTAATGGGGTAGACACTCTCATTACCTCGTGCATAGAATGTTTAGTCAAATTAACTTTCTTCACAAAAGCCATTGACAAATGACCACAATGCATTAGGACCAAATAACGCAAATGCCATACATCTGCTAATGAGAAGGTTAACTATGACCATATTCTTTGCAGCTCATGCCTCTTGTATATTTGCATCTTGCACCATCTCCATCACCTGTGGTCTCCTATCAACCTGAGGATGAATCTACTAAAGATAAGGTCCTCTTGTTGCATGTATCCCAGAAAGCAGAATGTCGTGGAGTGGCAGTTGCTGTTTACTGAAGGTGCCCTTGGATCTCCTCTACCAAGAGCATAAGACAATCCCTCTTAATGTGCCCCTGTTGATGACAATAAAAGCAAATAATCTGTCCCCCTGCCTTGTCTTTGAACCTATGGCTGCTGCTCTCTAGCTTGGGCTTGTGCCTGTCCCCTTGCCTTCTCTCCCCTAACCTACCAACTGAGGGCATGTTGCTTTTCCATGACCCAGTTGACCACATTGGAACAAGTTGATTTGAATGTAGAACTTCAACCCTCAACATTTGTTTGTTGTCACTTGTGTCCTTGTACGTCTCCTCTTGGTCCCTTTCCTTTTCCTTAACCCTTTCTTGCTCTTCTTCTTCCTGTTCTATCATATGAGCCTGATCAAGTATCTCCCTAATATCACATAACATGAAAGCAGCCAAGACCCTCCAAATAGAAAATTTCAATCCCTCTTGAAATTTACATGCCCTTTCTTGTGGATTGGTCAGTATCCATTGAATAAATCTAGGAAAAGAGCAGAATTTAGTATCATAGTCTTCTATAGTCATCTTTCCTTGTATTAAATGCATAAATTTTAATGCTCTACGTGTTTTCTCATGATAGGGCACATAATTGCTAAGAAATCTTTTCATAAATTTAGTCCATTGCAATCTTCTACCCTCCTTTAGCAACATTACCTTCTTAGCATCCCACCACTGTGCTACATCTCTCTCCATCGCATAAAGAGCATACTTGATGTTTTGCTCTTCTGTGCATTCCATGTAACTAAAAATCTTTTTCATTTTTTCACTCATTGATCCACAACTTAGTAATCTCTTTTCCCTTAAAATATAGGAGGCTACATCTCCTAGAATGCTTATATATCTAGCTTCTCCTCTTGAGGTCCTCTTCCCTTGTGGCGCTCCAGCCCGAGCGTCACAACTTTACTTCAAGATCTATCAATTGGTAAGTGTGATCAGGATTGTTGCCTTGTCACTTGGCGAGCTCTTTAGATATTTATCCCTTTTATCTTAACTCTTTAAGAGTTTAAATCATTTTATACATTCTATTTGAAATATACACATGCGTTCTCATAATTTTCCATTTCTTAACCATTTCATGATGAATCATTCTTAATAATTGACCATAAACTTTTTCTCGCTATTTATAGTCATATCATCACATAGTCATAAACATAACAAAATCCTTATACAACATTCAAACATCAATAATATCATTAACATGCAACCATACAAACTCATAGAGTCAATCACAGGAACTTGTAGAAATTCATTTTTTCCTTGAATCTCCACCTGTGCTCCTTGCATGGTTCTCTCTTTTCACTTGTCTTTAGGATTTGGAAAATAAAACTGTGAGTCGAAGCTTAATAAGCAAGCTATAAGGTTTTTAGGCAATTCAATTTCAAGGCAAATTCTTATAAATGCATTTTCCTCCATTTGGTTGAAGACACTAACCAAGTGATCAACTACCTATGGAGTAGAAACCTTTTCATAAACCATTCATGGAAAGTCACATTATACCCACTCGAGGGTATATCTTAAAACATGCTTCTCATACCCGTCCAGGGTATAACATAAACAATGCGATGCATTATTTAAAAATATGACATTCTTTTGGATAGAAGCTAGCTAGGCAACCATCCACTTTCATCCTCTCTCCCATTCTAGGGAGGCGCCGCCGGCCCTCGGCCTCTCTTAGCGACTTGATCGCACCAAAGGGAGACATTCGATCCGCTTACTCTTTTGAGGTGGACCTCATACTTTGTGCACATGCATCTTTCATAAATATGAACTTGACATGCTAGCATGATTTTTCATTCATAAACTCATGATTCATCAATTGACATAAGTTCTTGGAAAGCAGTAAATAATTCATTTATTTCATTGGAAATAAGATTTCAATACACATTTAGATAAGGAATGATCATCCTTAAACAACTTATAAAGAATTGAAATCATTCATTTGCTAACTCATTTAAACAGTTAGAATATCATTGATAAAATTTTTATCACATTTGATAAAACAAAGCATTTAGAAAACTGCTTGCTTTCCTTTCTTGCTTAGCTTTCCTCCTCGTTAACTTCTTTGCCTTTGCCTATACATAAACATAGTATTGCATTCATAATAAGCCATTTGCTTGCATTCACTTAGTTTTCCAATCCCATAATCCATATCATACATAATCAACTTGGATTTTCAAGTTGATCATACATACATGACAGACACTTGTGCATCATATCATTCATTCCATACTTGTGTTTTAATCTCATTTTTAGGGTAAACACATAGCATACATTCATAACTTAACATATGAGGATTTATATCTTCTATTAACCATTTTTCATACATATTCCATTTTTTCCTACGTCAATGCTTATTGTAAGCATATAAGTGACGTTTCAAGCTTCATAAATAAATCTCAAATATTAAGATAATTAATCTTTATTCATACAGAAACATTCTCATGCATTTTATCACATATTCATGCATATTTTGCATTTTAGCAAATTCTCATGAGTCACATATCATCCATTTACACATATGCTTCACATATGTTCAACATACAACACATATATTATGTGTTTCTTAAAATTTATTAACACAACAACTTTCACTCATTTTCATCATCATTAAGCCCCTTAATTAACATATACTTTAGAGTTTAATTTTGTATTTTCAATTCATTTATCATAGGGTTCCAAAACAGCAACTTTAGGACCCATTTTTCATCATTTCAACGTCTCTTTCATGACTTAAATCATAACAGATTTTTAAGTCATACTTTTCAGAAACTAATCATGCTTTTATTAACCCAAATTTAGGGTATTATCACATATTTAAAATTCATAATTCATTTGCTTCCATAACAGCAACATTTTCATACATATAGGGTATGTATTTTGACCCATTTTAACGTGTCCAAACACATATCCATAAAATCAAATTTAGGGAAAATATTTCCAAACATTTGTGGATACTCAAAGTATCTTAATCCTAGGGTATTTTACCTTTCATAACATTCATAAATCATTTCATTACAAACAGCAACAAAAATCATATGAAAAGTACCCATTTTGGCCCCCTTTTGGATGTCCCACATGCATACCCTAAAAAATCAGATTTAGGGCAAAATAATCCAGCACACTTAGGCCATCCAAAGGGTCCTTAATTTAGGGTAATTTACCCTAAAATTCATCCATAAACAATTTAAACAATTCCTTGTATCATTTTTAACCCAAAAATGAAAAAATCGGGTCTTTCTTGAAACTTAGGGTTTCATATTTGCTAAAATCATCAACAAATGCTTAAATCATCATATGTAATTAAAAAAAAATATGAATTACACCAAATCAACATTCTTAAATCATACAACAACTTAGTTTAGGTTTTTGAGAATTTCCAAGTTATCTTTCATCTCAAAATTCAACTTAAACTTCAATTTTCACTCTCTTGAACTCTTACTTTCATTTAAATCTTTAAAAAATCATTCAATCCCCATATTAAGGTTTCATAACTCATCATTTAAGAGTTCTTTATAACCATATTCATGGCTCATGAATTGAGAGAGAAAAAATTGAATTTAGGTGATTCAAAACTTAAATTTTACTTACTTGAATCCACGCTAACTTGAATCCATCTTGTGTAGCTTGGTTCTTCCTCTTTTTCTTCCTCTTTTTCTTCCCCTTTTCTCCTTCCCCTTGCTGGCTTTAGACGTGCTCAAGCTTGCTCAAGACTTAGCAAATTTTGGGATTTTTCTCCCCCCTTTCTTCATGTGCACGTTTTCTAGCTATATCCTCATTTTTATATTTTTTTAACCAGCTTGTGGGACCCGTTTGCGACATATCATGAGGGTAATTTATTTCTACCTTATCCCTTGATGACATGGTATTTTTATATCCAAGTAAAATTTGCATTTACTAATTAACAAAAATCCACAAAATCCATGCATTTAAGCATCATATTGCTGTCCATTGGTAGACGTCCCATTTTTAGCTACCTTTTGACATTTTCATGCCTCAATTTCCACTTATTTAAGTGTTCATTTACCTCCCCTAGGTATTAGGCAGCTTAGATATATTTTTTAGGATTTTAAAAATCCAAATATCAAGCGTTATCCACCCCTTGGACGTCCCTTGGGGTGACACCACACCTATGCTCCATTTGAGCTAAATTTAGGTCATTAAACCCATGTATTTAAACCCTTGATTTTCCATGGATTTGACCCTTAAATAATGCTTTAAAATCCAGCTCAATCCATTCAAAAATTGATACCTTGCATAGCATTTAAATATGTCATTTTCTCAAATGCTTTTTATTAAATGCTATGGTAGTCTAGGGTTCACAAAGTCAATGCTAGGTACCTTTTTCTAATTAACTACTTTCCCATGGTAATTAGCTTAATCAAATCTACTCATTCCATTGATTTCATAATTTCATTCAATCGTTTCAAATTTCATCTCAAACCGACGTTTCTACGTCAAGTTATGAACCTTTGAAAATATCCTTAGAGTATGAGATTAAAAATAAATAATTATCACCTTAATCTCATCACTTGTGTCTTAATCCAATCGACTTCTAAGGTTGAGCCCAAAATCGCCTTTAAAACTATATCTCATTTCGCCTTATAGGCATAAAGTTATGAATTTTCTATGATTTTCAACACAATTCCATAATTTCCATTTTAATCTCTATTAATTAAATCATGGAAATTAAAATAAATATTCATGCCACATTAGCATATACTAATCTTCCTTAAGCCTCTTTAGTCATCTTGACTCATATTGGGCTTTGGCGATTAATCTTAATCACCATTCTTAATTGCAAACCCTAATTACAAAATTCATAAATTCATGAAAATCATCAAAAATTTAATCATTTCACACATAAGTCATTCATTACACTTTAAATGCAATTATATGTGTCCTACTTGGGTTTGGGTATTACATCCCTTTTGTGATACCTAGACCATTTTGTGATCAATAAATGTAAATTAGGTATTTAAAAGTTATTAATGTGTGCTTTGAATTTGAATGATTGAGATTAAGGCAATTGAGTAAGTAAGGTGGTTAAGTTAATCACCTTTTCCCAAAATGGGATAATTAGTTCATTACTTGAAAATTTGATAATTTGACACCCATAAGGTGGATTGATGTGAAATTTGAGAAGTAAACACATGTTGATGTGCTCTACCTCATGAATGGTATGAATTATATTAATCATGATTAAACTATGGTGATAATGATTTAATTTTATTAAATTCCGTATGTTATTTTCAAATGCTCATATCTTGATCTAGGATGATCAATTTTAGATGAAAATTATGAATGGCTAAAACAAATTTTCTATCATATGAATGGATTTGATTAAGCTAAATATCATGGAAAAATGCTTAATCACTTATGAGTAAAACCATTTGACTTTTTGCTTCAAAAAGTGGTCTTTTATTAATGCAAAGTCAAAGAAATTATGGTGCAAATGAGGTGTTCAAAGGAGGGAATTTTGAGCAATTTTTGCAATTTCAAAATTTTTAAAAATCCATGGAAAAAGGGACGTGCAATAGGGCAGCAATGTTGGGCAGTTTTTGAAGCTCACAAAATGCCAAATAAGGTGGACAGCTAGGGACGTAACCATGGACTTGATGGGCTGATTTTTTGGTTTAAAAATTATGTATAAAATGGAAATTTTAAGGGGATAAGCATGACACATAATTAAAGGATAATCATGAGAATTCTTAAATCCCAAATGATGTGTAAAATAAGGGTTAAAAGCACCCTTATAAAAGGGGTAAGATGGGTAATGTGCAACGTCCTCTTTTGGACAACATTGAGGAAAAAAAAAAGAAGCAGCAGGGTGGACGGCTAAGCAAGAAGGAAAAAGGAGAAGGAAAAGAAGAAGAAAAGAGGAGAAAAAGATAGGAAGAAAATGAGGTTTCAAGCTAGGCAAGGAGCAAGTGAAACCTAACAACTCAAAGTAAGTGTTTAAATCAAGTTTGGTTTGATAATTGTCAAGTTTTCTAGGTCAAGTAATGATTCATAAATTGATTCATTTATGAATATTTATTGATGATTTATGAAGCCCTTGATAGGGTTATTAAATGTTAAGTTGAGATATTCAATTCAAGCATCAAGGAAATGATATGCATGACCTAGAGTTGTTTTTAGCATGATAACCATGCTGAAATTTTATTAATTTCATATTTAATGTTGTTGTTTTAATCATTTATCATTTATGGATTATGTGAATTATTTCCATATTTAATTTATGTTACACCAAGCTGTTGGAAACATGTGGAAAATAAGCCAAGTTTATGTTTTGATGATTAACAAACCAATTTGAGTAAGTGTTGGTTACTAACATGTTTTTGAAGATGATTGAAGGTTATAAAAATAAAGAATATGAAGCATGGAAAGTCAAGTTGACTCCAGTAGCGACTTCAGCTCGTCATTTTCGTCCAGAGTTGCAAACGGGGAACCAAGCTACCGAAGTTGCAAACGAAGTCGACTCCGCATGCGACTTGGGTGAAGTTGCAGACCAAGTCGACTCCAGCTTCCACTTCGAGGTGTCATTTTCATCCAGGGTTGAAATCGAGAAGGAGAGCTGCCGAAGTCGCATCGCAAGTCGACTCCGCATGCGACTTGGGTGAAGTCGCAGACCAAGTCGACTCCAGCTTCGATTTCAGTGCGGAACTTGCACATCAAGACTGTTTAATGCTAGATTCAAGGGAAGATGAAGGCCAAGACAACTCAAACACTCAAATGAAAATCAAATGAAGTCCAGAGCAAGCAAAGTTGCATATTTTCATGGAGAATCGAGATCATACATTTGGACCTCTCTTATGCACTCAAATACTCAAAGACTCAAGACTCAAGACATGGAGTCAAATGTGTTTAAGATAGAAGAATCATAAAGAGTCTTAAGTATAATCAAAGGAAGAACAACCAAACATGAAGAAATTCAAGCAAGCAAGGCATTCCAAGGATTTCAAGTTCAACTAGCAAGCTGAAGAAGTGAAGTCGCACCCGAAGTCAACTTCACCTGCGACTTGGGTCAAGTCGAGGACCAAGTCGACCGAGACTGGAACTTGAAGAAGTTGCGGAAAGCCGAAGTCGCACCCGAAGTCGACTCCTTCTGCGACTTGGGTGAAGTCGCACCCGAAGTCGACTCCACCTGCGAATTGGGTCGCAGTGGTCGGAAATTTTTCGAACGTTGGCGCATTAAATGCACGCCACCTACTTCCAAACGTTCGGATTCCCTCGCAAATTATATAAGGCATTCAATATGAACGTGGAGGGTAGCTGAGAAATCATTAAATGAGGATAACTCCCATTTCTAAGAGCATTAAGTGATCAAGCCAACATCTAGAAGAAGAACATTCCTTCCAAATTGTCAAGAGCTGCTTGCTGAATCATTAAGCCTATGTTACAAGTTCTTCTCTGCGCCAAATCTGCCTCTACACAACAGTAACGTGTAGAAACTTTCTTTTGTTATTTCTTGTTGTATTGAACTTGATTTAGTTTGGGTAACTAAGATCAAGTGTAAGCAAAGTAGTGTGTGATTGGAGTGGAACTCGTCACCTACTTGTGTTGTGAATTGTTGATGCCCCTAGAGCTGGAATCCAGAAGAGAGCAGTGGCTCTAGTTGTATTTGTGAAATACATAGTGGAACCCAAGTCACAAGAGGTGTGAGCTTGGAAGAGTGGAGTAGGGAAGGTTGCCCGAACCACTATAAAATCTTGTTCGTTGATATTTATTTCTGCTCTCTGCACTATATTGTTTTCCATTTGCTTTTTCATAAAAGGGGACTAGATTAATCCGGGGTAAAATTTCTGTTTAAGTTGAAAATTTTAAATACCTAATTCACCCCTCCCCTCTTGGGTAATTGTCATTAACTCGGGGACCAACAAGTGGTATTAGAGCAAGTCTTTAAGTTTTACCAAAGAGATCTTTTGATATGACATCCCAATCTACTTCCGTTCCCGCTTTTGCCAAAGGCCAATCTTTTACTAGGCCACCATTGTTTGATGGGAACAATTTCGGCTATTGGAAGCTACGTATGAAATAACTCATCATGGATACAGATATGGATTCTTGGATTGCTATCCAAGACGGTGTAACTTTGTCAATCAATGAAAGAGCTTCCAAATGGACCGATGAGGAAGTAAAAACTGTTAAGAGCAACGCTAAAGCTATGAACTCACTGTTTTGTGCTCTTACCGCCTCCGAATATGATAGAGTATCCTCTTGTCTAACTGCAAAAGAAATATGGGATACATTAACATTTATCTATGAAGGAATTTCTCAAGTCTAAGGGATAAGGAGAAATATTTTGATTGGAGAGTTAGAAAGCTTTAAAATGCTAGAAACAGAAAATATTTCTGAAATATTTGCTAGATTCTCAAAAATTTCTAATGCCTTGAAAGGTCTTGAAAAGGCAATTTCTGAATCTGAACAGGTCATGAAAATTCTAAGGGCGCTACCCGAATCGTGGACTCCGAAAATTACTGCAATAGAAGAAGCAAAGGACTTGAATACATTGAAGCTAGAAAACCTTATTAACTCATTAATGTCACATGAGCTAATCAAGAAAAGAAATGAAGATCACCACAAAGGAAAGAGAGCAATTGCATTAAAAGTCACCCATAACTCGGATGAATCCACCTCATCATCTCACAATGACAATGAAGACTTTGCTCTACTTACTCGCAAATTTCGAAAGTTTGTGAGAAAAGAAAAGAACTTCAAAGATTTTAAAGAAAGACCTCGAAAAGAGAAGAAGAAGGAGGCTACAAAGTGCTATAGATGCGGCGGTATGGGACATATGCAAGCTCAATGTCCTACACCGGAAGAAAGATTAAAGGATCAACAAGAAAGGAAGGAAAGATATGAAAGCAGAAAATTCTAAAGGCCGAAGGGAAGAGGAATGTACGTGAATGAAGAAACTTCATCAACAAGTAGCTCCTCAACCGATGATTTTGAAGCGACAAATTGTGCAAGAATATGCTGCATGGCGCGAATTGAGCAAGAAGAAAATTTGTTGTGTTTAAACACAACGGAAGTTTTGGAAGAGCAAACCACCTCAACAAAGTGCACAAGTAAGAAGAGGTAACTTCCAAATTTTGCTATTCTCAATCTACTCACTCTTCTATTCAAGAATGTCTCAAATGTGCTGAATTAGAAGAATTACAACATGCATATGATTCATTATATGAGAAAATTAAAAAACTAGGAAACAAGTTATCACTAAAGAGACAACAATGCAATTCCATTATTATTGTAAATGGAAAACTAGCTGAAAGTACATCAAAACTGAAAGAAGTAAATGAACTACTATTGAAGGAAGTAGAAAAATTGAAAAAGGAGAATGAATCCTTAAATGAATCATTAGCTAAATTCTCTAATCCAGGAGAAAATGTGAAAATATTTCTAAACATGACCTCTCAAAACAATAAAAGAGGTCTTGGATACTCAACATTTAAGCAAGGAGAAAGTAGCAAATTATGTGTGCCAACACTTGGGAAAAATCAAACTGCACCTATCTATAAGCCCAAAGGGAAACATATTATGTGGACTAGAAGGCCAACTTTTGAACCACTACATACTTCGAGGCCTACTTCTAGATTACCAATGGCTTGCAATTTTTGCAACAAAATGGGTCACAAGATTCATAGATGTTGTTGGTCCCGAGTTAATGGCAGTTACCCAAGAGGGGAGGGGTGAATTGGGTATTTAAAAATTTACAACTTAAACAGAAACTTTATCCTGGATTAATCTAGTCCCCTTTAAGAAGAAGCAAAATGAGAGCAATAATGTAAAGAGTAGAAATAAAAATGAACACACAAGATTTTATAGTGGTTCGGGCAACCTCCCTACTCCACTCTTCCAAGCTCACACCCCTTGTGACTTGGGTTCCACTATGTATTCCGCGAATACAACTAGAGTCCCCACTCTCTTTTAGATTCTAGCTCTAGGGGGCATATACAACCAGAGCCTTTGCTCTCTTCTAGATTCTAGCTCTAAGGGGCATCAACAATACACAGCACAAGTAGGTGACGAGTTCCACTCCAATCACACACTACTTTGCTTACACTTGATCTTAATTACCCAAACTAAATCAAGTTCAATACAACGATAAGAATAAAAGAAAGTTTCTACACGTTACTGTTGTGTAGAGGTAGTTTTGATGCGGAGAAGAACTTGTAGTGTAGGCTTAGAGATTCAGCAAGCAGCTCTTGGCAATTTGGAAGCAAAGTTCTTCTTCTCAATGTTGGCTTGAACACTTAATGCTCTTGAAGATAGGAGTTATGCACACTTAATGAATTCTCAGCTCTCCTCCTCGTTCATATTGAATGCCTTTTATAATTGTGGAGGGAATCCGAACGTTTGGGGGTAGGTGGCATGCATTTAATGCACCAACGTTCGAAAATTTTCCGACCGTTGCAACCCAAGTCGCAGGTGGAGTCGACTTCGGGTGCGACTTCGCCCAAGTCGCAGATGGAGTCGACTTCAGGTGCGACTTCACCTGTTCGCAACTTCTTCAAATTCCAGTCTGGGTCGACTTGGTCCTCGACTTGACCCAAGTCGCAGGTGGAGTCGACTTCGAGTGCGACTTCACCTCGACAGCTTGCCTGATGAACTTGAAATCCTTGGAATGCTTTGCTTGCTTGAGTTACTTCATGTTTGGTTATTTCTTCCTTGATTTATATCTGTTTGGACCACTGTGTTATCATTCTAGCTTAATGTCCTTTAGCTCCATGATTTGCAAACCTTGAGTCCTTGAGTCTTAAATCTTTTGTATTCATGAACAAGTCTAATATATTTTGATTAGAATAGTTGAATTCATGCATCTTGCTTTCTTTGGACTTGGATTAGTCTTCATATGTTCCAAGTCGAACATCGAAGTCGACTTGATCTTCAACTTGACTCAAGTTCTACCTTGAAATCGATCTAATCCCCGATTTGGCTTCTGAAGTTTCTGTCCTGTCCAACTGAAGTCGATACTGGGGTCGACTTGGTCTGCGACTTCACCCAAGTCGCATGCGAAGTCGACTTCGTCTCCGACTCGGCAGCTCTGCTCCTCGATTTCAACTCTGGACAGAAACGACATTTCGAAGTCGATGCTGGAGTCGACTTGGTCTGCGACTTCACCTCAAGTCGCAAGCGGAGTCGACTCGGGATGCGACTTCGGTAGTTCTCGTTCTCGATTTCAACTCTGGAAGGAAATGACGTTTCGAAGTCGATGCTGGAGTCGACTTGGTCTACGACTTCACCCAAGTCGCAAGCGGAGTCGACTTGGGATGCGACTTCGGCACCTCTCATTCTCGATTTCAACTCTAGAAGGGAATGACGTCTTGAAGTCGCTTCTTGAGTCGACTTGGGGATCGACTTGGCCTAAGTCGAAGCCTGAGTCGACTTGGAAATCGACTTGACTTGCCATGCTTCATATTCTTCAAATTTATAACCTTAAGTCATTTCCACAAACATGTTAGTAACCAAAACTTACTCAAATTGATTTGTTAATCATCAAAACATAGACTTGGCTTATTTTCCATATATTTTCAACAGATGCAACTTTAAGAAACTATATGACCATGGTGCAAGATTAATTTGGGTTCCAAGAAACACAAGATTTGGACTTTCAAGAATAGAACAACAAAGATTAAATCAGTTTACTAACCCAAATGGACCCATAAAATGGGTACCAAAGAGATAAGATTTATTTGTTCATTTTTCAGATATATTTCAAGGCAAAGGCAAGCAACGTTTGGTTCATGGATAGTGGTTGCTCAAGGCATATGACTGGAGAAAAAAGATTATTTCATAAACTCAAGCCTTGCAACGATGGAACTGTTGCTTTTGGAAACAATGAGAAAGGTAAAATTAAAGGTAAAGGAAATATTAATAGTATTTCAAATGCATGTATGGAAGATGTATTATTTGTTGAAGGACTCAAGCACAATTTAATGAGTATTAGAGAATTATGTGACAAAGGATACAAGGTTGTGTTTGAATCATCTATATGTAATGTATTTGATGGAGAACATATCATGTTTAGCAGAAAAAGACATAAAAATGTATATTCGGTTTCACTTGATAAACTAGATGGTCAATGTCTAATGGCCATTGACAATGATCCATGGGTTTGGCATAAGAGGCTTGGGCATATAAACATGAAAAATATAAAGACCCTATGGAAGAAGAGTTTGGTATAAGGATTGCCTAAATTGAAATATGACAAAGATAAAATTTGCAAGACATGTCAATTGTCAAAACAACCTAAAATGCCTTTCTCTACCAAAAAGGAAATTTCCACCACTAGGCCACTTGAATTGCTACACATGGATCTATATGGGTCATCCGACATTTTAACCATTGGTGGAAAGAAATATGTGTTTATGATAGTTGATGATTTTTCAAGATTCACATGGTTAATTCTCTTAGCTAGCAAAGATGAAGAATTCTCTATGTTTGCAACTTTTGTAAACTTGGTGCAAAATGAAAAATAATGCACTATTATGACTATTAGAAGTGATCATGGTGGTAAGTTTGAAAATAAACGTTTCATAGAATTATGTAATGAAAAAGGAATTCACCACGCATTTTCTGCACCAAGAACTCCACATCAAAATGGAGTGGTAGGAAGGAAAAATAGAACCATACAAGAGATGGCTAGAACAATGCTAAATGACAGTAAATTATCCAAGAAATTTTGGGGTGAAGCAGTAAGTACAGCTTGTCATGTGTTGAACCGAGTTACGATTAGAGCAATCTTTAAAAAGACCCCATATGAGCTATGGAAAGGTAGAAAACCAAATATCTCATATTTTCATGCTTTTGGATGCACATGCTATGTTTTGAACAATGGTAAAACCAACTTGAGAAAATTGAATACTAAGAGTGATGAGGCAATATTCCTTGGTTACTCATCAAATAGCAAAGCATATAGAGTCTTCAATAAAAGGAACCAAGTTGTAGAAGAGTCGATACATGTTGTTTTTGATGAATCTAATCTATGCTTCAAAAGAAAAGATGATTTAAGTGATGCAGATGAGATAACAAGTAGCCTTGAAAAATTGCATATGGAGAAGCAAGAAGAATCCATGGAGGAAAGGGTAAGTGAAGGTAATAACTCCTATAAACCTTCAACTGATTTAAAGTTTAAAAATGTCCATCCAATTGAACAAGTTATAGGTAATGTCTATGAAGGTGTAAAGACTAGAAGGTCAAAACAAAATATTTGTGGATAATACGCCTTTGTATCCAAAATTGAACCATCCACTATAGACCAATCCCTTGATGATGAAAACTGGATCATAGCAATGCAAGAGGAATTAAATCAATTTGAAAGAACCCAAGTTTGGCATCTTGTTCCAAGACCAAAAGATTGCATTATCATTGGCACAAAATTGGTCTTTAGGAACAAATTAGATGAAAGTGGACTTGTGGTGAGAAACAAAGCTAGATTTGTGGCAAAGGGATACTCACAAGAAGAGGGAATAGACTTTGAGGAATCCTATGCTCCGGTTGCTAGATTAGAAGTCATTCGTATTTTATTAGCTTTTGCATCTCATATGAACTTTAAATTGTTCCAAATGGATATTAAAAGTGCATTTATGAATGAGTATATAAATGAAGAGGTGTATGTTGAACAACCACTTGGATTTGAGGAGAAAGATCAATCCAAATTTGTATACAAATTAACCAAAGCATTATATGGATTAAAACAAGCCCCAAGAGCTTGGTATGAGAGATTAAGCAAATTTTTGATTGATCATGACTTCCAAAAGGGAAAGGTAGACACTACTTTGTTTATCAAGTACAAAGAAAAAGATATCTTAATTATTCAAATTTATGTTGATGACATTATTTTTGGTACTACTAATGAGATTCTTTGTCAAGAATTTTCTGAGCTTTTGCAGAAAGAATTTGAGATGAGTATGATGGGGGAGCTGAATTTCTTCCTTGGACTACAAATTAAGCAATCAAGTGAAGGGATCTTCATAAACTGGTCCAAGTATATCAAAAAATATTAAAGAAGTTTGACATGAAAAATAGCAAAGGGGCAAACACGCCTATAAGCTCAACCATTAAAATTGACAAAGACGAGAAAGGCAAACCAGTTGATTTAAAATTATATAGAAGCATGATAGGTTCTTTATTATATTTAACTACTTCTAGGCCTGATATATATTGTTTAGTGTATGTATGTGCTCTAGATTTCAATCATGTCCAAAAGAATCACACTTGGTAGCTATAAAAAGAATGTTCGGATATTTAGTAGATACTACCAACATAGGACTTTGGTATCCAAAGGGATCTAATTTTGATCTAATCGGCTACTCGGATGCGGATTTTGTCGGTTACAAAGTAGATAGAAAAAGCACTAGTGGAACATGTCAATTTCTTGGGAACATGTTGGTTTCATGATTTTCAAGAAAATAAACTAGTGTTGCTCTATCTACGGTAGAAGCCGAATATGTTGCCGACGGGAGCTGTCGTGCCCAATTGCTTTGGATAAAACAACAACTTAGGGACTATGACATGAACTTTAAAAATATACCTATTAGATGTGATAACACGAGTGCAATATGTTTAATTAAAAATCCAATTTTGCATTCTAGGATCAAGCATATAAACCTTAGACATCATTTTCTTAGAGAACATGTAGAAAATCATGATATATGTTTGGAATATGTGAGAACAGAAGATCAAATTGCAGATATTTTTACCAAACCTCTAGCAAAAGAACCATTTTATAAAATTAGAAATGATATGGGAATGCTAGAATTAACTTAGACAAGCACACGCTGAGGGGGAGCACAGGTTTAGGAGGATCAGCCCCGCCATTCTCAAAGGATTAAACCGCTCCATCTCTATTTTTCATCAATTGACAAAAATGGGGAGAAGAGATCGGGACTTGAGTCTCCGTTTTAAATGTTTGTATGAATGATTTTAACTTGTGACATATTGGAAGAAATATGTATGTTAAACTCATGTTTTTTAACTTGTGATTTATTTGAAATATATGTTAAAAATCAAAATGCAAAAATAGTTTTTTTTAAAGACATTGAAAGGTATATACTCAAATCAATTTTGTCAATCATCAAAAAGGGGGAGATTGTTGGAAACATGTGGAAAATAAGCCAAGTTTATGTTTTGATGATTAACAAACCAATTTGAGTAAGTGTTGGTTACTAACATGTTTGTGAAGATGATTGAAGGTTATAAAAATGAAGAATATGAAGCATGGAAAGTCTAGTCGATTTCCAAATCGACTCAGGCATCGACTTAGGCCAAGTTGATCCCCAAGTTGACTCTAGTAGCGACTTCAGCTCGTCATTTTCGTCCAGAGTTGAAAACGGGGAACCAAGCTACCGAAGTCGACTCTGCATGCGACTTGGGTGAAGTCGCAGACCAAGTCGACTCCAGCTTCGACTTCGATGCGTCATTTTCATCCAGAGTTGAAATCGAGAACGAGAGCTGCCGAAGTCGCATCCCAAGTCGACTCCGCATGCGACTTGGGTGAAGTCGCAGACCAAGTCGACTCCAGCTTTGACTTCAGTGCGGAACTTGCAGATCAAGACGGTTCAATGCTAGATTCAAGTGAAGATGAAGGCCAAGACAACTCAAACACTCAAATGAAAATCAAATGAAGTCCAGAGCAAGCAAAGTTTCATATTTTCATGGAGAATCGAGATCATACATTTGGACCTCTCTTATGCACTCAAATACTCAAAGACTCAAGACTCAAGACATGGAGTCAAATTTGTTTAAGATAGAAGAATCGTAAAGAGTCTTAAGTATAATCAAAGGAAGAACAACCAAACATGAAGAAATTCAAGCAAGCAAGGCATTCCAAGGATTTCAAGTTCAACTAGCAAGCTGAAGAAGTGAAGTCGCACCCGAAGTCGACTTCACCTGCGACTTGGGTCAAGTCGAGGACCAAGTCGACCCAGAATGGAACTTGAAGAAGTTACGGAAAGCCGAAGTCGCACCTGAAGTCGACTCCATCTGCGACGTGGGTGAAGTCACACCCGAAGTCGACTCCACCTGCAACTTGGGTCACAACGGTCGAAAATTTTTCGAATGTTGGCGCATTAAATGCGCGCCACCTACTTCCAAATGTTCGGATTTCCTCGCAAATTATATAAGGCATTCAATATGAACGTGGAGGGTAGCTGAGAAATCATTGAATGAGCATAACTCCCATTTCTAAGAGCATTAAGTGATCAAGCCAACATCTAGAAGAAGAACATTGCTTCCAAATTGTCAAGAGCTGCTTGCTGAATCATTAAGCCTACGTTACAAGTTCTTCTCTGCGCCAAATCTGCCTCTACACAACAGTAATGTATAGAAACTTTCTTTTTGTTATTTCTTGTTGTATTGAACTTGATTTAGTTTGGGTAACTAAGATCAAGTGTAAGCAAAGTAGTGTGTGATTGGAGTGGAACTCGTCACCTACTTGTGCTGTGAATTGTTGATGCCCCTAGAGCTGGAATCTAGAAGAGAGCAGTGGCTCTAGTTGTATTTGTGAAATACATAGTGGAACCCAAGTCACAAGAGGTGTGAGCTTGGAAGAGTGGAGTAGGAAAGGTTGCCCGAACCACTATAAAATCTTGTTTGTTGATATTTATTTCTGCTCTCTGCACTATATTTCTTTCTATTTGCTTCTTCATAAAAGGGGACTAGATTAATCTGGGGTAAAGTTTCTGTTTAAGTTGAAAATTTTAAATACCCAATTCACCCCTCCCCTCTTGGGTAATTGTCATTAACTCGGGGACTAACACAAGCTTGTTTGATGAACCTTAGTTGGATGAAACTTTGGTTTAACGACTAGGTGAAATTCCCATTCATTTAGGGTGGAAATGATGCATGACTTGAACAACAAGTTATATCGATAATCATAAGGGTAAAATACCCTAAATATGGAGCAAGATGGGACGTCCAAAGGGTCAAAAATAAAAATATAAAAATCTGTTTTATAGGGCATGATGATGGGACGTCCAAGATGGAAACTCGTGAAGAAAAGTTTCTATTTTGGAAGAATTAATTGGGGAACTTTGATTACATGATTATATCCTAATTAATGTACAAATAAGTGCTTAAATTAAGCCAAATGAAGAGGAAAAAATTTCTGTTTTATATGAACTTTATTACACATAATGAATGTGTAGTTAGAAGGTGCACATGAAGGGTATAGATGAGAAGGAAGGGGAATAAACATGTATACTTAGCTAATGTGCAAAAATAAGAAAGAAATATGGAAAATTAGAAAAGAAATGACTGTTTTCAAAAATTATAAAATCTCACAAATTTGAGATTGAAATTAGTAGTCCTAACTCATAAATAGATGCCTTGAATGAGCATTAATATGAAAATGCAAAGTACGGGTGTTAAGTGATAAATGAGAATTATTAAACTTCCATATGATTGAGTTAAACATAAAGGTTATAAAGAACTTAAAATTTTACCCTAAATAAGGGTGTTAAAAATGAAAAGAATGGTCAGAATAGAATCATAAGTCATACCAATGTATGAATTGGAAAAATCGACACCCAACTTGAAAGACAAGTGGGTTAAGTTAATGTAAATTCATGTGAATTGGAAAACCCTAAGGGATGCAAGCATTTGAAATTTTATGTATATAAATGAAATGTTATTTTCATTTTTTTAGGCAAAGGCAAAGAAAAGGATGGAAGAAGGGGATTGAAGCTATTACAGGTAAGCAAGCAAACTTTTAAAAATATTGATTTCATTTCAAATTATTAAAATGATTGAAAATATTTATATTGATGTTTTAAAGAATTTCTTACAAGTGAGCAAGTACAAGTCTTGAAATTATAGCTTTAATTGGAAGCAAACAACACTTTTTAAAATGTTTATTTTATCTCAAGTGTTGTAATATTTGAAAATGCTTTACATTGATGATTTTAAGAATTGCTTACATGTAAGCACATTCTTTAAGATGCTAATTTCAAAGGATTTTAAGAAAAAAGGGGGTTTTGACCTTTCCACAGAAATATTTGCAAACAAGTTTTGAGTTGACTACAACAGGATTTTGTGAAAAGCAAGTACAATTATGAAATAAAAGAAAAAAGGGTTTGATTTATAGAAAGAAATTATGTATTTCTTGACATGACACTTAAAAATAAACGATAATTGGAAAATTATCCATTTGATTGAAATGGTTATTAGAAAAGTTTTGCTTTCCTTTACATATGTGTTCTGGCCTCAAGATCGCTCCAATTGGAAAATGAATGCCTAATCATTTCTCCAGTAAAATTTTAAAGCATTTAATTTTTTAACCAAGTCCGAAAGTATATCACAGAAATATTTTGCATTGTGTTCCACATTTTGATTTTACATCTCCAATGAGAAAATCCTTGATTAAAAGAGTTGAATACAATAGTAAAAAAAGTGATTATTTTATTGAAATGATGACGAAATGCGTAGAAGATATTTCTACGACTTTACAAATGCATGAAAAATCGTGTTTCACAAAAATATAAAAATAAATGAGTACGCTTCGCCCCGCGCCGTGACTCGAATGTGTGGTACATGACGCCACGCGCCATGACTTAAATGTGAGTTTACGCTTAGCCCGTTGACTAGCAATGACTTGGTCTGGGAATAGTGAGAGGTTGTTGGCTACACTAGTGACCCTACACAGCAAGCTAAGTGCTCTCTCAGCTTATGGGTTTCTACAGCAGACTAACATCTCCCGCTTTCAGCTTAGTAAGCTAGCATATCCCGCATTCAGTCTCTGGATTGAAAATTGAAAAAAAAATTTGGTGGTTTTACCAAGAATTGGGTTTAACTGAATTTTGAAAATATGTTTGGGTCGACTTGGACCAATTAAAGAGGTTTAGGCTCAACTAGGCCTGTTGAAAAGAGTCTAGGCCTAACTGGGCTTGACTTAACCAATTTGGGCCTGAGTGGATTTATCGGAGGGTCTTGGTCCAGATAGGCTTGTTGCGAAGGCTTTTGAACGTTTTGGGGCCCAACTAGGCTTGCTGAAGAGTTTTGGGCCCAGGTGGGCTTGTTGAAAAATTTTGATCTCAGCTGGGCCTATTGAAGAGTTTTGGGCCAAAATGGGTTGGTTGAGGAGTTTTTGGGCCTACCTAGGCTTATTTTGGGAGTTACGGGCCCAAATAAGTTTATGATAAGCAAAATTGGGCCCAAGTGAGGTTATGGGCCCAAATGTGGGATATTAGGCCCAACGGAGAGATACAGATAAAAATCACCCACCTTGATTTCCATATTTGAACTGTGTGGAATTTACACGCGTACAAATCACAATGGATCTATAAATTTCTAATATTGCGTAAAGAAGAGAGTTTTCATTGTTTTCCCATACAAAACAATTTTTCCTTCCTTTTTGAATTTGCATGTCTATAGGTCGCTATCATTTAGCAAGCCCGGTGGATCACACGTATTCCTCAAGTGAGGGTAAAGTGTTAGCAGTAGGTCTTTTACAAAAACTGTCTTGTTATAGCAATAGTAGGATCTATTTAGATCCATCATGATTTGATTGCTCAAATCATGAAAACTAGGTGAGATTTGACGACTCCGTTCTGGCGGCGCAGCAAGTTGACGTAGTGGCCTTACTCGGACATCAAGGTTTTGGTTGAGTAAACAAAAGTGATTTTTTTAATAAAAAAAGTACTTAACCCCGTGTATCAATTCAACCCACCACCTAGGGAGTATCTACTTGAGAAAAAGTATATGTATGTAATTTTTTTAGAAAATAATATATATATATATATATATTGAAGGCCTTTAAGATATATATATTTTTTATTTTACACAATAATATATATTTTTGAAAGCCTTTAAGATATATATATTTATTTTAGAAAATAATATATATTTTTGGAGGTTTTTAATATATATTTGTATTTTAGAAAATAATATATATATTTTTGAAAGCTTTTAGGGTGTGTTTGGTTAGGAGTAAAACTTTTGATGAAAAGTTTTTGAAGTAGAAGTTGTCAAATTGATAGAAAATGATGTGATATAATAGGAGTAATGATGAGGAGCAGAGAGAATAAAGTTAAAATAGATAGGTTAGTTGTATGGGTAGTTGTGTAGAAATGATTGAAAAGTAGGGTAGTTTGTATAGAAAAATGTGAAAAAATAATTAAAAAATAAAGTAGTTATAGAGAGTGAAAAGTTTTAGATTGAAAAGTTTTAGTTGACATTTTTTTGTGCCAAACAAACGCACCCTTAATATATATATATATATATATTTAAAAAAATATATTGGAAGAAAATTAAAAGCGGTAGAGAACTTACGTTTTTTTTAGGATGAGAGACACCATAGTTAATTACCACTGACAATTCGATTGAGAGATATGACGTTGCGAGGCTGCTGTACTTGTGCAGAGAAAGTGATTTGACCGTAGCGTCCATTTGTAATTTGGCCACATTTTCACGCATTAGCTTCACCTTGATCCTCCGCTCAGTTGCATGCTCTGCTACAAAAAGAGGGTCTTTGCCGCCCTTCCTGGAGTGCCCTGTCAGGAATCTAACACTATTCGCAACACCACGGCATGTCAATGGAATTCCTAGCTCTACAGCTATTCCTGAAGCTGCAGTAATTCCTAGAATAACCTTCACTTGAATGCCTTGTTTTTGTAGAAAGTCCATCTCTTCTCCACCCCGTCTAAACACCAGCGGATCGCCTCCTTTAAGCCTCACAACAGTGGTGCTTGCTTCAGAAAAACTTAATAGGAGCTCGTGAATTTCTTCCTGCGTCCGACTGTGGTACCCGACAGTCTTTCCCACATACAAAAGCCGTGCATCTGCTTTCACCAACTCCAGCACGTCATTCGACACCAACCGATCATAGAGCAAGAGGTCGATGCTCTCGATGGCTCTCACCGCCTCAAGCGTCAACAGCTCGGGGTCGCTAGGCCCCGTCCCCACCAAGAAAACATTCCTGGGCCCCGTCTTGTCTCCACTGCCAGCACCTGATGCCTCATTGGCCCGCCGTTCTCTCAAGGTGTGGAGCATCAGGAACGTTTGCGCTGTGATGTTGGGATTGGAAGTTATTACTCCGCCGCCACCCGTCACGGTCCACATCCGCATAAGATTCTGGGGCGCTGGGGCGATGGGCTTGATTGGTGCAAGTCCTATCGACATGGGCACCTTCTCCTGCGTGAAGCTGCCAGCCGCCGACCGCCTTCTCTTCCTTGAGCCACCCTCTTCGACGGTTGAAGATGTCTGCGTCGGAATCTTGATCGTTCCGTCGATTGTCGTGGCAATGGCTAGGACGCTGCGCATACCCGTGGCGGCGACAATAGCGGGCTCCACGTGCTCGAGAAGGCAGCGAATCGTCTCGCCGTCGAATTTGTGGCCTCAACTCTCTGGTCATCTGGAAGATTCTGGCGGCGCAAAGGGCCGCCATGCGGATCCTCCGCCCTCGGCCCTCGACCTTGGTGTGCCGATCTTTAGAAACCAGCCTGCCGACGATGGGGCCCGCCCGTTTGACAGGAAGCACCTCAATCCGACGGTCGTCCACGACAGGCTCTGTTTCCAGGTAGACAAGATGTTGGACGAGCTACGTCGACAACGGAGTTTGCGGAGAAGGCCGGGCAAGAGGATTGGAAGAAGGAGCGGTTTGCGGAGAAGGATGAGGCGAGGACCCTTCTTCCTCTTCTTCTTCTTCCCCGTCGCTGCAGGCGCTGCTGAAATCGTTATCTCTATCGTCCTTATCTTCCATCCCAAGCTTCTGCTGAGATTCCATGAAAAATAATGGCCTTTTATGGGGGCCGCGGATTCATTGTATAATTTTTATCTCATCAATATGAAAATACTTTGAAAAATGTCTTAAAAATGTTTATACGAATGTTTCTAAAAAAAGGTTTAAGGATGACCAACTCGACAAGTTAACCATATAAAATGAATTAATTTTTGTTTGCTAAAATAGTATTCAAAGAGTAGGCAAGCTCTTATTTATGTAATAATGACAAAGATGATATGTGGACAAATATATGATAGCAGGATGTATAAAGGGGATGTATAAAAAAAAATGATGCAATTGCATATCCTTTGTGTATAAAGAGCCCCGGAAGAAAAATAAAGAAAATGTTACTGAGAAAAGCTTTCTCTTCTTGAAAATTGAAAAGCTTTGAAATTTCTTTATCATAATGATTTTAAGACTTATTACAAACAACACTTATGAAAAGATTGTTTTCTCAAACATTACAAATGCTTATCAAAATATTTTACTTAAATATTTCTAAAATTATTTAAGGATGGTTATCCTAAAACTAAATTTCAAATGATGTTTATAAAAATACGTTAAAGTGGATGGGCCCACTTTTCAAGTTGCTAAAAAGACACGGATTGCGGTCTGTGATGGTTCATGAAATCATGCTAACTTATGGATATATATGATGATGTATGGTGCACCAGAATAATGAATAGGTCGATTATAGAGATGGTCGCAGATGGACCGGGGCCCACTCTACATATGACCAAGTCCCTAAGGAATGTAGGAGGCCAGCGGCGCCCTCCATAAGATGAGAGTAGGTTCAAGGAATGGCCGCCTAGCTAGCGTGTTGTTATATGATGAATTCTCTTCCAAAAGGTATAATGATCACTTGATAAGTGTCACTACTGGATGAGGAGAAATGCATTTGCATATGTTCTGCTTTTGAAAAACCCGGAATTGAGATGTGAAATTATTTATGCAAAAAGATTATCCTAAATTAGGGTTATATTTATACGAAAAATTACCTTAAAAACAAAGTGTTTTACATGAAAAGTGTAAATATCAAGGTTGAGATGAAATGATTTTTATGCAAATGCATTCATAAAAAAAGATTACATGCATATGCCTTGTTTGTTTTAAACAAGCCCCAAAATGGGGTTATGAAAAATGATTTACAAGAAAAATATTTTAGGACATAAAAAATGTCCATTATCAAAAAGGGTTTATGCGGAAAATGTTTTTTAGGTTATAAAAATGTCCATTGGAAAAATGGGTTTATGTGAAAAATGTCTTGGGACATAAAAACGTCCATTTAAGAACAAAGGGAATTACCTAGAAGGGTTTATATACAAATCTATCGCCTTGAAAAAGCCAGACGTGACATATAAAAGGTTTATATGAAAAGATGTTTATGAAAAAATTTTACAGGAAAATGCTTGCTTGAAGATAAAATGTTTGCTTACTGAGTTATCACTAACGATTTGTTTTCTCAAACCTTAAATAGGTACAGGGAAGCTCAAGAGGTAAAGAACCTGAACATTTGAGAAAAGGTATGGGATGGTATTCATGTGTGTGCTAAAATGATTAGTTACGATGTATTGAATGATATGTTTTGAATTTTTAAAGAATGTTAAGGTATGTGAACTTACTGATAGTTCTAAATGCTATGTGAATTGATGGTTGAATGCGTGTATACAAGTATGTATGTCAAATACTTAATGATAATGTATTTTATATGATTATGGCATAGCTAGGTTAATAAAACCAATTATGTAAAGGAGCAAGATGAAATTTATGAATAATATGTGTAGTTGATGACAAATGCCAGAATGTGAGACTATGAATAGATATAAGAATAAACAGGGAACCAAGTGACATTTTAAAATGCTAAGTGTGACAAATTACAAGTGTGTCGTTGCTTATAAGATGAATGGAGCGAAATGTAAAGAAATGAAATGATGAAGGGAAAAGGAATGAAACGAAAAAAAAATTGGACGAGTTCCAATTTAAGAACCCGCCGCGTGATCAAGATAACAATCCTAACTCACATTTACCAATCAATAATGATCTTGGAGTAAGGATTTGCGATGCCTCGGGTTGGGGGAACCACACTCTTGCTCTTGTCTTCTTACTCTCGTCCTTGGATCTCCACTGTTTATGTCACCTAGAATCCTTTGATGTCCTCTCTGAGTGTCCAAGCTTCCTATCATCCTTTCCATCTAGGCTTGCAAAAAAATATTAAAAATTCTGCATCATAACTCTCATCATCCCCATCATAGCCTCCATACCTACTGTGTCCCAGAAGTCATCTTTGGTCCAATATTAATCCCTCCACCACTAGCCCCCACTCCAACTTGCCTGTGCATTCCTTGGTAATTCCCACAAGGAATCTCCAAATACTCATCATCATTTGTATTCTCCTCATCTTCTTATTAGGACCTCTTCTATGCAACTTGCTCTTCCTCTTCTTAGACTTGCTCTTGCTGTTGACCTCCGATAGCAAGTGGTATAACATGAGATGGGACCATCACTTCACATAGTCCGCCCTCTACCATATTACCTCTGTCCTTATTAAGCTTTTTCCTGGATGCCATCTTTTGTACAACCTAACACGCTAAGATTCTAATCACGAATGCGTACACTATAATTCCCTAGGTGCCAAATTTATATACAATATACGCAATACTAACATCATTAATTACTACTGGTGTATTCACATATTACCTCATTGTAAATGAAGGGTTATAATAAAATATCTTGTCCTCACAGCTTGTTTATTAAAGATAGTTTGTACTAATTTGATATCTTGCGACTTTAATTGCTTGCTTGGAATAAGGGTTTATACTTCAGCATGATTACATATATTAGGTGAAGGAACCGAAAAGTGAAAATCTAATATAAGATAATCAAGCTATTGAACTTAGGAGTCTTGACCATGAAAATAAGCTTGACACCTTTGAGGAATTTTATGAATTACTATAGAACTTAATGGGTTCATCAATAAAATTCCATAAACATAGGTGGTTATTAAAGTTGAAATACATCTCATGCCTTAGAAGAAAATGTAAAATTACATAAGGGTTTGTTCTTCTTTATATGTTATCCGGATTAAACAAGATTAAACAAGTAAGATATTCATTGCGGAGATGTTACATGTCAAACCCTACATCCTAAGATCTCTTACATCCCTGATTTCAAATTTTGTATTGAGTATTTCATTTTAGTAGAATTTTTTTTCTTAAATCATTTTCTTAAATTCGTTCACATAGTTCATTTGTTTAAAAGTACCTAAATCATTGAAGTCTTGAGTTTCCCAATTCCTAGTGGAATTGATATTTAATATACTACAAGCCATGACTCATGTACTCGCGAATAACTCAGTAAGTATTTTAACACCGTTGTCAAGAAATTTGGTGCAAACAAAAGACTTTTAGTGATCTAGTTACTATTAAAAATTTCCTTTTTCAACTTTCTTTAGGCTTGCTTTATTTGCCTAAACCTAATGCCTCAGACATGGGGTCTTATGAGAATTTTGTTACTCCAAGAATTGAATTATGCTAAATTGAAAAATTTCATCCTTAAATTTTTTATAAATAAACTATGTTCATACATACATGTTGTTGTCTTTTGTCCAAACATTCAATAGATTTTAAGATTATCCAAAATATTACAACTCCTTCCCTCAATACAAACTGTTTATAACAACCAATAAATTAAATAATAGAGATAGATTTATTCTTAGGTTATACTTGGGGCCTGCATCACTAAAATTTAAATTTCTACAACAACATGAGCATATTACTCAGTAAGTAGGTGTATAAAAAAAAATGGCAAAGCATTAAATAAATTTGCATATACATTAATGCATGACATGAATCATAATCATCCTATTTAATTCCAAAGGGTATTTGAGACACTAACACTACTTGTAGGACCTCATGAGTATTTACTCGATTTTGTCATGCATCACATTCACATCTATGTTATGATTATTAAGAAGAAATACGCATGTCATCATAAAGTACGTTTAAAATTTTCATTTCAAAGTGCACAGTTTAATCAAATATCATACATTCATCAACATTCATAAGAATTCATAACATTATTAAAAACATTTTAAAAAATGTGAAAACATTACCTATTTACCTTTCATAATGATTATCTATAGAACTTTCCTTCTATAATTCTTTTCCTTTTCCTCCTTACTATTTGAGTAGGAACATTAGTTCCTAGGTTAGGATTGTATTGTACATTATTTGTTAAAATTTCTAAGAGTTAGTTGCCCAATTTGTTACTTAAAAATATTATCGAAAACCCTATCTCCTTAAAAATAACTATTTTATTTTTAATACCTTTTTAAATATTTATTATATAACCTTTTTATCACAATCATTTATTTATATTTTTAATAAAATTGATGAAAGTTGTCTTAATAATTTACTTGAATAATAATAAAAACATATAATAAATAAATGTCTTAAAAAGTAGCAAAATGTATTATGTTAATAGCCAATTCTTTTACCATTTAGGTGAAGGTACACTTGTGTAATAATTTGATTTGAATATATATATATATATATCTATATGAAATAAAAAGATGTTTGGTAAGAAAATTTGGTCATCCTAGTTTGATCCTAGAACATCGACTTGGTAGCACAAATTCACGACCATGTTGCCACATGATAACTCTATGAAAATAGAGTTATCAATCGCTAGTTTGTGTCCATTTTGAATGTTAGATTGCTAGTAACATGTAAATTTTCATAGGTTTTGCATTAGTTTGTATCATTTACATACTTTTCACATTTCCTTTAGCTTTCATGCAAGTCTAGTTTAATTTGTTTGCAATTCAGCTCATTTTAGTTTATTTTAATTCATTAGTTTATATTAAAATGCATTTACTTATTTTTGCTTTGTTTTTATAGGAAAAGGATGGTAACTTGCTTATTAATTCAATGCAAAAATAGGCAGATTGGGAAGAGAAGTTTTAATCATAGTTAAAGATCAAGTTTTTGAGTCAGCAAAGCTAGGGCCACGGCCCAAACTTCTAGCACCCCAACCCTAGCTCCATCGCCTTTGAAAGAAAAGTCACCAACTAGAGTAAACAAGGTTGGCACCGCAGCACCAAACCCCACATGTGAGAAGCCTTATTCAAGTACACAGATGAACACATCTTTCAAGGTTTGAATAATATAACTTAGGGTGCAGAAGTGGAGCTCTTTGAGGAAGAAGAGAAAGGAACTCAATGTAAGAGCGTAGATTACGAAGGAGATTAAGCTGTTGGTGAAAATCATTGTGTTTTGTCTTCTCCTTAGATAGAAATATGCCAATTAACCCTATGTGATCCAGCTTAGATTATACGCAAATCAACTTTGCTTTATTCATTTGCATAGAAACATATTAACAAGTAGAAGTAAAGTTTAGTTTGTATGTGTTGGAAGGCACGTATGAATATTAATAAAGCTAGGTTAGTAAATCTCCACATAATCAATTAAAAGAAACCAATTTAGCATATTCTTGAGTCAAGGGATTTACAATTCTCATCTATCTATTCATCTCTGTAGCACCCCACCGGCCACTGCCTCAGACCAGCGGTCGCTTCAGCAGAGATCCAATAGCATCTCTCTAGGATTTTCCATAAATTCGAAAGCAAAGGACTACATATATTTAAAAACCTACCTGTGGCAACCCTAGATATCCACAACTAATTCATCATTTAGACATATGGCAAAAAATTGATTAAACTACAATCATTTTCATCATTTACATCTCTGCAGTAGCAAAATGCACATTTACAATTCCCAAATATATTAATAAGACTTCAACATGCAATACGTCGATGACTCACAATCCTAATTTACAAATACATCTCACAACTAATCATATGGTATATATCATATCTCACATATACATGAGCCTCAAATAATTATAACCCAAAGATAAAATGACTTATACCTGGAACATTCTATATCAACTTGAGAACATAGCTTATAGCTAAGTGCCCACAGTATTAGTCCTGCTAAAAATGTCAAAACTAAACATGTGAGTTGGGCAAACTCAGTAAGTTGGTGCAATCAGCAAAAACAATGACAAATTCATGCCAAATTCATTATATTTCATGCCACCACATGCAATGCAAGTACCAGGCTCTCACTAGCCTTAGACAAGCATGTTATGTCATAAATACACATATGAAACAAATCAACCTCAAGTCCATCAAGGGTCATGAACAACCATATCCTCATGTCAATAAATGGACATGAACAAACTTATGTAAATCATGCATATGCATCATTCTCATGTTAAAATCATACCTCATGCTCATTTCTAACCATACACTATCAGTTTATCAAAACCATACACAAACACATAGTCAATAATACCAACCTATTTTCAAAGGGCTTTGCCCCAATTCATCAAATCAACATGCTACATGAAAAGACTCATACTAAACCATCCCACAATCCATCAAAATACACAACCTATGTCAATTCATCTCAAATTTTAACATACATCCAACCATATCTTTAAGCACAAAGTTTAAGTCCCATTTCAATTCATACAACCCATATTTATCATGTCTATCACAAGTTTCATTTCAAATAATTTAACATCATATATACCCCAAGCATTTGCAACATATTATTCACATCACAAAGGTATTACACACCCATTCATACATCATTTTCTTATCTTTAGTCTCACTTAGGCATTTCATTGAACACATCATAGACATTATATGAAAATCAAGCCCAACTCACTCAAAATCTATGAGATTCTGTCCATCATATCATAATATCATACAAAATCATTTCTAAACACTTCAATTTCGTTATTTACATGCATTTATATCAAAACCTCCAATTTCTAACCTCCCTAAAATCTCTACACTACCCTGGTATCTTAAAAATTCATCCAAATAATAAAAACAAACACGCTGCCTACAGACAATCACAAAAATGTCATAATTATAACCCAAATCCATAATTTGATTCAAAACAAAATAACCTACTTACCTCAAATTCAATTTTATCTAAAAATATCCAAGATCTACTAATTTTCAAGCTTTTTCCTTGATTCAAGAAGCTTCTTTGATGTAAAAATGACGTGAATACAAGAACTTTTGAGTGATTTTTCATGGGTTTAGAGAGCCAAGATCTTGAGGAGTAAGAAGGGTAGAAAATGGCATGGACAATGGAGTGGGTTCAAACCCTCCTTGCTTAAAACAACATCTCATATGGTTTTGCCTATGTGATTTTGGAAATCACACGGTTTGACTTGTGTGGGCCCATAAACAACCCAATTTCAAGTATCTTGCACTATTTTGCTCATAAATTCCTCTTGAAAACTCTGATTGAGATGATTCTTTTTTATTTGAATTTCTAATTTCAAGTACTATTTCTCTACAAAATTTCAGCTCAAAATTCCGTTATCACAAAATTTGGCATATATTTTACTACACAGCTTTACCAATGACTTTTCCTCATTTACAAAAGTGATCATAACATGTCAAAATATTTTCAATACCAAACCAATCATTCACATGTCTTTTGTCATTATAATATCACATCTATATCATTTATTTGCTTAAAACATGTGGTGCCCCAACCCGAGGCGCTGGAGCCTTACTTCGAAATCATTTATTGATTGGTAAATGTGAGGAGGATTGTTGCCCTAATAACGGGGTGAGTATTTTTTCTTTTTCGATTTTCATCATAAACATACATTGATGATTCATTCCATAAAATTTTTACATCATGGCAATATGTTCATTTATATCCTAAGATTTGTCCATCTTTGTTATCAATATGCTTTGATATTTTACTCCCATCAATTAATCCCAATATATCCTTTCAATCATACCCAATAAAATTTCACATCATTCTTATCAAACCATATTCATACATACAAACAACCATTCAATCCTTTCATAGCATAGTCATTCCAAATCACACATATCTCATCAAAGATATTTATTAACACATTAGGTAATTGGACCCACAAAATCACTTTCAAAGGATTTAACCATTCATATAGATACATATAAAGGAATACAAGAACTATATTTCTTCAGTTAAACTTGTTCATTTCCTTTGGAATCTTCTTGTACCTGTCTTGGGTTTGGAAAACAAAACATAAGTACTAACTTAATAAGCAAGCTACATCATTTTCAGGCAACCATTTTTTATATAAACATTTTCAAATAGTCAAATTCATATCGAACATAGGTATTCCATAAATAATATCAATGCATTATTATCAACATGATATGAACATCATAGTGATGGTGCGCTAGCCAGCCTACCATCGCATCATCCTGCTCCTATTTCAGGGAGGGCACTACCGACCATTGGCTTATATCATCGACTTGGCCCTCTTATACCTTTAAAGTGGACCTAGTTCCTTGTGTACCATGATCATAAACATGCTAGCATGCTTTTCAAGGATAGATAATTTGAACCATAATTTCCAACACAATTTTTATAAGCAGATATTCAAGTCAATTTGCAAGAATTATAGGAGTGACTATCCTTAAATAATTTCAAAAGTATTTAAATAAAACAAGTTGCAATTTATTGTCAACAATTAAGAAAGAAACTTTTCAAAGGTTTTGCTTGTTTACCTATGATAGCTTCAATTCTTTTCTTTCACCTTCTCTTTGCCTTTTCCTAGATAAATAAAAATGATATTTTATCCATATTCATAAGATTACAAATGCTTGCATGCCTTAGGGTTTTTCAACCCAAATGAGTTTACATCAGGCTAACTTAAACCATTCTTTTCTTCAAGTTTGGTACCATCTTTTCCAATTCACATATTGGTGTAACTTATGATTCCAATTGTAACAATTCTTTTCATTTTAATACCCTTATTTAGGGTAAATTTTTAAGTTCATTTATAACAATTAAGTTTAAGTCAATATATTAGAATTTAACACTTCCCTTTTATCATTCAACACCCATACTTTGCATGTCATCTTGGGTATTCATTCAAAACATTTTTTTAAAAGTTAGGGCTACTAATTTCAACCTTAAATTTTTTGAAATTTTATAATTTTCCTTAAAACAGCCCTATACTTTCTCATTTTACTATATTTCTCTTTTATTTTTGCACTTTAGCTAAGTATACATGCAATACTATAATCAACCATTACCTTTATCATCAATACTCTTTATTTGCACCCTTTAGTTACACATATATCATAGATGATTAAGTTGGCTTTAAACCGAATTTTCCTCTCAAATTTTTCTTAGTTTAGACATACATTTATAGATTAATTAGGGTATTACCAAGCAATTGAAGTTCCTTAACTAATTTGTTTAAAACAGAATTTTTTTCACCTACCATTGGACGTCTCATCAACACATGTGTATAAAAAAAAATTTTATTTTCACCCTAACAGTTTGGACATCTCTTAATCATTCTATAGGTGATGTATTTCACACTTATAGTTACCCACATCCATTCTTGTTTAAATCAAGCATCATTTCCACCTAAAATGGATGAAAATTTACCAAGTTACCAATCTATAATTCCACCCAACTATGGATCATTATGTAAGCTTGGAATTACATCAATTAAACACAAAAACAACTCAACTAATCAATACATAATAAGTGTCCAAAAAAGATATATATTTCTGGAATTAAATTAAATTTCAGCATGGTTACCTTATTCAAAGCAGCCCTAAATTATTCATATCTCTTCCTTAATACTTAAATTGGAACTTCCTACTCATTTGACATTTATTAAACATATTATGGGTTGTGTAAACCATCCATTTAATATTCATAAATGAATCAAATTTATGAGACATTACTTGAGTAAAGAAACCTTTTTAATTATAAAAATGAAATGTATGTATAGCACCTACTTGTGATGTTGTTGCTGCCTTCTCCTTGCCCTAGCTGAATTTTCTTCTTCTTCTTCTTCTTCTTTTTTCTTTCTTTCTTCCTCCTTGGTTGGACGCTCTTGCTGGAATTTTTCCTAAGTGTTGCTGTCCACAACTAAACGTCCAATGTTACCCCCTTTTTCCCCTTTTATACCGTTGTATTTTTAATCCCTAATTTCCACCTCATTTTATACTTAAAATTAGCAATGTTTATCTCTACATGTGCTATCACATTTTCACCCCGTTGCCCTTCTCCATTTTTTTCAACATGAAAAGCTACCCAATCTCACCCCCATTTAACGTCCATTAATGCAGCAATATTTTCATGTATTTTGTTGCATTTTTATTTATTGAAAAATTGCCCAAAAATACCTCCTTAAGACACCTCACATTGAGTCATTAATTGCATTAACTTTTCATTAATTATAAGCCATTTTTTAAAAGTAAAAGTCAATGGTTTTTAACCATAAGTGGTTTAGCATCTTCCCATGAGATTTAACTTAATCAAATCCATCCATATTGTAAAATACCTTATTTTAAGCATTCATAAAAAATTTCACTTCGAAACGATCATCTTAGATCATGATATAAGCATTTGAAAATATTTCACGAAATTTAATTATTATCACCATATTTTAATATTATTATCATAATCTAAACCATTCATTAGGTAGGACACATCAACATGTGTTTCCCCTCCAAATTTCATGTCAATCTGCCTTATACGCTTCAAGTTAGGAATTTATCAAGCAATAACCTAACTTATCCAATAATTATTAATAAAATGACATGGATAATGGGATTTAATAAACATGCAACTCATCATTTCCTACACCATATTTTTCTTTTTGTGCACATTAATCCAAATTGAGCAAGGGTGATTAACTTAATCACCTTGCTTAGTCATTTGCCTTAATCTCATCAATCCAACTCAAAGCATATAATTAATAATTATAAAATTCCTAATTTACATTCATTGGTCTCAAAAAGTCCTAGGTATCACAAAACATGTCTTATATAAAATTTAATCTGTCAACTCAAATCGCTAGCCGTTTTACCTTTACAGCGGGCCTCATTGGACCAAATCACACATACCACATCTAATGCCTTCAAAATCACTTTTCACACATCACACATATATCTATCATCTCATCTATGCTAGAAATCATCATGTTCTATGTCATTTCCAAAATTTCAGCCACTAAGTTCATTACTTACCGAATTTTCACTATTAACCTCAAATGACTCTCTTTTCATAATTATTATACCAAATTCATTTCCAAACTTCATAAGCACACTTAAATTTTGATTATAATAATTTTCATGCAAATTATGGCTCTTGTCAACGATCCTTGATCATTTTTTTCTATTTTAGCTCTTTTAGGCTTAATTACACAATTAGGATCATTTCCTTCATTTTATCAAATCTCTTATTCAAATTTCACCCATAACCTACATATCCATTCCAAACACATTAGGCATCTCACCCATGCCTAAACATATTTTAAAATGAATCAACTCCAAATAACGCACTTATCTAATTCAAAGTCCAAGCACGAGGGTTAAATATCAAATATTTATCTTTCGATCAAAATAAGGATTTCCACATATCCAAAATCAACTAACAAACATGTGTATATCCATCCTAAGCATCTATCAAGATATTTTTCAAAATTCACCCATCCATTTCTAAATAACTAGAATTGCACATTTAGCACAACTAGTGTAATCTTCACTTATTCAACCCTTGATTAATTAAAATCTTACTATTATCTGACTTCTAAGGCTATATTATATACGTCATCATCCATTTACATAGTTGTTAATATGTGAGGCATTACAATCTCTTTAATAATATCGATTAGTTACACTCTTATACTAGCTGTAGTAGCTAATCTTAGTTGTTGAAAGTTTAAACTATTCAATTGATAAAAATTCCATTCAATTTGATAATTTGTAAAGGGAAATTGGAATTTTTGGTTGTACTTCATTATCTCTTTGTCGTCGTCGGATTGACACGTTATTCATCCTGTATTACTTGGTCGGCATATATACTTTCATTTAAAGTGAGCAATTTTATTAGACATATATGCAACTTATCAAGTTTTTGGCACTGTTGTCAAGAAGCGGCAAGGCTAAAAGTAGTACCCAACTATCTTGATTGTCTTCTTCAAATTGTAAATATTCAATTTTATAATTTTATTTTTTTATATTATTGTACTTTATTTTGTTCTCTCCTAGATTATGTTACCCTTGCATGTGACAGGAATGTAAGAACAAGGTTAATTTACTTCCAAGGGCTTATTTGAGAAGTCGACATAAGAGTAGAGAGGCTTAAGCATGTACAATTCAAATGGAACACGGAGAAGCTAATCAAGGCACTAATAACAATTAGAATTAATAGGTCGTGTATCCTCAAGCACTGTAGCAAGATGAGTTGGAACAGCTTATACGAGTACCTCATTGCTACAGGACAAATTGCCATGCATACAAGCATTCAGCCTCCTCCTATCACATAAATAGTTTTGAGATCAAACCCATGGTATTCCAAATGCTTCAATCGATTGAGTAGTTCAGTGGTTTACCTTCTAAAGTTCCTCATTACCATCTTCGTACTTTTCTGCAAATAATGAATACTTTCAAGCAAAATGGATGAGGCTATGCAATTGAGGACATATCCATTTTCCTTGTGAGATCAAGCATTGAAGTGGCTAAATTCATTGCCACCCAACTCTGTTAATACATGGGATAAGTTGGCACAAAAATTCCTTGAAAAATATTTCTTGTCAGCGAAACTTGTAAAGCTTCGAATGGATATTGTCTCTTTGAAGCAACATGAGAATGAATCTTTATCAAAAGCATGGGATCGATTCAAAGATTTGTAAATGCCCTCATTATGGAATTTAATCATGGGTGCAGATTCAAATATTTTACAATGCTACTCATCATATGGTGAATTCATCTTCCAATGGTGTGTTATTGAGGAAAATTTATCGAGAATCTTATGCTCTCTTGGAAAAAATGGTGACAAATGCTTGTCAATTGCCTTCAGTGAGGAGTAGAACAATTGGTATGCTTCATTTAGATGCAATCTCTTTAAAAAAATTCAGAATTCATCAATGACTGCTATTGTTAATGCAATTGGGTCATCGTCATCGTCATCGTCAAATTGTACATTATGTGGTGAGTTTAGCTACAAGAGCATGCAATGTGACTCCAATCTAGAGTCAATCAATTATGTTGGCAACTTCTCTCAGAATTAAAACAATCCTTATTCAAATACATACAATCTAGGATGGAGAACTCACCTAAATTTTGCTTAAAACAAGTAATCTATATTGCCAGCCATCAGGCCAAGCGATCCACCTAGATTTTCTTAACTTCAGAGGCCTAATTCTCAATTTCAGCAACCAATGCCTATTTAGCCACCACTGTAGTAAACCATGCATTAACTTCAGCCTTCTTCGCAATAATAAGAAAATAAGATTAACTTGGAGAAGTGCGATTGGAGGCACAACTTGGCAAGGAACAAGTGTAGGTTATTACTTTGAGAAGTGGCAAGGAACTACAAGGCAGTTTAGCTCCAAACAAAAGTATGATGTAACTGCCACATCTCCTCCAATCGCATTACAAGAAGTAGTTGATGAAGAAGAAACTGAAACTATTCAACAAAAGAACTTAAGCATAACAAAAGAGCCTTCTAAGGTGATCAATAGGTCACCACCATCATTCTCTCAATGATTCGAGAAGCGAAAGAAAGATAATCAATTCGAGAAGCTCTTTGAGGTACTTAAACAAATCCATATCAACATACCTTTAGTGGAAGCTCTTGGACAAATGCCAAGTTATGCTAAATTTATGAAGGATGTCCTTACCAAGAAGAGGAGATTGACGGAGTTCAAGATGATGGCTCTTTCTAAGAAGAGTACTGCAATTGTGCAATGAAAGTTACCGCCAAAGCTAAGATCTAGAGAGCTTCACTGTACCTTGCACCATTAAAAAACACTAATTCGGCAAGGCTCTGTGCGATCTTAGAGCGAGTATTAACTTGATGCTAAAGTCAATCTTCAAGAAGCTTGGAATTGGAGAAGCACAACCCACCACAATCACATTGCAATGGGTGAATCAGTCTATCATATATCCTAAAGGAATCATTAAAGATGTTCTTATCAAAGTTGAAAACTTTATTTCTGTTGGTCCCGAGTTTATGGCTATTACTAAGAGGGGAGGGGTGAATTGGGTACTTTGAAAATTTTACTTAAACAGAAATTTCTCCCTTTTTAATTTAATCCCCTTAATGAAACAAATGAATAATATGGAGAGTAATATAATATGGAGAGTAATAAAGCAATAAAATCATAAATGCAAACCACAGCGGTAGGTAAGGGTTTTATAGTGGTTCGGGCAACCTCCCCTACTCCACTCTTCCAAGCTCACACCCTTTGTGACTTGGGTTCCACTATGTATTATCAAATACAACTAGAGAAATATCTCTCTTCTAGATTCCAGCTCTAGGGGACGTGTACAAATCACAGCACAAGCAGGTGACGAGTCTCACTCAAGTCACAATGCTACTTTGCTATCACTTGGTTCAAAACACCAAGATCAAACCAAGTATCAAATGCAAATAATGAATCAAATAAAGAAATCTGCACTTTACAGATTGTTTAGGCAGGTTTCAGCTCGTGGAAGAACTTGTAGAAGAGATGATTTGATTAGCTTTAAAGTATGCAGTAAGTTGGCGCGTAGTTCTTCACTTGAAACTTATGTTGATCATTTAATGCTTGGAGATGATGGTAGTTGAATCTCAGTTAATGCTTTCTCTAACCTCTTGCACGTTCACTTGAATGCATATTTATAATGATGGAGTAAATTCAAACGTTTAGAGGTAGGTGGCGCGCATTTAATACGCCAACGTTCGAATTTTTCCGACTGTTGTGACCCAAGTCGCAGATGAAGTCGACTTCGGGTGTGACTTCACCCAAGTCGCATACTGGAGTCGACTTGGGGTGCGACTTCGGTTCCCAGCAAATACTTCAAGTTCCACTTCAAGTCGACTTGGTCTTGGACTTGACCCAAGTCGTAGGTGAAGTCGACTTCGGGTGCGACTTTACTTTCTGTGTGCACTTGTTGGAACTTGGATTTCTTGAAAGTTATCTAGATTACTTGCTATTCTTCACATTACTTGTTCTTCCACTGACTTCTTGATTTAGGAACTCAATATGATCTTCTTTTCTTGGAGACTTGTTCTTATGTCTTGAACTTGGAATAGTTTGGTCTTGAAGTTCATAGATTTAGTCCAATGACTATTCCTTTGACTCAAGTCGAATATCCAGGTCAACTTGGGTTCCAACTTCACTTCAAGTCGCATGTGAAGTCGACCTGGGGATGCGACTTGACCCAAGTCGCACATGGACTCGACTTTGGGTGTGACTTCTGTTGGTCCCGAGTTGATGGCTAAACCCAAGAGGGGAGGGGTGAATTGGGTTCTTTAAAAAATTCTTTGGTAAATTAAAGATCTTAACCCCTTGAAAGATTAATCCCCTTTTTGGAAGCAAATAGAGAGCAATTAAGATAAAGCAGTAAAAGGAAGCAGAAGACAAGATTTATAGTGGTTCAGGCAAACCTTCCCTACTCCACTCTTCCAAGCTCACACTCCGTTGTGACTTGGGTTCCACTATGTATTCCTCGAATACACTTAGAGTCTCCGCTCTCTTCTAGATTCAAGCTCTAGGGGGCATATACAACTTAGAGCCTATGCTCTCTTCTAGATTCCAGCTCTAGGGGGCATAAACAACACACTGCACAAGTAGGTGATGAGTCCCACTCTAATTACACACTACTTTGCATACACTTGATCTTAGCTACCCAAGATAAATCAAGGTTAATACAACAAGACTTTGAAATAAGAAAAACTACACTTTACAGAGATGTGTAGGCAGGTTGAGCTTGAGGAAGAAATTAGAAGCAGCTTGGATGAGTATCGATGAAGCAGCTTGCAACTTGAAGCTCTTTCTTCCTTTGAATGTATATGGACCACTCAAAAATGGAGAAAAGGAAATGGAAACACTTTCTTGCACTTCTTTTCTCACTTTGGACTTTGTGATGTGTATATGAGTGTCTTGTATTTTCTTTCACGTTCATTTGAGGGTCCTTTTATAGAATGAGGAAAATATGAACGTTGTAGAGGTGGTTGGCGCGCAATAAATGAACTCCAACGTTCAAAAATTTGAACGTTATTCTCCAAGTCGAAGGTGGAGTCGACTTGGCATGCGACTTGGCTTCCCAAGTCGCATCTGGAGTCGACTTCGTCTGCGACTCCAGTTCTTTAGATTCCCAAGTCTGAGTCTTCGTCGACTTGGCTTTAGACTTCGACTCAAGTCGATCTTGGAGTCGACTTGACTTGCGACTTGGCTCGGTTTTTGCTGAAAATGCTTTGATCTTTATTTGATCTGCTTCTATCATGCTTGGCTTTCTTCCTTTGAATCATTTTCATTCTGAATGATTCCTCATACTTGTAGATCTTGTTAATCTTGAAGTCCTTGTTTTTGGTTTATCTTGGATAGGCTTAAAATGGAGAGAGAGAGAGAGTTGTAGATGATGATGGCTACCGGCGGATGATGGAACTAGCGGACAGTACTCAGACAGTGAACAAGAGAGAGAAAGATGAGTTCAGAGAGAGAAAATAAAAGAGAGAAAGAGAGAAAATAGGAGACCTGGAAACTTCGAGCAAGTGGAAATGGCGAAATCCGGAATCTAGAGGAAACTCAGATGGAAAGAAGGCTGAGACCGACGAATTTAGAGAGAACAGTAAGTGTGCCGGCAGAGAGATTGGAAATCAAGTGAAAAAGCTAAGAGAATCCGAAAAACAGAAAGCAACTGGAGATTTGAAAATGAGAGGGCTAAGTTTTGAGAGGAGAAAAAAGAGCTGGAATGCAGAGGAGATGACGACCGGTGCTGGAAGAGAAAGAAGAGAAGGAAAAATGGAAGAAAAGGCTATTGCCAGTGCGCGGGAAAGATGAAGCATCGCGCGTTGGAGTCAATTTGCCCTAAAGAAGTCGACTTCACCTAAGCGGAGTCGACTTCGCCCCTTACGAAGTCGACTTCAACTTCCTGGAGTCGACGTTGTTCAAGTCGACTTGGGACGACTGGAGTCGACTTGGCTCTTTCGACTTGGTTTTTCTAAAATGCTCCCCCTATCATATTATGCCTCTAATCAAACTCAATCATACCCATATCATTCCTAATTTTATAAAATGATTCTTTTGCTAAAGGTTTGGTAAAAATATATACAATTTAGTTCTCTGTTTTCACATATTCTAAGCAAATATCATGATTTTTAACATGTTCATGAATAAAGTGGTGTCTTACATCTATATGCTTTGTTCTAGAATGCAACACAAGATTTTTTATCAAACAAATTGCGCTTGTATTATCACATATAATTGGAATATCATGATAATCAACACCATAATCCTTAAGTTGTTGTTTCATCCAAAGTAATTGGGCACAACAGCTCCCGGTGGCTATATATTCGGCTTCCGCGGTAGATAGAGCAACACTAGTCTGTTTTCTTGAAAACCATGAAACCAACACGTTTCCAAGGAATTGAAATGTTCTACTAGTACTTTTTCTATCTACTTTGTAACCGGCAAAATCCGCATCCGAGTAGCCAATTAGATCAAAAGTTGACCTCTTTGGATACCATAGTCCTAGATTAGTGGTATTTATCAAATATCTGAAAATTCTTTTTACTGCTATTAATTGTGATTCTTTAGGACATGATCGAAATCTAGAACACATGCAAATACTGAATAAAATATCTGGTCTAGAAGCAGTTAAATATAGTAAAGACCCTATCATGCTTCTATATAATCTTTGTTCGACAGTTTTACCCTTCTCATCCTTGTCGATCTTGATGGTTGAACTCATTGGTGTGTTTGCGGCTTTGCTATTTTTCATTCCGAACTTCTTTAACATTTCCTTGACATACTTGGACTAATTTATGAATATCCCTTCTGCTTGTTGCTTAATTTGCAGTCCAAGGAAGAAGTTCAATTCTCCTATCATGCTCATTTCAAATTCACTCTGCATAATCTCAGAAAATTCTTGGCACAGAGTTTCATTAGTAGCACCGAATATAATATCATCAACATAAATTTGAACAAGATATCATTGTTTTTATACTTGATGAATAATGTTGTGTCAACCTTTCCTCGTTGAAAGTCATGATCAATCAGAAATTTGCTCAACCTTTCATACCAAGCTCGTGGAGCTTGTTTTAGTTCATATAAAGCTTTGGTTAATTTGTAAACATATTTTAATTGATCCTTTTCTTCAAAACTCGGAGGTTGTTCAACATACACTTCCTCATTCAAGTATCCATTCAAAAATGCACTTTTTATATCTATTTGAAACAATTTAAGGTCCATGTGAGAAGCAAAAGCTAATAAGATACGTATGACTTTTAATCTAGCCACAGGAGTATATGATTCTTCAAAATCTATTTCCTCTTCTTGAGAGTAACCTTTGGCTACTAATCTGGCTTTGTTTCTCTCGACAAATCTACTTTCATCTAGTTTGTTCATAAATACCCATTTTGTACCATAACTGTACAGTCCTTGGGTCTAGGAACAAGATGTCATACATTATTTCTTTCAAATTGATTTAGCTCTTCTTGCATTGCGGTAATCCAATTTTCATCACTAAGAGCTTGATCTATGGTTGTTGGTTCAATTTTTGACATAAAGCGAATTCTCCACAGATATTGTGTCTTGATCTTCTAGTTTTTACTCCTTCATAGATATTACCAATTACTTGCTTAATTGGAATGTCATTTTTGAATTTTAAATCAGTTGGAGGTTTGTAAGAATTATTACCTTCACTTACCCTCTTCTCCATGGAATTGTCTTGTTTTGCCTCGGCTTCTCTTTGTTGTTCTTGTAGTTCCACTTTTGGGTTCTTTGATGCCTCATCTACATCACTTAATTCATCCTCTTTTCTCAGAGTTTGGTTAAATTCATCAAAAACAACATGTATTGATTCTTCTACTATTTGATTTTTCTTGTTGAAGACTCTATATGCTTTGCAATTTAATGAATAACCAAGAAAAATTGTCTCATCACTTTTGGCATCTAATTTACCCAAGTTGGTTTTTCTATTGTTTAATACATAGCATGTGCAACCAAAAGCATGGAAATATGATATATTTAGTTTTCTATCTTTTCAAAGTTCATATAGAGTCTTTTTCAAGATTGCTCTAATGGTAACTCGGTTTAATACATGACAAGCTTTGCTTACAGCTTCACCCCAAAATCTTTTGGACAATTTACTCTCATTTAGCATAGTTCTAGCCATTTCTTGTATTGTCTTATTTTTCCTTTCAACAACATCATTTTGTTGGGGGGTTCTTGGTGCAGAAAATGTATGGTGAATTCCTTTGTCATTGCAAAACTCAATGAATCATTTATTTTCAAATTCACCACCATGATCACTTCTTATGGAAATAATTGTATTTTGTTTTTCATTTTGCACCAAATTTAAAAACGTGACAAACATAGAGAATGCTTCATCTTTGCTAGCTAAGAGTATTATCCATGTGAATCTTGAAAAATCATCAACAATTACAAACACATACTTTTTCCCACTAAGGGTTGAAATGTCTGATGGCCCATAAAGATCCATATGCAATAATTCAAGTGGCCTAGTCGTTGAAATTTTCTTTTTGGTAGAAAATAGCATCTTGGGTTGCTTGGATAATTGACAAGCCTTACAAATCTTATCCTTGTCATACTTGAGTTTTGGTAACCCTTATACTAGGCTCTTTTTTCACAAGGTTTTAATATTTGACATATTGATATGCCCAAGCCTCTTATGCCATATCCATGGATCATTTTCTATGGCTATTAGACATTTCCATCAAGTTCATCTAGGCAAACCAAATATACATTTCCATGTCTTTTGCCACTAAAAACTATGTGATCATCATCAAATACATTGCATATAGAAGATTCAAATACAACTTATAACCTTTATCACATAATTGACTAATACTCATTAAGTTGTGTTTGAGTCCTTCAACAAATAGTACATTATCAATACATGCATTTGAAATTCCATAAATATTTCTTTTACCTTTGATTATACCTTTTTCATTGTTCCCAAAAGCAACCGTTCCTTTGCTACACGGTTTAATTCTATGGAACAATCTTTTTTCTCCCATCATGTGTCTTGAGCAGCCACTATCCATAAACCACATATTGTTGGCCTTTGCTCTAAGACAAACCTTTTCACTACTTGTGTAGTTTGTTGAAATGGTTTGACCTCTAAGATTTTTGTTGCTACGAGGCATAAGTTGAGATCTTCTTCCATTGTGGCCATGCAACAAATCCTTGCGCAATTTGCGTCTCGTTTTCTTCATTTGAAAAGCTACATGTTGTAGATGTTTCCTCGTTGACGTACATGCCTCTTCTTTTAACCTTTCAAAATTTTTTGTTATCTCCTCGATCTTTCTTATCTCTTCGCTCCTTTGTTTTAGTCTCTTCGGGCGTTGGGCATTGGGCTTGCATGTGCCCCATACCGCCACACCGGAAGCACTTTGTAGCCTCTTTCTTTTTCTCCTTTGGATTTTTTTCTTTGAAGCTCTCGAAATTCCTCCCTTTTCTTACAAATTTTCTGAACTGTCTTGTAAGTAGGGCAATCTCCTCATCGTCGTTTTGAGAGGATGAGCTGGAGTCGTCTGAAACTTGTGCGGCTTTTAAGACAATAGCTCTTTTGCCTTTGTATTGCTCCTCATTTCTTCTCTTTATTAACTCATGTGACATGAGCGAGCTTATAAGATCTTCTAGCCGTAGTGTGTTGAGGTCCTTTGCTTCCTCAATGGCTGTGATATTTAGAATTCAAGATTCGGGTAGCACTCTTAAGATTTTCATTACCTGTTCAGATTCAGAAATAGCTTTTCCAAGACCTTTCAAGGCGTTAGTAATTTTAGAAAATCTAGCAAACATTTCAGAAATATTTTCAGTTTCAAGCATTTTAAAACTTTCTAACTCTCCAATCAAAATATTTCTTCTTATCCCTTGGACTTGAGAAGTTCTCTCATAAATAGAAGTAAGAGTGTCCCATATTTCTTTAGCGGTTTGGCATGAGGATACTCTATCATACTCGGATGCTGTTAATGCACAAAAGAGGGAGTTCATAGCCTTGGCGTTGCTATTAACGGTTCTTACTTCTTCCTCGGACCATGTGGAGGCTCTTTCATCAATAGACAACACAACACCATCTTGGATAGCAATCCAAGAATCAATGTCTGTAGCCATGATCAATTATTTTATTCTCAACTTTCAATAACCGAAGTTAGTCCCATCAAATAGAGGCGGTCTTGTGAAAGATTGGTCATCGACAAATGCAGGGGTTGAAGTTGATTAGGATGCCATTTCAAAAGATCTCTTTGGTTTAAACTCAAAGACCTGCTCTGATACCACTTGTTGGTCCCAAGTTTATGGCTATTATCCAAGAAGGGAGGGGTGCATTGGGTACTTTGAAATTTTTACTTAAATAGAAATTTCTCCCTTTTTAATTTAATCCCCTTAATGAAACAAATGCATAATATGGAGAGTAATAAAGCAATAAAATCAGAAATGCAAACCATATCAGTAGGCAAAAGTTTTATAGTGGTTCGGATAATCTCTCCTACTCCACTCTTCCAAGCTCACACCCTTTATGACTTAGGTTCCACTATGTATTATTGAATACAACTAGAGCAATAACTCTCTTCTAGATTCTAGCTCTAGGGGGCGTGTACAAATCACAACACAAGTAGGTGACGAGTCTCACTCAAGTCACAATACTACTTTGCTATCACTTGGTTCAAAACACCAATATCAAACCAAGTATCAAATACAAATAATGAATCAAATAAAGAAATCTACACTTTACAGATTGTGTAGGCAGGTTTCAGCTCGTGGAAAAACTTGTAGAAGAGATGATTTGATCATCTTTAAAATATGCAGCAAGTTGGGGTGTAGTTCTTCACTTGAAACTTGTGGAGAGGATGGTAGTTGTGAAACCCCGATATCGGAGGCATGTATGAAACCCTAGGTCTATATACCCTAGGTATCCTTATATGAAATATATGGATGATATTTTGCAATATATGGAATTGGAAGATTAAATAATGAATTATGAAATATAAATTCGGATGAATAGTGAATAGTGAATAGTGAAATATGAATAGTAACTGTGGGATTAAGGAATATGTTAAGTTAATCACTTTGGATTAACTTAATCATAAAAGACAAAAAAGGAAGCTTCCCACTAAAGGACAAAAGTTCTTTTTGGATTAATTTTCGAATTTTTATGGATTTTTGTGAAGAAAATGAAGAAAAGTTCATATCTTGCAATCCGGACGTTGAATTGAGATGAATTTTTTTATGGATGGCAAAAATATTATGATGAACATGATGAGTGTCCAAGATTGATCAAAAATCATGAATCAAGGGTCAAGATTAAATGTCATTTGAAGATCAAAAATAACTTTACTTTTTCATTAATTAGAATTTGACTTTGAATTAATTTTAATTAATTAAATGGATAAATAATAAATGCAAGGCTCAAGGAGGGTAGGGGCATGGGATTTGGAGCCAAAATCAATGGCCCAAAATCATCCTTATCAAGTGATCAAGGGTTGAGATGAAACTAGTTTAAAAAATCATTTTAAATAAATCAAAATCATTAAATAAATAGGCAGCTAGGGTGGAGACGTGAACAGTAGCTAGGGAGGCTGCACTTGGATCAAGAAAATTGCATCGATCTTGGAAAAAAAATTGGAATTTAGCCCATGGAGCAAGAGAGGGTAAAATGCAAATAGATGAAAAATGGAATGCTATAGATAGGAGGCATGGGGGGACATCCAAGGCACTCCAAACCCAGCTCAAAGTGAGAAAAATTCAGGCATTCTTAAACCCCCACACTTTCTAGCCAAGAAATAAGAGAGAAAGAGAAGGTTAGAGAAAGAAAAGGCAAGTAGGAGGAGAGTTTTTCTACTTCGGGTAAGTGATTTCTATCCAAATTTCTTTTGGATGTTAAGTAGGGTAAAACCATGCTTAGATAATGTCTAATCATGAGAAAATAAGTATAGTTATAATGCTTAATCGGAATTATGCCAAAACATCAAAAATTTGGAGCAAAGATGGAGCATTCGGGAAGATAACATATGATATATGTAAATAATGCTTCAAAAATGATAAATGATGATTGAGAATGTATGAATATGATAAATATGATGTTGGAATGATGATATATTAATTTCATAATTTTTGGAATTAAGGATTACGCTTAAGTGAATTTATGTTGATTTTTAGTACATGGAGAAAATGATTTATTTGGCCAAGTTAATGATGATAAATTCAAAAGTTATAAATTTTCCCATGATATACTAAGCATAAGCTATGTCATGGTATTTTTTATTTTTGAAAAAAATATCAATTTTTGGAACCCATGAACAGTAACCCACGTTGCAATGAAAAGTAACCTCGTGTGAACAGTAAACATGAACATTACCCATGAACAGTGATCATGAACAGTAATTTACATGGTAATCTGCTACATTAAACGTGAACAGTAACTATGAACAGTGAACAGCGTGATTTTGGGAAAATTTGAGATTTATTTTTATAAGAATGTATGGATAGAATTTTTAAGGATTTATGGATAAAAATCCATATAAGGAGATAATGACCAAGTATCTTTATAAGATTAACCTCTATAGGAATGAGGTAATGAATGGTTATAAAGCAAGCATGGAAAGCAACCTAAGACATGAAATGGATGGATAAAATATCTATTTTCCTTGTATAGGGAAAAAGGAAGGAGAAGGTTGAGGACACGGACTAAGACGGTAAGCAAGCACAACTTTGAAAATATGATTTTATTGCTTCATTGTAAGCAAGCAAACCCTTTTGAAAATATATTTTATTCTCAAGTATTTATGAAATGTGTTTAAGAGTGACCATTCCTATAATGTTTTGAAATGATGAATGTTTATGAGGTTTTATGAAAAGTCATGCCGGCATATTGATATCATGTGATGTTCATGGACATGTGCACATGTATGATGTATAATGAAGAGGCTTTAGTGGAGGTAGAAAGCGGATCAGAGTGTCTCCCTTTACTATTGCAGAGTCGTATGGACTATGTGCCGACGGCGTCCTCCCCAGAGGTAGAGGCAAATGAATGTTATGTATGAATGAATGCATTGTATTTTCATACATGGATTGAAAAGGAAAGCATGGATTTGAAAATGATGTTTTTAAGGGATGGTGCAAATAATTCTCTACATGAGAATGACAAGTCACCTGGTGTAAGAGGTATATAATGTCGGGGAGATCAAAAGTCATGCATGTAGGAGACCATGTAGGCGTCAATAGGAAGAGAGGTTCCCCTTGATGAGGCCAAGTTGGAGACAGCCGGCGTATTGGACCATGCTATGTGAGATGTTCCCTGGGCTAATGTACCCGCACACGAAGGTTTATGTTAGGAATGGAAAGGAAGCATTTGCACATCCAATGTTTATGAAATGATTTTTATAAAAAAGTTTCTATTCCATTGATAGTTGATCACTTGCTAAGTGTCTCCTATCGAATGGAGAGAAATGCATTTACGAATAGTTTACATGCATGATTTCCAAGAATGGTTTACGAAAAGATTACTATTCAATTGGTAGTTGATCACTTGAGAAGTGTCTTCTATCGAATGGAGAGGAATGCATTTAAAATGAAAAATGCTTGCTTATTAAGTTTCGACTCATGTTTTGTTTTCCTAACCTCAAACAGGTGCAGGGAAAGCCAAGAGATGAAGGACACGTGTTGCTAAAGGAAAAGAGGAATCTACAAAGGTTAGTAGATTTTTATATGAATAGATTCCCTAATGGGATATGATGAAAAAGGACATAGGTTGTATGAAATTATGAAGTTATGAATATATGATAAGTTGATGATTTATGATGATATGGATAGGTTCATTATGAATGATAATGAGTATATTTTTATGTGATGAAAGAAAAGAAAAAGAAAGAAAAAAATTAGATGAGATCCAATTAAGTACCCGCTGTGTGATCAGGGCAACAATCCTGAGTCACGTTTACCAATCGATAAGATCTTGGAGTACGGACTATGTGGACGCCTCGGTTTGGGACACCACAGTAGTTGAATCTCATTTAATGCTTTCTCTAACCTCTTGCAAGTTCACTTGAATGCATATTTATAATGATGGCGTAAATTCGAACGTTTGGAGGTAGGTGGCTCGCATTTAATACGCCAACGTTTGAATTTTTCCGACTGTTGTGACCCAAGTCGCAGATGAAGTCGACTTTGGGTGAGACTTCACCCAAGTCGCATACTGGAGTCGACTTGGGGTGCGACTTCGGTTCCCAGCAAATACTTCAAGTTCCACTTCAGGTCGACTTGGTCTTCGACTTGACCTAAGTCGCAGGTGAAGTCGACTTCGGGTGCGACTTCACTTTCTGTGTGCACTTGTTGGAACTTGGATTTCTTGAAAGTGATCTAGATTACTTGCTATTCTTCACATTACTTGTTCTTCCACTGACTTCTTGATTTAGGAACTCAAGATGATCTTCTTTTCTTGGAGACTTGTTCTTATGTCTTGAACTTGGAATAGTTTGGTCTTGAAGTTCATAGATTTAGTCCAATGACTATTCCTCTGACTCAAGTCAAATATCCGGGTTGACTTGGGTTCCAACTTCACTTCAAGTCGCATGTTAAGTCGACCTGGGGATGCGACTTCACCCAAGTCGCACATGGAGTCGACTTTGGTTGAGACTTCACCAGTCTTGGATTCAAATTTCAACGCTGGAAGATTTGAGCATCTGAAGTCGATGGTGGAGTCGACTTGGGTCTACGACTTCACCCAAGTCGCAGCTGGAGTCGACTTGTACTTGTGACTTCACCTGTCTTGGATCCCATTTTCAACGCTAGAAGATTTGAGTATCTGAAGTCGATGATGGAGTCGACTTGGGTCTGCGACTTCACCCAAGTCGCATTTGGAGTCGACTTGGCCTTGCGACTTCACCTGTCTTGAATTCAAAAATCAGCGCTGGAAGGATTTGTTCTTTTTGAGTCGATACTGAGGTCGACTTGGGTATCGACTTCACTCAAGTCGATGGCTAAGTCGACTTGGCTTTGCGACTTGATCTGTCAGGTGTTGAGATTCAATTTTCTAACTTTTAAACAATTTCAACAAGTCTTATTAGTACCCAAAGCATTCTCAAATTGAGTTGTTCATCATCAAAACACAGATTATGCTTAATTTGTTATTGATTCCAATAATTTCCTATAGATTTTATTGTTCTTGATTATGAGGAGGATCAATATGTTCCGATCATCTTGGGTCAACCAATTTTAGCAACATGTAAGCAATCATTGATGTGCAAGCTAAGGAGCTCACAATACATATCCACAATGAGAAGGTGACCTTTAGCATATTCGAAGCAATACAATTTCCTTGAGATTTTGATGAATGTGCAATGATTGACGTGGTGAATTCAACAATCCAAGAAGTTTAGTGCAATATGCGTCAAGATGTCTTGGAAGCATCATCAATTGGGAATGCAGATTAACTCGATGAAGAATCAGCAGAAATTGTGCGGTGTTTATAGCAAACACTAAACTTTACATGTTACCCATATAAATATGATTCTCTGGGGATCAAACCAGATTCATTGAAGCATTTAAAGTCATCAATTGAGGAGCACCCTATGCTAGACGTCAAGCCCCTACTAGCTCATTTTAGATATGCTTTCCTTGGCAAGGAATTTTCTCTAGCAGTTATTATTTCTGCACGCATTGGATTCTCTTTGAGAAGAGAAGCTTTTAAGGGTGCTACTAAATCACAAATGGATTATTAGTGAACTATTGCTGACATACGTGACATTTGTTCCACTTTTTGTGTGCATAAGATCATTCTTGAAGAGAATAGCAAGCCAATAATTGAAGCTCAAAAGCGATTGAATCCAATTATGAAAGAAGTAGTCAAAAAGGAGATAATGAAATGGCTCGATGTAAGTGTTATCTATGGTATCTCTAATAGCTCTTAGGTTAGTTTGGTTCAATGTGTTCCAAAGAAGGGTGGTATGATAGTGGTCACCAATGAAAATAACAAGCTAATTTCAACTTGCACTGTTATAAGTTAGAGAGTTTGCATGGATTACTGCAGATTGAACAAGGCAATGATGAAGGATCATTTTTCACTTCCTTTTATTGATCAAATGCTTGATATGTTGGTGGGAAGTGAATTCTATTACTTCCTTGATGGATATTCAGGATACCATCAAATAATGATTGCACCAAAGGACTAAGAAAAAACTACTTGTACTTGCCCCCATGGTACATTTGCTTTTAGATGGATGTTAGTTGGCTTATGCAAGGCACCAACTACATTCCAACATTGTATGTTGGCCATTTTCACTAATATGGTTGAAGATTTCTTGAAAATTTTTACGGACAACTTCTAGGTGCTTAGCAACTCTTATGATGAGTGTCTCTCTAATCTATCAAAATTACTCCAACATTGCGAGGACACTAACCTTGTTCTGAACTAGGGAAAATGTCATTTTATGGTGTGAGGTGCTTAGGCACCAAGTTTCCAAATAAGGCATTGAAGTCAACAAGGCCAAGATTGAGGCGATCGAGACACTTCCTCCTTCTACATCAGTTAAGGGCATTCATAGCTTTTTGGGACATGCTGATTTCTATTGGCATTGTATTAAGGATTTCTCTAAAATTGCCTAATCGTTGTGTAACTACCTAGAAAAAGGCATATCATTCCATTTTGATGAAGCCTTCATGCAAGCATTGCAGGAATTGAAAAGAAAACTCACTTTCGCACAAGTAAATTATGACACCTGATTGGAGTCTTCCTTTCAAACTTATGTGGGATGAAAGTGACTTTATTATGGGTGTAGTTTTGGGTTAGCGGAGAAATAATGTTTTTCATTTCATTTATTATGCAAGCTATTTGGTTCTTTCTGCAAGTGCATGGGTCGTGAATTGTAGTATTTAAAATATTGATTCCACAGAGAATCTGAGACTCCAGACATTGGATTTAAACACTTATATTAAATACTGAATGAGAAAGAAAGGATAAAAAGAAAGGAATAGTAAGAAAAGAGAATATTGAGAATGTAGAACAAGAATTAGAAATCACGAGATAAAAGCACATAGGGTTTAAGATTTCACATGTCTTCTGTAATAGATACATGGAGTGCTAATTTAATTTGGATAGTATTTATTAAAGGAGAACAAACCTTAAGTTATCCTTGCACCTTTTGTAGCACCCCGAACATAAGGTACTATGCAAATTACCTTACTCCAAGTATCGATTTGTGGTAAATTGCAAAATTTCACTCTATTTTTTTTAAAAATTATTACATATGTAATATTGATAGTTCATACAAAAGAAGAGTTTGGATGTTCATATGAAAGGAAGTGAACCTACAGTATGTTTGTTGTAATGTCTACGCAAGTGCACAAGTCGTATATTGTAGTATATAAAATATCGATCCCTGCAATACATTATAACCGAAATCAAGAGAATAAGAAGAAAAAGGAAATAACAAGAGGAAAGTTGATCTTTAGAATGTAAAACAAGGATTAGAAATTACATGATAAGAACACCCAGAGTTTAGGATTTCATATATGTCTTCTGCAACAGAAACGTAGAGTGCTTACTCAAAACATATATTATATGTTAAAGGAGAACCCTAAATTATCCTTGCACCTTTTTTGAAACTTACAAGGTATAACGATAATCTTCTTTACCACCTATTCTCCTGGGGATTAAGTTGATTTAGAATTCATTAAGTTCTATGACAGTTCATGAAATTCCTCGAGATCATCATGCCTATTCTCATGGTCTTTATCTTTTTAGGTTTAATATTTTGATTATCGCATACTAGATTTTCATTTCTCGGTTACTTCACCTAATATATAAAAATCATTGTCAAAGTACGAGATCGAACACAATGTAAGCATTGAAATCACAAGATATCAAATTAATGCACAATATCCTTCATAAATATTCAAAACCATGATATTCACTGTATTATACACACATTGCATCCCAAATTCTAGATTAAGGATTTTGCCTAGCATGTTTATAATAAAAATCAAATATAAAATAATATTATATCTCAAATCCATCACAAATAAGATAATATAATCAAAAGAGACGAAGAAAAGGAAAACTTATGGATTTGAAGCTTCAATGGTGTTGTGATAACTCCGAACAGCCGCCTCACTTCTCGCTTCATGATCTACACTTTCTCTCACTTTTGGACCTCAATCCTAGCTCCAAAGAAGTTCTAAGATGTCTTAGGACATTCATAATAGGTGTTTATATAGAGAACATGAGGAAAGAAACTAGCACCCACGGTTTGCATAGCGCACGAAATTGCACAACCAGTACGCAACAAGGCCTAGGCCATGTTGTACACACCCTAATATTCCCTAGGCCATCTTTAGAACACCTAACATGACTTGGGTTGTGTCGGTCTCTGGTTCCATGTGTTTTGCTCTGTTTTGTAATGTTTTGCTGTTCATTTCATGCCGAATCTTGTCGAAAATTCTTGTACATGTCTTGGACCTTATTGATTACTATTTTTGCTTCTTTAAACTCTTTAAAATATTATCTTTGGATGTCTTAAATCCTTCGCTTATCGACCATCAATTATCTTATGTAAATTCTACGCCTGATTTGCATGTTTGCACGTTCGACACCAATTTCCCTCTGTTTCCTGTTGAATCTTTCACAACATGTTTTGGGCTACTTTGATCATTTGTTACATCCTTTTAATTCTTTAAGATTATCAAAACAAATGGGTCTTGGTCCTCGTGCTTTGAATCTTCTTGAAATAGGCACGTCTTGCATCGATTTTTACCTGATATTGCACGAATTAATTAAACATGAGTGATTCATTAAAATAAAGACTCGAGTCATCTTAATTACTTAAATTCTCATCCAATTACTATCCAAAATATATAGTATGAAAGTGGCTTAATAATGTTCAAATGATGGACACAAAGGATACAACCCACATGAAGCATAATAAGGAAAACAATGTGTAGGCCAAGAATTTGACATTGAGGATTGAGCATTGGAATTCCACAACATATATAGAAAATGAATGGGATTTAGCATCTACAGAAGTCAACATTGCATTCTCTCATCATAAGTCATGTGGTTTAGGAAAAAATTATTTATTCTAAGGGTTATTCTAGAACTATACAATGCAAGAACTCCTAATAATCATCTATTAAGAAGAAAGTCAAGCGATTGGGTAGGTATTAACTAACTTGCTAAATCAAGATGTAAAATTCAATTTCTTTAATGACCGTCTAAAGTCTTTTTGCAGGTTAAAAGATGCTTTGATTACTGCCCCAATTATACAACCACCCGACTGGAGCTTACCATTTGAGATCACGTGTGATGTAAGTGACTTGTAGTTGGGGCAGTTATGGGTCAATGGAAGGACAACAATCTAGTGGCGATCTATTATGCAAGAAAAACATTAAATGACACTCGAGTCAACTATGCCACAACTAAAAAAGAATTATTAGCAATTTTTTCATTGATAAGTTTCATTCTTACCTTGTAGGATCAAAGGTTATTGTCTACACTAGTCATGCTACAATTTTCTACTTGCTTGCTAAGAAGGATGTTAAACCAAGGTTGATACACTGGATCTTGCTGCTGCAAGAATTTAACCTTAAAATTTAAGATAGGAAAGGCACAGAAAATGTGGCACTTGATCATTTGTCCAAACTACCACAGACTAAGGAGATAGAATTGACTAAGTATGAGCAGATCAATGAAAACTTTCCTGATGAATTTCTACTCGCACTGAAGGAAGTACTAATGCCCCGGTATGGAGAAATTGTTAATTATTTAGTTTGTAAAGTTATTCCACTCGATTTTTGCTACCAATAGAAGAAAAGATTCATGACGGACGTGAAACACTACATCTCGAAGGATCCATGTCTATACAAAATATGTGGCGATGATCTGATTCATCAATGCATTCCAAACAAGGAAGTACAAAGCATTCTACACCATTGCCATTCATCACCCTATGGAGGATACATGGCTCCAAAACTGCAACGAAAGTCTTACAATTAGGTTTTTTCTGGCCCACTTTGTTCAAAGATACTCGAACTTTTACTTTAACATGTGACAGGTGCAAAAGGATAGGAAATATCTCAAGGCGGAATGAGATGCCACTCACAAGAATTCTCATGGTCGAACTGTTCGATGTTCGAGGCATGGATTTCATGGCACCATCTCACCCTCATTCATCAACCAATACATATACCTGGTGGTCGATTACGTAACCAAATGGGTGGAGGTGATTGCTTCTCTAACAAATGACTCATGGGTGGTTGCTAAATTCTTAAAGCACAACATGTTTACCAAATTTAGCATACTACAGGAAATCATAAGCAATGGAGGAAAACTACAGAATTTGGTCACCCTTGTGATTAGTGTGACTCCAATCTAGAGTCAGTTAATTATGCGGGCAATTTCCAGAGGAACCAAGCAAATCCATATTTCAATACTTATAATCAGGGATGGAGGAATCATCCTAATTTTTCTTAGAATAATCAAGCCAAGCCAAATTACCCACTAGGGTTCTCATAGCTACCACAACAATAGCCGGTGAGACTAGCTCTTCCTACTCCAACGCCGTGAGAAGAAAAAAATTTTGATTTGGAAAATATGCTTATGCAATTTATGCAATACCGCGAACAAAAATTTGGAGGCACAAATAGGACAACTTGCTTTAGCAACAAATAGTCATCCTCGAGGCACATTGCCAGGTGGCATTAAACTGAATCCAAAAGAAAAAGGAAAGGAGCAAGTGCAAATTATTACTTTGAGGAGTGGCAGCCAATTGCGTGAAGTTAGTCATCCAAAAGGATTAGTTACAACTGTTGATCCTTCTCCAGATAATTTACAAGAAGCAAAGGAAGAAATGACTGAAATTTTCTTGAAGCAAGCAGTTGATACTCTTGCCACTGTTCAAAGGCCACCTCCTCCATTTCCTTAAAGGCTGGAGAAGCAAAAGGAGGGCCAGTTCAAGAAGTTTTTAGAGGTATTAAAATAGTTGCATATTAATATACCTCTCATGGAAGCTCTTGAACAAATGCCTAGTTATGCAAAATATATGAAGGGCATCATGATAAAGAAAAGGCGATTAACTGAGTTTGAAATAGTGGCATTATCCGAAGAATGTAGCACCATGGTGCAAAGGAAGTTGCTGCCTAAGTTGAAGGATCCAAGCAGCTTCACCATTCCATGCACTATTAGAAATCAATACTTTTAAAGATCTTTATGACCTAGGAACTAGTATTAATTTAATGCCAAAATCAATATTCAGGAAGTTTGTCATTGGAGAGGCATGACCTACTTAGTCACACTTCAATTGGTGGACCGTTCTACGACATATCCAGATGGAATTATTGAAGACGTGCTAGTTAAAGTCATCAAATTTATATTTCTTGCAGATCTTATTGTTCTAAACTATGAAAAGGACTGAGATGTGCTAATTATTTTGGGTCGATCATTCCTAGCTACCGGTAAGGCGATCATTGACGTGCAGGTTGGTGAGCTTACTATATGAGTGCTAGATGAACAGATCACATTCAGTTTGTTTAAAGCGATGTAGTTGCCAAGTGATCCAAACGAATGCCTTATGATTGATATAGTAGATTCAGCTGTACAGGCTGAATTTTAGATTACTTCGCATAAAGATATTCTAGAGGCATCATTACTCGGTGAAACAGATGAGACTGATAAGGAATCAGTTGAAATGGTACATTATTTATAGCAATCTCAGACCTTTATGCGCTATCCACAGAAGTTTGAGTCATTAGAGCTCAAGCCAAAATCATTCAAACACTTAAAGTCATCAATTAAGGAGTTGCTAAGGGTAGAGTTATAACCTCTGTCATCTCATCTAAGGTATGTGTATTTGGGAGCAAAATCATCGCTTCCAGTTACCATCTCAGCGGCATTGGATTCTTTATAAAAAGAAAAGTTTCCTAGAGTGCTTAAAGATCACAAGAAAGCTATAGGATGAACTATCGTAGACATTCAGGGTATTAGTCCATCTTTTACATGCATAAGATTATATTAGAAGAGAATTCAAGACCTTTCATTGAAGCGCAAAGAAGATGAATCCTATTATGAAAGAAGTAGTCAAAAAGGAGATAATCAAATGGCTTGATGTAAGTGTTATCTATCCTATCTCCGACAGTTCCTGGGTTAGCCCGGTGCAATATGTTCTAAAGAAAGTGGAATGATGGTATATCCAATGAAAATAATGAATTAATTCCAACTTGGACAATTACTGATTGGAGGGTGTGTAGGGACTACTAGAAGCGGAATAAGGCTACTAGCAAGGACCATTTCCTACTCCCATTTATTGACCAAATGCTAGACATGCTAGTAGAATGGGAATTTTATTACTTTCTAGATGGTTATTCCGACTATCACCAAATTATAATCGCGACCAAGGACCAGGAAAAGTCTACCTGCCCATATAGAACATCTGCATTCAGACGAATATCATTTGGCTTATGCAATGTGCCTGCCACATTTCAGCATTGTCTAATGGCCATTTTTACTGACATGGTTGAGAATTTTTAGAAGTATTTATGGATGACTTCTTGGTGTTTGGAAATTCATTTGACGAGTGTCTTACCAATTATCAATGGTATTGTAACGTTGCGAAGACACTAACCTGGTTCTCAACACTTCTCAGTGTTCATAATTTTTTGAAAGTTTTGATGGATGACTTATTAGTGTTTGAAAATTCATTTGACGAATGTCTTGCCAATTTATCGAAGGTGTTACAACATTGCGAAGACACTAACCTAGTTTAAAATTGGAAAAAACGTCATTTTATGGTGCAAGAGGGTATAGTACTCGAGCAACGAGTTTCCAAGCAGGGCATCAAAGTTGACAAAGTGAAGATTGAGACAATTGAAAAGCTTCTGCCTCCCACTTTGGTTAAGGGTATTCGTAGTTTTCTGGGGCATTTGGGATTCTATTAGAGGTTTTTAAAAGATTTTTCAAAAATTGCTAAGACACTTGCAATCTACTAGAGAAGGATACACCATTTAATTTTGATAATAAATGTATGCAATCATTTCAAGAATTGAAGAGAAGGCTTATCTCTGCACCAATTATCATTTCTCCTGATTAGAGTCTCCCTTTTGAATTGATGTATGATGCTAGCGACTTTACAGTTGGGGTAGTCTTTGGGTAGAGGAAGAATAGGGTCTTTCATTCCCTTTATTATGCAAGAAAGACCCTAAATGAAGCGCAATTGAACTACACCACTATTGAAAAGAGTTATTGGTAGTGGTGTTTACATTTGATAAATTTAGAGCTTATTTGATCAGGACGAAGGTGATTATAGATATTAATCATTCAACTATCAAATACCTGATTGAAAAAAAGGATGTAAAACCCCGCTTAATCCGGTGGGTCTTATTGCTTTAAGAGTTTAACCATGAAATCAAGGACCAGAAGGGAGTGGAGAATTAGGTAGCTGTCACTTATCCTTCCTCGAAAGCAATCAACATTTTCAGGATATAGTTCATATCAGAGAAATATTCCTAGATGAGTGGCTATTTTCTTTCTCTCAGAGCAATATACTCTGGTATGCAGATTTTGTGAATTGTACAACCAGTGGAATATTGCCTCTGGGTCTTAATTCTCACTAAAAGAAGAAATTTCTGCATGATGTAAAATTTTATTTCTGAGATGAGTCATATCTATTCAAGTAATGCCTAGATCAGTTATATAGGAGGTGCATTGCAAAAAGTGAAATAGAGCAAATATTGTAAGGCTGCCACTCTTCATCATATGGGGGTCACTTCTAAGGAGATAAGACCGCTACAAAGGTGCTTCAGTCGGGTTTCTATTGTCCTTCTTTATTCAAAGATGCTCACTCATTTGCATAAAGTTGTGATCAATGCCAACATACCCGTAATATTATAAAAAGGCATGAAATGCCGCTCACTGGTGTCATGGAAATTAAGCTCTTCGATGTTTGGGGATTCAATATATATTAGTTATAGTCGACTACGTTTCTAAATGGGTTGAAGTGGTACCTACTCTAACTAGTGATGCTAAAGTAGTTCTCAAATTTCTGAAGAAAAAAATATTTACTCATTTTGGCACACCACGAGTGATCATTAGTAATGGAGGCTCACACTTTTGCAACTGGTAGTTTATGGCATTGTTAATTAAATATGGAGTATGCTACCAAGTCACCATGGCATATCATACTCAAGCTAATGGGCAGGTTGAACTTGCCAATAGAGAGTTGAAATACATTCTCGAGAAGACAATTAGGCCATCTCACGAGGATTTGTCTCTCAAGTTGGATGATGCTTTATGGGCGTACCACACTGCCTACAAGATGCAGCTTTGTATGTTTCCATATAAATTGCTATATGGAGAGGCTTGTAATTTGCCTCTTGAATTAGAACATAGTGCATACTGGGAGAAAGAAGTTGAATTTGGATATGCAACAAGCTAGTGAGCGGAGATTATTGCAGCTTAATGAACTTGACAAATTCAGATTGTAGACTTATGAGAATGCTAAGATTTGTAAAGAGAAAGTGAAAAAATGGCATGATAAAAGGATCTTGCCAAGGCGATTTGAACCTGGTCAGAAGGTTCTACTCTTCAACTCCAAATTAAAATTATTTCCTGGCAAGCTTAAATCATATTGGTCAGGTTCGTTTATTGTTTTGAGAACAACCGATTATGACGCGGTGGAGGTACTAAATGTAAATTCAAATGAAAGTTTTGTAGTAAATGGGAAAAGACTGAAACATTACATGGGAGAAGATTTTAATCGTGGCAAGGAGATCATGATTTTAAGGGATTTGTCTAAGGACGGGATGTCGGGCTGGGGATGATAACTTGGGGTTGAATGGGAGGACCCATTATACTTTTTATTTTTGTTCCAAGACATTATTTCATGCTCTATTATATGTGTCTTGAAGTAGGAAAACTTGACAAGGTCATTTATTTTGAGAGTATACAGGTTAAGGGGAAATTGATTCTGCAGTTAATCAATTCTAAATTATTGTGGTTTGTGATCTTCAAAATTTCAGTCTAAACGCAAATCCCCTTAATTTGGAATTAGCCAAAGACTTCATCAAACCTAGCTCAAGTTATGGATTCACATAATTGAAGTAAAAGGAGAAGCAAAGCGGGTTGTAGCACATCTTTGTAATAAGGGTGTTGCAATTTCAAGTGAATATTTGAAAAGAATTTCAAGTCCTTGTGATCTTCTATGGGTTCATACTTATGCAACAGGAATTTAGTTTGGGCATGCTTAAGGTGGAATAGAGAACTTTCTCCATGTGTAATTCGAAGGGTATTGTAATTTGCATACTTGTTTATCTTGTTCGAGGCAAACCAAGGCCAAGTCATTTGCATTGCAAGTTGTATGTTCAACTCAATATACTTCTACAGGAAATTTACTTCAAAGTACAAAATTTTGAAGTGCGCGAATGCAAAATTTCAGCTCTTACTATGAATCATTTTAAAATTGCAAGTTTTTGATGCAGAAATGAATTCAGAGTATAATTTAAAAGGGCAGCTTGAAAATGATTTGATGACAAGAAGACTTGCAATGCAATAATGGAAACCACAAATCATCTAAACTTCAATTTGTCAAATTCAAATTCAACATGACAAGTGTAGTGGAATGAAGCCAATTTGTAGCTTTGGGTGAATGAAAGGCAAGAATTTAAGTTGGAGAGTAAATCGATTAAATGATGAATTAGCTCTATTGTGTTTATCCATGGAGGTTTCAAAGTAAGTAATGTGGGCCACATTTCAAATATGGAAAACTTGGCACAAAAATTTTCAAGAAAAATGCAGTTTTATTGAAATTCAAGTAGAAGCATGGTGGCCACAGCCACCATGTCGTCGGCCATAGCCTCCCCATAAAAAAGAAGAAGAAAGCAAGCTCCTGATCTAACCGACCCCCTTCCCATTTCCCTCATTTCCCCCTTTCCTCTCTTTTCTTTTTCCCCCCATACAAGCCCTAGCACCCCCTTCCCCTTATCTCTTTCTCTTCCTTCTATCTCCCCTCTCCATTTCTCTTCTCCTTTTCTTTTTCTCTTCCTCTTTCCCTCCCCTCCATTTTCGCTTTCCCTTCTCTCCTCTCCTCTCCTCTCTTTTCCTTTCTTCATCTCCTCCCCTCTCTCCTTCTTTCTTCTTCTCCTTTTCTCCTTATTGTTGGCTGCGGCCACCATTACCGGAAGCCACAGCCGCCGGCGCTCCTCCCCCTCCTCCGACCGTTCTTCACATTGCTTGCATTCTTTATTTTCTTCTTGAAAAGATCACGTTGCAGCAGGGTTAAGTACTTCAACAACTTCCAAGAAAGATTGCTGGATAGCCTTGGGTAACATCAATTTCATTCTTCTTTTGATCGGTTAAAGATTTGCCTGAATGTATGAAGAGTTGCTTGTTTTACCTAGCTAACCATGATTCATACACTTGAGAATATGGTTTGGAGTGTCGACATGTTTCTTGAATCTTGGTATTGCTTGGATTATATTTACACCATTTTCTTAGTGGATTAAAGGGTTGAAGTGGTGAGTGAAAGCTTTGGTCTATGTCAAGACTTCACTTGGTGCTGATTTTGGAATGGAATTGGAGTTGATCATCCTTATGCTGTGGCTTAATTGAGATTGAGTTTTGAATTAAATCAGTTGTATGGAAAACATACTTGAGGTACAAAGACAATTGCATTTGTGTCTTGAGTGCTCTAGATTTTCTAATTGCATTGTTGTGTTCATTTCCTTCCGCACATATGGCATCATCCTCAAAGTCAAAGTGCAAGAAGGCCACGACCCCCGGTAATTGATTCTCGTATATTTATTTATAAGCAAGCTTACCAACGATATACTAATTTTGTATTGAAGAGGCCTCTCTTGCCCGAGCACGGTTTTAAAATGGACTACATGTCTGATAACTATAAGATTATTGCTAATTCTCGCCAACGGCACCAATCTTATGCTCAACCTATCATTGTACCATTAGTTCAGAAACTTTATGCTAATATTGCAAAGCATGATAATGGATGGGTCATCATTAGGGGTGAAACTATGATTTATCACCCCGCAACGATCAATTCTTATTATGGCACACCAGATATTGAGCAGCCCGAAGAATATACATAGAGAGAAATATTTCTGAACTCACCCAACGTTTGTGTTTCAAACCACCTATTTGGAAAACCACTCATGATCAACTGTATTCCTTTAAATGAACAAGTTTAAGGAAATTTGCCAAGGCATGGTTTTATTTTATTTTAGCCAGATTGCTTCCTTCATCCCATGTCATCGATGTTACGCTCGATCGGGCTATTCTATTATAAGCCATTCTCACTTGCAAGGCCTTGGACATTGGACATTTCATTCATGATCACATTCTAAGCATTGCGAGGGCTACACGCGGTAGTTTATGTTAACCATCTCTCATCACTGGATTATGTTGCTGATCTGGAGTTTGATTTTCAGACATTAAAGAGCAGTTCCCTTGCCTTTCCATCATGGATGAACAATTTCTTGATAAGTTAGCTAAGGAACCACATATTCGAGGTGCATAACCTCCACATCCTGACCCGTTACAGCATTCCTCTCGAAGAGTTCCCAACCAGTTTTTGGTTCCTAAGCAGCTCAACAATTTGAGGGCAAGATTGGACAGGCATACATGGTATGTGCAGGGCGTCATTATGGCTACTCAAGCTAAATTCCAAGCATTTGCCTGAAATTTTCAAGTGGACCCTTCAAAATTGCCTCTATTTCCCAAATTATCTGCTTCTTCACCGGTGGAAGATGATGAACAGAGCAACGGGGATGAGCATTCCGACCATCTTGATCATTATGGAAGTCCCTTTCCTTTTTTCTCTTCTCTTTTTTTCTTTTCTTTTTGTTTCAATTATGTTTGCATTTACATCACATTTGCATTTGCAATTATTTTAGTTTTTATGCATTGAGGACAATGCATTCTCTAAGTTTGGGGAGTGCTTTGTCCTACTTTTCTTCCATTTCATGTATTGCATTTAGATAGCCATATTATATATGTGTTTTAGGTTGCATTGCATTTAAAATCTTACCTGCGATAAACAATTAGTCGCAATCTATCTTGATGAATGCTTGCAATGTTTAAGAAAACTCTAAATTTAGACCAAATTCATGAAAATTTTAAAAATTTTAAGCCATGATTATGCATTAATTTGGCTTGAATGTGATAATTTTTTAAAGTTTTCAAGTGACACACAAATGATATGATTGGTTTAATAGTTGAATTTTATAGTTCACTTCCATGTCAACATGTTCAATTGAAATGATTAAGGAAAATTTTTGTGTAATATGAGTACTTGTGCCTGCTTCTGCTTCAATGTTATATCTTTTTGCAACATTTTCTCCCCAATTTTGAGCCTACATATATGTGCTTCTTTTCAACCCTAGGCTTTAAAGTAAAAATATTGTCTCAGTAATTCATAGTGTAATTCATCTTTTTATTTCAGACTTAGGGTTAAAAATCTATGTATATAATATATCAGTGTATATATATATTCCTCCTAATAGGATTTTACATAAATAATGAAGGAGATGGCTAACCTGATGTGAGTAATTGGGACTTGACTTCTACAAATATCAAGATTCGTGTAAAAAGGTAAGGGAAGACCATAGTGCTTCATAGAAAGATTCTCCCCAAATACCCTAAAATATGATAAAAGGAACTAAAAAAAAAAAGAAAAGAAAGAGAGAAAATTCTCCAGATATCCTGAAATACGGTGAAGAGAGTTAAAACAATAAGTTTGGAGGAACCAATTATGCAATTTTTGCAAGCCTAGGCCAAGTGGAATTGATGGATTAATGCTATGTTTTCTTAGGATGATAGATTATTTTGAACTTATTCATCTATATTACGCCTACCCTAGAAAGACCTTTTGATCAGGAGAACGGTTTGTAAGGTCGAATTATAATTTTTAACTATTTACGATCACATTTGCATGTAGTTTGACTTTTGTATTGAAAATGCATATCTTGGTTTGAATTTAATAGGGTTCATGAGTTATTTCAATTTATTGTTATCTTTTGCATTGTTAAGTTGAGAGATGTCATTACATTGCTGATGATTAGGTGCGGGCTTGATTTTGAAATGCAATAATCGCATTTGTGTTTTTATGTGTTGCTCGAAACTAGCAGCGTTTAAGTTTGGAGTTGTGATAACTTTATGAAAAATAGAGTTATCAACACTCATTTTGCACTTATTTAGAATGCTAGGTTAAGAGAAACATATAAATCTGCATAGGTTTTGCATTAGTTTTCATCGTTTGTATGATTCTTGCATCTTATGTGGTTTTCGTGCATTTTAGGTTGCATCTAGCTTAAATTCATCTCATTTTAGTTGTTTTAATTTCATTTTATTATTTAGGAATGCATTTACTTGCTTTTTACTCTTTTGTTGTAGGAGAAGAAGAACAGTTCCAATGTAATTTCAAGTAAAAAAGAGGATGAAATGAGAAAAACTGCTTAAAGATGTCAAATAGTGCAGTGCTGTCTCCAGCAGCATGGAGGCCGTGGCCACGGACTTAACCGCCTTAAGAAGCTTTTAACGGCCACGTCCAGCAGCATGGTGGCTACGACCATGGGTTTGGTGGCCGCAACCACAAAGGCCTGCATGCGTAGATGTCTAAATGTGCAAGCTCCAATTGCTAGGGGTTATAAATGCCTCCTTCAGGGTTTGAAAAGGGGAGATGAGAGAGCTTGTGGAGAGCAGCTAAGGAGAAGAAAAGAAGAGATTTTCAAGCTCAAGGAGATTTCGAAATGGAGATCTCATTTGTTTGGTGGAAACTAGCAAGTTTCACCTCTTCTTTCTCTTTCTCTATCTATTTTTTATTTCTACATATCTAAGATGTATTTAAACTAGTGTTTTAATGGGATTTGATACTATGTTCTCGAGCTAAATGCTTTGTGATGGGAGATTGAGAGGATTTGACCCTTAAACTGTGTTTGGTTTGATTTTGTTTGGAATGAATGATTAACTATCTTTGTAGAGATTGGTTTTGTGTGGGATTGCCTCTATACATCATGTTTAATACATTTGCAAGCCTAGCTAGCTTGTAAACTAATTTAATATCTAGATTTATGCTTGGAAAAGCAAGATTTAGATGAGATTCATGTATTGAGCACAGGTTTTTTAACACTTGCAGTGTCGAATGTTAATATGGATAGGAATATACCTGTTAACCCTATGTAATCTTAAATAGGTTATGAGTTAATCAATCTTGTTTCACTTGTTTGCATTGGAACATAATAATAACTTGGATTAGGATTACGTTCTTATGCATTGGAAGATGTATAAAAGCATATATGAACCTAGGTTAGTAATTCTTTACACAACCTAGTGAAATGAAACCAAACTAACATAGCTTAAGGTCAATGAATACGGTTTCCTATCCACTTTAATCAAATCTAAGAATCTCAACTCGTTCCGTGTGGCGCCCCAACCTGAGCATCACAACATGAGTCTTACTCCGGGATTGTTTATTGATTGGTAAACATGAATAGTATTGTTGCCCTGTCACACGGTGGGATTATAACCTGAATATACAATTATAATTTACTCCATAGGAGTTCATCTAATGGCACTTAATCATTTTTATACGAACTTGCCCATTTTTGGCCATCATCAAGCCTTGATTTACACATTCAATATTTATTTTCTACATATCATTTCCATCGTATCACATAAAACTTATAACATCCATATCATGTTAAAGTATACATACATCATCCATCAATATTTTTTTTAACCATTTGACATATTCCAATCCACATCACACATCAACAGTGTATAATCCCAAATAGATGCAACAAATTTGCATACATTCATTCCATAGTCCATTACCCTTCATATAGATGCATACAAAGGAATACAAAACTTATATTTCTTCATTTATTCTGCGCTTCTCCTCTGTAGTCATCTTGCACCTATCTTAGGATTTGGAAAACAAATCGTAAGTATTAACTTAGTAAGCAAGCTGCATAATTTTCAGGAAAAGTTATCTTTTGTATAAACACTTTTGAATAGACAACATCATACCCAATATTGGTACATCATGAATAATGCAATACATTAGTATCAACATAATATGAACATCATATGATGGTACACTAGCTAGGCGACCATCCCATCATCCTGCTCCCATCTCAAGGAGGCCGCCGCCGGCCTTTGGCCTATTTTAGCGACTTGGTCATTTTAGAATGGGACAACCTGTCCGCTTACACCTCTAAAAGTGGACCTAGTACCTTGTGGACCATGAATATAGACATGCTAGCATAATTTTCATGAATAACCATATAAACCATAATTTCTCAACATCATTTTAATGAAACAGTATTCAAGTCATTTTGCAAGAGTTATAGGAATGGTCATCCTTAAATAATTACAAAAGCATTTAAACATCCATTTGCAAGATATATTTCAAAGCATTTAAATATTAATTTGCAACATATTGTCAACATTTTAAAAAAGTAAGTTTTCGAAAATTTGCTTGCTTACCTAAATTCACTTCAGTCTCTTTTTATCAACTTTTTCCTTACCTTTGCCTATATTCATGAGAATAATATTTCATTCATAACATAAAATTCCATATGCTTGCACATCATAAAGTTTTCCAACCCACTTAAATTTACATCAACTTACTTAACCCACTTTTCTTTCAAGTTAGGTGTCAATTTTACCAATTTACACATTGGTATGAGTTATGCTTTCATAGCAACCATTATTTTCATTTTAAGACCCTTATTTAGGATAAGTTTTCACATTCATTATACCCATTTAGTTTAACCCAACGTATGGAAGTTTATTACTTTTCATTTATCATTAAACACCCATTCTTTTGCATTTTCCCATTGGTGCTCATTCAAGGCACTTACTTATGAGTTAGAGCTTCTAATTTTAATTCCAAATTTTTGAGATCTTTATAATTTTCCCAAAATAGCCCCCTCTTTTCTCATTTTGCCACATTTTCCTTTCATTTTTGCATTTTAGCTAATCATACTTAGTTATTTCCCATTCTCGTCATCTATACCCTTCATGGATCCTCTCTTAGTCACACATACATTATGTGTTACTCAAATTAATATGAAGCAGAAATTTGCCATCTATTTTGACTTAATTTAGACACTTATTTTGCACATAATTTAAGGTATAATCATGAGATCAAAATCCATCAATTAAATTGCCCAAAACAACAACTTTCCTTCCCATTTTTCCACCTTGGACGTCCACGACAACATGATCATACAAAACAGATTTTTAGCATTTCCATTTTAACCCTTTTGGACGTCCATACTACTCTATATTTTGGGTATCTTACTCTCATAATCACTCATATATCATGTTGTTTAGGTTATGCATCATTTCCACCCTATTTGAATGGAAATTTTCACCTAGTTGTCAAACCAAAGTTCTACCCAACAATGGCCCATTAAACATATTTGGTTCAACATATATTAAACATGAAAATTATTCACATAATCCATATATGACATATGCTCAAAACAGCAACATTAAATTGAAATTTACAAAAATTCCAGCATGGTGCATTTATTGTAAACAACCTTTGTTATAAACAAATGACAAATTAAGCACAATTCATGTTTTGAAGATAAACAACTCAATTTGAGTAATATCAAGGTACTAATGAGGTATTAAGTGTTTTCAAAGATTACAAACTTTAAAGATCAAAAGCTTGGCAGGAAGTCGCATGCCAAGTCGACTCAAGCATCGACTTAGGTGAAGTCGATACCGAAGTCGACTTCAACATTGACTTCGGGGCCCCATTTTTCGACAGCATTGAAATATGGACTCCTGAGCAGTCGAAGTTGCAACCGAAGTCAACTTCACCTGTGACTTAGGTGAAGTCGCGACACCAAGTCAACTCCATCAGTGACTTGGGATATCTTCAAGGACTACAGTGGAAATTGATAGTGTCAAGTCGAATTCCAAGTCGACCCTGTTATGCAACTTGGGTGAAGTCTCACCTGAAGTCGACTTAGACCCTCGACTTGAATGGAATAGTAAATCAAGTTGATCCTAAACACTATACTAAAAAATATGAAGTCCAAATAATGGAAGAATGACAAGCTTGAGCTAAAGTTACATTAAGTTTTTATCAAATGCTCGAGAGAGATTGACCAAGCTCAAGTAACAAGAAGAATGAATAGATCTCAAATACAAATGAAGATTCATAAGCGTGAATTATGAAGAAACAAAGAAAGACAAACAAGCAAATGAAGATCACATTATGTCAAAGTTCTAAAAAATCAAATAGATGGTGAAGTCGCAACCTAAGTCGACCTCACCTGTGACTTGGGTCAAGTCAGAGACCAAGTCGACTCAAGCCTAGAACTTGACTGAAGAACTGAAGATAGAAATAGAAACCCCAGTCGACTCCGGTCTGCGACTTCGATGAAATCGCATTCGAAGTCGACTCCAATCTGCAACTTGAATGAAGTCGTAACCCAAGTCGACTCTAAGTGTGACTTGAATCACAACGGTTGAAAAAATTCAAATGTTGGTGCATTAAATGCACACCTGATGAGCTGCGTATATGTCTATTAAAATGCTCGTTTTAATGCAAGTATACATGCATATCAAGTAATAAAGATTGAGTAGAGTATCGTTCCCACAAGGATTGCGTTAAACAGTTTAGCACCTTAAATCTTGTTGGTCCCGAGTTTATGGCAATTACCCAAGAGGGGAGGGGTGAATTGGGTATTTAAAAATTTAAAACTTTAATTAGAGATTTTACCCCGATTTAGTTTAAACCCCTTTAATGAAACAAATAGAAAGCAATAAGATAATGAAAGCGAAAATGAAAAATAGTAGACAAGATTTATAGTGGTTCGGGCAACCTTTCCCTACTCCACTCTTCCAAGCTCACACTCCCTTGTGACTTAGGTTCCACTATGTATTCCGCGAATACAACTAGAGTCTCCACTCTCTTCTAGATTCTAGCTCTAGGGGGCATATAAAACCAGAGTATCCGCTCTCTTCTAGATTCTAGCTCTAGGGGGCATATACAACTATAGCCTCCGCTCTCTTCTAGATTCTAGCTCTAGGGGGCATATACAACCAGAGCCTCCGCTCTCTTCTAGATTCTAGCTCTAAGGGGCGTGTATAACAAGAAACACAAGTAGGTGATGAGTTACACTCCAATCACAACCCTACTTGCTATATCTTGGTTTGAAACACCAAACTCAAACCAAGAACCGAAATTAAATAACAAGATGAAATAGAAGACATCTACACTTTACAGATTCGTGTAGCAAGTTTCAGCTCGAGGAAGAATCTGTAGAAGCAACGAATCGTATTGCGTTGAAGCAAACAGCAACTTTGAAGCTTGTTCTTCCTTTGAAAGTGTATAGATCACTCAATTGTAGAGAAAAGTGGATTGAAACTCTTAGTAGCACTTCTTTCCTCTTTTTCAGCTCTATCTTGTGTATATCCATGTTTGCTTGAGTGTTTATATATATAGGATGGAGAATTTTGAACGTTATAGAGTTGGTTGGCGCGTAATAAATGTTCCAACGTTCAAAAATTCGAACGTTACGTCTCCAAGTCGTAGGTGGAGTCGACTTCATGTGCGACTTCACCCAAGTCGCATACTGGAGTCGATTTCATGTGCGACTTCAGATGCTCTTCAGTTTCCAAGTCTGTCTTCTGGGTCGACTTGGTCTGAGACTTAGCTTCAAGTCGATATTGGAGTCGACTTCGGGTGCGACTTGGCTACTTTCTTTTGCCAAGTTAGTTTGATCTTTGTTGAAGCGTCTCTTGCTTGCTTAACTTCTTCTTCTTTTGTCTTTCAATACTTGGAACTTATTTGTACAAAATTTCTCTAGCTTTAAGTCTAGAGAACTTGAAAAACTTGAATCTTGTATGAACAAATCCAACTTTGATTTAGAATGATTGAATCCATGTGTCTTGCTTGCTTTAAACTTGGATTAGTCTTCATATATTCAAGTTGAAAAATTTAGTTTGACTTCATCCTTAATTTGACTCAAGTTTATCTTGAAGTCGGCTTGTCCTTCGACTTGATCTTAAATATCTGCACTGCCCATCTGAAGTTGATGCTGGAGTCGACTTTGCCTGCGACTTCACCCAAGTCGCAAGTGGAGTCGACTTCATGTGCGACTTCGGCAGCTGTGCTTTCTAGTTTCAACGCTGGAAGGAAAATGTTATGTGAAGTCGATACTGGAGTCGACTTGGTCTGCGACTTCGCCTAAGTCGCAAGTGGAGTCGACTTCGTCTGCAACTTCAAGAATTCTTGCTCCTAATTTCAACGCTGGACAGAGGACGTCTATTGAAGTCGAAGATGGAGTCGACTTGAGAAATCGACTTGGCCCAAGTCGATGTATGAGTCGACGTGAGTTGCGACTTGACCTGTTCTGTTTTGTATTTTTTATACTTTTATAACTTTAAACATTGCACAAAACATATTAGTAGCTAAGACTTTACTCAAATTATGTTGTTAATCATCAAACCATATGCTTTGGATATTTTGCATTTGATTTCAACAATTGTTTCCAACAATCTCCCCCTTTTTGATGATTGACAAAACCAATTTGAGTTTATGCCTTCCAATATCCTGTTTTGACATTTTTAAGATAATCATAAGTCATTTTACTTTTTGAAAAAAATAGAACATTAATGATTAGAGCAAACATAATAAATCAGAGCATAGAGCATTTGTAATCAAAGCATAATTAAGTGATAATAAACTTTGCAAAAGTAATCAGAACATAAACAAACTTTTTCATAAGCAACCTTTTTAAAAAAATTTCATACAAGTTTCAAATGCAAATGAAACCTATATATAAGCTACCCAACACAAAATCCTAAAAATCTAAACTTAAAACTCTCAAACTTCTCCCCCTTTTTGTCAATTGAGAAAATAGGGGTCGACTCGAAGAGATTTGGTGAACTGGAATGCAGAGATAGGAGTAAAAAGATGAGACTGGAGCAGGTGTGGGATCTCGATGAACTGATCCAGTGTCAAAAGGATCAAGCTCGGGGATAGATCGATGACGATGACTTCCGGATGCTAAGTGATAGTGGATGGTCCGGAGCTCCCTATCCATGCGATCCTGTCGAGAATGCATATCCGTGATGACATGTTGGACCTCGGCGATCTGACTGGTCATCCGGTCCTCTAGCTGCTCCAGATGCTCTCGAAGGCCCTGAACTGAAGTATCCCGAGATGACGGTCGTGGTGCTAGGTCTGGAATCTCAGATCCTCTAGGAGAGAAAGACCCATGTGATAGCGGCGATGCAGGCTCCTCGGGTGCATCCTGTGGTGGAGCAGGTTGAGCTTCTGATTATGGTGGGGGCTGCTCCCCCTCAACCTATGCATCCCCGGCTTCTTCTGGTGCTGGTGCGCCCACTTCTGCTTCAACCCTGAGTTGATCTACATTGATCTTCATTCTTTGGATCAATGCCTTGTTGATCGCATTCGTCAGCTTTAACACCTCGAATGGTTCTCCATCGATATCAACTCCAAAATGTTCTAGGATCTTTATGATCCAAGTACCATAAGGAAAAACCCCTCGTGGGTTGTCTTTCCTAGAACTTAGGGCTTCTATAAACAATCGAGGAAGGCTGACTTTGACCCGGTTCACTATTTTCCACAGAATTCCTGCCTCCTGCGGGCTTAACTGATTTCTACCCCCACCTTTGGGGTAGATGCAATGTGCAACCAATAATCTGAGGACCCTGAGCCTCAGGGATAAGTCCATGTAATGTAGAAATTTGATCCCCAGATGATACTTATTGCTCCTGGTGAGCTAATTGTAGATATCTGAGAGAGTGAGGTTTTCAGGCAATGGCTCATCCTCATAAGGTACCTCTAAGATTTGCCCCACACTCATGATTGCTTCCTCTAATCTTGGGGTTACTCCGATTCTAAAGAACATATCAGTTCCTTGGACAAAAGTTCCAAAGTACTCGTCATCCCATAGGTAATAGAAAATACGAGTTAGATCAAGATATACTCTTTCATCTTCTCTTAGAAGGTTAGTCCATCCTTGGAAATCTAGTAACTGCTCAATGTCGTACTCATAATCCCTTAAAAATTTAAAGTCGATGATTTTTGGGATGAATACCTTCCGCTCATAAAAAGATTTGTAAAACCGGCTGTGCTGCAATTCTGTTTTGAAGTATGTAGTTGGCATCTTCAATACTTGAGCTTTAGCAGCTGTATTGCCTTTCTTTCTGGCCCCAGATTGTGTGCTCTACGAGGTTTGCGGTTGTTCCTCTTGAGCGGCAGTTGTTGATGGAGTCCCGGCTTGGAAACGAACTCTGCGGCCTGTGGAAGTAGATGGTTCTTCCCGAGCTCGCTTTGAGGAGGTCCGTTGCCTCCTAGGTACTTCATCCTCGTGTTGAGAACTGGATGGTCTAGGGATAGGCTTCAGTGATTGTTTGGACACTGCTAGTTTAGGCAGTCGGGATTTAGGAGCCATTTGAGATGGAATATTCAAATGGAGCTTTGAGAGAAATGGAGGATCAGTAAAAAGGATAGACAGTTGAGATGTTAAGAGAGGCAAAATGAGAAAGAATTTTGAAAGAATTAGAGACAGAGATAGAGGTAGAGCGAGAGATAAGAGAGAGGAAATGACGGAGATAGAGAGAGATTGCCGGAGTCAAGAAATGAAAAAGGGATTGTTGGAATGCTAAGAATAGATTTCGAAGAATCACAGAGAGAGTAAGCAATGGGAGAGAAAAATAGGAGATAGAGGAGAAGAGAGAGAGAGAGAGAGAGAAAGAGAGAAGCTGTCAGCGAGAGAAGAGAAATGGGAAAGAAAAGAGAAAAATAGGGATGCCAGAGGGTCTGGAATTGGGAAGACAGATCGAGCTGGAAAGAGAGAGGAGGAAGAAAGAAGAAAAGAAGAAGAAGAAGATAAAACGGGAAGGGGAAACCCGACGGTCGCGCGCTGGAGTCGACGTTGCCCTAGGAGAAGTCGACTTGACCCTAGCGGAGTCGACTTCGCCCAGAGGCGGAGTCGACTTCACTATCCCCAAGTCGACTTCAATGAAGTCGACTTGACTTATCGACTTGGACTTTTCTAAGTCCACTTTTCCCATTTAACTATTCCTAATTTAACTCAATCATCCCCATATCATTTCTGATTTTATAAAATGATTCTTTTGCTAAAGGTTTGGTGAATATATCAGCAATTTGATCCTCAGTTTTCACATATTCCAAACAAACATCATGATTTTCAACATGTTCACGGATGAAATGATGTCTCACATCTATATGTTTGGTTCTAGAGTGTAATACTGGATTTTTAGTTAAACATATTGCACTCGTATTATCACATTTAATTGGAATATTATAATAATCAATCCCATAATCTTTTAATTATTGTTTCATCCAAAGTAGTTGGGCACAACAGCTCCCGGCGGCTATATATTCATCTTCCGCCGTAGATAGAGCAACACTAGTTTGTTTCCTTGAATACCATGAAACCAACATGTTTCCAAGGAATTGACATGTTCCACTAGTATTTTTTCTATCTACTTTGTAACCGGAAAAATCCGCATCCGAGTAGCCGATTAAATCAAACGTTGACCCCTTTGGATACCGTAGTCCAAGATTAGTGGTATTTATCAAATATTTAAAAATTCATTTTACAGCCAATAAATGTGATTCTTTAGGACATGCTTGGAATCTAGAATACATACATACACTGAAAAGAATATCCGGTCTAGAAGCAGTTAAATACAACAATGATCCTATCATACTTCTATAAAGCTTTTGATCGATACATTTACCGTTTTCATCCGTGTCGATCTTGATTGTTGACCTCATTGGAATATTTGCTCCTTTGCTAGTTTCCATTCCAAATTTCTTTAGCATTTCTTTGATGTACTTGGACTGATTTATGAATATTCCTTCGGCTTGTTGCTTGATTTGCAGTCCAAGGAAGAAATTTAAATCTCCCATCATGCTCATTTCAAATTCGCTCTGCATAATCTTAGAAAATTCTTGGCACAGAGTTTCATCAGTAGCACCAAATATTATATCATCTACATCAATTTGCACAATTAAAATATTTTTACTTTTATACTTGATGAATAAAGTAGTATCAACTTTTCCTCTTTGAAATTCATAATCAATCAAAAATGTATTTAACCTTTCATACCAAGCTCGTGGGGCTTGTTTTAGTCCATATAATGCTTTGGTCAGCTTATAAACATATTTTGATTGATCCTTTTCTTCAAATCCAGGGGGTTGTTCAACATATACTTCTTCATTCAAGTACCCATTCAAAAATGCGCTTTTTACAACCATTTGAAACAATTTGAAATTCACGTGAGAAGCAAATGCTAGTAAAATGTGTATGGCTTCTAATCTAGTCACAGGTGCATATGATTCTTCAAAATCAATCCCTTCTTCCTTGGAATACCCTTTGGCTACTAGTCTAGCTTTGTTTCTTATTACAAGTCCGCTGTCATCCAATTTGTTCCTAAATACCCATTTGGTACCAATAATGGTATAACCATTTGGTCTAGGAAGTAAATGTCATACATTATTTCTTTCAAATTGATTTAGCTCTTCTTGCATTGCAATAATCCAGTTTTCATCATTAAGAGCTTGTTCGATAGTGGTTGGTTTAATTTTTGACACAAATGCATATTGTCCACAAATATTTTGTTTTGATCTCCTAGTTTTTACTCCTTCATAAATATTTTCAATGACTTGCTCAATTGGATGAGCATTCTTGAATTTCAAATCAATTGGAGGTTTGTAGGAGTCATTACCTTCACTTACCTCTTCCTCCATGGGGTTTTCTGGCTTGAGCTCGGTTTCCTTTTGTTGTTCTTGTTGTTTTGCTTTTGTATCATCTGCATCACTTAGTTCATTCTCCTTTCTCAGAGTTTGGTTAAATTCATCAAAAACAACATGTATTGATTCTTCTACTATTTGATTTCTTCTGTTGAAAATCCTATATGCTCTGCTATTTGATGAATAACCTAAGAAAATAGCTTCATCACTTTTGGCATCTAATTTTTCCAAATTTATTTTTCCATTATTTAACACATAACAAGTACATCCAAAAGTATGGAAATATGATATGTTTGGTTTTCTATCTTTCCAAAGTTCATATGGGGTCTTTTTCAATATTGCTTTAATGGTAACTCGGTTTAATACATGACAAGCTGTATTTACAGCTTCACCCCAAAATCTTTTGGACAATTTACTCTCATTTAGCATGGTTCTAGCCATTTCTTGTATTGTCCGTTTTTTCCTTTCAACAACTCCGTTTTGTTGAGGAGTTCTTGGTGCAGAAAATGTATAGTGAATTCTTTTTTCATTGCAAAATTCTATGAATCTATTATTTTCAAATTCACCACCATGATCACTTCTAATGGAAATGATTGAACTTTATTTTTCATTTTGCACCAAATTTGAAAACGTGACAAACATAGAAACTGCTTTATCTTTGCTAGCTAAGAGTATAATCCAAGTAAATCTTGAAAAATCATCAATAATTACATATACGTACTTTTTCCCACCAAGAGTTAAAATGTCTGATGACCCATAAAGATCCATATGTAACAACTCAAGTGGTCTAGTTGTTGAAATTTTCTTTTTGGTAGAAAATGGCATTTTGGGTTATTTAGATAGTTGACAAGCTTTACAAATCTTATCCTTGTCATATTTGAGCTTTGGTAACCCTTGTACTAGATTCTTTTTCCACAATATTTTAATATTTGACATATTTATATGTCCAAGCCATGTATGCCATATCCATGGATCATTTTCTATGGCTATTAGACATTTCCCTTCTAGTTCATCAAGGCAAACCAAATATACATTTTCATGTCTTTTGCCACTAAATACTATTTGTTCATCATAAAAAATATTACATATAGAGGATTCAAATACAACTCTATATCCTTTATCACATAATTGACTAATACTCATTAGGTTGTGTTTGAGTCCTTCAACAAATAGTACATCTTCAATACATGCATTTGAAATACAATAATCATTTTCTTTACCTTTTATTTTACCTTTTTCATTATTACAGAAAGCTACTGTTCCTTCATTGCATGGGTTGATCTTATGGAACAGTCCTTTTTCTCTTGTCATATGTCTTGAGCAACCACTATCCATAAACCATATGTTATTGGCCTTAGTTTTAAGACAAACCTGCAAAAATTAAGTCAAGTGGAGCTCATCCTTTTGTTACCCATTTTATGGGTCCATTTGGGTTAGTTATCCTTTGGAGTCTATGTTGGTCTACTTTTGAAGCCATAAATCCAATGCTTTTCTACATCCAAACCAATTTTGCACCAAGGTTTTGCAATTTTCTCAATTGCAATTTTCTCAATTTGCATTGATAAATCTTGTGTCCTAACTTGTGGCAAAAATTACAAGCTCCGGAAGTCTAGAAATAAGAAGCCATTTGGTAATTTGTTCCTCGGTTGGTCTTTTGGTCCAAACTACTTGATTTATCTTAGGTTTAGTATAAATGGGTTTGACGTTGTTTCTCGGAGCATTAGATTTCTCTTGCTCAAATGTATTATACCCAAGTCCTTTCTTGCAAGTTTGGGTTGTCATTTTTAAAAACATTTTCACATTTTCTCCTGGATTAGAAAACTTGACAAGCGATTCATTTAATGATTCATTTTCCTTTTTGAGTTTCTCTAACTCAACTTCCAAGATATTCTTTTCACTTTTTAATTTATCTATTTTTTCAGCAAGTTTACCATTCACAATTATTACTGCATCACATTGTCTTTTCTTTATTGTAAACTTGTTTCCTAATTTCTTTATTTCCTCATATAATGAATCATAGGCTTGTTGAAGTTCTTCCAATTCAGCACATTTGAGGCATTCATTTGTAGAAGAAAAAATTTAAAAAGATTTTTGTTTGGAGGTTACCTCTTGACTACTTGTGCAGTTCGTTGAAGTAGCTTGATCCTCCAAGATTTCCGTGGCTGCAAAACATATGTCGGAATTTGCTATGCAACAAATTCTTGCGCAATCTGCTTCACATTCTTCACTTGAAGAGCTACATGTTGTAGATTCCTCTTCATTTACGTACATGTCTCTTCCTTTGTTTCTTTGAATTTTTCTGTTGTCGCCTCGATCTTTTCTTTGCTTCTTTGCTTTATTTTCTTCGGGCGTTGGGTATTGGGCTTGCATGTGCCCCGAACCACCACACCGGTAACATTTTGTTGATTCTTTCTTTTTCTCTTTAGAATTTCTTTCTTTAAAGTTTCTGAAATTTCTACCTTTCCTTACAAATTTTCTGAACCGTTTTGTAAGTAAGGCAATTTCATCATCGTTTTGAGATGATGAGGTGGTGTCATCCGAGTCTTGTGCAGCTTTCAAGGCAATGGCTCTGTTGCCTTTGTGGTGATCCTCGTTTCTTTTCTTGATTAGCTCATGTGACATCAGTGAGCTAATAAGATCTTCCAATTTCAACGTGTTTAGGTCCTTGACTTCTTCTATTGCCGTGATTTTTGGAGTCCATGATTCGGGTAGTGCCCTTAGAATCTTCATGACCTGCTCAGATTTAGAAATTGCTTTTTCTAGCCCTTTCAAGGCGTTAGTAATCTTGAAAAATCTAGCAAACATTTCAGAAATATTTTTTGTTTCTAACATTCTAAAGTTTTCCAATTCTCCAATCAAAATATTTCTCCTTGTCCCTTGGACTTGAGAAGTTCCTTCATAGATAGATGTTAGTGTATTCCATATCTCTTTGGTAGTTAAACAAGAGGATACTCTATCATATTCGGAAGCCGTAAGAGCACAAAATAATGAATTCATAGCCTTGGCGTTGCTCTTTACAATTTTCACTTCCTCATCGGTCCATTTGGAAGCTCTTTCATCAATAGGCAAAGTCACACCGTCTTGGATTACAATCCAAGAGTCCATATCTGTAGCCATGATGAGTTGTTTCATACGAAGCTTCCAATATCCAAAATTGTTCCCATCAAACAATGGTGGCCTAGTAAAGGATTGACCTTCGACAAATGCGGGAACGGAAGTGGATTGGGATGCCATATCAAAAGATCTCTTTGGTAAAAGACCTGCTCTGATACCACTTGTTGGTCCCGAGTTTATGGCAATTACCCAAGAGGGGAGGGGTGAATTGAGTATTTAAAAATTTAAAACTTTAATTAGAGATTTTACCCCGATTTAGTTTAAATCCCTCTAATGAAACAAATAGAAAATAATAAGATAATGAAAGCGAAAATGAAAAACAGTAGACAAGATTTATAGTGGTTAAGACAACCTTTCCCTACTCCACTCTTCCAAGCTCACACTCACTTGTGACTTAGGTTCCACTATGTATTCCACGAATACAACTAGAGTCTCCGCTCTCTTCTAGATTCTAGCTCTAGGGGTCATATACAACCAGAGCCTCCACTCTCTTTTAGATTTTAGCTCTAGGGGGCGTGTATAACAAGCAACGCAAGTAGGTGATGAGTTACACTCCAATCACAACCCTACTTGCTATATCTTGGTTTGAAACACCAAACTCAAACCAAGCACCAAAATCAAATAACAAGATGAAATAGAAGAAATCTACACTTTACAGATTTGTGTAGCAAGTTTCAGCTCGAGGAAGAATCTGTAGAAGCAACGAATTGTATTGCGTTGAAGCAAACAACAAATTTGAAGCTTGTTCTTCCTTTGAAAGTGTATAGATCACTCAATTGTAGAGAAAAGTGGATTGAAACTCTTAGTAGCACTTCTTTCCTCTTTTTTAGCTCTATCTTGTGTGTATCCACATTTGCTTGAGTGTCTATATATAGAGGATGAAGAATTTTGAACGTTATAGAATTGGTTGGCGCGTAATAAATGTTCCAACGTTCAAAAATTCGAACGTTACGTCTCCAAGTCGCAGGTGGAGTCGACTTCGTGTGCGACTTCACCCAATTCGCATATTGGAGTCGACTTCGTGTGCGACTTCAGATGCTCTTCAGTTTTCAAGTCTGTCTTCTGGGTCGACTTGGTCTGAGACTTAGCTTCAAGTCGATCTTAGAGTCGACTTCGGGTGCGACTTGGCTACTTTCTTTTGCCAAGTCAGTTTGATCTTTGTTGAAACGTCTCTTGCTTGCTTAACTTCTTCTTCTTCTTTTGTCTTTCAATACTTGGAACTTATTTGTACAAAATTTCTCTAGCTTTAAGTCTAGAGAACTTGAAAAACTTGAATCTTGTATGAACAAATCCAACTTTGATTTAGAATGATTGAATCCATGTGTCTTGCTTGCTTTAAACTTGGATTAGTCTTCATATATTCAAGTTGAAAAATTTAGTTTGACTTCATCCTTAATTTGACTCAAGTTTATCTTGAAGTCGGCTTGTCCTTCGACTTGATCTTGAAGATCTGCACTGCCCATCTGAAGTTGATGCTGGAGTCAACTTTGCCTGCGACTTCACCCAAGTCGCAAGTGGAGTCGACTTCATGTGCGACTTCGGCAGCTGTGCTTTCTAATTTCAACGCTGGAAGGTAAATGTTATGTGAAGTCGATACTGGAGTCAACTTGGTCTGCGACTTCGCCCAAGTTGCAAATGGAGTCGACTTCGTTTGCGACTTCGAGAATTCTTGCTCCTAATTTCAACGCTGGACAGAGGACTTCTATTGAAGTCGAAGATGGATTCGACTTGAGAAATCGACTTGGCCTAAGTCGATGTCTGAGTCGACGTGAGTTGCGACTTGACCTATTCTGTTTTGTATTTTTTTTACTTTTATAACTGTAAACATTGCACAAAATATATTAATAGCTAAGACTTTACTCAAATTATGTTGTTAATCATCAAAACATATGCTTTGGATATTTTGCATTTGATTTCAACAATTGTTTTCGACAAATCTCAATTGTCTAAGTGAATTGGTAAAGTGAAAGAGTAATTGTATCAAAGAACTGAATTAAACTAAACTATGAAAACAGTAAATGACCAAGGTAGGGTGGATATTGCCGAGATTTCCTTGAGATGATTAAGATAGGTGGGAATATGAATTCATTGAATCATAGCTATGTCATTTGGTTCCAATTAAGTTAGTTGTGCAGAGATTATTGTGGCGCCCCAAATCAAGACGTCACTTCCTTACCTCAAGATCTTATCGATCGGTAAATACGAATAAGGATTGTTGCCCTGATCACGCGGCGGGATTTTAATTGGAACTCGTCCAAAAATTTTTTCGTTCATATCTTTACATTTCACATAATTCATCAAACAAGTGGCGATGTACTTGTAATAAAATTTCAAATTCTATTTCACTCATAGCATTCATCATGCTTTTCTACAATAAAAGTCTCCTTGACTAAATCATAACATATACATTATATCCATACATATATTCAATCATTAAATCACATGGAACTTAAAATTCTAATTAAGTTCACATACACATTGGCATACCTTAGCATATTCATGCTTTTCCATTACTTATAGCCTACCTGGCCATCATCTTGTGCCTTACTTTATTTCTTAGATTTGCATCTCCTTGAGTTTCCCGGTACCTGTCTAAGGTTTGGGAAAACAAAACGTGAGTGACAACTCAATAAGCAAGCATTTTATCTTTTAGGGAAAGACTTCCTTGAAAATCATTTCATTAAATATCGTGAACATTTTTTTTCTTGAGGACATTTATATGTCCTAAAACATTATCATGAAATTCTGTGTTTATGAGGACAATTCTATGTCCTTAAACATTATCATTAAACATTTATTCTTAAAATCATTTACAAGCCACGTCTGGGCTTGTTAAGGCAAAACATATACGTTTTACCTTCCCTAATTAATTTCCTTTGATCTTAGATGAACATTTCTAATGTTCAAAGACCGTTACATACAACCATCTTTTGCCAGTGGACGTTTTACGTCCAAAACATTCTTCTCATAAATCCTTTTGCAAAGGAGGACATTCTATGTCCCAAAATATCTTGACATAAACCATATTAGGCAATGGACATTCTCATGTCCACAAAAAGACATTTTTTCCACATAAATCATTTTGGCATTGGATGTTCATACGTCCTAAGATATTTTTCCACTTAAACCTTGTTGGAAACGGACATTTTTATGTCCACACATGTTCCAACATAAATCCCTTTAGGAAATGAACATTCTCATGTTCAACCATTTTTCCCACATAAACCTTTTCTAAATGGACATTCTTATGTCCAAAATATTTTCCAGCATAACCTCTTTTTCATGATCCCCATCTTGGGGCATGTTTATAGCAAACAAGTCATAAATCCTTTTCATGAAAATTTTTGCATAAAAACCATTTTTTATTCTTAATATTTACATATTTTGTGTAAAACACCCTGCTTTGAGGGTAACTTATGCATAATAGCTCATAAAAATCTAATTTAGGATAATTTTTCATATAAATGCTTTTATATCCCAATCTTTGGGCTTTTGAAAAGCAAAACATATGCAAACACATTTCTCTCAATCCAGTAGTGACACTTAGCAAGTGATCATGCTACCTTTTGGAAGAGAATCCTTAACAGCACGCTAGCGAGGCGGCTATTTATTTATCCTGCTCCCATCTCAAGGAGGGCGCTGCTGGCACTCCTGTCATCCCTTAGCGACTTGGCCTTATGTAGAGTGGGCCCCGGTCATCCCAACCGTGCTCTACAATCTGCCTATTCCTTGTACTGGTGCACCATACATTATTATGACGGACCGCAGCCCATTTGGTTTGAAGAACCACAAACCGCAGCCCATGTCCTTTTAAACCGGGATCACAGACCTCTGTCTGCATCCATAACTCACAAAAAATCTTAGACCGAAGTCTATATCTTTAAAAATTATTTTCAAATACACATCACAAACCGCAGTCCGTGTCAACTTTTAACCTTCCTTAAATTCTTTTAGAAACATTTCAAGTAAAATATTTTGATAAATATTTGAAATATTTGAGAAACAACACACCTTAAAATCCTTTTAATAAAAGAATTTCAAAACTTTTAGATTTTTAAGAATAAATCATACATTTTTCCTAGCATTTACTTGGTTTCTATTTCGATGTCTTTTGCTTATAAAAGTTATGCAATTGTGCTAACCCCTTCTCAACCACCTTAAAATACAATTTCTTGTCCACATATCAATTTTGTTATTTTTACATAAAGGGCTTGCATAATCATTTGCATATCATTTAGCAACTCGAAATCAAACAATTTTATGAAATCATCATAGGAGGTTGGTCATCCTTAAATCCCCTTTAACACATCCGTATAAACATTTTTCAAGATATTTTCAACATAGATTTCCTTATCTAAAGAAAATCAAAACTTTTCGAATATCATTTCAAAACATATGAACTATGTCCAAATCATCATTTATTATTTAATTATCATGACCTAGCAAAAAAAATCTTTTTCATAAATCAAATCTCCCTTTTTTTCCTTTTATAACATGATTATTTATCATTAAATAACATAAGACAAATTCAAAACATATTTACATTTGTTGCTTTGTGAAAAAGGGAAAAAATTTATTTTTCTTATAAAATACTTTTGAAACAACATCATAAAGAACTTGCTTACTTAGAAATAAATTCTTAAAACCATCGGCATCAAATATGAAATCCTTTGAAAACATTATCATTGAGAACTTGCTTACTCATAAGCAAAATTCTCAATTCTATTAACATAAAGCATTGCCAACCTTTGGCAACACTGATGATAAAATCCTTATCTTAAAACGTATTACTTGCTTCCCATGAAGCAAACCTTGAGGCTTTTCCTTAAAGTCATTGTTTTTCAAAACTTACGACTTTTCATTAAAGCCGTCATTTTCCAAAACTTGTGGCTTTTCATTAAAGCCATCATTTTCAAAACTTGTGTTTGCCCATTCATTAAAACATAAATATAAACATTTCTATCATATCAATCACATAGAAAGAAAATATTATTTTAGAAAGTTCGCTTGCTTACCTGAAATCGTTATAATCCTTTTCTTCCATTTTTTCCCTTGCCTTTGCCTAGATAAATGAAAATAACATTTCATTTATTTACATCATCTTCAAATACTTATATTCCTTAGGTTTTCCAACCTACATAAATCCATTTGGACTTATATTACACTAACTTTGCCCACTTGTCTTTCAAGTCGGGCGTTCATACATATCATAACCTATACATCATATTCTTCATTTTTAATACCCTTATGTAGGGTAAACTTACATACATGTAACAATATTTCATTAAATCATTATTTGGAGGTTCGTTACCTCCATTTATTATTTTTCACTCTTTTCCAAAATTCACACATCGGTGCCCATTTTAAGCACACGTCGTTGCCTTAGACCTCATTAATTAATCCCAAAGTTTGAGATTAACATCATATAATTATAAACAGAAATATATTCACAAAATTTATCATATTTTTATGCATTTTTTCACAAAATCACATTACATAAGTTATTTATCACCTATGCATGTTTATCCTTTCACAAATGCCCATTTGGCAACACATATATGAGGCATTTCATAAAATTTCCCAAGTCAGCAACTCGGTCACTAATTCAGAATTATAATTACCACTTTTTTAGGGTATTTTTATGGTATTTAATTCCACTAATCATAGGTTCCCAAAACAGCAACTTTGGAACCCATTTTTTACACGTTTAACGTGTCTTTTGACACATAACCCTAAACAGTTTTATAAATATGAATTTTTAGCAATTAATTCAAGTTTTCCTAACCCAAATTTAGGTTATTAACATATATATCAATTTGGATCATTTATACATAGATTTCATATTTCATTTTGTTTTTTTCTCAAACTATCCACATATGCTGAAATCAGGCATACTGAAATATCTAAATCTTGATTTATAATCAAATAAAGGTATTTCATTCTGAAATTTCTATAATACATCAATAAATACATGAATTAACTGTCATAAATATTTTATTATGAAATATTAACATTATATATTTACTTTGGCATTTTCACTATGCTGGACAGTGTTGTGAGTTTAGGGTCATCCCTAATCAAGTGAATTATGGGGCATATTTATACCCATCAAAACCTAATTTTTATTTTATTATTGTGATACTAAATATGTCTTATATATCATGTACAATTTTAAGCCTGAAATTACTTTAATAAAAATTATGAAAAATCATTTTCTACAGCTGATCCTGTCACCCATTTTACCCTGTTTAGGTTAATCTTCTCGAATTTTTAATTTGAAACCTGATTAATATTTCAATCTGAAATTTTTTTTTGTCCCTTAATAATCATATAAGTAATTGTAAACAAATTTTCATGGTGAAAATCCTTCGTTTACTACTTCATTCATATTTTGGTTTATAATATCATATAACTTCCAGATTTGAAGCATAAAATCAAGATTAGCATATACTTACTTGATTAATTGATAATCCATCCTTTTCCCCTTTATTTTCCCTTATTTTCTTCCTTCTTGGCTGGGCTAGGACTGGAACGTGAGCTTCTGTTCTTGGGGTGCAAGTTTCAGCACTTAGAAAAATATTTTCCAAGCCTCTCTTCACATGACCGAGCATCCCATTCATAGAGCTGGAATTTCCACAACCATTGAATGCCCTCTTATCCTCTTATATTCTGGTTAACTCACAGCCTAGTAAAATTGCTTTTTACCATTTTTAAAAAATCCAAAAATCTGTTTTAATCACAACCATCCAGTTGTCCCTTTGCACGTCCACATTGTTGCTGCCCATTTTCATATTTTTTCTCATTTTTTAATAATCTAAATTTAAGGGTAAATTAAAAACTTAATTATCATTAAGGTTAACCTTTAATTTGGCATAAAAAAATTAGCAAAAATCATTACAGCAACATCAAACTGTGCACGTCATTTGCATACACAAGCTGTCCATTTTTGCATCATCAATGAGCAGCTGTTGCTCACGAATTTTCAGAGGTTTTTTCCACATGATTAATGGCCCATTACTTACCCTAGGTGTTTAGGTATTTTAGATACATATTTGGGATTTTTAAAAAATCCAAAAACCATGCTTTATTACCCATGAGCGTCCCTTGTGTCGACACACATACATCCTCTTGAAGCTACTCCCTTAGCCATTTAAAACCCAGCATTTAAGCTACTGATTTTCAATGGATTTTAGTATTTTTGTTAATTCATAAAATCCACTTGGAATTGCCTCCCTTTGACGCCTCATATATGCCATTAAATAATGCATTTAATCCATGTACTCTAGCCATTAATGCATGGTACTCTTGGGTGTAAAAGTCAACTATGTGCACCTTTTTCCAATGCAGATATTTTCTAATATAATATTTTTGATCCAAAACTTCTAAAATATTAATCTCATGATTTCATTCAACCGTTTCGAATTTCATCTCAATCCGATTTTCCTAGCTCAAGTTATAGCCGTTTGAAGTTAACGGTTGGAATTGAGATATGATCAATAAATCATTAAACCAATTTCATCAAGGATTTTAATAATCTAATAATTCTATAATACCAAGCCCATCATCAACAACTTCCATTTCAAATTTCACTTGAATCCGCCTTACAGGAGTTGAGTTATGAATTTTCTAGTGTTTTCCAACATAATTCCGCAATTTCCATTTTAATCTCCATTAATTAAATTATGGAAATTAAAATAAACATTCATGCCACATTAGCATGTTTTAATCCTCATTATGCCCCTTTATTCACCTTGACTCATATTGGGCTTCGACGATTAAATTTTTAATCACCGTTCTTAATTGAACCCTAATTGCAAAATATCATAAAATCCTAAAATCATCCAAAAATTCCCTTTAATCATATATAAGTCACATGTACATGTTCAATGCACACATTGAATCTTACTTAGGTTGGGATTTCACAATTACTAATCTAGGTTCATTCATATTCATATATGTCTTCCAATACATACAAACCTAACCAAGTTTTAGTTATGTGCTATGTTCCCATGCATACAAGTAAAACAAGGTTGATAACCACATAACCTAATCATGATTACACAGGGTTAATAGGTATATTCCTATCCATAATATCATCTAACACAACATGAGCTAGAATACCTGTGTCTTATATATGGATCTCATTCAAATCCCACTCTTCCAAGCATGAATCTGAATATTTGATCAATCCACAAGGTTGCAAAGCTTGTAAACGCATTAAGCATGATATATAAGGGTAATCTCAAGTAAAAAAAGTCACAGCACAACTATATTATCAATTCTAGCATAAGAAAATCAAATAGCATAGGCTATGAGTTCAAATCCTACATATCTCCCACCATAGGAAAGTTTAGCCCGTTAACATGACTTCAATTCCCATTAAAATCAAGTTACAATCGTCTCCAAGAACACAGAGGAAAGGAAAGAGAAAGGAAAGAAAAAACCGAATCTCAGAAGCTTCCCCCAACGAGATCGGGTCTCCTCTTCCGCTTGCGATGGAAATGTTGGAAACAATGTTCAAAATAAAACAAATTAGCCAAGGATTGAGTTTTGATGATTAACAAGAACTAATTTGAGTATATATATATGACTAATATGTTTGCCAAGTGTTTAAGGAAAGCAGAGAAGTCAAGTCGATCTTCGAGTCGACTTGAACTTCGACTTGGGAGTGAAGTCGATAGTGAAGTCGACTCCACTAACGACTTCAAACAAGACAAAACTGGACAAAGTTGAAAATGGAATTCTGACGAGTGAAGTCGCAGGCCAAGTCGACTCCACATGCGACTTGGGTAGTCAAGTCGCATACGAAGTCGACTCCAACATCGACTTCAAAGTGCACAAAAATGTCCAGCGTTGAAATCTGGCTCCCGAAGATGCGAAGTCGCAGACGAAGTCGACTCCAAGTGCGACTTGGACGAAGTCGCAAACCAGGTCGACTCCAACTTCGACTTGAGAAGTTTTGAAGTCCAAGATGAAGATTCAAGCATATTCAAGACATCCATTTGAAGTTTCTCACATACAAATGAGCTTTAAAGACTATTCTTAAAGTGACTTAAGATCAAAGCAAGAATCCAAGTTCAAGTTCAAATCAAGTCTATCAAGCTCAAAGCAAAGTCTTCAAGATAGCTTCCAAATGGAGTAATACCCAAGTCATAAAGATCAAGTGAGTCCAAAACAAAGCAAGGAACACACATATTTTGTGTAAGGACTCAAAGCTTTCAAATAGTTTGCAAGATTCAAGACATTTCAAGAGTATCCAGGCCAAGCTCTTCATCGAATCACAAGAACTACAAACATAAAGGCCACTCAACATTCATGAAGACTAAAGGGAGAAATCTAAAGCAAACTAAGTAAGGATCAAGGCGTTTTTGCAATAGATCAAGCCAAGTCGCGACCCAAGTCGACTTCAGGATCGACTTGAGTTGAAGTCTGAAAGCCAAGTTGACCCAGTCTCTGACTTGAGTTTCTAAAGAACCCAAGTCGCAGGCCAAGTCGACTCCATGTGCGACTTGGAAGCCAAGTCGCAGGCCAAGTCGACTTCATCTTAGACTTGGAGAATAACGGTCAAATTTTTGAACGTTGGAATTCATTTATTACACGCCAACCACTTCTACAACGTTCATATTTTCCTCAATCTATAAAAGGACATTCAAATGAACGTGAGAATATACAAGAGACACTACTCTAAGGATCATAGAGAGAAAAGAAGTGCAAGAAAGACTTTCAAATCCCTTTCTCCATATTTGAGTGTTTCAAAGGAAGAAAGAGCTTCAAACTGCAAGTTGCTTCAACGATCATCATCCTAGCTGTCTTTGATTTCTTCCTCGAGCTCAAAACTGCCTACACAAATCTGTAAAGTGTAGTTTTTATTCATTTATTTATTTGGTTATATAAATCTTGATTTAGCTTGGGTAGCTAAGATCAAGTGTATGCAAAGTAGGGTGTGATTGGAATGAGACTCATCACCTACTTGTGCAAATGATTGTATATGCCCCCTAGAGCTTTGAATCTAGAAGAGAGCAAGTGGCTCTAGTTGTGTATGCCCCCTAGAGCTTTGAATCTAGAAAAGAGCGGTGACTCTAAGTGTATTCTTGGAATACATAAGTGGAACCCAAGTCACAACGGAGTGTGAGCTTGGAAGAGTGGAGTAGGGAAGGTTTGCCCGAACCACTATAAAATCTTGTGTTCTACTTATTTTTACTGCTTTATCTTATTTGCTCTCCATTCGCTTAAAAAAGGGATTAACTTTTTCAAGGGGTTAAGATTTTTGATTTACTAAAAGAAATTTTTAAAGAACCCAATTCACCCCTCCCCTCTTGGGTTTAGCCATCAACTCGGGACCAACAAGTGGTATCAGAGCAGGTCTTTGAGTTTACCAAAGAGATCTTATCGATATGGCATCCCAATCTACTTCCGTTCCCGCATTTGCTGAAGGCCAATCCTTTACAAGGCCACCGTTGTTTGACGGGAACAATTTTGGATATTGGAAGCTTCGTATGAAGCAACTCATCATGGCTACCGACATGGACTCTTGGATTGCTATCCAAGATGGAGTAACCTTGCCTACCGATGAAAGAGCTTCCAAATGGACCGATGAGGAAGTAAGAATTGTTAAGAGCAACGCCAAAGCTATGAACTCTTTATTTTGTGCTCTTAATGCTTCTGAATATGATAGAGTATCCTCTTGCTTGACCGCCAAAGAGATATGGGATACACTAACCTCTATCTACGAAGGAACTTCTCAAGTCAAAGGGACGAGAAGGAATATTTTGATTGGAGAACTAGAGAATTTTAGAATGATAGAAACAGAAAATATTTCTGAAATGTTCGCTAGATTCTCAAAAATCACTAATGCTTTAAAAGGTCTTGGAAAGACTATTTCTGAATCTGAGCAGGTTATGAAGATCTTAAGAGCTCTACCGGAATCATGGACTCCAAAGATCACTGCAATAGAAGAAGCCAAAGACCTAAACACTTTAAAGCTTGAAGACTTAATTAGCTCACTCATGTCACATGAGCTAATTAAAAGAAGAAATGAAGATCAACATAGGGGCAAAAGAGCAATCGCCTTGAAAGCCGCACAAGACACTGACGATACCTCCTCTTCTCAAAACGACGACGAGATTGCCCTTCTCACAAAACGCTTCAGAAAATTTGTGAGGAAAGGAAAAAATTTCAGAAGCTTCAAGGAAAGAACTCCTAAAGAGAAGAAGAAAGAACCAACCGAATGCTACCGATGCGGCGGTTCGGGACATATGCAAGCTCAATGTCCAACCCCCGAAGAAAGCAAGACAAACGAACAAAGAAAGGATAGAAGGAACAACAAAAGATTCCAAAAGTACAAAGGTAGAGGCATGTATGTAAACGATGAGGAATCTACAACGAGTAATTCCTCAACCGACGAAAACGAGGCGGAAGAATGTGCAAGAATTTGCTGCATGGCACAAATCGAACAAGAAGAACGAATTACCTCAACAAAATGCACAAGCGATGAAGAGGTAAGTTCCAAACTCTCCCATTCTAAATCAAGTTTTTCTTCCTTTCAAGAATGCCTCAAATGTACTGAATTAGATGAGCTACAAACTGCATATGATTCATTATATGAAGAAATAAAGAAATTAGGAAGCAAGTTTACAATTAAGAAAAGACAATGTGATGCAACAATAATTGTAAATGGTAAACTTGCAGAAAGATTAGACAAATTAAAAGATGAAAATGATCTGCTAAAAAAGGAGAACAAATCATTAAATGAATCATTAGCTAAGTTCTCTAATCCAGGAGAAAGCGTCAAAATGTTTTTGAATATGACCTCCCAAACACATAAAAGAGGTCTTGGGTATCATACATTTGAGCAAGGAGAAAGTAGCAAATCAAATGTACAAATATTTGAGAAACATCAAACTAAAAATGCATCTATATACAAGCCACAAAAGAAAAATTTTAAGTGGACTAGAAGACCAATAATGGAACCATTGCATACTTGGAGGCCTACTCCAAGATTACCTATGGCTTGTAATTTCTGCAATAAAATGGGGCACAAAACTTACAAATGTAATTTTAAGAAATTATATGACCATGGTGCAAAATTAGTTTGGGTTCCAAGAAACACAAGATTTGGGCTTTCAAAATTAGAACAACAAAGAATGATCTATATTACTAACCCAAATGGACCCATAAAAAGGGTACCAAGAAGATAAGATTTATTTGCTTATTTTTCAGACATGTCTTAAGGCAAAGGCAAACAATGAATGGTTTATGGATAGCGGTTGCTCAAGGCATATGACCGGTGAAAGAAGTTTGTTTCACAAACTTAAGCCTTGTAATGATGGAATGGTTGCCTTTGGCAATAATGAAAAAGGTAAAATTAAAGGTAAAGGAAATATACATAGTATTTCAAATGCATGCATGGAAGATGTTTTGTTTGTTGAAGGACTCAAACACAATTTAATGAGCATTAGCCAATTATGTGATAAAGGATACAAAGTTGTGTTTGAATCATCTATATGTAATGTATTTGATGGAGAACATATCATGTTTAGTGGTAAAAGACATGGAAATATTTATTTGGTTTCACTTGATGAATTAGATGGTCAATGTCTAATGGCTATTGATAACGATCCATGGGTTTGGCACAAGAGGCTTGGACATATAAACATGGGCAACATAAAAACCCTATGGAAAAAGAGTTTGGTAGAAGGATTACCAAGATTGAAATATGACAAAGACAAGATTTGCAAAGCATGTCAATTATCAAAACAACCCAAGATGCCTTTCTCTACCAAAAAGGAAATTTCCACCACTAAGCCACTTGAATTGCTACATATGGATCTATACGGGTCATCCGATATTCTAACCATTGGTGGAAAGAAATATGTATTTGTCATAGTTGATGATTTTTCAAGATTCACATGGATAATTCTCTTAGCTAGTAAAGATGAAGCCTTCTCTATGTTTGCAACTTTTGTAAATATGATGCAAAATGAAAAACAAAGTACTATTGTGACCATAAGAAGCGATCATGGTGGCGAATTCGAAAACAAACGATTCATGGAATTTTGCAATGAAAAAGGAATTCACCACACATTTTCTGCACCAAGAACTCCACAACAAAATGGAGTAGTAGAAAGAAAAAATAGAACTATACAAGAGATGGCTAGAACTATGCTAAATGAGAGCAATCTATCCAAGAAATTTTGGGGTGAAGCTGTGAGTACAGCTTGTCATGTTTTGAACCGAGTTACCATTCGAGCAATCTTGAAAAAGACCCAATATGAACTATGGAAAGGAAGGAAACCAAATATCTCATATTTTCATGCTTTTGGATGTACATGCTATGTTTTAAACAATGGAAAAACCAATTTGGGCAAATTAGATGCCAAAAGCGATGAGGCTATATTCCTTGGTTATTCATCAAAGAGCAAAGCATATAGAGTATTCAACAAACGAAACCAAGTTGTAGAAGAATCCATACATGTTGTATTTGATGAAATTAACCAAAGTCCGAGAAAGGAGGATGAACTAAGTAATGCAGATGAGACAAAAAGCAAAGAACAACCAAAGGAACTCGAGCTCAAGCCAGAAAATCCAGAGGAGGAAGAGGTAAGTGAAGGTAATGACTCCTACAAACCTCCAACTGATTTAAAGTTCAAAAATGCCCATCCAATTGAACAAGTTATTGGAAACATATATGAAGGAGTAAAAACTAGAAGATCAAAACAAAACGTTTATGGCCAATATGCGTTTGTATCGAAAATTGAACCAAATACCATTGAACAAGCTCTTAATGATGAAAATTGGGTTATTTCAATGCAAGAAGAGCTAAATCAATTCGAAAGAAACAATGTATGGCATTTAGTTCCTAGACCAAACAATCATACAGTCATTGGTACAAAATGGGTATTTAGGAACAAATTAGACGAAAGCGGTCTTGTAATTAGAAACAAGGCAAGATTAGTAGCCAAAGGGTATTCCCAAGAAGAAGGAATTGATTTTGAAGAATCGTATGCACCCGTGGCTAGATTAGAAGCCATACGCATCCTATTAGCATTTGCTTCTCATATGAACTTCAAATTGTTTCAAATGGATGTAAAAAGCGCATTTTTGAATGGTTATTTGAATGAAGAAGTATATGTTGAACAACCCCCTGGTTTTGAAGAAAAGGATCAATCAAAGTATGTTTATAAATTAACCAAAGCATTATATGGACTAAAACAAGCACCAAGAGCTTGGTATGAAAGGTTAAATAGATTCTTGATTGATCATGAGTTTCAAAGAGGGAAAGTAGACACTACTTTATTCATCAAGTACAAAAATAAAAATACTTTGATTGTACAGATTTATGTGGATGACATAATATTCGGTGCTACTGATGAAAATCTTTGTCAAGAATTTTCTAAGATAATGCAGAGCGAGTTCGAAATGAGCATGATGGGAGAATTAAATTTCTTCCTTGGACTTCAAATCAAGCAACAAAATGAAGGAATATTTCTAAACCAGTCCAAATATGTCAAAGAAATGCTCAAGAAATTCGGAATGCAGAATAGCAAAGGGGCAAACACTCCAATGAGCTCTACAATCAAGATCGACACGAACGAAAACGGTAAAAGTATCGATCAAAAGCTCTATAGAAGCATGATTGGATCTTTGCTTTATTTAACTGCTTCTAGACCTGATATCTTATTTAGTGTTTGTATGTGCTCTAGATTCCAAGCATGTCCAAAAGAATCACATCTACTTGCTGTAAAAAGAATTTTTAAATATTTGATAAAAACTACAAACCTTGGACTATGGTATCCAAAGGGGTCAACCTTTGATCTAATCGGCTATTCGGATGCAGACTTTGCCGGATATAAAGTAGATAGAAAAAGTACCAGTGGAACTTGTCAATTTCTTGGACATATGCTAGTTTCATGGCATTCAAGAAAACAAACAAGTGTTGCACTATCTACTGCGGAAGCCGAATACATAGCCGCCGGTAGTTGTTGTGCCCAATTACTTTGGATGAAACAGCAATTAAAGGATTATGGTATTGATTATGTTGATATTCCTATTAGATGTGATAATACAAGTGCAATTTGTTTGACTAAAAATCCTGTATTGCATTCTAGAACCAAACATATTGATGTAAGACATCATTTTATTCGTGAACATGTTGAAAATCATGATGTGTGCTTAGAATATGTGAAAACAGAAGACCAAATTGCTGATATCTTTACCAAACCTCTAGCCAAAGATTCATTTTATAAGATTAGGAATAATATGGGGATGATAGAGCTTAACTAAGAAAAATACATAAGAAAATTAAATTTGAAAATGTCAAGTCGATGAGTCAAGTCGACTCCAGGGACGCCAGGTCGACTCCACTTCAGAAGCGAAGTCGACTCCACTAGGGTCGAAGTCGACTCCGCCTCCAGGCGAAGTCGACTCCAGAAGGACCGAAGTCGACTTCGCCTAGGGCAAGTCGACTCCGCGCGCGACGTTTCGCATTCGGCCGACTTCTCTTCTTATTTCTTCTTTCTCTCTTCTTTCTTCCTCATTTTTCCGGCCTCCCTGTTTTCTTTTTCTCCTCCGGCGACTGCAAACCTTTTTTTTCCGTCTTTCCTCTCCAATCTTCCGGCATTTTTCCTCCTCCTCCATCTCCGGCAAATCCTTTTCTCTCTCTCAAGTTTTCTTCTCCATTTTCTCTACTCCTCTCCATTTTCCTCTCTCACAGATTCCAAACTCCAAAACTCCCATCTCAATGGCCCCGAGGAAAGCCGTCTCCAAACCGTCAAAAAGGCCTGTGCCTAGACCTCCCACATCTCACACTGAGGAAGAAGTCCCTAGGAGAGCTAGGACACCTGCAAAACGGGTTCGAGAAGAACCCTCAACTTCTACGGGTAGAAGGGTTCGGTTCCAAACTTCTACTCACACATCGGAACAAGCTACAAGGTCGGAAAGCCAACCTCATGCCCAAGCTTCACAGAGCACACACTCCGGAGCAAGCAGAAGGGGTACTGCGGCAACAGGCAAAACTCAAGTTTTGAAGATGCCCACTACATACTTCAGAACCGAAATCAATCACGGCCGGTTCTACAAGAACTTCTATGAACGAAAGGTATTCATACCGAAAATCATAGATTTCAAATTTTTGAAAGATTATGGGTCCGACATAGAAGACCTATTGGATTTTCAAGGATGGACCAAATTGCTCAAAGAGGATGACAAGGTCTATCCAGATCTTACCAGAATATTTTACTATGAATGGGATGAAGAAAATTTTGGCACACATGTCAAAGAAGTAGATATAGATTTTGGAATCGGGTTAAGTCCAAGCCAAACCAGAGCAATGAGTCATTTAGGACAGATACTTGGAGTCCCTTTCATCGAAGAGCCTTTTCCGGAAGATCTTACTATGGATCAGATATATAATCAGCTCACCCGGAGTAACAAGTATCACCCGGGGATCAAGTTTCTTCGATACATGGATTTGTCACCCAGGCTTCGGGTACTAAGGCTTCTCATTGCCCATTGCATCTACCCCAAAGGTGGTGGTAGAAATCAGTTAAACCCACAAGAAGCTGGGATCTTATGGAAGGTAGCAAACAAAGTCAAAGTGAGTCTACCTAAATTATTTCTAGAAGCCTTGGCAAGTCGAAAGGATAATCCAAGGGGCGTCCTTCCTTACGGCACTTGGATCACAAAGATCCTCGAACATTTTGAAGTAGACATTGAAGGCGAGCCATTCGAAGTGCTCAAGTCCACAAATGCAATCAACAAGGCACTAATTCAGAGGATGAAAATCAATGTACTTGAACTCCGACCCGATGCTCTAGAAGAAGAGCATCAAGAGGACCAAGCACAAGCTGAGGGGGAGCAACCTCCCGAAGCACCGGCTGCTCCAGAAGAGCCACCATCACCTCAATCCCACGGCTCCTACTCCCCACAAGGATCCATTGCACGAGAACGGGTACCTCCAACCGCTTCTGAGGAGGTCACCCTAAGGGATCTCAAAGATGAAATCATTGCCATGAGGGCAGAAATGGGCTATCAAGAAAACCGGATGACAAGTCTTGTCACCGGTGTCCTTAATGCGATTGAAGATATGCATTCCCGACAAGATAGAATCGAACGGGAAATGCGAAAAATCTGATATCATCTTGCATCAGGCCATCATAAGAAGAGACCCATGCCTGAACTCGATCCCTACGAGTCGGGTTCAGTTCATAGAGAGGCAACTCCCGATCACGCTTCTCTTGTTTACTCCTCGGCCCATCATTGTCCCATCAATCCTATTCCATATCCGATCTCTCAATTTCAATTCATCAAATCATTATTTTTGCTTGATTGACAAAAAGGGGGAGATAGAATAGATAGAATAGGAATAGAATAGATAGAATAGGAATAGAATAGATAGAATAGGAATTGAGTTGAAAGTTTTTTTTAAGTTTTGGGTTGGGTACATTGTATTTAAGGTTTCATTTATGCTTTAATTTTTTGTTCTCTGTAATGAAACTTCATATATATGAAAAGATGCTTTATTGGTTTTTGATTGATATGATTTGATAAGTGATTGCAATTTTTATAAATACAAAGTATTCTTAATAATCAATATATGGCTTGAAAGGTATTCAAGCATACTCTATGCCAAAATGACTAATGTTCTGAAAAGGTTCTCATTTAAACTCAAAACTCTAAATTATATGTTCGAGGAATATGCTCTGTTTTCTCAAATGAACATGTTTGAATTTTTTGAAAGGAATCAACTCAAATGAAGTTTTGTCAATCATCAAAAAGGGGGAGATTGTTGGAAACAATGTTCAAAATAAAACAAATTAGCCAAGGATTGAGTTTTGATGATTAACAAGAACTAATTTGAGTATATATATATGACTAATATGTTTGCCAAGTGTTTAAGGAAAGCAGAGAAGTCAAGTCGATCTTCGAGTCGACTTGAACTTCGACTTGGGAGTGAAGTCGATAGTGAAGTCGACTCCACTAACGACTTCAAACAAGCCAAAACTGGACAAAGTTGAAAATGGAATTCTGACGAGTGAAGTCGCAGGCCAAGTCGACTCCACATGCGACTTGGGTAGTCAAGTCGCATACGAAGTCGACTCCAGCATCGACTTCGAAGTGCACAAAAATGTCCAGCGTTGAAATCTGGCTCCCGAAGATGCGAAGTCGCAGACGAAGTCGACTCCAAGTGCGACTTGGACGAAGTCGCAAACCAGGTCGACTCCAACTTCGACTTGAGAAGTTTTGAAGTCCAAGATGAAGATTCAAGCATATTCAAGACATCCATTTGAAGTTTCTCACATACAAATGAGCTTTAAAGACTATTCTTAAAGTGACTTAAGATCAAAGCAAGAATCCAAGTTCAAGTTCAAATCAAGTCTATCAAGCTCAAAGCAAAATCTTCAAGATAGCTTCCAAATGGAGTAATACCCAAGTCATAAAGATCAAGTGAGTCCAAAACAAAGCAAGGAACACACATATTTTGTGTAAGGACTCAAAGCTTTCAAATAGTTTGCAAGATTCAAGACATTTCAAGAGTATCCAGGCCAAGCTCTTCATCGAATCACAAGAACTACAAACATAAAGGCCACTCAACATTCATGAAGACTAAAGGGAGAAATCTAAAGCAAACTAAGTAAGGATCAAGGCGTTTTTGCAATAGATCAAGCCAAGTCGCGACCCAAGTCGACTTCAGGATCGACTTGAGTTGAAGTCTGAAAGCCAAGTTGACCCAGTCTCTGACTTGAGTTTCTAAAGAACCCAAGTCGCAGGCCAAGTCGACTCCATGTGCGACTTGGAAGCCAAGTCGCAGGCCAAGTCGACTTCATCTTAGACTTGGAGAATAACGGTCAAATTTTTGAACGTTGGAATTCATTTATTACACGCCAACCACTTCTACAACGTTCATATTTTCCTCAATCTATAAAAGGACATTCAAATGAACGTGAGAATATACAAGAGACACTACTCTAAGGATCATAGAGAGAAAAGAAGTGCAAGAAAGACTTTCAAATCCCTTTCTCCATATTTGAGTGTTTCAAAAGAAGAAAGAGCTTCAAACTGCAAGTTGCTTCAACGATCATCATCCCAGCTGTCTTTGATTTCTTCCTCGAGCTCAAAACTGCCTACACAAATCTGTAAAGTGTAGTTTTTATTCATTTCTTTATTTGGTTATATAAATCTTGATTTAGCTTGGGTAGCTAAGATCAAGTGTATGCAAAGTAGGGTGTGATTGGAGTGAGACTCATCACCTACTTGTGCAAATGATTGTATATGCCCCCTAGAGCTTTGAATCTAGAAGAGAGCAAGTGGCTCTAGTTGTGTATGCCCCCTAGAGCTTTGAATCTAGAAAAGAGCGGTGACTCTAAGTGTATTCTTGGAATACATAAGTGGAACCCAAGTCACAACGGAGTGTGAGCTTGGAAGAGTGGAGTAGGGAAGGTTTGCCCGAACCACTATAAAATCTTGTGTTCTACTTATTTTTACTGCTTTATCTTATTTGCTCTCCATTCGCTTAAAAAAGGGATTAACTTTTTCAAGGGGTTAAGATTTTTGATTTACTAAAAGAAATTTTTAAAGAACCCAATTCACCCCTCCCCTCTTGGGTTTAGCCATCAACTCGGGACCAACAGGAAACAGGTCCTTTTCCTTCTCTGTGAGGCTCTCTCCACGCCTTTCTCTCTGCGTTGTCTCCAATTCTAGGTTTCTATTTAAACATAACAACCTGCGCAGCAAAACCCGGGCATACGGATGCGTATTGGCGCCTAGACGCCACTAGCCGGCGTCTAGGCGCCAAATCTCTGGAAGCTTTTGACCTAAAAACTTTTCTGGGCATGTCTGCAAGTTAAGGAAGTGGTGCCTAAGCGCCGACCATCGGCGCCTGGGCGCCAACTCTCTGTAAGCTTTGTGACTTGAAAACTTTTCTGGGCGTGTCTGCATATTAATGAAGTGGCGCCTAGGCGTGAACTCCCTGGATGCAATATGACTTGGAACTCTCCTGGAGCACCTATGATCATGTATTGGTGCCTGGGCGCCCCAAGCTGGTGCCTAGGCGCCAACTCACTGGAAGCTACTGGTTGCTTAATTGTGCTGGAGTTCTGGCAGGGGCATGTAGGGTGGCGCATGCCTCGTGACTTGGTTCTGATCTGCATCCGCTTCGCCTGCATTGCTTGTAATTCGTCTGTCCTTCTTGCAAAAATTACATAAACTAAATAAATGGACTAAAATGCCTAATTTATGCTAAAATTGCATAAAAACTAAATTATGCTCCTAAAATGCAAAGTGAGTGAAAATTAAGTTAAATGGATGAAAACTATACTTAATCTCTTGGACTAACACGCAAATATAGTCTGAAATGGGCTATGATAACTCGTATTTTTATGAGTTATCAACGTCACCTACCTCCAAACGTTCGAATTTACTCTCCCCTATTTAAGACACTTCAAATGAACGGAAAAGAGTAGACAAATAACATTGATTGAGTTTAACCTCTTTATTCTCAAGCATTTATGTGATCTAAAAGAAAGTTTCCAAGAAGAACTCAGTGACAAACTGCAAGTGCCGAACTGCTCCATCATCAACTCCTTCTGCAAGTTCTTCTCTACGCATAAATCTGGTTTCTACACATCTGTAAAGTGTAGTATCATTTTCTCTTTATTAATCATTTGTGTTCCACTTGGTTTAGTATTGGAGACTAAGACCAAGTGAAGGCAAAGTAGCGTGTGATTGGAGTGTAACTCGTCACCTACTTGTGCAAAGTCTGTATAAGGCCCCCTAGATCTGGAATCTAGAAGAGAGCAAGGGCTCTGTTGTATTGTTATTTTGTTTAGTTGAACCCAAAGCACTAAAGTGTGCTCATGGAGGAATGGAGTAGGGAGGGTCGTTGATAAATCTAAAAATTTTCATTTAATTTCATATTAAACACATACCGTTAAATATTAAAATGTTAATTAAATACATGTTTTAAGCGAAATTTTGTGAAAATTATATTTTTCATAAAATCTTTAATTTTTCTATAAAACGGGTTATTTCGCAACATTCTTGAAAATATAAAATTATGACTCAATCCCCTAGAAAATTTTACAATTGAAATGTGGGCAAATTTATAAAATCATTTAATTGGAAAAATCATACATATGTAACGACAATTATATTTTAAAAAATGGGGAACAAAGTAGACTATTATATTTAAATAAAATAAATTAAGGGATAAAACTGAGATGATATTTGAAATTATTTCTCAAAGAATTAATATTTAAATTCGTATTTAAATATGTTGCATGAGTACAGGCGATCTTACACCACCGGAGCACCATATCCTGGTGCTCCATCTTCCCTAAATGCTTGCATCAACATCCTTTACAGCAATCGGCCCGGCCCACCTACTCTGATTTCAGCAAGGGCCTCTTTCCTTCTCTCATATGGCAATTGCAATGACCCTTGCGTCTAATGAATTTTCAGCAGCCACCTCTCCCTATTTCAAGCAGCAGCGATCAAAAATTGCATCTCTGCATGACTAAGCAGTCGGAAATCCCAAGCTAAAAGTGGCACTTGTTGGAAACATGAGGAAAACTAGCTAAATCTATGTTTTGATGATTAACAAATCAATTTGAGAAAGTCTTGGCTACTAACAAGTTTGTGAAAATGTTTAAGGAATATACATTTGAAGAAAATCAAGTTGGAAGGCCAAGTCGTTCCCCAAGTCGACTCCAAGATCGACTTCAAACATGCAGAACGTCCAGAGCTGAAAACGGAAGAAGGGAAGGTGAAGTCGCAGGACAAGTCGACTCCACCTGCGACTTGGGTAGCCAAGTCGCAAACGAAGTCGACCTCACCATCGACTTCAGTCGGGCGAAACCTTCCAGAGTTGAATTCGAAACAGCAGAATGCAGAAGTCGCACCCCAAGTCGACTCCACGTGCGACTTGAGGTGAAGTCGCAGCCGAAGTCGACTCCGACATCGACTTCGATCGGGCAGAAGCTATTTTTTCAGAAAACAAGCTCATTATCAACTCAAGTGTTTCAAATTCCAAGCAAGACTCAATTCCTTCAAAGATTCACAAGGATCAAGCTAATCCAGGAAGAATCAAAGTCAAGTTCTTCAAGGTTCACAAGATCTATAAGTATGAGGAGCCATTCCAAGAATCAAAAGGACTAAAGGAAGAAAGCCTAAGCAAAACGAATCATCTTCCAAGTTCATAAAACCAACTGCCAAGGTGAAGTCGCACCCGAAGTCGACTTCACCTGCGACTTGGGTCAAGTCGTGAACCCAAGTCGACCCTGACTGGAACTTGAAGTTGCGACGGAGAAGCGAAGTCGCACCCGAAGTCGACTCCATCTGCGACTTGGGCGAAGTCGCATCCGAAGTCGACTCCACATGCGACTTGGGTCGTAACGGTCGAAATTAATTCGAACGTTGGCGCATTAAATGCGCGTCACCTACCTTCTAACGTTCGGATTCCCTCCAAAATTATAAATAGCATTCATGGTGGACGAGGGAAGTAGTTGGAAAACATTAAGTGAGCATAACTCCTATCTACAAGAACATTAAAGTGATCAAGCCAATCAAGAGAGGAAGAACTACACTTCAAAACTGCAAGAGCTTCACTTCAGATTCTTCAAAGCCTACCACAAGTTCTTCTCTGCGCCAAACTGCTTCTACACATCTGTAAAGTGTAGATTTCTTTCATTGATTATTTGTTTGTATTGAACTTGATTTAGCTTGGGTAGCTAAGATCAAGTGATAGCAAAGTAGTGTGTGATTGGAGTGTGACTCATCACCTACTTGTGCTAGTTGTTGATGCCCCCTAGAGCTAGAATCTAGAAGAGAGCAAGTGGCTCTAGTTGTTGATGCCCCCTAGAGCTTTGAATCTAGAAGAGAACAAGAGGCTCTAATTGTATTGAGAGAATACAATAGTGGAACCCAAGTCACAAGGTGTGTGAGCTTGGAAGAGTGGAGTAGGGAGGTTTCCCGAACCACTATAAAATCCTTGTCTACTTGCTTTTATTTCTGCTCTCTTTATTACTTTGCTTTCCATTCAGTTTCTTCATTAAAGGGGATTAATTCTACAAGGGGTTAAGTTTTTAAGTTACCAAAAGAAATTTTTAAGAACCCAATTCCCCCCTCCCCTCTTGGGTTTTGCCATCTATTCGGGACCCAACAAGTGGTATCAGAGCAGGCCTTTGAATTGAATCAAAGAGATCTATTATCATGGCATCCCAATCTACTTCCGTTCCTGCTTTTGCCGAGGGCCAATCTTTTACAAGGCCACCATTGTTTGATGGGAACAACTTTGGTTATTGGAAGCTTCGTATGAAGCAACTCATCATGGCTACCGATATGGACTCTTGGATTGCAATCCAAGACGGTGTAATCTTGCCTATAGATGAAAGAGCTTCCAAGTGGACCGAAGAGGAAGTTAGAACCGTCAAGAGCAATGCCAAGGCAATGAATTCTTTATTTTGTGCTCTTACGGCTTCGGAGTATGATAGAGTATCTTCTTGTTTGACTGCAAAAGAGATATGGGATACTCTAACATCCATTTATGAAGGAACCTCCCAAGTCCAAGGGACTAGGAGAAACATTTTGATTTGAGAGTTTGAAAATTTCAGAATGCTAGACACTGAAAATATTTCTGAAATGTTTGCAAGATTTTCTAAGATTACTAATGCTCTCAAAGGTCTTGGAAAAGCTATCTCTGAATCCGAACAGGTGATGAAGATACTAAGAGCTCTACCGGATTCATGGACTCCAAAGATTACAGCTATTGAAGAAGCAAAAGACCTCAACACCCTAAAGCTAGAAGATCTAATTAGCTCACTAATGTCACATGAGCTAATTAAGAGAAGAAACGAGAAAATCATAAAGGGAAGAAAATCATTGCATTAAAAGCGGCACGCAACTCAGATGAGTCTACCTCCTCGTCTAGCAATGGTGATGAAGATATTGCACTTCTTACTCACAAGTTTCGAAAATTTGTGAGAAAAGAAAAGAACCTTAAAGACTTCAAAGAAAGACCACAAAAAGAAAAGAAGAAGGAGGTCACAAAATGCTACCGATGCGGGGGCGTAGGACATATGCAAGCTCAATGTCCTACACCGGAAGAAAGGCCAAAGGTGAATCATGAAAGAAGAAAATACCAAAGGCCAAGAGGAAGAGGCATGTTCGTCAACGAGGAAATTTCATCAACATGCAGCTCTTCAACCGACGACAATGATGCAGCCAACTGTGCAAGAATATGCTGCATGGCACGAATCGAGCAAGAAGAGGACTTGCTATGCTTGAACACAACGGAAGTTTTGGAAGATCAATCCATCTCAACAAAATACACAGAAAGTGAAGAGGTAACTTCCAAACCTTGTCATTCTCAATCTAGTTATTCTTCTTTTCATAATTGCCTCAAATGTGCTGAATTAGAAGAACTACAACTTGCATATGATTCATTATATGAGGAGATCAAAAAGCTAGGAAACAAGTTGACATTAAAGAGACAACAATGTAACTTTGTTATTATTGAAAATGGAAAACTAGCTGAAAAATCAACAAAACTGAAAGAAGAAAATGAATCATTGTTGAAAGAGATAGAGAAACTAAGAAAAGAGAACAAATCATTAAATGAATCATTAGCAAAGTTCTCTAATCCAGGAGAAAATGTAAGAATGTTTCTGAATATGACCTCACAAACTGATAAAAGAGGACTTGGTTACAATACATTTGAGCAAGGAGAAAGTGGCAAATCAAATGTGCCTACACTTGGGAAATATCAAACCAAAATTGTACCTATATACAAGCCACAAAGGAGAAATGTTATGTGGACTAAAAGACCAACATTTGAACCAAAATATACTTGGAGGCCTACTCCTAGATTACCAATGGCTTGCAACTTTTGCAACAAAATGGGTCATAAAGTTTACAAGTGTAACTTTAAGAGATTGTTTGATTATGGTGCAAAACTAGTTTGGGTTCCAAGGAACACAAGATTTGGGCTTTCTAAGTTAGAGCAACAAAGGTTGAATAATATTACTAACCCAAATGGACCCATAAAATGGGTACCAAAAAGATAAGGATTATTTGTTTACTTTTCAGATTTGTTTAAAGGCAAAGGAAAACAATGTGTGGTTCATGGATAGCGGTTGTTCAAGGCACATGACCGGAGAAAGAAGTTTATTCCACAAACTTAAGCCTTGCAACGACGGAACGGTTGCCTTTGGTAATAATGAGAAAGGTAAAATCAAAGGTAAAGGAAATATTTACAGTAGCTCAAATGCATGCATGGAGGATGTTTTGTTTGTTGAAGGACTCAAGCATAACTTAATGAGTATTAGCCAATTATGTGATAAAGGATATAAGGTTGTGTTTGAATCATCTATATGCAATGTATTTGATGGTGAACATATCATGTTTAGTGGAAAAAGACATGGAAATGTATATTTGGTTTCACTTGATGAACTAGATGGTCAATGTCTAATGGCCATTGATAATGATCCATGGGTTTGGCATAAAAGGCTTGGACACATAAACATGAGAAATATAAAAATCCTATGGAAAAAGAGTTTGGTAGAAGGCTTGCCTAAGTTGAAATATGACAAAGACAAAATATGTAAGGCATGTCAATTATCTAAACAACCAAAGATGCCTTTCTCCACCAAAAAGGAGATTTCCACCACTAGGCCGCTTGAATTGCTACACATGGATCTATATGGGCCATCCGACATTTTAACCATTGGTGGAAAGAAATATGTATTTGTAATTGTTGATGACTTTTCAAGATTCACATGGATAATTCTTTTAGCTAGCAAAGATGAAGCCTTCTCTGTGTTTGCAACGTTTGTAAACTTGGTGGAAAATGAAAAACAAAGTACTATTATGACTATAAGAAGTGACCATGGTGGTGAATTTGAGAACAAACGATTCATAGAATTATGTAATGAAAAAGGAATTCATCACACATTTTCTGCACCAAGGACTCCACAACAAAATGGAGTAGTGGAGAGGAAAAATAGAACTATACAAGAGATGGATAGAACTATGCTAAATGAGAGCAAATTATCTAAAAAGTTTTGGGGTGAAGCTGTAAGTACAGCTTGTCATGTATTGAATCGAGTTACCATTAGAGCAATCTTGAAAAAGACCCCATATGAGCTATGGAAAGGAAAGAAACCAAACATATCTTATTTTCATACTTTTGGATGCACATGTTATGTTCTGAACAATGGAAAAACCAACTTGGGAAAACTTGATGCTAAAAGTGATGAAGCAATATTCCTTGGTTATTCATCAAATAGCAAAGCATATAGAGTTTTCAATAAACGAAACCAAGTTGTAGAAGAATCCATACATGTTGTTTTTGATGAAACTAACCCATGCTTTAAAAGAAAGGATGATTCAAGTGATGCAGATGACATAGCAAGCAATCTTGAAAAATTGCATATGGAAAAGCAAGAAGAATCCATGGAGGAAAGGGTAAGTGAAGGTAACAATTCCTATAAACCTCCAACTGATTTAAAATTCAATCATGCACATCCAATTGAGCAAGTTATAGGAAATGTGTATGAAGGTGTAAAAACTAGAAGGTCAAAGCAAAATGTGTGTGGACAATATGCTTTTGTATCCAAGATTGAACCTTCTAATATTGAACAAGCTCTTGATGATGAAAACTGGATTATAGCAATGCAAGAAGAGCTAAATCAATTTGAAAGAAATAAAGTTTGGCACCTTGTTCCTAGACCAAATGATTGTACTATTATTGGCACCAAGTGGGTCTTTAGGAACAAATTAGATGAAAGTGGACTAGTAGTGAGAAACAAAGCTAGACTTGTGGCAAAGGGGTACTCACAAGAAGAAGGAATAGATTTTGAAGAATCCTATGCCCCGGTTGCTAGATTAGAGGCAATTCGCATCTTACTAGCTTTTGCATCTCACATGAACTTTAAATTGTTTCAAATGGATGTCAAAAGTGCATTTCTGAATGGTTATATAAATGAAGAGGTGTATGTTGAGCAACCACCTGGATTTGAAGAAAAAGATCAATCAAAGTATGTTTACAAATTAACCAAAGCATTATATGGACTAAAACAAGCTCCAAGGGCTTGGTATGATAGACTAAGCAAGTTTTTGATTGATCATAACTTTCAAAAGGGAAAGGTAGACACCACTCTGTTTATTAAGTACAATGGAAAGGATATATTAATCATTCAAATTTATGTTGATGATATTATTTTTGGTGCTACTAATGAAACTCTTTGCCAAGAATTTTCTGAGCTCATGCAGAAAGAATTTGAGATGAGCATGATGGGAGAGCTCAATTTCTTCCTTGGACTGCAAATCAAGCAATTACATGAAGGAATTTTCATTAACCAGTCCAAGTATATCAAAGAAATGCTAAAGAAGTTTGGCATGGAGCACAGCAAAGGAGCAAGCACTCCTATGAGCTCCACCATCAAAATGGACAAAGATGAGAAGGGCAAAGTAGTTGATTTAAAATTATATAGAAGCATGATAGGATCCTTATTGTATTTAACTGCTTCTAGGCCAGATATTTTGTTTAGTGTGTGTATGTGCTCTAGATTTCAATCATGCCCAAAAGAATCACACTTGGTAGCTGTGAAAAGAATTTTTAGATATCTAGTAGACACTACCAATTTAGGACTATGGTATCCAAAGGGCTCTAATTTTGATCTAATCGGCTACTCGGATGCAGATTTTGCTGGTTACAAAGTAGATAGAAAAAGCACTAGTGGAACATGTCAGTTTCTTGGAAGCATGTTGGTTTCATGGTTTTCAAGAAAACAAACTAGTGTTGCTCTATCTACGGCGGAAGCCGAATATATTGCCGCCGGGAGCTGTTGTGCCCAATTACTTTGGATGAAACAGCAACTTAGGGACTATGGCATGGATTTCAAAGATATACCTATCAAATGTGATAATACCAGTGCCATATGTCTAACCAAGAACCAGTCTTGCATTCTAGGACCAAACATATAGACCTTAGACATCATTTCATTAGAGAACATGTAGAAAATCATGACATATGTTTGGTATATGTAAGAACTGAGGATCAAGTTGCAGATATATTCACTAAACCCCTAGCAAAAGAAGCATTTTATAAGCTTAGAAATGACATGGGAATGCTTGAACTAACTTAAAGCATAAATTGAGGGGGAGCACCCATTTAGGGGGAGCACCCATTTTTGATATATTGACAAAAAGGGGGAGAGAGATTTAAGAATGGGGAGAAGAAGAGGATTTGAGTATAAGTTATTTGAGTATAAGTCTTTATGATTAAAGGGGAGAGAGATTTAAGGAGAGAAGAATAGGATATGTATATGCTTAAATGAATACTTTGAATGTTTGCATTATGAATATGAGCTTATTTATTTAAATGAAAGGTATCCACTCAAATCGGTTTTGTCAATCATCAAAAAGGGGGAGATTGTTGGAAACATGAGGAAAACTAGCTAAATCTATGTTTTGATGATTAACAAATCAATTTGAGAAAGTCTTGGCTACTAACAAGTTTGTGAAAATGTTTAAGGAATATACATTTGAAGAAAATCAAGTTGGAAGGCCAAGTCGTTCCCCAAGTCGACTCCAAGATCGACTTCAAACATGCAGAACGTCCAGAGCTGAAAACGGAAGAAGGGAAGGTGAAGTCGCAGGCCAAGTCGACTCCACCTGCGACTTGGGTAGCCAAGTCGCAAACGAAGTCGACCTCACCATCGACTTCAGTCGGGCGAAACCTTCCAGAGTTGAATTCGAAACAGCAGAATGCAGAAGTCGCACCCCAAGTCGACTCCACGTGCGACTTGAGGTGAAGTCGCAGCCGAAGTCGACTCTGACATCGACTTCGATCGGGCAGAAGCTATTTTTTCAGAAAACAAGCTCATTATCAACTCAAGTGTTTCAAATTCCAAGCAAGACTCAATTCCTTCAAAGATTCACAAGGATCAAGCTAATCCAGGAAGAATCAAAGTCAAGTTCTTCAAGGTTCACAAGATCTATAAGTATGAGGAGCCATTCCAAGAATCAAAAGGACTGAAGGAAGAAAGCCTAAGCAAAACGAATCATCTTCCAAGTTCATAAAACCAACTGCCAAGGTGAAGTCGCACCCGAAGTCGACTTCACCTGCGACTTGGGTCAAGTCGTGAACCCAAGTCGACCCTGACTGGAACTTGAAGTTGCGACGGAGAAGCGAAGTCGCACCCGAAGTCGACTCCATCTGCGACTTGGGCGAAGTCGCATCCGAAGTCGACTCCACATGCGACTTGGGTCGCAACGGTCGAAATTAATTCGAACGTTGGCGCATTAAATGCGCGCCACCTACCTTCTAATGTTCGGATTCCCTCCAAAATTATAAATAGCATTCATGGTGGACGAGGGAAGTAGTTGGAAAACATTAAGTGAGCATAACTCCTATCTACAAGAACATTAAAGTGATCAAGCCAATCAAGAGAGGAAGAACTACACTTCAAAACTGCAAGAGCTTCACTTCAGATTCTTCAAAGCCTACCACAAGTTCTTCTCTGCGCCAAACTGCTTCTACACATCTGTAAAGTGTAGATTTCTTTCATTGATTATTTGTTTGTATTGAACTTGATTTAGCTTGGGTAGCTAAGATCAAGTGATAGCAAAGTAGTGTGTGATTGGAGTGTGACTCATCACCTACTTGTGCTAGTTGTTGATGCCCCCTAGAGCTAGAATCTAGAAGAGAGCAAGTGGCTCTAGTTGTTGATGCCCCCTAGAGCTTTGAATCTAGAAGAGAGCAAGAGGCTCTAATTGTATTGAGAGAATACAATAGTGGAACCCAAGTCACAAGGTGTGTGAGCTTGGAAGAGTGGAGTAGGGAGGTTGCCCGAACCACTATAAAATCCTTGTCTACTTGCTTTTATTTCTGCTCTCTTTATTACTTTGCTTTCCATTCAGTTTCTTCATTAAAGGGGATTAATTCTACAAGGGGTTAAGTTTTTAAGTTACCAAAAGAAATTTTTAAGAACCTAATTCACCCCTCCCCTCTTGGGTTTTGCCATCTATTCGGGACCCAACAGCACTGACCAGCAACGACATGCCTTTACCTCTTTCGATGTTCGACCAAGCAAGATTCAGCAAAGGTAGCACATACGCACCAGCGCTGCAAAAATAAGAAATTAAAGTTGCTAAATTAGCAATTTCAATCCATGCTTCCTAACCGGCAATCAAAAATTTGGAAGCCCCAACCACCAGGTGTCGTCTACGCCCAATTCCAGCAAATGGATTAACCTGCCTCTACCATAAGCTCCAAGTAAGAAGCTCACTTTCGGCCATTTTCTAAGCACTAAAAGAGCAGCAAGCTCCTTTTGAATCCGATGCAGCAACCCATTACATGAAATCCCAACTAATCCCTCATCGATCGAACAGGCAGCCACCGATTCCAGCCGTAAATCAAGGCGGAGGCAGCTATTCCATAAAATTTCAAGCAGAAATTAGCAACCAATCACAACCTCTGTTCAACACCAATCCATTAGCACCTTTCAAGCAGCAGTACGGATATCCAGGGTAGTTTTCATCCAGCCGCACCAAGTTTCCAATCTTCTCTCCAAATTGAAGCACTTTCCATCTGCCACCATCAATTTGAACTTTGCCCCAATTTGCAAGCCACGATTTTGCAACCCATCTAGCAGTTTCCTTGTCTGCTTCAATTCCACTGGATCAATCTTTAATTCGCCCCAAATTAGAGAACCCAATTTCCATCACCACCCCTACTTCTACAAACTGACACCTATTTTTCGGTAGCTTTCCATTTCCCAAATAGCCCAACGCATACATAGAGCCAGTGATTGCTCCTTTCCGCAACCAGTTGGCCAATTACAGCAAAACCCAATAGCACCCTCTGTTCGACCATTGCATTCCAAGCAGCCCTGCATCTAGCTCAAGCGGCAGCACCAAAGTGGAGAAACAATGTAAGGCAGCATAAAGAGAAGGCAGCCAAGGTAAGCAACAAGATGGAATCCCACGTCGAATTCAAGTTTGGTCATAGGGTCCCTCACACATCTATAAAAGCATGGGCCCTCCACACATCCCAACACACTCCTCCCCCTTTAAGTGGGACCCTTTCTTGTGGGACCTTTGTCAAGTGGGTAATGCTCCAAAGAGTTGGATTACTCCTCAAAAGAGTGGTCTTCGAGCAAAATTTGGGGTAAATAAATTTTCTTTTAATTGTAGTTTTTCTTTAATGCTTTGTAGTTGTTAATTTTAGATTTGTAATGTTTAGATTAGATTTACTATTTTATGCTTTGTAATTTTTAAGTCAAGTTTAATGCAATTTTCATTCCTGTTGTCGTAGATTAAATTTTACTTCTGTAATCTTTTAATTGCTTTCCTAGCTTAGATTTAATTTTAGTTAATTGCAATTTCTCACCTCCTTTCTCTGTCTTTGTTTTCTCCTTTCTTTATTTTCTTTCTCTCTCTTCTGTCTCTTTCTTTCTAATTCCTTTCCTTTTCTCCCTTTCTAATTTCCTCTCCTTTCTCTTTAATCTCTTTCTCTCTCCTCTCTATACCCTCTCTCACCTTTCTCTTTAATTTCTACTTAAAATAATTCAAAATTATATAGCCTCTCTGTGGATTCGACCTGACTCACCGTTATTCTACACTATCACCGCATAGTGGTAGCTTTAATGTGTTTCGGTTAATTTTAATTAAACTGGTGATCATAGTGCTCTTAATGACAAGCACTTGGTACGCATCAAGTTTTTGGCGTCGTTGCCGGGAAGGCATGAAATTTTGAATTATTTTCCTTAATGATCTGAATTTTTCTTTATTAAATCTCATCTTATGTTGCTTTATTTCATGTTACGTATTATGCTGTTAGTTTAATATCATTGCTTTCCTTTGATCATCACGCAGTTTATTTATTATCTGCTTTCTTTACGCATTTTAAGGAACTTTAGATTGCAAAAATATAAATCTTAATCCCTTTAAAATTTTCATTTATATAATTGGGAGTGAACAATTAAATGATTAGATTTTATGGCACACCAAAGGTTGGTGTCTAGGCTAGAGGTTAAAAGGCAAACACCTAAGTGGATTTATGGTTATTTAATTAGACCTTGCTAAAGCAAGGGGAGTCTCCCATAATCCCACCTCTTATCTGGCTGACTAAAGGAAGTGTCATAAGATTTAATAATTTAATTATTAACCCCCAGCGGTGAATTATTATTTTTTAAAAAAAATTTAATGATATATACATGGTAGGAGATCTTTAAATCTTGATTTGATAAAACCAAACCCGGAAATTAAAAGATTCCTACATCAATTAAGAAAATCACACAAATATATAATGGATCAAAATCAAATGTTAGAAATCAATAATCCTGAACCTGGTCCTCCTAAACAAATGAAAGAATATTTCATTCCAACCAATTATAATCCCTCATCTTGTATTCAACTACCTCAAACTCAAGTCAATCAATATGAAATTAAACCAGGAACCATCCAAATGCTTCCATCTTTTTATGGAAACACTAATGAAGATCCTTAGAAGCATCTAGATGAATTTTTAGAAATTTGCTCCACAGTAAAAATACAAGGTTTCTCTTATGACGCCTTAAATTAAGGCTTTTCCCATTTTCCCTTAAAGATAAGGATAAATATTGGTTAGGTACATTAAATAGACCTATTACCACTTGGAATATGATGCAACAAGAGTTTCTAAAGAAATTCTATCCTATAGGCCGAACCAATACCATGAGAAGAGTAATTACCCAATTTTCCCAAACACCTAGGGAGCAAATTCATGAATCCTGGGAAAGATTAAAAGAGTTATTAAAAAATGTCCACACCACAGGTTATCTAATTGGCAGATTGTCCAAGCCTTTTATGAGGGATTAGCTGATCATTATAAACAAATGGTAGATGCATCATGTGGGGGAGCATTTATGAGTAAAAGTTAAGATGAAGCATATGACTTATTTGAAATGCTTAGTGAAATTCCATAAATCATGCTTCATTATCGTCATATGAAAGAAATATGGGCTCATCTAAAAGGGTAGGATTATATGAAGTTAAAAATTACATGGAACCTAATTCAAGAATAGATATCAATTTTATTACACAAAAATTAGAGAAATTAGAAAAAATGGATGAGCTAACACAAAAAGTAAATTAAATGTGGAATAATCAACTTTCAGCTTGTCCACATCCTAATTTTCAATTGCCTCAAGAAGTTTGTGCTTTGTGTTCAAGTCCAACACATCTTGTGAGTAAATGTCCTACTGCAACTCAACTCCCACCTTTCATCTAAGAGCAAGTGCAACCAGCTCAAGAATTTTCCAAACCAAATAATGATCCATACTCCAATACCTATAATCCAGGTTGGAGAAATCATCCTAATTTTTCTTGGAAAAATCAAGCTCAACACCAAGTGGAAAATCCCTCTACTTCACACGTTTCCAAACCACCAACACAAAATTAATATCGAACTCAACAATCGCAACCTAATTTTCTGACCAGTGCGTACTCAAAAGAACCACAAATTCAGTCACAAGCCAATTATTCATCAAACTAACAACTACCTTCTCCAGCTAATGATGTTGACGAGAAATTTGTAGAATTAAAACAGTTCTTCCAACAATCTATATCTAAGTTAGAAAGTCACATGGGTCAATCGATATCTAATTTAGAAAACCAGATAGGTCAGATAACTGAAGCAAATAGGAGAAGAGAGGTAGGACATCTACCTAGTCAGCCAATACCCAATCCAAGAAATTATCCTCCAAGTTTTCAAAATAAACTAGACATATTAAAGAACCCACAATTTGAAAATGCAAGAGCAATCTCTACTTTAAGAAGTGGTAAAACCTTAGAAGACCCATATAAATCTAAAGTCTAAGGGTGTGTTTGTTTGGGGCAAAAATATGTCAACTAAAACTTTTCAACCCAAAACTTTTCATTTTTCATAACTACTCTATTTTTTTAATTATTTTTTCACATTTTTCTATACAAACTACCATACTTTTCAATCATTTCTACACAACTACTCATACAACTAACCTATCTATTTTAACTTTATTCTCTTTACTCCTCATCATTACCCCTATTATATCACATCATTTTCTATCAATTTGACAACTTCTACCCCAAAAACTTTTCATCAAAAGTTTTTCCTCCAACCAAACACACCCTAATGAAAATTCTAGTCAAACGAAATAAGAAGAAATTTCAGAGGATGACGAAGAATTAGTAGAAACCAAGTTTGGGGAGAAGATAAAGGGAAGGAAATAATAGATAAAGACCCCAGTAAATATCAACCTGTTGCCCCCTTCCCGAGTGCCTTAAAAGCTAAATCTGCTAGTAAACAAAAGCTTGCACAAAACGAGAAAATGATGGAATTGTTCAAACAAGTTAATATTAACATTCCTCTTATTGATTCTATCAAACATGTCCCGCCCTATGCGAAATTCGTAAAATTCCTCTGCACTCAAAAGAGAGAACCTCGTTCCGCTCCCCAAAAGATTATGCTCCCAGTAGAGGCAAGTGCAGCTATTTTAGATAAACTTCTGCAGAAGTTAAAAGATCTTGGTACCTCACTCATTTCTTGTGACATAGGCGGAATAACATTTGATAAAGCACTTTTGGATCTTGGGGCTAGTGTTAATCTCTTACCCACTTCTGTTTATGAAAAATTTAATATGGGAGAATTAAAACCTACTTCAGTCATTCTACAGCTTGTAGACAGAGCAGTAAAAACCCCACGAGGACTTACTGAAGATGTTATAATAAAAATTAATGATTGTTATTTTCTAGTGGATTTTCTTATTCTTGACATGACCTCAAACTCAGAACTAAACAATGCACCAATCATTTTAGGGCGCCCGTTCTTGGCTACAGCAAAAGCTAATATTAATTGTGAAACTGGTATAATGGATATCTCATTTGGAGGTGAAAAGTTTAGAATTAATATTTTTAAAGCTTCTAAGTACCCAAACTTTGATGAAGGGTGTCTTACGGTTGACATTATTAATGATTTGTCAAGCTCCCCTCTAAATTTTGAACATGATTCCATAAATGCTTTAAATGATTGTCCTAAGTCTTTTAACTATTGGAATAATGTTGAACCTTTACCAATTTTGCAATCTAAGCCATCACCTCCATCTATTAAGTCACCACCACAACTTGAGCTTAAATCTCTACCTACCTCTCTTAAGTATGCATTTTTGGGCCCTAATCAAACACTACCAGTGGTAATAGCCTCAAATCTCACCATAACTCAAGAGAAACAACTTATTGATGTTCTTAAAGTGCATAAGAGTATTATAGGTTGGTCGGTGGCTAATTTGAAAGGAATTAGTCCATCTATTTGCATGCATCACATTTATTTAGAAGAAAATGCTAAACCTAGTAGAGAAATGCAAAGAAGCTTAAACCCATTATGAAAGAGGTAGTGAAAAAGGAAGTTGTCAAGTGGCTTGATGCAGGAATCATTTATCCAATTTCTGATAGTCAATGGGTAAGCCCAACTCAAGTAGTACCAAAGAAATCTGAACTCACAGTAATAAACAATGAAAAAGGCGAAGCAATACCCACTAGGTTAACTACGGGGTGGAGAGTTTGTATTGATTATAGAAAAATAAATGTTATGACTAAGAAAGATCATTTTCCACTCCCATTTATTGATCAAATCTTAGAAAAATTAGCAGGTCAAAAATACTTTTGTTTCCTAGATGGATATTCAAGATACAATCAGGTTGCTATCTATCTAGAAGATCAAAAAAAGACCACATTTACTTGCCCATACGGCACATTTGCATTTAGGAGAACGTCATTCGGGCTATGCAATGCACCAGCAACCTTTCAAAGGTGTATGATGGCAATATTCTCAAATATGGTAGGAAAATTTCTTGAAATCTTTGTGGATGATTTTTCACTCTTTGGTGATTCATTTGATTGTTGTTTGGAAAATTTAGAAAATGTATTAAAAAGATGCATAGAAAAGAATTTAGTATTGAGTTGGGAAAAAAGTTATTTTATGGTAATGAGGGAATAGTTCTTGATCATATAGTCTCGGAACGAGAGATAGAAGTAGACAAGGCTAAAATCGATTTAATTACTAATCTACCTCCTCCAACCTCAGTAAGACAAGTTCGATCATTCCTTGGTCATGCTGGTTTCTATCACCAGTTTATTCAAGATTTTTCTAAAATCTCTAGACCGTTAACAAGTTTGCTATATAAAGATTCCCCATTCAACCAAGATGAATCTTGCTTGAAGGCATTTGAGCTATTAAAATAAGCATTAACTAAAGCCTCAATTCTTCAATCCCCTGATTGGGCTCTACCATTTGAAATTATGTGTGATGCCTCTGATTTTGCTGTTGGAGCTATTTTAGAGCAAAGGGTGAATAAGAGGCCAGTTGTGATTTATTATGCGAGTCATACACTTACAGATGCCCAAATAAACTATACCACCACAGAAAAAGAACTGCTTGCAATAGTGTTCGCCCTTGAGAAATTTTGTTCTTATGTATTAGGAGCCAAAGATATTATTTATTCAGATCATTCATCCTTGAAATATTTATTAACTAAAAAAGATGCAAAACCAAGACTTATTAGATGGATTCTCTTATTACAAGAATTTGATCTTGAAATTCGAGACAAGAAAGGATCTAAAAATGTAGTAGTTGATCATCTTTCTCGAATCATTACACCAGAGAGCACATCTATAAATGACTCTTTCCCAAATGAGCATCTTTTAACCATTACACAAACATCACCCCCATGGTTTGCACACATTGTCAATTATAAAGAAGTAGGGTAAATTCCAAAAGATTGGACAAAGCAAGAAAGAGATAGATTCTTTGCTCAGGATAAATATTATATTTGGGAGGATCCGAAACTTTTTAAAATTTGTTCTGATAATATTATTTGCAGATGTGTTCCAGAAAGTGAACAACAAAGTATTTTGAATTTTTGTCATAATCTTGAATGTGGGGGACATTTTTTAGGAAAGAAAATGACAACTAAGGTGTTGCAATGTGGTTTTTATTGGCCAACTCTTTATAAGGATGCCTACAACTTCAGCCGATCTTGCATTAAATGTCAAGCAATAGGAAACATTACAAAAAGAAATATGATGCCTTTGAATCCTATTCTTGTCATTGAAATATTTGATGTATGGGGAATAGATTTTATGGGACCATTTCGACCATCCTATTGATATGAATACATCTTAGTGGCAATAGACTATGTATCTAAATGGATTGAGGCCACCGTAACTAGGACTAATGATCACAAGGTAGTTTTAAAATTTATCCAAAAAAATATTTTTTCTCGATTTGGATTTCCTAGGGCCATTATTAACGATGGAGGAACACACTTTACCAACTACCATTTTAGAGTCCTATTGAAGAAATATGGAATCACCAATAAGATAGCCAAGGCTTACCATCCTCAAACCAGTGGACAAGTGGAAGTTTCCAATAGGGAGATTAAAAATATATTGCTAAAGACTGTTAGGCCCGATCGTAAAGATTGGTAAGACAGATTAGATAATGCATTATGGGCCTATAGAATAGCATTTAAAACTCCTATTGGAATGTTTCCGTTTAGGTTAGTATATGGAAAAGCTCGTCATCTTCCAGTGGAATTAGAACATAAAGCTTATTGGGCTATCAAGCAATTTAATTTGCATTTAAACACTACAGGAGCACATCAAAAGCTACAATTAAATGAGTTGGAAGAATTACGCAAAGAAGCGTATGAAAATTCTCAAGTTTATAAAAGAAAAATGAAAACATTTCATGACAAACATATGTCTAGAAAAACCTTTGAGCCTAACCAAAAAGTATGGTTATTTAATTCAAAATTACGTCTATTTTCTGGAAAATTAAGATCTCATTGGGATGGACCCTTCGTTGTGGATGAAGTATTTCCCTATGGTGCTATAAAAATTTATGATCCAAAAAGTGAAAATATTTTTATAGTGAATGGTCAACGACTTAAACCATATATCGAAGGCGTCTCTGATGATAAAATTATTAAAAAGGTTGGACTAGTTGACCCACATTGATCTAAACTTCACAACGTCTGGCTGAAGATGTTAAACTTAGCACTGATTGGGAGGCAACCCAATATTTTCCATATTTGTTTCTTTTTCTTATTGCAGGAAAAGAATATTTTATTGCAGGAGAATATTGTTGATAAATCAACAATTGTAATGTTTAATCAAACCGCTACACCCCAGGTTGTCTCTTTCTATGCTATCTTATAAATTTATACTTTGTGCATTTTTTTAAAATAGTAACATTTAAGTTGGGGGTCTAGTTTGTTTACCTTAAAATACAAAAATATAAAAAAAAATTATAAAAATTATAAAAATATATATGTATATAAAAAAATTAATAATTATAAAATATATATTTTTTAAAATCAAAGTGCACTTGCTATGCTTGGTGGAGAGTGAAGAAGCAAATAGTAATTAGTTATATTTGTAAAAATAGTTGCATGGTGCTTCTAAAATTCTGTTAGCACTGATTGCACTTACACGCAAATGAACCTTGTAGGTACCATGATAACATAATTTTTTTCTCTCATCCAAGCAAGTAACCTTTAATATCATTGCATTTGATAGTTGTTAAAAAAATGAATATTCCCAGATACCCTGAAATATGGTGAGGGGAGAATGAAAAAAAAAGAATCCCTAGATACTCTGAAATATGGTGAGGGGAGAGAAAAATAATAAAATAAAATAAAAAAAGAGATATATATTAACTGTCACTATCATAATTTTGATATGAATGTTGTTTAGCTTGGATAAACTGAAAATAATTTATTTATCTAATGCCCATTTGTTCATCAGTACACATATACACGTGCTATAATCTTTTATATGCGTCATGAGAAATTTTTACTTATATCAACTAATAAAATTTACTTCTAAAGCTTCTATCATTATTAATAGTGCACCTAGATTTTTATAAAAATTAGTAATACACTATGCTTTTAAAAAAAGAGAATTATATATTAAACTATTTCCATTGCTAAGGGACTAGCAATGTTTAAGTTGGGAGGTGTGATAAATCTCAAAATTTTCATTTAATTTCATATTAAATTCATACTGTTAAATATTAAAATGTTAATTAAATATAAGTTTTAAGTGAAATTTCGTGAAAATTACATTTTTCATAAAATCTTTAATTTTTCTATAAAACAGGTTATTTCGCAACATTCTTGAAAATATAAAATTATGACTCAATCCCTTAGAAAATTTTAACATTGAAATGTGGGCAAATTTATAAAATCATTTAATTGGAAAAATTATACATATGTAACGACAATTATATTTTAAAAAAGGCGGAAAAAGTAGACTATTATATTTAGATAAAATAAATTAAGGGATAAAACTAAGATGATATTTGAAATTATTTCTCAAAGGATTAATATCTAAATTTGTATTTAAATACATTGCATGAGTACAGACGATCGTACACCGCCGGAGCACCATATCCTAGTGCTCCATCTTCCCCAAATGCTCGCATCAACATCCTTTACAGCAACCAGCCCAGCCCACCTACTATGATTTCAGCAAGGGCCTCTTCCTTCTCTCATACGGCAATTGCAATGACCCCTGCATCTAATGGATTTTCAGCAGCCACCTCTCCCTATTTCAAGCAGCAGCAATCAAAAATTGCATCTCTGCATGACTAAGCAGTCGCAAATCCCAAGCTAAAAGTGGCACCGACCAGCAACGACATGCCTATACCTCTTTCGATGTTTGACCAAGCAAGATTCAGCAAAGGCAGCACGTACGCAGATGCGCTGCAAAAATACGAAATTATAGCTGCTAAATTAGCAATTTCAATCCATGCTTCCTAACCGGCAATCAAAAATTTGAAAGCCCCAACCACTAGGTGTCGTCTACGCCCAATTCCAGCAAATGGATTAACCTGCCTCTCCCATAAGCTCCAAGCAAGAAGCTTACTTCCGGCCATTTTCTAAGCACTAAAAGAGCAGCAAGCTCCTTTTGAATCCGATGCAGCAACCCATTACGAGAAATCCCAACCAATCCCTCATCGATCGAACAGGCAACCACCGATTCCAGCCGTAAATCAAGGCAGAGGCAGTTATTCCATAAAATTTCAAGCAGAAATTAGCAACCAATCACAACCTCTGTTCAACACCAATCCATTAGCACCTTTCAAGCAGCAGCACAGAAATCCAGGGTAGTTTGCATCCAGCCGCACCAAGTTTCCAATCTTCTCTCCAAATTGAAGCACTTTCCATCTGCCACCATCAATTTGAACTTTGCCCCAATTTGCAAGCCACGATTTTGCAACCCATCTAGCAGTTTCCTTGTCTGCTTCAATTCCACTGGATCAATCTTTAATTCGCCCCAAATTAGAGAACCCAATTTCCATCACCGCCCCTACTTCTCCAAACCAACACCTATTTTTCCATTTCCCAAATAGCCCAACGCATACATAGAGCCGGTGATTGCTCCTTTCCGCAACCAATCGGCCAATTACAGCAAAACCCAATAGCACCCTCGGTTCGACCATTGCATTCCAAGCAGCCCAGCATCTAGCTCAAGCGACAGCACCAAAGTGGAGAACCAATGTAAGGTAGCGTAAAGAGAAGGCAGCCAAGGTAGGCAACGAGATGGAATCCCGCATCGGATTCAAGTTTGGTCATAGGGTCCCTCGCACATCTATAAAAGCATGGGCCCTCCACACATCCCAACACACCCCTTCCCCTTGAAGTGGGACCCTTTCTTGTGGGACCTTTGCCAAGTGGGTAATGCTCCAAAGACTTGGATTGCTCCTCAAAAGAGTGGTCTTCGAGCAAAATTTGAGATAAATAAATTTTCTTTTAATTGTAGTTTTTCTTTAATGCTTTGTAGTTGTTAATTTTAGATTTGTAATGTTTAGATTAGATTTACTGTTTTATGCTTTGTAATTTTTAAGTCAAGTTTAATGCAATTTTCATTCTTTTTGTCGTAGATTAAATTTTACTTCTGTAATTTTTTAATTGCTTTCCTAGTTTAGATTTAATTTTAGTTAATTGCAATTTCTCCTCTCCTTTTTCTGTCTTTGTTTTTTCCTTTCTTTATCTGCTTTCTCTCTCTTCTGTCTCTTTCTTTCTAATTCCTTTCCTTTTCTCCCTTTCAAATTTCCTCTCCTTTCTCTTTAATCTCTTTCTCTCTCCTCTCTATACCCTCTCTCACTTTTCTCTTTAATTTCTACTTAAAATAATTCAAAATTATATAGCCTCCCTGTGGATTCGACCCGACTCACCATTATTCTACACTATCACCCGCATAGTGGTAGCTTTAATTGTTTCAGTTAATTTTAATTAAACTGGTGATCATAGTGCTCTTAACGACAAGCACTTGGTACGCATCAGTCGTCCCGAACCACTATAATTTCTTGAGTTTATTTTTAATTGCTTTTGTATTTCACATTTTTCATTCGAGGGGATTAAAACTCTCAAGGGGTTAAGTTTCTAATTACGAAAGAATTTTTCAAGAACTCAATTCCCCTTCCCTTTTGAGTTTTGCCACAAACTTGGGACCAACGACCCTAACGTCACATATAACTTTCTTGAATGCTTGAACTGCATCCCCTAATTCATTTGACATTCAATAACCCTATCAAGGGCTTCATAAACCATCACTTAATGTTCATAATGAATCAAATTTATGATTCATTAATTGAGCTAGAAAACCTTTAGATTATCAAACCAAACTTGGTTTAATACCTACTAGTAGTTGTGTGGTTTTTCTCACACCTTGCCTAGCTTGTTTACTCCTCTTTCTTTCTCTTCTTTTCCTCCTCTTTTTCTTCTTTTCTTCTTCCTTTTTCCCCTGCTTGGGACGCCACCTTACTGGACCCTTAAGCTGTTTTTTTTGTTTCACCAAAACTATCTACTAGGTAATGTGCAAACAGCCCCATCTCTCTCCTTTTATATTGCTGCCTTTGTCATCATAATTTCTACCTCATTTTTGAGGTTAATAATGTTCATAATTTCCTCTAAAGGTGCTGACATATTTATCCATGTAAATTCTATTTTTGTATAATTTTTAAACACCAAAAAATCTGCCCATTGCTGTCCACATGATCACGTCCCATGTTTGTCCCATTTTGGTCTTTTTGTGGCATCAAAATCTGCCCAAAATCAAGGCCATTCAACACCCTTGATGTGCAGCAGCTTTAGCATACAATTTCTGAATTTTTGGAAATTGAAAAATGCCTCTAAAATTCCTCCTTAAGCCACCTCCTTACTTGCATTGACTTTTCGTTAAATAAAAAGCCACTTTTTAAAAGTAAAAAGTCAAAGGTTTTTGTGCATATATGGTTCAAAATTTTCTCATAGAATTTAGTTTAATCAAAGCCATCCATATGATAGGCCATCTCATTATAGCCATCCATAAAAAAATTTATCTCAAAATGACATTTATAGTATAAGTTATGGCCATTTGAAATTGTCATATGGAATTTGATGAAATTAAATCATTATCACCCTAATTTAATAACGATTACCATAATCCATTACATTCATGGGGTAGAGCACATCAACATGTGCTTACCTTTAAAATTTCACGTGAATCAACCTTATGTGTGTCAAGTTATGAATTTTCAAACAATAATCTCATTATTCCCATCATTATCATCAAGTTAATCATAATTAATGGAAAAATTAACCATGTCATATCATCATTTCCTATACCTCATTTGGTCTTTTTGTACACATTAAGCCACATTGAGCTAAGATGACTAATTTAATACCTTACTTAATCAATTTCTTTAATCTCAATAATTCAATTGAATCATACAATTAACCATAATTAAATACCTAAATTACATGTATGGGTCTCAATTGTTCTTGGTATAACATTCCGGCATTGCCATTAACTCTTTACTCATTCTAATTTTGTGTTCAAATTTAATTCTTGTTCAATCAATTGTTTAAACTCTCTATCAATCAAAGGCAATTGAATTTTGAACATATAATTAGTTTGACCTAGTCCACGTAAGATCGATACTCTATTCACACTTCATTACTTGCACGACATGTTAGAATGAGCAATTTAATTAAGTATATACGCAACTCGTCACTCTCCAACTAAAGGAATCACTCGATTTGGAAAGAAAGAAAAATTGAATTCAAGATATGTTGGGCCATTTGAGATTTTGAACAAAATAAGAAATGTGGCATATTGAATTATTGTGCCCCCAACCTAGCTATAATCCATAATTTTTTTCATGTCTCATTGCTTAATAATTATATTTCAGACCCAAGTCCTATATTGATTCCAAAAGCCCTTTTAAATAAAGATATTTTAAACTATGATGAAGTTCCTAGTAAAATTTTTGATTACAAAAAGTAGCATTTAAGAAATCGAACTATTCGATATGTGAAAGTTCAATGGAATCAGTATCCTGAAGAGGAAACTACATGAGAAAATATGATTAACACAATTAAGGTTTCGAGACGAAACCTATTTAAGGGGAGAAGAATGTGATGACTGCATAGAACCACGTAAATTAATTCCTGATTTTCCTTAATTTTCAAAATTAGTGATAATAAGTAATATGGTTAGAAAATTTAAGGCATGATAGGAAAAATATTTATATGTAATTATATGAATATAAATATTTTAATAAAATATTACAAATAAATTAAGGAATACATAATATAATAAGGTATGAAAATGAATTTTTATAAATTTTTTGGGAGGAAATTTGGAAATTCTGAAATACACCAAATGAAATTATTTAAATTCACGGACATTTTGGAAAAATAAAAATAATTTTTTAAAAAAATTATACCAATTAATGGTTTAAAGCCATTTAAATTGTTTTCTCTAAACCATAAAAATTCATAGCTCTAATTTAAATTAGAATTCATGAAGTAGTAATAGTTAATATACTCTTTAATCTATATGGATTAAATTATGAAAAATATATTTAGAAAATTTTTAAATAAATGATTTTAATTACATGCAGTAATGTATATATTTATAGTTTTTTATTATTAAGAAAAGAAAAAAACTGCAACTAGACCAAAGGACGGTCTAATTAGAATGAAAAAAATTTAACTGGACCGAACAAAGACTTTTAAAAATTTTTAAAAAAAGGATTTCTTTTAACTGGACCGAACAAGCGGTCCAGTAAAAGTTTTTTTTTAAAATTTAATTAGACCGAATGAGCGGGTCCAGTAAAATTTTTTTTTACAAAAAATTTAATTCGACCGAACGAGTGGTCCAGTAAAAGTTTTTTTAAAGAAAAAATTTAACTGGACTGAATAAGCAGTCCTGCAAAAAAAATTTTAAAAAAATTTAACTGGACCGAACAAGCTGTCCAGTAAAGACTATTAAAAATAGAAAAATTCTTTTAACTGGATCGAATAAGCCGTCCAGTAAAAGTTTTTTGTAAAAAAAATTCTTTTAAACTAGACTGAACAAGCTGTCCAGAAAAATTTTTAAAAATAAAAAAGAAAAAAATTTCTTTTAACTGGACTGAATCAGCAGTCTAGTAAAAGTTTTATGAAAAAATATTTTAATTGGACCAAGCGAGCGGTCCAGTACAGCTTTTTTTAAAAAAATAAATAGTAATATAAATAGGGTAAGGGGAGTGAAGCATTCACGGCCAGGAAGGAAAAAAAATGAAGAAAAGAAGAGAAGAAAAGTAAGAAGGTGGGAATGAGTAAGTATGTAATTTGAAGTTAAGATTTCATTTTTTTACTTAATGTGTTTATATATATATATTTAAACATACTACTTTATAAAGAATATGTCACTTTAGTTTATAAAGAATATGTAACTTTAATAATTATATTGGTAAAAAGTAAAGGTTGTATGGAAAATTAATAATGAAATAATTGAAATAACATAATGTTCTAAGATTTCTTAACCAAAGAGGTTACCATGATAATTAAGAATTTAGAGTTCCTAGCATTGAACGAGGGTTGGATTCTTGTTGATGCATATTTCCAATTGGAATTCTCTATTTTGAAAATGTATATTATATTATGTTATCATCAAAGCTTTACATGAAATTAAAGTTAAGACTTGTAGTTTTCAACATATGCAACATGGGTTAGAATCACCATTCCAACCTTTCAACATAAATATTTTCTTAAGAAAATTTCTACCCTAATATTATAAGTAGTTATAATAATATATCATATAAGTAAAATTTTAAAAGAGATTTCCATTTTATATTCAGATTTTAAAAGCACGTTTTTTTAATACGTATATCTATGTAGTAGCGCATAGGATAAACAATAATTTTTACACGTAACACTTAAGGTATAATTAAGGGATTTTTATGCTAAATCTATATTTATATTTTTTGAATAAAGTAATAATAATAATTTACATATGAATAATGTCTTGAATAAAAATGTTTTATAATAATAATAATAATAAATCTAACAAAGAGTGTCTCAATTTTAATTATAGAAAAAAGAGAAGGAAAAGAAATTCAGGAATATTAACCAATCACTGTGAAAGGTAAGTGACGAGCTATATATATGTCTAATTAAAATGCTCGTTTTAACGCAAATATACGTGTCGATCAAGTAATAAAGAGTGAGTAGAGTATCCCACGAGGATTGTGTTAAATGAATTAGCACCTTAAGCTTCAATTGTCTTATGTGAATTGGTAAATTGAATAAGAAATTGTTTTCAAAGAATTGAATCAAACTAAACTAAATAAAGCATTAAATGAGTAAAGGTGGGATGACTAGTGGAGACATTGCCTTTGGATACTCATAGTCATGTCATATTGGTTCCATTTTGAGTTAGTTATGTAGAGATTACTAATCTAGGTTAATTTATATTCATATATGTCTTCCAATACTTACAAACCTGACCCTATTTTAGTTAACTGCTATGTTCTCATGTAACCAAGTAAAATAAGGCTGGTAATCACATAACCTAATCATGACTACACAAGGTTAATAGGTGTATTTTCATCCATATTAATATCCAACCATCACCAGTAGATGGAAGCCTATGCCTTATATATGGATCTCACCCAAAATTCATTCTTCCATGCATAGATTTGGATATTAAATCAATCTACAAGGTTACAAGGCTTGTAAACACATTAAACATGATATATAAGGGTAATCCCATACAACACAAAGTTACAACACAATTATATTCTCATTCAAACATAAGAGAACCAAATAACATAGTTTATGAAGTCAAATCCTCCATATCTCCCACCATAAGGAGATTTAGCCCAAAAACATGATATTAAATCCCTTCAACATCAAGTTTACAATCATCCTAAGCAAGAACAATAACAAAGATGAAAATAGGAGCTGAAACTCTATGTATTATAGTGAATGGCTTGAATGTCCACTTGATTCACCCTCTAACCTTGAAACTTGAGTTTTTCTCCTTTCTCCACAGAAGCTACGAGCTCTCTAGGGGTCTCCTTTGGAAACCCTCTCTCTAGGGGTCTCATTTGGAAACCCTAAGCTAAGTATTTATACTCCCCCTCAAAATAGCACGAGACACGTGCGAAAATTTGCACACGAGGGATTGGCGCCACGGTGCTAAATTATTGGTGCCAAAGTACCACTTCTCTAGAAGCTACCTGAAGCTACCTGTTTCTGGAATTTTCTACTGTAGCGGTGCCTAAGGCCGAGGTGCTAACTTTCTACCTTGCATTCTTAGTGTGTGCTTACAATGCAGCTCTTTTCCCATCACTTTGGCATAAATTCAATAACTTAGCCACCATCTTTCCTTACAACAAAAGACACAAAATAAGTAAGTGTTATCCTAAATGATTCAATGCAATAAACATAACATAGGATGATATGATTTACCTTCAATTCAACTAAAAACACATGAAATCTATACACAATGTATGAAATGCAGAAATTATACAAACTAATGCAAAACATATATAAATTCACATGATTCTCTTAAAGTAGTATTCAAAATGAATACAAAATGAGTCTTGATAACTCTATTTTATAAAGTTATCAGTAAGTAGGCTATGCTTTTCATTTTCAAAATGTTATTTTGGAATTATTTTTTTATGAATTTTGAAATCCTACAAATATTTGAAATGTGTTTAAATTATGCATCTAGAGATGAAAAATTTTAAATTATTTTATGATGACATGCATATTTCCTTGTAATGATCATGATTCATGGTGTGTATGAAATGCATTAAGTAACCATGTGGGGTGAGATAGGAGGTGATGTTTTAGAAGAAACTGAGCCTAGTCACCTGACCATGAGGTCTTAAGGGTGGTTCCAGAGATGCTTCAAATATCCTCTAGATCAAGCAGGATGTATATGATTCATGAAATACATTATTTAGCATGTAAAATTTTTTTAAGCTACAAGCATGTAAGATTTTTTTAAAATTTCTTTGAATATAATTTTCATTGCATATTTACTGAGTAACATACTCATACCAAAAATTTAAAATATAGACATGCAAGCCACAGGTAACAAGGCAGGTCCAAGAGCAACTGGAGGAGAAACTTATTTCCACTATTTAGTTTCTTAAATATAGAATGTATTTAGGTAAGGTTTATAATAACTAAAATAATTTTCATTTACTTATGACATGAAATACTTGTATGAATTTCTGTTATAAATATATATATAAATTTAGGGTGAATTTTTGCAATTTGCATAAATCGATTCCTGAAGTAAAGTAATTCTTGTAGCACCCTGTGTTCAGGGCAAAGAGCTTGGAGTCGAATCGGCAAGTTGCATAAAGCGCTTGACACACCATCGAAGCTTCCAACCAATAAATGTTTTCTTCTTCTTTCCATTTTAATTGTCTTGGTTAAGACGAATTTGGATTTTAATTCTATTTTAGACTTAAACATGCTCGGCTAAGTCTTAAATCTAAGGTTTAGGATGTTGCATACATACAATGTAGTGGAATGTGTGGTTTTAATTTACTTACGATAAATATTATTGTTAAGTTAATATCTTATAATTTTAATGCTTGCTTTGTACATGGGCCTGTACTATCCATGATTTCATATATTAATTGATGGAATTGATAGGTGGAAGTCTAATATACAATAATCAAGATATTAAACCTAAAAATCAAAGAACATAAAAATAGAGATGATGGCCTTAAGAAATTTCATGAACGACTAAAAAACTTAATGAATTCTAATTAACTTAATCCTATGAGAATAGGTGGTTAAGAAAATTAGGGAACGCCTTGTAGGTTTCGAGAGAAGGTGTAAGAATAAATTAAGTTTGTTCTCCTTTAACAAACAATATTTGGATTAAATAAATATACCATATATTCCATTGCAAAAGTTGCATGTGAAACCCTAGACTCTAGGTACTCACATCGTTGCTTTCTAACACTTGTTCTAGTTCTCACTTCTATTTTCTCTTCCCACTTTTCTATTTTTTATTCTATTTTTACTCACTTTACTCTCTTTTACATATGAAAGCATTTAAAAGTAAAGTTTATAGGCCCGAATTCCCTATGGATAGATATTTGTATATTATAGTCTACGACCTATGCACTCGCAATGAAATTGTGAACAAGTTATTTTGGCAATGTTGACAAGGAATTCGGTGTTACTTTGAACATCGTTATCAGACACTTTATTTTTCTTATCTTCTTCTTTATTTATTCTCTCCTCCATCTATCCTTCTTATTTTTTTTCTTTTCTGAATCAGCTACTGGTATTAACCTATATGCACCCACATACTCGGAGTTTCGTAAAACAACTAGCTAAGAAACTCTTTGCTGCTGATCTTGAAATTGAACGATCATTCAGGAGAAGAATTCTTCAATATAAAAAGCAACAATCCTCTTAAGAAACCATGGTGAACAACAACAATTACCTCGTCATCGCTTGGCCATCTTGTTCTCTCATTAAAATACATCTTTGGAAAGACTATTGCTATGTCCTCCTTCTCCCCTCAAACAAATTGTTTTGTATCCCACTCTTAGAAAACTCCCATATGGCATATTTACCTTTGAAAGCACCCGCCCCTCATCATTCAATTCACACTTTTTATGGGCATGTCCCATCTTCTCACACAAATAATAGAAAATAGACAGCCTTTCATACGGGAATAGTAGCCATTTCCTCGAGGACGAGCCACGTCTCACAAATATACTCTATGAAGTGGTTCATTGACATTTACCTCCACCTTAATCCTCAACCTTGAGTTGGTTGTTTTGATCTCAGAATGAGCTTGAAATGAGTCTCTAATTCGTTTCCCTCACGCCCGCTTTGTCAACAAAGAAAAGCGTCTCTTTGATATATAGCTAAATCGATGATAGGGAAAATTCAAGTTCATCTCTCTTGATGGGTTTACTCACATCCAGAATCAATAGTAATTTCCTATCACATATCTACACTACCTAAATTTTATCTTATTCCTCCCCAAATGAGCTGCGATAGAGGTTTTCATCTATTTCGCTGAATGTGTTTGTCTTCTTTTATCTTCCATAATCTTTTCGTAGACGCCTTGAATAGCTCTTTATTATAGGACCTCGATGCTCAGAGACAGCACAGGATCGCTGGTTTCTCGTCCATCTCAATCAATGGGAGTTTGGCTGTATCAGTGGCTAATGTGTGGATTTCTTTCACAATGAGCACCTCTCTTTTTAGAGCCATATCTTAGTGAACCCCTTGCCGATTCAAATTATCTTTCACCTTCCACCAAGCCCAAACCCCAAATACTTACTAAGTTTAGATCTGACGATGGAAAGAAGTGCCCCTTTTTGCTTCAATTAGAACACAAAATCCCCCTATCTCAATGCCAAGTCTTCCCCCCCAATGATCTGATACCGATTTTTGAAAGTTTCCTAAGAAAAAATTTCCCTTTGCCCTCACCTTTTCTCAGCTCGCAAATTGTCATTATGGGAAAGTTTGGGAGGGAACTAATTGAGTTAAAATATATTTAATTCACATATTTAATTTTGCAATTTTTTAATATATGTGCACAGTCTTTCTTGATTTCAAAAATCAATAATTTTTTAAAAACTATCGGCTTTTGAAATTCAAAAAAGAATTATATATGCTTGGACTCACATTGTCATCAAAAGTAATCTACCTATATATGGTTTTTGATCTTGTGCACCTAAGTGTAGGGAGCTTTAATGTACTAGGTGAAAAAAACTTATTTTTGTTTTTTGAATTTTTTTAAAAATAGTTAATCTAAGTATCTTTAATCTATAAGACAATTTTTAATCCCTAAAAATGATAAAAATTGTCTTATATATTAAATATACTTAGATTAATTATTTTATAAAAAAATTTCAAAAAATAAAAGTAGGCTTTTTACACCTAAGTGCATCAAAGTTCCATGCATCATTGCTTGTGAGGACCATGTTTTTTTTATCTTATTTATAATCTTTCCCTATCCATGAGGTAATTTATAAATATGCTGCTAGGAATTAATAATGTAAGTGTGGGATACAACGTTATAGATATGGCATCTAAGGGACGTTTAGTGTATACATGCATGTATTATAACCTTGGCATGTAGGGTTGTATGGGACACCATTGAGAAACATGTTAGATATGAGTATGAGTTATGAGTTGCATGTTCTTGCACCTACGCCCCCTGATTATGATGTGATTTGTTGAGTATTGATTTAGAAGTGTATAATTGACACGTTATTTGCAGCACCAGTAATATCTTCCACTTCACAGAGTAGGTACGGGGTTCAATTTGCTCGGTTAGGTAGCGGGAGTTAAAGGGGGCAGCGCCCCCAATGAAATTTTTAATTCATTAAGTCGTATGGGTGGGAAAGCAAGTCGTAAAATGTAATTGGACTTGGCCCATGCTTAGGCCCACCTAACTCAACGAGAGTTTAGTTTAATGAAGGGCCCGCACTAGGGTTTCATTCACGCATGTCTCTCTTCCTCTCTTCTTCTGCTTCCTCTTTTCTTCTTCCTTTCTTCTTAGTCTCGGTAGCACTAGATCTTTCCAAAAAATCTTCCAAACCGCTTTGAAGAATGTCAATTTGCATCAAGGAAGCTCGAAATTCCAAAAATCCAAGTTTAAGGCCACTATTTTAGGGGAAATCACGGTCGAGGTAAGTAGATTGTTTCCTCTTTTCGAACTAGTGATGGAATCCCATCTTAAAAATGATATAGAGTTGGTGCTAGGGGGTAGTGTCTAATAATTTCATAGTTGAAACATTAGTGTTTGTGATGGTTTATGGTTAATGGGGTTGTGAGAAAATCATATGTTACTATGTGATTTTTCTAAAACAGATGACCCATTAGCAGTCTCTACATCATTAGAACAGGACATTGGTCGAGTGAGTTGAACCAGGACAAGGAACTAGAGGTCTCCCCTTTGGCATCTATCATGTGTTCGGTGAAATTTTCGTGTGAAACTTAGTAAGCTAGATTTAAAGTAAACTCTGTTAATTTTTCTTATATTGCATACATGGTTTGTAACATTCATTCTTTTGTATTATAGATGATGCGTTATCTAAGATTGGTGATTGTAAATGGTTGTTCATAGCCCTTGGCTGACATGAAGAGAAGGTTGTTCATGACCCTTAATAGACATGAAGAGATGACTGTTTGTGGTCTTTAGCTTACTTGTGATTATATGTATATGATCTTGGGTGAGGGTGTTGTACCCATATGCCTTCTACGGTCATTTAAGAATCATTTTTTTTATATAATATTGTCATGACATGTGCATCTAGAGTCTTATTTTCTTCACCATTGTGCTAACCAATATCTATTTACTGAGTCTGCTTAGAGTCACATGCTTTGTTATTTTTCCTTTAGATTACAAGCCAGGTGAGAAGCCATAAGACGGGACTGGAGGAAGACCTAATCTTGGAGACATTTAGTTTAACATTTTTGTTCTTAGTTATGTTGGATTTTTTTTATGCATGTAGACATTTATATCCAACCGTGATAAACATTTTGTATGTGGTTATTTTAAATTGGTTATAATATATGTGGACACATGTATGTGGTCTTTTTGGGTTGCTTGTGGTGTAATGATGAGTTATGATGACTTTCTTTATATATAGATGTCTTTATAGTATGAGCATGTAACTATGTGAATGTAGGACTAAATGTTTATATTTTGAAATAAAATTATGATATCATGTATAGTAGGTCTTCCATACCATACCACACCACACCCTTATAGTTATAGAGAGATATTGCTGAATTTTCTTTATGTCAAGTGGCACCCGTTGAGGATGTCTAGGCTACGGGGCGTCACAGAGATAATTCAGTGCATTTGCGTGTAATATAAGTTACGGTGTATTTGACTTTAAATGGGCAATATATGCATTTAAATGTACTAATACTTGTGCAATCATTTATCCATGTATAAATTATATATTAAATAGTTTACATGCTAAAAAAAATCTTAAAATTAGTATTTATGTTAAATTATTTTATTACGTTGATTTTATGCTATTTTCATATGGGGCCCATATACATCAAATTTAGACAAAAATGGTATTCGGATAAAAGAAATAATTATAAATATGATGAGTGGAGTATATGTACATTTTGTGATCATGTGAGGCCCATTTTGAACCAAATACACTATAGCTTAGGTGAATGTAAATGCAATGGATAACGTCTCATATATATATATATATATATATATATATATATATATGAGAATCATTCAAGTACAGATGGACTGTACAATAATTATGATACAGTCCCTACAAAATGGACCACACACATATTAAAATGCTATGACACATTATACAATCATTTATCCATATAAAAAATATATATTATATGGTTTAGATGTTGAACCAACAATTTTAAAATTATTAGTTACATCAAACTATTTTATTATGATTTTATATCATTTTCGGATGGGGCCATATACATATCGAATTTAGATGAAAATTAGTATATTAATAAAGTGAATAATTATAAATACAGTGCTTTGCTATTCATGATCAAGTGGACAAGCATTGGAATATTTTCCTATATATGTATATATAATGGGGCACACATCTATGTAACTAGTGTACATGGAAGTGATTTTTTGTAACCTCTTCCATTTTTAAATGTTGATGATCGATACAAAATTAAATTCATTCACTATAATTAACATAATTTGTTTAGCTAAGAAACTAAATTTCATTCAAATCCAATATGCATATAAGCCACATTTACTCAAAATGAGTACCTTCATGTGTAAATTAAGGAAAATACTAAGATCCATTCTCACATGTACTAAAATGTAATAATACTTTATACGATTATTTATCCACTTAGTAATGATATTTTAGAAGATTTAAATGTTGAAAAGACTACTTGAAAATTGATATTTATTATCAAATCATTTTATTACGTCGATTTTGTACATTTATAGATGAGGCTTATAACCAGTAAGACTAAACAAATAACAGGGTTTTCATGATAATAGTAACGATGTTAAATACAATTGATGGAATAGTATTTTCATTAACCATTAAAAAATTAAAAATGGAGGGAGTAACATAAGAGAGAGGTTTCATAGGAGCGGCCTCGTGTGTGTGTGTAAATATATATAAATAGAGAGAGTTGTTCCGGTACAACACTATTGCACCTAAACAGCGGTACGTTTACCCATTTTTGGGCCGCACACATATTGGAATGCAATGAAACTTTATATAATCATTTATCCATATATAAATTTATAGCAAATGATTTACATGTTGAAAAAACCACTTTAAAGTTGTTATTTATATCAAACTATTTTATTACGTTTAATTTGTACCATTTTTAGATGGGGTCCATACACATATCTGTTTGGGATGACAATTGATATGATAATAGAATACATTATTCTAATTTTAGAATACATTATTCTAATTATATCAAACTAAAATTAAAATAATGTATTCTATTATCATATCAATTGTCATCCCAAACGGATACGTGTATGGACCCAATCTGAAAATAGTACGAATTCAGTGTAATAAAATAGTTTGATATAAATAACAACTTTAAAGTAATTTTTTTAATATTTAAACTATTTTCTATAAAATTTATGTATGAATAAGTGATAAGTTTCATTGCATCTAATATGTGTGGGACCCTTTTTGGGCAAATGTACCGCTATTTTGGTGCAGTGGTGTTGCACCGGAATAACACTATATATGGACTTCACTTCTATGTAACCCCTTCAAAATTTAACATTTTGATCATTGATGAAAAATTTAATTCATTCATTGTATTTAACATCATTTGTTTATCTAAAAAATCAAATTTCCCCCTATCAAGTATGTTTATGGGTCACATTTGCTAAAAAAAATATATACATTCATGTGTAAATTATGAAAATTCTTAGATCCATTCACACATATATTAGAATGTAATACTACTTTATACAATCATTTATCCACATAGTAGTGATATTTTAAATAGTTTAGATGTTGAAAAAACTACTTTAAAATTGATATTTTAGTATTAAATTATTTTATTATGTTGATTTTATACATTTATAGATGGGACCTATATACATTTAAATTATAAAATAAAAGGGTTACCAAAATACTATAAATGATATTAAATACAATAAATGGAGTGGATTTTCAATCAACCATCAAGATTTTAAAAATAGAAGGGGTTACATAGAAAAGGGATTTCATAGAAGTAGGACTGTATATATTTATACATGTGCAAGTTAACAAAGATTAAAATACAGTAAAAGGAATAAACTTTAGTTGCACGAGTATCATTTCCATCAACCATTAAGATTTTAAAAATGGAAGGTGTTACATAGAAAATGGATTTTATAGAAGTAGGACCGTATATATACACACATGTGCAAGTTAACAAAGATTAAAATAAAGTAAAAGGGATAAACTTTGGTTGCACGGGTATCATTGAAGATTTCAACATGTTAGGTTTAGTGATAAACAAAAATCTTATCCATTCATTTTATTTTAACATATTTTTAATGAGACATGTTCTTCCTAACTTAGGCTAAGTAATGGCTTACTTAGGCTACTTAAAAAAATTCATTACTTAGTTCGGGCTAATAAGATCATTTCTCATTTTTTAATATGATATTAAAAATCATCAATCAAATTTTGAGGTGGATCGTCTACTAAAAATGTGTATAACCGTATATAAGTTATGAAAATGCTTAGATCCATTTATAGATGCATTAAAATATAAAAATAATTTAGGAAATTATTATTTACTCCCATTGTGATGAAGCATGAAATGATTTATAGGTTAAATTACAATTTTGGAATTTAATCAAATCATTTTATTATTTTGATTTTATACCATTTTAAAATGGGACGCATGCTATGTTTGTTTTGGATGGAATTTGGTTTCTTATTTAATTAATGATTCTAAGTAATTTGGGTGGATTAGAATTAAATTTATCATCACAGTAAGCCCAAAATGGGTGGCACACAGAAATTTTCATGGGTACTTGCCCCGCTAAAAAAACATTTACATCATTTCTTTTTTTGTCATGTTAAAGTGAAAGAGAAAATAATGGACGATAATTATCGGACAATGCATGATATTAGTTAGTATCGAAGGGAGCTTCGCATGATAGATGACTTACGAAAGTAGTTGAAGTGAAACCTAACAGAACACCGTCTTGATCCTATTGGACAGTCAAAATGGGCCATGGATTCTCCGTACTAGCTCATCTCACCTTGTACCTGTTTGAAGTTGGGGGCACACTTTGGACCATGTGGAATTGACCTGAGCTTGTAGAAATAATTTTCTAAAAGCGGCTAGAGCTTGGAATTCACCACAAGGATTGTTGAAATAATTTTCAAGTGGTAAAACTTTCAATGAAAAATTTTTTATGTAAATTTTTTTAAAATAAGATAAAATGATATGATATAATAGCACTCTTGTTAGAATCGGACCGGACCGGCCTGTTCGACCGGGAACCGGTCCAAATTCCGGTTCGTATATATGCAGTTCGGTTCAGTTGTAATAAACCATGCAAACCGTCAAACCGGCGGTCGAACCGGACGTCGCGGTTGGACCGTATGCGGATGGTTCGGCGGTTCGGCGGATAATAAAAAAAAATAACGGGAGTAGAGAGAAAGGTAGAAACGGACGCTGTCGAGTTGATATTTGGAAGAAAACTTATATAATTCTCAGATCTATTCTAGTAAATCCCTCCGTGGGTACGCCAATTAAGTAAGTGAAAATTTTCATGTTTTATTGTTGAAGATTCAATAAGAATTTTAAGTTTTTATAATTCATCTACTTTTTTCCCAAACTCCATAGATTCGCTAGATTTACGAAAAGAAAAGTATTGGGTGAATCTATATTAAATAAGGAACCTAGATATGTGCCCAGAGTAAAATTCCGAGTTCATTTGGGCAGTTTCATTAACTACCGAATGTGACAGAGATAGGCGAAAACGGAGCATAGAAGGAAGAAGAAGAACTATAGAGATTTTGACTTTTGACCGAAATTTTATAGAAACCCCCATGAATTTATGATTTTGCAAAAAGGTACCTATTTCGAAGAAATTATAGAAAAACTCAACTTTGCTAGAAAATTTGCAGGAGATATTTTTAAAAAGATTATTACAAAATAAACTCTTAACTTGTGAAGGAATTTTATAAGAAAGTTTTAGAAAAATTATGAAAAACCCCTTTCGAATGAAATAGTTTGCAAAAATGCCTTATATTAGCTAGGAATTCACAGAATAAATAGAAAAATATAATTTTCACTAAATAAAATTATGACATATGTTGGAGAGGTCATAAATGAGAATTTAAATAATATTTACAAAAAAATAATAAGGTGAAATAATGAACATTTTATGATGAAAATTAGGAAAAGAGACTTAAGGCTACTACGAGAAATTGGAAAAGAGGAGTTTTAAAGTCTACTTAAAGGTAAGTAAACTTTTACCAAAGCATGACTTTAAAAATATTATGTGAATATTGTGATTTGCTATGAAATGTGATTATTTATTTAAATTGAAATTTTCTTTCAAGTTGGTTTATTCAAAAATGAGCATCATTATTTCAAAATCATGTTAAGTAGTGAATTTAAGTGGTGCATTAATCACAGTGCATGAGCATGATGCATAATTGCATATTAGGTTTGCCGCCAAGGAGTAAAGTAGTATGGTAGTACCTGGGTAGCGACCTCAGGACTACTAAAGAAGATGATTAGCACACGAATGTGTAGCACGGCTGCACGCAAGCATAAGATTAATGAAAATATATTGTCGTTCTTAAAATTTAACATATATATTTAGGATTTATGAAAATATAATTTTATCAATATATTTATTTAAAATTTTAAAATAATTTAATATTTATGGCATCATAAATATGTCATGCTGACGTCACCGGTTCGAACCAGACCAGTCCCTTTACCGGTTCAATCACCGGTTCGGTTCTGACAACATTGTATGATAGTGGTAATGATGAGAAGTAAAAAAGATAAAGTTAAAAGAGATATATATTAAATGTATGAGTAATTATGTAAAAATGATTAAAAAAATAGAGTAGTTAACTAATTATATAGGAAGAAATGAAGAAATAATTAAAAGTAAGATAAGTATGCAGAGTTAAAAATTTAAATTGAAATTTTTTGTGTGTAAATAAACATCCCCTTAGCCGGGTGCTTAGAAATCACCGGCCCATGCTTTGTCCAGGCTTTGAAAGTTGGGCCTAGCAATTGAGATTGCTTGTGTGATTGTGAGGTTGGTCAGGCTTTCGTGACCTTAGTGTCAAAACTAGCTTAGGCTTGGAACCAAGCAATGGATATCACTGCTCTGAGCGAGCTCGTTTGTTGACCTCTACACCGATACCTTGATCTATATCTTTAAGCCTTTCATGCACCAACAGGGGTGACTCTGACTTCCTTTCTAATTCCTTTTTCACCAGTTTATGACCTGCCAATCTCGATCTCGTTTTTGAAGATAGTCGGCCACATGCTCAAACGTTTTCAAAGGGGATTGGTGCGGCGCCGACGGAAGAAAACGATCAGGAGAAAACGGAAAAGGAGTCGTGCTCCCGATGTCTTGCACGTGCAAAATTGCAAGCACGTCACGGCTTCTTAGAAAATTGCATTCGTATGAACATTGTTTACCAGAATTTACAGGTGTACCACTACAGGGTTTATGCCGTTAACTACTACAATTTTTTAAATGACAAAAACGTCCATTTCTTTCTGGGTCAAATATTTTAAAATTGTTGCAAAAGAAAAATATCTTATTATGTAATTTAATCTTCTATAAATACTAAATAATAAAAAGTAAAAAAATGATCAATTTAATTTTTATATTTGTATGATAAGTGTTGGCTGACCGGAGGACCCTTCAGCTCAAAGATACTCTCACTCACGGAGTAGAAACCTGAGCCTCCCCTTAAAAATAGAATTAGATAGATGTAGTGACATAACATTGACGTCTGATTATTTCTCACCCAAGGAAGGTCATTGACATTGTAGCCCTCAAGCAAAGCAACAACACCCAACATTCGTGTCACTATTGACATCCCAAGGGGGCTAAGTCAACTTAAGTCATCATAAGTCGTGCATGATAGGCCTTGTTCGACCATGAACAAACCAGACTCATCAGTTTAAAGAAGATTTGATAGGATCATTACAAATCTCTTTCTAATACTAAGCATGCACTACAACTACCTTAGTAGTATATTGAAGCAGTACTAAACCTCTTGAGAGAGGATTGAATGGACTTTTGAGAGGGGACTCTTGGAATATTGACTAGACCTTCCAAATGTTTACTCAAGCTAAGGAAGCTAAAGGAGCCTCTGAATTGTGTGATCAAATGACTTCAGGTAAAGATAGGGACTTGGACCTAATATTAAATGCAAAATCCTTTAGCAAGTATGTTGGAGCTAAAGCTAACTATGACCTTTGAATTTTAATAACTCTAAAAAAATAAGAGTTATCAATGCTCATTTTGCACTCATTTTGGATGCTAGCTTGAGAAACAATGCATAAATTTGCATAGAAGTTGCATCAAGTTGCATTAGTTTCATTTTTATGTAGTTTTAGAATTTATGCAGTTTTAGCAAAATTCACATCATTGAGGTTGTTTAATTGCATTCAATCATCTATGTGCATATTTACTTGCTTTTATTCTTATTTGTAGGAAAAAGAAAGCATTTCTGTTAAAAAATCAAAGATTACTAGAAGGTGGGAGCAAGAGGAAATCAAAGAAAGCTGAATTTCAACAAATGTGTAATGGAATTGGTGCTTCGGCGCCAATTAGCTGGCGCCTCAGCGCCAACAACCACTATACCAGAAGTTGCAGGAGAATTCCAAGTCGTAAAAACCTTCAAAGAGTTGGTGCTCCGATGCCACCCCATTCGTGTGAAAATCTTGCACGTGTTTCTCTCCATTTGCTGAGGTGATGAATGGTTTGAGATTAAATTTGGACGGCTAGGTTCGTGTGAGCAGCTTAAACTATAAAGGACAGTTTGGATTTGTGGCCTGATCACGTTGAATGGCCCGCTACCTGGGCAGCTTCACTTAGACGACTGAGATAAAGAGGCAGTTAGACATGATCTTTTTTTTTGGTGGGCCCCACCACTTGAATTTACAAATCTGTATAAAAAATAATTAGATTATTAATTAATCAAATCCATCAACTGGTTGTTAAAAAAATATTTCATGCCTAATTAAAGTTCATGGCAACAAATAAAATGAAATTTCAAGACAAAAGATTAAAAAAAATTATTTATATAACTTGAAATTAATATATAATACCCAATTGTTGCAAAATCACATTTTTAAAGCAAATTTCACATTATACTCAAATTATTACCCACCAAATTGGTACAAAAGGCTCACAAAATATATTATTAATTGTCTAATTATTAATCAATTCACCCCTCCCCTCTTGGATTTTACCGTAAACTCTGGGCCGACAAAAATCATGAAGAGTAACGCCAAAGTTATAGACTTACTGTTCTGTGCACTCACAATAGCTAATCATGATAGTATGTCTTCTTACCAAATCGCCAATAAAATCTGGAACACTCTAACATCCATATATGATGTCACTTCTCAGGTCTAAGGGACTAGAAAAAATATATCATTAAGGAACTAAAAAGTTTCAAAATGCTGAAAATTGAAAACATATCTGAAATGATTGTAAGATTTTCTAAACTAACAATTGCCCTTAATGGTCTCGAAAAAGTTTTTTCTAAATCTGAACAAGTTATGAAGATTTTGCGTACCTGACTTGAATCATGGACCCAAAAATCATAGTTGTAGAAGTGGCTAAAGATCTCAACACCTTAAAGCTAGAAGACTTGATTAGTTCATCGATGTCTCATGAGCTAATCAAGAAGAAGAATGAGTAACATTGACAGAAGAAGACTCTAGTACTCAAAGCAAGTCATCAAAGCTCAAATGAGTGATCTACAACCTCAAAATGATGATAAAGAACTAGCATTCTTTACAAAAAAAATTCAAAAAAATTACAAGAAATGGAGAGAATTTCGGTTCTTCTAAGTCCTATAATGACAAAGCAAGAAGGAGAGAAAAAAAGAACCTACCAAATGTTTCAAATGTGGAGGAATGGCTACATGTAAGCCTAATATCCTACTCCGAACAAGCATAAGCTAAAATATAAACAAGAAAAGAAAGAAAGAAGTGGCTTAAGAAGATTACTGAAGTAAAGAGGAAGAGGAATGTTTGCAAATGAGGAACCATCTTCTTCAAGTAGCTCATCAAGTAAAAATCAAGACATAGCAAACTATGCAAGGATATGATGCGTAGAGCGGATCGAAGGCAGCGACACAAATAACTTCTTTACAACCATCGAGAGAATTCAAGACACGATAGAAAGCAATATAATGAGCACTGACTAAACAAGTAATGGAGAGTATCTTCCAAACCTTTCCACTAAATTTTGTAATTAATATGCTCATCATCAAGTGAATGTAGTAAGCGTGCAATGCTAAAAGTATTGGTCCCAAGAGGGGATGGGTGAATTGGATTCTTTAAAATTTCTTTGGTGTTTAAAACTTTAACCACTTCTGAGTTTTGTCCCCTTGAATGAAAATGTGGAGATTAAATAGAGTAACTAAAATCGCACACAGAAGACACAAGTAATTATAATGGTTCAGGACAACCCTCCCTACTCCACTCTTCCAAGAACACACTTTATTGTGTCTTAGGTTCCACTATTTCAATAATAGTACAACTAGAGCCCTTGCTCTCTTCTAAATTATACCTCTTGGAGACCTTTACAATCATGACACAAGTAGATCACGATTTCCACTCCAACCGTAAATTACTTATCTTTGCTTGGCCTTTGTTTCTAACACCAAGCCAAGTAACAATACAATAAAATATTCAAAAAATGAAATCTATACATTACAAGTTATATAGAGCATATCAGCGCTTAAGTAGACTCAGAAAGATTGAAGAGGATGGAAGCTTGTAGCGATTTTCAATGAGAATATGAGCTACTCCTTGTAGAGCACTTAATACACACTTTAATGCTTGTGAAAAGAAAGGTGGAAGCTTATTACATGCTCTAGCTAATCCCCTTAACTCTTTTTGGCGTGCTTATATAGTTGTGGAATAATATTGGACATTGGGGGGTAGATGGCGCACATTAAATGTGTCAACGTTCAAATTTTTCTAACTGTTACAGTGCAGGTCACGGCGGAAGTCGACTTCAGGTGCAAGTTTATCAAATTCACAGACTTGAGTCGAGTTCGGGTGCGACTTCGATCGTGTCGTTTCCTTCTTCTGAGCTTTTATTTAGATTTCATGCTTTTCGAGTTCCATCTTTGGTCAACTTGGTCACTTACTTGACCCAAGTCACAAGTAAAGTCGACTTCGTGTGTGACTTCACATGTAACCGAACTGGTTAGTAGAATATGCAACCCTTTAGTCAACTTGATCCTAGAACCTGATCTAAGTCGCTAGCGAAGTTGACTTGGGTATGCAACTTCGCTCGTAGTTTGAATTCTTGAACTTCATAAATATGTTCCTTTGGCTTTGATATTCCAATTCCTTTAGTTGAGTCAACTTGGCCTTAAACTCTGTCCAAGTCGCAAGTAGAGTCAACCTCGGTGTGCGACTTCATTTTCAGTACTCAATTTTGGAATTCGGCTTTAGAGCTTTAGAATCTTAAGTCGGATATTAGAGTCGACTTGGTCTTTGACTTCGCTTAAGTCGTAAGGTGGAGTCAACTTGGGGTGTAACTTCACCTGCTCCAAATAAAGTCAGTTAAAACATGTAAGCCTGAAGTCGACTTAACTATCGACTTCACCTAAGTCGCAGTCTGAGTCAAGTTAGGTTTACGACTTGACCTGTTTGCACTATAGACCTTGAGCTCTTTCATCCTAAGTTGCATCTTGAGGTTGACTTTATTATAGACTTGGCCCAAGTCCATTGCCTACATCAACTTAGCTATGAAACTTGGCCTATTTTGCTTTAGTATTTGAAAATTCCGTCTTGGAATAATTACACCAAATGTATTAGTACCCTTTACACTCAAAATTGGATTATTAATCATAAAACATAGATTTCTCTTATTTTTCTAATTGAGTTCACAATAATCTCCCTCTCTTTGATGATTGACAAAATAAGTTTGATATTAACCTTTCTCTTTTTGTTTAACAATTATAACTTGACATGGACTGTAATTAGTAAAATGACTTTGATAATTTTCAACAACCATATGACATTTCAACATTGTTTCAAACACATCAAACTCCAAGTGAATATAATTCATGGTTGACAAGCATGTATTACATAACAAGGATAAAGTATTTTGTTTCATTCATTTTTTACTATAATTTTGCAATTTCATTTCAAGTTTCATAAAATTCCATAAAGAAGTCAAAAAAAATTCCTAAATATAAACTACCTACCAACCCATGTACGATCTTTCAAAAAATCTCCCTCTCTCTCTCTCTCCTCCTTTTGCCAAACATCAAAAGGAAAACAAAAGAAGTTTGAGTGCCATTTGAGATTTATGAAATAAGAAAGATGAGATGGAATTGGACTCTTGGACTGGGGGAACAGCTAGAAGGGAAGATGCAGAGTCATAAATTGATGTAGAATCATATGGAGTGAACATAGGATTGGATTCATCTTGGATAGTAAGTTCTACAATGACGGATTCTCCCTAATAAGGATCAAAACCTGGTAGATTGGGAATGAGTTGACTCTGCCTACTTCCCGATGTAAGGTGGTATTTGATTCTTGTTATCTCACTTCCAAGAAATGCTTGTTTCTCATGCATCTGGGTCATAGAATAGTTTAGGGTTCCCAATCATGGGTGATCCTAGACTCTAAGCCTTGGAATAGTGTGCAGATTTCAGAAATATCAAAGGATGAGGCTTGGGTATGTCTAGGGTGAGCATGAAAAGTTTGATGCATTGGACATGGGAGTGCAGGTCTAAGTGATGCAAGAGTGGCATGAAACTCCCCCTCAATTGGAGCTTCTCCAACATGCTCTTCTTCTTAGGGTTCACCACCCATTTTAACTAGGAGCTGGGCTTGCCTAAAAGCCTCTATATCATTTTTCATTCTTTGAAGTAGAGCCTCATTGATTGCATTTATTGGCTTTAATACTTCAAACAGTTACCCTTCCAAATCAATTCCAAAATGCTCCATTATCATTGTGATCCATGCTCCATAGGGAAAAACTCCTCTTAGATTTTCCTTCCTTACAATGTGGGCATCATGAGTAGCTTAGGAAGTGAGATGTGGCTGTAATTCACAAACTGCCAAATGAAGAATGCCTCATTAAGGTTAATTGTGTTTCTTCCTCCACCACTAGGGAGAATGCAGTGGGCTACCAATAACCGTATAACTTTCATCCTTGGAAGCATATCCATGTAGTGTAGGAATTTATGCCCTTCTCTATACTTGTTGCTTTGTGTCAATTCATTATAGATCATGGGCAATGTGAGTTCCTTTGGCATTCTATATTTATTATGAGGTACCTGTAGAATTTCACCAATAACCTGAGCTGCCTCTACTCTGTTATTTCCAAGTCTAATCGAAGTGTCTTAGACATAGGTTGAAAAGTTGTCTTAACTCTAAAGGTAATAGAATTGTTGGGTCAAATTAGGTTACATCCGACAATCCTCTTCGAAAAGCCACGTCCAACCTTGGAAGTCTAGTAGTTCCCCTAGCCCAAACTCATATTCTCTCAAAAATTCAAAGTCTATAATCTTAGGAAGAAATATTTTTCTCTCATAAAAATGGCTATAAAATCTCCGGTATTGTTGAGGTGTCATGAAGTAGTCTACCGACATCTTTCTAACTTGTGCCTTAGGTGTAAGTGTTCCCCTCTTTCTAACCGGGTTTTCTTCTCTACTAGATTCTAACGTTTCTTCGTGAGGAATGGATGTGGAGGGATTACCTTCTCTAAACTAGACTTTACATCCAACAGATTTTATAGCCTCGTCCTGGGGATGCTCGGAGAGTATCCTTTGACACTATTACACCTCCTCCCGTGTGTTGGAAGGTGACGGATGGAGAACTGGAAGTTTATTAGGCTTTAAAATGGATTTTGGGTGCCATGGGAATGAGAATGATGAGATAAGAATGGATTTTCAAAGTGATTCAGGAAGTTCAAGAGAAATTTTGAGATTGGTGGTGGGTTTCCTCTAGGATTTTTTGAGCTTGAAGGAGGGAAAATGAGAGAAATAGTGAGTAGTGGGTTTGGCGCATAATAAGGCAGTCGAATTGCTACCCGTGTAAGATTGACTCCAAACCCTAAGTCGGGTTCAAAGTCGACTTTGATGAAGTCAATTTGGGCTGAGTAGAGTCAACTTGACTCCACTGACCCAAGTGAAAATGCAGTTTCTACTCTACCCCTTTCTTTGAAGACATATCAATGAGTATTTGAAGATATATTATCATTACAAACAATATATTTCAATGAATTTATATTAAACAACCAATTTCTTTCCAATTTTAAGCTTTAATATCTGTCATTCCCATTTCTTTTTAAATTTTAGAAAATAATTCTATATTTAATGATTTAGCAAAGATACCTGCAATTTGATAATTAGTTTTAACATATTCCAAACAAATGTTCTCTAATGAAATGATTTCTAACATCTATGTGTTTAGTTCTATAGTGTAATACAAGATTCTTTGTTAGACAAATGTGTATAACTCTATGTTCTATGTCGTAATCCCTTAATTAGTGTCTCATCTATAGTAATTGGGCACAATAACTACTGGCGGAAATATACTCCACTTCTGCGGTAGGTAGAGCAACACTAGTTTCTTTTTTTTTCTTGAAAACCATAAAACTATCACACTTCCAAGGAATTGACAAGTTCTAATAGTGATTTTTCTATCTACTTTATAACCAGCAAAATCTGTATCCAAATATTCAATCAAATCAAATATTGAGCCTTTGGGAAGCCATAGACTTAAGTTGATTGTATCAATCAAATATTTAAAAATTATTTTTACAACTGTCATGTAAGATTCCTTAGGATTTAATTGAAATCTAGAAAACACATAAACTAAATAATATATCCGGTCTGGAAGTAGTTAGATATAGCGATGATCCTATAATGCTTCTATATAATCATTAATCTACTTATTTTCCTTTTTCGTCTTTATCCATTTTGAATATAGAGCTCATGGGTGTGCTTGCTCCTTTACTATTTTACATTCTAAACTTCTTGAGCATTTCTTTAATGTATTTAGACTGATTTATGAAAATTTCTTCACTTTGTTGCTTGATTTGCTGTCCAGGAAAGAAATTAAGTTCACCCATCATGCTCAAATTCATTCTGCATTGACTTCGAGAATTCTTGATATAAAAGTTCATTAGTATCACCAAACACTATATCATCTACGTCAATTTGAATAATTAAAATATCTCTTTCCTTGTATTTAATAAATAAGGTAGTGTCAAGTTTACCTCTTTAAAAATTATGATCAATCAAAAATTAGCTAAGCCTTTCATATTAAGCTCTAGGAGCTTGTTACAATTCATACAAGGCTTTGGTTAGTTTGTACACATATTTGGATTGATCATTTTCTCAAAGCCTGGAGGTTGTTCAACATATACCTCTTCGTTAAGATAACCATTCAAAAATACACTTTTAAGATCCATTTGAAACAATTTAAAGCTCATATGTGATGCAAAAGCTAGTAGTATGCATATGACTTTCAATCTAGCTATGATGGCATATAATTCTTCAAAATAAATTTCTTCTTCTTAAGAATACCCTTTAGCTATAATTGTTGCTTTGTTTCTTACTATTAGTCCACTTTTATCTAGTTTGTTTCTAAACACCCATTTGGTACCAATTATCGTGCAATCCTTTGGTCTAGAAATGAGTTATCATACTCTGTTCCCTTCAAATTGATTGAGCTCTTCTTACATTGCAATTATCCAATTTTCATCATTAAGAGTTTAATCAATTGTATCTACTTTTATTTTTGATACGAAGATAAAATACCACATATACATTTTGTCTAGAACTTCTAGTTTTCACACCATCATATATGTCTCCTATAATTTGCTCAATTGGTTGGTCACTTTTAAATTTCAAGTCTTTGGGGGTTTATAAAGAACATTGCCTTCACTTACCACTTGATTTGCATCTTGATCCTGCTTAAGCTCTTCTCCCCCTTATTTTCTCACTTGTAGCTTCTCAAAATCTTTTGATAAGTTTTCTGCATCACTAACTCATCCTCTGCTATTTTCTTACCACAAGTGTAGGGGTTGTAGATTGCAGTATATAAATATCATTCCCATATAGAATTCGGGACTTAAAACATTACTTTTAAAACATTTTCATGAATAGCTGTGAGAGAGTAAAGTTAAGTAAAGTGAAATAAAGAGAAAATAGGAAATAGGAAACAGAGTTTAGAGTGTTAAGCAAAGGGGTAAAAATTAAGAGAAGAGTATCTAGGATTTTAGGATTTCACATGAAATAACTACAACAGATACGTGATATGACTTATTTAATCTAGATATTAATTATTAAAGAAGAACTATTCCTATTTTATCCTTGCATCTTTTGTCGAAACCTATAAGGAGTACCTTAAACTTCTTAATCATCTATATTCATGGAATTAAGTTAATTAAAATCCATTAAGTTCTGTAAAATTTCATGGATTTCCTCAAGGTCATCATGCTTATTTTCATGGTTTTAGATTTCTAAGTTTAATATCTTGATTATTGTATATTAGATTTTAACCTTTCACTTTTATCACCTAATATATGGAATCATGTCGCAGTGCGGACCCATGCACAAGTAAGCATTAAGATCACAAGATATTAAATTAATAACTAATATCCATCATAAATAAATCATAAACCATAATACGCGCTATGTTGTATACATACTACATCCTAAATCCTAGATTAAGGGCTTAGCTAAGCACGCTCAAAACAAAATTTGAACATAAAATAATATTATATATAGAATTCATCTTAAATAAGCAATTAAATCAGAAACGAAAGGAGAAAAGAAAATTTATTGATTAGAAGCTTTAATGGTGTCTTGAATGCTCCAAACAACTCACTATCTCGCTCCTTACCTTTTCTAGCTCTTGGACCTCAAATCCTGGCTGAAGCCACATTCCGAGATACCTTAAGATGTTCCTAGGAGTGGTTTATAGTTTTAGGTGGAGGATTTGCGCACAGAGTCCGCTACTTACTAGATTTGCATATCCCCGATCCTCATGGTTCAAACCATGTGGCCTTCTAGAGTGCACAAACCGATGCGCAATTTGGATGAGTTTCTTCTTGCTTCCTTCGCTTCTACTTGAATCTTCCTCCTATGGGTTTGGGCCTTAGACATTGGTACTTGCTAATTTAGTCATGATTTGCACTAAAATTGCACATCTTTCCTTGTTTTTTCCAACTTGCATCAAATAGTGAGTGTTCTTTAAAACAAAGCTTAATCAAAGAATATTTGAATTAAATAGTCTTAATTAATTGAATTTTTATCTAGCTATGATCCAAAATGAATATATGAAATTGAGCTAACAATTTCCCCACACCTGAACTTTTGCTTGTTCTCAAGCAATTTTAAAAAAATCGTCAGTCATAAAAAAATTTCAGATGCAAAGTGAATAAAAAACTCATGGAGAACGTTGAGCCGTAAATTCCAAACATAACACTTATTAAGGATCCCCATAAAAATTTCATTTCTCACTCAATCTTACATTCCATTTTCAAATTAATTAAGAAAATTCAAAAAATTTTGTCCCTTAGGTGCATTCTCCTTCTTGTCTTAGTCATCTTACACACATTCAACATAATAAAGTAGCAAATTCAGATAATTTTCACACATAATTTGTCTTATTTTAATGTCCAGATTTCCTTTCTCCAACTTACTTAACTAAGTTATAGAATCACAAGGTCTTAGTAGGATGAAAATTGAACCCAATTTTCAAGAATTGACACAATTGAACCTATTTTCAAATTATTTGAGCTTTTTATGCCACAAGGAATCAGATCTTTCCTCACACTTAATGGTTTTATTCTTATTACAAGCCTGCTCTTATCCTTGGTTTATCAATTTTTTTCTTTTTTTAACGTAGGCTTCAAAATATTAGTCAAAAGAATGCCTTGCTCATTTTCTAGATACAAGTCGAGTTGAATGTTGACTTTGGAGATCTTTCAATTAAAATTAGATTTTCATGTATATGAAAAATCACTTTAGACAAATCAAAGAGAATTACTCTAAGATTTTTAAAGAAAAACAAATCTGGTAATTTAGAGTATTAAAGTCTCATCAAGTGGTCCAGGATATTAAGTCTGGGTATTCTCTTACAAATTTATGCTCAAAAATAGATTTAATACTTCGCTAAAGTTTGCTCATTCACTTAGCCTCAACAGTTTTGAAAGTAACATGATGCTTATAAGATTTACAAAAGTTCAAGATAGGGTTTATCATCAAAACATCTCACCATGTTCTCAGATTTCATTGTAGAATTTATCAAAGCAACAGAATTTTTAGCAAAATTTTACTCAAATCAGGAAAAAAATTCATTAGATTATTAAAATCTTAGAATCAGAATAAAAAATAGTTAAAAAATCAAAAGTGTCATCAGATTATAATCAGCTCACCTGCAAAAATATCCCTCTCCCACACTTAACATAACATTATCCTCAATGTGGAGAACAAAAAAATTTATACCTGTCAGATTAGAGTAGCAGTCATGCATAAAAGTCCGTAAACCATCAAAAAGTTATGTGAAAATTCTCAATGTGTCTAGATGTGTCCAAATAAACATTTACAGCTATAAACATAAAAGTTTAAAATGAGATAGAAAACATTCAAGGCCTATTCCTAATGAATTCCATGGCCTCCTCCAAAGAACCAATTCGACCCTCAACAACATGAAATTCATCATTCACAAAACCACGTAAATCATGCATTTATTGGATTAGAAAATTAAGATTTTCATCAGTGGATTGAGAGCTAGATGGGATATTAGATGAATGACGAGGCAAAGGAACATTAGGGATAGGAATATCAAGAATATTAATAGACTCTTGGTGCTTGGAAAGTGGGGGAACGGGTGCTCTATTCTAAGGGATGATCAAGCCATCTAGAAGCTTCACAAAGTAACTGCTATCCTTGTACTTGACTACCATCCACATAGCCATAAGCATCGCTAGATCAATATACTCGTGGCCACCAATTCGAGTGTGTATAGGATCCTAAAAGTCGACACCACATCGGGCTACAATCAAAGAAATTATTGCCTCTGCACAAATCTTGCCAGTCGACTTGCCAACAACTGAGAGAAGATACTTCTATAAACAATAACATAAGTTGACTTTGATCCCTTTTCTCATACTTGTGAGGAAGAAAAGTTTCTACGTGCTCACAACCCCTTGACTATCCCCTAGGCCATGAAGCAATGTAGATAGTGAAGAGTTGGATTCCAAAGTTTGGAAGTGTGGAACCTCACCTATCTTAAAGCATAGCAAATGTAGCTTAGAGCTTGTATAAATGAGATTAGGGCAACTAATTAAGCAAGGTGATTAAGTTAATCACCCCTGATTAGCTTGGTAATTATGCACTAAAAGACAAGATGGAAAAGTAAGCACAAAATGACGAAAAATGGTGTAGAGATTGCTTAGGTGGCATGTTAATTAATGCCACAATTTTATTTTTATTATTGATTTGTTATTTGATTAATTCATAACTTATGATATGCGAGGTAGAATGATAGGAAATTTTAAGGGAAAGCTTAAGTTGGTATGTCCTACATAATGAATGACTTGAATCATGAAAATTATGAATGAAAAAGGGTGAAATGATTAGAGTTACATGATATTTTGTGAATTAAGTTCGTTTTACTAATATCTTAGTATACATTCATCATTTCGAGATGAAATTTTTTATGGATGGATAAGTTAATGAGTTCTATGATATGAATGGATGGGATTTTGTCAAACCTTGTTAGAAAACCCTAAATGACATGGTGTTAAGTGTGATTAAATATTAATGATGAGATGTAATTAAGGTATTTGACTTATGGGCATTAAAGGTGAATTAGCATTAAAGCAAAGTTGACAATTGGTGTCAAATGGGACAAGTGTCAACGTAGGATGCATTGAGCAAGGTCAAAGTCAACCCATAAAGTTAAGTGGACTATTTGCATTAAGATAAGCCTATGTGTCAAGCTAGCAATATTTGGGCAGATTTTTAATTGCCAAAAAAGATGTAAAAAATCAATGTACATGTGGAAGGTTTGGATTAAGCAGAAAATAAGTGATGATTAGGATCGAAATGTGGCAAAAAATGAGACAAGTGGACGGTTTACAATTAGGCAGATTTTTAATTTCAAAAAAAAAATATCACATGATAACGGGACACTTGGACGATTAGAAATGGGGTAGCAAGAAGAGTGATCAATGACTCATATTTTGGTAGCAAATTAATGAAAATAAAAAAATTCATTAAACCATGTTTCTTAGGTGGCAAGTAAGATATGAAATGCAGAAAATGGTCAGCAACATGGACGGTTCAGTAGCAAGGGAAAAGGGAAAAAGAGAAAAGAAAAAGAGAGGAAAGAAGGGAGGGGTTGCACGTTGCATTTTTAGCAACTTAAGGGAGAGAAAAGAAGAAAAAGAAAGGGAAGAAAGAAGGAGAAGAGGAAGGAGGAGTTGACGTCCAATAGGTGGCATTCATATGATGAATTCAGCAACATATAAATATAGATGGGAGTGGTAGCAAGGGACGTTTCAGCTGGTGGAGGAGAAGAACTTAGGGAAAAAAAGGAAGGGCAGCAGGTGGTGGACGCCCCAAGCAAGCAAGGGAAGAAGAAAAGAAAAGAAAGAAAGAAGAAAAATATATATTTCAGCAAGAGGGGAAGAAGGTTGGATGTTCAAACAGGTTAGTGCATGAAATTTTATTTTGTTAATCAATAGCTTACTCTATGCTCAAGTGACATCTTATATTAAGGTAGTTTATGAATGTTTAAGTCATGATTTAATAGCTCTTGGTATGTTTGATGAATGTTCAAGTAAATGGAATTTCCATATAGATCATGTGTTAATATTCATAAGTGATGAAATGAATTATATAGGCTCATATGTATGGGATGCCCAAGCTAGGTATTATGGAAACAAAATTCTGTTTATTTAAGTTAATCCTATGATGAAACGGATGATATATATGGAATTTTGGGAATTTAGAGTTAGTGATTAAGGGTTTAGCATGTATGTTAAGTTAAGATGCATATATGAAAATGGAACTTAATGAATATACACATGTAAGCGGCTATTTTGAGAATGGATGATGATTCCAGAAATTTTAATGGAATTTAGAGTATTATGAGATGCGAACAAGCGCTTAACATGGCCAAAAGAGTTGTGGGTTGATGATTTTCCATGTGTATATCATTAAAGTTTAATTGTGTAATTGAAACTTAGTGAAAATAAGCTCAAATAGGGTTGTTTGAGTAGGGGACGAAATTTCTAGAAAATTATAGGAGTTTAAATGGAAAAGGGTGTAAACTAACCTTTAAAATGCCTACAAGAATTGTCAATTGATAATTTAGCATATGGGTATGCTAAATGAGCAATTTTAAGAAGGATTTAAAACCAAAGTATGTATGTTTAGGGCTGTTTTAGAAAATAAATTTAAATTCCAGAAATTTTAATTTCATATGGCTTGGAATAGATTAAGGATGAAGGTTTTAAGGAATTGCATAAGATTAATACCCTAGGTTTGGGTATTAAATAAAATGTATTTTAACCATAGAAGTTAAATAAGGATGGACGCTGGTGTAATTCAAGAAATGTGGGTAGTTATTTCAAAGAAAAGATTAATGTAAATTTAGCTTATTAGAAGTTGTAAACAAGCAATTGGAATGAATGTAAAAGTTTAATACCTTAAGGTTTAATGGTTGAATGAAATGAATAACAATCACTAAGTTCATATAAGTATGTGATTGTTAGAAAGGTGGATGTAAAGTTCAAGAATTGAATATGAATTAAGTCTCTTAAAAATTACAAGAGATTGACTACTATAGACTTGGGTATTGAATGAACCAAGTAACCAATCACTAAGGTTAAATAAGTTTATGTATATATATGACTAAGAAAGGTAGACGTTGCTTATAGAAAGAATGGATTAAAGTCTTGCTATTGGTTATAAATGAGCAACTTGAATGAATGTAAAAGATTAGAAACCCTAGATAAGGGTGTCCAATGAAATGAATAGCATATATGGTTGTTAAGAAAGGTGAATGGGGAAATTAGAAAGAATTGATTGGAATTAACTTGCTATTAAGTATAAAAGAATATCTTGAATAGTTCAAGAGATTCCTACACTGACATGGAAGAAAAGAAATGAACCAACCATTAAAATTATATGAGTATGTATACGTGATTGTTAGAAAAATAAATGTGGATTTGAGAAACCTTACTTGAACTTAGCTTATTATAGTTTCAAGTAAGTATCTTGACTAACTAAAAAGAGTAAAATGCCCTAGATTAGGGTATTGAAAGAAAGGAATGGTTAATCATTGAGAAAAATAAGAATATGAGACTTAAAGAGATGGTGTTCATCTCCAAGGAAGAAATAATTAAGGGAAACATGTTATGAGTTACATATAGATTGAGATTATGTACGGGTTGGGAACAAATGATATATGAACATGAATTAAATAAAAAATAAGGTATGCAAGTATATAATGATATGTAAGCAAACAACACTTTTGAAAATGATGTTTATTCTCAATTGTCGACATGAATAGTGAATTGCTTTATTGAAATGATATGTGTTGATAAAATAATTTTTATGATAAGGAAGTTTGATTCCTTTATGAAATAATGTTTGTAAGTAAGCAAAACCTTTTAAAAATGTTATCTTTGAAATATGGAAATGCTTTGAGATTGCTTCATTGTAATCAAGTCCTTTTTAAATGTTGAAGTGTTTAGAAATTATTTTATTTGAATATTTCAAAAGAGTTTGTGAAAAGTGTGAAAAGAAAATTTGATTTCTTTAGGAAAATGATATTTGCAAGAAAAACATTTGAAAATGATGTTCATGAAATGTTTGGAATCTCTTTGAATAGTAAAATGATTTGAAAATGCTTTCTACCGATGTTTCTAAAAGAGTTTAAGGATAGCCAACCTAAGAAGTTGATTTTATACAAGGATTTGACTTCTGTTTTGTTAAAATGATGACCAAGGATTATGCAAGCTCTTCTTTATATAAGTATGACAAGGTTATTATGGAAATGAGATATATATGTCGGGTAACCATAAATGATGCATTTGCATATCCCTTGTTATGAAAAGCTTAGAAATGAGAAATGAAAATGTTGCAAGAAATTTTTTTTAAAAAAAATGTTATTTTCTTCTCAGAAATTGAAATATTATGGAATTGCTTTATCATGATGGTTTCCAAAATTGTTTTATAAACAAATGAACAAAATTTTTGAAATTATTGATTTTCTTAAAAGTTGACGTGTCTTGAAATGTGATACCCAAACCCAAGTAGGGGCTCATATATATGAATTTGGCATATAAACATGAATTATGTAAGATTTATGGATGATTTTATGATTTAATGATATTTTGCAATTAGGGTTATAATTAAGAATGGTGATTAAGATTAATCACCATGACCCAATGTGAGTCAATATGACTAAAGGGGCTTAATGAAGATTGGAAAATTCTAATGAGTCATGAATAATTATTTTAATTATCATAATTTGATTAATAGAAATTGAAATGATAATTATGGAATTGTGTTGGAAAATGTAGAAAATTCATAACTTGACGCCTATAAGGAAGATTGTGATGAAATTTGAAAGATAAGCTCATGACTTTGAGCTCAACCTTATGAGTGGATTGGATTAAGGAAAATGAGATGAAATTAAGATGATAATTATTTATTTTCAATCTCACACTCTAAGGTTATTTTCAAAGGATCATAACTTGACATAGAAAAGTCGGTTTGAGACGAAACTTAAAACGGTTGAATAAAATTATAAAATCTATGTTATGGAAGGATTGGATTAAGCTAATTACCATGGAAATATGCTTAATCAGAAAAAGTTAAGTAACATTGACTTTGTGCATCAAAAAGTACCATAACATTTATTAAAAAGCAAGTAGTTTAATGGCTTGGTTTAATGCCCATGAGAGGTGTCAAAAGGAGGTGTTTTGAGCTAGGTTTTTTGGATTAAGTCAAGGACTAAAATCCTTAAAAAATCAAGAGATTAAATACTTGAATTAAATGGCTAAGGGAGTAGCCATGGGAGGCCACATATGTGGCATGAGGAGGGGACGTCCAAGGGATCTCTACATGGATTTTTGATTTGTTTAATTTCCGAAGTCAAAATCTAGCTATGCTAAGGAAGCAAGGGCATGTAAATGCACATAGATGGGAGTGACTTGGTGACCAAGAAAGCCCTCCTAAGCAAGCCATGTGGACGCCCAACCTAGGAGAGCTAAGTAGCTCATTTAAGAGCTTGGATTTGGAATTTTGAAAATGGGATAATTGCATAATTTACTTGGACATGAGTGAGCCAACATATCAAAGGGATAAGAGGGCACTAAATCCAAATAATGCGGCAAGTGGGCCCAAAAATCTGGAAAATGAAGGGTATAAAAGAGGCTTCCATGGGGACGTTCCAAGAGGGTTAGAGAGAAAAAAAATTTGAGGAGCAAAATCCTCCAAGCAAGGCAACAGCAAGAACGACCAAAAAACAGCGAGAAATGAAGGGAAAAGGATGAGAAAAATAGAAGGAAAAAGGGGAAGAAAGAAAGGGATTCAAGCTAGGAAAGTTTGGATCCAAGTTTGATTCGATTCAAGTAAGTATACTTCATGTTTTGGGTTCTTTAATCCTAAGTTTTTCACCTCAAATTATGGGTCATGAATTTGATTCATAATGAAACCTTAAAGGATGATTCATGATGCCCTTGATTAGGGTATTGAATGAGGATTGAATGATATGTATGAAAACAAGGGTTCAAGAGGGAGAAAATAGAAGCTAGGGTTGGTTTTTGAGATAAAACCTATTTTGAATTTTCATGTAACCCTAAGCTAAGTTTCTGTTTGGTTTGAGCATGATAATTTGGATATGATTCATGTTCTTATGGGTTACATATGTTTATTTGGTTATATGTTAATGATTTTAGCAAAAATGGAGCTTAGGGTTACGTATATGACCCGATTTTCATGTTTTTATAATATGCATGAAACATGAATTATGCTAATGAGTTTATGGATGCTTTAGAGGATAAAATATCCTAAGTTAATGATGCAAGGGATGTTCAACATAGGGTGGAAAGTATTAGCACAAATCTGATTTTTGTGGACCCATGATGTGAACGTCTAAAGGGGGGCCAAGATATGCATGAAAAGTTTCTGTTTTGTGCAACTTAAATTATGAACTTTAAATCCATGAAAATAACCTAGGATTAGGGTACTTTGGAAGGCCAAAAGAGGTTGGGAAGGTATGCCCTAAATCTGATTTTTAAGGGTATGTAAAAGGGTGTCCAAAGAAGGGTGCAAAATGGTATCCAAAACATGTAAGGAAGTTGCTGCTTTGGAAGCAACTAATATATGAATTTTAAATATGTGAATTTTAAATATGTGATAATACCCTAAATTTGGGTTAATAAAAGCATGATTAATTGCTGAAATTTATGGATTAAAAATCTGTTTTGATTGAAGTATCAAAAGAGGTGTTGAAAGGATAATAAACGGGTCCTAATGTTGCTATTTTGGAACCCAATGATAAATGGATTAAAATTCCGTAATTAAACCCTAAATTATATGTTAATTAAGGGGTTTAATCATGCTGAAATAAGAAATAAGTTGCTGTGTTGAAAGATTTTAAGAAACACATAAGTTATGTGTTATAAGTTGAGGGTATGTGGAAGGCAAAGCATGGACAAGTGATGAATAACTTATGTGAATTCCTAAAATGAAAAAATGCATGAAAATGTGAGGGAATACATGATTAACGTATTGTTTTGGTAATTAATTATAATATCAAATTTTGAGATTAATATATAATGCCTAAGTTATCAACTAAGTGCCTAAAATGAGCACCGACGTATGAAAAGTGAAAAATATGTTAAAAATGATAAATGGAGGTAACGAACCTCTAAATAATGATTTAATGAATGGTTATTATATGTATGAAATTTTACCCTACATAACGGTATTAAAAATGAATGAATGGATGATATGATATATATAAGCTATGTTGCTATGTATGAACACTCAACTTGAAATACAAGTGAGTTATGTAAGCTAATAGAAATCATATGGAATATACATGTATATATATATAACCATTAAGAAAGATAAATATTAATGGTTACTAAGAAGGGTAAATGGTACTTGCTACAAGCTAACTAGTTATGATAAATGAAAGTTGAAAACCCTATGGCATATATATGCCTATGTTATTGAGATATATGAATGGAATAAAAAAAATGAACCAGTAACTAAGATTACATAGTTATGTGGTTATCAAAAGACTTTGAGTAAGTCATATATATGTGACCATTGACAAGGGTGAAGATGGATATGCATTCTAAAGAAAGAATGATTTAAAGTTAATGTGTTATGGACCATATGAGATTAAACCCATATGACACGTATATGTGAATTGAAGAAAAAGACAAGGCATACAAGCACAACATATGATGAAAATGTATAAGGTAATCATGTTTACTTGTCTAGGAAAAGGCAAGGAAAGGATGAAAGGTGCAAAGGGATCACCACATGTAAGCAAGCAGGACTTTTGAAAATGTCATTTTATTCTCAAATACTAAAATGCTTTCAAGTTATTTTACTTGAATGTTTCTAAAGCTATTTAAGGGTGGTCATCCCTGTATCTCTTTATTATGAATTGATTACTGTTTTCAATGAAATGTTTGAATAAATTCTTCTCTATTAGGAAATGGCATGCTAGCATGGATTTAAACGATATTTCATTAAACCGATGTTGAAATGGATGGTGCAAAAAATTCTCTACATGAAAATGACAAGTTGTCATGTGTAAGGGGTATATAATGCTAGGGTGACTAAAAGTCATGCATGGAATAGAAATTAAGTAGGCTAGTCAAGGCAGAAGCAAGACAAAGAGTCCGCCCTTGATGTTACCAAGTCGGAAGGTCCGGTGCCAAGGATGGAAAGGATCATGTTATGAAAGGATGTTCCCCGAGCTAGCGTACCGTGAAACCCCAATTTAGACACATGTATAAAACCCTAGGGTTGTAAACCCTAGGTAATGTATTAATAAAATATATATTCATGACTATGAAAACATGTGTATTAGAGGTTTAAAAAATGCAATTGTGGGATTAAACCATATGAATAGTGCATATGAATAGGAACATGAATAGTAATCGAGGTGATTAAGAGTTAATCACGTAGATTAACCTAATCACAAAATGACAAAAAAGAAGATTTAATCACTACATGAAAAAATAACAATACTTTTTGATATTTTAATACAATTTTTGATTTTAGTGAAAAATTAAAGAAAAATTCATAATTTGTAATCCGGACGTCGGATTTAGATGAAATTTTTTATGGATGGTTAAAAATTCATGATGAACATGATGAAGGGTTTAAGATGTGATGAAAATCACGAATCAAGGGTCAAGATGGAACGTCAATTGGAGATGAAAAAGGAAGCTTATCTTTTCATTTAATTCCTTTGACTTTTATTTAAAATTAAATAATTAAAAAAATTTAAAAATTAAATGAAAATCTGCAAGGGTGGCTGGACGTGCAGGGACTATGGAAAATGGGAGCCAAATCCAACAGCTCAAATTCATCCTCATCAATGATCACTGGCTAAGATTTAATTAGCCTAAATTAAATAATTTGAAAAATAAAAAAAATCAAGGAAAATAGGGCTGCCATAGGAGGGTTGGAGCAGGCCTAGGGTTGGCTGCACAAGGCTCCATGCACCTTTTGAAATTAGAAAAAAACACATTAGCAATTTAACACCTCAAGCAAGGGGGTAAAATCCAATTTCATGAAAAATCAAATCCTTTAAATAGGGCCAAGGGGGGACTTCCAAGAGCACATTCATCCTAGCTCCACTTGAGCAAACCCCAGTTCCCAAATCCCCCACACGTCCAATGAAACAAGAGGAGAAAGTTAGAGAGAGAACGTGTTAGAAAAAAAGGGATATCTCCACGTCGGGTAAGTGATTTCTATCCAAATTTATTTTGGATATTAAGTAGGGTAAAACCATGCTTAGATAAAGCCTAAGCATGAGAAAATAAGTATAGTTATAATGCTTAAGTGGAATTATGCCAAAACATCGAAAATTTGGAGCAAAGATAGAGCATTCGGGAAGATAACACATGATATGTGTAAATAATGCTCCAAAATTGCTCAATGATTATTTGGGATGAAGGATTATGATAATTATGATGTTGGAATGATGATATATTAATCTCATAATTTTTGGAATTAAGGATTATGCTTAAGTGAAATTATGTTGATTTTTAGTATATGGAGAAAATGATTTATTTAGCCAAGTTAATGATGATAAATTCCAAATTCATGAATTTTCCCATGATATGCTAAACATAAGCTATGTCATAATATTTTTATTTTTGAAAAAACTGTCAATTTTTGGAGAAATTTAAGATTAATATTTATACCTTAAAGATGGGATTTTAAAGGAATTTATGGATAAAAAAATCCATATAAGGAGGTGATAACCAAATAACTTTATAAGATTAACCTTTATAGAAATGAGGTAATGAATGATTATAAAGCATGCATGGGAAGCAAACTAAGACATGAAATGATATAGATAAAATATCATTTTTTCTTGTATAGGAAAAGGTGGAGGACACGGACAGAGGAGGTAAGCAAGTTCTATTTTTGAAATTGCTTTTCAAATATTGCAAATAATTGCAAATATGATTATGAAATGTGTTTAAGGATGACCACTCCTATAATGTTTGAAATAATAAATGTTTGTTTGCTTCTCAAATGATTTTTATCAATTTTATGGTCATGTCATGCCGGCATATGTATGTATAAACATGGTGCACAAGGAAGAGGCTTTAGTGGAGGTAGTAAGCGGATCAGGGATCCCCCTTCACTATTGCTGAGTCGCAAGGGCTGTGTGCCGGCGGCGTCCTCCTAAGAAGGTGGAGGCAAAGGAAAGTCATGTGTGAATGAATGCATTGCATTTTTTATGAAATGCATAAGTATGAAAAAGTTTACATGATGTTTTATCGAAACAATGTTTCAAAAAGGGATGGTGCAAATAATTCTCTACATGAGAATGACAAATCACCTGGTGTAAGAGGTATATAATGCCGGGAAAATCAAAAGTCATGCATGTAGGAGACCATGTAGGCTAATCAAGGTAAAGGACACAAGGTCCCCCTTGACGAGGCCAAGTCGGAGAGAGAGCCGGTGTATTGGACCATGCTATGTGATATATTTTCTGGGCTAGCGTACCCATACACGAAGGTTTATGTCAGGAATGGAAAGGAAGCATTTGCACATCCAATGTTTATGAAATGATTTTTATGAAAAAGGATTCTATTCCATTGGTAGTTGATCACTTGGTAAGTGTCTCCTATCAAATGGGAAGAAATGCATTTGAATGAAAGGAAAATGTTTACTTGCCAAAGAAAAAGGCTTGCTTACTGAGTATTATTACTCATATGTGTTTTCAAAATGACAAACAGGATATGGAGCTGACTCGGAAAGGATGCCAGGTAGAAATGACCTGCAAATTTAATTACAGTTCTATGTATGCGTCCAAAGGGACAAATGTATGATAATCATGTTGAAGACATGTTTTATGGATATTACAAACATGATCGTACTTATGTAAATTATTTCAATAAAAGAAGATATGAATGGTTTTATGATGATATGGATAAGTCTATTATGAATAAAGTGTATGCTTAAGTGACGAATGAAAAGAAAAAAAAATTGGACGAGATCCAATTAAGAACCCGCCGCGTGATCAGGGCAACAATCCTGAGTCACATTTACCAATCAAAATCGGTCCCGGAGTAAGGCTTTTAGGCACCTCAATCACACGTACCCTCACATGAAGGATTATGTCATGAATGGAAATGATGCATTTGCACATCCAATGTTTATGAAATGCCCAAAAATTGAGATTTACGAATGGTTTACATGAATGATTTTCATGAGAGCTTTATGAATGGTTTCCATGAATGGTTTATGAAAAAGTTTCTATCACATTGGTAGTTGATCACTTGCTAAGTGTCTCATATCGAATGGAGAGAAATGCATTTAAATGAGAATGAAATATGCTTGCTTATTGAGTTTCGACTTATGTTTTGTTTTCCCACCCTTAGACAGGTGCAGGGGAAATCAAGTGACGTAAAGCATGTTCTTACTGAGGAAAGGAAAAAGGAATTTTCAAAGGTTTGTAATCCTTTGTATGTTGAAGCATGAACGAATGCCCTAATGGGATATGTTACAAATACCTTGTATAGTTACGACATGACTAAGATAAGAAATGGGTTAAATGATTAGTGCTTGTATGCTAAGAACTGATGAATGTATGTATGTATGAAATGAAAATGTCATGATTAGGTCAAAAGGACCTTTAACATAGAAGAGTTCCATGAAAATGTCATGATCAGGTCAAAAAGACCTTTAACGTAGAAGAGCAAGTTAACATGTTATGAATGAAATGCGCACTTGATATGTGCAATTGATTACAAGTGTATTGTCACTTGTAAGATGAATGGTGTGAAATGCAAAGACATGAAACGATGATGGATAAAAGGAATGAAATGAAAAAAATTTGGACGAGATCCAATTAAGAACCCGCCGTGTGATCAGGGCAACAATCCTGATTCACATTTACCAATCGATAAGATCTTGGAGTAAGGCTTAGGATGTGACACTCGGGCTGGGGTGCCACATGAAATTCCTTGAATCTTGAAATGTTTGAAAACTTCTTTATATTGATGATTTTAAAACCATTTAAGGGTGGTCATCCCAATACAATGATTTGAAAGTAGTTTCACAAATTATTATTTTTATGATTGTGCTTAGTTCTCAGTTTGAGAATGGCATAGAAAGATGACTGTGTTGGTTTATGAAATGTTGTGTTTACTATAGAAGGATGATCACTTGGTAAGTGTCACCTACCAGAGGGATAGAGGCATATTTACATATGCTTTAAAAAGCCCTAAAATGGGCACATGAAAATATTTTAGGACATGAGAATGTCCACATGAAAAAAGGGTTTATATCAAAATGTTTTAAGACATGAGAATGTCTACATGAAAAAAGATTTTCATGAAAAAGGTTTACATGAAAAGGTTGATGCGCATATGCTTCGCCTTTTGAAAAAAACCTAAAGAGTAGGATATGAAATAGTTTATACGAAAAGGTTTACCCTAAATGGGATCATGAAAATGTTTACATGAAAATAATTCTTGAAAATGAAAAATGCTTGCTTACTGAGTTTATCACTCACGTGTTGTTTTTCCCAACCCTAGGCAGGTACAAGGCACAAGCAGAGGAGCAAAGATGAATGTCAATTACCTGCATATTGAGAATGAATGAATGTATGCATTTGATAATGAAGTTTCAAGTTATGAATATCTTTAACATGATGTGAACAAATAAGTATTTAGTTGAGAATTCTATTTGAATTCAACTTATGAATGTATGATTATTTGTAACATGGAAGTGAGGTTGCTTATGTATCAATTATGTGATACAAATGTTAATGCTAGTATAAGAAAGTATGTGATGCAAATGAATAAGTTGGCAGATGTAAAGGATAGGTATAGTTAACTTCAAGTATATATTGCTTGAAAAATGATGAAGAAAATGGAATGAAAAGAAAAAAAATATTCCGCAAAACGAAATATATACAAAAATCTTGCCACGTGAATAAGGCAACAATCCTGTATCACATTTACCAATCAAAAATGATCTTGAAGTAAGGCTCCGGTGCCTCGGGTTGGGGGCGCCACAGGAAGCCTTAGTGTTATTGGGGTTGTAGTCTTGTTCATCACCAACAATCCTAGGTGGATTTTCAGGATTATGCGTAAGGTGATACCACACTGTTTGTGGTAAGAAATCATTATGGAAGTGGGTTTTGGTTTGTGGGGTTAAGCAAACACTCACTAAGCAAGGGTTGTTACTCTAATTATCATCTCAAATCAAATGTTTGTGGGTTGTTTGAAGCTATGAAATGTTAGAGGATGAAAGAAGACTAGTATGGGCTTGGTTTAGAAAAAATAGGAATGGTGGGAGTCAGTTGAGGACTTATGACAACACTTGATGGGCAACAATGTGCATATTGATTTGGAAAGGAATTTTCAAGTGTTCGATAGGAGATGTGGATGCTAAGGTTGAAGGCTTGATTGGAGATGAGAATGGGATGTGGTTTGGAGATGTTTGAAGTTAGAGTTTTCGTTGAGGCATTTCATCAAACATTTTGTGGGCACGACTTGGAATGGAGAGTTATGAGAGGAGTTGGGGATGTATTTTGAGGAGAATCAAAGAATGATGGTTTAGAGAATTATGAAAGATGGATTAGGGTGACTTGGAGATGGTTTTGAATGGTTTTGAAACGTTTAGTGTTGGAGAGGTTTTTGGGACATGAAGAGAGAAGAGAGCATATGGACGAATGAGGAGAGAATGGCTTAAGTAGCGTCTAGTCGGCCACACGGTTCAAACCATGTAGTTTTAAGCCTCACACGGTTTGAACCGTGTGTGTCTTTATGAGCTTTTTTTCCACTCTGAGCTTGTGAGAATTTTCCCTATTGCATGTGATAGCTTGTTTTTGCCCAGTTAAAACCTGCCTCTGTGGTGCCCCAAACCCGAGCATCACATCCTGAGTCTTACCTCGGGATCGTTATTGATTGGTAAACGTGATCAGGATTGTTGCTCTATCACACGACGGATTTTAATGGATATTTATCCAATTAAATATGTTTCCTTAGGTATTTATTCCCTTCTATTTTTCCATCTCTTGCATATTTAGGTCATTTCCACCCAATAATTTCATAACTAATCATGATATTCATGATATATTTCAAACTTTCGCATAAATCAGATGTCACAGCATGTACCATACATAAATGTCAATACAGAAACATCAAATTAATTTACAACCATCCAACATAATTTTTTCACAATCATGAACTTATAATGCTTGTCATTTCTTCAATGGTCGACTCCTGCTCCTTTGCCAGGTCTCTTCTTTCACCTGTCTATGGGTTTGAAAAATGAAAACGTGAGTCGAAACTCAATAAGCAAGTTGTATATTTTATAGGCAATCCATTTTGCATGCAATATTTTTCAATTAAAATATATTAAAAAGCAATTTATACCTTTTAAAAAGGTATATCATGAAAACATAGTCCTTGTACCTATCACAGGTACGACATGCATAATGCAATGTAAAATCGTGAAACATGTCCTTCATAGGATGGAAGCTAGCTAGGCGACCACCCATCCTTGTCTTCTCCCATCTCAGGGAGGGCGCCGCCGGCCTTTGGCCTATCTTAGCGACTTGGCCACACCAAAGGGGGACAACCGGTCCGTTTATACCTTTCAGGTGGACCTAGTACTTTGTGCACATGAAGCTTTCATAAAAATCATCTTTAATATGCTAGCATGATTTTTCATTCAGAAATTAGGATCACATTATTTTTCATAACATTTATCAAAGAAATTTCGCAATATCATATTGTAAACAAAAGAATCATTTCAATACGTATTTAACTAAGGAATGACCATCCTTAAATACTTCTGAAATAATTTCAATAATCTCATCAAAGCAGTTAGAGCAAAAGTTGCATTTATTTAAAATAATTTAGAAAACAAAATTATTTAGAAATTTGCTTGCTTACCTATCTCACGTTAGCTTTCCGAGTCTGCCTTTTTTTTGCCCTTGCCTACATGAAAATAATATAACATTCATATATTTCTTTTGCTTGCATTCAACTTAGTTTTCCAACCCATTTTCATTAACATGCATAATCCATTTGACTTCTCAAGTCGTTATGCATATATAGCACATACCTGTGTATTACATCGGCTATTACACATCATATTTAATCCTATAAGTAGGGTAATCATTCAATCACTTAATAATCATTCAATAATCATCATTTAAAGGTTCATTACCTTTCATACACTATTTTTTACTTATTTTCCAAAATTTTATACATCGGTGCTCATTTTAAGCACACGTTGTTGTTTTAAGCCTCATTACTTAATCCCAAAATTTGAGATTAACCTTATGTAACTAAATATCAGTATATTCACAAAATTTATCATATTTTCATGCATTTTTGCACATAATCAATTTACGTAAGTCATTTACCACTTATTCATGTCCATCCTTCCACATATATCAATTTCATAGCACATACATGATGCATTTCATAAAATTTTCCAAATCAGACAATTATTCCCTAATTCAGCATGATTAAAATCCTTACTTAACACTTTATTTAGGGTATTTTTATGGAATTTTAATCTACTAATCATAGGATTCCAAAACAGCAACTTTGGAACCCGTTTTTCACACTTTCAACGTATCTTTTGGTACTTAACCCAAAACAGTTTTATAATTTCAAATTTTCAGCAGTTAATCTAAATTTTCCTAACCCAAATCCAGGGTATTAACACATATTTAACATTCATAATTTAACTCTTTTCAAACAACAACTTTCATGTACATATTGGGTATCCTTTTCACCCATTTTGAATGTTCCTAAACATGCCCTAAAATTCCAGATTTAAGGCAAGGTTAATTCATTCATTTTGGTCATTAAAAGTATCCTAAATTTAGAGTAATTTACCCTCTAAATCATCCATAATTCACTTAAGCATACTTATTCAACATATATGTTACAAAATCATGGAAATCGGGTCATATACGTAACCTTGAATTCCATTCTTTCTAAATTTCATATCTTAGGCTTAAATCAACATATATATTTCACTAAAGCATGATTCATAGCCTAAACATGATACTAATCCAAAACAGCAACTTAATATATGTATTTTGGATATTTCAAGTTAGGTTTTCAACCCATATTCAATACTAATCTCCATTTCAACTCCTTAAATCATTGAAATTCATATATATCCCTTAATACTCATTCAATATGCAATCAAATGGCATGTTAAATCACCATTTAAGGATTCTTTATGAATCAAATTCATATCCAAAAGCTTGAGGTAGAAAACTTAGAATGAACGGGTTTAACACATCACATAACTTACTTGATTGTTGCAACTTTAACCCTAATCAAATCAAGCTTAATTTTCCCTTCTTTCTCCCTTTCTTTTTCTTTCTTTTTTCCTCCCTTTTTCTTCCTACTTGCTGGGGTTTCCTTGGGCGTGCAAGGCTGCTGAAGTTTGGGGGTGTTTGGCTCCTTGAAAAATTTTCCTAACTCTCTTCTCTCATGGCCGTCCACCTCTTCTTATAAGGGCTGGATTTTTCAGCTTGTGAACCCCACTTTGAGCATGATTTGAGATCATTTTAATGCTCATTTATCCCACTTATGTGCTGTCCAAATGGTGGCCAAGTAATAATATTTTTAATCATATTTTCAATATGTAAAAATCTGCTCAAGATCAACTCACCTAGCTGTCCATTGTGAGCACGTCCCTTGCTGCCTCCTTTTTCATTTTTTCCACACTTTGGCAGCTTTAAATTAATGGTAATTTATGTATCTAATTAGTAGCTAGCTCAGCTACTGATTTAGCATAAAAAATAAAGAAAAAATCCAGCAGCAGGCCACTTGGACGTCCCATATGCATGACACCCTTGCTGTCCACTATTTGATCCATCAATGTGATACTGATATCAACGACTTTCCATCGATTTTTCCACATGAATTAATGCTCATTTATGTACCCTTTCATGCTAGCTACTTAGGTATATAAATATATCATAAAAAATGCAAAAAATCCAAGTTGGGTCTGGTTTGGACGTTCCATGCATGACACCTTACCTATGCTCCTTTGAGCTCTCCTTTAGTCTCATGAAATCCAACGTGAATGCAGGGATTTATTTATGAATTTTGCCTTTTATAATATTTCACAAAATACCCTGCATTTTACCTGCATTTGGCACATATTTGAGCCATTAAAAATGCATTTAATCCATGCACTATTTGCCTTAAATGCATAGTACTTTTGTGGTGTAAAAGTCAACTGTGTACACCTTTTTCTATTCGGAAATTTTCCCAGCGTGATTTGCTTAATCTAATCCTTCCAAAATGTTAATCTCATAATTTTATTCAACCGTTTCAAATTTCATATCAATCAGACTTTTCTTGCTCAAGTTATAGCCACTTGAAGTTAACGGTTATTTTTGAACATAAATAATTAATTATCACACTAATTTTATCAGAATTTTCATAATCCAATAATCCCATAAGGTTAAGCCCATCATTATCTACTTGCTTTTCAAATTTCAGTTCAATCTGCCTTACAGGCATTAAGTTATGAATTTTCTAGTATTTTTCCAGTTAACTTGATAATTACCCTTTAAATTCTCATAAATCAAACCATATAATTTAAGATAATTATTCATGATATATTGATAAGTTTCCATTACCATCAGACTACTTGAATCTCATTGACCCATATCGACTTATAATGATTATTTGAATCACTATCTCAAATCCTTGGCCCTAATTGCAATAATTTACCAAAATCACAAAATCATCCTAAAATTCAATTAAATCACGTATAAATCACATGTATATGTTCAATGCATACAATTAAGTCCTACATAGGTTGGGATTTCACAGCTTCGTATCTCCAAATATTGAAATTTACTCTGTTTAATGCCATGTTTGCCGCACATGAACGCCCCCAAACTTGCTTTGCACGATAAAGCCCGAATTAATTCTACATGATTGATTATTTTCTTACAAATAATATGCTCTACGACAAAGATTAGATTTTTAAGTTCAAATAATAAAATATTTTGTGAAACCCCAATCTTAGACACGTGTATAAAATGCAATTGAACATATACATGTGATTAATAAAATATATATTCATGAGTATGAAAACATGTATATTAGAGGTTAAAGAAATGCAATTGTGGGATTAAACCACGTGAACGGTGCATGTGAATAGTAACCGAGGTGATTAAGAGTTAATCACGTAGATTAACCTAATCACAAAATGACAAAAAGGGAGATTTAATCACTACAGGACAAAATAGCAATATTTTTTGATATTTTAATGGAATTTCGGATTTTAGTGAAAAATCGAAGAAAAATTCATAATTTGCAATCCGGGCGTTGGATTTAGATGAAATTTTTTATGGATGGTTAAAACTTCATGATGAACATGATGAAGAGTTTAAGATGTGATGACAATCACGAATCAAGGGTCAAGATGGAACGTCAATTGAAGATGAAAAAGGAAGCTTATCTTTTCATTTAATTACCTTTGACTTTTATTTAATTTTAAATAATTAAAAAATAAAAATAATAAATGAAAAGCATAAAATTGCAGGGACGTGTAGGGCTATGGAAAATGGGAGCCAAATCCAATGGCCCAATTCATCATCATCAAAAATCAACGGCTAAGATTGAATTAGCTTAAAATAAATAATCTTAATAAATTAAAAATCTAGAAAATTAGGGCTTCCATAGGGGGCGTGAACAGTGTAGGGTGGGCTGCACATGGCTCAATGCACCTTTAGGAAATTAGAAAAAAATACATTTATAATTTAATACCTTGAGCAAGGGGGGGTAAATTACAATTTCATGAAAAATCAAAAACTATAAATAGCGGCCAAGGGTTGGACGTCCAAGGCACACATCCCAGCTCCCAAGCTTGAGAAAGAGCTCATTTTCCCACCCCCACCCACGTTTTAAGCCAAGAGAAGCAAGAAGAGAAGGAGAGGAGAGAGAAAAAGGAGAAAGAAGAAACATATCTTCACTTGGGGTAAGTGAATTCTCCTCAAACTTCTTTTGGATGTTAAGTAGGGTAAAATCATGCTTAGATAATTCCTAAACATGAGAAAATAAGTATAGTCATAATGCTTAATCGGAATTATGCCAAAATATCAAAAATTTGGAGCAAATATAGAGCATTCAGGAAGATATCATATGATATGTGTAAATAATGCTCCAAAATTAATAAATGATGATTTGGGATGGATTATTATGATAATTATGATGTTGTAATGATGATATATTAATCTCATGATTTTTGGAATTAAGGATTATATTTAAGTGAATTTATGTTGATTTTTAGTATATGGAGAAAATGATTTTTTTGGCCAAGTTAATGATGATAAATTCATAATTCATGAATTTTTCCATGATATACTAGACATAAGCTATGTTATGGTATTTTTATTTTTGGAAAAAATGTCGATTTTTGGAACCCATGAACAATAACCACACACTCTGTGAACAGTAACCTCGGATGAACAGTAATATGCTACAGTATATGCTACAGTAACTATGAACAGTGAACAGCGTGATTTTGGGAAAAAATGAGATTTATTTTTATATTTTATGAGGATATATGGATGGAATTTTTAAAGAAATTTATCGATAAAAAAACTCATAAAGGAGACAATGACCAAATATCTTTATAAGATTAACCTCTAAAGAAATGAGGTAATGAATGACTATAAAGCATGCGTGGGAAGCAAACTAAGACATGGAATGATATAGATAAAATATCATCTTTTCTTGTATAGGAAAAGGAAAGGAAAAGGTAGAGGACACAGACTGAGGAGGTAAACAAGCACAACTTTGAAAATGTGATTTTATTGCTTCATTGTAAGCAAGCAAACCCTTTTGAAAATATGTTTTATTCTCACGTATTTACGAAATGTGTTTAAGGGTGGTCATTCCTATAATGTTTTGAAATGATGAATGTTTATGAGTTTTTATGAAAAGTCATGCCGGCATATTGATATCATGTGATGTTCATGGACATGTGCACATGTATGATGTATAATGAATAGACTTTGGTGGAGGTAGAAAGCAGATTAGAGGGTCCCCTTCACTATTGCCGAGTCGTATGGGCTGTGTGCCGGCGGCGTCCTCCCCAAAGGTGGAGGCAAAGGAATGTTATGTGTGAATGAATGCATTGCATTTTCATATATGGATTGAAAAGGAAAGCATAGATTTGAAATGATATTTTTAAGGGATGGTGTAAATAATTTTCTACATGAGAATGACAAGTCACCTGGTGTAAGAGGTATATAATGTCAGGAAAATCAAAAGTCATGCATGTAGGAGACCATGTAGATGTCAAGAGGAAGAGAGGTTCCCCTTGATGAGGCCAAGTCGGAGACAACCGGTGTATTGGACCATGTTATGTGAGATGTTCCCTGGGCTAGCGTACTCGCACACGAAGGTTTATGTCAGGAATGGAAAGGAAACATTTGCACATCCAATGTTTATGAAATGATTTTTATGAAAAGATTTCTGTGCATTTTGATAGTTGATCACTTGCTAAGTGTCTCCTATCGATGGAGAGAAATGCATTTATGAATGATTTACATGAATGGTTTATGAAAGGTTTCCAAAAATGGTTTACGAAAAGATTTCTATTCCGTTGGTAGTTGATCACTTGGTAAGTGTCTTCTATCGAATGGAGAAAAATGCATTTAAATGAAAGAAAAATGCTTGCTTATTTAGTTTCGACTCATGTTTTGTTTTCCCAACCTCAGACAGGTGTAGGGAAAGCCAAGAGATGAAGGTCATGTGTTGCTAATGGAAAAGAGGAATCTACAAAGGTTAGTAGATTTTTGTATAAATAGATGCCCTAATGGGATATGATGAGAAAGGACATAGGTTGTATGAAATTATAAAATTATGAATAATATAAGAAATTGATGATTGATTATGAATGATGATGAGTATATGTTATGTGATGAAAGAAAAGAAAAAAAAATTTGGACGAGATCCAATTAAGTACCCGCAGTGTGATCAGGGCAACAATCCTGAGTAACGTTTACCAATCGACAAGATCTTGGAGTAAGGACTATGTGGACGCCGCGGTTCGGGGTGCCACAGGTTTAATGCATTAAAAAATCCATTTTATTCAATGAATCATGGCAATTAGAGAATCAAGAAAACTTCTCTTATTTGGATGAGTTGAGTTGAGTTTCCTGAAAAGTGATCACCACAAAATCTTAATCCATAAGTATTCAGTTCAAATAGAAAGAAATAAAAGGAAACTAGTACTAGCCTAAAATCAAGAAGGCATTGAGTTACATCCCGCATAGTGCTTAGTTTAGAGTCCTCAACTTGACTTCAATGTCTCAATCTATTGGTATGAGTTCAGAAAAGAAGTAGATGGCTCCTTTTTGAATTGGTTCCCTTGTAAAATATGGCTTGAGTTGCTGTCTGTTGACTTTGAATGCACCAGTACTTTCGTTTCACATTTCAACAACACCATGAGAGAACACTTGTAACACCTTGGAAGGTCCTGGCCATCTAGACTTCAATTTACCTAAAAATAGTTTAAAATGTGAATTAAAAAGAAAAACTAAGTAATTGACTTTGATTACCTTTTGTCGGATGTGCTTGCCATGCCAAAATTTTGTTCTTTCTTGGTAAAGCTTTGAGTTCTCATAGTCATTGAGTTGGATCTCATCTAGCTCAGTCAATTGAAGCAAATGCCTTTCTCCTGTAGATTTCAAGTTAAAATTTAAAAATTTAATCACCGAGTATGCATTATGCTCAAATTCAATAGATAAATGACAAGATTTTTCATAAACGAGCCGAAAAGGAGTTGTCCTGATCAGAGTTATGAATGTAATGCGGTATGCCCAAAGAGCGTCATTGATTTTCCTCGACCAGTTCAACGTGAATGGGACACCGTCTTCTCAAAAATGCTTTTTTGTGTGAGATTTGAATGATAGATTTTGATGAATGATGGAAATTGGCCAAATTGTGTAGTTAAGCCCAAAAGAATTGTAATAATGAAAATGACCAAGAATCATTGATGAGAGCCATGATTTTTATGAGAAAGATTCTAGACATGATTAAAAAAATTTTGTGATACTTGTGAATAAATTTGGTATGATAATTTTGAGAATTGAGTCATTTGAGGCTAGTAGTGAAAATTTGGTAAGTAATGAACTTGATGTGCAGAATTTTGGAAATGACATAAAAGATAAGGTCTTACAGCATGGATAAGATGCTAGATGCATTTGTGATATGTGAGAAATAATTTTGAAGGCATGAAAGGTAATATATGTGATTTAGGCAAATGAGACCCGTTGTAGAGGCAAAACGGCTAAAGAGTTTAGTTGATGGGTCAAACTTTATATAAGACATGTTTTGAGCAAATAGATGATATAAATGTGATATTATGATGATACGAGATGTGTGTGAATAATTGATTTTATGTTGGGAATGTTTTCGCATGTTATGACCATTTATTTTACAAATGGACGAAAGTCATCGGTAAAGTTGTGTAGTAAAATGCATGCCAAATTTTATGGTAATGGAATTTCAAGATAAAATTTTGTGAAGAGATATTACTTGAAATTAGAAATTCAATCCAAAAAGAATCTTCTCAATTGGATTTGTCTACTGAAAGTTATGAGAAAAATGGTGTAAAATAGCTGAAAACGGACCATTTGTGGGCCCACACAACCCAAACAGTGACAACACGTCCCGGGTCGTGTTACTTTCTGTTTTAAACATGGGAGGGGTTTAAACCCTCTCCATTTCCTTCCCTTCTTCCTCCCCATGACCCTACCTTTCAACCCACATGAAAAACTACTCAAAAGTGCTTGGATTCATCTCATTTTCACATCAAGGAAGCTTCTTGGATCAAGAAGAGAGCTTGGAGCTTAAAAGATCTTGAAAATTTTTGGGTAAAACTGAATTTGAGATAAATAGGTTGTTTTCTTTTGAATCAAAGCATGTATTTGGGCTATAATCATGTTGTTTTTGTAATTATTTATGAGTACCATGTTTGTTTTTATGCTTTGGTTGAATTATTGAGAGATGAGGCTTGTGCAAAGATTGTAAGGAGGTTAAAAATTAGGGATTTTGAAAGAAATATATGTAACGGATAAGTGAAAATGTTTAGAAGTAGTTTTGTATGATATTATTATGTGTTGGGTGGAATCCTATGAATTTTGAGTGAGTTTGGTTTGATTTCCATATGTTTCTTGTAAAGTGTTTGTTGAAATCCCTAAGTGAGGCTTAATGCCTCAAAATCATGTATAAATGAATGTATAGAACCTTAATGATGTGAATAATGTGTTGCAAATGCTTAGGGGCATATGTGATGTTGAATTATTTGGATTAAAATTTATGATGGACATGATGAGTATGGGTTGTATGAAGTTGTATGAATCGATATGTGACTTGAACTTCGTGCTTGAGGATATTGTTGGAATTTGATGGAGATACATATAAGGGTTGAAATGGGAATATTTATAATTGGTTTTGTATGATATTATTCTGTGTTAAGTGGAATCTCATGAATTTTAAGTGAGTTTGATTTGATTTCCATATGTTGCTTATAAAGTGTGGCACCCCCAACTCGAGGCATCACACAAAGTCTTACTCCGAGATTGTTATTGATTGGTAAATGTTTGTCAGGATTGTTGCTCTGATCACATGGTGGGTTCTTAAATTGGATCTCATCCAAATTTTTTCGTTTCATTCCTTTACCCTTCATCAATTAATTTCTTTACATTTTACTTCATTCATCTTACAAATGATGGTACACTTGTAACTCATTGCACTTATTATTTTTTAAAAATACTAATTGATTTCCCTTTTATTCTTATACCTGTTCATAATTTCACATTCTGACATTTTTCATCAACTACACATATCATTCATAACTTCATCTTGTTCCTTTACATCATTGGTTTATCAACCTGGCCATGCAATAACCATGTAAAATACATTTATCATCAAATATTCAACATATATACTGGTATACATACATCAAATCATCAATTCATTCGCATACGTTAACATACCTTAACATTCCAGTTATACCATTCCATACATCGTAGCTAATCATTTTAGCACACACATGAATACCATCTCATATCTTTCCTCAATTTCTCAGGTTCTTATCTCTTGAGCTTCCTTGTAACTGTCTAAGGTTTGGAAAAATAAATCGTGAATAATAACTTAGTAAGCAAGCATTTTATCTTCAGGCAAGCATTTTTCTGTAAAATATTTTCATAAACATCTTTTCATATAAGCCTTTTATATGTCACATCTAGGCTTTTCAAGGCGATGCATATGCGTATAAACCCTTTTAGGTAATTCCCTTTGTTCTTAACTGGACATTTTTATGTCCTAAGATGTGAACCCCAACCTAAGTAGGATTCAATGTATGCATTGAACATTTACATGTGATTTATATATGATTGAATGGAATTTTTGGATGTTTTTGTGATTTTGTAATTAGGGCTAAGGATTAGCAATAATGACTTGAGTAATCATTATAAGCTGATATGGGACAATGTGATTAAAGTAATTTGATGGTGATTGAAAAATACCAATATATCATGGATAATTATTTTAAATTATTTGATATGAATTATGAGAATTTAAAGGAAAATTATCAAGTTAAGTGGAAAAATACTAGAAAATTCATAACTCAACGCCTGTAAGGCAGATTTAAGTGAAATTTGAAAAGGAATTTGTAATGATGGGATTGATATTATGGGATTATTGAGTTATGAAAATCCTTGATGAAATTGGTGTGATGATTAATTGATCATATTTCAAATCCAACCATTAACTTCAAATGGTTATAACTTGAGCTAGAAAAATCGGATTGAGATGAAATTTGAATGATTGAATGAAATTATGAGATTAACAATTTAGAAGGATTAGATTAAGAAAATTATGCTGGGAAAATTCTTGAATAGAAAAAGGTGTATACAGTTGACTTTTACACCTCAAAGCTACCATGCATTAAAGGCATGGAGTACATGGATTAAATGCAAATTTTAATGGAAAAAATTTAAATCCAGAGTATTTTGTGCATTATTATAAAATGCAAAATCCATGAATTATCTCCAGCAATTACGTTGGTAGTTAAGGGGCTAAGGGTGAGCTCAAAAGAGCATAGGCAAGGTGGCAATGCATGGACGTCCCAACTAGCTGCTGCTAGTTTTTTTAATTTTTTAATTTTATAATTTATGGACTTAAATATCTGGCATGTAGGGATATATAAATGTGCATTTATTCATGTGAAAAATCCCTGCAAAAATCGTTAATGGCAGCTGCACATTGAATGATGAAATGGTGGACAGCATGGGTCATACACATTGACATGCAAGGGTGTTGCTGCTGCAATATTTTTTGATTTTTTTATGCCAAATTAATGGTTAAACTAATTTATAATTAAGTGCATAAATTACCCTTAAATTAAGGTTGTTAAAAAATTAAAAAAAAACTGGAAATAGGGCAGTTAGGTGGACGTGTGCAAGTGGACAGCTTGATTGAGCTTATCTTGAGCAGATTTTTAGTTTTAAAAAAATATGGTAAAAATATTTTACTTGGATACAATTGACACAGAACATTAAGGGGTAAGAATGCATTGAATTACCCTTCAAATCCAGCTCCAAGTGCGGTCCACAAGCTGGAAAAAAATCCATCTCTATATATATGTGTGTGAATGGCCAAGTGAGAGAGAGGGTTGGAAAGAAAATTTCTAAGTGCAAAACACACTCTCCACACCACAGCAGCTCATGTCCAAGGTTAGGCCAGCAAGGAGGAAGAAAAAGGGAGGAAAAAAGAAGGAAAAACAAAGGAAAAAAGGAGGAGAAATCAAGCACAAGTGATTAGGGTTTAAGTTTCAACAATCAAGTAAGTGCATGTGATGAGTTAAACCTTTTGATTTTAAGTTTTAAACTCCAAGTTTTTGGATATGAATTTGATGCATAAATTTTCCTTAAATGGTGATTCAATATTCCCTTTGATCAAATATTGAATGAGTATTAAGTTATATGTATGGATTTCAATTATTTATGTGGTTGAAATGGAGATTAGAATAGATTATGAGTCGAAAACTCAACTCGACGAATCCTAAATGCAAGTGATAAGTGGCTGTAATGGATTAGTGTCATTTTTAGGCTATGAATCATGCTTTAATGAAAAGTATATGTTGATTTAAGCCTAAGATATGAATTTTAGAAAGAAGGGAATTCAAAGTGATGCATATGACCCGATTTTTCCATTTTTATGCTAAAAATGGTATGGAAATGAGATTAAATGATTTATGAAAGTTATGTAGGGTAAAATACCCAAGGGTTAGGGTAATTTGGACGCCCAAAAGCATTTGGGAAGATAAGCCCCAAATCTGATTTTATGAATTTTATGAAAAGATGTCCAAATGGGGTGAATACGGTACCCGAAATAGGGAAGTAAGTTGCTGTTTTGAGAAGAGTTAATTTATGGATGCTAAATATGTGTTAATACCCTAGATTTAGGTTAGGAAAATTTGGATTAATTTCTGAAAATTTGGATTAATTTCTGAAAATTTGGATTAATTTCTGAAAATTTGGAATTATAAAACTGTTTAGGGTTGAGTATCAAGAGACACGTTGAACGTGTGAAAAACGGGTTCCAAAGTTGCTGTTTTGGAATTCTTTGATTAGTGGATTAAAATTACATAAAAATAACCTAAATAAAGTTTTAATTAAGGGTGTTAATCATGCTGAATAATGGACTAAGTTGCGAATTTGGAAAATTTTATGAAATGCATCATATATGTGATGTGAAGTGAGTATATGTGGAATGATGAACATGCATAAATGGTAAATGGCCTATGAAAATTGATTTTGTGCAAAAATATATGAAAATATGATAAATTTTGTGAATATATTTCTGTTTAGATGCATGATGTTAATCTCAAATTTTGGGATTAATTATGAGGCTTAAGGCAACAACATGTGCTTAAAATGAGCACCGATGTGTAAAATTTTTGGAAACTAAGGAAAAAATGGTATATGAAAGGTAATGAGTCATTAAATGATGATTATTGAATTATTATTAAGTGATTGAATGATTACCCTACTTATGGGATTAAATGTGATGTGTAATAGCCCATGTAACGCACAAGTATGTGCTATATGAGCATAACGACTTGAGAAGTTGAAGGAATTATGTATGTTAATGAAAATGGGTTGGAAAACTGAGTTGAATGCAAGCAAAAGAAAGTAATTAATGCTATGTCATTCTTATATGTATAGGCAAAGGCAAAGGGATAAGCGAAACGGAAAGCTAACCAAGCAAGGTAAGCAAGCAGCTTTCTAAATGATTTCGGTTTTCATTACAAGGTATTTAAGAATGGTCATTCCTTTATCTCAATGTGTTATGAAGTATTACTTCAATTATGATAATGAATTGCTTATTATTTCGCAATTATTCATGAAAAGTGATGATGTATGGATTTGAAACGATGTTTCATTGAAATAATGTTTAAAAAGGGATGGTGCAAAGAATTCTCTTTATGAGAATGACAAGTTCCATGTGTAAGAGGTATATAATGCCGGGGTAACTAAAAGACATGTATTGAATGAAAATTAAGTAGGCTAGTCGAGGTAGTAAGTGGACAAGGAGTCCCCCTTGACGTTGCCAAGTCGGAAGGTCCGGCGCTAAGGATGGAAAGGATCATGTCATGGAAAAATATTCCCCGTGCTAACGTACCCTCACGTGAAGGATAATGTCATGATGCATTTGCACATCCAATTATGTATGAAAAGTTTATGAAAGTTTTATAAAAAGGTTTCTACTCCGTAGGTAGTTGATCACTTGATAAGTGTCTCTACTGAAGGGAGAAAAATGCTTTTACATAAATATGCCTTCAAAATGTATTGCCTAAAAAAAATATACAGCTTGCTTATTGAGTTTCGACTCACGTTTTCGTTTTCTAAACCCATAGACAGGTGAAAGAAGATACCTAGCAAAGGAGCAAGAGCTAACCATTGAAGAAATGGGAAAACATTATAAGTTTCATGTTTGTGAAAAACTTATGTTGGATGATTGTAAAATAATATAATGTTTTATATTGACATCTATGGATGATATATGCAACTACATCTGATTTATGAGAAAGTTTGAAAAATATCATGAATATCATGTTTAGTTACGAAATTGTTGGGTGAAAATGAACTAAACATGCATGAGATGGAAAAATAGAAGAAAATAAATTCCAAAGGAACCATACTTAATTGGATAAATATCCGTTAAAACCCGTCGTGTGACAAGGCAACAATCCTGATCACGTTTACCAGTCAATAGATCCCGAGGTAAGGTTGTAACGCTCGGGCTGGGGCGCCACATAAGACATTTTTCACATAAACCCATTTGGCCAATGGATATTTTTATGTCCTAAAAATATTTTCCACATAAACTCTTTTTGGCAATGGACATTTTTATGTCCTAAAACATTTTTCTTCTAAATCATTTTTCATAACCCCATTTTAGGGCTTGTTTAAAACAAACAAGGCATATGCATGTAATCATTTTTCATGAATGCATTTGCATAGAAATTATTTCATCTCAACCTTGATATTTACACTTTTCATGTAAAACACCTTGTTTTTAGGGTAAACTTTTTTATATAAGCTCATATAATCCCATTTAGGGTAATCTTTTTGCATAAATAATTTCATATCCAAGTTTCTAGATTTTTCAAAAGAAAAACTTATGCAAATGCATTTCTCCTCATCTATTAGTAACACTTACTAAGTGATCATTCTACCTTTTAAAAGAGAATTCATCATATAACAGCACGCTAGCCAAGCGACTATTCCTTGAACCTGCTCCCATCTCAGGGAGGCCACCATTGGCCTCCCGTCTTCCGTTAGCAACTTGGCCATAAGTATAGTGGGCCCCGGTCCATCTGTGACCGTCTCTACAATTGACTTTTCTATTATTCTGGTACACCATACATCATCATATATGTCCATATGCTAGCATGATTTCATAAAACATCACAGACCTTAGTCTGTGTCCTTTGTAACAACTTGTAAAGTGGGTGCACCCGCTTTAACATATTTTCATAAACATCATTTGAAATCTAGTTTTAGGATGACCACCCTTAAATAATTTTAGAATGTTTAAGTACAACATTTTGATAAGCATTTGTAATGTTTGAGAAAACAATCTTTTTAAAAGTGTTGCTTATAATAAATCTTAAAATCATCATGATAAGGGATTTTGAAGCATTTTCATATTCATGAAAAGAATCTTTTCTCACCAGCATTTTCTTTATTTCTATTTTGGGGCTTTTAGTAAGCAAAGATTATGCAATTGTATCATCTTCCTTTATACATCCTTCTATCATATACTTGTCCACATATCATCCTCGTCATTATTATATAAAGAAGAGCTTGCATACTATTTGAATACTATTTTAGCAAACCAAAAAACAATTCATTTTATATAGTTAACTTACCTATTGGCCATCCTTAAACCTTTTTTAGAAACATCCGTATAAACATTTTTAAGCCATTTTCAAGGTATTTAAAGGAAATCATTACTTTTCTAATAAACCATTTCAAACAAATGGGCCATTTTCAATTCATCGATTATTTTAAGTGTTGTGTCAAAGAGTAACAATTTCTTTCTGTAAACCAAACTCCTTTTTCTTTTCTTTCATAAACGCACTTGCTTTTCATAAAATCTACGGGAGTAAAACTCAAAAGCTTGTTTGTAAGTATTTCTTTGTGGAAAGGTCAAAACTTCCTTTTTTCTTCATAAAACCCTTTAGAAATAGCATATTAAAGAACTTGCATACTTATAAGAAACCCTTAAAATCATCAACGTAAAGCATTTTCGATCTTTGCAACACTTAAAATAAAATAATTATTTTAAGAAGTGTTGCTTGCTTAAAATGAACAATCCTTGAGGTATTTCATTAAAGTCATAATTTTCAAGACTTAAGCTTGCTCACTTGTAAGAAATTCTTAAAAGCATCAATATAAACACTTTCAATCATTTCAACACTTTGGATGAAATTAATATTTTAAAAAGTTTGCTTGTTTACCTGTGATAGCTTCAATCCCCTTCTTCCATCCTTTTCTTTGCCTTTGCATAGATAAATGAAAATGACATTTCATTTATATACATAAAATTTCAAATGATTTCATCCTTTCAGGTTTTCTAACCTACATGAATCCATATGAATTTATATCAAACTAGCTTAACCTACTTGTTCTTCAAGTTGGGTGTCAATTTTTCCAATTCACACATTGGTGTAACATATGACTCAATGATGACCATTCTTCCCATTTTGACCATTCTTTTCATTTTTAACACCCTTATTTAGGGTAAATTTTCAAGCACATTTATAACCTTTAATTTTAACCCAACATATGGAAGTTTAACCCTTCCCATTTATCAGTTAACATCCATACTTTGCATTTTCACATTGGTGCTCATTTAAGGCATCTATTTATAGTTAGGGCTACTAATTTCAATCTCAAATTTTTGAGATTTTATAATTTTCTCAAAACAACCCTTTCTTTTCACATTTTGCCATATTTTATCCTCATTTTCGTGCATTAGCTAAGTATACCTGTTTATTCCCTTTTCTTACCATCTATACCTTTCATATGCACCTTCTAACTACACATTCATTATGTATTAATCAAGTTCATATAAAACAGAAATTTTTCCTCTTCATTTGGCTTAATTTAAGCACTTATTTGCACATTAATTAGGGTATAATCATGTAATCAAAGTTCCCCAATTAATTTTTCCAAAATATCATATGAGCATTTGAAAATATCATATGAAATTTAATAAAATTAAATCATTATCACCGTAATTTAATTATGATTAATATAATCCACACCATTCATGAGGTAGAGCACGTCAATATGTGCTTACCTTTCAAATTTCACATCGATCCGCCTTATGGGCGTTAAGTTATGAATTTTTCAAGTAATGAACTAATTATCCCATAATTATCTTCAATTTAATATAATTAATGGAATAATTAATCATGCCACATTATCGTTTCCATACCTCATTTTATCTTTTTGTGCACATTAATCTATATTGGGCAAAGGTGATTAACTTAACTAGCTTCCTTAGTCATTTGCCCTAATCTCATCCATCCAATTCAATCATATACTTAACAATAATTAAATACTTAGATTGTATGTATGGATCTCAATGTTCTTAGCATCACATAAAGTGTTTGTTGAAATGCCTACGTGAGGCTTAATGCATAGAAACCATGTATAAATGAATTGAAATGGGGCTTGAACTTTGTGCTTGAGGATATTGTTGGATGTATGTTGGAATTTGTGATGAATTGACATAGTTTGCGTATTTGGATGGATTCCATGATAGTTTGGTGTGAGCTTTTACATTTTAAATATTGTTTTGATGAATTGAGGCTAGGCCCTTTGAAAATGGGTTTGTATTGTTAGTTATGTGTTTGTGAATGGTTTTGATAAACTGTGCATGGTTTGAAATGAGCATGAGGCATTATCTTAGCATGAGCATGATACATATGGCATGACTAATACATATGCATGGTTTGCATAGGGTTGTTCATGGCCCTTTATTGACATGAGTACAGGGTTGTTAATGGCCCTTGATGGACATGAGTTTAGTTTGTTTTATATGCGTGTTTGTAACATGACATAATTGTGTGGGGCTAGTGAGAGCCTAATGTTTGCATTGCATGGGGTGGTATGACATATATGATTGATTTAGCATGAATTTACTGTTGATTTTATTGACTATGCCTACTTACTGAGTTTGCCCAACTCATGTGTTTATTTTCAATGTTTTAGCAGGATGGGCATTGCAAGCACCTAGCCGTGAGCCTAAGCTAGGCCATATTGATTCCAAATTGAGGCATATTGTGGTAGGTGTAAATTATATATTGTGCTACCCCCGACACGAGGCATCGGAGCCTTATTCCAAGATCATTGTTTTAATTGGTAAATATACATAAGATTGTTACCCTGTTCACACGGCGAGATTTTTTTGTATACATTTTGTTTAGCCGAAAACTATTTTTTCCTTTCTTTTCATTCCATTTCCTTCATTATTTTTCAACAATATGTATCTGACACTTGTCATCAATTATACATATTATTCATAAGATCTCATCTTGTTCCCTTACATCAATAGTTTTGTCAACCTGACCATGTCATATTCATATAAAATATGCTCATAGTCTGATATTCGACATATATACTTGTATACATACATTCAACCATCAATTCACATAGAATTTAAAACCACCAGTAAGTTCGCATACATTAGCATTCCTTAAAAATCCAGATCTACCATTCCATACGGGATAGCTAACTATTTCAGCATACAAAAGAATACCAACTCATACTTTTCTTTAAATACTCAGGTTCTTTACCTCTTGAGCTTTCCTGTACCTATCTAGGGTTGGGGAAAAAAACGTGAGTGATAACTCAATAAAAAATCATTTTCATTGTAAGTCAAATGTTTTCCTGTAAATATTTTCATGAAATTTTTTTTCATATAAACCTTTTTATATCCTAATGTCTAGGTTTTTCAAAGGCGATGCATATGCATATAAACCTTTTCATGTAAACCTTTTTTCTCTTATGTGGACATTTTTATGCCCCAAGACATTTTTCTTATAAATCATTTTTCATAACCCCATTTTGAGGCTCGTTTAGAAATAGGACATATGCATGTAACCCTTCTCATGTATGTATTTGCATAAAATTCTTTTTTATCTAAACCTTTGTATATAAGCTTTTCATGTAAACACTTTTATGACCCAATTCTAAGCTTTTCAAAAGCAAAGCAAATGCATTTCTTTCCATTCAATAGTGATACTTACTAAGTGATCATCTACCTTTCGTAAAAGAAATCTATCATGTAACGACATGCTAGCCAGGCAGCCGTTTATTAAACCTACTACCATTTTAGGGAGGGCATCGTCGGCCTCCCGTCTTTCCTTAGAGACTTGGATACATGTAGAGGGGCCCCGGTCCACCTATGACCGCCTCCATAATTAACCTATTCATAGTTCTGGTGCACCATACATCATTCATTCATATTCACATGCTAGCATGATTTCAGGAAATATTACAAACATCGGTCTGTGTCCTTTTTCAACTTAAAAAGTGGGCACAACCTTCTTTAAACACATTTTCATCAACATTATTTAAATTTCAGTTTTAGGATGACTACTTTTAAATAACTTTAGAAGTATTTAAGTAAAATATTTTATAAAGCATTTGCAGTATTTGACAAAATAATATTTCTAAAAGCATTACTTGTAATTAATTTTTTAAAATCATTATGATAAAGGAATTTTCAAAACATTTCAATATGCAAAAAGAGAAACCTTTTCTAACAATCGTTTGTATTCCAATTTCTGAGCTTTTCGTAGACGAAGGATATGCAAACACATCAATTTCATTTATCCACTCTGGCATCATATACCTTGTTCACATGTCATTCTTATCATTTATATGTAGAGAAGAGCTTGCATAACCTGTGAATACTATTTTAACCAACGAAAATCAAATCATTTTGTGAAATCAACTTATCAGGTTGGCTACCATTAAACCCTTTTTAGAAACATCCGTATAAAGCATTTTCAAGGCGTTTTCATATTTAAAGAAATTCAAAAAGTTTTTCAAATAAACCATCTCAAAACGAATGAACTATATCAGGACACTGTTTGTCTTCCAAATATCATTTCCTGAAGAAATCCACCTTCTTTTACAAATCATATTTGCTTTCCACAATTCCAGCTTTCTCTTTTTTTTTACAATTGTAACTTTCTTTTCACAAAATTCTATAGAAATAAAGTTTTGAAAGACTTATTTGCAAATACCATTTTGTGAAAAAGTCAAAACCTTTTTTTTTACCATAAAATCCTTTAGAAATAACATCTTAAAGGGCTTGCTTACAATAGAGCAATTCTAAAGCATTTTAATAAGGCCATATTTTCAAAAATTGTGCTTGCTTGCTTGTAAGCAATTCTTAGAATCATCAGTATAAAGCGCTTTCAACCATTTTAACATTTGAGATGAAATCAATATTTTCAAAAGTTTACTTGCTTACCCGTGGCAATCCTCTTGCATCTTCCATCTTTTCCTTGTCTTTTCCTAGACAAATGAAAATGATCACTTAATCATACCTATACAACATCTTATGCTTGCATGGTTTGCCTTTTCCATGCATTTATCACTTGTTCCCAACCCTTTTGTAGTCTCATTCTATGTATGACCCTTAGTATCTCAATCTTATTCAATTCTTCCATTAAGATGAATACTCTCATTTCTTTAAGTCACATATATCCATTTTCCAATAGTCAATCATTTCCTTGGCTCAATACCCTAATTTAGGGCATTTAATCTCTTTAATTATTTGAGATACTTACTTGAAATTATAACAAGCTAAGTTCAAGTAAGATTTCCAAAGTTCACATCTATCTTTTAAACAATCACATATACATATCCATGTAATCTAGTGTTTGTTTGTTTACCCCTTTTTAAAACGTACACTTAATATACTAAACATTCTTAATTACTTAAGTTACTTGTTTAATCTCTATTGCAAGCTAAATTTCATTCCAAAAATCTGGAATTTAACTTTCATTTTCAAAACAGCCACTTATATTCTCATTTCCACCACGTTTTACTTCTTACAATTCCACTTTAATCATATGCACATCTAGGGTTATTAGCCAACAACCCTTATACTCATTTCAAGGGCTTGTATACCATCTTTAACACATTAAATCTACATCAATATTTCTGAAATAATCATCCATTTCCAAAACAGCTACTTATAGTTTCATTCTTGCTATGTTTCACTTATATAATTGCACCTTAATGATATACACATGAAAAATTATCAAACCACAACTCTTATGGTCATATTAAGTACTTCTTTATAGTTTACAATGAGCCAAATTCCTCTCAAAATTTCTAAAATAATCAACCATTTCCAAAGCAGCTCCATACATTCATGTATTCATCACATATCATTTCTAAAATTGTACTTTAGGCATGTATATGTGCCAAATTATAATTCAATCAACCTTGCGATTATTTCAAGGTCTTATTTATAACTTATAATAAGCTAAATCTCTTCCAAAATTTTGAAATTAATTCTCAATTTCAAAACAGTCCTAGACTATTCTTACTTTCATTGCATTTTTACCTTCATAATTACTCCATAATGACATAAATATGGGGGCTATCTATCAACCATTCTCGTGATCCTTTTAAACACTTGTGTACAACTTATAACAAGTTAGTCTTACTTCAAAATTTTCTGGGATTTATTTTCATTTTGCAAAAATAACCCTATGTTGTTCCATTTCTACTAAATTTTACTTCTTACAATCCCACCTTATCTATGCATATCTATGGGATTATTAATCATCGATCTTTATGGATGTTTAAGGGCTTGTATATAACCTATAATAGGCTAATTTTCAATTGAAATTTCTGGAATTTACATTTATTTCTAATAACAACCCTATATCATCCCAATTTTGCTAAGTTTTACTCACATATTCACATCTTAACTCCACACATATGTAAAACCTTTAATCATCAGTTCTTAATTCCAAAATTTAACACGTATCATCTGTTTAATTATGGGATTAATATTCATAATCAGAATTTTATTTCCACATACCCAACTTGGACTTCCCATATACATGAGCATAGATGCTTCATTTCAATCACTTATGAATATCAAGACGTGTTCTATGTGAACTCCACTTATTTGAACACTTAAGCATTCAAGGAACTATTTAATCATAACTTAAACATTTATAAACCCTCATAATATTCAAGCATAGCTTGGGCAATTAGTTGCAACTTTCAAAAATTTATAACCAACTTCTATCATAGATCGTCACTCCCACTTAGATGCATTTAAATATATTATTTGCATTCCTCTACCTATATATCATTAAAGATAATCACTTACTTGATTTTGAAGATCAATTTACTCCACTTGAAAACATCCAAGCCTTCCTTCTCCTCCTTCTCCTTCCCTCCCTTTCTCTTCTTTCCCTTTTCTCTAAGTTTCTTCCTCCCCAACACTTGCTAAAAACGTCTATGCCACTACCCCCTTTCCTATTTATATTGTTGCCTTTTGCACCGTTAATTGCCACCTAATAATTATATTATATATTTACAATTTTATCATTTAATTGTTGGATTAATCCTAGCCATTCATCTCATCCTTAGCTGCTATCTTTTGATTTTTTCCCATTTGACTTTGTTACACCCTAACCTAGCTGTCCACGTTTCTTTATGAGTTGCTTTTCATTTATTTCTTTTGCATTTTTTTAATTTCATGAAAATGCCATAATTTCCATGGCTAGGACACATTCAAAGGGGCTGCCCTCTAATTAATCTCTCACTTTTCTTTAGTTGACTTATTCCTTACTCAAATGCATGACATGATGACACCTCAAAAGTGGGTCATCAAAGTCCACTCTTACATTTATGATAATTGACTTTTGGTGTTAAAAAGTCAATAGTAATTAAGGGGATTAATCATGACATGACCTATCCTTAAATAAAGTGTGGTTTAGAGTTCTCTAATAAGATTTTCTATAATCAAATCCATTCATATAACAAAACACTTCAACTTAGATATACGTAAAAAATTTCATCTTCAAATGATGACTATATGATAAGATATCAACTAAATGAAATAAATTCACTAAATATCATGTAACTCAAATCAACTTACCCCTTTCCATTCATAATTTTCATAATCCAAACCATTCATCATGTTGGACATGCAAACTTAGACTTTCCTCAACAATTTCATGTCAATCCACCTTGTATATCATAAGATATGAATAAATCAAATAATTAATCATTAATAAAATGAAAATATAGTATTAATTACCATGTCACCTCACCATTCTCTACTCTTAGTTTGTCTTTTAGTGGAAGCTTCCTCCTTTGTCACTTAGTGGCACAACTTTTCAAGTAAATCAAAATTGATTATCTTAATCACTTTGCTTAATTGGTTGCCCTAATCTCATTCATTTAAATCAAAGAACATATAGTTTTAATCGTTTTCCACTAATTTTCGATTCCTCATGTGGGTTACACCTATACCCTTCATTTTATAAAATTTTCAAATCTCATTCTTATACAAGCTCTAAACTACCTTCATTAAGCCTATAGCCGAGGTTTCACATATAGTTTCGAATTGTAATATTGAAGATTAATTTGTATGTTAGATATTCTTGTGCATATGTTATATGATAAGTAATGAGTTGTATATTATATATTGATATGTGGTCCATCAATGTATGGCCTGTTGAGGCTTTATTGATACATTTAGGAATTGTAAATGTATATTTTACCTCAACTAAGATATCAATGATGGAAATAATTATAGTTTAATTAATTTTGCTATCATATATCTAATTGATAAATTAGTTGTGGATATCTAGGGTTGCTACAGGTGGATTTTTATATACATTTGGTCCTTTATGTTTAGAATTATAGTAGATCCTTGGGAGATGCTGCCGGATCTCTACCATGGCAACCGTCGATTCGGGGAGGTGGCCAGCAGGGTGCTACAATCATTAACTAATAGTTGCTCTCTCCATTTGTGTAGTCTTGTTATGTTTGGTAGCTTTTAATATTAGAAAAATAAACTAAGTTTCATGCTTATGTCTCCTTAATGCTTAATCTTATTATTGGATCATCAAATCTTGCTTGGTTTAACTTGAATTATACTAAATTGATAATACATAAATTGATTCAACTTATTTTATACATATATAAAAAAAACAGTTTACTAGAAAATTTCATACTAAGGTATGTGGTAAATATCCTTTAAAAAGTTATTAAATTATGATCAATTAAATTTTAAAGGTTCAAAATTTATGTTTACATCACATATAAGTCATTAACATTATCATACCCTACTTTAACCATCAAATTAATGGTTGAATTTAATTATTAAGGGTCGTACCTAGCTGTCCGGCAGGATGCTGAAAATAAGCCTGTTGTGTCCCAAAAAGACCCCCTAAACGTCATTATTTTGAAAAAATTTCAACATAATTTGATGAAGATATTATTGATTTACTAAAATGTCTTTAAAAAGCATTGTCTTTAGGATACTTCTACTAAAATAATTAAATCATCATAATATAACATTTATAATCATGGTCCAAATCATTCATTTGAGAAAAACTATATGTAGGATAAATAAATAAATAGTCTAAGACCATTACCCTTTTGCTAATCTTTCTTGTCTATCACTATTACTTTGTTCCTTTCTTCTGTTTCTTCTCCTTTCACCCATCCTTACATGTACATTTAATAGCCCTCAAGTTTGCACCAATGGGAGAACTCCATGTACAAATTACTTGAATTCAGTCTACCCCGCCTTGTTGGATTTTATCTTGCCATGTGGCAAATCCAATGCATCGATTTACTCCCTTATCCATCTAGAATTGTCTCTAATTGATGCGACATCTGAATCCAACTCAAATTTGCTTATTATAGTTGATGATGACCCACTTGTGATGCTCTCAATTGGTAAGCCTAAGCTGAAATCTATGTTGACCACTTAATTTTCAATAATTTTTATTTCTATATTTTTCTCCCAATACCATCATACTGTATATGGATGAATTCAAAATTTCATATTATTTTTAATGATATAATTTTTTAAAATTTATCTAATCATTAAATATATTTTAAAGAATTAAATCAGAATTATTTCTACTTCCGTCATAGTATGGAAATCAAGTATACCTTCACTATTTTTCAAATATCTTTCTTATTTTAAGTTCAATGTAGTAATTCTTTTTTGTTAGAAAGTAGACTTTGAGAGATTTCAAATGACACTAGTTTCATATTATTTGGACTTATATATAATATTTTGTAACTTTTAAAGTCCGTTGTTATATAGTTTTTTGCTACTTTGCAACTTTACCATAATTTATGTAAAAATTCTAGAATTCTTCTTTTCTAATATCTAGAATTTTTGAGAATTTCAAGAAAGTTAGCTTGATCATATTTCTTTCATTTAAACTCATTTTTATATTTTTTTTATATTTTCTTTATTTATATGGTTTTTGTCTTTCCTTTTATTTTGTTTTAATATAATTCATTGTGAATTCTTCCACTCATTTTTCTTACAATATTATTCATTTTTACTAGTTTATTGTCTTATAAGTCTTTAAAATAAAAATTATATATTTCTTAAACATATGATAAATAAATTTTAGTCTCTAACTAAATCATATTTTAATATAAAAATAATGTAAATAAGAGATTAACTTACTCAATCATTACCTTCTCTCCTCCTCCTCCTCTTTCTTCTTCCTTTTCTAGTTTTTTCTTCTCCTCCTTTTTTTGGACCATTTAATTTCTATTAATTAAATTAATTAATATACTTTGCTATTATTCCATTCAACAATAGTAATTATCACTATTTATTTATTAATTATCTCTTTCCTTACTTAATAATTTTAGGATATTAATAAAATTCTTACTTTTAATATTTTAATGTCCAAAATTTTTTCTTTTATATATACTGCATGTTTAGCGTTGCAAATTTAAAAATTGTAGGTGTTACATTAAACCTTTAAGACTAAGATATCTTAAAGGTTCAACTTTTGATTTAATAGGATACTCAAATACAAATTTTGTTGGATATAAAGTAGATAGAAAAATACAAGTGGCACTTGTCAATTCCTTAATAGCATATTGGCATCTTGATTTTCAAGAAAACAACCAATGTTGTTCTATCTACTGCAAAAGCTAAGTATATAATTGTAGGAAATTGTTGTGTACACTGCAAGAAACAACAACTAAAACATTATAGACTTAGATATAGAAATATTCCAATTAAACGTGATAATATAAGTGTGATTTGTCTAAGTAAAAATCCAATTCTATATTTTAGAACCAAACACATAAACGTTATGCATATTTCATAAGAGAGCATGTTGAAAATCATTATATATGTTTAGAATATGTTAAAACAAAAGAAAATTTGTTGATATATTCACTGAACCTTTACCAACCAAATCATTTTATAGCAATGCCATATCATTTTTCATATCAACATGGCCTAAGCCAAAGCTAATGTGACCTAATGCAAAAGGAAAGGAATCAAGAGAGTTCTGTGATTACCGTGGACCCAACCACAGCGTCCAAAACTATTAACAATGACAGGACGAAATTAAGAAGCTAATTCAAAGATTCTCCCTCAAGTAGTACACATCCATATCAACCTTAGATAGATTATTCATTTGGGACAACCAGCCTACTCTCAGAACCCTCAACACTATACATGACAAGCATGTAGCTGAAGGTTGATGATGTTGGGCAACATGTTTACGCTACACGGTTAGTCTCATCCAGTCTTTCTTCCTAACACCCTGAAGAAGATACAAACTTTACCTACTTTCGTAAGCTAATACAAAAGGATAGAACATCCTCATGATGACACGATGTCCATAAAAGTGGCTATTGCAAAATTTAAAGAAAATTGAATCATGGTAGACACCAATAACTTTATTGACATATTGTTTATGCATTACTTTCACCAAATAAACATCTTAAAGAAGCAATTGAAGGAGATTTCCAACAAAGTTAGCCAACTAGCTTTTCTAATAAGAACTATCACATTACCGCTAATATTAGGTAACGACTAAGAAAATGTCACCGCCAACCAAGATATCTTGTAGCAAACACCCTGTGAAAGTATAATGTGGTTTTGAGTTGCCTCCCATTGACTGAAACTAAAGTCATCGTTTATATAAAAGAAAAATTAACTTGTAAGAGGATACCCCCATTGTCCCAAATAAGGAGACAACAATTCATGGGAAGCACTTCCAAGGCGAAAAAAATGGAAGCAAGGTCATTTTACATCGTGAGTACATTTTCTTCAAAAAATAAGTACGTTTGAATTTTGATAAAATTTATGTTCCAATTTTTCAAACCAAGATATTAAACCTGGAAATCTAGACCATGAGAATAGGCATGATGACCTTGAGGAATTCCATGAACAAACCACAGAACTTAATGGATTCTAATTAACTTAATCCCATGAGAATATGTGGTTAAGAAAATTAGGGTACGCTTTGTAGGTTTCGAGAGAAGGTGCAAGGATAACTTAGGGTTTGTTCTCCTTTAACAAATAATATTCAGATTAAATCATTATACCACTACCCGTTGCAAAAGACGCATCTAAAATCCTAAATCCTAGGTACTCGCACTCTCGTTTTCTCTACTCGTTATAATTTTCAATTTTCTCTTGCCATTTTTCTATTTATTTTCCATTTTATTTACTATATTCTCTTCCATTTTTTATTCCATTTTATATTCAACACGAAAGCGTTCACAAGCAAAGTTTATATTCCCGAATTCCCTATGGATCAATAATTTATATACTACAATCTACGACCCGTGCACTTGCGGTGAGATTGCGAACAATAAGATATGGAACTAACCCCCACAAATGTAGAGAAATAATGTCGGTTTACTTCAACATCCTTCGTGTTATTGAAAATTGAGAATAATAGCGTATGCATCTACAATTTTTTTGTTAAGACAAGATAATGTGGAAAAAATATGAACTAAAAAAGACAATGATACATGTCAAAGATGCAACTTTCAGTGCCCTTAGAATAGTGATGAATTGCGTATATGCTTATTAAATTTCTCATTCTGACATAAGTATACGTGCCGATAAATAAGAAAGTGTGAATAGAGTGTTGATTCATGAGCACTAGATTAAACTAATTATATCTCGAAATTTAATTGCCTTTGGTAGGTAGAGAGTTTAATCTATTGATTGAACAAAAATTAAATATTGATAAAAATTTAAATGAGTTAAGGGCTAGTGGATTGTGAAGAAACGAGTAGGGATTCTCTAAGTTAATTATAGTAGATGGGAAATCTGGAATTCTTGACTTTAAACCATATTGATTTGGTTCATTTTCACTTAGTTGTGCAGGGATCTACTAACCTAGGTTCATATATATTTATATACACCTTCCTACGTGTATAGGCCTAGTTTTACCATATCCTATTGCTATGTTCCCATGTAAACAAATGTGTTAGGATTGATTAGCTCGTAACGTGTTTAAGATTATACAGGGTTAAATGGTATATTCTTATCCATATTAACATACAACCATACTTGAATTAGAAACCTGTGTCATACATATGAGTCTTGTCTAGAATCATCTTTTCCAAGCATGAATCTAGTTACTAGATCATCTTACAAGGTAGCTAGGCTTGTAAAAAGTAGTAAGCACCACATATACAAGTAAATCTACACAACACAAGTTTACAACAACTATATAATAATATTCAAACCAACAAGAACTAAATCAACATTATTTAAGAATCAAATCATCTCAATCTCTCATCTCTTGGAGTTTAGCCCAAAAACATGAAATCAAATCTCATAACAAGCATGTTAGATACATCCCAGCAAAGGAGAAGAAGAAAAATATGTAAAGAAAGAGAAAGACGAGGTAAAACTTGCTAGTTTCCACCACCCAAATTGAATCTTCACTTCACAATCTCCCTTAGCTTGAAATCTTCCTTTTTCTCCTCTTGTGGCTGCTCTCATGAATCCCCCAACTCTCTCTTTTGAAACCCTATCTATACCCCTTAACAATTGGAGCTCGCGCATGTGGAAAGTTCCACATGCAGGTCTTCGTTGCTGCGGCCGCTGGACCATTGGTCACAACCTCAACTACACTGGACAGTGGTGGTGCAAATTCTTCCAAGGCGGTGGACTTCATGGCCGCAGCTTCTAGACCCGTGGCTGCAGCCTCAAGCAGGCTGGAGACTTACTCTTTTGACAGCTTTAAGTGATTTTTTCATTCCATCCTCATTTTGGCTTGAAATTACATGGATATTTCTCTCTTTTTTTTATAATAAAAAAGTAAAAATAAGTAAATGCATTTCTAAATGATCAAATGAAATTACAACAACTAAAATGAGATGAATTTGAACTAGTGCAACCTAAAATGCATGAAAATAACTAAAATGAAATGTATTTGAACTAGATTCAACCTAAAATGCATGAAAACCATGCAAGATGTAAGAATTACACAAACAATGAAAACTAATGCAAATTTACATGCTTCTCTTAAACTAGCATTCCAAATGAGCGCAAAATGAGAGAGAACTCTATTTTCAAAGAGTTATCAAATAGGAAATTCAATATTCACTTACATTGGGGTTTATGATCCCTTCGTGTGCAAGACATTCCATATCTTGTTGACAAATGTAAAATGTTTGTAATTGAAATACCTTGGCCCTATAGTTAAAGGTGCATATTTTATTAACTTAAGCATTAATACTGATAATTGTCTCATTAATGGATCTATTGGTACATCTATAGATGTACTTCATTCGTTGCTCGGTTTGAAGTTTTGGGTCTCCTAATACACATTTAGGGGCTAACATCTTTTAAAAACTTATGGAAGTAAGTTTTATTTTATTTAGGTAGCGATGATCAAAAGTGTTAGGGTCCTACAATACGGAAGAACCTGTAAACGAAAATCATTCAAATTTAATTAAGTCCATATGATTTACTTATAATCAATATGAACTTTGCATACTTTCCTTTTATGGAATAAGGGTGCGATCCATGGAGCGTGCTTCCCTGGCCAAGCATATATCAATGGCGGCAGATGCCTGCTTTCGCTGAGGACCCATGCATAAACTAGTTCGAAGGAGGCGTCCATTCTCATAACAACATTTGATTTCTGTTCCTAGTCCATCTCATTTGGGGGTAGAGGGTCAATTTATACTTGGAGTACCTTCGACCGATGTAGTTTTCGCACTTGATACTCAGGATCCTATTTATTTTTAGTTATTATATTTGAATAATCAGAAAAGTGGTTAAAATATATTACTGAATTTATAAGATTAAAGGCACTCACCGAAACTCTATGAACATTTTGAAAAGTGCGGTCAACATGATGTCGCACCATCGTCCTGATGTCCTAAATTGCATGAAAAATGAAACAATGTCGTTTCACAAATGAGACTATTATTCTCGAATAACCTTTCTGAAAAATTAATCTAAATTATAGATACGTAGAATTAAATGCACGAAACTTCTTATATTTGATTATAGTAGTGTTGGTAAGCGCATTTTATCAGCAACGTCTTGCACAGTTAGAATATCTCGTCCATTAAATATCAAATAAAAGAATATTTCATCCATTACTTTCGTTACTATGTTAGTTATATGATATTAATATTTAGTGGTCAATTTGTATGATGGAATCTAGTTGAATTTAAATACAAATACATATGAATTCAGATAAATATAAAAAGAAATTCCCTCAGTCAATTATTACAAGCTTCAGATGTGTAGGTCTTTAGAATTAATAAATTTAATTCCCTCAATCATTGGTACAATGTGGTTGAACGGCAGGGAGAATAAAATTTAACGCAGGGAACTCCACAGATAGTGAAGTCCAGGTGACATGAGAAAGACTCTTTTAAGATGAGAAAATTAATTTTTTTTTAATAAACTAAGTTAATCAAATAATTATTTCTATCTAGTTCAAAATATATTTCTTCACCAATCTAAATATTTTTTAAATTAAAGTACATAGTTGTTGTATTTCGCAATTTATATGTTTTAATTACAACTTTATGTATTTATTCCAATTATAAGTAATTAATTTTGAGTCTTTCCGTTTCTAATCCGGGCTTCCCGTCAAACGCTTGAATTCATAATTTTAAATTGATTTTTTTCATTTAAATCATGAATACAACATTATGATTAAGACTAATATATATAAATTATGTTAATCAAAATAATTATGTCTACGTACTTCAAAAATATATTCGTTCACCAATTTAGAAATATATTTTTAACTATCATTTCAGAAAGCATAACGGTTATCCGGTTCTATAGGTAGAATTAATAGAAAATGCATTAATGTAGTATATTAAATAATTGTGCTCTATATGAAATAAAAATTATAGTATAAATTGAATATTTTAATTAAAATTAAAACAATTAATTAATAGAAAATGCATTAATGTAGTATATTAAATAATTGTGCTCTATACGAAATAAAAATTATAGTATAAATTGAATATTTTAATTAAACTTAAAACAATTATTTATTTCTAAGTGAAAATACTCAAATAAATATTGTGTAGGAAATAGGGGAGATGTGTGAACTATACAGGTTTTTACGGATTTAACTCAATCTATTCAGAAAATAAATTTTGTTTATGAGAATAATTTGAAAAAAGAATAATGTAGATGAAAATTTACATATAACGGGTAGAGCACTCATCTAACAGGTATCTATAAATTAAATGTACATGTAAATTGATACGAAGTTCAAAAACTAATCCCTTTATATAGGCATCTTAGCTTAGCCGGTATACCACTTATGTAATGAGCATAATCATTTAACTGAAATTGGTATATATTTTTAATCTACTTTTATTAAATTTACCTTTTAATTTTGAGATATATAAATTTTACGTTTATTAAATTGACCTTCAACATAATTAACGTTGATATAAAATTAATTGAAGAAGATAATTATATTTCATAGAGTTAATTTTTAATTCAAATTGATTTTATTATATTTTTAGATAAATTTTAAAATAAAAAAATTATTTTTCAAACCTGGAATTATGGAACCTGGAAATCTTGATTATCGTATATTAGGTTTCCACCTCTTGGTTCCATCACCTAATATATAGAATTATGCCAAACTACGGGCCCATGTATAAAACAAGCATTAAAAATCACAAGATATTAAATTAACAACAATATCCACCATAAATAAATTAAAAACTAATACCATGCTACATTGTACGCATGCTACGTCCTAAACCCTAGATTTAGGATTTAGCCAAGCACGTTTAAGTCCAAATTAAAATTAAAATCAAAATTCAACTTAAACAAAACAATTAAAAGGGAAAAAGACAGAAAGACTTATCGGTTTGAAGCTCACGATGGTGTGTCGGCCGCTCCATGCAACTCGCCACCTCTTGCCCGTGCTCTCCACCTTGCTCTCTCTCTCTTTCTCTAATTTTCTGCCCTCTCTCTCAAAATTCTTCCGGCTGGAATTTCTCTCCCTGTCGTCTCTCCCCTTTTATTGCTGTCAATAACTGCTTAATAGGTGGGCCCCATATTATTCAACGCATCCAAATTGTGTTACAATTGATTGCGCAAACTAGCTAGAAAATCTGGACGGCTTTGACGGTTAGGATCTGATGGATGATGCAGTGGATTTTGGACGTTGCTGGCATGCTGCTAGACGGTTGTGATCAGCTGGAATTTTGGACCGTGAATGGCTAGATGTTGAAATTAAAATGGACGGCTTGATGGGCTAGAATTTCCATCCATTAATTTCTGAACGGAGCTGATTATGTGGACGTCAAGCTGTGGAGATAATTTCTCAAATGGACAGCACAAATGACTTGGGCGGTCAGCTATGGGGCCCACTTTGTTCACCACAATTTGAATTGCGTTAAATCTGATTGCGTAATTCAGCAACTTGGATTTTGAAAGGTTCGAATGCTTTTGAAATTTCTGATCGTGGTAGGATTTAATTACGTGGACAGCTTAGACAGATGGACGGCTAAAATCGGTTGAGATTAATGGATGACTGCTGTGTATTTTCTGGACGGCCTGGATTGCTTTGAATGCTTGGGCACTCAACTGGATTGAATGGACATGATGGCTTAAATTTGATGCGGTTAATAGACGGTTGAAGTTAATAGATCTGGAATGGACAGTGGCAGATGTTGTTTGGATGCATCTGAAAATGGTAGCCAACTGCTTGGCTTGGACGGTCTTGATTTAATGGGCGATTGATGCATTGAGCTATGGTCTTTGCTACTGATCGGTGGTTGGTTGAACGGCTCAGAATTAATATGGATGGTGCAGAATGTTTTTTTTTCTGAAGAACATTGCTGATTTGGTGGACAGCTGCTCGATCATGGCTTGGATTAATCAACGGCCTGGATGCTTTTTTGCACGAATAGTTGATGATGGTGGGCTGGTGATTAGTCGTTGATTTTCTGCATAAAATCTAGATGGTGTGGACAGTTTGTGGCCGCTTAGAAGGCTGGACACTTTGATGGCGTGAACCAAAAATTTTGACGGAGCAGATTTATGTGGGGCCCACTCTCGAACTTGCAAACCTGCATAAAAATATTTAAATGATTAATTCATCAAAATCATTAGTGGGTATCGCTCTAAAAATTTATTTCAAGCCCGTTTAATTTCATGACAACAATTAAAATGTAATTTCAAGCCAAAAGATTACAAAAATTATTTCAATAACTTGAAATTAACATTTAATACCTGAATCTTGCAAAACCGCATTTTAGAGCAAATTTGTTCGCAATCTCACCGCAAGTGCACGGGTCATAGATTGTAGTATATGAATTATCGACCCACAGGGAATTCGGGACTATAAACTTTTCTTTTGAACGCTTTCGTGTCGAATATGGAGGGAATATAGCAAATAAAATAGAAAAGTGGAAGAGAATATAGTAAAAAAAATGGAAAAGAAATGGAAAAATGGAAAGAGAAAATTGAAAATTATAACGAGTAGAGAAAACGAGAATGCGAGTACCTAGGGTCTAGAATTTCACATGCGTCTTTTGCAACGTGTAGTGGTATAATTATTTAAATCTGGATATTGTTTGTTAAAGGCGAACAAACTCTAATTTATCATTGCACCTTCTCTCAAAACCTACAAGGTGTACCCTAATTTTCTTAACCACCTATTCTCATAGGATTAAGTTAATTAGAATCCATTAAGTTTTGTAGTTTGTTCATGGAATTCCTTAAGGTCATCATGTCTATTCTCATGGTCTTAGATTTCCAAGTTTAATATCTTGATTATCGTATATTAGATTTCCACATCTCGGTTTCATCACCTAATATATGGGATCATGCCAAAGTACAAGCCCATGTACAAAGCAAGCATTAAAAATCACAAGATATTAAATTAACAACAATATTCATGATAAATAAATTAAAAACTCATACCACGCTACATTATAAGCATGCTACATCCTAAACCCTAGATTTAGGGTTTAGCCAAGCATGTTTAAGTCTAAAATAAAATGAAAATTAAAATCCATTCTAAACAAAGCAATAAAAATTAAAAAGGGAAAAGATAGAAAAGTTTATTGATTTGAAGCCCCGATGGTGTGTCGGCCACTTCACGCAACTCGCCAGTCCGCATTTTTCCTCTGCTATCCTCCTTTCTCTCTCTCTAATTTCTTTCTCTTATTTTTTTTCTTCAAAATTCTGTCCATCCAGAATTTTGCTCGCTGGAATTCTCCTCGTCTGCTGCTCGTCCCCTCTTCCTTTTATAGCACCCAAAAGGCCAAAATCTGCTCAAAGAATCTCAAGGTGGGCCCTATATAACGCCAATTTGCACAATTGTAATTGCATAAATTTTGAATTGCGACCTGGTCTTAGTTGGCATCAAAGAATAGTACGATGCTAATTATCTAGCTTGGGTTGTAAGAAAATAACGTGAATTGCAGCTTTCTGGATCGTTAATCAAGATGGATTGATTAATTTGCTGGCCGTTGGTTTGTGAATTTGCTGGAAAGATGGGCGGTCCAGATCATATGCGTCGGACGGTTTGGATTAGCTTAAATCGGTGCTGATCTTTGGACATCTCAAATCTGATGAACGGTGGTTGACCTGCTAAAAATTGTACGGTGATATTTTGCTGGACAGCTTCACAAATTATTCTGATTTGCTGGATAAAAATTCTAAGCCGTTGATTTGAATTAAATGGTGGATGCTGCATGGATTTGGACATGATCCACTGATGAACGATTGGATGTCATGGATCCTAGAAAATTTAAACCCTGCTAGAAGTTGGATGGTTGGGATTAATTGTTGGTTTGGACGGCTGGAATTTGCTGATTGTTTGGACGATCCAGATTGATCTGCTGCAAATGGCTAATTGAACAGCTTGATGGTTTGCAATCAGCTTGGATGTGATCTGCATGGGCCCCACATAAATTACTGGACGGCTTGATTTAGCGTGCATCTAATTCAGCTGGATGGCGGCTGATTTTGCAAAGGGTGGTCTTGATTTGAGTGATTTGGACGGTGCTGAACTGGTTGGGAAATTGACGGTTTTGATGCATGGGCTGGACGGTGATGATGGGCTAAATGAGATGAAAATCTGGATGGTATTTGATGTATTAAATGGACGGCCTGCATGGTTTGGATGCATTGCACGTTGATTTATCGGTGCTGAATTTCTGATGGTGGACAACTTGTTCTCATGGACGGCTCAGATTTAATTAGACAGCTTGGGCATGATTTTTTGGACGGTTGATCGGTGTCTGATGTGGCAGGAAATTGGACGGCTGATTATGCTTGAATTTTCAGCCGTTTAATGCTGCTGATTAATTAGACGGCCAGCTTTGCTGCTAAATGTTAGGACATCCAAAATCTGATGGACGGCCGGATGATCTTGGGCAGCAGAACATGTGACTTGATCATCTTGCATGAAATTTGGTTGGACCGTTTTAGCTAGAGGCGGTGCTGATTTAATGGTGCAGATCAAGGTATGGACGGTGGTAGCTTGTGGTGTCGACAGAAATTTGGACGGTGCAGATTTATGTGGGGGTCCACTTGCTGAAATTTATTTTTTCTTGCCAAAAAAATATATATTTTAAGTCATTAATTGCTCAAATTAATAAATGGTTTTCCAATATAAAACTTAATTCAAACCCATTTAATTCCATGGCAACGATTAAAATGTAATTTCAAGCCAAAAGATTACAAAAATTGTTTAAGTAACTTGAAATTAATTTTTAATACCCAAATGATACAAAACCACATTTTAGAGCAAATTTCACATGAAACTTAATTAATTACCCACCAAATTGGTATAAAATGTTCACAAATATGTTATTAATTTTCACTTATCAAATACCCCCACACTTGAACTTTTGCTTGTCCTCAAGCAAATACAAAGGAATTCAAGAACCGATTGCAAAATTTCAAAATTTTGAGCAAAAAGTGAAAATAAATGTTTAGGCAATCATCAAAAACTAATGAGAGTATTAAACTAAAAATTTTGAAACATGATACTGTTTGAAAATCTCAGCCAACAATCTCTTCTCACATGACTAATACTGTACACCCTGTCTCCTAACTTTGCTTTCAATCATTAAAAGTTTAAAAAGTCCCGCCATAAACTCCTAATTATCAGATATCATCCCCATTTATCTGGTTATTCCATACACACATTTAACAATTCAAGTAATTGTAGTAATGCATGAAATATCAGTCAAATTACCTCATATACATCTCATCAAATTTTTGCATTTAAATTTCTCCTACAAACTCAATTAGCCAATTCATAGGATCATAAGGACTTAGTAGGACAACGGTTAGGTTTGGCAGAAGAAATAAAATTTCAAAAATTGAACCATCTCCACATGACTTAAGCCTCATTTTATAACAGAAAATAATGTTACCCACACACTTAGTGCTTTCAGTTTTTTCAAGCTTGTTCTTACCCTTGGTTTAGCAGTTTTTTTTAAGCCCGGCAATAATTTCTCTCACCATATTTCAGGGTATCTAGGAAGTCATTTTCATTATTTGCACAGTCAGGAGATCAAACCTTATTCCATGTTTCACTTTTCAGCTCAGAATTCAATTTCAAAGTTGGTTCAACTAAGTGGGAATTGTGGTTTAGGAAAAATTTAAGTTCAGGCTCAATAGGGGTAAACAACTGTTATACTTTCAAAGATAGGCTCATCATGAAAAAAAATGCCTTAATCATGTCCATGAATTGGTTAAATGGAGTTTCGGCTTTGGAAATTTCTTCAACCAGAATAAAAATTTTCATGTATATGGGAAAATTTACCTTCTCAAATGACAATTGTGCGTATTAGAAAAACCTTTGATAAATTAGAGAAGATTACTTGATTTTGAAAGAAAACAGAATTGGTTCCTAAGTATATCAGTTTCATCAAGCGATTCAGGACAAAAATCCAAGTATTTTCAACAAGTACATGCTCAAAAACAAATTTAACATCTCATTAAGGTACAACTTTTCCTAACTCAAAGATTTTGAAATTGCAAGTATGGTTTGCTTATAAGACATACAAGAGTTCAAAGTGGGGTCTCAATCAATCTAATATCACAATTTATGCAAGAATTACCAAAAATTTTCAAAAGTTCTCAAGATGTGACAAAAATTAAAATTTTCAAAAATATAATCATCGGGGTAGTGGAAGAAATATTCAGAGAAAATTAATGCAACGCATTCACCCCCACACTTAAAATTGACATTGTCCTCAATGTAAATCACGTCATCAAAATAAATGGAGTAATTGTAAACATGTGAGATGTTAACTTCCCTGTTTTGGCGAGTTGAACCGAATTTTCATCCATGATGCTTCCTTTCAAGTAAGCTCTAAAAAGTAACCAATAAAACTCCAAATTAAAAATTATCAAAATTCTAAAAGAAACTAAAAGAAAAAATAAAACTAAAACTCCCCTGAAAGAAAAAAGAAAAGTTTGGGTTGCCTCCTGAAAGCACTTGGTTCAAAGTCGTTAGCCCGACTATAGTTTGATCATCTGATGTTAACCAACTCCAACTTTTGCATTTCTGTGATTCTTTTTCTTGCCTTCAGATTTTCTCGCATTCGTCGTTCTTTGAATTGACCTCCATATTTGCTTGAGAACTTTTCCTGCCAATGAACCACTGTAATTAGTTTTAAAAGAATGACAAGAAGGAGAATGAATAGTTACAAGTTTGTCAGCTTTTCTTTTTTGGTCATCAGTTTTTTGTTGTTTTGATCTCCCGCTTTCAGATGTTGCCACAGATTTAGCAACTTGTTGATTCAGGTCTTCCACAACTTCTCCTTTACTTATGGACATCTGAGTTAGGTTGCTTGAAGTTCCTTTGTCCATTGACTCATTGACCACATCAACACGTAAACAAGAGTTATCGAGAGAGGAGTTTTCCATGGCTGAGAAGAGGTTGAATTCTATTTTCTCATCTCTAACTGTCAGAGAAAGTTGACCATGTTGATCATATGCTTGCTTTAAGAATGATTAATTTGATTTTGATGATTAACAAATAATTGAAATATCATTAAAAAGGATCTAATAAATTTGTCTAAGTGTTCTCAGATATTTTATCTCTAATTATGTGTATGAAAATGAAAATGTGAAATAATTTAAGCTTCAAGAGCTCAAGTTCATAAATTGCAAGTTTAGCAAAGTGAAGTCTCAGCCCAAGTCGACTTCACTTGCGACTTCGGTGAAGTCCCATAGCCAAGTCGACTTCGCCTGCGACTTCGGACAGACAGCAAAGTGAAGTCTCATCCTAAGTCGACTTCACCAATCCGAAGTCGACTTCACTAATCCCAAGTCGACTTCACCTACGACTTCAAAGACAGAATTCTAGATAGCAAGTGGACAACAAGTTTTAACAAGACGAAGTCGCATCCCAAGTCGACTTCACCCATCCAAAGTTGACTCCACTTATCCGAAATTGACTCCACTTGCGACTTCAACTCGTAACGGTCGAAAATTCGAACGTTAGAGCTCTAGATGCACGTGAACCTCTACTCCAAACGGCTAGATCATTTTTCCTCTATATATACCATTAATGTATGAACATGAAGAGAAGAGAGAAGGAGGAAAGAAAGAGAAAAATATAAGATGAGCTTACACCTTCCATTATTCTAAAGTGTTGAAGTCTTTTTGAACAACTATTGAAGCTTCAAGTGCTACTACTTCCAAGCACGCTTACAAGATTATCATCTCCACATGATAAGGAGCTTCCGGAGCTTATCGAATACACGTTGTAAAGTGTAAATTCTCTTTTATCTATTTTTTTTGTATTGTTGCCTTGAATCGGTATTGGAGACCGAATTTAAGAAGAAGCAAAACAAGGAGTTGGTTTGAGTTTATCTCACTAACAGGTTTTAGTTGATTGATTTAAGTTTGTCTCATCAATAGATTGGACTTGGTTGGTTGGAGTTGGTCTCACCAACAAGTGATTATTGTATATGCCCCCTAGAGCTAGAATCTAGAAGAGAGCGGGTGCTCTAGATTGTATTGAAAATACAATAGTGGAACCCGAGACACAACGGGTGTGTGCTTGGAAGAGTGGAGTAGGGAAGGTTACCGAACCACTATATATTGTTGTCTCTTATGTGGATTGATTGTTTACATTTTTATATTCCATTTGCACCCTCTTATTTTATCTCATACCACGTTTCATCAAGGGGATTGAAATTAGAAGGGGTTAAGTTTTAATTTACCAAAGAATTTTTCAAGAACCAAATTCACCCCTCCCCTCTTGGGTTTTGCCATAAACTCGGGACCAACAAGTGGTATCAGAGAAGGTCTTTGAGTTTTATCAAAGAGATCTTTCATATAATGGAAAATCACTCTACTTCCGTTCTCGCATTTTCCGAAGGCCAATCTTTTACTAGGACACTATTGTTTGATGTGAATAATTTTGGCTATTAGAAGCTACGTATAAAATAACTCATCATGGTTACAAATATGGACTCTTGGATTGCGATCCAAGATAGTGTGCCCTTGCCAATTGATGAAAGAGCTTCCAAATGGACCGATGAGGAAGTGAAAATTGTTAAGAGCATTGTTAAGGCCATGAATTTATTATTTTGTGCTCTTACTACCTCTGAATATGATAGAGTATCCTCTTGTTTGACTGCCAAAGAAATATAGGATACATTAACATCTATCTATGAAGGAACATCTTAGGTTCAAGGGACAAGAAGAAATATTTTGATTGGAGAATTGGAAAGTTTCAAAATGTTGGATACTGAGAACATTTCTGAAATGTTTGCTAAATTTTCAAAAATTACTAATGTTTTGAAAGGTTTTGGAAAAGCTATCTCAGAATCTGAACAGGTTATGAAGATTCTAAGAGCCCTACCAGAATTATGGACTCCGAAGATCACTGCAATAGAAGAAGCCAAGGACCTAAACACATTAAAGCTAGAAGACCTCATTAGCTCATTAATGTCACATGAGCTAATTAAGAAAAGAAATGAAGATCGCCACAAAGGAAAGAGAGCAATTGCATTAAAAGTCACTCAGAACTCGGATGAGTCCACCTCCTCATCTCACAATGATGATGAATACATTGCTCTGATAACTCGTAGATTTCGAAAATTTGTAAGAAAAGAAAAGAACTTCAAAGGTTTCGAAGAAAGACCTCGAAAAGAGAAAAAGAAAGAGGTTACAAGATGCTATAGATGTGGCGGTATGGGACATATGCAAGCTCAATGTCCTACACCGGAAGAAAAATCAAATGATCGTCAAGAAAAGAAAGAAAGATATGAAAGCCGAAAATTTCAAAAACCTAAGGGAAGAGGAATGTACGTGAATGAAGAAACTTCATCAACAAGTAGCTCCTCAAATGATGATCTTGAAGTAGCAAATCGTGCAAGAATATGCTACATGGCACGGATTAAGCAAGAAGAAACCTTGTTGTATTTAAACACAACAGAAGTTTTAGAAGAGCAAACCACCTCAACAAAATGTACAAGTAATGAAGAGATAACTTCCAAATTTGGTTATTCTCAATCTACTCACTCTTCTACACAAGAGTGTCTCAAATGTGCTGAATTAGAAGAATTACAACAAGCGTATGATTCATTATATGAGGAAATCAAAAAACTATGAAACAAATTATCATTGAAGAAACAACAATGTAATTCCATTATTATTGTAAATGGAAAACTAGTAGAAAGAACAACGAAACTAAAATAAGAAAATGAACTGCTATTGAAATAAGTGGAAAAATTAAAAAAGGAGAATGAATCCTTAAATGAATCATTAACTAAGTTCTCTAATCCAGGAGAGAGTGTGAAAATGTTTCTGAACATGACCTCTCAAAACAATAGAAGAGGTCTTAGATACTCCACATTTGAGCAAGCAGAAAGTAGCAAATCAAATATGCCAAAACTTGGGAAAAATCAAGCTAAAGTTGTACCTATCTACAAACCAAAAGGGAAACAAGTTATTTGGACTAGAAGGCCAACCTTTGAACCACAACATACTTGGAGACTTACTCCTAGATTACCAATGGCCTGTAACTTTTGCAACAAGATGGGTCACAAAATTTATCAATGCAACTTTAAGAAACTATATGGCCATGGTGCAAAATTAGTTTGGGTTCCAAGGAACACCAGATTTAGGCTTTCAAGATTAGAACAACAGAGATTAAACCAGTTTACTAACCCAAATGGACCCATAAAATGGGTACTAAAGAGATAAGCTCTACTTGCTCATTTTTCGGGTGTGTTTCAATGCAAAGGCAAACAACGTTTGGTTCACGGATAGTGGTTGCTCAAGGCATATGACTGGAGAAAGAAGCTTGTTTCATAAACTCAAGCCTTGCAACGATGGAATGGTTGCTTTTGAAAATAACGCGAAAGGTAAAATCAAAGGTAAAGGAAACATTTATAGTATTTCAAATGCATGTATTGAGGATGTATTATTTGTTGAAGGACTTAAGCACAATCTGATGAGTATTAGTCAATTATGTGACAAAGGGTACAAGATTGTGTTTGAATCATCTATATGCAATGTATTTGATGGAGAACATATCATGTTTAGTGGAAAAAAGATATGGAAATATATATTTGATTTCACTTGATGAACTAGATGGTCAATGTCTAATGGTCATTGACAATGATCCATGGATTTGGCATAAGAGGCTTGGGCATATAAACATGTCAAACATTAAGACCTTATGGAAAAAGAGTTTAGTAGAAGGATTGCCAAAATTGAAATATGAAAAAGACAAAATTTGTAAGGTATGTCAACTGTCAAAATAACCTAAAATGCCTTTTTCCTCCAAAAAGGAGATTTCCACCACCAGGCCACTTGAATTGCTACACATGGATCTATATGGGTCATCTGATATTTTAACCATTGGTGGAAAGAAGTATGTATTCGTAATAGTTGATGATTTTTCAAGATTCACATGGGTAATTCTCTTAGCTAGGAAATATGAAGTTTTCTCTATGTTTGCAACTTTTGTAAACTTGGTGCAAAATAAAAAATAAAGTATTATTATGACCATTAGAAGTGATCGTGATGGTGAGTTTTAAAATAAACGATTCATAGAATTATGTAATGAAAAAAGAATTCACCACACATTTTTTTCACCGAGAACTCCACAACAAAATGGAGTTGTTGAAAGGAAAAATAGGACCATACCATAGATGGCTAGAACTATGCTAAATGAGAGTAAATTATCCAAGATATTTTGGGGCAAAGCTGTAAGTACAACATGCCATGTCCTGAATCGTGTAACCATTAGAGCAATCTTGAAAAAGACCCCATATGAGCTATAGAAAGGTAGAAAACCAAATATTTCATATTTTCATGCTTTTGGTTGCACATGTTATGGTTTGAACAATGGTAAAACCAACTTGGGAAAATTGGATGCCAAGAGTGATGAGGCAATATTCCTTGGTTACTCATCAAACAACATAGCATATAGAGTCTTCCATAAAAAGAACCAAGTAGTAGAGGAATCAATACATGTTGTTTTTGACGAATATAATCCATGCTCCAAAAGAGAAGATTTAAGTGATGCAGATGATGTCACAAGTAATCTTGAAAAATTGCATGTGAAAAAGCAAGAAGAATCCATGGATAAAAAGGTAAGTGAAGGTAATATTTTCTACAAACCACCAAATGACTTGAAATTCAAAAATGATCATCCAATTGAGCAAGTTATTGGCAATATTTATGGAGTAAAGACTAGAAGGTCAAAACAAAATATTTGTGGACAATATGCTTTTGTATCAAAAATTGAACCAACAACTATTGATCAAGCTCTTGATGATAAAAACTAGATCATAGCAATACAAGAGAAGCTAAATCAATTTGAAAGAAACCAAGTTTGGCATCTTGTTCCAAGACCAAAAGACTGTACTGTCATTGGCACAAAATGGGTCTTTAGGAACAAATTAGATGAAAGTGGACTTGTGGTGAGAAACAAAGCTAGACTTGTGGCGAGAAACAAAGCTAGACTTGTGCCAAAAGATACTCACAAGAAAAATGAATAGACTTTGAGGAATCCTATGCTCCGGTTGCTAGATTAGAGGTTATTCGCATTTTTCTAGCTTTTGCATCTCACATGAACTTTAAGTTGTTTCAAATGGATGTTAAAAGTGCATTTTTGAATGAGTATATAAATGAAGAGGCGTATGTTGAACAACCACCTGGATTTGAGGAGAAAGATCAATCTAAATTTTTATACAAATTAACCAAAACACTATATGAATTAAAACAAGCTCCAAGGGCTTGGTATGAAAGATTGAGCAAATTTTTGATTGATCATGACTCCCAAAAAGAAAAGGTCGACACCACTCTGTTTATCAAGTATAAAGAAAAAGATATTTTGATTATTCAAATTTATGTAGATGATATTATTTTTGGTGCCACTGATAAAATCCTTTGTCAAGAATTTTCTGAGCTTATGCAGAAGGAAGTTGAGATGAGTATGATGGGGGAGCTGAATTTCTTCCTTGGACTGCAAATTAAGTAACTAAGTGAAGGGATCTTCATAAACCAGTCCAAGTATGTGAAAGAAATGTTAAAGAAGTTCGGCATGAAAAATAGCAAAGGGGCAAGCACGCCTATGAGCTCAACCATTAAAATTGACAAAGATAAGGTAAATCTATTGATTTAAAGTTATATAGGAGCATGATAGGTTCTTTATTATATTTAACTGCCTCTAGACCCGATATACTATTCAGTGTTTGTATGTGTTCTAGATGTGATGAGTTGAATGATTTACAACAAACTTATGACTCATTATTTGATGAATTTAAAAGCCTTGGTATCAAATATGCTCAAAAGAAAAAATAATTCAATACAACTGCTATTGCCAATGAAAAGTTAGCGGAGAAGAATGCATTCTTGCAAAATGATATAAATGCCTTGAAGAATGAAACAGAGGTATTGAGAAAGGAGAACCAAAATTTGAAGGATTCTGTAACGCCCTAGGCCTAACAGTAAGGTATTGTCCGCTTTGGGCCTCGGCCCGCACGGTTTTGCCCCTCTGGGTTCACGCGCATCCCGTCCTTCCCCAAAAGGCGCCTCACCGAGGTACCTGGCAGCCTCCACTTATAGCCCAGGCTCCCCCCCTCATCCTAACCGATGTGGGATATCACATTAACCCCCCCTTGGGGCTCCAGCGTCCCCGCTGGACACCATCGGCTGGAGGTCGGGAGTCGGCTCTGATACCATTTGTAACGCCCCAGGCCTAACAGTAAGGTATTGTCCGCTTTGGGCCTCGGCCCACACAGTTTTGCCCCTCTGGGTTCACGCGCATCCCGTCCTTCCCCAAAAGGTGCCTCACCGAGGTACCTGGCAGCCTCCACTTATAGCCCAGGCTCCCCCCCTCATCCTAACCGATGTGGGATATCACAGATTCATTGGCTAAGTTTTCCAACTCGGGAGAAAATGTGCATAAATTTTTGAGAATGACCACTCAAGTTGATAAGAGAGGTCTTAGATATGTAAAGCACATTAATGCTAAATTAAATAAAATAAATGCTCCTATTTGGATTAAGGCTTCTAGTACATCAAATGTGAGGGGACATTTTAAGAAGCTTGTTGATAAATCATGGACAAATATACCTACTTGGCAACCAAAGAGCTATCATAGTACTCCAACCTATGCTAGAATCATTTGCCATTATTGTAATAAGTTTGGACATAAAATATATCAATGCAAAGCAAGAAAAATGGTTTATAATGGAGTTAAATTGGTTTGGATGCCAAAGAGACATATCTAAGGTGGAACCAAGTCTTCTTGAGTTCCTATGCATTATGGTACTAACATTCATGGACCCATAACACGGGTACCAAAAGGAAAGAAGATATAATATTTGTGATGCAGATTTTTATTTCAAACAAGTACAAAGTCATCTAGAGAATGAAGGAGCATGAATTATAAAAGAAAAGGGGAGTTGAGCAAAATAGTAATGATAACTTTCATCAAAGGTAAGTAAAGGTATGTTGCTCTCCTAAAGAAATTAATAAACAAGTGGTACCATAGTCATATTATAGATCATATGCTTGACTCAAAATGAATAATTTGTATGACAAAAAAAATATTAAATAGAAGGCTTTATATTCAAAATGAACCTATTATGCCCTATTTGTGCTACCTTTTATGTTGATTGACAAAAAAGGGGAGAGAGTGTAGTATGAAAATATCTTAAGAAAAGAGAATAATATTGCATATAACTTAGGGGGAAAAGTATTTCCATGTAGAATGGGAGAATAGTGAGAGAACACATCTATATGAAAAATATATATATTATTTTTGCGCTTATTGATGAAAATCATGATCTTCATGTAGACATATCTGTGATTCATTTGAGAAGGGAAGATATTTCAATTAAGTTTTGTCAATCATCAAAAAGGGGGAGATTGTTGATCATATGCTTGCTTTAAGAATGATTAATTTGATTTTGATGATTAACAAATAATTAAAATATCATTAAAAAGGATCTAATAAATTTGTCTAAGTGTTCTCAGATATTTTATCTCTAATTATGTGTATGAAAATGAAAATGTGAAATAATTTAAGTTTCAAGAGCTCAAGTTCATGAATTGCAAATTCAGCAAAGTGAAATCTCAACCCAAGTCGACTTCACTTGAGACTTGGGTGAAGTCCCATAGCCAAGTCGACTTCGCCTGCGACTTCGGACAGACAACAAAGTGAAGTCTCATCCCAAGTCGACTTTACCAATCTGAAGTCGACTTCACTCATCCCAAGTCGACTTCACCTGCGACTTCAAAGACAGAATTCTGGACAGCAAGTGGACAGCAAGTTTTAACAGGACGAAATCGCATCCCAAGTTGACTTCACCCATCCGAAGTCCACTTCACTCATCCGAAGTCGACTCCACTTGCAACTTCAACTCGTAACGGTCGAAAATTCGAACGTTAGAGCTCTAGATGCACGTGAACCTCTACTCCAAACGGCTAGATCATTTTTCCTCTATATATACCATTAATGTATGAACGTGAAGAGAAGAGAGAAAGAGGAAAGAAAGAGAAAAACATAAGATGAGCTTACTGTTGGAAACAATGTTTAAAACAAAACAAAATTGACCAAAGCATTAGTTTTGATGATTAACAAAGACTAATTTGAGTATATCAAGTATACTAATGAGTTTGCCAAATGTTTTAAGGAACTGAAATAGTCAAGTCGAACCCCAAGTCTACTTGGACTTCGACTTAGGGTGAAGTCGATCCCAAAGTCGACTCCATTATCGACTTGAAGCAGAACTTCAAAGGCAAAATCAAAACTGGAAGAGTAGCAGGTGAAGTCGCAGGCTAAGTCGACTCCACTTGCGACTTGGGAAGCCAAGTCGCACACGAAGTCGACCTCACTATCGACTTCAGTCGAGAAAAACTGTCCATACCTGATTTTGGGGCACAAAGCTGCCCAAGTCGCAGGCCAAGTCGACTCCAGGTGCGCCTTGGGCAAAGTCGCCTCCAGGTGCGCCTTGGGCAAAGTCGCAGACAAGGTCGACTCCACCTTCGACTTGAGAAGTTTAGACTTGAAAGATGCATTCCCAAGCTCATTCCAAGAATCTATTTGGACTTTCTCAAATCCAAGTAATATGCAAAGTCCATGTTCAAGATTAACTTGAGTATTCTTGAGATTCAAGGTAAGGATTCAAGTTCAAGTTCAAATCAAGTCTATCAAGTCCAAGGCAAATTTTCAAGCTTGCTTCCAAATGAAGATATATTCAAGATATGAAGATCAAACGACTCCAAAGCAAGCAAGGTGCATGAATATATCATGCAAGGACTCAAGCTCTCCTAAGTTCTACAAGGTTCAAGCAAATCCAAGATGGATCAAGGTCAAGCTCTTCATAAATTACAAGATCTACAAGTATGAGGAGCCACTTGACAATTAAAAGGACTAAAGGAAGAAAGCCAAGCAAGCTAGAAGCAAAATCAAATGAGGATCAAGGCATTATTGGCGAAGACCAAGTCAAGTCGCAACCCAAGTCGACTCCAGGATCGACTTGAGTTGAAGTCTGAGGCCAAGTCGACCCAAGTCTCAGACTTGGAAATCTGAAGAACCCAAGTCGCAGGCCAGGTCGACTCCATGTGCGACTTGGAAGCCAAGTCGCAGGCCAAGTCGACTTCATCTTAGACTTGGAGAATAACGTTCAAATTTTTGAACGTTAGAGTTCATTTATTGCGCGCCAACCACCTCTACAACGTTCATATTTTCCTCATTCTATAAAAGGACACTCAAATGAACGTGAAAACATATACAAGACACTACAATACATTTCCATATACTCTACAAAGTCCAAAGAGAGAAAATAAGTGCAAGAAAGGTTTCCCATTTGATTTTCTCCATTTTTGAGTGGTCCATATACTTTCAAAGGAAGAAAAAGCTTCAAGAGTGCAAGCTGCTTCATCGATACTCATCCAAGCTGCTTCTACAACTTCTTCCTCGAGCTAAACCTGCCTACACATCTCTGTAAAGTGTAGTTTTATTTTTATTTCAAAGTCTTGTTGTATTAAACTTGATTTAGCGTGGGTAGCTAAGATCAAGTGTATGCAAAGTAGTGTGTGATTGGGTGGGACTCATCACCTACTTGTGCAGTGTGTTGTTTATGCCCCCTAGAGCTGGAATCTAGAAGAGAGCATAGGCTCTAAGTTGTATATGCCCCCTAGAGCTAGAATCTAGAAGAGAGCGGAGACTCTAAGTGTATTCGAGGAATACATAGTGGAACCCAAGTCACAACGGAGTGTGAGCTTGGAAGAGTGGAGTAGGGAAGGATTGCCCGAACCACTATAAATCTTGTCTTCTATTTCTTTTTACTGTTTTATCTTAATTGTTCTCTATTTACTTTCAAAAGGGGATTAATCTTTCAAGGGGTTAAGATTTTTTAATTTACCAAAGATTTTTTAAAGAACCCAATTCACCCCTCCCCTCTTGGGTTTTTCCATCAACTCGGGACCAACAAGTGGTATCAAACCAGGTCTTTGAGTTTACCAAAGAGATCTTATTAATATGGCATCCCAATCTACTTCCGTTCCCGCATTTGCTGAAGGTCAATCCTTTACAAGGCCACCGTTGTTTGATGGGAACAATTTTGGATATTGGAAGCTGCGTATGAAGCAACTCATCATGGCTACCGACATGGATTCTTGGATTGCTATCCAAGATGGAGTAACCTTGCCTACCGATGAAAGAGCTTCCAAATGGACTGATGAGGAAGTAAAAATTGTTAAGAGCAATGCTAAAGCTATGAACTCACTATTTTGTGCTCTTACTGCTTCTGAATATGATAGAGTATCCTCTTGCTTGACCGCCAAAGAGATATGGGATACGCTAACCTCTATCTATGAAGGAACTTCTCAAGTCCAAGGGACGAGAAGAAATATTTTGATTGGAGAACTAGAAAATTTTAGAATGCTAGAAACAGAAAATATTTCTGAAATGTTTGCTAGATTCTCAAAAATTACTAATGCTTTAAAAGGTCTTGGAAAGGCTATATCTGAATCTGAGCAGGTTATGAAGATTTTGAAAGCTCTACCCGAATCATGGACTCCAAAGATCACTGCGATAGAAGAAGCCAATGACCTTAACACACTAAAGCTTGAAGACTTAATTAGCTCACTCATGTCACATGAGCTAATCAAGAGAAGAAATGAAGATCAACACAGGGGCAAAAGAGCAATTGCCTTGAAAGCCGCACAAGACACGGACGACACATCTTCTTCTCAAAATGACGACGAGATTGCCCTACTCACAAAACATTTCAGAAAATTTGTGAGGAAAGGCAAAAATTTCAGAAATTTCAAGGAAAGAACTTCTAGAGAGAAGAAGAAAGATCCAACCAAATGCTACCGATGCGGCGGTTCGAGACATATGCAAGCTCAATGTCCAACTCCCGAAGAAAGCAAGGCAAAATAACAAAGAAAAGATCGAGGGGACAACAAAAGATTCCAAAGATACAAAGGAAGAGGCATGTACGTGAATGACGAGAAATCTTCAACAAGTAGCTCCTCAACTGACGAAATAGAGGAGGAAGAATGTGCAAGAATTTGCTGCATGGCACAAATCGAGCAAGAAGAACAAACTACCTCAACAAAATGCACAAGTAATGAAGAGGTAAGTTCCAAACTCTCCCTTCTAAATCAAGTTATTCTTCTTTTCAAGAATGCCTCAAATGTACTGAATTAGAAGAACTACAAACTGCATATGATTCATTATATGAAGAAATGAAGAAATTAGGAAGTAAGTTTACAATTAAGAAAAGACAATGTGATGCAGTAATAATTGTAAATGGTAAACTTGCAGAGAAATTAGACAAAATGAAAGAAGAAAATGATTTGCTGAAAAAGGAGAACGAATCATTAAATGAATCATTAGCTAAGTTCTCTAATCCAGGAGAAAGTGTTAAAATGTTTCTGAATATGACCTCCCAAACACATAAAAGAGGTCTTGGATATCATACATTTGAGCAAGGAGAAAGTAGCAAATCAAATGTGCGAATACTTGAGAAATATCAAACTAAAACTGCATCTATATACAAGCCACAAAAGAAAAACTTTAAGTGGACTAGAAGACCAACGATTGAACCATTGCATACTTGGAGGCCTACTCCAAGATTACCTATGGCTTGTAATTTCTGCAATAAAATGGGTCATAAAACTTACAAATGTAATTTTAAGAAATTATATGACCATGGTGCAAAATTAGTTTGGGTTCCAAGGAACACAAGATTTGGATTTTCCAAGTTAGAACAACAAAGATTGATTTATATTACTAACCCAAATGGACCCATAAAATGGATACCAAGGAGATAAGATTTACTTGCTTATTTTTCAGACATATTTTAAGGCAAAGGCAAATAATGAATGGTTCATGGATAGCGGTTGCTCAAGGCATATGACCGGTGAAAGAAGTTTATTTCATAAACTTAAGCCTTGCAACGATGGAATGGTTGCCTTTGGCAATAATGAAAAAGGTAAAATTAAAGGTAAAGGAAATATACATAGTATTTCAAATGCATGCATGGAAGATGTTTTGTTTGTTGAAGGACTCAAACACAATTTAATGAGCATTAGCCAATTATGTGATAAAGGATACAAAGTTGTGTTTGAATCATCTATATGTAATGTATTTGATGGAGAACATATCATGTTTAGTGGTAAAAGACATGGAAATGTATATTTGGTTTCGCTTGATGAATTAAATGGTCAATGTCTAATGGCCATTGATAATGATCCATGGGTTTGGCATAAAAGGCTTGGACATATAAACATGGGAAATATAAAAATCCAATGGAAAAAGAGTTTGGTAGAAGGATTACCAAGATTGAAATATGACAAGGACAAGATTTGTAAGGCATGTCAATTATCAAAACAACCCAAGATGCCTTTCTCTACCAAAAAGGAAATTTCCACCACTAGGCCACTTGAATTGCTACACATGGATCTATACGGACCATCCGACATTTTAACCATTGGTGGAAAGAAATATGTATTTGTGATTGTTGATGATTTTTCAAGATTTACATGGATAATTCTCTTAGCTAGCAAAGATGAAGCCTTCTCTATGTTTGCAACTTTTGTGAATTTGGTGCAAAATGAAAAACAAAGTACAATTGTAACCATAAGAAGAGATCATGGTGGGGAATTCAAAAACAAACGATTCATAGAATATTGTAATGAAAAAGGAATTCACCACACATTTTCTGCACCAATAACTCCACAACAAAATGGAGTAGTTGAAAGGAAAAATAGAACTATACAAGAGATGGCTAGAACAATGCTAAATGAGAGCAATTTATCCAAGAAATTTTGGGGTGAAGCTGTAAGTAAAGCTTGTCATGTTTTGAACCGAGTTACCATTCGAGCAATCTTGAAAAAGACCCCATATGAACTATGGAAAGGAAGGAAACCAAATATTTCTTATTTTCATGCTTTTGGATGCACATGCTATGTTTTGAACAATGGAAAAACTAACTTGGGAAAACTAGATGCTAAAAGTGATGAGGCTATATTCCTTGGTTACTCATCAAATAGCAAAGCATATAGAGTATTCAATAAACGAAACCAAGTTGTAGAAGAATCCATACATGTTGTATTTGATGAAATTAACCAAGCTCCGAGAAAGGATGATGAACTAAGTGATGCAGATGAGACAAAAAGAAAAGAACAACCAAAGGAACTCGAGCTCAAGCCAGAAAATCTCATAGAGGAAGAGGTAAGTGAAGGTAATGATTCTTACAAACCTCCAACTGATTTAAAGTTCAAAAACGCCCATCCAATTGAACAAGTTATTGGTAATGTATATGAAGGAGTGAAAACTAGAAGATCAAAACAAAACATTTGAGGTCAATATGCTTTTGTATCAAAAATTGAACCAAATACCATTGAACAAGCTCTCAATGATGAAAACTGGGTCATTGCAATGCAAGAAGAGCTAAACCAATTTGAAAGGAACAATGTATGGTATTTAGTTCCTAGACCAAATAATCATACAATCATTGGTACCAAATGGGTATTTAGGAACAAATTAGACGAAAGCGGTCTTGTAATAAGAAACAAGGCCAGATTAGTAGCCAAAGGGTATTCCCAAGAAGAAGGAATTGATTTTGAAGAATCATATGCACCCGTGGCTAGATTAGAAGCCATACGTATTTTACTAGCATTTGCTTCTCATATGAATTTCAAATTGTTCCGAATGGATGTAAAAAGCGCATTTTTGAATGGTTACTTGAATGAAGAAGTATATGTTGAACAACCCCCTGGTTTTGAAGAAAAGAATCAACCAAAGTATGTTTATAAATTGACCAAAGCGTTATATGGATTAAAACAAGCTCCAAGAGCTTGGTATGAAAGGTTGAACAAATTTTTGATTGATCATGAGTTTCAAAGAGGAAAAGTAGACACTACTTTGTTCATTAAGTATAAAAATAAAAACATTCTAATTGTACAAATTTACGTGGACGATATAATATTTGGTGCTACTGACGAAAATCTATGCCAAGAATTTTCTAAGATTATGCAGAGCGAATTCGAAATGAGCATGATGGGAGAATTAAATTTCTTTCTTGGACTGCAAATCAAGCAACAAAGTGAAGGGATATTTCTAAACCAGTCCAAGTATGTCAAAGATATGCTCAAGAAATTTGGTATGCAAAACAGCAAATGGGCAAATACTCCAATGAGCTCTATAATCAAGATCGACACGGATGAAAACGGTAAATGTATCGATCAAAAGCTTTATAGAAGCATGATAGGTTCTTTGTTATATTTAACTGCTTCTAGACCCGATATTCTCTTCAGTGTTTGTATGTGCTCTAGATTTCAAGTATGTCCTAAAGAATCACATCTACTTGCTGTAAAAAGGATTTTTAAATATTTGATAAAAACTACCAATCTTGGACTATAGTATTCAAAGGGGTCAACCTTTGATTTAATCGGCTATTCGGATGCAGATTTCGCCGGCTATAAAGTAGATAGAAAGAGTACTAGTGGAACTTGTCAGTTTTTTGGACATATGTTGGTTTCATGGTACTCAAGAAAACAAACAAGCGTTGCTCTATCTACTGCGGAAGCCGAATACATAGCCGCCGGTAGTTGTTGTGCCCAATTACTTTGGATGAAACAACAATTGAAAGATTATGGTATTGATTATTTTGATATTCCTATTAGATGTGATAATACAAGTGCAATTTGTCTAACTAAGAATCCTATACTGCATTCAAGAACCAAGCATATTGATGTGAGACACCATTTTATTCGTGAACATGTTGAAAATCATGATGTTTGCTTAGAATATGTGAAAACAGAAGACCAAATTGCTGATATTTTTACCAAACCACTAGCCAAGGAATCATTTTGTAAAATTAAGAATGATATGGGGATGATAGAGCTAAATTAGGAAAAATTAAACAAGAAACTAAAATTTGAAAAGGTCAAGTCGATGGGTCAAGTCGACTCCATGGGAGCCAAGTCGACTTGGGAAAGTGAAGTTGACTCCGCTTCAATAGTGAAGTCGACTCCACAAGGGTCGAAGTCGACTCCGCCCCATGGCGAAGTCGACTCCGAGGGACCGAAGTTGACTTCGCCTAGGGCAAAGTCGACTCCGCGCGCGCGACCGTCCGACTTCTCTCCCCTTTTCTTTCTTCTCCTCTCTTCTTTTCTCCCTCATTTTCCCGCTGTTTTTCTTCTCTTTCTTCTCCGGCTCCGGCGAATTCCTTGCTCCGGTCTATTCCCTTCCATTTTCGACATTCTCTCATCTCCGGCAAGCTCCTAGCTTCGGCAACTTCTCCGTCTCTCAAAGTTCATCTCTCTCATTCTCACTCTCTATTCCCACTCTTTTTGTCCCAAACTCCATTTCTCAATTCCTTTCTCCCTCAGTTTCCAACTCCCAAATCAAAATGGCACCAAAAGCTAGACTCCCAAAGTTAGCAGTCAAAAAGCCAACCCAAAGACCAGTGCCCAGACCTTCCCAATCCAACACAGAAGAGGAAGTTCCTAGAAAACAAAGGACACCCGCTAAGAGAGCAAGGGAGGAACCATCGACATCAACGGGTAGACGGGTTCGATTTCAAACCACTACTCAATCGTCTGATCGAGCTCCGAGGTCGGAAAATCAACCTCAAAGCTCAACCTCCTCAAGAATCCCGATCAAAAAGGGGCAAGTCTTGAAAATGCCCACGACCTACTTCAAGTTTGAGCAGCAACACAGTCGCTTCTACAAATATTTTTATGAGAGAAAGGTATTCATTCCCAAAATCATCGATTTCAAATTTTTCAGCGACTACGAGTTTGATATAGAAGAGTTGCTTGACTTCCAAGGTTGGACACAACTGTTAAAGTCTGACGAAAGGATCTATCCCGATCTCACTAGACTCTTCTACTATTTATGGGATGATACCAAGTTCTCAACCTATGTCAAAGGAAGCGAGATGTATCTGGGTTCTCTAAATAACCCAAATCAAAATGAAGCCTTAAGGAGAATCGGGAGCATTCTTCAAGTACACTATGAAGAAGAACGACTTCCTACAGACCTGACAATGGACAAAATCTACAACGAGCTGACAAAGAGCAACAAGTACCATGCAGGCACAAAGTTTTTGCATTACATGGATCTTTCTCCTAGGCTCAGAGTCCTCCGTCTGCTAATCGCCCACTGTATCTATCCAAAAGGGGGCGGGAGAAATCAATTGAATCCACAAGAAGCCATGATCCTGTGAAAGTTAATCAATAAAGTCAAGATCAGCCTTCCCAGGCTATTTCTAGAAGCCTTGGTGTGCCGGAAAGACAATCCGAGAGGCGTACTACCTTACGGATCCTGGATCACTAGGATTCTAGAACGGTTCGAGGTAGACATCAACGGGGAACCATTTGAAGTTCCCAAAACGACGAATGCAATCAACAAGGCACTGCTCCAACGAATGAAGATCAATCTGGAGCAATTCAGAGAAGATAGAATTCGGGAAAAGCTAGGCGAGCCAGCACGAGAGCAAGAGGACCACGCACAGGCTGAGGGGGAGCAACCTCCCGAAGCACCGCCTGCTCAAGCGGAGCCCGCATCTCCCGCGATGCACGGATCCTACTCACCTCAAGGATCTGCTGCACCCGAACGAGCGCCTCCTACATTATCTCAAGAGGCCACGCTTTAGAGCATTAAAGAAGAGATTTCGGCTCTTCGGGAAGAAATGGGTCATCAAGAGGATAGGATGACTAGTCTTGTGACTGAGGTCTTGAATGCTATCAATGATATGCATTCCCGACAAGATCGAATCGATCGGAAAATGCGTACCATTCGATACCACCTCGCCTCAGGCCGTCACAAGAAGCGACCCATGCCTGAACTTGATCCCTTCGAATCGGGTTCAGTTCATCGCGAGCAGTCTCCCGCACCCGTTTCCTCCTACTCATCAGCCCATAACCGTCCCATCAAACCTATCTCATATCCCATCTCACAATTTCAATTCACAAAATCTTTGCGAATTGACAAACTTTTGATAGATTGACAAAAAGGGGGAGATAGAATAGGAATTGAGTAGAATTTTTGAGTTTTGGGTCAGGTAGTTTGTATTTAGGAGTTTCATTTTCATTTTTGCTTTACATTGTAAACTGAAAACATGAATGATATATGAAACTTTTTTATGCTCAAATATGTGTTTATGATTGATAAATGTGATATGAATGATTGAAAAGATATGTTCTGAATGCTTGAAAGTTATGTTTTGTTGAAAGTTATGACAGTTATGTTCTGTTTTTGAAATGCAATTATCTTGAAAGGAACAAACTCAATTTAGTTTTGTCAATCATCAAAAAGGGGGAGATTGTTGGAAACAATGTTTAAAACAAAACAAAATTGACCAAAGCATTAGTTTTGATGATTAACAAAGACTAATTTGAGTATATCAAGTATACTAATGAGTTTGCCAAATGTTTTAAGGAACTGAAATAGTCAAGTCGAACCCCAAGTCTACTTGGACTTCGACTTAGGGTGAAGTCGATCCCAAAGTCGACTCCATTATCGACTTGAAGCAGAACTTCAAAGGCAAAATCAAAACTGGAAGAGTAGCAGGTGAAGTCGCAGGCTAAGTCGACTCCACTTGCGACTTGGGAAGCCAAGTCGCACACGAAGTCGACCTCACTATCGACTTCAGTCGAGAAAAACTGTCCAAACCTGATTTTGGGGCACAAAGCTGCCCAAGTCGCAGGCCAAGTCGACTCCAGGTGCGACTTGGGCAAAGTCGCAGACAAGGTCGACTCCACCTTCGACTTGAGAAGTTCAGACTTGAAAGATGCATTCCCAAGCTCATTCCAAGAATCTATTTGGACTTTCTCAAATCCAAGTAATATGCAAAGTCCATGTTCAAGATTAACTTGAGTATTCTTGAGATTCAAGGTAAGGATTCAAGTTCAAGTTCAAATCAAGTCTATCAAGTCCAAGGCAAATTTTCAAGCTTGCTTCCAAATGAAGATCAAACGACTCCAAAGCAAGCAAGGTGCATGAATATATCATGCAAGGACTCAAGATCTCCTAAGTTCTACAAGGTTCAAGTAAATCCAAGATGGATCAAGGTCAAGCTCTTCATAAATCACAAGATCTACAAGTATGAGGAGCCACTTGACAATTAAAAGGACTAAAGGAAGAAAGCCAAGCAAGCTAGAAGCAAAATCAAATGAGGATCAAGGCATTATTGGCGAAGACCAAGTCAAGTCGCAACCCAAGTCGACTCCAGGATCGACTTGAGTTGAAGTCTGAGGCCAAGTCGACCCAAGTCTCAGACTTGGAAATCTGAAGAACCCAAGTCGCAGGCCAGGTCGACTCCATGTGCGACTTGGAAGCCAAGTCACAGGCCAAGTCGACTTCATCTTAGACTTGGAGAATAACGTTCAAATTTTTGAACGTTGGAGTTCATTTATTGCGCGCCAACCACCTCTACAACGTTCATATTTTCCTCATTCTATAAAAGGACACTCAAATGAACGTGAAAACATATACAAGACACTACAATACATTGCCATATACTCTACAAAATCCAAAGAGAGAAAATAAGTGCAAGAAAGGTTTCCCATTTGATTTTCTCCATTTTTGAGTGGTCCATATACTTTCAAAGGAAGAAAAAGCTTCAAGAGTGCAAGCTGCTTCATCGATACTCATCCAAGCTGCTTCTACAACTTCTTCCTCGAGCTAAACCTGCCTACACATCTCTGTAAAGTGTAGTTTTATTTTTATTTCAAAGTCTTGTTGTATTAAACTTGATTTAGCGTGGGTAGCTAAGATCAAGTGTATGCAAAGTAGTGTGTGATTGGGTGGGACTCATCACCTACTTGTGCAGTGTGTTGTTTATGCCCCCTAGAGCTGGAATCTAGAAGAGAGCATAGGCTCTAAGTTGTATATGCCCCCTAGAGCTAGAATCTAGAAGAGAGCGGAGACTCTAAGTGTATTCTAGGAATACATAGTGGAACCCAAGTCACAACGGAGTGTGAGCTTGGAAGAGTGGAGTAGGGAAGGATTGCCCGAACCACTATAAATCTTGTCTTCTATTTCTTTTTACTGTTTTATCTTAATTGCTCTCTATTTACTTTCAAAAGGGGATTAATCTTTCAAGGGGTTAAGATTTTTTAATTTACCAAAGATTTTTTAAAGAACCCAATTCACCCCTCCCCTCTTGGGTTTTGCCATCAACTCGGGACCAACACTTACACCTTCCATTATTCTAAAGTGTTGAAGTCTTTTTGAACAACTATTGAAGCTTCAAGTGCTACTACTTCCAAGTACGTTTATAAGATTATCATCTCCACATGACAAGGAGCTTTCGGAGCTTATCGAATACACGTTGCAAGGTGTAAATTCTCTTTTATCTATTTGTTTTGTATTGTTGCCTTGAATCGGTGTTGGAGACCGAATTCAAGAAGAAGCAAAACAGGGAGTTGGTTTGAGTTTGTCTCACTAACAGGTTTTGCTTGATTGATTTGAGTTTGTCTTACCAATAGATTGGACTTGGTTGGTTAGAGTTGGTCTCACCAACAAGTGATTATTGTATATGCCCCATACAGCTAGAATCTAGAAAAGAGCGGGTGCTCTAGATTGTATTGAAAATACAATAGTGCAACCCAAGACACAATGAGTGTGTGCTTGGAAGAGTGGAGTAGAGAAGGTTGCCCGAACCACTATATATTGTTGTCTCTTATGTGGATTGATTGTTTACATTTTTGTATTCCATTTGCACTCTCTCATTCTATCTCATACCACGTTTCATCAAGGGGATTGAAATTAGAAGGGGTTAAGTTTTAATTTACCAAAGAATTTTTCAAGAAACTAATTCACCCCTCCCCTCTAGGGTCTTGCCATAAACTTGAGATCAACAGACCATTCTTGACGTCGATGATGGCTCCAGCAGTGGCTAAGAAAGGTCGTTCAAGAATTATTAGAATTTGGCAGTCCTCTTCCATGTCGAGGACTACAAAGTCGACTGGGATAAACAACTTGCCGAATTTGAAGGGAACATATTCAAAAATGCCAACTGGAAATTTGATTGATTGATCGGCCAGTTGGAGAGACATAGAAGTTGGTTTTGGATCGCCGATGTTCAGCTTTTTACAGATAGAGAGAGGAATCAAACTTACACTGGCTCCGAGATCACATAGCGCCTTGCTAATTTGGAAATTCCCAAGAGCACAAGGAATAGAGAAGCTCCAAGGATCATTTAGCTTTTCTGGTAGCTTATTCTGCAAGATTGCGCTGCACTCTTCAGTGAGTGCAATGGTTCCATGCTCCTCGAACTTTCTTTTGTTTGACAACATCTCATTTAGGAATTTTGCATAAGTTGACATCTGAGATGTGGAACCCTAACTTAAGTAGGGTCCAATGTATGCATTGGACATAAACAAGTGATTTATATGTGAATTAAATGATTTTGAATGATATATGGATGATTTTATCATTTGATGATATTTTACAATTAGGGTTTAATTAAGAATGGTGATTAAAAACTTAATCGCCGGAACCTAAAGTGAGTCTGTATGACCCGATGGGCTTAATGAGGATTTAAAGGTGACAAAGTGTTATGAATAATCATGTTAATTACCATGATTTCATTTATGGAGATTAAAGTGTAATTATGGAATTAAGGTGAAAAATGATAAAAAAAAATTCATAACTTAACGCCTACAAGGCGGATTTCGATGAAATTTGAAAGGTAAGATCATGACAGTGGGCCTAATCTTATGAATGGATTGGATTAAGGGAATCATGATGGGATTAGGGTGATAATTAATTATTTTTATCCCAAATCCAAAAGCTAAATTCAAGTGGTCATAACTTGACGTAGAAACGTCGGTTTGAGATGAAATTTGAAACGATGGAATAAAATTATGAAATCTGTGAGATGAATGGAATGAATTAAGCTAATTATCATGGAAAGTTGGTTTCTTGAAGAGCAAGTAACAAGTTGCTTAAAAGCTAAGTAAAGAAGGAAAATTGTGGAAAGTGAAAATGGAATTTACTAAAATGCCTATGGGGTTACTTGGGAACCAAGAAAAGTGGTTTATAAAAAGAAAAAAAAAGGGATAAAGAGAGAGAGAGGAGAGGGAAAAGGGAGAAAAAAAAGGATTTTCTCCAAAGACCAGCAGCAAGCACGTCAAACCCAGCAAGGAAAAGGAGAAAAGAGGAGGAAAAGAAGAAGAAAAAAGGGAAGGCAAGGATTGGTAGCAGCTCGGGAAGCTCGGGACAAAGAATCGATGAAATCGGGTAAGTACCCGTTGAGTTAAGCCTTCCAATTTTCAAGTTTTCTTCTTGATATTGGAATCATGGTTTTGAATCATAATAAACCTCTAAAGAAAGATTAATAAAATTTTGGAATTAAGTATTGATTGAGGGTTTTGTATATGTATTGAAAAGAGATGCAAATATGGGAGCAAAACCTATAAGAAATGAAGCAGAAATCTAAAATATAGAAGAAATAGTTAATGAAAACTTTGTACCATGAACATTTGTGGGACGATGCCTTATGTGGTGATTAAGGAACGACCCATTTTTCAGCTTAAAAGGATAAGCACGTTGAAAATTAAAAATTTGAGAAAATCAACCTGAAAAGGGTTGCATGGGTGGCAGGATCAGCTGCACAAAATGATTTTTAATAATTTTTATACAACGAATTTAGAGCTGAAAATTTTACAGAATATATAAGACATATTTATTATTACAATAAAAAAATAAAAATTAGGTTTTTATGGGTATAAATATACCCCATAATTAACATGATTTAGGCTGTCTAAAAAGGGGTGCTGCTGTCCAGCAAGGTAAAAATACTAAATATTTCATGCTGAAAATATTTATTTTGGTTAATTAATATAGTTATTAAGTTATGATAGAAATTTCAGATCAAAACTACTTGATTTAATATTAATTCAATATTTTGAGAATTCAGTGTACCTGAATTCAGCATTATGGACAACTTAAGGATTAAATCAAGATAAATGTTAAATTTCAGGTTTTTGTGATGAAATTTAACTTATAATGGGATATAAATAAGTGAATATGAGGGTTTAACCTATTAGAGGTAAACAAGATTACCCTAAATATGATTTTTTGAAGATATGCAAAGGGATGTCTATTGAGGGGTGCAAAGGGTACCCAAGATGTAAATGAGAGTTGCTGTTTTAGAAGCAACTAATATATGAATTTTAAACACGTGTTAATACTCTAAATTTGGGTTAAGAAAAATATGATTAATTGCTAGAATTTATGGATTAGAAATCTGTTTTAAATTAATTGTAAAAAAAGCGTTGAAATGATGAAAAATGGGTTCTAATGTTGCTATTTTCAAACCCTATGATGAATGGATTATAAGTCTAAAATTAAACCCTAAATTATAGGTTAATTAAGGGGTTTAATCATGCTGGAATTAGAGACAAGTTTCTGTGTTGAAAAATTTTAAGAAACACATGATTTATATATAGATAAATGGGCATATATGAAGAGATAAGTATGAATACCCGACTTGAAAGACAAGTGAGTTAAGTTAGATGAACTTATGTAGGTTGGAAAACCTAAGGAATATAAGTATTTGAAGACGATACAAATAAATGAAATGTTATTTTCATTTATTTAGGCAAAGGCAAGGAAAAGAATTGAAGGAAAGGGATTATGGCGATCTCAGGTAAGCAAGTAAACTTTCTAAAATGATGTTTTCTTACTATGTGATGATATGTGATTAAAAATTTTTATGATCATGTTTAAACGAATGGGCAAGCACAAGTTTTGAAAATGATGGCTTTAATGAAAAGCCACAAGTTTTGAACATAACGGCTTTAATGAAAAGCCACAAGTTTTGAACATAACAGCTTTAACGAAAAGCCACAAGTTTTGAACATGACGACTTTAATGAAAAGTCACAAGTTTTGAAAATGACGGCTTTAATGAAAAGTCGTAAGTTTTGGAAAAGAATGACTTTAAGGAAAAACCTCAAGGTTTGCTTCATGGGAAGCAAGCAACGTTTTTAAGATAAAGAATTTATCACAAGTATTACCATGGATTGGCAAGGCTTTATGTTAATGGATTGAGAAATTTGCTTATGAGTAAGCAAGTTCTCCACGATAATGTTTTCAAAGGATTTAATGTTTTATGTCGATAGTTTTTAAGAATTTGCTTTTAAGCAAGCAAGTTCTTTATGATGTTGTTTCAAAAGTATTTATATAAGAAAAAGGGAATGTTGCCCTTTTTCACAAAGAAACAAACGTAAACAAGTTTCGAATTTCTTTTATGATGTTTTATGATAAATAATTATGTTTGTGAAAGAAAAAGAAAAAGGAGATTTGATTTATGAAAAAGATTTATTTTGTTAGGTCATGATAATTAAATAATAAATGATGATTTGGACATAGTTCATATGTTTTGAAATGATATTCGAAAAGTTTTGATTTTCTTTAGATAAGGAAATCTATGTTGAAAATGTCTTGAAAAATGTTTATACGGATGTGTTGAAAGGGATTTAAGGATGACCAACCTCCTATGTTGATTTCATAAAATGGTTCGATTTCGGGTAGCTAAATGATATGCAAAAGATTATGTAAACCCTTTATATAAAAATGACAAATTGATATGTGGACAAGAAATTGATTTTAAGGTGATTGAGAAGGGGTTAGCACAATGGCATAACTTTTGTAAGCAAAAGGCCCCAAAATAGAAACCAAGATAATACTAAGAAAAATGTATGATTTATTCTTGAAAATCTAAAAGTTTTGAAATTCTTTTATTAAAAAGGTTTTAAGGTGTGTTGTTTCTCAAATATTTCAAATATTTATCAAAATATTTTACTCAAAATGTTTCTAATAAAATTTAAGGAAGGTCATCCTAAAATTAGATTTCAAATAACAACTTGTTTAAAGTGGGTGCGCTCGCTTTACAAGTTAACACGGACTGCGGTCTATAATGTATTTTTGAAAATGATTTTTAGAGATATAGACTTCGGTCTAAGATTTTTTATGTGTTATGGATGCAGACAGAGGTCTGTGATCCTGGTTTAAAAGGACGTGGGTTGCGGTCTGTGGTTCTTCAAACCAAACGAGCCGCGGTCCGTCATAATAATATACGATGCACCAGTACAAGAAACAGGCAGGTTGTAGAGCACGGTTGGGATGACCGAGGCCCACTCTACATAAGGTCAAGTCGCTAAGGGATGACAGGAGTGCCAGCGGCGCCCTCCCTGAGATGGGAGCAAGATAAATAAACAGTCGTCTAGCTAGCGTGCTGTTAAGGATTCTCTTCCAAAAGGTAGCATGATCACTTGCTAAGTGTCACTACTGGATGGGGAGAAATGTTTTTGCATACGTTTTGTTTTTCAAAATCCCAAAGATTGGGATATAAAAGCATTTATACAAAAAGTTATCCTAAGTTGGATTTTTATGAGCCATTATGCATAAGTTACCCTAAAAGCAGGGTGTTGTACACAAAATGTGTAAATATTAAGAATAAAAAATGATTTTTATGTAAAAGTTTTCATGAAAAGGATTCATGACTTGTTTGCTATAAACAAGCCCCAAGATGGGGATTATGAAAAAGGGTTTATGTTGGAAAATATTTTGGACATAAGAATGTCCATTTCCTAAAGGGATTTATGTTGAAACATGTGTGGACATAAAAATGTCCGTTTCTAAAAGAGTTTAAGGGATAAAGGTGTTTGTGGACATATGAATGTCCATTGCCAAAAAGGCTTACGAAAAATGTATTTTGGACATAAAAATGTCCATTATCAAAGTGTTTAATTGAAAAATGTTTTAGGACGTATAAACGTCCATTTCCAACAAGATGTACGTGGAAAAATGTCTTAGGACGTATGAACGTCCAATGCCAAAATGATTTATGTGGAAAAACGTTTTTTCGTGGACACGAGAATGTCCATTGTCAAATATGGTTTATGTCAAGATGTTTTGGGACATAAAATGTCCCCTGGCCAAAATGATTTATGAGAAAAATGTTTTAGAAAATGATTTTCAAGGAAAGTCTTGCCCCAAAATGCTTGTTTACTGAGTTATCACTCACGTTTTGTTTTCCAAACCTCAGACAGGTACTGGGAGACTCAAGCGATCGAGGACCTAAGAAATAGAAAAAATGTACGAGATAGTACCATGTGGGCTAAAAAGATTAGCCATGGTGAGTGAAATGATATGAATGAAAGTATTCAGGTATGCTGATGTATATGAATTTATTTAAAGTTCTAAGTTCTAGGAGAACTAATGGATGTAAGGATGAATATAATGTTGGTCCCGAGTAGATGACAATTACTCAAGAGGGGAGGGGTGAATTGGGTAATTAAAATCTTAAACTTTAATTAGAAACTTTTGCCCCGGTTTAATTTAATCCCCTTTGATAAAATAAATGGAAAGCAGTGAGATAATGAAAGCAGAAATGAAAAGCAATAGACACGATTTTATAGTGTTTCGGGCAACCTTCCCTGCTCCACTCTTCCAAGCTCACACTCCCTTGTGACTTGGGTTCCACTATGTATTCCGCGAATACAACTAGAGTCTCCCCTCTCTTCTATATTCTAACTCTAGGGGGCATACACAACCAGAGCCTTCGCTCTCTTCCAGATTCTAGCTCTAGGGGGCGTGTACAACAAGCAGCACAAGTAGGTGACGAGTTCTACTCCAATCACAACCCTACTTTGCTATAACTTTGTTTGAAACACCAAACTCAAACCAAGCACTAAAAACTGAATATCAAAATGAAATGAAAGAAATCTACACTTTACAGATTTGTGTAGCACGTTTCAGCTTGATGAAGAATTTGTAAAAGCAACGAATCGTTTTACGTTGAAGCAAACTGCAACTTTGAAGCTTGTTCTTCCTTTGAAAGTGTATAGATCACTCAATTGTAGAGAAAAGTGGATTGAAACTCTTAGTAGTTCTTCTTTCCTCTTTTTCAGCTCTTACTTGTATGTTTCCACGTTTGCTTGAGTGTCTATATATAGAGGAGGGAGAATTTTGAACGTTATGGAGTTGGTTGGCGCGTAATAAATGTTCCAAAATTCAAAAATTCAAACGTTATTTCTCCAAGTCGCAGGTGGAGTCGACTTCGTGTGCAACTTCGCCCAAGTCGCATACTGGAGTCGACTTCGGTGCGAATTTGGCTGTGCTCAGCTTGTTCAAGTTCTTCCTCGGGTCGACTTGGCCTTAGACTTGACCCAAGTCGCAGGTGGAGTCGACTTCGAGTGCGACTTCGGCTATTCAATCTTCCAAGTCTATCTTTTGAGTCGACTTTGTCTGGGACTTGACCCAAGTCGATCTTAGAGTCGACTTCATTTGCGACTTGGCTTTTCTCTCTTGCCAAGTCTGCTTAATCTTTCTTGAAATGTCTCTTTCTTGCTTAATTTCTTCTTCATAAGTGTTCTTCTTTTGATTTTCAATACTTAGAGTTCATTTGCATAAAAGTTCTTTAGCTTTATGTCTAGAGAGTTTGAAAAGCTTGAATCTTTGTATGCATGAACAAGTCCAATATATATATTTTTTTATTATTAGAATGGTTGAATTCATGTATCTTGCTTGCTTTGGACTTGGATTAATCTTCATATGTTCCAAGTCGAATATTTAAGTCAACTTGGTCTTTAACTTGAGTCAAGTCTATCTTGAAGTCGACTTATTCCCCAACTTGAATCCTGAAATTTCTACCCTGTCTGATTGAAGTCGATGCTGGAGTCCACTTGGCCTATGACTTCACCCAAGTCGCAAGTGGAGTCGACTTCATGTGCGACTTCGGCAGCTTTACCACCCAATTTCAACTCTAGAAGGAAAGTGTCACTTGAAGTCGATACTGGAGTCGACTTGGTATGCGACTTCACCCAAGTCGCAAGTGGAGTCGACTTTGTATGCGACTTCATTTTTCAAGTTCAGTGCTGGACATCTGAAGTCGATGCTGGAGTCAACTTGGCCTGCAACTTCGCCCAAGTCGCAGGTGAAGTCAACTTCATCTGCGACTTCGAGAATTCACTCCCAATTTCAACGCTAGACAGAGGATGACTTTTGAAGTCGAAGATGGAGTCGACTTGGGGAATCGACTTGGCCTAAGTCGATGCCTGGGTCGACGTGGTTTGCGACTTGACCTATTATATTTTATATTTTTATTTAAACATTGCACAAAACATATTAGTAGTTAAAACTTACTCGAATTGTGTTGTTAATCATCAAAACACATGCTTTGGATATTTCGCATTTAATTTCAACAATTGTTTCCAACAATCTTCCCCTTTTTAATGATTGACAAAACCAATTTAAGTTTATACCTTTCAACATGTCATTTTATTGTTTTGATATTTTCAGGATAATTATAAGTCATTTTCCTTTTGAACTTGATAATCATAAGTGAATTTGTCATTTATACTTGCATATGTTGTTTCAAATAATTATAATCATTCAACCATTTCAAAACATAACATTAGTGATCAGATCAAACATAATAAATCAGAGCATAATTCAAATGATAAGTGTAAACTTTGCAAGAAGTAATCAGAGAACTCATAAATTTTTTTATAAGCAACTTTTTCAAAAATTTCATACAAGTTGCAATTGAAACCTATATACAAGCTACCCAACCCAAAATCCTAAAAATCTAACTCCAAAACTCAACTATTCTCCCCCTTTTTTGTCAATCAAGCAAATAGGGGTCGACTCGCAGAGATTTAGTGAACTGAAACGCAGAGATTGGGTATGGAGTAGGTCGAATAGGTCAGATGTGGGCCGAGGAGTAAAATGATGAGACTGGGGCAGGTGTGGGATCTCGACAAACTGATCCGGTGTAAAATGGATCAAGCTCGGGGATAGGCTGATGGCGATGGCTCCCGGATGCTTGATGATATCTAATGGTCCGCAGTTCCTGATCCATACGATCTTGGCGGGAATGCATATCCATAATCGCCGTAAGAACCCCGGAGATTTGGCTGGTCAAACGATCCTCTAGCTGCTCCAGGTGCTCTTGAATGGCATGAACGGAAGTATCCCTAGATGGTGGTCGTGGTGCTGGGTCTGGGATCTCTGATCCTCTAGGTGAGCAAGTCCCATGTGAATGCGGTGATGCGGCCTCCTCGAGAGCATTCTATGGTGGAGACGGAGCGGGTTGAGGTTCTGGTGGGGGCTGCTCCCCCTCAACCTGTGCATCCCCGGCTTCTTCTGGAGCCGGTACGCCCATTTCTGCTTCAGCTTTGAGTTGATTTACATTGATCTTCATTCTTTGGATCAATGCTTTGTTGATTGCATTCATCGGCTTTAATACCTTGAATAGTTCTCCATCGATATCAACTCCAAAATATTCTAGGATCTTCGTAATCCAAGCGCCATAGGGCAAAACCCCTCGTGGGTTGTCTTTCCCGGAACTTAGTGCTTCGATAAACAACCTGGGGAGGCTCACTTTGACCCGGTTCACAAGTTTCCATAATAATCCTGCCACATGTGGGTTAAGCTGGTTTCTACCGCCGCCTTTTGGGTAGATGCAGTGTGCAATCAATAGTCTAAGGACCCTAAGCTTCGGGGATAAGTCCATGTAATGTAAAAACTTGATCCCTGGATGATATTTATTGCTCCTAGTGAGCTGATTGCAGATCTTTGTGAGGGTAGGATCTTCTGGCAGTGGCTCATCCTCATAAGGGACCTCCAAAATTTTCCCCACGTTCATAATTGCCTGTTCTAAGTTTGCGATTACTCCAATTCCAAAAAACATATCAACACCTTTCACAAAAGTACCGAAGTACTCTTCATCCCACAAATAGTAGAAAATTCTTGTCAGGTCGGGATATACCCTTTCACTGCTTTCAATAGTCTGGTCCATCCTTGGAAATCCAGTAGCTCCTCAATATCAGACTCATAATCCCTAAGAAACTTAAAGTCTATGATTTTCGGGATGAATATCTTTCGTTCATAGAAACTCTTATAGAACCGGCTGTGCTGTAACTCGATCTTGAAATATGTTGTCGGCATTTTCAGGACTTGGGCTTTGGCAGCTGGGGTTCCCTTCCTTCTGGCCCCAGATTGCGTACTTTGTGATGTTTGGGGTTCTTCTTCTCGAGCAGCTATAGTTGACGGAGTTGCTGCTTGAAATTGAACCCGTCGACCTGTGGAAGTCGACGGCTCGTCCCAGACATGTTTTGCAGGAGTCCGTTGCCTCCTGAGGACCTCTTCTTCTGCTTGAGAGCCGAATTGTCTGGGAATTGGCTTAAGAGATGGCTTTGACACGGCCAATTTGGGCATTTTAGCTTTGGGTGCCATTGGAGATGGGTTTTTGCAAATGGAGCTTAAAGCAGAGAGGGAAATCAGAGAGAACAGAGACTGTGCGAGAGAGAGAGAGAGAGAGAGAGAGAGAGAGAGAGAAGAGAGAGAGAAAGACTAGAGAAGGGCCGGAGAAATGCCGACAAATAGGAAGTGAAAACGGGAGAAGGGAGAGGTGCCAGAGACCGAGAGAAAATGAGAGAGAGAGCTCAGAGGGACGACAGCGGGAGGAAAATGGAGAAGAAGAAGAGAGGAAGGAAGAAAAGAGAAGGTCGACGGTTGCGTGCTGGAGTTGACTTTGCCCTAGGAAAAGTCGACTTCACCCCAGCGGAGTCAACTTCACCATGCCCAAGTCGACTTCACTAGAGTCGACTTGGTGGCCCCGGAGTCGACTTGGCTTATCGACTTAGATTTTTCTAAGTATATTTTTCTCATCTAATTATTCCTAATTTAACTCAATCATCCCCATATCATTTCTAATTTTGTAAAATAATTCCTTTGCTAAATGTTTGGTGACCGAGAGAAAATGAGAGAGAGAGAGAGAGCTCAGAGGGACGACGGCGGGAGGAAAATGGAGAAGAAGAAGGGAGGAAGGAAGAAAAGAAAGAGGAAGGTCGACGGTCGCGCGCTAGAGTCGACTTTGCCCTAGGCGAAGTCGACTTCGCCCCAGCGGAGTCGACTTGGTGGCCCCGGAGTCAACTTGGCTTATCGACTTAGATTTTTCTAAGTCTATTTTTCCCATCTAATTATTCCTAATTTAACTCAATCATCCCCATATCACTTCTAATTTTGTAAAATGATTCCTTTGCTAAAGGTTTGGTGAATATATCAGTAATTTGATCCTCGGTTTTGACATATTCCAAACAAACATCATGATTTTCAACATGTTCTCAAATGAAATTATGTCTTACATCTATATGTTTGGTTCTCGAATGTAATACTGGATTTTTAGTTTAAAAAATTGCACTTGTATTATCATATTTAATTGGAATATTATAATAATCAATGTCATAATCTTTTAATTGTCGTTTCATCCAAAGTAGTTGGGCACAACAGCTTCGGGCGACTATATATTCGGCTTTCGCCGTAGATAGAGCAACACTAGTTTGTTTCCTTGAATACCATGAAACCAACATATTTCTAAGGAATTGACATGTTCCACTAGTACTCTTCCTATCTACTTTGTAACCGGCAAAAACAGCATCCGAGTAGCCGATTAGATCAAAATTTGACCCCTTTGGATACCAAAGACCAAGATTAGTGGTATTTATCAAATATTTAAAAAAAAATTTTACAGCCAATAAATGTGATTTTTTAGGACATGCTTAGAATCTAGAATGCATACAAATACTGAAAAAAATATCCGGTCTAGTAGCAGTTAAATACAACAATAATCCTATCATACTTTTATAAAGCTTTTGATCGATACATTTACCATTTTCACCCGTGTCGATCTTGATTGTTGAACTCATCGGAGTATTTGCTCCTTTGCTAGTTGCATTCCAAATTTCTTTAGTATTTCTTTGATGTACTTGGACTGATTTATGAATATTCCTTCAGCTTGTTGGTTGATTTGCAGTCTAAGGAAGAAATTTAATTCTCCCATCATGCTCATCTCGAATTCGCTCTGCATAATCTTAGAAAATTCTTTGCACAGGGTTTCATCAGTAGCTCCAAATATTATATCATCTGCATAAATTTTCACAATTAAAATATTTTTTCTTTTATACTTGATGAATAGTGTAGTATCAACCTTTCCTCGTTAAAATTCATGATCAATCAAAAATTTGTTCAACCTTTCATACCAAGCTCATGGGGCTTGTTTTAGTCCGTATAATGCTTTGTTTAGTTTATAAACATATTTTGATTGATTCTTTTCTTCAAATCTAGAGGGTTGTTCAACATATACTTCTTTATTCAAGTATCCATTCAAAAATGCACTTTTCACATCCATTTGAAACAATTTGCAATCCATGTGAGAAGCAAATGCTAGTAAGATGTGTATGGCTTCTAATCTAGCCACGGGTGCATATGATTCTTCAAAATCAATCCCTTCTTCTTGGGAATACCCTTTGGCTACTAATCTAGCTTTGTTTCTTATTACAAGTCCGCTTTCGTCCAATTTGCTCCTAAATACCCATTTGGTACCAATAATGGTGCAATCATTTGGTCTAGGAACTAGATGTCATACATTATTTCTTTCAAATTGATTTAGCTCTTCTTGCATTGCAGTAACCCAGTTTTCATCATCAAGAGCCTGATCAATAGTTGTTGGTTCGATTTTTGACACAAAAGCATATTGTCCACAAATGTTTTGTTTTGACCTTCTAGTCTTTACTCCTTCATAGATATCGCCAATGACTTGCTCAATTGGATAGACATTTTTGAATTTCAAATCAGTTGGAGGTTTATAGGAGTCATTACCTTCACTTACCTCTTCCTCCATGGGATTTTCTAGCTTGAGCTTAGTTTCTTTTTGTTGTTCTTGTTGTTTTACTTTTGTATCATCTGCATCACTTAATTCATCTTTCTTTCTCGGCGTTTGGTTAAATTTATCAAAAACAACATGTATTGATTCTTCTACTATTTGATTTCTTTTGTTGAAAATCTTATATGCTTTGCTATTTGATGAATAACCAAGGAAAATAGCTACATCACTTTTGGCATCTAATTTTTCCAAATTTATTTTTCCATTATTTAACACATAACAAGTACATCCAAAAGTATGGAAATATGATATGTTCGGTTTTCTGCCTTTCCAAAGTTCATATGGTGTCTTTTTCAATATTGCTCTAATGATAACTCAGTTTAATACATGATAAGCTGTACTTACAGCTTCGCCCCAAAATCTTTTGGACAATTTACTCTCATTTAGCATAGTTCTAGCCATTTCTTATATTGTCCGGTTTTTCCTTTTAACAACTCCGTTTTGTTGAGGAGTTCTTGGTGCAGAAAATGTATGGTAAATTCCTTTTGCATTGCAAAATTCTATGAATCGACTATTTTCAAATTCACCACCATGATCACTTCTGATGGAAATAATTGAGCTTTGTTTTTCATTTTGCACCAAATTTGAAAACGTGACAAACATAGAAAATGCTTCATCTTTGCTAGCTAAGAGTATAATCCAAGTAAATTTTGAAAAATCATCAATAATTACATACACGTACTTTTTCCCACCAAGAGTTAAAATATCTGAAGGTCCATAAAGATCCATATGTAACAATTCAAGTGGTCTAGTTGTTGAAATTTCCTTTTTGGTGAAAAATGGCATTTTGGGTTGTTTAGATAGTTGACAAGCTTTGCAAATCTTATCCTTGTCATATTTGAGCTTTGGTAACCCTTGTACTAGATTCTTTTTCCACAATGTTTTAATATTTGACATATTTATATGTCCAAACCTTGTATGTCATATCCATGGATCATTTTCTATGGCTATTAGACATTTTTCCTCTAGTTCATCAAGGCAAACCAAATATATATTTCCATGTCTTTTGCCACTAAATATTATGTGTTCATCATCAAAAACATTGCATATAGAGGATTCAAATACAACTTTATATCCTTTATCACATAGTTGACTAATACTCATTATGTTGTGTTTGAGTCCTTCAATAAATAGTACATCCTCAATACATGCATTTGAAGCATTTGAAATGCCATAAACATTTCCTTTACCTTTTATTTTACCTTTTTTCATTATTTTCAAAGGCTACTGTTCCTTCATTGCATGGGTTGATCTTATGGAACAGTCTTTTTTCTCCTGTCATATGTCTTGAGCAGCCACTATCCATAAACCATATGTTATTGGCCTTAGCTCTAAGACAAACCTGTAAAAATTAAGTCAAGTGGAGCTCATCCTTTTGGTACCCATTTTACGGGTCCATTTGGGTTAGTTATGCACTGGAGTCTACGTTGATCTACCTTTGAAGCCATAAATCTAATGCTTTTTGGCATCCAAACCAATTTTGCACCAAGGTTTTGTAATTTTCTCAATTTGCATTGATAAACCTTGTGTCCTGACTTGTTGCAAAAATTACAAGCTCCCGGAAGTCTAGGAGTGGGAATCCATTTGGTAATTGGTTCCCTAGTTGGTCTTTTGGTCCAAACCACATGATTTATCTTGGGTTTAACATGAATGGGTTTGGTTTTGTTCCTTGGAGCATTAGATTTTTCTTGCTCAAATGCGGTATACCCAAGTCCTTTCTTACAACTTTGGGTAGTCATTTTCAAAAATATTTTCACACTTTCTCCTAGATTAGAAAACTTAGCAAGTGAATCATTTAATGATTCGTTTTCATTTTTGAGTTTCTCTAACTCATTTTCCAAGGTATTCTTTTCATTTTTCAATTTATCAATCTTTTCAGCAAGTTTACCGTTCACAATTATTACTGCATCACATTGGCTTTTCTTTATTGTAAACTTGTTTCCTAATTTCTTTATTTTCTCATATAATGAATCATAGGCTTGTTGGAGTTCTTCCAATTCAGCACATTTGAGGCATTCATTTGTAGAAGAGAAAATTGAAAAGGATTTTTGTTTGGAGGTTACCTCTTGACTACTTGTGCAGTTCGTTGAAGTAGCTCGATCCTCCAAGATTTTCGTTGCTACAAAACACATGTCGGAATTTTCAATGCAACAAATTCTTGCGCAATCCGCTTCACATTCTTCACTTGAAGAGCTGCATGTCGTAGATTTCTCTTCATTTACGTACATGCCTCTTCCTTTGTTTCTTTGAAATTTTCTGTTGTCGCCTCGATCTTTTCTTCGTTCCTTTGCTTTAGTTCCTTCGGGCGTTGGGCATTGGGCTTGCATGTGCCCCGAACCACCACACCGGTAACATTTTGTTGATTCTTTCTTTTCCTCTTTAGAATTTCTTTCTTTAAAATTTTTGAAATTTCTACCTTTCCTTACAAATTTTTTGAACCGTTTTGTAAGTAAGGCAATTTCATCGTCGTTTTGTGATGATGAGGTGGTGTCATCCGAGTCTTGTGCAGCTTTCAATGCAATGACTCTTTTGCCTTTGTGGTGATCTTCATTTCTTTTCTTGATTAGCTCATGTGACATCAACGAGCTAATAAGATCTTCCAACTTCAATGTATTTAGATCTTTGGCTTCTTCTATTGCCGTGATTTTTGGAGTCCATGATTCGGGTAACGCCCTTAGAATCTTCATGACCTGCTCAGATTCAGAAATTACTTTTCCAAGTCCTTTCAAGGCATTAGTAATTTTAGAGAATCTAGCAAATATTTTAGAAATATTTTCTGTTTCTAACATTCTAAAGCTTTCCAACTCTCCAATCAAAATATTTCTCCTTGTCCCTTGAACTTGAGACGTTCCTTCATAGATGAATGTTAATGTATCCCATATCTCTTTGGCAGTCAAACAAGAGGATACTCTATCATATTCGGAAGCTGTAAGAGCACAAAATAATGAATTCATAGCCTTGGCGTTGCTCTTGACAATTTTTTCTTTCTCATCGGTCCATTTGGAAGCTCTTTCATCAATAGGAAAAGTCACACCATCTTGGATTGCAATCCAAAAGTCCATATCTGTAGCATGATGAGTTGTTTCATACGTACCTTCCAATACCTAAAATTATTCCCATCAAACAATGGTGGCCTAGTAAAGGATTGACCTTCGGCAAATGCGGGAACGGAAGTGGATTGGGATGCCATACCAAAAGATCTCTTTGGTAAAAACTCAAAGACCTGCTCTGATACTACTTGTTGGTCTTGGATTGATGGCAATTACTCAAGAGGGGAGGGGTGAATTGGGTAATTAAAATCTTAAACTTTAATTAGAAACTTTTGCCCCGGTTTAATTTAATCCCCTTTGATAAGATAAATGGAAAGCAGTGAGATAATGAAAGCAGAAATGAAAAGCAATAGACACGATTTATAGTGGTTCGGGCAACCTTTCCTACTCCACTCTTCCAAGCTCACACTCCCTTATGACTTGGGACCCACTATGTATTCCGCGAATACAACTAGAGCCTCCGCTCTCTTCTAGATTCTAGCTCTAGGGGGCGTGTACAACAAGCAGCACAAGTAGGTGACGAGTTCTACTCCAATCACAACCCTACTTTGCTATAACTTTGTTTGAAACACCAAACTCAAACCAAGCACTAAAAACTGAATATCAAAATGAAATGAAAGAAATCTACACTTTACAGATTTGTGTAGCACGTTTCAGCTGGATGAAGAATTTGTAAAAGCAACGAATCGTTTTACGTTGAAGCAAACTGCAACTTTGAAGCTTGTTCTTCCTTTGAAAGTGTATAGATCACTCAATTGTAGAGAAAAGTGGATTGAAACTCTTAGTAGCACTTCTTTCCTCTTTTTCAGCTCTTACTTGTATGTTTCCACGTTTGCTTGAGTGTCTATATATAGAAGAGGGAGAATTTTGAATGTTATGGAGTTGGTTGGCGCTTAATAAATGTTCCAACATTCAAAATTTCGAACGTTATTTCTCCAAGTCGCAGGTGGAGTCGACTTCGTGTGCGACTTCGCCCAAGTCGCATGCTGGAGTCGACTTCGGGTGCGACTTCGGCTGTGCTCAGCTTGTTCAAGTTCTTCCTCAGGTTGACTTGGCCTTAGACTTGGCCCAAGTCGCAGGTGGAGTCAACTTCGGGTGCGACTTCGGCTATTCAATCTTCCAAATCTGTCTTTTGAGTCGACTTTGTCTGGGACTTGACCCAAGTCGATCTTGTAGTCGACTTCGTTTGTGACTTAGCTTTTCTCTCTTGCCAAGTCTGCTTAATCTTTTTTCTCTTGCTTGCTTAACTTCTTCTTCATAAGTGTTCTTCTTTTGATTTTCATACTTGGAGTTCATTTGTATAAAAGTTCTTTAGCTTTATGTCTAGAGAGCTTGAAAAGCTTGAATCTTTATATTCATGAACAAGTCCAATATATATATATATATTTTGATTAGAATGGTTGAATTCATGTATCTTGCTTGCTTTGGACTTGGATTAATCTTCATATGTTCTAAGTCGACTTGGTCTTCAACTTGAGTCAAGTCTATCTTGAAGTCGACTTATTCCCCGACTTGACTCCTGAAATTTCTGTCCTGTCTGATTGAAGTCGATGCTGGAGTTGACTTGGCCTGCGACTTCACCCAAGTCGCAAGTGGAGTCGACTTCATGTGCGACTTCGGTAGCTTTGCCACCCAATTTCAACTCTGGAAGGAAAGTGTCGCTTAAAGTCGATACTGGAGTCGACTTGGTCTGCGACTTCACCCAAGTCGCAAGTGGAGTCGACTTCGTATGAGACTTCCTTCTTTAAGTTCAGTGCTGGACATCTGAAGTCGATGCTGGAGTCAACTTGGCCTGCGACTTCGCCCAAGTCGCAGGTGAAGTCGACTTTGTCTGCAACTTCGAGAATTCTTGCTCCCAATTTCAACGCTGGACAGAGGATGACTTTTGAAGTCGAAGATGGAGTCAACTTAGGGAATCGACTTGGCCTAAGTCGAGGCCTGGGTCGACGTGGTTTGCGACTTGACTTGTTATATTTTATATTTTTCATTTAAACATTGCACAAAATATATTAGTAGCTAAAACTTACTCAAATTGTGTTGTTAATCATCAAAACACATGCTTTGGATATTTTGCATTTAATTTCAACAATTATTTTCAACATGTATGTCTGGAATGGCAATGTCATGATTAGGTCAAGAGGGCCTATGATGAATAACAACATGTTGAAATGGTTTAAAGGATATGTACAAGTGTATCATTGCTTATGTTATAAATGCAATGATCATGAATGAAGAAATGAAACAAAATTTGGACGAGTTCCAATTAAAATCCCGCCGCGTGATCAAGGCAACAATCCTGATTCACATTTACCAATCTATAAGATCTTGAGGTAAGGAAGTGACGTCTCGGTCTGGGGCATTACATGAGATATTATGTCGAGAAATGACACGCTGATTGATAGGTTCTTGAGTGTTGAAATAAATTTCTCGAACTACTTTGGAAGTTTTGCCTGTCTTTGCCTCTGACGGAAGGGAATAGGAGGCTTGTAAGGAGGTGGTGAGACATACAGCTTCTCCACCACTGGTTGGAGTTGTGGCTCCTCTTCTTGCTTCTGTTCCTGCTCAGCCTCCTTTTCAGTGTCAATATTATGTGGTTGAGATGGGTTGAGCTGCTTTGCACTCCGCAAGGTAACTGCCTGCACTTGTTCCCTAAGGTTTACTTCTGGTTGGCTAGGGAGTTTGCCCTGGTCTCTATGGGATGAGGTAGTGGCATGTTGGGCAATTTGATTTTCAAGCAATTTAATATGGGTTTTCTTTTGGCTCATTTCTTCAAGTAGTTTTTCAATCAAGGGATCAGAGGATGGTGCTTGAGGTGGTGCAGGTAGCGTGGGCTGAGTTTGGTATGAGGGAGGTTCAGTGGTCTTCTTAGAAAACCAGGTGGCTTATTATTTTGAGCATAGTTGTATATGACACTAATATATATATGCATCACAGAGAGGACTTTGGGGTAGACATTTTTGCAATTACAGAGCACTACATCAGACTCATGTTGGTCAAATATAGTAAGGTACCAATTACAATTATTAGTAAATTAGTACTTATCATACTACGGACATGTATAATTTGTTGGTCCCGAGTTTATGGCAACAACCCAAGAAGGGATTGGTGAATTGCATATTTTAAAATTTTACTTAAATAGAAACTTTTCCACTTTTTAGTTTTAATCCCCTTAATGAAACAAGCAGAGAGTATGGAGAGAAATAAAGCAATAAAAAGCAGTTGAGCAAGCCATAACAATACACACAGTTTTATAATGGTTCGGGCAACCTTCCCTACTCCACTCTTCCAAGCTTACACCCGTTGTGACTTGGGTTCCACTATTGGATTATCAAATACAACTAGAGCAGCAGCTCTCTTCTAGATTTCAGCTCTAAGGGGCTTGCACAAATACAACACAAGTAGATGACGAGTCACACTCAAGTCACAACACTACTTTGTCTTCACTTGGTTTCGATTTTCAATATCAAACCAAGTGATAAATGCCAATACTATATTAAACAAAAAAACCACACTTTACAAGTTTGTTTAGGCAGTTTTCAGCTCATGGAAGAACTTATTGAAAGAATGAAATGATCAGCAATGACGCTTTCAGCAAGTTGGAGCAAAGTTCTTCACTTGAAGTTGGTGTAGATCACTTTAATGCTAGCGAGAGTGGAAGGTAAACTGAATGAATGCTTCTCTACCCTCTAGCTCATCCTCTTTAATGCTCTTTTATAATAGTGGAGTAAATTCGAATGTTTGGTGGTAGGTGGCGCACATTTAATGCGCCAACGTTCGAATTTTTCCAACCGTTGCGAACCAAGTCGCATGTAGAGTCGACTTTGGATGCGACTTCACCCAAGTCGCAGACTGAAGTCGACTTTAGGTGCGACTTCACTCTTCAGCGTTTACTTCAAGTTCCATCTCAGGTCGACTTGGTCTTGCACCTAACCTAAGTCGCAGGTGGAGTCGACTTCGAGTGCGACTTCACCATCTATGTGCATATATTGGAACTTGGGTATCTTGAAAGTAATCCTTGATGCTTCGTTTTCCTCTCATATCTTGTTCTTCAATTTATATCCTTGATTTTCAATGTTTGATCTTGAGACTTAGCATCTACTTCTCCTCTTGAGCAGTTTATCCTTGTGGCATTAATCTAAAATGATTTTCCTTTCTTGAATTTAAGGTCCAAAGATATAGTTCATAGTTTTCCCTTTAATAATATTCCATCTTGAATGATTCTTTCATGGTCATTTTCTTGCTTGAGTTGTCTTGGTCTTCAGCTTGACTCAAGTAGCATGCTTGGGTCGACTTGAGGTTCAACGTCACTCAAGTCGTATTGAAGAGTTGACTTGGGAATGCGACTTCACCCTAGTCACAGGTGGAGTTGACTTCGACTGTGACTTCACCTGTCTCCGAGCCCAAATTCAGCGTTGGAAGGTTTTGATCTTCTGAAGTCAATTGTTGAGTCGACTTGGGTCTGCGACTTCACCTAAGTCATAGATGGAGTCGACTTCGATTGCGACTTCATCTGTCTTTGTGCCCAAATTCAGCATTGAAAGGTTTTGATCTTCTAAAGTCGATCTTGGGGTCGATTTGGGAATCGACTTCACCTAAGTCAATGGCTAAGTCGACTTGGGATTGCGGCTTGGTCTGCTATGTTCTGAAACTTAAGTTTTTATCCTTTAACAAAGCTTAGCAAACCACAATAGTGCCCAAAACATTCTCAAATTGAGTTGTTAATCATCAAAACATGGATTGTGCTTAATTTGCCTTTAATTCCAACATAATTAAACTATAATGTCTTGTATTGTTATACAATAAATTAGTAATTAGCATACTACAAACATGTATAATTAAACTATAATGTCTTGTATTTATGTATAACAATATGTTGCATACAGTTATCACAACCTATTATAAAAGGTATATTAATGTGAAATACTTACCAACTAGTACGATATACTTGCACATGATAATATCGACATCACAAGGAAGTGGTTCGAAAAGGAATGATATAGTTCCAACTTGAAGATGTCTCTATGTTATATGTACAAATTTATACAGGTGTAATGGGTAACTTCTGAATAAGGTGTAATATGTTTCATCTGTATCACCTTTTTTGAATTTTAGCCACCAAACTGATAATGGCTATATTTTGTCTTTCACTTTCTGGACTAAATACAAAGTTTTAAGATTTCATGGAATGTGAATTTTCTTCAAATTTAATTAAACTATAATGGACAATATTATTACTGAACTAATGGATAATTTACACAAACTAATGTGGAGAAAATAATGACATTGTAGTATAGCTATGCATATCACAAAATTAAATAGAGTTTGTATTGTTCTTTACTATAAGGGTGCAACTTGGGTAGGGTACACATGGGTATCCACCGACCCAACCCTTAATATAAAATATTACCCATGAGTATGATAGGGTTTAAATTATTATCCGCCCCTCAAATAGGGTACGGGTAGGATAGATATGTTGGATACCCAAAACCAACCCATACAGGTAATTATATATATTATATGATATATTATATAGTATGTGTTGTTTTTTATTTGTGACGTCTTGTGTATAAACTCATTTTCATCAATCTTGCGCCTAGTTTGTGGAGTTGTGTCTTATAAAGTAAGAAACTAGTTGGGTTTGATGTCTTTGGCTTCCGAAATCCTTTTATAAATAAACTTGTAAATTGTGATTATAATATATTAATTATTTTAATGAGTGGGTTGTGACAATTTATACTTTATAATTTTTTATATAATAATGTAAACAATAACATATGTACTTGTGATTTTAAAATATAATATTTTTTAAGAAAATATTATATTTAAGTATTAAAGGAACCAATTTGGAACCAAAACCGGAACCGACCCTATGGGTAATGGGTAGGGTAGGGTATAATAGGAACCGAGCCGACAAATGGGTAAGGTAGGGTAAGTTTTTTGCAAATAGGGTATGGGTAGGGTAGACCACTACTCGAACCGAACCGATCCGAGTTGCACCCCTACTTACATCATGAAGTATATAGTAAAGTCAAAAAATATGTAATTACACAATGATCAGTTTTCTAAGATCAATATATACATTTTCAGACAATATAATCTATCCGAAGGTCAATCTATTTACTCTTTAGAGATGAATATTGTCAATGTGGGTGGTGTCCAAAAAATTGCTAACTCACCCATGTGGATCTCTACATACAAGTTCATGTTGACATCTCATACCAAAAAAAGGAAGTCAACTCATACTAAATCACATTGGCCACAAAAAATTCAATGCCTGATTATCGTCACCGTTTGCTTGTGTTTGATGCTTTCATTGTATCAAGTTGTACAGTCTTTCCTTTATCATTCAAGTCATGACTAAAATGAAAGATGCAAACTAGCGATGCTATTGACCTATTTTCCCCTGCATTGCCATCAAATGTTGCAATGTTATGTGCATCTATCCTTCAAACTTTGAAGCAATTTAAGTTAAACAGGATACTTACTAATCTATATTTTGAATTGCTTTCACCGATAAACATAAACATATTGCATAACATGTATACACCACAGTTAACTGTGTCACGCATTCATTTCATATTGAGTTAAGAGACATGATGATAATTTCATGGTTAATTTCATAGAAGATCACAAAAATGATATAAAAACTCATTTACTTGATGAGGTAATCCATTTGCGAACTTCACGTCCCATGATGTTATGAGCTTTGGTTCACTGACACATCGATAGTATTCTTCTAGTCCAGGAACCTAGTAACAAATTAGTCACGATTACAAACGATCATTGTCTTCTATTACATAAAGACATGTAAGGTTAGGATTGTATAGATACCACTTCTTTCTTTATTATATTCATATGCCCCTAAAGATGGTCACTAATTGAATCCAACAAAAAAATTTCTTCATAAAGATTATCACTAGCATATGTGAACCAATAAGTATCCCTGCATACAGGAAAGAACACCTGTACCAATACATTAGATGAAAGGGATAGTTATTATGTAAACTTGCAGCACAATGCAAATAGATTACCTAACATGTAATCCATAAGGGAACCTTACCTATCCAACGTTGCTAATATTGAACTTCTTCTTCTCAGGACAGGTGGTTTGGGGCTTCCTAATCATGTGCTAGATATAACTACATAGTTAAGTGACACACAATGAGTAAAATGTTTACCAAGCAGCCATAATTTAGGTGGATAATTTTGAAAGGGTTCAATGAGAAGTAAGGATTATCGAGAACAAAGAATCATAATAAAATCTAGTCACCCCAAGCTTCATATGATGTTGTTCAATGTTATATAGCATCATTAGTATGTCCATACGATTAACCTCCTTAGGTAAGTAATGTTGTATAATCAGATAATAATTTCTTAGAGATGATGACCGAAGATAATATAAACTCAATGGCATTTGCAGATACTCACAGCTGCATGCACCTTTGCACCTGGTGCCAAAGATAAAAACTCTTTTATGGATAGTAAAAGCTCACCACATTTTAAAAGTACTTCACTATAAACATCAAAGCATAAATAATTACAACATCCTTTTACACTAGTTTTGTTAAATGTTCGTAGATAAATGGTCATAGATACATCTTAACAAAATGGAGAAATAATATGGATTAGAAAACTCACTTTTTCAAAAGGATCACAGAAAAGAGAAAAGTTCACATTCTTGTCCTCAATGTCAATTGAGCGCCTCAAATCAATATTAAATCCTTGTGGTTTCAACATATGCTTGGATTCTATCATACGCATGGTAGTTTTTACAATCGCATGTGCATATAACGAGGGGCACAAAAATACATATGTAAGTGATTATATTATTATTTAAAGGTGAAAGTGCTAGTATCATATATAACAAACATGCATCATTTCATGCCAACATGTTAATAGCATACATGAAAAAAAATAATAGAAAATCCAGTGTCCAACCACTCTTACATCAAATGCGTTCACAAACGATCACATGTGCCTCTTAAATACAACCGCCTTCCCTTTCTTAGATGTGGCTTCATACAGTAACTTTTTAAGACTTTAGAAGCCTTTATATTGCGATCCCCATGCCTAACTGAAGGCACTGTAGTTGAATTCATTATAATCAATGTGTCCTTGTCTGCATGGCTCATATTGTCCTGAGTGCAGGCACCCAAGTTTGTTGCCTTCAACTTGGCATCTATGTCCATGAAGTCACCATCACTGCCATCTCTGCTAACCTGCACATCAATTGCAAGTAAAATGTTTATTTGTGAAGATAAAATCATAAGTGAGCAAAATATATGAGTATAGTTTACTGGCATTTTACATTAGCACAACTTTTTCATATAGAAAGAACTTTAACCTCCAAATTCAATAATGTCTATAAATATTCTTCATTGTCATTAAATTTGTGATATTTTCTCGCTTCCAATGGGCATCTTTCTCCACTTGAACTTCTGCACTGTACACTCAAGGACTCGCAAAAGAGTTTGTCTATAAGCACATAATTTCTAAGGGGATGGACCTATATGTCATGTAGATGTTATATACACATGTATACCTAAAGTTGTCATTCCAAAGACTTATTCACAAACTCAGCATTGTTGAGCATTTGTCTCAGAGTCTAAAAAACTAGGGTAAAGATTTATAAATAAATCTAGTAGATTGAAAACAAATGCGTCTATGTACAAATGTGGCATTCTAACATACGGAATGAACTATGAGAATTGTTAAGTAGCAATTTAATGAATGCCAATACAAGATACAATTCAAGCAATTAACAACATAGAAATCAAAAGGCATCATTTAGAAAAAAAAAACTAGGCAATGCCTATAGTTCTGTCTACAGTGTTTCATTTTCACGGGTTAGCCTTAATGTTTCTGATGACGGAACTGGTTCATCCATATTCTCGGTGCTTACATGCACCATACTTGTCCCAGTGTTGAACTAGCAGGATTGGTTGAAGGTACATGCTCTTGCTCTTTAAATTGTATGACTCGCCAATTTTGGCCGCCACATATCTCCACAATACCGTCATACATTTTAATAAAAACCTTCCAAAGTACCAAAGTATATTACAAGAGTGATAACATCAAAGCAAAACTAAAAGACACCATTACATCCATAAGGATAAGATGCAATATATAAAAGACAGAGGTTTATATTTGTACTAGAAGAAAAGGAATGGTAACATAAAGACACCACTATCTCCAACTGTCCACCAACTATCTGCTCTCACAAAGACTCTCATGTCAAACAATCCTAGGGTGTCCAATTCTTAATTAGTGGAACACAGTTCCATCTTATCAAAATCTACAACAGTAGGTTTCATGACTTCCATAAACTAAATCTACAAATAACGTATTAGGCATCAAGGACAAGACTAATAAACACTGAATAGATAATAAATGAATCTAATTAAAATCATTTACCTGCAATAGTGCAATGCAACATCCAAGTAACTTCCTATTTTTACTGTGATACAATGTTAGTGATTGCTTGCACTGGTCCACAACATGGATGGCCCAATCAAAATTCATAAACTTATGAACATCTACTACATGTTGCAAATACACATCCTGCATTTTTCCATGTGATATTGGGCATACAATAGTGCGTAGCGTGAACAATGTGTATGCCCAAGCCAATTGTCATCATCAATAACTTCAACTAGATTTTTTTCATCCTCTAAAGCCATGACCATGTTCCCTTTGAGCAGCTTCAAATTGTTGTGCAAGTCATCTGTGCTACGTATCTCTTGAACAAGTATGACACTATGACCCCCCATAGGAAGCCCTAATATGAGATTCGCATCCCTAGATGTAAACTCCACATATTGCCCCGCAAAGTGGAAGGCTTAATAGTTATGTTCCCAATGCTCCACTATCCATTTGATTAAGCCAAGATAAAAAGAGCATAGTTTAAGCAAGAGAAGACCCCCGAAGCCCATTTGGAACACAACTTTCCTTTAATCATTGCTTAATGTGTTAGAGTAATCAGTAAACTTGCACACTACGCACACAAATTGCTCCTTTGGTTTGGTAGTAACGTTCCCTTGTGCCTTCCGTTTTCGTGTGGTAGAAGGATTATCCATATGTGAGGGACCATCATCCCAAGGGTCACTGTCCAAACCTGGCTCATGAAATTCCTCTTCCGCAATTGTATCCATTACTAATCTGCACATACATACGTAAATGCTTGTAGCAAATTCATATGAAGATAGCTATCAATAATCAAACCAAAAGGGATTGAAGCGATAAATGATATTGTAAAGAGCTTTCTTACATATTCAATCGAATCTATGTTGAACTGTGTTGCTAAAATTGGATAAACAATTGCTAAAAAAAATACTCTAGTCACAACAATGAAAGTGACAAACACAATGAAAGAGAGTACATTATGGGGAGTGGTTGTGACGTATCAATATAGCAAATCAAATGAAGTCTTTTCCTACATCAATATATATAAATACAAAAAATATAGAAGTCCTCCTTCATATATAAGCAATAGCGTAGGCCCTTCTATGATGGGATGCTTTCTTTGCACCTTCTTAGCCCGTGTAGGACATCCATGACTAGACAACACATTTGGGTTATGAAATGATGCATTGAAGTCACTGTCATTGCTTTTTTGAGATGAGCAGTCATTGGATCCAATTACCTGTGACAATGTTTTCTTTCTTAGTTCATTCAACTCACGTAGCAACTGACAGCTCCCTTCTATTGCATGTGGTAAGAGACGATGATGCATAGTTGTGACAACATTAATTGAGTTCCATATAGCCAAAAGGTCATCCTAACCATGTGTTGACATTGATTTGGTCTTTAAATCATCAAGTGAATGCCGCTATGTGGATGTCATGATAAATGCTTTAACAAGATTATTCGGGTACCTCAATAATCTTTAACTCTCAAAACACAATGAACAAACATCTACAAACCAAATATCACAGTTTGCTTATAACGGTTCACACCAACAAATGGTGCAAAAGGCTTGTTGGTTTTGTAGGTCATGTAAAAGCATAGAAGAACATTGAATGCCTTGAAATCCAGCCTTAACCAACCATTTGCCAAAAATAAGGATTTCAGAGCACCTTCAGTATCTTTGTGTACTGTGAAATACATATTTGAATTGGTATCGTTCATTTTTTGGAAGTATTAAGTTCCGCATCGCAAGGCAGTAATTGATGCCGAGATTTAGCAATGTAATTCTGAACACCTTAACGTGTGAAGCAAACATCCAAATCATTACTTAACTCTCTTACTAGATTATAAGCAAATGAAGGCCCGATACCAACTTCATTGTAGGCTTTTAAAATTGAAGCAGACTTATCATCAATTTTCCGATGCAATTTAAGGAGTTGAGATTGGGTTTGGTCAACAAGTTTATGGTTTTGTTCCTCCACAAAATTTGTTACAACCCGTAACCCTCTCTGCTTATGTGAAATCTCAAATTGAGCCATATATTTACATCATGTGAATACTCGATTCTTCCTATCTTCCATGTATTATTAGCACTTTCATCATTGGGTGTGCAAGCGACATGCTTGCCTTCACAAGAGCAAGTCATGCACCTCCAGGTAAGCTCCCCAAATGAGGCTAATCTATGTACTTACTTCAATCAGACACTAGAACCCACAAACTTTGCATAAGACTAGTAAAATTCAAGGACTTGAAGTTCATTAGTGAATTCCTTACCTACATGTGGTGAATTTACATTCTCAGCTTTCAACATATAATTTGACTCATCTTCCACATTAGTTTCGAATGCAACCTCAATAGTCATTTTAAGCGACTCACATATCAAGGATAAAAAGCCGAAACCTGAATATTCTATTTAGATATCATAGTCAAGAATATTACATACAAAATTATTTCATCCAAGAAAGTCATTAGCATATACCTTGTAAAATTGAATAAACAATTCCCAACACAGGTTCTAATAAGTTCCATTTGATTAGTTTCATATTTTACCAAAATAAATGTTTCAATAGCATATTTTCTGGACCAATAACTATATTTGAAAAGAGCAAACATTCCGAGTTCATAGATAATTTATGATAAAAGAAGAAAATTTTGTCACACAATGGAGCTTTCATAAACATGAAATTTTTCATCCAAATAATTCATTCCAATTATCTAATAGATTGTCGCCCTTTTTACTCACAGAAATCAAAACTATACTAAAACCTTCTGATTCAAATTAGAACTTTGAACATTAATCACATAGATGTTTCATGTTTAAGACGGGATAAACACAAAGATGATTCATACAGCATCAAAGAAAAATTGGTCTTACGCATTAAAATATTATTTTCTTTTCAAAAAATAATGGATGAGCAATAAATATAAAAGAGTATATAAGAAACTATTGGATAGAAAACCCCAGTCTAATTAAGATTTCATATGCAACATGGTTGAGCTAAAACTAAATAGATATAAAGGAAACAAGCTTTTACAAATCGAAGCTCAAATGACCCATCTATTTTTTCAACTTATTCAAAGTGAAAATAAAGAAAAATAAATTTAGGTGGGAATTACAATAGATTCAAGATATAAGGACTTATTAACCACACACTAAAATAGGTGATTTCAAAAGAACAACTTATGTGTAGAGTTTTCAAGTTCCTTTAGGTCTCGTGTAGGTTATCTTCACCAAAAAGTTCCTTAACCGAGCTACAAGTGCACTTGTTATCTTTAAGTCTTAGTAGCCAACTAAGGGAAGCTTATTTTCTCTACAAAAAGTTCTCCAATTGTAGGCAATTCTGAATATTGCATGTAAATACATTTACTCATATTAACAATAATGTCATGATCACAAAAATAAAATAAAAATACTTAAAATCATGCAAAAATGGTAAAACTTGATTTTTAGATTAAATATAACTAATTTTATAATAAAATAAAAACATAAATCAACACATTTTTTAGCTAGACACATGAGGGCAGTCATGCATCCGGCCACAACCAATCACCCCTCAAAGATTTTATACCTTTTTGCTGACAATTTCCAGCTACACTACTATGCAGATTCACAAGCTTCAGATTAAAAACAAAATGACAATTAAATAAATTGTTCAATGATGAGTTGCATATATATCTAATTATTTTATTCGGTTCAACATAAGTATACGTGTCGATCAAGTAATAAAGAGTGAGTAGAGTATCATTCCTGCAAGGATTGTGTTAAATGGACTAGCATATTAAAATTCAATTGTCTAAAGAAAATTAGTAAAATTCAATAGAAGTTATGTTTAAAGAACTGAAATTAAATCTAAATAAAATTTAATTAAAATAGAATGATTACAGGAGAGTTTGTCTTGAGATGATTAAGATAGGTGGAAGATGAATTTATTGATTCATAGCTATGTTAAATTGATCTCTTTATAAGTTAGTTGTGCAAAGATTACTAATCTAAGTTCATTTATATTCAAATATGTCTTCCAACGCATATAAACCTAACCCTATTTTTGTTATTCACTATGTTCCTATGCACCTAAGTAAAACAAGGGTGGTAACCTAACTTAATCAAGATTACATATGGTTAATAGATATATTCTTATCCATATTAACATCCAACACAATGCGGTAGCTGAAAAACCTATATCTTATTTATGGATCTCATTCAAATCTCATTTTTCCAAGCATGAATCTGAATATTAAATCAACCGACAAGATGACCAAGCTTGCAAACACGTTAAACATGATGTATAAAGGTAATCTCATGTAACCAAAGCTACAGCACAACTATTTTGTCATTTAAACATAAGAAAATCAAATAACATAGTTTAAAATATCAATTGTGCATATCTCCCACCATATGAAGATTCAGCCCAAAAACATAATATTAAATCCTTTAAAATCAAGTTTACAATAATTCCAAGGAAGGAGAATAACAAAAATAAAAATAGAGATGAGAAAAGGAGATGAAACTCAATGGATTTGCAATTGATAGATTTGTCTCTACTCAATCTTCTCTCCTTACCTTGAAGTTGTGATTTTTCTCCTTCTCTCACAATAGCCATGAGCCCTCAAGTTATGTGCTTTAAACCCTAAAAAAGGTATTTATAACCCATAGCATGTGGAGCTTCACACGTGGGAAAAATTTCACACGTCCTTCGTGGCCACGAAATTCCTAGACAAGTTAACAGCTCAGCTTCTTCAGTCAATGGAATGGTGGTCGCGGTCATGGACATGCTAGAGCTAGATTTGCCTTTTGAAAACTTCAAACACTTTCTTTCTCATTTCACCATTTTGTTCTCTCAATTTGCACATCAGTCACCAACATTCCCATAACAAAAGCAACACAAAAATAAGTAAATGCAATCCGATATAATCTAGTAGATCAAAATGATATAAAATGAAATATTTACACTAAATTTAACTAGAAATGTATAAAAACTATACATGATGCAAGGAACACACAAACGATGAAAACTAATGCAAAACTTACGCAAATGTACATGTCTCTCTTGAACTAGCATCAAAATTAAATGCAAAATGAGTGTTGATAATTCTATTTTTATAGAGTTACCATTCAACATTAGGATTGAGAAGTAAATGGGGTGAACACGAAGATGAGAGTATATTTAACACCTAGGTCAAAACAGTCTTATTCACTCAAGCCATATCCTCTAAAAACTATTTTGAAAACTAATGGATGAACAATAAACATACATGATAGTTTAGAAACTATTGGGTAGTAGACACTCATATAAAACATGAATGAGCAAAATACTGAACAAATCTAAATAAAACTAGAATAAAAAATTTAAAACTCATATAACCCATCTCTTATTTTAAGTTATTCAAATTACAATAAAGAAAGATGATAAGAAGTATAACCCAAATATAGGAAGACTATATTTTTTGAATAAAAGTAACAAAAATTCAAAACCAATCATCAAAATGACTTTAAGAACAAATGAATATGTCACATAAAAACCTTACAAGTCCATCATATCAATATGAATGCAAACCATTGATTCACTCGGATTACAATATGTTGAAGTCATAATCAGTCCTAATAAGCGTTTGATAACTATATAAAAATAAAGTTATTGAAACTCATTTCTTACTCATTTGAATGCTAATTTGAAAGAAACATGTAAATTTGCATATATTTTACATTAATATTCGTCAATTGTGTAATTTTTTCATCTTGTGTGGTTTTCATGCATTTTTAATTGCATCTAGCTATAATTCATCTTATTTTAGTTATTTTAATTTTATTTGATCATTTAGGAATGCATTTACTTATTTTCACTCTTTGTTGTAGGAAAAGGAGGGCAATTCGCATGCAATTTTAAGGCAAAATGAGGATGGAATGAGAAAATTCACTAGAAGCTGTCAATGAGTAATGCTGGCTCCAGCATGCCTGTGGACACGACCACGAGAATGGGGGGTCGCAGCCACCATTCCACCTACTTAAGGAGCTGAGCTATCAACCTGTCCAGGAGTGTCATGGTCGCGGCCACGAAGGTGATGTGTGCGAATTCTCACACATGTGAAACTCTAAATTGAGAGGGTTATAAATACTTCTCTTAGGATTTCTTAAGCATAACTAGTAGGGCTCGTGGCTACTGAGAAAGGAGGAGAAGAGCAAGGGTTTCAAGGCAAGAAGAGAAGAGCAATGGAGAACAAGTTGTTCATTGTAAATCTATAGAGTTTCATCTCCTCTTCTCATTTCTCTTCTTATTTTTGTTATTCTCCTCCCTTGAGATGATTGTAAACTTGATTTTGAAGGGATTTTAAGTGATATTTATGAGCTAAATCTTCCTGTGGTGGGAGATATGAATGATTCGACATTATAGATTATGTTATTTGGTTTTCTTGAGCTTGAATGAAAATATAATTGTGTTGTAACTTATGTTGTTTGAGATTACCCTTATATATCATGCTTAATGCATTTACAAACCATGCAACCTTATAGATTGATTTAATATCCAAATCTATGCTTTGAAGAGTGAGTTTTGGATGAAATTCATGTGTAAGGCACAAGTTTTCTAGTTGTTGTGTAAGTTAGATGTTAATATGGATAGGAATATACATATTAACTCTATATAATCATGATTAGGTTATGTGATTATCAGCGTTGTTTTACTTGGTTTTATGGGAACATAACAATTAACTAAAACAGTATTAGGTTGTATGTGTTGGAAGACATATATGAATATGAATGATCCTAGTTTAGTAATCTCAGCACAACTAACTTAAAATGAAACCAATATGACATTGCTATAAGTCAATGAATTCATACTCCAGCCTATCTTAATCATCTCCAGACCATTTCATCAGTAGCTACCTCATATTTTGGTTAAATTCTGTTTAGAGTAGTTAGATTAATTTCAATTCTTTAAACACAAATTTTATTTAATTTTACCAATTCACTTTGAAGAGTTCATTAGTTTGACTACCTTCCTCCAATCCTCATTAGAAAATGTAAGTGTGGAATTGAGATGGTTGAACTAAAGCAACCCACTAGCAAGTTACAAGATGGGTTGCATTATAAAGCAATTAGGAACCAACAACTATCTAATGAAACAAAGCAAGCATTTTGAACATCTTAAGCAGCAACAGTATCTGATGATACACAACTAGAACTATCCAAAGATCTAAAAGAACAGAACTTGACTACTTCAGAATCCTACATTAACACTTTGCAAGACATCTTGCAAATAATAATGTTCATTGAATCGTACACTAGATGAGCGAACTATACAAAAAATGTTTGCATAGATTATCCAAGAAATGGATTATCTTTGATGATAGTAAAATGAGAAAAACAACAGCACATGATCCAGTGATAGCTGTCTTTGATCCAATATGAATTCATATAACATTCATTTTCATACAAATCATAGAATTCCCAAATTTCACAATGTCCATTCGTTTAATCAAATATAAAAAATAATAAAAACCATAATGCTGCTCTTTACTAGTGCAGAAGTTATGTTATGGAGATAATTGTTTGCAAGTCAAAATCTTCACACAAGAGCCATAAACTTATAATGGTGTGTATGACCAAATTGGAATACATGAAATACTTATGAGTACTAAAGATGAGACCATTTATGGGTATTGCTTGCAACTAAGTCCAATGGGATATAACTGAAGATAAAATTCTCTAAGATTGCTATGTATGTGATGCAATTGGTCCTAAGTAATGAAAATTAATTGCTTGCCAAAGGTTTCAAGAGGTGCACCAATCTGTAGTAATATTGTAATAATTATTTTTGTATGATGAAATAGTATTTCAAATGGTTTAGATATTTATAAAATAAAATTGATATTAATACATAAAAAAGTTTATTATATTAATGTATAATTTTTTCAAATGTAGTCATATATATCTTTGATATGGAAGAAATGGTTTTCTAGCTAAACAAAATGATTACAAGAGTTCATCTAAGTAAAGGTTGAAAGGGTAGTAAAGATTACAACCCATCTCAATATACAGACTATAAAGTAAGTAAATCTACAACAATTTGAGAGTTTAAACAATCTTCAAACTACGGGAACTCTAATATGATTGTGTGGACATAATTCTCAAAAATCCCAGCAATTGCAAACTTCACTAATTATTTGCAATACTATAACATATTACAGACCACATGTATACAATCATGAAAATAGAAAAATAAAAAAATTGTATGTAACTATGGAACATCCAGCCATGTCATCAAATGCATGTACGATTATATGTACTAAGAAGATTAAATAGGGATGTAATTGTGCAAATGCCCAACTCTAATGGGATGGGTTTTTATTTTAAGCAGAACGGAATAATTGCATTTCAGTTTAATTTCTAAAGCCTCTTAAAAGTCTACTTTCTTTGTCAAATTCATCATCTATTTGAGGCTAGATTGATACTAATCATAGACCAAAACTAAAATCACAATAGATGATTGGAGAACTAGGCGACAATCTATCTGTTATAGATGCTGGTCATCCAGCAAACAAGTGTAACCGGCACTTATCCAAAATGACCAATGAAAAATTGAATATTTACCTCTGTATACTTCAACAGGAATAATAAAAATGGATACTATAGAGAGCATGTGCACATCATATCGCCTACTTCATTCCATGCAGAAATTAAGACAAACAAAAATAGCATAAGAATCAATTGTTCGTAATCTCTCTGCAAGTACATGAGTCAGAGATTGTAGTATATAAATATCGATTCACATGAAATTTTAAATTTAAGACGTCAGATTTAAATACTTATATGAAATATAAAGAGATAAAATAAAATGAAAGAAATAACAAGAGAAAGATATTGATATTAAGAACATGGAACGAGAATTAAAAATCAAAGGATGCGAGTAACTAGGATCTAGAGTTTCACATATATCTTCTGCAATGGATACGTGAATTGCTAATTTAATCTGGATATTATGTGCTAAAGGAGAGCTATACTTATATTATCCTTGCACCTGTTTTTGAAACCTACAAAGTGCAACTTAATCTTCTTAACCACTTATTTTTATGGGATTAAGTCAATTAGAATCCATTAAGTTCTGTAAAAGTTCATGAAATTCCTCAAAGTCATCATGTCTATTTTCATGGTCTTAGATTTTCAAGTTTAATATCTTGATTATCGCATATTAGACTTTCATCTTTTAGTTCTTTTACTTAATATATGAGAATTATTGCCAAAGTATAGGCTTTCACACTAAACAAGCATTAAATCATAAGATATTAAATTAACACAAAATACATTAAATAATCAAACCACAATATCCACTATATTGGATGCATACTATATCCTAAATCCTAGATAATTGATTTAGCTTAGCAACTTTATAATAAAAATTAAGCACAAAATAATAGTTTATCCAATTTTTATCATAAAAAAGATAATTAAAATCAAAACAAAAAAGGAAAGAGAAAGCTTATTAATTGAAAGCCTCGATAGTGTCTCAAAAACTCCAAGCAACTCGCCATCTTGCTTCTTGCCTCATGCTATTCACTTCTCTCGCTCCCGAACCTTAACCCTATCTCGAAGGACGTTCTAGGATGCCTTGGATATTTGTGGTGCCCCCGACCCGAGGCACCGGAGCCTTACTCTAGGATTGTTTTCAATTGGTAAATATGACATGAGATTGTTGCCCCGTTCACGCAGCAAGTTTTTTGTATTCATTTCATTTAATGGAATAATTTTTTTTCATTTCATTTCCTTCATCAATTTTCAAGTAATATATACTTGAGATTAGCTATGCATATCCTTTAACACTGTCATCTTGTTCATTTGCATCACATACTTTCTTATACTAGCATCAACATTTGTATATCGCATAATTGATACTTAGGCAACCTTACTTTCATATTACAAATAATCATACATTCATAAGCTGAATTCAAATATAATTCTTAACATAAATACTTATCTGTTCACACCACATTAGAGGTATTCACAACTTGAGACTTCATTAACATCACATTCATTTATTAATTCTCAACATATAGGTAATTAACATTTATTTTTGCTTCTCTTCTTGTGCTTTGTACCTGCCGAGGGTTTGGAAAAACAAAACGTAAGTGATAAACTCAATAAGCAAGCATTTTCATTTTAAACTTTTTCAAAATCTTTTTCCTATAAACATTTCATGACCCAAATTTTGGGCTTTTCAAAGGCTAAGCATATGCACGTAAACCTTTTCGTGTAAAACTTTTCGCAAGGACAAATTTATGTCATAAAATATTTTCATGACCTCATTTTAGGGCTTTTTAAAACAAAGCATATGCAAACACGTCTCTATCCATCTGGTATGTGATACTTACCAAGTTATCATTCTTCCATAAGAAAGAAACCTTTCATTCATGTGACAACACGCTAGCTAGGCGATCGTCCATTCAACCTTCTCCTATTTCAAGGAGAGTGTCGCCGGCCTTCTATCTTTCCTTAGCGACTTGGCCACATATAGAGGGGGGTCCCGGTCTGCGACCGCCTCTATAATGAACCTATTTATCATTCTAGTGCACCATACATCATTCTTATACATATTGACATGCAAGTATGATTTCATAAAAACAACACAGGCATCAACCTGTGTCAAAACTTGGCTTAATCATTTCATAAAATCCACACAGGCATTGTCCTGTATCTTTTTCAAACTAAAAACTTTATATAATCATTTCATAAATAATGAGTATGCAAACGCATTATTTCCCTCCACATCATAATTCTTTATGTGATGCAACGCATCATTTCCATTCATGTCATAATTCTTCATATGATGGTACAATAGCCCGGTGAAATCTTTGCCTTATGGTAGATGACACTTATGAAGTGTTCAACTGCCCATAAAAACGTGACTTTTCTACTAAAGGACGTCGGACACACTGACTTGGGAATTATAAAGGCACAACTACCTACGAAAACATGACATTTCTACTAAAAGACACTGGACACACCGAGTTGATCACGTCAAGGGCAAACCTAGTGTCCTTTTTCACGCATGGCTTTCATTCACCCCGGCATCATTGTTCGCAATCTCACCGCAAGTGCACGGGTCATAGATTGTAGAATATAAATTATCGATCCACCGGAAATTTGGGACTACAAACTTTACATTTAAATGCTTTCGTGTCAAACATAAAGAGAATAAATTAATTAAAATGAAATAAAAATATAAAAAAGTGGGAAAAGAAAATAAAATTAAAACTAGACTGGGTAGTAGAAAATAAGAGTGCGAGTACCTAGGATCTAGGGTTTCATATGCGACTTTTGCAACGGGTAGTGATATAATTATTTAATCTGGATATTATTTGTTAAAGAAGAACAAACCTTAATTTATCCTTGCAACTTCTCTCGAAACCTACAAGGTGTACCCTAATTTTCTTAACCACCTATTCTCATGGGATTAAGTTAATTAAAATTCATTAAGTTCTGTGGCTTGTTCTTGAAATTCCTCTAGGTCATCATGTCTATTTTCATGGTCTTACATTTTCAGGTTTAATATCTTAATTGTTGTATATTAGACTTTCACCTCTCGATTTCATCACCCAATATATGGAATCATGCGAAAGTATGGGCGCATATACAAAGCAAGCATTAAAATCACAATATATTAAATTAACAATAATATCCATCATAAATAAATTAAAACCACATACCACGCTACATTGTACGCATGCTACATCCTAAATCCTACATTTAGGGCTTAGCCGAGCATGTTTAAGTCCAAAATAAAATTAAAATTCAAAATCATCTTAAACAAGGCAATTAAAATTGAAAAGGGCAAGAGATAGAGAAGCTTATTGGTTGGAAACCCCGATGGTGTGTTGGTCGCTTCAAGCAACACGCCGCCTCTCCTCTTGCCTCGTGCTCTATGTCTTCTCTTGCTCTGCGGATCTTAATCCAAGCTCCCAAGACGTTCTTCAATACCTTAGGACATTCCCCACAAGTGTTTATATAGAAGTGAATAGTGTGCATGAACAGTAACGTGAATTAGTGTGCATATAAATAGTTGTACATGAACAGTGGGCAAGTAGTGTGCATATAAATAGTTGTGCATGAACAGTTGCGCATGAACAGTAACGTGCATGTTCAAGCTAGGACAAGGGGGAGAGATGAAGAGTCATCAGTGTGTATAAGATCCAATGTAGAGGAAACCCTACACTTTTGAGAGTGTCGAAATAGTCCCTTCAAATCCAAACTATCCAAGGAAAATAAATTGTGGATGATGTGTTTTCAATGAGACAAACATGGGAAATGCTTCCCATGAATTGCCCCCCCCCCTCAAGAAGCTCATTAGCTATCATTTTGAGCAGTAAAACCTTAGGAAGCATATTCAACTAAGGTTTCTATTATGAAAGCAAGTGCTAGCTAGTTTTTGAACTTGTCGAGGCATATTGCAATTGTCTTCACATAAGCGCCTAGCAATTTACCTAGTAACCTCAAAGACAGATTTTCATCAACTATTTATTGATTTTGCAAGGAAGCCCATCAAGCTGATGAAATGGATGTCAATTACAGAGGTTCATCTAGCCATAGTTGAAGAAATCAATAAGCTCCTTAAAGTTAAGTTTGTGTAAGTCAATTTCACATAGCAGCTTACATGAAAAGCAATGCAACCGCATCCTACATTAGATTTTAGATTATATATTAAGCTATCTCTTTGGTCTATAAAAAGGGATTGGTCTACGGTTCACTGAAAGTGTAATTTTGTGAAGTTCTTTTGTATATTCTTTTGTAAGATTGTCTTTTAGAGAGTTTCTTTATGGTTGTATTGGTTTCAAAATTCTTTTTAAAAGTTCTTCATCTATTTATTGTAATCTATTTCTCATGGTAAATATTCGCTTTCTTTGGCTATAGTTTTCTCCTTCATGTTGAAGCTTTGCAAGTGATTTTGTCACTTCACGTTAAAATATTTTTCACGTAATTAGTATTAGTTTTTACTTCTCATTCATTTGATCTTTTGTATGGTTTTGTTATTTTGAAGGATTATTCATACCATATTAGCGAGAGTCATATCAACTTAATTCATAGATAAAATAATATGCTTATGTCTTGCAAGTTTATGAGACTAACTAGACCTTTTTCAGTTGTAGAATACAATTTATTTATTTTTATGGCGCTCCTGACCCGAGGCACCGAAACCTTACTCCAGAATTATTTTTGATTGGTAAATGTGAAACAAGATTATTGTCCTGATCACGCGGCGGAATTTTTGAATCTATTTCATTTAGCGTCAAAAAATTTTCGTTACATTTCCTTCATCCTTTTTCAAGCAATATCTCCTTGACATTAGCTATACATATCATTCACAACTCATCAATTCCTTCATAACCTGATCATTCCATATCAATATAAAGTATTCATTTGTTCTTAATCATATCATATCAATACAAGTCATTCATGAATATTCATAATTCAAACAACTTGATCATTTATATCATAAACTTTCATCATCTAACCTTAATATATGTATATTATATAATTAATACATACGCAATCTTTCTTTCATATCACAAATAATCATATAGTCATGAGCCGAATTCAAATGGAATTCTCAACATAAATACTTATCTGTTCACATTACATTAGAGGTATTCACAACCTGAGACTTCATTATTAACACATTCATTCATCCACAACATGTAGGTAAATAATATTTAGCTTTGCTCCTCCTCTTGTACCTTGTACCTGCATAGGGTTTGGGGAAAACAAAATGTGAGTGATAAAATTAGTAAGCAAGTATTTTCATTTTAAACCTTTTTCAAAACCTTTTCCTTGTAAATATTTCATGTCTCAAATTCTGAGTTTTTCAAAGGTGAGACATATGCACGTAAACATTTTTCATAAAAACCTTTTTTCATGTAGACATCTTCATGTCCTAAAATATTTTTATGGAAACCTTTTTCCATGCGGACATTCTCGTGTTCTAAAATATTTTCATGTAAACCCTTTTTTTTCATGCGAACATTCTTATGTCCTAAAATATTTTCATAGAAATATTTTTCTATGTGGACATTCTTATGTCTTAAAATATTTTCTTGTAAACTCTTTTTTCATGTGGACATTTTTATGTCCAAAAATATTTTCATGTGCCCATTTTAGGGATTTTTTAAAAGCATATGCAAATACACTTCTATCCCTCTAGTAGGTGACACTTACCAAGTGATCATCCTTCTATAGAAAATTAATCTTTTATGCGATAGCACGCGATCTTTGCGTCTATCCTTAAACCTTCTCCTATCTCAAAGAGGGCGCCGCCGGCCTCCTACCTTCATTAGCCACTTAGACACATGTAGAGGAGACCCCAGTCAATCTGCGACCACCTCTACGATTGACCTATTCATCATTCTAGTGCACCATACATCATTTTTATCCATATCAACAAGCTAGCATGATTTCATAAAAGCATACAGACCTCGATCTGTAACCTCTTGAAATCTCACAGATATCTGTCTGTTTCTTTTTTCTCAAAATTGAAAACTTGGCAACTCTATGCTTTTTTTTAACTAAAAGCTTAGCAACTTTGTGCTTTTTTTCAAACTAAAAGCTTGGCAACTCTGTGCCAAGATCATTTCATAAATAGTGAATATGCAAACACATCATTTTCATTCATGTCATAATTTTTTATGTAATGGTACGCTAGCCCGATGAAATCTTTGTCATATGGTAGATGGCACTTACCAAATGATCAACTACCCATGGAAACATGACCATTCTACTAAAAGACACCAGCCACACCGACTTGAGAATTTCAAGGGCACAACTACCCATGAAAACATGATTTTTCGTATCCTAATTAGTTTCCTAACTTTTCGCGCATGACTTTCATTTACCCTGACATTATATACCTCAGTCGCATGATTGTCATTCTCATATAGAAAAGAGCTTGCATATTCATTTTGAACACAACTTGAAAAACAGTATTCAAATCACAATTTTAGAATGACCACCCTTAAATGGTTTTAGAATCATTAATATAAGCAGTTTTCAAAACACTTCAAAATTCAAGAAAATTCAAAATATGTCAATTTTTAAGAAAAATCAATAGTTTCAAAGGTCTTATTTGTTTACTTGTAAACAAGTTTTAAAACTAATACAATAAAGCAATTTCGAAATCCTTCAATATTTGAAAAGAAAGTAACATTTTCAAAAACTTTTCTCGCAAATATTTTTATTTTCGTTTTTGGGCTTTGCAAAGGATATGCCACGCATCTTTTCCATTAATCCACTCTGGCATCATATTTTTTATTCATACGACATCCCTGCCATTCTTACATATATGAAAAGAAAACATGCATATTCTTTGAACGTCATTAACAAATAAAAATCAAATCATTTAATACAATCAACTTATCGGGTTGGTCATACTTAAACTCTTTTAGAAATGTCAACGTAAAACATTTTTAAATTATTTTTCTATTTAAAGATTCCAAACATTTCAAGAACATCCTTTTTCAAATGCTTTGCTTGAAAATACCATTTTTGTAAAGAAATCAAAATTTTCTTTTCATAAATCAACTTTCTTTTCACAATCCTTTTGAAATATTCAATGAAATAATTTCTAAACACTTCAACAATTAAAAAAGGCTTGCTTACAATGAAGCAATTCCAAAACATATTCATATTTGAAAAATAACATTTTAAAAGGTTTTGCTTGCTTTCAAACATCATTTCATAAAGGAAATCGACTTCCTCATCATAAAAATCCTTTTTTAAGTAGGATTTTAAAGGGCTTATCTACACATATCATTTCAACACTCAAAATGAAGTCAACATTTTAAAAAGTTTGCTTGCTTACAAGCAAATCTTAGAATCATTAGTATAAAGGCCTTTTAAATATTTCAACACCTGAAATGAAATCGACATTTTAAAAACAATTTGCTTGCTTACAAGCAAATCTTAGAATCATCAGTATAAAGTCATTTCAAACATTTTAATGTTTGAAATGAAATCAATATTTTAAAAGTTTGCTTGCTTACCTGTGGGAAGTTCATTCATCTCTTAGATCTTTTCTTTGCCTTTACCTAGAAGTGAAAAATGATCATCTTATATGCTTGCATATCATCATATACTTGCATGCATTGCCTTTTATTTAGTTCATGTTCATATATCACTTGTCCCCAACACTTCCATGATCTCAATCTATATATGACTCATAACATGTTTGCCTTAATCATTTCTTCCTTTGAGATGAACTTCAACATCTCATATGTCACATATATGCACATTTTTCAATGGTGAGTCATTCATTTAACTCAATACCCTCATCTAGGGTATTTAATCTTTTTTCAATTATTCAATATACTTACTTGAAACTATAGCAAGCTAAGTTCAAGTAAGGTTTCTCAACTTCATATTTATCTGCTAATACTTTCTTTTTCACACACCTATGTGACCTAGTAATTAATTGCTTTGAAAATTAGCTTTTGTAGTCATTCAAGACAATTATCTATGACTTCTATCAAGTCATTTCTTTGTCAAATTTCTAAAATTTTCTACAACTAACAAAATAGCCACGTAAATGCATATTTTCACTAAGTTTTGCTTTCTCATTTGCACCTTAATGATATCCACATAAAAATTTATCAAACAACCACTCTTATGGTTTCGTTAGGTGCTTGTTCATACACTTTAACAATATAAATTCACTTAAAATTTTTGGATTAAATCATCATTCCAAAACAGCCATATTTTGTCTCATTTTTGGTTAAGTTCCACTTGTACAATTGCACCTTAATGATGTATATATTAAATACAATCTTTCCCCAACTTTTGTGATCTTTCAAGGCACTTATTCATAGTTGATAGCAACTATTTTTGCATAAAAATTTATGTAATAATTATCTTTTTCAAAACAGCCGCGTTTTGCTAAGTTTCCTTTCCATATTAGCATATTAATCCAATATGCATGCCATAGCAAAACTTAACCCTTATATTTGTTATCAACATTCTTAATTCTTTACTAATCCACATATCATATGATAATTAAAAACAATTGAAACAAAAATTTCTTTTCAATTAACACATACTTAAACGTCTCTTAAGCATGGGATAAATCAAACATCAAACTCATGATTTAACATATTGTTTAGACGCCACTTTGAGCATGGTATAAGCTAATAATTAATCAACGAAATACCCATATAATAACCTGTTTTGGACATCCAAGGGGCTATCTCCTGGCTGAAATTTTTTTCTCCTTTGCAAGCTTGCTAAAAACATCCAAGAGCTGCCCTCTTTCACCTATTTATAATGCTCGGTTTTACCCTTGGTTTGCCACCTATTAACCATGGTTAAAACCACATTTATTACCGTTAATTGCTGCTGAAATTTGAGCCATACAAGTGTCCTATATCGCCTTCTTATCATCTTCATTAACACTTGCATTTAATGGCTATTGTCACCTTGCATTTCTTTCATTAATTACATTGCCACCTCTCACCTTATCTTGCTACCTCTCATTTAATGCTCCCTATATGATAAGGCTCATTAATGCATATTTGCTTTTTATCTCTTCCATTTGCACCCTTGCTTGCCATGTGTCCCTATCTTGGTGTAATTGTCAACTCCTCATTTATTTAGTTGACTTCAATCTTGTCCAATTGCACCCTACAATGCCACATGTCCAAGCTTATTGCACAAGTCAACTTTAACTTTTACATCTCATTATGCCAATTCCACTTTTGATGATCAAAAGTCAATGACCTTCATTAATCTTCATCATTAATATTTAATCACACTTAACACATGTCATTTACGGTTTCCTATCAAGGTTTGACATAATCCAATCCATTCATAACTTAAAGCTCATTAACTTAGCCATTTATATAAAGTTTCATCTCAAAACGATGAATGTATGCTAAGATATTTAGCAAAATGAACTTATTTCATAACATATCATGTACCTCTAGTTATTTCACCCATTTTCATTCATAATTTTCATGATCTGAACCGCTCATCATGTAAGGCATACCAATTTAGGCTTTCCCTTAAAATTTCATATCATCATCCTACCTTGTATATCACAAGATATCAATTTCTTAAATAATCCCTCAAAATAAAATAGAAAATGGCAAATAATGGGTATACCACCTCATCTTATCTCTACACCCTATTTCGTCCTTTAGTGCTTAATTACCATGGTAATCATGGGTGATTAACTTAAGTACCTTGTTTAGTTACCTTAATCTCATCTGTACAAGCTCTAAGCTACATTTGCTATGCTTTTAAGATAGGTGGGGTTCAACAATTTTCTACTCAAAAAATTTAATATTTATCAACAAAAATAAGGGGAATCTCGGTGACTCAAACTAAAAAGATTATTAAAACATGTATTATTTAAAACTATGTGCCTGTCTAACATAAGTATTCATTCCACTAAAATCTTTTTTTGAATAAATTTCCATATATTTATATCTTATTCAAAACCTTACTTGAAAGTTCAAAGTAATATGCAACTTTTTCTTGTACTGCATTGCAAGAGGATTTCGTTTCCTAGTAGCAACTTTGAGCTGACAATTAATTAAAAATAGTGGATAGATATTTTATAGAATAAGCATCCGTTTATGTCGCCATTATATTGCATGGATTTTTATTTATTATTTGAAATGGATCCTCTAAGTGTATTGGTATTTTGCAAAATACATCTTATAAGTTTTATCTCTATTCAATATACCCTACGTGCATGTGATTTTTTAGCTAATGAGGAAGAAATCGTTGTAATAAATCATGAAGATACTTTTTAAGTATTTTAGAAGAACTTGTAATACTTTCTGTGCATGCACAAGCTGCTGCACAAATTTAAATTGTAAGATCATTTTGCAAAAGTTTAAAACTTATAAGATTTATTTTACCAAAGAACAAAATATGGTAACACGCTTGCTAAAATACAATTTTGCATAGTTACAAGGTCCATTTTGCAATTGCATCATATTTCAATAATGCAAATTGGATACCTGGTAGGAAAATAGTTAATGGAAAAGTGAGGTTACCATTTTTTTTCAAATGAGAAAGAGATGAGCTTCCAACCCACCTATTTGGCCTCAGCAGCTAGTGAGGTTAATTTGGAAGCTCAAATATTTAAGTGATAAACTATAGGCCTTTTTACATAGTTTCTCCACATGCGGGGTACGATCTACTAATGCATACGGTGTTGCATAAGCTATATAATTATCACTTTTTAGCACAAGAGAGAATTCACACCTATTGGACATTTGGAGGAGAGGTTACCAATGTTTGAACTTTGATCGATATGATGGAATATCAATGAAACATTTGTTCCAGAGAAAGTAGATTGATCCGATGGGTACAGAGACCGGTTTCTATCGTAACTAGTTCCTGTGTTGTACTTGAGAATTGATCCGAATTACGTTTTTCACTTGCTTTCTAGAAATTCAGTCATATATTACATTTTAAATAGACTTTGAAAATCATACACGTAAGATGATGTTTATTATATATAACTATAACACCAGTATTTTAATGGTAGATAATAGGGCAAATTTTATATATACGGCATGAATTTTACCTTTTTTTTCACTTATACGCATAAATTTTTAAAAAATTCGAATATACACATGAATTTTACTTAAATCAACTTGTACCTATGCCATTGGAAATCCATTAAAGGGGTCATTAGCCCCTATAAAATGACGAATACATCCAAGCTGTAACATTATTTAGGTTGATTTGCTCAAATTTAAAAATTTATATTTAAATAATATATAATTTTTATAGTTGCAAAACTGTTGAAAATTCATTTATGTGCGTTTGGGAAATGATAAAACTTTTAATGAAAAATTTTTGGTGCAAAAGTTTCAAAAAAGCGAGAAAATAATATTATACGATAGGGCAATGAGGAGCAAAAAGAATAAAGTTAAAATAGATATGTTAGATTTATGAGTAGATGTGTAAAAATGATTGGAAAGTATTAAAAATAAGTTAGTTATAAAGAGTGAAGAATTTTAATTTAAAATTTTTTATGTTTTATCAAACACTCCTTAGTGGCAGATTTTTAGCTATAAAATCATAATTAATGATGGACATACTTGTCATTTCATACAAAGCTAAAGATCTCTTAATAGATTTCTAACAACATAGGTATATATAGAATATTAGATAAAATACATGAGTATATTTATAATTTTTGAAATTTAATGATAAATAAAATTAAGAGTAAAATTCGTGAATGCATATAGAATTTTTCCTAAATTTTAACTCTGCCCAACTACGGCCAACTATAGGGGATCAGCCAATGAAACCTTATATGTGTATTTGGACTCGATGAACCTAAAAAATTTTCTATATTAACAAAATTATTAAATAACATTTTTATATGACAAATATATAATTTTTATTTATTGAGTATCTTATTAATATTTTATTTGTATCGTTTTTACTGTAAATGGCTAAAATTATATTTAACATATAATATATGATCGGGGTTCGAAAAGTAACTAAAATATGCAAAATTTGGCCGTTCCTGTGGGTTTGTATGCCATCAATGCGGAATTAGCTGCGATTTGTCGTGGCATGGCATGTGAAGCAGAAAAATAACGTGATTCAATGTGCGAAAAGGAAAAGAATTTTTTTTAAAAAAAAAAAACTCACAAGCGCGGAAAAATTGGAAACCGACCATTCCCTTTTCCCACCGGATATGGTTGCACAGCTGTCAACTTGCTGGTTGTCCCTTTCTCTCCTGTATTTCATACGAGAAAAAAAAACGGATCGCGATTTCCTGCAGCCAGTGTAGGAGATCGCGGTCCAAAAAAACGTTCGCTAAGGCCACAAACGGGTTCATGTGATGCAACTGTATTTGGTAACGTTTGAGAGAGAGTAATTGATACTAGAAAAATAAAAATAAGTTAGGAATATATGAAGGAATACAATCCTATGCACCCGGGTGCATTGACACATATTGCACTCATTTTTTATTTTTTAAAAAAAATTTTAAACAATTGTTAATTTAAGTGTATTTATCATATGTAGCATGTGGTTTTTGGCACGCTACGATGGGCCGTAAAATGAGCCTAAAAATATAAGATATGCTCAACAGAAATATAAAAGAAAAGTAGCTATGAACTAAGCAGAAAAGTAAATGGGCAAATATGAGAGAAGAAAATAAATATGAAATGCGAGTTAGCGGGTTAGTTGCTTAGATATGATGCGAGTTAAATATAGAAATTAAACGTGCAAATAAAAAATATAAAAAGATATAGAAAAGGGGTTCAAGATTAGAAATGGAAGAAATATAAAAGGTGTAGACATGGGGGTTAAAGAAGGAAGATACAAGCGTTAAAACTTTTAGATGATGCAAGTTTTTAGAGATTTTTAAATTATGCGAGTTAGTCAAACACAAACATGTATATCAGTTAAGCGCAATTAATAGTCATTAAAATGCATACAAATGCTGATAAAATTTAATATATTAATTTTTGAAGTCTCTACTAACCAGATAACGGTGGTTAGTCTATGTACAATTAGGCACTGAAATACAGAGATTTTCTGGGTAAACTCACAACTAGAAAAAAAAATACAACTTTATTTTTCTAGTATATTAGTCCTGGGAGTGCAGAAAATTAACATATATTTTATATGTAAAAGCTCAGGAAGGTGAAGGCGGAAATTTAATCCCTAGGCTTTTTATGAGGCCTTAACTCAATCTGAAATAGGATATAGGAATTTCGTTTCCATAAATAAAGTTTCTCCCTTTTTTTTAAAAAAAAAGATGTGGAATGAAATGATAAAATAGTATTAGTTAAAAGCAAAATAATTTAAGTAGGCATAAATAGAGCATTAGACGAACAGGTACTGGGTTGATAAAAAAAAAATTATGGGAAAAGAAAGGAGAATGAGATGCGGCAGAATTTTTTTTTTTTTTTAAATGACGTGGATAAAAGGATTTTTAAAGGAGCTCAAAGTGGAGCGCTAGATGGTCCAAATATTGAAATAAAAAAACATTTTATAAAAGAAAATAAGAAAGATGGGATGTGGCAGCGTTGGATTTTCCTTTTTTTTTGAAGAAAAAAAAAGGAAAGGGAAGATGATGCACGGAACAGAGGAATGCGTGTAGATTTTTTTTTAATCTTTTTTTTTGATAGCTCAAAAGCAACACGTTGTTTTAAATAGGCTTTTCTTTTTTAAAAAAAAAATTAACGGCCGGAGCAAATAACCAGATTTCAACGCACCTTTTTTTGTAGCTTGCTTTTTTTTAAAAAAAAAAATAATAAACTGATGCAAAGGGGATGTTATATATGCGTGCTAAAAAAAGGCAAATAAAAATGAACTAATGCAAATGACGTGAATGGAGTGATGAAGCAACGTAGAAATAAAAATGATTTTTAAGCAGGCCCAAAATAAAGCATTAGATGGTCCAGATATATGATTAAACAAAAAAAAATTAGAAGAAAAAAATGAGAAAGATGAGATGCATTGGATATATATATTATTTTTTTAAAAAAAAAAAAAGGAAAGAAGATGCCGGAATGCAAATGAAGGGCAGATGCATGCGTATATATATTTCCTTTGACCCCTTTTTTTTGACGTGCAGGGTAAAAGAGCTGGATTAATGCCGGAAAAAATAAAGAAAATGGGCGTCCAATGAAGAGGCAGCTCCGAGGGAAATCTTTGGAAAAATGTATGAGATGAGGATTTTGGGTATATTGGGCGCGTAGAAAATATGGGAAGAGGACTCCTTTTATAGCTTTTAATTTTTAAAAAATTGCACATTGGTTATTTTAATAATATTTTGCACAACTCCACCTTTTCTTTTTTGCAAAATTCTATCCCAAAATGGGCTCCTTGGTAAATTTATGGGTGGTTTTTGAAAACCACCAATGGGCCCATTGTGTTGCTTGCTAGTAAGTTAACTCTTTCTTAGCCATTGATTTTGGGTATTTTTCATCCTTCGTTTATGCCTTGATCATCACCTATTTTCCTTGATCTTAGATGGGGCCTACACTTATTGATATCTCTTATCCACTTTAGAGGTTCAGATCTTCATTTAGTCGCTTAGATCTTGTAGTTTTCATCCATCATTTGAAATGTTGAAAATTCACCTCCTTTCTTGGTCAAATCTATTTTGATCATTAAAAATTTCATAAAATATTAGTTATTCATTTAATCCAAAACTGTTCATCATGTCGACTTTGCTCCAATTAACTTGAAAAAATATTCTTCACTTTATTTTGAATGCAAATTGCTCTTGATCAATCATATGAATTATTGGTCATCACTTCCGTAGTGGGTTTAAAGCATTGGAGGCTCATGGATTCGACACAAATTTGGGCTTGCAAATATGTAGGTTAAAAATTCAAATGTAAATCCACAAAAAACCTTAAATGGGTGTGTCAAATAGTAGTAAGCCCATTTGAAAATTTAATTTTCACATTTAAGTGAGGTGTCAACATCATGTGTATTAATTTTTACCATTTTTGGAGATTTTTAGATTTTTTCGGATTTTTAAAATCAGTGGTATTTTTAATAATTTAAAATGATAAAAATTGATACGCATGTTAAATACACTTAGATTAACATCTGCATAAAAAAAAATTTTAAAAAAATTATGCGCTCGCGTGCATTAAATTGCATTCCATATATGAGATAATCATATGAAAGGAAAAATAAAATTAGAAGTGGAAAATTATATAAAAGTAAAAATAAAAAATAGTGTACTTAAATAATTAAGATGTCATTATAGCAAAAGGTAAGTAAAAAAAATGAGAAATGTGTACCCCATTCCATCCATACCCTACCTCATCATCTAAGCTATAAGGTCACTATTACTATAAAATCATAATTTATAGTATAAAAATCCAAATAAACCTTAAAGGCATGTTTGTTAAGCACGAAAACCTTTATATTATAAAAATCCAAATAAACTGTAACGCTCCATTCCTAGATATACTCAATAGCTAGTCAATGGGTACTATACAACCTAAGAAAAATTCGGCAACATCTCCCCATAATATATAAGGGTGGTATGGATTACATGACCTGATATTCATAAATATTTCAATTTCATTTCAAAATATAACATTCAATCCTATATTTATACACTTGTATCTTCATATAATAAAGACATTCATATAAAAGGAAAATCATTGAATGTTATCCTTATACATCAAGCAAACCTAATGATTATGCATATATGCATCCATAGAGATTATAATCCAATCTAAAATATCAAATATAATATGTTTGTCAAAGTGAATCTGTATCAATAATCGTCTACGTATACGAATAACAAAAGAGCACAAATTTTAAAAGAACTAAAATTAAAGATATTGTGCTAATGGTCTCTAAGATTTGATCTTCAACTTGTCCCATCTTGAGGTTCCCTACTTGACTTGTGATCTAAAGGCAAAATAACAAATCATATGAGTCTAAATAGACTCAGCAAGTAGATAGTGATTAGCACAAAGTGAAAATAAGTAAAATTCTAGATGCACATATTGTGATCAAGATAAGACATATAGGTCCAAATACCCACTCCCAAGATCGTATGCATATAACCACGTATAAATAGAATGACACGAACAATCCTCTACTCATGTCTATCAAGGGCCATGAACAACCCTCTCCTCATATCAATCAGGAGCCATGAACAACCCTTTTACAATCAACCATTTTAGATAACACATCATACATAACAGACAAGGATAAATGTCACAAACCACACATACAACATCAACAAGGTTTACTTTAAATTCAACACACAAAACTGTCATACAAACATTTTACCAAACATATGATAGGTGCAAAATAAGGGAACCTTCAATTCATACTCTCATTTGATCCGAATTGATTAACGTCATATTTTAACAATATAAAAACTGCTAACGAATCCTTTACCTCATAGAAATCGCACATTCATAGCAAATTTCCCATTAATCCTGCTTACCTTAACTGTTATGAACCTTATGCCCCATACCACAAAGTTGTTAAACGCTACACACTCCCACCAGTCTTATATCATGTTTAATATGAAATTTCATCACTAAATCAATAAGGGGCGACATCTACTTACCTTGATCGTGATTTTTCCCAAAAACAGCGACCCTATGCTTGGATTGCAGAGATTCGGAGCTTCCTTGATTGGAATCGATGACCTTCAAGGCAGTCGGTAGAGTTTTCTTGGAGAGATTTACAACTAGATCGAATTGAATAGAAGGGAAAGAAAAGAAGAAGCAGAGAACGGCAAGAGAAGAAAAGGGAAACGTAGTCGGGCGTAAATGAAAGATGAAGCCCTAGCTTGCGGGCTCCTCTTGATAGACATGATACCTCGGGCCGGGCCGGAGCATGGGTCGGGTCTAATTGCAATTAGTAATTTACTTTCCCACTCCTACGACTTAATAATTAAAAAATTTTCTGGGGGCGATGCCCCCTTGACCCCCACGACCTGACCGAGCAGGTCGAATCCCGTACCTACTCTGTGAGATGGAAAACAGTCATAATGCTCAACAATGTGTTGGAAATATGTGGAAAACTAGCTAAATCTATGTTTTGATGATTAACAAACTAAATTTGAGTAAGTCTTGGCTACTAACAAGTTTGTGGAAATGTTTAAGGAATATTTCATTTGAAGAAAATCAAGTATGGAAGCCAAGTCGTATACCAAGTCGACTCCAAGATCGACTTCAAGAAGTCAAATCTGTCCAGAGCTGAAAAGGGGAGAAGAACAAGTGAAGTCGCAGGCCAAGTCGACTCCAGGTGCGACTTAGGAAACCAAGTCGCAGACGAAGTCGACTCCAGCATCGACTTCAAGCATCCAGAGTTGAAAAAGTGGAAACGGACATGACGAAGTCGCAGGCGAAGTCGACTCCAGGTGCGACTTGGGCGAAGTCGCAGACGAGGTCGACTCCAACTTCGACTTGAGGAGTTCAGACTTGAAGATTGAAGTTTCAATCTTATTCCAAGGATCCATTTGGAATTTATCAAATCCAAATAAGATGCAAAGTTCATTCTCAAAAAGCAACTGAAGTTTCTTGAAGATCAAAAGCTAAGATTTATATTCAAAGTTCAAATCAAGTCTATCAAGTCCAAAGCTAATCTTCAAGCTTATTCTAAATGAAGAAATATCCAAGTCATGAAGACCAATTTAACAAAGTTCCGGAGTTCAGAAGATCAACTGACGAGGTGAAGTCGCACACGAAGTCGACTCCACCTGCGACTTGGGTCAAGTCGAGAACCCAAGTCGACCCTGACTGGAACTTGAAGCTGCGACGAAGAAGCGAAGTCGCACCCGAAGTCGACTCCATCTGCGACTTGGGTGAAGTCGCACCCGAAGTCGACTCCACCTGCGACTTGGGTCGCAACGGTCGGAATTAATTCGAACGTTGGCGCATTAAATGCGCGCCACCTACCTTCTAACGTTCGGATTCCCTCCAAAATTATAAATAGCATTCATGGTGGACGAGGGAAGTAGTTGGAAAACATTAAGTGAGCATAACTCCTATCTACAAGAGCATTAAAGTGATCAAGCCAATCAAGAGAGGAAGAATTGTGCTTCAAGTTGCAAGAGCTACATTCAGAAACTTCAAAGCCATCATCTACAAGTTCTTCCCTGCGCTAAATCGTTTCTACACACCTGTAAAGTGTAGTTTACTTTTATTGTTTACTTGTTTATGTTGAACTTGATTTAGCTTGCGTAGCTAAGATCAAGAGGTAGCAAAGTAGTGTGTGATTGGAGTGTGACTCATCACCTACTTGTGCTAAGTGTTTGATGCCCCCTAGAGCTAGAATCTAGAAGAGAGCAAGAGGCTCTGGTTGTATATGCCCCCTAGAGCTAGAATCTAGAAGAGAGCAAGAGGCTCTAGTTGTATTCGCGGAATACAATAGTGGAACCCAAGTCACAAGGAGTGTGAGCTTGGAAGAGTGGAGTAGGGAGGTTGCCCGAACCACTATAAAATCCTTGTCTACTTGCTTTTATTTCTGCTCTCTTTATTACTTTACTTTCCATTCAGTTTCTTCATTCAAGGGGAATAATTCTACAAGGGGTTAAGTTTTTTAAGTTACCAAAGAAATTTTTAAGAACCCAATTCACCCCTCCCCTCTTGGGTTTTGCCATCTATTCGGGACCCAACAAGTGGTATCAGAGTAGGTCTTTGAATTGAACCAAAGAGATCCAACCATATGGCATCCCAATCTACTTCCGTTCCCGCTTTTGCCGAGGGCCAATCTTTTACAAGGCCACCATTGTTTGATGGGAGCAACTTTGGCTATTGGAAGCTTCGTATGAAGCAACTCATCATGGCTACCGATATGGATTCTTGGATTGCTATCCAAGATGGTGTAACTTTGCCAATTGATGAAAGAGCTTCCAAGTGGACCGAAGAGGAAGTAAGAACCGTCAAGAGCAATGCCAAGGCAATGAATTCTTTATTTTGTGCTCTTACGGCTTCGGAGTATGATAGAGTATCTTCTTGTTTGACTGCAAAAGAGATATGGGATACTCTAACATCTATTTATGAAGGAACCTCCCAAGTCCAAGGGACTAGGAGAAACATTTTGATTGGAGAGTTTGAAAATTTCAGAATGCTAGATACTGAAAATATTTCTGAAATGTTTGCGAGATTTTCTAAAATTACTAATGCTCTAAAGAGTCTTGGAAAAGCTATTTCTGAATCCGAGCAGGTTATGAAGATATTGAGAGCTCTACCGGATTCATGGACTCCAAAGATAACGGCAATTGAAGAAGCCAAAGACCTAAACACTTTGAAGCTAGAAGATCTTATTAGCTCACTAATGTCACATGAGCTAATTAAGAGAAGAAACGAAGAGAATCATAAAGGTAAGAAAATCATTGCATTAAAAGCGGCACACAACTCAGAAGAGTCTACCTCCTCATCTAATAATGGTGATGAAGATATCGCACTTCTTACTCGCAAGTTTCGAAAATTTGTGAGAAAAGAAAAGAACCTCAAAGATTTCAAAGAAAGACCACAAAGAGAGAAGAAGAAGGAGGTTACAAAATGCTACAGATGCGGGGGCGTAGGACATATGCAAGCTCAATGTCCTACACTGGAAGAAAGGCCAAAGGAGAGTCATGAAAGCAGAAAATACCAAAGGCCAAGAGGAAGAGGCATGTTCATCAACATGCAGCTCTTCAACCGACGACAATGATGCAGCCAACTGTGCAAGAATATGCTGCATGACACGAATCGAGCAAGAAGAGGACTTGCTATGCTTAAACACGACTGAAGTTTTGGAAGAACAATCTACCTCAATAAAATGCACAAGTAATGAAGAGGTAACTTCCAAACCTTGCTATTCTCAATCAAGTTATTCTTCTTTTCAAAATTGCCTCAAATGTGCTGAATTAGAAGAACTACAAACTGCCTATGATTCATCATATGAGGAAATCAAAAAGCTAGGAAACAAGTTGTCCTCAAAGAAACAACAATGCAACTTTGTTATTATTGAAAATGGAAAACTAGCTGAAAAATCAACAAAACTGAAAGAAGAAAATGAATCATTGTTGAAAGAAGTAGAGAAACTGAAAAAGGAGAACAAATCCTTAAATGAATCATTAGCAAAGTTCTCTAATCCAGGAGAAAGTGTAAAGATGTTTCTGAACATGACCTCCCAAACAAACAAAAGAGGTCTTGGATACAATACATTTGAGCAAAAAGAAAGTGGTAAATCAAATGTGCCAATACATGGAAAATATCAAACAAATACTACACCTACATTCAAGCCACAAAGGAAAAATGTTGTGTGGACTAAAAGGCCAACACTTGAACCAAAATATACTTGGAGGCCTACTCCTAGATTACAAATGGCCTGTAACTTTTACAACAAGATGGGTCATAAAGCCTATAAATGTAACTTCAAGAAATTATATGACCATGGTGCAAGATTAGTTTGGGTTCCAAGGAACACGAGATTTGGGCTTTCTAAGTTAGAGCAACAAAGATTAAATAATATTACTAACCCAAATGGACTCATAAAATGGGTACCAAAGAGATGAGATTTACCTTTTTATCTTTCAGATTTGTCTCAAGGCAAAGGCAAACAATGTATGGTTCATGGACAGCGGTTGTTCAAGGCATATGACTGGAGAAAGAAGTTTATTTCACAAGCTTAAGCCTTGCAACGATGGAACGGTTGCCTTTGGTAATAATGAGAAAGGTAAAATAAAAGGTAAAGGAAACATTTATAGTATTTCAAATGCATGCATGGAGGATGTTTTGTTTGTTAAAGGACTCAAACACAATTTAATGAGCATTAGCCAATTATGTGATAAAGGATACAAAGTTGTGTTTGAATCATCTATATGTAATGTATTTGATGGAGAACATATCATGTTTAGTGGAAAAAGACATGGAAATGTATATTTGGTTTCACTTGATGAACTAAATGGTCAATGTCTAATGGTCATTGATAATGATCCATGGGTTTGGCATAAAAGGCTTGGACATATAAACATGAGAAACATAAAGACCCTATGGAAAAAGAGTTTGGTAGAAGGCTTGCCTAAGTTGAAATATGACAAAGATAAAATATGTAAGGCATGTCAATTATCTAAACAACCAAAGATGTCTTTTTCTACCAAAAAGGAGATTTCCACCACTAGGCCACTTGAATTGCTACACATGGATCTATATGGGCCATCCGACATCTTAACCATTGGTGGAAAGAAATATGTATTTGTGATTGTTGATGACTTTTCAAGATTTACATGGGTAATTCTCTTAGCTAGCAAAGATGAAGCCTTCTCTATGTTTTCAACTTTTGTAAACTTAGTGGAAAATGAAAAACAGAATACCATTATGTGTATAAGGAGTGACCATGGTGGTGAATTTGAGAACAAACGATTCATAGAATTATGTAATGAAAAAGGAATTCATCACACATTTTCTGCACCAAGGACTCCACAACAAAATGGAGTAGTTGAAAGGAAAAACAGAACTATACAAGAGATGACTAGAACATTGCTAAATGAGAGCAAATTATCTAAGAAATTTTGGGGTGAAGCTGTGAGCACAGCTTGTCATGTTTTAAATCGAGTTACCATTAGAGCAATCTTGAAAAAGACCCCATATGAGCTATGGAAAGGAAGGAAACCAAACATATCTTATTTTCATGCTTTTGGATGCACATATTATGTTCTGAACAATGGAAAAACCAACTTGGGAAAACTTGATGCTAAAAGTGATGAAGCAATATTCCTTGGTTATTCATCAAATAGCAAAGCATATAAAGTTTTCAATAAACGAAACCAAGTTGTAGAAGAATCCATACATGTTGTTTTTGATGAAACTAACCCATGCTTTAAAAGAAAGGATGATTCAAGTGATGCAGATGACATAGCAAATGGCCTTGAAAGGCTGCATGTGGAAAAGCAAGAAGAGTCCATGGAGGAAAGGGTAAGTGAAGGTGATGATTCCTATAAACCTCCATCTGATTTAAAATTCAAACATGCACATCCAATTGAGCAAGTTATAGGAAATGTGTATGAAGGTGTAAAAACTAGAAGGTCAAAGCAAAATGTGTGTGGACAATATGCTTTTGTATCCAAGATTGAACCTTCTAATATTGAACAAGCTCTTGATGATGAAAACTGGATTATAGCAATGCAAGAAGAGCTAAATCAATTTGAAAGAAATCAAGTTTGGCACCTTGTTCCTAGACCAAATGATTGTACTATTATTGGCACCAAGTGGGTTTTTAGGAACAAATTAGATGAAAGTGGACTTGTAGTGAGGAACAAAGCTAGACTTGTGGCAAAAGGATACTCACAAGAAGAAGGAATAGATTTTGAGGAATCCTATGCCCCGGTTGCTAGATTGGAAGCAATTCGCATCTTACTAGCTTTTGCATCTCACATGAACTTTAAATTGTTTCAAATGGATGTCAAAAGTGCATTTCTGAATGGTTATATAAATGAAGAGGTGTATGTTGAGCAACCACCTGGATTTGAGGAGAAAAATCAATCAAAATTTGTGTACAAGTTGACCAAAGCATTATATGGATTGAAACAAGCCCCAAGAGCTTGGTATGATAGACTAAGCAAGTTTTTGATTGATCATAATTTTCAAAAGGGAAAGGTAGACACCACCTTGTTTATCAAGTATAAAGAAAAGGATATTTTGATCATTCAAATTTATGTTGATGATATTATTTTTGGTGCTACTAATGAAACTCTTTGCCAAGAATTTTCTGAGCTTATGCAGAAAGAGTTTGAGATGAGCATGATGGGAGAGCTAAACTTCTTCCTTGGACTGCAAATCAAGCAATTAAATGAAGGAATTTTCATTAACCAGTCCAAGTATATCAAGGAAATGCTAAAGAAGTTTGGCATGGAGAATAGCAAAGGAGCAAACACGCCCATGAGCTCTACAATCAAGCTTGACAAAGATGAGAAGGGCAAAGTAGTTGATTTAAAATTGTATAGAAGCATGATAGGTTCCTTATTGTATTTAACTGCTTGTAGGCCAGATATTTTGTTTAGTGTGTGTATGTGCTCTAGATTTCAATCATGCCCAAAAGAATCACACTTGGTAGCTGTGAAAAGAATTTTTAGATATCTAGTAGACACTACCAATTTAGGACTATGGTATCCAAAAGGCTCTAATTTTGATCTAATCGGCTACTCGGATGCGGATTTTGCTGGTTACAAAGTAGATAGAAAAAGCACTAGTGGAACATGTCAGTTTCTTGGAAGCATGTTGGTTTCATGGTTTTCAAGAAAACAAACTAATGTTGCTCTATCTACGGCGGAAGCCGAATATATTGCCGCCGGGAGCTGTTGTGCCCAATTACTTTGGATGAAACAACAACTTAGGGACTATGGCATGGATTTCAAAGATATACCTATCAAATGTGATAATACAAGTGTCATTTGTCTAACCAAGAATCCAGTCCTGCATTCTAGGACCAAACATATAGACCTTAGACATCATTTCATTAGAGAACATGTAGAAAATCATGACATATGTTTGGTATATGTAAGAACAGAGGATCAAGTTGCAGATATATTCACTAAGCCCCTAGCAAAAGAAGCATTTTATAAGATTAGAAATGACATGAGAATGCTTGAACTCACTTAAAGCATAAATTGAGGGGGAGCACCCATTTAGGGGGAGCTAACCCACCTATCTCTTTGATTACCCTCTAATCTTTTTGATATATTGACAAAAAGGGGGAGAGAGATTTAAGGAGAAGAAGAGTATTTGAGTTGAAAAATTGAGTAGAAATCTTAATGATTAAAAGGGAGAGAGATGATTAAAGGGGAGAGAGATGTAAGAAGAGAAGAGTAAGAATGGGGAGGAGAGTAGGATATGCTTACATGATATTTGAATGTTCTGTTTGCATAAGCATAAGCATGATTTTAAAATGCAATATGAACATATTATTTTTAATGAAAGGTATCCACTCAAATCAGTTTTGTCAATCATCAAAAAGGGGGAGATTGTTGGAAATATGTGGAAAACTAGCTAAATCTATGTTTTGATGATTAACAAACTAAATTTGAGTAAGTCTTGGCTACTAACAAGTTTGTGGAAATGTTTAAGGAATATTCATTTGAAGAAAATCAAGTATGGAAGCCAAGTCGTATACCAAGTCGACTCCAAGATCGACTTCAAGAAGTCAAATCTGTCCAGAGCTGAAAAGGGGAGAAGAACAAGTGAAGTCGCAGGCCAAGTCGACTCCAGGTGCGACTTAGGAAACCAAGTCGCAGACGAAGTCGACTCCAGCATCGACTTCAAGTATCCAGAGTTGAAAAAGTGGAAACGGACATGACGAAGTCGCAGGCGAAGTCGACTCCAGGTGCGACTTGGGCGAAGTCGCAGACGAGGTCGACTCCAACTTCGACTTGAGGAGTTCAGACTTGAAGATTGAAGTTTCAATCTTATTCCAAGGATCCATTTGGAATTTATCAAATCCAAATAAGATGCAAAGTTCATTCTCAAAAAGCAACTGAAGTTTCTTGAAGATCAAAAGCTAAGATTTATATTCAAAGTTCAAATCAAGTCTATCAAGTCCAAAGCTAATCTTCAAGCTTATTCTAAATGAAGAAATATCCAAGTCATGAAGACCAATTTAACAAAGTTCCGGAGTTCAGAAGATCAACTGACGAGGTGAAGTCGCACACGAAGTCGACTCCACCTGCGACTTGGGTCAAGTCGAGAACCCAAGTCGACCCTGACTGGAACTTGAAGCTGCGACGAAGAAGCGAAGTCGCACCCGAAGTCGACTCCATCTGCGACTTGGGTGAAGTCGCACCCGAAGTCGACTCCACCTGCGACTTGGGTCGCAACGGTCGGAATTAATTCGAACGTTGGCGCATTAAATGCGCGCCACCTACCTTCTAACGTTCGGATTCCCTCCAAAATTATAAATAGCATTCATGGTGGACGAGGGAAGTAGTTGGAAAATATTAAGTGAGCATACCTCCTATCTACAAGAGCATTAAAGTGATCAAGCCAATCAAGAGAGGAAGAATTGTGCTTCAAGTTGCAAGAGCTACATTCAGAAACTTCAAAGCCATCATCTACAAGTTCTTCCCTGCGCTAAATCGTTTCTACACACCTGTAAAGTGTAGTTTACTTTTATTGTTTACTTGTTTATGTTGAACTTGATTTAGCTTGCGTAGCTAAGATCAAGAGGTAGCAAAGTAGTGTGTGATTGGAGTGTGACTCATCACCTACTTGTGCTAAGTGTTTGATGCCCCCTAGAGCTAGAATCTAGAAGAGAGCAAGAGGCTCTGGTTGTATATGCCCCCTAGAGCTAGAATCTAGAAGAGAGCAAGAGGCTCTAGTTATATTCGCGGAATACAATAGTGGAACCCAAGTCACAAGGAGTGTGAGCTTGGAAGAGTGGAGTAGGGAGGTTGCCCGAACCACTATAAAATCCTTGTCTACTTGCTTTTATTTCTGCTCTCTTTATTACTTTGCTTTCCATTCAATTTCTTCATTCAAGGGGAATAATTCTACAAGGGGTTAAGTTTTTTAAGTTACCAAAGAAATTTTTAAGAACCCAATTCACCCCTCCCCTCTTGGGTTTTGCCATCTATTCGGGACCCAACACAATGTTCATATATGTTATGCATCCATTAACATCATAAATTCATAATAGCATGTTCATAAATTACCTCATAAATAGAGAAGAGTTATAATGAAAATAAAATAAAATATCTGGTCTTCACATAAACCTAAAGGGCACGTTTGTTAATTACTAAAACTTTTCAATTTAAAACTTTTTATTCTCCATAACTGCTTTATTTTTTAAAATATTTTTACACATGTTATTATATAACTACTCTACTTTTCAATCATTTATATACGATTACCGATACAACTAATTTATCTATTTTAATTTTATTATTTTTACTCTCTATCATATCACGTCATTTCTTTCCAATTTAAAACTTTTACACTAAAAATTTTTTGTTAAAATTTTTTATCACTTTTCAAACACACCCAAAGTAGAAAATTATAAATTTCAGTCCAAACTCAAGATAAAATGATTGAAAATTCATGAAAATAGTATAACCCTCTTAACTCAGGTCAAATTTGTGAAATTCTATTTCATCGAATATATTTAATTAAATTGAAAAAGTAGTTATAAAAATATTGAAAATATTATTCTATGATGTTATAAATAATTTCAAACTAATATATATCATCATGCAATTAGAAAATTATTTTAAAACAAAATTTTTATTAAATTCGGTTTGGGATATAATATTACATTATTATTTATATTATGATCTTCCTTCGAGTCATTTGGATATTTAGATAAGGATATTAGTGCTATATCTGTTTACGTAAAAAAAAATCTCAAATCAAAACTTTTTCTTTACTACAATTGCCCTATTTTTTAATTATTTTTCATATTTTTTATACAAATACACTACTTTTTTGATCATTTCTACGTAATTACTCATATAATTAACTTATTTATTTTAATTTTATTCTTTTTATTCCCCATCATTACCCCAATCACATTATATTACTTTTCTATTTCAATAACTATTACGCTAAAATTTTTTATCAAAAAGTTGGGTAATTTGCTAATATACTTACTCGGTTTGACGCTAATTAATAATATACTCATATCATTTCACAAATTACATATCACTCCACAATGTTTCACTAAAGTTGCTTACTTATCATGTCAATGGATTTAGCCTTAAAGGCACCTGTATTTTTAGCAACTGTATCTTTGGTTATTTCAACATCGATCTTGTCACAAACTATTCAGAATATTGTGTTGTAGGAAAATCTATTCACTTCTTTTTTGTTATGTGAGAATTTATTTATTTATTTGTTTAGCTTCTTTCAATTTTGGTCTCATTCTGTAACTTCGAAAATAATACTTTCTTCTATATGAATTTTGGATTTTTGCAATTTGTACGATGTTGTTTGGAAAAAGTATAATGTAGACAAATATTTCTTTGAGATTTATCTTGGGGATTCACGAAGAATCGGGACTGTGGGTCGTGGGTTCGAATCCCATTTCGACCAAAAATGTGTGTGGGAGCTGTGATCTCCTGTCTGGATGGTTGTGGGAGCAGTGGTCTCCCATTTGGTTGTCGGAAGCTGTGTCTTCCTGATTATTTGGTGGAGCAGTGTCTCCGGATTTGTAAGAATGTCTCAAAGCCTTCAATGTAATATGTGTTGAGATGTATGTAAAAAATATATTCCAATAAAAAAAAATATTTGCTTCCTTTTATGAAATTGGATTGAAGTTAATCATATTGTGTGTTTTTGTATATGTTGTTTATGATCTAAAAATGACTTATTCACAACGATTCATATTCTCTATTATTACTCATGTGTTTAGCTAATCCTAAAAAAGAACTTGATTATCATATTCGATTAGGATGAACAAACATTTTAAAAGAACTAAGATAAGTAATATGAATTCATGGTTTAGCCTCAATAGTCACATCAAGTTTCATCATATTTACGGAGAAAGTATTTGAGCATCACATTGATTAGCTAATTTTACTTTTTCTTTGCCCTTAGAGTATTACATGCTTTTGCAATTATTTCTACACAACTTCTTATATATCTATTTTGTCTTTATTCTCTTCATCATAATCTTTATTATTTTACATTATTTTCTTCTATTTCAAAAACTTTTATACTAAAATTTTTTATTTAAATTTTTTATTATTTTCTAAACACATCCCATATATGAAAAATGATGCATGAAAATGTTTGACCTTGCAATTGTATCAGAGGTTGAGAGGGAGAAGAAAAGAACCAATATGATATTGAGAATTCGGAAAACTCTCTCTTCATCTTCAAGTGCCATTTACATGGGCTTATGGTATGACATTAAATGCAAACTTTTAAACACAAGATTTAAGAAAACTATCATGCATTATTGAATGAAATAAAAAGTAGATCCATCTTATTAGCAAATAAGGAGGTTGGCCTACATGACCTTAATGCAGGTGTTGTGTCGAGTCTTGGAACTTATTCGGTTGTGCTGAATTTTTATAGAATGGTTTAACCCATTGGGCGCATTAAACAAACCATGGATCCAAGCTTTTTATTGATGTCAGGATCTTGGTTTTTTATGCACAAAATTTGGCAAAAGGGGCTTTTTAAGTGTGCATCTAAACATAAACATCGGTTAATCTTTGCAAATTAATTATATACCCATGAATTTTACCTTTAATCTATTTATATTCATGAATTTTTAAAAATTCTTCTCATACCTACGAATTTTTATTATAACTGTTAGGATTCATTAAATGAGCCGTTAATTCTTTGGAAAATAACTAATATGCCCATTTATAATGATGATTTTATAGCTTAAACTTCATATTATAATGAATTTTTAGTAATTCTACAAGTATAAAATCATATATTATTAGAATATGGATATTTAACTTTCAGCAAAACAATGTTAAATTACATTAAAACTTGAACATATTTGTCTTTTATAAGGGGCTAACGGATCTCTAATAGTATAAGTGAAATTAAGATAAAAATTCGTGGGTATGAAAATAATTTTTAAAAATTTATAAGTATAAATAAAATTAAGGATAAAATGTGTGGATATACATACAATTTGCCTTCAATAGAAAAAAAAATTCATATCCGTCATTCAAGATAAATAAGCGTGGAATTTTTGGGCAAGCCCTTAGCCTCATACACCAAATTATATTAGGATTTCATAATCAATTATCGGTGAAACTTATTTATTTTTAGTATTTATATTTGATCACGAAATACAAATTAGGGGACGAAATAAAATTTAAGTGTCCGAACCTATAGAAAAAATGTGAAAAGCATAATTTTATAAAATTGTAAAAATTCAGAATATAGATGTTTGATTTAATTTCAGGCGAGCTCAGCGCGGCTCTGCCACTGATCTCACCTCAATTATTCCGTGAGAATAATTTTTTATACCCGTAATTAAACATATGAGAATAAGCAAATATCATGCTTAAACGGCAAGATTGTGCATGAAACACAGGAAATTAACGAAGCTTGATTTTAAACGTGGGTGCATGGGGGGATTGCCATGATGCAGTTAATCACGTGTTAGAATGAGTCAATCGTTGAATAATTGAACAAATGAAAGATGGTCCAATTGGATTGGAGAGGCTAATTAAACATAAATAGTTGAATAATGATGGACGACAATAGGGTAGTTAATCACTGGATAATTATTGTATAGTTATTGTATGTAAAATAAAAAAGAAAAAGTGGGGACCAGGTGGACATGGGATCGCTGCTTCCGGATATAGAGTAGGAAGTGGGAGCCAGAGCAGAGATTAAAATTGAGGACAAGGTAGAGAAGAAAAGGCTGGGGAAGAAAGAGAGAGAGCCGAACAGATGTTGTGAAAAAATTCGTATGGAATCCATCCAATCCATAACCTGAGAGAGAGAAGCTTCAAGGCCAAGAAGGTTCACTTTTCTTTCCCTTCCCACCTCTTTTGAATTTTTCCCCCGGCCCTTGGTTTTGGAAATCAGACCAAACCGTTGAGAGAGAAAAAGAAAGAGGCATGAATTTCTGTCAATGGTCTAAATAAGCAGCTGAAAAGCTCTATATAGATCTCTCTCTCTCTCTCTCTCTCTCCTATACACACGCGTTCTTTCTTTTGTTTTCTTTATAGATCTGCATTCATTTTCTGACCCATTTTTTCTTTCTTTCGATTTGATCGATTTCGATTCGGCTCCATAGTTTGGGCGTATCCGCGGGATGATTTTGACTGCTGGCATGCTGTGATTTTGTATATACTTGTGTTCTCTTTTATTGGGCTTCGGTCGATTTTGTGAAGCCAGGGTTCCAGATCCATTTGGGGTGGAGGGGGCAGTGGTTGGATTGAAATCTACTGCGATCGTTTTGAGTGAATTCTTGGATTGGGAAATTGGCGAAGCTGGTTGGTTGGATTCTGCCGATCAAATAACAAGGGAATTGGAAGATTGGTGAATAGCTTTGATTTGTGGTTAGGAAGGGTTGAATTGGGGTTGCACATCGGTTCCGCGTTTCTTTGTCGGATCGCATGCAGATGGTCGTGGAGCTTACTGTTGCTTGATCTGTACCTTTCTCATCATTTCTGCAGTATTTATTGGATAAGTATTGTGAAGTTTGGGAGGGAGGCTTCATTACGTGAGAGAACAAGACTTTTGCCTGCTAATTCTGACTTTTTTCTTTTGTTTTGAACACCCTGCATCTCGATTATTTCAGTAGGGTGGAAATGTATCCTTCTTTTTCCTACTTTTTTTGTGAATGAGAGTGTGTGGCCTGCGTCCTGGCCTTTTCTATCCACACATAGATACAGTAGCCTGGGAATTGGCTCAGATTCTAAGGGATTTTGTTATCTTGTGCGGGGTTGGTGTCTTCCTGGTCATTGACTTGTGAATATCTCCTTCACAACTCCAACAATTGGTTCGGGCCCTGTTTTCGCATCAGAGGAGAAGGATTTTTTTCTCATATTTGTTCAGACGGATCCGTCTACTGAAGATAGGGGATTTCACTGTACAGCTGGTCTGGAGTGTATACTAAACATTATCAGGGCCCTGAGGATGGGGTCCTGCTTATCAGCGGATGGGAGAACATCTCACCCGCAATCGTCTGCTTCCATCCCTAGGGTCAAGCAGAAGAAGCCATGGAAAAAGGCACGCTACAGGGCTGAAGAAGAACAGCTGCGTGGGATCCCTGGTAGAATTTACATGAATGGGGCCAGTGGTATCGCTTCATTGTTCACCCAACAAGGAAAGAAAGGGACTAACCAGGACGCCATGATTGTTTGGGAGGTTCGTTATCTACTATTCCATTATAGTGTTATCCACTGTTCAATCTCATGCAGAGGCATTCTTGATTTCATTAGAATTTTGATATCTTTCATGTGATGTTGGTATTTTCTTCTTGAATTTCCATGAATTTGGATTTGTTCATTTTTAGTTTTTGTAATTTGTTCCTTTTATTTAATAGCATCTCTAGGATGCTGGTCGATACTCAATCATGCTAGCGTGAATTTTCTTAACCTACATGAGGTGAATATATGAAAGCAATATGGGTGCACTTATACCTTTTCCCAAAATGTGGGGACAGCCAAGCTTATTTTCCAATCTGTTAAGTTATTTATACTTCATTGTTATCTTTGTAGTGTCCTAATTCACCTCAATGCCTGGACGTTTATCATATGAACGTCCCTTCGTAGGAAATTTTGATTGTGTTAAGGCTGGAAACTGATCTTAGTGTCTCTTTAGATTGGTTAGATATCTCAACACTGCCTATCATGAACTGCTTCACTTTTTTTTTATTTTTTTATTTTTATAAATTTCCAACTTTGTTTATTTTAAATTTTTTTGAATGTTTAGGAGTTGAGAGAGAGAGATTTCTTGTCCATTTACATTTATAAAGTGGTTTTCGCAACATGTTTTCTATGATTTCTGGAATGAATTATATCTTATTTTTTGTCAAGTAATTGCAAGGCTCTTAAATGTTTTCTTCCAAGTAATCCCTTCAAAAGCATTTCAACGTTTCTATTGGTTGCTTTTTCTTATGGTCACACAACGTTGGAAGAAAACTATGGTCTTCGATCTCAATAGGAATCAAACTGCAATCAACATGGTTTATATTTTGTGCCATAGGGAAGTTATCCCGAACTAACCTGAATTCAGCAATCATTGTGATGCAGAACATGATTGAACACTAATTATGAATGCAGTAGTCATGAGAATTTTCTCTTTTAATGCATTTCTGGAATATTTAGGAATCCAATTGTTTAATATGGAGTTTGGTGTAGGCATGAAGGGAACAAAAAGAATCTCTTGTAAGAGTATTGTGTAAAAGGAAAAGTGTGTAACAGAAAAGTATGATAGGTGATGATGCCAACAAATAGCCAGGTTTGAGTAAACCTACAACCCGGTCAACCAAACTCGGTTAATGTCATTTTAGGGTTTGGCTGTAACCTATTTAACTAAATGGGTTCATCATGGGTTAAAGGTTTTCCAAGTTGTCAATCAAATAAACTCATATAACTTGTAATTCATATAACTATACAACACGTATAACTCATTAAGTTTTCCATTAAAATTTGTTGCAAACATATATTGACAAGTCCTTTTTGATTTGGATGCCACCAAATGTCTAAGGTTCTATTTTTTCCACTTAGTAAATTATTGTTTTATGTGTCCCCATTTGCTTCCAAGTTGTGATGCAACTTATTTTCATAAAGGGATTTTTGCAAATATGCTTCCAATGTTTGACCAATATTACATCCGTGTCCTTAAGTTTGTCGAATTTGCAAATACGCCCTCAAGGTTTGCATAAAATTGCAACCGTGTCCCTTCCGTTAGAATGCTGTTAGATTTTTATGTAAAATGATGATAATGCCCTTTACCCCAAGTGATAAACTTGTATTTTTTCCAAATATTGTAGATATATTTTCTATTTTATTAATTTATATATTTTGACATGTGTTATTATTTTAGATTTTTTGTAAAAATGCTTAACAGTATTTTCAAAAATTGAAACTTTATGATTTAACTTAAAATGCATTATCGTCAATTTACATAAAAGTCTAACAGTATCATAACAAAAAGTACATGGTTGCAATTTTATGCAAACGTTGTGGGTATATTTGTAAATTTGGCAAACTTAGAGACGCAGATGCAATATTGGTCAAACCTTGTAGGCATATTTGCAAAAATCTCTTTCATAAAATTTCTGATGTGGGCCTAGCTATTATCTTTGATGTTGTTCTACTGCTGGATAGTTCACACACACACACATATTGATTGCATGAAGGTGCAGTGCACGGGCTGCAAGAGTGCTATGATTCATGATTATTTTGTAGAGTTAGTTCCAAATATGACGACAAGTTATACCCTTAATTATGTATATGAGTACACTTGTAAAAGTTGCAAATATGACCATACTTCTTTGGCTGTTTTCTGAATAAGTCAGTTTTGCCAATGCTTTTTTTAGAAAATACCCTTTCCAATTCCATCTCCCTATTTGTCATATGAAAAATGGTTTTTATTATATGTTGTGGTAGCTTTGTGTTTTGATAACCATGTGTGGGAATGACTTTTTTTATTTTTATTTTTAAAATATAGATGTAGGGTGTATTTAACATTCCATAAAACATATCAATATAAAACATTTCAATCTCCATCACTACTATATTTTCTAATCAGTTCTTCATATCTATCTATAAAAGTACTTTACTTTTCAATTATTTCTCTACAACTACCTATCAACTACTCTGTTTATTTTAATTTTATTCTCTTGACTCATCATCATCCCTATCACATCGCCTCACTTCTTTTATTTTGAAAACTTTTACACTAAAAACTTTTCTTTCAAAAGTTTTTATCAAATGCCAAACACATTATTAGATTTTAGTAGTGGGTATTTTAGTAAAAATACATGGGCAAAACTGATGGTGTTGTCATATTTGGAAAATGACCAAAATGTGTAATCGTATTTGCTATTTTTACAATTGTGAAGTCATATCTGTAATTAAGAGTATAACTCATGGTCATATTTATTAACCCTATTTTGCATCATGTTAATATCTATGAGCTATAGTGAACTTCTTGCATGCCTAGAACAAATTTATTTTGAATGCTGAGTAGCAAGATATCTTGAAGTAGTTCTGAACCTGTTTGCAAACTGTGATCAGCTCAGTACCTGGTAGAACAAATGGGTTTTAAATGGTTTGGTTTGAGGTTTTGATGAATCGGATTAGGGTATAAGATTTTAGTAATTCTTATAAACGCTGCATTCTAAGCTGATAGCCTGAACTGGTTAGGACCCTACTCTTTATTGGAAAAATGCAAGGATAAATGACTGAATGTATAGGTACTGTTGTGAACATGCAGGATTTTTAAGGTTTTTACAATAACTGAAATGTCATATCGTACTCAAATGTTGTATACAGATATGATTGAAGAAAGCGAAAACATGATAAATTTTTTTTGCAAGGGAGTTGAGATGTTATTGCTATCTCTGAAACTATGAAGATCCTAAGTGAAAAAGGAGTTAAGGGTACAAGAGTACCCTTATAAGGCTAAAAGTTTAAAGCATAGAAGAAAGTTAAAAAAAGATGGTCCTTGTAGACATGGAGAGCTGCATCATCGACATTGCCAAAGTGAAGAAAAAGGCACATTACATAGTAAGATGCAGTCGTCTTCATAAAAACTTGAGGCTAAGAGTTTGTTTTTTTCTGTTCTTTTCTTAAAGAGATGGAGAATGATGTAGAATATGATGGAAACTTATTTATTATATTCTATTATATCCATCTTTAAAACTTCTGGTCATTTTGTACTTTGATTTGAGGGTTGAATGTTTAATATAGGCATGAGGGGACTGAAATATATATTGACATGATAGATAGTTTAAATCATTGCTTTGTTGTTTTGTGTAAGATTTTCATTGACTGCAGTGAGATTGAAGAGTTTTTGTTTTACATGTAAGTCTTTAAAAGTAGGTTTGATAATTCAGTTTGTTCAGTTATTGTGGGTAGGGAATCTCTCTCTCTCTCTCTATTCATTTGAGTTCAGTTATTATAGCTAAAGAAGCTTCACCACCTCACCCCCCAACCACCCCCTCTCAGTTCTCTATTTTATTCTCAAATTTCTACTCTTTTCAAAATTCTTCTCTTCTTCTCTATGGTATGACTTTACTTCTTTCTGCCTCTCTTCTTTTCATTCTATATTAGCACATTCTTGTTATAAATCAGTTCATATGAAATGATTTCATTTTAAACTAATTTAGTGTTGGTTCAATTTCATTCTACATTACATCAATACTCTATGTAACATAATAAGAGAAATAACAAGATCATGCAAGTGCTTTGGACTTTGACCAACCTTACCTAACATGATACAAATAATCTAAGATCAACCTAATATTGACATGGGTCAAAGACTTTCATCCTAATCCCTACTTGGGAGCTTTACAAACATTCAACTTGGGCAAAATTCTGTTGGGTTATTAGTGGTGCTTTGGTCAAATTCAGGCCAAACCATGGTCGTGAAAATCGGCCGAAACCGATCCGATACGGGCGTATCAGATCTGTATCGGCCAGACCCGATACGCGATACAGGGTTTTAATGGTTTTGGGGTTAGGGTTTGTGAGAATCGGCCTTTTTTTTTTTTTTTTAACTGTATTGGCTGATACAGGCCCGTATCGGCCTATACAGGCGACCCAGCCCTGTTTTGGGTACCCCATACACCCGCTGTTGCCTTAGATAGGCGCTGTTTTGCTTTATCATTCCAAATTTGCTGCTTTTTTGGTTCAAAACTTGCTGTGGACATCTGAGAATGCAGAATTGACAGCAACAAATGGATTAGAACAGGTATTTTCAAGATCAAAATGAACTTATCTTTTTTTTTTTTTTTTTTTTTTTTAATTTTACGCTGCATTTTTCTGACAAGTAAAAACAGTGATTAAATCCCTCAAAAACCCTTTTTTTGAGTTTTTAGCTTGATCACATGGTGGAGGATGTAATTTCGACCAGATTTAAGATGTAAATCCCTAGATCTAGCTATCATTTGGTTAGGGGAAGATGAAATATTGCTAGATCTGGAGTTTTGACATTTTTATTTTTATTTATTTTTATTTTTTAAATATATTTTTATTCCGAAAATTAGAAAAAAATAAAAATATTCCATTCATGTGCAGATTATGTGCAACAATTGGCCTTATGTTTTTCCTAACGGTTGTTACATTTTTCATAGTGCTTTTATATATTTATATATATTACAGAATTTTTTTATAAAATAAAATGATTTTAGCACTTAAAAATTAATCAATATTTGATTTTCTAGGGTAAAGTTTTACTTTTTTTGTAAAAAGTATGACCGTCAAACAGATCTGGAAATTTGTCATTTTTTAATTTTTAAAAATTTTTAAATATATTTTTATTCCGAAAATTAGAAAAATGAAATATTCCATACCCGTGCACAGATTATGTGCAACAATTAATCTTATGCTTTTTTCTAACAGTTACATTTTTTTTAAGAGCGCTTTTATATATTTGTATTTTTATACATTATAATATTACAGTATTTATAAAAGAAAATGATTTTAGCATTTAAAAAACTAATTAGTATTTTGTTTTTCTTGGGTAGTGTTTAGGTTTGTTTATAAAAAAATATGAAGGTCTAGCAGATGTGAAGTTTCGAGAAATATTTTTATTTTTTAGATTTTTAGATATATTTTTATTTTGAATTTTTTTTTTTAAATTTCTCTTTCTATGCGCATATTGCGCACAGATTATGTGATTCCATATTTCCCTTTGCTATTTGGTGTTTGGATTTGAGATGTCTAAGGGTGGTGAAGATAATACAGATATTTGATGGCAATATAGAGAAAGGATTGCAGACAATACACAACAGATGAGATGTAAATTTTGCAGACAATAGACGACAGATAAGATGTGAATAGATAAATTTACTTTATCTATGTATAAACTTGCATTGCGAGTTGTGACTTATTAAAGTCATATTGATTATCGATAGATTAGATACTTAGTAGAAAAATGGACCAATACACCATAATCTTATGCAAAATGTAAAGTAACAACGTATTCTTGCATTTTCCAACTTTCTTGATTTAATGAATATTTTAAAATATTTTTTAGACGTCGAAAAAAAATTTACCCCAATACGGACTGATATGGGCCGATACTAATACAATACACCTGTATCGTATAGGTTTTCAGGTGGACGGATACACCGTCCGATACTAATATTCAGAACCATGGGCCAAACTAGCATGTCAATGTAAAGTCCCAGTGACGAGAGTGCTAATCTCACTAGTTACCCGCACAGAGTGTGAAGGACCACTGAGAGATCGAACTTTTGATATATTAGACAAAGACAAGATTGGCTATCAATGATCTTATTTCTGGTAGCGTGTCAATGTAAAGCCTAAGTTATAGGAGCACCCATCTCACTAGCTATCTGCAAAGCTTGTGAAGGACAACTGAGAGGGTGATCTTTTGATCAGAGACAAGACTGGCTGACAATAACCTTATTTCTGGTAGGAATAGATCATCTTCCTTTCTTGGAAAATGAACGCTAGGAAATGGTAGGAAATTAGGAGCAGTATCCCAGTCTCCATTTGTTTGGAATACCATGCTATGCGTCTATTACTTCGTATTCATTTTGTATTTAGTGTGAATGGAATTAGGAACCGCCATGACTCCAGTGCAATTATTTCTACTTTCTTCCTTTTGTGTTCTCAACGTTGGGTAATTATTCATGGGATCTCTCTCGAAAATTGAGGATTCTATTCAGGTTTATATTAGTTGGAATTAATGATATTTTCAGCTGGACATTGTGATTTCTTGTTGAACACGTTAAAATTTTCCTATTACTGTTTGATCAATCCTTCCCACATTAGTTGCTCCTGTACTTGACCCAATGTTAGTCTTCTTCTTCAATAATTACGGCCCTTCGTGTTTTCTATATACAATGTTCTATTTGATTCTTGTATTTCAGTTTTCTTACAGACGTAGATAGTTTTTCACAATTTCAGCCATTTTAAAGAACTTTTACTATTTTTTTTTCTTGAATAGATTCGTGCCTAGTATTGTTAGGTTTTAGGAGATGTTGATAATATTCTATGCTATTTGCCAATCGGACACAATCCTTAAAAAAGGGTTCAGGAAGGAATCTTTTATAGTGAGAACGTTATATATAGAAGGTGGCTAATATGTCCATTTGGACTGTGGCTAGGAATGTGTAATGGTGCATGGACAGGACGATTTTGGAATAAGAATTGAGATATTAAGACATACTAGAAATTTAGGAATTTGGTATCATGATGTCATCTAAAGGTGGTGATGACAGGTAAGAGGGAAATGTAACTTAGTTGACTTGGCCATGTGAAATCGAGACTGAGAACGAATTTTTTTTTTTTTTTTTTTTAAGTCAAGTTGAAAAGTGTTAATTGAGTAGGATACAAAAGGTGTGAAGACAGAGTAGCTAGGGATATGGTGTACAATAGAATGAAAATGTAAACAAGATTTCATTAATTTTTCCCATCACCAGTTAGGAAAGTCGAACTAATGATGATTATGCATCATTTCTGCCAAATTATCAATTAGTTAATAAATTAAAAGATTATTAAACTTCCCAGGTCTGACTCGTCTTATTTGAGACTTATTTGGATGGACAGCATAAATTTTCAAAAAATAGGCATCTTATTTGGATGGACAGCATAAATTTTTGAAAATAGGCATTCTTTGTCAATAAATCTTGGTTGAATGGGTTCAGTGGATGTGTTGAAATCATTATTTTTTGTTTATGGATTCAGATATTGTCTTTGATGATGGCTGTGAGTAGTTGACTAGTCATGTTCATAACAGACAGGTTAAGAAGTGTACTGTAGTAGTATGTCCTGAAACTTGTGCTTCATTTAATCTGAAATAGGTTTTGGAAGATGTACTGGTGTATGTTATGTACCCATTAGGTCAGTTCTGACATCCTGTCTTCTTATATCCAGGTTATCTATTAAATGGTTTTGTTACCTAGCAATTGGCTATGGGATAGAGCAAAATTTCTGTTTGTATGCAATAATTTTGATTTTTTTGTTTTTTTAAATACTTGTCCACTTCAGGTCCTTTACTCAACTGAAACTAAGAAAGCCTATTCTATATATGGCAGCTTGTTCTCAGCCAAAGTCTTTATGCAGCCTCCTCTAATGTAGACGTCTTTTTTTCCCCCTTTGATTAAATTCAATTGTTCATATCTGACGTGGACTATTGAATTCAATGCTTCCCTAAGAATTGCAGGTTTGAGTTTGAGTTGAAAATATCCGTGAGTGTTTTCTATGCACAAATTATTTTATCTCGTGATTCTGGCCATTGTTTACTTGCATCTAAATTTTTCTGTCTATAAAATTCAGCCATGAAAATAATATAGTTGCATCTGAATTCTCCCTCCTACAATTCAGCCATGACATTTTTTTACTTGTATCTGAATTTTCTGTCTACATAAATTCAGCCCTGACCTGTTGCTTGTATATTGTTATGGGATGGTGAGATTTCTCTCATGTGGTTGAAATCTGATGAATTCCTATGTTAACCTAAAATTATTAAATGTCTATTTCCAGAATTTTGGTTCGAGAACAGATACAGTTTTCTGTGGGGTTTTTGATGGTCATGGTCCATACGGCCATGTAGTTGCAAGGAGAGTGAGAGATTCTCTCCCCTTGAAGTTGAGTGCCCACTGGGAAGTAAACATACACAATGACAGTGGGTTGAGAGAGAACAGTAGCCCAGGTGGTAGCGTGAACACTGAAGAAACATCCTTGCTATTAGCGGATGAGCAACCGGGGGCCTCTACAAATTTCGGAGAAAAAGAGAAGCATCCAGAAATCTTTCTGACTTTGAAAGAGTCTTTTCTGAAGGCTTTTAGAGTCATGGATAAGGAGCTGAGACTTCATCCAAACATAGATTGCTTCTGCAGTGGAACAACAGCGGTTACCTTAGTGAAACAGGTGATAATGTGCTTTGAGAAATTCTTCCGAGGGTTTCAGTTTTGCATATCATGATGTTCTGATCAGATGTGACCCAAATATTATCGTCTCTACATATATTTACATGATTCCAAAAGCCACCTTAATTCAAAATGAGACAAATTGAAACTTATATGATTGTCAGAAAATATTTGTTCTAATGTCAAGGCACATAAACTTTTCCCGTCAAAATAATTTTTGATGCATGGACTAAACAAGTGGTCTTTGGTGTGATGGATATCTTGGTAAAAATATAATTGTGTACTAAAATTTGGTGGAACCTGTTCCAATGGAGTATTTCTCTTTTGCTTTATGTGAATGCATACGTTGCTGATAAAGTAGAACAGAATAGAACATATAAATAGCCCATGCTGGGAAAAACAATCAATTCACTATCATGTATGCTTTTCCTCTCGTTTTACTTTCCTGATTGCTATTTCATTCTGTTATTCTATAGGGTCAGGACCTCATAATTGGAAACATTGGTGACTCGAGAGCTGTAATAGGTACTAGAGACCAAGATGACACTCTGGTTGCAGTTCAGTTGACCGTGGATCTCAAGCCAAATCTTCCAAGTTTGTAACTCATCTTCTGTAAATCCTCTTTCATATTTTTGTTATATGATTGTTATAACCTCTTTTGCCTTCTTTCTTTGTTAGTCAATTCCAATGAGTTGGGTATTAACAATACTAACCTGTCAATAGAATAAAAACATGATTCCACCTCACAATTGGCCTACTGTAATAGGAGAGTTTTGGTTAACTACATTGCTTTTAAAAACATCATCATTTTATATCAAATATGCTGACACAGATGTTAAAGTAAATTGTTTTTAATGAACATTGAATTGCATGAATTGATTAAAGATCAACTGAAGATCAATAATTTACATTCGTAGAGTGTTGAGTCTTGATGCAACCTAGAAGACCGAATCTTATTATCCATATAGCCAGCTGCATTCACTGCTAGGAGTGTTAATGGGTCGGGTTGGATGGGTTAGAGCCCAATCATAATCCTAACTCATTTAAAAAATTTCAACCGTAATCCATTTATCAACCCATTAAAAAAATCTCAACCTTAACCTATTTACAACCTATTTAATAAATGGATTGGCGGGTTGTTAATGGGTTGTAGATATATGTTATTAACAAGACAAATCAAGCTAATTTAATGTTAAGTATGTTGTTTATAATTGTCATGGTGAATTGATTTACATGGACGTGATAAATAGTATGTCCAAATCTTCATCGGAGGAGTGTATATTCGATGTGCCAACATAAAGAAGGATGGTGACTTGGCAAGAGAGAGGGAGGGAGAGAGGGAGAACAAAGAGGGGGAAATAGTAATATAGATGAATAAGAGGATGATCAGAGATGGAGGGAAGGAGAGAGAAGAGAGAGAGAAGCGAAACAGGGAGAGAAATGGAGAGGGAGAGAGGAGAAAGTGAGCTAAAGAGCAACACATGGTTATGAATATCCAATAACCTATACGATACGGGTATATCGTATAGGCATCGACCTGTATCGGAATGAATTTTTTTTTCAATGCCCAAAAAATATGGAAAATATCCACTAAATTAAGAAAATTGAAAAATGCACAAATATGTTATTATTTTACATTTTGCATAAGAAAATGATGGTGTATCGATCCATTTTTCTAATAAATATCTAATCTGTTGATAATCGATATGGCTTTCATAAGTCACAATTCACAACACAAGTTTATAAATACATAAAGTGAGAAATTGATTACTTCAAAATTCACAAACAGTATTGCAAATGTATTATGCTAGTAAGGCTAGTAATTTTGAAAGTTTGAATGTTATCTCAACAGTCAACGCAAAAATTCTAAAAACTCCAGGTGTATTTAAAAACTCTAGATCTTAATCTGTAAATTTTTTATTCTTAAATTTTTGTTGTTTAAATTTTCGGAATTAAATAATAGTTAGTCTAAAAAAGCAAAATATTAATTAATTTTTAAGTGCTAAAATTATTTTTTATTTTATAAATTCTGTAAAAATATATAATTATATATATAAAGAGGAATGATTCTGTTAGCTTGTGCTACCATTTTGGGATATGTATATATATATTTTAAGGTTTTTAAACATTTATGTGTATATATGTATTTAAAATACGCATGTCTTTAAAAATCTCAAAAAAATATATACACATATCCAAAAATGGTAAAACTTGGTTTATATGTTAAATAAACTTGATAAACAAGTGTATGAAGCAAAAAAGCAAAAACAAAGTGTTGTAAATGTGTTTTTTAAGGTGGGCTAAGCAACGCATTTACTTAGCCTGGGCTAATAGGATCACTGCTGATATATAAATAAATATAAGTACTCTAAAAATATACCAACTGTTAGCAAAAGCATAAGGCTAATTTTTACACATAATCTATGCACATGTACAAAAGTTTTTTTTTTTTTGTTTTTTTAATTTTCTAAATTAAAAAATATTCAAATATGTTAAAACTCCAGTGCTAGCATGATTTCATCTTCCCCTAACCAAATGATAGCTAGATCTGGTGATTTACACCAAGAACACATGACATTATTATTTATTACCGATTAATTTTTTTCTCCAAAAATTTTTAACAGTTTTGTGGATCTTTGATTTCAACCAAAACAATAAGTTTTTCCTACTAAAGGCATTTTAGATATAGTCGAAATTGCATCTTCCATCATCTAATCAACCTAAAAAACCATAAAAACCATGAAAAACTGTTTTATGCTTTAGGAAAAAAACACAGAGTCAAAAAAATTAAAAAAAAGTGGAGTTTGAAGGTGAAAATACCTACTCAATATTGTCAATTCCTGTTGTGAGACGTCCATAGAGGTTCTAGAGCAAAGAGCTAGCAAATCTTTGGTGAAAAATAAAAAATGGGGAGACAATAGATCTTATTAAAGTGTATCGGTACTCGATATGGTTTTGGGCTACCTTATAGCTTGATATGGGTAAAAAACGCCCGATGCGTAGAAAACCTAATCCTAAATCCATTATAACCCTGTATCCTATATCTGGATGAGCTGATACAGATCCGATAGCCTGATTTAGATCCGTATCAGCCAATTTTTAGAACCATGGAGCACAAGCGACAACAGAGACAATGATAGCAATGCCACAACACGACAACGAGGAAAACACACTAAAAACATTGAAGAGAGGAAAAGAGAAAATCAAAATGTCAACGAGTTGTAAATAGGTTAAGGCCATGGTTTTCAAAATTGGCCAATATCGATCCGATACGGGTGTATCAGCTCATCCCAATACAGGCTATCATAAAAGATTTAGGGTTAGATTTTCTACGAATCAGGCATTTTTTACCGTATCGGGCTACATGAGTAGCTGAACTGGTATTGAGTACCGATAAACTTTAATAGGAGTTGCTGTCTCGTCATTTTCAATTTTTTACCGAAGATCTGCAGGTTTCTTGCTTTGGAACCTGCTGTGGACATCTCAACAAGGGGAATTGACAACATTGAGCTAGTATTTTCACCTTCAAACTGCACTTTTTTTAATTTTTTATGAAGCATAAAAATAGTTTCGAAATCCCTCAAAAAATAGTTTTTTATGGTTTTATAGGTTGATTAGATGATGGAAGATGTGATTTTGACCAGATCTAAAACTGATTGTTTTGGTTGAAATGAAAGATCTACAAAATTGTAAAAAATTTGGAGAAAAACATAAGTTCGTAAGAAATAATAATGTCACGTGTTCTCGGTGTAAATCACCATATCTAGCTATCATTTGGTTAGGGGGAGATGATATCATGCTAGATCTGCAGTTTTAACATATTTTTATTTATTTCTATTGATTAAATATTTTCAATTCCGAAAATTAAAAAAAATAAAAAACTTCTGTTTATGTGCATAGATTATGTGCAACAATTGGCCTTATGCTTTTGTTAACAGCTGGTATATTTTTAGAGTACTTATATGTACTTATATATATAGTTATACAGTCCCGCTTCCATGTAACCGGGTTATATAGAAGCGGAATCATGTATTCTCTTCAAAATCTTAGATTTTAATCCTTTATCATTTGTTTATCTAGGAGACTAAGTTTTATCTCAGTTAAGTATGTTTATGGGTTACATTTCTTCAAAAAATATATATATATACATATATATATATATATATTTATGTGTAAATTATGAAAAACGCTTAGATCTATTTATTCACATAGAAATGATATTTTGGATGGTTTAGATGTCGAAAATACTACTTTAAAGTTGATATTTTAACATTTTTCATAATTTACACATGTATATATACATTTTCTGACAAATGTGGCCCATAAACATACTTGATTAAGATGAAACTTGATCCCCTATATAAATAAATGATATTAAATACAATGAATGAATTAGATTTTCCATCAAAAATCAAAATCTTATATTTTGAAGGAATTATATGGGTCTGCTTCTATGTAACCTGATTACATAGAAGCGTAGCCCATAGTCATATATATTTTACTGAATTTATAAAATAAAAAATAATTTTAGTACTCAAAACATTAATTAATATTTCGTTTTTCTAGGGTAAAATTTAGGTTTTTTTTGCAATAAATATGAAGGTCTAATCTAATAGATTTGGAGTTTTGATGTATATATATTATTTTTTTATATAATTTTTTTTTATTTCCGTAAATTTAACAATAAAAATTTCAGAATAAAAAATTTATAGATTAAGATCTGGAGTTCAATTTCTCACTTTGTCTATTTATAAACTTGTGTTGTGAGTTGTGACTTATGAAAGCCATATTGATTATTGGCAAATTAGATACTTATTAGAAAAATGGACTGATACACCATTTTCTTATGCAAAATGTAAAATAACAACATATTCTTGCATTTTTCAATTTTTGTAATTTAGCGGATATTTTTTCACATTTTTGGACGTTAAAAAAATTTTACTCTGATATAGTCCGATATCAATTCGATATGCCTGTATAGTATAGGTTTCTGGGCAGTCTGATACGCCATTGGATGCCGATATTCAGAACTATGGTTAACGGATTAAACAGGTTAAATGAGTTAAACGGGTTACTAAATGGGTTATAAGATCTCAACCCTGCTTGTTTATTTATTTAAATGGTTAAACGGGTTGACAGATCATAAACAATTTATGTAAAAATTACAACCTAAACCCATTTACAAACCGGTTGGACGGGCAGGTTGACCATGACCATTAACACCCCCATAATCACTGCATCATATACAAACATATGGATTCATATGAAATTGCCCCAAATCCTCTCCATCGAATTCTTTATAGCAAACAATGCACTCTTGTACTACCAATACGTTCAGTGGTGATCTATTTCAATTTGGTTTGAAAGAGGTTTTGTCATTGGGAAAATTACTTATATATTATGGTAGTGCTTTCCGAGTACAATATGTCTGGCTTTTGCGAGTTGGAGAGGTGACCTTCTAATGAATCCTAAGAATCAAAGGTAGACCAAAGAGTTCAATGACCATGCTACAAAGAGATGAGAGTTTACAAAGATATCTTGTGCCACATTTGAGGCAGTAGTTTCTTTGAATGTTTTCTTGTGATTGGATGTTCTTGTTGTTTTGGGACCACTTTTTCTTTTGAGAGTTGCAGGAACATGTTACAAGTTGGAGTGATATTCAAGAAAAAAGTGCAGCATACCTAGATGAAAAATACTTCGTAATTATAGATCTGAAGTATGAATGTAAGCAACTAAGGCAAGAGTAAAACCTACCATATATAACAGAAAGACCACACCTTCTGTACATGCAGGAAAACTGTAAGTAAATATTAGAAAACATGATTCTTCCTTCAATTTATATGCCAAACAAATATATATGGAATTTGATCAAGTGCTGTTGAACTGCATCTGTCGAACATGGTGCAATTCGTTGCAAATGGGCATGATTCAATCAATACAATCGATTGTAATATACAATCAGTTGAGTTTTTTAATTTTTTGACTTTTTGATGTTTTATTTTAAATATAAGCCATCCATCATATTTTATTACATTTACGTTTGCTTGATGTGAACAATTATATTATTTGGATTTGTGTATAATCCACAACAAGTGTAAATGCATGAGGTTGTTCATAATTATATTTGTAAGATTAATGATTATAGAAGTTTTCAAGTTATTTGATTTTTTATATGTAGGCTAAGTATATAGTTTTAAACACAATGCACGGATTACATGTTGAAAAAAAATCAATAAAACAAGTGGTTGTAACTTACAACCAATTTCTTCGAAGTATTTATTGTATGTATGTGTGAAAGAAGCTTCAATACAATCAGTTGTAGTTTACAACCACTTAAAATATTTATTTTTTTCATCATCCAATCCTCGCATTGTGATAAAAATTATTTATTCTACATATAAAAATATCAAATGGATTGAAAACTTCTTTGGTGAGTAATCTTAAAAATATGATTATAATGAATCTTGTGCATTTATACTTGTTTTGGATTAGATACAAATTTAATTGAAATGATTTTTTATATCATGCAAATGTCATTAGAGAAAACATGATTCATGACTTGGATCTAAAAAATGAAAATATATTGAAGAAATAAAAAACTCAGGTGGTTGTAAACTACAGCTGATTGTATAAGCTTCTCTCTCTCTCTCTCTCTCTATATATATATATATATATATATATATATATATTGTGATCTTCTCAGACATGTTTGAGATGGGGCCATCTTAGAACTGGTTGAAATACCATTTTTTAATTTTTTTTGAAATTTTTTAAAATATGAGTGTTAATTTAGGTGTATATTTTCTATAAACTTATTTTTACTATTTTTGAATGTGTATATATTTATTGTCTTTTTAAAGACAAGGGTATCGTGGTCGTGTTTAAAAATATAAAATGAATATGTAAACATCTCCAAAATTAGTAAAACTTGATTTATAGATAATATACACATAAGTTAATAATTTTATTAAAAATTATTCAAAAAAAAGGTGTTATGACTCGTCATAGATGGCAGCTATCTACGACCCGTAGTAACTGATCTTTGGGCTATATATATGCGTGTATATATACACGTGAGATGTTATAGTGTGGTCTGGCTGCATTGTATTGCACGTGTAGTTTTTCGCAAAATGAGGCTCACATGCATTTTTTTTTATAATTACTTCAGGGGGGAGGGGAGACGATGCTCTCAGCAGGGTTCGAACCTTGGGACAATTGGCATGCAAGCCAAGATGTGACATCAATGGGCTATGCTTGGGTTCATGGGTCACATGCATTTAAATATATTGATATTTTATATAATTGTTTATGCAATACTTTAAATTCATTTAAATGAAAAATTGGTATGCCACTAAAATAAATAATTTTAAATATAATGAGTGGGATAGGTTGTGGTTTTATGATCGAATGAGACCCATTGCAGTGGACTACATCATGCAGTTCAACTTCACTGTGATAGGAAATGTATATGGAAAATTATCCAGTGCAGTTGGAATGCAATGTAGTTCGCTGCAAATTGGCCCCATTCGCTCACAAAATCACAATATATTTTTTTAGTGGTATACTAATTTTCATCCAAATTGGGTACGCGTATGGGTCCCATCTGAAAATGATACAAAATTAATATAATAAAATAATTTGATCTGAATAACAATATTGAAGTTGTCTAAAACATAAGAATTATGTTGGATAAATGATTACAAAGTATTATACATTTAAGTGCATGTGGGCCCTATTTTGCAGTGTAGTCCAATTGCACCGGATCATCTCTCTCTCTCTCTCTATATATATATATATATATATGGGAAATGATCCAGTGCATACGACTGCACCGTTCAGTCAATGCACCGTGGGCCCCACCTGATCATTTCCCATAAATCCACCCCACTCATTGTATTTAGAATTGTTCACTTCATTACCATACCAATTTTCATCCAAATCCAACATGTGTGTAGTCTCCATCTTAAAATGGTGCAAAATCAACGTAATAAAATAGTTTAATGTAAATATCAAGTTTAGAGTGGTTTTTTCAACATCTAAACCGTCTAAAGTATGATTTATATATGGATAAATGAGTGTATAAAGTTTCATTACAATCTAATATGTGTGGGGTTCATTTTACAGCGGACTGCACAGGATCGGTTCCCTATATATATAGGATGGTGTTCCGGTGCAGTGACGTTGCACCGGAACAGCGGTGCAGTGGGTCCCAAATGGGCCCCACATGATCATGAAATTATGATCTACTCCACCCATTGTATTTAGAATAATGTATTCTATTACCATCCCTATTTTCATCCCAATCAGATATATATATATTTTCTCTAGGATGCAAAGGGGTTCATAGTTTCATTGTAAAGAACATGTTTCTAAGTCTCAATCCAAGTGCTGGTAGCCAACATATCCATCTTTTAGATTATCTTGACACTAACGAATGACAAAAGTGAAAAAAAGAATATATGTCAAGAAACACACACAACCCTTGATGGCCGTCTGAGTTTGGTTATAATTTATTATTCGAATGACAATATTTGCATGTTGGGAGCTCTAGAAGTTGAAGGCAGTACTTAATGGGCCATAACCCAAGTATCATGTTGCTATGACTTACAAGCTTATTTGCAACTTTGCATGTATGATAGCATCACTATGAAATTTTTTTTTGCAAATTATTTAGAGCAAGAACATGTGAAGACAAAACAAGTCGAAACCCTGTTTGGTGGTAACATAAGTAATGATGCTTGCAAATGATATCTACCAAAAGTAATCGGAATGAATCAAGGGCCTGATTGGTTTTATTTGATTGGATTGAATTGAGTGGCAAGAGAATTGATGCTAGCGACATGAGGAATTATGTCTACCAAAAGTGAATGAGTTCAAAATAGGTATGAGGTAATGATTGAAAATATGTAGGTTGGTTATGAAAAGCACATGCCAAAATGACTCTTGGAAAACGAAAATTTCCATGGATTTGAATTCCATCTAAATCAATCTGTGTTACCAGTCAGGCTTGAAGTGAAATGTTCATGTCAGTACTGAATTCAAGTCTTTTGTTCATTGGAAATCTCTCTCCATATATCTTTTCCATGCTAAGTTCCATAGAGTCAGGGACTCTTCACAAAGTCCTCAGAAAGCTTTCTATTCACATGTTGCCTTTGTTGATCTTTTTTTGAGAAAATATCTCTGTCAATGATTTTTATTGCAAAATTGCTGTTACTATTCTGAGGGAAGGATTGGTCATTAATTATGTGTTTGAAGGAAAAATGTAAAATTTTTTAGGAGTTTCATCTTTTCATCTTTTTGTCTTGTTGTATTTGTTTCTGTCTTTATTTTGATTTTCTTTTCTTTTCTTTTCTTTTTTTCCGTAGAGGAAGCTGAGAGGATCAGGCAATGCAAAGGGCGAGTATTTGCTCTGCAGGATGAGCCTGAGGTGGCTCGAGTGTGGCTGCCAAACTATGACTCCCCAGGTCTTGCAATGGCAAGAGCCTTTGGTGATTTCTGCCTCAAAGATTTTGGTTTGATATCTGTACCTGAAATATCATATCGCTGCCTCACTGAAAAGGATGAGTTCATTGTCTTAGCCACTGATGGGGTAAGTGAAATATAACTAAGTTGGCTAGTCTGATGGAAGTGTATAAAGTAATCTCCATGTACACTCATATGATCTCAATTGCAATCCTGAGATTTCAACATACAATCATTTCAGAAAATGAGTCTACTTCACTAGTAAATGGCTAAAGCTTCAAAAGACACCATTTGAAGAAGAAATAAAAAAAATTCAGCAAATCATGGAGCATGCGAAGAAAACCCTAACAATAAATAAAAATCAAGAGGGCAAATGCTACTTTGATGTGTTAGATGACATCATCAGTTGTCACCTAAATTGAAGAAATGTTAAAACTTAAAGAAGGATTCTGTAATTTGGTTTGCTCTTAAAAAACTTGTGGACAATTTCTTTTGAGCTGGGAAGAATAATGAAAACACATTTAAACACTGTTGTTGACTTAGCCATTAGATTTTAGTTTAGTGTTATACATTTTGTGGTTTGTTTTGGGTTTTGATGTATAAATCAAGTGACTGAAATTTTGAGCGTGTTTATCGTTGTTCTTTAAAACCTATATGATACGACGGTATTATATGTTATCACTGTATTGGACTATATTTTTTTAATCAAAAGAAAATGAAAAATATCTGAAATATTCAAAGGGAGAAAAGTTCTATTTGTTACTCTGCTTAGTAGAATTGTCGTTGGCAAAAATGCATCAATACAAGAGTATTGTGCCTGAATTCAGATGAATCATTCACAGATTTGGGATGTTCTGTCAAACAAAGAAGTGGTAGATATTGTTGCTTCTGCTCCAGTTAGGTCCGCTGCCTCTAAAGTACTGGTCGAGGCTGCAGTTCGTGCCTGGAGGTGCAAGTATCCAACTTCCAAGGTTGATGACTGTGCTGTCGTCTGCCTTTTTCTTGATTCTGATTCCAGCAATCTGAAAATGAAAGAGGCCTCTGAAAAGCTGGAGGATCCTTCCAACAATCTCCTGATGGCAGAGAACTCAGCTGATGTGCAGGTCTCTCATGAGATTCTTCCTGAGGCTGCAGGACAAAAGCAGTTGGTCCCTAGAGACGAGCGAGTAGATGAGTGGTCTGCACTTGAAGGCGTCTCTCGTGTAAACACATTGTTGACTCTCCCTAGGTTTGTTGCTGGGGAAGACCCGAGGTCAGGAGGCAAGAGAAGCTAGCTTTCCTGGGGTGAGCTGCTTTCTGGAGGGGAAATCAAAGGGAAAAAAGAAAAGAGAATTTCATTGTTGTTATTTATTATTATTTTTTCATCTTTTTTATTCCCTTTCCACTAATAAGTGCTAGGGGGAGGGAAGTATTTGTTGTTTCTGATTGGAGAGGTGGTGAGTCCAGCTTTATTAGTGTGTCTGGGCTGTTCTTTCTTTCTGTCTGTCACTTTGGCGTGGGTAGATTGAAGTTTTTGTAAAATCCAACTCTCCACTCTTTCCCGTTGTCAATTTGTTATTTGATGACAATGGTTAGTAAATATATGTTTTGTTTGGGAATCATCATCATCATCATCATAAGCCATTTCCTACCTATGTGGGGTCGGCTGCATGGATTCTGTTACGCCATTCTTGGCGATTTAAGACTAAATTTTCTGTAATTTGTAATATTTTTAAATCTTGTTTAATTACTTTCATCCATGTTTTTTTGGGTCTTCCTCTCATTCTCCTACCACCTTCTACTTGGATAGACTTTGTTTTCCTAACCGGTGCTACTTCAGGCCTCCTTTTAACATGACCAAACCATCTTAATCTATTTTTTCTCATTTTATCATAAATTGGTCTCACTTTTAAGTTTTCTCGAATTACTTCATTCCTAATTTTATCTTTTCTTGTTTTACCACTCATTCACCTTAACATTCTCATTTCCGCTACACTCATTTTTTGTATATGTTGCTCTTTAACTGCCCAACATTCTGCCACATAAAGTATAGCAGGTCTAATCGCAGTCTTATAAATTTTTTTTTGTTTGGGAATAATAAAAAAAAAAATCCAGGGTCGGATGCTAGTGAGAGGAAAGAGAGAACTGATTGCCAAGTTGCCCACAATTTCATGCTAATCTGTTCATATAAGCATCTAGAGCCTTTTGGCCCAATGGTTGGACTATCTTCAGGGGTGATGATGTATGCCCCTGTTTTCTTTTCTCCTGTTTGAAGGAAATTCTAGTTTCATGTTTACCTTGATTGCCCGTACGCAGGAAAGAGGCTGGGGGAATCTGATATATTAGTATATTACTATTTATCTTTTTGGGGGAGATGATTACTCCTATTCTGCTCAATTGTAGGCCGAGCCAGTCCAACGGTTTCAAGTTACTGTGCCCTACTTTTTTTTTTTTTTTCTAATAAAAATATACTCAATATGTTTGACCCTAAGTTAAAATATACCGTTTACATTTTCAAAATTCTAGATATATTCATTACATTTTTAAAATTCTAGTTATACCCACTACATTTGCAGTTAATTTCAAAAACACTCAATTCATAAGTTAACGCCATTAGTTAATATGTGAAATTACTAATATGCCTATCAAATTTTTGACATAATTGAAAATTTAACGTCACAACTCACTAATGCTTGATTTCGCATGAGCTCTAAATTTGGAGTCCTAGTTTTATTTTCTTTCTATTTTCTTTCATATTTTATTATTTTATAACGGGGGTATTTATAAAAATTTAATTGACAATTTTTAATAGAATGAGCATTTTTGGGATTAATTGTAAACTTATTGAGTATATTTGAGATTTTGAAAACGTAGTGTGTGTATTCGGAACTATGGTCAAACATATTGGGTGTATTTGAAACTATGGTCAAACGTAGTGGGTATATTTGAAATTAAGGCCAAATATAGTGGGTGTATTCAAGTTAACGAAAATTTTTAATGTTAGTTTTGTTGCTCAAAATCACTTATTAAACTCCATATAAATTCGATGTAGGAACCTATGACAAACATAATAATGCTGTAGTTTTAAAATGAATTTATTAAAGAGTGATCCTATTGGTCCGGGTTAAGCAAATACTTTGCTTAGCCCACCTCAAAAAGTTCATTTATAATAAATTTTTTTGCTTTTTTCTTTATCAACTTGTTTATCTAAGTGTATTTAACATATAAATCAAGTTTTACCATTTTTGAATATATGTATATATTTTTTTAGATATTTAAAGATAAGAGTATTTTAAATACAGATATACACATAAATGTTTAAAAATCTAATATATATATATAAATATCGAAAAATGGTAAACTTGATTTATATGTTAAATAAACTCAGGTAAACAAGTGTATGAAGAAAAAAGCAAAAAAATATTGTTGTAAATGAATTTTTTGAGGTGAGTTAAGCGAGACATTTATTTAGTTCGAGTTAATAAGATCATTCCTCTTTATCAAATGCAGTAATTGATAAATGAAACAACTTTGTGTGTGTGTGTATATATATAAATATATGTAAATGAGAATGATCCTATTTGCCAGGGCTAAGTAAATGCTTTACTTTGTTCATATCAAAAAATCTATTTATAATACTTTTTAAAGTTTTTTCTTCAAACATTTGTTTATCTAAGTGTACTTAACATATAGGAGTATGATTATATATACCACGATGTATTTTAAGTTAAAATACAACAGTAATTTATTTTATCTAATTTTTATTTGGTTTTTCTTCATAAATATGTTTCCGAATTACATTTAATCTATATAAGAAATTTTATCATTTTATAATGCTTTTATATATTTATTTTTTATTTTTTAAAAAATACCAATTTCAAGGGCATTGAAGTCATTTTTCACTCCTTAAAAACTTGACTTCAAAATAAAAAATGAATATATAAAGTTATCGTAAAATGAGAAAATTTTCTATGTAGACTAAATACACTTAAGAAAACATATTTGTGAAGAAAAAATTAAAAACTATAACTAATAATACAAATAAATAAATATTGTATTTTAATCTAAAATACATCATGATGTTTATAATCAAGCTCCTAGTATATAAAACTACGTTTTATCATTTTTGGATAGTATATTTATTATTTTGAGATTTTTAAAGATAAGGTATTTTAAATATATATAGATGTTTAAAATCTCAAAAAAATATACATATATTCAAAAATAGTAAAATTTAGTTTATATGTTAAATACACTTAGATAAACAAGTGTATGAAGAAAAATAAAAAAATATATTGAATAATGATAAGGATAATTTTAGAAAATTAGATGCCAAAAACGATGAAACTATATTTTTGGTTACTCATCTAATAACAAAACATATAGAGTATTTAACAAAAGAATTCAAGTAGTAGAGGAATGTATACTTATTATTTTTGATGAATTTAACTCAACTCAAAAGAAGGATGATGAACTTAGTGATGCAGAAAAAAAGAAAGTGGAAGAATAGCTCAAACAAGATATTGAAGATCAAAAATCAGATTGAGAGGTAAGCGAAGGTAATGTTTTCTACAAACCTCTAAAGGATCTCCAATTCAAAAATAACTATCCAATTGAATAAGTTATAGGAGACATAGGAGACATAGATGTTATAAAGATAAGAGGCCCAAGAAAAAATGTACATGAAGATTTTGATTTTGTATCAAAAATTGAGCCAACCACAATTGATTAAGTTTTAAATAATGAAAATTGGATTGTTGCAATGCAAGAAGAGCTAAATTAATTTAATAAACAAAGTATGGCAACTTGTTCTTATACCCAAGTGACTTAGTTATGAAAAACAAAGCTAGACTATTAGCCAAGGGGTATTCGCAAGAAGAGAGAATTGATTTCGAGGAATCCTACACCCCCGTAGATACACTAGAAGCTATATGCATTCTACTTGCTTTTGCATCACATATGGGCTTTAGACTATTTCAAATGAATTTTTTATAACAATTTCAACTGAATGTTAAAAGTGTATTTTTGAATAGTTATCTTAATGAAGAAATGTAAGTTAAATAACCTCTGAATTTTGAGAAACATGATCAATTGAAGTATGTTTATAAGCTAACTAAGGCATTAAAACAAGCTCCCAGAGCTTGATATGAAAGACTTAACAACTTTTCAATTGATCATAATTTTAAAAGAGGAGAAGTTGATATGATAACTTTATAAAAATAGACTTATCAATACTCATTTTACACTTAGTTTAATTGCTAATTCGTAAGGAACATGTAATTTACACATGATTTGCATTAGTTTGCATCATTTGTGTATTTCTCGAATCTTGTGTAGATTTCATGCATTTCTAGTTGATTTCAACTGTAATTTTGCAAACAAAAATGTAAAAAAATCAAACATCCGTGTAATTAGACACATTGGCACCACAGCACCAACACCGGATGTAAGAAATTTCGCACATGTGTGAAGCTATTTTGGGCTATCATATAAATTCATCTCTTAAGGTTTCTAAAACATAACCTTGGGGGCACGACAATGTGAAATCCCACCTATTTTAAAGCATAGTAAATATAGCTTAGAACTTGTATAAGGATGAAATTTGAAATGTTCATAATATGGAGGGTTTATGATCACCTATATGGTTTTCAATAGATCTAAGTATGGGTAACTCATGCTGGCATGAAAATTTAATAGGAGATATTAAATTTCATGCTCTATGATTTAGATGGACGAGATTTGGGCAACTAAGTAAGCAAGGTGATTAAGTTAATCACTTTGATTACTATGGTAATTATGTGTACTAAAAGACGAAATACACTAAAGGACGAAAAAGACGTAGAGAATGCTTAGGTGCATGTGTAATTAATGCCATTTTCATGTTATTATTTGATTTAATACTTGATATATTAATTTCTTGTTATGTAATGCAGACTGATATGAAATTTTAAGGAAAAGCCTAAGTTGGTATGCCCTACATGATGAACGGTTTGGATCATGAAAATTATGAATGGAAAGAGGTTAAATGATTAAAGTTAAATGATTAAAGTTATATAATATTTTTTGAATTAAATTTATTTTGCTAATATCATAACATATATTCATCATTTTGAGATGAAATTTTTTTATGACTAAGTAAGTTAAGATGTTTTAAGTAGGGGTGGGAATTGGGGCGGGTCAACCCATGACCCGGCTTTAACCCGACCCGTTTTTGGCCGGATAAAACCAATATATTTTCAACCTGGTATAGGGATGGGTTAGAAATTTTGACCCGAATTCAAAAATAGGGTCGGGGTGGGTCGATCATGTCCCGACCCAAAGAGTCCGACCCGCCTCGCATATATAAAGTTATTATAAATTATAAGCCTATATTTAAATATTATTATTATTTTCTTTCAAATTTCTCACTTTTTTATAATCAACTCTATCAACAATAGAAGAATCAATTTATTCAAAAAGAAATATAAGAATCAATAAAATTTTTTTGTACATATATAACCCTTATGTGTAATTGTATATTAACCTATTTTAATAAATGTATACTATATTTTCAAATATTTTGTTTTTTTAATTATGTGTTTTTTAATAATTAGTGAAATATTGAAACATATAATATTTAAATTTAGTATAGATGTATACTTATGTTTGATAGGTATATAAATTCTGAAAATTATCTTATTTGACCCGTATTTTTAACCCGACCAGCTATCCCGAAACTGGTCCGATACCGACCCGAATTTTGTCCCGAGATCTAGTAGAAAAAAGTAAGGGTCAAACCGACCTTGTCTCGATCCGGTATAAAAATAAGGGTCAAATAAGATTTTTGAAAAGTAGGGTCAGGGTTGGGCAAACCCTGACCCGTCCCGACCCGCCCCGATTTCCACCCCTAGTTTTAAGTGATGAATGGATTAGATTAAACCTAATCCCATTAAAAAGTGGTATTAAGAATGATTATGAAAATTAATGATGAAATTTATTTAAAGCATTTGACTTATGGGTATTTAAGGTAAATGCCATTAATGAGAAGCAAAAGTCAACTTTGACTTTTGAAGCCCACTTTTGAGGTATCAAGTTATGGTGCATTGAGCAAGTGATAAGTCAACAAGCAATAAATAAAATGCATGATGCAATGCAGCTGGGTATGAATGTGTTCAAGCTTGGATTTTAGGGGATTTTTGATAAAAAAATTAAAATGCAAAATGCATGGTAAATATGCCTATGAATTGGACACATGAATGACTCAAAATGTGGCAACAATAGGGGCAAATGGATGACCAAGATGAATGCAACAACTAAATGAAATTTTATGTATTTTAAGTCATGAATAATGAGGTGGCATCAAGAGGGTTAGAGCAGCAACCTATAAATAAGAAATGAGCAGCAATTAGATGAACATTTTTAAGCATTGCGAGAGAGAAAACTTAGAAAAAATGGAAACAAAGGGTAGCAGCTTAGGAACGACCAAACAACAATAAAGGAAAAGAGAAAAGAAGAAAAATTTAGCAAAATAGGAGAGGAAAGGTGGACGTTCAAACAAGTTTGAATTTGTTCTTACTATATGCTTACTTGACGCCCAACTAGATGATAAAGAAAATTTCTGTTTACTTTAGGGAATTCAAGGATTAAGAAAGATGATATAGGTTGAAATCTCATGTTTAAGGGGTGTTGAATGATAATATCACATGTATATATAGTTAAATTGCATATATGATTGGGTTTATGTGTTAATATATGAGTTGAACTTCGCAAAAATGAGACTAAATAGGGCGATAAATTCCAAAAATTTTGAAGCAAAATTCGCTTGCTATAAGTTGTAAACAAATGCTTAAAATGATTTCAAGAGTTGTGGATGGTTGCAATTCATGTATGCATCATTAAGATGCAATTAGTAAAGTGAAACTTGATGGATTTAAGCACATAAGGGGCTGTTTTGAAAAGGGAAGTAAATCCCAGAAATATTAGGTTGAATTTGGCTTGATAAAGGTGGTAAATGAGCCTTCAAAAGATCACAAGAGTGGTTGATAATTTGTAATTCATGTGGGTATCATTAAGGTGAAGTTGTAAAAGTAAAACTAGCGACAATGAGATTAAATAGGGCTGTTATTGTAAGTGAATGTAAATTTCAAAAAATTCGTTGGAACTTAACTTGTTAAAGGCTCTACACAAGCCCCTAAACAACCACAAGGGTTGTTGGTTAATAACCCTACATGTGCACATGGTTAAAGTGGAATTGTAAGAAGTGAAAAGTGGTGAAAATGAGAATATAAGTAGCTGTTTTGAAAATGAAAGTTCAATTCCAGATTTTTGGAATGAAATTTAGCTTGCAATGAAGATTAAACAAGTACCTTAAGTAATTAAGAAAGTTTAATACATTAAGTGTAAGTTTTAAAAAGGGTAAGCAAACAATCACTAGATCATATATATATATATAGATATATATATATAGGATGCTGTTCCGGTGCAGCATCACTGCATCGGAACAGCGGTGTAGTGGCCCCAAAATGGGGCCCACATGATCATGAAATCATGATCTACTCCACCCATTGTATTTAGAATAAATTATTCTACTACCATACCAATTTTCATCCCAATCAGATACTTTAAAGTTGTTATTTACATCAAACTATTTTATTACGTTGGATTTGTACCATTTTCAGATGGGGCCCATATACATATCTGATTGGGATGAAAATTGGTATGGTAGTAGAATATATTATTCTAAATACAATGGGTGGAGTAGCTCATGATTTCATGATCATGTGGGCCCCATTTTGGGGCCACTATACTGTTGTTCCGGTGCAGCATCACTGCACCGGAACAACTCTCATATATATATATATGATTGTTTAAAAGGTAGATGTGAACTTTGAAAATCTTACTTGAACTTAGCTTGTTATAATTTCAAGTCAGTATCTCAAATGATTAAAAAGATTAAATGCTCTAAATTAGGGTATTGAGCTATGGTAATGATTGACTATTGGAAAAATTGATATATGTGACTTAAGGAGATGAGAGTGTTCATCTCAAAGGAAGAATTGAATAAGATGGAGATACTAAGAGTCACATATAGAATGAAACTATAAAAGGGATAGGAACAAGTGATAAATGCATGAAAAAGGCAAACCATGCAAGCATAAGATGTTATATAGGTATGATTAAGTGAGCATTTTCACTTGTTTAGGCAAAGGCAATGAAAAGATCGAGGGAAAAAGTCGAGCTTCCTATAGATAAGCAAGCCCATCAAAAAAGAGTTTTGCGAAAAGAAAAGTTTAATTTTTTTAGAAATGATATTTGCAAGCAAAACTTTTGAAAATGATGCTTTTGAAATGTTTTGAACCTCTTAGAATATTGAAATATTTTGAACTTATTAGAATATTGAAATGTTTTGAATCTCTTTGAATATTGAAACGCTTTGAGATTGTTTTATATCAATGTTTCTAAAAGGGTTTAAGGGTGACCATCTCGATAAGTTGATTATATAAGATGATTTATTTTTGTTTGTTAATGGTGTTTAAAGAATATGCACTCTTATATATATATATATATGAAAATGACAGGGATGTCGTACAAATGAAAAATATGAGGCCAGAGTGAAAAAATGGGAACGATGCGTTTGTATATCCTTTGAAAAACCCAAAAATGGAAATAAAAATATTTGCAAGAAAAACTTTTGAATATACAAATTTATGCTTGAATCTTGAAATGTTTCAAAATTGCTTTATCGTGGTAGTTCTAAAATTATTTTCAAGCAAACAAGCAAAACTTTTGAAATTATTATTTTTTCTTAAAAATTGACATATTTTGAAATTTCTTGACTTTTGGAGTGTTTTGAAAAATATTTTATATAGATGATTTTGAAAACCATTTAAGGGTGGTCATCTCAATACGGTGATTTGAATACTATTTTATAAATTATGTTCAAAATGTGTGATACCCGGACCCAAGTAGGACTCAATGGGATGCATTGAACATATATATTTGATTTATATGTGATTTAAATGAATTTTGGATGATTTTATGATTTAATGATATTTTGGAACTAGGGTTTTCGTTAGAAATGGTAATTAAAAATTTAATCGCCGGAGCTCAAAGTGAGTCAGTATGACCCGAGGGGCTTAATGAGGATTGAAAGGTGAAAATGTGTCATGAATAATCATGTTAATAATCGTGATTTAATTTATGGAGATTAAAGTGTAATTATGGAATTAAGGTGAAAAATGATAGAAAATTCATAACTTGACGCTTACAAGGCGGATTTCGATGAAATTTGAAAGGTAAGCTCACGACGGTGGGCCCAATATTATGAATGTATTGGATTAAGGGAATCATGATGGAAGTAGGGTGATAATTAATTATTTTTACCCCAAATCCAAAAGATAAATTCAAGTGGTCATAACTTGAGTTAGAAACGTCGGTTTGAGATGAAATTTGAAACGATGGAATAAAATTATAAAATATATGAGATGAATGGAATGGATTAAGCTCTGAATTTTCATGGAAAGTTGCTTCTTGGAGAGAAAGTAACAAGGTGCTTAAGAGCTAAGTAAAGAAGGGCAATTGTGGAAAGTGAAAATGAAATTTACTAAAATGCCTATGGGGTTACTTGGGCACCAAGAAAAGTGGTTTATAAAAATAAAAAAAAAGGGAGCAAGGGGCTTCTGCACGTTCCAGCAATGGGGGGAGAAGGAGAGAGAGAAGAAGAGAGAAGAAGAGAGAAGGAGAGAGAGAAGAGAGGAAAAAGAAGAGAAAAATGGAAATTTTCTCCAAGGGAAGCAGCTAGGGCATGTCAAACCCAGCAAGGAGGAGAAGAAAATAAAGGAATTTCAAGTGCTCAATGGAGGTATTATCAATTAATCAAGTAACTATATGTTAATCTTGATTTTATGTCTCAAATCTGGAAGTTATATGATGTTGTAAACTAAAATATGAACGGAACAGTAAATGAATTAATTTTAGCATGAAAGTTTTTGGAAAGAATAATTATGGGGTGATTAGGAACGAACTAATTTTCAGCTTAAAAGGATAATCACGTTTCCAATTAAAAATCCGGGAAAATCAACCTGAACAGGGTTGCACAGGTGTCAGGATCAGCTGCACCAAAGAATTTTTAATAATTTTTATACAAGGAATTTTAGACTGAAAATTTTACAGGATATAAAATAAAAATTGAGGATTACAAGAAAAAAATAAAAATTAGGTTTTTATGGGTATAAATATACCCCATAATTAACGTGATTCAGGCTGTCTGAAAATGGATTCTGCTGTCTAGCAGAATAAAAATACCAAAATAAATATAAATGATTAATTTTTTGTGCTGGAAATATTTATTTTGGTTAATAATGTATTTATTAAGGTATTGTAGAAATGTCAGATCAAAATTACTTGATTTGATATTAATTCGAGATTTTGAGATTTCAGTACGCCTGATTTCAGCATATGTGGATGGTTAGAGAAAAAAATCAAAACGAAATATGAAACCTATGTAGAAATGATCAAAATTGATATATATATATTAATACCCAAAATTTTGATTAAGAAAAGTGGGATTATTTGCTGAAAATTCGGATTTATAAATCTGCTTAGGGTTATGTGTCAAAAGACACGTTAAATGGGTGAAAATGGGTTCCAAAGTTGCTGTTTTGGAAACCTATGATTAGTGGATTTAAATTCCATAAAAATACCCTAAGTACAGTGGTAATTAAGGGGTTTAATCATGCTGGAATTAGAGACAAGTTTCTATTTTGAAAAATTTTAAGAAACACATAAGTATGTGTTGAAAAATGGACGTATATGAAGAGATAAGTATGAACACCCGACTTGAAGGACAAGTGGGTTAAATTAGATGAACTTATGTAGGTTGGAAAACCTAAGAAATATAAGTATTTGAAGACGATGCAAATAAATGAAATGTTATTTTCATTTATCTAGGCAAAGGCAAAGACGAGTATGAAAGAAAAGGATTATAGCGATCTCAGGTAAGCAAGCAAACTTTCTAAAATGATGTTTTCTTTCTATGTGACGATGTGTGATAAAATTGTTTATGATCATGTTTAAACGAATGGGCAAGCACAAGTTTTGAAAATGACGGCTTTAATGAAAAGCCACAAGTTTTAAAAATGACGACTTTAATGAAAAGTCTTAAGTTTTGGAAAAGAATGACTTTAAGAAAAAGCCTCAAAGTTTGCTTCATGGGAAGCAAACAATACGTTTTAAGATAAGGATTTTATCATTAGTGTTGCCGAAGATTGGCAATGCTTTATGTTAATGGATTGAGAAATTTGCTTATGAGTAAGCAAGTTCTCCATGATTATGTTTTCAAAGGATTTCATGTTTGATGCCGATGATTTTAAGAATTTGCTTTTAAGAAAGCAAGTTCTTTATGATGTCATTTCAAAAGTATTTTATAAGAAAAAGGGAACGTTGCCTTTTTTTACAAAGCAACAAATGTAAATAAGTTTTGAATTTCTCTTATGATGTTTAATGATAAATAATCATGTTATAAAAGAAAAAAAGGAGATTTGATTTATGAAAAAGATTTGTTTTGCTAGGTCATGATAATTAGATAATAAATGATGATTTGGACATAGTTCATATGTTTTGAAATGATATTCGAAAAGTTTTGATTTCCTTTAGATAAGGAAATCTATGTTGAAAATATCTTGAAAAATATTTATACGGATGTGTTGAAAGGGATTTAAGGATGACCAACCTCCTATGTTGTTTTCATAAAAAAGGTTTTAAAGTGTGTTGTTTCTCAAACATTTCAAATATTTATCAAAATATTTTACTCAAAATATTTCTAACAGAATTTAAGGAAGGTCATCCTAAAACTAGATTTCAAATAACAACTTGTTTAAAGTGGGTGCACTCTCTTTACAAGTTAACACGGACTGCGGTCTGTGATGTGTTTTTGAAAATAATTTTTAGAGATATAGACTTCGGTCTAAGATTTTTTGTGTGTTATGGATGCAGACAGAGGTCTGTGATCCCAGTTTAAAAGGACATGGGCTGCGGTCTGTGGTTCTTTAAAACAATTATGTGTTATGGATGCAGACAGAGGTCTGTGATCCCGGTTTAAAAGGACATAGGCTGCGGTCTATGGTTCTTTAAACCAAACGGGCTGCGGTTCATCATAATAATGTTGGTGCACCAGTACAAGAAACAGGCAGGTTGTAGAGCACGGTTGGGATGACCGGGGCCCACTCTACATAAGGCCAAGTCGCTAAGGGATGACAGGAGTGTCAGCGGCGCCCTTCTTGAGATGGGAGCAAGATAAATAAACAACCGCCTGGCTAAAGTGCTGTTAAGGATTCTCTTCCAAAAGGTAGCATGATCACTTGGTAAGTGTCACTACTGGATGAGAAGAAATGTGTTTGCATACGTTTTGCTTTTCAAAAGCCCAAAGATTGGGATATAAAAGCATTCATACAAAAATTATCCTAAATTGGATTTCTATAAGCCATTATGCATAAGTTACCCTAAAAGCAGGGTTTTTACACAAAATGTGTAAATATTAAGAATAAAAAATAGTTTTTATGCAAAAATTTTCATGAAAAGGATTCATGACTTGTTTGCTATAAACAAGCCCTAAGATGGGGATTAAGAAAAAAGATTTATGTTGAAAAATATTTTAGGCATGAGAATGTCTATTTCCAAAGGGTTTATATAGGAAAAATGGTTGGACATGAGAATGTCCATTTTCTAAAAGGATTTATGTTGGAAAATGTTTTGGACATTAGAATGTCCATTTCCAAAAGGTTTATGTGGAAAAAATGATTAGACATGAGAATATCCATTTCCTAAAGGGATTTATGTTGGAACATATGTGGACATAAAAATGTCCGTTTCTAAAAGAGTCTAAGAGATAAAAGTGTTTGTAGACATATGAGTGTCCATTGCCAAAAAGGCTTACGTAAAATGTATTTTGGACATAAAAATGTCCATTACCAAAGTGTTTATGTGAAAAATGTTTTAGGACGTATAAACGTCCGTTTCCAACAAGGTTTACGTGGAAAAATATCTTAGGACGTATGAACGTCCAATGCCGAAATGATTTATGTGGAAAAACATCTTTTCGTGGACATGAGAATGTCCATTGCCAAATATGGTTTATGTCAAGATGTTTTGGGACATAAAATGTTCCCTGGCCAAAATGATTTATGAGAAAAATATTTTATAAAATGATTTTCAAGCAAAGTCTTGCCTCGAAATGCTTGCTTACTGAGTTATTACTCACATTTTGTTTTCCAAACCTTAGACAGGTACTAGGAGACTCAAGGGATTGAGGACCTAAGAAATGGAGAAAAGGTACGAGATAGTACCATGTGGGCTAAAAGGATTTGCCATGGTGAGTGGAATGCTATGAATGGAAGTTTTTAGGTATATTAATATATAAGTGAACTTGTTTAAAGTTTCGAGTTCTAGGTGAACTAATGATTGAATAGATGTATGTATGAAATGCAAGTACCATGATTAGGTCAAGAGGACCTTTAATGTATAAGTACATGTTGAGAAGTTATAAAATAGATATGTACAAGTGTACCATTGCTTATATTATAAATGAAATGATGATGAATGAAGAAACGAATTTTTTTTTGGACGAGTTCCAATTAAAATCCCACCGCGTGATCAGGGCAACAATCCTGATTCACATTTACCAATCATTAAGATCTTGAGGTAAGAAAGTGACGTCTCAGTTTGGGGCGCCATAAAATGAGTATGCAAGCTTTTCTCTACATGAGAATAACAATAATGTCATATGAAAAAGGTATATGATGGCGGGGTGAATGAAAGTCATGCATTAAAAAGGACACTAGGTTTGCCCTTGATGTTGTCAAGTCGGTGTGTCCAGTGTCTTCCAGTAGAAAGGTTATGTTTTCATAGGTAGTTGTGCCCTGGTTATTTTCGAGTCGGTGTGTCTGACATTTTTCTGTAGAAAGGTAATGTTTTCATGGGTAGTTGATCACTTGGTAAGGGTCATCTACCATATGACAAAGATTTCACTGGGCTATCATACCATCACATGAAAAATTATGACGTGAATGAAATGAGATGGTTGCATCACATGAAGAATTATGACATGGATAGAAATGATACATTTGCATAATTATTATTTATGAAATGACTATGCCAAGTTTTTAATTTTGAAAGAGACACGGGATAATGCCCGTGTGGATTTTTTGAAATGATTATGCCAAGTTTTTAGTTTTGAAAGAGACACAGAATAATGCCTGTATGGATTTTATGAAATAATTATGCTAAATTTTTCAGTTTTGAAAGAGGCACAAGATAATGCCTGTGTGGATTTTATGAAATGATGCTAGCATGTGCATGTGGATATTAATGGAAATGAGGTATGGTGCATCAGAATCATGATTAGGTCCATTGTAGAGGCGGTAGAAGACTGGAGCCCCCTCTATATGTGGCTAAGTCGCTAAGAAAAAGGCAGGAGGCCTGTGGCGTCCTCCCTGAAATGGGAGAAGGTTGAATGGATGACCGTCTAGCTAGCGTGCCTTCACGTGAAATGTTTCTTCTTCATAGGTGGAATGATCACTAGGTAAGTGTCACTGCCGAATGGGAAGAAATGAATGCATTTGCATATGGTTTGCTCATGAGCAGCTCAAGATTTGAGACATGAAAGCGTTTATATGAAATATTTTTGTAAATGCATTGTTTATGAAAAGCCCAGAAATGGGAAAGAAAATATTTTCAAGAAAAGGTTTTCCAAAACTAAAAAAAATAAAAAATGCTTGCTTATTGAGTATTTGTACTCACGTTTTTTTTTAACCCTAGACAAGTTCAGGCAAAAGTGGAAGTGGCCTTGAGAAAACCTTAAGGTATAATTGATTGCAGGACAGATATGAATGAATGTATACAGTGAACATGAAATTTTTAGGTTATAGATCTGAACAGATAAGTGGTTATGTTGATAATTCTATGAGAATTTGATTTATAAAGTTATATGATGTAAGTGATCAAGTTGATAGTTTGTAAGTGACATGTAAAGTTAATTATAAGTATATGTTGCTTGTAGTAGATGAAGGGAATGAAAAGAAATTTTTTTCCGCTAAACGAAGTGGATTAAAAAATCTCGTAATGCGAACAGGACAACAATCCTGTGTCACATTTACCAATTGAAAATGATCCCAGAATAAGGCTCCGGTGCCTCAGGTTGGGGGCTCCATAAAAAGAGCTAAAAGAAGGAGAAGAGAAGGGACTTCAAAGCTAGGGGAAGATGAAGTGAAAATTAAGCTAATGTGATGAAAATCATTAATTTTTTCATTCTTTTTCTTCTCTTATCTTATTTTTATCATTCTTTTCCTTTGAAAGGTATTTAAACATGATTTTGTTGGGGGTCTTTTTCATATTCATGGGCTAAAACTTGTTGTGGGATGTTATGATGAATTTGAGCTCCTAGACTATGTGTAATTGATTTCTTGATATAGAATGAATTCATAGCTTTGATATTACATGTGTTTGTGTGATATTTACTTATACACATTGTGTTTAATGCTTCTACAAGCTTGATCATCTTGTGGATTAATATAATATCTGGATCTACACTTGGAAAAGTGAGGTTTAAATGAGATCTATATGTGAAACATGATTTTTCAATGGGTCGTAGTGATTGAATATTAATTCGGATAGGAATATACTGATTAACTATTGAGAATTAAACAAGTAAATCAAGCACAATCTATGTTTTGATGATTAACAATCCAAAATTGAGAATTTAAAGGTACTAACAAGTGTGTTGAATGATTTTGAGTTAGCAATTTTCAAAAGCAATATATGATAGATCAAGTCGCAAAGTCAAGTCAACTTAGGCATCGACTTAGGTCAAGTCGATACCCAAGTCGACTTTAGGATCAATTTCAACTGGCTTTTGCTTGACAGAGCTAAAATTGTGGACGCGTGAGCAATGAAGTCACAATCAAAGTCGACTTCACATGCAACTTGGGTCAAGTCACAACCCAAGTCGACTTAGTGCGTGACTTAGGGTACAAGTGAAGACTCCAAGCAAGCCAAGTTGAATTTGCCAAACGACTTGGGTAAAGTCCCAAATGAAGTCGACTGAACTACATGACTCAGGCATCACAGGTACAATGACTAAGAATTTTATAGTTCCAAGTATACAACAGATACCAAAGTTGCATACCCAAGTCGACTTTGCATGTGACTTGGGTCAAGTTGCAACTCAAGTCGAGCTTCGTGTTCGACTTAGACACAAAGGAACTTAAAACTCACAAAGCTAAGTTTAAAACTCAAGAAACATATGTCGAAGACTAATGCCAAATTAAGTTTTAACAATAAAGGATTGAACACTAGATTATGTGACTCAAGATGAAGGAGAATATATTTCAAGTTTGAGGAACATTGAGTCAAAGAGAGCTGAAACTTGAAGATATTGGAGCACAAATGTGAAAGCATTTAACTTATGAAGTTTTCAAGTTCGAAAGAGCATAATGTCTAGTGAAGTTGTAACCCAAGTTGACTTCACTTGCGACTTGGGCTACGTCCCAGGACAAGTCGTCTTCTAGATGAAACTTAGAGCTTAAAGCAAATAGGAAACACTTGAGAAGGAAGTGCGGAAGACCGAAGTCGCAACCTAAGTCAACTCCAGCCTGTGACTGGGGTGAAATCGCATCCGAAGTTGACTCCAGGTGCTACTTGGATAGTAATAGTCAGAAAAATTCAAACGTTAGCGCATTTAATGCACACCACCTACCCTTTAACATTCAAAAAACACCTATTTAAAGCGTGAAAAGAAGAAGTATGAGGATTAACTAGAGCATTCATTGAGCTTTCACCTTCCTCTTATGAGCAATTAAGTGTTCATTAATTGCTCTATTGAGAAGAACTCCATTACTCATTGCAAGAGTTGCAACATGTCAACTATTTCAAGCTTCCAAGAGTTCCTTCTCACTGCTAAATCTTCTCAACAAAACTTGTAATTTGTAGACTTTCTTTGTAATTCATTTTGTTGTATCGCTACTTGGCATGATGTTGGAGACCAAGGCGAAGTAAAGACAAATAGTGCGACTCACCGTTTACTTGTGTTGCAATTGTAAAGGCTCTCTAGAGCAATAATCTACAAGATAGAACAAACTCTTAAGTGTATCTCTGGTTGATATGGTGGAATCCAAAATACAAGGGTGTATTCTTGGAAGAGTGGAGTAAGAAGGGTTATGTCGAACCACTATAATTTTTTGTGTTTGTTGTTTGCTATTTTACTTGATCTATTACTCTCCAAGCTTTCATTCAAGGGAACATAGTTTACAAGGGGTTAGTTTGCCACAAACTCGGGACCAACATTAACCTTGTGTGATTTTGTTTAGGTTACAAACAAATCAATCTTGTTTTACTTAGTTGCATGGGAATGTAGCAATTGACAAAAACAAAGTCAGGTTTATGTGTGTTGGAATTAATTTTGCATAGTTTTGATTCAAGGGATTCATACGTCTCATCTATCTAACCATCCCCTTGAGATATCGTCTTTTGCATGTAGGCCATCTCTAGAAAATATGTTCATGCAGTTCATGTAGTGTCAAATGGAGTTTAATCAAGGATTGAAAATTAGTTAGAACAATTGACCACCATAATAAAAAGTAAGCATCAAGAGACTTCTTCCAGTTATATTGAAGAAAACTCAAAGGAAGATGTGTTGAAGTAGGGCTGTGAAGTCATGACAAGCATTAATGAAAACATATCAGTTGATGTGACAAAACAACCTACACCTAAAGTTGTGCTTGAACTAGTGGCTAAACTTGTAGAAAGCAAGGAAATTAAAGAAGAAATCAATGAAGAAATACAGGTTGCTGTAGTGGAAAAGGTTGGCACTTATCACATTAAAGCACCTCTAATGTGCCTTTTAGGAATCCAGTACAACAATGTTTTATCAATCAATGGTCATCATTCTTGGAAAACAGTGTTAAGTTATTTTTATACTATTTATTTTAGATAATAATTGGATAAGAATATGAGTGATTGAGATGATTTGAGTTGAATATAGATTGATTTAGCTTGTTTATGTGAAAACACTCACCACTTGATTGATTTATGCAGAGTAAGAAAGTACATGCAATTTTGGAGCCCAATCATACCAAAAACAGTAGATTTTGATATAAAAAAATGAGCTCAATAGGGCTATGCATGGGTTGCCATGTTGATGAGCTCAAAAAATAATTTCTGTTGATATGTTGTGGCTCTTGTAGCTCCTTTCGGATCAAAAGTTATGGTTAGTTGAGGTTGGTCCATTCGTTTTTGCACTATGTATGTCTGTTTTGAGAAGTTCAAAGTTCAAGAACCAAGACCATATTTGATTTGATGATTTTGAAGATTTTAAAGGAGTTGAAATGATGATCAAGTCAGTCTAGAACATGTCGTAGAAGTTATGACATAGTTCGAGGCACGTTAGGGCAAAACTGCATGATTTTTCTGATCTAGCTAAGCATTCTAGAGGGCCACATGATTCAATCCATGTGTGCCCCTGGCTCTGCAAAATCATGTGCGATTCAGACTCTGTGCACAAGGGGCTGTGAGATCTCTATATAAATACCTTGGGAATGTCCTAAGGCATCTTAGAATATTTTTCAAGCTAGGGTTGAGGTTTGAGAGTGAGAAGAGTTGAATAACGTAAGGCGAGAAATGAGGCGACGAGTTGCTTGGAGCAATCGAGACACTATTGTAGCTTTCGATCAATAAGTTTTTCCTTTCTTTCTTTCTTTTTATTTTAATTGTATTATTTATAATGAATATTGGATACAAAATTATTTTGCATTTGATTTTGATTATAAATATGCTAGGATAAACCCATTATCTAGGGTTTAGAATGTAGCATGCATCTAATATAACAAATACTGTGATTTGATTATTTAAGGTATTTTGTGTTAATTTAATATCTTGTGATCTCAACACTTGTTGGGTATATGGTACTACACTTTAACATGATTTTATATATTAGGTGAATGAACCAAGATGTGGAAGTCTAATATACGACAATCAAGATATTATACTTTGAAATCTAAGACCATGAGAATAAACATGATGACCTTGAGGAATTCCACGCATGACCACAGAATTTAATGAATCCTAATTTACTTAATCCCATGAGAATAGGTGGTTAAGAATATATTAGGGTTACGCCTTTACTGATTTTGAAATAAGGTGTAAGGATAATTTAGTATTTGTTCTCCTTTAACACATAATATTTAGATTAAATAAATACTTCACATATCTATTGCAGATGTCACGTGTTAAAACATAGATCCTAGGTGCTCGGATCTCTTGACTTTTAATTCCTTAATCTACATTCTCAAGATCAACTTTCTTTCCGTTATTTCCTTCCATCTTGTGCTAGTCTTTTGATTTTTGTTATCAAGTGTTTTACAACATCTTAAGTTCCAAATTTACTGTGAGATCGATATTTTATATATTACTATCTATGATTCGTGCACTTGTGGAGAGATTGTGAACAAACAGCTCATTGAAGCCATCTATATATGACCCTAAAGAACTCTTCTTTTGCCTTTATGAAATATAAGAGAAGAGGTTAACTAATTCGTTTCAAGAAGAAAAAGAGAAACCTAAACTTCCAGTGCATAATCAACTTGGAAGAAATTTCAATAAAGTTGGAATTAGATAATTCAGTAAGATGTTGGGCTAACGACATTAAATGTAGCACTAAATAGGTACCGGCCTATTAATTTTTTTAGCAAAAACTTTTTGGTGCAAGACATGGATTAAAGATCAACACTTGTCTTGAAGTGAGTAATCTCAACAATATTGTATTCTGAGAGCTTACAGGTGTTGAAGAATCCAAAAGCAGAACTTAGCAACTAATCTTTCATCTAAGATCTTTTGTTTATAGTTCTAGCATCAATAATGCAATTTTTAGTTCAAGATTCAATCAATAAATCAACATATTGGAGTCAAGTCATCAACTTCTAAATTATTGAAGAACAAGTTCAAAAATACTTCAAGTTGCTGAATTTCAACTTATTTGGAAGTGTCAAAATCATGTAAACAGAAGCTTCCACAATCCTCAAGGAGAATATGAATGACTTATGGGAAAAACGAAAAGTATTTTGGTTTTGAGAAGTTTAAATAAGTTAGAAGATGCCAACTTGCTTTTAGAAGCTATCAACTTCCTTGGGGCCGAAGCCCCAACCCTAGCCAATCTATAACTTTAGAGAGGTTGGTGTCGTGGATGTAGAAGCTGAGGCCTGGTGCTAGGCACATTGTGCAGATTTTTACACTCTCCAAAAATTCAAAATTGTGGCTTCAAAAGGTAATATCTATAGATGTTGATTGAACATTTTGATATTTCTCGGTATTAATTGAGTACACTTGATTTTTCTTTATCGATCGATTGAAACTTAATGTGTATTGGAGGTTTGGCTTATGCTTGGTACCAATGTGTTGTATTTGATCTTGCTTGGAATAGAGATGCTTCATTGCTTTATTGAGGTTGACAGTTTGGATTTGCAGAGTGTTAATTATCTCACAAGGCTCCTCCTTACTCCTTCCTTTCTGAATCATTAATTGTCAATATCATGGATGGCATGATGTTATTTGGTATGAATTACAAGAGGTTCGAAATTTTTGCGCTTGCTTGGAATGATGATGATTGAAATTGTGTCAATTGGAGATTGACATCTTGCCTAATTCAAATGTATTGCACTTGTTCTTGCTTGTCTTGGAAATCCTCTGCCGTTCTCTTGAGATTGAAGATTTGAATTATTGAATCAAAGTGGAAGTTGAACTTTAAGCTAAACATTGGCATGGTTTGAATATGCTTGAATATGAGACTTCTAAGCTTGTATTGTAAAAGCCGTTTGCAACTTGACTACTTTTGGCTAATCAATTGTTGAAGTTGACTCTGTTGATGAGAAGCGCTCTTCTTAGCCTAATTCCTAGTGGAGTCACTAGTTCCTTTTCTTTTCTTTATTTTTCGTAGTTTCTTATTTCATTCTCATGTTATTTATACTAGCATTTTTCAAAGTCTTATACACATTGAGGTCAATGTATTCCTCAATTTTGGAGGATATTTTCCTCTCATTCATATCTTTGTGCTAGGTTATATAATTTTCTAGGTTGCATTGCATTTAATAAATAATTTTTATTGCTTGTTGATGAGGTATATTTTGAACCGTCTGTCCACTTAAAAAAAAAAAAAAAAAAAAAAAAAAATCAACGAATCAACAATGAATTCCAAATAGAAACGGTTAAACAACCATTTCCGAGTCTATCAATATCAAAAAGCATCAGAAAACCCAGAAATCAAGATTTTAGAAACATTTCAAGCCAGAAATGACAAGGCCCCCGGCATTCGCCTTCAGAGACTGTACTTCTCCCGGAAATGTCCGTAAAACCGAGAGCTGAAGCTACGAAGCATCAGAATAGTTCTCCCATACAAAACTCGAGCAATGGACTAGATTTCAAGCTTCCGAAGAGCAGAAGGTGTCCCAAAAGCCCACAGGACGAAGCTCCCGGACTTATGATCTCAGATCCAACGATCAATGCAAGATATTCCACTCAGTATTCTGCTTCCTTCGCCGGAAAATGACGTCCTGAGCTGCTGGCAAGTCCCGGCCTTTTCCCTCAGTCGATCCAAAGGAGGCAATGCTAGACTACGAATGGGGAAATGCGACTCAGATCATACTCCCCGGGGAGGAGCCGACGTCGGATTTCGACCAAACGCGTCAGATCGTCGACTCCTACAGCCAAACTCTCGTGGGGAATCTCGTCCAAACGCCTGCTGCCTTCTCTTCCCAGCCATTCCAGTCGCAGCCGCAGCAGCTGCCGCTGCTGCACCACCATCAAACCCCTTCCTCCAAACCATCGACGAGCTGCTCACCACTATACGCTACTGGGACCAGCTAGCCTCCGAGAAGCCAATCGCAGCCTGCCTCGGCCGCGCCGACGAGCTCCTCCAGCAGGCCATGTTCCGGCCGAAGGACGAGTTCTGGGCAGTGATCGAGCAGAGCAGGGAGTCTCATCCGTTCGATCCGAACCGCCAACGGCGGAAAAGCTACGACTTCGATCCGAATGAAGGCTGGCACGATCTTGAAGCGGCTCGAAGAAGCGATACGGGAGATTTTCATGGAGCTGGAGAATCTCATCCGGCGGAACCCGGCCAAGGCGGCCGTCCCCGGCGGCGGTCTGCATTCGAGCTGCCTGCGGGTCCCGGCAGGTGCTGGAGCAGATCCTGAAGAAGAATGGTGGCCATGGAGGACCTGGACGACGATGAGGACCTGGACGACGGCACGGAGAGGGAGTCGCTCGTTCTGGGCTGCGTGGGTGCAGGCCTCTAAGGTGAGCTTGTGGCAATCCATCACCCCGCAAAGCTTTTCCCGTTCTTCCAGCGATATCCGCGGATGCGCCTTGAGATAGATATCGACGGCTCGATACAGCCCATCATCAAACAGTCTGGCGTGGTCAGGGAGAGCCACGGCGAGCGCGTGGAATTTCTCTGGCTCCAGATTCGCGTCAGAAGCAATTTCCGCCAGATAGCCGTCCATCAGCTTCCCCACCAAGATCACCGGATTGATCGGCGGCGGAGATCGCCGACCTTCCTCATTCAGCCCCCCGGGCCGACGGCCGATTGCCGCCGCCGTCGATCCCTCGTCCAGCCCCTCCAGGAAATGCGTCAAAATCCTCTCTACGCAGTCGACGTCGTAGAGAGTCTCGATCAGATAGGAGTAGCTGGGCATCGGAAGATCATCCAGCGTCGCCTGCTCCAGCTGCTGCCCGATTCTCCGCTCTAGAGCCGCCCGGGACTCCTCCGAAGCCCGGAGTATATTCGCCGTCCTCAGTAGCCCGAAGAGGAATCTCGTCGGTGGTCCAATGCCTGCCGTCGCCGATCGGCTCTTTGACGGCAGATTCTCGATCACAGTTTCCAAAAGCTCTCGCTGCTCTAATTCCGATGCCGTGGAGGTCACCGAATGCTTGCGGCTCGATCTTGACAACCCAGGAATCGATCGCTTCGCGTAGGCCATGAGCGCTCCTTCGATGACATCCGAGCTGAGATCTCGAGCTTTCATGGCCAAAATCAGCTGCTTGTAGAGCGGCAAGCTGAGACCGGTCAGATCATCAAACCAGGAGTCCGCCCCTGGTGGCAGCGGCGTTGGCGAGCGCCGTGTTGGTTTCTTGCTGCGGACACCAGTGTCAATCCCATTCCACAAAATCTCATTGGCGGCCTTGTCGCTGTCGCTGACCGGCCATCCGAACAGCGTTGAAGACGGTGCAGGCATCAGGCGGCGAGCATAGACCCAGCTGCGTCGAGCTGCGGTGAGGCCGGAAAAGAACCGGCCGAAGACGATCCGGAGCGAAGCATTCGCTGGAGATTTCCATGCGGCAACTGCTAAAAAGCGGAGGATGGGAGCCTGGCGTTGGCCAATCGATCTCCGGCGAACCACGATGAGTGCGGGCCTTCTTCCATTTCAGCAGAAAGAGAGAGCAGGAAGAAGCTCTGAAATGAAGGAACCGCTGGGCTACTACGCCAGATCGGACTAGCAATACACGCCAGGGAAGGAGAAGCTCCGGTCTCGAGATAAGAGTTGATATTCAAGCTGCAGGAGTATCGCCGAGACGAATCGTTCGGTTCATCTCTTGAAGATCGTCTTCGCTGTGGATTCTCTCCTCTGTGTTTTATGCCAGAGACGTGTTCCTAGACTAGGGGTGGTATCCCTTATTTGGATTTTCAAGGAATCTGACTACTTTCCGTGGAATCCGTTTGCATCACAGTCCCAAAGGCCTCAGATCCCAGAGGAAAAGAACTGCCAGCTCTGGCATTTTCAAGACCGAAGCGAGAGATTCTTTCAGCAGGAGAGAAAAATGGACAAACCCAGAGCTGCATCCCAGCCATGCTGGTAAGGAGGTCCAAAGCAAACAGAGTAGCTCCACCAGAAGTCGAACCAAGGTTCATATGGAAGATCCGACAGTGAGTTCAAGCATGACGTTGCTGGTCTTCACATCCCGGTGGATGATTTGCGTCTCCAGCTGCTCGTGGAGGTAGAAAAGCGCGGCCGCTAAGCCGGAGACGATGTGGCAGTGGCGGTCCCAGTCGAGATGCGCCACGGCGGCGCAACCCTCCTGCTGGCGGTGGGAACGCAAGTAAGAAGAGGAAGAAGAGACTAGGACTGATTCTGCTAATCGACATCGTTACCGGAGCGGCCTGCATTTTGGCCCTCTGCGGCTGCTGCTGCTGCACTTTCTAGCTGCTGCGGTGGCAGAAGCGGTTGCTTGGAATCGTCTTCAAGTGGGTCCGGTAGAAGCATGTTCCGCGGGGAAGCGGCTCCGCATGCAGTTCCGCGGGAAAGCGGTTCCGCGTGAGTGCAGTTCCGCGGGAAAGCAGTTCCGCGTGAATCCGGTTCCGTGCAAGTGCAGCTTGGTGCCCAAGCAAACGAAGTTCCGCGGAAACGATTCCGCGGCAACGAAATACCATGTGAATGCAGTTCCGCGCATGGACGCAGTTCCGCGGCAACGAAATTCCGCGTGGAGGTAGTTCCGCGGGAATGGAGTTCCGCGGGAACAACAGCAGCTGCTGAACCTGTTTCGGACCCGGCAAAAATCTATAAATAGCCGCATTCGGCTACTCATTGAGAGGACGGACAGAGAAAACGAGAGGGGAGAACAGGAGAGAACTTTGAAGGAAAACGGCGAAGACGAGAGAAGGAGTTCTCTCGCGCTCAAGGAGAAGAGAGCGTGAGTTCTCCACAGATATATATTTTTTTTCTTTTAGTTAAAAAAAAAAAAAAGAGAGAGTTCCTTCTTTATATATTATATATATATATAAATAAATATATATATATATAAATAAATATATATATATATATTATTTTTGAAAACTACTTTTCCCAACGTGGATACTCCCCGACTGGCGGGTTGAATTGACACACGGGTTAAGTATATTTTCTCTTTTAAAAATAAAATAAAAATATATATGTGTTATATTATATATGGGATATGATCGTGTGCAGTCGGACTGCACCGTAATTACGGTGCAGTCCGCTGTAAAATGGACCCCACACATATTAGATTGTAATGAAACTTTATACACTCATTTATCCATATATAAATCATACTTTAGACGGTTTAGATGTTGAAAAAACCACTTTAAACTTGATATTTACATTAAACTATTTTATTACGTTGATTTTGCACCATTTTAAGATGGAGACTACGCACATGTTGGATTTGGATGAAAATTGGTATGGTAATAAAGTGAACAATTCTAAATACAATGGGTGAGGTGGATTTATGGGAAATGATCAGGTGGGGCCCACAGTGCATGGACTGCACGGTGCAGTCGCATGCACTGGATCATTTCCCATTATATATATATAAATATATATATATATATACATATATATTATTTTCAAAAACTACTTTTCCCAACGTGGATACTCCCCGACTGGCGGGTTGAATTGACACACGGGTTAAGTATATTTTCTCTTTTAAAAATAAAATAAAAATATATGTGTTATATTATATATATATAAATACATATATATATATATACATATATATTATTTTCAAAAATTACTTTTCCCAACGTGGATACTCCCCGACTGGCGGGTTGAATTGACACACGGGTTAAGTATATTTTCCCTCTTTTGAAAATAAAATAAAAATATATATGTGTATATTATATATATATATAAATATATATACATATATATTATTTTTGAAAACTACTTTTCCCAACGTGGATACTCCCCGACTGGCGGGTTGAATTGACACACGGGTTAAGTATACTTTCCCTCTTTCAAAAATAAAATAAAAATATATATATATGTATATTATATATATATAAATATATATATACATATATATTATTTTCAAAAACTACTTTTCCCAACGTGGATACTCCCCGACTGGCGGGTTGAATTGACACACGGGTTAAGTATATTTTCTATTATATATATATATATATATATCAAAAAAAAAAAAAAATGATGACCTCTTCGCTCAATCCGAGCCTCAAAAATCTCCAAAAAGCCCAAGATGGCTCAAAACTTTTCAAAAAGCCCATGATGGCCCAAAACTCTCCAAAAAGCCCATGATGGCCCAAAAATCTCCAAAAAGCCCAAGATGGCTCAAAACTATACAAAAAGCCCAAGATGGCTCAAAACTTTTCAAAAAGCCCATGATGGCCCAAAACTCTACAAAAAGCCCAAGATGGCTCAAAACTTTTCAAAAAGCCCATGATGGCCCAAAACTCTACAAAAAGCCCAAGATGGCTCAAAACTTTTCAAAAAGCCCATGATGGCCCAAAACTCTACAAAAAGCCCAAGATGGCTCAAAACTCTACAAAAAGCCCAAGATGGCTCAAAACTCTACAAAAAGCCCAAGATGGCTCAAAACTTTTCAAAAAGCCCATGATGGCCCAAAACTCTACAAAAAGCCCAAGATGGCTCAAAACTCTACAAAAAGCCCAAGATGGCTCAAAACTTTTCAAAAAGCCCATGATGGCCCAAAACTCTTCAAAAAGCCCATGATGGCCTAAAACTCTCCAAAAAGCCCAAGATGGCCCAAACTCTTGTCAACAAGCCCAGTTGGGCCCAAACTTTTTTTTGGTCAAAAATGACCCAAACATACTTTTAAAATCCGGTTGAATCCATTTCTTGGTAAAACCACCCAATTGTTCAATCCCGAGGCTGAATGCGGGAGACGCTGGTTTCTTGTATAAATACAGAAGCTGAAAGCGGGACACGCTGGTCTGCTGTGTAAATCCAGAAGCTAAGAGCGCACTTAGTTTGCTGTGTAGGGTCACTAGTGTAGCCGACGGGCCCCTCACTAGTTCCCAAACCGAGTCATCGCTGGTCGACGGGCTAAGCGTAAACTCATATTTATGTCATGGCGCGTGGCGTCATGTACCTCACATTTAAGTCATGGCGCGTGGCGTCATGTACTTCATATTTAAGATATGACGCGTGGCGTCATATACCTCACATTCGAGTCACGGCGCGGGGCGAAGTGTACTCACTTATTTTTATATTTTTGTCAGACACGATTTTTCGTGCACTTGTAAAGACGTAGAAGGATCTTCTACGCACTTCATTATTATTAAGCATTTTTTTTATGGACCATTGTATTCAGCTCTTTTAATCAAGGGTTTTCTCGTTGGAGATGTAAAATCAGAATGTGGAACACAATGCAAAATATTTCTGTGATGTATTTTTCGGACTCGGTTAAAGAATTGGATGCTTTAAAATTTTGCTGGAAAATTAATTAAGCATTTATTCTCAAAGCCGCAGGAAAATAATTTTATCTTTAACCAAGTTTATGATATAATTTTTCACGAGGCCGGAACAAATGGTGAACTCGACGTGAAACATTCTCCCTTCATCTTTAAGAGCTGAAAACTATGGTCTTTATATGCTTATTTTCTCGAACCTAACACTCTGAAATGCTCCTTTGCAGATTTCATGGCACATTCGATGGCTTTTGGATTTTTGCCTAATGGTGGTTTTGTCATTTCTGAGCCAGACCACATGGATGCGGCTATCCCGCATCATTTTATTCGTATGCCAGAGAAGCCGGAGCACCGTGTCTATCGACGCGTTGACTACTCTCCTGCAGCGATCAAGCAAAGAAGAGACCGATCTGCACTACTCAAGGAGCCTCTTATTGCTCAAGGCTCGAATACCACTCCTATTCAACCAACCAAGTCTCTGCAGGCGCCAATCCAAATGGGCCCGCCTGCTCGACAATCGGACTATGCCAAAAAGTCCGCCCGTCGGTTTGCTGCATCAGCCCAACCAGTAGCACAACTGCCTGCAGGACAACCTGTTTTGCAGTCCCGTTCCATGTAAAGGTCTGCGAGACAATCTACTGCAACCCGGCTAGCGCCAACTAGCCGACTAGAAGCCAATGTCCCCCAAAAAGGGGGCAAAACTGTGCCGAATCCTGTTCGATGCACCATCACTCGCCAATTCGGTCGGGCTGCCTCGAGGATTGTTGACCTAGCCCCCCGACCTAGCCAGGGTGACGCCCAGGAGCGGAAGAAGTTAAAAAGAGAAACCAAGTTTTCTCAGCTGGATGCTTCATTGGCCGATGGAGGGGATGACCAATTCAAGCCGCAAGGACCTATTGTTGTCCGATCCGGTTTAGGCACCTTGCGATTTGTCATCCCTGATCCGACGCATTCGCCCCATCAGTCAACCGATGCTCCATCTAGCTCACAAGCTAAAGTCAAATCTCCAAGTCACTATGATACTGCCAACATAGTGACGGTTCCTCATCACGTATCAAGGAAACAAAGGAGAAAAGCGCAGCAGAAAAAGCAGTTCGGGAAAACAACTTCCCGGTTAAACTTGAAGGCTTCATCGCCACTGCCACCAGGACCGAGGTATATGCTGTTCTCATACCCCCGACAAAGGGGTAGGCCACAAAAGAAGCTACTACAGAACTCTAGCAAATTGAGAGTGCCTCGAAAGCCAAGACTCTTTAGCGGGTGGCGGTATCCCCAGAGGCGCCATACGACGTATCCACGTTCGGTGCTCAGGCTGATCCCTGATTTTATACACAAAAATCAATTCGCCTCATTGATCAGACTGAGGGAGGATATGACTTATGCGCCTGTTGTGGCCCCGTTCCGAGGAGAGCACCGGATGCCGCACCCCAAGAGAGAAGCTAAAAGGAGGAGACGTCTCCTCCAGACGACAGAAGTCAATATGGTGGACCTCACCCAGCCAAGCACTTCCAAAGCGTCGGATATGTTAACCCGGTCAAGGGCAGCCGCAATGCCCATTACACCGCCATTCTGTAGCCTCTCTCATCCTGAAGGGATCAAGGCCGCCCTCCCAAGAGGTCAATTTGAAGCCTCTTACATGGTGGGCGAAGAAGAAGAAGTTCTTACACCCAAGTCTCAGCTCATTCATGACCTCCGGGAGGAGATTAAGAGTATGAAATGGGCTATGGAAACTCAAGGCAACAAGACATCAGGTTCCCATCAACCACCATCACCAAGGAACCGTCAATCGGTCCATCAGCCCGAGAAATCAGTCAGGCAGCAGACCGAGGAAGATGAAAATGTAGAATTGGAGCAAGGCTTTCTGTAGTTCAATAACCTACGTATCAATACCCCTCGAACGCAAGACGCGCGGGTAAACACACCCATGGGGTCTCCACCCAGGTTTATTGCACAGAAGGAGATGGTACATCAGCTTGTGGCCGAATGCCTTCGTCGACAGGCACCTCAACTCACTGGGGTCCCTACAACGACAATCAACAGGCCTTATCCCCCAGAGGTTGAAGCGGAGCTGCTACCTAGAGATTTGAAGCCACCAAAAATCCAATTCGATGGGACTGGGAGCGCGTTAAAGCACCTGGCATCATTCCACTATGCCATGGGCAATTGGGCGCACCATTCAAATTTTTGTCTTCGAATGTTTCCCAATACTCTTTCCGGTGATGCTTTCCAGTGGTACATATCTCTCCCAATCGGCTCAGTCCAAACATCGGAAGAGATGAAAGAAATGTTCACCTCCCGATTCGTTGATACTACACGAGAAGTACAACTATCGGAATTATCTACCCTGTCCCAAAAGAAGGACGAGCCGGTTGAAGACTACATCACTAGATGGCAAAGGGCCGCTAATCGATGTCAAGCACCCCTCTCTCAAGCAATGAAGGTCAATCTTTGCCGAAATGGCATCAAGACGGAAATCTCGTTGCTAATGAATGAACAACTAAGTACATTTCAGGCCCTAGCTACAGAAGCTTGTCGAAAAGAATATTTGTTGTCTCAGCAAAAAGCCTGGAAGAAGGAGTCATCCACAACTACTATGTTCAAGAAGAAGAAAACTGGAGAGACCTCTGCAAATACTACAGAGGTTAAGAAGCAGCCGGATAAAGCAAAGCTACCCGCAAAAGAGCAGCCTGCAAAACCCTTCCGAAGAGAGGAAATCCAATATGCCTTTGGGGAAGATGACGTAGAGACGCTATTCCAGCACCTCATGTCGACCGGGCTATTCGAGTTGCCTGCCCCAAAAGGCCAGAAGAAGTTGGACGCACTTCTCACCAGCGATATTGCAGTTACCACCGATATGTCGGTCACCCCACTAAGAAGTGTTGGGATCTCCAAGCAATATTGCAAGATTACATCGACAAGGGGGTTATAAAACTCAGTCCTCTAGCGCAAGCTTCATCAAATGTTGTGACAATTGAGATAGCAGAAAAGGGTGATTGGGAAGTGGTTCGAAAACCACCAAGCCTAAGACGGACAAGAAGGTGTCTCAAAAATTTATACAGAGAAGACAAGAAAATAAGGGATAAGGCCATTCTCCCTTTCTTCTCAAGGCACTTGAGGCAATCCTCACGGGTGCAACCGTTCCTGATCATGGACTTTTTGCAGCCCGAGTTGCTACTCCCATTCTATCGACGGCTTGCTGGAAGATCACCTCGACCAGAAAAAGAAAGATACATTCTCGAGGAGTTACCAAATACAACTCCATGTGAGAACGGTCTGTTTTGGGACCGAGATAGCAACAACGGAGAAATCGAAACTTGCTATCATATAAATGCGTCTGCATCCAAGCCTGCAAAGCGGCGAAGAACTGCCTCGGTGCTCATCCCTAACTACACCAAGTTTGAAGTTGGGATGTCACCGGTAAACCATATCATCACGTATTTGCGAGAATCTCGGCTTTTGCCAGCATCTTGGGAAACCAGAGTGGAATACTTTCGGTACTCACTGGGGGAATCAGTGATGTCTTGGTACCAAGATAATCATATCGAAGAAATTACCGAGTGGGTCATCTTGATAGATGCGTTCTTGGTCCGCTTCCTGTCAAGACAAAGAGAGCAGTTCCCTAGTAATTACTTGAGGGAAATACAATACAGTCAAGAATCTACTGCTCATTACGTAAATTATCTCAGAGACAGTACATGGAGTGATCCCTTGGCTATATGGTTGCCTGAACCTGAAATGGTCACGAAGTATCTTTCGGATGCAGTATGCCCTCCGACTGACAACGGGTACAAGACCTTTGGAGCCAAAACTTTCATAAAGGCAATCCGATGGGTCAGCAACGAAGGCTTCAAACAAGAGGCAATTTTTAGCGACGCTGAAGGTTTTGGGAGGACAAATCAACTCCAAGTTCTGCACGTACTGCAGTTAAACGATGCGCCCATTCTTCGAGTCTTCCCTTTCTTAACTAGGGAGTTAAACTATGATTGGCCGCATATTCAGTTATTCCACGAGAATCATAAGTACGCGTTACCGCACTTATTTGATTATTCGTTGGCAGTCTGTCAAATGGGGCAAACAGAAGAGTTTGCACTCGAGCACTTTGTTTTGAGCTTGGCCCATGACAGTTGTGCCCTTCTCTGGATTTCCTCGCTCCCCGAAGAAGCGTTTGGTTCTTGGGAAGAGTTCGTCGATATGTTTATCCTAAGATTCCACGAATATGAAACAGAGTTCCTTCCAGAGATGATCGAAGTCATGCACCCCCTATCAGGAGAATCTCAATATGACTACATCTTGAGATGGATAAACTGCAGAATAATCAACCAAAAATTCGACAAAGAAGAAATCATGGTTCATCGGTGCATCAAGTCAATGAATGGGTATTTTCCTGAAATCCCAAAAATGCAGCCATTTTTCTCAGATATACTACGGACATTGGCTACAAATATTCAGGACTCTGCCTCCTGCAATATGGTGCAAGTTGAAGAGGATGTTCTCGCAATTCTTCGATCTGGTCGAATCACACCAGAAAACAAGGGTAAAGCCCCGATACAAGAAAATCGTACTCAGCCAGAACAGCACATACCAGCCAATCATGAGAAATCCTCAGTAAGCTATAACGTGCTTGAACACTTGAAGCGACTCCCTGCTCGACTCAGTATTTACGATGCGTTGCAGTTGTCACAAGAAGCAAGGGATGCACTGGTGAGTGCTCTGACAGATGAAAATGTCCGTCTTGCTTACCTGGTCGACGCCGCTGAATGTGATGAGGTCATTTCATTTACTGATGAGGATATGTTGCTTGGAGACATTAATCACAATCGACCTTTATATGTTACGGGCAACCTGGGCGGTGAACTGGTCAACAGAATCATGATCGATGCCGGGTCTGCAATTAATATCCTGCCCCTTCGAACACTCAGAAGGATCGGAATTTCTCCATCAGCGTTAAAAGATACTAGTGTGGTGATTCACGGGTTTAATCAAGGGACTCAAAAGGCCATGGGCCTGATTGAGTTGGAACTAAGCATAGAAGATTTCTGCACCGAAATCCCGTGCTTCGTGATTAATGCCCCGACCTCATATAACTTACTGTTAGGAAGGCCTTGGCTCCACAGTAATAAGATCATCGCATCAACGGTGCATCAATGCTTCAAGTACTGCAAGGATGGAGTCGAAAAAAGAATTTTTGCTGACCATAAACCATTCACAACGGCAGAATCATTTTACTCTGATGCTAAGTATTATGACTTGGCATCTGCTGTCAACACATCAATGAAAGCAGTTGAAGCGACCACATGCGAAGGTCAGCAGGAGGTATCTCAGGCTCCCCCCGCCCCAGTAAGCACAGACATATTCTCAAAGGGTGAGAAGATGGAAGGTCAAGGTCGTGGTCGAGGGCGCGGTCATGGACGAGGAATGACAGAACCAAGGGCTCAATTTCAAACCAAATTTGAAAATATGAGCCTCGATCCAGTACATCCACTACCACGACAACGACAGGGGGCAACCATACCACCTCCTACCAGCTATAGCAACACTGCTGCAGGATCACGGTTCTACTTGGACCTCGAAGTCCTGAAAAAGGTTGCTAAACCGCCTCGAGCCAATTCCCCTAGGTTTGAAGTGGATCTGGAAGCTCTTCGGAGATTCCGGAATCAGGCCAATGAGGAAGCCAAGTCACTTTGCTGTGAGAGTGACGGAATGGCCACTGAGGCCGCTCACCAAAATCAAAAACCTAAGGAAACGCTCGATGAGGTTTTAGCAATGCTCGTGGGGTTTAATGTATCTGCTCCAAGTGTGCAGGAACCTCAAGATGAAAAATTTGCCCAAAAACATTTCATAAAGCAATATGGCAAGGTTTATGGTAGCCCTAACAAATCCTCTTGTTTGCCCACGGCTAAGCTCAAGAAATGGGATTTCCATCGCTATAGCAGAGAAAGCAAGAAAATTATGGATTTGATGGGGTTCTATCCCGATGAACCACATTTATCAGGCCTCGGAAATGACATCCCTATCCCGTTATCCGAAAGACCCCCTGGTTATCAAAAGGGAAACAAACGCCTTGGCCTTGGGTATAAAGAAGAAGAAGACGGCAACTTCGCCACCACCTACTGCGTCTCCACAAGTGATGACTCCAACAATGATGAAGAGGCATTAATGGAACCAGAGGATGCTCCACCCGCGATTGAGGATGGAGGGCAGCCTACTATTGATGTACTTGAGGAATTCAATCTCGGGACTGAGGAGGACCCGAGACGCATTTTTATTGCCAAAAACTTGGTCGAAAAAGAAAAGGTGGCGCTGAGGCGGCTTTTAAGTGAATTCAAAGATATTTTTGCTTGGGGGTATTCCGAAATGCCAGGACTCAACCCCGCGGTTGCAATCCACCATCTGCATATTTCGCGAGATAAAAAGCCAGTCAAGCAAGCTCCGAGAAGGTTTCGACCAGAGCTTAAAGAACAAATCATCAAGGAAGTTGAAAAACTCATTGATGCTGAATTCATTCGGGAAATCAAATTTCCAAAATGGATTTCTAGCATTGTTCCTGTCAAAAAGAAAAATGGGCAGATCCGCATCTGCGTAGATTTTCGAGATTTAAACGAAGCATGCCCTAAAGATGAATTTCCCCTTCCTTTTACTGATGTGCTAATCGACAGCACGGCCCTGTACGACACGTTCTCCTTTATGGATGGATATTCGGGATATAATCAAATCAAGATGGCTCCAGCAGATGAAGCCGCAACAGCATTTCGAACACCGATGGGTGTCTTTTGCTACAAAGTCATGCCTTTTGGTCTTAAGAATGCTGGCGCAACTTATCAAAGGGCTATGCAAAATATATTTCATGATATGTTACACAAACATGTTGAGTGCTATGTCGATGACCTGGTTGTAAGATCTGAAGGTCACAATAAGCATAAAGAAGATTTGAGATTGGTATTCTTGCGCCTGAGAAAGTATGATCTCAAGATGAATCCTCTCAAATGTGCATTTGGAGTATCATCTGGAAAATTCCTCGGGTTCATAATCCGCCAAAGGGGAATCGAGGTCGATCCACTCAAAACGGAAGCAATTCAAAATATGCCGCCTCCACGAAATCTCAGAGAACTTAGGAGTCTACAAGGCCAATTGTCATATATCCGACGTTTCATCTCCAACTTATCCGGCCGGTGCCAGCCTTTTCACAAGTTGATGAAAAAGGATACGACTTTCCAGTGGGACACGAAATGCCAACAGGCCTTCGAAGCCATCAAAGAATTGCTGCAAAATCCTCCTGTTTTGACAACTCCAGTAAAAGGAAAGTCACTCATTCTCTATATTGCTGCCAGCCCACAATCACTGGGGGCATTGCTCGCACAAGAAAATGCCCAAGGCAAAGAACAAGCCGCCTATTATCTCAGTCGACGATTATTGCAAGCTGAATGCAATTATTCCTCGATCGAGAAGATTTGTCTAGCATTGGTTTTTGTGGCACAAAAGCTAAGACATTACTTCCTCGCGCATCAGATCATACTTATATCGAAGGCCGATCCCCTCAAGTTCCTGATCACTAAACCAATGCTTTCAGGACGCCTAGCAAAATGGTCACTGCTGCTGTCTGAGTTTGATATCAAATATGTGCCACGAAAGGCAGTGAAAGGACAAGTGTTAGCAGATTTCCTAGCAGCCCATCCGCTTGAAGAAGAATTTCCCATCTTAGAAAACCTACCTGATGAGAAGGTTTTCTATGCAAATGATGATCCAATGTGGCAAATGTATTTCGATGGCGCTTCAAAGCCATCCGGAGCTGGTGTTGGAATTGTCGTAGTCTCCCCTCATAAAGACTTATTCCCGCACTCCTACTTTCTTGGAAGAAGTACAACAAATAACGAAGCTGAGTATGAGGCCTTACTCATCGGCATGGAACTTCTTCTGCAATCAGATATTTTATTTGTGCGAATATTTGGGGACTCTGAATTGGTTATTAAACAGTTAAATAATCAATATGAAGTACACCAGCCTCATTTGCGAAAATATTATGACAAAGCTCAAACTTTGTTGGCAAAGTTCGAAATGGTTTCGGTTGAGCATGTTCCTCGATCAGGAAATATAGTTGCTGATGCACTATCAAAGTTGGCCAGTATTCTCTCCTTTAATGAGCTTGATGACATGACAATTCGAGTACAAAGATTAGAAGAAGATGAAGAGTTCCGAGTAGACCAAGTTGGATGGTGTGTATCCGAGGTCACTACAAACAATGATGATTGGCGCATCCCTATCATTAACTACCTCAAATATGGCATTGAACCAGATGATCCAAGCGCGAGGAAGTCATTGAGAAAGGCTGTTTCACGATATACTGTGTTTCAAAACGATTTGTACCGGATTGCTTTTGATGGGCTTTGGCTTCGCTGTATTGATGGAAATGATATCTGTCAAGTTCTTCAAGAGACGCACTCCAGCGAATGCGGCGCCCACCAATCTGGACGTCGTCTTTATCATAGGATCAAAACGTTGGGCTATTATTGGCCCACAATGGTCCAAGACTCCATCAATTTTGCAAAATCCTGTGAAGCCTGCCAAATGCATGGAGATATTTATCATATTCCTGCTTCAGTAATGTCTCCAGCACCTATTTCGTGGCCTTTCTCTTGGTGGGGTTTTGATATTGTCGGTCCAATAAACCCGTCGTCATCTAAAGGACACCTTCATATTTTAGCCGCTACGGATTATTTCTCCAAATGGGCAGAAGCTAAAGCTTACAAGAGAGTCCGAGCGCAAGAGGTGGTTGAATTTATCAAGCACAAAATCATCTACCGTTATGGTGTTCCCTATCAAATCACCTCAGATAATGGCACGCCATTCAAAAACGATAAAGTAAATCAGTTATGCCGAAGGTTTGGAATCAAACAAGTGTTCTCATCGCCCTATTACCCACAAGGGAATGGTCAAGCAGAGGTATTTAACAAAAATATTATTCGAATCCTCAAAAGGACCACTGTGAAAAATAAGCGTGATTGGCACGAGAGGTTACCCGAAGCATTGTGGGCCTACAGAACCACACATCGAACTGCAACGGGAGCAACACCATATTCATTGCTCTTTGGCACGGAAGCGATTTTACCAGTGGAAATTCAGTTAGCATCTTTGAGGGTTGCCATCCATTCTGGGTTAACCACTGAACAACAAGCCAAACTTCGCTTCGACGAACTCGAGGCACTAGACGAGAAACGAGTTCAAGCACGGCAACGGATCGAACTTTATCAAGCTCGAATGGTCGAAGCGTACAATAAAGTCGTGAGGCATCGCTCATTCAAAAGAGGAGATTTGGTGCTAAAGCTACGCACAGAGCTTATGGCCGGGGGCAAACTTACCGGCAAATTCGAGCCTAAATGGGAAGGGTCTTACATCATTGAGAGGGTCCATGGCAATGGCACATATGAAGTTGTTAATTGCGGAAATCAAATGAAAGCAACCGTGAATGGGAATTACTTAAAAAGATACTATCCATGAAATGACAAAGAAAGTCATATATCAAAAGAATCTCTACAGCCTCCCTCGTAGACAGAAGGGACTCCTTCAAAACTCGAATGGAGTTCACTACATCAGCAGGAAAAACAGGTAACGGCTCTATCGATGTCAAATTCTCCCCGCCATGAGCATCATCATCAGATATTTCGACAACAAAGGCAGTTGTCAAAAAAAAAAAAAAAAGGGGGGGAGAATTTTCCCGTTCTTCTCGGTTTCTTGCAGAGGTGGAGGAGACGGAGGATGAGGAGAAAACTTTGCCGCCACCCCCATACCCTCAAGCGCAAAAAAAAAAAAAAAAAAAAAAAAACTCAATGAATCAAGTTCCAGTGGCAAGGTCTGGCATTGGGCGGAAAGGTTTCTCTGTCTTATGAAGATGGTAAACCTATTGATGGCAAAGGTATCGGAAGAAAGATCATATATTGGTGACTTTCAGGGAAAGTACTTCGCTTACGATGATGAGAAGAGCTTGTTTACAGTGAGGGCTCTTCCACAATAGAATTTTGAATTCAGTGTTGTGCTTGAAGACGTGTCCTCAAACAAAGTTAGTGGGAATAGTAGCCCTCATGGTAGTAACAGCCCCGGGGAGGGAGATCGGAAAAGGCAAAGGCGATCGTATCAGACCAAGACTTTCAAAGTTGAGATACGTTTTGCTGCCAAAATTCCAATGAAAGCTATTGCAAACACTCTGCGAGGACACGATTCCTAGAGTTCTCAAGAAGCCTTAAGGATTCTAGATATAATCCTAAGGCAGCATGTTGCAAAGCAGGGTTGCCTTCTAGTTCGACAGTCATTTTTTTTACAATGATCCTAGTAACTTTGTTGACATTGGAGGTGGAGTTTTGGGTTGTCATGGTTTTCATTCTAGCTTCCGAACCAGTCAAGAGGGTTTGTCTCTAAATATTGATGTGTCTACTACAATGATTATAAGGCCTGGCCCTGTTGATGGATTTCTGATGGCTAATGGTGAAATTGATTGGGGAAAGGCAACAAAAAAAAAAAAAAAAAAAAAGAAGAACTCTGAAGAATCTGAGGGTGAAAACAAGACCCTCAAGTATGGAGTTTAAAATTGTAGGGCTAAGTGAGCTTCCATGCAACCAGCAAATGTTTACTGTGAAACAGAAAAATGGAAGAGGCGATAGCCCATCTCAAACCATTGAGATTATTCTGTTAACTATCGGCACATTGAGCTTAGATTGGAAAGCCAAAACGCCCCACTTACTATCCTGTCGAGCTCTGCTCTCTGGTTTCATTGCAAAGGTATACTAAATCTCTGTCAACTTTGCAAAGATCATCACTGGTTGAAAAATCACGACAGAAACCACAAGAAGGGATGCAAACTTTAAGTAATGCATTAAGAAGCAGCAACTATGGTGCTGATGAAATGTTGAAGGCATGCGGTGTTTCGATCAATGGTAACTTCACTCAAGAAGAAGGCCGTGTCTTGAATGCACCAAAGTTAAAAGTTGGTAATGATGAATTCTTTCCTGGAAATGGTCGGTGGAATTTCAACAATAAGAAACTTGTGGACCCTCAAAAAATAAAAAGATGGGCTATTGTAAACTTTTCTGCTCACTGCGATGTTCGGTCTCTTGCTCGTGATCTGCACAAATGTGGGGCGATGAAAGGCATTGTCATTGCAGAACCATTTGATTACTTTGAAAAGAATCCTCAATTTAGGCGTGTTCCACCTACTGTTACGGTCGACAAGATGTTCGAAATCATTCAGTCAAAGCTTCCAGGAGCCTCTCAGTTTCTTCTCTGTGTTTTGCCTGAGAGAAAGAATTGTGATATATATGGCCCATAAAAAAAAAAAAAAAAAAAAAGAAGATCCTCATTACGCCATGAGTCAGGAGAATCTTCCCAGGCAACATGTCAAGAATCACGCCCTTATAACTAGCCTGCGATGGCATGATTCCTGAGGGGGCATTTGATGAGGTATATTTTGAACCGTCTGTCCACTTAAAAAAAATAAAAATAAAAAAAAAATAAAAAAAAATAAAAAAAAATAAAAAAATCAACGAATCAACAATGAATTCCAAATAGAAACGGTTAAACAACCATTTCCGAGTCTATCAATATCAAAAAGCATCAGAAAACCCAGAAATCAAGATTTTAGAAACATTTCAAGCCAGAAATGACAAGGCCCCCGGCATTCGCCTTCAGAGACTGTACTTCTCCCGGAAATGTCCGTAAAACCGAGAGCTGAAGCTACGAAGCATCAGAATAGTTCTCCCATACAAAACTCGAGCAATGGACTAGATTTCAAGCTTCCGAAGAGCAGAAGGCGTCCCAAAAGCCCACAGGACGAAGCTCCCGGACTTATGATCTCAGATCCAACGATCAATGCAAGATATTCCACTCAGTATTCTGCTTCCTTCGCCGGAAAATGACGTCCTGAGCTGCTGGAAAGTCCCGACCTTTTCCCTCAGTCGATCCAAAGGAGGCAATGCTAGACTACGAATGGGGAAATGCGACTCAGATCATACTCCCCGGGGAGGAGCCGACGTCGGATTTCGACCAAACGCGTCAGATCGTTGACTCCTACAGCCAAACTCTCGTGGGGAATCTCGTCCAAACGCCTGCTGCCTTCTCTTCCCAGCCATTCCAGTCGCAGCCGCTGCTGCACCACCATCAAACCCCTTCCTCCAAACCATCGACGAGCAGCTCACCACTATACGCTACTGGGACCAGCTAGCCTCCGAGAAGCCAATCGCAGCCTGCCTCGGCCGCGCCGACGAGCTCCTCCAGCAGGCCATGTTTCGGCCGAAGGACGAGTTCTGGGCAGTGATCGAGCAGAGCAGGGAGTCTCATCCGTTCGATCCGAACCGCCAACGGCGGAAAAGCTACGACTTCGATCCGAATGAAGGCTGGCACGATCTTGAAGCGGCTCGAAGAAGCGATACGGGAGATTTTCATGGAGCTGGAGAATCTCATCCGGCGGAACCCGGCCAAGGCGGCCGTCCCCGGCGGCGGTCTGCATTCGAGCTGCCTGCGGGTCCCGGCAGGTGCTGGAGCAGATCCTGAAGAAGAATGGTGGCCATGGAGGACCTGGACGACGATGAGGACCTGGACGACGGCGCGGAGAGGGAGTCGCTCGTTCTGGGCTGCGTGGGTGCAGGCCTCTAAGGTGAGCTTGTGGCAATCCATCACCCCGCAAAGCTTTTCCCGTTCTTCCAGCGATATCCGCGGATGCGCCTTGAGATAGATATCGACGGCTCGATACAGCCCATCATCAAACAGTCTGGCGTGGTCAGGGAGAGCCACGGCGAGCGCGTGGAATTTCTCCGGCTCCAGATTCGCGTCAGAAGCAATTTCCGCCAGATAGCCGTCCATCAGCTTCCCCACCAAGATCACCGGATTGATCGGCGGCGGAGATCGCCGACCTTCCTCATTCAGCCCCCCGGGCCGACGGCCGATTGCCGCCGCCGTCGATCCCTCGTCCAGCCCCTCCAGGAAATGCGTCAAAATCCTCTCTACGCAGTCGACGTCGTAGAGAGTCTCGATCAGATAGGAGTAGCTGGGCATCGGAAGATCATCCAGCGTCGCCTGCTCCAGCTGCTGCCCGATTCTCCGCTCTAGAGCCGCCCGGGACTCCTCCGAAGCCCGGAGTATATTCGCCGTCCTCAGCAGCCCGAAGAGGAATCTCGTCGGTGGTCCGGTGCCTGCCGTCGCCGATCGGCTCTTTGACGGCAGATTCTCGATCACAGTTTCCAAAAGCTCTCGCTGCTCTAATTCCGATGCCGTGGAGGTCGCCGAATGCTTGCGGCTCGATCTTGACAACCCAGGAATCGATCGCTTCGCGTAGGCCATGAGCGCTCCTTCGATGACATCCGAGCTGAGATCTCGAGCTTTCATGGCCAAAATCAGCTGCTTGTAGAGCGGCAAGCTGAGACCGGTCAGATCATCAAACCAGGAGTCCGCCCCTGGTGGCAGCGGCGTTGGCGAGCGCCGTGTTGGTTTCTTGCTGCGGACACCAGTGTCAATCCCATTCCACAAAATCTCATTGGCGGCCTTGTCGCTGTCGCTGACCGGCCATCCGAACAGCGTTGAAGACGGTGCAGGCATCAGGCGGCGAGCATAGACCCAGCTGCGTCGAGCTGCGGTGAGGCCGGAAAAGAACCGGCCGAAGACGATCCGGAGCGAAGCATTCGCTGGAGATTTCCATGCGGCAACTGCTAAAAAGCGGAGGATGGGAGCCTGGCGTTGGCCAATCGATCTCCGGCGAACCACGATGAGTGCGGGCCTTCTTCCATTTCAGCAGAAAGAGAGAGCAGGAAGAAGCTCTGAAATGAAGGAACCGCTGGGCTACTACGCCAGATCGGACTAGCAATACACGCCAGGGAAGGAGAAGCTCCGGTCTCGAGATAAGAGTTGATATTCAAGCTGCAGGAGTATCGCCGAGACGAATCGTTCGGTTCATCTCTTGAAGATCGTCTTCGCTGTGGATTCTCTCCTCTGTGTTTTATGCCAGAGACGTGTTCCTAGACTAGGGGTGGTATCCCTTATTTGGATTTTCAAGGAATCTGACTACTTTCCGTGGAATCCGTTTGCATCACAGTCCCAAAGGCCTCAGATCCCAGAGGAAAAGAACTGCCAGCTCTGGCATTTTCAAGACCGAAGCGAGAGATTCTTTCAGCAGGAGAGAAAAATGGACAAACCCAGAGCTGCATCCCAGCCATGCTGGTAAGGAGGTCCAAAGCAAACAGAGTAGCTCCACCAGAAGTCGAACCAAGGTTCATATGGAAGATCCGACAGTGAGTTCAAGCATGACGTTGCTGGTCTTCACATCCCGGTGGATGATTTGCGTCTCCAGCTGCTCGTGGAGGTAGAAAAGCGCGGCCGCTAAGCCGGAGACGATGTGGCAGTGGCGGTCCCAGTCGAGATGCGCCACGGCGGCGCAACCCTCCTGCTGGCGGTGGGAACGCAGGTAAGAAGAGGAAGAAGAGACTAGGACTGATTCTGCTAATCGACATCGTTACCGGAGCGGCCTGCATTTTGGCCCTCTGCGGCTGCTGCTGCTGCACTTTCTAGCTGCTGCGGTGGCAGAAGCGGTTGCTTGGAATCGTCTTCAAGTGGGTCCGGTAGAAGCATGTTCCGCGGGGAAGCGGCTCCGCATGCAGTTCCGCGGGAAAGCGGTTCCGCGTGAGTGCAGTTCCGCGGGAAAGCAGTTCCGCGTGAATCCGGTTCCGTGCAAGTGCAGCTTGGTGCCCAAGCAAACGAAGTTCCGCGGAAACGATTCCGCGGCAACGAAATACCATGTGAATGCAGTTCCGCGCATGGACGCAGTTCCGCGGCAACGAAATTCCGCGTGGAGGTAGTTCCGCGGGAATGGAGTTCCGCGGGAACAACAGCAGCTGCTGAACCTGTTTCGGACCCGGCAAAAATCTATAAATAGCCGCATTCGGCTACTCATTGAGAGGACGGACAGAGAAAACGAGAGGGGAGAACAGGAGAGAACTTTGAAGGAAAACGGCGAAGACGAGAGAAGGAGTTCTCTCGCGCTCAAGGAGAAGAGAGCGTGAGTTCTCCACAGATATATTTTTTTTTTCTTTTAGTTAAAAAAAAAAAAAAAAGAGAGAGAGTTCCTTCTTTATATATTATATATATATAAATAAATATATATATATAAATAAATATATATATATATAAATATATATATATATTATTTTTGAAAACTACTTTTCCCAACGTGGATACTCCCCGACTGGCGGGTTGAATTGACACACGGGTTAAGTATATTTTCTCTTTTAAAAATAAAATAAAAATATATATGTGTTATATTATATATACATAAATATATATATATATACATATATATTATTTTCAAAAACTACTTTTCCCAACGTGGATACTCCCCGACTGGCGGGTTGAATTGACACACGGGTTAAGTATATTTTCTCTTTTAAAAATAAAATAAAAATATATATGTGTTATATTATATATATATAAATATATATATATATATATACATATATATTATTTTCAAAAACTACTTTTCCCAACGTGGATACTCCCCGACTGGCGGGTTGAATTGACACACGGGTTAAGTATATTTTCTCTTTTAAAAATAAAATAAAAATATATGTGTTATATTATATATATATATAAATACATATATATATATACATATATATTATTTTCAAAAACTACTTTTCCCAACGTGGATACTCCCCGACTGGCGGGTTGAATTGACACACGGGTTAAGTATATTTTCCCTCTTTTGAAAATAAAATAAAAATATATATGTGTATATTATATATATATATAAATATATATACATATATATTATTTTTGAAAACTACTTTTCCCAACGTGGATACTCCCCGACTGGCGGGTTGAATTGACACACGGGTTAAGTATACTTTCCCACTTTCAAAAATAAAATAAAAATATATATATGTATATTATATATATATAAATATATATATACATATATATTATTTTCACAAACTACTTTTCCCAACGTGGATACTCCCCGACTGGCGGGTTGAATTGACACACGGGTTAAGTATATTTTCTATTATATATATACATATATATATATCAAAAAAAAAAAATATGATGACCTCTTCGCTCAATCCGAGCCTCAAAAATCTCCAAAAAGCCCAAGATGGCTCAAAACTTTTCAAAAAGCCCATGATGGCCCAAAACTCTCCAAAAAGCCCAAGATGGCTCAAAAATTTTCAAAAAGCCCATGATGGCCCAAAAATCTCCAAAAAGCCCAAGATGGCTCAAAACTCTACAAAAAGCCCAAGATGGCTCAAAACTTTTCAAAAAGCCCATGATGGCCCAAAACTCTACAAAAAGCCCAAGATGGCTCAAAACTTTTCAAAAAGCCCATGATGGCCCAAAACTCTCCAAAAAGCCCAAGATGGCCCAAACTCTTGTCAACAAGCCCAGTTGGGCCCAAACTTTTTTTGGTCAAAAATGACCCAAACATACTTTTAAAATCCGGTTGAATCCATTTCTTGGTAAAACCACCCAATTGTTCAATCCCGAGGCTGAATGCGGGAGACGCTGGTTTCTTGTATAAATACAGAAGCTGAAAGCGGGACTCGCTGGTCTGCTGTGTAAATCCAGAAGCTAAGAGCGCACTTAGTTTGCTGTGTAGGGTCACTAGTGTAGCCGACGGGCCCCTCACTAGTTCCCAAACCGAGTCATCGCTGGTCGACGGGCTAAGCGTAAACTCATATTTATGTCATGGCGCGTGGCGTCATGTACCTCACATTTAAGTCATGGCGCGTGACGTCATGTACTTCATATTTAAGATATGGCGCGTGGCGTCATATACCTCACATTCGAGTCACGGCGCGGGGCGAAGTGTACTCACTTATTTTTATATTTTTGTCAGACACGATTTTTCGTGCACTTGTAAAGACGTAGAAGGATCTTCTACGCACTTCATTATTATTAAGCATTTTTTTTATGGACCATTGTATTCAGCTCTTTTAATCAAGGGTTTTCTCGTTGGAGATGTAAAATCAGAATGTGGAACACAATGCAAAATATTTCTGTGATGTATTTTTCGGACTCGGTTAAAGAATTGGATGCTTTAAAATTTTGCTGGAAAATTAATTAAGCATTTATTCTCAAAGCCGCAGGAAAATAATTTTATCTTTAACCAAGTTTATGATATAATTTTTCACGAGGCCGGAACACTTGTGATAATTTATTAGTTGCAATCTATCTTGATGAATACTTATAATGTCAAAGAAAACTTTAAATTGTAAGTTAATTTATGAAGATTGAATATTTAGCCATAATTATGTATAGATTGAGCTTTTGTTGTGTTGAATTTTAATGTTTTCAAGTGGCATGTGAATGAGTTGATCAGTTAAGTAGTTAAATTTTGTAGCCTATATGTGTGCTAACATGTTCAAATGAGATCATTAAGGCAATTTTTGTGTGTAATATGAGTACTTGTGTCTATCTATGCTTAAATTTCATATCTTATTGTAATCATTTCTTCCCTTTTTAGCCTATATATGTGTTTTATTTTCAACCTTGTACTGAAAAGTAAATTCATTATTTCATTAGTTTATAGTGTAGTTCATCTTTTTGCTTGAGATTGAGGGTTGGATAATACATGTGCTTAGTACATCTGTATGTATATATGTTCTACCCAAAAAAAAAGAAAAAAAAGGCATGAATAAAGGATGTGGCTAACCTGAGTTGAGTAAATGAGACTTGGCATCTTCAAATGGCAAGTTCGCGTAAAAAGATAAGAGAAAGTCACAATAATAGGGCTTCATAAAAAATTCTTTCTAGATACCTTTAAATATAATGAGGGGAGCCAAAAAAGAAAAAAAAAGGAAAAAACTCTACAGATACCATGAAATGTAGTGAGGAGAGTTAAAATAATAAGTTTGAAGGATCAAATGTGCAAATTATTTGAGTCTAGGCCAAGTAAATTAAATGAATGTATGTTATTTCTTTTTGAGATGATGGATATACTTTTAGCCTATTCATCTATGTATTATATCTGTGCTAGAAAGACCTATTGATTAGGAGAATTATTTGCAAGGTTGACCTACAAATTTTGACTATTACGGATCACATTTACATGTAACTGGAATTGTGGGTTGAGAATGCATATCTTCGCTTGATCGTAGTAGATTTTTCATGACTTAGTTTAATTTATTGTTATCTTTTATACTGTTAAGTATAGAGATATGACTATATTACCAATTATTAAAAACAAGCTCCATTTTTATTTGTAATAGTTGCATTTGGATTTTTATATGTTGCTTGAGGACTAACAATGTTCTAAATTAGGGGATATAACTCTATAAAAATAGAGTTATCAACACTCATTTTGCACCTAGTTTAAATGCTAATTACCAAAAAATAGGCAAATTTATATAAGATTTGCATTAGTTTGTATCATTTGTGTATTTCTTGCATCTATTTCATGCATTTTTAGTACATTTCAGCTGTAAATCATCTCATTTTAGTTTGTTTAGTTCATTAATTCATTTACGAATGCATTTACTTATTTTTGCTTTGTTGAATGCAAGAAAAGGGAGGTGATTTGCTTATAAATTCAATGCTAAAAGTGGATAGATTGAGAGAAGAAGTTTATTATATGCAATAATCAAGTTTTAGAGCCAGACAACCTAGTGCCCGGCCCCAAATTCTGGTGTCACTGCCCCAATCATTGCTTTAAAAAAAATTCAAAAAAATCAAACAACCATGCAATCAAACACGTTGGTGCCATTGTGCCAACCTTGGATATGTGATATTTTGCACATATATGAAGTTGTTTTGGGTTATCATATAAATTCATCTCTTTGGATTTCTAAAGCATAACCTAGGGGGCACAAAAGAGAGCTAAAAGAAGGAAAAGAGAAGGGACTTCAAAGCTATAGAGAGGATGAAGTGAAGATTAAACTATTATGATGGAAATCACTGAGTTTTTCCTTATCCTTTCTTCTCTTATCTTACTTTTCTCATTCTCTTAATTTGGATGTATTTAAACATGATTTTGAAAGGAGTCTTTTTCATTTTCATGGGTTAAAACTTGTGGTGGGATGTTGTGATGAACTTGAGCTCCTAGACTACGTTTAATTGATTTCTTGAATTGGAATGAATTCATAGCTTTGATTACATATGTTTGTATGAGATTTATCGCTACATATTGTGTTTAATGATTCTGCAAGCTCGATCACCATGTGGATTGATGTAATATCTAGATCTATGCTTGAAAACTGAAGCTTAGATGAGAACTATATGTAATGCATAGGTTTTTAATGGCTTGCAGTGATTGAATGTTAATTCGGATAGGAATATAACGATTAACCCTGTGTGATCTTGTTTAGGTTATGCATAAATCATTCTTGTTTTATTTAGTAGTATGAGAATATAGTAATTGACTAAAGAAAAATTAGTTTTATATGTGTTGGAAGACATATAAATATAAATAAACCTAGATTAGTAATTCTTTATGCAACCAATTAAAAAGGAATCAATTTGGCATAGTTTTGACTCAAGGGATTCATAACTCCCATCTATCTAATCATCCTCTTGAGAATCTCTATTCGTTGCAACCCTATCATTAGTTACTTTGGTTAATCTTCATTGTTGAAGTTTGAATTATGCATTTGATAAAATTTCCATTCCGCTTGGTAATTCATAAGTGGCAAATGGAATCTTTAGTTGTGCTACAGTCTAACTCTCCCTCCTTATGGGAACGATACTCTATTCATTCTTTATTACTTGATCGACATATACACTTACATAAAAATGAGCATTTTTATTAGACATATAAGCAACTTGACATGACACTACCTTATTCATTAAGTATAAAAACATGACATTCTAATAGTACAAAGATATGTAGATGATATTATTTTTAGTGCTACTAATGAATCCTTATACCAAGAGTTCTTTAAGTTGATGCGGAAATAGTTCGAGATTAGCATAATGGGTGAACTCGATTTCTTCTTTGGATTGCAAATCAAGCAACAAAGAGAAGAGATCTTCATAAATCAATCCAAATATATAAAAAAATGCTCAAGAAATTTGGAATGAAAAATAGCAAAGGAGCAAGTACACCCATGAGTTCTTCAATTAAAATGGAAATGATGAAAAACGTAAATAAGTAGATCAACATTTGTATGAAAGTATGATTGGACTTATGCTATATTTAATTACTTTTAAGCCTGATATCTTGTTTAGTGTATGCATGTATTCTAGATTTCAATCAAATCCTAAAGTATTACATATTATAGCTATTAAAAGAATTTTCAAATAGACACAACAAAATTAGGACTATGTAAAGACTCAACATTTGATTTGATTGGATATTTAGATGTGAATTTTTCAGTTAGAAAGTGGATACAAAAGCACTAGTAGCACGTGTTAATTGTTTAGAAGCATGATGATATCGTAGTTTTCAAGAAAACAAACTAGTATTGTTATATTTATTGTGGAAGCCGAATATATTGTCGCCGACAGTTGTTGTGCCCAACTTTTATATATAAAACAACAATTGAGGGATTATGACTTAGAATGTAAGGATATACCAATTACATATGAAAAAACTAGTGTCATTTGTTTAACAAAGAACCCAGTGTTGCACTTTAGGACTAAACATGTAGTAGTAAGACACCATTTCATTAGAAAATATGTTGAAAATCATGATATTAATTTACAATATGTTAAAACTAAGAACCAAATTGTAGATATGTTTACCAAACCTTTGAATATTGGATTATTTTGTAAGATTAGGAAAGAAATGATAACGATGGATATTGAAGCATGAAACATTTATGACCTTGTTTAAAATGCTTATGTTGAAATTATTACTTATGTTGGATCTATGCTTTTGACATGGTTTTTAGGGTCTATTAGAATGATTGAGGATAGTAAGTTACACAGGGAGTTTCATATAGGACTTGGGATAGGGCAGTCATATCGATTCGCGCAGCCCAAGTTGTCTTCACAGAAGGTGAAGTTATTGTTGACTTCTAACAAAACTTCTAGGGTTCGGAGTCAACCTCATCAATGCACGCTAATTCATTTTCTAAAGGCCAAAAGTCTTGTCTTGTTTCGCTTTTTCTTCATCCCAAGCCTTCAAAATAAAAAATTTCTTCTCTTCCAAGCTTCTAAGATTAATTATGCATTAAGTGTTCTACAAGGAGACACTCTCATTTTACTGCAAAGGGTTGCAAGTTCTCAATTTTCTCAAATATTCAAAATCTTCTCAATCGCTGAAACTACTCTACATGAATTTGTAAAGTATAGATTCTTTTTTTTTGAATCTTTAATCTTGTATTGTGATACTTGGCTTGGTATTGGAGACCAAGGCTAAGTTGAAATAAATAGTTTATGGTCAGAGTGAAGTTCACTATCTACTTGTGTAATTGTTGTGAAGGCCTTCTAGAGCTAGAACCTAGAAGAGAGCAATGACTCTAGTTGTTATCTCCGTTGCGATAGTAGAAGCAAACATACAAGGGAGTGTGTGTGTGGCGCCCCAAACCGAGCGTCACATCCTAGCCCTTACCTCGGGATCGTATTGATTGGTAAACGTGATCAGGATTGTTGCATTGTCACATGGCGGGTTTTATTGGATATTTATCCCTTTCATTATAATCACATAGAAGTTCAATTTCTCATATATTCATTTCACGTGTAACTGAGACATTTCCAACCATTCAATACATATACACAGCATGATGTTCAAGCAATATTTCAACACTTGCGTAATTAGATGTCACTGCTCATATAGATCATAGTCATCAACATAAAACACTTCATATAGCTTACAACCATTTCACATGAGTTCTCATAACATAAAAATTCTAAAATTTTTCCATTGTTTCCTTAAGCTTGTATTTGCTCCTTCACCATGTCCTGTCCTTCACCTGTCTTTGAGTTTGGAAAACAAAATCGTGAGTCGAAACTCAATAAGAAAGCTATTTGCATTTTACAGGAAAATCATTTCAGGCAACATTTTGCATTTAAAATCATCTTGGAAAGCAACTTATACCTTGTCAAAAGGTATATCTTAAAATCATAAAATCTTGTACCCATCATGAGTACCATATGCATAATGCCATATAAAACATGAACATATATATCATTTTTCTCTTAGGATGGAAGCTAGCCAGGTGACCATCCGTCACATTATCTCCCATTTTAGAGAGGGCACCGCCGGCCTTGGGCCTGTTTTAAGCGACTTGGCCACACCAAGGGGGGACAATTGGTCCGCTTATACCCTTCAAGTGGACTTAGTACCCTGTGCACATGAACTTTTGCATAAATCCATCTTTAACGTGCTAGCATGATTTTTAAATCAGAAACATAGATTCACATCATTTTTCCATAGCATTTATCAAAGAAACATTTCATAATATTGCTTTTGAAGTAAAATATCATTTCAACACCATTTTGCTAAGGGATGGCCATCCTTAAATATATTAGAAATAATTTTCACAATTTCATCAACAAGTTAAAGCAAAAATTTCATTTATGTAAAAAATTTAGAAAAGCAAAAATCCTTTAGAAAATTTGCTTGCTTACCTGTGTCTTTTAGCTTTCCGACCCCGCCTTTTCTTTGCCCTTGCCTACATGAGAATAATATACTTTTTCATATATTTCTTTTCCTCATATCTCACTTAGTTTTCCAACACATTTCGTTCACATACATCATTTATTTGACTTCACAAGTCATTATGCACATATATAGCACATATTGCGCATATTAGCACATTTTTACACATCTCATCGGCTAACACATAACATGTATAACCCCATAGATTGGGTATCCATTTCAACCACATAAAATTAATTCAATAATTATCATACATAGGTTCATCAACCTTCATTTTTCCATTTATCAATCCTTTTTACAAAGTACACACATCGGTGCCCTTTTTAAGCATACGTCGTTGCCTTAGCTTCATTAATCAATTCCAAAATTTTGGAATTAATACCATAAAATCTTAAACAGATATATAAACATGGAATTCATCTTATTTTCATGCATTTTTGCACCAAATCACTTTTCACAAGTCATTCATCACTTATACACATTTATCCATTCACATATGCCCATTCGGCAACATGTACATAAAATATTTCTTAAAATTTCTAAGGCAGAAACTTAGTCCATATTTCAGCGGGTTAATTACCCTTAATTACCACTGCATTTAAGGTATTTTCATGGAATTTAAATCCACTCACCATAGGTTTCCAAAACAGCAAGTTTGGAACCCGTTTTTCACCCATTTAATGTGTCTTTTGACACATAACCCTAAGAAGTCATATAATTCCGAAATTTCAGCATGTAATCCCACTTTTCTTAATCCATATTTAGGGATTTAACACATATATAACATTCATGAATTATCATTTCTCGAAACAGCAAGTTTCCTACACGTTTTGAGTCCCGTTTCACATCGGTTAAACACACTTTCATAAAATCTATAAAAATCAGTTTTGGAGTTCTTTTCCTAAATCATTTTGGGAATCCATAATACCTTAAACCTAGGATAGTTTACCCTACATAACATTCACAAAGAATGCGAACCTATTTCCATAGCATTTTTAGCATAGAAACAAGGAAATTAGGTCATAACCATCACTTTGCATTCCATAACTTCAAAAATTCATCATTTAAGCACAAAACAACATATGTTTTGCATTAATACATGATTCATAACCTAATCATATCATCAAACCAAAACAGCAACTTATCATGGAGGTTTAGGGTTTACCAACTTGGATTTTCCACTTAACATAAATGCAAAATTTCACTTTCATCAACTTAAACATGAAAATTCATACATGAAACCTAATACCCATTCCGTATCCAATCAAAAGATTGTTAAATCATCATTGTATAGATTCTTTGAGCATCCTTTTAATATTACCATTTTGGAGTTTAAAAACTCAAAATAATCAACTCAATCAACACGTATACTTACTTGGTTTAGAGCTAATTCAAACCCTAGCACTTGGAGATGATTTTCCTCCACAAATTCTCCTCATTTTTTCTTGTTTTTCCTTCTTCCTTGTCTGGCCAAAATGGACGTGAGAGCTGCTGGTTGCTTGGGATAAAATTCAGCACTTAACCAACTTTTCCAACCCTCTCTCAAAATGGACGTGCATGGGCTATGAGCTGGATTTTTTTCCAGCTGTGGGACCCACATCTTGGGCCATTTTCCACACCATCAATGCATGCATATCCCCCTTCATGTGTTGGCAACATTACAGTCTAGTAAAATGGGATTTTACCATTTTACAAAAATCAAAAACTTGCTTTAAATCCAACTGTCCAACTACCTCTCCAAGTCACGTCCCTTGCTACTCAATTTTCAGCAATTTTTCCATTTTTTTAAAATCTCAAATTGAGGGTAATTTATACATATAATTATCTCTTAACTAATTCATTAATGTATCATGAAAAAAAAAATGGCAGCAACAGCAGCACATCATGCACGTTAATTGCCTCATATGCTGTCCACATTTTCAGCTTCATGCATCTGAATTTTCCAAATTTTTTTGTTGCTGTAAATCCACATAATTGGATGCATATATTATGTACCTAAATTTCAGATGCATTTACACATATTTAAAAAATTAAAAATTGAAAAATATGCAGCATGGCAGCTCCCTTGGACGTCCCTTGTGCCACATTGCCTATGCTTAGGTTGTGCCTTTTGTAGCTTCATCATGGTGGATATTTAATGGCTGGATAATTCATGAATTTTTGCATTTCATATAAATACATAAAATACCCTAGAAATTTCCTGCATTTGACACCTCAAATCCCATTAAATTCATGCAATTATGCATTGTTCTCTAGCATTAAATGTAAAGTACTCTTGAGGTGCATTAGTCAACCATACTTACCTTTTTCAATGCAGTTATTTTCCCAACATCTCATTCTTAATCTAAGCCATCCAAAATAAACATCTCATAATTTCATTCAACCGTTTCAAATTTCATCTCAATCTGATTTTCCTAGCTCCCGTTATAGCCGTTTAAAGTTAACGGTTGAAATTGAAATATGATCAATAAATCATAATACTAATTTCATCAAGAGTTTTCATAACCCAATAATTCCATAATACCAAGCCCAACATCATTAATTTTCATTTCAAATTTCACTTGAATCCGCCTTACAGGCGTTGAGTTTTGAATTTTTCAATGTTTTTCCACTTAACTTAACAATTGTCACATAAATGCTCATAATTCATGTTAAATAATGAAAAATTATTTTCCATGATATATTTTCAAATTTAAATCAACAACAATTTACTCCAATCCCTTGGTCTAGTTTTAGCTCAAAATGATTAATCACATCATTATTGCCAATCCGTAACCCTAATTGAAATAATTAGCAAAATCACATAAACCCTCATAATTCAATAATTCCCAAATAAATATCGTATACATAATTAATGCATACATATGGGTTCTACATTGGTTAGGGTTTCATAATCCTCCCCCCTTATAACAGGTTTTGTCCCGAAATTGTCTATTCTTTAAATAGCTGGGGGTATTTTCGTTCCACCTCTTCTTTTAATTCTCATGTGGCTTCATTTTCGGAATACCGGTTCCATTGTACCTTCACGTACTCGATTTCCCGATTCCGAAGCTTTTTCACCTTGTGATCCATGATTCTCATTGGCCTTTCTTCATAATTTAGATAATCTTGAATTGGTAAATTCTCAGCCACTAATATACGTGTTGGGTCCGGAACATACTTCCTAAGCATCGATATATGAAACACATTGTGAACTAGGGCTAGCGCTGGGGGTAAGGCTGCTCGATATGCCAATTTTCCAACCTTTTCCAAAACCTCAAATGGTCCAATATACCTGGGATTCAGCTTTCCTCTTTTCCCAAACCTTGTAACTCCCTTAAATGGGGTGACCTTTAGAAACACATGTTCGCCGACTTGGATGTTTGAATCCCTTCTCTTACAATCTGTGTAGCTCTTTTGCCAAGTTTGGGCTGTGAGTATACACTGGCGAATTGTTCTCACCTTGTCAGCCATTCGTTGAGACAAGTCTGGGGCTAATCTTTTCTCTCCAACTTCATCCCAGTTCAACGACGTTCGACATCGCCGACCATACAACGCCTCAAATGGAGCCATTTGGACGCTAGCTTGATAACTATTGTTATATGCGAATTCCGCAATTGAGATATACTCATCCCATGATCCTCCAAACTCTAAAGTACACATACGGAGCATATCTTCAATGACTTGGTTCACCCGCTCCGTTTGTCCATCGGTTTGAGGATGAAAGGTTGTACTAAACTTGAGTTGGGTGCCTAAGGTTTCGTGCAAGCTTTTCCAAAACCTTGATGTAAACGTCGTATCTCAATCGGAGATAATCGACTTTGGCACTCCATGTAGTCGTACAACCTCTTTATAATAAACCTTAGCTAGCCTTTCTGCGGTATAAGTCCTTTTGATAGGTAGGAAGTGCGCAACTTTCGATAACCTATCTACAATTACCCATATAAAATCATTTCCTGCTTGAGTCCTAGGTAACCCTTCAATGAAATCCATGGTAATGTCGTCCCACTTCCATTCAGAAATTTCTAAGGACTGTAGCTTACTAGGCATTTTCTGGTGATCCGCCTTCACCCGTTGGCAAGTTAAACACTTAGCCACATATTCAGCAATCTCTCTTTTCATATTATTCCACCAATATGCTTTCTTGAGATCCTGATACATTTTAGTACTCCCTGGGTGAATAGAAAATGACGAAAAAATGTGCCACTTTAAGGATTTGTTCCTTCAATTCAGCTGTGTTAGGTATGCAAAGGCGACCCTTGTACCTGTACATACCTTGCTTATCTATAGAAAATTCTGTCAACCCCTTTTTCATCATTTTCTCGACATGGGTATGTAGGTCTATATCCTTTTGTTGCGCAATCTTGATCTGTTCAAAAAGTGATGATTGTATGTGTAATTGTGATAGTCTTGTTTGGACTCCTGGTGGACATACGATCAGTTCCATTTGCTCTATCTACTTAAGCAACCCTTCTTCCTTAGTAATAAGATGCGCTAAGCTAATATTTCTGCTCAATGCGTCAGCTACCACATTTTCCTTACCTGGATGGTATAAAATTTCCAAATCATAATTCTTCAATAACTCGAGTCATCTCCTTTGTCTTATGTTCAACTCCTTCTAAGTGAAGATATCTTTGAGGCTCTTGTGATCAGTGTAAATCTCACACCTTGCACCATACAGGTAATGTCTCCATATTTTCAAGGCAAATACCACCGCTGCTAATTCTAAATCATGTGTGGGGTAGCTTATCTCATTGGGCTTTAACTGTCGCGACGCATAAGCTATCACTTTACCCCTTTGCATCAAAACACAACCCAATCCCTTTCTTGATGCATCGCTATAAACCACAAACCCTTCATTTCCTTCGGGTAGGGTTAGGATGGGTGCTTCCACTAATTGCTATTTCAATTCCTGAAAGCTGCGCTCGCATTCCTTAGACCATACATACCTGACTCCTTTACGAGTCAACTTGGTTAATGGGGCTGACAGTTGTGAAAACCCTTCAAGAAACCTTCTATAATAGCCGGCCAACCCTAGAAAACTTCGAATTTCCGTAATGGTCGTCGGCCTTGGCCATTTTAATACGGCCTCAATCTTTTTAGGATCAACTTGAATACCTTTTTCTGATATTATATGCCCAAGAAATCCTATTTGTTTCAACCAAAATTCACATTTCTTCAACTTGGCATGTAATTTCTCTTTCCTCAACCTTTCCAAAACCCTTCGCAAATGATTTTCATGTTCTTTTTCCGTTTTTGAGTAAATCAGGACATCATTGATAAATACCACCACAAATTGATCCGGATAGTCCCGAAAAATCCTATTCATCATATCCATGAATACAGCAGGGGCATTAGTAAGTCCGAAAGGCATTACCAGAAACTCATAATGTCCATACCTGGTTCGAAATGCCATTTTATGAGTATTGGCTGGACTTATTCTCAAATGATGATACCCTGATTGTAAATCAATCTTGGAGAAAGTCGTGGCTCCTTGCAATTGATCAAACAGATCATCGATCCTGGGCAATGGATATTTATTCTTTATGGTAACCTTATTTAACTCTCGGTAATCAATACATAGCCTCAAGCTTCCATCCTTTTTCCTCACAAACAATACCGGAGCTCCCCAAGGGGACACACTTGGTCTAATGAAACTTTTGTCCAACAGCTCCTGTATTTGCGCCCTTAGTTCATTCATCTTAGCTGGCGCCATTCTATATGGAGTTTTAGAAATCGGAGATGTACTCGACATCACATCAATAGTCATATCCATTTTCCTTTGTAGAGGCAATGTGGTTAACTCTTTTGAAAATACATCGGGAAATTCTTTAACCACAGGTATTTGATTAACTTCTACCTCCATGCCTTTCTCTATATTTATAGACACCAACTAGGCTTGACACTTTTGCTGAATCATTCTGACAGCTTTCATAGATGATATCAAGATACTTGAACTATCAGGTTGCCTCAATTTTCTAATGGCAATCTCCTTTCCTGAAGTTGCTTCAAATTGCACTCTTTTATTCTTATAGTCTATGGTCGCTCCCCATTGGCTTAGCCAATCCATACCCAATATCACATCGAATTCAGTCATAGGCAATAGGATCAAATCAACTTTTAGAATCAATGATCCTATCCTAATTGGGCAGCTTTGAATACTTGGCTAGTACTTGATAACCTATAGATTGGAGATTCTACATGTATAACCTGATTGGTCTCTTCTACCGGCAGTGTATGGGTGGTCACGTATTGACATGATATGAATGAATGGGTAGCACCAGAATCAAACAAAGCTACCGTCAAATTTCCTAGAATATAAATCGTACCTGTGACCACCTTTTCCTCTTGTTCTTGAGATTTCGTCCGGGTCAGGGCATGCACGTGCACCGGGTTCATAGAAGTTCCCTGCTTACTTGTTGCTCCAGGTATCCTAAGCTGAGAGGTCTTCCACGTCCTTGAGATGACTGTGCTTTGTTTGGGCAGTTCGGGGCTATGTGACCCACTTGATCACATATATAACACTTGACCACTTTTGCTTCCACTGGCCTGCACTCCTTGGCAATGTGACCCGTCTGTCCACATTTATAACATCGGTTCGAGCCCTTTAGACACTCACATGTATGCCGCTTTTGACACTTCCTACACAGCGGCGAGATTTTCCTCTTTTGAATTCCTTTTCTCTTTCTTACACTGCCTTTGCTAGCTTTCTCTTTTCCAGTTTCCATTTCCTTGGGACCCATACTGAATGCCCTTGAACCCAATCTTAGTTCTTGAGTTCTCAAGGCTTCAATTTCCAAAGCCCTTGCTCTCTTAAGGCTTGAAGCGTAATCCTTTATTAGCAAGGGTGCCAAACTCTCTCGCAGATATGGCCTCAACCCTTGTTGGAATCTCTGTGCCTTATTTTGTGGCACATTAGCGATCCAAGGGACATATCTGACCAGAGCATTAAACCTTGTAGCATATTCAGTGACCGTCATCCTCCCTTGATATAATTTCTCAAATTTTATCACCTTTTGACTCTGCAAACCAACCGGGAGGTACTCTTTATTAAATGCATTCACAAATGTTTGCCAAGACACTTCTTCGGGTCGTGGCATTGTGATTAACATCGTCTCCCACCATTCATGTGCATCTTTTGCTAACAAATGGGTGACACATAGTACTTTCTGACGGTCATTGCACGGAGATATTCTGAACAATTTCTTAATCTCCGTCAACCATTGCTTTACTTGGACCGAGTCGAGTTCTCTAAAAATTTTGGGGGCTGTTGAGCTAGAAAGGCATTAATGGCTCTTCTATCAGCTTCCATTAGCTGATTTTCATCCCTTAGAGGTGCCGGTGTGACAACGGGGTCCACCATCGGAGCAGGTCCTTCTCTCTCTGTACTACCCAACTGAGCTTGTTGGGTCATTTCCCATAATCCCTGTATAATGTCGGCAGTATGCACTGCCCAATCCCTAGTGGCCTGCTGCATTGCTTTTTCCACTGCTGCAGCCACTCTTTCTTCCATGAGTCTATTCTGCCTCGACTCAATTTTCTCTTCCACATTCCGTTCAGGGTTTTCATCATTCTGCCTTTGTTGGTTCCTTTGGTTTTATGTCACTAGCCTTCCTCTTTTAGGTTGGCTAGATTCACCAACTTCATGTTGGCTTGGAACCTTTGTCGCTGCCTCTTTTCCTTTATTTTTCCTCAATCCTGCCCTTGTTTCCACCATTGTGCTAATTTGAGTATATAACAGCACACCTTTCATTTTCTATTAGCATTAAATCATTGTATATGCATTTCATTATCACATGGTCACAACCCATTTATTCAATCATAATATATCACATCAGTCAAGCTCATTCATTCATATATATGTAAAGCATCAGGAATTCAGTATTTCAATATATTCATTTACATTCATCATATTTACATCATCACATTCATAATTAGTACATACAAAAGTGAGTCACACTTATGTACATATTCAGCATAGAATACACATTTCACATTTACATACATGTCAGTTCACCATAAAAACCATAGTGTCAACCAGCCATAATTATACATACATCACATTGCCATCAAGCCACACATGTATATACACAACTTAAAAACCAAAACAAGAGACAATAAAGTTCATCATCTTCCTGGGCCTCTCCTTAGACGTCTACGTTTACGTGGAACTTGTGAGGGTGCCTCTGTGATTGTGCTAGTGTTGGACCACGCCTGAACCTCATCATCACCACTATCATCATCATCGTCCTAATCCTCGTCATCCTCTACAAACTCCACTATTTCCTCCTCTACTCCTCCTCTACTTCTTCCTCTTCTTCCCCCTCCTCTTCCTCAAAAGGCTCGAGGAATTCCATAGGGTTGTCATCATCATTGACCTCGGCCAATCGAACAATTTCACCCGTGTTCTCCATTATATAGAGTATCACCTCATCAGGTTTAGGAGCAGCAGGTACTTCGATGACTCCCTCAGCATGACGCCTTTGTATATAGAGGTCCATGTCCACTTCCCGTTGATGGAGTTGTTCCCACGGTGCTCCGTAGCGAAACTGGATACATCCATCGACGAACCTATACCATGGGCCTGCGTCGGGGGGTATGGGTGCTTGAGTCTTTGCCCAAAAGTCTAGTAGGTCTTGTGGGTCTACTCTGTCAGTTGGAACATGTGGATCCCGGGGAATTCCAAGATAGGTTCCTGGTAGCACTCGTGCTCTAGGTTTGTAACTGGAGGGCTCTCCTAGTCCTTGTTCATGTTGGTCAGAGGGAACTATGGGAAACTGTGGTGTACTGTGCTGGGATCCCCACCATCTATTAATATTTTCTTCCCTTCGCCGTCTCCGCTCCTCCTCTCTCTCTTTTTGTTACTCTTCTGCACTCATCACTCACTTACCTCTATCCGCCCTCTGTATAGACATAGCAATCAAATTGCATTGCAATAATAATTCATTATCATATGGCATGCATTTCATCATGTTATAAGCATACGTAATCATCATATAGCATGTATTTCATCATGTTATAATCATATATGAGCATCCTATAATCATATCTAATTCATCACATAATCATTTGTAATCATGTATATTCATGTGTAATCATGCATATCTCATCATATTCTATCAATTCCCTATACTTAGAAAATTTCCACACCTATTTACCAATCCATGCTCTGATACAAAGCTCTGTGGCACCCCAAACCAAGTGTCACATCCTAGCCCTTACCTCAGGATTGTATTGATTGGTAAACGTGATCAGGATTGTTGCCCTGTGACACGACGGGTTTTATTGGATATTTATCCCTTTTATTATAATCACATAGAAGTTCAATTTCTCATATATTCATTTCATGTGTAACTGAGTCATTTCCAACCATTCAATACATATACACAGCATGATGTTCAAACAATATTTCAACACTTGCCTAATCAGATGTCACTACTCATATACATCATAGTCATCAACATAAAACACTTCATATAGCTTACAACCATTTCACATGAGTTCTCATAACATAAAAATTCTAAAATTTTTCCATTGTTTCCTTAAGCATGTATTTGCTCCTTCGCCATGTCCTGTCCTTCACCTGTCTTTGGGTTTGGAAAACAAAATCGTGAGTCGAAACTCAATAAGAAAGCTATTTGCATTTTACAGGCAAATCATTTCAGGCAACATTTTGCATTTAAAATCATCTTGGAAAGCAACTTATACCTTGTCAAAAGGTATATCTTAAAATCATAAAATCTTGTACCCATCATGAGTACCATATGCATAATGCCATATAAAACATGAACATATATATCATTTTTCTCTTAGGATGGAAGCTAGCCAGGTGACCATCCGTCACGTTATCTCCCATTTCAGAGAGGGCGCCGCCGGCCTTGGGCTTGTTTTAAGCGACTTGGCCACACCAAGGGGGGACAATTGGTCCGCTTATACCCTTCAAGTGGACTTAGTACCCTGTGCACATGAACTTTTGCATAAATCCATCTTTAACGTGCTAGCATGATTTTTAAATCAGAAACATAGATTCACATCATTTTTCCATAGCATTTATCAAAGAAACATTTCATAATATTGCTTTTGAAGTAAAATATCATTTCAACACCATTTTGCTAAGGGATGGCCATCCTTAAATATATTAGAAATAATTTTCACAATTTCATCAACAAGTTAAAGCAAAAATTTCATTTATGTAAAAAATTTAGAAAAGCAAAAATCCTTTAGAAAATTTGCTTGCTTACCTGTGTCTTTTAGCTTTCCGACCCCGCCTTTTCTTTGCCCTTGCCTACATGAGAATAATATACTTTTTCATATATTTCTTTTCCTCATATCTCACTTAGTTTTCCAACACATTTCGTTCACATACATCATTTATTTCACTTCACAAGTCATTATGCACATATTAGCACATTTTTACACATCTCATCGGCTAACACATAACATGTATAACCCCATAGATTGGGTATCCATTTCAACCACATAAAATTAATTCAATAATTATCATACATAGGTTCATCAACCTTCATTTTGCCATTTATCAATCCTTTTTACAAAGTACACACATCGGTGCTCTTTTTAAGCATACGTCGTTGCCTTAGCTTCATTAATCAATTCCAAAATTTTGGAATTAATAACATAAAATCTTAAACAGATATATAAACATGGAATTCATCTTATTTTCATGCATTTTTGCACCAAATCACTTTTCACAAGTCATTCATCACTTATACACATTTATCCATTCACATATGCCCATTCGGCAACATGTACATAAAATATTTCTTAAAATTTCTAAGGCAGAAACTTAGTCCATATTTCAGCGGGTTAATTACCCTTAATTACCACTGCATTTAAGGTATTTTCATGGAATTTAAATCCACTCACCATAGGTTTCCAAAACAGTAAGTTTGGAACCCGTTTTTCACCTATTTATTGTGTCTTTTGACACATAACCCTAAGAAGTCATATAATTCCGAAATTTCAGCATGTAATCCCACTTTTCTTAATCCATATTTAGGGATTTAACACATATATAACATTCATGAATTATCATTTCTCGAAACAGCAAGTTTCCTACACGTTTTGAGTCCCGTTTCACATCGGTTAAACACACTTTCATAAAATCTATAAAAATCAGTTTTGGAGTTCTTTTCCTAAATCATTTTGGGAATCCATAATACCTTAAACCTAGGATAGTTTACCCTACATAACATTCACAAAGAATGCGAACCTATTTCCATAGCATTTTTAGCATAGAAACAAGGAAATTAGGTCATAACCATCACTTTGCATTCCATAACTTCAAAAATTCATCATTTAAGCACAAAACAACATATGTTTTGCATTAATACATGATTCATAACTTAATCATATCATCAAACCAAAACAGCAACTTATCATGGAGGTTTAGGGTTTACCAACTTGGATTTTCCACTTAACATAAATGCAAAATTTCACTTTCATCAACTTAAACATGAAAATTCATACATGAAACCTAATACCCATTCCGTATCCAATCAAAAGATTGTTAAATCATCATTGTATAGATTCTTTGAGCATCCTTTTAATATTACCATTTTGGAGTTTAAAAACTCAAAATAATCAACTCAATCAACACGTATACTTACTTGGTTTAGAGCTAATTCAAACCCTAGCACTTGGAGATGATTTTCCTCCACAAATTCTCCTCATTTTTTCTTGTTTTTCCTTCTTCCTTGTCTGGCCAAAATGGACGTGAGAGCTTCTGGTTGCTTGGGATAAAATTCAGCACTTAACCAACTTTTCCAACCCTCTCTCAAAATGGACGTGCATGGGCTATGAGCTGGATTTTTTTCCAGCTGTGGGACCCACATCTTGGGCCATTTTCCACACCATCAATGCATGCATATCCCCCATCATGTGTTGGCAACATTATAGCCCAGTAAAATTGGATTTTACCATTTTACAAAAATAAAAAATCTGCTTTAAATCCAACTGTCCAACTACCTCTCCAAGTCACGTCCCTTGCTACTCAATTTTCAGCAATATTTCCATTTTTTTAAAATCTCTAATTGAGGGTAATTTATACATATACTTATCTCTTAACAAATTCATTAATTTATCATGAAAAAAAACAAAAATGGCAGCAACAGCAGCACATCATGTACGTTAATTGCCTCATATGCTGTCCACATTTTCAGCTTCATGCATCTTCATTTTCCAATTTTTTTGTTGCAGTAAATCCACATAATTGGATGCATATATTATGTACCTGATTTTCATCTGCATTTACACATATTTACAAAATTAAAAATTGAAAAATATGCAGCATGGCAGCCCCCTTGGACGTTCCTTGTGCCACATTGCCTATGCTTAGGTTGTGCCTTTTGTAGCTTCATCATGGTGGATATTTAATGGCTGGGTAATTCATGAATTTTTGCATTTCATATAAATAAATAAAATACCCTAGAAATGGCTTGCATTTGACACCTCAAATCCCATTAAATTCATGCAATTATGCATTGTATTCTAGCATTAAATGTAAAGTACTCTTGAGGTGCATTAGTCAACCATACTTACCTTTTTCAATGCATTTATTTTCCCAACATCTCATGATTAATCTAATCCATCCAAAATAAAATCTCATAATTTCATTCAACCGTTTCAAATTTCATCTCAATCTGATTTTCCTAGCTCCCATTATAGCCGTTTAAAGTTAACGGTTGAAATTGAAATATGATCAATAAATCATAATGCTAATTTATCAAGAGTTTTCATAACCCAATAATTCCATAATACCAAGCCAAAAATCATTAATTTTCATTTCAAATTTCACTTGAATCCGCCTTACAGGCGTTGAGTTTTGAATTTTTCAATGTTTTTCCACTTAACTTAACAATTGTCACATAAATGCTCATAATTCATATTAAATAATGAAAAATTATTTTCCATGATATATTTTCACATTTAAATCAACAACAATTTACTCCAATCCCTTGGTCTAATTTTAGCTCAAAATGATTAATCACATCATTATTGCCAATCCGTAACCCTAATTGAAATAATTAGCAAAATCACATAAACCATCATAATTCAATAATTCCCAAATAAATATCATATACATAATTAATGCATACATATGGGTTCTACATTGGTTAGGGTTTCATAATCCTCCCCCCTTATAACAGGTTTCATCCCGAAATTGTCTATTCTTTAAATAGCTGGGGGTATTTCCGTTCCACCTCTTCTTTTAATTCTCATGTGGCTTCATTTTCGGAATACCGGTTCCATTGTACCTTCACGTACTCGATTTCCAGATTCCGAAGCTTTTGCACCTTGTGATCCATGATTCTCACTGGCCTTTCTTCATAATTTAGATAATCTTGATTCGGTAAATTCTCAGCCACTAATATACGTGTTGGGTCCGAAACATACTTCCTAAGCATCGATATATGAAATACATTGTGAACTAGGGCTAGCGCTGGGGGTAAGGCTGCTCAATATGCCAATTTTCCAACCTTTTCCAAAACCTCAAATGGTCCAATATACCTGGGATTCAGCTTTCCTCTTTTCCCAAACCTTGTAACTCCCTTAAATGGGGTGACCTTTAGAAACACATGTTCGCCGACTTGGATGTTTGAATCCCTTCTCTTACAATCTGTGTAGCTCTTTTGCCAAGTTTGGACTGTGAGTATACACTGGCGAATTGTTTTCACCTTGTCAGCCATTCGTTGAGACAAGTCTGGGGCTAATCTTTTCTCTCCAACTTCATCCCAGTTCAAGGGCGTTCGACATCGCCGACCATACAACACCTCAAATGGAGCCATTTGGATGCTAGCTTGATAACTATTGTTATATGCGAATTCTGCAATTGAGATATACTCATCCCATGATCCTCCAAACTCTAAAGTACACATACGGAGCATATCTTCAATGACTTGGTTCACCCGCTCCGTTTGTCCATCTGTTTGAGGATGAAAGGCTGCACTGAACTTGAGTTGGGTGCCTAAGGTTTCGTGCAAGCTTTTCCAAAACCTCGATGTAAACGTCGCATCTCGATCGGAGATAATCGACTTTGGCACTCCATGTAGTCGTACAACCTCTTTATAATAAATCTTACCTAGCCTTTCTGCGGTATAAGTCCTTTTGATTGGTAGGAAGTGCGCAACTTTCGATAACCTATCTACGATTACCCATATAAAATCATTTCCTGCTTGAGTCCTAGGTAACCCTTCATTGAAATCCATGGTAATGTCGTCCCACTTCCATTCAGAAATTTCTAAGGACTGTAGCTTACCAGGCATTATCTGGTGACCGCCTTCACCCGTTGGCAAGTTAAACACTTAGCCACATATTCAGCGATCTCTCTTTTTATATTATTCCACTAATATGCTTTCTTGAGATCCTGATACATTTTAGTACTCCCTGGGTGAATAGAAAATGATGAAAAAATGTGTCTCTTTAAGGATTTGTCAATCCTCAATTCGAAGAATGGGAGGACCATGATAACATGATAATAAAGAGTGCAGACAAAATTAGAGGAAAACAACAAAACCTAAAATTGGCTAAGTCATATGGATTAAACTATAGTCAAGCTGAGGACTATAAACTGAGTGTTGCTTGGAAGGTAACCCAACATTTATGTCAGGGAAGTATTATTTTGCTCTATTGCTTTTATTTTTTTTATATTTAGGAATTTGATACTTGTTGATGTGGAGTTTTCGTGGTTGTTTTGCAATGATTAGCTCAAGAAAGAAGTAATTCAAAATCTCAACTCTTTAATAAGAAAGTTGACAACTCACACTCATTGAATAAAAAATTTACTTAATTCCTGTTTGATATGCATGTTTGAGTGACATTTATTTAGGGCGCTAATGACCTTTCTTGGACATTTATGATAATATTAATTCTAAGTGTGGAGGTATCAATGCATTGCATTATGATTTTAATTGAGGATTCAGTAGAGTCGAATGTTGATCAATTTTGCATTGACACAGTGATATATGTTGAAATTTAACCTTATATTGAATCTTTTTTAAGTCATTGAGTAAATAGCATGACTTAAGATAGTGTGATTTTTTTCCAATACTGCAAATGTTGAGATTAATTAATAAAGAATGATGCTAAATTTTGATTTTTTTTAAATTTCAAGAATAAGAAAATGATAATGATGTTTAGTGAAGTATATGAAATTGGTTGCTTATCCATGTATTTGTTATATAATCCAATTTTTATTTTAGACTACTTGAAAAGATTTATATGCATGGAAACAACTTTTATGCCACCTATCCTAGAATAAACCTTTTTAATTTATCAAAGCAAAATTCTAGTACACATATGAGAAATAAGATAATAGAGGCGTTTCTTTGGTTTAGACTTCGAGCTATATTTTTATGAATTAGTTGTTGTTCCCCTCTTTAGGCTTATACCTTATTTCTTTATTTCCCTCGATATCCCTTACTTGATATAAACCATCTTTGAATATCTCTTTTGAGCTAAAAAGTAAAAGGGAATTAAGGTGTTTGAATAATTAGGCATATTGAATATTTCTATTCCCCAGATATCTTGAAATATGGTAAGGAGAAGTAATTCGGACTTTGTTTAAAAAGAGAGAAAAAAAGCCAAAGGTAATAGTAGTCTTTGAAAAGAAAGAAAAATAAGTATGAGGGTGTGTATATGTATAAAAAGCTCTAATTAATTTGAAGATGGTTTGAAGCTAAATTCTATTCTTTTTTACCTGGACTTTTTGATTCCCTTGATTCTAACCCATGAAATTCTCTTGATTGTTCGAATATGTATGCTAAATTGGTAGAGATAAAAAGGAGAGAGTCACATATAAGATAGGAAGGATCCAATTCATAGGAATCACTTCCTACAGTTTTCTCATGAGAAGTTGTGTATCCACTATCGATTTTCATTCAATGGCTAAGATTACGGAGGTCATTTATAGTACTAAAAATTTTCTTAAAGGGGCATCGAGAGGACTTCCCTCACACGCAATTACTCTATCTTTCTGCCTTCATTTAGGGTTTGTGCTCCATTTTCACCACAACATGTGATAACTCTATAAAAATAGAATTATCAAGGCTCATGGATCATTTTGCACTCATTTTGAAAGTTAGCTCAAGAGAAATATCTAAGTTTGCATTGGTTTTGCATTAATTTGTATCATTTATGTGTTCCTAGCATCATGTATGATTTTCATGCATTTCTAGTTAAACTCAGTGTAAATTATTTCATTTTAGATCATTTTGATTTACTAGATTATATCGGATTTCATTTACTTATTTTTGTATTTATTTTGTTGTGGGAATGTTGGTGATCGAGGTGCAAACTGAGAGAGCAAAAAGATGGAATAAAAAGGAAATCACTTGTAGTTGTCAAAGTGTGAATCTAGCACTAACAAGGTGGTGGCCACAACCATGAAGTCCTCCACCTTAAGAAAATGCACCGCCAGACTATATAGCAAAGCCATGGCCGTAGCCACGAAACTCATGTGTACGAATTCTCACACGTGTGAAGCTCCAAATTGAGGGGTTTATAAATACTTCTCTTAGGATTTCTTAAACATAACTTAGAGGACTTGTGGTTGCTCAGAAAGGGGGAAAATAACTAAGGCTTCAAGCTAGGAGAGAAGAGCAAGTGGAGATACAAGCTGTCACTGGAAAACCAATATAGTTTCATTTTTTCTTCTCATATCTCTCTTCACTTTTGTTATTCTCCTTTATTGGGATTATTGTCAACTTAATTTTAAAGAAATTTAAAGTCATATTTATGAGATAAACCTTCTTGTAGTGGGATATATAGATGCATTGACATTAGAGGCTATGTTACTTGGTTTACTTGTTCTTGAATGAGAAAATAGTTGTGCTATAGCTTTTATTGCATGGGATTACTCTTATATATTAAGCTTAATGCACTTACAAGCTTTGCAAATATTCAGATTCGTGCTTGGAAAAGTGGAATTTAAATGGGATCTATATATAAGGCACAGTTTCTAGCCATTGTGTTTGTTTGAGATGTTAATATGGATAGAAATATACCTATTAACCTTGTGTAATCTCGATTATTTTATGTGGTTATCAATATTATTTTACTTAGGTGCATGAAAACATAGTAAATAATTAAAATAGAGTTAAGTTTGTATATGTTGGAAGACATATATGAATATAAATAAACCTAGATTAATAATCTCTACACACCTAACTTAAAATGAAACCAAAATAATATAGTTATGAGTCAATGAATTCATAATCCCATCCATTTTAAAGATCTCAAGGCAATCTCATCAGTAGCTATCTCGTTTTGACTATTTTCTATTTAATCCAGTTTAGTTTAATTTAGTTCTTTAAGTACGATTTCACTCAATTTACTAATTTACTTTAGACAATTGAATTTTAAGGTGATAATTTGCTTAACATAATCCTCATACTCTACTCACTCTTTATTACTTGATCAACACATATATTTGTAGTAAAATGAGCATTTAATTGACATATACACAACTCATCATATTTTTGGCATTGTTACTGGGGACTGGTGCTTTAAACGCAATACCCAATAATTTGATTTGTCTTCTGTGAATTTGCTTTCAGGAGTCTTCTTTAAGCAATTTTCTATGGGGTCAAATACTTACCATTGGCCAAATATAGAGTTTTCAACACCAAGTATGTCAGGTATCCATAAGTTTAACAATACATGGGCACCTCCAACTCAATTTGCAACTGTTGACACTCAAATGCACAACATGGACAATTTTTATTCAAGTTACTACAATTTGTGCAGAGGAGAGGGATATTTGTTAATTCAATGTGTGTATTACTTAGAATCCGTGGGCAATCTTGATCAACCAGATGCTGCATGGGACAACCATGGAGACCTATAAATAGAAAAAATGATATCGATAAAATGTCAAACATATCGAGCAAAGGAGCCATCACCACCTAAGAACAAACCATCTTTGGAGGACATGTTCATACAGTTCATGCAAAGCCAAATGGAGTTTAATAAGAACATGCAAATACAGGTAGAGCAATTGGCTACAGCAATCCAAAGTAGGCGTCAGGAGTCTTTGGTTGATATTGAAGATGATTCAAAGGAAAATGAGTTGGAAAAGAGCGGCAAAGTCACTACTAGCGTCAATGAAGAGATATCACACACTGTGCCAGCATAATTTGCTCCTCAATTTGCGCAAGAACAATTAGATGAGTCTTTGGAAAGTAAGGAAGTTGATGAGGAAATGAATGAAGAAATAGTTGTTGTTTCGGTGGAGGAAGTTGGAAATCATCACATTTCCGCATTTCTATTTGGTTTTCCAGAAGTCCAAGTGCAGCACAATTTTTTTGATCAATGGATATTCTTCAAAAGTAGCACCTTGAGGCCATCATTTATACAAGACCATAAACAACTCTTTTATAGCTTCTATGAAATTCAAGAGAAGAGGCTAATTGACCATTTAAGGAAGCTAAGAAGAGATTTGTACTTCCAGCACATAATCCACATGGAAGGAAATTTGATAAATTGGGTATTAGATGATCCATCTTCAAAATGTTAGGCCGATGACGTTAAACTTAGCGCTGAATGGGAAGCAATCCATTATACTTTTTACTTTTTGATCCAAGACATATGTGTCTTGAAGCGGGAAAACCTTTGAAAGATTGCTACTTTTGAAAAGTTTCATGCAAAAGAGGATTTGCTTCTTCAGTTGGTCAATTCTCTATGAACATATGTCTGTGATCTTGAAAGTTGCAGCTCAATGTGATTTCAGAATCAAAATGCATCGACAATCATTCCCATGCAAACAGAGCAGCTATAGACCTATATTTGAATTTTTGAAAGCTGGAGCTTAAGAATAATGCATATTGAAGCTATTGTGTGTTAAATAGTTTGCAATTGGATTTGATAATTCAACAGCTAGATATGATTCCCATATGCAAAATTTTCACTAGCTAAAGAATTGTCAAAGTCACATACTTTGGAATTTTTCAATTTCAAAATCAAAATGCTCAAGTTAGTGTATTTCCCTTCAATTTGGAGTGTTGGTGAGATGGAATGGTTAATCATGAGAGCACAAATGCAAGTTTTAATACATGGAGGGATCCACAGGCCATTTCCACTTCAAGTTGTCAATTTCAAATTTAGCATGATGAAATGCAGGGGAATACAATTCAAAATGCAACATTGGATGAGTGAAAATGAAAGATTTTAAGCTCTCCTAAGTTTTCAAGGAAGAACAATCTCAATCAATGAAGAACAAAGTTGAGAGCCCAATTCTTGAATAGAGCAACCAATCATCCACCTAAGGTCCTTCAATTGCAGTTGAGGCATTATTTATATGAACTTTAGTTCTTGGTTCAATTTGAAAATCATTATAATGGATTTTAAGGTCATTCATTTCTCAAGGCAATGAAGAACAGACTTTTCATGTTCAATTTGGAGTTTCAATCCAATTTTAAGTTGTTAAATAACGAAACCAAAGTTTGCAAGCTTCTCAAGATCATTCAAGGGGTTTCAAGGTAGTGAATGTGGATCCACAACTCAAATATGAGAGATCCAGCACAAAACTTTCCAGAAAAATGTAGCTTTCAGAAAGTTTGTTAGACACGTGGGGGTCGTGGCTCCCACACCAAAAAATAAAGAAAAGAGAGGTGCGCCCGGCGACCAGTAACATCAGTGCCGTGTCCACCACATTAGGTGTCGTGGCCACTGGCTATGAAAAACAAAACAAAAAGAGAAAAAAGAAGGCCAACTTCAACTGGCCATAGTTTTTAATATGAGAGAAGTTACGAGAGCCACAACATATCAATGGAAAGCATTTTTCGAGCCTATCAACATGACGACATGGGCAAGCCTAGTTGGCCTGGTTTTTATACAAAAATCCTCTATTTTCTCATATTTTAAGGCCATTGAAGTTTTACACATTTTTTACTATTTATAGTAAATTGTCTGTTTTATTAATTTTTATAAAATGTGTGTAAGTGGGTGGTTTGCATTTTGCATGTATTTATGGGTATAAGAGTTAGTAATTAGTGGGAAACATTTTGATTTGAGCTGCTTCATTATTTTATTGAAGTTAAGAGTTTAAGGTGGTGGAAGATGAGTTTGTGGACTGCACTTGTGGTATCAATGATGCGGCTTGAAACTTGAGTTGAATTGCCTGAGAAGAGCTTGTATTGAGTTGGGCATTTGAGCTTGCAGTGCTCTTTGAATTTGTGTTGCGTGATTGCTTCCTTCTTCACGTTTGCGATGTTGCTCTTGATCGAGTCATCTTGTTATACACTATCCTTTATGGCAATTCATTCGATGTTGGCGCTTCATCTATCATCTTATGTTGGGTATTGCAAAGGTGGCTTGAGGCACATTTTTGGTCGGTAAAGGAAGGAGAAGGAGAAGAGAGCGATGGAGACGAGCATTCCTTACATCCCGATGACTAGGGGAGTCACCTATTTTTTTCTTTTCTTTTCTTCTTATATATTTGTCATTTTCATTTGCATACCATTGTCATCTGCATTGTTATTGGTTTTTATGCATTGACAACAATGTATTCCTCAAGTTCGGGGGGGGGGGCGCTTTATCCTATGTTCATTCATGCATTACATTTAGATAGTCATATTATATATACATTTTAGGTTGCAGTGCATGTAAAATTTTGCCTATAATAATCTATTAGTTGTTTTGATGAATACTTACAATATTTCAGAAAAATTTAAATCGAAATCAAATTCGTGAAAAATTTGAAATTTTTTTTCCATGATTATGCATTGATTGACTTTAATGTGTTAATTTTTCAAAAATTTCAAGTGATGTGAATGATATGATTGATTAAGTAATTAAATTTTTATAGTTTATATCCATGTTAATTATTCAATTGAAATGATTAAGGCAAATTTTTGCGTAATATGAATGCTTGTGCCTATTAATTCTTGAATTTCATATATTTTTACAATCCTTGTCCCTCATTTTTAAGCTTATATTTATGTATTATCAACACTGCGCTTTAAAGTAAATACATTGTCTTATTAATTTATAGTATAATTCATCTTTTTACTTGAGACTTACGGTTGGACAACATGTATATATAGTCTATTGTAACACCCCATTCCAAGAATTACTCAAGAACTAGTCAATGGGTACTACACAATCTAAGAAAAATTCGGCAGCATCTCCCCATAACATACAAGGGGTAATATGGAATACATGACCTGATATTCATAACATTTCCATTTGTAACATTCAATCCTATTTATATACTTGCATCTTCATATAATAAGAACATTCATATAGAAGGAAATCATTAAATATTTTCCTTACACATCAAACAGATATAATAGTCATGCATATGTGCATCAACAAGGATTATAATCCAATCTGAAATACCAAATACATTATAGTTGTCAAAGCGAATCCGCCTAAATAATTGTCTACATATATGATTATCAAAAAGAGCACAAATTTAAAAGAACTGAAATCAACATATTGTGCTAGGGTCTCTCATGTTTGATCTTCAACTTGTCCCATCCTTAAGTTCCCCTTCTGACCTGCGATCTAAAAGCACAATAACAAATGATATGAGTCTAAATAGACCTAGTAAGTAGATAGTGGTTAGCACAAAGTGGAAATAAGCATAATGATGGATACTCATATAGTGATGAAGCTAATACACATGGGTCCAATACCCACTCCCAAGATCGTATGCATATAACCATACACACAAATTGAACAACACAACCAATCATCTACTCATGTCCATCAAGGGCCATGAACAACCCTCTCCTCATGTCAATCCGGGGCCATGAACAACCCTTACAACCAACTATTTGAGATAACACATCATACATAACAGACAATGAAACACGTCGCAAACCTCGCATACAACATCAACACAATTCAGATTCAACACATAGATCTGTCACACAAGCATTTTATCAAACACATGATAGGTACGAAATGAAAGAACCTTCAATTCATACTCTCGATTGGGGCAAATCAATTCACGTCACATTCCAACAATATAAAAACTGCTAAGAAGTCTTTTACATCATAGAAATCGCGCATTCAAAGTAAATTCCCCATGAACCCTAACTGTTACGAACTCTACGCCTAATACCATGGAGTCGTTAGAAGCTATACATTCCCTCTAGCCTCACATCGCATTTAACATAAAATTTCATCACTAAATCGAGAAGGGGCGACATCTACTTACCTTGACCGTGATCCCTCCCAAGACAGCGACCCTAGATGTGGACTGCAGAAATTCGGAGCCTTGGAGCTTCCTGGACTCGGATCTATGACCTTCAAGGTAGTCGGTATAGTTTCCCTAAAGAGATCACGGGTGGTTCGAACTGAGTGGAAGAGAAGGAGAAGAGGAGGAGAAGAAAACGCGGTCGGGCGCGAAATGGGAATGAAGCCCTAGAGCGCGGGCCGCTTATGTTAATAGAATCCACTGAGTCGGGTCGGGTCCAGTCGCAATTAGTAATTTAATTCCCCGCTCCTACAACTTAATAATTAAAAATTTCTCCAGGGGCGCTGCCCCCTTGACCCCCGCGACCTGACCGGTCAGGTCGAACCCCGTACCTACTCTGCGAAGGGGAAAAAAATAGTTATAGTGCTTAACAATGATACACTAATCATACACATTTAAATTTATACTCAGTGTGCTAAGATCATAATACATGCATATATGCACTATATGTTCCCTAGATACTATATTCATATATGTTATGCATCCATTAACATTATAAACTCCTAGTGGCATGTTCATAAGTTATCTCATAAATAGAGAATGGTTATAATGAAAATAAAATAAAATACTTGGTCCTTACATCTATTAGCTTAGATGTTACCCCTAATAAAATTTTACATAAATAATGAAGGGATGGTTAACTCGAGCAAGTAACCGAGACTTGATAGCTATAAATGTCAAGGTTCACGTAAAAAGGCAAGGAAAAATCACAGTAAAAGAACTTCAAAGAAAATTCTTCTCAGGTAACCTGAAATAGGGTGAGGGGAGCGAAAAAAAATTGAAAAAGAAAAAAAACTCTCTAGATATCCTAAAAAATGATGAGGAGAGTTAAAACAATAAATTTGGGGGAACTAATTGTATAATTTTGCAAATCTAAGCCAAGTAGAATTGATGGATGAATGCTATGTCATTTCAAGATGATAGATTTACTTTGAGCATATTCATTTGTATTACACCTATCCTGAGAAGTTCTCTTGATCAGGAGAATGATTAGCAAGGTTAAATTATAACTTTTGACTATTTGTCGATTTCATTTACATGAAGCTTGATTTCTATATAGAGAATGCATATCTCGGCTTCATCTTAACAAGGTTACATGAGTTATTTCAATTTATTGTTATATTTTACATTGTTAAGTTGAGAGATATGATTGCATGGCAAAGGATTAGATGTAGGCTTAGTTTTGACATGTAATTGTTGCATTCATTTTGTATTTGTATATGTCGCTTGAGAACTAGCAATGTTTAAGTTTGAGGGTGTGATAACTCCATTAAATGGAGTTATTGAGGCTCATTTTACACTCATTTTGAATGTTTATTCGAGAGAAACATGTAAGTTTGCATAGGTTTTGTGATGCCCCCGGACCCAAGGCGCCGGAGCCTTACCCCAGGATCGTTTAGTTAGTAAATTGTGAGCAGGATTGTAGCCTTGTTCACGCGGCATGGTTTTCAATTCAATCTCATATTAATTTACAAGCAATTATTCACTGGTAATTAAAGTCACATAATATTTACAAAGCGTTAAAATTCATTTACACCGTCAATCTTTGTAACCTAATAGTATTGTATCTTTACAACCTCATCATACATCAAAATATATAAAAAACCATGCAACCTTAAGAGTTTCTAAATTGCAACATTTTTTTTTCTTCTTCTTAAACCTTGATGTACCTGTCTAAAGTTGGGAAAAACAAAACGCGAGTATTAGACTCAGTAAGCAAGTATTTTCATTTAAATAAATATTTTTGTTTAATAATTTGCCATTTCATAAATAATGCACATGCAGATGCACATTACACAATCATGCTTTAAACCTTCATTAGATGGTACGCTAGCTAGGCGACCATCAATTCGTCTACCCCCTATTTTAGGGAGGGCGCCGCCGGCCGTTGTGCCTATATCAGCTACTCGGTCTCGTTAGAGGGGGACTTTGGTCCGCTTACACCTCTAGAATGGACCTGTACTTTTGTGCACCATGCATCATACATATGCTAGCGTAACTTCAAGAAATAATTGTAAGTCATTCAATCATTTTGAAAATAAATCATTTCAAGGCGTTACTTACTTACCTTAGAATGTCAACTCATCTCCTCAACCTTTTCTTTTCCTTTTCCTAAACAAGTGAAAAGGACTAGCTCACATATTTGCATTATATATTTTTAAGATTTTGTAATTAAATTAGGCTAGTATTTCATGCAATACCCATGTTTAGCATATTAGATTTTGCAGCCATGTTATATAAGGTACTCGTATATGGTCCATAGCTAGATAAATCTACACAATTTTTCTGAAATTAATGTCCATATCTCCTAACAGCCACATATATATATATATATATATCTTTTAATTATTATTCATACAATTATATATTGACCATACATCGGCCTTATTAATTTAAAAAAATCTCACGGACAAGGGCTGTTTGAATTGTAAAACAAAATTAAAATATACATATATACCTACAAAAATCAGCTATTAATCTGCATAAAAAAACACGCAGTTCTGTTTTTAGGTGTAAATGGTAGCTGTCCATGATGGTTGATCATGGGGTGTTAAGGGGACGCTATATTTCATTTAAATCAGTTATATTATTTACTAATATTAATTTGTGAAATCCAGGCATAATATAAAGAAGAAAAAATAAATAAATAACGATTGCCCGTAAAATTATGCATCTCAAAATTTTTTTTCCCGAACCTAGTGTACAAATTAAATTCCTCAACCTGATTCTATGTGGACGTCACAATCAGGTATAAAAAAAATTTTTTGATCTGCCACACCTATGCAACGTCAAGGGCAGCTGCATACCTGGAAATAAAAATCACTTCTCCCCTGCTGAACTGCTGGACGTTCACCTTTCTTTTCCTCCTTTTTTTTTACGCTGCTGCTATGCTCATGCTGCCGCCCTTCTCTATTTATATGCCTCTTTAACGCCACCTAATTAATATTTTTTTTTTTTCGATTTTTTGCCGCCCAATTCTCCACTGTCCATGTTAATTACCATGTACAGATGGCAAGAATCGAATTTACTTAGGCTGGGTCGGTCCCTTTTCTGTGACTACCGTGACACATTTTTATATATATTATTTTACTTATTTCAATATTGATTAAAAATTTTACAGGGTATTCTTTATAATCTCTTCCATTTACATTTTAAATCGTATTAAATTAACTGCTCATAACAAGTTTCATGTGAAAATAATTAGAAGTGGTTAAGATATAATCATTTGAAATTAACTAATGCAATTCATCCAAATTTTAAGTTTTCTGCCCATTTATAATTATATTTTGTATAATTTACTCCTTTCATCAAGTAGGGTATATTAATTTAGGCTTACCCATGAAATTTCATCTCAAATGGAGTTGTATATATATAATAAATTCAATTAATAAACCGTGAAATGTATACTAAAAATAATACTGGTGCATGTTTCAAAATTTCTGACGTTTTAAGCTACCCACATTTTCCAAGATAATAATTGGATTTTCATAAATGTTTCATTAAATTATTTTTCATAATCCAGTCCGTTCATATTATAGAACAGATTAATTTAACCGTCCATTTTAAGTTTCCCATTAAAATAGTTAGTGTAGGTTAAGATATTAGCATTCAAAACTAATTCATGAAATCTCATCCAATTTTAGTTGTTTAAAAATTTTCTAAACATAATTTTCATGATCGAAACTATTCACTATCTAGAATAGGTTAAAATAAGTTTAATCCTGAAATTTTAGATAAAACCGCCTTATGCACATTAATATATAAATTAAACAAAAAAACTTACGTAAAAATTAGAAAAAAGGCCAAAGGAGGCTTTGGACGTAGCTGTTGCGCATTAGATGTTTTTGTTTTTTTGTTTTTTCTTTCTTTTTGGGCACGTTTTTTTAATGCAGTTAAGTTAAACACTTTACTCAATTATTTTTCATAATCTAATACGTCTAGATTAAAGAGCACACAATTTAATACTTTCTATTAAATTCTCTCATTGATCTGAGTCATCCATTCTCAAATATAATGAAAATAGCATGGATGAATATAAGCCCTTAATTAGAACTCCTAATTAGTCCAGAATTTTTCATTTATTTTTATTTTCCCATAAGGTCCGTGAATTTGAACAGTCTCAATTGATGTAATTCAGAATTTTGAAATTCCTTCCCGAAAAATTTATAAAAAATTATTTTCATATCTAATCTTTATGAAATCATTATTTACCTTTTTTCTAAATTTGTAATTTAATTTCATTTTTCTAAAATTGCAATATGCATTTTTCGATAGCTTTATAGCAATAATAGATACAATGTACAAGCTTTCAGTACGTATCACATTCACTAAGTTTCGAATAACATGGGTTTTACAATTCTCCCCTCCTTACAAAAGGTTTCGTCCCGAAACCTATTTCATTTCAAATAATTGAGGATATTTTCTTTCTACTCCTTCACGAAGTTCCCAAGTTGCTTCATTTTCAGAGTATCAGTTCCATTGAACTTTGACATACTCAATCTCCCAATTCCGAAGCTTCTGTATCTTATAATCCAAGATTTTGACAAGTCTTTCTTCATAATTTAAATGATCTTGAATTGGCAACGCCTTTGGTATGAGGATATGAGTCGGATCTGATACATACTTTCTAAGCATTGAGACATGAAATACGTTATGAACTACTGCTAAGGTTGGAGGTAATGCTACCCTGTAGGCTAAATTGTCAATCTTTTCTAATACCTCAAATGGTCTAATATATCTTGGATTTAATTACTCCTTTTTTCAAATCTTGTGACTCCTTTGATTGGTGTTATTTTTACAAATACATGATTACCGGTCTGAATATTTAGATCCCTTCATTTGCAGTCTGTATAACTCTTTTGCCGACTCTAGGCTGTAAGTATATATTGTCGAATCACTTGTATTTTTTCTGCCATTCTTTTTGATAAATCTGGAGCTAATTTTCTTTCTCTTACTTCATCCCAATTTAATGGAGTTCGACATTTCCGTCCATATAGAGCTTCAAATGGGGCCATCTGTATACTTGCCTGATAACTGTTATTATAGGCAAATTCAGCTATTGATAAATATTCATCCCATGATCTTCCAAATTTCAAAGTGCACATTCGAAGCATATCCTCAACAATTTGATTAACTCGCTCTGTTTGCCCATTAGTCTGGGGATGAAATGCAGTGCTAAATTTTAACTGCGTTCCTAGGGTTTGATGCAAACATTTCCAGAATCTAGAGGTAAAAATTGTATCCCGATCAGATACTATTAACTTAGGTACCTTGTGAAGACGAACGATTTCCTTAAAATAAATTTTGGCTAACCTCTCAACAGAGAAATTCCGCTTCACGGGTACAAAATGAACTACCTTAGATAAGCGATCAACTATCACCCATATAGAATCATTTCCATAGTAATATCATCCTATTTCCATTCTGGCACTTCAAGAGATTGCAATTTACCTGGAGTTTGCTGATGATCTGCTTTCACTTTCTGACAAGTTAGACATTTGGCAACAAACTCTGCAATTTCTCTCTTCATGTTGTTCCACCAATAACTTTTTTTAAGGTCATGATACATCTTGTACTTCCAGGATGCATAGAAAATGGAGAAAATGTGCCTCTTTCAGGATATGATTCTTTAGTTCAACCTGATTGGTACACAAATACAATTTTTATATCAAAATATACCTTGATTATAAATAGTATACTCAATAAGGTCTTTTTGCTTCATTTGTTCAATATATTTCTTTAGATCTACATCATTCTGTTGTCCACATTTAATTTGCTCAAATAGTGAAGATTGTAATTGCATTTGTGATAATCTTGCTTGTATTCCGGGTGGACATACAATCAATTCTGCTTGCCTCGTTTCTCTAAGTAATCCTTCCTCTTTAGTGATCAGGTGTGCCACACTAACATTTCGGCTTAAAGCATCTGCCACAATATTTGCTTTGCCTGGGTGATATAAAATACTGAGATCATAGTCCTTAAGTAATTCCAGCCATCTTCTTTGTCTCATATTGATCTCCTTTGAGTAAAAATATATTTGAGACTTTTATGATCAGTGCAAATTTCACATTTAGCACCATATAAATAATGTCTCCATATTTTTAATGCAAATACCACTGCTGCAAGTTCCAAATCATGATTAGGATAGTTTACCTCGTTAGGCTTGAGTTGTCGGGATGCATAAGCTATAACTTTTTCCCTTTGCATGAGTACACATCCCAATCCTTTCTTCGAAGCATCACTATATACTACAAATCCCCCATTTCCTTCAGGTAAGGTTAAAATAGGTGGTTCAACCAATTGGCACTTCAATTTTTGAAAACTATCTTCACATTCATCTGACCAAATGTATAGAATTCTTTTTCGAGTTAATCGAGTAAGTGGTGCAGATAGTTGTGAAAATCCTTCCACAATCCTTCTATAATACCCAGCTAATCCCAAAAAACTCCTAATTTCGGTAATACTTGTCGGTCTTGGCCATTTAAGAATTGCTTCAATTTTCTGAGGGTCAACCTGAATTCCTTTTTCAGATATAATGTGTCCTAAAATGCGACCTGCTTCAGCCAAAATTCACATTTCTTCAATTTGACATATAATTTTTCTTTTCTCAGCTTGTCCAAGACCATTCTAAGATGTATTTGGTGCTCTTCCTCTAACTTTGAGTAAATTAAAATATCATCAATGAACATCATTACAAATTGATCCAAGTATTCTCGAAATATTCTATTCATCATATCCATGAAAACAGTAGGAGCATTTGTAAGTCCAAATTATATAACTAAAAATTCATAGTATCCATACCTTGTTCGGAATGCCGTTTTGTGAATATCACCAGGACTAATTCTCAATTGATGATAACCCGATTGTAGGTCTATCATTGAAAAAGTGGATGCTCCTTGGAGTTGATCAAATAAATCATCAATTCTAGGAAGAAGATATTTATTTTTCACAATGACTCTATTCAATTTCCTATAATCAATGCACAATCTTAAACTTCTATCTTTCTTTCTTACAAACAAAACCGGGGCTCCTCATGGTGACACACTGGGTCTAATAAATTCTTTATCTAGCAATTCTTGAACCTGAGTTTTTAGTTCATCCATTTCTGTTGGAGCCATGTGGTACGGTGCCTTAGTTATTGGAGATGTACTTGGTATAATGTCAATCACCATGTCCATTTCCCTTTCTGGTGGTAGGTTAGGCAACTCCTTTGGAAAGACATCCATAAATTCATTTACTACAGGAATTTGTTCAGTTGGTATTTCATTTTCCTCTACAGTGTTGACCGAAATGAGGTAGGCTTGACATTGTTGGCGGACCATCCTCGTCGCCTTCATAGCCGATATTAGTACTGTAGAGTTTTCAGGTTGCTTCAACTTTTCAATAGATATTTGTTTATGTGGAGCTGCCTCAAACTATACTTTCTTATATTTACAGTTTATTGTAACTCCCCATTGACTCAACCAATCCATGCCCAATATTATATCGAATTCGGTCATAGGTAAGAGGATTAGGTCTGCTTCCAAAATCATTGAACCTATCCTAATTGGGCATGCTTTACAAATTTGGTTAGTACTTGTCAGCCTATACACAGGGGATTCTACGTGTATAGCATTATTTGTTTCCTTTACTGGTAGTGCATGAGTGACTACATATTGACATGCTATAAATGAATGCGCAGCACCAGAATCAAATAATGCTACTGTAGAATTTTTCAAAATGTAAACCATACCTGTAACCACTTTTCCTTCTTGTTCTTGTGACTCAGTATGAGTCAATGCATGCACTTGTACTAGATTTGTAGAAGTTCCCTGACGATTGGCAGTTGGAGTTATCCTCTGTTGGGCTGGTCTTCCCTGTCCTTGTATTCCTTATAGTCTGTTTGGACAATTTCGAGCAATATGTTCTTCTTGATGACAAATAAAGCATTTTATAATCCTTGTTTCAACAGTTCCATAATCTTTTGCCATATGACCTGTTTGACCACATTTGAAGCACTTGTTTGACCCCTTTAAACATTCGCCATAGTGGCGTTTTTGACAATTCTTACAAACAGGAGGAATTTTCTTTTTAAAATTTGATTTTTTCTTTCCACAAATACTCTCTTGTTTTTTTCTTTCCTTGCATCATTTTCTTTGATGTTAGGAACAAATTGTCTTTGTCGTAATTCTTGAGTTCTTAGTGCGTCTATTTCTAATGCTCTTGCCCTTTCTAAACTTGATGCATAATCCTTTATTAAAAAGAGTGCAAGACTCTCTCGTAAATGTGGCCTTACCCCTTGTTGAAATCTTTGGGCTTTATTCTCAGGCACACTTGCAATCCAAGGTACATATCTTGCCAGGGCATTACACTTGGTTGCATATTCTGTAACTGTCATTCTACCCTGATAGAGTCGCTCAAAGTCAATAACTTTTTTAACTTCGAAGACTGGTTGGGAGATATTCTTTATTAAATTCTTTCATAAAAATCTGCCAAGTCATTTTTTCAAGTTCTGACATAGTAACTGATAAAGTTTCCCACCATTCACTTGCATCTCCAACTAATAAGTGGGTAGCACATAAAACTTTTTGATTATCATTACAAGGTGAAATCCTAAATAATTTCCTTATCTCTGCTAACCATTGCTCGGCTTGAGCAGGATCTGGTTCACATGTAAATTTTGGGAGATGTTGAGCTAAAAAGGCATTAATAGCCTTCCGGTCGGCTTCTAATATGTCGTTCTCAACTTTTACTGGTCTAGGTTGCGGATTAGGAGTCGCTGCTTGAGAAAATCTTTCCCTTTCATTTCTTCCTAGTTGGTTTTGTAGAGTTTTTTCCCAAAGATTTTGGATTATTTCAGCCGTTTGGGTTGCCCATTCTCGGGTTGCTTGCTGCATAGCTTTCCTTACAACTGCAGCTACTTGTTCTTCTATTGGCCTGGCTTGTCTTGTATCATATGTGGCAATTTCATTTTCAATGGCTAGATCAGAGTTCATATTACCTTGGTGTTGACGAGTTCCCTGATTTTGTTGTTCCCTTTCCATTGGCCGTTCAGATACATTACTAGGTTCTCCTATTTCATGTTGACTTACGGGTTCCTCATTTGCAGCTGCTTTTCTTTTATCTAGCCTAGCCCCTGCTTGTGTGTTAGGCATGATGTTATCTAGACATAGAAAAATTATATTAGTAATATCCTTTATTATCTCAAAATAATCACACACAATTATTCATAACAAACACAAATATCAACAACAACCATTTTTTTTACATACCTCAGTATGAACAAATTTGTTTTTACAACAAAAGTGCTTTAGTATCACAATATATATAACACATATTACACATCCAAAATGTACATACTACTAATTTATTTCATACATCAAACATTTTTATAAGTACAGTTATATATAAACTAAAACATACATAACCAAAAAAAAAGAAATCCATTATCCTTATAATTTATCTATGCCTATTTGTGTAACCTCTGGGTCCCCTTATATACCTTCTACGGCTAGGAGGCACCTGCATGGGTTCTTCAGTAATAGTACTAGTGTCGGACCTTACTGGAGGGTCTGGGTTCTCATTCACATGTTCCTCCTCCTCCTCCTCCTCACTTTCGATGGTCCCTTCCATGGGGTCATCGTCATCATTTTCGCTTTCCTCCCTTGCAGGTTCGTCTTCATAATCTACGGCTCATAGTATATGTTCGTCGGGTAGTTTGTCAGGAGTCTGCTCCCTTACGAGCTCCCCTCGGGCACGGGCCTCCTCCCGGAGTCTACGGTTTCCTCCCTATCTAATTGCTCCCAACTGATCCCATGGCGGAACTGTACAAATCCTCCTGCAAGGCGGTACTAGGGTCCCTCATTTGGTGGAACCAGGGCGGAGATCTTATTCCAATATTCCTGTAACTCCGCAGCATTGATTTCATCGGTAACTAGGGGCGAGTATGGTTGGAGACGTGGGGTGTACTGTGGTGAGGAAACCTTACTAGTAGGTCCTTCCTTGTTGGGTCTTGCCTGAAGAACGTAAGGGTGAGAACTAGTGATCTCCTCTCTCCTGATGTGCAGGGTAGGCCGTGATTGGAAAAATTCTTTTGGTATGGGAGGCCTAAATCCTAGGTCCTGCTGGGAAGCCCACCACCGGCTTATATTGCCTTCTATCCTTTGCCTTTCCTGGGCCTCTCCATCTCCCTTCTTAATGTCTCAGGATCTAGAACTGCCTTGCCCTTGTCACTCATCTATATTTAAAAACATAATAAATTAGCTATGTCGTACAAAAAGGGTCATAACATTACATCACAATTTTACACAACAGTGATGATAATACATGGCATATAGATATTATAAATTAATTTCATTTCATTCATCATTTTAATATATATTTTTTTAAGCTAATTTACTGGGCTCTGATACCACTCTCTGTGACGCCCCCGGACCCGAGGCGCCGGAGCCTTACCCTAGGATCATTTAGTTAGTAAATTACGAGCAGGATTGTAGCCCTATTCATACGGCATGGTTTTCAATTCAATCTCATATTAATTTACAAGAAATCATTCACTGGTAAATAAAGTCACATAATATTTACAAAGCGTTAAAATTCATTTACACTGTCAATCTTTGTAACCTGATAGTATTGTATCTTTACAACCTCATCATACATCAAAATATATAAAAAAACCATGCAACCTTAAGAGTTTCTAAATTGCAACATTTTTTTTTCTTCTTAAACCTTGCTGTACCTGTCTAAGATTGGGAAAAACAAAACGTGAGTACTAGACTCAGTAAACAAGTATTTTCATTTAAAAAAATATTTTTGTTTAATAATTTGACATTTCATAAATAATGCACATGCAAATGCACATTACACAATCATGCTTTAAACCTTCATTAGATGGTACGCTAGCTAGGCGACCATCAATTTGTCTACCCCCTATTTTAGGGAGGGCGCCGCTGGCCGTTGCGCCTATATCAGCGATTCGGTCGCATTAGAGGGGGACTTTGGTCCGCTTACACCTCTAGAATGGACCTGTACTTTTGTGCACCATGCATCATACACATGCTAGCGTAACTTCAAGAAATAATTGCAAGTCATTCAATCATTTTGAAAATAAATCATTTCAAGGCGTTACTTGCTTACCTTAGAATGTCAACTCGTCTCCTCAACCTTTTCTTTTCCTTTTCCTAAACAAGTGAAAAGGACTAGCTCATATATTTGCATTATATATTTTTAAGATTTCGTAATTAATTTAGGCTAGTATTTCATGCAATACCCATGTTTAGCATATTAGATTTTGCAGCCGTGTTATATAAGATACTCGTATATGGTCCATAGCAAGATAAATCTACACAATTTTTCTGAAATTAATGTCCACATCTCCTAACAACCACGTATATATCTTTTAATTATTATTCATATAATTATATATTGACCATACATCGGCCTTATTAATTTAAAAAAATCTCACATACAAGGGCTGTTTGAATTGTAAAACAAAATTAAAATATACATATATACCTACAAAAATCAGCTATTAATCAACATAAAAAAACACAATTCTATTTTTAAAAATCAGCTATTAATCAGCATAAAAAAACACGCAGTTCTGTTTTTAGGTGTAAATGGTAGCTGTCCATGATGGTTGATCTTGGGGTGTTAAGGGGACGCTATATTTCATTTTAATCAGTCATATTATTTACTAATATTAATTTGTGAAATCCAGGCATAATATAGAGAAGAAAAATAAATAAATAACGATTGCTCGTAAAATTATGCATCTCAAAAATTTTCTTTTTCAAACCTAGTGTACAAATTAAATTCCTGAACCTGATTCTATGTGGACGTCACAATCAGGTATAATTTTTTTTCTTGATTTGCCACACCTATGCAACGTCAAGGGCAGCTGCATACCTGGAAATAAAAATCACTTCTCCCCTGCTGAACTGCTGGACGTTCACCTTTCTTTTCCTCCTTTTTTTTTACGCTGCTGCTATGCTCATGCCGCCGCCCTTCTCTATTTATATGCCTCTTTAACGCCACCTAATTAATATTTTTTTTTTTTCGATTTTTTGCCGCCCAATTCTCCACTGTCCATGTTAATTACCATGTACAGATGGCAAGAATCGAATTTACTTAGGCTGGGTCGGTCCCTTTTCTGTGACTACCGTGTCACATTTTTATATATATTATTTTACTTATTTCAATATTGATTAAAAAATTTTCAGGATATTCTTTATAATCTCTTCCATTTACATTTTAAAGCGTATTAAATTAACTGCTCATAACAAGTTTCATGTGAAAATAATTAGAAGTGGTTAAGATATAATCATTTGAAATTAACTAATGCAATTCATCCAAATTTTAATTTTTTTGCCCATTTGTAATTATATTTGGTATAATCTACTCCTTTCATCAAGTAGGGTATATTAATTTAGGCTTACCCATGAAATTTCATCTCAAATGGAGTTGTATATATATAATAAATTCAATTAATAAACAGTGAAATGTATACTGAATAATACTAGTGCATGTTTCAAAATTTCTAACGTTTTAAGCTACGCACATTTTCCAAGATAATAATTGGATTTTCGTAAATGTTTCATTAAATTAATTTTCATAATCCAGTCCGTTCATATTATAGAACAGATTAATTTAACCGTCCATTTTAAGTTTCACATTAAAATAATTAGTGTAGGTAAAATAATTAGTGTAGGTTAAGATATTAGCATTCAAAACTAATTCACGAAATCTCATCCAATTTTAGTTGTTTAAAAATTTTCTAAACATAATTTTCATGATTTAAACCATTCACTATGTAGAATAGGTTAAAATAAGCTTAATTCTGAAATTTCAGGTAAAACTGCCTTATATACATTAATATATAAATTAAACAAAAAAACTTACGTAAAAATTTAAAAAAAATGCCAAAGGAGGCTCTGGACGTACCTGCTGCGCATTAGTAGTTTTTGTTTTTTTTTGTTTTTGGGCATTTTTTTAATGTAGTTAAGTTAAATACTTTACTTAATTATTTTTCATAATCTAATCTGTCTGGATTAAAGAGCACAAAATTTAATACTTTCTATTAAATTCTCTCATTGATCTAAGCCATACATTCTCAGATATAATGAAAATATCACATATGAATATAAGCCCTTAATTAGAACTCCTAATTAGTCTAGAATTTTTCATTTATTTTTATTTTTCCATAAGGTACGTGAATTTAAATGGTCTTAATTGATGTAATTCAGAATTTTTATATTCCTTCTCAAAAAATTTATAAAAATTCATTTTCATATCTAATCTTTATGAAATCATTATTTACCCCTTTTCTAAAATTGTAATTTAATTTAATTTTTCTAAAATTGCAATACGCATTTTTCTACAGCTTTACAGCAATAATAGACACAATGTACAAGCTTTCAGTACGCATCACATTCACTAAGTTTCAAATAACATGGGTTTCACAGGTTTTGTATTAATTTTTCGTCATTTGTGTGTTCCTCAAATCATGAGTAATTTTCATGCTTTTTAGTTAAATTCAGTGTAAATCATTTCATTTGAGATCGTTTTGATTTACTAGATTATATTGAATTGCATTTACTTGTTCTTGTGTCATTTTTGTTATAGAAATATTGGTGACCGATGTGCAAATTGAGAGAATAAAATGATAAAATGAAAAAGAAATCACTTGAAGCTATCAAAGTGTGAAACTGACACCGACAATGTAGTGGCTACGGCCAGAAGTCCACTGCCTTAAGAAAATGCACTACCTGACTATCGAGGAAGGTCGTGGCCACGAAACTCATGTGTGTGAATTCTCACATGTGTGAAGCTCCAAACTAAGGGGGTTATAAATACTTCTCTTAGGATTTGTTAAGCATAACTTAGCGGGCTCATGGTTGCTGAGCAAAGGGGAGAAAAACCAAGGTTCAAGCTAGGAGAGAAGAGCAAGTGGGGATACAAGTTGTTATTGTGAAACCTATTTCATATCCTCTTTTCATATTCCTCTTCATTTTTATTATTTTCCTTGCTTGGGATAATTGTAAACTTGATTTTAAAGAAATTTAAAGTCATGTTTATGAGTTAAATCTTCCTATGGTGGGAGATATGGATGTATTGACATTATAGACTATGCTATTTTGCTTCCTTATGCTTCAATGAGAAAATAATTGTGTTATAACTTTTGTTGCATGGGAATACCCTTATATATCATGCTTAATGCGCTTACAAACTTTGCAACATTATAGATTGATTTAATATTTAGATTATGATTAGAAAAGTGGGATTTGAATGAGATCTATATATGAGACATAGGTTTCTAGTCACTAAGTTTGTGTCGGATGTTAATATGGATAGAAATATACCTATTAACCCTTTGTAATCTTGATTAGGTTATTTGGTTATTAGCCTTATTTTACTTAGGTGCGTGGGAACATGACAAATAACTAAAACAGGGCTATGTTCGTACGTGTTGGAAGACATATATGAGTAGAAATGAACCTAGATTATCTCTTCACAACTAACTTAAAATGGAATCAAAATAATATAGTTATGAGTCAATGAATTTATACTCTTATGTATCTTAATCATGTCAAGACAATTTCACAAATAGCTATCTCATTTTGCCTATTTTTTGTTTAATCCGGTTTGGTTTAATTTAGTTCTTCAAATACAATTTCACTCAATTTTCTAATTCATTTTAGATAATTGAAGTTTAAGATGCTAATTCATTTAACATAATCCTTATAGGAATGATACTCTACTCACGCTTTATTACTTTATTGACACATATACTTGCAGTAAAATAAACATTTTAATTAGACATACACGCGGCTCATTAGCAAGTTGCCTCCTTTTCTTACTAGGGTTTCTTGCTCCAGCATTGCATTCAGTGTCTTCTCCTGCCGTCATTCTAGCATGAGATTCACCACATTCGGGTAATCTCCTTTCCCTCTCTCCATACCTCTTTCTCTCGAGCTCTTTCTTGCTCTCTCCCCACCTTTAGTGTCTCCTCTGGCTAAATGATCACTATTCGTAGGGGTTTCAGATGCTACCATCACCGGATTCATCTCCCTCCCTCAACTGTTATCCTTGATCCTCTTTTCTGAGCACCTCTACTCCCATGTGATGTCTTGATGTTGGCCTAACCTCCATGTCTTTGTTCTGTAGAGTACTGGAGAGGCATGAACTGAGGAAGCGGTCACACAATATGTATATCATTTTTGAATAATTCTTTTTGTGCTTTTAAAATTTTTTTAAGGCTACATACTGCTAGATGCATCTTTTTTCAATATCCTTGGGATGATTTTGTTTTCGATCCTCAAAACTATTGCTTAAACTAGTTAAACAAAACTACCCTTTCTCCAAAGCTTGATGCTGGATGAGGTTTGTAGTTTGTTCTTAGTTGATTTATTCTATGGTTGATGTCAGTGTTAAGATTTTGTTGGTGATGCCAGGATTTGCATTTGTTAAATTTTCTAATAGGAGAAGAAAAAAGTGCTAACGAGCTTCAAAGAAAGAGGCACTCAGCAACTCCTAATGTCTCGTTTAAAGGCAGGTTAAGAAAAATTGCAGAATGAAAAGCTAAAAGTGATAATAAGATTGATGAGGAATCCCTCTGCTAGTGTCTTCCAAACCGGTTCTGGTCAAAATTTGTGGGTGCTTGGATGACTCCAATGACAAATGTAGACCTTTTATATTTGTTATGATATTTAGGTAGCATTGTGAGTTAAATCCTCGTACAATTATGTGGGCGAGATATCTTATATATCTATCCTTTCTTTTTCCTTAGTGAAGATTTGTTCACTGGTCTGGGGACTAGTAATAATGTCTGGTTTTTAATTTACCTCATATCATGGCTATTTTAGAACAATATCAATTTTCTTTATTTCCAAATATATCAATCCTAGTCTGTTATAATAAATGGCCCGCATTGGACCATATTTTGGTCTAGTAAAGTTGGCACTAATTAAAGACCCTCATGACAGACACCGTATTTATAGTAATTATTTGGTTTAGTCAGGGCCTTGGATTCCTATGGACTTATGTATCTTCAATAGAGCATTCAATTTGTTGGTTTGTATTATCTATTTTACTGAAGATGTTTAACAGGCTTTAATGCAACAGTATTCGTGTAGCTGACACCAATTAGACAGGAAAACAATGTGTGAGAACTAGTTCATACTGTTTCAGTGATCTAATCCAATCATATTCTTCAATGAATATTGCCATATTTTCTGAAAAATAATTTGCTGAAAATTCCAACCTTAAAAACTTAACATTTCATACGAATTGCATTTGTTCATTAGTTTATATTGATGTTAGCTATTCAAGAAGCAATAGTGATAATTGAAAATTAATAATATATTTGTAGATACTTTTATGCTAATTTAGTGGGTAATTATTTAAGTTTCTGTGAAATTTGCTTTAAAATGTGTATTTACAACATTCGGGTATTAAATAATAATTTTAAATTATTTAAATAATTTTAGTGATCTTTTGGCTTATATTTTTATTTGCCGTAATAAAATCAAATGTATTTGGTATTAAAAAAATTGGGTTTCAAATAATTTTAATATATTAAACACCTGAGTATTACTTTGATATTTATTCTACACAAGTTAATCTGCAAGATCCATACTCCCAAAGCATCTGAAATCCACGAACATTGCATCATCAGAAATTAACGACCAAGATTCATCAGCACCATTCAATTTTCAGCAGCAAATCCAAGCCTTCCATTTATCCAAGCGGTCCAAAAAGAATCCACACAGTCCAATCCGAAATCTGGACCGTCTAAGAAAATCGTCCATCTGAGATCTAAATATGTGGTCGTTCCAGCAGTGGGGCCCACCATTTAAATCATGCACCACCTACAAGTCTTCCAAGACCATCCGATCTTCATGCATTTTTCCAAGCCTCCACCGAACGATAATCTGGACCGTCCAACTCATCCTGGCCATTCATCAGATCCCATGCAATTGACGTCTCCAAGCTGTCCAAAAATCATGCATCCCATCAAATCCGTGCACCGTCCGATCTGAAGCAAGATCAATTAAATCCAGCCATCCACCTGGTTGGATGCAGATTAAATTCAGCTGTCAAGAAATTTACCAACCACAGATCTTTTAATCTCAACCATTCAGATTTTTTTCAGCGTCAATTTAAAGCCGATCTTCACCGTCCAAGCTTCCACAGCTCAATTCAGCTGCATCCATTACCACTTAATCCATACAATCCCAACTGTCTATTTTTTTCAGAAAATGTCCAGCCGTCATTTAACCCATGCATATCCATTCAAAAATTTTATGTTGGCGTCCAAGTCTTCAAGCAGATCAAGGCACCGCCAATTATTTATTCAGCTATCCGCCCAATGCAAAACAATTCAAGCCGTCATCAATAGACTAGACAGACCAACTCGAAGTTCCGTTAATTAAGTTGCTATAGGCCAATTTGTGAGACTTACTGATGAGGAGGCTCTTAAACTCCTTGATGATTTGGCTCTTTAAGACTCTCAATACAGCGATATTCGAGGACTCTCTCGGTAAGGCAATGTATATGATATTAAATCCATTCATTCCATTCATGCTAAATTGAACCAAAATTTTCAACAAAAGAAGCAGGAATCCATAGACCGAGGCGCATCTTCTTCTCGACAAATGTCATGTGAGATCTATGAAGAATCACACTACACATCTGAGTGTAGCTTTTCCATCCAGAACAGTACAAGTAAGCAAGCCAATATAGTCAACAACTAGTACAACACTCACACATATGATAATCCTACTCTAATGCTTACTGTTGGAAACAATGTTTAAAACAATAAAATTGACCAAATCTTGAGTTTTGATGATTAACAAGAACTAATTTTGAGTATATAAAAAGTACTAATATGTTTGCTAAATGTTTAAGGAAAGCAAAGAGGTCAAGTCGATCTCCAAGTCGACTTGGACTTCGACTTGTGTGAAGTCGATCCCAAAGTCGACTCAAATATCGACTTGAGAATGAATCCCAAAAGGCAACAGGTGAAGTCGCAGGTCAAGTCGACTCCACTTGCGACTTGGGAAGCCAAGTCGCAGACGAAGTCGACTCCAGAATCGACTTGGAGTATCCAGAGCTGAAAAGTGGAAACGAACATAACGAAGTCGCAAACGAAGTCGACTCCAGGTGCGACTTGGGTGAAGTCGCAGGCCAGGTCGACTCCATCCACGACTTGAGATGTTCAAACTTTCAAAGATGCAGTTTTCAAGATATTCAAGAGGATTTATCACTCAAGTCCAAGGAATCAAGATGAAAAACAAATGAATCAATTTCAAAGTCAAGAATCATGTTCTACATTCAAATCAAGTCTATCAAGCTCAAAGCAAATCTTCAAGCTAGCTTCCAAATGGAGTAATACCTAAGTCATAAAGACCAAGTGAGTCCAAAGCAAAGCAAGGAACATACATATATTGTGCAAGGACTCAAAGCTTTCAAATGGTTTGCAAGACACTTCAAGAAGATCAAGGCATGTTTGCAATAGACCAAACCAAGTCGCAACCCAAGTCGACTTCAGGATCGACTTGAGTTAAAAACTGAAAGCCAAGTCGACCCAAGTCTCAGACTTGAGTTTCTGAAGAACCCAAGTCGCAGGCCAAGTCGACTCCATGTACGACTTGGAAGCCAAGTCGCAGGCCAAGTCGACTTCATCTTCGACTTGGAGTATAACGGTCAAATTTTCGAACGTTGGAGTTCATTTATTGCACGCCAACCACATCTACAACGTTCACATTTTCCTCAATCTATAAAAGGACATTCAAATGAACGTGAAAAAAAGCAAGTGACACTACTCTAAGGATCATAGAGAGAAAAGAAGTGCAAGAAAGACTTTCAAATCCCTTTTCTCCATATTTGAGTGTTTCAAAGGAAGAAAGAGCTTCAAACTGCAAGTTGCTTCAACGATCATCATCCCAGCTGTCTTTGATTTCTTCCTCGAGCTCAAAACTGCCTACACAAATCTGTAAAGTGTAGTTTTTATTCATTTCTTTATTTGGTTGTATAAATCTTGATTTAGCTTGGGTAGCTAAGATCAAGTGTATGCAAAGTAGGGTGTGATTGGAGTGAGACTCATCACCTACTTGTGCAAGTGATTGTATATGCCCCCTAGAGCTTTGAATCTAGAAGAGAGCAAGTGGCTCTAGTTGTATATGCCCCCTAGAGCTTTGAATCTAGAAGAGAGCAAGTGGCTCTAGTTGTGTATGCCCCCTAGAGCTTTGAATCTAGAAGAGAGCGGTGACTCTAAGTGTATACATAGTGGAACCCAAGTCACAACGGAGTGTGAGCTTGGAAGAGTGGAGTAGGGAAGGTTTGCCCGAACCACTATAAATCTTGTGTTATATTTCTTTTTACTGTTTTATCTTTATTGCTCTCTAGCTCTTTTCAAAAGGGGATTAATTACTCAAGGGGTTAAGTCTTTATTTACCAAAGATTTTTTAAAGAACCCAATTCACCCCTCCCCTCTTGGGTTTTGCCACTAACTCGGGACCAACAAGTGGTATCAGAGCAGGTCTTTGAGTTTACCAAAGAGATCTTATTGAAATGGCATCCCAATCTACTTCCGTTCCCGCATTTGCTGAAGGCCAATCCTTTACAAGGCCACCGTTGTTTGATGGGAACAATTTTGGATATTGGAAGCTTCGTATGAAGCAACTCATCATGGCTACCGATATGGACTCTTGGATTGCTATCCAAGATGGAGTAATATTGCCCACCGATGAACGAGCTTCCAAATGGACTGATGAGGAAGTAAGAATAGTGAAGAGCAACGCCAAAGCTATGAACTCTTTATTTTGTGCTCTTAATGCTTCTGAATATGATAGAGTATCCTCTTGCTTGACCGCCAAAGAAATATGGGATACGCTAACCTCTATCTATGAAGGAACTTCTCAAGTCCAAGGGACGAGAAGAAATATTTTGATTGGAGAACTAGAGAATTTTAGAATGCTAGAAACAGAAAATATTTCTGAAATGTTCGCTAGATTCTCAAAAATCACTAATGCTTTAAAAGGTCTTGGAAAGGCTATTTCTGAATCTGAGCAGGTTATGAAGATCTTAAGAGCTCTACCGGAATCATGGACTCCAAAGATCACTGCAATAGAAGAAGCCAAAGACCTAAACACTTTAAAGCTTGAAGACTTAATTAGCTCACTCATGTCACATGAGCTAATTAAGAGAAGAAATGAAGATCAACATAGGGGCAAAAGAGCAATCGCCTTGAAAGCCGCACAAGACACTGACGATACCTCCTCTTCTCAAAACGACGACGAGATTGCCCTACTCACAAAACGTTTCAGAAAATTTGTGAGAAAAGGCAAAAATTTCAGAGGTTTCAAAGAAAGAACTCCCAAAGAGAAGAAGAAAGAATCGACCAAATGTTACCGATGCGGCGGTTCGGGACATATGCAAGCTCAATGTCCAACTCCCGAAGAGAGCAAGGCAAAAGAACAAAGAAAGGATCGAGGGGACAACAAAAGATTCCAAAAATACAAAGGTAGAGGCATGTACGTAAATGATGAGGAATCTACAACGAGTAACTCCTCAACCGACGAAAACGAGGCGGAAGAATGTGCGAGAATTTGCTGCATGACACAAATCGAACAAGAAGAACGAATTACTTCAACAAAATGCACAAGCGATGAAGAGGTAAGTTCCAAACTCTCCCATTCTAAATCAAGTTTTACTTCCTTTCAAGAATGCCTCAAATGTACTGAATTAGATGAGCTACAAACTGCATATGATTCATTATATGAAGAAATGAAGAAATTAGGAAGCAAGTTTACAATTAAGAAAAGACAATGTGATGCAACAATAATTGTAAATGGTAAACTTGCAGAAAGATTAGACAAATTGAAAGATGAAAATAATCTGCTAAAAAAGGAGAACAAATCATTAAATGAATCATTAGCCAAGTTCTCTAATCCAGGAGAAAGCGTCAAAATGTTTTTGAATATGACCTCCCAAACACATAAAAGAGGTCTTGGGTATCATACATTTGAGCAAGGAGAAAGTAGCAAATCAAATGTACAAATATTTGAGAAACATCAAACTAAAAATGCATCTATATACAAGCCACAAAAGAAAAATTTTAAGTGGACTAGAAGACCAATAATGGAACCATTGCATACTTGGAGGCCTACTCCAAGATTACCTATGGCTTGTAATTTCTGCAATAAGATGGGTCATAAAACTTACAAATGTAATTTTAAGAAACTATATGACCATGGTGCTAAATTAGTTTGGGTTCCAAGAAACACAAGATTTGGGCTTTCAAAGTTAGATCAACTTAGATTAGATTCTATTACTAACCCAAATGGACCCATAAAATGGGTACCAAAAAGATAAGATTTATTTCCTTATTTTTCAGACATGTTTTAAGGCAAAGGCAAACAATGAATGGTTCATGGATAGCGGTTGCTCAAGGCATATGACCGGTGAAAGAAGTTTGTTTCACAAACTCAAGCCTTGTAATGATGGAATGGTTGCCTTTGGCAATAATGAAAAAGGTAAAATTAAAGGTAAAGGAAATATACATAGTATTTCAAATGCATGCATGGAAAATGTCTTGTTTGTTGAAGGACTCAAACACAATTTAATGAGCATTAGCCAATTATGTGATAAAGGATACAAAGTTGTGTTTGAATCATCTATATGTAATGTACTTGATGGAGAACATATCATGTTTAGTGGTAAAAGACATGGAAACATTTATTTGGTTTCACTTGATGAATTAGATGGTCAATGTCTAATGGCCATTGATAACGATCCATGGGTTTGGCACAAGAGGCTTGGACATATAAACATGGGCAACATAAAAACCCTATGGAAAAAGAGTTTGGTAGAAGGATTACCAAGATTGAAATATGACAAAGACAAGATTTGCAAGGCATGTCAATTATCAAAACAACCCAAGATGCCTTTCTCTACCAAAAAGGAAATTTCCACCACTAAGCCACTTGAATTGCTACATATGGATCTATACGGGCCATCCGACATTCTAACCGTTGGTGGAAAGAAATATGTATTTGTCATAGTTGATGATTTTTCAAGATTCACATGGATAATTCTCTTAGCTAGTAAAGATGAAGCCTTCTCTATGTTTGCAACTTTTGTAAATTTGGTGCAAAATGAAAAACAAAGTACTATTGTGACCATAAGAAGTGATCATGGTGGCGAATTCGAAAACAAACGATTCATGGAATTTTGCAATGAAAAAGGAATTCACCACACATTTTCTGCACCAAGAACTCCACAAAAAAATGGAGTAGTAGAAAGGAAAAATAGAACTATATAAGAGATGGCTAGAACTATGCTAAATGAGAGCAATCTATCCAAGAAATTTTGTGGTGAAGCTGTGAGTACAGCTTGTCATGTTTTGAACCGAGTTACCATTCGAGCAATCTTGAAAAAGACCCCATATGAACTATGGAAAGGAAGGAAACCAAATATCTCATATTTTCATGCTTTTGGATGTACATGCTATGTTTTAAACAATGGAAAAACCAATTTGGGCAAATTAGATGCCAAAAGTGATGAGGCTATATTCCTTGGTTATTCATCAAATAGCAAAGCATATAGAGTATTCAACAAACGAAACCAAGTTGTAGAAGAATCCATACATGTTGTATTTGATGAAATTAACCAATGTCCGAGAAAGGATGATGAACTAAGTGATGCAGATGAGTCAAAAAGCAAAGAACAACCAAAGGAACTCGAGCTCAAGCCAGAAAATCTCATGGAGGAAGAGGTAAGTGAAGGTAATGACTCTTACAAACCTCCAACTGATTTAAAGTTCAAAAATGCCCATCCAATTGAACAAGTTATTGGAAACATATATGAAGGAGTAAAAACTAGAAGATCAAAACAAAACGTTTATGGCCAATATGCGTTTGTATCGAAAATTGAACCAAATACCATTGAACAAGCTCTTAATGATGAACATTGGGTTATTTCAATGCAAGAAGAGCTAAATCAATTCGAAAGAAACAATGTATGGCATTTAGTTCCTAGACCAAACAATCATACAGTCATTGGTACAAAATGGGTATTTAGGAACAAATTAGACGAAAGCGGTCTTGTAATTAGAAACAAGGCAAGATTAGTAGCCAAAGGGTATTCCCAAGAAGAAGGAATTGATTTTGAAGAATCATATGCACCCGTGGCTAGATTAGAAGCCATACGTATCTTATTAGCATTCGCTTCACATATGAATTTCAAATTGTTCCAAATGGATGTGAAGAGTGCATTTTTGAATGGCTATTTGAATGAAGAAGTATATGTTGAACAACCCCCTGGTTTTGAAGATAAGGATCAATCAAAATATGTGTATAAATTGACCAAAGCACTATATGGATTAAAACAAGCTCCAAGAGCTTGGTATGAAAGGTTGAACAAATTCTTGATTGATCATGAATTTCAAAGAGGGAAAGGAGACACTACTTTGTTCATCAAATATAAAAATAGCAATATTTTAATTGTACAAATTTATGTAGATGACATAATCTTCGGTGCTACTGACGAAAATCTATGCCAAGAATTTTCTAAGATTATGCAGAATGAATTCGAAATGAGCATGATGGGAGAATTAAATTTCTTCCTTGGACTACAAATCAAGCAACAAAGTGAAGGAATATTTTTGAACCAGTCCAAGTATGTCAAAGAAATGCTCAAGAAATTCGGAATGCAGAATAGCAAAGGGGCAAACACTCCAATGAGCTCTACAATCAAGATCGACACGGACGAAAACGGTAAAAGTATCGATCAAAAGCTCTATAGAAGCATGATTGGATCCTTGTTATATTTAACTGCTTCTAGACCCGATATCTTATTCAGTGTTTGTATGTGCTCTAGATTTCAAGCATGTCCCAAAGAATCACATCTACTTGCTGTAAAAAGAATTTTTAAATATTTGGTAAAAACTACAAACCTTGGACTATGGTATCCAAAGGGGTCAACCTTTGATCTAATCGGCTATTCGGATGCAGACTTTGCCGGATATAAAGTGGATAAAAAAGTACCAGTGGAACTTGTCAATTTCTTGGACATATGCTAGTTTCATGGCATTCAAGAAAACAAACAAGTGTTGCACTATCTACTGCGGAAGCCGAATACATAGCCGCTGGTAGTTGTTGTGCCCAACTACTTTGGATGAAACAACAATTAAAGGATTATGGTATTGAATATGTTGATATTCCAATTAGATGTGATAATACAAGTGCAATATGTTTAACTAAAAATCCTGTACTGCATTCAAGAACTAAACATATTGATGTAAGACACCATTTTATTAGAGAACATGTTGAAAATCATGATGTGTGCTTAGAATATATGAAAACAGAAGACCAAATTGCTGATATCTTTACCAAACCTCTAGCCAAAGATTCATTTTTAGGAATGATATGGGGATGATAGAGCTTAACTAGGAAAAATTCATAAGAAAATTAAATTGGAAAATGTCAAGTCGATGAGTCAAGTCGACTCCAGGGACGCCAGGTCGACTCCGCTTTAGAAGCGAAGTCGACTCCGCTAGGGTCGAAGTCGACTCCGCCTCCAGGCGAAGTCGACTCCAGAAGGACCGAAGTCGACTTCGCCTAGGGCAAGTCGACTCCGCGCGCACGACCGTCCGACTTCCGAGCCTCCTTCTCCTTTTCTTCTCTCCTCTCTTCTTTCTTCCTCATTTTTCCGGCCTCCCTGTTTTTCTCCTCTCCTCCGGCGACAACCCTTTTCTTCCGGCGATTTTCTCCTCCTCCATCTCCGGCAAATCTTTCCGGCGAATCCCTTTCTCTCTCTCCAGTTTTCTTCTCTATTTCTCTCTCTTTCTCTAGCTTTCTCAGTTTCTTTTCTCATTTCTCCTCCCATTCTCAAAAATCTCTCAAGTACTTTCTAGTCTTCATTTTCCTATTCCAAACTCCAAAACTCCCATCTCAATGGCCCCGAAGAAAGCCGTCTCCAAACCATCAAAAAAGCCTGTGCCTAGACCTCCCACATCTCACACTGAGGAAGAAGTCCCTAGGAGAGCTAGGACACCTGCAAAACGGGTTCGAGAAGAACCCTCAACTTCTACGGGTAGAAGGGTTCGGTTCCAAGCTTCTACTCACACATCGGAACAAGCTACAAGGTCGGAAAGCCAACCTCATGCCCAAGCTTCACAGAGCACACAATCTGGGACAAGCAAAAGAGGCACTACGGCTGGGAAAGCCCAAGTATTGAAGATGCCCACTACCTACTTCAAAACCGAGCTCCAACATAGCCGTTTCTACAAAAAATTCTACGAACGGAAGGTATTCATACCCAAGATTATAGATTTCAATTTCTTGAAAGAATATGGATCCGACATAGAAGATCTATTGGATTTTCAAGGATGGACCAATTTGCTAAAGGAAGACGAAAGGGTCTATCCAGATCTTACTCGAATGTTTTATTATCTTTGGGATGAAGAATATTTTGGAACCTTCGTAAAAGGAGTCGAAATGGATCTTGGAATCGGGATAGTTGCAGGACCGACTGAAGTAATGAGTCACTTAGGATACATACTTGGAGTCCCGTACGAGGATGAGCCTATCCCAGAAGACCTCACTTTGGATCAAATGTATAATCAGCTCACTCGGAGCAACAAGTACCATCCGGGAATCAAATTCCTTCGGTACATGGATTTGTCACCCAGACTTCGGGTACTAAGGCTTCTCATTGCCCACTGCATCTACCCAAAGGGCGGTGAAAGAAATCAATTGAATCCACAGGAAGCTGGGATACTATGGAAAGTGGCCAACAGGGTCAAAGTGAGCATACCCAAATTATTTCTAGAAGCCTTGGCAAGTAGAAAGGACAACCCACGAGGAGTCCTCCCTTATGGCACGTGGATCACAAAGATCCTTGAATTCTTCAAAGTGGATATTGAAGGCGAGCCTTTCGAAGTGCTCAAATCCACAAATGCCATAAATAAAGCTCTCATCCAGAGAATGAAGATAAATCTGCTTGAACTAAGGCATGAAGCTACAGAAGAAGAACAAGCAGACAATGCACAAGCTGAGGGGGAGCAACCTCCCGTGGCTTCACCTGCACGGGCCGCTTCTCCTCCATCGCACGGATCTTACTCTCCACAAGGGTCCGTTGCAAGAGAACGGGTGCCTCCCACCTCTTCTGAGGAGGTCACCCTAAAAGATTTAAAAGCTGAAATTGTTGCTATGAGGACCGAAATGGGCTATCAAGAAGACCGGATGACAAGTCTTATCACCGGCGTTCACAATGCCCTCGAGGATATGCACTCCCGGCAAGACAGAATCGAACGGAAAATGCGACATATTAGATATCATCTTGCCTCCGGCCATCACAAGAAGAGGCCCATGCCTGAACTCGATCCCTACGAGTCAGGTTCAGTTCACAGAGAAGCAACTCCAGATCACGCTTCTCTTGTCTATTCATCCGCCCATCATTGTCCCATCAAACCAACTAAATCTGTCTATCCCATCTCTCAATTCCAATTTACCAAGTCTTTAGTACTTTTTGAATGATTGCCAAAAAGGGGGAGAAAGATAGGTTAGATTTGAGTGTTTTTATTTTTGGGTTGGGTAGTTTGTATTTAGGATAGTTTCATTTATGCTTCATTATACTTTGTAATGAAACTTCATATATATATGTGAAATGATGTTTGATATGATAATTAGTTTATGATTGATATATGATTGATATTAAAACAGAGTTTGAATGAATGATATATTTGATCAATGATTACAATACAAAGTTCTCTTAATGATTAATAAAGTATTCAATATGATTTGCTTGAAAGGTATTAAAAAAGCTCTGACCTATAAGACAAATGCTCTGTTTTTCAAAAGACATATGAATATGATTAATGCTTGAAAGGTATCAACTCAAATGAAGTTTTGTCAATCATCAAAAAGGGGGAGATTGTTGGAAACAATGTTTAAAACAATAAAATTGACCAAATCTTGAGTTTTGATGATTAACAAGAACTAATTTTGAGTATATAAAAAGTACTAATATGTTTGCTAAATGTTTAAGGAAAGCAAAGAGGTCAAGTCGATCTCCAAGTCGACTTGGACTTCGACTTGTGTGAAGTCGATCCCAAAGTCGACTCAAATATCGACTTGAGAATGAATCCCAAAAGGCAACAGGTGAAGTCGCAGGTCAAGTCGACTCCACTTGCGACTTGGGAAGCCAAGTCGCAGACGAAGTCGACTCCAGAATCGACTTGGAGTATCCAGAGCTGAAAAGTGGAAACGAACATAACGAAGTCGCAAACGAAGTCGACTCCAGGTGCGACTTGGGTGAAGTCGCAGGCCAGGTCGACTCCATCCACGACTTGAGATGTTCAAACTTTCAAAGATGCAGTTTTCAAGATATTCAAGAGGATTTATCACTCAAGTCCAAGGAATCAAGATGAAAAACAAATGAATCAATTTCAAAGTCAAGAATCATGTTCTACATTCAAATCAAGTCTATCAAGCTCAAAGCAAATCTTCAAGCTAGCTTCCAAATGGAGTAATACCTAAGTCATAAAGACCAAGTGAGTCCAAAGCAAAGCAAGGAACATACATATATTGTGCAAGGACTCAAAGCTTTCAAATGGTTTGCAAGACACTTCAAGAAGATCAAGGCATGTTTGCAATAGACCAAACCTAGTCGCAACCCAAGTCGACTTCAGGATCGACTTGAGTTAAAAACTGAAAGCCAAGTCGACCCAAGTCTCAGACTTGAGTTTCTGAAGAACCCAAGTCGCAGGCCAAGTCGACTCCATGTACGACTTGGAAGCCAAGTCGCAGGCCAAGTCGACTTCATCTTCGACTTGGAGTATAACGGTCAAATTTTCGAACGTTGGAGTTCATTTATTGCACGCCAACCACATCTACAACGTTCACATTTTCCTCAATCTATAAAAGGACATTCAAATGAACGTGAAAAAAAGCAAGTGACACTACTCTAAGGATCATAGAGAGAAAAGAAGTGCAAGAAAGACTTTCAAATCTCTTTTCTCCATATTTGAGTGTTTCAAAGGAAGAAAGAGCTTCAAACTGCAAGTTGCTTCAACGATCATCATCCCAGCTGTCTTTGATTTCTTCCTCGAGCTCAAAACTGCCTACACAAATCTGTAAAGTATAGTTTTTATTCATTTCTTTATTTGGTTGTATAAATCTTGATTTATCTTGGGTAGCTAAGATCAAGTGTATGCAAAGTAGGGTGTGATTGGAGTGAGACTCATCACCTACTTGTGCAAGTGATTGTATATGCCCCCTAGAGCTTTGAATCTAGAAGAGAGCAAGTGGCTCTAGTTGTATATGCCCCCTAGAGCTTTGAATCTAGAAGAGAGCAAGTGGCTCTAGTTGTGTATGCCCCCTAGAGCTTTGAATCTAGAAGAGAGCGGTGACTCTAAGTGTATACATAGTGGAACCCAAGTCACAACGGAGTGTGAGCTTGGAAGAGTGGAGTAGGGAAGGTTTGCCCGAACCACTATAAATCTTGTGTTATATTTCTTTTTACTGTTTTATCTTTATTGCTCTCTAGCTCTTTTCAAAAGGGGATTAATTACTCAAGGGGTTAAGTCTTTATTTACCAAAGATTTTTTAAAGAACCCAATTCACCCCTCCCCTCTTGGGTTTTGCCACTAACTCGGGACCAACACTTACAACTTGGATGGAGAAACTAACACAAATTTTCTTGGACAAACCAATCAAACCCCAAAATTATGCTTAAAATAATAAGCCACTTGGTTTCCCAAGAGGACCTCTCAATCCACCCACTTACCTACTTCGACCAACTTTACCTGCACTACCTCAAGCACAACCTACTAAGTCTATGCTAGAAAACATCATTCTAATGGCCAAAAAAAATGATAAAAGAATGGATCAAATGCAAACCCATATCAAACTGCTAGAAAACCAAATTACCCAACAAGCTACAATCACCTCTCAAAGAAACTAAGGTTAACTTCCCAGTCATCCTGAAGTCAATCTAAAGGAGCAAGTCATGGCAATCACTCACTGGAGTGGTAGGCAACTTGAGTCAATTCAAACTGAAGAGAAAGAAATAAAAAAGAGGCCAAACAGGTATAGAAGCAAGAAGAGGAGACACAACCTGGACTAGTGGTGGAGAAGTCGTACGTCGCACCACCTCCTTATCGACTTACTCTTCCTGTTCCTTAAAGGTAATAATAGGCTAAACTTCAAAAGCAATTGGAGAAGTTTGTCTCAACTCTCAAAAACCTGTCAATCAATGTGCCTTTCATCAACATGGTCTCTCAAACGCCTATGCGAAATTCCTAAAAGAGATGCTGTTAAACAAGAAAAAGCTCAAGGAGTATGGAATTATCGCACTCACTTAGGAGTGTAATGCCATTTTACAGAATAAGCTACCTAAAACGCTTAAAGACCCTGACGGTTCTCTATTCCCTGCACTCTCTGGAATGTACAAATCAGTAAGGCGCTCTGTGATCTCGGGGCGAGTGTAAGCTTGATCCCCCTTTCTATCTACCAAAAAATGAACATGGCCGACTTGAAGCCCACTTTGATATCTTTACAACTTGCAGACCAATCGATCAAGTATTCGATCAGTATCATTGAAGATGTACCCTTGAAAGTCAGCAAACTTTTCATACCGATCAACATTGTGGTCCAATCATAATAGGAAGACCATTTTTTGCTACAGTTGGAGCTCTAATTGATGTGAAGAATGGACAGTTAACCTTAAATGTCGAAGATGAAAAGTGGAATTCAACCTCTTATCTGCCATGAAAAACCCCTCCATCGATAACTCTTAGTTAAAAGTTAACGTGGTCAACAAGGCAACAAACAAAGGGACTTCAGGCAACCCAACTAAGATGTAAATAAGCAAAGGAGAAGCTGCGGAAGACTTGCATCAATAAATGGCTGAATTTGTGGCAACATCTGAAAGTGGGAGATTAAAACCAAAAGAACTGAAATCTGATGAACAAAAGAGCAAAGAAGACAAACTGGTAACAATTTTTTCTCCTTCTTGTTGTTCTCTTAGAACTAATTGTGGTGGTTCATTGGTAGAAAAAATTCTCAAGCAAATACGAAGACCAGTTCAAAGGATGACGAGTGCGAGAAAATCTAAAGGTAAGTGAAAGAATCAAAGCAATGTGAAAGTTGGAGTCGATCGCAAGGGGACCAAACTAAAGTTTGGCTCATGACTTTAAACCACTCGCTTCTTGGGAGGCAACCCAAACTTTTTCTCTTAGGGGAGTTTTAGTTTTCTTTTTCTTTTAGGATTTTGATACCTTTTAAATTAGAGCTTTATTGGTTTCTTTTCATAGCTTCATTGGACAGGAAGCACCATGAGATGAAGATGCGATTCAACTCGCCAAAATAGGGAAGTTAATATCTCGTATTCTTACCTAATTTAGATATATATATGGATGATTTACGTTGAGGATAATGTCAGTTTCAAGCGTGAGAGTGATTGCTTTGCATTATTTTGTCTGACCATTTATTTCACTAGCCCAAAGATAATATTGATTGAACCTTGCACTCAATTTATATCATATTTGAAAAAATATTTTGCAAAATTTTGGCAATTGTTGCAAAAATTTTAACACTAGATTGATTGAGATCCCTCTTTGAACTCTTGTAATTCCTTTAAGCAATACATATAATTTCAAAATCTTTGAGTTAGGCAAAGAATTAAACCTTAATAAAATGTTGAATTTATTTTTGAACATGTACCTATTGTTTTGTCCCAAATCACTTGATGAATTTGATATACCAAGGAATCAATTCTGTTTTCTTTTGAAATTATAATCACTCTGTCTAATTTGTCAAAGGTTATTTCTAATGCACACAATTTGTTATTAGAAAAGGTAATTTTTTTTCTCATATATATGAAATTCTTATTCTGGTTAAAGGTTTTTCAAAGCTAAAACTCAACTTGACCAATTTAAGGATGAGGAGTGATCTTGTTAGCCCGGGCTAATTAAATGCCCTACTTAGCCCACCTTAAAAAACCGATTTACAACAACCTTTTTTTTTTTTTTACTTTTTTCTTCATGCACTTGTTTATCTAAGTGTATTTAACATATAGATCAAGTTTTACCATTTTTGAATATGTTTATCTATTGTTTTGAGATTTTTAAACATCTATGTGTATATATGTATTTAAAAACTCTTATTTTCAAAAAATCTAAAATAAATATATACACATATCCAAAAATGGTAAAACTTGATTTATATATTCAATACAATACACTTAGATAAACAAGTGTATGAAGAAAAAATGAAAAAAATTATTTTAAATAGGATTTTTGAGGTGGGCTAAGTGAGACATTTACTTAGCCTGGGCTAACAGGATCATTCCTCTTTATGGATATGATTAAGGCATTCCTCTTTCTGATGAGCTTATCTTTGAGAGTATAACTGTTGTTTACCCCCTATTGAGCCTAGATGTGATTTCGTTCCTAACCCTCAATTTCCACTTAATTGAACCAACTTTAAATCTGAATTCTGAGCTGACAAGTATAATGGGAATAAGATTTAACCACTTCACTTGTACAAATGATAAAATTGACTTCCTAGATACCTTGAAATATGATAAGGGGAGTTGTTCGTGAAATAAAAAAGTAGTTTCCTAAATACCCTGAAATATAGTGAGAGAAATTATTATCGGATGGTTTGAAAAAAATCAAAATAAAAAACTGCTCAACCAAGGATAAGAACAAGCTTGAAAGAGAATAAAAGCAATAAGTGCGGGGTGATACTATTTCCTATTGCAAAATGAGACTCAAATCGATCTCGAGACAGTTTAATTTTTGAAATTTTATCTCTTATGTTGAACTTAACTGTCATTCAACCAAATCCCTATGATCCTCTGAATTGGTGGATTGAGTTGGTAGAGAAAATTTGGATGCAGGAATTTAATGAGATGTATTTGAGTTAATTCGATTAATATTTTTCTGTATTACTACCATTACTTGAATTGTTGAATGTATATATTAAAAAACTAGATAAAAAAGAATCAGGATACTTGATAATTAAGAGTTATTACAGGAGTTTTTGAACTCTTTAATGATTGAGAGCAGAACAGGGGATAGTGTGTACAATGCTAATTGAGTGAGAATGGATTTTTGATCAAGGTTTTTAATAAGTGTTATATTTAGAATTTTTTATTTAACATTCTCACTAATTCCTCATTTACATTTGCTTTTTGCTTAAAGTTTTAAAATTTTGCAATTCATTCTTGGATTCTTCTTTATTTGCTTGAGGACAACCAAAAGTTTAAGTAAAGAGACAATTGATAATTGAAAATTAATAATATATTTGTGGGTATTTTTATGCTAATTTGGTGGGTAATTATTTAATTTTATGTGAAATTTGCTATAAATGTGTATTTACAACATTTTGGTATTAAATAATAATTTCCAGTTATTTAGATAATTTTAGTGATCTTTTGGCTTGAAATTATATTTTTATTTATCATCATAAAATTAAATGTGTTTTCTATTAAAAATAATTGTTGTAATAATTGGTTTTCCAATAATTTTAATATATTAATCACCTGATTATTATTTTAATATTTATTCTATACACGTTAATCTGCAAGATCCATACGCCCAAAGCATCTGAAATTCATGAACATTGCATCATCAGAAATTAACGGGCAAGATTCATCAACGCTGTTCAATTTTGAGCAGCAAATCCCAAGCCTTCCATTAATCCAAGCAGTCCAGAAAGAATCCACACGACCGTCCAATCTGAAATCTGGACCATCGAAGAAAATAGTCGAGTCGAGATCCAAAAATCTGGCCGTTCCAGCAGTGGGCCCACCATTTAAGTCGTGCACTGCCCACAAGTCATCCAAGACCATCCGATCTTCATGCATTTTTCCAAGCCTCCACCGATAATCTGGACCATCCAACTCATCGAGGCCATTCATCAGATTCCATGCAATTGACGTCTCCAAGCTGTCCAAAAATCATGCAGCCCATCAAATCCATGCACCGTCCATTCTGAAGCAAGATCAATTAAATCCAGCCGTCTGGCTGGTTGGATGCAGATTAAATTTAGCCGTCCAGATCTTTTAATCTCAACCATTAAGATTTTTCAGTGTCAATTTCAAGCCAATCTTTACCGTCCAAGCTTCCACAGCTCAATTCAACAGCATCCATTACCGCCTAATCCATACAATCCCAACCGTCTTTTTTTTCAGAAAATGTCCAGCGGTCATTTAACCCATGCATACCCGTTCAAAAATTTCATTTTGGCGTCGAAGTCTTCAAGCAAATCAAGGCACCGCCAATTATATTCAGCTGTCCACCCAATGCAAAACAATTCAAGCCATCATCCAGTGGGGCCCACCGAGCATTCACGTAATCAGCAGCTACGCATTGGATGCGTAAGATTTTTTACGCATCAATATCATCAATTTGCAGCCATCCATCTTGCGTTATACAGAAGACGCGCAATCTTAAGCTCATGCAAACAATCCTTATAAATAAGGGACATGGGCAGCTGCTGGAGGGGGAGAAAAATTATGAGATAAAGAAGAGAGAGAGGTTTGAGAGAAGGTGGAGAGCACACGGGGCTGACGGTAAGGCGGCGAGTTACGTGGAGTGGTCGACACACTATCAGAGATTGTAACCAATAAGTTTTTCTTTTCTTTTTTTATTTTAATTGTCTTGTTTAAGATGGATTTCAATTTTCATTTTATTTTGGACATAAATATGCTAAGCTAAGCCCTAAATCTAGAGTTTAGAATGTAGCATGCGTGTACTATAACGAGGTGTGTGATTTTGATTTATGATAGATATTATTGTTAATTTAACATCTTGTGATTTAATGCTTGCCTAGTTTTTGAGCTCCTACTTTGGCAATGATTCCCATATATTAGGTGATGAAACCGATAGGTGGAAGCCTAATATACGATAATTAAGATATTAAATCTAAAATCTAAGACCGTGATAATAGACATGTTGACCTTGAGGAATCCATGAACAACTATAGAACTTAATGAATCTTAATTGACTTAATCTCATGAGAATAGGTGGTTAAGAATAAATTAGAGTTAGAACTTATAGGTTTCGAGAAAATGTGCAATGATAAATTAAGGTTTATTCTCTTTTAACAATTAGTATCTGGACTTAAATAATTATACCATTACCCGTTGCAAAAGACGCATGTGAAACCTTAGTTCTTAGGTACTCTCATCTCTACTTTTTAATGTTTAATTCTAAATTCTAGTTTTCCTTTTCTACATTTCTTTTTTTTCTATTCATTTTATTCTCTAAATAGTCAATAAGAAAGCATTTAAATCTAACTTCTTAATTCCCGAATTCCCGGTAGATTGATATTTTATATATTACAATTTACGACCTATGCACTTGCGGTGAGATTGTGAACAAATAGCTAAAACCAATTATCCTTATGGAGAATGAGAATAAAATGGAATACGGATTTATTTTTTCACCTTTTGGGCCTTCAATCAATTTTCATTATTGTCCCTTAAGTTATTGGCCCTGACTAGGTAGTTGGTAATTTCCATTACGATGATTTTTATCATTATGATATAGTAGCCTACCATCTTACTTATTGATTCTTATAGTTGGTAGTTTATGTATTGTACAGTAGTTATTCCCATCATTATTCCATCTTGGTTTGTCATAACTTTAAAATAATGGCTCATATTTTAATGTCTTTCAATTTCTAAATTTAGAATCCTTACTTTAATCCTCTTGGTCATTGTCTCCACCACAATATCTTGATTTTGTGTAGCAATGAATCATAGATCCATTTAGAAATATTCTTGCTAGTTGGTAGAGATGAAATAGATGCATTTCTTTCATTATTGCAGTGGAGTTAGATTAAGAATCCTCTGAGTCTAATGAGGAGTTTCAATTTTATGAGACTTGCATTACTAAAGAGGTAATGTTTTAATTCTATTTTCTTTTTAGGGTTATTAAATTTCTTTTCTTTAGAGTTTCCTTATATAAGTTTCTTAAAGAGGAAAGAAAGATGTTGCTTCGTTGTTCATGTTGTAGGAAACTGTTCATCCTTCTTATTTAGTGCCTGCATTGATTGATTTAATACCTGATGATTGGTCATGTCTTTCTTGTCAAGAATAGATTGATGAGTATTTACAAGCAATGGAATCCAATGCAGCCAAACTCCTCAATAGGTGCATACTTTCATGTTGTTGCCAAATTTGAAGGTTTCAAAGTTTCTTACTTTCATTCTAGGTTTAGTTATGAAGCTGCCATGGAATGGAAAACAAAATTTTTGGAAATAATTCATTCTTTGGAATCTTCTGACAATCCTTTAGATGATATAATTGATTAGGTAGTGTTTGATTCCTTTTTTAAGCATTGATTGGGTGAAACTGTAGTTTTTATATAAACATTAAGATATATTTATTTTGAAATGTCAACCTCTTGGACCTTGGTTCATCTGAGGGTTGTAGACAACTTTGTGAATAGGCTTTGATCCATCAAGGATGCTTTCCATCTAAATTTCCTGCAATATATATTTGAACTTGCATTATTTACTGTCTCATAAGTTGCATTTATTTTTATGATAATAATTGTGCCTTATTCTGTTATATGCATTCAATTGATTTGAAAAATGCAATTTCATGCATATCATTTCAAAATTAACAATATGGTAACTTCACAATGAGTTTCTTTAAAAGTTTTAGAAAATTATGTAAAAATTGAGAATATGCATGTTCATATAAAACTTTTGGAAGTCCCTAGGAGTTCTAATTTTAAAGTTATTATGGCTTTACGAGTGTTTGCTCTCTCTATGAAATAAATTACAATTTCTTTTATTGATTACATTCATCTTAACCTAGTTTATGTTTTACTGCAATTTGTTTCAAAAAAATTAGAAGATCCTCATTTTTTAGAGACCTCTTGATATTTTGTATAAAATCTGTGCAAGCTTTCCATTAATTTCGGTCACAAAAGTGTACTCTAATATGATTGTAGATCCTAATATTCTGTTGATGTTGTTCAAAAAATGTTGGAAGGACAAGAAATTAAGGAAAATTAGTCCCTATAGAATTTTTTCTGTATTTGGAAATTATCTGAATGAATTATCTATATTAGCCTCTTATGATGGATAAGCAGTCCATGGCTTGTGTGCTACTTAGCATCTTGAAAATATAATTGCATGTGAGGAAACCTCGAATAGGTTGAATTGACTGTTTGATCATGAAATTTCTACATGCCAAACAAGTTATTCCTAAGTGTAGTTTTACTTGAATGTGTTTTTTAAAGATTCTAGTTCAATAAATTCCGTATTTCTTTTGTTTTATCAGTAAATATTCAACTTCAACCAATTGTGGTATTTGGAATTCAATAGGTGTGCGAAAGCAATTGTATACGATGTTGCCTAAGCTATATCCCATCCCCCCACCTCTCTTCTTTGGCAATGTGTTTTCTGTTTGAGATAAATTTTGACTAGGTCATGAAACAAAGCTATATGCAACCATTATTTATTTTTTTTGTTTGCCTATGGCATCATTATTTGATTGTCTTGTCTGAACTAGATTGATTAATTGTCATTTTTTTCCAAATTTGTATTGAATGAAGAGATTCGCATGGTTTATTTGGTAAAAAATCTTGTGTCTTTTTGAACATTTTATGCCAAGATGAATACAGATAATAAGGAAGAATTCCATAATCGTGCATGTTCTTTTCAATAAAACTTCTAAATTTGACTTGAGCTTTGATTTACTGTCAAATGAAGAATTTCGTAATTGTACCTTGTCTCTGCTGTTGTTTCTTTTAGTGTTCTAAGAAATTGAGAAGCTGTCAAATGAGGAAACTTGAGGAGATTTCTTATGTGATATCTCATTATGAATTTTTGGGTAATTGGAAATTTTGATGCTTCTTTACTTGGAAAAGTCCTATAATTCAGTGGTCTATTCAATAATAAGCAGTTCCTATTTTGTTTTGCGCTACATATTGTCACCATTGATAGAGTAATTTGATCTTAGAATTTGTTTAGATCTTTGTTCTTGTAAAATTCAGTTTGTTGGCAGGCATTATTGCCCTTGTTTTCTATCTATTTGTGTAATTTTGATTAGCATCTGTGTCTATTTGTGATATTTTATGGAATTCATGCATAGATAACTGCTGATCACATTGCATTTGAAGTTGTTCTTGGTTTTATTGAACTTCATTCCATTTCAGCAAGTTCTGCATGCTTATTTTGAAGAGCTCTGAAATATTTTATTAAGACATACAAACTAGAATTCTTGTAACTGAAGTTCATTGTTCGGTAGCAAAATTCCTCAAATGCTTAGTAGGAAACCCACTTTTGCAGTACAATGTGTGCCTAATCCCTTCCTACTTTGCAACCAAGGAAATAACCTCAAAATCTTTGTTGAAGAACAGTTCATTCCATTGATCTTTCCAGTTTTTTCTTGAAAACTGATGGCGACTTCTTCATCCCTTTATCCTTTACACCATGTATCTCTGCTTTTATTGTCAAATGGCATCCTACCTTTGATATTTTCCACATGGGAATTCCTCTTTTCATTGGAAAATGTTCACATCTACATGTTTACTATAGTAATGTGTTGCCTTCATGATCATGACAAATGTAGTTTGCCTTTGTGTTCCATATGCTTTTCTTCTTATCAAAATGACTGCTATCATAACCTTGAACCTATACATGTATTCTTCATATGCAGTTCATATATGTATATAAACTAACTACAGCAAATAGAAAAATGTAAGAATAATATATCAGCTAATGTCATCATAATTTTTGTTTAAAAAAAATGTCATCACAAATTTTGTTATCGAAAAGCAACACAAAGTAGTTCTAAAAAAATACATAGGAATTAAAAAACAGCTCTAAAAAAGCAATATCTGTTGGTACTTGTTGAAATCTAAATGCCTAGAATCTAAATGCCTAGCATGTTCGTTATTTTCCAACTTCAGCTTTTTTAAGATGGATGTGTTCGAGAAATTATAAAACTTTTGGATTGAAAGGTTTTAGCTTGACACTTTCTAGTATTTGCAAAATGTACCTATGTAAATAGTTCAAGTTTGAATCATTTCTTAGATACTCTGTTACTACATATTTTTCCTGTGAAGGTAAGCATGCTACTAGGTTTTATGCCTAGGTACAATTCATGGTACACATTTAATATTGCATCTACAATGTGTGACTAGAGACTTCTAGTTGTGCATTTATTAGCCCTTTCTTTTCTTTATTTATGTAATTTAATTTAAGCTTGCATCAAGCTAGCTAACTTGGAACAATGTAATAAGCATGCGTTCGCCAAAGGGCGATTGTGATGAAAGGAGGACTTCGACTTGGCGTGAGCTTGATTCCTAAGAGATTTAATAAAGGAAAATTAAGCTAGAATTTCACAATTTTGGACCGGCAACTGACGGAGGAAGAGTTGCAGCAAGGTATGACAATTTTGGGCTAGCAACCAATGTGATGCTTTACAGTTGTATAATGGTACTGTTTTAAAGGGTAGTGTAACAGAGGAATATTTGTTTCTTTTCCAAATGTATATGACAGTATAGTAGATGAGAGGGTATAGTAGATGAGAGGTGAATGTTTATTTCATTTTGAGATTCATTGAAACAAATGTATGTATGTATTATCTTTTGAAATTAATAAAGTGTAGTAAAGATTTCAATCATGCTATATAAATTTGTCAAATTCTTTTTAGTTCCAACACGGGAATAAACACAAGCATCTCAACCTATTACAACATCCCTGTTTCAAGCATCTACATCATACCAACTTGTTGAGCTTGGGAATACACGACAAGTGCAGGCAGTATAAAATTGGTGGTTTCCATTTAATATTAATTTAATTTTGCTGATGGCGTCTATAATATTGTCGATGCTTATTATTCCAATTTGCTTCCTTATGTTTACTTGTTATTCTTCTTCTTTTTCATTTCAAGTGGTATCTCAAACGAGTCTAATTATTTCTGGCAGAGAAAGCACAAAGTAAAGAAGGAAAGTAACCAGACAAGAATTGGAAACTCCAAATAGCCTAAATAAAATTTTGACTAGAATATAATAAGTAGATCTCTTACTGCTACTACAAACAACGAGTAGGCCTTGCGCATGATAAGAAAATCTGTGGGCAGGCCTTGCCAACAAGTTTCGAAAGTGTGTGCCGGCGGACTTCACTCGTCCGTCTAGTCTTTAGAAAGAGTATTAACTTTTTATATTGATTAAGTTATTTCAACGTTAAATTTTAAACTTCTGATTATAATTTGATTTAGAATATTAAAATTTAATTAAAAACAAGAATGAACTAAAATCAAATAAACTCAATTAAACAAACATTAGGCTATGTGGCGTCCCAAACCGAGACGTCACTTCCGTACCTCAAGATCTTATTGATTAGTAAATGTGAATCAGGATTGTTGCCCTGACAACGTGGCGGGTTCTTAATTGGATCTCGTTCAATTTTTTTTTCTATCATCGTTCATTTCTTTACATTCTACATCATTCATCATACAAGCGACGATACACTTGTAATAAAATTACATAACTCATTCATAGCATCTCATCCTACTTTTCTACGATGAAAGTCTTCTTGACTTAATCATATCATTTTACATTCATGCATACATACATTCAATCATTGAATCAAATAGAACTTAAAATTCTAATTAAGTTCACATACACATCAACATACCTTAGCATCTTAATCATGCTATCCCATTCCTTATAGCCCACATGGCTACCATCACGTACCTTTCTTCATTGCTTAGGTTTGCATCCTCTTGAGTTTTCCGGTACCTGTCTAAGGTTTGGAAAAATAAAACGTGAGTGACAACTTAGTAAGCAAGCATTTTATTTTTTTAGGGCAAGTCTTCCTTGAAAACCTTTTTCATTAAACTTTTTGAACACATTTTTACTTGAGGATATTTATATGTCCTAAAACATAATCATGAAATCTTTTGTTCATAAGGACAATTCTATGTCCTAGAACATTTTCATAAACATTCAGTCTTAAAAATCATTTACAAGCCACATCTGGGCTTGTTAAGGCAAAACATGTATGTTTTACTCTCTTTAATTAATTTCCTTTAGTCCTATGTGAACATTTATAATGTTCCAAAATATTTTCATAAAACCATCTTTTTCCAGAGGAAATTTTACGTCCAAAATATTGTTCTCATAAATGCTTTGGCAAAGAAGGACATTCTTATGTCCCAAAATATCATTCACATAAGCCTTTCTCGGCAAAGGACATTTCTATGTCCAAAAACATTTTTCATCTTAAATTCTTTTAGCCAAGAGACATTTGATGTCTCAAAACATTTTTAACATAGCTTCCTTTGGCAATGAACATCTATATGTCCTAAAACACTTTTCATTTAAATACTTTAGCATTGGACATTCTCATGTCCATAAACACTTTTCATTTAGGCTCTTTAGAAATGGATATTCTTATGTCCAACACATAAGAAGAAATCAATAATTTGAAAAGTTCGCTTGCTTACCTGAGATCGCCTTAATCCCTTTCTTCTATTCTTTTCCTTGCCTTTTCCTAGATAAATGAAAATAACTTACATAAATCCATTTAGCTTAATCCACTTGTCTTTTAAGTTGGGCATTCATATTAGCAACATAGCCTATACATATCAATCATCCATTCATTCATTCCTTTTTAATACCTTATGTAGGGTAAACATACATACATATAACAATCATTCATTAAATCATTATTTGGAGGTTCGTTACCTCCATTTATCATTTTTAACATATTTTTCATTTTTCATACAACGGTGCTCATTTTAAGCACTTAGTTGATAACTTAAACATCATATAATAATCTCAAAAATTGAGATTATTATTATTTATCAAAATAGTACTCTAATACATGTTTTTCATCATGTTTTCATGCATTTTTGTATTTTAATAATTTACATAAACCATTCCTCATTTATTCAAGTTTATCTCTCCATACGTGTCCATTTCTCAACACATAAATCATGTGTTTCTTAAAATTTTTCAACACAGCGACTCGTGCCATAAATCAACATGATCTTAATTAACATAGAATTGTGGGTTTAATTTTTGGATTTTAATCCATTCATCATAGGGTTCCAAAACAGTAACACTAGAACCCATTTTTCAACTTTTCAACGCTTCTTTTGATACTTAATTCAAAACAGTTTTCTAATCCATAAATTTTAGTAAATAATCATGCTTTCCTTAATCCAAATTTAGGGTATTAACACATAATTAAAATCCAAAATTAGTTGGTTTGCATAACAGCAACATTTCTACACATTTTGGGTATCCATTTGACCCGTTTTCAACCCTAATAACCATTTTCATCCTCTTGAACCCATGCTTTCATTCTTTTCATTCAAAACTTAATCAATACCCTAATCAAAGGCATCATGAATCATCCTTTAAGGGTTCAATATGAATCAAATTCTTGACTCATAAGTTGAGGTAAAAAATATAAAATTAAAGAACTCAAATCATAGGGTATACTTACATGAATTGGATCCAACATTGAACTCCACTTTGCTAGCTTGGTTCCTCTTCTTTCTTCCCATTTTTCCTTTTCTTTTTCTCCCTTTCATGCTGTTGAAATAAGGGGACATGTAACTGCCTTGCTTTGGGGGTTTTTCCTCTTGACTTCTCTCTCTCATCCCTTTACATCATATGGACGTGCATACCTTAGCTATGAGCTGAATTTTCCAACTTTGTGGGTCCCATTTGCCACATCATTTAGCAGGACAAGGAAAAATATGGTCCAACTAAATTAGGTAATTATCTTAAAAAATTCATCAAAAATCCATTCATCTAAACCCATGTTGCTGCCCCCCTGTTTCGACGTCCATTTCAGCAGCCCTTTGCACATTTTTTCCACACCTAATCCACTTTAATTAATGGGTATTTAATCACCCTAGCTTTTAGCCTACTTAGGGGACCATTTAGCTTATTAAAAAATCATAAAAAATCACATTTTTAGCCTTGAACGTTACTCTCCATTGTTGTCCACTTGCTGTCCAGGCAAATCAATGTCGATATCAGCTGCCCCTTTGCAAATTTTCCACACAATTGCAGCTTTAATTAATGTACACTTAATTACCTTAGCTAGGAGCTCATTTAGAGGTCCATTTAGCTATTAAAAAAATCATAAAAATCCCATTACAGTAGCTTGGACGTGACCATCACCTAGCTTCCAAGTTGTTGTTCATTTGATGGGGTCCACTTATCATTGACTTTTTGCCATTCTCTTGCCACAAAATTAACCCCAAATCACGTCCACTAACCACCCTAGCTGTCTAGGTCATTTAAATACACATTTTACATTTTTAAAAATAAAAAAAATCAAGTATATGGCCCCTTGATCGTCCACGTGTGGGCCACCTATTTCATGCTCCTTTGAGCTAGTCCATTAGCCATTAAATCTTGGATTTTATCATTTTAAATAATTCATAAAATCTATGTGTAATTATATCCTTTTGACACCTCATTTTTTCCATTAAAAATATAATTAATCACCTTACTTTAACACAAATACAAACTTACTTTTTGGTGCACAAAAGTCAAAGGTGCTCCACCTTTTTTTGTGTAACCATGATCACATCATCATTAGCTTAATCCAAGTCTCTTAATGCATTCGTCTCATAATTTTAACTGTTCATTTCAAATTTCGTTTCAATCCGACTTTTCTAGCTCAAGTTATGAAAATTTCGTTTCAATCCGACTTTTTTTGTACCTGTAAAGAGGAATTTCTCTGCAGAAAGGTTAGCCAAAATTTATTATAGGAAAATTGTTCATCTTCATGGGGTACCTAAGTCAATAGTATCTTATCAGGATATAATTTTTACCTCTAGATTTTGAAAATATTTGCATCAAAACCTAAGAACTCAATTAAAATTTAGTACTGTATTTCATCCACAAACTGATGGGCAAACAAAGCGAGTTAATCAAGTTGTTGAGGATATGCTTTGAATTTATACTTTGGAATTTGGAGGAACATGGGATGAATATTTATTAGTAGCTGAGTTTGCTAATAATAATAGTTATCTGATAAGTATACAAATGACCCCATTTGAAGCCCCATATGGACAAAGACGTCAAACTCCATTAGATTGGGATGAAGTACGGAAAAGAAAACTAGCCCTAGACTTGTCAAAAAGGGTGGTAAAAAAAGTGCAAGTGATTCGTCAATGTATACTCATAGCTCAGAGTTGGCAAAAGAGTTATACAGTGTGGCACTCCAGCCCGAGTGTCACAACCTTACTCCAAGATCAATCGATTGGTAAGCATGATCAGGATTGTTGCCCTGTCACTTAGTGAGTCCCTTGAATATTTATCCCTTTTTATCTTAACTCCTTAGGAGTTTATATCATTTTATATATTCCATTTGAAATATACACATATAATCTCATAACTATTCATACTTAACCATTTCATGATGAATCATCCTCAATAATTGACCATAAATTTCTTTCGCCATTTATAGTCAAATAATCATCTAGTCATAAGCATAACATATGCCTTATACATCATTCAATTCATCAAAAATGTCATTAACATACAACCATACAAACTCATAGAGTTCAATCACAGGAACTTGGAGAAATTCAATTTTTCCTTGAATCTTCATCCGTGCTCCTTGCATGGTTCTCTCCTTCACCTGTCTTTAGGATTTGGAAAACAAAACTATGAGTCGAAACTCAATAAGCAAGCTATAGATTTTCAGGCAATTCATTTTCAAGGCAATTCATATAAATGCATTTCCCTCCATTCGATTGAAGACACTTACTAAGTGATCAACAACCAATGGAGTAGAAACCTTTTCATAATTCATTCATGGAAAGCCACTTTATACCCGCTCGAGGGTATATCTTTAAACATGCTTCTCATACCCATCCAGGGTATGTCATAAACAATGCAATGCATCATTTAAAATCATGACATTCCTTTGGATAGAAGCTGGCTAGGCAACCATCCACTTTCATCCTCTCTCCCAATTCAAGGAGGCACCGCCGGTCCTCTGTGGCGACCCGAACCGGGGTGCCCAGAAGCTTTACTCCGGGATCTTGTCGATTGGTAAATGTGACTCAGGATTGTTGCCCTGATCACACGGCAGGTTCTTAATTGAATCTCGTCGACCACCTTAGCGACTTGACCGCACCAAAGGGGGACATTCGGTCCGCTTACACCTTTGAGGTGGACCTCATGATTTTGTGCACATGTTTCTTTCATAAACATGACTTGACATGCTAGCATGACTTTTTATTCATAAATCATGACTTCATCATTTGTCACAAGTACTTGAAAAGCAGTAAGCAATTCATTTATTTCAATAGAAATAACATTTCAATATTCATTTAGCCAAGGAATGGTCATCCTTAAACAATTTATAAAGATTTGAAATCATTCATTTGCTAACTCATATAAATATTTAGAACATCATTGATAAGCATTTTATCACATTTTATAAAACAAAGCATTTTAGAAAACTGCTTGCTTACCTTTCTTGCTTAGCTTTCCTCCTCGTTAACTTCTTTGTCTTTGCCTATACATAAACATAGCATTGCATTCATAACAAGTCATTTGCTTGCATTCACTTAGTTTTCCAATCTCATAATCCATATCATTCATAATCAACTTGGATTTTCAAGTCAATCATACATACAAGATAGGCACTTATGCAATCATAGCATTCATTCCATACTTTCCATAATGTGTTTTAATCCCATATTTAGGGTAAACACATAGCATACATTCATATCTCAACATATGGAAAGTTATATCTCTCATTAACCATTTTTCATGCATATTCCATTTTTTGTAAGTCAATGTTTGTTCTAAGCATATAATGACGTTTTAAGCTTCATAAATAAATCTCAAATATTGAGATAATAAATCCTTAATCACACAGAAACTTCCTCATGCATGTTATCACATTTTCATGCATATTTTGCATTTTATCAAATTCACATAAATCACATATCATCCATTCACACATATGCTTTACATATGTTCAACATACAACACATATATTATGTGTTTCTTAAATTTTCTTAACACAACAACTTCCACCTATTTTCATCATCATTAGACCCCTTAATTAACATATACTTTAGGGTTTAATTTAGGATTTTTAATACCTTTATCACTAATTTCCAAAACAGTCATGTTAAGACACATATTTCATCATTTCAACGTCCCTTTCATGACTTAAATCATAACAGAATTTTAAGTCATAATTTTCAGCAACTAAACATGATTTTCTTAACCCAAATTTAGGGTATTATCATATATTTAAAAATTCAAAATTTTTTGGCTTTCATAACAGCAACATATTCACACATATTGGGTATCCATTTGACCCGTTTTAACGTGTCCAAAACATATGTCTATAAAATCAGATTTAGGGATAATATTCTTAAACCCTTTTGGATACACAAAGTACCTTAAACATATGGTATTTTACCCTCCATAACATCCATAAATCATTTCATTATAAACAGTAACAAAAATCATATGAAAATCATCCATTTTGGCCCTTATTTGGACGTCCCTCATGCATACCCTAAAAAATCAGATTTAGAGCAAATTAATCCAGCCCACTTTAGACGTCCAAAGGGTCCTTAATTTAGGTTAATTTACCCTAAAATTCATCCATAAAAAATTTAAGCACTTCCTTTTATCATTTTTAACCCAAAAATGGAGAAATCGGGTCATTTTTTGAAACTTAAGGTTTCATATTTGCGAAAATCATCAACTAATGCTTAAATCATCATATGTAATTCAAAAGAACACGAATTATATCCAAATCAACATGCTCAAATCATACAGAAACTTAGTTTTGAGTTTTGAGATTTTCCAAATTGGTTTTCATCTCAAAATTCAACCTAAACTTCCATTTTCACTCTCTTGAACTCTTGATTTCATTTAAATCTTTCAAAAATAATTCAATACTCACATTAAGGTATCATAACTCAGCCTTTAAGAGTTCTTTATGAACCATAGTCATGGCTCAAGAATTGAGAGAGAAAAACTTGGCTTAGGTGATTTAAAACATAGATTTCACTTACTTGAATCAACCCTAACTTGATTCTAACTTGAGTTGCTTAGTTCCTCTTCTTTTTCTCCTCTTTTTTCTTCTCCTTTTTCCTCTTTCCCTTGATGGTTTGGTCGTGCAAAGAAATTTCCTCCCCCTTTCTCGTATACACGTCACCAAGGGATAAGCTCAAATTTTGATTTTTTTTACCAGCTAGTGGGACCCATTTTCGACATGTCATGAGGGTAATTTATTTCTACCTTATCCTTTGATGACATGGTATTTTTATATCCAAGTAAAATATGCATTTTCTATCTTACAAAAATCCACAAAATCCATTCATTTAAGCTCCATGTTGCTGTCCATTGGTAGACGTCCCCTTTTCAGCTAGGTTTTGACATTTTTTGTCAATTTGTCCACAAATTTACACGTCCATTTACTTCCCCTAGACATTAGGAAGCTTAGACATATTTTTTAGGATTTTAAAAAATCACATTTCATGCCTGAAAGTGCCCTTGGACATCCCTTACTTTGCCACATGCCCTAAGCTCCAATTGAGCTAGTGTTTAGGCATTTAACCATGGTATTTAATCCTTGAATTTTCCATGGATTTGACCATTAAATAATACTTAAAAACTCAGCTCAATCCACTCAATTTTTGACACCTTGCATAGCATTTAAATATGTCACTTTCAAAAATGCTTTTTATTAAATGCTATGGTAATCTAGGGTACACGAAGTCAATGCTAGGTATTTTTTTCTAATTAAAAACTTTTTCATGATAATTAGCTTAATAAAATCCACTCATTCGAAATATTTCATAATTTTATTCCATCGTTTCAAATTTCATCTCACACTGACGTTTCTACATCAAGTTATGAACCTTTGAAATTTTCTTTAGAGTGTGAGATTAAAAGTACATAATTATCACCTTAATCTAATCACTTGTGCCTTAATCCAATCCACTTATAAGGTTGAGCCCAAAATCATAAGCTTGTCTTTAAAATTTCATCTCATTTCGCCTTGTAGGCATAAAGTTATGAATTTTCTATGATTTTCAACATAATTACATAATTTCCATTTTAATCTCCATTAATTAAATCAAGGAAATTAAAATAAATATTCATGCCACATTAGCATGTTCTAATCCTTATTAAGCCCCTTTAGTCACCTTGACTCATATTGGGTTTTGGCGATTAATCTAAATCACCATTCATAATTGCAAACCCTAATTGCAAAATTCATAAATTCATGAAAATCATCCAAAATTAAATCATTTCATACATAAGTCATGCATTACACTTTAAATGCAATTATATGAGTCCTACTTAGGTCTGGGTATTACAATCCTCCCCCCTTATAATAGGTTTCGTCCCAAAACCGTCTACTTTTGGAATAACTAGGGATACTTCCCTTCTACCTCTTCCTTCAATTCCCAAGTAGCCTCACTTTCGGAATATCTATTCCATTGAACTTTAACGTACTCAATTTTTTTTTTCCGAAGCTTTTGTACTTTTTGATCCAGAATCCTAACAGGTCTTTCCTCATAATTCAAATGATCTTGAATTGGTAGGTTCTCTGCTACTAACACATGTGTTGGATCTGGAACATACATTCTGAACATAGAGATATGAAAAACATTATGAACTCAAGCTAGGGCTAGAGGTAATGCTATTCTATAAGCTAACTTCCCAACCTTCTCCAACACTTCAAATGGTCCAATATACCTGGGATTCAACTTGCCTCTTTTCCCAAACCTTATGACTCCTTTGAATGGCGTAACCTTTATAAAAATATGATTGCCAACTTAGATATTCAAATCTCTTCTGTTGCAGTCTGTGTAACTCTTTTGCCGACTCTGGGCTGTGAGTATACACTAGCGAATAACCTGCACTTTGTCTGCCATTCGCTGAGACAAGTCTGGGGCAAGCTTCTTTTCTCCAACTTCATCCCAGTTTAGCAGTGTTCTACACCGTTGTCCATATAACGCTTCAAATGGTATCATTTGAATACTAGTCTGATAACTATTATTGTACGCAAACTCTACTATCGATACATATTCATCCCATGATCCTCCGAATTCCAATATATACATACAGAGCATATCCTCGATAATCTAATTTACCCACTCCGTTTGTCCATCGGTCTAGGGATGAAATGTCGTACTAAACTTTAGCTGGGTGGCTAGGGTTTCATGCAAACTCTTCCAAAATTGAGATGTGAACGTCGTATCTCGATCGGATACTATGGACTTAGGCACTCCGTGGAGTCGTACAATATCCTTGTAATACACCTTAGCCAATCTTTTAGCTGTATAAGTTCTCTTTATGGGTATAAAATGTGCAACCTTGGATAATCGATCCACTATTACCCATATAGAGTCATTTTCGGCCTGTGTCATCCCATTTCCATTCGGGAACTTCTAAAGACTGAAGCTTTCTCGGCATCCGTTGGTGATCTGCTTTCACCCTTTGACAGGTTAATTACTTAGATACGTATTCAGCGATCTCCCTGTTCATATTATTCCACCAATATGCTTTCTTGAGATCCTGATACATCTTCATGCTTCCCGGATGCATCGAAAATAGTGAAAAATGAGCTTCTTTGAGAATTTGTTCCTTCAATTCTCCTGAATTAGTATGCATAACCAATTTTTGTATCGATACATACCTTGCTCATCCACAATGAATTCATTCAAAACCTTTTTCTTCATCTTTTCCACATGAGTATGTAGGTTTGTGTCCTCTTACTGCACAGTTTTAATATGTTCAAATAACATCGATTGTATGCTCATTTGCGATAATCTCGCCTGAACTCCAGGAGGACATACAATCAATTCCAATTGTCTTATTTCTCGAAGCAAACCTTTCTCCTTAGTGATAAGGTACGCTATGCTGACATAGTCCTTAAGTAACTCAAGCCATCTTCGTTGTCTCATGTTCAAATCCTGAGTAAAAATGTACTTAAGGCTCTTGTGATCCGTATAAATCTCACATTTAGCTCCATACAGGTAATGTCTCCAAATTTTTAAGGAAAATACCACTGCTGCTAATTCTAGGTCATGAGTAGGGTAGCTTACTTCATTAGGCTTCAACTGCCTTGACGCATAAGCTATCACCTTTCCTTTCTGCATTAGCACGCATCCCAATCTCATCCTTGAAGCATCACTGTATACCAGAAATCCTTCATTCCCTTCAGGTAGGGTTAAGATAGGCGCTTTTACCAAGCGTTGCTTCAACTCTTGAAAACTGCGTTCGTATTCTTCAGACGATACTTGACTCCTTTACGAATCAACCTCGTCAGTGGGGCTGATAATTGTGAAAAACCTTCCACAAATCTTTTGTAATAGCCTGCCAAACCGAGAAAACTTCTGATTTCTGTGATGGTTGTTGGTCTCGGCCACTTTAAAACCGCTTCAATTTTCTGAGAGTCAACTTGTACACCATTTTCTAAAATTATATGCCCAAGAAATGCTACTTGCTTTAACCAGAACTCACATTTCTTCAGTTTGGCATATAGTTTCTCCTTTCTTAACCTTTCCAATACTTTTCTCAAATGAATTTCATGCTCCTCTTCTAACTTAGAGTAAATCAAGATATCATCAATAAACACAACCACAAATTGGTCCAAATAATTCCAAAACACTCTGTTCATCATATGCATAAATACAGCAGGGGCATTAGTGAGTCTAAATGGCATCACTAAAAATTCATAATGTCCATACCTTGTTCGAAATGCTGTCTTGTGAACATCGGCAGGACTCTTAGCTGATGGTACCCCAACTGCAAATCTATCTTAGAAAAATGTCGTTGCTCTTTTCAACTAATCAAATAGATATCGATCCTGGGCAATGGGTACTTGTTCTTCACTGTTACCCTATTCAACTCCCTGTAATCAATGCACAGTCTAAGACTCCCATTCTTTTTCCTCACAAATAGCACCGGAGCTCCCTAGGGTGATACACTAGGTCTGATAAAACCTTTATCCAATAGCTCCTGTATTTGAGTTCTCAACTCATTCATTTCTGCTGGTGCCATTCGATACGGGGCTTTAGAAATTGGAGTTGTGCCTGGTATAATATCAATTGTCATGTCAATTCTCTTTCTGGAGGTAATGTAGTTAATTCCTTAAGAAAAATATCTAGAAATTCCTTCACCATTGGAATTTGACTTATTTCCACCTCCTTTTCTTTCTTCATATGTACTGATACCAAATAAGCTTGACAATTTTGGCGGATCATTTTAACCGCTTTCATCGAGGATATCAGTATTATTGAATCCTCAGGCTGCCTTAGCCTTCCAATAGTTACATCCTTTTCTGGGGCTACTTCAAGCTGTAATTTCTTATCTTTACAATCAATCGTTGCTCCCCATTAGCTTAACCAATCCATGCCTAGTATTACATCAAACTTGGTCATGGGTAATAGGATCAGGTCAGCTTCTAAAATTATTAATCCTATCCTGATTGGACATGCCTTGCATACTTGGCTAGAGCTGGCTAACCTATAGACAGGGAATTCTACATGAATTACTTTAATGGTTTCCTCTACTGGCAGTGCATGTGTGGTTACATATTGACAAGTAATGAATGAATGACTAGCACCCGAATCAAACAATGCTATAATCGAATTTCCTAAAATATAAACCATACCTATAACCACTTTCTCTTCCTACTCTTGAGACTCAGTACGGGTTAGAGCATGCACTTGCACAGGATTCTTAGAGGTTCCCTGTCTGTTAGCTACTCCCATAAGCCTTGGTTGTGCGGCCTTTCCTCGTCCTTGCGACATTTGTGCTTTGTTTGGACAATTTGGAGCTATATGTCCAACTTGATCACAAACATAACATTTCACCATTCTTACGTCTCCTTTACCACATTCCTTGGCTATGTGACTCATTCGTCCACATTTAAAATATTTGTTTAAACCTCTCAAACACTTGCCTACACGGCACCTTCGAGATACCTTGCAAACAGGTGACATTCTTTTTCTTGAGGCTCCTTTTCCTTTCCTTGCAACTCCTTTCATAGCCTTTTCTTTCCCCATTTCAACTTCCTTTGTTCCCGAGCTGAACATCTTCGACCCTAACCTTAGTTCTTGAGTTATCATTGACTCAATTTCCAAGGCTATAGCCCTTTCTACACTTGAAGCATAATCTTTAATCAATAGAGGGGCTAAACTCTCTCTGAGATAGGTCTCAATCCCTGCTGGAATAGCTGAGCCTTGTTCTCTGGCACATTGGCAATCCATGGTACATATCTCACTAAGGCATTGAATTTGGTGACATACTCTTTTACTGTCATCCTCCCTTGGTAGAGCCTCTCAAATTTGATAACCTTCTGGCTCTGCAATTCCACTGGGAGGTACTCTTTGTTAAATTCTTCAACAAACATTTGCCATGTCACCTCCTCCGGGTGTGGCATAGTGATCAGCATCGTCTCCCACCACTCATGTGCATCTTTTATCAACAGATGAGTGGCACATAGCACTTTTTGTTTGTCATTGCACGGAGATATTCTGAACAACTTTCTAATCTCCGTCATCCACTGTTTAGCTTGGACGGGGTCGGGTTCTCCTGAAAATTTAGGAGGCCGTTGTGAAAAGAATGCATTTATTGCCCTCCTGTCTGCTTCCATTAATTGATTGTCATCCATCATAGGCGCTGTAGGTGGAACTGAGTCAGCCATAGGAATGGGTCCTTCTTTTTCAACACTTCTTAGCTGAGCCTGTTGGGTCCTCTCCCACAAGCCTTGTATTATATTTGCGGCTTGGGTTGCCCAATCACGCGTAGCCTATTGCATAGCTTCTTTTACGACTGAAGCTACTCTTTCCTCAATAATTTGAGCTTGGCTTTGCTCTGGCTCTCTTATGGGTTCTGGGCTTTCATCTACCCTTCTTTGTTGATTCCTCGGGTTTTGCCCTTGTAATCCAGGCCTACCTCTTTTTGGCCTACTGGATTCACAAACTTCATGTTGGCTAGGAACTTCGGTAGCCACTTCTTTTCCTTTATTCTTTCTAACCCTAGACCTTGTATCAACCCTGGTGTTCTTTCTAAATATTCAAAAAAACATAACTTTTATTCATGGTTAGGGTTAGGTCATCATAAACACACTTCATCATCATATAGTTAATTTCACATAACCACATCATTCTATCATAATCATATCATTTTCCATCACTCATCAATCATTCGCATGCATTCATTTCATGCATTCAAAAACCCTTAGATATAGTTATATCATCATAACCAATCATATCATGCTAATTATCAAAGCATCTCATTCATAAAACAAAGCCTTAGCAGCTCAACATACCACATCATAGATACATACATGTCATATCACACATATATGTACATATCATAAATCACACCATAATTATACAATCATGTGTGTATCACACATAATACCATCATCAAAGTTTCATCAAACCATAATTATACAAACTTTTCATAAGGGTTCATAGAAATTCAAATCATCTTCTACCGGGACCCCTCCTTATGTAATGCCTACGACTAGGCGGAACCTGAGTGGGTTCATCACTAATCGTGCTCGTGTCTGACCATGCTGGGACATCTTCCTCCCCACTGTTAGAACTATCACTCTCATCATCCTCTTCATCAACCTGCTCATCACCAACATTTTCACCCTCCTCCTCCTGTATCTCAGGAGCAAGGTACTCCATCGGGTCATCATCGTCATTATCACTAGTATTATTGTTTTCATTTCCTGCATTTAGGCGGATAGGTTCCCCATCCTACCCTACTATATGGATAACAACTTCATTAAGACCTGGAGAGGCGGGTGTTTCTAAAATTCTCTGGGCTTGGCGTTCCTCTATCGCCACAGCTACCTCTTTCTCCCTCTGGTTAATCCTTTCACAACTCACCCCATGCCTGAACTGCACCAGTCCGTATTCAAACCTATGCCACAAACCACATCAGGGGGTATGGGTGCTGGAATCTGATCCCAAAATTTTTGGAGATCCTGAGGGTACATCAGATCTGATGGAATAGGTAGGTTTATTTTGTAAGAAACTGCAGTATTCTCAATCTTAGGAATACGACTTATAGACCCATCTTATTTGGCCTCTGAGGATAGGGGTTAACAACGTAATCTCCTTGACTCTGAGTCGAAGGTTGCCTAGGAGGAAAATCAGGTGGTACTGATGGGAAACACAGAATTCCACCATCTATTGACATTTTCATCTATCATTCTTTTCCGTGCTTCCTCCTCCTTCCTAAGCTCTTCTTCACTCATAGCCTTTTTCCCTTGGTCAACCATCTACAGTTCAAACATAGCAAGTCAGCTATAATCAAACATCATAATCCAATCATCATAAACAAATCATCATAGAATAAATTGTCTAATCACATACTTATCATCTTGTCACACAGACATATGATCTAATCTCATAAACATAGCTATCATATCACATAGACATAGCTTATCATCTGTTCACATAGATTCCATCCCATCTCATAGCTATCATCTCAATCACATAACTTATCATCATATCTCATAGTGTGAAACCCTAACCCACATAGGATTCATGTATATGCATTTGAATAATTTATGTATGATTGAATTGAATTATGAATGAATTATATGCAAATTTTGATGATTTGTTGCAATTAGGTCAGTGATTATGAATGATGATAAAAATCAATCACTCTAAGTCGAAATGAGTCAATATGATTAAAGTGGCCTAATGAGGATTAAAAAGTATCAGTGTTCCATGAAAAATTAGTTAAATTCCATAATGTGATTAATGGAAATTAGAAGGCTAATTATAGAGCCAAGTTGGAAAATGTTGAAAATTTCATAACTTGACGCCTATTAGGCGGATTAAGATGAAAATTGAGATGGAAGTACATAATTTCATGTTTAATCACATGGGAAAGTAAGATTATGAAAATTTTGATGATAATTGATCATCACCGTCTAAAATTTAGAGATAACTTTAAATGATCATAACTTGAGCTAGAAAAGTCAGATTGAGATGAAATTTGAAATGGACCGTTAAAATTATGAGATCAAGGTTATGAAAGGATTTAATTAAGCTAATAATGATGGGATTTGGCTTGCATGAAATTGGGATCAACTATTTTGACTTTAGCACCATAAAGTGATTAACATTTATGTTAAAGATATGTAAAATAATTAAATGAATAAAGACAAAATTGAGGTGTCAAAATGTAACGCCCCAAACCGAGACGTCACTTCCTTACCTCAAGATCTATCGATTGGTAAATATGAATCAGGATTGTTGCCCTGATCACGCGGCGGGTTCTTAATTGGAACTCGTCCAAATTTTTTTTCGTTTCTTCATTCATCATAAATATTTTCCACATAAACCTTTTGGAAATGGACATTCTTATGTCCAAAATATTTTCCAACATAAATCCCTTTAGGAAATGGACATTCTCATGTCCAACCATTTTTCCTATATAAACCCTTTGGAAATGGACATTCTCCTGTCCAAAATATTTTTCAACATAAACCTTTTTTCTTAATCCCCATCTTGGGGCTTGTTTATAGCAAACAAGTCATGAATCCTTTTCATGAAAACTTTCGCATAAAAAATATTTTTATTATTGATATTTACACATTTTGTGTAAAACACCCTGCTTTAGGGTCACTTATGCATAGTGGCTCATAGAAATCCAATTTAGGATAACTTTTGTATAAATGCTTTTATATCCCAAACTTTGGGCTTTTAAAAAGCAAAACGTATGCAAACACATTTCTCTCCATCCAGTAGTGACACTTACCAAGTGATCATGCTACCACACTAGGCAAGCGGCTATTTATTTATCCTGCTCCCATCTCATAGAGGGCGCCGCTGGCACTCTTGCCATCCCTTAGCGACTTGGCCTTATGTAGAGTGGGCCCCGGTTATCCCAACCGTGCTCTACAACCTGCCTGTTTCTTATACTGGTGCACCATACATTATTATAACGGACCGCAGTCCGTTTGGTTTGAAGAACCACATACCACAGCCTATGTCCTTTTAAACCGGGATCACAGACCTCTATCTGCATCCATAACACACAAAAAATCTTAGACCGAAGTCTATATCTCAGAAAATTTATTTTTAAAAACACATCACAGACCGCGATCCGTGTTAACTTGTAAAGTGAGCGCGCCCACTTTAAACAATTTGTTATTTGAAATCTAGTTTTAGGATGACCTTCCTTAAATTCCGTTAGAAACATTTTGAGTAAAATATTTTGATAAATATTTTAAATGTTTGAGAAACAACACACCTTAAAAAACCTTTTTAATAAAACAACATAGGAGGTTGGTCATCCTTAAATCCCTTTCAACACATCCGTATAAACATTTTTCAAGATATTTTCAACATAGATTTTCTTATCGAAAGGAAATCAAAACTTTTCGAATATCATTTCAAAACATATGAACTATGTCCAAATCATCATTTATTATTTAAATATTATGAACTAGCAAAACAAATCTTTTTCATAAATCAAATCTCTTTTTTTTCCTTTTTCTTTAACAAACATAATTATTTATCATAAAACATCATAAAAGAAATTTAAAACTTATTTAGGTTTGTTGCTTTGGAAAAAGAGCCAAATTCCTTTTTTCTTACAAAATACTTTTGAAACAACATCATAAAGAACGTGCTCGCTTAAAAGTAAATTCTTAAAACCATCGGCATCAAACATGAAATCCTTTGAAAATATTATCGTGGAGAACTTGCTTACTCATAAGGAAATTTCTCAATCCATTAACATAAAACATTGCCAATCCATGGCAGTACTTGTGATAAATTCTTTATCTTAAATACGTTGATTGCTTTCCATGAAGCAAACCTTGAGGTTTTTCCTTAAAGCCATTCTTTTCCAAAACTTACGACTTTTCATTAAAGCCGTCATTTTCAAAACTTGTGGCTTTTCATTAAGTCGTCATGTTCAAAACTTGTGGCTTTTCATTAAAGCCATCATTTTCAAAACTTGTGCTTGCCCATTCGTTTAAACATGATCATAAACAATTAAATCACACATTATCACATAGAAAGAAAATATCATTTTAAAAAGTTTGCTTGCTTACCTGAGATCGTCATAATTCTTTTCTTCCATACTCGTCTTTGCCTTTGCCTAGATAAATGAAATTAACATTTCATTTATTTGCATCGTCTTCAAATACTTATATTCCTTAGGTTTTATAACCTACATAAGTTCATCTAATTTAACCCACTTGTCCTTTAAGTCGGGTGTTCAGACTTATCTCTTCATATACGTCCATTTTTCAACACATACTTATGTGTTTCTTAAACTTTTTCAAAATAGAAATTTGTCTCTAATTTCAGCATGATTAGACTCCTTAATTACCACTGTACTTAGGGTATTTTTATGAAATTTAAATCCACTAATCATAGGTTTCCAAAATAGCAACTTTGGAACTCATTTTTCACCTATTTAACGTGCCTTTTGACACATAACCCTAAGCAGATTTATAAATCCGAATTTTCAGAAAATAATCCCACTTTTCTTAATCAAAATTTAGGGTATTAATATATATATATATCAATTTGGATCATTTCTACATAGGTTTCATATTTGGTTTTGATTTTTTCCTCCAACTATCCACATATGCTGAAATCAGGCGTACTGAAATCTCAAAATCTTGAATTAATATCAAATCAAGAATTTTTTATCTGAAATTTCTAATATACCTTAATAACTACATGAATTAACCAAAATAAATATTTTCAGCATGAAATATTTAAAATTTCTATTTATTTTGGTATTTTTACTCTGCTGGACAGCATAATCCATTTTCAGACAGCCTGAATCACGTTAATTATGGGGTAGATTTATACCCACTGAAACCTAATTTTTATTTTATTCATGTGATATTAAATATGTCTTATATATCATATAAAATTTCAGCCCAAAATTCCTTGTATAAAAATGATTAAAAATCCATTGGTGCAGCTGATCCTGACACCCGTACAACCCTGTTCAGGTTGATTTTCTCAGATTTTTAACCTGCAACTGGCTTATCCTTTTACACTGAAAATTGGTTCATTACTTAATTACCTCATAATTATGCTTTCAAAAAATTTTCATGCTAAAATTCATTCATTTACTATTCCATTCATATTTTATTTTACAACATCATATAACTTCTAGATTTGAGGCATAAAATCAAGATTAACATATGCTTACTTGATTAATTGATAATCCCTCCATTGAGCACTTGAAATTCCCTTCTTGTGCTCTCCTCCTTGCTGGATTTGACGTGCCCTAGCTGCTGCCCTTGGAGAAAATTTTCATTTTTCTCTTATTTTCCTCTCTTCTCTCTCTCCTTCTCTCTTCTTCTCTCTCTTTCTCTCTCCTTCTCTCTCCCCTTCTCCCCTGCTGGAAACAGTAGCCATGCTCCCCCATTTTCTCCTTTTATTTGCTAGTTTTCTTGGTGCCCAAGTAACCCTATAGACATTTTAGTAAATTCTATTTTCACTTTTCACAATTGCCATTCTTTACTTAGCTCTTAAGCAACTTGTTATTTGCTCTCCAAGAAACCAGCTTTCCATGATAATTATCTTAATCCATTCCATTGATCTCATAGATTTCATAATTTTATTCCATCTTTTCAAATTTCATCTCAAACCGACGTTTCTACGTCAAGTTATGACCACTTGAATTTATCATTTGGATTTGGGATAAAAATAATTAATTATCACCATAATCCTATCATGATTCACTTAATCCAATACATTCATAATATTGGGCCCACCGTCGTGAGCTTACGTTTCAAATTTCATCGAAATCCGCCTTGTAGACGTCAAGTTATGAATTTTCTATCATTTTTCATCTTAATTCCATAATTACACTTTAATCTCCATAAATTAAATCACAATTATTAACATGATTATTCATGACAAATTTTCACCTTTCAATCCTCATTAAGCCCCTCGGGTCATACCGACTCACTTTGGGCTCCAGCGATTAAATTTTTAATCACCGTTTCTAACGGAAACCCTAATTCCAAAATATCATTAAATCATAAAATCATCCAAAATTTATTTAAATCACATATAAATCAAATATATATGTTCAATGCATCTCATTGAGTCCTACTTGGGTCCGGGTATCACACAAAAGGAGGTCAATTGTAGGGTATTTTATGAATTATTAAAAATGGGAAAATCCCTGCAATTATCTCATGAATAAATGCTGAATTAAGAAGCTAATATACTAGCTTAGGAGAGAGTAGCTTGGGTGGCATACATAGGACGTCCAAACAGCCCCTAAATTGGATTTTTGTGAAAAAAATTCAAATAAAATATATGCCGAAGTCAGCTATGGATTAAGGAGAATAAATGTGCATTAAATTAGGGTGGAAAATTGTGGTTAAAAGCATCAAATCAGGACCATTGAGATATGATCATTAAATGGACAACAACATGATGCAGGGGACATGTGGATGGTTATGACAGCTTTTGGGATTTTTGTAATTTTTTAATTATGCTAAATTAACCCCTAATTGAGCTACATTACTAGGTGATTAAATGACCATTAAATTAAAGCTGCAAAATGGTGGAAAAAATGCAAAAAGGGCAGCTGAAAAGGGACGTTGAAAGTGGACAGCAATATGAGCTCCAAAATGGACCGTCCAAAGGGCTGATCATTTGATTTTTTTGATTTTTTTTTAAAATGCTAAATACATTCCTAAGTAGTCTACATATTAGGGTACATATATACCCATTAATTAAGGCTACTAATTCGTTGAAAAAAGGGAAAAGCAGCAGCTAAAATGGGACGTGATCAGTGGATAGCTTGTTGATTAGTTAATGATATGGATAATTGATAAATTTTTACTTAGGTAAAATATAATTTAAATGGACCACATTTTGCCATGTCAGCAAGAGGGATTAATATATATTAAAATTGTTGGAATCAATGTCAAATTAAGCAAAAATCTGTGTTTTGATGATTAACAATTCAATTTGGGTAAATGTTGGATTCTAACATGTGTTGTAAAAGTGTTTAAAGGATATAAAAATGAAAAATCTGAATCTGACAGATCAAGTCGCAATCCAAGTCGACTCAGCTATCGACTTGAGTCAAGTCGATACCCAAGTCGACCTCAAAAGCGACTTGAAAGAAGAAAAACAATCCAACACTGAAAATTGATCCAAAGCAGACGAAGTCGCATAGCCAAGTCGACTCCATCTGCAACTTGGGTGAAGTCGCAAACCCAAGTCGACTCCAGCATCGACTTCGACAATCCAGAACTTCCAGCGTTGAAACTTGGATCCAGAACAGGCAAAGTCGCAGAGTCAAGTCGACTTCACGAGCGACTTGAGTGAAGTCACAAGCCCAAGTCGACTTCAGCATCGACTTCGTGGACTCAAAACTTTCAGCGTTGAAATTGGAAATCCAGGATGGTGAAGTCGCATACCTAAGTCGATCTCACATACGACTTGAGTGAAGTTGGAACCCAAGTCGACCCAGGCATCCGACTTGAGTCAGATTGAAGAATGTTTTAGTCCAAGACAAGAAAATCTATATGATAAAGACATTCAAGATTATATTATGATCAAGGAAAGCTCATTTGGCCATTTCTATACTAATCAAGATTATCAAAGCACCTTAAAACCAAGTCATGAAGATAAGATCTCCAAGAAAAATTGAACATGTCAAAGCTTCAAAGTTCAAATGAATCAGAGGAAGAATGGATACAAGATCAATATCAAGCTGATTTCCAAAGAACCCAAGTTCATCAAGTGAATACAGAAAGTGAAGTCGCACTCGAAGTCGACTTCACCTGCGACTTGGGTCAAGTCCAAGACCAAGTCGACCTGAGGAAGAACTTGAGAAGTTTGCTGGAGACCGAAGTCGCACCCCAAGTCGACTTCAGTATGTTACTTGGGTGAAGTTGCACCCGAGGTCGACTTCATTTGCGACTTGGGTCGCAACGGTCAGAAAAATTCGAACATTCGCTCATTAAATGCGCGCCACCTACCTCCAAACGTTCGAATTTACTCCACCATTATAAATATGCATTCAAGTGAAAGTACTAGAGGTTAGATAGAGCATTAACTGAGATTCAACAACCATCATCTCAAGCTTTAAAGTGATCAACACAAGTTTTCAAGGGAAGAACAAAGCTTCAACTTGCTGCATGCTCTAACGCTGTTCGAATCTTTTCTTCTACAAGTTCTTCCACGAGCTGAATCTGCCTACACAATCTGTAAAGTGTAGACTCTCTTATTTGCATTAATATTTGTATTTGATACTTGGTTTATTATTGGGATTTTGAACCAAGTGAAAGCAAAGTAGAGTGTGATTTGAGTGAGACTCGTCACCTACTTGTGTTGTGATTTGCACATGCCCCCTAGAGCTGGAATCTAGAAGAGAGCTGTTGCTCTAGTTGTATTTGAGAATACATAGTGGAACCCAAGTCACAAGGGGTGTGAGCTTGGAAGAGTGGAGTAAGCGAGGTTGCCCAAACCACTATAAAAATCTTGTCTACTGCTGTGATTTGCATTTTTATTTTCATTGCTTCATTACTCTCCTTATGTCTGATTTGTTTCATTAAAGGGGATTAAATCAAACAGGGGCAAATTTCTGTTTAAGTGAAAATTTTTAAAATACTCAATTCACCCGTCCCCTCTTGGGTAATTGCCATAAACTCGGACCGACAAGTGGTATCAAAGTAGGTCTTTGAGTTTTTAACCAAAGAGATCTATTGAAATGGCATTCCAATCAACTTCCACCTCTGCATTTGCCGAGGCTCAATCTTTCACTAGACCGCCCCTATTTGATGGGACTAACTTCGGTTATTGAAAGTTGAAAATGAAACAGTTGATCATGGCTACAGATATTGATTCTTGGATTGCTATCCAAGATGGTGTTGTGTTGCCTACCGATGAAAGAGCCTCCACATGGTCCGAGGAGGAAGTAAGAGTTCTTAAAAGCAACGCAAAGGCCATGAATTCCCTCTTTTGTGCATTAACGGCATCCGAATATGATAGAGTATCTTCATGCCAAACTACTAAAGAAATTTGGGATACTCTTACATCATATATGAGGAAACTTCTCAAGTCCAAGGGACTAGGAGAAATATTTTGATTAGAGAGTTAGAAATTTTTAAAATGCTCAAAACTGAAAATATCTCTGAAATGTTTGCTAGATTTTCTAAGATTACTAACGCTTTGAAAGGTCTTGGAAAAGAAATTTCTGAATCCGAGCAGGTAATGAATATCTTAAGAGCGCTACCCAAATCTTAGACTCCGAAAATCACAGCCATTGAGGAAGCAAAGGACCTCAATACATTATGGCTAGAAGATCTAATAAGCTCACTTATGTCTCATGAGCTAATAAAGAAGAGAAATGAAGAACAACACAAAGGTAAAAGAGTTATCACCTTAAAAGCCGCACACGCATCAGACGACTCCACTTCATCATCTCAAAATGACGATGAGAAAATTGCCTTGCTCACAAGACGTTTCAGAAAATTTGTGAGGAAAGGAAGAAATTTTAAGAGCTTCAAAGAAAGAAATTCGAAGGAGAAAAAGAAGGAGGCAACAAAGTACTTCTGATGTGGTGGTATGGGGCATATGCAAGCTCAATGCCCAATGCCCAACGCTCGAGTAGACCAAAACAAAGGAGCAAAGGGATAAGAAGGATCGAGGAGAAAACAGAAGATTTCAAAAGATTAAAGGAAGAGGCATGTATGTTAACGAGGAGACATCTACAACATGCAGTTCCTCAAATGAAGAAGACGAGGCCGCAAATTGTACAAGAATTTGCTGCATGGCCACCATGGAAGAAGACCTTAATCTATGTCTTGCAGCAATAGAAATTTTAGAGGATCAAACCGCTTCAACAAACTGCACAGGTAGTGAAGAGGTAACCTATAAACCAAATTCTATTTCTATTTTTACAAATGATTGCCTCAAATGTGCTGAATTGAAAGAACTACAACAAGCATATGATTCGTTATATGAGGAAATAAAGAAATTAGGAAACAAGTTCACAATGAAGAAAAAATAATGTGATGCAGTAATAATTGTGAACGGAAAACTTGCCAAAAAAGTTGATCACTTGACAAATGAAAAGAATACATTGATAAGAGAGATGGAAACTCAAAAAGGAAAATGAATCGCTAAATGAATCACTTGCTAAGTTCTCCAATCCAGGGGAAAGCGTCAAAATATTTTTAAACATGACCACCCAAAGTGACAAGATAGGACTTAGGTATTCCACATTTGAGAAAGGAGAAAGTAGTAAGTCAAATGCTCCAAGGACTCACAGAAACCAAGCAAAACCCATCCATGCTAAACCAAAGATGAATCATGTTGCTTGGACCAAAAGACCAACTTGGGAAGATAGCTTCCCACTCCTAGACTCCTGGGAGCCTGTAATTTTTGCAATAAAATGGGACACAAGGTATATCAATGTTGTGGTGCCCCAATCCGAGGTGCTATAAGCCTTACTCCAGGATTGTTTTGATTGGTAAACGTGACTCAAGATTGTTGCCCTGATCACACGGCAGGATTTTTTTTTTTCATTAATACATGGAAAATTTCCATCATTCATCTATCATGAAATATATTTCACATATCACAGTTATGAACCAAAACTGTTTCATAAAACAAAAATATTCATTTTCATCTCAAAATTATCATCATTGTCTTTACATAAAATTTACATATACAATATTTCATCAAAACTACATGTCATTTTACATGCTGCCTTCATCATCTTTTCCTGTCTGTTGTTGAAAAAGCATGGGTGAGTAATAATACTCAGTAAGAAAGCTATACATAATTTTTCAATCATTTTCATGCATTTCATAAAATGCAAATGCAATGCATACATAACATTCATGACATTCATTTGGATGCAACGCTAGCTAGGCGCCCATCCCATACATGCTCCCATTTCAGGGAGGTCGCCGCCGGCCTGGGCCTATTAAGCGACTTGGCAATAGCGAGGGGGACATCCGGTCCGCTTACTACCTCGACTAAGGCCTATTCCTCGTGCACATGCTCATTCTCATACACATGCCGGCATGATATTTGCAAATCATAAACAATTTCATAAAAAGCATTTAATAAATAATTTCACAAAACGAACTTCAGTTCATGTAAAGCAGTTATAGGTATGGCCAACCTTAAATAAATTTCATAAAGCAACTTGCAAACAATTTCAAGCATTTTGGAAATAATTTGCAAAACATATAACTTGTTTACCTCCTCAGTGGTTGTCTTCGACCTTCTCTTTTCCTTTTCCTATCCAAGGACAAAGGATATTTCATTTCCTCTATTTAAGCTGCTTCCCATGTATGTTTTATAATATTTGGGCATTATTTCTTTACATATATATTTTTATCCAAAAATAAAAAATACCATGACATACCTTATGCCTAGTATATCATTGGACATTTCATATATTTTGAATTTATCATCATTTACTTGGCCGAAAAAAATCATTTTCTCCATATACTTAAAAATCAACATAAATTCACTTAAGCATAATCCTTAATTCCAAAAATCATGAAATTAATATATCATTATTCCAATATCATATTTATCAATTTTGGAGAATTATTTTCACATATCATATCTTTGCTCCAAATTTTTGATGTTTTGGCATAATTCCATTTAAACATTATATCTATACTTATTTTCTCATGCTTGGAGATTATCTAAGCATGGTTTTACTTCATCTAACATTCAAAACAAGTTTGAGGGGAATCCACTTACCTCAAGCGAAGTTATGCCTCTTCAACTCGCCTTTTCTCATTCCAACCTTCGATTCTCCTCTTTCCTTAAGGCTAAAACGTGTGGGGATGAGAAATGAAATTTCTCAAGTGATTTTTTTGAGCTAGGATGGTTGTGAATTCGTTCATGGGCTGCTCCTCTATTTATAGGGGTCCATTTTTCATAAATTTGAAATTTACCCCCTCTAGCTTAGGGTGTAAAATTGCAAAGGTGTTTTTTTCTAATTTCCCAAAGGTGCTTAGAGCCTTGTGCAGCCTCCCTACCCTGCTCCAGCTGCCCTATTTTGCAGGCCTATTTTTCCTATTTTTTAATTTTTTAATTTAATTAATTTTAAGCTAATTAAATCTAAACCCTTGATTTGTGATTTGGATGAATTTGAACCATTGATCAAAGTCAAATGGCCATAAATACCCCTGATCAAGCCCCCTGCTATTGCTGCATTTCATTTAATTTTTTTATTTTTTATTATTTAATTTTTGTAAAAAGTCAAAAGTAGCATTTAATTAAAGTAATGCTACTTTTTGATTTTTCATTTGACGTTTAATCTTGACCTTTAATTTGTGATTTTCATCACATCTTAATCCATTCATCATGTCCATTATGAATTTTTAACCATCCATACAAAATTTCATCGAATTCCGACTTTCGGATTGCAACTTATGAATTTTTTTCTATTTTTCCATATAAATCCGAATTTTGATTAAAATATCCAAAAGAATTGCTATTTTTTCTTGTAGTGATTAAATCTCTATTTTGTCTTTTATGATTAAGTTAATCTAAGTGATTAACTCTAAATCATATATCTTAACCCATGTTTACTATTCACGTTTACTATTCACGTGCACTATTTATGGGGTTAAATTCCCAATTGCATTATTTCAACCTCAAATACACATGTCCATCAATAAGGTTCATGAATCTTTATTTATTCATAAAATAATCTTCAAAATTACAAGTGTCGAAATGACGCGTATACGGTCAAAACAACGCGTATACGGTTAGGGTTCCACAAATGCAAAATGAGAAAACTATAAAACCTTGGTGCAAAATTAGTTTGGGTACCTAAGAGCATTGGATTTATGCCTTCAAGAGTAGATCAATGTAGATTCCAATGGTTAACTAACCCAAATGGACCCATAAAATGGGTATAAAAAAGATAAACTCCACTTGATTTGATTTTTGTAGGTTTGTCTTAGAGCAAAGGCCAATAATATGTGGTTTATGGATAGTGGCTGCTCAAGACACATGATGATAGAAAAAGGATTGTTCCATAGGATCAAACTGTGTAGTGAAGGAACAGTTGCTTTTGGGAACAATGAAAAAGGTATAATCAAAGGTAAAGGAAATGTTTACGGAATTTCAAATGCATGTATTGAGGATGTACTATTTGTTGAAGGACTCAAATACACATGTCCATCAATAAGGTTCATGAATCTTTATTTATTCATAAATAATCTTCAAAATTACAAGTGTCGAAATGACGCGTATACGGTCAAAACAACGCGTATACGGTTAGGGTTTCACAAATGCAAAATGAGAAAACTACAAAATCTTGGTGCAAAATTGGTTTGGGTACCTAAGAGCATTGGATTTATGCCTTCAAGAGTAGATCAATGTAGATTCCAATGGTTAACTAACCCAAATGGACCCATAAAATGGGTACCAAAAAGATAAGCTCCACTTGATTTGATTTTTGTAGGTTTGTCTTAGAGCAAAGGCCAATAATATGTGGTTTATGGATAGTGGCTGCTCAAGACACATGATGATAGAAAAAGGATTGTTCCATAGGATCAAACTGTGTAGTGAAGGAACAGTTTCTTTTGGGAACAATGAAAAAGGTATAATCAAAGGTAAAGGAAATGTTTACGGAATTTCAAATGCATGTATTGAGGATGTACTATTTGTTGAAGGACTAAAATACAACTTAATGAGTATTAGTCAATTATGTGATAAAGGTTACAAAGTTGTATTTGAATCCTCTATATGCAATGTATTTGATAATGATCACATAGTATTTAGTGGCAAAAGACAAGGAAATGTATATTTTGTTTGCCTATATGAACTTGAGAAAAAATGTCTAATAGCCATAGAAAATGATCCATGGATATGGCATAAAATACTTGGACACATAAATATGTCAAATATTAAAATCTTATGGAAAAAGAGCCTAGTAGAAGTATGGCGATCTCAGGTAAGCAAGCGAACTTTCCAAAGCTTGATTTTCTTTTATGTGTTGAAATGATGGATTATGCTCTTGTAGATGTTTTATGAATTTTCTTACGAATGGGTAAGCACAAGTTTTGAAAACGATGCCTTTAATGAAAAGCCACAAGTTTTGAAAAGAATGGCTTTAATGAAAAGTCTCAAGGATTGCTTCATGGGTAGCAAGCAATACTGTTTTAGATAATTGTTTTATCGCAGGTGTTGCAAGTATTAAGAATATTTTATGTTGATGGTTGTAGGAATTTGCTTCCAAGAAGCAAGTTCTTCATGATGTTATTTTAAAATGAGTTTTATAAAAGAAAAGGGATCTTAGACCCTTTTCACAAGAAAATACTTTCAAAGAAGTTTTGAGTCTACTTTTATGAAATTTTATGAAAACAAGTATATTTATAAAAAGGATTTAAATCATGGAAAACGGTTGGTTTTCCATGCTATGTCATTCAAATATAAACAATGATTTAGACATCGTTCCTCAGTTTGAAATGATCTTGGAAAAGTTTTGATTTCCTTCAAATAAGAAAATATTGTAAAAATATTGTAAAAATATCTTGAAAAATATTTATACAATGGGTTTTAAGGATGGCCAACTTGATGTGTTGACTTTATAAAATGATTTAATTTTGAGTTGCTAAAATACCAGACAAAAAGGTTTTTATCTAAAATGGTTCTAAAAGAATTTAAGGAAGGTCATCCTAAAACTAGTTTTCAAATGATAACTTGTTAAAGTGGGTGCACTCGCCAACGGCACCCTCCCTCAGATGGGAGCAAGATGAATGAACAGCCGCTTAGCTAAAGTGCTGTTAAGGATTCTCTTTCAAAAGGTAGCATTATCACTTGCTAAGTATCACTACTGGATGAAGAGAAATGCATTTGCTTATGTTTTGCTTTTGAAAAGCCCAAAGATTGGGACATGAAAGCATTTTTAAGAAAAGTTATCCTAAAAGGATTTTTATAAAATGGTTACCCTAAAGATAGGGTGTTTTACATAAAAGTGTAAATAACAAAAATGAAAGGAAATATTTTTATGCAAATGAATTTATGAAAATGGTTTATGTATTTTATTTGCCTTGTTTGCTATAAACAAGCCCCAAGACGGGGATAATGAAAAGGATTTATGTGAAACTTGGTTTGGACATAGGAATGTCCATTTTTAAAGAGCCTAAATGAAAAGTATTTATGGGCATGAAAATGTTCAATGTTAAAGTATTTAAATAATAAGTGTTTTAGGTCATATGGATGTCCATCACTAAAAGAAGCTATGTCAAAAATATTTTGAGACATCAAATGTCTCTGGGTTAAAGGATTTTATGATGAAAAATATTTTTGAACATAAAAATGTCCTTTGCCAAGAAAAACTTATGTGAATGATGTTTTAGGACATGAGAATGTCCTCCTTTGCCAAAGGATTTATGAGAAAAATATTTTGGACATAAAACGTCCACGGGCAAAAGATGGTTTTATGTAAATGTCTTGGAACATTGAAAATGTTCACTCAAGACAAAAAGAGAATTAATTAAAGAGGGTAAAACATGTATGTTTTGCCTTAACAAGCCCAGACGTGGCTTGTAAATGATTTTAAGAATGAATATTTTATGAAAATGTTTAAGGACATAGAATTGTCCTCATGAATAAAGGATTTCATGATAATATTTTAGGACATATAAGTGTCCTCAGGAAAAAGGTGTTCAAGATGTTTATGAAAAAGGTTTTCAAGGAAGTCTTGCCCTAATGATAAAATGCTTGCTTACTGAGTTTTCACTCACGTTTTGTTTTTCCAAACCTTAGATAGGTACCGGGAAACTCATGAGGATGCAAATCTAAGCAAAGAAGAAAGGTACGTGATGATAGCCATGAAGGCTATAATGAATGGGATTGTTGGAAATATGTGGAAAACTAGCTAAATCTATGTTTTGATGATTAACAAATCAATTTGAGTAAGTCTTGGCTACTAACATGTTTGTGGAAATGTTTAAGGCATATACATTTGAAGAAAATAAAGCATGGAAGGCCAAGTCGTTCTCCAAGTCCACCTCAAGATCGACTTCGAGAAGCCAAATCTGTCCAGAGTTGAAAATGGGAGAAGAACAAGTGAAGTCGCAGGCCAAGTCGACTCCACTTGCGACTTGGGAAGCCAAGTCGCAAACGAAGTCGACTCCAGCATCGACTTCAGTCGGGAGATTCACTCCAGAGCTGAATTTGGGATGGAAGAATGCCGAAGTCGCAAACGAAGTCGACTCCAGTTGCGACTTGGGCAAAGTCGCGGACGAAGTCGACCCCAAGTTCGACTTGATGTTATCAAAGCTCAAAGATGGAGTTTTCAGCTCATTCCCAAGGTCAACTTAAGATCTCTCAAGACCAAATCAAGGACACGAGCTCTTTATCAAAATCAAGTTTATCAAGTCCAAGGCAAAGATTCAAGCATGCTCCAAGATGAAGAAATAATCAAGTCATGAAGATCAATATGAATCAAAAGCAAGCAAGGTGCATGAATCTACCATGCAAGATTCAAGTTCTTCAAAGATTCACAAGGTTCAAGCTAATCCAAGAAGAAACAAAGTCAAGCTCTTCAAGAATCACAAGATCTACAAGTATAAGGAGTCATTCTAGAATTAAAGCAATTAAAGGAAAGAAGCCTAAGCAAAACAAAGCAATCTCCAAAGTCTTCAAGATCATCAAAGCCAACTGACAAGGTGAAGTCGCACCCGAAGTCAACTTCACCTGCGACTTGGGTCAAGTCGATTCCCAAGTCGACCCGACCTGGAACTTGAAGTTGCGACGGAGAGGTGAAGTCGCACCCGAAGTCGACTCCATCTGCGACTTGGGCGAAGTCGCATCCGAAGTCGACTCCGCCTGCGACTTGGGTCGCAACGGTCGGATATTATTCGAACGTTGGCGCATTTAATGCGCGCCACCTACCTTCTAACGTTCGGATTCCCTCCACAATTATAAAAGGGAGTTATTGTGGACGAGGGAAGTAGCTGAGAATCATTAAGTGTGCTTAACTACTATATTCAAGAGCTCTAAAGAGATCAAGCCATTCAAAGAGGAAGAACTTTGCTTCAAATTGCAAGAGCTACATTTCTGAATCTTCAAAGCCTACATTACAAGTTCTTCTCTGCGCCAAATCGCTTCTACACATCTGTAAAGTGTAGACTTCTTTTGTTATTTGGTTTAATTGTATTAAGCTTGATTTAGCTTGGGTAGCTAAGATCAAGTGTATGCAAAGTAGTGTGTGATTGGAGTGAGACTCATCACCTACTTGTGCAGTGTGTTGTTTATGCCCCCTAGAGCTGGAATCTAGAAGAGAGCAGTGGCTCTAATTGTATTGAGAGAATACAATAGTGGAACCCAAGTCACAAGGAGTGTGAGCTTGGAAGAGTGGAGTAGGGAGGTTGCCCGAACCACTATAAAAATCTTGTGTGCTTGATTTATATTTCTGCTCTATACATTATATTGCTTTCTATTTCGTTTCTTCATTAAGGGGACTAGATTAATCCGGGGTAAAGTTTCTGTTTAAGTTATAAATTTTTTTAATACCCAATTCACCCCTCCCCTCTTGGGTAATTGCCATCAACTCGGGACCAACAAGTGGTATCAGAGCAGGTCTTTGAGTTAAACCAAAGAGATCTATTGATATGGCATCCCAATCGATTCCCGTTCCCGCTTTTGCTGAGGGCCAATCATTCACTAGGCCACCATTGTTTGATGGGAACAATTTTGGTTATTGGAAGCTTCGTATGAAGCAACTCATTATGGCTACAGATATGGACTCTTGGATTGCAATCCAAGATGGTGTAACATTGCCTATAGATGAAAGAGCTTCCAAGTGGACCGAAGAGGAAGTAAGAACTGTAAAGAGCAATGCTAAAGCTATGAACTCACTATTTTGTGCTCTTACAGCTTCCGAATATGATAGAGTATCATCTTGTCTAACCGCTAAAGAAATATGGGATACTCTAACATCCATTTATGAAGGAACCTCTCAAGTCCAAGAGACTAGGAGAAATATTTTGATAGGAGAATTGGAAAACTTTAGAATGTTAGAAACAGAAAATTTTTCTGAAATGTTTGCTAGATTCTCTAAGATTACTAACGCTTTGAAAGGTCTTGGAAAGGCTATCTCTGAATCCGAACAGGTCATGAAGATACTAAGAGCTCTACCGGAATCATGGACTCCAAAGATTACGGCGATTGAAGAAGCCAAAGACCTAAATACACTAAAGCTAGAAGATCTAATTAACTCATTAATGTCACATGAGCTAATTAAGAGAAGAAACGAAGACAATCACAAAGGGAAGAAAGCTATTGCGTTAAAAGCGGCACACAACTCAGAAGAGTCTACCTCCTCTTCGCATAATGATAATGAAGATATAGCACTACTCACTCGCAAATTTCGAAAGTTTGTGAGAAAAGAAAGGAACTTCATAGACTACAAAGAAAGACCACGAAGAGAGAAGAAGAACGAGCCAACAAAGTGCTATAGATGCGGCGGGATGGGACATATGCAAGCTCAATGTCCTACGCCGGAAGAGAAATCAAAAGATCAACAAGAAAGGAGGGAAAGACATGAAGGCAGAAAATACCAAAGGCCAAAGGGGAAAGGCATGTACGTCAATGAAGAGACTTCATCAACAAGCAGCTCCTCAACCGACGAATTTGAGGCGGCAAATTGTGCTAGAATTTGCTGCATGACACGGATCGAACAAGAAGAAAACTTGTTATGTTTGAATACAACGGAAGTTTTGGAAGAACAAACCATCTCAACAAAATGCACAAGCAATGAAGAGGTAACTTCCAAACTTTGTCATTCTCAATCTAGTTATTCTTCTTTTCATGATTGCGTCAAATGTGCTGAATTAGAAGAACTGCAAATTGCTTATGATTCATTATATGAAGAAATTAAAAAGCTAGGAAACAAGTTGTCATTAAAGAGACAACAATGTAACTTCGTTATTATTGAAAATGAAAAACTAGCTGAAAAATCAACAAAACTGAAAGAAGAAAATGAATCATTGATAAATGAGAACGAATCATTAAATGAATCATTAGCAAAGTTCTCGAATCCCGGAGAAAATGTGAAGATGTTTCTGAACATGACTGCTCAAACAAATAAAAGAGGTCTTGGATATTATACATTTGAGCAAAAAGAAAGTGGCAAATCGAATGTGCCAATACTTGAGAAATATCAAACCAAAACTGCACCTATATACAAGCCACAAAGGAAAAATGTTGTGTGGACTAGAAGGCCAACGTTTGAATCATTGCATACTTGGAGGTCTACTCCAAGATTACCTATGGCTTGCAATTTCTGCAATAAAATGGGTCATAAAGCCTATAAATGTAACTTTAAGAAACTACATGACCATGGTGCAAAATTAGTTTGGGTTCCAAGGAACACAAGATTTGGGCTTTCTAAATTAGAGCAACAAAGATCGAATAATATTACTAACCCAAATGGACCCATAAAATGGGTACCAAAGAGATGAGATTTATTACTTTATTTTTCAGATTTGTTTCAAGGCAAAGGCAAACAATGTATGGTTCATGGACAGCGGTTGTTCAAGGCATATGACCGGAGAAAGAAGTTTATTTCATAAACTTAAGCCTTGCAACGATGGAACGGTTGCCTTTGGCAATAATGAGAAAGGTAAAATTAAAGGTAAAGGAAATATTTATAGTATTTCAAATGCATGCATGGAAGATGTTTTGTTTGTTGAAGGACTCAAGCATAACCTAATGAGCATTAGTCAATTATGTGACAAAGGATACAAGGTTGTGTTTGAATCATCTATATGTAATGTATTTGATGGAGAACATATCATGTTTAGTGGAAAAAGACATGGAAATGTATATTTGGTTTCACTTGATGAATTAGATGGTCAATGTCTAATGGCCATTGATAATGATCCATGGGTTTGGCATAAAAGGCTTGGACATATAAACATGAGAAATATAAAGACCCTATGGAAGAAAAGCTTGGTAGAAGGCTTGTCAAAGTTGAAATATGACAAAGACAAAAATTTGTAAGGCATGTCAATTATCTAAACAACCTAAAATGCCTTTCTCTACCAAAAAGGAAATTTCCACCACTAGGCCACTTGAATTGCTACACATGGATCTATATGGGTCATCCGATATTTTAACCATTGGTGGAAAGAAATATGTATTTGTTATTGTTGATGATTTTTCAAGATTCACATGAATAATTCTCTTAGCTAGCAAAGATGAGGCCTTCCTTACGTTTTCAACTTTTGTAAATTTGGTGCAAAATGAAAAATAAAGTACTATTATGACTATAAGAAGCGATCATGGTGGTGAATTTGAAAACAAACGATTCATAGAGTTATGTAATGAAAAAGGAATTCATCACACATTTTCTGCACCAAGAACTCCACAACAAAATGGAGTAGTTGAAAGGAAAAACAGAACTATACAAGAGATGGCTAGAACAATGCTAAATGAGAGCAAATTATCCAAGAAATTTTGGGGTGAAGCTGTGAGTACAGCTTGTCATGTTTTGAATCGAGTCACCATTAGAGCAATCTTGAGAAAGACCCCATATGAGCTATGGAAAGGAAGAAAACCAAATATCTCTTATTTTCATGCTTTTGGATGCACATGTTATGTTTTGAACAATGGAAAAACCAACTTGAGAAAATTAGATGCCAAAAGTGATGAGGCAATATTCCTTGGGTACTCATCAAATAGCAAAGCATATAGAGTATTCAATAAACGAAACCAAGTTGTAGAAGAGTCCATACATATTGTTTTTGATGAAACTAACCCTTGCTTCAAAAGAAAAGATGATTTAAGTGATGCAGATGATATAACAAGTAGTCTTGAAAAACTGCATATGGAAAAGCAAGAAGATTCCATGGAGGAAAGGGTAAGTCAAGGTAATAATTCCTACAAACCTCCAACAGATTTGAAATTCAAACATGCCCATCCAATTGAACAAGTTATAGGGAATGTATATGAAGGTGTGAAAACTAGAAGATCAAAACAAAATGTTTATGGACAATACGCTTTTGTATCTAAAATTGAACCTTCTAATATTGATCAAGCTCTTGATGATGAAAACTGGATTATAGCAATTCGAGAAGAGCTAAATCAATTTGAAAGAAACCAAGTTTGACACCTTGTTCCTAGACCAAATGATTGTACTGTTATTGGCACCAAGTGGGTCTTTAGGAACAAATTAGATGAAAGTGGACTTGTAGTGAGAAACAAAGCTAGACTTGTGGCAAAAGGATACTCACAAGAAGAAGGAATAGATTTTGAGGAATCCTATGCCCCGGTTGCTAGATTGGAAGCAATTCGTATCTTACTAGCTTTTGTATCTCACATGAGCTTTAAATTGTTTCAAATGGATGTTAAAAGTGCATTTCTAAATGGATATATAAATGAAGAGGTGTATGTAGAACAACCACCTAGATTTGAGGAAAAAGATCAATCTAAATTTGTATACAAGTTAACCAAAGCACTATATGGATTAAAACAAGCTCCAAGGGCTTGGTATGATCGATTGAGGAAATTTCTGATTGATCATGATTTTCAAAAAGGAAAGGTAAACACCACTTTGTTTATCAAATACAAAGAAAAGGATATATTGATTATTCAAATTTATGTTGATGATATCATTTTCGGTGCTACTAATGAAATTCTTTGTCAAGAATTTTCTGAGCTTATGCAGAAAGAATTTGAAATGAGCATGATGGGAGAACTAAATTTCTTCCTTGGACTGCAAATCAAGCAACTACATGAAGGAATTTTCATCAACCAGTCCAAGTATATCAAAGAAATGTTGAAGAAGTTTGGCATGGAAAATAGCAAAGGAGCAAACACCCCTATGAGCTCAACAATTAAAATTGACAAAGATGAGAAAGAAAAAATAATTGATTTAAAATTGTATAGAAGCATGATAAGTTCTTTATTATATTTAACTGCTTCTAGGCCTGATATATTGTTTAGTGTGTGTATGTGCTCTAGATTTCAATCATGTCCAAAAGAATCACACTTGGTAGCTGTGAAAAGAATTTTCAGATACTTAATTGAAACTACTAATTTAGGACTTTGGTATCCAAAGGGCTCTAATTTTGATCTAATCGGCTACACGGATGCGGATTTTGCCGGTTACAAAGTAGATAGAAAAAGCACTAGTGGAACATGTCAATTTCTTGGGAACATGTTGGTTTCATGGTTTTCAAGAAAACAAACTAGTGTTGCTCTATCTACGGCGGAAGCCGAATACATTGCCGCCGGGAGCTGTTGTGCCCAATTACTTTGGATGAAACAGCAACTTAGGGACTATGACATGGATTTTAAAGATATACCCATTAGATGTGATAATACTAGTGTCATATGTTTAACTAAAAATCCAGTCTTGCATTCTAGGACCAAACATATAGACCTTAGACATCATTTTATTAGAGAACATGTGGAAAATCATGACATATGTCTAGTATATGTAAGAACTGAGGATCAAATTGCAGATATATTCACAAAGCCCTTAGCAAAGGAAGCATTTTATAAGATAAGAAATGACATGCGAATGATTAATTTAACCTAGCACAAACTAAGGAGGAGCACCTGTTTTAGGGGGAGCACACCCACCTATCTCTTTCTTTACCCGCTAACCTTTTGATATATTGACAAAAAGGGGGAGAAGAGTAGGATTTGAGGGGGAGAAGAGTAGGATATGTTTGGGGAGAAGAGCAGGATATGTTTTGCATGAGCATGAGAATGATAAAGCATGAGAATGATAAAATTTCACAATACAAAATGAGCATGTTATCTTTTAAGAAATTGAAAGGTATACACTCAAATCGGTTTTGTCAATCATCAAAAAGGGGGAGATTGTTGGAAATATGTGGAAAACTAGCTAAATCTATGTTTTGATGATTAACAAATCAATTTGAGTAAGTCTTGGCTACTAACATGTTTGTGGAAATGTTTAAGGCATATACATTTGAAGAAAATAAAGCATGGAAGGCCAAGTCGTTCTCCAAGTCGACCTCAAGATCGACTTCGAGAAGCCAAATCTGTCCAGAGTTGAAAATGGGAGAAGAACAAGTGAAGTCGCAGGCCAAGTCGACTCCACTTGCGACTTGGGAAGCCAAGTCGCAAACGAAGTCGACTCCAGCATCGACTTCAGTCGGGAGATTCACTCCAGAGCTGAATTTGGGATGGAAGAATGCCGAAGTCGCAAACGAAGTCGACTCCAGTTGCGACTTGGGCAAAGTCGCGGACGAAGTCGACCCCAAGTTCGACTTGATGTTATCAAAGCTCAAAGATGGAGTTTTCAGCTCATTCCCAAGGTCAACTTAAGATCTCTCAAGACCAAATCAAGGACACGAGCTCTTTATCAAAATCAAGTTTATCAAGTCCAAGGCAAAGATTCAAGCATGCTCCAAGATGAAGAAATAATCAAGTCATGAAGATCAATATGAATCAAAAGCAAGCAAGGTGCATGAATCTACCATGCAAGATTCAAGTTCTTCAAAGATTCACAAGGTTCAAGCTAATCCAAGAAGAAACAAAGTCAAGCTCTTCAAGAATCACAAGATCTACAAGTATAAGGAGTCATTCTAGAATTAAAGCAATTAAAGGAAAGAAGCCTAAGCAAAACAAAGCAATCTCCAAAGTCTTCAAGATCATCAAAGCCAACTGACAAGGTGAAGTCGCACCCGAAGTCGACTTCACCTGCGACTTGGGTCAAGTCGATTCCCAAGTCGACCCGACCTGGAACTTGAAGTTGCGACGGAGAGGTGAAGTCGCACCCGAAGTCGACTCCATCTGCGACTTGGGCGAAGTCGCATCCGAAGTCGACTCCGCCTGCGACTTGGGTCGCAACGGTCGGATATTATTCGAACGTTGGCGCATTTAATGCGCGCCACCTACCTTCTAACGTTCGGATTCCCTCCACAATTATAAAAGGGAGTTATTGTGGACGAGGGAAGTAGCTGAGAATCATTAAGTGTGCTTAACTACTATATTCAAGAGCTCTAAAGAGATCAAGCCATTCAAAGAGGAAGAACTTTGCTTCAAATTGCAAGAGCTACATTTCTGAATCTTCAAAGCCTACATTACAAGTTCTTCTCTGCGCCAAATCGCTTCTACACATCTGTAAAGTGTAGACTTCTTTTGTTATTTGGTTTAATTGTATTAAGCTTGATTTAGCTTGGGTAGCTAAGATCAAGTGTATGCAAAGTAGTGTGTGATTGGAGTGAGACTCATCACCTACTTGTGCAGTGTGTTGTTTATGCCCCCTAGAGCTGGAAACTAGAAGAGAGCAGTGGCTCTAATTGTATTGAGAGAATACAATAGTGGAACCCAAGTCACAAGGAGTGTGAGCTTGGAAGAGTGGAGTAGGGAGGTTGCCCGAACCACTATAAAAATCTTGTGTGCTTGATTTATATTTCTGCTCTATACATTATATTGCTTTCTATTTCGTTTCTTCATTAAGGGGACTAGATTAATCCGGGGTAAAGTTTCTGTTTAAGTTATAAATTTTTTTAATACCCAATTCACCCCTCCCCTCTTGGGTAATTGCCATCAACTCGGGACCAACATGGGATATCATGGATTAAAATCCTAAGGTATGTTAATATATATGTGGACTTATTTAGAAATCTAAGGGTGCGTTTGGCAATCCATAAAACATGTCAACTTAAAACTTTTCAATCTAAAATTTTTCACCCTTCATTACTATCATATTTTTTAATTATTTTTTCACATTTTCCTATACAACTACCCTACTTTTCAATCATTTCTACACAACTATCCACACAACTAACCTATCTATTTTAACTTTATCCTCTTTACTACTTATCATTACCCCTATCATATCACATCATTTCACAACTTTTACTACTCAAAACTTTTCATCAAAAGTTTTATTCATTACCAAACACACCCTAAGTCTTATGTGAATTAATGAATGAATGTATGCATGTATGATGTGTACAATGATTGAATGTATGTAAGTATGGAATGTAAATGTCATTATAGAAAAGCATGATGAGATGTTATGAAATGGAATATGAAATTTTATTACAAGTGTAATGTCGCTTATATGATGAATGATGTAGAATGTAAAGAAAACAAATGATGATAGAAAAAGAAATTTTTTTTGAACGAGTTCCAATTAAGAACCCGCCGCATGATCAGGGTAACAATTATGATTCACATTTACCAATCAATAAATATAGCTTGAAATCGTCTAAAGGATGAAAATCGAAATCTCATAAAATGAAGGGTTCAAGTGTAACCCTTATGGGAAATGAAAATTACTGGAAAAAAATGATTAAGTAAAGTAAGAATTATCAATAATCATGGAAAGACAAAAATGGATGGAGAATGGTTAGGTGGCAACTCGTTAAAATTCATTTTCCATGTCATTTTAGAAATTTAAGAATATGGTTAAATCGGGAATTTCCTAGGAAATTCATTTCGGACAATGTTGAAGTCCAATTGAGATGAAATTTTAAGGATAACTTGATCATGAGGTTACTTACGTGATCAATGGTGGAATTTTGAAAATTATGATTAAAAATATTGTTATCATAATTAATGTTATGAATTAGCTTCAAAAGACCATAAGTTGGTCTGTAATGATTATTTCAAGATGAAATTTTTTATGGGTTATGAAGAATTATTTAGAATAATTATGAAAATTTCAAAATTCACATTTGAAATGTATGTGAATTTTGTGGAGACATATATATGTCCATTTTTCAATAACTAAATAAAAGTAGGTACACAACTCCGATTAAGGTGAAATTTTAAGGGAAAGCTTAAATTAATACACCCAATTTAATGAAGGAATTAAATTTTGAAAAACATGTTTTCAAAATTTTAAAAAGAGATTTTATGTCCAAATATGAATTAGTTAATTAATATAAAACAAAAAAAAAATTTAAAAATTTCAAAAGGTGCATTTTGTGAGAAATTGTATATATATTAATAAGAAAATTTTCCATAATGTATAAGTGTGAATATAGGCAGTTATGATTTAATTTATTAATGTTGGAATTTACCGTTTAAAAAAGAAGAGGAAAATGAGGACAACGCGCTGAATGACGGTGCATGGACAGCGGCAATTGCATGTTTTTCTATTTTTAAAAAAAGAGAAATGATCTAAGGGCGGCACGTAAGATAAATTCATGCAATTGCTGGATTATAAAAAAATTGAACATCTGTAATTGGGTTTAAACGGCAACTGAAGTTGAGTGATTATTAACCACGGTGAACCGCTAAACTGCAAATATATATAAAGGGCAGACAGATGGAACGCGTCCGTCCTACTGAAGCTTTAAAGAAGTGCTGCTGAATTTTAATCAAGGCAGCGACATTTTCCAGCAAAGGTGAAAAAAAAGCAACGAGCAACAGGTTTTGTCCTTTTTTTATTTTATTTTCTTTCCTTTAAAACAGAAGCTCTTAAACTGGTTTCAGAATTCTGATTCTTATTTTTCAGAAATTCTAGTTAATACCCTGAATAAATAGATTGCTGGATGTTTTGTGGAAAAAATATTTGTTGCCGAAAACAAAATTTTAAATGGTGCATTTTGTAGACGGTTATAAGTATTAAAAAAGACAAAAGAAGGGGGCAGCGTACGTTCAACAGGAATTAATGATTTTTAATTAAGATCAGTATGATTTTCATATGACTTGAATTAATTCTGACATGATTTGCCGATTAAATCATTCAGCAAATAGATTAATTATTAAACTAAAAATTTTCCTAACTGAATGTTAATTGCTGCTGAATGTTTGGGTAGCAGCATTCTTTTAAAAAACATATTTAAATGCAAAAGGGAAGGCATATTGCTGGACGGGCAGAACATTAAAAAAATTTTACTGCTAAAATTTAATTAAGAAAGGTGGATGTTCTGGGCTTTCAAACAGGTTCTTCCTTTAAGTTTTTTTTATTATTCACGATATTTTGTTTTAATTCTAAAATGTTATTTCGCCCCCTGTTTGATGCTGATCGTTATTAAGATTTTTAATAACCAGTATATATATAAATGCATGGATGATCATTGTTAACGTCCAGATTATTACAACAATTTATTACGGTTCTGATTTCATGTTGAAATAATGTCTAGATAGATTTTAATTTTTATTAAATTGTGTTTAATGTATGGCTTAAAATACTGGCTATAAGTGACGATTAAAACAAATTTTTATTATAATCATGATTTAATAGTGGATAGAAAATAATGAATAGATGGGTAAAGATTAATGCTCAAATATATTTTTATTTATTTATGTTGAATTAGCGAATTGAAATGATAAAAAAATGATAGACATGAAAATATGTTCAAAATTATAGTCATGTTTGTATAGTGGGTTGAAAAGATGGAATGAGGGACAATAATGGATGCCCAAACAGATTTCTAAATCTGTATAAACCATGTTTAATATATGGTTTTTGGATGATAAAAGGATGGGTAAGATTAATGTTAAAACTGATTTTATTTTCCTACATAATCATGTTTAATTTGTGGTTTATAGATAATGAAAGAAAGGTTGTAAAATTTTTGAAAATTAGACAAGCATGGATTGTTTCTTTAATTTATTAAATATTAATCCATGCATATATAATGTTTAATTAAGTGTTAAAATGATTTATTGGTTCGATAAGATATGACTCCTAACAAGTGACGTCAGAAATAGCTAGGCTAAAATGTTTGAATTTTCATGGTCTAAATAGCCATTAAATAATGAGTATGTGTATAAATGTTTAAAAATAGATTTTAAATTCTGTTCTAATCATATTTAATTAGTGATTTATAGATGATGGAAGGATGGTTAGTATTAGCCAAACATGTAAATGTGATTAGGAGATAGTTTTATGAGATAAAATATATATGGGTTAGAAAAATAAGTTCAATGTGCAAGCATGGAATGTTATAAATAGTCCTTTTCATTTGTATAGGAAAAGAAAAAGGAAAAATGGAAGGTACATGTTGACTACGCAGGTAAGCAAGCAACCTTTTTGAAAATACAATTTTATACGACTTTACTCTGCAACCTTAAATTGTTTTGGAAATTGCTTCGTAAGAAGTAAATCCTTTTAATGTTGAAAAATATTGAAATGCAAATGTTGAAAAGGTTGTGTTGGAAGGAAAATGAGATTTTAAAATGGTATTTGAAATAAATATTTTAAAATAGTTTTGTTACAAGGTTTTGAAGTATTTTAATGATATGTTTCAAAGGTTCTCTAAATATTGAATTATTTTGAAATTTCCAAAATCTATTGTTCGAGAAGAATTTAAGGAAGGCCAACACAATAAATTAATTTGAAAAATGAATTGAGTAATGTTCAAAGGATCATACAAGTCTATCACATATAGAAATGAACAAAAAGACAGGTGGACAAAAGTATATGATATTAGATGAAAGCATGTACTTGCATGTCCTTTGATCATAAAAACTCCATAAATGGGAAAAGCATTTGTAAGAAAAATCATTTGGTTTCAAATATTTTTAACCACATTTTATCGTTAAAAAAATTATTTACAAAACGGTTAGAAAATATTGTTATCTCAAATATTTTCCTTTAATACTTCAAATGATTTATGAAATATAAATATTTTAAGGTTGGCCATCCTTACAAAACGTTTTGAGTATAGAACTCGTTAACATGGGTTAAGCTCAGTTTTCAAGATTTGAAAGGAATACAGGCTGAGGTCTGTAGTATTTTATGAAAGCATGCTAGCATCAAGTTTTCAGAAAAAGGACGCAGACTGTGGTCTGTAGTTTTTATAAAATCATGCTAGCATGTGAATGTGAAGGAAAAGTGTGCACAAGGATTATGTACTAGGTCTTTTGTAAAGGATATGCAAGCTGGATGCGGTTGCAAATTGGGTCCCCTTTGCATAGGTCGAGACACTTGAATAAGGCTAAATGTCGGCGGCGCCCTCCCTAAAAATGGGAGATGGACACGGATAGCCGCCTGGCTCGTGGGCTATCACCTGGAAAGGTTTCTCTTCTAAGGAAGCATGATCACTTGATAAGTGTCACCTACCAGATGGACAGAGACGTATTGCATGTTGCATATGTTTAAAAAGGGTTTTATGAAAAATATTTTAGGACATGAGAATGTCCTATGAGAAAAGGAGTTTCGATGAAAAAGGTTTTAGAACATAAATATGTCCATGGAAAAAGAATTTATATGTCAAGTTTTACAAGCATATGTTTGCCATGAATTGGGATTATGAAATGTTTATGAAAGATTTTTATGAAAAGGTTTCCTCCAATTGCTAGTCGAATGCTTGTTAAGCGTCTACTACTAAAAGGTGAGAAATGCATTTAAAATGAAAAATACTTACTTATTGAGTTTCGTCTCATATTTTATTTTTTCCAACCATAGGCAGGTACAGCACAGGCCACGCAGGAAAGGAAAAGAGTATGAAGAAAACTTTTCAACAAGCTGGTCTGTATATGGTATGAATGATTATATGGAATTTTCAAAATATGTATGTATGAAATGTTTAGATTGAAAGAACTTGTGATGTAGATAAGTCAGTTATTATGATATGAATAATATATGTGAAATTGATGTCAAGAATGTTTTCATATATGATGATATGATGTTATGTAATGAGATATTATGAGTATCATGTGTAAAGTTGATGACAAGTGTTTGTTATGTGATGGAAAAAAAAATTTTGGACGAGATCCAAATAAAAATCCCACTGTGTGATCAGGGCAACAATCCTAAGTCACGTTTACTAATCAATAAAGTTCCCGGAGTATGGCTTGTATGCACCCGGGCCGGGGCGCCACAGAAGTTGGTATTAGAGGAAGGATTGGCAAGTAGGCGCGGAAAGAAAAGATTTGATATTACAAGGAGTAATATCAGAGCAAAGAATGGTAAATAGATATGGAAAGAAAGATATGATCCTACAAGGATTGATGATTAGGTATAGGAAGAATGATGGAAGGGATAAATTGAAATTATAAGATATAGCTATGATATGTTGATTTTTACGGTTATATGAACATATGATGATTTGTCATAATTATGTTGTAAATATAGAAAAGTGCTATGATATTTTGATAGGTATATGAATCATAAAGGAAAAGTAATTTTCCACTATGAAAAGTGATGTTGGAAAGGAAAGTAGGAAAAAATGTAAGATTTGAGAAAAATATAGATAAAAGGTGGATATTTAAGAAATATATGTTATATGTAGTTCTAACTCCACCTTTTATGATTGACAGGATTAATGATAGAAGAGCCGCACTCAAGGTGAGTATGTAGTCGAAGAATCCTTCCTCGATGATTTGATAATTATATATTAAGAATTATGCATAATGAGAAGTTCATAAAAAAATGGGAGTGGAAAGAGGAAAATGAAGAATGACGAAAGGAAAGATATGGTACCATAGAGAGTGATATCATAGTAAGGATTGGTAGATAACTATAGAAAAAATGAATGAAAGGAGAAGATTGAAATCATGATATTTATATAATGTATTATCTATCATAATATAGAAAGGATATACTATAGATTGTCCTAGTTGTTGGAAATATGTGGAAAATAAGTTAAATCTATGTTTTGATGATTAAACAAATCAATTTGAGTAAGTCTTGGCTACTGTGATATCCCACATCGGTTAGGATTAGGGGGGAGCCTGGGTTATAAATGAAGGCCGCCAGGTACCTTAGAGAGGCGCCTTTTGGGGAAAGACGGGATGCACGTGAACCCAAAGGGGCAAAACCGTGCGGGCCGAGGCCCAAAGCGGACAATACCTTACTGTTAGGCCTGGGGCGTTACAAATGGTATCAAAGCCGACTCCCGACCTCCTGCCGATTGTGTCCAGCGGGGACGCTGGAGCCCCAAGGGGGGGTGAATGTGATATCCCACATCGGTTAGGATTAGGGGGGGAGCCTGGGTTATAAATGAAGGCCGCCAGGTAACTTAGAGAGGCGCCTTTTGGGGAAAGACGGGATGCACGTGAACCCAAAGGGGCAAAACCGTGCGGGCCGAGGCCCAAAGCGGACAATACCTTACTGTTAGGCCTGGGGCGTTACAGCTACTAACATGTTTGTGGATATGTTTAAGGGATATACATTTGAAGAACATAAAGCATGGAAGGCCAAGTCGTTCCCCAAGTCGACTCCAAGTTCGACTTGAACGTGCCAAAACTGTCCAGAGTTGAAACGGGGAGAAGAACAAGTGAAGTCGCAGGCCAAGTCGACTCCACTTGCGACTTGGGAAGCCAAGTCGCAAACGAAGTCGACTCCAGCATCGACTTCAGTCGGAAGATTCACTCCAGAGCTGAATTTGGGATGGAAGAATGCCGAAGTCGCAGTCGAAGTCGACTCCAGTTGCGACTTGGGCGAAGTTGCAGGCGAAGTCGACCCCAAGTTCGACTTGATGTTATCAAAGCTCAAAGATGGAGTTTTCAAGTTCATTCCAAGAGTCAACTTGAGTGTTCTCAAAACCAACTAAAAGGTGCAAGATCAACTTAAATAATCAAGTCATGAAGATCAATATGAATCAAAAGCAAGCAAGGTGTATATCATGCAAGATTCAAGTTCTCCTCAAGATTCACAAGGTTCAAGCTAATCCAAGAAGAATCAAAGACATGCTCTTCAAGATTGACAAGATCTACAAGTATGAGGAGCCATTCTAGAATGAAATCAATTAAAGGAAAGAAGCCTAAGCAAAACAAAGCAATCTCCAAAGTCTTCAAGATCATCAAAGCCAACTGACAAGGTGAAGTCGCACCCGAAGTCGACTTCACCTGCGACTTGGGTCAAGTCGATACCCAAGTCGACCCGACCTGGAACTTGAAATCGCTACGGAAAAGCGAAGTCGCACCCGAAGTTGACTCCATCTGCGACTTGGGCGAAGTCGCATCCGAAGTCGACTCCGCATGCGACTTGGGTCGCAACGGTCGGATATTATTCGAACGTTGGCGCATTAAATGCGCGCCACCTACCTTCAAACGTTCGGATTCCCTCCACAATTATAAAAGGCATTCATTGTGGACGAGGGAAGTAGCTGAGAATCATTAAGTGTGCTTAACTCCTATATTCAAGAGCTCTAAAGAGATCAAGGCATTCAAGAAGGAAGAACTTTGCTTCAAGTTGCAAGAGCTACATTTCTGAATCTTCAAAGCCTACATTACAAGTTCTTCTCTGCGCCAAATTGCTTCTACACATCTGTAAAGTGTAGACTTCTTTTATTATTTTTTTGTTTGTATTGAACTTGATTTAGTTTGGGTAGCTAAGATCAAGTGTATGCAAAGTAGTGTGATTGGAGTGTGACTCATCACCTACTTGTGCAGTGTGTTGTTTATGCCCCCTATAGCTGGAATCTAGAAGAGAGCATAAGCTCTAAGTTGTATATGCCCCCTAGAGCTTGAATCTAGAAGAGAGCGGAGACTCTAAGTGTATTCGAGGAATACATAGTGGAACCCAAGTCACAACGGAGTGTGAGCTTGGAAGAGTGGAGTAGGAAAAGTTTGCCCGAACCACTATAAATCTTGTCTTCTGCTTCCTTTTACTGCTTCATCTTAATTGCTCTCTATTTGCTTTCAAAAGGGGATTAATCTTTCAAGGGGTTAAGATTTTTAATTTACCAAAGAATTTTTTAACCCAATTCACCCCTCCCCTCTTGGGTTTAGCCATCAACTCGGGACCAACAAGTGGTATCAGAGCAGGTCTTTGAGTTTACCAAAGAGATCTTATTAATATGGCATCCCAATCTACTTCCGTTCCCGCATTTGCTGAAGGTCAATCCTTTACAAGGCCACCGTTGTTTGATGGGAACAATTTTGGATATTGGAAGCTTCGTATGAAGCAACTCATCATGGCTACCGACATGGATTCTTGGATTGCTATCCAAGATGGAGTAACCTTGCCTACCGATGAAAGAGCTTCCAAATGGACCGATGAGGAAGTAAAAATTGTTAAGAGCAATGCTAAAGCTATGAACTCACTATTTTGTACTCTTACTGCTTCTGAATATGATAGAGTATCCTCTTGCTTGACCGCCAAAGAGATATGGGATACGCTAACCTCTATCTATGAAGGAACTTCTCAAGTCCAAGGGACGAGAAGAAATATTTTGATTGGAGAACTAGAAAATTTTAGAATGCTAGAAACAGAAAATATTTCTGAAATGTTTGCTAGATTCTCAAAAATTACTAATGCTTTAAAAGGTCTTGGAAAGGCTATATCTGAATCTGAGCAGGTTATGAAGATTTTGAGAGCTCTACCCGAATCATGGACTCCAAAGATCACTGCGATAGAAGAAGCCAAGGACCTTAACACACTAAAGCTTGAAAACTTAATTAGCTCACTCATGTCACATGAGTTAATCAAGAGAAGAAATGAAGATCAACACAGGGGCAAAAGAGCAATTGCCTTGAAAGCTGCACAAGACACGGACGACACCTCTTCTTCTCAAAATGACGACGAGATTGCCCTACTCACAAAACATTTCAGAAAATTTGTGAGGAAAGGCAAAAATTTCAGAAGTTTCAAGGAAAGAACTTCTAGAGAGAAGAAGAAAGATCCAACCAAATGCTACCGGTGCGGCGGTTCGGGACATATGCAAGCTCAATGTCCAACTCCCGAAGAAAGCAAGGCAAAAGAATAAAGAAAAGATCGAGGGGACAACAAAAGATTCCAAAGATACAAAGGAAGAGACATGTACGTGAATGACGAGGAATCTTCAACGAGTAGCTCCTCAACCGACGAAATAGAGGCGGAAGAATGTGCAAGAATTTGCTGCATGGCACAAATCGAGCAAGAAGAATAAACTACCTCAACAAAATGCACAAGTAATGAAGAGGTATGTTCCAAACTCTCCCATTCTAAATCAAGTTATTCTTCTTTTCAAGAATGCCTCAAATGTACTGAATTAGAAGAACTACAAACTGCATATGATTCATTATATGAAGAAATGAAGAAATTAGGAAGCAAGTTTACAATTAAGAAAAGACAATGTGATGCAGTAATAATCGTAAATGGTAAACTTGCAGAGAAATTAGACAAAATGAAAGAAGAAAATGATTTGCTGAAAAAGGAGAACGAATCATTAAATGAATCATTAGCTAAGTTCTCTAATCCAGGAGAAAGTGTTAAAATATTTCTGAATATGACCTCCCAAACACATAAAAGCGGTCTTGGATATCATACATTTGAGCAAGGAGAAAGTAGCAAATCAAATGTGCAAATACTTGAGAAATATCAAACTAAAACTGCATCTATATACAAGCCACAAAAGAAAAACTTTTAAGTGGACTAGAAGACCAACGATTGAACCATTGCATACTTGGAGGCCTACTCCAAGATTACCTATGGTTTGTAATTTCTGCAATAAAATGGGTCATAAAACATACAAATGTAATTTTAAGAAATTATATGACCATGGTGAAAAATTAGTTTGGGTTCCAAGGGACACAAGATTTGGGCTTTCCAAGTTAGAACAACAAAGATTGATTTATATTACTAACCCAAATGGACCCATAAAATTGGTACCAAGGAGATAAGATTTACTTGCTTATTTTTCAGACATGTTTTAAGGCAAAGGCAAATAATGAATGGTTCATGGATAGCGGTTGCTCAAGGCATATGACCGGTGAAAGAAGTTTATTTCATAAACTTAAGCCTTGCAACGATGGAATGGTTGCCTTTGGCAATAATGAAAAAGGTAAAATTAAAGATAAAGGAAATATATATAATATTTCAAATGCATGCATGGAAGATGTTTTGTTTGTTGAAGGACTCAAACACAATTTAATGAGAATTAGCCAATTATGTGATAAAGGATACAAAGTTGTGTTTGAATCATCTATATGTAATGTATTTGATGAAGAACATATCATGTTTAGTGGTAAAAGACATGGAAATGTATATTTGGTTTCACTTGATGAATTAAATGGTCAATGTCTAATGGCCATTGATAATGATCCATGGATTTGGCATAAAAGGCTTGGACATATAAACATGGGAAATATAAAGACCCTATGGAAAAATAGTTTGGTAGAAGGATTATCAAGATTGAAATATGACAAGGACAAGATTTGTAAGGCATGTCAATTATCAAAACAACCCAAGATGCCTTTCTCTACCAAAAAGGAAATTTCCACCACTAGGCCACTTGAATTGCTACACATGGATCTATACGGACCATCCGACATTTTAACCATTGGTGGAAAGAAATATGTATTTGTGATTGTTGATGATTTTTCAAGATTTACATGGATAATTCTCTTAGCTAGCAAAGATGAAGTCTTCTCTATGTTTGCAACTTTTGTGAATTTGGTGCAAAATGAAAAACAAAGTACAATTGTAACCATAAGAAGCGATCATGGTGGGGAATTCGAAAACAAACGATTCATAGAATATTGTAATGAAAAAGGAATTCACCACACATTTTCTGCACCAAGAACTCCACAACAAAATGGAGTAGTTGAAAGGAAAAATAGAACTATACAAGAGATGGCTAGAACAATGCTAAATGAGAGCAATTTATCCAAGAAATTTTGGGGTGAAGCTGTAAGTACAGCTTGTCATGTTTTGAACCGAGTTACCATTCGAGCAATCTTGAAAAAGACCCCATATGAACTATGGAAAGGAAGGAAACCAAATATTTCTTATTTTCATGTTTTTGGATGCACATGCTATGTTTTGAACAATGGAAAAACCAACTTAGGAAAACTAGATGCTAAAAGTGATGAGGCTATATTCCTTGGTTACTCATCAAATAGCAAAGCATATAGAGTATTTAATAAACGAAACTAAGTTGTAGAAGAATCCATACATGTTGTATTTGATTAAATTAACCAAGCTCCGAGAAAGGAGGATGAACTAAGTGATGCAGATGAGATAAAAAGAAAAGAACAACCAAAGGAACTCGAGCTCAAGCCAGAAAATCTCATGGAGGAGGTAAGTGAAGGTAATGATTCTTACAAACCTCCAACTAATTTAAAGTTCAAAAATGCTCATCCAATTGAACAAGTTATTGGTAATGTATATGAAGGAGTGAAAACTAGAAGATCAAAACAAAACATTTGTGGTCAATATGCTTTTGTATCAATAATTGAACCAAATACCATTGAACAAGCTCTCAATGATGAAAACTGGGTCATTGCAATGCAAGAAGAGCTAAACCAATTTGAAATGAACAATGTATGACATTTAGTTTCTAGACCAATTGATTGTACTGTTATTGGCACCAAGTGGGTCTTTAGGAACAAATTAGATGAAAGTGGACTTGTAGTGAGAAACAAAGCTAGACTTGTGGCAAAGGGATACTCACAAGAAGAAGGAATAGATTTTGAGGAATCCTATGCCCCGGTGGCTAGATTGGAAGCAATTCGCATTTTACTAGCTTTTGCATCTCACATGAACTTTAAATTGTTTCAAATGGATGTTAAAAATGCATTTCTGAATGGATATATAAATGAAGAGGTGTATGTAGAACAACCACCTGGATTTGAGGAAAAAGATCAATCTAAATTTGTATACAAGTTAACCAAAGCACTATATGGATTAAAACAAGCTCCAAGGGCTTGGTATGATCGATTGAGCAAATTTCTGATTGATCATGATTTTCAAAAAGGAAAGGTAGACACCACTTTGTTTATCAAATACAAAGAAAAGGATATATTGATTATTCAAATTTATGTTGATGATATCATTTTCGGTGCTACTAATGAAATTCTTTGTCAAGAATTTTCTGAGCTTATGCAGAAAGCATTTGAAATGAGCATGATGGGAGAACTAAATTTCTTCCTTGGACTGCAAATCAAGCAATTAAATGAAGAAATCTTCATCAACCAGTCCAAGTATATCAAAGAAATGCTGAAGAAGTTTGGCATGGAGAATAGCAAAGGAGCAAACACCCCTATGAGCTCAACAATTAAAATTGACAAAGATGAGAAAGGAAAAACAGTTGATTTAAAATGTATAGAAGCATGATAGGTTCGTTATTATATTTAACTGCTTCTAGGCCTGATATATTATTTAGTGTGTGTATGTGCTCTAGATTTCAATCATGTCCAAAAGAATCACACTTGGTAGCTGTGAAAAGAATTTTCAGATACCTAGTTGACACTACCAATATAGGACTTTGGTATCCAAAGGGCTCTAATTTTGATCTAATCGGCTACTCGGATGCGGATTTTGCCGGTTACAAAGTAGATAGAAAGAGCACTAGTGGAACATGTCAGTTTCTTGGAAGCATGTTGGTTTCATGGTTTTCAAGAAAAACTAGTGTTGCTCTATCTACGGCAGAAGCCGAATACATTGCCGCCCGGAGCTGTTGTGCTCAACTACTTTGGATGAAACAGCAACTTAGGGACTATGGCATAGATTTTAAAGATATACCCATTAAATGTGATAATACTAGTGCCATATGTTTAACTAAAAATCCAGTCTTGCATTCTAGGACCAAACATATAGACCTTAGACATCATTTTATTAGAGAACATGTGGAAAATCATGATATATGTCTAGTATATGTAAGAACTGAGGATCAAGTTGTAGACACATTTATAAAGCCCCTAGCGAAAGAAGCATTTTCTAAGATTAGAAATGACATAGGAATGATTGAATTAACTTAGCATAAACTTAGGGGGAGCACCTGTTTAGGGGGAGCAAACCCACCTATCTCTTTCTTAATCCTCTAACTTTTTGACATATTGATAAAAAGGGGGAGAAGAGTAGGATATGGTTGGGGAGAAGAGTTTGAATGTTTTCAACTTGAAAATTTGCATGAGCATATGTTTGTTGAATGTTAAAAGTATGTTATTCTTTTTTACGTTATTGAAAGGTATACACTCAAATCGATTTTGTCAATCATCAAAAAGGGGGAGATTGTTGGAAATATGTGGAAAACAAGTTAAATCTATGTTTTGATGATTAAACAAATCAATTTGAGTAAGTCTTGGCTACTAACATGTTTGTGGATATGTTTAAGGGATATACATTTGAAGAACATAAAGCATGGAAGGCCAAGTCGTTCCCCGAGTCGACTCCAAGTTCGACTTGAACGTGCCAAAACTGTCCAGAGTTGAAACGGGGAGAAGAACAAGTGAAGTCGCAGGCCAAGTCGACTCCACTTGCGACTTGGGAAGCCAAGTCGCAAACGAAGTCGACTCCAGCATCGACTTCAGTCGGAAGATTCACTCCAGAGCTGAATTTGGGATGGAAGAATGCCGAAGTCGTAGTCGAAGTCGACTCCAGTTGCGACTTGGGCGAAGTTGCAGGCGAAGTCGACCCCAAGTTCGACTTGATGTTATCAAAGCTCAAAGATGGAGTTTTCAAGTTCATTCCAAGAGTCAACTTGAGTGTTCTCAAAACCAACTCAAAGGTGCAAGATCAACTTAAATAATCAAGTCATGAAGATCAATATGAATCAAAAGCAAGCAAGGTGTATATCATGCAAGATTCAAGTTCTCCTCAAGATTCACAAGGTTCAAGCTAATCCAAGAAGAATCAAAGACATGCTCTTCAAGATTGACAAGATCTACAAGTATGAGGAGCCATTCTAGAATGAAATCAATTAAAGGAAAGAAGCCTAAGCAAAACAAAGAAATCTCCAAAGTCTTCAAGATCATCAAAGCCAACTGACAAGGTGAAGTCGCACCCGAAGTCGACTTCACCTGCGACTTGGGTCAAGTCGATACCCAAGTCGACCCGACCTGGAACTTGAAGTCGCTACGGAAAAGCGAAGTCGCACCCGAAGTTGACTCCATCTGCGACTTGGGCGAAGTCGCATCCGAAGTCGACTCCGCATGCGACTTGGGTCGCAACGGTCGGATATTATTCGAACGTTGGCGCATTAAATGCGCGCCACCTACCTTCAAACGTTCGGATTCCCTCCACAATTATAAAAGGCATTCATTGTGGACGAGGGAAGTAGCTGAGAATCATTAAGTGTGCTTAACTCCTATATTCAAGAGCTCTAAAGAGATCAAGGCATTCAAGAAGGAAGAACTTTGCTTCAAGTTGCAAGAGCTACATTTCTGAATCTTCAAAGCCTACATTACAAGTTCTTCTCTGCGCCAAATTGCTTCTACACATCTGTAAAGTGTAGACTTCTTTTATTATTTTTTTGTTTGTATTGAACTTGATTTAGTTTGGGTAGCTAAGATCAAGTGTATGCAAAGTAGTGTGATTGGAGTGTGACTCATCACCTACTTGTGCAGTGTGTTGTTTATGCCCCCTATAGCTGGAATCTAGAAGAGAGCATAAGCTCTAAGTTGTATATGCCCCCTAGAGCTTGAATCTAGAAGAGAGCGGAGACTCTAAGTGTATTCGAGGAATACATAGTGGAACCCAAGTCACAACGGAGTGTGAGCTTGGAAGAGTGGAGTAGGGAAAGTTTGCCCGAACCACTATAAATCTTGTCTTCTGCTTCCTTTTACTGCTTCATCTTAATTGCTCTCTATTTGCTTTCAAAAGGGGATTAATCTTTCAAGGGGTTAAGATTTTTAATTTACCAAAGAATTTTTTAACCCAATTCACCCCTCCCCTCTTGGGTTTAGCCATCAACTCGGGACCAACACTAGTATCTAAGAAGTAAGAATAAAAAGATGAATTTAGCAAAAGAGACTTTCTATTTATAAAGATATGGATGAAATATATTTGAGGCAACGGTGTTCTTTGCTATAGAAATGAATTTGTTCATATTTATATATCAAGTATATATGGAAAGAAAGAAAATGGTTATTAGTAATCTTTCTATTGACATGATTAAACGTATAATTTATCTTCATGTATATAAAAAAAATGTTATGCCTATTACCAAGAGTAATAGACTCAGTTAAGAGATAATGAAATAAATAGATTACTACAAGTAGCTAGTCCTGACCTAGTACTAAGACAATTCGTTCTTAGTATGGGAATATGAGGCAAAAAAGGAAGTAGGAAAATATTGATAGGCAAAAGAAAACTCAAATCAGAGTTGCGCAACAAAAGCATGATGATCCCATTTAAAATATATATAGGAAGAAAGTAGAGAAGAAATACCCCAGTTTGTAAGAATTGCAAAAAAAAATGGCATTACGGTGAGTGCCTACAGGGTTCAAGTAAATGCTATAAATGTGGTCAAGCAGGCCACGTGGCAAAGGATTGTGGAACAGCTAAGGCTAGAGAGATGAAATGTTCTATTGGTAGCCAAGTAGGACACATATCACCCCACTGTCCGAATAAACCGCAAAGAATTTCGGCACGTAGAAGGCCCGCTCAGCAAAGGACTCCTGCAATCGTCACTCAAGAAGGCACTGCAACAGACTCGGTGCATGTTTAGGCCTTGAATCGTACAAAATCTCAAGACCAAGAAGAAAAGATGATTACAGGTATGATTTATATTTTGGGAAATTTAGCCGTAGCATTATTTGATTTAGGTACTACACATTCATTTATATCATACCAATAGGTAACCACACATGCACTGCAAGTAGAAGAAACAAGTAGCATAATCCATGTAGAATCTCTTGTCTATAGGTTAGCAAGTATCAATCAAATATATAAGTCATGGCCTACTTAGATAGGATCAATGATATTGGAGGCCGACCTAATCCTACTACCCATAACTGAATTTGATGTAATACTTGGAATGAATTGGCTAAGCAGATAGGTATGAGAGGAGTTTCCTCCATGATGAAGAGATAAGGATTAAGAATGGTGGAAATGAGGAAAAGAGTAAGAGGAAAGTAAAGATGACCTAATTGGTCTAGCACTAATGTTCCCACTAGGTAATACATATGTAGTAAGAAAGGGATAGAAAAAAAAAATTTAGTCTCTTCTGACTTTTTAATAATAAATGAATGCAGGATGTTTTGATATTTTACATTGTATGCTAAAGTATACATGATAAAGAAAGGTAAGTAATTTATATATGATTTCGTTATGAATTATGTTCATGATAAATGAGAAAGGATGTGATAAATGAGAAATGATGTGTTAAATGAGAAGGGATGTACCAATATGATTGATGGTTTGGAAATCATGTTTATGCTAATTATGATAATAGAATGATGTTGGCATGGATATTATATTTAATGGACTTTTTGAAGTTGTGTAGAAACCATGTTTAAATGAGATTGTGCTAGTATACATGTTGATTTCTTAGCATAATGAAAAACAAAATTTTTGGACATAAATTGTGATTAAAAATCAAAATATTATGATCAAGGAATGTTATATATGATAAGAATTAAATGAAATTTTCGTAGCCTAAATTCATGTTTAAAACATGAATTATAGAATTATATATATATTGATGGCTAAGAATAATATTTTTAGTCAATCGATCATGATTAATACATGACTAATAAAGTTAAGTATGTTGAATGAAAATGTTAAACAAAATATTTATTTTGTTATCAATCATGATAAATTCATGATTAATATACATGATGAAATTAAGTAGAGTAGTGATTTTGAAAGGAAATTATTATGAGTGATAATTTAAGAGATATCCATGTAAATAGTCAAGCCCTTATGATATAACAATAGCTATCAAGCAAGCATATAGATGACCCCATTTGAAGTCCTATAGGGACAAAAGTGTCGAACCCCACTAAATTGGGATAAGATAGGAGAAGGAAAGCTAGCCCGGATCTTTCAAGAGGAATGACAGAAAAAAGTACAGGTGATCCGTCAATACATAGTCACGGCTCAAAGCCGACAGAAAAGTTATACCAACTGTAAGAGAAAAGACTTAAAGATTCAAGTCGGAGATCATATATTTGTGATAGTAATGCCATTTAAAAGAGATCACGATATTTGAGAAAAGGAGTAAATTCAACCCAAGATACATAAGGCCATTTGAAGTATTAAAGAAAATTTGCCAATTCATGGCCACTTAAATTATGAAGAAAGAACAGTTAGAATTTTGGACCACAAGGTAAAGAAGCTTCAGAATTGGAAGATTGAGTATGTCAAATATATATATATATAACAAAAAAATTTCAATAGAACCGATATGCAGAAACTGAAGCTACTTGGGAACTTCAAGAGGAAGTTAAGAGGAAATACTCCAACTTGTTTGAAGTATAGCAGGTTTCGAGACGAAACCTATTATAAAAGGGGGGGGGGAGGATTGTGAAACTCCGAATTTTAAGATTAATAAATATAGCTTGAAATCGTCTAAAGGATGAAAATCGAAATCTCATAAAATGAAGGGTTCAGGTGTAACCCATATGGGAAATGAAAATTAATGGAAAAAATGATTAAGTAAAGTAGGGATTAGCGATAACCATGAAAAGAAAAAAATGGATGGAGAATGCTTAGGTGGAAACTCGTTAAAATTCAATTTCCATGTCATTTTGGAAATTTAAGAATATGGTTAAATTGGGAATTTCTTAGGAAATTCATATCTTACAATGTTGAAGTCCAATTGAGAAAAAATTTTAAGGATAACTTGATCATGAGGAAACTTACGTGATCAACGGTGGAATTTTGAAAATTATGATTAAAAATATTATTATCATAATTAATGTTATGAATTAGCTTCAAAAGACCATAAGTTGGTCTATAATGATTATTTCAAGATGAAAATTTTTATGGGTTATGAAGAATTATTTAGAATAATTATGAAAATTTCAAAATTCACATTCGAAATGTATGTGAATTTTGTGGAGACATATATATGTCCATTTTTAAATAATTAAATAAAAATAGGTACACAACTCCGATTAAGGTGAAATTTTAAGGGAAAGCTTAAATTAATACGCCCAATTTAATGAAGGAATTAAACTTTGGAAAACATATTTTCAAAATTTTAAAAAGAGATTTTATGTCCAAATATGATTAGTTAATTAAAATAAAACGAAATTTTTTAAAAAAAATTTCGAAAGGGAAATTTTTTGAGAAATTGTATATATATTAATTAGAAAAAATTTCATAATATATAAGTGTGAATATAGGCAGTTATGATTTAATTTATTAATGTTGGAATTTACCATTTAAAAAAAGAGGAAAATGAGGACAACGCGGTGGATGACAGTGCACGGACAGCGGCAATTGCATTTTTTTTTTTAAAAAAAGAGAGATGATCTAAGGGAGGCACGTAAGATAAATGCATCAAGTGCTGGATTATAAAAAAATTGAACATCTATAATTGGGTTTAAACGACAACTGAAGTTGAGTGATTATTAACCACGGTGAGCCGCTAAACTGCAAAGATATATATATATATATATATATATATATATATATATATATATATATATATATATATATATATATATATATATATAAAGGGCAGAGAGATGGAATGTGTCCATCCTGTTGAAGCTTTAAAGAAGTGCTGCTGAATTTTAATCAGGGCAGCGACATTTTCCAGCAAAGGAGAAAAAAAAGCAACTAGCAACAGGTTTTGTCCATTTTTTTTATTATTTTATTTTCTTTCCTTTAATACAGAAGCTCTTAAACAGGTTTCAGAATTCTAATTCTTATTTTTCAGAAATTCTAGTTAATACCCTGAATATATAGATTGCTGGATGTTTTGTGGAAAAAATATTTGTTGCTCAAAATTTTGAATGGTGCATTTTGTAGACAGTTATAAGTATTAAAAAAAAAAACAAAAGAAGGGGTCAATGTACGTTCAGCAGGTATTAATGATTTTTAATTAAGATCAGTATGATTTTCATATGACTTCAATTAATTCTGGCATGATTTTTCCGATTAAATCATTCAGCAAATAGATTAATTATTAAACTGAAAATTTTCCCAGCTGAATGTTAATTGCTGCTGAACGTTTGGGCAGCAGCATTCTTTTTAAAAAAAAATTTATTTAAATGCAAAAGGGAAGGCATATTGCTGGACGGGCAGAACATTAAAAAAATTTTGTTACTGAAATTTAATTAAGAAAGGTGGACGTTCCAAGCTTTCAAACAGGTTCGTCCTTTAAGTTTTTTTTATTATTCACGATATTTCGTTTTAATTCTGAAATGCTTTTTTGTCCCCTGTTTGATGCTGATCGTTATTAAGATTTTTAATAACCAGTATGTATATAAATGCATGGATGATCATTGTTAACGTCCAGATTAATACATCAATTAATTACGGTTCTGATTTCATGTTGAATTAATGTCTAGATAGATTTTAATTTCTATTAAAATTGTGTTTAATATATGGCTTAAAAATACTGGGTATAAGTGACGATTAAAACAGATATTTATTATAATCATGATTTAATAGTGGATAGAAAATAATAAATAGATGTGTAAAGATTAATGCTAAAACAGATTTTTATTTATTTATGTTGAATTAGCTAATTGAAATGATAAAAAAAAGGATAGACATGAAAACATGTTCAAAATGGATTTTTAAAACCTATTATAGTCATGTTTGTATAGTGGGTTGAAATGAAGGAATGAGGGACAATAATGGATGCAAAAACAGATTTCTAAATCTGTATAAACCATGTTTAATATATGGTTTTTGGATGATAAAAGGATGGGTAAGATTAATGTTAAAACCAATTTTATTTTCCTACATAATCATGTTTAATTTGTGGTTTATAGATAATGAAAGAAAGGTTGTAAAGTTTTTGAAAATTAGACAAGCATGGATTGTTTCTTTAATTTATTAAATATTAATCCATGCATATATAATGTTTAATTAAGTGTTAAAATGATTTATTGGTTCGATAAGATATGACACCCAATCAAGTGACGTCAAAAATAGCTAGGCTAAAATGTTTGAATTTCATGGTCTAAATAGCCATGAAATAATGAGTATGTGTATAAATGTTTAAAAACAGATTTTAAATTCTGTTCTAATCATGTTTAATTAGTGATTTATAGATGATGGAAGGTGTAACGCCCCAGCCCGAGCGTCACAACCTTACCTCAAGATTATTCGACTGGTAAACGTGATCAGGATTGTTGCCCTGTCACACGGCGGGTTTTAATGGATTTATCCAATTTAAATATGTTCTCAAAGGAGTTTAATTCCTCATATTTTTATCTCATGCATATCTGAGTCATTTCCATCCAATAATGTCATAACTAGACATGATTTTCATAACATATTTCAAACCATCTCATAAATCAGATGTCACTGCATGTACCTTTATAGATGTCAACATAAAACATCAAGGTAAATTTATAATCATTCAACATAAGTTTTTTTCATGAACATGAAACTTATAATGTTTTTCTCATTTCTCCAATGGATAGCTCCTGCTCCTTTGCCAGGTCTCTTTGTTCACCTGTTTATGGGTTTAGAAAACGAAAATGTGAGTCGAAACTCAATAAGCAAGCTGTATATTTTACAGGCAATTCATTTTAAAGGCATATTTATTTAAAAGCATTTTTCTCCCTTCAGTAGAGACACTTATCAAGTGATCAACTACCTGTGGAGCAAAACCTTTCATAAATCATAAATACACATTTCATAAACATTTCATAAACTTTGGATGTGCAAATTCATCATTTCCATTGATGACATTATCCTTCATGTGAGGGTACGCTAGCACGGGAAACATTTTTTCATGACATGATCCTTTCCATCCTTAGCGCCGGACTTACCGACTTGGCAACGTCAAGGGGGACCCCTTGTCCACTTACTACCTCGACTAGCCTACTTGATTTCCATTCCATGCATATCCTTTAGTTACCCCGACATTTTATACCTCCTTACACATGGATCTTGTCATTCTCATGTAGAGAATTCTTTGCACCATCCATCTTTAAACACCATTTCAATGAAACACCGTATAAACTCATGTTTCATCACAAATCATGCATAATTGTGAAACAGTAAACAATCATTTATTTCAATAGAAATAAACATTTCAATACGCATGTAGACAAGGAATGGTCATCCTTAAACAACTTGGAAAGCATTTAAAACAAAAATCATTTAGAAAGCTGCTTGCTTTCCTTGCTTGCTTAGCTTTCCGTTTTGCTTATCCCTTTGCCTTTGCCTATACATATAAGAATGATATAACATTCATATATTTCCTTTGCTTGTGTTCAACTCAGTTTTTCAACCCATTTTCATTAACATACATAATTCCTTCGACTTCTCAAGTCGTTACACCCGTATAGCACATGCTTGTGCGTTACATGAGCTATTACACATCACATTTAGCCCCCTAAGTAGGGTAATCATTCAATCACATAATAATCATCCAATAATTATTATTTAATGTCTCATTACCTTTCTTAAGCTATTTTTCACTCCTTTTCCAAAATTCACACATCGGTGCCCGTTTAAAGCACATGTTATCCTTAGGCTTCATTAATCAATTTCAAATTTTGAAATTAATATCATGAAATTCTAAACAAATATATAATCATGAAATTTATCATATTTTCATGCTTTTTTGCACAAAATCATATTTCACAAGGCATTTATCACCTATGCATATCTATTCTTTCTCATATGCCCATTTGGGATTTCGTAAAATTTTTTAAATCAGAAACTTGGTCACTAATTCAGTATGATAATTACCCTTAATTATCAATTTACTCAGATTATTTTTATGGGATTTAAATTCACTAATCATAGGTTTCCAAAACAGCAACTTTGGAACCTATTTTTCACTCGTTTAACATGTCTTTTGACACATAACCCTAAGCAGTTTTATAAATCTGAATTTTTAGCAATTAATCCAAATTTTCCTAACCCAAATTTATGTTATTAACATATATATCAATTTGGATCATTTCTACATAGGTTTCATATTTCTTTTTGATTTGTTTCTCAAACTATCCACATATGCTGAAATACGGCGTACTGAAATCTCTAAATCTTGATTTATAATCAAATAAAGGTATTTCAATCTGAAATTTCTATCATACATCAATAACTACATTCATTAACTTTATAAATATTTCATCACGAAATATTAACATTATATATTTATTTTGGCATTTTCACTGTGCTAGACAGTGTTGTGAGTTTAGGGTCAGCCCTAATCACGTGAATTATAAACCATACTAATATCACCCAAAAATAAATTTTGATTTTTTTAGAGTTATCCTCATGATGGATTATAATCATATAAAAATTCCGTATAAAAAATTCTTCTAAAAAATTATTAAAAATCATTGACTACAGTTGATCCTGTCACCCGTTCTACCCTGTTTAGGTTGATCTTCTCGGATTTTTAATTTGAAACCTGCTTAATATTTCAATCTGAAATTTTGGTAGTCCCTTAATAATCATATAATAAGCTTGTAAACAAATTTTCATGGTGAAAATCCTTCATTTACTACTTCATTCATATTTTGGTATACAAAATCATATAACTTCTAGATTTGAGGCATAAAAAAAATTTAATGAAAATCATTACAGCAACATCAAAACATAGCACGTCCAATGCATAACATGTTGTCCATTTTTTTCACCTTTCATGGCAGCTGCAATTCACGATTTTTCTGGAATTTTTTTCGCATAATTAAATGCTCATTTATGTATCCCAACATGTCAGCTATTTATGTGCATTATTTATAAAATAAAATATTGAAAAAATCCAGCAATAGCACCTTAGAACGTCCATGAATTTCCACCCTTGTCTATGCTAGTTTGAGCTCTCCTTAGCCCCTTAAATGTGGACATTAACGCATGGATAATTCATGGGATTTTTGCATTTTGTAATTATGCATAAAATACCCTGCATTGCACCTGCATTTGACACCTATTTGGTCCATTAAAAATTGCATTAATTCAATGTACTCTAGCATTTAATGCATGGTACTCTTGAGGTGCAAAAGTCAACTATATACACCTTTTCCAATTCAGATATTTTTCCATCATAATATGCTTGATCTAAACCTTTCAAAATTTTAATCTCATGATTTCATTCAACCATTTTAAATTTCATCTTAATCCAATTTTCCTAGCTCAAGTTATAGTTGTTTGAAGTTAACGGTTGGAATTGAGATATGATCAATAAATCATTACATTAATTTCATCAAGGATTTTCATAACCCAATAATTTCATAATACCAAGCCCAACATCATCAACTTTCATCTCAAATTTCACTTGAATCCACCTTACAGGCGTTGAGTTATGAATTTTCTAGTGTTTTTCCACTAACTTGAGAATTATCCTTTTAAATTCTCGTAATCCATATCAAATAATCTAAAATGATTATTCATGATGTATTGGTGTATTTTAATCACCAACCAATTATTCTAATCCCATTGTCTCATATCAGCTCATACTGATTACTCGAATCATCATTGCTAATCCTTAGCCGTGATTGCCATAATTTAGCAAATCACAAAAACATCTAAAAACTCCATTTAATCATATATAAGTCACATGTACATGTTCAATGCACACATTGAATCCTCCTTAGGTTGGGGTTTCACAGAAGGATGGTTAGTATTAGCCAAACATGTAAATGTGATTAGGAGATAGTTTTATGAGATAAAATATATATGGGTTAGAAAAATAAGTTCAAAGTGCAAGCATAGAATGTTATAAATAGTCATTTTCATTTGTATAGGAAAAAGAAAAAGAAAAATGGAAGGTACAAGTTGACTACGCAGGTAAGCAAGCAACCCTTTTGAAAATACAATTTTATACAACTTTACTCTACAAATCTTAAATAGTTTTGGAAATTGCTTCATTAGAAGTAAATCCTTTCAATGTTGAAAAATGTTGAAATGCAAATGTTAAAAAGGTTGTGTTGGAAGGAAAATGAGATTTTAAAATGGTATTTGAAATAAATGTTTTAAAATAGTTTTGTTACAAGGTTTTGAAGTATTTTAATAATATGTTTCAAAGGTTCTCTAAATATTGGATTATTTTGGAATTTTCAAAATCTATTGTTCGAGAAGGATTTAAGGAAGGGCAACACGATAAATTAATTTGAAAAATAATTTGAGTAATGTTCAAAGGATTATAGAAGTCTATCACATATAGAAATGAACAATAAGACAGGTGGACAAAAGTATATGATATTAGATGAAAGCATGTACTTGCATGTCCTTTGATCATAAAAAACCCATAAATGGGAAAAGTGTTTGTAAGAAAATCTTTTGGTTTCAAATATTTTTAACAACGTTTTATCATTCAAAAAATTATTTACAAAACGATTAGAAAATATTGTTATCTCAAATATTTTCCTTGAATACTTCAAATGATTTATGAAATATAAATATTTTAAAGTTGGTCATCCTTCCAAAACGTTTTGAGTATAGAACTCGTTAAAATGGGTTAAGCCCAGTTTTCAAGATTTGAAAGGAATATAGGCTGAGGTCTGTAGTATTTTATGAAACCATGTTAGCATCAAGTTTTCAGAAAAAGGACAGAGACTGTGGTCAGTGGTTTTTATAAAATCATGCTAGCATGTGAATGTGAAGGAAAAGTGTGCATAAAGATTATGTACTAGGTCTACTATAAAGGATATGCAAGCTGGACGCGGTTGCAAATTTCGCATCCTTTGCATAGGCCAAGTCTCTTGAATAAGGCTAAATGCCAGCGGCGCCCTCCCCGAAATGAGAGATGGACACGGATAGTCGCCTGGCTCGTGGGCTATCACCTGGAAAGGTTTCTCTCCTAAGGAAGGATGATCACTTGATAAGTGTCACCTACCAGATGGACAGAGACGTATTGCATGTTGCATATGCTTAAAAAGGGTTTTATGAAAAGTATTTTATGACATGAGAATGTCCTATGAGAAAAGGAGTTTCGCTGAAAAAGATTTTAGAACATAAATATGTCCATGGAAAAAGAATTTATATGTCAAGTTTTACAAGCATATGTTTGCCATGAATTGGGATTATGAAATGTTTATGAAAGATTTTTATGAAAAGGTTTCCTCCAATTGCTAGTCGAGCGCTTGTTAAGCGTTTACTACTGAATGGTGAGAAATGCATTTAAAATGAAAAATGCTTGCTTATTGAGTTTCGACTCATATTTTGTTTTTCCCAACCATAGACAAGTATAGCACAAGCCACGCAGGAAAGGAAAAGAGTATGAAGAAAAATTTTCAACAAGCTGGTCTGTATATGGTATGAATGATTATATGGAATTTTCAAAATATGTATGTATGAAATGTTTAGATTGAAAGAACTTGTGATGTAGATAAGTCAGTTATTATGATATGAATAATACATGTGAAATCGATGTCAAGAATGTGTTCATATATGATGATATGATGTTATATAATGAGATATTATGAGTATCATGTGCAAAGTTGATGATAAGTATTTATTATGTGATGAAAGAAAAGGAATGAAAGAAAAAAAAATTGGACGAGATCCAATTAAAAATCTCGCCGTGTGATCAGGGCAACAATCCTGAGTCACGTTTACCAATCAATAAAGATCCCGGAGTAAGGCTTCTAGGCACCCGGGTCGGGGTGCCACAGAAGTTGGAATCAGAGCAAGGATTGGTAAATAGGTGCAGAAAGAAAAGATTTGATATTACAAGGAGTAATATCGGAGTAAAGAATGGTAAATAGATATGATCCTGCAAGGATGTGGCACCCCAAACCGAGACGTCACTTCCTTACCTCAAGACCTTATCGATTGGTAAATGTGAATTAGGATTGTTGCCCTGATCACGCAGCGGGTTCTTAATTGGATCTCGTCTAAATTTTTTTTTCGTTCATCAACGTTCATATCTTTACATTTCACATCATACATCAAACAAGTGGCGATACACTTGTAATAAAATTTCATATCGCATTCATAGCATCTCATCCTGTTTTTCTACAATGAAAGTTTCCTTGACTAAATCATCACATTTTACATCCATACATCCATACATTCAATTATTGAATCATATAGAACTTAAAATTCTAATTAAGTTCATATATACATAAACGTACCTTAGCACTTTAAACCATGCTATCAATACATCATGGCTACCATCACATACCTTCCTTTATTGCTTAGGTTTGCAACCTCTTGAGTTTCCCGGTACCTGTCTAAGGTTTGGAAAAAATAAAATGTGAGTGACAATTCAGTAAGCAAACATTTTATTATTAGGGCAAGACTTCCTTGAAAACCTTTTTCATAAACATCTTGAACACCTTTTTACTTGAGGATATCCATATGTCCTAAAACATTGTCATAAAATCCCTTGTTCATAAGGACAGTTCCATGTCCTTGAACATTCTCATAAAATATTATTCTTAAAATTATTCACAAGTCACGTATGGGTTTGTTAAGGTAAAACATATGCCTTTCACCTTCTTTAATTAATTTTTTTTGGTTTCGTATGAACATTTCTAATGTTCCAAAACGTATACATAAAACTATCTTTCAATAGTGGACGTTCTACGTCCAAAACATTTTTCTTCTTAAATCCTTTAGCCAGAAGGACATTCTTATGTCCTAAAACATCATTCACATAAGCCTTTTCGGCAAAGGACATTTTTATGTCCAAAATATTTTTTCATCATAAAATTCCTTTAGCTAAGAGACATTTGATGTCTCAAAATATTTTTGGCATGACTTTCTTGACAATGGAAATTCATATGTCCTAAAACACATTCCATTAAAATACTTGAGCATTAGACATTCTCATTTCCATAAACATTTTCCATTTAATCCTTTGGAAATGGACATTCTTATGTCCAAAACCAAGTTTCATATAAATCTTTTTCATAATCCCCGCCTTGGGGCTTGTTTATAACAAACAAGACATATAAAATACATAACTCATTTTCATAAATGCATTTGCATAAAAATATTTCTTTTCATTCCTGTTATTTACACTTTTGTGTAAAACACCCTTTCTTTTAGGATAACCATTTCATAAAAATCCCTTTAGAATAGTTTTCATAAAACATACTTTCAATCCCAGTCTTTGGGCTTTTCAAAAGCAAAACATAAGCAAATGCATTTCTCTCCATCCAGTAGTCACACTTAGCAAGTGATCATACTACCTTTTGGAAGAGAATCATTAACAACACGCTAGCCAAGTGGTTGTTCCTTTATCCTGCTCCCATCTCAGGGAGGGCGCCGCTGGCACTCCTGCCATCCCTTAGCGAATTGGCCTTATGTAGAGTGAGCCCCGGTCATCCCAACCGTGCTCTACAACCGGCCTATTCCTTGTACTGGTGCACCATACATCATCATGACGGACCACAACCCGTTTGGTTTAAAGTATTACAGACCGCAGCTCGTATCCTTTAAAATCGGGATTACAGACCTCAGTCTGCATCCATAACTTAAAAACATCACAGACCAAAATCTGTGTCTTTAAAAAATTATTTTCAAAAACACATCACAGACCGCAGTCCGTGTCAACTTGTAAAGCGAGCGCACCCACTTTAAACAAGTTGTCATTTGAAATCTAATTTTAGGATGACCTTCCTTAAATTCTTTAAGAAACATTTTGAGTAAAATATTTTGATAAATATTTAAAATATTTGAAAAATAATACATCTTAAAATTCTTATAAAAGAATTTCAAAACCTTTGAATTTTCAAAATTAAACCATATATTTTCTAACATTTTCTTGGTTTCCATTTCGGGGCCTTTTGCTCACAAAGTTATGCAATTATGCTACCCCTTCTCGACCACCCTAATAATCAAATTATTGTCCCCCTATCTATTATACCATTTTTACATAAGGGGCTTGCATAATCTTTTGCATACCATTTAGCAACCTGAAATGAAACCATTTTATGAAATCAACATAGGAGGTTGGTCATCCTTAAATCCCCTTCAACACATCCGTATAAACATTTTTCAAAACATTTTCAACATAGATTTCCTTATCTAAAGGAAATCAAAACTTTTTTGAATATCATTTCAAAACATATGGACTATGTCCAAATCATTATTTATATTTAAATATCAATACATCAATTCCCATTTTCTTTTTCTTTCATAAACATAATTATTTATCATAAAACATCATAAAAGAAATTCAAAACTTATTTACATTTGTTGCTTTGTGAAAAAGGGCAAAATCCTCTTTTTCTTATAAAATATTTTTGAAACAACATCATAAAGAACTTGCTTGCTTAAAAACAAATTCTTAAAACCATTGGCATCAAACATGAAATCCTTTGCAAACATTATCACGGAGAACTTGCTTACTCATAAGCAAAATTCTCAATTCCGTTAACATAAAGCATTGCCAATTTTTGGCAACACTGATGATAAAATTCTTAACTTAAAACGTATTGCTTGCTTCCCATGAAGCAAATATTGAGGCTTTTCATTAAAGTCATCATTTTCCAAAACTTGTGCTTGCCCATTCATAAAATATTCATAAAAGCATTGACATATCATCATTTCATCACATAAAGAAAAAATTAGAAATTTGAAAAGTTCGCTTGCTTACCTGAGATCGTCATAATCCCTTTCCTTCCAATATTTTCCTTGTATTTTCCTAGATAAACGAAAATAACATTTCATTTATTTTCATCATCTTCAAATACTTATATTCCTTAGGTTTTCCAACCTACATAAATTGATTTGGACTTAGCTTGACCCACTTGTCCTTCAAGTTGGGTACTCAACATAGCCTATACATATAAAATCATCCATTCATTCATTTTAATACCATTATGTAGGGTAAACTTGCATAAGTATAATAATCACTCATTAAATCATTATTTGGAGGTTCATTACCTCCATTTATCATTTTTAACATAGTTTTCATTTTTCACACATCGGTGCTCATTTTAAGCACTTAGTTGCTAACTTAGGTATCATATAATAATCTCAAATTTTGAGATTATCATTATTTAATAAAACAGCAACCTAATCCATGTGTTCCAATCATATCTTTATACATTTTTGCATTTTAACACTTCACATAATCCATTTATCATTTTTAACATCAAAACATGGAAATCGGGTCTTATACGTAACCCTAAGTTTCATCCTTTCTAAAACACATCTCTAATAGGTTAAATCCTCATAATCACTTATGATACTTATTTATATCCCATTTTAAGTTAAATTTCATCACAAAACCTGGAATTTAACATTTATCTTCATTTATTCCTTAAGTTGTCCATAATGCTAAATTCAGACACAATAAATTCTCAAAATCTTGAATTAATATCAAATAAAGTAGTTTTGATCTGAAATTTCTACCATACCTTAATAACGACATTAATTATTCAAAATAAATATTTCCAGAATGAAATATTTATTATTGCTATTTATTTTGGTATTTTTACTCTGCTGGACAGCAGCATCCCTTTTCAGACAACTTGAATCACGCAAATTATGGGGTATATTTATACCCATAAAAACCTAATTTTTATATCTTATATATCCTGTAAAATTTTAAGCCCAAAATTTCTTGTATAAAAAGTATTAAAAATCATTTGTTGCAGCTGATCTTGACACCCGTTCAACCCTGTTCAGGTTGATTTTCTTAAATTTTTAATTTCCAACATGCTTACCCTTTTGAGCTGAAAATTGGGTTGTTCCTTAATCACCCTATCATGAGTTATCAAAACAATTTTCATGCTAAAATTCATTCATTTACTATTTCGTTCATATTTTGGATTTCTATCTCATTTCTTCTAGGTTTTGTTCCCATATTTACATCTAATTTCAATAGATATGCAAAAACCCTTAATCATTTGTTCTTAATTCTTATACCCAACATATATAATATATTAAATCATGATTCATTATCAAATCATGATATCCAATCCAAACAGCAACTTATTTTGTGTTTAAGAAAATTCAAGAGAAGTATACTTAAATTGAATCAAATTGAACTCCTCTTTGCTAGCTTGATTCCTCTTCTTTCTTCCCATTTTTCTTTCTCTTTTTCTCTTTTTTTTTCCCCTCCTCAATCTGCTGGAAAAAAGGGACATGAAGGACTGCTGGAAAATGGGTTTGCTCCTTAGCATTTTCTCTCTCCTCAACTCTTAATCAAATGGACGTGCACTTGGGGTAAAAATTGGATTTTCCAGCTCGTGGGCCCCAATTTTTACATTAATTAAAGCATGATTAAGACATGATTATCCCTTATTTCTTACATGGCAAAATGTGGTCCATTTAAATTAAGTAATTATCTTATAAAAAATCATCAAAAATCCATAAATTAATGGACACAAATCTGCCCCCTGTTTGGACGTCCACTTTGTATCAACTTTATCATTTTTTCCACAACAATTTGAATTTAATTAATGGATAATTAACCACCCTAGCTAATAGGCTACTTAGGGGTCCACTTTACTTATTTAAAAAAAATCTAAAAAATCAAATACAGCAGCCTTTGAACGTGCACCTCTCTTCCTTCATGTAGCTGTCCACTTGGGTGGGGTCTGTTGGAAACAATGTTCAAAATAATCTAAATTGACCAAAGCCTGAGTTTTGATGATTAACAAGAACTTATTTGAATATATAAAGAGTACTAACATGTTTGACAAATGTTTAAGGAAAGCAAAGAGGTCAAGTTGATCTCCAAGTCGACTTGGACTTCGACTTGGGTGAAGTCGATCCCAAAGTCGACTCAAATATCGACTTGAGAATGAATCCCAAAAGGCAACAGGTGAAGTCGCAGGTCAAGTCGACTCCACTTGCGACTTGGGAAGTCAAGTCGCAGACGAAGTCGACTCCAGCATCGACTTGGAGTATCCAGAGCTGAAAAGTGGAAACGAACATAACGAAGTCGCAAACGAAGTCGACTTCAGGTGCGACTTAGGTGAAGTCGCAGGTCAGGTCGACTCCATCCACGACTTGAGAAGTTCAAATTTTCAAAGATGCTGTTTTCAAGATATTCAAGAGGATTTATCACTCAAGTCCAAGGAATCAAGATGAAAAACAAATGAGTCAACTTCAAAGTTAAGAATCATGTTCTACATTCAAATCAAGTCTATCAAGCTCAAAGCAAATCTTCAAGCTAGCTTCCAAATGGAGTAAAATCCAAGTCATGAAGACCAAGTGAGTCCAAAGCAAAGCAAGGAACATACATATATTATGCAAGAACTCAAAGCTTTCAAATGGTTTGCAAGACTCAAGACATTTCAAGAAGATCAAGGCGTTTCTGCAATAGACCAAGCCAAGTCGCAACCCAAGTCGACTTCAGGATCGACTTGAGTTGAAGTCTGAAAGCCAAGTCGACCCAAGTCTCAGACTTGAGTTTCTGAAGAACCCAAGTCGCAGGCCAAGTCGACTCCATGTGCGACTTGGAAGCCAAGTCGCAGGCCAAGTCGACTTCATCTTGGACTTGGAGAATAACAGTCAAATTTTTGAACGTTGGAGTTCATTTATTGCACGCCAACCACTTCTACAACGTTCATATTTTCCTCAATCTATAAAAGGACATTCAAATGAACGTAAGAAAAGATAAGAGACACTACTCTAAAGATCAAAGAAAGAAAAGAAGTGCAAGAAAGACTTTCAAATACCTTTTCTCCATATTTGAGTGTTTCAAGGGAAGAAAGAGCTTCAAACTGCAAGTTGCTTCAACAATCATCATTCAAGCTATTTTTGATTTCTTCCTCGAGCTCAACACTGCCTACACAAATCTGTAAAGTGTAGTTTTTATTCATTTCTTTATTTGGTTGTATAAATCTTGATTTAGCTTGAGTAGCTAAGATCAAGTGTATGCAAAGTAGGGTGTGATTGGAGTGTGACTCATCACCTACTTGTGCAAGTGATTGTATATGCCCCCTAGAGCTTTGAATCTAGAAGAGAGCGGTGACTCTAAGTGTATTCTTGGAATACATAGTGGAACCCAAGTCACAACGGAGTGTGAGCTTGGAAGAGTGGAGTAGGGAAGGTTTGCCCGAACCACTATAAATCTTGTGTTCTACTTATTTTTACTGCTTTATCTTATTTGCTCTCCATTCGCTTAAAAAGGGGATTAATTTTTTCAAGGGGTTAAGATCTTTAAGTTTACCAAAGAAATTTTAAAGAACCCAATTCACCCCTCCCCTCTTGGGTTTAGCCATCAACTCGGGACCAACAAGTGGTATCAAAGCAGGTCTTTGAGTTTATCAAAGAGATCTTATTGAAATGGCATCCCAATCTACTTCCGTTCCCGCATTTGCTGAAGGCCAATCCTTTACAAGGCCACCATTGTTTGATGGGAATAATTTTGGATATTGGAAGCTTCGTATGAAGCAACTCATCATGGCTACCGATATGGACTCTTGGATTGCTATCCAAGATGGAGTAATATTGCCTACCGATGAACGAGCTTCCAAATGGACCGATGAGGAAGTAAGAATAGTGAAGAGCAATGCCAAAGCTATGAACTCCTTATTTTGTGCTCTCACTGCCTCCGAGTATGATAGAGTATCCTCTTGCTTAACCGCCAAAGAGATATGGGATACACTAACCTCTATCTACGAAGGAACTTCTCAAGTCCAAGGGACGAGAAGGAATATTTTGATTGGAGAACTAGAGAACTTTAGAATGCTAGAAACAGAAAATATTTCTGAAATGTTTGCTAGATTCTCTAAGATTACTAATGCTTTAAAAGGTCTTGGAAAAGCAATATCTGAATCTGAGCAGGTCATGAAGATTTTAAGAGCTCTACCCGAATCATGGACTCCAAAGATCACTGCAATTGAAGAAGCCAAAGACCTCAACACGCTGAAGCTTGAAAACTTAATTAGCTCACTTATGTCACATGAGCTAATTAAGAAAAGGAATGAAGATCAACACAGGGGCAAAAGAGTAATTGCCTTAAAAGCCGCACAAGACACCGATGACACATCTTCTTCTCAAAATAACGACGAGATTGCTCTACTCACAAAACGATTCAGAAAATTTGTGAGGAAAGGCAAAAATTTCAGAAGCTTCAAAGAAAGAACTCCCCAAGAGAAGAAGAAAGAATCAACCAAGTGCTACCGATGCGGTGGTTCGGGACATATGCAAGCCCAATGTCCAACTCCCGAAGAAATCAAGGCAAAAGAACAAAGAAAGGATCGAGGGGACAATAGAAGATTTCAGAAATATAAAGGAAGAGGCAAGTACGTGAATGACGAGGAATCTACAATGAGTAGCTCCTCAACCGACGAAATCGAAGCGGAAGAATGTGCGAGAATTTGCTGTATGGCACAAATCGAGCAAGGAGAACAAAATACCTCAACAAAATGCACAAGCAATGAAGAGGTAAGTTCCAAATTCTCCCTTCCTAATTCAAGTTATTCTTCCTCTCATGAATGCCTCAAATGTGCTGAATTAGATGAGCTACAAATGGCATATGATTCTTTATATGAAGAAATGAAGAAATTAGGAAGCAAGTTTACAATCAAGAAAAAACAATGTGATGCAGTAATAATTATAAATGGTAAACTTGCAGAAGAAAATGATTTGCTAAAAAAGGAGAACAAATCATTAAATGAATCATTAGCCAAGTTCTCTAATCCAGGAGAAAGCGTCAAAATGTTTTTGAATATGACCTCCCAAACACATAAAAGAGGTCTTGGGTATCATACATTTGAGCAAGGAGAAAGTAGCAAATCAAATATGAAATTACTTGAGAAATATCAAACTAAAACTGCATCTATATACAAGCCACAAAAGAAAAATTTTAAGTGGACTAAAAGACCAATGATTGAACCTTTGTATTCTTGGAGACCTACTCCAAGATTACCTTTGGCTTGTAATTTCTGCAATAAGATGGGTCATAAAACTTACAAATGTAATTTTAAGAAACTATATGACCATGGTGCTAAATTAGTTTGGGTTCCAAGAAACACAAGATTTGGGCTTTCAAAGTTAGATCAACTTAGATTAGATTCTATTACTAACCCAAATGGACCCATAAAATGGGTACCAAAAAGATAAGATTTATTTCCTTATTTTTCAGACATGTTTTAAGGCAAAGGCAAACAATGAATGGTTCATGGATAGCGGATGTTCAAGGCATATGACCGGTGAAAGAAGTTTGTTTCATAAACTTAAGCCGTGTAATGATGGAATGGTTGCCTTTGGCAATAATGAAAAAGGTAAAATTAAAGGTAAAAGAAATATACATAGTATTTCAAATGCATGCATGGAAGATGTTTTGTTTGTTGAAGGACTCAAACACAATTTAATGAGCATTAGCCAATTATGTGATAAAGGATACAAAGTTGTGTTTGAATCATCTATATGTAATGTATTTGATGGAGAACATATCATGTTTAGTGGTAAAAGACATGGAAATATTTATCTGGTTTCACTTGATGAATTAGATGGTCAATGTCTAATGGCTATTGATAACGATCCATGGGTTTGGCACAAGAGGCTTGGACATATAAACATGGGCAACATAAAAACCCTATGGAAAAAGAGTTTGGTAGAAGGATTACCAAGATTGAAATATGACAAAGACAAGATTTGCAAGGCATGTCAATTATCAAAACAACCCAAGATGCCTTTCTCTACCAAAAAGGAAATTTCCACCACTAAGCCACTTGAATTGCTACATATGGATCTATACGGGCCATCCGACATTCTAACCATTGGTGGAAAGAAATATGTATTTGTCATAGTTGATGATTTTTCAAGATTCACATGGATAATTCTCTTAGCTAGTAAAGATGAAGCCTTCTCTATGTTTGCAACTTTTGTGAATTTGGTGCAAAATGAAAAACAGAGTACTATTGTGACCATAAGAAGCGATCATGGTGGCGAATTCGAAAACAAACGATTCATGGAATTTTGTAATGGGAAAGGAATTCACCACACATTTTCTGCACCAAGAACTCCACAACAAAATGGAGTAGTTGAAAGGAAAAATAGAACTATACAAGAGATGGCTAGAACTATGCTAAATGAGAGCAATTTATCCAAGAAATTTTGGGGTGAAGCTGTGAGTACAGCTTGTCATGTTTTGAACCGAGTTACCATTCGAGCAATCTTGAAAAAGACCCCATATGAACTATGGAAAGGAAGGAAACCAAATATCTCATATTTTCATGCTTTTGGATGTACATGCTATGTTTTAAATAATGAAAAAACCAATTTGGGTAAATTAGATACCAAAAGCGATGAGGCTATATTCCTTGGTTATTCTTCAAATAGCAAAGCATATAGAGTATTCAACAAACGAAATCAAGTTGTAGAAGAATCCATACATGTTGTATTTGATGAAATTAACCAAAGTCCGAGAAAGGAGGATGAACTAAGTGATGCAGATGAGACAAAAAGCAAAGAACAACCAAAGGAACTCGAGCTCAAGCCAGAAAATCCAGAGGAGGAAGAGGTAAGTGAAGGTAATGACTCTTACAAACCTCCAACTGATTTAAAGTTCAAAAATGCCCATCCAATTGAACAAGTTATTGGAAACATATATGAAGGAGTAAAAACTAGAAGATCAAAACAAAACGTTTATGGCCAATATGCGTTTGTATCGAAAATTGAACCAAATACCATTGAACAAGCTCTTAATGATGAACATTGGGTTATTTCAATGCAAGAAGAGCTAAATCAATTCGAAAGAAACAATGTATGGCATTTAGTTCCTAGACCAAACAATCATATAGTCATTGGTACAAAATGAGTATTTAGGAACAAATTAGACGAAAGCGGTCTTGTAATTAGAAACAAGGCACGATTAGTAGCCAAAGGGTACTCCCAAGAAGAAGGAATTGATTTTGAAGAATCATATGCACCCGTGGCTAGATTAGAAGCCATACGTATCTTATTGGCATTCGCTTCACATATGAATTTCAAATTGTTCCAAATGGATGTGAAGAGTGCATTCTTGAATGGCTATTTGAATGAAGAAGTATATGTTGAACAACCCCCTGGTTTTGAAGATAAGGATCAATCAAAATATGTGTATAAATTGACCAAAGCACTATATGGATTAAAACAAGCTCCAAGAGCTTGGTATGAAAGGTTGAACAAATTTTTGATTGATCATGAATTTCAAAGAGGGAAAGTTGACACTACTTTGTTCATCAAATATAAAAATAGCAATATTTTAATTGTACAAATTTATGTAGATGACATAATCTTCGGTGCTACTGACGAAAATCTATGCCAAGAATTTTCTAAGATTATGCAGAATGAATTCGAAATGAGCATGATGGGAGAATTAAATTTCTTCCTTGGACTACAAATCAAGCAACAAAGTGAAGGAATATTTCTGAACCAGTCCAAGTATGTCAAAGAGATGCTCAAGAAATTTGGAATGCAGAATAGCAAAGGAGCAAACACTCCAATGAGCTCAACAATCAAAATCGACACGGATGAAAACGGTAAAAGTATCGATCAAAAACTTTATAGGAGCATGATAGGATCTTTGCTTTATTTAACTGCTTCTAGACCCGATATCTTATTTAGTGTTTGTATGTGCTCTAGATTTCAAGCAAGTCCCAAAGAATCACATCTACTTGTTGTAAAAAGAATTTTTAAATATTTGATGAAAACTACAAATCTTGGACTATGGTATCCAAAGGGGTCAACCTTTGATCTAATCGGCTATTCGGATGCAGACTTTGCCGGATATAAAGTAGATAGAAAAAGTACCAGTGGAACTTGTCAATTTCTTGGACATATGCTAGTTTCATGGCATTCAAGAAAACAAACAAGTGTTGCACTATCTACTGCGGAAGCCGAATACATAGCCGCCGGTAGTTGTTGTGCCCAATTACTTTGGATGAAACAGCAATTAAAGGATTATGGTATTGATTATGTTGATATTCCTATTAGATGTGATAATACAAGTGCAATTTGTTTGACTAAAAATCCTGTATTGCATTCTAGAACCAAACATATTGATGTAAGACATCATTTTATTCGTGAACATGTTGAAAATCATGATGTGTGCTTAGAATATGTGAAAACAGAAGACCAAATTGCTGATATCTTTACCAAACCTCTAGCCAAAGATTCATTTTATAAGATTAGGAATGATATGGGGATGATAGAGCTTAACTAAGAAAAATACATAAGAAAATTAAATATGAAAATGTCAAGTCGATGAGTCAAGTCGATGAGTCAAGTCGACTCCGCCTCCAGGCGAAGTCGACTCCAGAAGGACCGAAGTCGACTTCGCCTAGGGCAAGTCGACTCCGCGCGCGACGTTTCGCATTCGGCCGACTTCTTTTCTTTTTCTTCTCTCCTCTTTTCTTTCTTCCTCATTTTTCCGGCCTCCCTGCTTTCCTCTTTTCCTCCGGCGATTTCCCTTTCCTCTCCGGGAATCCTCTTCATCTCCGGCAAACCTCCCAACTCTCTCAAACCGTTTCCTCCATCTCAGTTCTATCTCTCTCCCTCAACTACTCTCTCATTTCTCCTCCAATTCTCAAAAATCTCTCAAGTTCTTTCTAGTCTTCATTTTCCTATTCCAAACTCCAAAACTCCCATCTCAATGGCCCCGAAGAAAGCCGTCTCCAAACCATCAAAAAAGCCTGTGCCTAGACCTCCCACATCTCACACTGAGGAAGAAGTCCCTAGGAGAGCTAGGACACCTGCAAAACGGGTTCGAGAAGAACCCTCAACTTCTACGGGTAGAAGGGTTCGGTTCCAAACTTCCACTCACACATCGGAACAAGCTACAAGGTCGGAAAGCCAACCTCATGCCCAAGCTTCACAGAGCACACAATCCGGAACAAGCAAAAGAGGCACTGCGGCTGGGAAAGCTCAAGTATTGAAGATGCCCACTACATACTTCAAAACCGAGCTCCAACATAGCCGTTTCTACAAAAAATTCTACGAACGGAAGGTATTCATACCCAAGATTATAGATTTCAATTTCTTAAAAGAATATGGATCCGATATAGAAGATCTATTGGATTTTCAAGGATGGACCAATTTGCTAAAGGAAGACGAAAGGGTCTATCCAGATCTTACTCGAATGTTTTATTATCTTTGGGATGAAGAATATTTTGGAACCTTCGTAAAAGGAGTTGAAATGGATCTTGGAATCGGGATAGTTGCAGGACCGACTGAAGTAATGAGTCATTTAGGACACATACTTGGAGTCCCATACGAGGATGAGCCTATCCCAGAAGACCTCACCATGGATCAAATGTATAATCAGCTCACTCGGAGCAACAAGTACCATCCGGGAATCAAATTCCTTCGGTACATGGATTTGTCACCCAGACTTCGGGTACTAAGGCTTCTCATTGCACACTGCATCTACCCAAAGGGCGGTGGAAGAAATCAATTGAATCCACAGGAAGCTGGGATATTATGGAAAGTGGCCAACAGGGTCAAAGTGAGCATACCCAAATTATTTCTAGAAGCCTTGGGAAATAGAAAGGACAACCCACGAGGAGTCCTTCCCTATGGCACATGGATCACAAAGATTTTGGAATTCTTCAAAGTGGATATTGAAGGCGAGCCTTTCGAAGTGCTCAAATCCACAAATGCCATAAATAAAGCACTAATCCAGAGAATGAAGATCAATCTGCTTGAACTAAGGCATGAAGCTACAGAAGAAGAGCAAGCAGACAATGCACAAGCTGAGGGGGAGCAACCTCCCGCGGCACCACCTGCTCAAGAGGAGCCAGCATCTCCCATATCGCACGGATCCTATTCTCCACAAGGGTCCGCTGCAAGAGAACGGGTGCCTCCAACCTCTTCTGAGGAGGTCACCCTAAAGGATTTGAAAGATGAAATCATAGCCATGAGGGCTGAAATGGGACAACAAGAAAACCGGATGACAAGTCTTGTCACCGGTGTCCTTAATGCACTTGAAGATATGCATTCCCGACAAGATAGAATCGAGCGGGAAATGCGACATATCCGCTATCATCTTGCCTCAGGCCATCATAAAAAGAGACCCATGCCTGAACTCGATCCCTCCGAGTCGGGTTCAGTTCATAGAGAGGCAACTCCCGATCATGCTTCTCTTGTTTACTCCTCGGCCCATCATTGTCCCATCAAACCTATTCTCTATCCCATCTCTCAATTTCAATTTACCAAGTCTTTAGTACTTTTTGAATGATTGACAAAAAGGGGGAGGAAGATAGGTTAGATTTGAGTGTTTTGTTTTTATTTGAGTATTTTGTTTTTTTGGGTTGGGTAGTTTGTATCTAGGATAATTTCATTTATGCTTCATTGTATTCTGTAATGAAACTTCATATATATATGAAATGATGTTTGATATGATAATTGGTTTATATATGATTGATACAAAGTTGAATGAATGATATATTTGATCAATGATTACAATACAAAGTACTCTTAATGATTAATACTCAATATATGGCTTGTAAGATAATTCAAAGCATACTCTATGCCAAAATGATTAAATGTTCTCAAAACTCTAAATTATATGTTCAACGATACCTATATGCTCTGTTTTCTCAAATGAATATGTTTGAAATTTTTGAAAGGTATCAACTCAAATGAAGTTTTGTCAATCATCAAAAAGGGGGAGATTGTTGGAAACAATGTTCAAAATATTCTAAATTGACCAAAGCCTGAGTTTTGATGATTAACAAGAACTTATTTGAATATATAAAGAGTACTAACATGTTTGACAAATGTTTAAGGAAAGCAAAGAGGTCAAGTCGATCTCCAAGTCGACTTGGACTTCGACTTGGGTGAAGTCGATCCCAAAGTCGACTCAAATATCGACTTGAGAATGAATCCCAAAAGGCAACAGGTGAAGTCGCAGGTCAAGTCGACTCCACTTGCGACTTGGGAAGTCAAGTCGCAGACGAAGTCGACTCCAGCATCGACTTGGAGTATCCAGAGCTGAAAAGTGGAAACGAACATAACGAAGTCGCAAACGAAGTCGACTTCAGGTGCGACTTAGGTGAAGTCGCAGGTCAGGTCGACTCCATCCACGACTTGAGAAGTTCAAATTTTCAAAGATGTTGTTTTCAAGATATTCAAGAGGATTTATCACTCAAGTCCAAGGAATCAAGATGAAAAACAAATGAGTCAACTTCAAAGTTAAGAATCATGTTCTACATTCAAATCAAGTCTATCAAGCTCAAAGCAAATCTTCAAGCTAGCTTCCAAATGGAGTAAAATCCAAGTCATGAAGACCAAGTGAGTCCAAAGCAAAGCAAGGAACATACATATATTATGCAAGAACTCAAAGCTTTCAAATGGTTTGCAAGACTCAAGACATTTCAAGAAGATCAAGGCGTTTCTGCAATAGACCAAGCCAAGTCGCAACCCAAGTCGACTTCAGGATCGACTTGAGTTGAAGTCTGAAAGCCAAGTCGACCCAAGCCTCAGACTTGAGTTTCTGAAGAACCCAAGTCGCAGGCCAAGTCGACTCCATGTGCGACTTGGAAGCCAAGTCGCAGGCCAAGTCGACTTCATCTTGGACTTGGAGAATAACGGTCAAATTTTTGAACGTTGGAGTTCATTTATTGCACGCCAACCACTTCTACAACGTTCATATTTTCCTCAATCTATAAAAGGACATTCAAATGAACGTAAGAAAAGATAAGAGACACTACTCTAAAGATCAAAGAAAGAAAAGAAGTGCAAGAAAGACTTTCAAATACCTTTTCTCCATATTTGAGTGTTTCAAGGGAAGAAAGAGCTTCAAACTGCAAGTTGCTTCAACAATCATCATTCAAGCTATTTTTGATTTCTTCCTCGAGCTCAACACTGCCTACACAAATCTGTAAAGTGTAGTTTTTATTCATTTCTTTATTTGGTTGTATAAATCTTGATTTAGCTTGAGTAGCTAAGATCAAGTGTATGCAAAGTAGGGTGTGATTGGAGTGTGACTCATCACCTACTTGTGCAAGTGATTGTATATGCCCCCTAGAGCTTTGAATCTAGAAGAGAGCGGTGACTCTAAGTGTATTCTTGGAATACATAGTGGAACCCAAGTCACAACGGAGTGTGAGCTTGGAAGAGTGGAGTAGGGAAGGTTTGCCCGAACCACTATAAATCTTGTGTTCTACTTATTTTTACTGCTTTATCTTATTTGCTCTCCATTCGCTTAAAAAGGGGATTAATTTTTTCAAGGGGTTAAGATCTTTAAGTTTACCAAAGAAATTTTAAAGAACCCAATTCACCCCTCCCCTCTTGGGTTTAGCCATCAACTCGGGACCAACAGGGTCCACTTGCAGCAGTTTTTGAACGATTTGTCCACCTAATTTTTATTTTAGTTAATGGGTGTTTAATCACCCTAGGTAACTAGCATAATTAGGGGTCAATTTAGCTATTAAAAAAAATCATTAAAATTTTCAAAAGTTGCTTTGAATGTGCACATCATTCTTGCTCATGTTGCTGTCCACGTCCATGTGCCTTGATGTTTTGCCATTTTGTGCCATAAAATTCATCCCAAATTAATGCCATTAACCACCCTTGTCATGTAGCTCACTTAATTTCATATTTTGTAATTTTTAAAAATAAAAAATATCATGTAAATAGCCCATTTGGACGTCCATTCCATGCCACCTATTTCAAAATCCTTTGAGCTAATCCATTAGCCATTAAATTATGCCATTAAGCACTTGATTTTATTATGGATTTTATTACCTTAAATAATTCATAAAATTCATGTGTCATTATCTCCTTTTGACACCTCATTTTTGCCACTAAAACTATAATTAATCACCGCTCTTTAACATAAACACAAACTTACATTTTTTATGCATAAAAATTAATAATATACACCCATTTTTGTGCAACCAATATCCCATCATCATTATCTTAATCCAAGCCTCTCATTGCATAGATCTCATAATTTTAACTGTTCATTTCAAATTTCGTCTCAATCCGACTTTTCTAGCTCAATTTATGCTCATTTGAAACCATCTTTAGATTTTGATGGTGATGATCGATTTTCACCTTACTTTCATCATAATTTTCATAATTCATCATTTTCATAGGGTTAAGCACTAATTTATGTACTTACCTTTCAATTTTCATCTTAATCCGCCTTTCCGGCGTCGAGTTACGCATTTTCTAGTTTAATATGTATATGCCAAATGCATATACATAAGTCTTACTTGGGTCTGGTTATCACAAAGGATTGATGAATAGGTATAGGAAGAATGATGGAAGGGATAGATTGAAATTGTAAGATATACCTATGATATGTTGATTTTTACGGTTTTATGAACATATGATGATTTGTCATAATTATGTTGTAAATATAGGAAATTGCTATGATATTTTGATAGGTATATGAATCATAAAGGAAAAGTAATTTTTCACTATGAAAAGTGATGTTGGAAAGGAAAGTAGGAAAAAAAGTAAGATTTGAGAAAAATATAGATAAAATGTGGATATTTAAGAAATATATGTTATATGTAGTTCTAACTCCACTTTTTATGATTGACAGGATTAGTGATCGAAAGAGCCGCACTCAAGGTGAGTATGTAGTCGAAGAATCCTTCCTTGATGACATGATAATTATATATTAAGAATTATGCATAATGAGAAGCTCGTAAAAAAATGGGAGTGGAAAGAGGAAAATGAAGAATGACGAAGGGAAAGATATGGTACCAAAAAGAGTGATATCATAGTAAGGATTGGTAGATAAGTATAGAAAGAATGAAGGAAAGGAGAAGATTTAAATCATGATATTTATATAATGTATTATCTATCATAATATAGAAAGGATACTATAGATTGTCCTAGTATTGGTATTTTCATTAGAAAATACCTAAGTAGTAAGAATAAAATAGATGAAGTTAGCAAAAGAGACTTTCTGTTGATAAAGATATGTATGAAATATATTTGAGGCAAAGGTGTTCTTTGCTATAGAAATGAATTTGTTCTTATGTATATATCAAGTATATATGGAAAGAAAGAAAATGGTTATTACTAATCTTTCTATTGACATGATTAAACGTGTAATTTATGTTCATGCATATAAAAAAAATGTTATGTCTATTACCAAGAGTAATAGACTCAGTTAAGAGATAATGAAATAAATAGATTGCTACAAGTAGCAACTCCAAACATAGTACTAAGACAATTTGTTCTTAGTATGGGGATATGAGGCAAGAAAGGAAGTAGGAAAATATTGATAGGCAAAAGAAAACTCAAATCAGAGTTCTGCAGCAAAAGCATGATGATCCCATTTAAAATATATATGGGAAGAAAGTAGAGAAGAAATACCCTAATTTGTAAGAATTGCAAAAAAAATGGGATTATGGTGAGTGCCTACATGGTTCAAGTAAATGTTATAAATGTAGTCAAGCAGGCCACGTGGCAAGGGATTGTGGAACAGCTGAGGCTAGAGAGATGAAATGTTCTATTGGCAACCAAGTAGGACATATATCACCCCACTGTCCGAATAAACCGCAAAGAATTTCGGCATGTGGAAGGCCCGCTCACCAAATGACTCCTGCAATCGCCATTCAAGAAGGCACTGCAACAAACTAGGTGCATGTTTAGGCCTTGAATCGTACAGAATCTCAAGACCAAGAAGAAAAGATGATTAAAGGTATGATTTATATTTTGGAAAATTTAGCCGTAGCATTATTTGATTTAGGTACTACACATTCATTTATATCATATCAATAGGTAACCACACATGCACTGCAAGTAGAAGAAACAAGTAGCATAATCCATGTAGAATCTCCTATCTATTGGTTAGTAAGTATCAATCAAATATATAAGTCATGCCCTACTTAGATAGGATCAATGATGTTGGAGGCCGACCTGATCCTACTACCCATACCTGAATTTGATGTAATACTTGGAATGGATTGGCTACGCAGATAGGTATGAGAGGAGTTTCCTCTGTGATGAAGAGATAAGGATTAAGAATGGTGGAAATGAGGAAAAGAGTAAGAGGAAAGTAAAGATAACCTAATTGGTCTAGCACTAATGTTCCCACTAGGTAATACATATGTAGTAAGAAAGGGATAGAAAAAAAAAATTTAGTCGCTTCTGACTTTTTAATAATAAATGAATGCAGGATGTTTTGATATTTTACATTATATGCTAAAGTATACATGATAAAGAAAGGTAAGTAATTTATATATGATTTCGTTATGAATTATGTTCATGATAAATGAGAAAGGATGTGATAAATGAGAAATGATGTGTTAAATGAGAAGGGATGTACGAATATGATTGATGGTTTGGAAATCATGTTTATGCTAATTATGATAATAGAATGATGTTGGCATGGATATTATATTTAATGGACTTTTTGAAGATGTGTAGAAACCATGTTTAAATGAGATTGTGCTAGCATACATGTTGATTTCTTAGCATAATGAAAAACAAAATTTTTGGACATAAATTGTGATTAAAAATCACAATATTATGATCAAGGAATGTTATATATGATAAGAATTAAATGAAATTTTCATAGCCTAAATTCATGTTTGAAACATGAATTATAGAATTATATATATATTGATGGCTAAGAATAATATTTTTAGTCAATTGATCATGATTAATACATGACTAATAAAGTTAAGTATGTTGAATGAAAATGTTAAATGAAACATTTATTTTGTTATCAATCATGATAAATTCATGATTAATATACATGATGAAATTAAGTAGAGTAGTGATTTTGAAAGGAAATTATTATGAGTGATAATTTAAGAGATATCCATGTAAATAGTCAAGCCCTTATGATATAACAATAGCTATCAAGCAAACATATAGATGACCCCATTTGAAGTCCTATAGGGACAAAAGTGTTGAACCCCACTAAATTGGGATAAGATGGGAGAAGGAAAGCTAGCCCAGATCTATCAAGAGGAATGACAGAAAAAAGTACAAGTGGTCCATCAATACATAGTCACGGCTTAAAGCCGACAGAAAAGTTATACCAACTGTAACAGAAAAGACTTAAAGATTCAAGTTGGAGATCATATATTTGTGATAATAATGCCATTTAAAAGAGATCATGAGACTTGAGAAAAGGAGTAAATTCAACCCAAGATACATAAGGCCATTTGAAGTATTGAAGAAAAGTTGTCAATTCATGACCACTTAAATTATGAAGAAAGAACAGTTAGAATTTTGGACCACAAGGTAAAGAAGCTTCGGAATTGGGAGATTGAGTATGTCAAATATATATATATATATGTAACAAAAAAAAATTCAATGGAACTGATATGCAGAAACTGAAGCTACTTGGGAACTTCAAGAGGAAGTTAAGAGGAAATACCCCCACTTATTTGAAGTATAGCATGTTTCGGGACAAAACCTATTATAAGGGGGGGAGGATTGTGAAACTCCGAATTTTAAGCTTAATAAATATAGTTTGAAATCATCTAAAGGATGAAAATCGAAATCTCATAAAATGAAGGGTTCAGGTGTAACCCATATGGGAAATGAAAATTAGTGGAAAAAATAATTAAGTAAAGTAGGGATTAGCAATAATCACGGAAAGACAAAAATGGATGGAGAATGCTTAGGTGGCAACTCGTTAAAATTCATTTTCCATGTCATTTTGGAAATTTAAGAATATGGTTAAATCGGGAATTTTTTAGGAAATTCATATCGGACAATGTTAAAGTCCAATTGAGATGAAATTTTAAGGATAACTTGATCATGAGGTAACTTACGTGATCAACGGTGGAATTTTGAAAATTATGATTAAAAATATTATTAGCATAATTAATGTTATAAATTAGCTTCAAAAGACCATAAGTTGGTCTATAATGATTATTTGAAGATGAAAATTTTTATGGGTTATGAAGAATTATTTAGAATAATTATGAAAATTTCAAAATTCACATTTGAAATGTATGTGAATTTTGTGGAGACATATATATGTCCATTTTTCAATAATTAAATAAAAATAGGTACACAACTCCAATGAAGGTGAAATTTTAAGGGAATGCTTAAATTAATATGCCCAATTTAATCAAGGAATTAAATTTTGGAAAACGTGTTTCTAAAATTTAAAAAAAATATTTTATGTCCAAATATGAATTAGTTAATTAAAATAAAACAAAAAATTTTTTAAAATTTTTCGAAAGGTGCATTTTTGTGAGAAATTGTATATATATTAATAAGAAAATTTTCCATAATATATAAGTGTGAATATAGGCAGTTATGATTTAATTTATTAATGTGGGAATTTACCATTTGTAAAAAAAGAGGAAAATGAGGACAGCGCGCTGGATGACGGTGCATGGACAGCGACAATTGCATTTTTTTAAAAAAAAAATAGAAATGATCTAAGGGCGGCACGTAAGATAAATGCATGCAATTGCTGGATTATGAAAAAATTGAACATCTGTAATTGGGTTTAAACGGCAACTGAAGTTGAGTGATTATTAACCACGGTGAACCGCTAAACTGCAAATATATATAAAGGGCAGACAGATGGAATGCGTCCGTCCTGCTGAAGCTTTAAAGAAGTGCTGCTGAATTTTAATCAAGGCAGCGACATTTTCCAACAAAGGAGAAAAAAAAGCAATGAGCAAAAGGTTTTGTCCATTCTTTTATTATTTTATTTTCTTTCCTTTAATACAGAAGCTCTCAAACAGGTTTCAGAATTCTGATTCTTATTTTTTAGAAATTGTAGTTAATACCCTGAATAAATAGATTGCTGGATGTTTTGTGGAAGAAATATTTGTTGCTGAAAAAAAAAATTTTAATGGTGCATTTTGTAGACAGTTATAAGTATTAAAAAAACAAAAGAAGGGGGCAACGTAAGTTCGACAGGAATTATTGATTTTTAGTTAAGATCAGTATGATTTTCATATGACTTCAATTAATTCTGGCATGATTTTGCCGATTAAATCATTCAGCAAATAGATTAATTATTAAACTGAAAATTTTCCCAGTTGAATGTTAATTGCTGTTGAACGTTTGGGCAGCAGCATTCTTTTAAAAAAAATTATTTAAATGCAAAAGGGAAGGCATATTGCTGGACGGGCAGAACATCAAAAAAATTTTATTGTTGAAATTTAATTAAGAAAGGTGGACGTTCCAAGCATTCAAACAGGTTCTTCCTTTAAGTTTTTTTTTATTATTCATGATATTTTGTTTTAATTCTGAAATGCTATTTCATCCCCTATTTGATGCTGATCGTTATTAAGATTTTTAATAACCAGTATATATATAAATGCATGGATGATCATTGTTAACGTCCAGATTGTTACATCAATTAATTACGGTTCTGATTTCATGTTGAATTAATGTCTATACAGATTTTAATTTCTATTAAAATTGTGTTTAATGTATGGCTTAAAAATATTGGGTATAAGTGACGATTAAAACAGATTTTTATTATAATCATGATTTAATAGGATAGAAAATAATGAATAGATGGGTAAAGACTAATGCTAAAACATATTTTTATTTATTTATGTTGAATTAGCGAATTGAAATGATAAAAAAATGATAGACATGAAAACATGTTCAAAATGGATTTTTAAAACCTATTATAGTCATGTTTGTATAGTGGGTTGAAATGATGGAATGAGGGACAATAATGGATGCCCAAACAGATTTCGAAATCTGTATAAAACATGTTTAATATATGGTTTTTGATGATAAAAGGATGGGTAAGATTAATGTTAAAACCAATTTTATTTTCCTACATAATTATGTTTAATTTGTGGTTTATAGATAATGAAAGAAAGGTTGTAAAATTTCTGAAAATTAGACAAGCATGGATTGTTTCTTTAATTTATTAAATATTAATCCATGCATATATAATGTTTAATTAAGTGTTAAAATGATTTATGGGTTCGATAAGATATGACTCCCAATCAAGTGATGTCAAAAATAGCTAGGCTAAAATGTTTGAATTTTCATGGTCTAAATAGCCATGAAATAATGAGTATGTGTATAAATGTATAAAAACAGATTTTAAATTCTGTTCTAATCATGTTTAATTAGTGATTTATAGATGATGGAAGGATGGTTAGTATTAGCCAAACATGTAAATGTGATTAGGAGATAGTTGTATGAGATAAAATATATATGGGTTAGAAAAATAAGTTCAATGTGCAAGCATTGAATGTTATAAATAGTCCTTTTTATTTGTATAGGAAAAGGAAAAGGAAAAATGGAAGGTACAAGTTGACTACGTAGGTAAGCAAGCAACCCTTTTTAAAATACAATTTTATACGACTTTACTCTACAAATCTTAAATTGTTTTGAAAATCGCTTTGTTAGAAGCAAATCCTTTTAATGTTGAAAAATATTGAAATGCAAATGTTGAAAAGGTTGTGTGGGAAGGAAAATGAGATTTTAAAATGGTATTTGAAATAAATGTTTTAAAATAGTTTTGTTATAAGGTTTTGAAGTATTTTAATGATATGTTTCAAAGGTTCTCTAAATATTGGATTATTTTGAAATTTCCAAAATCTATTGTTCGAGAAGGATTTAAGGAAGGTCAACACGATAAATTAACTTGAAAAATGATTTGAGTAATGTTCAAAGGATTATAGAAGTCTATCACATATAGAAATGAACAATAAGACAGGTGGACAAAAGTATATGATATTAGATGAAAGCATGTACTTGCATGTCCTTTGATCATAAAAAACCCATAAATGGGAAAAGCGTTTGTAAGAAAATCTTTTGGTTTCAAATATTTTTAACAACGTTTTATCATTCAAAAAATTATTTACAAAACGATTAGAAAATATTGTTATCTCAAATATTTTCCTTCAATACTTCAAATGATTTATGAAATATAAATATTTTAAGGTTGGCCATCCTTAAAAACCGTTTTGAGTATAGAACTCGTTAACATGGGTTAAGCCCAGTTTTCAAGATTTGAAAGGAATACAGACTGAGGTCTGTATTTTATGAAAGCATGCTAGCATCAAGTTTTTTGAAAAAGGACACAGACTGTGGTCTGTGGTTTTTATAAAATCATGCTAGCATGTGAATGTGAAGGAAAAGTGTGCACAAGGATTTTGTACTAGGTCTACTGTAAAGGATATGCAAATCGGACGGGGTTGCAAATTGGGCCCCCTTTGCATAGACCGAGTTGCTTGAATAAGGCTAAATGTCGGCGGCGCCCTCCCTGAAAATGGGAAATGGACACGGATAGCCGCCTGGCTCGTGAGCTATCACCTGGAAAGGTTTCTCTCATAATGAAGGATGATCACTTGATAAGTGTCACCTACCAAATGGACAGAGACGTATTGCATGTTGCATATGCTTAAAAAGGGTTTTATGAAAAGTATTTTAGGGCATGAGAATGTCCAATGAGAAAAGGAGTTTCGATGAAAATGGTTTTAGAACGTAAATATGTCCATGGAAAAAGAATTTATATGTGAAGTTTTCAAGCATATGTTTGCCATGAATTGGGATTATGAAATATTTATGAAAGGTTTTTATGAAAAGGTTTCCTCCAATTGCTAGTCGAACGCTTGTTAAGCGTTTACTACTAAAAGGTGAGAAATGCATTTAAAATGAAAAAATGCTTGCTTATTGAGTTTTGACTCATATTTTGTTTTCCCCAACCATAGACAGGTACAGCACCAGCTACGCAGGAAAGGAAAAGAGTATGAAGAAAACTTTTCAAAAAGCTGGTCTGTATATGGTATGAATGATTATATGAAATTTTCAAAATATGTATGTATGAAATGTTTAGACTGAAAGAACTTATGATGTAGATAAGTCAGTTGTTATGATATGAATAATATATGTGAAATTGATGTCAAGAATGTGTTCATATATGATGATATGATGTTATGTAATGAGTTATTATGAGTATCATGTCTAAAGTTGATGACAAGTGTTTGTTATGTGATGAAAGAAAAGGAATGAAAGAAAAAAAAATTGGACGAGAACCAATTAAAAATCCCGCCATGTGATCAGGGTAACAATCCTGAATCACGTTTACCAATCAATAAAGATCCCGGAGTACGGCTTCTAGGCACCCGGGTCGGGGCGCCACACTAGGGGCGCCTAGGCACCAAGGCATGAATTCCTAAGGTTTGCAAAAAAGTTTCAAGTTGCCCAGCACACAGAGAGTTGGTGCCTAGGCACCAATACACATCCATATGTGCAGATTTCAGTGCGTGTGCTGCGCAATGCCACTCTATAAATAGATCCTAGGGGTTTGCGCGCGAGAGAACGGAAGAGAGACCCCAGGAATGGAATTACACAGAAGAGAAAGACGAAAATGCGATCAAAGCACAGATTGAAGAGAGGATTCAACTCCGTTGGTGGAAGCCGATGGAAAACCAGTTTGCTCTTATTCTTTCTATTTTTCTTTCTCTGCTTTCATGGATACTTTCAATATGGATGTAATGGATGTTATGATCATGTCTTTGAACTAAACCTCCATTAGATGGATAGTTAGGATGGATTGAACTCTAAACTACATTGTCTTGGTTCTTTGAAATTCAGGAATGAATATTTGATATTATATATGATTGTGTATGATTCACCCTTGCATGTGTGATTTTAACACTTTTTGTAAGATTAGCTACCTTATAAGATGATTTAATTGCTTGATTTATCATTGGAAGAGGAAAATCTCTGCTAGATCCATGTGTAGGGCATAGGTTTTCTCTTTGTAAGGGGAATTGTTTAACGAATAGGAATATACCGTTAAACCCTGTGTAGTCACTAAACAGGTTATGTACTTATCAATTTCACTTTATTTAATGGCATGCGAACACAGCAATTAAATAGGGTGTAATTAGCTTTATATAGTGTTGGAAAACATATATAGAGATTATTGAACTTGGGCTAGTAAATCCATACACAATCCAATAAAAAGAACCAATGCGATATAGTTTAGATTCAAGGATTTCGAGCTATCCATCTATCATCCCCGATTAGTAACCCCGTTTCTAATATCCAGCAGTTCCGTGAACTCTACTCAGATTTCTTATTGCATTTTTTTAGCTTTAGTTTAAATTCAAAAATTCAGAATTTTCGACCCACCGAAAGCAATTAAACTAATTAATAATTCCGATTAACAATTCCTCGTGGGAACGATACTCTACTCACTCTTTATTACTTGACACGACACGTATACTTGCGTAAATAGCGAGCATTTTAATTGACATATACGCAGCTTGTCAAGTTTTTTGGGTCGTTGCTGGGGAGTTGTTTAGCTAATTATTGTTAGTTTTATTGTTTTCTTGTATAATTCTGTAGAATAGTTTATTTTCATAATTTCTTTTAATTTAGAATTTTTTTCGCTAGTTCAATTGAATTGGTTTTTGCAGATTAATCTCATATTGCATGTGCCGAGGCAGAGCCGGAAAGGAGATTTTTATTCCTTTTGATCCGGAACCCGAACGAACTTATTTGAGAAGGCGTCGTAAGAGCAGGGAAGTTAGGAGCTAACAACATACTATGGAGCGCATCGAGAATCAGGATGAGAACGTTCACACAAACCAACAGGGGAACCAAAGAATTGAGGTTCTAATTCATCCACCTCAAGATGATTTAGACCAACCCATTTGGGATCTCATTGCGCTGGGCCAGAACGCAGTTCAGACTAGCATCGTACCTCCTCCTATCGACACCAACAACTTTGAGATCAAACCGATGATTTTCCAGATGCTCTAGTCCATTGGGCAGTTCTAGCGTCTGAAGATTCACACCACAATTTATGGAATTTCCTGCAGAACGGAGTCTCCGACGAGGCAATGCGGCTACGGACTTTCCCATTTTCTCTGCGGGATAGAGCTTCGGAGTAGCTAGACTCTCTGCCTCCGAACTCTGTCAATACATGGAACGACTTGGCTCAGAAATTCCTGAAAAAATATTTTCTGCCTACCAAATTAGCCAAGCTGAGGATGGACATAGTCTCGTTTAAGCAACATGGAGAGGAGACCCTATCAGAGGCGTGAGATCGCTTCAATGACCTGCTCTGAAAATGCCCACATCATGGAATTCAACCGTGGGTTCAAATTCAAATTTTTTATAATAGTCTCCAGGATTCCACCCGTCACATGGTGGATTTTTCATCAAACAGTTCTATGCTGAGGAAAAGCTATCGAGAATCATACGCCCTACTCGAACACATGGTGGCCAATACCTATCAACTGCCATCTGACAGGAGCCGAAGTGGGGGTCTACTCCAATTGGACGCAGTTTCATCGATTAAAGCCCACATCGATGCTTTAGCCCAACAGATTCAGAATTTATCCAGGCCAGCCAACATCAGTGCAGTAGGGGCATTTACACCACAACAGCCGATAGCAGCAGATATTTGCATGTGGTGTGGCGAATTCGGCCATCCTAGTGATGAATGTGCCTCCAATCCGGAGTCCATTAATTACGTGGGAAATTTCTAGAGAAATTCAACAAATCAGTATGGAAACAACTACAACCAAGGCTGGAGAAATCATCCCAACTTTTCATGGAACAATCAGACGACGCCGAATCAGCTGCCTGGATTCTCACAGCAGCCATTGCAGCAACAGCCAGCAAGACCAATGCAATTCAATCCACCACCGCGAGAAGAGAAGAAATCTAATCTGAAAAATCTCTTTATGCAATTCATGCAATCTCGGATCACGACGAACAAGAACTTGGAAGCACAGATAGGCCAACTGGCCTCAGCTTTAAATAACCGGCCTCAAAGTTCTTTGTTGAGCGACACTGAGCAAAACCCAAGAGGAAAAGGCAAAGAACAGGTGCAAGCAATCACATTGCGTAGTGGGAAGCAGTTACCCAATGCAATTCCACCAAAATCGGTAACTGAACCCACTAATCCTCTAATTCAGTAGTCACAGGAGCTAGCGGAACCAGATACTACCCAGAAGCAACTGGACGCTAAAATCGACACAAATCAAAGGCCGCCTCCTCCATTTCCTCAAAGATTAGCAAAAACTAAAAAGGAGGGTCAATTCAAGAAATTTTTAGAGGTATTAAAGCAGCTACATATTAACATGCCTCTTGTCGAAGCATTGGAATAGATGCCGAGCTGCACCAAATTTTTGAAAGACGTGCTATAAAAAAGGCGGTTGACGGAATTCGAGACAGTGACATTAACAGAGGAAACCAGCGCTATGGTGCAGAGGAAGCAGCCCCCTAAGCTCAAATACCCAGGAAGTTTCACTATCCAGTGCACAATTGGAAACCAATACTTCGGGAGAGCTCTATGCGGCTTGGGAGCCAGCATTAATCTCATGCCCAAGTTGATTTTTAGAAAACTGGGCCTCGGGGAAGCCCGACCTACGACAGTAACACTGCAACTGGCGGACCGATCTATTACGTATCTAGAGGGTATTATTGAGGAAGTTCTTGTCAAGGTGGACAAGTTCATTTTTCCTGCTGATTTTATTATCCTAGATTACGAAGAAGATCGGGACGTGCCAATTATTCTGGGTCGACCCTTCCTTGCAACGGGTAAGGCCATCATCGATGTACAGGATGGAGAGCTAACCATGCGGGTTCAGAGCGAACATGTTACTTTTAGCATGTTCAAGGCGATGTAGTTACCAAATGATCTAAACGAATCTCTAATAATCGACATGGTGGATTGGACAGTGCAAGCTGAATTCCAAATCTCAACTTTCAAGGACATCTTAGAAGCATCTCTGGTTGGAGAAATCAGTGAATCTGACGACGATTTAGCAGAGATGATACATTACCTGCAGTAACCTCCAACATTCCCACGATACTCGCAGAAATTCAAATCACTGGAGCTTAAGCCAGAATCTTTTAAACAGTTGAAGCCGTCGATCGAAGAGCCGCCTATTCTGGAGCTGAAACCCTTGCCAAAGTACCTCACATATGCCTACCTGGGAGCGGAATCCTCACTCCCAGTGATTATTTCTTCTGCACTGGATCCCGTGTAGGAAGAAAAACTACTCAGAGTGCTCAGAGATCACAAAAGGCCATAGAATGGACCATAGTCGACATCAGAGGCATCAGTCCATCCTTTTGCATGCACAACATTCAAGTGGAAGAGAATTCTAGGCCATCTATCGAAGCACAGAGAAGGCTGAACCCAATCATGAAAGAGGTGGTAAAAAAGGAGATCGTCAAATGGCTAGATGCAGGTGTGATATACCCGATCTCTAACAGTTCTTGGGTTAGTCCGGTGCAGTGCGTCCCGAAGAAAGGTTGTATGACGGTCGTCTCCAACGAGAACAACGAGCTGATTTTGACCAGGACAGTTACTAGTTGGTGAGTTTGCATGGACTACCGCAAGTTGAATAAAGCCACCCGAAAGGATCACTTTCTGCTTCCATTCATTGATCAGATGCTGGACAGGTTAGTGGGACGTGAATTCTTTTGCTTTCTGAATGGCTATTCAGGTTATCATCAGATTATGATAGCACCGGAGGACCAAGAAAAACCACGTTCAGATGCCCTTATGGCACGTTCTCATTCAGGCGAATGCCGTTTGGCCTATGCAACGCTCCAGGTACATTTCAGCGTTCTATGATGGCCATTTTCACTGACATGGTTGAGGATTTCCTGGAGGTATTCATGGACGATTTCTTGGTATTTGGGAATTCCTATGATGAGTGTCTGATCAACTTATCGAAGATGCTCCAGCGTTGCGAGGATACAAATCTGGTTCTCAACTAGGAAAAGTGTCATTTTATGGTACAGGAGGGCATCGTGCTTGGTCATCGGGTCTCTAAATAGGGAATTGAAGTGGACAAAGCTAAAATCAAGACGATCGAGAAATTGCCTCCACCCACCTCAGTTAAAGGCATTAGCAGTTTTCTGGGACATGCAGGGTTCTACAGGCGATTCATGAAAGACTTCTCGAAGGTAGCCAAGCCGTTATGTTCGTTGCTAGAGAAAGATGCGCCATACGAATTTTACCAGCGAATGCATGGAGGCATTCAAGGAGCTGAAAAAGAAATTGGTATCTGTGCCAATTATTATTTCTCCAGAATGGAACCTCCCATTCGAATTGATGTGTGATGCGAGCGACTATGCGTGGGAGCAGTACTGGTCTAGCGAAAGAACAAGGTTTTTCACTCCATCTACTACGCTAGCAAAACCTTTCGCAAATGAATTATATTACGACAAAAAAGGAACTGCTAGCGGTGGTATTTGCATTTGACAAATTCAGAGCCTATCTGGTGGGCGCCAAAGTGATCGTTTACATAGACCATTCACCCATCAAATATTTGATCGAGAAAAAAGATGCAAAACCACGCTTGATCCGGTGGGTCCTACTACTACAGGAGTTCGACCTCAAAATCAAAGACCGAAAGGGAGCTGAAAATCAGGTCGCTGACCATTTATCTTGCCTCGAAGAATCCCAGCCCGCCCAAGATACGGAGCAAATTTGGGAAGTGTTCCCGGATAAGCAGTTATTCTCTATCTCCCCAGGCAGTCCACCATGGTATGCAGACTTCGTCAATTACATCGTTAGCGGACTTTTGCCTCCGAAGTTGAATTCACACCAAAGGAAGAAGTTTCTCCATGATGTTAAATTCTATTTTTGGGACGACCCATATCTATTCAAGCAATGCTCAGATCACTTATATCAGAGATGTATTCCAGAGTGTGAACAGGAATCAATACTGCAGAGCTGCCATTCATCTCCGTACGGGGGCCATTTTCAAGGAGATAAGACTACGGAAAAAATACTTCAATCGGGATTCTACTGGCCTTCTTTATTCAAAGATGCCCACTTTTATGTAAAAAGGTGCGATCAATGCCAACGGATCGATAATATTTCCAAAAGACATGAAATGCGTCTCACTAATGTCATTGAAGTGGAAATATTTGATGTTTGGGGTATTGACTTCATGGGCCCATTCATCCCTTCCTTTGGGAACTAATATATACTGGTTGCTATTGATTATGTTTCCAAATGGGTTGAAGCTATTCCCACTCAAGCGGGCGATGCCAAAATAGCTCTCAAATTCATCAAGAAGAACATCTTTACACATTTCGGCACGCCTCGGGTGATCATTAGTGATGGAGGATCCCATTTTTGCAACCGGCTGTTCATGGCAATTTTGCACAAATATGGCGTACGCCACAGGGTGACTATAGGTTATCATCCATAAGCAAATGGACAGGTTGAGCTGGCCAACAGGGAATTAAAGTAAATTCTTGAAAAAATGATCGGATCATCTTGCAAAGACTAGGCTATCAAGCTGGATGACACACTATGGGTGTATCGAACTGCCTATAAAACTTGGTTTGAAATGTCTCCTTACTAACTGGTTTATGGAAAAGCCTGTCATCTGCCGCTAGAGTTGGAACAAAATGCGTATTGGGCGATTAAAAAATTGAAAATGGACATGCAACCAGCAGGGGAACATCGATTACTGCAACTCGATGAGTTGGACGAATTCCGAATGCAAGCCTATGAAAATGCCAAGATCTATAAAGAAAAGGTGAAGAAATTGCATGATAAAAAGATTCTATCACGGAGATTCGAACTAGGTTAAAGAGTTCTGCCTTTCAATTCAAGATTAAAACTGTTTCAGGGAAATTCAAATCCAGATGGTTGGGTCCATTCGTGGTGAGAAAGGCGACTGAGCATGGGGCAGTGGAGATATTCAACGAAGTGTCCGGTAATAGTTTTGTCGTGAATGGGCAACGTCTAAAGCATTATATGGGAGATGATTTTCAGCATTGCAAGGAGGTGCTGGAACTGAAAGAAAATTAAACAGCGGAAGCGTCGGGCTGAGGACGTTAAACTTAGCGCTGGATGGGAGGCAACTCATTATTCATTTTCATTTTGACTCTTTTTGTCTTTGTCTTTGTTGTTGTTTTTATTTTTAGGAAAAAGACTTGGAGCTCAATTTCAAAGAGATCAAGGTCGCGCCTATTTCGGGCGGCCATCCCAGCAAACCCTGCCCAGCGACAGTGAGGACAAGGATGCCACTGAGTCTGATTCTTGAGGGAGTTCCGGTCCTTTCATTTTTACTTTTCATTGTATTTTCTTTATTAGGTCATTCTAGGTTATCATGCATTGAGGACAATGCATCTCTCAAGTTTGGGGAGTGTATAATTCTCAACATAGGTTAGCTTTTCATGTTTTATTTCATGTTTTGTTTATGTCCATTCCAGCTAATGAAAGTTATTTTTGTTTCAATCCATCTTATTGAAAATGTGCGGGGTTGTGATTAATGTTGACTTGAAATTGAATTCATGAAAGAATGGGCAATTCAAATTAAGAACCAAGTATGAAAGCAAGTTGAAATTGACATGTGAAAGAATTAAAAGGATTTCATAATACATTGTTCTAATTCAATTACATGTATATCTTCCAAACTGAAATGATGAGAACTGAAGTAAATAAATGCTTACCAAGTACTTTAATGGGTTCAGAAATGGTATTATTTCACATAAATCACATAGGCATGTTCAGTACCCCTAACAAAATAAGAAAAATAAAAAAGGGGTGGTTGACCTAAGCTAAGTAACCGGAACTTGGCATCAACAAATGGCAAGGTTCGCGTAAAAAAATAAAGGAAAATCACAGTAATAATGCTTTAAAATCAAAATTCTCCCCAGATACCCTGAAATATGGTGAGGGGAGCAAAAAAAAAAAAGATCTCCAGATATCCTGAAATATGGTGAGGAGAATTTTTGCAATAAGTTGGGGGGGGATGTGCAGTTGGTAGAAATTGAATCCAGTGACTTATTACTATTTTCTGGAACTAGTTAATTTAGCTTAAACCTTGGTTTACCTGTTTCCATTAATTTTCTAACCAGTTTTCTGATCCAATGGAAAATTAACATGTTGAATTATGACCATGCACTAAGCAATTTTGGCAACCACATGTAACTTGGTTTAAGGATGAAAATGCATGCCCTATTTTGTGTAATTAATGATTGATTTTTCAAGTTTAGATTAATCTTGACCTTGTGGAATAGATACGTGGATTGATCAAAGCATAACAGGAAGCAAACGGAGTTGATAGAGTCCACATTCATTCATTCATTTATTCATTATGTTTGCATGTGTTGCTCGAGGACTAGCAACATTTAAGTTTGGGGATATGATAACTCGTAAAACTACAGTTATCATGGCCCATTTCAGACTATATTTGCGTGTTAGTCTAAGAGATTAGGCTTAGTTTGCATCCATTTAGCTTAATTTTCACTCACTTTGCATTTTAGGAGCATTATTTAGTTTTTAGGCATTTTTAGTTCATTTACTTAGTTTATTCATCTTTTGCAGGAAGGACGGGCTATATAAAGGCATGCAGGCGAGTCGAATGCAAAGCGAAACCAAGTTCAGGACAGTGGGATGGCGCCCAGGCGCCACCTTACCAACAGGTAGACCATTCCAGAAGGGTTGTGAAGTCACATGGAGAGATTACTTCCAGGGAGTTGGCGCTTAGGCGCCAGCTAGGGGCTCCCAGGCGCTAGGCATGATCACACATGTGTGTCCAGGAGAAGCTCTAAGTCATGAAACTCCAGGGAGTTGGCGCCTAGGTGCCATTCTTTCAGTGCGTGTGCTGTGCAATGCCACTCTTTAAATAGATCCTAGGGGTTTGCACGCGAGAGAACGGAAGAGAGACCCCATGAACGGAATTACACAGAAGAGAAAGACGAAAACGCGATCAAAGCACAGATTGAAGAGAGGATTCAACTCCGTTGGTAGAAGCCGCCGGAAAACCAGTTTTCTCTTATTGTTTCTATTTTTCTTTCTTTGCTTTCATGGATACTTTCAATATGGATGTAATGGATGTTATGATCATGTCTTTGAACTAAATCTCCATTAGATGGATAGTTAGGATGAATTGAACTCTAAACTACATTGTCTTGGTTCTTTGAAATTCAGGAATGAATATTTGACATTATATATGATTGTGTATGATTCACCCTTGCATGTGTGGTTTTAATGCTTTTTGCAAGATTAGTTACCTTGTAAGATGATTTAATTACTTGATTTATCCTTGGAAGAGGAAAATCTCTGCTAGATCCATGTGTAGGGCATAGGTTTCCTCTTTGTAAGGGGGATTGTTTAACGGATAGGAATATACCGTTAAACCCTGTGTAGTCACTAAACAGGTTATGCACTTATCAATTTCACTTTATTAACGGCATGGGAACATAGCAATTAAATAGGGTGTAATTAGCTTTATATAGTGATGGAAAACATATATAGAGATTATTAAACTTGGGCTAGTAAATCCATACACAATCCAATAAAAAAGAACCTATACAATATAGTTTAGATTCAAGGATTCCGAGCTATCCATCGGTCATCCCCGATTAGTAACCCCGTTTCTAATATCCAGCAGTTCCGTGAACTCTACTCGGATTTCTTATTGCATTTTTTTAGCTTCAGTTTAAATTCACAAATTCAGAATTTTCGATCCACCGAAAGCAATTAAACTAATTAATAATTTCATTTAACAATTCCTCATGGGAACGATACTCTACTCACTCTTTATTACTTGACACGGCAAGTATACTTGCGTAAATAGCGAGCATTTTAATTGACATATACGCAGCTCGTCATATGCTTATTTAATCTAATTATTATGTGTTAAAGAAGAATAAACATTAATTATTATTGTACCTTCTCTTGAAATCTGCAATGTGTAACCCTAACCTTCTTAATCACATATTCTCATGGGATTAAGTAAATTCGAAGTCATTAACTTTTGTAGCCATTCATTGAATTCCTCATGGTCATCAGCCTATTCTCATAGTCTAGATTTTCAGCCACAATATCTTGATTGTTGTATATTAAACTTCTACCTTTCAGTTCCTTCACCTAACATGTGAGAATCATTGTCAAAGTGCGAGCTTAAACACTAAGCAAACATTCAAATAACAAGATATCAAATTAATCCAAAATATTCTTCATAAATAAATAAAACAAAAATATTTGTTATGTTGTACGCATGCTACATCCTAAATCATAAATTAAGGATTTAGCCTAGCATGTTTATAATAAAATTCAAATACAAATCAATATTGTATCTAAGATCCATCACAAACACAACAATTAAATCAAAAGAAAAGACAAAAATGAATATCTTGAAGGCTCCAAATAACTTGTTACTCGCTTCTTGCCTCGTGCTCTTCATCTTCTCTCACCCCTGGACCTCAACCCTAGGTCTCAGGACGTTCTAAGATACCATAGGAAGTGTAGAAGTGATGTTTATATAGGATCCTCAAAGAACTTGTGTAAAATAAACTTGAAATGTATAGATTTGTGTACCTAAACACCAACACAACTTAGGTCATGTTAGTCTTTGGTTCAACACATTTGCTCCACGATTTTGAGGTTTCGACACCCAATTCACCCTAATCCATGTTGAAACTTCCATGACACGTTCTAGGCTATTTTTATAACTGTTTTTCCTCCTTTTCATTCTTCAAAGTCATCGAATTGAGTGGGTCTTGGTCATCATGCTTCAACTCTTCAATAATTGAATGAGTTTTGCTTCAATTTTGCCTGATTTCACACGTACTGATCAATCATGAGTATTTGTGCTAAATGAAGGTAAATCCATCAAATTTTAACTCAAACCATCTCATTTAATCATATTCTCAATCATGTAAATTTCTAGAAAACGAATGGGTAGGGAACCACACAACTTGATTAATATGTGCAAGAGAGCATGCATTTGTTCATTTTTTTGCCTCAATCATTCTCTTCTTTCTCCTTCATTTTCTCATGTAAAATACTTCCAAAACCTTTTACAATAGCTTTAGATGACCCTTTTTAGATCAAGAAGCATGAATTGCATAGATTCAAGCTATTGTTTGAAGATATTTTAAAGAAATTTAGGAAAAGAAAACTTGAGGAGAGTGATAAGTAGAAATTAATAACATATTTTGTGGACATTTTATACCAATTTGGTAGGTAATTAATTGAGTTTAATATGAACTTTGCTCTAAAATGTGGTTTTGCAACATTTGGGTATTAAATATTAATTTCACGTTATTTAAACAATTTTTGTGATCTTTTGGCTTGAAGTTAAATTTTATTTGTTGTCATAAAATTAAATGAGTTTGAATAATTTTTATTGGAAATCCATTTATTAATTTGAGCAATTAATGACTTAAAATATTTTTTATGCAGGAAAAATAAGTTTCAGCAAGTGGGCCCCACATAAATCTAACCGTTCAATCTGAAACCAAAACCGTCCAGATGCAAACCATGAGAGATCATCGTCGTCCCTTCATCAGGCTGATCTCCACCGTCCAAAAATAGCCACTAGCTATTTATACATGTGCCATCCAAATAATCCAAGATGAGCAAACATTCATCTTTAATTCAGAATCCAACCGTCCATTTTTCCACCAGAATTTTCAGCCTTTCATCAAGCTGTCCATATGGACGATTCGAACCATCCAAGCAGTGGGCCACTGCAACTGTCCATATTTCCTACCATCTAGAATTTGTATCATGCCAATCCAACCGTTCAGATTTTCCAAGCTGTTCAAAAATCATGCAGCATGACGGTCCACCAATTAGCAAATTCAAGAAGTGGACCCCACCAGGCCATTCATTAAATCAAAACCGCATCCAATCCAGTACCGTTCAATGTCAAACCCAGCTGTTCAATAATTAGAACTGTCCAAAAATGCAGCAGTCCATCCAGCCGTCCATTCAAATCCAGAAAATCAGATCACGTTCAGCATGATCCCAACCATCCAAGCTGTCCGTCCAGATCAGCCATTGGTCCAAGCTTCCAGAATTAATTCCAAGTGTTCAAGCTGGAAAATTCCAGCAAATCAACCAATTGGCAACGGTCTATATTAAAATCCAGACCGTCCATTTATTTCAGCAAATCACCATCCAAAAAAAATTCCAACCGTCCAGATTTATCAGCAACCGTCCATTCTAAATGTACAATCTGAAAATTCCAGCTGCGTCTAGCAGAAATATCACCAACGTCCAACAGCTTACACACATCAGCCATCTCCAATGCAAATTCAAATTGCGTTAAAAAGATGGGGCCCACCTAATGCGCAGCCGTACATAGCTATAAAACAGAGGGACGAGCAGCAAGTTTAAGGGGAGAATCTGAAGAAATTCCAACGGACAAAATTCAAGAGGGCAGAATTTTAAGATATATATAGAGAGAGAGAGAGAGCAAGGAGGAGAGCACAGGCAAAAGGCAGACTAGCGAGTTGCATGGAGCGACCGACACACCATCGAGACAAGGAGGAGAGCACAGGCAAAAGGCAGACTAGCGAGTTGCATGGAGCGACCGACACACCATCGAGACTTCAAACCAATAAACTTTTCTATTTTTTCCCTTTTTAATTTTAATTGTCTTGTTTAAGATGGATTTTGATTCTAATTTTATTTTGGACTTAAACATGCTTAGCTAAGCTCTAAATCTAGGGTTTAGGATGTAGCCTGCGTACAATGTAGCGTGGTGTAAGTTTTTAATTAATTTATGATGAATATTATTGTTAATTTAATATCTTGTGATTTTTAGTGCTTTCTTTTGATAACTCATAAAATACGAGTTATCATGGCATATTTTAGACTATTTTTGCGTGTTAGTCCAAGAAATTAGGTTTAGTTTGCATCCATTTAGCTAAATTTTCACTCGCTTTGCATTTTAGGAGCATTATGTAGTTTTTATGCATTTTTAGTATAAATTAGGCATTTTTAGTTCATTTATTTAGTTTCATTCATTTTTACAGGAAGGACAGAGAATTACAAGCACGCGAGCGAGTCGAATGCAAAATAGGGCCAAGTGAAGAAGCATGGGGTTGGCGCCCAGGCGCAATTCTACATGCCTTTGCCGGAATTTCCAACACTTCACACAACACATTGCATCCAGAGAGTTGGCGCCTAGGCGCCACTTCGTTAACATACAGACACGACCAAAAGAGTTTTTAAGTCAAAAGCTTCTAGAGAGTTGGTGCCTATGCGCCATTACGCATCCGTACGTGCGGGTTTCTGCTCGTACGCTGTGCAAGCTACTAATATAAATAGATCTCTTAGGGCAGCGTGTTGGGAGAGGGGAGATTCACAGAGAGAGACCAAAGAGAGGCATGGAGAGAGCCGCTAGAGCAGCCGCACAGAGAAGAAAAAGGACCCGTTTCCAACGCAAGCGGAAGAGGAGATCCGATCTTGTTGGTGGAAGCTTCTAAGATTCAGTTTTCTCTTTCCTTTCTCTTTCCTTTTTTCTGTGTTCTTGAAGATGATTGTAGCTTGATTTTAATAGGAATTGAAGTCATGTTAATGGGCTAAACCTTCTTATGATGGGAGATATGTAGGATTTGAACTCATAGCTTATGATATTTGGTTTTCTTATGCTTGAATTGATAATACTGTTGTGCCGTGACATATGTTGCTTGAGATTACCCTTATATATCAAGCTTAATGCGTTTACAAGCTTTGCAATCTTGTGGATTGATCTAATATTCAGATTCATGATTGGAAAAGTGGGATTTGAATAAGATCCATATATAAGGCACAAGTATTCTAACTCATTTTGTGTTATATGTTAATATGGATAGGAATATACCTATTAATCCTGTGTAATCATGGTTAGGTTATATAGTTATCAACCTTGTTTTACTTATATGCATGGGAACATAGCACATAACTAAAACTTGGTTAGGTTTGTATGTGTTCAAAGACATATATGAATATGAATGAACCTAGATTAGTAATCTCTGCACAACTAACTTAAATGGAACCAAATGACATAGCTATGATTCAATGACTTCATATTCCCACCTATCTTAATCATCTCAAGGCAATCTCGACAATATCCACCCAACCTTGGTCATTTACTGTTTTCATAGTTTAGTTTAATTCAGTTCTTTGATACAACTTCTCCTTCACTTTACCAATTCACTTAGACAATTGAGATTTAAGGTACAAATCTGTTTAACACAATCCTCGTGGGAATGATACTCTACTCACTTTTTATTACTTGATCGGCACATATACTTGCGTTAAAACGAACATTTTAATAGACATATACGCAACATTATCAGCTATCTACATGAGCTCGTACTTTAGAATGATTCCATATATTAGGTGATGGAACCAAGAGGTGGAAACCTAATATACGATAATCAAGAATTAAACCTGAAAATCTAAGACATGAGAATAGGCATGATGACCTTGAGGAATTTCATGAATATACCACAGAACTTAATGGATTCTAATTAACTTAATCCCATGAGAATAGGTGGTTAAGAAAATTATGGTGCGCCTTGTAAGTTTCGAAAGAAGGTGCGAAGATAAATTAGGGTTTGTTCTCCTTTAACAAACAATATCTAAATTAAATCATTATACCACTACCCATTGCAAAAGACGCATGTGAAATCCTAGACCCTAGGTACTCACACTCTCGTTTTCTCCACTCGTCCTAATTTGCAACTTTCTTTTCCCATTTTTTTAATTCTTTTCCATTTTATTTACTATATTCTCTTCTCATTTTTCTATTTGTTATATTCTCTCCATATCCGACACGAAAGCGTTTAAAAGCAAAGTTTATAGTCCCGAATTCCCTGATGATTGATAATTTATATACTAAAATCTACGACCTGTGCACTTGCGGTAAGATTGCGAATAAGTATTTTGGCGTCGTTGCCGGGGAATTCAGCATTACTTTAAATTTTGTTTTTAGATACTTTTTTTTTCTTTTCTTCATTTTTTCCTTTCTCTTTTTTTATACTTTCTATCTTTTGTCTCTATCTATTTTTATTTTTATTATTTATTATTTATTTTGTTTTATTTTTTTATTTTTTCTTTCTTTTCCATCTCTCCTTCTTATTTGTTTTTTATTTTTCTGAACTAGCTAGTTAATCTTTGTATGCACCCACATACCCGAAACTTTGCAAAACAACTAGCTGAAAAACTGTTTGTTGTTGACCCTAAGATTGAACGTTCTTTTAGGAAAAGAATTCGTGAGTACAAGCAGCAGCAATCTTCTCAAGACACTATGGCGGAACGCAACAATCCAAACCCGCCACATCAAGAGCAGGAGGAAGGTCAAGCTGAGAACAACGCTCCTCTAATAAGGGTAACTCTTGGGGATCGAAACCACCCGAACCCTCGAGGATTTCGATCATGCACAGTGGAACTAGAAATTGATGTAAGAAGCTTTGAACTCAATCCCAGACTTATTCAGATGGTTCAACAGGACCAATTTGCAGGACTACCCTCTGAAAACCCGACCGTACACATCACTAAGTTCCTGCAGCTGTGCAACACAATCAGGGTATAAAATATCCCACACGAGGTAATCTTCTTCAACTTTTCTCATTTTCTCTTTATGATAAGGCAAGCGAGTGGTTCTATTCTATGCGACCCGACACTTTCAACACATGGGATGAGCTCTCTACTGCTTTCCTGGAGAAATTCTTTCCACCCACTAAAACCAGGAAAATCCGTGACGAAATTAATCGGTTCATCCAAAAAGATGGTGAAACTCTGTACGATGCATGGGAGAGAATGAAAAATCTGCAACGCAAGTGTCCTCATCATGGCATCTAGCAGGGTGATATTATTGAAAAAAATTTCAATGGACTCGATAGACCTAGCTGAAGCGCCGTCAATTCAGCCGCTGGTGGCCGATTCACGCGACTCATTGACGAGGAGGCTCTTGAACTCCTCGATGACTTGGCTCTTTATGATTCTCAATACGGCAACGTCCGAGGACCCTCTCGGCGAGGTAATGTATATGACATCGAATCTATAAATTCTTTTCATGCTAAAATTGATCAACTTCTGCAGCAAAAGAAGCAGGAACCCACAGACCGGAATGCATCTTCTTCTCGAAAAATTTCATGTGAGATCTGTGGAGCTTCACACTACATGTCTGAGTGTAGTTTTGCCAGCCAAGACACCAGAAGCGAGCAGGCCAATGCATTCAACAACTAATATGATACTCGCACTTATGGTAACACTTACTCAAATACTTACAACCCTGGAATGAGGAACCACTTTAATTTCTCTTGGGCAAACCAGTTAAATACCCAAAACTATGCTCAAAATAATAAGTCACCTGGTTTCCTAAGAAGATCACTGAACCCTCCCTCATACCAAACTTAGCCCGAGCTACCTACACCACCTCAAGCTCCATCCTCTGATCCCTTGATTGACAAATTACTTGAAGAAATGAGTCAAATGAAAACCCATATTAAACTGCTTGAAAATCAAATTGCCCAACATGCCACTACCTCATCCCATAAAGATCAAGGCAAACTCCCTAGCTAACCTAAAGTATACCCTAGGGAACAAGTGCAGGCAGTTACCTTGCGGAGTGGAAAGCAACTCGACCCACCTCAACCACCTCATATCGACACTGAAAAGGAGGCCGAGCAGGAACAGAAGCAAGAAGATGAGCCACAACCCGAACCAGTGGTGGAGAAGCCGTACGTCCCACCAACTCCTTACAAGCCTCATCTTCCCTTCCCCCAAAGGCAGCGACAAGCAAAACTTCCAAAGCAGTTCCAGAAATTTATTTCAACACATAAGAACTTATCAATCAGCGTGCCATTTCTCGACATGATCTCTCAGATGCCAACTTGTGCAAAATTCCTAATGGAGATGTTGTCCAACAAAAGAAAGCTCGAAGAATATGGAACCATTGCACTCACTGAGGAGTGCAGCGCCATCTTGCAGAACAAGCTACCTGAAAACCTAAAGGATCCTGTGAGCTTCTCTATTCCTTGTGCTCTTGGGAATTTCCAGATTAGCAAGGCGCTATGTGATCTCAGAGCTGGCGTAAGTCTGATCCCTCTCTCCATCTGTAAAAAGCTGAACATCAGCGATCCAAAACCAACTTCTATGTCTCTCCAACTGGTTGATCGATCAATCAAATTTCCAGTTGGCATTCTTGAAGATGTTCCCTTGAAAGTCGGCAAGCTGTTCATCCCAGTCGACTTTGTAGTCCTCGACATGGAGGAGGATCGCCAAATTTCAATCATTCTTGGATGACCTTTCTTAGCCACTGCTGGAGCCATCATAGATATCAAGAATGGTCAACTTTCTCTGACAGTTAGAGATGAGAAAATAGAATTCAACCTCTTCTCATCTATGAAAAACCCCTCTCTCGATAACTCTTGTTTATGGGTTGACGTGGTCAATGAGTCAACAAATAAAGGAACTTCAAGCAACCTAACTCAGATGTCCATAAGTAAAAGAGAAGCTGTGGAAGACCTGAATCAACAAGTTGTTAAATTGGTGGCAACATCTGAAAGCAGGAGATCAAAACAACAAAAATTTGATGAACAAAAGAGAAAAACTGTGGCGCCCCCGACCTGAGGCCTCCACAAGCCTTACTCCAAGACCGTTTTCGATTGGTAAATGTGATCAGGATTGTTGCCCTGATCACACGGCGGGTTCTTAATTTGATCTCATCCAAATTTTTTTTCTTTTCTTTCATCATATAAGCTTATACTTGTCATCATTCATAGTGGACTCATCCATATCATCATAAAATTTATCGTACAAATATCTTTACTTTCATATTGTAGGCAACATATGTATTCATAAATAAAAATTCATGTAGAATTTCATACATAATCACTTATCTATTTACATCATATATAATCAAACCCATTTCATTATAAGCAATACATTCATCCATTCATTCTTCAACATACCAATACCTTTTAGCTTTGATCATTTCCTCAGCCTTAAACCTGTCTAAGGTTGGGAAAACAAAACGTGAGTGATAAACTCAGTAAGCAAGCATCATTTTTTTCATTTAAATGCATCCCTTGCCCATTGGGTACGAGACACTTATCAAGTGATCAACTACCAATAGGAAGAAACCTTTTATAGAAATCTTCCTTATAATAAACCCATAAAACTTTTTGCATGTCCCCATTTCGAGGTTTTTCAAAAATGATGTCTGTGTATCTAAACCATTTTTCATGGGGACAATGGTTTATCCCAAGTTATTTTTCATCTACCATGAGGACATGTCATTGTCCAAAAATACTTTTCATATGGCATGAGGACAATTATATGTCCTAAAACATTTTTTCTTATAACCTTTTTCCCCATGAGGACATTTACATGTCCCGAAATATCATTTATTTAAATTTCTTTATAACCCAACTCGGGGTTATTCAAAAGCAACGCATGTGCATAGAAATCTTTTATTTATGCAGACATTCTCATGTCCAAAAATATTTTTCCATATAAACCTCTTTTAACCTGCATATAAGATACCAAACCCTTTTTAAACCAACAGGACAGGCATATTCATGTCCTAAAGTATTTTTACGGTATCTTCTGAAAACTAAACATATACCAATTTAAAACCAACACAAATTTATTTAAAACCAAACAAAGTAGGTGCCATTTTGGGACTTTTAAAACATAGGGAACATATGTATGTTCCCAAAAACATATGGATCTGTGTCTCTGACCCTCAGGTTGGTGACACTTAACAAGTGATCATCCTCCCCTAGGAAAGAAACCTTTCATGAGACAGCACGCGAGTCAGGCGTCTGCTCATGAGCTTCCTCCCATTTCAGAGAGGGCACCGCCGGCCTCCGGCCTTCCCTGAGCGACTCGGCTATAGGTAGAGGTGATCTCTGGTTTACGACCATTTTGGTCCGTAATCGTCTCCACCATGAGCCTAGTACATCGTTTTGCGCACACTCGTATGCTAGCAATGATTTTCACAAAACTTAGCTTAGTCATTTGACTGTGCCCTTTTTAAGCCTCAGCTTGATATGTATAATGCTAACTTAGTCCGCAGACTATGCCCTTCTCAAATTGAGAACTGGGCATGATTGTTTTGAAAATAAAATATTTTAAACCACTCAGTCCACAGACTATGCCCTTCTCGAATTGAGAACTGGGCGTGACTATTTTGAAAATAAAACATTTTTGTAAACTATTTCCAAATCTTGATCTTAGGATGACCACCCTTAAAGAGTTTAGCAATGTTTTAATAAATCCATTTTACCAAACAATTGAAATATTTGAGAAGACTATATTTTGCAAAACTTTAATGATTTGCTAAACAAATTTTAAAATTCTCATTTTAAGAAGCTTTTGAATTAATTCAAAACTTGCACAGATAAAAATTTTCTTAATAACATTTTTATAAGCAAAACATATGCAACTCTTTTCCATCCATTGTAATGACATTATCGGTCTTGTCCACGTCACTTCTTGGTTGCTCTTATATATAGAGAAGTTTGCATAATCTTTTGATAATTATTTACACATAAAATCACCAAATCATTTTGTAGGATTGGCCACCCTTAATCTTTTTGGAACATCAGAGTAAAGCATCTTCAAAGTGTTACAACTCTTAAGAGTTGAAAAGCACCTTGATAGATTATTTCAAAATACCTACATAAATCTCAAAACATGTACATAAATTCAATTTATGATATTTAATGGAAACCATTTCAAAACATCTATTTATTTCTAGAAACCATTTTGTAAAGAATTACATTTTTCAATAAAACTCCTTGGAAATAGAATTTCCATGGTTTGTTTTTGAATATCATTTTATGAAAGAGTCAAACTCTTTTAAGATAAAACTCTTTGTAAACCACACTTGTATGAACTTGCTTATATTAAAACCATCTTAAAACCCACATCATTTTTCAAGAACTGAGCTTGCTTACTCTATAAGCAGCTCTCCACATCATTAATATAAACATTATCAAGTAATTTTAATACTTGAATGTAAATATTATGCTTGAAAATTCACTTACTTATCTTGTAAGCAACTATGAAATCAACTTATTAAAGAAAGTTCATAAATTTCATAAAATTCCTTTGAAACAATATTTTGGAAAGCTCGCTTGCTTACCTGTTTCACGTTAGCTTTCTGAATCCGCCTTTTCTTTGCCCTTGCCTACATGAGAATAATATAACATTTTATATATTCCTTTTTGCTTGCATTCCACTTAGTTTTCCAACCCATTTTCATTAACATACATCATCCATTTGACTTCTCAAGTCGTTAGGCATAAATAGCACATATTTGCACATTTCATCGGTTAACACGTAACATATACAATCTCATAAGTAGGGTAACCATTCAACCGTATAAAATTCATCCAATAATTATCATTTATAGTTTCATTAACCTTCATTTACCATTTTTGACTTATTTTTCAAAATTTACACATATGTGCTCCTTTAAGCACACGTCATCGCCTTAAACTTCGTAAATTAATTCCAAAATTTGAAATTAATCATTATGAATTCTAAAAAGATATATAATCATGAACTCTATCATAGTTTCATATATTTTTGCACAAAATCAAATTACACAAGTCATTTATCACCTATGCATGTCTATTCTTTTACATATGCCCATTTGACAACACATATAAGAGGCATTTCATAAAAATTTTCAAGTCAGAAACTTTGTCCATTTTTCAGCATGATATTCCTACTTAATTACCAATTTATTTAGAGTATTTTTATGGAATTTAAATACACTAATCATAGAATTCCAAAACAGCCCTTGTCTTCTTATTTTCACTAAGTTTCATCTTCTTATTTACCCATTAATTCCATATACATATAATAACATCAATTATCAACCACCTTTGCTATCCTTAATCCTTTATTACACTCTTGCCTAATATATATATCAATTTGGATCATTTCTACAATGGTTTCATATTTCTTTTTGATTTTTCCTCAAACTATCCACATATGCTGAAATCAGGCGTATTGATATCTCTAAATCTTGATTTATAATCAAATAAAGGTATCTAATTCTGAATTTCTATCATATATCAATAAAAATATTAATTAACCTTCATAAATATTTCATCATGAAATATTAACATTACATATTTATTTTGGCATTTTCACTATGTTGGACAGTGTTGTGAGTTTAGGGTCAGCCCTAATCACGTGAATTATAACCCATACTAATATCACCCAAAAATAAATTTTTATTTTTTTAGAGTTATATTTGTGATGTCTTATACATCATATAAAAATTTCATATAAAAAATCCCTCTAAAAAAATTATTAAAAATCATTTACTACAGCTGATCCTGTCACCCATTCTACCCTATTTAGGTTGATCTTCTTGGGTTTTTAATTTGAAACCTACTTAATTTTTCAATCTGAAATTTTGGTCGTCCCTTAATAATCATATAAGGAGAATGTAAAACAATTTTCATAGTGAAAATACTTCATTTACTACTTCATTCATATTTTGGTTTATAACATCATATAACTTCCAGATTTGAAGTATAAAATCAAAATTAACATATACTTACTTGATTAATTGGTGATCCCTCCTTTTCCCCTTTCTTTTTCCTTCTTTTTTCTTCCTTCTTGGCTGGGCTAGGGCTGGACATGAGTTTCTGTTCTTGAGAGAGAAGATTTCAGCACTTGGAAAATTTTTCCAACCTCAACTCATGTGAATGTGCATTCCTTTATAGAGCTGGATTTTCCAGCTATGGGCCCCACTTTGGAGCTGATTTTTTCACAAAAATTAATGTATTCTTATCCCTCCTAATGTTATGGTTAAATAATAACCAAGTAAAATAATTTTTTCCATTTTTATTAATGCCAAAAATCTGCTCCATCTAGACCGTCCAGCTGCCCCCATGGATCAAGTCCTTACTGCCTTCATTTTCCAGATTTTTCATCATTTTTTTCAACCCTAATTTAAGGGTAATTTATACACCTCATTAACCTTTAATTTATGCATTAATTTGGCATAAAACAATTAGCAAAAATGGCAGCAACCACACATACCATTGCACATCATTTGCATGCAAACAAGCTATCCACTTTTCATCTTCAAGGCAGCTGCATTTAACGATTTTTCTTGAATTTTTTTCACATAATTAAATGCTCATTAATGTGTCCCTAAATTTCATCTATCTATATGCATAATTTATAAAATTAAAAATTAAAAAAACACAACTGCAACAACCCATGGACGTCCATATGCATGTCACCATGCTATGCTAGTTTGAGCTCTCTTTAGCCCCTTAAATGTGGACATCAATGCATGGATAATTCATGGAATTTTTGCATTTTATAATTATGCATAAAATACCCTGGTTTTAAGCTGCATTTGACACCTATTTTTCCATTAAAATCATGCATTAATTCCATGTACTCTAGCATTTAATGCATGGTACTCTTGAGGTGCAAAAGTCAACTATGCACACCTTTTTCAATGCAGGTATTTTCTGAACATGTTATACTTAATATAAACCTTCAAAAATGTTATTCTCATAATTTCATTCAACCGTTTCAAATTTCATCTCAATCCGATTTTCCTAGCTCAAGTTATAGCCGTTTGAAGTTAACGGTTGGATTTGAGATATGATCAATAAATCATTAAAATAATTTCATCAAGGATTTTCATAACCCAATAATCCCATAATAAAAAGCCTATCATCATCAACTTTCCTGTCGAATTTTACTTGAATCCTCCTTACAGGCGTTGAATTATGAATTTTCTAGTGTTTTTCCACTAACTTGAGAATTATCCTTTTAAATTCTCATAATCCATATCGAATAATCTAAAAATGATTATTCATGATGTATTGGTGTATTTTAATCAACAAAAAATTATTCTGATCCAATTGTCCCATATCAGCTCATACTGATCACTCGAATCATCATTGCTAATCCTTAGCCCTAATTACCATAGTTTAGCAAAATCACAAAAATTATTTAAAATTCAATAAATTCACTTATAAATCACATGTAAATGTTCAATGCATATATTTAATCCTACTTAGGTTGGGTTTTCACAAAAACTGACAAACTGGTAACTATTCGTTCTCCTTGTCGTTCTTTTAAAACTAATTGCAGCAGTTCATTGGCAGGAAAAGTTCTCAAGCAAATATGGAGGTCAATTCAAATAACGACGAATGCGAGAAAATCTGAAGGCAAGAAAAAGAATTACGGAAACGCAAAAGTTGGAGTTGGTTAACATCAGATGATCAAACTATAGTTGGACAGACGACTTTAAACCAAGCGCTTCTCGGGAGGCTACCCGAACTTTTCCTTTTTCTTTCAGGGGAGTTTGGTTTTAGTTTTTTTTTAGTTTTTTTTTCTTTTGGAATTTTGATAATTTTTTTAATTTGGAGCTTTATTGGTTACTTTTCAGAGCCCACTTGGAAGGAAGCACCATGGGATGAAAATTCGGTTCAACTCGCCAAAACAGGGAAGTTAACATCTCACAATTTTTACAATTACTCCATTTATTTTGATGGCATGATTTTCATTGAGAACAATGTCAATTTCAAGTGTGGGGGCGAATACATTACATTAATTTTATCTAAATATTCTTTTCTACCCTGATGATTATATTTTTATCATGATTATAATTTTTTGTGACATCGAAAAAAAATTCAATTTTTTTTTTTAAAATTTTAGGTAATTCTTGCATAAATTGTGATATTAGATTGATTTAGACCCTACTTTGAACTCTTGTATTAAATTTTTTAAAAAATTTTAGGTAATTCTTGCATAAATTGTGATATTAGATTGATTTAGACCCCACTTTGAACTCTTGTATGTCTTGTAAGCAAACCATACTTGAAATTTCAAAATCTTTGAGTTAGAAAAAGTTGAACCTTAATGAGATGTTAAATTTGTTTTTGAGCATGTACTTGTTGAAAATTCTCATATTTTTATCCTGAATCACTTGATGAAACTGGTATACCTAGGAACCAATTCTGTTTTCTTTCAAAATCAGAGCAATCCTCTCTAATTTATCAAAGGTTTTTCTAATACACACAATTGTCATTTAAGAAGGTAGTTTTTCCCATATACATGAAAATTTTATTCTGGTTAAAGAATTTCCAAAGTCAAAACTCAATTTAACCAATTCATAGATATGATTAATAAAAAAAAATTCATGATGAGCCTATCTTTGAAAGTATAACAGTTGTTTACCCCCATTGAGCCTAGACTTAAATTTTTCTAAACCTCAATTCCCACTTAGTTGAACCAACCTTGAAACTGAATTTTGAGCTGAAAAGTGAAACGGGAATAAGGTTTGATCTCCTGACTGTGCAAGTAATCAAAATGGCTTCCTAAATACCCTGAAAAATGATGAGAGAAATCATTGTCGGACTTGGTTTAAAAAAAAAAAAAACAACAACTGCTATACCATGGGTAAGAATAGGCTTAAAAGAGAATGAAAGCACTAAGTGTGGGGTAGCTTTATTTCCTGTTGCAAAATGAGGCTCGAATCATGTGAAAACGGTTTAATTTTTGAAAATTTTTTGAAAATTTATTCTTTGTGTCAAACCTAACCATTGTCTTACTAAGTCCTTATGATCCTATGAATTGGCTAATTGAGTTGGTAGAGAAAATTTAAATGTAAAAATTTGATGAGATGTATATGTGGTAACTTGACTAATATTTTCTACATTACTACCATTATTTGAATTATTGAATATGTGTATTGAATAACCAAATAAATGGGGAAGATATCTGATAATTGAGAGTTTATTGCGGGAGTTTTTGAACTCTTAATGATTGAAAGCAAAGTAGGTGACAGGGTGTACAGTATTAGTCATGTGAGAAGGGATTGTTGGCTGAGATTTTCAAACAGTATCATATTTTTTAGTTTAATACACTTATTAGCTTTCAATAACTGACTAAACATTTATTTCCACTTTGTACTCAAAGTTTTGAAATTTTGCTATCTATTCTTGAATTCCTTTGTATTTGCTTGAGGACAAGCAAAAGTTCAAGCGTGTGGGTATTTGATAAGTGGAAATAAATAATATATTTTGTGGACATTTTATACTAATTTGGAGGGTAATTAATTGAGTTTAATATGAACTTTGCTCTAAAATGTGGTTTTGCAACATTTGGGTGTTAAATATTAATTTCAAATTATTTAAACAATTTTTGTAAATCGGCTATCACCTAGGGAAGTTAATGTATGGTAGATTGAGGTGCATTTAAGGCATAAAATGCCAAACTAAAGGGCTGCCATGTGGGACGTTGCAAATGGACAGCAACATGGACCATCAATGCTTAGATTTTGTGAATTTATGAAGAGATAAATGATGAAATTATCTTGTAGCAAATGATGCCATGTGTTTAAGGGGATAAAGAGGCATTTAAGTAGTCATTAAATGGGGTCAAATGAGAGCATTAGTTGCTGAAAAATTCCAGCAACTTTCTAAGGAAACTAAACGTGCAAGGAAGGAAGGAAAGAGAGAGGAAAAAGGAAAGCGGAGAAAAATTCTCCAAGGACCAGCTGCTATGCACGTCCAAACCCAGCAAGGAGGAGAGGAAAAGAGGAAGAAAAGGAGAAGGAAAATAGGAAGGCAAGGGTTGGTAGCAAGCTCGGGGAGTTCGGGACAAAGAATCGACGAAATCGGGTAAGTACCCGTTGAGTTTAAGCCTTCCAATTTCCAAGTTTTCCTCTTGATTTGGAATCATGATTTTGAGTCATAAAAGACCTCTTAAAGAACATGTTTCAAATAATAAATATTCTTAGTTAAATACGTTGGTTTATAAAGTTTAATTTGGGGATTAATCAGCCCATATCATCTAATCTACACTCATGAGTAGTAAATCTGGACCTGGAAAGGAAAATATGGAAGAAATAGTTAATGAACTATTTTTATCATAAAAATGTGTGGGAAGACTTATTATTGGGTGATTAAGGAACTACCCCATTTTTAGCTTAAAAGGATAAGCACGTTTCAAATTAAAAATCTGGAAAAATCAACCTGGACAGGATTGAATGGGTGGCAGGATCAGCTGCACCAAATGATTTTTAGTAACTTTTTTACAAGTAATTTTAGTCTAAACCTTTTACAGGATATATAATACATATTTAGGATCACACAAAAAAATAAAAATTAGGTTTTAATGTGTAGAAATATACCCCATAATTTACTTGATTCAGGCTGTCTGAAAAGGGATGCTGCTGTCTAGCAGAGTAAAAATACAAAAATAAATAGAAATACTAAATATTTCATGCTGGAAATATTTATTTTAATTAATTAATGTAGTTATTAAGGTATGATATAAATTTTAGATCAAAAATACTTGATTTGATATTAATTCAAGATTTTGAGAATTCAATGTGCCTGAATTCAACATTATGGACAGCTTAAGGAATAAATCAAGATAAATGTTAAATTCCAGGTTTTGTGATGGAATTTAACTTATAATGGGATATAAACAAGTGATTATGAGGGTTTAACCTATTAGAGTTAAACAAGATTACCATAAATATGATTTTTTAAAGATATGCAAAGGGATGTTCAAAGAGAGGTGCAAAGGTGTGGCGCCTCAACCCGAGACGTCACTTCCTTACCTCAAGTCCTTATTGATTGGTAAATGTGAATCAGGATTGTTGCCCTGATAATGCGGCGGATTCTTAATTAGATCTCGTACAAAAAAAAAATTTTGATTCGTTTCTTTATCCATCCTCATTTTTTTCTTTGTATTGCACTTCATTCGTCTTGTAAGCAATGATACACTTGTAATTTTGTTGCACATAACATTTTAACATACTACATGGTTTCGTTATAAATTTTTCATAAACTTGTCCCCTGATAGTTATCATCAATTGTATATATCATTCATAAAATTTTCTTCTTGTTCTCTTACATCCTTGGTTTTCACAACCTGGCCAAGCCATAACCATATAAAATTCATTCATAATTGAATACTAAAACACCTACACTTGTATTCATACATTATCATATCTTAAAAATTCCAATAATATCATTCGATACACATAACTAATTATTTAGCACACCCATAAATACCATTTCATACCTTTCCTCAAGTACTCATGCTCTCCACCTCTTGAGCTTTACTATACCTGTCTGAGGTTTGGAAAAAACAAAACGTGAGTAATGAACTCAGTAAGTAAGCATTTTGCATTTTCATATAAATGCATTTCTCTCTGTTCGGTAGAAGACACTTATCAAGAATCAACTACCAACAGGAGGAAACCTTTCATAAAAACCTTTCATTTAAACCCTGCATAAAACTTTTCATTCAAATCCTTCATAAAACCTTTCATTTAAATCATTCATGACAACCATTATAAATCATTCTTGAAAACCATTCCTATCAAACATTCATATAATCTTTTTATAAGAGGACAAATATATGTCCTAAATTATTTTCATATAATCCTATATTCATGAGGACAATCTTATGTCCTAAATCATTTGCATATAAACCTTATTATATAAGGACAATTATATGTCCTGAAACAATTCCGTATAAATCTTTTTCAATACAACGCATATGCATATATAAAAAGTGTCCTGAAATAGATAAGTAAACATTGTTTTCCGTGGACCTTATTATGTTCTGAAATATCATTAAATAAACATTACTCCATGTGGACATCATCATGTCCAAAACATATTCTCATGTCCCCATTTTGGGGTTTTTAATACAAATGATATGCATATATGTTTCTAAACCTCTGTTAGGAGACACTTACCAAGTGATCATCCTTCCACAGGAAAGAAACTATTCATGTGACTACACCGCTAGCTAGGCAGTTGTCCATAATCCTGCTCCCATTTTAGGGAGGGCGCCGCCGGCCTCCTGCCTTCCCTTAGCAACTTGGCCACAGGTAGAGGTTGGCCTTGGTATGCAACCGTCTCACTCTGCAACCGCCTCCACCATGGGCCTAGTAGGTGGTTTTTGTGCACACTCGTTTGTATTCGCATTGTCATGCTATTATGATTTCATAAAATCAATACAATCCTAAATCCATGTGATTTTTCAAATAAAAACTTGATATCATGATCCATTGCAGTCCTCAGACTAAGCCCATCTCAAGTTGAGAATTGGGCATAATTATTTTTCCAAGATAAAACATTTTCATAAACCGTCTTCAAATAATAATGTTAGGATGACCACCCTTGAAGAATTTTAAAAACATGTTAATGAATAAATTTTACAAAATATTTATAATACTTGAGAAAATATCATTTTCGAGAATATTTCTTGTTTATTGATAAACAATTTTAGAATCATCTTGTAAACCGATTTCGAACATTTCAATAACTTGAAAAGAATAGACTTTTCTTATAAACGTTTTTATTCCCTTTTCTGGGCTTTTTATGAACGAAGGATAGGCAAACACATCTGTTTTCATTTTATTGGCATTATATGCCTTGTCCACATACCATCCTTACCACATTGATGTAGAGAAGCGTTTGCACTATCTTTTGAATTTTAAATTAGTCATCAAATCATTTTATAACATCAAGTTATTGAGTGGGTCATCCTTAAAACTCTTTTAGAAAGAAACACATGAGTATAAGATATTTTTCAAAGTATTTCAGTCTTCAAAGAGACAAAGTATTTTGATAAATCAGTTCAAAGAATCTATATAAATCATTTTAAAACATTTATAAGTCATTTCAAATGCCCTATTTATTTACAAATTTCATTGTATGAAAAATCATATAATTTTTCTCAAAACCCTTTAGGAATAGAATTCTCAATGTTTGTTTCTAATATTATCTTGGAAAAGAATTAAGAACTCTTTCATCATAAATGTTTTTGAAATAGCATTTCTAGGAACTTACTTAACCGGAAACCATCTTCAAACATGTCATTAATACAGAGTAAAAATCATACCGTCAAGATTCGAGCATGCTTAAAATGAAGTAATGCTAAGGCTTTTCATTAAAGTCATATTTTCAAAAATGGAATTTGCTTACTCTGCAAGCAAAACTTAAAGTCAACAATACATGTACTTGAAACAAAATCAACATTCATGAAGGTTCGCTTACTTACCTTGTAAGCAATCCTGAAACATCTTAATAATACAAGTTCAAACCATTTCAACATTCATTAACAAAATAACATTTGGAAATACTATCTAAAGCATCATTATAAAGCATTTGTAATCATTTCAACTTTCCAAATGAAACCAATATTTTCAAAAGATTGCTTGCTTACCTGAGTCGATCCTTTGTGCTTTCCATCCCTTGCTTTTTCCTTCAATTCACATATACGTGTCACATGGGTTTAATCTCATATGGCCCGTAACATGCTAACTTTAAATCATTCTTTCCTTGACATTAGCATTTGTATTTCCCTATAACCACATATTCATATAAATTTAATACATTGGTTGTTTCTTTCCTTCTATACTTATATTTTGTGTAGGAATTTCTTGAAATTATTCAAGATATCCTTTCATATCCCATAACATGTTAATTTTCTATCAAAAATTTATTTAGAATGATCATCCACATTTCTTTTTTAGCCATACATACCCTTTTTAATAACCATTAATATCCACTTTCTTTAATGGTGACATATTACACACCTACCTTTATAAGTATAGCAATTGTTCATTTATTTTATTAAATACCCAAGCCTAAGGTATTTATTCACTTAAATTTTCAAGAGGCTTGTTTATATTCAACTTTTTGAATTTACATTCAACTTTTTAACAACCACATACGTATATAACTTAGTGATTGTTTATTGCTTCATTTAATCTCCATGTTTAGAGTTCTAAACTTATGAAATCATTCAAATAGCTTGTTTACAATCTTTAACAAGCTAAGTTCACTCTAAATTCTCGAAAGGTAATCCATTTCAATTTAGCCACATATACATACATATTTGTCATATATTACTCCTACCCTTTTATTTTTTTGTATGTATATATAAAAGAATTATCAACCAACAATTCTTATAATCATCTTAAGGGCTTGTATAGAATCTAGAGCAAGCTAAATTCAATCAAAATTTCTGGAATTTACCCCCTTTTACAAAACAACCCTATATAATCTCATATTTCTAAATTTCATTTATGCAATTTGCACCTTAACGCTACATACATAAGGTGCTATCGATCAACCATTCTTGTAACCATTGAAGAGCTTGTTTATGATTTATAATACCCTAAATTCACATAAAATTTCTGAAACTTAAATATAACAGAAATTTAAACCTATACATAATTTGGGCGTCCACTTGAAGGTGTACCCATATATGATATATTCTTAATTCATTAACCCTTGGTGCTAATAATTCATCATATATCATCTGTTTAATTATTGAATTAAATCGAAATAGCAGAAATTTCTCAGATTGCACGTCCCATCCCATTAAATGGCATAATTTCATGTTCTTCATATGCCAGTTGGACGTCCCATTAAATGGCATATTAATTTATTTTTTTCATATACCTGCTGGACGTTAATTGAGCAGGGAATCAATAATATAAAAACCTTTGCATCATACCTGAAATTGGACCTCCTTGCTGCCTCCTTGCATTTTCCATTTTTTTTCTTCTTCCCAGTCCGTTAAACCATTCTCCATTGTTGCCCATTATCTATTTATAAGGAGCTGAAATCTGCCCCTTTTATGCCACCTGTTTAATGCAATTAATCCATCTAATGTGCTGCCTTCACATGAACCGTCCACCCCATTTTCCATTAGCAAATCTGGACCGTCCATATCAGGCTTGCTGCCCAAGTTTCCATACTCCTATAGACTACCTAGCTGCCTTAAATTCCACCCTATAGCTGCTGAAAAAAATTATTTTATATATATATAGTTAATGGTTGTTGCAAGAGGATGGATGTCCATGCTGTCCATTCCATTTAATTGTTGCCCCATATTTCCACCGTTGAAACAATCTGTCCATTTAATTCCCAGTTGTGGACGTCCTTAAGTAGCTGCATTTTCATATAGTTTTTTTCCTTTTTTATTTAATAATAATTGCTCCAAATTCATACACATAGTTGTCCACAATATGCACGTCCATTTGGCTTTATTTTATGGCATTTTATGCCATAGAATTTCACTTTAATTTGTGGCCATTTATTTATCCTAGGTGCATAGATAATTTAGATACATATTTATCATTAAAAAAATATCAAAAATCTAGTGCATTTCACCATGGGCGTTCCACCGTGTGCCACATATGCACTTGGTTGCAATTAGTCAAGATTTGCATTAATTTTAGTTGACTTTAATTGCTTCAATTTAATCCAAATGCATACTACAATGACATGTGTCCATGGTTGGTACAAAAGTCAACATTTGCTTTAATGCAAACTCACCTTTAGTGTCCATAAGTCAAATGCCTTAATTACAACCCATCATTAATAGTTAATCATAGTTAACACATGTCATTTAGGATTTTCTAACAAGTTTACCATAATCCCATCCATTCCTAATTTAGAGCACCTTAGCTTAGTCATATAAAAATCTCATCTCGAAACCATGAATACATGCTAAGATATTAGCAAAATGATTTAATTCATAAAATATCATATAATCTTAGTTGATTAATCCCTTTACCTTCATAATTTTTATGATCCAAACCATCCATAAGATTAAACCCATAATTATATGCTATTCTTTCAAAGTTCACCTTAATTCGCCTTATAGGCGTTAAGTTATGAATTTTCTAGCATTTTTCAACTTAACTCATTAATTATCATCCTAATTTCCCTAAATCAAATTATGAAAAATTAAAATAATTATTCATGATATATTTATAGTTTCCAATTTTCATTAAGCCATTTTAATCCTATTGACTCATATTGGCTTATAACGATTAATTTAATCGTCATTTATAATCATTAGCCCTAATAGTGATAAATTCTCAAAATAACAAAATCATTCAAAATTTAATTAAATCTTTCTTGAATCATATTTATATGCGTAATGTGTACACATAAGCCCTTCATAGATTAAGGTATCATACCATCTTAGGCTATCTCTTAAATTTTTAAGTCATTCTACCTTGTAAATCCTAAGATATAAATATATCAAGTATTAAATCAATAATTAAAATGATAAATAGCATTAATTGCACTTTCCACATAAGCATTTTTTTCATCCTTCAGTGTGCGTAATTATCATAATAATCTTGAAAAATTAACTTATTCACCTTGTTTGAATTAATTTCCCTAATTTCATCTTGATACAAGCTTTAAACTACATTTGCTAAGTTCTAAAATAGGTAGGGTTTCACAAGAGGGTACCCAAAATGTATACGGAAGTTACTGTTTTGGAAGCAACCAATATATGGATTTTAAACATATGTTAATACCCTAAATTTGGGTTAAGAAAAGAATGATTAATTGCTGAAATTTAGGAATTAAAAATCTGTTTTGATTTAAGTATCCCAAGAGACGTTGAAAATGGGTAAAACGGGTCCAAAAGTTGCTGTTTTGGAACCCTATGATGAATGGATTATAAATCTGAAATTAAACCCTAAATTATGTGTTAATTAAGGTATTTAATCATGAAAGAATTAGAGACAAGTTGCTGTGTTGAAAATTTTTAAGAAACACATTATTTATGTGTTGAGAAATGGACATATATGAAGAGATAAGTATGAATAAATGATATATGGATCATGTAAGTTATTAAAATGAAATAATGCATAACAACATGATGAAAAATGTGGATTAGGGTACTGTTTAAGTAAATAATGATAATCTCAAATTTTGAGATTATTATATGATGTCTAAGTTAGCAACTGAGTGCTTAAAATGAGCACCGTTGTATGAAAAATGAAAAATACGTTAAAAATGATAAATGGAGGTAATGAACCTCCAAATAATGATTTAATGAATGATTGTTATATGCATGTAAGTTTACCCTACATAAGGGTATTAAAAATGAATGGATGATTTGATATGTATAGGCTATATCGATACGTATAAATACCCAAATTGAAAGACAAGTGGGATAAGCTAGATGAACTTATGTAGGTTGGAAAACCTAAGGAACATAAGTATTTAAGGATGATGCAAATAAATGAAATGTTATTTTCATTTATCTAGGCAAAGGCAAGGAAAAGAATGGAAGAAAAGGATTATGGTGATCTCAGGTAAGCAAGCGAACCTTTCAAATTATGAATTTTTCTCTATATGTTGAAATGATAATTATGTCAATGCTTTTATGATTATGTTTTAACGAATGGGCAAGCACAAGTTTTGAAAATGACGGCTTTAATTCAAAGACACAAGCTTTGAAAAATGATGACTTTAAGGAAAAACCTCAAGGTTTGCTTCATGGGAAACAAGCAACATTTTTAAGATAAAAAAATTTATCACAAATGTTGCCATGGATTAGTAATGCTTTATGTTAATAGGATTGAGGAATTTTCTTATGAGTAAGCAAGTTCTCCATAATGTTAATTTCACAGGATTTTATGTTTTATGTCGATGGTTTTAATAATTTGCTTTTAAGTAAGCAAGTTCTTTCTAATGTTGTTTCAAAAGTATTTTATAAGAAAAAGGGAATTTTATCCTTTTTCACAAAGTAACAAATGTAAATAAGTTTCGAATTTCTCTTATGATGTTTTATGATAAATAATCGTGTTATAAAAGAGAAAGAAAAAGAAGATTTGATTTATGAAAAGATTGGTTTTGTTATGTTATGATAACTAAATATCAACAATGATTTGGACATAGTCCATATGTTTTGACATGATATTCGAAAATTTTTGATTTCCTTTAGATAAGGAAATCTATGATGAAAATGTCTTCAAAAATGTTTATACTCATGTTGTTGAATGAGATTTAAGGATGACCAACCTAATAGGGGATTTCATGAAATGGTTTAATTTCAGGTTGCTAAATGGCATGCAAAAGACTGTGCAATTCCCCTTATGTAAAAATAGTATAATAGATATGAGGATAATAATTTAAATTTTTAGGTTGTGGTGAAGGAGATGATATAATTGCATAACTTTGTAAGCAAAAGGCCCTGAAATGGAAACCAAGAAAATATTAGAGAGATATATGGTTTATTGTTGGAAATTCAAAAGTTTTGAAATTCTTTTATTATAAGGGTTTTTAAGATGTATTGTTTCTCAAACATTTCAAATATTTATCAAAATATTTTACTCAAAATGGTTTTAAAAGAATTTCAAGAAGGTCATCCTAAAACTAAATTTCAAATGACAACTTGTTTAAAGTGAGTGCGCTTGCTTTACAAGTTGACATGGACTGCGGTCTGTGATGTGTTTTTGAAAATAATTTTTAAAGATATAGACTTCGGTCTATGATGTTTCGTGAGTATGGTTGTAGGCTGCAGTTTGCGATCCCGGTTTAAAAGGCCATGGGTTGCAGTCTGTGATATTTTAAACAAACGGACTGCAGTCTGTCAGAATAATGTATGGTGCACCAGTACACGGAATAGGCAGGTTGTAGAGCACGGTTGGGTGACCGAGGCCCACTCTACATAAGGCCAAGTTGCTAAGGGATGACAAGAGTGCCAGCGGCGCCCTCCCCGAGATGGGAGTAGGATGAATGAACAGCCGCCTGGCTAGCGTGCTGTTAAGGATTCTCTTCCAAAATGTAGCATGATCACTGGCTAAGTGTCACTACTGGATGGAGAGAAATGCATTTGCTTATGTTTTGTTTTTGAAAAGCCCAAATATTGGGACATGAAAGTATGTTTTTATGAAAATTATCTAAAGGGATTTTTATGAAATGATTACCCTAAAAATAGGGTGTTTTACACAAAAGTGTAAATAACAGGAATGAAAGGAAATATTTTTGTGCAAACACATTTATAGAAATGGTTTATGTATCTTATACACCTTGTTTGTTATAAACAAGCCCCAAGACGGGGATTATGAAAAGGATTTATGTCAAACTTGTTTTTGGACATAAGAATGTCCATTATTAAAGAACTTAAATGAAAAGTGTTTATGGACATGAGAATGTCGAATGCCAAAGTGTTTTAATGAAAGGTGTTTTAGGATATATGAATGTCCATTGCCAAAGGAAGCTATGTGAAAAATGTTTTGAGACATTAAATGTCTCTTGGCTAAAGGATTTTATGATGAAAAATATTTTTGGACATAAAAATATCCTTTGCCGAGAAAGGCTTATGTGAATGATGTTTTAGGACATTAGAATGTCCTCCTTTGCCAAAGGAATTATGAGAAAAATATTTTGGACGTAAGACGTCCACTGGCAAAAGATGGTTTTATGTAAAAGTCTTGGAACATTGAAAATGTTCACTTAAGACAAAAAGGAATTAATTATAAAGGGTAAAACATGTATGTTTTTCTTTAACAAGCTCGAGCGTGACTTGTAAATGATTTTAAGAATGAATGTTTTATGAAAATGTTCAAGGACATAGAATTGTCCTCATGAACAAAGGATTTCATGATAATGTTTTGGGACACATAAATGTCCTCAGGAAAAAGGTGTTCAAGATGTTTATAAAAACGGTTTTCAAGGAAGTCTTTCCCTAATGATAAAATGCTTGCTTACTGAGTTGTCACTCGCGTTTTGTTTTCCCAAACCTTAGACATGTAGCGGGAAACTCAGAAGGATGCAAACCTAAGCAATGAAAGAAGGTATGTGATGGTATCCAGGATGTATGGATAACATGGTTTAAAGTGCTAAGGTATGTTTTATGTATATATGAACCTAATTAGAATTTTAAGTTCCATGTGCATCAATGAATGAATGTATGAATGTAAGGAATGGAAAAGTTATGAATTAGTCAAGAGGACTTTCATTGTAGAAAAGTATGAAGGGATGCTATGAATGAAATGATGAAATTTATTACAACTGTATTGTTACTGGTATGATAAAAGATGTAGTGTGGAATAAAATGAATGATGATAGATGAAAAACGAAAAAAAAAATTGGACGAGATCCAATTAAGAACCCGCCGCGTGATTAGGGCAACAATCCTGATTCATATTTACCAATCAATAAGGTCTTGAGGTAAGGAAGTGACGCTCGGTTTGGGGCACCACAACCCTTATGTAGGGTAAACTTACATACATATAATAATCATTCATTAAATCATTATTTGGAGGTCCATTACCTCCATTTATCATTCACTTTTCATACATTAGTGCTCCTTTTAAGCACTTAATTAATAACTTAGACATCATATAATAATCTCGAAATTTGAGATTATCATTATTTACTAAAACAGTACCCTAATCCACATTTTTCATCATGTTTTCATGCATTTTTGGCATTTTAACAATCCATATAAATCATTTATCATTTTCTCATGCCCATCTCTCCATACATGTCCATTTCTCAACACATAATTCATGTGTTTCTTAAAATTTTTCAACACAGAAACTTGTGTCCTTAATCAGCATGATTAAACTCCTTAATTAACTTATAATTTAGGGTTTAAATTCAGAATTTTAATCTATTCATCCTAGGGTTCCAAAACAGAAACATTAGAACTCGTTTTTCATCCTTTCAACGCCTCTTTTGATACTTAAATCATAACAGATTTCTAATCCATAAATTTCAGCCATTAATCATGCTTTTATTAACCCAAATTTAGGGTATTATCATATATTTAAAATTCAAAATTCGTTTTCTTGCATAACAGTAATGTTCTATACATATTGGGTATCCATTTGACCTGTTTTGACTTGTCCAAACATATATCTATAAAATCAGATTTATGGCTAATCTTTTCAAACCCTTTTGGAAACTCAAAGTACCTTAAACATGGGGTATTTTATCCTCCATAACATCCCTAAATCGTTTGGGCTTATTCACACATCATTTTTAACATAAAAATATAGAAATCGGGTCATATGTGTAACCTTAATTCACATCCTTTATAAAAGTCATAACTTATGCCCAAATCAACATATATAATTCATCTAATCATGAATCATCATGTAATCATAATAACATATCAAAACAGCAACATCATATATGGATTAAGAAAATTTTAGCCATGATTATCAACCCGTTTTCAACCCTAATCTCCATTTTCAACTTCTTGAACCCATGTTTTAATTCTTTTCATTCAATCCTTAATTAATACCCTAATCAAGGGAATCATGAATCATAATTTAAGGGTTCAATATGAATCAAATCCATGACTCGTAAGTTGAGGTGAAAACATAGAGTTAAAGAACTCAAATAATAGGGTATACTTACATGAATTGAATCAAACTTGAATTCCATTTTACTAGCTTAAATCCTTCTTCTTTCTTCCCCTTTTTCCTTCTCTTTTTCTCCTTTTTTTCTTGCTTTCCTTGCTAGTGGAGTGTGGGGTCGTGCATTATTGCCTTACTTGGGTTTTTCCCTTTTTATTTTTCTCTCTCTGACCCCTTAACATATGTGGATGGCTACCTATGTATAAACTGGATTTTCCAGCTTTGTGGGACCCATTTGCCACATCATTTAGCAGCTAATTAAAGCATATTTATCCCCTTCTGTTGACATGGCAAAATATCATCCATTTAAATTAGATAATTATCCATTAAAAATCGAACAAAAATCCATATCATTAATGGACATCAAGCTGTCCCCATTGGAACTTAGATTTAATTTATGGATATTTAATTACCCTAGCTAATAGCCCACTTAGGGGTCATTTATCATATCTAAAAAAATCATAAAAATCAGATATAGCAACTTAGTTGTCCACATCTCCTGCTGTCCATTTATTGTCCATGCATTCAACGTCCATATCAGTTGTCCCTTTTGCAATTTTTTTCACAAAATTGTAGCTGTAATTAATGGAAAATTAATCACCCTAGCTAGGAGCTCAATTAGAGGTCCATTTAGCCTTTTAAAAAAAATCATAAAAAATCACAAACACAGCTTGAACGTGACTTCTCCATTCCTCCCATGTTGCTATCCACTTGATGGGGTCCACTTATCATTGACTTTTTGAAATTTTCTTGCCACAAAATCAACCCCAAATCACGTCCACTAACCAACCTAGATTCCTAGGTCATTTAATTGCATATTTTTTATTTTTAAACACAAAAAAAAATCAAGTATATGGCCCCTTGATCGTCCACATGTGGCCACCTACATTATCTAACTTGAGCTAACTCATTAGCTCCTTAAATCATCTCATTAATCACTTGATTTTATCATGGATTTTTTAATTTTAAATAATTCATAAAATTCATGTGTAATTATCTCCTTTCGACACCTCATTTATGCCATTAATTATTTAATTAATCACCTTACTTTAACATAAATACAAACTTACTTTATGGTACACAAAAGTCAAAGGTATACACCTTTTTTTTGCACAAATGTGATCCCATTATCATTATCTTGATCCAAGCCTCTTATTGCATTGATCTCATAATTTTAATCGTTCATTTCAAATTTCGTCTCAATCCGACTTTTCTTGCTCAAGTTATGCTCATTTGATGTCATCTTTGAATTTTGATGGTGATGATCAATTTTTACCCTAATTTCATCAATATTTTATTAATATATCATTTTCGTAAGATTAAGCACAAAATTATGTGCTTACCTTTCAAATTTCACCTTAATATGCCTTACCGGCGTCGGGTTATGGATTTTCTAGCATTTGCTACCTTAAATCCATAATCACCAACATAATCTCCATTGATTAAACCATCATATATGAGATAATTATCCTCAATATATTCACATTCCCTAATCCTCATTAGGCCTCTTTAATCACATTGACCCATATTGGCTTATAATCATCATTCTTAATCATTTGCCTTAATTGCAATAAATCATCAATATTGCAAAGGAAATCATTCTTAATTCCACTAAATCACCAACCAAGGCTAGCTCGGTTGGTCATCGACAGCGGCGCAAGATGACGTTGTGCGGTCGGTGTGGGTTCGAATCTCATTCGGGATTTCGGCCCATAAAATAGGTGTGGGAGCAGGTGGTCTCCCGGATGGAGGGGGTGTGAGAGCAGGTGGTCTCTCGGTTGGCTGTTGGAAGCTGTGTCTTCCAAATTCTTTCATTGAGCTGTGTATCCAGATTTCTTTGGGATGTTATGTGTGTCCCCAGATTTGTAAGTGTTGGAAATATGTGGAAAACTAGCTAAATCTATGTTTTGATGATTAACAAACTAAATTTGAGTAAGTCTTGGCTACTAACAAGTTTGTGGAAATGTTTAAGGAATATTCATTTGAAGAAAATCAAGTATGGAAGCCAAGTCGTATACCAAGTCGACTCAAAGATCGACTTCAAGAAGTCAAATCTGTCCAGAGCTAAAAAGGGGAGAAGAACAAGTGAAGTCGCAGGCCAAGTCGACTCCAGGTGCGACTTAGGAAACCAAGTCGCAGACGAAGTCGACTCCAGCATCGACTTCAAGCATCCAGAGTTGAAAAAGTGGAAACGGACATGACGAAGTCGCAGGCGAAGTCGACTCCATGTGCGACTTGGGCGAAGTCGCAGACGAGGTCGACTCCAACTTCGACTTGAGGAGTTCAGACTTGAAGATTGAAGTTTCAATCTTATTCCAAGGATCCATTTGGAATTTATCAAATCCAAATAAGATGCAAAGTTCATTCTCAAAAAGCAACTGAAGTTTCTTGAAGATCAAAAGCTAAGATTTATATTCAAAGTTCAAATCAAGTCTATCAAGTCCAAAGCTAATCTTCAAGCTTATTCTAAATGAATAAATATCCAAGTCATGAAGACCAATTTAACAAAGTACAAGCCAGTTCAAGAAGATCAAGGTGTTCTTGCAAAAGACCACGCCAAGTCGCAACCCAAGTCGACTCCAGGATCGACTTGAGTTGAGGACTGAAGGCCAAGTTGACCCAGACTCGGACTTGGAAATCTGAAGAACTGGAGTCGCACACGAAGTCGACTCCAGGTGCGACTTGGAAGCCAAGTCGCAGGCCAAGTCGACTCCACATGCGACTTGGGTCGCAACGGTCGGAATTAATTCGAACGTTGGCGCATTAAATGCGCGCCACCTACCTTCTAACGTTCGGATTTCCTCCAAAATTATAAATAGCATTCATGGTGGACGAGGGAAGTAGTTGGAAAACATTAAGTGAGCATAACTCCTATCTACAAGAGCATTAAAGTGATCAAGCCAATCAAGAGAGGAAGAATTGTGCTTCAAGTTGCAAGAGCTACATTCAGAAACTTCAAAGCCATCATCTACAAGTTCTTCCCTGCGCTAAATCGTTTCTACATACCTGTAAAGTGTAGTTTACTTTTATTGTTTACTTGTTTATGTTGAACTTGATTTAGCTTGCGTAGCTAAGATCAAGAGGTAGCAAAGTAGTGTGTGATTGGAGTGTGACTCATCACCTACTTGTGCTAAGTGTTTGATGCCCCCTAGAGCTAGAATCTAGAAGAGAGCAAGAGGCTCTGGTTGTATATGCCCCCTAGAGCTAGAATCTAGAAGAGAGCAAGAGGCTCTAGTTGTATTCGTGGAATACAATAGTGGAACCCAAGTCACAAGGAGTGTGAGCTTGGAAGAGTGGAGTAGGGAGGTTGCCCGAACCACTATAAAATCCTTGTCTACTTGCTTTTATTTCTGCTCTCTTTATTACTTTGCTTTCCATTCAGTTTCTTCATTAAAGGGGATTAATTCTACAAGGGGTTAAGTTTTAAGTTACCAAAAGAAATTTTTAAGAACCCAATTCACCCCTCCCCTCTTGGGTTTTGCCATCTATTCGGGACCCAACAAGTGGTATCAGAGCAGGTCTTTGAGTTAAACCAAAGAGATCTATTGATATGGCATCCCAATCGATTCCCGTTCCCGCTTTTGCTGAGGGCCAATCATTCACTAGGCCACCATTGTTTGATGGGAACAACTTTGGTTATTGGAAGCTTCGTATGAAGCAACTCATCATGGCTACCGATATGGATTCTTGGATTGCTATCCAAGACGGTGTAACTTTGCCAATTAATGAAAGAGCTTCCAAATGGACCGAAGAGGAAGTAAGAACCGTCAAGAGCAATGCTAAGGCTATGAACTCTTTATTTTGTGCTCTTACGGCTTCGGAGTATGATAGAGTATCTTCTTGTTTGACTGCAAAAGAGATATGGGATACTCTAACATCCATTTATGAAGGAACCTCCCAAGTCCAAGGGACTAGGAGAAATATTTTGATAGGAGAGTTGGAAAGTTTTAGAATGCTAGACACTGAAAATATTTCTGAAATGTTTGCAAGATTTTCTAAGATTACTAATGCTCTCAAAGGTCTTGGAAAAGCTATCTCTGAATCCGAACAGGTGATGAAGATACTAAGAGCTCTACCGGATTCATGGACTCCAAAGATTACAGCTATTGAAGAAGCGAAAGACCTCAACACCCTAAAGCTAGAAGATCTAATTAGCTCACTAATGTCACATGAGCTAATTAAGAGAAGAAACGAAGAGAATCATAAAGGGAAGAAAATCATTGCATTAAAAGCGGCACGCAACTCAGATGAGTCTACCTCCTCGTCTAACAATGGTGATGAAGATATTGCACTTCTTACTCACAAGTTTCGAAAATTTATGAGAAAAGAAAAGAACATTAAAGACTTCAAAAAAAGACTACAAAAAGAAAAGAAGAAGGAGGTTACAAAATGCTACCGATGCGGGGGCGTAGGACATATGCAAGCTCAATGTCCTACACCAGAAGAAAGGCCAAAGGAGAGTCATGAAAGAAGAAAATACCAAAGGCCAAGAGGAAGAGGCATGTTCGTCAACGAGGAGACTTCATCAACATGCAGCTCTTCAACCGACGAAAATGATGCAGCCAACTGTGCAAGAATATGTTGCATGGCACGAATCGAGCAAGAAGAGGACTTGCTATGCTTAAACACGACTGAAGTTTTGGAAGAACAATCCACCTCAACCAAATGTACAAGCAATGATGAGGTAACTTCCAAACCTTGCTATTCTCAATCAAGTTATTCTTCTTTTCAAAATTGCATCAAATGTGCTGAATTAGAAGAACTACAAACTGCCTATGATTCATTATATGAGGAAATCAAAAAGCTAGGAAACAAGTTGTCCTCAAAGAAACAACAATGCAACTTTATTATTATTGAAAATGGAAAACTAGCTGAAAAATCAACAAAACTGAAAGAAGAAAATGAATCATTGTTGAAAGAAGTAGAGAAACTGAAAAAGGAGAACAAATCCTTAAATGAATCATTAGCAAAGTTCTCTAATCCAGGAGAAAGTGTAAAGATGTTTCTGAACATGACCTCCCAAACAAACAAGAGAGGTCTTGGATACAATACATTTGAGCAAGGAGAAAGTAGCAAGTCAAATGTGCCTACACTTTGGAAATATCAAACCAAATCTGCACTCATATACAAGCCTAAAATGAAAAATGTAATGTGGACTAAAAGGCCAACATTTGAACCAAAATATACTTGGAGGCCTACTCCTAGATTACCAATGGCTTGCAATTTTTGTAACAAAATGGGTCATAGAGTTTATAAGTGTAACTTTAAGAGATTATTTGACCATGGTGCTAAATTAGTTTGGGTTCCAAGGAACACAAGATTTGGGCTTTCTAAGTTAGAGCAACAAAGGTTGAATAATATTACTAACCCAAATGGACCCATAAAATGGGTACCAAAGAGATAAGGATTATTTGTTTACTTTTCAGAATTGTTTAAAGGCAAAGGCAAATAATGTATGGTTCATGGATAGCGGTTGTTCAAGGCACATGACTGGAGAAAGAAATTTGTTTCACAAACTTAAGCCTTGCAACGACGGAACGGTTGCCTTTGGTAATAATGAGAAAGGTAAAATCAAAGGTAAAAGAAATATTTACAGTAGCTCAAATGCATGCATGGAGGATGTTTTGTTTGTTGAAGGACTCAAGCATAACTTAATGAGCATTAGCCAATTATGTGATAAAGGATATAAGGTTGTGTTTGAATCATCTATATGCAATGTATTTGATGGTGAACATATCATGTTTAGTGGAAAAAGACATGGAAATGTATATTTGGTTTCACTTGATGAACTAAATGGTCAATGTCTAATGGTCATTGATAATGATCCATGGGTTTGTCATAAAAGACTTGGGCATATAAACATGAGAAACATAAAGACTCTATGGAAAAAGAGTTTGGTAGAAGGCTTGCCTAAGTTGAAATATGACAAAAATAAATTATGTAAGGCATGTCAATTATCTAAACAACCAAAGATGTCTTTTTCTACCAAAAGGGAGATTTCCACCACTAGGCCACTTGAATTGCTACACATGGATCTATATGGGCCATCCGACATTTTAACCATTGGTGGAAAGAAATATGTATTTGTAATTGTTGATGACTTTTCAAGATTCACATGGATAATTCTTTTAGCTAGCAAAGATGAAGCCTTCTCTATGTTTGCAACGTTTGTAAACTTGGTGGAAAATGAAAAACAAAGTACTATTATGACTATAAGAAGTGACCATGGTGGTGAATTTGAGAACAAACGATTCATAGAATTATGTAATGAAAAAGGAATTCATCACACATTTTCTGCACCAAGGACTCCACAACAAAATGGAGTAGTGGAGAGGAAAAATAGAACTATACAAGAGATGGCTAGAACTATGCTAAATGAGAGCAAATTATCTAAGAAGTTTTGGGGTGAAGCTGTAAGTACAGCTTGTCATGTATTGAATCGAGTTACCATTAGAGCAATCTTGAAAAAGACCCCATATGAGCTATGGAAAGGAAAGAAACCAAACATATCTTATTTTCATGCTTTTGGATGCACATGTTATGTTCTGAACAATGGAAAAACCAATTTGGGAAAACTTGATGCTAAAAGTGATGAAGCAATATTCCTTGGTTATTCATCAAATAGCAAAGCATATAGAGTTTTCAATAAACGAAACCAAGTTGTAGAAGAATCCATACATGTTATTTTTGATGAAACTAACACATACTTCAAAAGAAGAGATGATTTAAGTGATGCAGATGAGATTACAAGCAATCTTGAAAAATTGCATATGGAAAAGCAAGAAGAGTCCATGGAGGAAAGGGTAAGTGAAGGTAACAATTCCTATAAACCTCCAACTGATTTAAAATTCAATCATGCACATCCAATTGAGCAAGTTATAGGAAATGTGTATGAAGGTGTAAAAACTAGAAGGTCAAAGCAAAATGTGTGTGGACAATATGCTTTTGTATCCAAGATTGAACCTTCTAATATTGAACAAGCTCTTGATGATGAAAACTGGATTATAGCAATGCAAGAAGAGCTAAATCAATTTGAAAGAAATCAAGTTTGGCACCTTGTTCCTAGACCAAATGATTGTACTATTATTGGCACCAAGTGGGTCTTTAGGAACAAATTAGATGAAAGTGGACTTGTAGTGAGGAACAAAGCTAGACTTGTGGCGAAAGGATACTCACAAGAAGAAGGAATAGATTTTGAGGAATCCTATGCCCCGGTTGCTAGATTGGAAGCAATTCGCATCTTACTAGCTTTTGCATCTCACATGAACTTTAAATTGTTTCAAATGGATGTCAAAAGTGCATTTCTGAATGGTTATATAAATGAAGAGGTGTATGTTGAGCAACCACCTGGATTTGAGGAGAAAGATCAATCAAAATTTGTGTACAAGTTGACCAAAGCATTATATGGATTGAAACAAGCCCCAAGAGCTTGGTATGATAGACTAAGAAAGTTTTTGATTGATCATAATTTTCAAAAGGGAAAGGTAGACACCACCTTGTTTATCAAGTATAAAGAAAAGGATATTTTGATCATTCAAATTTATGTTGATGATATTATTTTTGGTGCTACTAATGAAAATCTTTGCCAAGAATTTTCTGAGCTTATGCAGAAAGAGTTTGAGATGAGCATGATGGGAGAGCTAAACTTCTTCCTTGGACTGCAAATCAAGCAACTAAATGAAGGAATCTTCATAAACCAGTCCAAATACATCAAGGAGATGCTCAAGATGTTTGGCATGGAGAACAGCAAAGGAGCAAACACGCCCATGAGCTCCACAATCAAAATGGACAAAGATGAAAAGGGAAAATTAGTTGATATGAAAGTGTATAGAAGCATGATAGGTTCCTTATTGTATCTAACTGCTTCTAGGCCAGATATTTTGTTTAGTGTGTGTATGTGCTCTAGATTTCAATCATGCCCAAAAGAATCACACTTGGTAGCTGTGAAAAGAATTTTTAAATACCTAGTAGACACTACCAATTTAAGACTATGGTATCCAAAGGGCTCTAATTTTGATCTAATCGGCTACTCGGATGCGGATTTTGCCGGTTACAAAGTAGATAGAAAAAGCACTAGTGGAACATGTCAGTTTCTTGGAAGCATGTTGGTTTCATGGTTTTCAAGAAAATAAACTAGTGTTGCTCTATCTACGGCGGAAGCCGAATACATTGCCGTCGGGAGCTGTTGTGCCCAATTACTTTGGATGAAACAGCAACTTAGGGACTATGGCATGGATTTCAAAGATATACCTATCAAATGTGATAATACAAGTGCCATATGTCTAACCAAGAATCCAGTCCTGCATTCTAGGACCAAACATATAGACCTTAGACATCATTTCATTAGAGAACATGTAGAAAATCATGACATATGTTTGGTATATGTAAGAACAGAGGATCAAGTTGCAGATATATTCACTAAGCCCCTAGCAAAAGAAGCATTTTATAAGATTAGAAATGACATGGGAATGCTTGAACTCACTTAAAGCATAAATTGAGGGGGAGCTAACCCACCTATCTCTTTGATTACCCTCTAATCTTTTTGATATATTGACAAAAAGGGGGAGAGAGATTTAAGGAGAAGAAGAGTATTTGAGTTGAAAAATTGAGTAGAAGTCTTAATGATTAAAAGGGAGAGAGATGATTAAAGGGGAGAGAGATGTAAGAAGAGAAGAGTAACAATGGGGAGGAGAGTAGGATATGCTTACATGATATTTGAATGTTCTGTTTGCATAAGCATAAGCATGATTTTAAAATGCAATATGAACATATTATTTTTAATGAAAGGTATCCACTCAAATTAGTTTTGTCAATCATCAAAAAGGGGGAGATTATTGGAAATATGTGGAAAACTAGCTAAATCTATGTTTTGACGATTAACAAACTAAATTTGAGTAAGTCTTGGCTACTAACAAGTTTGTGGAAATGTTTAAGGAATATTCATTTGAAGAAAATCAAGTATGGAAGCCAAGTCGTATACCAAGTCGACTCCAAGATCGACTTCAAGAAGTCAAATCTTTCCAGAGCTGAAAAGGGGAGAAGAACAAGTGAAGTCGCAGGCCAAGTCGACTCCAGGTGCGACTTAGGAAACCAAGTCGCAGACGAAGTCGACTCCAGCATCGACTTCAAGCATCCAGAGTTGAAAAAGTGGAAACGGACATGACGAAGTCGCAGGCGAAGTCGACTCCATGTGCGACTTGGGCGAAGTCGCAGACGAGGTCGACTCCAACTTCGACTTGAGGAGTTCAGACTTGAAGATTGAAGTTTCAATCTTATTCCAAGGATCCATTTGGAATTTATCAAATCCAAATAAGATGCAAAGTTCATTCTCAAAAAGCAACTGAAGTTTCTTGAAGATCAAAAGCTAAGATTTATATTCAAAGTTCAAATCAAGTCTATCAAGTCCAAAGCTAATCTTCAAGCTTATTCTAAATGAATAAATATCCAAGTCATGAAGACCAATTTAACAAAGTACAAGCCAGTTCAAGAAGATCAAGGTGTTCTTGCAAAAGACCACGCCAAGTCGCAACCCAAGTCGACTCCAGGATCGACTTGAGTTGAGGACTGAAGGCCAAGTTGACCCAGACTCGGACTTGGAAATCTGAAGAACTGGAGTCGCACACGAAGTCGACTCCAGGTGCGACTTGGAAGCCAAGTCGCAGGCCAAGTCGACTCCACATGCGACTTGGGTCGCAACGGTCGGAATTAATTCGAATGTTGGCGCATTAAATGCGCGCCACCTACCTTCTAACGTTCGGATTCCCTCCAAAATTATAAATAGCATTCATGGTGGACGAGGGAAGTAGTTGGAAAACATTAAGTGAGCATAACTCCTATCTACAAGAGCATTAAAGTGATCAAGCCAATCAAGAGAGGAAGAATTGTGCTTCAAGTTGCAAGAGCTACATTCAGAAACTTCAAAGCCATCATCTACAAGTTCTTCCCTGCGCTAAATCGTTTCTACACACCTGTAAAGTGTAGTTTACTTTTATTGTTTACTTGTTTATGTTGAACTTGATTTAGCTTGCGTAGCTAAGATCAAGAGGTAGCAAAGTAGTGTGTGATTGGAGTGTGACTCATCACCTACTTGTGCTAAGTGTTTGATGCCCCCTAGAGCTAGAATCTAGAAGAGAGCAAGAGGCTCTGGTTGTATATGCCCCCTAGAGCTAGAATCTAGAAGAGAGCAAGAGGCTCTAGTTGTATTCGCGGAATACAATAATGGAACCCAAGTCACAAGGAGTGTGAGCTTGGAAGAGTGGAGTAGGGAGGTTGCCCGAACCACTATAAAATCCTTGTCTACTTGCTTTTATTTCTGCTCTCTTTATTACTTTGCTTTCCATTCAGTTTCTTCATTAAAGGGGATTAATTCTACAAGGGGTTAAGTTTTAAGTTACCAAAAGAAATTTTTAAGAACCCAATTCACCCCTCCCCTCTTGGGTTTTGCCATCTATTCGGGACCCAACAGTAAGAATGTCTCTGATCTTCAGTATAAAAATGTGTTGAGATATATGTAATTATATACTAATAAAAAAATTCCACTAAATTCTACATGATCTATATATATATGCCAATTGCTTATATATAAGCCTTACTTGGGTCTGGGTATCACAGTGCATCACTAGAGCATCGATTCAGTGCTCCATCTTCTCAACGATGTAGCTCACCGCCCTCAGCAACCAAGTACCAACTCCATGTGAAATCATTGGCAGCCACTTCCAAAAATCTGGCAAAGTTGGTCATCCTTTGCCATTGATGCAACAACCAACAACTCCATTAATTTTGGCACCCTTTTAAAGTCGGTAATGACTAGCAAATCATGGTTGCCATTAAAATTAGTGGCATCTGGTTGTTCCTTGCACTAGATAAATTCAAAATAAGGCAGGCCTTATTTCATGAGTAGCCAAAATGACCAAACATAGTCCCTGTATTTGCTCAATTTTTGGTGACTACAAAATCTGTCTTGCAGCCATGAAAGCATGGAAATTTTGAGTAGAAGGTCAGCCTGCTCTAAATCTAGGCATCTCAATTTTTAACAGCAATTTTCAAATTAAAAATTTACATGCCCTATTTTTCCAAATTCAACACCCTACCTCCAAGCCACCAATCCTAGCAATGGAACCATCAATCCTCTTTTAAACTCACCAACCTTATTGTTGTAAACTCATTAGCAAATCAAGAGTTATCCTTGTTTTAATAATTAACAACCCAAATTTGAGAGTTTAAGGATACTAAGGTGGCGCCCCAAACCCGAGCGTCACATCCTGAGCCTTACCTCGGGGTCGTATTGATTGGTAAACGTGATCAGGATTGTTGCCCTGTCACACGGCGGGTTTTAATGGATATTTATCCAATTTAATATTTCCTCATAAAAGTTTGATTTCTCTTATTTTCATCTCAAACATATCTAGGTCATTTCCAACCCATTATAACATACAAATTATGCTGATCAAAAACATTTCATCAATTACATAAATCAGATGTCACTATATGTATTAACCATAGCCATCAAACATAAAACATTCAAATAGTTACAATCATTCAACATGAATTTTTCATAACATAAAAGTGCTAAAGTTCTTCCATGGTTTTCTCAAACTTGCACTTGCTCCTTCGCCATTTCCTTTCTTTCACCTGTCTTTGGGTTTGAAAAATAAAATCGTGAGTCGAAACTCAATAAGTAAGCTATTTACATTTTACAGGCAAATCAATTTAGGCAACATTTTGCATTTAAAATCATCTTGGAAAGCAACTTATACCTTTTCAAAAGGTATATCTTGAAAACATAAATCATGTACCAATCACGAGTACGATATGCATAATGCCATATAAAAATATGAATTTATCCATCATATCTCCCTTAGGATGGAAGCTAGCCAGGCGACCATCCGTCCACGTCATCTCCCATTTCAGAGAGGGCGCTACCGGCCTTGGGTCTATTTTAGCGACTTGGCCACACCAAGGGGGGACAACCGGTCCGCTTATACCCTTTAAGTGGACCTAGTACTCTGTGCACATGAATTTTTCATAAATCCATCTTTAACATGCTAGCATGATTTTTCAGTCAGAAATATGGAATCACATCATTTTTCCATAGCATTTATCAAAGAAAATTTCATTATATCGCATTTGAAGTAAAAATATCATTTCAACACCATTTAACTAAGGAATGACCATCCTTAAACATATTAGAAATAATTTCCACAATTTCATCAAACAAGTTAGAGCAAAATTTTCATTTATGTAAACAATTTAGAAAACAAAATTCATTTAGAGAATTTGCTTGCTTACCTGCGTTCCTTAGCTTTCCAACTCAGCCTTTTCTTTGCCTTTGCCTACATGAGAATAACATACTTTTTCATATATTTCTTTTCCTCGTATCACATTTAGTTTTCCAATCCCATTTCATTCACATATATCATTTATTTAACTTCTCAAGTCATTATGCACATATATAACATATATCGCACATATTAGCACATTTCATGGTTTCATACACAACATATATAACCCCATAAGTAGGGTAACTATTCAACCATATAATAATCATCCAATAATTATTATTTATAGGTTCATTAACCTCTATTTGCCATTTTTCACTCCTTTTCCACAATACACACATCGGTGCCCGTTCTAGCACATGATATCGCCTTAGGCTTCATAAATCAATTTCAAAATTTGAAATTACATCATTATACACTCTAAAAAGATGCATAATCATGAAATATATCATATTTTCATGCATTTTTGTACATAATCACATTCCATACATCATTCATCACTTATGCACCTTTATCCTTTCACATATGCCCATTTGACAACACATACATAATATATTTCATAAAATTTTCTAAATTAGAAACTTGGTCACTAATTCAGAATGATAATTATCCTTAATTATCACTTAATTTAGGGTATTTTTATGGAATTTAAATCCATTAATCATAGGTTCTTAAATCAGCAACTTTGGAACTCATTTTTCACCCGTTTAACGTGTCTTTTGACACATAACCCTAAGCAGTTTAATAAATCAGAATTTTCAGAAATTAACCTTAATTTTCGTAATCCAAATCTATGCATTAACACATATTTAACATTCATAAATTAATACCCTTCAAAACAGCAAGTTATTTACCCGTTTCGGGTCCCGTTTCCACTCCGTTTAGCCATCGTTTCATAAATCCATAAAAAATCAGATTTGAGCTTATTTTTTCCAAATAATTTTGGGCATCATAATACCTTAATTATAGGATATTTTACCCTACATAGAATTCACAAATCGTGCAAGCCCATTTCCATAGCATTTTTAACCTAAAAATGAATAATTCGGGTCATAAACATCACTTCGCATTTCATAGTTTCTAAAATTCATACTTTAAGCTCAAATAAACATATGTATTTCATTAATACATGATTCATAACCTAATCATATCATTCATCCAAAACAGAAACTTGTCATGGGGATTCAAGATTTAACAAGTTGAGTTTTCCACTCAATACATACTCTAAACTTCATTTTCAACGTCTAAAACATGGAAATTCATTCCTAAAGCTTAATACCAATTCCATATTCAATCAAAGGAATGTTGAATCACCATTTAGTAATTCCTTAAGCATCCATTTCATATTCAAATTTTGGAGTTAAAACTCAAGATATTCAACTCAAAACAACACATATACTTACTTGGTTTGTGCACTCTAAACCCTAAACACTTAGAGATGATTTCCTCCACCAATTTTCCTTCTTTTTCCCTTGATTTTCCTTCTATTTTCCTCTTCCTTTGCTGGCCAAAAATGTACGTGAGAGCTGCTGTTGTGCTTGGGGCGAAAATCCAACACTTAGAAAATTTTCCAAAGTCCCTTCCATGTGAACGTGCATGACTTTATAGTGCTGGATATGATCCAGCTGTGGGCCCCACCTTTAATGGGTTTTTCCACACAATTAAATGCTTGGTTATCCCCTTCATGTGATGGCTATTTTATAGCCAAGTAAAATTGCATTTTACCATTTTTGAAAAATCAAAAATCTATTTTTAATCAAAATCATCCAACTGTTTAGCTAGCACGTCCATTGTTGCTGCCCATTTGCATATTTTTTTCATTTTTTTATTAATCTCGATTTAAGGGTAAAACATACACCTAATTACCCTTTAATTCATGCATTAATTTGGTATTAAAAAAATTAACAAAATGGCAGCAAACCAGCATATTCATGCACGTCCAAATCCACCTTATGCTGTCCACGTTTTTCTCTCTCCCATTCAGCTGTATTTTATAATTTTTCTTGCAGATAATTTGCATAATTGAATGCATATTCTTATGGCCCTACATTTCAACAATATGTGGGCATATTTTAAAAATAAAAAATTCAAAAATGAGCAGCAATACAGCCCATGGACGTTCCCCATATGCCACCTTACCTATGCTCATGTTGAGCACTTGTAGCTTCATCATGGTAGACATTCATTGCTGGGATTTTATTTGGATTTTAGCATTTCATAATAATACATAAAATACCCTAGAAATGAGTTGTATTTGACACCTAATTTTCCATTAAATTCAAGTAATTATTCCATGTACTCTAGCATTAAATGAAGGGTACTTTTGAGGTGTTAAAGTCAAGCATGCTCGCCTTTTTCAATGCAGGTATTTTCAAAATTTTAAGCTTAATCCAAACCTTCCAAAATAATCATCTCATAATTTCATTAAACCGTTTCAAATTTCATCTCAATCCGATTTTCCTAACTCCCGTTATAGCCGTTTAAAGTTAATGGTTGAAATTGAGATGTGATCAATAAATCATTATATTCATTTCATCAAGAATTTTCATTACCCAATAATTCCATAATACCAAGCCCAACATCGTCAAATACCATTTCAAATTTCATTTGAATCCGCCTTACAGGCGTTGAGTTATGAATTTTCTAGTGTTTTTCCATTAAACTTGTCAATTATCACACAAATGCTCATAATTCATATTAAATGAATTAAAATGATTTTCCATGATGTATTTGCACATTTCAATCAACAACAATTTACTCTAATCTCATTGTCCCATATTAGCTAAAAATGATTAATCACATCATTATTGCTAATCCTTAACCCTAAATCCTTAACCCTAATTGCAATAATTAGCAAAATCACATAAATCATTCATAATTCAATAATTCAAATATAAATATCATATACATGATCAATGTATACATATGGGTTCTACTTGAGTTGGATTTCACAACTAACATGTCGGTGTAATGATTTTGAGTAAGATTTTTCAAAAACAAGGTATTATAGATCAAGTCATAGAGTCAGGTCGACTCAAGAACTTACTTAAGTCGATTCCCAGCTCGACCCAGGGATCTATTTCGAGTGTCATTTTAGAGACAGTGCTAAAAATAGGGATGCTTGAGCAGGAAAAATCGTAACCAAAGTCAACTCCGCTTTTGAATTAGGTCAAGTCACAAACCAAGTCTACCTAGTTGCTACTTGGGAGACTTTAGGGTGCTAAAGAAGAATCTGAAGAAGCTAATTCATGTCCCAAGTCGACTTTGACATGCGACTTGGGCAAAGTCTAATGCCAAGTCAACTTAATAATGAGACTTGGGCTACTTAAGTATGAGAATGAATAATTTGAAGTTTCAAGCACACAATCTACGTTAGAGTCACATACTCAAGTCGACTCTAGTCTGCGACTTGGGTAAAGTTTCAAAACCAAGTCGACTCGAGGACACGACTTGATGTCAAGCAATTCAAATCTTGAAGAATTGAAGTCAAATATCAACAAATGGAGTTGAAGCTATGAAGAGTTGAAGCTCTAAATGTAAGACTTGAGCTAAATTGAATTATATCTTGAAGATCATGAGATTCAAAGATCAAGGTTTACAATTATGAAGATTTGGAGTTCAAACTACACAATGTAACATGAAGTCGTAACCTAAGTTGACTTCACTTGCAACTTCGGTTAAGTCCCAGACCAAGTCAACCTAAAAATGGAACTTGAACAAGTATACGAGGAACAAAACATTTTGGAGGAAAAAGAGAAGATCAAAGTTGCAGCCAAGTTGATTCTGTTGGTCCCGAGTTTATGGCAATACCCAAGAAGGGAGGGGTGAATTAGGTATTTAAAAATTCTTTACTTAATTCAAAACTTTTTCCCTTTTAAATTTAATCCCCTCAATAAAACGATTAGTGAGTTAGAAAGAGATGATGCAGTAGAAGTATAAAACACAAGCAATCAGCCCACGTCAAGAGACAGCGATATATAGTGGTTCAGGCAACTTCTCCTACTCCACTCTTCCAAGCACACACCCGTTGTGGCTTGGGTTCCACTATTGTGTTATTAATACAACTTAGAGTAACCGCCCGCATTTGGAGTCGACTTGATATGCGACTTCGTTCAAGTCGCAGGGTGGAGTCGACTTCGGGTGTGACTTCACCCAAGTCGCAAACTGGAGTTGACTTCGGATGCGACTTCGGCCTTCAGCTTCCAACTCAAGTTCCAGGCTCAGGTCGACTTGGTCTCGGATTTGACCCAAGTCGCAGGTAGAGTCGACTTCGGGTGCGACTTCACCAGCCATATGTCTCGTTGGAACTTCAAAGCTTTACATGTGATATACATGTTGTGTATGACAATCTTTTCTTCTCTTCTCAAGCACTTGAATCTTCATTGGATGTCTTTGATATGTATTATGAAGCTTGAGTCGTGCAATGCATCAATTTCTCGAGCAAAGATTCTCCTTTGTGGCCTTGAATCATGATTGTCATTTCTTCCTGATTTTGATCTCCATTCTCTAATAAGATGTCTTTGAAACAATATAAGGTTGCTTCATACTTAAGTCGCAGGCCTAGGTCGACTTGGAGTCAGACTTCACCCAAGTCGCATACTTGGGTTGACTTGAGATGCGACTTCACCTAAGTCACATGACGGAGTCGACTTGAAGTGCGACTTAACTTTGAAATTTTTAAAGTCTGCAGCTGACACTCACCCAAGTCGTAGATGGAGTCGAATTGGGGTTGCGACTTCACCTAAGTCATAAGCAGAGTCGACTTCGGTTGCGACATCACCTGTCTCCGAGTCCCAATTTTAGCTCTATCGATTTTTTACCGTTTGAAGTCAATTCAGGAGTCAACTTGACCTAAGTCAATGGCTGAGTCGACTTGGGGTTGCGACTTGACCTGCTATCTTTTCAACTTTGATTTTATACACCTCGGCAACACTTAGCAACCTCATTAGTACTTAAATACTTCTCAAATTGAGTTGTTAATCATCAAAATATGGATTGTACTTAATTTTTCTTGTTTTTCAACAATCTCTCCCTTTTTGATGATTGACAAAACCAATTTGAGATATAATCCTTTCATTTTTTATGTCTTTTTTCAGTTAACATTTTGAATTGACATATTATATTGGTTACACAAAAAGGACATATCATAGCATATGAGGTAACATATTCAATCCAAATCAACAGCTTGCACAACAAAAACAAGTTCATGTTATATTTCATCATTCAAATTCATGTCATACATACAAAAATGATTCCAAAAATTACATACTACCCAACCCAAACTAAAATTCTAAATCCTAAGTCCTACTCTCTCTCCCCCTTTTTGTCAAGGCATTAAAATGGGATATAAGGGAATCAAGACTTATGGAACTGGAAAGCCGATATAGGATAGGTAGTGGGATAGGCCGGAGGAATGGGTCGGATGCAGGCTGATGAGAATGGAGATGATGGAGCCTGAATGGTGGGTTCAACTATCATTGACTCGCCCTAGTACAGATCAAAATTAGGAAGACTCGGAATGGGTCGGCCACAATGACTTCCCAAGGTGAGTTGATACTTGATAGCGGTCAACTCCCAATCGAATTTGTCCTGGTGCCCATGCATTTCCATCAGGGCAATGTTGATATTCCCCAATTCCTGTGATATTTTACTCTCCATTTGTTATAGATAGTCCAAGATAGCCTTGGAGGTTGATGGTTGGTCTGGGGAAAGGGCAAAGTGGTCTGTAGCCCGTGATCCATGAGGTGAACAAGAACCATGGGATTGCGGTGATGCCGGAGCAGCAAGTGCCGGAGGTGGAGATGGAATAGGCTCGTGTTGGGGCAGTTCCTCCCCCTCAGGATGAGCACCCTCGGCTTCCCGTTGTTCTAGAGGATCCTGCAAATCATTCCCTATCCTTTCGCATAGCCTCCAAATCTATCTTTATACGGGTCAGGAGGGCCCGATTGATGACGTTTGTTGGTTTCAGTACTTCGAACGGCTAGCCATCTAGATCAACATTGTAGTAAGTCATAATCTTAGTAATACACGTACCATATGGCAAGACTCCTCATAGATTCTCCTTCTTGAGTTCAAGGGCCTCAAAAAAAAGTCTAGGAAGACTGACTTTGACCCTATTGGCTACTTTCCATAGGATTTTAGCTTCCTATGGATTTAGTTGATTTCGCCCGCCTCCCTTAGGATAGATATAATGAGCAATCAACAGTCTGAGAACCCACAGCCTCGGGGATAAATCTATGTAATATAGAAACTTGATCCCGGGATGATACTTGTTGCTATTGGTGAGCTGATTATACATTTATGTGAGGGATAAGCCTTCGGGAATAAGCTGATTTTCATCTAGCATGCCTAGAATGCTGGCAATTTTGTCTATGGCATTTCTCCTGCAGATTCCCTATGCAAGTCCCAAATTGATCTCAACCTCTTTGACATATCTGTTGAGATATTCCTGATCCCATAGATAGTAAAACAGTCTAGTCAAATAAGGATATATCTTATCATCCTCTTTCAGCAATCCAATCCACCCTTGAAAATCTGGTAATTCTTCTATCCCAAATTCATATTCATGCAGGAACTTAAAATCTATGATTTTGGGCACAAAAATCTTTCTCTCGTAAAAATGCCTATAAAATTGGCTATGTTGGCGTTTGGTCCTGAAATAGTCTGTAGGCATTTTTAGGACTTGGCCTCATTGAGTGGGGGTCCCTTTCCTTCTTACTTCCATTTCAAAACTACTACTTGATTCCTCAATCTCCTCTTCTCTAGGAGCTAAAGTGGAGGGGTTACCTGTCTGAAACTAAACTCGTCACCCCGTAGACGCTGTAGTTTCCTCTCAGACTCTCTTAGGTGGCGTCCATTGCCTACACGGTACATCTTCTCTGGTTTGAGATTGGGATGGCCTTGAAACGAGTAGCTTGTTTGGTTTGGATACGACCTTGGGTGCCATGGATTTTAGGATTGCTTGATTTTGGTGGTGTGAAAAAGGTGAAATGTTTGGGATGGAGTTCTAGAGGGGTTCTTAAGAGGATTTGAGAGAAAGAAAAGAAGAAGAAAAATGGTGGAAAGAAGAAATGGGGGTGGTTGCTCGGTTTCTCCCCTCTTATAGGCGAGGCAACCGAAACGACGCCCCAAAGTTGACTTCGAACCCTAATTGGAGTCGAGTCGACTTGGCTCCACCGACTTAGGTTCAATACACTTCCTATTTTCTTACTCCCCCTATTTAATTGCAAAATCTAATCAATATCAATCATATATTCATACCCATATCATTTCTAATTTTGTAAAATGATTCTTTTGCTAAGGGTTTGGTAAAAATATCTGCAATTTGATCCTCAATTTTAACATATTCTAAGCAAATATCATGATTTTCAATATGTTTCCTAATGAAATGATGTCTCACATCTATATGTTTAGTTCTAGAATGCAGTACAGGATTTTTGGTTAAACATATTGTATTTGTATTATCACATCTAATTGGTATACTTTATATTCTATGTCATAATCTCTAAGTTGTTGTTTCATCCAAAGTAATTGGGCACAACAGCTCCCGGCGGCAATATATTCGGCTTCCGTAGTAGATAGAGCAACACTACTTTATTTTCTTGAAAACAACAAGACCATCGTGTTTTCAAGAAACCGATATGTTCCACTAGTACTTTTTTTATCTACTTTGTAACCGGCAAAATCTGCATCCGAGTAGTTGATTAAATCAAATGTTGAACCCTTTGGATACCAAAGACCTAGATTAGTAGTATTGATTAAGTATCTGAAAATTCTTTTTACAGCTGTTAGATGTGATTCTTTAGGACAAGACTGAAATCTTGAACACATACAAACACTAAACAGAATATCCGGCCTAGAAGTAGTCAAATACAATAAAGATCCTATCATGCTTTTATACAACTTTTGTTCAACTGATTTACCTTTTTCATCCTTGTCAATTTTGATGGTGGAACTCATGGGCGTGTTTGCTCATTTGTTGTTTTGCATTCCAAATTTCTTGAGCATTTCTTTGACGTATTTGGATTAATTTAAAAAGATTCCTTTGGATAATTGCTTAATTTGCAGTCCAAGGAAGAAGTTTAGCTCGCCCATCATGCTCATTTCAAATTCACTCTACATAATCTCAGAAAATTCTTGACACAGAGATTCATTAGTAGCACCGAATATAAGGTCATCCACATAAATTTGAATAATTAATATATTTTTACCTTTATATTTGATAATTAATGTTGTATAAACTTTTCCTCTCTAAAAATCATGATCAATCAAAAATTTGATCAACCTTTTATACCAAGCTCTTGGAGCTTGTTTAAGTCCATACAATGCTTTGGTTAACTTAAAAACAAATTTTGATTGATCATTCTCTTCAAATCCGGTAGGTTGCTCAACATATACTTCCTCATTTAGATATCCATTCAAAAATGTACTTTTCACATCCATTTGAAACAACTTAAAGTCCATGTGAGAAGCAAAAGCTAGTAGGATACGTATGGCTTCCAATCTAGCCACCGGAGCATATGATTCCTCAAAATCAATTCCCTCTTGGGAATATCCTTTGGTTACAAGTCTAGCCTTGTTTCTCACCACAAGTCCACTTTTATCTAATTTGTTCCTAAAAACCCATTTGGCACCAATGACAGTGCAATCCTTGGGTCTAGAAACTAGGTGTCATACTTGACTTCTTTCAAATTGATTTAGCTCTTCTTGCATTGCTACGATCTAATTTTCATCATTAAGAGCTTGGTCAATTGAGTTTGGTTCTATTTTAGAGACAACGGTAAAATCTCCGCAAATATTATGTCTAGATCTTCTTGTTCTTACTCCTTCATATATATTGTCAATCACTTGTTCAATTGGATGATCATTTTTTAACTTTAAATTCGTTAGAAGTTTGTAAGAATTATTACCTTCACTTACCTTTTCATCCATGGATTGCTCTTGCTTTGTTTCCGCTTCTCTTTGTTGTTCCAATTGTTGCCTTTCAACATTCTTTAATGTTTCATCTGCATTACTTAGCTCATCCTCCTTTTTGAAATTTAGATTAAATTCATCAATGATTCTTCTACTACTTGATTTCTTTTGTTGAAAACTCTATATGCTTTGCTATTTGATGAATATCTAAGAAATATTGCTTCATCACTTTTGGCATCTAATTTTCCTAAGTTTGATTTTCCATTATTCAGCACATAACAAGAACATCCAAAAGCATGAAAGTATGAAATATTTGATTGTCTACCTTTCCATAGTTCATATGGGGTCTTTTTCAAAATTTCTCTTATGGTAACTCGATTAAGTACATGGCACGTTGTACTTACAGCTTCACCCCAAAATCTTTTAGATAGTTTACTTTCATTTAGCATAGTTCTAGCTATCGCCTGTATTGTTCTATTTTTTCTTTCAACTATCCCATTTTGTTAGGGAGTTCTTGGTGCAGAGAATGTGTGGTTAATTCCTTTCTCATTGCAGAATTCTATAAACCGTTTGTTTTCAAATTCACCACCATGATCACTTCTAATAGATATGATTGTACTTTATTTTTTATTCTGCACTAAATTTGAAAAAGTAACAAACATTGAGAAAACTTCATCTTTGCTAGCTAAAAGTATTATCCATGTAAATCTTGAAAAATCATAACTATGACAAGTACATACTTTTTTCTTCCAAGAGTTAAAATGTCAGATGACCCATACAGATCCATATGTAATAGTTCAAGTGGCCTAGTCGTTGAAATTTCTTTTTGGAGGAAAATGACATTTTAGGCTGCTTAGATAGTTGACATGCCTTGCAAATTTTATCTTTGTCATATTTGAGCTTTGACAATCCTTCTACTAGGCTCTTTTTCCACAAAGTCTTAATATTTGACATATTTATATGTCCAAGCCTTTTATGTCATATCCATGGATCATTTTCAATGGCTATAAGACATTTTTCATTAAGTTCATAAAGGAAAACTAAATATACATTTTCATGTCTTTTGCAGCTAAAAACTTTCTGATCCTCATCTAAAACATTGCAAATAGAAGATTAAAATACAACTTTATAGCCTTCGTCACACAATTGACTAATGGTCATTAAATTATGTTTGAGTCCTTCAACAAATAGTATATCCTCAATACATGCATTTGAAATACCATAAATATTTTCTTTACTTTTTATTATACATTTCTCATTGTTTCCAAATGCAACAGTTTCTTCACTACAAGATTTGATTTTGTGGAATAATCCTCTCTCCCATTATATATCTTGAGTAGCCACTGTCCATGAACCATATGTTGCTGGCTTTTGCTTTAAGACATACCTGTAAAACAAAATTATTTAGTAGTTATCTCTTTGTTACCCATTTTGTGGGTCCATTTGGGTTAGTGAGCCATTGGAATCTAAGTTTTTCTACTTTGGAAGACAAAAATCTAATGCTCTTTGGTACCCAAACCAGTTTTGCACCATGGTCATATAATTTCTTTATTTTACATTGATAAATTTTGTGGCCCATTTTGTTGCAAAAATTGCATACCCCTGGGAGTCTTGGATAGTGAATCCATGTAATAGGAGGTTCCCAAGTTGGTCTTTTTGTCCAAGTGACATGATTCATTATTGGTTTAGGAAAAATGGGCTTGGTTTGGTTTTTAACAAGATTTGGAGCATTTGACTTACTGCATTCACCTTTCTCAAATGTGGAATAGTCAAGTCCTCTTTTGTTGTTCTGGGTGGTCATCTTTAAGAATATTTTTACACTTTTTCCTGGATTAGAGAACTTTGCTAATGATTCATTTAAAGACTCATTTTCTTTCTTCAGTCTTTCCACCTCATTAGTTAAGGTATTATTCTCATTTGTTAGGTGGTTGACCTTTTTAGTCATCTTTCCATTCACAATAATAACTGAATCACATTGTCTTTTATTTATTTTAAATTTATTTCCTAGTTTCTTTATTTCATCATATAATAAATCATATGCTTGTTGTAGTTCATCTAATTCAACACGTTTGAGAAATCATGTGTAGAAGAATAAATAGACTTGGTATTTAAGTGATTAAGTTTGGAGGTTACATCATCACTGCTTGTACAGTTTGTTGAGGTAGTTTGTTCATCTAAGATTTCTATTGCAATAAGGCAAATCATGTTGTGTTCTTCCTCTAACCTTGCCATGCAACATATCCCAGCATAGTTTGTAGCTTCATTGTCTTCATTCGATGAGCTGCTAGTTTTGGACGTTTCCTCATTTACGTACATTCCTCTTCCTTTAGCTTTCTAAAATTTTCGGTTTTCATTTCTATCTTTCTTCTCTCGTCGTTCTTTTATCTTACTTTCTTCTGGTGTAGGACATTGAGCTTGCATATGTCCTACTCCACCCCATCGGTAGCACTTGGTTATTTTCTTCTTTTTCTCCTTTCCATTTTTTTTTTTGAATCCTTTAAAGTTCTTCCTTTTTCTTATAATTTTTTTGAACCTTCGAGTAAGTAGGGCGATCTCTACATCATCATTTCAAGAGGATGAAGTGGATTCATCTGAGTTTGATGCAGCCCTCAAAGCAATTGTCGTTTTTCCTTTGTGCTGCTCCTCATTTTTTTTATCTTCTCATGTGACATGAGTGAGCTGATGAGATCCTCTAGTCTTAGAGTATTCAGGTCTTTTGCCTCTTCAATAGTCGTGGCTTTGGAGTCCACGACTCTGGTAGAGCCCTTAAAATCTTCATGACCTGTTCAGATTCAGAAATTGCTTTTCCAAGACCCATTAGTGCATTAATAATCTTAGAAAATCTAGCAAATATTTCAGATATATTTTCAGTCTCTAGCATTTTAAAACTATCTATCTCTCCAATCAAAATGTTTCTTCTCGTCCCTTGGACTTGAGAAGTTTTCTCATAAATTGATGTTAGTGTATCCCATATTTCTTTGGCTGTTTGACATGAGGATACTCTATCATATTCAGCAGCTATAAGAGCGCAGAAGAGGGAGTTCATGGATTTGGCGTTGCTTTTTACGGTTCTAACCTCCTCTTCAGACCATGCAGAGGCTCTTTCATCAATTGGTAGAACAACTCTGTCTTGGATAGCAATCCAAGAATCTACATCCATAGCCATGATAAGTTGTTTCATTCTCAACTTTCAGTAATCGAAGTTACTTCCATCAAATAGTGGTGGCCTTGTGAATGATTGGGCTTTAGCAAATGCAGGGGTGGAAGTTGATTGAGATGTCATTAATAAGATCTCTTTGGTATAAACTCAAAGACCTGCTCTGATACCACTTTTTGGTCCTGAGTTTATGGCAATACCCAAGAGGGGAGAGGTGAATTGAGTATTTAAAAAATCTTTGCTTAATTATAATCTTTCTCTCTTATAAATTTAATCCTCTCAATGAAACAACCAGTGAGTTAGAAAGAGATGGTGTAGTAGAAGTATAAAACGCAAGAAATTAGCCCATGTCAATAGACAACGATATATAATGATTCGGGAAACATCACTTACTCCACTCTTCCGAGCACACACCTGGGTTTCACTATTATGTTATCAATACAACTTAGAGTAACTGCTCTCTTCTAGATTCTAGCTCTAGGGGGCTTGTACAATCTCAGCACAAGTAGGTGACGAGTTCCACTCTAATCACACACTACTTTGCCTTCAATTGGTTTCAGTCTCCATACCAACTCAAGTGGGAAAAATAAGTAAACAATAAATAACAAAGATCTACAAGTTATATATTGTGTAGGCAGATTTGAGTACATAGAAGAACTTATGGAAGCAGTTGTGGATGGAGCAATGAGCTTTCAGCAGTTTAAATGCCAAGTTCTTCTTTAAACTTCATGTAGATCACTTAATTGCAAGAGAGAGCGTAAGGTGAGCTCATTCAATATTTTTCCAACCACATCCACGTTCACTTGATGCTCCTTAAATAATGAGAAGTAAATTCAAACGTTTGGTGGTAGGTGGCGCACATTTAATGGGCCAACGTTCAAATTTTTTCGACCATTGTGAGCCAAGTCGCATTTGAAGTCGACTTAGGATGCGACTTCATTCAAGTCGCAGGGTGGAGTCGACTTCGGGTGCGACTTCACCCAAGTGGCAGAATGGGGTCAACTTTGGATGCGACTTCAACCTTCAGCTTTCAACTCAAGTTTCAGGCTCAGGTCAACTTGGTCTCAGACTTGACCCAAGTCGTAGGTGGAGTTGACTTTGAGTGCGACTTCACCAGCCATATGTCTCGAATGAACTTCAAAGCTTTGCATGTGATCTACATGTTGTGTAGGGCAATCTTTTCTTCTCTTCTCAAGCACTTGAATCTTCATTCGATGTCTTTGATATGTATTATGAAGCTTGAGTTGTGCAATGCATCAATTTCTCGAACAAAGATTCTCCTTTGTGGCCTTGAACCATGATTGCCATTTCTTCCTGATTTTGATCTCCATTCTCTAATAAGATGTCTTTGAAACAATATAAGGTTGCTTCATACTTAAGTCGCAGGTCTAGGTAAACTTGGAGTTCGACTTCACCAAAGTCGCATACTTGGGTCGACTTGAGATGCGACTTTACCTAAAGTCGCATGACGGAGTCGACTTGAAGTGTGACTTAACTCTCACATTTTCGAAGTCTGTAGTTCAGGCTCACCCAAGTCACAGATGGAGTCAAATTGGGGTTGTGACTTCACCTAAGTCACAAGCAGAGTTGACTTCAGTTGAGACTTTACCTATCTCCGAGTCCCAATTTCAGCTCTATCGATTTTTTATCGTTTGAAGTCGATTCTGGAATCGACTTGGATATCAACTTGACCTGCTATCTTTTGAACTTTGATTTTATACACCTCGACAACACTTAGCAACCTCATTAATACTTAAATACTTCTCAAATTGAGTTGTTAATCATCAAAACATGGATTGTGCTTAATTTGCCTTGTTTTCCAATAGATTCTAGCTAGAGAATTTGGGTGAAGTTGCGCCTAAAGTTGACTCCAAATGTGACTTGGCTTATAGCAGTCATAAAAATTCGAATATTAGTGCATTTAATGCATGCTACCAACACTGCAACGTTTAAGATTACTCCAAAACTATTTAAGAGACATCAAGAGGAGTTATGATGGTTAGCTAAAGCATTCATTGAGCTTTCATATTCCTTCTTACAAGCTACTAAGTGTGCATTAAGCACTCTAGAAGGAGTCTCTCACTTTCACTTTGAGGGCTACAAGTTTTAATCGTTCTCAAGCTTTCAAGAGTCTTTTTAAGAGTTGAATCTGTCCTACACGATCTATAAAGTTTAGATTTGATTCTTTTAATTGGGTTTATAGTACTACAATACTTAGTTTGGTGTTAGAGACTAAGGCCAAGTTGCGGCAAGTAGTGTACGATTGAAGTGGAACTCACTGATAAGTCTAAAATTTTTTATTTAATTTTATATTAAATTCACACCGTTAAGTATTAAAACGCTAATTAAATACATGTTTTAAGTGGAATTTCATGAAAATCATATTTTTAATAGAATATTTAATTTTGCTATAAAACGGGTCATTTTGTAACATTCTTAAAAATATAAATCCCCTAGAAAATTTTAACGTTGAAATGTGTAAATAATTTGGGCAAATTTATGAAATCATTTAATTAGAAAAAATCATAATTATATAATTACAATTATATTTTAAAATATGGGTACAAATATTTCATTATAGATCAAATGAATTAACTGAAAAAGAAAAAAAAAAGTATATAATTCAAAAGAAATTAAAAATTAAATTAAGAATATTTACAAGATTATTAAAATTATTTAGCCGAACTAATTACATTTTTCGTTTGCTGCATTTGTATCACTACAGGTGCACCGCCGGAGCACCATTTTATGGTGCTCCATCTTCCCCAAATCGTTCAGCAACACTAAGCAACGAACTCCGCAAGCTATTCGAGCACCAGCGCTCTACGCCCAAGCTGTTGAACCAAGCAGCCATTAAACCCATTTTCGTGGTAGAAAACCGGCCTCCGCATCTTTGATTTTCGACCAAACTAGATCAACGCACGGCAGCAGCAAAACTCAAGTTTGGCAGCCATGGAAAACCCACCGAGCAGCTCCCTCAAATGGATGATCCCAGCAGCTCCGGCCTCCATTTTCCCCAATCCAAAGCCACCGAGCAGCTCCCAAAATTCCAAATTCTGCAACCAAAGTAGCAATCGCATGCCGCACCTCTGTCCAGTCCAGATTGCAAACCGCCGGTAATCCACCGGCTCCATTTTCCTAAAACGAATAAGCAGCACCAAATTAAAGCATCGGCCAGCCATCCATTTATAGGCAACAGAAATTTTAGCAATCCATCCCGCCGAAATCGACCAAGCAAGCAGCTCATTGCCGGTCATTTTCCAAGCATTGAAAGAGAAGCAAGCTCCTTTGAATTCGATGCAGCAACTCCATATCCCGCCTGCATCCAGCCGTCCCAATTGCCAGCATTCAGTCCACCGCCAACGGCCAGCGATCCAGCGCCGAGCCCGTCGTCCATCCTCTCCAAATCCAAGCTGTATTTTCGAACCAAGCTTCTACCTGCTGCTGTCGCCTAAAAGCTCCCCCAATTCCATTTTCTAATTTCTAGCTACAACAATCCAAGCAATTTCCTAGCTCTAAGCAGATTCAAGCACCAAAAGCCACAAATTTTGCCGTCCGCACGATCTGCATAGCCCGTCCAAAATTCCAGCAATAAGAGCCACTGAAGCTTTTGCCAAACCCATCTTCTTCGTCCGGCAGCCACGATCCAGCCGTTTCACTGCAGCTTCCGCCCTTTTCCATGACCATTCAGCACCGGCGGCCGTTCCTTCACAGCCATAGCGGCCACGATTCAGCCTCAAATTTCAGCAGCCAAGAATCAGCTCTCTTCTTTTACGCCTTCAAATCTTGGCCGACAACTCTATTTGGGCGCCCAATTTTTGCTAAGTTAATTGATGCCAAAAATCAAATGTGGCCAATCATCGGCGTCGGAAGCAACCTTATCTAGCCATGATCTCTTTTCCAACTGGCCGAGCTCATGCAGAAAGAAGAAACGGCGAAAGGGGCAGCTACGGATGAAAGCGGGCAACGAAATGAATCCCACATCGGATTCCAGATTGGAGGGAGGGCCCCTCACGCACTCTATAAAAGGAGGGCCCCTCCACTAATCCCAACACACCCCATACCCCACACACAACCCCTTGGGTGGGACCCATTTTGTGGGACCCATAGCAAGTGGGTGGGACCCATTTTGTGGGACCCGTAGCAAGGAGGTGGGGCCAAGCAATAAAAATTCCATTACGTGGAGATTCGCTTTTTACGGGTGATGTGAATTTTTTTTTTTTTTGCATTATAGTTGGTAGTGCTTCGTAGTTGTTAATTTTTAATTTGTAGTTTTAATTTTTAGATTAGATTTACTGCTTTATTTTACGCTTTGTAATTTTTAGATTAAATTTAATGTAATTCTCTTTCCTGCTTTAATAGTTAAATTTCATAGCTTTTATTGCTTTCTTAGAATAGTTTTAATTAAGTTGTTAGTTAATTATAATTTCTTTTAGTTTCTTGTCTCCCTTTCTTTTCTCTCCAATTTCTTCCATTTTCTCTCTTTTCTCTCTCCTCTCTTTCTCTCTTTTCTTTTCTCTCTTCTCTCTTTCTCTCTCTAATTTCTTCTTCTCTCTCTCTAACGTCTCTCTCTCCTCTCTCTTAATTTCTTTCCTTTTCTTTCTCTCTCTTCTCTTTCTCTCCTCTCTTTCTCTCTCTTCTTTTCTCTTTCTTCTTTCTCTCTCTAATTTCTTCTAATTTCTCTTTTCTTTTCTCTCTCCAACATCTCTCTTCTTTCTCTCTCTTCTCTCTTCTCTCTTCTCTCTTTCTCTTTCTCTCTCTTCTCTATACCCTCTCTTTTTCTTAAAAACAATTCAAAACTACATCGTCTCTCTGTGGATTCTACCCGACTCACCGTTATTCTACACTATCACCCGTATAGTGGTAGCTTTAATGTGTTTCGGTTAATTTTAATTAAACTGGTGATCACAGTGCTCTTAACGACAAGCACTTGGTACGCATCACTCACCGTCTACTTGCGCAATTATTGAAAAGGCCCCCTAGAGGTATAATCTAGAAAAGAGAAAAGACTATATTTGTAATCTTGTTGGGATAGTGGAACCCAAAACACAAAGAAGTGTATTCATTGAAGAATGGAGTAGGGAAGGTTGTCTTAAACAACTATAATTTTCTATGTCTTCTCTGTGTGATATTTTTATCTCTCTTTTGCTCTCTTTTACTCTCAACATTTTCATTCAAGTGGACTAAATTCATAAGGGATTAAAGTTTTAAAGTACCAAAAAATTTTAAAGAACCTAATTGACCCCTCTCCTTTTGGGTTTTGTCATAAACTTGAGATCAACAAGTGATATCAGAGCAGGTCTTTGAGCTTATTACCAAATAGATCTATTATAAATGGCATCCCAATCAACTTTCATCCTTGCTTTTGCTGAGTGTCAGTCTTTCACTAGACCACCTCTATTTGATGGTAAAAGATTCAGTTATTGAAAATTTAGAATGAAATAATTGAAAATGACCATTAATATGGATACTTGGATAGCCATCTAAGATGAAGCTACTCTACCTACAAGGAAAGAGCCTCTTATTGGACTAAAGAGGAAGTAACAGTGGTAAAAATTCATGCCAAGGTCATGAATTTTCTGTTCTATACACTAACTGCCACAGAATATGATCAAGCGTCCTCTTGCTTGACTGCTAAAGAGATATCAGACACTCAAACCTTGATTTATGAAGATACTTCTCAAGTCCAAAAGATAAGAAGGAATATTTTGATTAGAGAGTTAGAAAGTTTCCAGATGCTTTGAGACTAAAAATATTTTCGAAACATTTTCTAGGTTTTCTAAGATTAGTAATTCCCTAATTATCTCTGAATCTAAGCAAGTCATGAAGACATTGAGGGCACTACTGGAGTCTTAGACACCCAAGATTACAACAATCAAGGAATCAAAGGGCCTCAATACCTTGAAGCTTGAAATTCTCATTAGCTTACTAATGCCTCATGATCTAATAAAGAAAAAGAACGAAGAACATGACAGAGGGACAAAGACTCTAGCTTTAAAAGAAAGTCATTAAAATTCAAATGAATCTTCCACTTCAACTCAAAATGAGGACGAAGAAATTGCTCTCATTACGAGAAAGTTGAAAAAATCTATGAGAAATGAAAAGTGCATAAGATCTTCCTAGACTTATAATGAAAGAAGTAGAAGAGAAAAGAAGAAAGATACACTCAAACGCTACATGTGTAGTGGAGTGGAACACAAGCAAGCACAATGTCCCACACCCAAGGAAAACAAATCCAAGGAGTTGAATGAAAAGAAAGAAAGAAAATAATAGCACGAGAAGATTTTCAAAGCCTAAAGGTAGAGGGATGTACGTCAATAAAGATTCTTCCTCAACAAGCAGTTCATCTAATGAAGATCAAGAAGCTGTGAATTGTGCAAGAATCTATCGCATGGAAAGATTTGAAGAAGAGAATTCAATTAACTACCTCGTAGCCATGGAATTGATTGAAGGAAGGATTGCATCAATAGATTGCACAAGTACTAAAGAGGTAACCTTTAAACTAAATAACTCTCCTTCCAAATCCATCTACTTTTATACTAATGAATGTCTTAATTACGCTGAACGAGAGGAGTTGCAACAAGCCTATGATTCCTTATTTGAAGAGCTAAAGAAACTTAGTAATAAGTATACCTCAAAGAAGAAACAATGCAACATTATCATTATTGTAACTGGAAAACTAGTTGAAAGCATCAAGTGTTTAGTTAAGGAAACTAAAACTTTATCTGCTAAAATTGAGAAGTTGAAGAAAGAGAATGTAGTCTTGATTCAAGTTTTGAATGAATCATTGAAAAAAATTTCTAACCCGGAGGAGTATTAAAATGATCCTTAATATGACAACTCAAACTAGTAAAAGAAGATTTGAATACTCTACATTTGAGCAGGGAGAATGTAGTAAATAAAGTTCTCCCAATGGTTAGACCTCAAGGGGTAAGACCTTAAGCCAAGATGGCAACACCCCAAAGCCAGATTATAATAACAAGGGCAGCTTGGACAAAAAGACGAATTGGGCAACCCATATGTACATTGAGTCCTGCACAAAGCCCATGGGCACGCAATTTCTATGACAACTTTGGACATAAAATTCATCAATGTAGAATTAAGAAATTGCATGATAAATAAGCTAAATTGGTTTGAGTACTAAGGAGAATTGGATTTATCCATTCTAGACATGAGCAGTGCAACCTTCAAATGCTTGCTAACCCAAATAAACCCAAAAGATGAGTACTGAAGAAATAAGATTTATTTAATTGATCTTGAAGGTGTTTCTTAAAGCAAAAGTAAGAAACACATGATTTATGAATAGTGGATGCTCAAGACACATGATTGTGGACAAGGCTCTATTCCATGATCTCAAGACCTACAATGGTGGAACTGTTATATTTTTGGCAACAATAAGAAAGGTAAAATCAGCGGTAAGGCAACATTTATGGTATTTCAAATGCATGCATAGAAGTTCTCTTTGTTAAATGTCTCAAACACAATTTAATGAATATTTACCAATTATGCGACAAAGGTTATGAAGTTGTATTTGAATCATCTATATGCAATGTTTTAGATGGAGAACATCTATTTTTCAGTGGAGAAAGACATAAAAATATATATTTAGTATGCGTTGATGAACTAGATGAAAAATGCTTAGTAATAACAATCCATGGGTATGGTAGAAGAGATTTGGACACATAAATATGTCAAATATAAAGACTTCATGGAAAAAGATTTTTGTAGAAGGTTTACCAAAAGTCAAGTATGATAAAGACAAAATTTGTAAAGTTTGTCAAATGTCTAAGCAATCTATGATATCTTTTTCACTAAAAATGAGGTTTTAACCTCTAGGCCACTTGAGTTATTACACATTGATCTTTATGGACCATCTGATATATTGAGTCTTGGAGGAAATAAATATGTATAAGTTATTGTTGATGATTTCTTAAGGTTCACTTAGATAATGCTATTAGCTAGCAAGGATAAAGCATTCTCTATGTTTGTTAGTTTTTTCAAACTGGTGTGAAATGAAAAAAAAAATACAATTATATTAATAAGAAGTGATCATAGTGGTGAATTTGAAAATAAACACTTTATAGAGTTGTGTGATGAAAAAGGAAGTCCCACACATTTTCAACCCCAAGAACTCCCCCTCAAAATAGAGTTGCTGAAAGAAAAAAATACAACTACACGAGAAATTCCTAAAACTATGCTAAATGAAAGTGAATGATCCAAGAAGTTTTGGAGTGAAGCTGTAAGTATGGCTTGTCATGTATTAAACTTGTTAACATTAGAGCTATTTTGAAAAAGGCCACATGTGAGCTATGAAAAGGAAGAAAACCAACTATATCATATTTTCATTCCTTTGGTTGTATATGCTATATTTTGAACGATGGAAAAGACAACTTTGGCAAATTAAATGCCAAAATTGATGAGGCCATATTTCATATCTACTCCTCCAATAGCAAAATATATAGAATATTCAACAAAAAAACACAAGTAGTTGAGGAGTCCATACATGTTATTTTTTATAAGTTTAACCCAACTACAAAGAAGGATGATGAGCTTAATGATGCAGAGAACTTGTTAAAAGATTTTGAGAAGCTTCAAGAGAGAAAGCAAGGGGATAAGAGCTCAAGAAAGATTAAGACTCAAATCGAAAGATAAATGAAGGTAATATTCTTTATAAACCCTCTAAAGATTTCAAATTCAAAAATGACCATCTAATTAAGCAAGTTATAGGAGACATATGATGGTGTGAAAACTAGAGGCTCAAGACAAAATATATGTGGAAATTTTGCCTTTATATCATAGATAGAGCCAAATATAATTGATCAAGCTCTTAATGATGAAAATCGGATAGTTGTAATTCAAGAAGAGCTTAATCAATTTGAAAGGAATAAAGTATAACAACTAGTTTCTAGATCCAAGGACTGTAAAGTAATTGGAACTAAATGGGTATTTAAGAATAAACTAAATGAAAGTGGATTAGTTATAATAAATAAAGCTATAATTGTAGGTAAAGGGTACTCCAAGAAGAGGGAATTGACTTTTAAGAATCCTTGCCCCTATAGCTAGATTAGAAGTCATACGTATATTACTAACTTTAGCATCATATATGGATTTTAAATTGTTTCAAATGGATGTCAAAAGTGCAATTTTAAATGGTTATCTTAATCAAAAGGTATATGTTGAATAACCTCTATCTTTTGAGAAAAATAATCAATATAAATATGTACGTAAGCTAACCAAAGCTTTGCATGAGTTGAAACAAGCTCCTAGAGCTTGGTATGAGAGACTTAGCAAATTTTTTATTGATCATAATTTTAAAAGAGGTGAAGTTGACACTGTTTTGTACATTAAGTACAAAGAAATAGACATTCTAATTATTCAGATTTATGTAGATGACATGGTTTTTGGCGCTATTAATGAATCTTTGTGCCATGAGATTTCTAAGTTGATGCTGAATGAATTTAAATGAGCGTGATGGGTGAACTCAATTTCTTCCTTGGATTACAAATCAAGAAACAAAGAGAAAATTTCTCTAAGTATATTAAAAAATGCTCAAAAAATTTGGAATACCAAACGAGTATGCTCATCCATGAGCTCTTCAATTAAAACGGAAAAAAATGAAAATGGTAAACAAGTAAATCACAATTATATAGAAGCATGATAGGATCATTGCTCTATTTGACCGCATCTAGACCTGATATCTTATTTAGTGTTCATATGTGTTCTAGATTTCAATCAAACCCGATGGAGTCTCATATGATAGATGTAAGAAAAAATTTTATATACTTGATTGATACAACAAATTTAGGTCTATGGTATCCCAAGAGCTCAACATTTAATTTGATTGATGTAGATTTTTCCGGTTACAAAGTGGGTAGAAAAAGCACTAGTGGGACTTATTAGTTCATTGGAAGCATGATGGTTTATGATTCTTAAGGAAGCAAACTAGTGTTGTTCTATTCACAGCACAAGCTAAATATATTATAACGAGTAGTTGTGCCTAATTATTATGGATGAGATAAAAATTAAAAGATTATGGTCTAGAATACAGGGATATACCAATTAGATGTGACAATACGAGTGTTATTTGTCTAACAAAGAATCTTATGTTACATTCTAGGACTAAACAAATAAATGTTAGACACAACTTTGTTAGAGAACATGTTGAAAATCATGATATTAGTTTTGAATATGTAAAAACTAAGGATCAAATTGCAGATATCTTCATTAAATATTAAATGTTGAATTATTTTATAAAATTAGAAAAGAAATGGGAATGATTGATATTGAACCTTGAAATTAGTAATAATTTGGTTGATTAATATGAATTTGTTGGAATGTATTGTTCGTGGTAGATATAAGCTTAGGAGTGTTATGAGATTTATTTATATGATTTGGGAAAAAGGGTTAGTGTGGAAATTGTTTTTCCACTTGGGACTGTGCAGTTGAAGTTGACTTCGGCTGAGTGAAATAAACTTCAAACCTGACTTAACGTTCAGAGTTGACCTCACAAATGGCGAATCGGCTGCCCATATAGGCATAGAATCTTCCCTCTTCCCTTTTATTTTCTTTTCTCCTCATAAGCTAGAGGCTTTAAACCTTTCTTTTCCAACCTTCGATTTTGTTCAAACCCCTAAATCATTTGCAAATTCCTCTCATTCATTTTCATTTTCATCTCATTCTCTCAATGGCATCCAAAGCCGCCATATGCAAGCCCTCTAAGCTTCTAATGTAGGGCCTTTACATTCCAATGCTAGAGAAGAGGTTCTAAGAAGACATCAGACTCCTTCCAAGCATCCATAAGAGAAAGCCACCACATCAACCAGGGTCGGGAAGGTAACCCCTCCATTTTTATTCTCAGAGAAGAACCCATGAATCTAGTGGTGAGGAATTATCTATGAGGAAGAAGGGTGGTCCTACTCAAAGGACCTAAGTCATTAGAATGCCTATAAAGTATTTTAGAATAGTATAACAACAAATGAGATTTTACCAACATTTTTATGATAGGAAAATATTTTAGCCAAAAATTATAGATTTTGAGTTTCTATGGGGATATGAGTTTGGCATTGAAGAATTGCTAGATTCCCAAGGATGGACAAATTTGCTCAAGGAAGAAAGAATAATTTACACAGACTGGACAAGAGAGTTTTATTACACATGAAATAATAAAGATTTAACCACCTTCGTCAAAGGAACTGAGATTGTTCTAGGACAAGGGGCATGTATGTCAAGAGGATTTACCAGATTCAATATAAGCAATAGGAGTGCCATCGGATGAATAGCCTACTCCTGAAGATCTTACTTTATCCCAGATGTATAATGAATTGACCATGAGAGATAAATATCATGACAGAATAAAATTCTTTCATTGTATGGATCTTCCACCTCAATTATGATTATTGAGGCTCCTGATAGCTCATTGTATATACCCCATGGGTAGTGAAAGAAATCAAGTCAATCCCCAAGAAGCTGAGATACTATGAAAGGTTGCCAATAGAAAAAAAGTCAACTTGCTCAGACTATTCATGGAGGCCCTAGAGCTTTAAAAAAGGACAATCCAAAGGGGATCTTACCATACTGGACTTGGATAACCAAGATCCTTGAGCATTTTCATGTTGACTTGGATGGAGAACCCTTTGAAGTCCTAAAACCCAAGAATGCCATCAACAAGGCTTCGCTAACAAGGACGAAAATTGATATCAAGGCATTCCAAGTAGTTCAAGTTGAGGCAAGAATGGGAGGTGGCAGTCTGGCATAACCAGAGGGACTAGGAGCACTTATTGAGGGGGAGGCTCAAGCTTTTTCATCTCCTCAACCATCACTAAGGCCTCATTCTCTATTTTTCATGACTCCCACTTACCTTAGGCTTCTAGAGCCTCTACTAGACCTACTCACCTCCGAACTCTTATGTCTCAAACATCGTTATCTATGTTTAGGTCTAGAGCCTAGGACCATCCAAGATTTAGGTGTTCTCCACTATTCTGTGACTCAAATATATGAAAAGTAAGCATCCCTTGAGTGCAAGATCACCCAAATTAGACATCATCTAGCCTCCGGCTCAAGACGAAGTAATCCCCTTCCGAGTCTTCCCGACACGGGTACATATTAGGGAAATTTTGTGGTTTCCCATACTAGTATTCAAAATAAGTCCATGTTTTTCACCCCTTATAACTCAATCTCTCTACATGCCTCAGATACATCTGATCTAGCTGTTCTACTAGTCTCTAAGTCCTATCCTATCTCATCTTTTATTTTCTGCAATTCTCACAATCTCTCAAACTTCCTTTATATCATTTTTTATTCTTAACAAAAAGCGAGAGAGATTTGAGAGTTACAGTTTGTGTTGGATAGTTTGTATCCTAGGAAATCTTAAAGTTTTGTTGGAATCTTATGGAAATTGATATGTTGTAATAAAAATGAATGAAATCAAGTTGTTTCATCTTTTTTTATGTTATTCTAAGTAATAAATATTTATTACATATGGCATTTGTTCATTTGAGGCTTAGTTTGTTTGAAACAATGTTTGGAAGGTTGCATGTTTGTATAAAATTGTTAAACTGAATTATTAAATTGGATTCTAAGACCAATTGCAAGTGTTAAACAAAAAGGAGAAGAGAATATCTCAAACTTAGTTTTGTTAATCATCAAAAAAGGGGAGGTTGTTGTGAACACATTTAGCAAAAAGAGTTTTGATGATTAACAACCCAAATTTAAGAGTTTAAGGGTACTAACATGTTTGGTACAATGATTTTGAGTTAGATTTTTCCAAAATAAGTTATTAGAGATCAAGTCACAGAGTCAAGTTGACTTGAAGCATTAACTTAAGTCAAGTTGATTCCTAAGTCGACTAATGGATCAACTTTAGGTGTCATTTTGGAGACAGTGCCGAAAATGGGGATGGTTGAGCAGGTAAAGTCACAACTGAAGTCGACACCATTTGCTCCAGCTACAACCCAAGTTGACTCCAGTTGCAACTTGGGAGACTTCAGGCTCCTAAAGAAGAATTCGAAGAATCTAAATCGCATCCTAAGTCGACTCTGACATGCGGCTTAGGTGAAGTTTAATGCCTAGTCGACTTAGTAATGACACTTGGGCTACTTAAGCATGAGAATGAAGAATTTGAAGTTTCAACACATAATGTACATTATAGTCAGATACCTGATATTTGGAAATTAATAATATATTTTGTGGGCATTTTATACCAAATTGGTGAGTAATTAATTGAGTTTAATGTGAAATTTGATTTAAAATATGCGTTTTGCAACAATTGGTTTTTAAATATTAATTTCAAGTTATTTAAATAATTTTTATAATCTTTTGTCTTGAAATTACATTTTATTTGTTGCCATGAAATTAAATGGGCTTGAAACAATTTTTATAATAATAATCCACTAATGATTTTGATGAATTAATGATTTAAATATTTTTATGTAGGTTTGCAAGTTCAAAAGTGGGCCCCACAAATCATCAACGTCCAGTTAATTAAATTTGGACAGTCCAAAACCATCCAAATCACCAAAGTATGATTTTTGTAGCGTCTATATTGCCTGATTAATATCACAATCCAGAAAATATCAACCGCCCTTTAAATCTAAACCGCCTAGAAATTCAAGTGGACCCCACACAAACCAAGAAGCCCACCATGCAACCGTCCAAGTGTCCAGAAATTAAGCAAATCCTCACCATCCAAGCATCACATGTGGCAGCAATGCCAGAATGCCATCTAGCCATTCATCTCATCCATCCCATCATCACCGCCCAAAATTGTCCAACCGTCCATTTAATCAACGGCCAGAAATAATGCAGCCGTTCATCTTTACCATCCAGAACGTCCAAAAAATCAGAGCCATCCATTTTTATTTTCAGCCACCAATCACGGGAGATCCAGCTGCCCAGCCATGCAAAATAGCAATCTAAGTCATCCAATCACCGTCCAAAATCATGCAGCCATATGGACTGCCCCGATTTTCTCCTACCACGCTACATAAACTATTTATTTTTAATAATTTTTATACAAGAAATTTTGTAATGAAAATTTTATATGATATATAAGACATCCTTAATATCACTCTACCAAAATAAAAAATGGATTTTTGAAGGGTATAAATATACCTAATAATTAACGTGATTTGACTCGTCTGAAAATTGATACTGCTATTCAGCAGAGTGAAAATATCAAAATAAATATAAATATTTAATATCTTGTACTGGAATTAATTATTTTAGTTAATTCATGTAGTTATTAAGTTATGATATAAATTTTATGTCACTTGGCCTGGTGTTAGAGACTAAGGCTAGGTTGAGACAAGTAGTGTACAGTTCAAGTGGAACTCGTCATCTACTTGTGCAGTTGTTATAAAGATCCTTTTGAGAGCTATAATCTAGAAGAGAGCAAGAGCTCTATTTGTAATCTCATTGAGATAGCGGAACCTAAAACACAATGGGTGCGTTCTCGAAAGAGCAGAGTAAGAAAGGTTGTCCTGAACTACTATAATTTTTTATGTCTTCTTTATTTGATATTTTTATCCATCTTTTGTTGTCTTTTACTCTCCACGTTTTTATTCAAGGGGACTAAACTCACAAGGGTTAAAGTTTTAAAGTACTAAAGAATTTTAAAGAAACTAATTCACTCCTCCCTTCTTGGGTTTTTCCATAAACTCGAGACCAGCACTTATTTCTGTTATTACTAACTAGAAATCGACATCAATAGAAGGGCTACCGGTAAAACCAAAAAAAATTCCAATTTATAGCATCTAGAGATCCATTAAATAGCATTGAACTAGTAGCTATTGCCAATTAGTAACAACTCATAATACCGAATTTAGCACTAGCAAATGAGCAGGTGACAACAATAAACAGCCTGAAGTTTCCATTAAAACCCATCAACCATTCAACTGCATGACCCATCCATATTTAATCCCAAAATTGCAATAGCTGATGATAGCTAAAAATCAACTAGCCAAGGAAAATTCCAAATTGCAATCTAGCCAACCAAGCAGCTGCTTGCAGAAATTCCAATCGCCCCTTCTAATGCTATGATTAAGTAGTACCCTTGTGTTGCATAAATTTGATGAAACCTTTATCTCTAAGCAGCCTATCCTTAAACATTCAGCTAATACCATTAGCAACATTGCCTGAAGCATACTTGATTCCAAGCTGCAATTCGGTTAGAAAAGCAAAAAAGCAAACCCAAATGCAAAGTACTTACAGCAACTTGTAGAATAATCCCATATCAGATTCTTTAACTTTTCCAAGGGGTGTCCCGAGGTGGGGCCCTTCAACCAAGGTGGGACACCAAAATACAAGCAATAAATGCCCTTATAGTGGAGATTTTTCTTTACTTTGAGTGATGTAAAATTTTATTTTGTTGCTTTGTAATATATTATTAGTGTTTGGTAATTTACAATTTTAATTCTTAGATTAAATTTACTATTTTATTTACTGTTATGTAATCTTTTATTAATTTTGATGCATTTTCCTTTCCTATTTTATAGATTAAATTTTATTTTTGTAGCTATTAATTGATTTCTTAAATTAGATTTAATTAAGTTTTTATCAATTAATTACACTTTCTCTCTCTACATTTTCTCTTGCTTCCCCCTCTCCTCTCTTAATCTCCCTTCTTTCTGTTCTCTCTCTCTCTCTCTTCTCTCTTCTATTTCTATACTCTCTAATTTCTCTCCTTTTTCTTTTTCTTCTTTCTCACTTCTCACTTTCTAATTTCTCTCTCTTCTCTCTTTTCTTCTCTCTCATCTCTCTCTTCTTTCTCTCTCATCTCTTCTTTCTTATTGTAAGTAAATCTCAAATAATTGAAAACCGCATCGCTTCTCTATGGATTTGAGTAGATTCATTAACATAGGACACCAAGTAGCTGAAATCCTTGAATGGGTAGGATTGTCTGGATGCAAAGTGAAGAGCTCTTTACACAATAAAAGAGCATGACAAATTCAAATAATTATAACTTTTGATCTAGGTGGAGTTTACTGTTTTTAGTAGTTCTCGTCTTTAGTAATTTCTTTCATAATTCTATTTGCTTAGGGTTTTCTTAGCGCTAGGGTTTGCTTCCCTTTTCTATAAATTCATATCTTGTCTTGTTATTAGATGGTTATCCTTGAATAAAATTCTATAGATTTTTCCCCAAACTTTATGTTTGAGTTTTCATGTGAAATTTGTGTATTAATCTCTAAGTGTTGTCTTGTGCTAGTCTTATTTTCACACTTTCTTCCCCTTGATTATGAAGATATTTTCTCATAGCAGTATTAGAATTACTAAAGGAGTACTTATAAGGAATCTACTAAAATAAATAAATTAACTCATAGTGCAATCGCCCTTACCGATTGATGCAAAGAGCAAAAGGTAGTTAAAAAAAGTAATAGATGTGGAGGGATAGAAAACTAAAATTTCTTATGCTATCGAGGAGTCAAAAGCGGTGCACAAACTAATTGTAAAAACATATACATAGATGAAGAGGAGCAGAAATTAGTAGAGCACCCTGATACAGTCAAGTCACTACTAATGAAGTTCAAGAAGTTGAAGCCAGATAATTTACCTGATGAGTCACCACTTTGAAGAAAGTCAATAATAAAGCATATATGGTGGATTTGTCAAATACAATGGAAATCTCCAAAACATTAAATGCGATGAATATTTACCAATTCTATTCTTTAGACAAATTCCTTTATTTAGATATTCTAGAAAACTCGCGATCGAATTTTTCACAAGTGAAGGGAATGATGTAGGATACCAAGTACATGAAATCCTATAGTGGGTAGGATTGTCAGGACACAAAGTGAAGAGGTCTTTACACAATAAAAAAGCAAGATAAATTCAAATAATTATAAATTTTGGTCAAGTGGCATTATGAGAGCCACACTATATCAATCAAAAGCTATTTTCGAGACCAACATTATGACAACTCTTATAAAATTCATTTTATTAATTTTGCTATTTATTATTTTTAGTAAAATCCGAATTTATTATTTTTAGTAATTCTCATTTTTATCAGTTTCTTTCATAATTTTATTTATTTACGGTTTTCTTAGCTCTAGGGTTTGCTTGCCTTTTGTATAAATTTGTAGCTTCTCTTGTTATTAGATGATTATCCTTGAATAATATTCTATAGATGTTTCTCTAGACTTTGTGTTTGAGTTTCCATGTGAAACTTGTGTATCAATCTCAAGGCATAGTCTTATGCTAGCCTTATTTTCATGCCTTCCTTTGTTGCGTCACTCACTATTATTCTATATTATCTTATATAGTGTTAGCTTTAATGTGTTTGGTTAATTTAATGAAATTGGTGATCATAGGTCTCTTAAGGACAAACATTTGGTTTGCATCACAAATATTAGTCATTAAGAATGCAACCTTTTAGAGGAAGGGGAGATTGCAAAAAGACTAGAAGCCGTGGAGGGGCACGTTGTTTGAGAATATTTAAGAAAGCCTAAAAAGGTTGTGGCGCCCCGAACCGGGGTGCCTAGAATCCTTACTCTATGACCGTTTTCGATTGGTAAACGTGACTCAAGATTGTTGCCCTGATCACACGGCGGGTTCTTAATTGGATATCGTCCAAAACAATTTTCATTTCTTTTATTACATAAACATATACTCATCATCATTCATAATGGACTTATCCATATCATCATAAATCATCAACTTCTCATATTATTCATAACTTCATAATTTCATACAACCTGTGTCTTTTTCGCCATATCCCATTAGGGCATTTATTCATAAAAAAATCTACTAACCTTTGTAGATTCCTCTTTTCCTTTAGCAATACATGTCTTTTATCTCTTGGCTTTCTCTACACCTGTCTGAGGTTGGGAAAACAAAACATGAGTTGAAACTCAATAAGCAAGCATTTTTCTTTCATTTAAATGCATTTCTCTCAATTCGATAGAAGACACTTACCAAGTGACCAACTACCAACGGAATAGAAATCTTTTCGTAAACCATTCTTGGAAACCTTTTCATAAAACATATGCTTGCAAACATAACATGTAAACCTCTTTTTCATGGACATAAAAATATTTTTCATAAAACTTCCTTTCTCAAAGGACATTCTCATGTCCTCAAAACATTTTCCATAAAACTTTTTCAAAACAAGCATATGCATTATGCATTACGTTTCTGTCCGTCTGGTAGGTGACACTTACCGAGTGATCACCTTTTCCTCCTTAGGAGAGAAACATTCTCATGTACTTAAAACGTTTTTCATAAAATCTTTTTCAAAATAAGTATATGCATCATGCATTACGTTTCTGTCCGTCTGGTAGGTGACACTTATCAAGTGATCACCCTTTCCTCCTTAGGAGAGAAACCCTTTCATTAGATAGCCCGCTAGCTGGGCGGCTATCCGTTCCTTCTCCCATTTCAGGGAGGGAGCCACCGGTATTTCGCCTTTTGAAGCGACTTGGCCTATGTAGAGGGGGCCCATCTTGCAACCGCGTTCGGTCTGCATATCCACTATAGTAGACCTAGTACACAACTCATGTGCACATTCCTTTCTCCACTGTGGTGCCCCAAGCCGAGACGTCACTTCCTTACCTCAAGACCTTATAGATTGGTAAATATGAATCAGGATTGTTGCCCTGATCACGCGGCGGGATTTTAATTGGAACTCGTCTAAATTATTTTTCATTTCTTCATTCATCATCATTTCATTTATAACATAAGTAATGATACACTTATACATATCCTTTAAAACATTTCAACATGCTGTTATACATCATAGGCCCTCTTGACCTAATCATGTCATTGTCATTCCAGACATACATTCATTGATTCCTTCATTAGTTCTCCTAGTACTTAGAACTTTAAATAAATTCATATATGTCAGCATACCTGAATACTTTCATTCATAGCATTCCACTCACCATGGCTGATCCTTTTAGCCCACCCGAGTACTACTTCATACCTTCCTTCGTTGTTTAGGTCCATTGACCCCTTGTGTTTCCCGGTACCTGTCTAAGGTTTGGGAAAACAAAATGTGAGTGATAACTCAGTAAGCAAGCATTTTGGGGCAAGACTTTCCTTAAAAATCATTTCTTAAAATGGCCAGGGGACATTTTATGTCCCAAAACGTCTTAACATAAACCATATTTGACAATAGACATTCTCATGTCCACGAAAAGACGTTTTTCCACATAAATCAATTTGACATTAGACGTTCATACGTCCTAAGACATTTTTCCACTTAAACATTGTTGGAAACGGACGTTCATATGTCCGAAAACATTTTTCACATAAACACTTTGATAATGCATATTTTTATGTCCAAAATATATTTTCCATAAGCCTTTTTGGCAATGGACATTCATATGTCCACAAACACTTTTATCCCTTAAACTCTTTTAGAAACAGACATTTTTATGTCCACACATGTTCCAACATAATTCCTTTAAGGAAATGGACATTCTCATGTCCAACCATTTTTCAACATAAACCCTTTGGAAATGGACATTCTTATGTCCAAAATATTTTCCAACATAAACCCTTTTTCATGATCCCCATCTTGGGGCTTGTTTATAGCAAACAAGTCATAAATCCTTTTCATGAAAACTTTTGCATAAAAACTATTTTTTATTCTTAATATTTACACATTTTGTGTAAAACACCCTGACTTGAGGGTAACTTATGCATAATGGCTCATAAAAATTCAATTTAGGATAATTTTTCATATAAATGCTTTTATATCCCAATCTTTGGGCTTTTGAAAAGCAAAACATATGCAAACACATTTCTCCCCATCCAGTAGTGACACTTAGTAAGTGATCATGCTACATTTTGGAAGAGAATCCTTAACAGCACGCTAGCCAGGCGGCTGTTTATTTATCCTGCTCCCATCTCAGGGAGGGCGCCGCTGGCACTCCTGTCATCCCTTACTGACTTGGCCTTATGTAGAGTGGGCCCCGGTCAACCCAACCGTGCTCTACAACCTGCCTATTCCTTGTACTGGTGCACCGTACATTATTATGATGGACCACAGCCCGTTTGGTTTGAAGAACCACAGACCGCAACCCATGTCCTTTTAAATCGGGATCACAGACCTTAGCCTGCATCCATACTCACAAAAAATTTTAGACCGAAGTCTATATATTTAAAATCATTTTCAAAAACACATCACAGACCGCAATCCGTGTCAACTTGTAAGCGAGCCACTCACTTTAACAAGTTGTTATTTGAAATCAAATTTTAGGATGATCTTCCTTAAATTCTGTTAGAAACATTTTGAGTAAAATATTTTGATAAATATTTGAAATGTTTGAGAAACAACACACTTTAAAACCCTTTTAATAAAAGAATTTCAAAACTTTTAGATTTTCAAGAATAAATCATATATTTTTCCTAGCATTTTCTTGGTTTCCATTTCGGGGCCTTTTGCTCACAATAGTTATGCGATTGTACTAACCCCTTCTCAACCACCTTAAAATCAATTTCTTGTCCACATATCAATTTTGTCATTTTCATATAAAGGAGCCTTGCATGGTCTTTTGTATGCTACTTTAGCAACCCGAAACCAAACCATTTTAAGAAAATCAACATAAGAGGTTGGTCATCCTTAAATCCTCTTAAACACATCCGTATAAATATTTTTCAAGATATTTTCAACAAAGATTTCCTTATCTAAAGGAAATCAAAACTTTTCGAAAATCATTTCAAAACATATGAAATATGTCCAAATCATCATTTATTATTTAATTATCATGACCTAGCAAAATAAATCTTTTTCATAAATCAAATCTCCTTTTTCTTTTTTTTTCTTTTATAACATGATTATTTATCATTAAACAATATAAGAGAAATTCAAAACTTATTTACCTTTATTGCTATGTGAAAAAGGGCAAAATTTCCTTTTCCTTATAAAATACTTTTGAAACAACATCATAAAGAACTTGCTTACTTAAACGCAAATTCTTAAAACTATCAGCATCAAACATGAAATCCTTTGAAAACATTATCATGGAGAACTTGCTTACTCATAAGCAAAATTCTCAATTCCATTAACATAAAGCATTGCCAATCTTTGGCAACACTGATGATAAAATCCTTATTTTAAAACATATTGTTTGTTTCCCATGAAGCAAACCTTGAGGCTTTTCCTTAAAGCCAATCTTTTTCAAAACTTACAACTTTTCATTAAAGCCGTCATTTTCCAAAACTTGTGGTTTTTCATTAAAGCCATCATTTTCAAAACTTGTGCTTGCCAATTTGTTAAAAAATAAACATAAACATTTCAATCATATCAATCACATAGAAAGAAAATAGCATTTTAGAAAATTCGCTTGCTTACCTGAGATCGCTATAATCCTTTTCTTCCATTCTTTTCCTTGCCTTTGCCTAGATAAATGAAAATAATATTTTATTTATTTGCATCATCTTCAAATACTTATATTCCTTAGGTTTTCCAACCTACATAAATCCATATATTAACTCCTCTCAAAACAACAACTTATTTCCCTATTGTGGGTACCGTTTTCATCCCATTTGGACACCTATTCATAAAATTCATAAAATCGGATTTGAGGCTTATCTTTCCAAATAATTTTGGGCATCCAAAGTAACCTAATCCTAGGGTATTTTACCCTACATAACTTCCATAAATCATTTAATCTCATTCCATACCATTTTTAATATAAAAATAGAAAAATCGAGTCATATGTGCAACCCTAGGTTCCATACCTTGCAAAATCAGCAACCTATTCATAAATCATCATATGAATTATATTAAATCATGATTTATATCCTATTATAAGTCAAATTCCATCACAAAAACCTGAAATTTAACATTTATCTTGATTTATTCCTTAAGCTGTCCATAATGCTGAATTAGGGCACACTGAATTCTCAAAATCTTGAATTAATATCAAATAAAGTATTTTTGATCTGAAATTTCTACCATACCTTAATAACTACATGATTTAACCAAAATAAATATTTTCAGAAAAAAAAATTAAGCATTTATATTTATTTTGGTATTTTTTATCTTGCTAGACAGCAGCATCCATTTTCAGACAGTCCAAATCATGTTAATTATGGGGTATATTTATACATATCAAAACCTAATTTTTATTTTGGACGTGTGATCCTTCATATGTCTTATATATCCTGTAAAATATTCAGCTCAAAATTCCTTATATTAAAATTATTAAAAATCCTTTGGTGCAGCTGATCTTGCCACTCGTTCAACCCTGTTCAGGTTGATTTTCTCGGATTTTTAATTGGCAACGTGCTTATCCTTTTAATCTAAAATTGGGTCATTTCTTAATCACCCCATAATGAGTCTTCCCACAAATTTTCATGCTAAAACTCATTCATTAACTATTTCTTCCATATTTTAGATTTCTGCGTCATTTCTTCTAGGTTTTGCTCCCATATTTGCATCTCTTTTCAATAAATATGCAAAAGCCTCAATCAATACTTAATTCCAGCATGTTATTAATATTTATTTAGAGGTTTATTATGATTCAAAACCATGATTCCAATATCAAGAAGAAAACTTGGAAATTGGAAGGCTTAACTCAATGGGTACTTACCCGATTTCGTCGATTCTTTGCCCCGAGCTTCCCGAGCTTCTCCTTTCCTTTTTCTTTCTTCTTTTCCTCCTCTTTTCTCCTCTTTTCTCCTCTTATTTGCTGGGTTGGACGTGCCCTAGCTGCTGGTCTTGGAGAAAATCTCCATTTTTTTCTTATTTCTCTCTTCTCTCTCCTTCTCTCTCTTTCTCTCTCCTTCTCCCCCCTTGCTGGAACGTGCAACAACCCTTGCTCTTTCTTTTTTTTTCTTTTTATAAACTACTTTTCTTGGTGCCCAAGTAACCCCATAGGCATTTTAGTAAATTTTATTTTCACTTTCCACAATTGCCCTTCTTTACTTAGCTCTTAAGCAACTTGTTACTTGCTCTCCTAGAAAGCAAATTCCCATGATAATTAGCATAATCCATTCCATTCATCTCATAGATTTTATAATTTTATTCCATCGTTTCAAATTTCATCTCAAACCGACGTTTCTACGTCAAGTTATGACCACTTGAATTTATCTTTTGGATTTGGAAATAAAAATAATTAATTATCACCCTAATCCCATCATGATTCCCTTAATCCAATCCATTCATAAGATTGGGCCCACCGTCATGAGCTTACCTGTCAAATTTCATCGAAATTCGCCTTGTAGGCGTCAAGTTATGAATTTTCTATCATTTTTTACCTTAATTCCATAATTACACTTTAATCTCCATAAATTAAATCATGGTAATTAACATGATTATTCATAACACATTTTCACCTTTAAATTCTCATTAAGCCCCACGGGTCATACTGACTCACTTTGGGCTCCGGCGATTAAATTTTTAATCACCGTTTCCAATGGAAACTCTAATTGCAAAATATCGTTAAATCATAATTCAATCAAAATTCATTCAAATCACATATAAATCACTTGTATATGTCCAATGCATACATTGGACCCTACTTAGGTTAGGGTTTCACATCCATATGCTTATGCTAACTTGTTGTTTTATAAAACTCCACAGACCCTAGTCTGCGACTTTTCCTTTTCAAAACTTGATGCTAGCATGTCATTTCAAAATAATACAGACCTCGGCCTGTATTCCCTTTTCTAACTTGAAAACTTAGCACTGCCTAAGTTAACAAGTTAATAAAAATATTTCGTAAGGACGACCAACCTTAAATAATTTTATAAACATTTAAATAACATATTTCTAAATCATTTGAAATATTTGAAGGAAACGTTTGGGAAATAGTAAATTCGAAACATTGCTAAAATGTTTATAAATAATTTTTGATCGGTAAAATAATTTTGAAAAATATTTTAATATTTGAAAACAAAAGACTTTGTAAACATTTTTTTCCCATTTTTGGGTCTTCCGTGAACAAAGGATATACAGATACATAATTCATTTTTCATACGATATCATATTCTTTGTCCACATGCCACATGGGTGACTTCTATATGAAGGTAAGCTTGTATGATCCTTTGGTCGTTACTTTTAAAAAAAGTCGTCATTCAAATCGATTATCGGTTAGCCTTCCTTAAATCCCTTTCAAAACATTTTAATAAATCATTTCAAATTTGTTCGATAAAACCAAATACTATTTTTAAAATCAAAATTTTCCTTTCTCCTTCATAATGCAACCATTTCTACATTTCTCCTCATTTTCATAAGGATTTGCTTATGATAAAGCAATTCCGACATTTTTCATGGTTGCAATATAAAACATATAAAGTCATTTTCAAAAAGTTTATTTGCTTACCTTCTCAGTTCGTGTCCTCAACCTTCTCCTTTCATCTTCCTATACAAGAAAATTGGATATTTTATCCATCTATTCCATGTCTTAGATTGCTTTCCATGCATGTTTTATGATCACATATTACCTCATTTTTATAGAGGTTATCCCTTTATAAATATTTGGTCATTACCTCCTTATATGGATTTTTATCCATAAATCCTTAAAAATTAAATCCATATATCCTTATAAAAAATAAATCTCAATTTTTCTCAAAATTACGCTGTTCACTGTTCATAGTTACTGTTCAACCGAGGTTACTGTTCACAGCGTGTTGGTTACTATTCATGGGTTTCAAAAATTGACATTTTTTCCAAAAATAAAAAATACCATGACATAACTCTCAGTTAGTATATCATGGAAAAATTCATGAATTTTGAATTTATCATCATTAACTTGGCTAATTAAATCATTTTCTCCATATACTAAAATTCAACATAATTTCACTTAAGCATAATCCTTAAATCCAAAAATTATGAGAACAATATATCATCATTCCAACATCATAACTATCATAAAAATTCATCCCAAATCATCATTTAGCAATATTTGAGCATTATTTACTCATTTTATACATGATCTTTCCGAATGCTTTATCTTCGCTCCAAATTTTTGATGTTTAGGCATAATTCCAATTTGGCATGGTAACTACACTTATTTAATGATACTTAGGAATTAGCTAAGTATGTTATACCCTAAATAACATCATGGACAAATTTGAGGAGGATCCCCTTACCTTAAGTGAGCCAAAATCTCCTTTCCTCCTCCATTTCTCTCTCTTCCCTTCGTTTCTCTCCTCCTTTCTTGCTTAGAACGTGGATGGGGTGGGGAAATGAGCTTGTTCAAGTATTTTGAGCTTGGGATGGGTGTGAAATTCGTTCAAGGCACCCTCCCCTATTTATATCATTCCAAATTTCATGAAATTGTAATTTACCCCCTTGAATTTTGGACTAAATTATAAATATATCATTTCCATGTTATTTCCAAGCAACTTCCCATTATCCTAGGTGGAAAATTTCTGGCCACAAGTTGTCATAGCTGATCCATCCATTAATTACTTGATTTTCATCAAAAGACGTGAATAATCTCAACTGTTGATTATCCTTGATTGAGCTCATCTTAACAATTGAATTTTTGTCACAAATCCCCATGCTAGCTCACATTTTCCCATGGTGGACTTTGGGGGATTTTTGTATTTTTTTATTTCATTAAAATATCATATCTTAAGCTACTTTTTCAAAAAGTAAAAAGTAGAATTAATGACTTGCTTTGAAAAAGTTAAGCCTCGCTTACTTGCTCTCTAAGAAATACATTTTCCATGATATTTGGCTTAATCCAATCCATCCATCATATTTGGCATAATATTTTAGCCATATATACAAAATTTCACCTTAATCCGACTTCCGGATTGTAAGATATGAATTTTTCTATGTTTTCTCCTCAAAATCCATTAAAATCCGAAAATCATAAAAAAAAATCCAAAAGCAATCTCTACTCCTCTTTTGTCCTTTAGTGGGAAGCTTCCTTTTTTTGTCTTTTACGATTAAGTTAATCTAAAGTGATTAACTTAACATATTCCTTAATCCCACGTTTCTATTCACATTTAGTATTCATCCGAATTCACATTCCATAATTAGCTATTTAATCTTCTAATTCCACATATTGCAAAAATATCATCAATATATTTCATATAAATATTAATACATTACCTAGGGTTTATAACCCTAGGGTTTCATACATAGTCCTAAAATCGGTGTTTCACAAAGGCCATGATAGAAGATCATAACATGAATGCTGAAGATCTAATCAAAGTTAGCCCTCTTAATTCACTCATGTTGTTGGCTCTAGGTGATCATGCTTTGAGCAACCTTTTTAAGATTCCATGTTGATTTGAATATGGATTAGGTAGACCAACCCATGCGGTCTTGTGGTAGTGGTCCCATATTTTCTAATGACAGACTTATAGGGAACTACTTTAAAATATGGACATTTTAGGCAAATAATTCACCATTATCTGTAACTTAGGGTACTCTTGTGAAAGAGGCTTCGCACACTAATGGTGGAGACTTGGGTATGTCCCATTATCCTGTGAATTTGCAAGTGCTTCTATAATTTATCTAACTTTGGTTGCTTGTTTTTATAAGATTTGGCTCAAAAGATGTTAGGTGAATACAATTCAAAAGGGAGTTCCCAACCTTGGTAGCAACAATGTTTCTTCTCCATTTATTTAGGAATCAAAGCTGCAAACTTGAAAGGTAAACTTTTTTTCTTAATTTCTCTTCCTACTTCTGCTGCTAACCTAGTGGATAACTTTTCCATTTGTCCTTAGTAACCACCTTGGTTGTCATAATTTTTGACTAAGTTACTCATAATGAAGAAAATCCTACATGATTGGATCTTGATGTCCCGACTAAAGTGTTACCTATCACACCCATTTTGCCAGGCATTATTACACTTCTGCACTCATCTTTATGTTTAAGGAGTTCATTGTTTTGACCCTCCACCTTTTTGTTCTTTAGCTCTAGAGCTAGACTAATCAAGTGGATTCCATCTTAGGACAATTGGTCCTAGCACTAACGCAAGTTCAAGTGTGACTCACTAGCTGTCTAATGTCGAAGATTGGTTTTTAAGCCCTTCTTAACATTTCTTTTTTATTTTAAAAGTGATTGGAGTTGATAGGTTTAGCAAGTAGACCATAAATGTTTATCATGTGCCATCAAATATTTTAAGAAGAATATCATTTTTTCTTTAGAGACATGGGTTACCAAACGATGTGGTTGAAGCACTCAGCATATGGGAAAACTTCTCCTTAATCTTGAATCGAATCCAAGTTGAGGTTCCTTGGAGAAATTTTACACTCGCTAGCATGATCTTAAAGTCGTTACAATGATAATAGTTTTTGTAAAGGATTAAGCATCCATAAAGGCTAATCATGTTGAATGTAGGGCTAGCCTTGCTCAAGTTGAGGAAAAGAGGCTCAAGGCTATGAAGCAAGTGGTGGACAAAATGAGTAAATTTGACAAAAATCGTGCTTCAATAGCGACAAAATAAGCCAATATCTATTATATCACCGCATCTATCTTTATCGATCAACGCAGATTGAATTCCTTGATTTCGGTTACTAATGAGCTTCAAGCTGAGGTGGATTTGCACATGGTGTACATTATGTCAAAAGATTGAGACCTCTCGAGTTTGAAGGCTCAGGTGGAAAGGCTCTATTTTCATAATCCCTTTAGTTGATGTCGTAGATTCTCTCTTGATTATTGATGAGTTTCTTCTCTATGTTTTAGAGACCACGAAGACTCACTTGTAGAACTTTGACTTGTAGCTGACTTGTAACTGCTTTATAGATGATATTTTTTCAAGCAATTTCCATTTATCATTATGACTTTCATTTTTCCCTCTGGATCTTGAAATGTTTTCCGATTTTTATGGTTCCATACCCAACACACTTCCAACCGTGTCGAAACTTCCTAGACACATTTTAAACTATTCTAATCTCTATTTTAACTTCATTAAACTCCTTAAATTCTCCTTATTGATGTCGTATATCCTCTCTGTTTTTAAATCTTTAGCGCTTCACTCTAATTTTATGCATGAATTACCTGATTTCACAAATATTAGCACTTGCACTTAAAAGCTCAATTAGACATTTAATGTCTAGAAATTCATGATTAAATTCAAATCTGCAATAGGAAAACACTTGTAATATGGGGTATCTAACTAAAAAAAAATACCCCACATTTGAACCTCTACTTATTCTTAAGCAAATATAAATTGGCAAAAGTCATAGATAAAATATTAGGATTTGAAAGTTTTCACGTAGTGAAAAATCACATAAGCATGCCAAATCCTAAGAACACAAGAATTGAATGTCAAGAAACTTTGTAAAATGGTTAACCATAATCCTCGACATGCGGTTATCAAACAACCATCAACATCTTAATCGTTCAACTTAACCCACATGTATATCCATGATCTAACCCATATGCATATCTCTATTTTCCATCTCCACTAAATGCAGCGCACACACTTCAATGATCGAGAGTTTACAGGTTGAAAGAGAAGGTTCAAGCTCATTGGGTTAGGTCAACGTGAATAAAATTCAAATTGGAACCATCCTTAGAATGATTTGAGCTTCTTTTACATATATACGACCCCTAAACTTATTTTTTTCTTGATTTTTAAATCCTACTATTATCCTTACTTTTTTCACCAAGTTCAACTTACTTTCCCTCACCATATTTTAGGATATATAGGAAAAAACATTAAAATGATTTTTCTCAATAATGCCTAATTTTTCAAATGTATTAATTCCCTTTATCATTTTAGCTCATAAGAAATTTTAGATATTGTTCATATCAAATAATGGATATTAAGGTAAAGGAAGAAATAAACATCAAGCTCAAATTAGTAAACAACAAGTAATTCACAAAAATATATCTCAAAGTCCAAATCAAAGAATTGCCTTTATCATGTCCATTCTCATGTATGTATTATGATTTCACCTCAATAAGTCCAAGCAATAAGTTTTACAATAGGTGGAAAGGAAAATTCATTTTTATGCATGCTGACTTTATTTAGTAAACTAGAATAGAAGTATGGATTAATTTGACACATATATGCACAATAATTAGCTTTACACACTTACAAAGCACCATTCTGATTTTTTGGTTTGTGAAATTTCTAATTTTTTTTATAAAAAGTCATCTATTTTCCATTACTTGATAAACTTTAAGTCCTAATTATGATTTTCTCTAAGATTCATTATGAGGTCAAATTTCAACACATGTTAATTTGTTAATGCAACTTTCATCAAAATTCAACTCCAATGAATCCAATGTTTCCAATTAAAATCATGATGCAATGCATTGACACCCTACACTTAAAATTGATATTGTCCTCAATGTCTAGGACAAGTTATTGAGTTTTTAACTAAATATCAATCAACCATGTACATTAAACAAGAATTAAGTAAGTTTTTCAATGAGTGTAGGTTGTCAACTTCTTATTGTTCAGTTCTCTCTCTAAGTGCATGGGTCGTAAATTGTAGTATTTAAAATTTAAGAAATTTTTAAGCACTTATATCAAATGTTAAGAGAATAAGGCAAAGTATAAAGAAAAGAATAGCAAGAAAAGAGGGTCTTAAGAACGTAGAACGAAGATTAGAAATCACAAGAAGAGAGCACCTAGGGTCTAGAGTTCCACAAGAGATGTTCTCAACAAACACATGATATACTTAATTAATCTGGATATTTTGTGTTGAAGGAAAACAAATCCTAACTTATTCTTACATCTTCTATCGAAACCTATAAGGCATACCATAATCTTCTTAACCACCCATACTATAATTAAGTTAACTAAAATCAATTAAGTTCTGTAATTGTTCATAGGATTCATTAAGGTCATCATAGCTATTCTCATGGTCTTAGATTTCTAAGTTTAACATGTTGAATGCTATATATTAGATTTTGACATCTTGGCTCCATCACCTAATATACAAAATTATATAATAATGCGGGCCCATGCATAAAGTAAGCATTAAGGATATATGATATTAAATTAACATATAACATCCTTCACAAATAAAGGAAAACCACAATATCAGCTATATTATATACATGCTACATCCTAAATCCTAGTTTGTTGGTCCCGAGTTAATGGCAAAACCCAAGAGGGGAGGGGTGAATTGTGTTCTTAAAAATTCCTCGGTAAAATTAAAACTTAACCCCTTGTAAACTTAATCCCCTTGATTGAAACTGATAGAGAGCAATGAAGTAAAGAGAGCGATGAAGTAAAACAACAGGCAAGATTTATAGTGGTTCGGGCAACCTCTCCCTACTCCACTCTTCCAAGCTCACACATCGTTGTGACTTGGGTTCCACTATGTATTCCGCGAATACACTTAGAGACTCCGCTCTCTTCTAGATTCCAGCTCTAGGGGGCATACACAAACAGAGTCTATGCTCTCTTCTAGATTCTAGCTCTAGGGGGCTTATACACTAGATACAAGTAGGTGATGAGTTCAACTCCAATCACAACTCTACTTGCAACGTCTTGGTTTGTTACAACAAACTCAAACCAAGACCAATAACAAGGAATAATGAAAATAAGGAAGATCTACACTTTACAGAGTTGTGTAGGCAAGATTCAGCTTGAGGAAGAATTTGTAGAAGCAACCGGTTGTATGTCGTTGAAACTACTTGCAACTTGAAGCTCTTTCTTCCTTTGAAAATGTATAGATCACTCAAATTTAGAGAAAAGCAAATGGGAGCTCTTGTTTGCACTTCTTTTCTCTCTTTAGACAATGTAGTGTATTTATTCTCGTTTGCTTGAGTGTCTATTTATAGAATGGGGAAGATTTTGAACGTTATACAAGTGGTTGGCGCGCAATAAATGTTTCAACGTTCGAAATTTCGAATGTTACTTTCCCAAGTCGCAGGTGGAGTCGACTTCGTCTGCGACTTCGCCCAAGTCGCATGCTGGAGTCGACTTCGTGTGCGACTTTGGCTGCTCTCCAGTTTCCAAGTCTGAGTTCTGGGTCGACTTGGTTTCAGACTTGGCCTCAAGTCGATTTCGGAGTCGACTTGGGGTGCGACTTGACCTCAAGTCGATCTTGGAGTCGACTTGGGTTGCGACTTGACTAGTTCTTGTGCTAAATCAGTTTGATCCTTGTTTGATTCTCCTCTAGCTTGCTTAGTTTCTTTCCTTCAATTATTTTCATTCTGGATTGGCTTCATATTTTGTAAACCTTGTGAATCTTGAAGAGCTTGAAAACTTGTATGCACCTTTTTGTATTAGTCTTCATCTTGAAATGAGCTTGAACCTGTGTCTTGAACTTTGAGAACCTTAAGTCGATCTTAGGGTCGACTTCGTCTGCGACTTCACCCAAGTCGCAAGCCGGAGTCGACTTCGACTGCGACTTCGGAATGTTCTGTCCCAAAATCAACTCTGGAAGGAACTGTGCATCTCCAAGTCGATGCTGGAGTCGACTTCGTCTACGACTTGCCTTCCAAGTCGCAAGTGAAGTCGACTTGGCCTGCGACTTCAGCTTTTCACCTTTCAAATTCAAATCTGTCCTTCAGGTTCCGTTTGAAGTCGAGTATGGAGTCGACTTCGGGATCGACTTCACCCTAAGTCGAAGTCTGAGTCGACTTGGAAATCGACTTGGCTAATTTCATTTCTTAAGACATTCAACACATTCATTAGTAATCATTTATACTCAAATTTGACTTTGTTAATCATCAAAACTTATGCTTTGATCAATTTTGTTTTGTTTTAACTATTGTTTCCAACATAGTTAAGATTTTAACATTGCATGTTTATGATGAAAATAAAATTATATCTCAAATCCATCATAAACAAGACAATATTATCAAAAGAAAAAAGAAAATAAAAGCTTATTGATTAAAGCTTCAATGGCATCTTGAATGTTCCAAGCAACTTACCGCTCACTTCTCGCCTTATGCTTTTTTCCTTCTCTCGCTCTCGGGACCTCAACCCAAGCTTAAGGTACATTCTAAGATGCCTTAAGATGTGTATGACGAGTTTTTATATAGTGCTTCCATAAGCACTTGTGCAAAACCATTGCATAGTACATCAATTGCGCTTCTCTAGGCACAAAACAACTTAGGCCATGTTGATCTCAAGCTCATGCATTTTCTCTCAAATTTTGAAGTTTTGCTGCCCAACATGCCCCAAACTGTGTTGAAACAACAATGACACATTCTAGGCTGTTTTGATCACTATTTTTGTGTGCTTTTATTTATTCAAAATCATAAATTTGAATGGATCTTGGTCCTCATGGTTCAATTCTTCAAGAAATATGTAGGTTTTGTACTAATTTCACCTGACTTTGCATGAATCAATCAATCATAAGTGTTTTATGCTAAACAAAGCTACATCAATCAATATATAATTCATCATCTCAATCACTTAAACTCTCATCCAATTATCAACCAAAATAAGTAGTATGAAAATGACTCAACAACTACTCTTTGCAAAATGCACAGGTCATAGCCTATAATATACAAAAGATCGTTCTCATAGGGATTGAGTTGAACACTAGACTATAGCATATATAACTATCTAGATAATAAGAATGGAAAGACATAATCGAGTTTATAATTAATAAGAAAAGAGAAATTACTGATAATTTAATGATGTGAGCAAGATTAGAAACAAGGAAAATTTGAGATTTAGGATTTACAATTTCACATGTGATGTTTCTGCAATGAATAATTAGCTCCTCGTTTAATTCAGATACTTTGTATTAAAGGAGAATAAACCCTAAGCTGATCTTACATCCTTTCTTGAAGCATGAAAGATATACCCTAATCTTCAAAATCACCTATTCTTATGGGATTATATTAATCATAATCAAAACAACAATACCAGATTATTAAAAAAGTACATCAATTCCAAGACAATATAAATAAAGAAAATAAGAAAAGGAAGCTTATGAGATGAGTCTTCAATGGTGTTTTGAATAGCTCTCACCAAATCGTCTCTTTCTTCTTTTTGTTTGAACTCGATTAAGCAATATTATTATTATGGTAACACATTCATGGGATTAGCTCTCCTCTTTTCTCCATACCCTAGCCACCAAATCTAGTTTAAAAAAATATGTCAAACGATGCCCTAAGTCGAGCTTAGCAAGTATTTATATAGAGGTCTCCAAAAAATTGCACAAAATGAGTTCGAGTAGATTGAATTCGCAGTGCTAAACCTGAACACGGCTTAGGTTTTGTTGTACTCAGACTTATGCTATTTGCTCTGAAGTTTTGAAGTTTTGCTGCCCGACATACCTCGAACTATATCAACACTTCCTTAATACATTTTAGGATGTTTTTGTCACTATTTTGCCTCCTTTTAATCCTTCTAAATCATCAAATTGAATTATCCTTAGCCCTCATGCTTTGATTCTTTAAGAATTGCATGGATTTTGCACCAAAGTTATCTCTAAGTGTCTTTCACTAAAGAAAGTTAAATTAATGAATATTGATTCAAATAATCATATTTATCCACATTCTTATCCAAATATTATTCAAAATATAGAGTAAGAAAATCACACAACATAAAACAACTACGACGACTCCACATTAACACAAAAGTAATAGAGAAAATTATTATTTCACTAAAACATGCATGAGTTACATCCCAACCAATGCTTAGTTTATAGTCCTCAGTCTAACTGCAGTTTGATTCATATGAATTAGCTAACTTCGACTTTTGCATTGATCTACCTCTTTTACTTTCCTACAAATTTGCTTATACCTTTCATCTTTTGCTTATGAATTTTTCTATCAACAAGCCATAACATTCATTATTCAGAGATTCACAAGAAGGAGAAAAATTTATTACCATTGTGTTATAATGATTCTCCTATTCTTCAAATTTCAGTTCTTGTGATGATTTTAACTTTCTTATTTCAGATGATGTAGCAATTTTAACGACTTCTTGATTGAAATTTTCAGTGGTTCCACCTTTAGCTATGCATGCTTCCATAAAATCAACCAAGTTCTCTTTATTCCACGCCCCCTCAACCACATCAATCCAAATACGAGAATTTTTAGAGGAATGGTGTTTTGGCACTTAGAACAAGTTAAACTCCACCTTTACAGCTCCAACTGTTAATCTGAGCTTTCCATTCTTCACATTAATAATGACGCCAACAATTACTAAAAATGACCTTCCTAGTACAATTTAGTTCTGACGATCCTCCTCCATATCAAGCACAATGAAATCCACAAGAATGAAAATTTTTTCCACCTTTAATGGCATATCCTCTATGATACCCATAGAATATTTGATGGAGTGATCTATATGTTGCAATGACAAGGCATGGGCTTAGGACGACTTATCTTTAATTTTTAATAAATGAAATGAACGATTAGGCTTACTGCTCGCTAATCTCTCTATAAGTACTCAAATTGTAGATTGTAGTATATAACTATCATTACCACAAAAAATTCAGGACTTTAGAATTTATTTTAAATGCTTTTATATTAAATATCAAGAGAATAATGTGAATAAGAAGATAGAATTTAGACGTAAATCAAAGATTAGAAAGCACGGATGTGATTACTTATGATCTAGGGTTTCACATGCGATGTCTGCAACGGAATATGTAGTATGATTATTTAATTCGGATATCATTTGTTGAAGGAGAACAAACTAATTTATCCTTGCACCTTCCTTCGAAATCTACAAGGCATAATCCTAATATATTTTTAAATACCTATTCACATTGGATTAAGTCAATTAGGATTCATTAAATTCTATGACCATTCTTGGAATTCCTCAAAGTCATCATGCCTATTCTCACAATCTAGATTTTTAAGTTTGATATCTTGATTGTCGTATATTAGAATTACACCTCTCGATTTCATCACCTAATATATGAAAATTATTGCCAAAGTGGAAGCTCAAACCCTAATCAAGTATTAAATAACAAGATATTAAATTAACAACCAATATCCTTCATAAATAAGTTAAAATCCACTAACATTGTATGCATGCTACATCCTAAACCTTAAATTAAAGGCTTACCAGAGCATGTTTAAGTTTAAAATAAAATTAAAACTTAAATCCATATTAAAAAAGACAAAATAAAAAGGAAAGAAGAAAGAAAACCTTATTGGTTAGAAGCTCTGATGGTGTGTTGACCGCTCGACACAACTCGCCGCCTTGCATCTCACCCTATGTTCTTTGCCTCCTCTCAAACCCTTGGAATTTTCTCTCCAATTTTGTCTCTAATTTTTGCTGGGAATTCTTTCTCTGAATTTTCCTGCCTCTAATTTCTCTCTTAATTTCTACCATGCTCTACTCGTCCACCCTCTATTTATAAGGATTCAAACCTACCATATGGCTGTACTCCTTGCATACTTAATTCTAGTAGCCAATCCTACACAGATTCAATTGCATTCATATGATATGGCTGAATAAAGTATTGCAATATACTTTGTTTTAAAAGCCCCAAATGGGGACATAAAAATATTTTAGGACATGACAATGTCCACAGGGAACAATGTTTACATAAAATTATTTTAGGACATGATAATGTCCACAAGAAACAACGTTTACATGAAATTATTTTAAGACATGACAATGTCCACAGAAAATAATGTTTATATGAAAATATTTTAGGACATGACAATATCCATAGAAAACAATGTTTACATGAAAATATTTTAGGACACGAAAATGTCCATATTGATAAAAGGTTTATATTCTTATGCGCCGCTTTTGAAAAGCCCAGAATTTGGGATATAAAAAAGTTTTAATAAAAATGTTTTAGGATACATAATTGTCCGCATGAACAAAAAGGTTTCTATGAAAATGTTTTAGGACATATAATTGTCCTCATAAAAAAGGAGTTGATATGAAAATATTTTAGGACATATAATTGTCCTCATGAAAAAAAGGTGTATATAAAAACGTTTTAGGACATACAATTATCCTCATGAAAAAAATTTATGAAAGGTTCATATGAAAGGTTTATATGAAAGGTTTCTTCCTATTGGTAGTTGATCGCTTGATAACTGTCTCCTACCAACAGCAAGAAATGCATTTATATGAAAATGAAAAATGCTTGCTTACTGAGTTTATCACTCATGTTTTGTTTTTCCCACCCCAGACAGGTTCAAGGAATCTCAAAAGGAAAAAGGACCTGATAAATCGAAGAAAAGTATGAACTGGTATTCTTTAATGTGTTAGCAAATTGTTAGCTATCATGTAATATCTGATATGTTAGAGAATGATTGAATGCTTGTGTTGATCATAAAGATATTAGGTCATGAATGCTCATGATGTATGTATACAAGTTATTATGTTACAAGTATATAATTGCTTGTGAAATGAATAGTGAGAATGATATGTATAGTTAACTGCAAGTATATATTTCTTAAAAAATGAAGAAGGAAGTGGAAAGAAAAAAAATTTGCTAAACGAAATGTATACAAAAAATCTTGCCGCGTGAACAAGGCAACAATCTTGTGTCACATTTACCAATAAAAAATGATCCCAGAGTAAGGCTTAGGTTATGAAGCCTCGAGTTGGGGTCACCACAACGACTGAATATGATGAAGATGATGAAATAAGAGTAGCACAACTTGCAGCTAACTAATTCGAAGAAGAATGGAGTTGTTGGCTTCTAGAGTAAAAATGGAGAAGATAAGAAGAGAGGGAAATGGGGCCTATCATGAATCAGGGTCGGCTACCGAAGATATTGTAGCTAAAGGTGATAGATTTGAAGAAGAAGTTGTCAGCTTTTGCAGTTGGTATGGAGAAGACGATAAGGGAAGGTTGATGGAGGCTGACGGATGGTGGAGAATTGGGGCTAGCCTAGGGTTCCTAGGTTACAAGAAAATGATGCTTTTATATCATGTATATTACATGCTTATAAAATCAAAATTGAGTTCCCTGGGTTGGTCTCAAATCAACCCGAAACCGAACATGATTTCAATTCATTCTGGGTTCGAGCTGGAAGATCGAGCTCGGGCTCCATTATACAGTTGTGACACTGTTAAATTTTGGGTTCGATGGGTTGGGTTCGGGTCGTACTCGGACTAAGTTGCTCAATATGGGCTGTGTGGAGAACATATACATTGGGTCATGTAATTATATATTTCCTCTAACAGAGTCATGTATGCATGTGGTTTCTCTCGAAATGCTAAGTTATGTAGAATTTATTACAATCTTAATTTTCAGGTGTTGTAGATGAGCTGGCATTATATTTCATCTGACATGAAAAATCTTAGGTAAACACTTCAAACTAATGTAGTGTGTATCACTAACCCTAGGCCGACGTCGTTAGAAAGATCCCCTCATTCTTGTTGGTAATGAAGAAGGGAGGCAAGTCTGCACAGTTTCAAGCTGGTGCTATTGAGAATTATAGGTGTTGATAAAGATGACCAGCTAGCTCTAAGAGATCCACCACACTTTGCTTTTTTGCATCATTAGCTAGCCACTTTGATGCTGCATGCTCATGATTTGCCTCTAATTCATCTAAACCTTTTCGACACATCCACATCAATAGTTGTCAAAGCTCCATCAAGCGTAGGTCCAAGATGGGAGGATTAAGCAGGCAGAAGCAATCTAGTCGTAAGAAACTGACCACACCCATTTGTTTCAATCACCACTGAAACTCCGCTAGTAAGAGGTAACTTTCCACCATTGTAGAAATTCAAGCCATCTCACAAGCATAGAATTTGGCCATCAATATGCTTACTCCACCAGGTAATCAAATAGTGCAAAATTTTGGACCGCCATTACAAGATCCTGCTGATGTACCATCACACTTATTCCATCAATCTTGCCCACTCAATCCTTCTAATCATGAGTAGCTCTTTTTTGTGCCAATTGGCCACTGGTGGAAAATTTGAGCCCATTAATCTCATCCATTGATTTTTTTTTCTCTATCCATTTGTAATCTTGACCATTGATAATAAAAAATATTTTGCAACCTCATTTATATGACTCTAATGGGGATCAAATACTTGAAATTCACTTCATTAACCTAGTAGAAGGATCTAGAGAAAATATACATGAAAAACACATTGTCGTTTTTCATACCAAAAGAGATTCATCTACTTATGAGGACATCATGAAATCTTCATGCGCATCATAATAAATAAGTGATCCAAAATAAAATAGAATCAATAATAGAAAATGGGACATGAAAGTTATTTGATTTATCACCTAGATCTAAATCTGTAGGTTGTAAATGGATCTTTAAAAAGAAATTAAAAATTAGTGGTTCAATTGTTAAATTTAAAGTCGATTTATCACCTAGATCTAAATTTGTAGGTTGTAAATGGATCTTTAAAAAGAAATTAAAAGTTAGTGATTCAATTACTAAATTTAAAGCTAACTTAGAGATAAAGGGTTTGGACAAAAAATAGGTATAGATCTCTTTAACATATATGCCCTAGTAGCAAGTATTGTAACCAATAGATTATGAATAACCATAGCTTCAATCCATTATCTTGAAATTCACTAGGGATCTGTTTGGAAAGGGAGAAAAAATGGGACAAAGTTTTTTGAAATAGATAGGGTAATGATATAATATGATAGGGTAATGATTAGAAGCAAAGAGAAATTTGAAATAGATAAGTTAATTGTATCAGAAGATGCGAAAAAATTTTGTGAACAAGATGGGAAAGAAAAATTTTTCCTTCTTTCCGAATGGACCCTAAATGGATATAAACATTTCTTTTCTAAATGGAGATTTAGATGAAAATTTATGTATAATAACTTAAAGAATTTATAGTCTCTGGATAAGAAAACAAAGTTTACAAATTAATAAAAATTTTATATGATTTAAAATAAGCACCGAAGTAGTAATATGAAAATTTTGACTTGTGTTATCAAATTGGTTTATATTAAATTAATTACACAAATATATTTACTGTGAATTTCTGCTAGTAGAGCTATTATTATTTGTCTATATGTAGATGTATGCTTCTTTTTAATAATGATATTAATATTATTAAAGAAACTAAAAATTTCTCATTCGTCAATTTATATATAAAAGATATAGGCTATGCAGATCTTGACATCAAAATTATCAAAAACAGTAATGTATTTTCTCTTTCCCAATCACGGTATGTTAAGAAGATACTCAAGAGATTTTACCGTTTTGACGTTAGCTTGACATTAACTCCTTTGGATTCCAACATCAAGTTATGTAAAAATGAAAATAGATTTGTAGCTTGGCTGAAGTATTCTAAGGAGAATAAAAGTTTGATCTATATCATCTATTATATTTGACTTTATAGTTCATCTACTTTGGATCTAGGATTGAGAATTGTGGTGGGTCATACCCAGTTAGGGTTTGCCCAAATCTGATTCTATTTTTTGAAAATTTTAACGAACTATATTTTTTTATATGGGGATAGGACAAAGTCGATTTGTGCCTTACCTTTTTATATAGATCTCGAGACAAATTTTGGATTAGTACTAGAGGGTTGGATAGAAAATGCATTATTAAGTATATTATTTTTAAGAATCTATACACTTGTCGAATATAAAGTCATATCTATGTTAAATTTAAAGATTGATTGCTTCAATATTTTACTAATTAGTAAGATTAACATATTTCTACTATAACAAAAATATTATTAAATACATATAATGTAAAAAATTTATTAAAATAAGTTAACAAAACAAGAACTAAAAATTTCATTTGCAACTTAAATCAAATTTCCGAGTTGACAATCTAGGCCGATTTTTTATTTTTTTTAGTTTTTAAATATATATTTAGTCTAAAGACTTGTTTATATCAAATTTACATGTTGATTATTATATGACATAATTTAAAAAATTTTAAAGTAGATCGTAGTTACTCATAAATAATATGAGAATTTTGAAAGAAAATGAGAATAAAATTTAAAAATATTTATAATTTTAATAAATGAATATATGCACGACGCTTCAAGATTCTCTAATTTGGGACATGCTTAAATCACCATGACCCTATTTTTTAATTCAGGTCAAAATTTCTATCTCATTTCTATACTGGGTAATAAAATGTTGGTTTAACCTCATTGAAAATAGGTTGGGTCAAGTCACAAGTCGACCTGTACCAAAATTCCCTCCACTATTTAGGTTTACTTTGCAAGTTTAGTAGTAATCCAAGGTATACACATTAAAATATAATTTGTAAGATGTTAAGACATTTAAAAAAGGCTATATTGGCTATGAATTATATTTCGTTGATGAGCTCTCTATATTAAAAGGGGTATGATGATGCAAGTAAGATTTTCAATACTGAGAAATTCATGTCTACTAGTGGTCGAATTTGTATCCTTAAGAGAGTTTCTGTCTTGGACTTTCAAAAAGTAAACTTTCATTAAACAATCAATGATGGAATCTAAGTTCCTTACTTTGGTTGCAACAGGAAAAGAGGAAAAATTACTTAGTAATTTAGTATTTAAAATTCTTATTAGACGTAAGCTAGTACCTCCAATTTATTTACATTGTGATAGTAAAGTAAATTTAAGAGCATACAATAACACTTACAACTATAAGTCGAGGCATACAGCATTAAGATACAATAATAGAAGACAAAATGCTTCAAGATGGAGTGGTTTATATCAATTTTATAAGATTAAGTGAAAACTTGGTAGACTCTTTTATGGAAGTCCTTAAAAAATGAATTGAAAAATATTAAGAGGGATAAGATTGAAATTCTTGAGTTGTAATAATTAAAATTCAACTCTAAGCTTGTAATCTATTTCTAGTATTCAATGAACAAAGTAAGTTATTTTTGCAACTTTCAAGCATTGATAATGTTTATTTATTTTTTGCATCTCTCAAGCAAGTTTGAAAATGAGGTTACTTTTGTTTTCAGAGTATATAAGTTCACTCTAAAGTGCTCATAAATTGGAATATTGATACATGGTTATAACTAGGAGTATCAAAGGATTAAGTTTATGGGTTAAAGTCAAATCCTAATCCTAGCATATTTAAAAAAATTTAATCCCAATCTGTTTATTAACTCGTTTAAAAAATCTTGACACCAACCCATTTACAATCCATTTAATAAACAAATTGGCGGGTTGTTAATGAATTATGTATATTGCAAACAAATTAAAACCAAACTAATTTAAAGTTGAACATGTGTCATTTGCAATTATTGTAGTTGTGCATTGATCTGCATTGACATGCATATGACATGGTTAGATCTTCATCGGTAGGGGTGGATATTTGACACATTAGCACAAAGAAGGATAGCGACTTGACAAGATAGGACAAAGAGGGAGAAATAAAAATAAATATATAGAGGGAAAAGATCGAACATCAAAAGGAGAGGAGGGAAGGAGAGATGAGAGATATGAGAAGAGGATGATGGAAGACGAAGAGAAAGAGAAAGAAGAAGGGGGGAGAGACAGAGAGAGAGAGATAAAGAGGGAAAAAAATCTTATCAGCGACAATGTCAACAATGGTAACACCATAGCATGATAGCGGGGAAGACACAATAGAGTTGTAGATAAAGAAAAGAAAATAGAAAATTAAAATAGAAAAAATAGATAATAAAAAATTAAAATGGAGAAAATGAATTTAGGATTTAGGAAATAAAATATATATAAGTAGGTGTGAAAATAAAGTCAGATAGACCTATGACTTGCCAGCCCCTCCCCACTTTTATAGAGGGCCAAAACAAAGATTTTGACCTGGTGGAGTAGGGCGAGTCAAGAATTTAGACCCGTGTTTCAATTCTAAGGGGCTGAGTGGGTCGATCATGTCCCGAACCACCTTGACCCGCAATGTATAAATTATTTTTAAAAATTATATGACTTATTTATGTGAATGTTGTTTTGTTGGACAATTATGTGTAACTTTATCATTTATTAATATGAATATTATTTATGTTGATGTGTGTTTAACTTTATAACTTGTTTATATTAATAAATTTTTATTTCTTATTTACTTATATGTTATTCAAGTTATTCCATTTAGATATTTGTCAATGAAATAAAATATATTGTATGTTGTTTATATCTTACAAGAACAAATATTATTATTATAATTTTACAATTTAGCTGTTTTAATTGTAATCTAAAATTTACATCAATGACTTTTTTAAGATTGATTGTAAAACTCATGTTATTTGAAACTTAGTGAATGTGATGCGCACTGAAAGCTTGTACATTGTGTTTATTATTGCTATAAAGCTATAGAAAAATGCGTATTGCAATTTTAGAAAAACGAGATTAAATTTCAAATTTAGAAAAGGGGTAAATAATGATTTCATGAAGATTAGATATGAAAATGAATTTTTATAAATTTTTCAGGAAGGAATTTCAAAATTCTGAATTACACCAATTGAGACTGTTTAAATTCACAAACCTTACAAAAAAATAAAAATAAATAGAAAATTTTAGGCTAATTAGGGATCCTAATTAAGGGCTTATATTCATCTATGCTATTTTCATTATATCTTAGAATGTATGACTCAGATCAACAAGAGAATTTAATAGAAAGTATTAAATTATGTGCTCTTTAATCTAGACGGATTAGATTATGAAAAATAATTAATTAAAGTATTTAACTTAACCGCATTAAAAAAACGTGCCCAAAAATAAGTAATGCGCAGCAGGTACATCCAGGAGCCTCCTTGTTGCCTTTTATTATTTTTATGTAAGTTTTTTATTTCATTAATATATTAATGTGTATAAGGCAGTTTTATCTGAAATTTCAGGATTAAGCTTATTTTAACCTATTCAGCATATTGAATGGTTTAGATCATGAAAATTATGTTTAGAAAATTTTTAAACAACCAAAATTGGAAGAGATTTCATGAATTAATTTTGAATGCTAATATCTTAACCTACACTAATTATTTTAATATGAAACTTAAAATGGACGGTTAAATTAATCTGTTCTATAATATGAATGGATTGGATTATGAAAAATAATTTAATAATATATTTATATAATTCTAAATTTTGCATTGAAAAATGTGCATGAATTCATCAATGCAGGGTACGTACATATCCCTTGGAACATGCATATGTATTATTTTACCATATATTTCATATTTTATTAATGGAGATTATTATATATGGACAACCCCATTTCACATGAGATTTCATGAATAATCCTAAATTAATGCACTTCACTTACTGAATGGATTAGATTATATAAAATATGATTAAAAATGGGTAGAAAAATTAAAATTTCGATGAATTCCATTAGTTAATTTCAAATGATTACATTTTAACCACTTCTAATTATTTTTTCATGAAATTTGTTAAGAGCGGCTAATTTAATGTAATTTAAAATATAGATGAGTAGATTATAAATAATTTCTTTAGAAAATTACGTTTTAATTATTAATGCTCTATGTAATATATGTACGTTCTTTTTTAAAAAAAGAATAAGCAATTTCACAGGACCATTTTACTTTGCTTCTGCCACCTAGGTAAGAAGTAGTTAACATGGCTTGCTGAGAAAAAAAAATGAAATGAATGCTGGTAGAAAAATAGGGTTGGACAATGCATGAAAACAATACCTGGCATCTTTATAACAATGCATGTCGAAGGACCGACCAAGCATGGTATAAAAGGCTGATGGTAGGCATCAGTAAAAAGAAATTAGCCAGGGTAGCTGCGAAAAGAAAATTTAAGCAGAGGAGAAAATAAAAGAAAGGAAGTAACGAAGGAAAATACAGGCACAGAGAAGACGTCCTGCATTTGAAAAGGTTTGGCTTGTTCCCTTATGTCATCTTCTCAAGCTTCCGTCAACCCGGAAATTATTAGAGGATTAATTGATGCACGGTTGCACTTTAGACAAGTTTTAAATTTTTTTATTTTCTTGATCGATGTCCAAATGCTTATAGAATTAATTATGTTGTTTGATTAAAATGATTGAATGGAACAATAATATTATACCGTTTTTAAAAAGAAAAAAATAATAACTTCATGGACGTATATAATGAGATATTCTTTCTGTTCTAATTTAACATGCCCAACAAGCATATTATTTTTTTAAAAATTAGATATTTTGATGTGGGTTCGAGAATCAAGAATTAAATATGTATAATCTATTTGTTCTATGATTTAAACAGCCATGTACGTGCAGTTAATTAATTAAAAATAATAATAATAAAATATAAAATTATTTTCTGTATAGTTTTAAGGTATTAATGATATTGAAAGTATATTCATTGTCTGCACATTTGGTTTCTTTTATTAACCTCCTAATCTAAAATTTCCTAACTAATTGTGAAATAGGTTTGACTATCATTAATATGCAAACGAATATCAACATGTTGATTCTCATAAAATTATTCTATGTCATCTTCGAATAGTTTTTTTTTCAATTTATAGTTTACGTGCTCCCCTTAGCAATTAAACAGATTATACGAATTTAAGGTAATTCTGATTTTGAGAATAAATAAATAAAAGTTAAAATTTTATTGATCCTGTAAAGTTCGGGTTAATGGAACTTTGAGTAAAAATTGCGCCTATATTTTTATATATGTTATGGATTGAAAGCATGTTCCATCAATAATTGTGTATGAGTAAATGAGAAGACAATGCATATAGGAACAAAAGAAAATAGACATATATATAGTAAAATGTAAAATAGTCCATTTCATTTATTTAGGAAAAGAAAAAGAGAAGATTGAAGAGGCAAGCTGAAATTCTAAGGTAAGCAAGTAACGCCTTGAAATGATTTATTTTCAAAATGATTGAATGACCAATTTATTTCTTGTAGGCATTTTTCAATATTATTTAAGGATGGCCATCCCCATAATGTGGTTTGAAAAATATATTTATTAATCTGTTTTATAAATGATTATGTCATTTTCTTAAGTTGAAAAGAGAGCAAATTAATAAATGCAATTATTTTTTGAAGAATTGCTAGCATGTGTATGATGCATAGTGCACCAAAGTACAGATCCGTTTTGGCGGTGTAAGCGGACCAAAGTCCCCCCCTAATGTGACCGAGTCGCTAATATAGGCCCAACGGCCTGCGACGCCCTCCCTAAAATAGGGAGTAGACGAATTGATGGTTGTCTTGTTAGCGTACCATCTAATGAAGGTTTAAAGCGTGATTGTGTAATTTGCATTTGCATGTGCATTATTTATGAAATGCCAAATTATAAAATAAAAATATTTATTTAAATGAGAATACTTGCTTATTGAGTCTAGTACTCACATTTTGATTTTTTCCAACCTTAGACAGGTACAACAAGGTTTAAAAAGAAAAAAAATGTCTCAATTTAGAGACTCTTAAGCTTGTATGGTTCTTATATATTTTGATGAATGATGAGGTTAAAAATACAATACTATCAGGTTACAAAGATTGACGGTGTAAATGAATTTTAGCGCTTTGTAAATATTATGTGATTTTAATTACGAGTGAATGATTGCTTGTAAATTAATATGAGATTGAATTGAAAACGATGCCGCGTGAACAGGGTTACAATCCTGCTCACAGTTTACTAACTAAACAATCCTGGAGTAAGGTTCTGACGCCTCGGGTTCGGGGGCGCCACAGAGAGTGGTATCAGAGCCAAGGTGTTAGTAAATAGGCGTTAAAAGAAAAAAATAATATTAAAATGACGAATGAAATGAAATTAATTTATAATATCTATATGTCATGTAGTATCATTTTCGTTGTGTAAAACTGTGATGTAATGTTATGACCCTTTTGTAAGACATAGCTAATTGATTATGTTTTGAAATGTAGATGGAAAATAAGGGAAAGGCAGTAATGGACCCAGATATGATGAGAAGGGAGGCAGAAGAAGCAAACAAAAGACAGAGGATATAGGAGAATTTGAATAAAAGGTGGGCATCACAAACAGATATTTCTTTTAGACCCCCCATACCTGAAGAGTACCTCAGCTCAAAACCTATATCCTCTGTGAAAGTAGAAGACACAACTGACCCTCGCCATCACCCCTTGCAACCAGGACCCAGCTTTAGGGGATCTACTATTAGGACTCCAGTACGAGAGGCTACTCCACCCCTTCGAGCAAGCCCACGACCACTTCCCCCTATGGCTACTGATAGAATTAATAATAGAGAGTTGGAAATATTTTGGAATCAGATACTCGCCCCTATTCCACCTGACCGGGGGCCTTGGTACCGTTTGGCGGGAGGATAGATCTGTTTTCGCTATGGGGTAAGTCGAAATGTAATAGATCAAGAAGAAAGAAGATTTGTTAGGGAAAAGGAGGAAGCTCGAGCCCGGGGTGAGCAAGTGATAAAGCAAGCCCCTCCACAACAACCAGATGAATATATACTAACAATTCTGGAGAGTGATGATGACGAGCCTGTAGGAAATATAAGTTACAATGATGATGAAGACCCCAGTGAAGGGTCTATTATAAATGAAGATGAATTAGACGGGTCAAATACCAGCACTATCACTGATGAGCCTACACTCATACAGCCTAGCATAGGCACCACTAGTGAGACTAGAATAGATGAGTCTAGTGGATTTTTTTGGATGTTGATGATATATATGAATGTGTATTAGATGTTGTATATATTGTGATACTAAAACACTTTTTGTTGTAAAAACAAACTTGTTCATACAGTGTGTGTTAAAGAAAAAAAATGGTTGTTGTTGATATTTGTGTTTATTATGAATAATTGTGTGTGATTATTTTAAGATAATACTGGATATTACTAATATAATTTTTATATGTCTAGATAACATCATGCCTAACACACGAGCAAGGACTAGGATAGATAAAGGAAAAGCAGCTGCAAATGAGGAACCTGTAAGTCAACATGAAATAGGAGAGCTTAGTGATGTATCTCAGCAACCAATGGAAAAGGAACAACCAAATCAGAGAACCCATCAACCCCAAGGTAATGTAAACTCTGATTTAGCCATTGAAAATGAAATTTTCACGGATGATACTAGACAAGCCAGGCCGATAGAAGAACAAGTAGCTGCAGCTGTAAGGGAAGCTATGCAGCAAGCAACCTGAGAATGGACAACCCAAACGGCTGAAATAATCCAAAACCTTTGAAAAAGAACTCAACAAAACCAACTAGGAAGGAATGAAAGAGAAAGATTTGCTCAAGCAATGACTCCAAATCTGCAACCTAGACTAGTAGAAGTTGAGAATGACATATTAGAAGCTGACCGGAAGGCTATTAATGCCTTTTTAGCTCAACATCCCCCAAACATTACAGGTGAACTAGATCCTGCTCAAGCTGAGCAATGATTAGCAGAGATAAGAAAATTACTTAGGATTTCACCCTGTAATGATAATCAAAAAGTTTTGTGTGCTACCCACTTATTAGTTGGAAATGCAAGTGAATGGTGGGAAACTTTATTAGTCACTATGTCAGAACTTGAAAAAGTGACTTGGCAGATTTTTGTGGAAGAACTTAATAAAGAATATCTCCCAACTAGTCTTCGAAGTAAAAAAGTTATTGAATTTGAACAACTCTATCAGGGTAGAATGACAGTTATAGAATATGCAACCAAGTTTAATGCCCTAGCAAGATATGTACCTTGGATTGCAAGTGTGCCTGAGAATAAAGCTCAAAGATTTCAACAATGGTTAAGGCCACATTTACGAGAGAGTCTTGCACGTTTTTTAATAAAAGATTATGCATCAAGTTTAGAAAGGGCGAGAGCATTAAAAATAGAGGCACTGATAACTCAAGAATTACGGCAAAGACAATTTGTTCCTAACATCAAAGAAAATGATGCAAGGAAAGAAAAAAACAAGAGAGTATTTGTGGAAAGAAAAAAATCAAATTTTAAAAAGAAAAGTCCTCCTATTTGTAAGAATTGTCAAAAATGCCACTATGGTGAATGTTTAAAGGGGTCAAACAAGTGCTTCAAATGTGGTCAAACAGGTCATATGGCAAAAGATTGTGGAACTGTTGAGACACGATTATAACATGCTTTATTTGTGGTCAAGAAGGACATATTGCTCTAAATTATCCAAACATACTATAGGGAGCACAAGGACGGGAAAGACCGGCCCAACAAAGGATAACTCCAACTACCAATCGTCAGGGAACTTCTACGAATCTAGTACAAGTGCATGCATTGACTCGCACTGAGTCACAAGAACAAGAAGGAAAAATGGTTACAAGTATGGTTTATATTTTGAAAAATTCTGCAATAGCGTTATTTGATTCTGGTGCTACACATTCATTTATAACATGTCAATATGTAACCACTCATGCACTGCCGGTAAAGAAAACAAATAATACTTTATATGTAGAATCCCCTGTGTATAGGCTGACAAGTACTAACCAAATTTGTAAAGCATGCTGTATTAGGATAGGTTCAATGATATTAGAAGCAGACCTAATCCTCTTACCTATGACCGAATTTGATATAATATTGGGCATGGATTGGTTAAGTCAATGGGGAGTTACAATAAACTGTAAATATAAGAAAGTACAGTTTGAGGCAGCTCCACATAAGAAATATCTATTGGAAAGTTAAAGCAACCTGAAAACTCTACAGTACTGATATTGGCTATGAAGGCGGCAAAGATGCTCCGCTAGCAGTGTCAAGCCTATCTTATTTCGGTCAACACTATAGAGGAAAAAGAAATATCAATTGAACAAATTCCAGTGGTAAATGAATTTATGGATGTCTTCCCGAAGGAGTTGCCTAACTTACCCCCAGAAAGGGAAGTGGACATGGTAATCAACATTATACCAAATATGTCTCCAATATCTAAGGCACCGTACCGCATGGCTCCAACAGAAATGGCTGAACTGAAAACTCCGGTTCAAGAGTTTCTAGATAAAGGATTTATAAGACCTAGTGTGTCACCATGGGGAGCCCTAGTTTTGTTTATAAGAAAGAAAGATAGAAGTTTAAGATTGTGCATTGATTACAGGGAATTGAATAGAGTCACTGTGAAAAATAGATATTCTCTTCCTCGAATTGATGATTTATTTGATCAACTCAAAGGAGCATCTACTTTTTCGAAAATAAACCTACAATCGGGTTATCATCAATTGAGAATTAGTCCTGGTGATATTCATAAAACGGCATTCCAAACAAGATATGGACACTATGAATTTTTAGTTATGCCATTTGGACTTACAAATGTCAGACGAGTTGCGTATATGTCAATTAAAATGCTCGCTATTTACGCAAATATACATGCCGTGTCAAGTAATAAAGAGTGAGTAGAGTATCGTTCCCACGAGGAATTGTTAACCAAAATTATTAATTAGTTTAATTGCTTTCGGTGGGTAGAAAATTCTGAGTTTATGGATTTAAGCTAAAGTTAACAACTACAAAAAGAAATCAGAGTAGAGTTCACAGAACTGCTGGATACTAGAAACGAGGTTACTAATCGGGGATGGCAGATGGATAGCTCGGAATCCTTGAATCTAAACTATATCGCATTGGTTCTTTTTAATTGGATTGTGTATGGATTTACTAGCCCAAGTTCAATAATCTTTATATATGTCTTCCAACACTATATAAAGCTAATTACACCCTATTTAATTGCTATGTTCTCATGCCGTTAAATAAAGTGAAATTGAAAAGTGCATAACCTGTTTAGTGACTACACAGGGTTTAACGGTATATTCCTATCCGTTAAACAACTCCCATTATAAAGAGGAAACCTATGTCCTGCACATGGATCTAGCAGAGATTTTTCTCTTCCAAGGATAAATCAAGCAATTAAATTATCTTACAAGGTAGCTAATCTTGTAAAAAGCACTAAAACCGCACATGCAAAGGTAAATCATACACAATCATATATAATATCAAATATTCATTCTTGAATTTTAAAGAACCAAGAGAATATAGTTTAGAGTTCAATTCATCCTAACTATCCATCTAATGGAGATTTAGTTCAAAGGCATGATCATAACATCCATCACATCCATATTGAAAGTATCCATGAAAGCAGAGAAAGAAAAATAGAAAGAATAAGAGAAAATTGGTTTTCCGGCGGCTTCCACCAACGGAGTTGAATCCTCTCTTTAATTTGTGCTTTGATCGCGTTTTCGTCTTTTTCTTCTGTGCAATTCCGTTCCTGGGCTCTCTCCCTGGTCATCCTTCGCGCGCAAACCCCTAGGATCTATTTATAGCGTACGGATGTGTATTGGTGCCTAGGCGCCAACTCTTTGTGTGTTGGGTAACTTGGAACTTTTCTGCAAATCCTAGGAATTTATCCCTTGGCGCTTAGGCACCAACTCCTTGGAGTTTCATGACTTAGAGCTTCTCCTGGACACACTTGTGTGATCATGCCTGGCGCCTAGGCGCCAACTCCCTGGAGTTTCATGACTTGGAGCTTCTCCTGGATACACCTATGTGATCATGCCTGGTGCTTGGGTGCCCCTAGATGGCGCCTAGGCGCCAACTCTCTAGAAGCTATTGTGTTTGCTGACCTCAAAACCCTTCTGAATTTGACTTTAAGTTGATGAAGCGGCGCCTGGGTGCCCTTGGTTGGCGCCTAGACACCAACTCTCTGGGAGAAATTTGCTTGCTAAATTGTGCTGGCGTCTTGGAGATCCTGGCAAGGGCACGTAGGGTGGCGCCTGGGCGCTATCCACTTGTCTCGTGACTTGGTCTCGATCTGCATTCCACTCGCCCGCATGCCTTCATATGGCCATCCTTCCTGCAAAAAATAGAAAAACTAAGTAGATGGACTAAAAATGCCTAATTAATGCTAAAAATGCATAAAAACTAAATAATGCTCCTAAAATGCAAAGTGAGTGAAAATTAAGCTAAATGGATGCGAACTAAGTCTAATCTCTCGAACTAACGCACAAATAAAGTCTGAAATGGGTCATGATAACTCGTATTTTTACGAGTTATCAATGCCCCTGCTGTTTTCATGGACATGATGAATAAAATATTTCGAGAATACTTGGATCAATTTATTGTGGTGTTCATTGATGATATTTTAATTTACTCAAAGTCAGAGGAAGAGCACCAAATGCATCTTAGAATGGTCTTAGACAAGCTGAGAAAAGAAAATTTATATGCCACATTGAAAAAATGCGAATTTTGGCTAAAGCAAGTTACATTTTTAGGACATATTATATCTGAAAAAGGAATTCAGGTTGACCCACAGAAAATCGAAGCAATTCTTAAATGGCCAAGGCCAACAAGTATTACCGAAATTAGGAGTTTATTGGGATTAGCTGGGTATTATAGAAGGTTTGTGGAAAGATTTTCACAATTATCTGCACCACTTACTCGATTTACTCGAAAATGAGTTCGATATATTGGTCAGACGAATGTGAAGATAGTTTTCAAAAATTGAAGCATCAATTGGTTGAAGCACCTATTTTAATCTTACCTGAAGGAAATGAGGGATTTGTAGTATATAGTGATGCTTCAAATAAAAGATTGGGATGTGTACTCATGCAAAGGGGAAAAGTTATAGCTTATGCATCCCGACAACTCAAGCCTAACGAGGTAAACTATCCTACTCATGATTTAGAACTTGTAGCAGTGGTATTTGCATTAAAAATATAGAGACATTATTTATATGGTGCTAAATGTGAAATTTACACTGATCATAAAAGTCTCAAGTATATTTTCACTCATAGGAGATCAATATGAGACAAAGAAGATAGTTGGAATTACTTAAGGACTATGATCTCAGTATTTTTATCACCCAGGCAAAGCAAATGTTGTGGTAGATGCTTTAAGTTGAAATGTCAGTGTGGCACACTTGATCACAAAAGAGGAAGGATTACTTAGAGAAATGAGGCAAGCAAAATTAATTATGTGTCCACCAGGAATGCAAGTAAGATTATCACAAATGCAGTTACAATCTTCACTATTTGAGCAAATTAAATGTGAAGAACAGAATGATGCAGATCTAAAGAAATATATGGAACAAATGAGGCGAAAAGATCTTATTGAGTATACTATTGATAATCAAGGCATATTTTGATATAAAAATTGTATTTGTGTACCGAATCAAGTTGAACTAAAGAATCATCCTGAAATAGGCACATTTCTCTCCATTTTCTATGCATCCTGGAAGTACAAAGATGTACCATGACCTTAAAAAAGGTTATTGGTGGAACAACATGAAGAGAGAAATTGCAGAGTTTGTTACCAAATGTCTAACTTGTTAGAAAGTGAAAGCAGATCATTAGCGAACTCCAGGTAAATTGCAATCTCTTGAAGTGCCAAAATGGAAATTGGATGATATTACTATGGATTTTATTGAAGGTTTACCTCGAACACAAAAAGGAAATGATTCTATATGGGCGATAGTTGATCGCTTATCTAACGTAGCTCATTTTATACCTGTGAAAAGGAATTTCTCTGCAGAGAGGTTAGCCAAAATTTATTATAAGGAAATTGTTCGTCTTCATGGGGTACTTAAGTCAATAGTATCTGATCGGGACACAATTTTTACCTTT